>OX375817.1:13638926-18438926 GCA_947359405.1 Antitype chi | reverse complement strand
TTACTAACATAACCGGCGAAATGTGCAACTATAAGATCTCTGTCTACCCCTCTGAAAAATACAAGCACGATCAGTTTACTACACTACGAAATCTCAAACTAAACGATTTACCCGTCACCTTAGTTTAATAACTCACAGATAAGGAGGTCAGCTCACCTGTTCTATTAGCCGTGCAGCCCCGGAGGCACCTGTCTACCCTCCACGTTAAGGGGGGAAATGGCAATAATTTCCCGTAAGTTGACGTTCCCGACGTTCCTGGCACTTGAAGGGGGGCGGGGGGACGGAAATTGCAGCCAAATGCAGCGCCCGGATATAAAATGATAAATTTTCCACTTTGATTTCTGATGCTGTTATTGAAATATCGACGCGTCGTCGTCGTCGGGCACTCGTCGGGCTCTCGTCTGAACCTCGACGGGCTCTCGTCGGGAAATGAAAGGTGGGTAAGTGTCGGCTTCACTGAATAAATAATAGATTGTTTAAGTTCATTTTGGTGTGCGATTGATTACGGTTCACTATAAATATTGAAATCTGTTCGAACATGCGAATGGTATCATTCAGCTCAGAAATAACATAGAATCACGCCTTCTTTTTTTTTTTGTTGGGCATCTCGCAGTTCGCCTTGAGAGGCCGTGACTGCTCAACCGGGCTTTCCTGGGGCTGCCATTAAGAAGTTAATCTTAACGCCTCCAGCCAGGGCTTACAAACTTAAATTTACAAACTAAGCGACTGCACGCTGAGGGCACCCCCTGTGGGGTACGGACCTCGGCTCAGGGCGTCACTGATAGGGGGACAGCTATCATTGGGGACAGGCTGGATCAAAATATTGGCATTATTATTATTGATCGGGGAATTTAAAGCTACTGGCTCAGCTGCGGCGCGGGCTGGCGCTTCAACGAGCAAGGGTCGGTCGGGAGAGATTCACGCCTGCAGATGTATCCCTATATGTACACCCATATTTCGCCAGTTATGTTTAAGACCATGTAGTTTGGGCGAGCCTATTGTCACTAACCGGCAAGCCACCGGGCTGCTACTGACTAATTCTGGAAGGATAAACCCAGTACATAACAAGTTTGCTTCAATAACAGAAAAAATCTTTAAAAAAATCTTACATTCAATAAAGAAAACATAACAATCAAATCGAAAATAAAAACGTAAACACTCTAGAATTCAAGATAGATCATCTGCGGTATTTCCAAATTAGAATAAAACTTCCGAATCTAAAGATAAAGCTCACACCATCGTCATATTTGACTTCACCCAACTCCATCTGAAGTTAATTTTAAATTCAATTCCGATTGAGCATCCTGGCTCAGCTTCAGACCAAGTTTGTGTGTGTTTCTTACATTAGGTTCCTACTTTATGTTATGCCATAAGATCTTCTGCTAAAATTTATACTTTCTCTCAAATCTAGTTTTTAATCTAGATATTTTATTCTATGTACCTACATAGTATAGAAGTGCTGGCGCGGTGGTAGCGGCCGCGACCTCATTATACTTTGAGACCAACACATCCCACTACACCACTAACGCTTCCGCATGTCCTATTTATAAATAAACACTCCAAAAAGCAACACTAACAGGCAATAAACAATTTTTCACCTAACTTGAAGGGTACGGCTTCCGGAAGCAGCGCTAGACGTGCACACGACCCGCTCACACCTTCCGGTCCCCGAGCGAACTGAGCAAACCGAGCTATGTGAGCTGTCTGAGCATAGAGAGTTCAAACGAGCTGTTACTCGTGTCTGTCGTGAAGGCATTCAACTGTTTTGTTGAAGTTGGGATGGCAAATATATTTTAGCATTTCAAAATGCCGCTTGTATTTCTCAGTGTGGAGATGTAGTGCACGGAAATTCACCAGTTATGATTAAAATTTCAAATTTAGTCATCAGTCTTACCAAGGGGTATCGTATTATCCAGCCACTGAGTCAGATGGGCGCATGGGCATATTCGGTTGCATCCGCTGAGGTTGGTAGCCGACAACAACAACATCGTGTACAATAGTTGTTTTAAAAATATAAAAATATGTACCTATGTTTATATTAAGGTGTGGGTCTGCGTCGCCTGAAATAAATAGTTTATTATTATAGTTGGGAATAGCTAAGCATTTTAATTAGTTTGCCTTGCAGTCGTTGTCGAACGTCGTGGAGTTACGAGATTATCAAAATAAAATAAAATAAAGATTTAAATCATTTAACATTTAAATTCAAAATTAACAGCTCATGATTATCTCAATAAAATAACAGTTCTTCTACATCATATAGCTTGTAGGTATAAAGAACCAATATAGTGGTATTATTGGATTTAGTTTAGATGTAAGTTTAGCTACTTATTTAAAGCTTCCTCTCTCCTATTAGTTTTTGCTGTGCCCGAGAGGGTCCATAATGATCACAATTTTTTTCTTTAATTTACCACCTAAGTACACATTGTGGAATGCAAATAAAATTTGAGTATTGAGTATTGTAGATAATTTCCCACTGGCCGTTTCCACGGTTGCATGTCCTTCTTTCATGTCTCGATCATAACTGGGATACATGGAAACCATGTTCTTCTTTAAGTAGTCTAGACTAGTCGTAGATTGTCTCGTTGTTATAGTAGTCGCAAATTTACTGGTGAGCATGACGACCTCGGTTCGATCCCCGAGTCGGGCAAATTGAAAATGTTCTATTTGGAATTTCTCACTGCAGCCCGGGGTCTGGATTTATGTCCGATTGATGCCAATAGGCTGGACGCCTATTACATGGGACTTAAACATAACTGGCGATATGTGGTTGTAACGTGTGTGTAACAAGGCGTGATATTAGATATTATGTTATGTCCTTCTTTATCTATATTTACTAACACCATAATTACATGTTAACTGTTCCAATCTTAAACATAGTTGGTGTCAGCCAATCAGCCAGTTCTCAGTTAGACCACGAGTAGTCGTTGTCTGCGCAGGCGTCTTTTTTGTAGCGAACTTTGAACCCAATGACACTGCTGTAATTGAATACAATCAGGACTGCGGCCATAAAACAAGCGATTGTTACGAAATATGCGATGCTCCGTTACCTTTTAAAAGTTTCATTAATTTATAATTAAAGGTATGTACTCGTAAGTGCATTTTAAATAATTATGACACAAATGTACGTACTGCATGAGGTCCTGAGTTCGTTTCCCAGATCAGGTAAGGTGTTATCGGGTTTTTTGATCTGGGATTTCTCAGTAGCAGTCCGGAATCTGGATGGGCCTGGTCTATGGCAATAAGCTCGCCCCCATTACATGAGACTTAACATAACTGGCGAAATGTGAGTGTCCTTCAGGTACAACTCAGGAAAACTCTTCGAGAAAACAAGGCGTGATGTTATGTAATTAAATGTAAGTTCAGTTAAATTATTATGACACAAAGGTACAGTTCAGTTTACACAGTACCTACTGAGTTAAAATTAATTAATTAAGTTTAAGGCTCACGTTATGCGGACCAGCAGGCTTAGCACGAGCACCGATTTGTCGACGGAAGAATAGACATGACTATTAACTAAATGATGTACAATAAGAGAAAGCAGCTATGTTTTCTATAAATTATCACAGTTATGCTTTCTAAACGAATCATGGTTTTGTAGATAATCGTATACACTTTGTGGCCGTCGAGTAGAAAGTTTGTTGTCAGTGTGATTTTGACAGTTTGGGAAGTAATATTCTTCTGAAATAGTCTACATTTATAAAGACCTAGACAAAGATCATTAGAAACGAAAGACAAAATGACAGATTGTACAAGGATATCTACGGTGCGATGTCAAAAATTGAGAAACAAAATGTCACTTATTTGTATTGAAAACGCACTGTCTATTCTTTGTAGAAATAGAAAACGTCGTGCTAAGCCTGCAGCCCTCTCACCGAGAGGAAGCTAGAGTCCCAGCAGTGGGAATATTATGATTGATTATGCTAAACCCTATGTTGTCCCACAGCAAGACAAAGGCCACCACTCCTCTCTGTAGGACTAATCTTAGAGTTAAAATTACAATTCCTTTTCAATATCAATATGTCTTTGTGCAAACCTACCACTGCTAGAGTCATGTGGGGTAAACGTACGCATTTTTTAGTTAATTGCTTCCAGAATAAAATATTTTATTAATTGAAAAGAAAAAAAATATATTCTAATGTTATAAATATTTGTGAAGAAAAACAAAACATAAAATTTCAATTCTAACAATAATTATTACTTTTACTTAATTATTTAATCAACAAGGGAAATGCAGGTTTTTATCCGCATCGGTGGGAAAGTGATCGCACGCCTTTGGTTAAGTGTACGCAACGCTGACAAAATGTACGCACGTAAACTTAATGTCCATATGCTTTTACAGCCATTTTTGTCGTTTTACCAAATGTGTTCGTTATTTTATTTATCTCCGCAAATTCTAAAACCAATTTTCTCAGTGCGCTCAAAGTGAGACCGTAGAACCTCTCGTCACTAGCTTTGCAATGGCTATGAATTTCTTCCTGAAAACAAAATAAAATTTCAATTTATTATTATCTTATAGATAGTTACACAATAAACTTGAGTGTATAACGATGGTGACGATGCTTTCATAAAACCTGGAGAGAAGGGCCATCAGATGTAGTAAATAATAACGTACCTACCTCTTGTTCACTAGTAAATATTGGTTTATATCTTCCCATTGATATTGCAGTGGAATTTAGTTTCAGGCGTTTTCTATTAGATTCGATTTTCCCTCTTCCATCAACTTTATGGCTGCATCAATCTGCTCTTGTGTACAGAGTTTCCAGTCACGACATTTCCTTATATTTTTGTGAGGCATTTTCAGTCTAGAAGGCAAAAAGATATGCCGGGGTAAACTGCGGACACTTACCCCTGGACACTTACCCCATCCCATCAAAGTATGACTTACCTTAGACAAAATACGTAGATTCATACAATTTTTTTATTAATTTCTCCTGTTCCCAGTCATTTTGTTATTCAATCAGACTAATAATACGCCTTTAGTATGCAAATCAATTTCATAGAAATAAATAACAAATTCGTGCTAAAGCAATACTGTCGCGTAAGTTTCCATAGCATTGTGCGGCATACCTATGACGCAGTACTCTCTCTCGATGTTGATGTTGATGTGCACTGCGGACACTTATTCGCCGCGTACGTTTACCCTACATGATTATGCATATTTTTCCTCAAAATGGGTTTATTTTAGTTAATCTCGAAAATATAGCAAACGTGCTCATGTTTAAAGTAACAACAAACGGCTGAACCGATTTGATGAAACATGTTTAAGAACCTCCGCCAAAAAACCTACTTATAAATAAAAAAATCGCACCCAAATCGGTTCACCAGTTTTAAGAGCTACGGTGCCACAGACAGACAAAAAAAGCGGTCAAACTTATAACACCCCTCTTTTTGCGTCGGGGGTTATAAAAAAGTGAGGTTGGCTATCGCGTAACGACTTTCAAATAGTTCATTAGCGTATCGATGGCATAAAGTTCATATAACATGTTTGGCTGAAAATTCAGTTACGCGAACGGTTTTCTTGTAGTAGTTATAAATGTTCAGAGAAAGATCAATCAATCGTATTGCACAATTACTGAAAAATAACATTTTTTTAACTAGGTATCCTCCACAACCCTAACTTAAGACCAAAAGCCTTAACTTACCCTTTGTCTTACTTATCCATACTTTATTGCCATTCAGTAACAAAATAGCGAACCTAGGCACTCAAAGGTGATCACCATTTGTTTTAATAAGCAATAAAACCGAATGCTTACACCGCTAATTACATGGCCACAATGTTATCGATAATTGCTTAGAAATAGTAAGCGATTTTCAACTCTATTCCATGGTTTTAAAAGTAGTTAATTAAGAAGCAGATGTAGCGTGGTTTGAGAGCGTACCTTTCAGGTGAGAATCTCTTGCATTTGTAAGAATAGTTTAAATTAATGATTATAACGACACTAATTTAAAAATTAACATACTTGCGGTACTTTTACGAGACGTAATTAACTTGTCATTGCTTTTAGACGTTTACTGCTGAAAATAATCTTCAAAATACCATGATACAAGGTATTACTATTTAATCCCTACTAATATTATAAATGCTAAAGCAACTCTGTTTATCTGTTACGCTTTCACGCCTAAACTGTTGAACTTATCGTCATGAAATTTGGCAGAGATATAGCATGGGATATGGAAACGAACATAGGCTGCTTTTTTACACGATAACCGACATCCACACGGGCGGAGCCGCGGGCTTCAGCTAATCAATTCTACATAAAAGTGACAATTTGAAAAAAATAAACAAGTATAATATTCCGTTCCAATACTTTAATATCATCTCCTTGCTCTATTTATGAACCCAAAAAGTAAGTTCAAAAACTATAACCCGACTAATGAAACATCACGCTCTAAAAAGTCTGAAACAAGAAAATATTTTATTTTGAAAGCATCTTTTTTACCGTGGTCATATGTATCTGTGGCTACGGTAAAAAAATAAGATGCTGATGCTGCTGTTCATGTGTTCATGCCCTTGGCACCTAACCCCTATCAACATAAACTGACCTTCCTAACCTTCAATTTTACATTAACACAGTAATTTGAAAACATTGTGAAAAAGCCAATAATTTTTAAAAGAGTAACCGTGTAGTTTCTTTTTTGCTTTTCTCCATATCCGTGCACCTAGTTTCTGAAGTTTCATAAGTGCCCATGTAGGTTTATGTGGAAAAGCAAGCATCTTCCTGGCCAGGAACCGATCTTCGTTTTTTTCAAATTTTCAATCCACTTGCTGGAGTGGCCTAAGTGCCCGTTCACCTGCACTTTGGATGATCTTAATAATGTCACTGATGCCGCAATCAACGTGACCACTTAGCTCTAACTATAAAAAAAGTGTACGAGTACCATCGACACGAAAAGAAGAAGAAGAAGAATAAATATCCAACCATTTCTCGCCACAGCAAGTGTAACATATCCATGTGATTGCACCTCGCCGTACTATCACGGAGGATCTTAAATAAAAATGATACAAATTAAATTGTCTGTCTGTGTTAACTGTAGACCGTTAGTGCGGGAAAATGGTGTGCAAGCTGTTACGAACTTTTTGCTTTTTCTTTTAACAAAATGTGTTTAGCGATTTTTCTTGGGTTTTCTTTTGCTTTTCTCAGGAGGTAGTTATCTATTTTTGTTCGCTAGATAATAAAACACTCATAGTATGTCTCATAAGCAGTTTGGTTTTTTTGATAATATTCTTTGAATTTTAGTACTTATCCTGAAATCACCTCTTCGATGGAAAAAAACTTCGTGCATATTTAGGGTTTCAGATATAAAGAGAGTAGTGGTGCTCAAAGGTATCGGCCCTGGCTTACGAGTTGTATGTAAGTCGTGAGTTCGAACTAGTGATGTGCCGGATCATTAAAAATGTAGATCCGAAAATACGGATCCGGATTCGGATAATTGGCGACAATATCTGCGGGTTCGGATACGGATCTTAACTTTCTTATTCAATCGGTGTCGGTGCGCGTGACCTTGACACGATGGTTGACGCCACTTGACGCTTTGCGTGACAGAACATGTTTCGACTTGCGTTGCGCGGGACTTTCTTTTGTTTTGTTTATAGTTTAGTGTGATACTGGGCAGCATAGATAACTTTTGTGTTTGTTGTACGAGTTAAAGATGTTTAGTAGTGCAATTTGGAATTATTAATAAGGTAAAAGATCCGTCAAATATGTAACGGATAGAGATACGGATATTGATCTTTTTTCACCCGCGGATATCCGCGGATACGGATATGGATATCCGGAACGTCACTAGTTCGAACTCAGCCAGGGACTTTACCTACTTTGTGTATTTAGTTTCATCATTACTGCTCTCCGAACGGTGAAAGAAAACATTGTTAGAAAACAGGCATGACATTGAACCGAAAAATTCTAAGACATGCGACATTCACCAACCCGCGTGGTGAATTATGGCCCATTCCATCTCACAGAGAGGAAGCCTGTGTCCTAGCAGTGGGGACATTATAGACTGATTATGATGAGGCTATCAGATCGAAGATATTCACACACACTCATACACATAATCGTGAACTGCGATAATCTTGTCCTAGAGATGCCGATTTCATCGCTATGACGCCTCGCGGCAATGGTTGTCGTTTGAAAACGTCTATCGCTCGTCTATCAACGCATATAAACGTCACAATTAGATGAACACCGTAACTACATGTTCTTATCTTATCTCGTGACTTTCCAGTCGGCTGAAGACCCTCTGATGCCAATTATTGACGTAGGTTCTACCCCCGACACGATAACCCCTAACACCCCCCACACCCCCTGATAACCCGCAACACCCCCAGGCATCGCTACCCTTTGTATATGCACACGTTATCATCATTTCTAATTTTTGGGGAGCAAATTTGCTCATGGTGCCTCAGGTCTTGGAGGCATTTGAGCGGCTGCAGATAATGTAAGCCCCCCCCCCCCTCTGTGTTTGGTTCGGTGTGTAAGTCGCCCGAAATGAAGAGCAGTATTTTTTGTGGATTTTAGCCACTGTTCTTTTCTATACCTATGTTTAAATAAAATTGAAGTGTCTGTTTGTAATGTCAAAATAACAGCTTTTTACTGAATGCGATATTACACATTTTTTTTAAATGCAATAAAAAAAAACTGCTTGTTTTTTCCGGCTAATCTCCGTAACGGCTGGAACGATTTTGACGGGCACTTTCACTTGCAGTTGCAGATAATGCTATAAGTAGTAAACATGCTCTTATTTTAGAAAAAAAAAAACTATGGATCCGCGTAAAAAAAAATAAAGCCTATGAAGTGCAATTGGTTTTTCGGCATGCACGCGAACGAAGTCGCGGGCACAGCTACTCTTAAATATATTTGTTATAGAATATTTGTTTCGTTTAGTCTACGAGTACACCGCAATTAACCTATAATGCTTGCCTATTCAATTGTGATTAGCATTAAAACACTTAGAACGCTTTGAAAGCCGGAATGATTTTGTTTATACACGTCATTGTAATGCTAGCGCACGAATAAGCCATCAGAATGAATCAGAATTCATTTATGAGTTCTTGTAGACCGTATAAAAGACAACATGAAAGACTATTGAGGTTTTCCCGTAAGTACCATCTACTTACCTACAAAAGCTTTCCACCTAAGTACCAAGACGGCCAATCTCCTTTCTGATATCAGTGAAACTCAATCTACCTAGCCGTTTCTCAATTATGTCGGGGTCGGCTTCCAGTCTAACGGCATGCAGCTGGATCCCAGTACTCGTATTTTACATGAAGTGACTGCCTATCTGACCTCGATAACCCAGTTACTGGGTAATACGATATCTTTTGGTAAGACTGGTTTATCAGACTTCCCTTCTCAGATTGATTATTACACCAAATTTTTTTGTAACAATTTTTTTTTTAAAACAGTGTCTATGGAGTTTCTTGCCCATTCTTCTCCATATGTACCTACTACGCTTTGGAATGGGCAAGCAGATTCATTTCTCTGACTGACCGACCCCTTGACAGTACAAAAGTGCTTGTAATTGGTTTATTTGAAACTAGGTTTTGCAAGCGGCTTCACCCGCGCGGTGCTTTCATCCCCTAATTAACTCCCTTAGGGGTTGAATTTCGAAAAATCCTTCCTTATTCCTTGTCTACAGTATAAAGGGAACCTCTGTACAAAATTTCAGCTTTCTAGGTCCAAGGGCTGGGCGTTGATGAGTCAGTCAGTCAGGACTTTTCTTTTTATTTATATAGATAGATAAATGCTTTGTGCGTTATTACTACAAGTTATTAGGTACAATTAATTAGTCACAAGATATCAGTGAAACTATTCTTAGCAAAACATACACACGCCCTCCATTATGTAACAGTAGCCCACTCCTTAAGGAGCAATTAGTAACATACATAATACACGAAGTGGTAGCACATAGGTGTTATTGCCACGCCATGCCCGTTTCCCTGTAGCCCATGGAAATATTTATGTAATTAGGGACACGAAACCAATATTAATGGGCCGGGAAATTAGGCTGTAAGTATTTATTTTATCTTGGGATTAAATAAATAAAAAGGCTGGAATGGGTTTTTAAGGTGCGTTAATTAATTACGGTAGGTACCAAAAAGAAAATGCGAATATCGGTTTGTTTCGTGCGTCCAGCCACTTATGCTATAAATATTAAAACATAAATTTTAAACGTCTTTTTTGACACACTATTTTAATATACCATGGGCCATTTTCATTAGTTAACAGTATCTCTAGAAGAGCATAAAATTGCTGAAAAACTGCATTTTTATTTTCCATCCGTATGAAAATACCCTATAAAGAACTTTCATGAGTGGCATGGCATTCCATAAGACATCCAGCTCACCTAGAGCAGAAAGTCCGTCCTTGCTAAGTAGATAACATTTTGACCATAATATTATGCGCTTTTATTGCATAGAAAAGAGATGAAATACATTGAAAGTTCAGCATAAAACGGAAAAGTGCACAAGTTTATGTTCATCTATTGATTAAATAACGTTGATTGTACGTGGGTGTATGAGTGGGAGGCACTCGATAATAACAAAAAACTTCTCTCGTATGAAAATGAACTCGATTAATTTAAAACTTAATTAAAACTGCGTAGGATTTGTGTAATTATTCAAATCTCAGAAAATTGCGATAAACGTTCCAACAAGGTTAATCCACGCTAAAGGGTTGCACGCAGAATAGTTCAAAACCAGACTTAAAACAAATACAACCCCGTTTTTTTGTTGGTCATCAAATTGTCCCTGTGAGAAGTAACTATACGATAGAGTGAAGAGTAGCTTTTTGGGGCGGTCTTTTTGTATTATTATTAAAAGCCTGTGATGTCCCACTGTAGGGCAAAGGCCTCTCTCCCCTCCTTCCACTTCTCTCTGTTTAATCCTGCTAGTGACCAGTTCTTGTTAAAGGAGTCCAGCTTATCCCGCCATCTCCGTCTGGGCCTACCGCGACGTCGCTTGCCATTAAGAGGGACCCATTGGGTCGTAAGTTTGGCCCATTGGTCGTCTGACATGCTGCAGATGTGTCCAGCCCAATTCCATTTTAGTGTGGCAGCTTTCAAAGTGACATCAGTTATCTTTGTGATGGAACGGATGTTCGTATTCCTAACCCAGTCTGTTAGTTTGATGCCCAGAATACTTCGTTCCTTAGCCCTCTGGCAAACCTCGAGTGTGGACCTCTGCTGATTTGTCAAAGACCATGTTTGACCACCATATTTGAGGATGGGAAGTATGCACACGTCAATGAGTCTTCTCTTAAGGGACAAAGGAAGATCACCTTCATTAGTACTTTCATGACCCAATAGCTCTTCCAAGCATTCTCGGTGCGTCTTGCAACTTCTTTGGTTTTTCTTGCCTGGAAAGAGACTATCTGACCAAGATATAGATACTCATCAATACACCTGCCAAAGTGATCCTGCGATGCACGCTGTTCGTCATCAACTTGGTCTTTGACATATTCATCTGAAGTCCGACCTCTAGGCTTGCCGTGCTAAGATAGTCTAGCATCTGAGCCAACTCGGAGGCTGAAGACGAAAAAGGACAATATCGTCGGCAAAACGAAGATTAGATAATCTCTTATGGCCGACCATAATGCCCCTTTCTTTCCAGCCCTGCAGTCAACCTTCGGAAGACTAACTTTTTTACACGCTTTATATTAGCTTCACTTGTATGTTTGTTGGTTTGTTTGTTTGTTTGTATGTAACCGACTCCTTTGAGCGCGATTTTGACCCACTTTAAACGGTCAGATTTCATTGAAACTTTGTAAACTTGTCGAGGACCGATGACAATTCAATAATTAAAAAAAAAATTGGGGAAAAAAAAACAGGTTTTTTTTTTTGGGTTGTGGCTTCGCACGATTTGTACATTTAGCCAATGTCATGTTTGGAACACGTTTTTGTAGTTAGCAGAACTAAAAAATTGAAAATAAATAATAGTTTAAAAAACTAAAAAACACGCTTTAAAAACCAAACTAAAAAAGGAGAAAATAATTTAATTCAATTAAAAAGCGTGGGGTGCTTGACATTAATTGATTATAAAAATACCTCAAAAAGCACCCCACGCTTTTTAATTGAATTAAATTATTTTCTCCTTTTTTAGTTTGGTTCAATAAGTGTTAATTCTAAGCCTAATTAGTCTTTTGTATTTCTGATCTTCCTACCTACTACTACCTAACCTAGCTTTTTTTTTGGATGGGAAATCATCAAATAACTTCTCCCGCTCTGGGTGGAGCGGGAGGGCGTGTCAGACTTTTACTGACTAAAACGCACCCGTGTTCCCTCAGTTGCCTGTGTGTCAGGGCCCGCGGTATCTCTTTCGAGCAACCCGCACCCCTGGCAGATCTTCCTAGCCTAAGTAGGATGGTCTTTAACGCAACAAGTGTGTTGCGTAACATTCAATATAGCTGTATAGATTATGTGTGTGCATAAATGGTTAAATAAATAAATATCATCGAATTCCAGGATTGTTTTTCTTGAATTGTCACAATAGGGAAAATCCCCATACCAATTGATAATTCCACAATATTCATAGCATCGAGCATTCGAATTTTTCAAGCTTATGGAGCTTGAGAAGGGATGGATTATGAATTTCCTTCAAAATCTTTGGTATTGTGATGGAAATTGTGTTACGAATTTAGGGTGCAGGAAGTCAATTAGTCTGCGGAAAGTAGTGATTATTGCAAAAAATCATCACTATCTTTCTTTTTGCTTCGTTTCCTCATTCGAGAGACCGATGTGCTGTGTAGATCTAAATATAATTTATCGTCTATAGAACCAAGATGAATATTAAATTACTTACCCACTATGTATCGAGCTTAAATTTAATCTGCTCAGCAAAGTATCAGAACCTTAATATGTAATCTGTGAGAGGATGGGTGAGCTTAGAGAGTCGACTTCAGGCTTCAGTAGCATATTAAGTACCTACGTTAGAAAGATTATTTATACTTACCTCAATATTATGTAAACGAGGATACGCTTTGAGCAATCAGTACATGAGTATTAAGTACTCTCTGTGTGCCTGAAAGTTTCGTTTCAGGAGTCTTCGGTAGGAATATTCAATCTTAGTGGAGAAGGTGAATAAATCATTTATGTAGTAATTAAGTGGATAAGCTAGTAGGTAAGCTAAAATGATACTTATAGCAATCAATCTGCTTAGCCTTTGGCACCTATTTTGGGGTCGGACTTCAGCTGGATGCAGCTGAATACCAGTACAGTACATGCCAGTACTGTCTATCTGACCTCCACGTTGATGTCCAAACGCTCGCCCCCTGTTACATGGGAATTAACCATAACTGGCGAAATGTGGGTGGACCTACTATAGGTCCACCTCTGCCCAACTCTTCGGGAATTAAGGCGTGATGTTATGTATGAATCACCAGTTGGATTTTCGCATTTTCTGTCTGTAAATAATTACTCGATTCAATTTGCCGATTCCGATTCGACTGCCCACACAATCTCTTACTCCAATAAATCAGTAAATAGTAAAAGTATCCGACGAAAAACGATTAAAAACAAACAAACAAACAGTCGGCCGACTCGCAAAGGTCGCCGCCTCTTATCAGCAACATCGCACGCAATGCCGACACCGACACGCCTGACGCCGCGCCGCCCGCCACCTAGTTTATATTCCGACAAACAATCGAGGTATAAATAAAAATTATTATCGATCTGGACTTGCGAGAGAAACCGGGTGAATTTTTGAGATGGGACTCTTGGGCAAAATTCGTAGTTAACTTACTAATATTAAATGATAAATGATTTTATTTCTGTAAGTAGGTTTGTACAAATACTTTTACACGTCAATCATATTTTTTTAAACTAGATGAGGTCGGCGTTTCCTATCTGACTACTCTGAGAAGAAAGGCCGAAACAAACTCAGAGGTCACAGTCTCTTTTAAAGTCCAGACATAATCTGGTCAGATCATGTGAAGACCATGTGGATTGGTGTCTCAAATGTCATAAATCTTACTATCCTTATAACAATAAGGATAGTAAGATTTACATACAAACATTCAAATGTATGAACACTGTATGTTTGTTACTCAATTACGCAAAAAACAGCTGAACGGTTTTGGGTGGGACTCAGATAGTGTCCCAAATTATTTTATTCCGATATTATATTTTATCCCGATAGTACGTTCCAGTAAAATTTTCGTGAAAGAATCAATGACCACAGAAGACGCAGCGTTAGAAGGCCTCGCACAAGGGGGCCCATGACCTTGTGAAGGCCTCATGAATCCGCTGGATGCGACAAGCATAGAACCGGTCAAAGTGTCGGTGCCTGTGAGAGGCCTATGTCCAGTAGTGGATGTCTTTCGGCGGAAATGATGATGATGACGAAAGGTTCAACCACGAGCTTGATTCTGAATAAAATGAAAACCAAATTTTAGTTTTTTGCAAAAGCTCTTAGTTTAGCATTGAGGTTCCATCTCTATCATTATTTTCATATTGTGTACGACGCCCTTACAAGTGTATTTATTGTGAAGGACGTCATAATTATGTATTTCTGTTAAACCTGTACCAACTTACACGTGGAAAGATTTATAATTGTCCACGAGACATTACCTTCACTTTGTCCTTGAATGAAGCTTACCTACTACTTCTTTGCACACAGAATTCCCGATAATATTAAGCCATTTCTGATCATTCCTTTTCATGCTACCGTTTTTTCTTTATTTTTTGGGTCAGAAATCATTAAATAACTTCTCCGCTCTGGGTGGAGCAGGAGGGCGTGGTCAGACTTTTACTGACTAAAACCCACCTGTGTTCACCAGTTGGTGCTGACACCTCTTTGAGACACGCTTGGAACACAACGCGCCGTTGACCCGGGCTTGGTCCTTACCGGACAGCGAGCTACCCATTACTCGCCGTCCGTAAGCCCGCTGGGAATCAGCCTGAGATTCCCGACGCCCAGGGCGTCTCCGGCGGCGACTAAACCCGTGTGGGCGCATATACTGCCTCTCCCTCACGTGCGCCGCCTTCCTCTTCGCGAGCATTACTGCTTCGCAGAACGAGGTGACGGCTACCCATGCACTCTCGCTCCATACCATGGCCTAGACCAGGTCCGGACGCGAGAGATCGCCGCCGCCGATCGCCTTCACAAGGAAACGGCGGTGCTCCGCTCAAGGCGGGGATACCTCCACCGTATGCTCCACCGTGTCCTCAGGGCGATCTTCGCAGTGGAAACACCCGGGCGTTTATTCCCACCTTATCCGAAACGTGCGGGTCTGCCAGGGGTGCGGGTTGTTCGAAAGAGATACCGCGGCCCCTGGCACACAGGCAACTGAGGGAACACGGGTGGGTTTTAGTCAGTAAAAGTCTGACACGCCCTCCCGCTCCACCCAGAGCGGGAGAAGTTATTTGATGATTTCCCACCCAAAAAAAAAAAGGAAAAATAAAAAAGATTTGCCAAATAATAAGGCTGGTGGTAAGGAGTGATGACTGTTACCATCCAGGGAATTTTGGCACATTATAAGCTAAGGCCTGTCTTCAAATGAAAAAGTTCTTACAATGTAAATTCCCGAGTTCAATATTGGGAATCATCACAATCCTAGAAAAAAAAATCTTAAATTTTTCCTTCCCCCCCCCCCCCCCCCCCCCAAAAACTTTGTAAAGCTCCTAAGTAATTTATTTCATAACATTTTGTTGGAAATATTACAGTGATACTGATGATAAATAGCAATATTACTAGCAACTTGCAGCTCAAAACTGCAACGGTTCTTTCTTCAAAAAGCTTTTTAAAACAAGGCTCTGCATTGTTAAACTCATAAAATTCTAACAATATAATGTTTGGACTTTAAATGAGACCATAACTTCTGAAATTGTTTTGGCTTTTCTTTTCAGGGATCAGTCAGCTAGGAAATACGGCGCAGCACCATCCAGTTTTAAAATACAAAATATTGACGTGTAAAAGTGTCTTTAAAGATCTACTTTCAAAATTAAACACTGAATTTAATTTAATTTCAATAAAATAACCACAATACATTTTTTTAGTACGAATGTACTACAAAAGATTTAAAATTCATTAAGGATTTAAAATATTGCAATACCACTAATAAATAATAATATGTCAATAATTCAGTAACAATAATCTATCAATAAATCTATATACCTCTACAATTCTCAGGCATCCTCTCTTAACAAGCGTCGATTCAGCTTCGATAAAGCTTACAGCTCGAACCGCTCCAGCTAGACTAGGTAATACAATAAAGCGCACCAGTAGAACATAATCTCCGTGCAAGGGATGCAGCATCTCAATAATTCATGTGTTCGCACCTTGAAATGCGCCGCGACCGATGATAGCACTCTGATAGCGGCATAGATTATGTAGCGCAGAGGGGAATTGAGGAACATAATAACTGCCTAATAGCATAGCTGTAACAAATATTTGGTGGTCCTTGCTTTAATTAATGCTTCAAAGCGTTTTAACTTTTATTTGTTGAATTCGACGCTTTTGGCCACTTTGTATTAGTGTGTGCATAATCAGCTTTAATGTTCTGTTGGGACACAGACTCCTTAGAGGTTGGATGTTTCGAATCACAATAATGTGTATGCAGTTACGGTGTTTATCTAATTGAGACGTGTAAAGGCGTCAATAGACGAGCGATACGTAATGCCATTGGCGTTTGCAAACGACTAACGGCATCATAGCGATCAAATCGTCATCAAAATCGGCCTATTGTTCCCACTGCTGGGACACAGGCCTTTGTGAGAGGGAATAGCCCATAATTCAGCACGCGGGCCCAGTGCTGTTGGTGAATGTCATATGTCTACATATTTTTGGTTTTAGGCCACGCTGGTTTCCTCAAAATGTTTTCCTTCCCGGTTTTGGGAGTAGGTCACTACCTACTCCCAAAACCGGGAAGGAACCACCACTGTGATGAAATTATTTACACAAAGTAAAGCGTCTGTCAGGGTTCGAACCTAGGACCTACCATTCGTAAGTCGCGGCCGTTAGCACTGCGCCACTACTGCTCACGCGTTTACGGTTTGGTTTTATTTACCTTGTTTCTAATGGTGCATTGTGTAGAATGAACCATTCTTCTTTATTCTTCACCGTAAATCGAACCGCCAAATGTAAGCTTTTTGAGTTTAATATTCTTCTTACAAGACGCACGATCTCTGCTCGTTTGTCTCATGCTATGATCATTTTTTTTTATTACATATGCCATTTCATCACACAGTAGAACAGCTCATTGCTAGAACAGGAGGGGGGGGGGGACAGTTAGTTACAGTCACTATAAAGAAACATCTTAAATTAGGTGCTTACCTTCTCGTGCATAGTCTATGAGAAAATAAAACAAAGTTGTGAAATGTTAAAGAGTTTCTGTCGAATAAAAACGTACTGTTGTACAAATCGAATTGTATTTTTAATTAGGCAAAAAGACAGGGGCTTAACAGGAAACCTTTTTCGAAGAAACATGTTCAATTTTGAACTCTTTGCCGAGCTGTTTAGAGTTATTTTCTTTTTCGGGAAAATCAAGTTGCTATTTTGCAGGATTTTCTAGTCGATGCTACCTAAGTGTCAGCTTTTTATAGTGTAACTTAGAATAATGAATATGAAATAAGGACCGTTTTCTAAGTATCCATAAACTTTTCCAGCTTTTATCATGCTAGTTTATTTCTAGGCGTTATTTTGAGACGTCGTAGTAAGAAATTTCTTTCAACTTTAGCCTGAAAAATGAGGTTTTCGTTGAGCTTCTAGTGAATAAATTCGTCTGGGCAAGTCTTTTTACGTGACCGTAGGTCCCTATCGCACGTTTTTTTCGTGAAAAAATAATAGGTGTAAAGTAAGTTACCGACCATAGTATAAGCTCCAGGGTAACACGCGAATTTCTAATTTTCTTAAGTATGCTCGTAAGCTTGTGTTGTAAAAAAAACAGTGGCACTCCGGGAATGCTGACAGAAGTAAAAACTTGAACCGGCTATCCCTGAAAACCAGCGCTGGGGCTCTGTCTTGCATACGGTCGCAGCATAATGCTGAGTGATAGCCGTTTTGCGTGGATGTGACGCATGTTTCCCTCAACCTTTTCTTATTTTTTTTGTGTCCCTTATCTTTTTGCGTCATGTTTACCGCAAATAAACGTTTTTTCTTTCTTGAACAATTACGTGTGTATTTTTTGAATCGTCAGGATTCTATTTTTGAATCGTCAGATTAAACCTCTCTCCCTCTCTCTTAATTGTATCAATCAATCTACAATTTTAATAATCATGGCAATAGGGTATTTTACTCCATAAGAGAAAAAAACTAAAAATATATTATTGAGATAGCTTAGGCGAAATGTAGTCGGAAAATGTTAGTTTTAGTTCATGTAATAGCAAAATAAATGTTAAAATTCAATTCAAAGATTTCAGTTTTTTTTACCTGTTTTTGAACACCATGAAATAGTAGCTGCCATGTTATTACTTCATAAGGCATGTCATTTGAACAACTTTGTACTTTTATTATTTTCGTAACCAAAGTAATTTTTATTTAAATAATATTTTGCATTCAGGAACAGAAAACCAAGGATAAGTAGAATAATAACAATATTTTTCAATTCCTTACAAACAATTATCATACAAAATATCAGCGCATTTGTTTACTTAGCAAACTGACGTCATACCCACAGAACAATATGGCCTCCACTGCGTCCAGCGTTTTCGTCAAATTACGCGGCGAAATTTGAAAATGTAATATTTAAATGCATTTTATGGCCCTAATCGATTAAATAAAAATGTGTTTTTTAGTGGTTTATTAACACTTTAGAATCTAATTAGGACACTTTTCAAAAATGGGTGTAATTGCCTAACCCTATTGGCGAAAAATACCTTCGATTTTAAGTAAGACCAAAGTAAGCCTAGCCTTTTCAAAACTATGTTGGATTCGGCTTCCAGTCTAACCGGAGGCAGTCAAATACCAGTTTTTTACATAGAGCGACTGCCCATCTTACCTCCATACCATTCCAAACATACCATAGCATAGTTCCTTGGTAAGACAACAGGTTGTCATACTTTCGGGCCTCTGACTCGGGTAGTTAACATTCTATAACTTAAAAAAAGTGCTCACGCCATTTTCCCATGGGGCCCGACGGAAACTGATACATTTTCATTTACATAAAACGCTATTGGAAATCTATCCCACAAATTCAGTAAAGATAACAAACTTTAAGATAAAGTGGATACATTTTATATTTCAGCTTGAATAAACGTGAAAAATAAAGAACACTGCCCGCTGGCACCAGAATCTATCAGCTTGGGATAATCTTAAAACCCACTGAATCCATTCGATTGGGGATTTGTGTCATTCAATGGCACTGAAGTCATTTATTTTGTAGTTTTTATAAGTTTCTTCGTTTATTTTAAAGGGAAGGAGTAGGTAAGATCAGTATTTATGATTTTAGTCTATATGTACATATATGTACCTACATACATATACTACATATAAATAAATTAAATTGAAGTATTTGTAATGAAGAACTGTTTGCAATGTGATAATGACAGCTTTTTAATAAATGCATATGAAAGTATATAAGGTAAGTAGGTACTTATAACAAAAAAAAAGAAGATTGCCAAAGTTTGGTCCAAATGCTGCCCAGGAATAGATTAGTACCAGGAACCCTGGGCAGGACTCCCAGCGCTGGGTTCCTGGCACTAATCTACATAATATGTCTTTATTGACATTTTGACGGTACTTTCACTGGCATATAACTGATGTTTTTTTTTTTTTTTTGGGTGGGAAATCATCAAATAACTTCTCCCGCTCTGGGTGGAGCGGGAGGGCGTGTCAGACTTTTACTGACTAAAACCCACCCGTGTTCCCTCAGTTGCCTGTGTGCCAGGGGCCGCGGTATCTCTTTCGAACAACCCGCACCCCTGGCAGGCATCGGTCCTTGCGGACCCCGCCTATTGGTGCTGACATCTCTTTGAGGCGCGCGTGGAACACGACGCGCCGTCGACCCGGGCTTGGTCCTTACCGGACAGCGAGCTACCCATTACTCGCCGTCCGCAAGCCCGCGCCTACGGTGGCCGGGAATCAGCCTGGGATTCCCGACGCCCAGGGCTTCTCCCGCGGCGACTACGGCCGTGAGGGCGCATATACTGCCTCTCCCTCACGTGCGCCGCCTCCCTAACTGATGTTATAAGGAGTCACATAGGTTTTAGTCCCGGAAACTCGTTTCTGTGGTATTGTTTCCGACATCCATGCAAAACCGCTAGTCTTGTCATAAAACAGGTGAATGACAGTTAGGCCAGAAACAATGTGACTTATTCTCAAACGACAGCAGTAAGTAAGTAAGTTAAGTTAGTACCTAGTGTTAATTTTACCCAAAACTTCCATCTTAACAGTCCAGATTAAACTTCAAACAACAATAAGGCGTTGGACGCAAAATATTATAAATTGCTTGGAGAGACAGCAACAAAAGTCAGATAATAAATTATAGTAGAAGTAGCTAAGTAATTATGACACTGAATTAATCATGAATAGTCTTTTAGTATCAATTTCCTTGCTATACTTAGTTTATTAAAAAAAGGAAAGAAAACCAACGAGTAATTCTTCAGTTCTACAAAAACACGGTTTCAAACACTGTTTATATCATTTACCTTTTGTTACTGTCCGTACTCTGTTAGTTAGGACGAAAAATAAACTCATTTTCGCCTCATCATTCATTTCCCGGTAACTTCTCTCATTATGTTGAACTTAAGGTGGTGTTGAGCTGCCCGGAGCTCCTAAATAAGTTACTTAATAAGATTATGTCGGTAAATGTAGGAAAGCGTACGTGTTGATGAGGTTATTGTGTCTTCTTCTAATGTAAGGGGTGCATGGCTTGATGTATGGGTACCGTGTTTGTGGTGTTACTCAAGGGCATTGGAATAGTTCCAGATCAAGCCACGAGGGGTATGCTCTCAGGTTTTTCGGAGATATTTTGCGTTCACCTAAGCATGGTCTGGAAAGTCTTATGATACAGGGCGGGGTGGAACGAAAACGCGCTTAAGGCAGAGCATTGGCAAGATGGTCAGATGCGATCAAGAGGGCTGATAGAGGCAGCATCTACCGAGCGGTCCACAGTAAAAATGACCGCATAACTTGGAGTTCAGTCGCGATCCTCAGCATTGAGGAAACGACGAAGCAGAGACTTGCCGCGGTTGGTCCGTGACCGACCATCTTTACATGCCAAGGCCCCTCCGGGTCTCGGAAAGCATGATAAGCCGTTGGTCCCGGCTGCCATTTGTAAATCTTTGACAGTCGTTACGGGTCGTCAGAAGCCCGAAAGTCTGACAACCAGTGTTACCAAAGGGTAGCGTATTACCTAGTTACTGGCTTGTGGAGGTTAGATAGGCAGTACCTACTCGGATCCGGTTAGACTGGAAGCCAACCCCAACATAGTTGGGAATAGACAAGGCGGATGATGACTTGAACAGTTTCCGATTTAAAATGAGCTCTTAAGCTTGGGTTTCCTCCGGCAGCGGTGGCCGCCGGTTTTGTTAATATATTTTTTTATGTATGGCCACGCATAACTTTTTACAGAGTAGTTCGATTTTGATTATTCTTTTTTTATTGGAAAAGGTATACCCCGATATTAGTCCAATATAAATTTGGAAAAAAAAATCCTACCCTAAGGGTGGGAAAATAGAGGTGATTTATTGTTCACTCACAGATTTTTATGCTAAGTGGTGCATTACAAAAAGTAATCTAAAATTAAGCATGTAGTAATAAGTAGATTATACCCACAAAATATTATAAAATAAAAAAAAATAACAAAAAAATTTTACCGCCGAAAAAAAACTGAAACGCAAACAATTATAAACCTTTTTTGTTTAACCTTAATATAGTTATTGAGGTTAAACAAAAAAGGTTTGTTATTGAGGTTTAATTAATTGGGGGTTATTTTTTTTTGGGATAAAAATTACCCATATCGAAAATGACAGAAATGGATTCAGTAAACGATTCTGAACAAACTACTTTCAGAAATTACATTCATTCAATAACACATTGTATATTCTGCCAAAAACTTCATATGTCGTATGAACGACCGCGTATCTACTGTTTAATGTACTTAATAAGCCCTTGAGAACCTCCCCTATGGCCTTTTACAAGCAAGATAACAACGGTCCACCAAATAAAAACGCTAGAATTAATTTCGTATTTATAACGAGGATTAATCATCAGGATCTGCTTTGACTTTTACAAATTACTTTGGTTAGCTTATGATAATTAATCTCGCCAGGAACTGATCTTTTATCATAAAATAGGGTTGCCACCATCTTAAAATAAGAAGCAAGGTTCCAAAAATAAAAAAAAGGTGATTTCAGGGATTTTTGTCACAATTTCCGGAAAAACCGTATGTATCTACCAGATACATTACATATACAGGGTGTCCGGTAAAGGCGGCGATAAAAAATTAAAATACATATCCAAAGACACCGACTTTCTAAATTAAAGTTATTTTTCACTTTTTTAGTGTATTGTCGACAGTCGGTTGTTTTATTTGGATTGTTTTTTACAGAAAAAAATAAAATTAAAAAATGTTTTTTTCTGTATGGCCATTAGTTCTACCATGAACCATTTCAAGGTTATCCATTAAATACCGGACACCTTGTATACAAAATATTATGCTGTCAAACCGTACATACGGTTCTGAGCTGAACGATTACTTAATAAATATAGAAATGATCACTAGCTTTTGCTAGCTGCTTTGCCCGTGTGGAGTTCTTAATTATCCTACAGAATACAAAAGTATCCTGTGTGTTAATCCAGGATATGAACTACTGTGTGCTAAATATTATCCCAATCCGTGCGAGTAATTTTTGCGTAAAAAAGTTACAAACATCGATACAGCTTTGTGCATTCTCTCAGTTTGTGCACCTTCTCACTAAGTGCACTCTCTCTGTAAAGGTTTAAACCAAATTAACGAACTTACTAGAAGGTCAATATTCCGAGGTTAAAATTGACAATCTCATCGCAACGACATTCAATGTCATAAATTTATCAAAAATGTATGAAGATTAGAGCAATTTTTGACAGATTGAAACAGAGATTACAATCCGTTCACGGTTACTTTACCTCTGACAGCCGCAAACCAACTGCAACCTTATTGTAACGACAATAAAGATCACTGTATTATTGACAGAGTTGTTCATTGCAGTAACCCAAAAGCAACCTTATTGTAACGGCTACAAAGATCACTTTCATTTTGACAGTCACAGAACTGAATGCGGACGTTTGTTAAAATACGGGATTTGCGTAAGAAATTGGTACTTTTCAATAGGCCATAAGTTTTCAGCAATATCTAGCTATCACTTGACGAATAACCACAATCTGCTCTACAATATTGGAATAATACATTTGAGAAATGATTCAATAATTTCCATTTTCGCCAAGGCAGGGAAGTTCAAATATTCTGGGCAAGGATCAAGGATCTTTTGGCTCGTTGCCATGAATGAGGACAATGGGGGGAAGACTGTTAATCCCCCTTCCCGGAAGAGAGAGGCGATGTCCAAAGAATAGGGATTGCATAGGTACCTGTGTCATCGTTTTAGTTTAGGAGAACATTTTAAGGATGTAGAAT
Source organism: Antitype chi (assembly GCA_947359405.1). NCBI lineage: Eukaryota > Metazoa > Arthropoda > Insecta > Lepidoptera > Noctuidae > Antitype > Antitype chi. The sequence goes on along the minus strand of OX375817.1, from coordinate 18,415,380 downwards.
CTATGCCTTTAGAAATCAGGAACCATTTCTGAAATCAATTCTAAGGTCTATCACCATACTTATTTCAGACATTATTAGGACAAACAGCATTGTAATATTAGCCGCACGGATCGATCGATCAGGTTAAGCTACGCTTGCCGCGGTTGGTCCGTGGATGGGTGACCATCTTAACAATGCCAAGGCCTCTCCGTGCCTCGGAAAGTATGCCGTTGGTCCCGGCTGTCATTTGTAGATATTTGGCAGTCGGTACGGGTCGTGAGAAGCCCGAAAGTCTGACAACCAGTCTTACCAAGGGGTATCTTATTACCCAATAACTGGGTTGTGGAGGTCAGATAGGCAGTCGCTCCATGTAAAATACTAGTATTCAGCTGCATTCGGTTAGACTGGATGCTGACCCCAACATGGTTGGGAAAAGGTTAGGCAGATGTTGATGAGCATTGGTGTGATGACTTATTTTGATTTTGTCTTGTCTGCCTAATTTCAGTCAAGTCAAAATCTGGAAGAAGCCAATAGCGGCATCATTAGTATTCATAATTTTTCATACGGTACTCTTCTATTTTTCTGTTTCACCTTTCTTCTATTTGTATTAAAAAGAAAAATAAGACAAAAGAAAAAAGGTGAAACAGAAAGGAGAAATTTTGAATTTTGTTTTTTTTTTTTAATTTGAATACATTTTATTGCCATTAATGCAAAGTAAACCCGATTCCATAACTTTTCACACATAACTTCTTTTATCGTATCGGCAGAGAGCTTATATTCTCTGTTATATGTTCATGCTATCGTAAGATTATCCAGTCAGCGGGTTGGTTACCCAGGATGAACCGGAAGATCATTTTTCATAATAGTGTCACTTGTAGAGGGTCTTTTAATACACCCTATACAATGTCTTTAGGAACAGCCGATAAAATGAGCGCTCATCAACAAAATAAGAGTTCATTTAATCTACGCTTCAATGTTTTTGTTTTATTGACTGCTAAGATCCAATTTTATTTGCTTTGTATTAAATATTTTATAGTATTTTTTTCCTTGAGTTCCTTTACTGAGCTCCTAGCTTCGTTTCGTTGCATAGTATCGCAAATACTTTTGATGTTAACAAAAGCAGTTTCTTGTGTCATATATGGTAGGTTAATTTTCATCTCCGGTTCCTCTTGTCAGAATGACGTATGAACCATAATTATGCGGAACATCAAGTATACATACGAGGGCCGAGGGACTGTCAGTCAAGACATCACTCTTGGAGCTTAAAGCCGAAGACACCTTACTACTTACTAAAACTAATCAGGGTCACGTAAAACTTCAATGACAATTAATTTAGTCCTTGTTATGAATATTCAATCCGAAGGCCTTCCTTGTGCGTTGATTTCAATTATAAACGAAGGAAACGTACACAATTCGCACCCTTGGCTTTTCTGCGAGGACTGGCGACGTTTTTGCCTCTGCGGCATCTTGGATGCGATTCAAATCTAACTTTATCATGAAGAAGGTAAGGTTCGGTTTTGGATGGAGAGGTTTCAGGGGATGCTGCGCCTCTGTATGTATTATAAATTGGTTTAGAGCGGCGCGGGGAGTCGCCGGTCGCCCGCTCGATACCGGCCAGTCGCGAGAGAGACCCGAGCGCGTTCGCTTCGCTATCGTCACCAATATCGAAACGAAAATAAAAATAAACCCCTATTGTAAACCCGAGTCAGCTAGTGTTGTGAACATGATCGTTAGTGAGTGTTGCATTGTCTTATTGGATTGTTAGCCGCACTAGCTCGCCTGAATATTTCGTTATCAAGGTAAGTAATGTTGTGCAGATAAACAGATAAGTCCTTAAGGTCTGGTATTGCGTACCTTGTTTAATTACTGCGTATTATTATTGCGTGTGTTTTTACTAAATATTCGGCGCTTACCTTAATAGGCTCACGTGTGCGAGTGGTCGTTTTAAGTAAATACTGCAGTATTATGTTATGATCTTCTTGACGGTTGTAACAAGACGTAAACTTAGTATTTATTTGTAACGGTAGTTCCGAATTACCTCCATGCAATCGTAAATTTTCTCTGGCACTGATTAAATCTAAGTCAAGCGTCGTGCTCGGGTGAAGAATCCATAAAACTAACGCATCATATCCACGTAATTAGCATTTTCTCTTATGCATGTGCTTAAAAAAAACCGTCTGCTGTATATTATCATAACAGGCAGAATCTTGTAAGATTTCCCGATCGATAGGATGTTGACGAATGCTGCGGGATGTGTACTGATAAATGTAGTGTCGTGTGCTATGCTACTTGGAAATTGGCCAGCCGGTCGGAAAATGGAAGAAAATAGTGCGTATCGAGCTAAACGTTACATTAAATATTATGGGAGGTTATAAGGTATCAATAGCTTGGTCTTTTAGTTATTGGTCTTCTTCATCGTCCAATGAGCAAGCATGGCTGACTACGAGAAGAGGACTTTTTCTGCAGACTTTCATTTTGTTTAGGTTTGCCACGGCGAAAGAAAAAAGGTAATTAATGGCACATATTTTTATGATATTACTTTACAATTATAATCGTCAAAACTGCATCTGACTCATTAGGCACTAAAAGAGCTGTAAAATTATTCCTGTTGAATTGATGATGACCAGAGATCGGATATTCGGATGCTTAGTTACGTAGAGATAATTTTTAGCTATGAAAGTATGGAAGCGGCTTTATAAATTAGTTTACTTAATTATGTGTTATTTATGTTAATTAATTTTCATTAACTCAACAGCAAACCAACATTGTGCTTTGCAGTGCCCTGACAGGGATCATGTACAAAAACCGACAGTATTGTAAAATTTGTGATGTGCATGAGAGCAAATAAATAATTAAATTATTTGTAATATTTAATAAAAACCCCGGGTATTCTTGGATTGCATAACTATTCAGATGTGTATTAATTTAAAATTAATGTATAACCCGATACAAATATGTGTATGTACTGGAGGAGGGGTGGTTTTAAATATTAGTTAAAACGAAAAATAAACAAATTACTTACCTAAATTAAAACTTTTTCGATACAAAAGCGCATTCCATGTTAGCCAACATCTCAACTTAAGGTGAATATGCATCCGAATATCCGATATCTGATGATGACTGTTCGCAACTAACTTTGCTGACTGGATAATAATCTTTTTACTACGGCACGAATTATTCTCGTTATCATCCCTTAAGGTGAATGCGCAGTGGTAGAGCGCGAAATTCAAATTTTGTTACGTTTTTTGCAATTTTCAGGTGAGTTTCAGCTTGTTTCTTGATCAAAATATGATTTGCGACTATAACATGTACGTATTTACAGATTTATAATCATTAGAATCAATAATACATCTTTCTAAGTTAGATTTCTTCCATAGGAACAAATTTCTTATGGAAAAGTGCTTGTTGAACAAATCTAACTTAGAAAGATGTATTATTGATTCTAATGATTATAAATCTGTAAATACGTATAAGTTATAGTCGCAAATCATATTTTGATCAAGAAACAAGCTGAAACTCACCTGAAAATTGCAAAAAACGTAACAAAATTTGAATTTCGCGCTCTACCACTGCGCATTCACCTTAATTAATCCATCTCTGGGATACGACAGGCATCATCTGCTAAGCATTTTCCCAGCTTTGCTGCGGTCGGCTTCCAGTCTAACTGGTGCAGCTGAGTACCGGTATTTTACATAGTTCGACTGCTTTTCTGACCTCCACAACCGAGTTACTGTGTAATACGATACTCCTTAGTATGACTGGTTGTCAGACTTTCAGGTTCTGACGACCCGTAACGAATGTCAAAGATCTACGAATGACCGTGACCAACGGTTTAAACGTGCTTTCCGAGGTACGGATGGAAAGATGGTCACCTTTCCACGGCCGAACCTTGTGGCTGTTATTACTTACTTAGCCACAAGCTCCTCAACAAACATCAAAGAACTATAATTCTCGAAGGAACATATTTCACTAAATGACAGGTGCTACGAACATTTCAAAAACCTATAGCATAGTGTTGGCATAAATTCTGAAGCACATCCAGGCCCATAATTCATCCTGGGAACAGCTTGAGGTCTCTCAATAATGCACAATGCATGCAAATAAAACTGCATATTAAATAACTTATGTACAGGTCAGTGACCCGTCCATTGACGACGGCATTGCATCTTATGTCTGGGGTCATTGCGAATGCGGATCGAGTGCCTCAGATGTCACGAGAATGGCGTCGTGACTTACACCTATTAGTTGGTGACTTGGTGCATTATTGAATAGGTTATGTGGTGGCTGGTGAATGGTGATGGGTTTTTAGTTTAGCTGTTGATTCGTGGAAGTAGGTATTAGGCATGGCGGGATGTGGAATGTGTTAGCCTAGTGGTAACGGTTGCTTCACTTTATGTAAATTATTTCATCACCACTGCTCAAATTGTAAGACATGTGACATCTACCAATACACACTGAGCCCGCGTGGAGGCCTGGGTCTCTAAAGTGGGAAAATTATAGGCTGATTATGCAATTAAGGCCTGGTCCTATGGCGTCTGATGGCTTTGAGAAATCGGAACTTTAGTTAATAACTGCGAATCTTTTCATTGAGGTCTTTGAGTAAGATGACTCGTCCTGTAGCTTCGTTATTGGCCAAAATACAGGAATATAGTAATAACGTTTCTTCCGACATTAGAAAAGGCAATAGAAAATGGGTCTAAATAAAACAAACACCCGTTTCACCTATGACAAAAAACCTTACCAAACCCTTTGACCTTAAAAAACGAATAAAACAAAATCAAACGCTTGTGAGCCGTATCTGTAATTAGGGTTGACCCTTCCAAGTTGCTAAAAGTCGAGGCTATTCCATCCTCTTCCGTGTCAGCGAAGCTTTGTTTGCGAAGGACACTGGCCGTAAATACTTTTAGATATTTTATTAGGTGGCAGCCCTAAGGAAATGGGCAGAACTTTTTTCATTATTGTCATTGGTGGTGCCAGTTTGAAATGTGAGTAAAGAAGAAGTTTGTCTGTGACTGTTTATCACCTGTTAAAAGACGATTATTGATAACTAGATTTTACCCGCGGCTGCGTCCGCGTGTATGTCGGTTTACCGGGATAAAAAGTATATTTAAAAAGTTTAGGTACTTATGTGTTAATCTATGTTATAAACTATTTGTGTGCTAAATTTCATCCAAATCCGTTCGGCTGTTTTTGCGTGTTTGATCAATCACAAAAGGGTATGTTTTTCTCAGTGGAGGCAAGGTGGATTATCAAAAAGCTTCCTTCATCATCATCAAGATTTCAGCCGAAAGATGTCCACTTCTGGGCAAGCCACTTCGACCGGTTCTGTGTTTCTCGCATCCAGCGTATTTCTGCGGCCTTCATCAGGTCATCGGTCCACATTGTGGGAGGCCTTCCAACGCTACGCATCCAGCGTATTCCTGCGGCCTTCACCACCTTCATCGGTACACTTTGTGGTAGGCCTCCCAAAACCACGTGTTCGAATTTCAGAATCTTTCGGCCCCATCGGCCATTATGTTCTGCTTGCTTAGTTAGTTCTTCTATTTATTATTATTTATGGCAGCGAAAGCAGTTTCTAAACTACGAAGTTTTAAGTATAAATATATGTGCTTGTTTAGAATTCCCATCCTCTTCTCAAACCCAGTGGCACGATTCTCCAACACAAAATCAAAAAGTAAATATTTTTACCTAAATTTTCCGGACACAATCGGAGCAAAAACCACAATCTTCTTCTGGTTTCAACGGCATCCGTAGCGGATGGGTTATCAACCTGTCAGTGCTCGGGTACAGTTGTGATCTTTTAACCCTACACGTCGCTGGCACGTGGCGTGGGCTTGAAAGGTGCCTGTGTACCTACTCTAGTTTACGAAGTTCATGTGTTTTGGGACATAATTGACATTATTGTTGAGTTTTTGGTTAGGTAGAGTCGGTGTATTCTGTAAAGATCTCATCGTCAAACAAAACTTATATGAAGTGAGCTGTCATTACACCGGATGCGATTGACACTATTGACAGGTCACTTCAAGCTCACCTCACCTAAATTTTCGCCGTGAGATCTTTACACAGAATATGTCGGTGTATTTAACATAATGTTTGACGTAGTTTTTAATTGGCTTTAAATAGGAGGAGGTTCTCAATTTGTCAGTTTTTTTAACTGTATGTTCAGGAATATCTGTGACAATTCCTACGCCTCAGGGGTGGTCCAATATAAATTTTATTACCTTTGCTTGGGTAGTTTTGCGTCAGTTTCGATAATCCGGTTTAAATCCAGTTTGTGTATCTTGATAATGTTTTAAATACGTCACTGTTATTAACATAGCAAGCAGTGTTATACGATTTGGTGTGGGGTAGGTACAATGATGTACAATAAATAAAAATAGTGCAAAAAACAATGTGTTATGGAGCTTGTCAATTCAAATTGGAACCGAATGTCAAGATTGATGCTTAGTTTCGATTTAAATTTAGATTTGGAAGATTAGTTGTAAATCAATTATGTTTAAACCGAGATTAGACCGAGACTAGCTCTTTCTCAAAGAGCTAATTAATCAGATTAGAGTAAGAGCTAAATAGCTCTTGCTCTAATTAATTATTATAATAATCAATCAATCTGCCTAGGCATTTCACAACTATGTTGGAGTCAGCTTCCAATCTAAGCGCTGAATACCAGCATTTTATATAGAGCGCCTGCTTGTCTGACCTCCACAATACAACACGCACACACACACGTCTGGCAACCAGTCTTACCAAAATACTGATTGTCAGACTTTCGGGTTTCTAACCTCCTATAACGACTGTCAACGGTCAACGAATGACAGCCGGGACCAACGGCTTAACGTTCTCTCCGAGGTGTGGAGGGGTCTTGGTATGTGAAGATGGTCACCCATCCACGGTCACCGGCGGCAGGACTAGCTTAACGATCGACCCTGCGGATAATAATGACAACACTTTTCTTTTTTTTCTTTTTTTTTGTTGGGCATCTCGCAGTTGGCCTTGAGAGGCCGTGACTGCTCAACCGGGCTTTCTTGGGGCTGCCATTAAGAATTGAATCTTAACGCCTCCAGCCAGGGCTTACAAACTAAAATAAATTACAAGTTAAGCGACTGCACGCTGAGGGCACCCCCTGTGGGGTACGGGCCTCGGCTCAGGGCGTCACTGATAGGGGGACAGCTATCATTGGGGACAGGCTGGATCAAAATATTGGCATTATTACTGATCGGAGAATTTAAAGCTACTGGCTCAGCTGCAGCGCAGGCTGGCGCTTCAACGAGCAAGGGTCGGTCGGGACTTATTTTAAATTGTTTCTTAGGTTTATATAGTGGTAAAGTTACTAATTAAGAGCTGTTAATTCTGCTTACAACTTTAATCTTTCAGACAAGATGTGTGAAGATATATGATCGCTCTTCTCTGCGTAGTCATCTTGATTTATTAATTAGTTGAATCCTTATTTAATAACGTACGTTACACTAATTACTCAAGAGACGAATAAGCTAATTAGCTGTGTTATTTAAACGGAATGTTTAACGAGACGTCATTTGTGTCCTGTTTGGAAAATATGTATTTTGCGCCGCTGTGAAGAAGTCTTGGTTACATTCCTGAAGAAAGGGGAATTTTGGGATGTGATTTTTATTGGTTATATGGTACAAATATCAAATAAGTAATTACAACACACACACATTTAATTTAATTAAGAATTATTCATGTTCTAAATGCTATCATTTATTTTACTTAATTTCAATTATCCATACTTATGTTGCTGTGCCCTTACCGGGTTCATAACTGTATCCTAGCTTTAAGCCTATTTGTAACAACTTAATTCACATTATGGTATGCAAATATATGAGATGAAATGAATTCTAAATGATTGAACACTGGTGGTCGAGCAGGCTTAGCTAGCATGACGCTTTCTATTTCTACTCTACCGTAAAATAGAAATCGCTTGTCTACATTTCTCGGTACAAAACTGTCAATTCTCTACACGGAAACGTAATTTTTGTCTACTCTTCAACAAAACGCTTTTCTACGGTTCTCGTGCTAAGCCTGCTGCGTCTTACGAGTTGGGTCGTAGCTTTGAACCCAGACAGGCGCTTTTCTTTGACTAAATCACCACTGCTCTCAAAACGGTGAAGGATACATCGTGTCTTAGAACCCAACATTCAAAAACATGTCACAACCACCAACCGCCGGCGGCACTGGGCCCGCGTGGTAGTTTACGCCCCATTTCCTCTCACAGAGAGGACGACTGGGTCCCAGCAGTGTGAACATCATATGGTGATAATGATTATCATGATGATAAAATATTCGGACATCAATCAATAATTTATAGAGCATACAAAATTCTACATTTCTACGATCAAATCCCACACGAATCCTCTACAAACAAATCAAATATTAAAAGGAAACGCAATAATACATCCAATAAGTACAAAATCAAACAAAAGAATCAACCCTAAAGTGCGCACTATACTACAAAGCACCCATAATAATACTGCCCAATTCGGTTGCATAAATGGTAAAGAAAAATTGCGCGTCAACCCTCCCCCGTCCCACCGCGCACCTACTTCCCACCGACCTTGCAGGGTTCGAGACAAATCCGCTTCCTTGCTACTGCATGGCCACATCTCGAAGTAGGGCTGCCAACATTGCCAATATACTTGGATTTTTTAATATAAAGCTGTTTCGAATTCCAACAGGGGATTCAAAATGGACGTTTGAAGACGAGGTTCTAAATTCGAAATATATAGTAGAAGTTCGAAATCTGGACTGGGAATTTGAATTTAGAACTGTTTTTAAACTTAGATATTTATGGTTGAGAAAAGTAGAATTTAGTGAGGCAAGCGAAAAGGCTAACGTGTACTGGTTTATAACTCCGCATTTAATATATCTTTAAAGGCGTTGATTTAGTACAATTTTGAAATGGATAACCTACTTCGCAGTAGTATTTACGGTAGGTTTCTTGTCAATTAGGTTTAGTTAAAGACGGTAGTTAGCTTCAACTTTACCACTAGTTTAATCCATTATCTCATGAAATGTGCGCTGATCTTTTGCCCAAGTTTATAAATAAAGGATTAGAGAGATCGTATGAGGTTGGTTTATTGATCAGGGCAATTAGACCATGGTACACTCGTGGAGGTTGTTTCATACGTCATAAATCACCCTTTTTGCACTGGTGTATAAAAATAACAGCTAAAATTTTACGTTATGATTAGCTAGCAACCCTACGTCTGAGGTTAACGAACAGACAGACTAGGGGAGTCTTGGCGCATGCGCTGTCAATGTTTTGGATGCCCCATCTCTCCTCTATCAGCAATTTTCATATATAAATACACACAACTATTTTTGTGACGCAATTTTGGATACGTCTAGATATTTTTGGGTAAATATAGACTAAGACGTAAAGGTCAACCCTGTAGGTTTAGGCTACGTTACGGGGCTCGAGTTACGTAAGGAATGTATTAGATCGAATTTTGAATGCTAAGGGCTATCCTATATTTCTATAGAAATGGGCTTTCTTATGTAGTACAATACCTACGGCATTATGATTTGAATTCAGAAGGGCTGTTAACAATACGCTTAAAGCCGGAGAAACGTTCAGAAAATCAGAATACGTATTTAATATTGCATAGATCGTTCCTTGAATTTTTTACAGGGAGAAAAATGCTCTTTGTACAAAGAGCTTTCAGCGAAAATGTGTAATTTTTTCGTCAAATTATCCAAAAGTATCCGCTAGGTAGACAAACGTATTATTTTTTCCCATTATATCATGTTTAAAAAAAAGAGGAAAACAAAATTAATTAGGTTCTACGAACTGAGGAATAAAATGGGTATTTCCAAAATCCACCAATACTGGGGGGAAGTCTCTAATCATACGGTGTTTGACCGTCCGCGGCCGGTGCACGGCGCGGCGGGGCGCGGCGCGTGTCGAATTAAAGCATTATCCTCCTATTAACCAGGAGTAAAGGTGGGTTATTTTGAACAAAAAATTAAAGGATTATCCACGATTTATGATGGGGTTTGCCGATTAAAATGTAAAATTGAGAATTTAAGCCATGGTACACACGGCTACACATCAAGCTATACATTTCCAGTTTACGCTGATCTCGCACTGTACGGAAATCCTATACAATGCAAGATCAGCTTATACTGGAAATGTATAGCTTGATGTGTAGCCGTGTGTACGAGTGGTAAAATTTGGATTGGTTTTAAGAAGTAATTTTATGAAATTAATTCTGTATCGGTTAGCTTTAAATTAAGGGGGTTTGAGGCACTATAAATAGTTAGATTTTTTTTTAAATTTAAACAAAGTAATACACGACGTGCAAAAAACTACGAAACAGAGGCGAGACTCACAAAAAAATTAATAATTAAAAAAATAAGTTGTCCTACAGAAAAACAAATACCTGGCCAGCCAAACTGCCAAAATTAAAATTACGATATACCTCTTTATTCATAAACGATAAACGTTGCTTAAAGTTAGGTAATTAATGATAAGCGACTGTTTAACCGGACATTTTTGACGTTTAAACGGCTAGTAACTTTAGCAACGTTTATAAATAAACCCCTTTAAGTTTAATCTATTCTATGAAATTAAAAGTCCATTCTTACAAACGAAATAAACACAAAAAACATAAAAATAGGGTGTCGACACACCGCCTTATGATTATACAATGCCGCGTTTTAGAACTCGTCCTATTCTTTGAAAATGTATGAAAAAATCTCATTATTGAACCATTAGGAGACTGTTATACACCTTTGGGAGAATATTCGTGTGTATGAATTGAATTTATATTGTTTCTTTAAAGCGGTTTTGAGAGTAGATTTTTACGGTGTTAAATATAAAACGTGAGATGGCTACGTTATACACACAGCTGACGTTAAGGGGGCTACACATCAAGCTACTTATATTCAATACATTTCCAGTTTACGCTGATCTCGCACTGTACGGAAATGCTATACAATGCGTGTTCAGCTTATACTTTTTGATGTGTACCCGTGTGTACCTATGTGCTGCAGATTTTATTGATGTTTAAAAAAAGAAGTTCTGAAGTTTAGTCAGTGTAGAAGACGTATGTTAATTAATGTGTCGACACAATTTCTGGGATTGTCTTCACCGTTGATGGACCATACTTTTTAACCGACTTAAACAAATGGAGGAGGTTCTCAATTCGTACATGTATTTTTATTAACGCAGAACTCCGTCATTTAAAAACCGATTTGAAAAATTCTGTAGAAATCAGTGGCAAAAAACTAATAAATAAAACCAAAAACGAAACCGACTTTCGGAAATGACATAGTTTTTTTTTCACTTTGTAGTGTTTTTTTTTTGGAAGTCGGTTGTGTTTTTACCAGATAGTTGAAACTTTAATTGTCGTCTTAAGTTTGAGTAGATGCAGACTTCAAGGAATTAATAAACTACCGTACTTGTTTCGGTTTTATAATTTCTCTAGACAGGGCACCATTACAAATCGTGGAACCGAACCGAATAATTTTAAACATTGGTAGGTTGGCCTTCCCTACATCAGTCTTAAGCTACATCGCTTGACGTCAGACAGCGTCGTCGTGACTAGCGAGTGTGGACGTAAATATGCGGCGCCTTGTCGCAGTGTCGCGTACGACACGGCGGCATTTGTATACTTGTCGCACGACAGCGCTCGCGACATATTGCTAGACATTTGTCGCTTCGTGAGTGAGACTGGAGTTGTACTGGTACATACGACTTGCTGCAATGTTGGCAATATTTACGGGTGAGAACTTTTTCGTATCTTACCGTTCTTTATCTTTTGTAGGTACACTCTAACATCATCATCATCATCATTTCAGCCGAAGGACGTCCACTGCTGGACATATGCCTCCCCCAAGCTCCGCCACTTCAACCGGTTCTGTGCTTCCCGCATCCAGCGGACTCCTGCGGCCCTCACAAGGTCGTCGGTCCACCTTGCGGGAGGCCTTCCAACTTTACGTCTTCCGGTGCGCAGTCGCCACTCCAGAACTTTTCGACCCTAACATGAAGTTGCTAATTTTGAGATTATTGTTTTCGCACGATTTCCCAATTTGTTTTAGATATCACAAAAAAAATACCCTAGTTCTTTTAGAATTAAGATTTGTGTTATGATTTGCAATCCCAGAAATATCTGTAAAAGGCAATGGCGTAACATAGTTACATTTATCTATAACTAGCTGCCCCAGCTAACTTTGTACCGGCACTAAACTTATATTTTTTTACCTTTTAAACCTTCCTTGGACTTCTACAAATATTTCAAAACCAAAATGAGCCAAATCGGTCCAGCCGGTCTCTAGCACCAGCACTAAATCCACCTTTTGTTTTCAGTAAGACTAACAATGAATTACCCTATCATTAGTCAATGAAATAAATAGCCAGTCAACTGACCGACTAAAGTTCTAACCACAACAAACAGCATTTGTGCAAAGTTCAATTGCTCGAATTTCAGCCACCGATGCAGCATATTAGCCGTGTGTCGGTCAAAATGTCGATTCGAAATGTCGATCGAAATCCCGCGCGCTAATCCGTGTTCATAGCACGAACGTGCGGAGTAAACGCAAAGTAAATTCGTGAACGATTTTTGAATCTAAAATACAACTATGTATCTTATTTAGCGTTTGGGACAAGCACAAGTAGAACTTAAAGATATGTAGGTATAAAGTTCTAAAACATTGTCAATATTATGTGCTAAACGAGTATGTATTTTTTGTTTATTTAGGCACCTGTCTGACCGTCGCTAGGTTTATACGAGAAGCGAGTAGAGCTAGCAACTAAAAACGAGTTGGAGCAACGAGCAGAGTGTACCAAGCGTGAGTCTCTTAGTGAGTGTTCTGCGTGTGAGTACAATTTTTTATAGCACTTGTCGCTGAGACAAACGAGTACCCGCCGCGGTGGCGTGAACAGTGATCAGCTATAAATTAAAACATATTTATGCATGATATGCATCTCTTTTACTTACACGGGACCAACAATCTTATGTACATTTCTTCAGTGAGAAAATTGTTGATAGCTAGTCGTTTCCATAAGAAGTGCTCTCGTGTGCCACGCGTTCGTGCTAGCCCCATAGAACCCGCGCTATAACGTCAATCACAGGGTGATGTCGACCGACAATTGTTTACTACTGCACGCCTACCGATTACATACGCGGGCAATCTGCAGTTAGTACCTACAAATTGATGGTAACTGTAGGTTGTAGATAAAAGATAGTAGGTGTAAACTTTACTTTATTAATGCACTTATCGAAAAATGTTTGTGCTGTGAATAGGGTTTGTTTTAGAATAGCTCACTCGATTTTACTAGCATTCTGCACCCTAATTGAGTAAAACTTGCTCCATAACGTACCTAAATAACGCAATGAGTGTTGTTGAACTGTCAAAATGAAAGCCATTGCTACTGTTACATAACTCCGTCATAATAGACGGATTTGCAAAATTCTTTTTGTTCGAAAGAGGTTTATTCCGAAATGGTCCCATTTAAATTTCATATAGATCTGAGGATGCGTATCGGAGACAGACAACGGAACTCTTCAAAAAATGACAGCAAATCAACCGCGACTGCTGCTATCACATAAACATGCATTGTTTTTACCCCAAGGATGATGACATTTCGAATTGGTGTGGGGTAGAGTACTATAGCTGAAAAGTGAAAAAAAAAAACAACCAACTTCCAAATAAACACTACAAGGTCAAAATTAACTTTAATTTCGGAAGGCGGTGACGAAAAATTCAAATACATATTCAAAGTCGACCGACTTCCGAAATTAAAGATTTTTTTTTCACTTTGTAGTTTTTTTTTGGAAAAAGTGTTTTTTAATTATTTGAGGGTCCGAAGCAATTTTCTCCAGTAGGAACTTTGCGTTTTTTATTGTGTACCTACCTCAGTGTTGCATTACTTTGCGTATGATAATTAATTATTGAATTAGTCTTGTTTTTCTATTAAGTACTTTCGTTACCATGTCTATCGTCTATTGCTAAGTTGATAATATACCTTAATAACTGCTCTGAGATAACCTTCTCGTGTGCTCTAAATTATTTTACAATCATCTCCTTTTTCTGGGTATTTTGTACCTTCGTGAGTCATTAGGATATAGCCCAGAGGCCCCAAATAGATATCGTTGGAATTCTTCTAGCTTAGGACTATGTTTTTGTGAATCGTTCGAAAAGTTGGTAAACACCTTAATAAGCAGTTCTTTGAAATAGGTAATGATTTAATTTCTCGTAATTTAAGGCTTCTCGGTAATATTTCAAAGCTGCCTTCAAATTTCTAACTTATGATAATACAGTTTCTGTAATTTATGCCTAACAATGCAATAACCTGCCTCTGCCAGCTGAGTTTCAGGAAACATAAGAGAATACTACGATGTAATAAATTGTAATCGTTTGTGGTTTAAACTGCGGCTTTCCAAAACTTTGGCATATTTAAGGGAGTTTGTTCGAACGCGCTAATATCAGCAATTACCTGTCGGATAAGTTTTTTTTTTTTTTGCATATGATAGACCATATTCTTGAGGGTGGTATGTCTATTAGCCGAGCAAACCAATACCAATACCAATCTTATTTATTATTCATTATGATACAATTTTTACAGTTTTTTTTTCAATCATTGTTCCTTTCAACCTAAGCACCTGCCATCTAATCTCTTCACCACCCTTGGTTGACTGGTAGAGAATGCCTAAGGCATTAAGTCCGCCTTTGTACCTTTTTGTGTGCGAGAAGTTTAAATAAATAAATAAATAAATAAAACGGAGTAATAGCCCGGTTAAGCGATAGCATATACAGGGTAAATTTTTAACCAGTGCGCAAACTGTAACCATGAATTCAGCATGTCATTCTAGACTCATTCAAGTATAGGGCTATCAGATGCAGTTCAGATACCACATCAGTTCCAGAGATTACCGAGTCTATGCAAACTAACGCGACTTCGTTCGCGTGGAATATCTTGTTCCCCTCACCCACCTCGTCGTATCTATACAGGAATTTTTTTATCCAGTGCGCAAACTGTAACCATGAATTCAGCATGTCATTCTAGACGAAAAAAAAATATATCTGCTGTTTCATAGAAAAGTGCAATACCTACGCGGTCAAAATGTATGGAACAGCTGTTTTTTTTTTTTTTGTATAACCATCGAAAAATTTCTTTTGCGCTAGGGGGTCTAGAATGATATGCTGTATTCATGGTTACAGTTTGCGCACTGGATAAAAAAATTCTGTACTCTGCAGAAAGCCTTTAATTTGCCTGTAGTTACCAACTGGAATGATAACTTCGCTTAGAGATTCATATATTCATAAACCTACACGCAATGTACTGTAAAAATACATAATACATTACCTACAGTTAACCACCGTTACATTATATATTTCCCTTACACAAAATCGGGATGAGATTCAATAACTATGTCTCAAAATATGAACACACTTATGAATATGAATAGGTTATTCCAACTCTGTGTGTTCTAAGGTTCAATATAAATGGGTGGATGGTGGATGGGTCGCGAAATTGCACCGATTAAGTTGAACGATTGAAAGCGAAAGTACAATGTAATACTGGTATGTTTAACGATAACAACTCTTCCTTCCTCAGATTTATCCAAGAAGTTTGTAATGTAAAAAAAGTTGATTGTAATTCTTCGGTAATTGACTGCCTCGTTTATCTAGCTTGTGAGGTCCTTAATAGAGAGGGCTGTGCTTGGAATTTCCCTATGCAATCGAATCAGAAATGAAGAGATCCGTAGAAGAACCAAGAGAACCGACAAAGCCCGAAGATTTGCCAAACATATGTGGCAGTGGGCAGGGCACGTTGCTCGCAGAACAGATGGCCGATGGGGCCGGAAAGTTCTGGAGTGACGATCGCGTACAAGAAGATGTAGCGCTGGAAGGCCTCCCACAAGATGGACCGATGACCTGGTGAAGGCCGCAGGTATCTGCTGGATGCGAGAAGCACAGAATCAGTCGAATTGGCGGTGCTTGGGGGAAGCCTGTGTCCAGCAGTGGATGTCTTTAGGCTGAAATGATGATAATGGTGATGTTCTTGGCATTGACTCCCGGGTCTGGTAAGACCCATGTTACATGGGGTTCATCCTTTATGACATTCTGAGTACCATCTGAGAATCTAGATTTGTAGCCGGTTAATGGCTCTCGCCTCTTATTACATGGGACTTCGACATAACTGGCGAAATGTAGATGAAGTAATCGTTTGCCTATATCCTTCTTAGAAATGCTGTGAAAAGGGAAAAATACGCAGTTATTTCATCTTTATGACAGGGTAGCAGGGACATTGACGTGGTTTTGGTACATGATTCTGATCCCCTGCGTAGAAATTTTTCGAGAGTAATAAAAATTTGCTGTTTTATACATTTTGACCGCTTAGGTATTGCACTTTTCTATGTAACAGCTGTTTAAAAAAATACGACTAGGACTTCGCCTGGTACTTCGTCCACGTAATAGCTCATTTTACTCCGGAATAATATATTTAAATCGGTTAATGAGTTTTTGAGTTTATCCATAACAAACAATTTTACAAGCAATCAAATCTCTCCTCTTTATAGGTAATATTAGTGAAGTGAAAAGATGAATACGAAAAATTTATACGCTGGGGAGTCTAGAACATGTAATAAATTCATAACTACAGTTTGCACGTCGATGTCCCTACCATCTATCTACCTATACAGGAAAAGTGTATATCCAGTGCGCAAACTGTAACCATGAATTCAGCATATCATTCTAGACCCCCCAGCGCAAAAGAAAATTTTCGTCGGTTATACAAAAAAAAAACAGCTGTTCCACACATTTTGAATTTTTGACCGTGTAGGTATTGCACTTTTCTATAAAACAGCTGATTCATTTTGTAAAACCGACGAAAAATTTCTTCGCTGGGGGTTCTAGAATGGTATACTGAATTAATGGTTAAAGTTTGCGCACTGAATAAAAACTTTTCCAAAAGGCAAAAGGCATTCAAACATTCATTCACTTACTGATTAATCACGAAATCTCAAAAACTACTGGACTTACGAAGATAAAATTTGGCACAGAGGTGGATTATGAGTAGGAGACGTCAGCTATGAAAGGATTTTAGAAAAAAACTCTCCTTAAAGGGGTGAAATAGGGGGTGGAAGTTTGTTTTAAAAAAGAAAACTAATTTTCAACATTAACTCAAGCAGCTGCGGTCAGCAGCTAGTTCTGTATATAAGAGCAGATGAGCCTTCACGTCCAACAATTCCCAACTCCATCCTTCTTTCCACTAAAATTAAACCTATACATCAAATCATACATAACCCAGCTTAAGTTTATGTACGTGTAGCATTAAGCTTGCCATTACGAGCTCAGCATATCCATGTTAAAAGTGCCGCAGGGACGGCTGGAAAGGGTTAATCGTTACCTTTGTTATTTTTGCATGTTAATGGACTTTTCTGATCAGGCTAGCGTTTGGAGGGTTAGGTACTGTGTATGACGGATCGGTGCGTTTTTTCTTTGTGTTTTGGGGCAGTTATGGGTCGTTATGCATCATTTGTGTTCTTCACTTCCTCGTAGCTTTTAACCTGTCTATGGTTGGGTAATGATTGATTGTGTGGTCATTAGGGATGGGTCATTATTTCAGGTCATGTGAGATATGATTTCTGGTGGAATTATTGCGGTTTTATTGATAAAATGTTCAGAGATTAAACGAACATGACGCAATTTCTGTATGACATTCGTCACCCTGGCGAAAGGCCTACACCTAACATGACTTAGTTGCTAGATATCTGAATATTATAATAATATTAGATAGGTCTCAGCCTATATCTCTGGGCATAGAATCAATACCTACCGACACTAAATTAAGATTGATTCCGCATTTCCAAAACTAAATAGGATAAGGATTTTCGCATCTTCACAAAGTTGATAGAAGATATAGCTACTTAGGCACTGAAGTTTGTGCGATAAGACAATTACGGCAATTTTATTTGGTCAATTTGCACGAATTAACTCGCCCGAATCGGGTGAATCGCTACCTACTTTTAATTTATCGAAAGACGTCCACTGCTGGACATAGGCCTCCCCCAAGCTCCGCCACTTCGACCGGTTCTGTGGTTCCCGCATCCACTTTTAAATAATATAATATATTATTTGATGATTGATGATCATCTTTACATACCGAGTCTCGTATTAAGAGTTAACGTATTACCCAATAACTGGGTTGTCACGGTCAGATAGACAGTCGCTCCATGTACAATACTGGTATTTAACTTAATCCATTACACTGGGAGGCTACGCCAACAAAGGTGGAAAAATGCTAGGCCGATGATAAAGGTGATAAGGTAAGAGATGAAGGCAATATGCAAACAAATGAAGAAAATAAGACATATTGTGAAGCCACTTTTGGCTTTGACACTCTTTTTTTTCTTTTATTTTTTGGTTGGGACATCGTCAAATAAGTCTCTCACTCGTCACTCTGGATGGAGCAGAAGAGCGAATCAGACTATTACTGACTAAAACTCACCCGTGTTCGTCGGTTGAGACTGGTCATCTCCTAACTTCCAGGACTTATTTTTAATCTTAAATTTAGAATTGTTTTTTTTTTTACATTGTTCTCACATATAGAAGCAACAAGAATAATGTTCCCAAGTTTTTGTAATACTTAACATGATTAAAAAGAGTGTCCATGGAGTTTCTTGTCCGTGCTTCTCCATAGAGATCTACGTTTTGGAATGGGCAACTAGCTTCAACTTTCCAACTGGAAGACTTTTTGACAATTCAAAAGTGCCTGTAAATGGTTTAATTGAAATAAATGCTTTGAGTTTGAGTTTGAGTTCCCTCAGTTGCCTGTGTGCCAGGGGCCGCGGTATCTTTTTCGAACAACCTGCACCCCTGGCAGACACTCTTTACATGTCTATTTGAGGTAGACAAGAGTGTATTCTCTGTCGGAATGTGAGAGTGCTTAGCTCAGAGTATACTACATGTACACACATGCATGTATTGAAGTCCGGGTTGATTGATTACCACATATATTTGGCAAATGAATAGTGCAGAACCCTAATTGTTTAAAACACTGTCAATCCCACCCTGAATCCTTTTGAAAGATACTGCTAATCCATTGCTTCATATTTAAGAAAAATGTGTCTGCTCCACAATGTAATAACGCAATGAATGTTGGTGAACTTATACAATCAAAGCTATTCGTAATGTTAGTGTGTTACGCAATTATCTCGCAGGTAGAAGATGGAAACCGTTTTATATCTAAAATATATTTAGTAAGTGTAAAATTAAAAAAAAAAAAACTGACTATAATGGAAACATAGGACAGACACCTGCAGACTTAGCTTGACGCTTTCTATTTTTACTCTACCGTAGAATAGAAATCGCTTGTCTACATTTTTCGGTACAAAACTGTCTACACGGAAACGTAATTTTTGTCTACTCTTCCATCGACAAAACGCTTCTATACGGTTCTCGTGCTAAGCCTGCTGGCGTTTGACATAATTGTAAATGAGGTACTTCGAATTTGCATTCTTATCCTTTCATGCAATTTCTTGCAAAATGATTAATTTTACCCGACTACAGTGCAAACACAACCTAGGTACTTATTCAATTTAGCGCAAGCATACTAGAAAATATTAAGATTATTTATAGAATCGATTATATTCCCATTAGCAGTAGTCCTATTTACGAGCACCGGTAAGCGAAGGCGGTAGGCGGTAGCTGTATAATTTGTAACTACAGGCGCACCCGGGTTGCGTGGCTAGCTGAATTGCTTTTAAATTATTCATACCTGGTCCGAAATATTGTATTTTGAAGGAAGGGGCAGAAGGCAAGGTACAAAGATGTCATTTTGATGAAATAATGAATGATATTTTATTCTGTATACAATATAGTAACATCTATCTGTCTAACCTCTTCCCAACGATATTGGGGTCGGGTTTTAGTCTTACCATGCAGCTGAATACCAGTATTTTACATGGAGCGACTGCCTATCTGACCTCCACAACCCAGTTACTGGGTAAGACGATAGCTCTTGGGAAGACTGGTTGTCAGACTTTCGGGCTTCTGACAACCCGCATAACGAGAGTAAAAGATCCACGTATGACAGTCGGGACCAACGGCTTAACAGCCTCGGAATGCACACAGAGGTCTTGGTATGATAGTCTCCCATCCACGGACCAACCGCGGCTGTTGTAACTTGATCACAAGCCAATCGACGAAAAATCTCAGCGCAGAGAGGTCCAGAATCATGTACTGAATCATGCTAACAAGGCCTCAAGCCTGCCATTACAATAGTGTCAGAATGGTCTATCATAGATTTCATAATTGTTGATTTTGTTAAGTTTGGTAATCTACTAATATAATGGCGTCATTATGACTTTCCAATGGTTAGCCACTGACACTCCATTGAAAGAAATGGCATTTATTGGTAATCTCGTACATAATGACAATTTAATGACCGACTTAATTTACGAACTTCCTACTACTTTAGATTGCTTATAACACTTATAAATAATATGTAAAAATATATATAAACGAAATCTGGCATGAATCAATGTTCAAATTTAGTAGTCGTTTTTCGAAAAACGACGTTTTCGTAATGGCAATACGAAAATGCCATTGTGACACAATTCTATTACGACACCATTGACCGACCAATGATCGACCATTATGAATTTAGCAGATTACGAACTTTTAGCAAAATGACAATGGGATCGTGTTGGAATGACGAATTTATAAAAATAGCAGACTTGGGCTCCAGGTTGTATGTAGATGTCCGTGCACTCTGTATAGCGCAGACTATTTGAATTCACCTTATTTTATCTAGTTTCTGAGTTAAACCTTATCATTTAGTGCTATAACTAAAGCCAAGCTCCACTATTTCCCAAATAGTTGAAGGAAAGGTGCTATTTTATGCTGAAGGAGTTTCTTCGCGTATTCCTATGATTAAATTCGCTTTCGAAGTGTCTTTATCATTGCTTTAATTATAATATTCTGTTAGAAATTGTGGTTGAAACCCTCGGTTTCTTCGGAACACACAGTAAATCTGTTCAGAACTCTTATATCTACAAACAAGAAATATATCGTATAGCATCGCATCGCCCACCCGTGATATTAATTTGTTTTCTCTTAGCTTTATTTCTGGCTTTCTTACTCGCCTCCTTAGGGTTGTAGTTTGATGTTAAATAGCCCAACTTTCTCCACAATTGTGCTATCAAATGCAAAATGATTTTTTCAAATCTGACTAACCTCGCCTAATCCCAGGGTAGTCTCTGATAGCCTCCCCCCCTAGATATTACCCCCTACATTCAAACTTACAAACAAACCAATGTTGCCTTTTTAAGTCTGTATATTATAATATTAGTACCTCTAGATCGTTTTTGGTTGTTGAAACCTGTTGGTACCTTAGTGTAGATTTTCCGAACAGATTACTCAGGGGCCAGAAACTAGAATGTTGCCTAAAAAGTGTTACTTTTTTATCAATTGCTTAACATTTTGCTTAAGACTTAGTAAAATCGAGTAAGCAACATTTTGAATCACTGACGTGGAATGGATCTTCTGCGATACTTTGTCCCATCTTCCATTTTGTTTCCCCGAAAACACAGTATCACTTTCAAACTTTCTGGAATCATCCATCCACCTGCGTTTATCGAAACTTAATAATTATGTAAATTAAACAATTATCGGCTGCCAAAGTTTCGTGTTTAGTTCGTAGAATGTAATGAACTTGAGCGGGAGTTTGATGCTATCGATTTTATTTCCAGGAGTTTGGAACTTTTGTTTAGAACTGATAAGATGGAAGCTTTTAACTTAGAAATGGTGATTTATTTATATGGTTACCCACCTTTTTTAGCAAAGTTATAGGGTTACCTTTTTCAGCAATGTAATAAATCTTAATTTTGGCTACCTAGAATGTAAGAGAAATACTTTTGTACTTGAGGTAGCATTGAGCTGTTTATTCATTCATACGTAATTAAAACTACATTTTTTTCTCAGTTAGTTTTAATCATGGTCTAGCAGTGAGTAATTTATGCGGCCTACCTCAGTGTCCTTTCTTTGATATTGTTCGTCGAATCGTTGAGTTCCTAAGCTCTGAGCTGAGCTGCACGATTACTGACAAATGCGTGCACTGACTGGACAGGTCCACTCATTCTGTGAGGTTCTTTCTTTAAAAGACCATTTCACACACCAACCTACATGGTCTTTGACCAAGATTATGTCTGGACTTTAAAAGAGACTGTGACCTCTGAGTTTGTTTCGACTTTTCTTCTCAGAGTATTCCGAAACGCCGACCTCATCTAGTTTTTCAAAGTGTTTGTACAAACCTACTTACAGAAATAAAATCGTTTATCATTAACATATCATCGCACGCACCTGTAATCTTGAGGGGGTAGGCAGATGTGTGTAGCATTAATTTAATCTAGCTATACTCCATTTGAAATAAGATTAGACATTAAACAAACCTTTTTGTACAGTCAGTTTAACCGATTCTGACTTCTATACCGTAGGCATAAGGATGGCATTAAAAGCAAAAAAGCAGTTACAATACCAACTGTTTACTGCAGCAGCCATTTGTTATGCCACTAACGCAATAGAAGTCAAAATCGGTTGATTGGACTGTAAAAAAGGTTTAGTTAAATGTCTAATCTTATTCCAAATGGAGTATAGTAATTATGTTCCAAAAAAGAAAAGGACGAGCCATGTACCTATTGCCACTGACCGAGTATCCAGACACCAGACTGCTAATAAAAAAATCTAATACACAACCCTCACAACACATTGCCACACAGTTTTTTCAATACCTAAGTGTTCTGAGAAATACCTACTCCACTGAAAAGGGTAGTCATAGTACTAGATAAGTAAATATCTATCTGTCTGTTGATAGATCATCTCATCTATTATTCCTCTGGCGTTGAATATTTTAGTTGGGTCGGCCCTTGGCCTATATTCCTCTCGATTGATGAATATTCTTTGACTATTAATAAAGTTTTAGCCATAAAAGAACGTGTTTAAAAACTTTGTTTAGGAGGTTCAGCTAAGTATGGTCAAATACTAATGAATAGCAATGAATATACCCCCGAAAGATAAAATTGATAAAAACTTTAAAAAAAAAACAACTGACTTTCGGAAAAACACTACCGGAAAAATAACTTTAATTTCGGAAGTCGGTGACTTTGGATAGTATTTAAATTTTTTGTCACCGCCCTCCGAAATTAAAGTTATTTTTCACTTTGTAGTGTTTTTCCGGAAGACGGTTGTTTTTTTTTAAAGTACCAATTCGAAATGTCAAAAAAATGCATATTTATGCGATAGCAGCAATCGCGGTTGATTTGCTGTCATTTTTTGAAGAGTTCCGTTGTCTGTCTCCGAAACGCATCACCAGATCAAATTAGAATGGGACCATTTCGGAATAAACCCCTTTCGAAAAAATCCAAATCCGTCTATAAATGACGGAGTTATGCCCAAACATACATTTTGAAGTCGGTTAAAGACTGACATAATAGACCCGTCAACCCGCACTTTGTTACTAGCATAATCAGCTGATAATGTTCCCACTACTGAGATACAGACCTCCGCTCTTTGAAATGGGAGTCTACCACGCAGGCCCAGTGCGGGTTGATAGATGTTACATGTCTTCGAATTTCTGGTTAACCGACCTATAACTCCTAAGAATGGGCCGGCCATTGCTCTCAACTATACTGTTACTGAATATAAATTACTTGACTTTTGTCAAGTAATTTATCTCGGTGAATCTAGTATAGTCCTTCGCTAGGACCCCATAAAAACTCTTTCCGTCAGTATGCCGCAAGAACCATAGCAATGATCAATTCTCGTAGTGTGATGTGATATTATTACTTTGTAAGACCTTCAGCTATGTCCAGCGACCAGGCCGCGACAAGATATTATCGACATGTGTCGCCAGCGCCGGCAGCGGATGCCTGCGGTTGTAAGGCTGTGTCCTGAGCTGTAGCGGGGCGGGTAACATCAGCTTGAAAGGAGTTAGTAATGGTGTTAGACTTTCCCTGTGGGTACCAGATCCATTGCTTCATAGGTTTGAAAAAATCGTCTACTCTACATCTACGTATACTATAATCTATACTAATATTATAAAGAGCAATGATTGTCTGTTTGCATTGAATAGGCTCCGAAACTACTGAACCGATTTGAAAAATTCTTTCACTGTTCGTAAGCTACACTATCCCCGGGTGACATAGCCTATATTTTATCCTCGTATTTCCACGGGAACGGGAACTACGCGGGTGAAACCACGGAGTGCTGCTAGTCGTCAATAATGCAATGAACTTGGAAAAATGAAAGGTAATGCGATCAATTGTAATTGGATGTGAGTTACGAAATTACTATTAATTGCAACTTGATGAATTGATTAAGTTAACATTTGATAGAGCTGTATCAATATTAACTTGATCAACTTACCAGGTGCCCACCAAGAAGCCTTTACATATTTGTTTCCTTCCCTTTCCCTCGTATTGACTCCAACTAAGAAATGGGTTAGTAACAATAGCTCATGACGCGATAAACTGAGTCAATGCCAAGACCTTAGGCATTTTCTTCTTCTCTGTGTTTTGGTAACATGAATGTTGTGTCTTCACTGTACCCTTTCTTTTTTTTTTTTGGTGGGAAATCATCAAATAACTTCTCCCGCTCTGGGTGGAGAAGGAGGGCGTGCCAGACTTTTACTGACTAAAACCCACCCGCGGTACCTCAGTTGCCTGTGTGCCAGGGGCGAAGGTATCTCTTTCGAACAACCAGCACCCCTGGCAGGCATCGGCCCTTGTGGACCCCACCAGTTGGGTCACTGTACCCTTAGCCTAGGTAATCTGTGGAAACGTCGTCGATTGTACATTTACCTACTGCCAATCATTTTGATATCTTAGATGTAATATACATATAATGTACAATTGTTTGCTTTCCCTAACAAAATAAATAAAATACGTTTGCATATTTATTATGTTTGATAAATGAAGTTAGAAACTGAATCAACAACTGTCCCAACAAATTTAACCCCTAGGTTCTCCTCAGGTTTTAAATATTTAACACCCCACCCAGAATTTACAAAACAAATTGCCTCTATTTCCACAACCACAAATTCGATACACTTTAATATTAAAACTATGCAAGCAGTATAAAAAATTCACTACATTTACGGCCGCTTCCGCGCCTGTCTAGGCCGAGGCCTGTCCCATCCCTTTTAATATGCGACAGAGGCCTCCAGGCCTTCAGGCCTCCGGGGAGGATAGGATGCACCGCTTGATTAGTTCACTCCGGACCACACTAGAATACAAATGGACCATCAATGTATGTGGGATAGGAAGAGTGCACGTTTGTGCATTTTATTAGTGCACCGTGCGCCGCCCGTCGGGAGATGTGGACAAAATATTTATTGTGTTTTATGTTTATAGTGGGGTAACGAAGTAGTTGGTTATTTAATCAATGGTGCGTGATTTTTATTAAGAATTGTATGGCCTTTTGAGTTAAAAATAAATATATTGGTTTACAAAAAAAGTATTTTGTGGATTATAATAATTTTCTTTTGCCTTTAATACCTAAAACTCAATTAAATTAAACGTATTCATTTTATAAATAACCAATTGACTGGCCCTCGCTACGCATGGTGTTTATGACTGGACAACACATCGAAATGTCTATAATAATATATTTTAAGTTTAATATTAAAATGCATTTAACACATTAAACTTCTTCTGGAATAAATTCTTCTAACGATTGTGAATAACGCATCAAAATCTGTTGCGTAGTTTAAAAGAACAACGCGGTTACAGAAACAGACATGAAAAGCGACTATATAATATTAATAGAAAATAAACTAGATTTTATTGATACCACACTAACTGTAGGAATCGCTTTTTCGAACATATGAAGCAATAAATTAGCAATATCCTTCAAATTGATTTATATTGTGATGGATAAGTTAGCATACAAATTAAAATACATATCAACACAGACACTACCAGATGCTGCACATAGTGTAGAAAAAGTATCATCTATCGGACGCTTACAGCACAATGTGAACCGAACACTTCGCGGTACAATGACAATCACCTCATATAGCATTGTTTTGACACCTCACTCCACAAGGGAACTACGTGGGTGATATTGAAACTCGATGCAATTCTGAAAACGTGTTTCCATTTTGTTTGTAGAAAACAAACTGTAATTGTGAGTGGGTTAAGCAATGGATATTGTAATGAGTGAGCTAGTTGATCTGGGAGTTTGTATGGTAATTTGGTTGTTTTAATCAAATAGTCTGGTCGATATTTGTCAAGTCTTTTGTAGCGAATGATGGTAAAATTATGGGCAAAGTCAGCCTAAGGAGTATTGGAATAGCCTTTATGAGTGTAAATCAGTTACAGTGCAGATTAACTTCTTAATCTGCAGATTATCTGGTTGAGTCCGTTAAAGTGAAAATAAATGTTTAAGTTCATATATTAACTAGATAATCTGCAGACTTCCTAGGTAATCTGCAGATTAACGGCCAAGCATACGGTAAAGTTAATAAAACAGGTTCTTTGCTTGAATAAAACATTCGAATTAATTGTAATTATTTAATTTTAATTTACAATAATAATCTAAAGTTTAGTGACATTTTACGCATAAACAAAAGTAATAAAATAAAATCAATACAATAGTGTGTAATTAAAATTTTACTAGTATGTTACTCCACTGAGTTAACCGATCAAATTAGACAATTTGACCAAAGAAACTTTACTTCAATAAAATCAACAAAAATAACGAACAATACGGTATAACGTATACGGTACACGGTATAATAACGGTAATAAGCCTTAAGTTAGGTAAAATTATGAAACTGCAGTAGAATAAAACCTAATTACTGTCACAACTCATTACCTAATGATTGCTTTGTTGGGAAAACGAGACAAAAGTGTTTCGCTCACTGTCTTCCACGATTTAACGATGTAGCCTCCGTTAATATGCAGATTAACTAGGCAAAGTGGAGATATCTGCTACTTTAAGTCAAATTTCACATTTTAACGGATTGTACCCGGTAATTTGCAGATTACCTAGTTAATGCGCATATTAACGTATTCCGTATTTTAACGGTAACATAAATATACGTCTTGTGCAACCTGGGCTGTGAGCTACAAAAAAAAACCGCTGTTCCCTACATTTTTATTGCGTAGAAGTTTTATTTTTTAGGGCGGCTCATTTTTAGCCAACTCCAAAAAAAGGAGGAGGTTCTCAATTCGACTGTATTTTTTTTTAATGTTTGCGAGCTCAGAATTTTCGACTGGGTGAACCGATTTTGCTGATTCTTTTTTTATTTGAAAGCTGTTGCTTCCCGTGTGGTCCGATTTAAATTTCACATAGATCTAATGATGCGTTTCGGAGACAGACGACGGAACTCTTCAAAAAATGACAGCAAATCAACCGCGATTGCTGCTATCGCATAAATTAAATATGCATTATTTTTACCCCAATGATGATGACATTTCGAATTGGTGTGGGGTAGGTACATGGAAGGTGACATGAAAATTAAAATACATATCCAAAGTCACCGACTTCCGAAATTATAGTTATTTTTCACTTTGTAGTGTTTTTTTGGAAAAAGTTGTTTTTTAAATGTTTTGTTGATCCCAGATTGTTTTTAAAATTTTCGTTTTCACTTCATTCCTTTAAAACATGCTCTTCGTTTAACCTATTTCTATCACAGGTCAAGATAAAGAAAAGGAAAACGTTATTTTTAGTTGGATCTTTCTCAAAAATTAAAAAAGTCTCAAAATGCCTTGACATCCCCAAAAATGCACAAATATTTTTCTATTTCACACTCTCAAACACAAATCAGATAAACCAAAAAACATTTTCAATTTTTCTCCCCCAAAGGTCGCATGTCATAAATAATGAAAACGTGAAATCGATTAGTATACTGCACAGAGGGTCGCACCGTGACTATGGTGACAAAAAGTTGCGATATGCCACAACAATGCATATGCTCGAACCACTGGGCTGAGTCTAATGGTAGAATAGAATTTAGAGGGT
This sequence comes from Antitype chi, assembly GCA_947359405.1. Lineage (NCBI taxonomy): Eukaryota > Metazoa > Arthropoda > Insecta > Lepidoptera > Noctuidae > Antitype > Antitype chi. The sequence goes on along the minus strand of OX375817.1, from coordinate 18,387,414 downwards.
AGATAAATATGTTTGCCCAGAATGTAATTTTGGATATTGGTGTTGGGCATGTAACTGGGAACTTATAATATAGTTCAAAGTAAAAGACCACACACAAAGTCTCTAGAATTTAGTTAAATAAAAAACGGCAAAAATGACGAACTTCCTTATAAACTATCATCCCCTTTTGAACCATTTCAGGGAACTAGTTTTCAAAAGGCCTTACTTAGTGCTCATCTCCAAAATATATGGAATTTTTGTGTAAAACATACCAGCTGCTTTGGCTTTAGGCTGTGCTTTGTCTGACAGTGAATGGATTTAAGATTGTGAGCAGATTGTGTACGCGTCAAATTATAGTGAATTATATGAAATCAAATAAAATCAATAGTCATTTATTCAAATTAGGTTGAGAATCAGCACTTTTCGAACGTCAAAATACATAACACAGTCCCCCCAAAAATGCCCACCCGTCACCACTTCCTAGTGCTTTAGCTGGGAAGAAGAAGTAGCGGAACAAACTACCCAGCAGCACAGCTGTCTGTTTAGTCGGATAGACTTGATTCTATACATACATAGACAAAGTAATATAAACATTACGAGAATAAAAAAAAATACTTAGTCAATAAAAAAACAAAAATATATATTTATACGAACCCATATAACCTGTCACTAGTTACGCTAATTCTGGAGAAAGAACACAAACATTGTCTTGAGTTAATCACAGCGACCAACTATTCTTGTCATTTAAATAGTCGTTGATGGAATAGTAAGCCTTTAAACAAAGGATGGATTTTACTTGAGCTTTAAACGCATCAAAAGGCAAATCATGCAAACAAGAGGGAAGCTTGTTATAAAAGGTGTTACCAAGCCCAACAAATGAGTTATGAACCTTATGAAGCCGGTGAATATAGTATTGTTAATCAATAATTCCTTGATGCTTCCTTTAAAATCTTTATCATAGAATCATACTGAGCCACATCTGAGTTGCGGATTGATTATCTAAATCCTCTTGCTGCAGGTCAAAGCTTAAATATCTTATAGGAGGCTTAACTGTCATGATTTATTTGATGTCCTAATGGTATAGTATATCTTTTTGAGAATGGCTTGTGTAAGCACACTTCCAATCACTTTTGAACTTGCTATGGCTATGCTATTTCAATGTTTGAAAATGTTTAGACAACGTTAATGACACAATGCATGTTGTTGCATTGTCCAAATGAAAGGCATATGTAAGTGTGTTACGCAATTTGGTTGCAGGTAATATTATTAAGTTGCTCATGTCTCAATCATTGTATTCAAACTGTGTGCTACAATTTACAATAGAGCTCAACGGAAGCCCTATATTAAACAGTCGACGTGAGGCAGAGTTGCTAATGCATCTCTTCCAGTGTTATTTTATAGCGTATTTTTATTACATTCTTGCATCTACCATGTTTTGCTTCGGCATCTCTCTAAGGTAAAACTAATAGAAAAATTTCGATATAAGAATCGTTCCCAGACCTCGCAACAATTATAATTAAAAGACAATGTGCATACAGTTTTGATTTATATCTTTTTAAAATAGCCTACACTGTCCCAGTGTTAAGCAAAGGCCTCCCACAAATCCGTTTAGGCATCCTTTTCTAGGATTAACTATTTATTACCTACTGTTTATTATGAATAAATATTTTCCTACTAACGCCAACGCCTAATCGATTATTACAGCTTCTTTAAGGACAACACGTAAAATGTTTGCAAAGCTCTTCAGTAAAGCTAAATACGTTTGTTCCACGACTGGGTTCACTTCGCTGGCTCGGCAATGGATTCCAATTCACAATTTTGCCCACGTCAATTGACGCATTAGCTTTTGTTGCTCGTTTGAAATGACAACGTAAATTGAAAGCAAATCTGAGTGTAATTTTTTGTTAAATCTTGTTTTAAAATAGCGCAAATGATTTGGTATCTGTTATAGTTAGACCTTATGGATCTTTACCATTTGTTTAAATAATAAAATGAGGAGCGTTTTTGTGAAATCAAGAATATATGGTAATTTACGGTTTAGCTTAATATTGAATGATTAGATAACTGTATTTTAATTTCCGTTGTTTTTTTATTTTGTTTTAGTCTTATTTATACTGAAACATTTGATGTGCACGTCTTTCTTCATTGTTATCGGATATATAATTTCAACATGAATGATGTAACCAACTTTTTGTACCAATATTAATATCGCATAATTATATTTATTTATTTATTTAAAAGCGTGTCCGTGTAGTTTCTTCTGCATAGGTACGTACTTCGCATTGGAATAGGCAACTAGCTTCGTATTTCTGACTGACCAACCCCTTGACAATTCAAAAGTGCCTGAAATAGTTTTTTTTATAAATGCTTTGACAGATTGACATAATCGACATTAACGTTTGTTCAAACGACTACAGATTTGTTCAGCCTCTTCGTTTTAAATACTCACAATAAGCCCTAGATTATGCTCTTTTATATCTGCTTAATTAAACAGGGTTAAATTAAATTACTTAGAAAAACTCCACAGAAAAAAAGTGATGTTTTTTTTTATAGTCAACGATTGCTGTGTGTTCATTCAAAATATCAGTTTATAACCAGTTTACTTTTGTGTAAACAGGCATAATTATGCCTTACACAAAATTAAACAGGTTATGGCGATCACTAACCGGTGATCTATATCTAAACACAATAACACATATTTTCTCAACTCATACTTCAAGTAACAACACTAACAGCTGTCGTGGACCCCTAAAAAAAACTTAAATTCATTTTTTCAATCATGAATCATTATAAAACATTTGCACTCCAATTATGGTAAGATATGGTTTAAAGAACCTTTGTTGTAAGTGTCACCTCTTTTAGGTACCTATCCTACCTAATCAAGCAAATAAATGATTCGATTTAATTTGTAATATTATCATGTTTCGATAAGTATCGATAATTCGATTCACATCACGTCTGTAAGTGTTGAGTTTCGCTAGCTAATTTAATTTGATCTTGTATAGTTGTCTGCTCATTATACGGTAAATACCATGCATGCCTGTGCATAATGCTGTCAAGTAAACAATATCAGTATAACGACCCCACACATTGTCATCACAACATTAAATAGGTTTTGGTTCTACAGTTCACACACAATCACACAACAATACCAAGATTACTTTACATCACGTACCTATACTCCATTTGAAATAAGATTAGAAATTTAACTAAACCCTTTTTACAGTCCGATCAACCGATTTTGACTTCTATTGCGTTAGTGGCATAACATATGGCAGCTGCAGTAAACAGTTGGTATTGTAACTATTATTTTGCTTTTAATGTCATTCTTATGCCTACGTTATAGAAATCAGAATCGGTTGAACTGACTGTAAAAAAGGTTTGTTTAAATGTCTAATCTTATTTCAAATGGAGTATAAGCATGTTTAAAAAACAAAACAAAAGTCGTAGATATTTTTTCACAATTTTGTCCACGTTTTAATGTAAGTAGCACACTGTGTGTTAGACAAAATCATAAATTTTTATTGACATAGATTGATTCGCGTTGCATGTCATAGAATTATGTTCATAAATAGGTGGCGTTAATTACGAGTAATTAGGATTGATTTTGGGTATTTTCGATTTAGGATAGTTCGCATGGACCAGCGCCCTAATTGCTTAAACATACAGTTAATCATAATCGGTTTCATTTTGACAGTTCAACAATATTCATTGCGTTATTTAGGTTGTTGAGCAGACACATTTTTCGAACATTTGAAGCAATGGATTAGACAAAACATTCCTCTAAGTCCATTATTTACGTGAGGCATTTAGGGGTTGGAGGGGGTCGAGTTGAATCTCACCCAATCTCACGTGGGGGAGAGGGTCTCGTCAAATATCACGTAATTTATATTTTTTTCCGCAAAGAAACAATGTAAAATTGCGAGTTAATTAAAAAACTGGGTTAAATTAAGTAACACATGTGTATCCGCTAATATGGCTAAATCCTACAAAATAATATTTATCGTGGTTATGCGAACGCCATAAAGTAGCACAGTAGCTTCTCGATTATTATACCGCCACCGGCTAGCCGAGCCAGCCAAACGCAATACACAAATCCAACGCAAATAAGCACAGATTAACGTTTTTGCACTAAAAATACGCATTTTGAAATATCCCACGCGAGATTATGAGGAGGGGGGACGGTCGAGCCAAATCTCACGACATCTTATCAGAGCGGGGGTGAGGGTCGTAAAATCGCCAAAATTGCCTCACGTAATTAATGGACGCCCCCTAACCTTATTGATTGATATTTCTTTGAAAAAGTCTTCCAATACGGTCTCCTATTCAATTTTCCACTAAATACAGAAAGACAGACAATAATATCCCTTATTCGTTTTATTTACAACATTGTTTCTGATCGCCTTTTGTACTTCAATAACTTTTATTCTTCTGTAATATCGGTTATTGCTCGAGTTCTTTGTTGTGGAAAGTTCGATTACTAACACGTTCCCGTCTACTTATTGGTCCGAAGTTTTCAACGGGGCTTAAATAGAAGTTAGTTATATTTGCTAGCCCATTCATGCCCGTTTTCACTAACACTAAAAGAATGCCGAGCCAGATGAAAAACAAGCTGTTGGATATTCAATTCTTGGCGCTAAGGCGAGCGTTGTAAATCCAACAGCGCGGTTTTTATTTAGGTATCGCCTAGTGTAAGCGAAGCCGGCTTAGTTAAGTAACTCTTCCCAATGAGTTGCTTCAATTGCCTGTAACAATAGCGTGGGAAGAAGCAGACGATACTTTGTTGTTTTTATTTTCTTTGCTCGACATCGTCAATGGATTTTACAAAGAACGAACTAATTTACAGAATGATATGATTCGAGACGTAAGTCAAAGTCAAAGCATTTATTTCAAATAGGCACTTAAAAGGCACTTTTGAACGTCAACATTTACATTAAAATAGAATAATTGATTCTAGTCGTAGAAGTATTCAGTCAGTTATAAACCAAAAATCAGCTGTTTCATAGTGCAATAAATACGTGGTCAAATTCGCAGAGTATTTTTTTTTTAATAACCGACGAGAAATTTCAACGTATGGTGGTTCAAAATCATGTTCTGAAGCCATGGTAAACAGTTGCACTTCGATGTCTCGGGAAAGTCTCGTCAAAATCCGCTAGCCTAGCTAGCTAGCCGTACACACCCTTGACTATCTCCTCCGGGATTGCCCCAGATTCGCCATGGATCGCATGCAGTATGAGGCAATCTCTGAGAGATTTGGTATCACGGCATATGACATCGGCTGCTAACGCGAAACGAGGATGTCTTTGACGCCTACGTCATATATGTGACAAAAAATTTGAGCGAACTCAAGAGCTTCAACGGCACATAATTAAAATATATATAAATATTTATCACCCTATTATATTATCTTAATTATCACCATTGTGCTAAAAGCCTTAACAAAAAGACAGTGTCCGTATCCAATCGCAGATACCGTTGAAAAAAAAAACACAAAAATGTAAAGTAAAATAAAAACAAACACCTAAAAAGCGAAACAACAAACAAGGAAAAAAAAGCTAGCTAGCTGCTAGCCAATGAATCCTGTGTGTATAAGCCCCAACGCTTAAACATACAGGATTAATTCACTTAAAATTACCTAAGTAAACATGAAGGTACAGCGAGCGATGTCTATATGGACTGAATTAAGTAGTCCGCAAGTTACCCTGAGAATATGTGTACTAAAGACAGTTTTTAACTCTTTTCTCAAGGTATTTTTCTAAGGTGAATCACATACTAAGACGCAACATGCACGGGGCGCAAATAACACGCTCCCGCGCGCGATTATTTATATACAAATTTAATAAAAACGCTGGATATTGCACTGAGAATTTGTCTCGTTTCGCGCACCCTGTAGCGTGGCGCGTAGTAGTGTATGATCCGCCTAAAAGCCGTCCTTATACAAGATAGCAGCGCTCCGCGGTTTCACCCGCGTAGTTCTCGTTTCCGTGGGAATACGGGGATAAAATATAGCCTATGTCACCCGGGGATAGTGTAGCTTCCCAACAGTGAAAGAATTTTACAAATCGGTTCAGTAGTTTCGGAGCCTATTCAATGCAAACAAACAATCAAATATTTCCTATAGTATAGATTAGCTGATGCCAGCGGCTTCGCCCGCGTGAAAATTATTACGCAGGAACGTGTGACCGGGCCAGAAAGTTGCGCCTATGTTACTCCTTATAACATCACCTATCTGCCAGAGAAAGTGTCGTCAAATTAGCCAAAACAAACAGACAAAAAAAATGGTTATAATTACCGTATTTATACTTTGTTATGCATTTAGTAAAACGCTGTTATTTGCTGTAGTATGTAAGTATACATATTTATTGTCAATGTAATCATTGCTTTTCTGAATTGCTGTCGTACCGTTTTAATCAACTATAAATAAATGAATAAACAATACATATATATAACTGTCAGATAAAAACTATTTTCTACCAATCGATGACACCATTCCTTCGAAGCTTCAATACATTCTCCCACAAATCCCTGCGATCAAATGAAGGCTTCACAGCAAAACTAAACCGTGGAACCTCTAACTGTTGAACATACCAGTCCCCCTGAACTTTGCCCGAGCTGTTTGGACTTGTAAAATATTCCGTGACACGCTCGCAGGTTTCAAACCCGCCAGTTCAAATAGCCCTGTACCTATTTGTAAATGTTTTTGCTGCGTACGTGAAAAATGGCCATTTGTTTTTGCTCGGAAAAATGTATTGGACTACGTTTGTAGATCGCACTAATATTTTTAAATGGTTTGTTTGTTGAGGAATTATGTGGAAACGGTTTATGGAATTGATAAATGTGAAAGCTTTTATGGAATTAATGCTTTGGGAGTAGTGGGTCGCATTGGTGTTTTGGGAATCCGATTTGCAGCTGAAACAATTAGCAGAATGGAAGTATAAAGGATAACACTGGTAGTGTAATTCTTTGATATGAGTGGGCTCTTACTGAAATACAGGGTGGCTCATCGAGAATCAAACTGAAGCCTTGGATTCAGCACATGATTCCAGACTATCGTAGAAATTTTTGTGGGTTTATCAACAAAAAAATCTGCTGTTTCATAGAAAAGTAGAATGAGCTATTTTTTTTTAAATAACGGACGATATATTCCAACTCAAGTTCAGAATCATGTACTTGAATACATGATATCAGGTTGGGCGTATATTCATTAGTAAAGGAGTACTGGTAGAAGGTACTTATGTATTTTTTTATATGAGTAGGTAAGTACCTATTACTTGAAAATAGTATCACATTCTGAATAGCATACATTATAAAGATCTCCATACATCCATACATTCGTAAGCAACTAAGCAAAGGAAATTCTTTGAAAGGACCCCACACAAAGGAGAGGAACACGCGATCGGAAGCGCCAATGTGCACGAATATCTCTAAAGATACTTCGGAGAATTTTCGGAAATAATTTCCCCATTCACTACTAATAGCTTGCAATCAGAGATGTAACTTATCTAAGATACAAGTATCTGAAATACAGATACAAGATACAAAATACGTATCTTGTATCTGTATTTCAGATACTTTTTTGCAATTCATTTTGTATCTTGTATTTAAAAACCTGTTGTTTGGTATCTTAGTATTTTGTAGATACTACGTTTGCTAAAATACTTTTAGTAATTGATGAACAATAGCGAATGAGTGATAAACTCTTTGAAGAAATAGTTTTACTTAAGTCTCAATTAAAACCTTAAAAATATAATATTATGTTGTGTAACGTTTGCGCAATCAACGCGATTTACATGTAAAATGATAAACATTCATTAATAAAAATGTTTTTTTTTTACAACAGTATCTTATCTATAAAAAGTATTCGAAAGATACGTACTTTATATCTAGTATTTCGGATACCATTACAGAAAGTTATTTGCATCTGGTATCTGAAATACTTAATTTAAAAGTATTTTGCATTTGTATTCCAGATACTTTATTTAAGGTATCTTGTACATCTCTGCTTGCAAAGTACTACTTCTTCGCATTTAATTTATCTTTAGAGTAACGACATCACTCAATAACTATTCTTCGGATTAGAATAAAATGGATATAGCAGAGGTAATACACCCACATTCTGCCAGTTATGAGAGACCGAAGCTTCGTTTTCAGCCAAAATTTCATGATTCGGATATTTTCGTTTGCGGTCATTAACCAGCCGAAGCTTCGACCAAGCCGAAAATCAAGTTCGTGAATTGTCTTAATAATGCCTACAAAAAAGTCACCGACAGCTTATGTCTAACTTAAAAAAAAAAACATATAAATCGTTACGTCATGTTTATTGGTCATATTATCAACAATTACGAATTCATAGCAAAATAAGTAAATATATCGTTTTAAGTGTTTAAAACAAAAGACTTTTCCGTTATACTGCATATATAATTTGGACGAATGGTTAAAGAGATAATACGACATAGGTATGGAACCGCGACCGAGTCGTAATCTATTGAGTGATATTTCTATTAGACGGATTTTTTTATAGCCAAATTGGCATGCAAATACGTACATACATATGTAGTAAAAATATAACCCTCCTTTTGGTAGTCAGGAATTAAATCATAGCACTCAGTACTAACCGAACCACACTCATAATTACATCACAAGTAAAAATGTTTACCGCCCAACGAAGTGGGCACGGGTCAGCTAGTATTTATTATAATTTTTCTTCACGTGCATACTCACATACAGCGGTTATGTTTATTTTTTTCATGTTTAAATCCTTTTCGTTTCGTTCTCTCTCGTTTTCGGCGTAAAATAAAACTAGAGCCGAAGATTCATTTTCGTTTTCGGCTAAAAATTAATTTCTGGTCGGACACTAGTTATACAATTTCCATGTAGGTAATAGGGGACCAGTATGTTAGCCGAGCACAGTTCCACTTTCCGAGTTACTGTGAATTTCTTTACGAATTAACTCGATTGACTTGAATAGGATTTTGATTCTATTCCGGAACTCATTCTCAGTTGAGCCCAATTATCCCGTTCTTAGTATCCTTAACAGATGGTACCTTCTATCACAGATTACTGAATAGTTACTGCTTCTATTACGAATATTACTTTTGTATTGCTCAAAGGCGCATACTCACACAGTGGCCTATGAGATACCCACTCTTTGTAAACCGGCAGTGGCAACTTTCGAATAAAAGATGAAAAAAAAAATTATTTAAGTATTATGCTGAAGAGGTAAAATATTGATTACTTAAGAGCGTTCTCCCCACGCGGGCTGGCAACGGCGCATTTATGGCGGGTTTTTCATGATTATTTCATTAAATACAAACTAAAGTAAACATTTTTGTCCACCATGCACTAGATCGTAGGTATTTTCAAGTTTGTATGCTATTTTTTAACAGTTATTTTGGTAAATACTTACAAAAATCGACATACTGTCAATTATTTTCTATTTGCATTACTTAGTACGATTAATTGTGTGTTATTAAGGAGTAAATGTAAAAAATAATTATAAATAACAACGATCTAGTGCTTTGCTGAAAAAAAATTGTACTTTTGTTTGTATTTAATGAAATAATCACGAAAAACTACTATAATAAAAAATTGGTAGTCCTGGGGACTGCCGACAATTTTGGAAAAAAACAACACGTCACATTAGCATGCCGGTGACGCAGTCATATTAGCATGTAGGTGATGCGAACCCATAACTTTTGCCTCTACCAAAATACCTCAACGCGCTTCAATGATTAGCTTAAATAAAATAAAAAAACTTGATTTTGATGTCGATATAAAGCGCCTGCCGAAATAATCCGAGTGCCAAGTGATCACAGTCGAATGGTTCAATGCGTTGCAAGCTCCTGCAAACAAGTGTAACTGTCTCGTGAATTGTATTGTTGTGTTACCTACCAGTTGTCGTGACATCCATATCGTGTTACCTAGACGTAATTACCTAATTCACGCAAAGCAAACATCTAACATTTACGCATGATTTAAAATGTATGTTCTACTAAATTATTGATGTATTTGTTATGGTTTTCATCATCTGCCTAGCATTTTCCCATCTATATGTTGGGGTCGGCTTCCAGTCTCACCGGATGCAGCTGAATATCAGTATATTACAAGGAGCGACTATCCGAGCCTATCTGACCTCAACAAACCGGTTACTGGGTAACCGACCCCTTGGTAAGACTATTTGTGAGACTTTCGGGCTTCTGGCGATCCGTAACGATTGTCAAAGATTCAAGAATGACAGCCGGTATGCTGTCATTCGTGAATCTTTCAGATCAACGGTAACAACTGGCACCAATCAGCTTAACGTGTTTTCCGAGCGGGGTCTTGGTATGTAACGATGATCACCCATCTACGGACCAACCGCGATAGGCATAGCTTACCCTGACCGGTCGACCAATGCTGCCAAGGCCCTCTAGATTTTGTATGGTGTTACAAACATATAAATGTAGTATTATCGAAACCATACAACATATATTATGATTTATGAAATAAGTCTTTCTTCAAAGTTGCAATATTTAATGGAGGCGTGAATGTAGGCGATGGCCTAACATGTTCAAGAAAAAACTAAAAAACTTTTTGATAAATAAAGCATATTACAGCGTATCTGAATATTTGCAGGATAAAGTATAAGATTTTTTTTTAAACAAGTGTTATTGATTTCATTCTTATTTTGTTTAGGTTTTTTTTTTTTTTGCGTTTTCATTCTATGTACCTAGTTTGCATGCCCAAAGGTAAAATAAGGTGTTACTAATAATGTGATATAAACTATTACATGAATGTAAAACATCTGAATATTGCTTACCCATATTTGCAAATAAATTATTTTGAATTTCGAATTTTTTATTTCACATGAAAAACACTTGAATTTTGTGTAGGTAAGGTATTTATGGTCGTGATGTGGTCGTGATTGTACTGGGACTGTGCATCATATCCTAAGTAATTATTTTCCATTTGCTTCCATTGCCCGTTTACGTCAATTAAAATTCAGCTGAAGTTTCATTGAAAATAGAGGCTTTAGGGATACAATTCCATTCTTACAACAACATGGTTACATGTCTTATATGCCTGAATCTAAACAGGCAGTACCCAATAAAATCGGTGCTTAGATCATAATTCTAGCTTGATTTGAGTTTCTGACTAATTCTGACAATCCAACCCCAGACACTGTATTATCCTGACTAGAAATCGAAATCAGACCCACAACAAATCAGAACAATACAGTCCAGGATTACAAGGCATTTAAGGTTATTGAACTTGTTTTAAACAACCAAAACCCATTGACTCAATTAACGTGAGAATACAAGAATTAAATGTAACTATAGAGCTAATTTGAAACACGTTTTGATCGCGCAAGCAATCACCGGATACAAAGTTAGTTCCCACGAGGGCGGAAGAGGTGAGTTCGTTTGTGGTCGACTATCCACATGACGACTTTGACCACAAATGTGTAACACCATCAATTTAACGGATATTGAAGCTTATTGAGATAGGAATAGAGAAGTATGTGAAAGCATGGAAGATGTTGTGTTGGCTGTAAAGGCTATGTCGAGCTGGCAAAGTACAAAATAAGATGTCGTAGATGTAAAGCTATTGAGGTTTAACAGTAATAACTTAATCTTGTGGTGATTTAGCATCTAATTTTATAAAACAGGAAGACTTACTTTAAAATTAGGGGTGAAGGCATTAAAAGAGCGTCCAAAAATGACATGTGCGTGTGAACTGAGTGACCACACTGGGATTTCACAAAGTAAAATTTTTAGGATTTACTTAGTATGTAGTTAGTAGACTTAAAACAATTGTAGAACAAATCTGGGACTTAGTACTCAAATACATTAGAAATTACAGTCTCATAGGTCTCACAGACCATCAGCCAGATCTCGAAAAGGATCTTAAAAATGAAGGTTATGTGATTGCAGACATTTAGTAAAGAATTTGTAAAGATATTGACTAAATGACCGACCTCGGTGGTTTCTCACTTGATTAAAAGATAGAAGAAGGATCGTCTTGTGCAATGTGGGCAGTCTGCCTAGCTACCTATCCGTTTGGTGTCTTCCGTGCCTGTCAAAGGCAATGGCATTTTGCATTGGACTTATCTCCAAGATAACAATAAGCCTGGCTATAAGGACCTCTTTTAGCCCTCGTCTCCGACGATATCGGCCCTGCTCTAATCTCACTTGCGGTAGTATCCTAGTACATACGGAGTCCCTCCTGACTGGCAAATCTATTCACCAAAGCCTGAGCATTAACTCCCATCATGCTCGATTGATATACCACAAGCAGTTAACTATAACAGTAAATTTTGCATTGACGAGAATTAATTTATGTATCACTATAGCGACCCGCCCCGGCTCCGCACGGGTGCAATGCTGATACTAAATATACTACAGAATGTCTTTATATACAACGTTCACAGCTTTCTTGTCATTAGACAATACAAACATGTTTTCTTTAGATGTTACACTTGAAAGAGCGACACATAATTGGCCATGTGAAAAACAATGTCCCTGGATTTTAAATCTGTAATATCTTCGAAAATATTACATGCTGTAAAGGGCCATATTGATGTATATTAAATGCACAATGTACTTAGTTGGATAAGGATTAATGCTGTATTGCTTAAAATCGCTTCGTAAATAAGCCATTATTTCTGGTAAAAAGTAAAGAATAAAAAATGTTTATTGTGGGTTATCCCTAAGAGATAGACATATACCATAGTGGATTTTTTTGTAGACCTTTTTAAGGTGTACAATAATGTAGTACATTATTTTGATCTATCTCGTAGGGTTCAGCCAGCGTTTGCAATGTAAGCACAAAAAATGTGTTTATTTACGACATCACATTAGAATCCTCTAAAATTATCAGTGTTTCTCTACTATATTATGCATGTTATGCATATAAACCTTCATATTGAATCACTCTATCTATTAAAAAAACCCGCATCAAAATCCATTGTGTAGTTTTAAAGATCTAAGCATACATAGGGACAGACAGACAGCGGGAAGCGATTTTGTTTTAAACTATGTAGTGATACAGAGATAAAGAACAAAATCAATGCATTTTCCCCACATTACGATCAGAATTTATCGCTTACATCAATCGAATGGCACGAAATACTGTGAGAACAGTACCTCATTAGCGTACAATGTCTTTAGAACCGTATAGACGATAACTATACCGGTTCAGGACATGATATACCGGTGGTACGTGGATGTAGAATGAGCCAAGAATATGCCATGCTCCTGGTTTGATATGGTCAGGTCATTCAATTATGTCTGGGGTTGGGTCGTTGCCCAATGATGGGGATACGTTTGTCTCCTGTCACATTAGAGTCTGCTAATTGAAGAATACTCATGAGATGGCAAGGCAATATTATGTTGATATGTTAGGTGTGTATGAGCATTCAGAAGTAATCGCTATGATTAACCATATCAGTAAGCAGCTTTTCTTTTTACCCGACTGCGCCAGAAGGAGTTATGTTTTTCGAGTGTATGTATGTATGTGGATTTCTTTGGCACGCTCTGTAGCCTAAACGGCTTGATCGATTTCAGCTTGAGAGGTGCCGTTAGATTCGTCTTAATTGTGAGAGTGACACTGTGTATATCAAAATTGAAAAAAAATGGCAAAGTTTTCGCGCAATATAAAAAAATAATTGTCACTACCCATTGAGTGGGGTATCAAAATAAAGGATTTCATAAATAGGTCTCATTAACGTCAAATATAATTATATTAACCAAAAACTGTGAAAAAAAAAAATATTTAAAATAAAAAACCAGTTGCTTAAAGTATTCAGTCTAATTAGTCATCCTTTTAAAACAAAATTCTTGATTCCATTTTTTTAAAATTAAAATTCACTTTTTACGCAGTCGGGTTTTTGATTTTGTAAATTATTTTTTTATTTATAGACTTTTTAGCTTAAGCATAGACTAATCAGCCTACAATATTCCCACTGCTGGAACACAGGCTTCCTCTCTTCGAGATGTAGTGGGCTGCAATCCACCACGCGGGCCGTGGCGAGTTGATAGATGTCACAAGTCTCCGAATTGTTGGTTCTATGACATGCCGGTTTCTTCACGATGCTTTCCTTCACCGTTTTGACGACCTACACTCGTAAGTCCGGTCCGTCACCTCTAGGCCACCACTACTCACCCTAGACGTAGTAGTATTGTTGTATTTCGTCTGAATTAGGGTAAATCCGTTTAGATCAATAACTATGAATGCGGTTTTACGAACTGAATCCAAGTAGGTTTCCCATAGAGATGCTTTTCTGGCCTTTTTTTTTTTTTTTTTTCTTTTTTTTTTTTTTGGGTGGGAAATCATGAAATAACTTCTCCCGCTCTGGGTGGAGCGGGAGGGCGTGTCAGACTTTTACTGACTAAAACCCACCCGTGTTCCCTCAGTTGCCTGTGTGCCAGGGGCCGCGGTATCTCTTTCGAACAACCCGCACCCCTGGCAGGTAGGATTTAGGTACAGTCATCATAATTTCAGCTGAAAGACGACTGACTTTGATTATAATTAATAAAACTGACAGATAGAAGCTTAATCCAGCTCTGGATCCATAATGAAATACGTAAAAAATCTTGTCATTACCTAGAATGCTACGCCACTTACTCAGACTTTTCATCATTTAATATAAGTAGAAGAAAAAATCTTCACACACAACCTACAATACATTGTCCTCTGACATTTAACCCTCACTTACCGCAGTCCACATGATCAAGTCAAACTGTTCCAATGAACATCGCAGGGTTATTGTCTGCTAATTTCTATTTCCCATACCATTGGGACGTAGGAATCCCACGGGAACGAAGTTTCCATAGAATCTATGAGTTTTTCCTATTGGTTCGTTTCATTTCCTATTTATTACTATTGTGTAGTGTTGAATGATGAATTTATTATGTTTTGGTTTACTTTGAACTTTGATGTTTTCCTGTTATGTAATGAAAGTATTAACGGTAGCTGGAAGTTACAAATTTGTTCAGTTGATTAGTTTAATTAAACAGCAGTATGACGTAATAATAATGGCGGCTACTATTTCATGGTGTTCAAAAACAGCTAAAACAAAAACTGAAATCTTTAAATTGAAATTTAAAATTTATTTTGTTATTTCATGAACTAAAACCAACATTTTCTGACTGCTTTTTGCCTAAGCTATCTCAATAATATATTTATAGATTTTTTTCTCATATTGAGTAAAATACCCTATTGCGTAACAACCTATTAATAACCATCTGATTCATTTTGAAGGATATTGCTTCATAATCATCTGCCCAGCCTTTTTCCAAGTATGCTGGGGTCGGCTTCCAGTCTAACCGGATGCAGCTGAATATGTAAAAATATGCTCGAAAACGTAAATAACGCAACGAATGTTGTTAAACTGTCAAAATGAAAACCATTCCTACAGGTACTTAGTGCGCAAACCCCCGGAGTGGGCAGACAAGTGACAATCGCTTTCAAAGCGTTTCGTATTTCTACAACTACTTGACGTAAGCTTTTCAGTAGCTCATGTCAATCCAATACATTGTTGACTTTTCAAATCATCGTCATCGCTGATGGAATGGCAATTTGTCCACGCTGCCAGGTCTATTAAAAACATACTAACAAATCCACGTATTTAAAATACGCTTCATGTCAGTAACATTAATGCCCAAAGCTTCCGATATACCTAAATACTTATAGGTTTCGGCTGCGGAAAGGGCTCGAAGGTTTATGGAATCCGAGAGTTGGGTTCCCACGGAATCCACAATCTCCCCTCGCTTTACATGCATGACCGCAGATTTGTCCACACCAAAATCCATCCTGATGGCGCTACTGAAGGTTTCAGTTACTTTCAGTAGCTCCATCAGTTGCAAATTGTTGGGGGCAAAGAGTTTTAGGCCATCCATGTAGAGGAGGATAATATAAGATTGCAAAAAGTATTGACATAGCAACCTTCGTCCTATACAAAGTGGAGTTTCCGATATAAAACGATGGAAAGAAAACAAAAGATCCAATCTAGTCCAAACATGTGTGTTTGTGAACGATGGCAAACATCTAGCTACTTACTTAGTTAGGTATTTGTATTAACGATAGTTCTACTGAGTTGTACTGACAAGGGAACAGAAATAGGTGGGGATACTCTATGATTAACAAAAAAAAAAAACTTTTCCGTCGTGGCTATTTCGTCTTAGAACCATAAACTTGAAGACATGTGACTCCTACCAACCCGTACTGGGCCCGCGTGGTGGATCATTGCCCACTCCCTCTCACTGATAGGAGGCCTGTGTCCCAGCAGTGGGGACATTATGGGCTGATTGTGGAGACCACATGGAATGGTCCTCAAGGAAGAAGACGCACGGGCAGACTATCAGTATGTACGTTCGGAAGACGACATAAAAAGATAGCAGGACCAAATTGGTTGCAAATAGCTAAAAAAAAATAGTTTAAAAAACTAAAAAACACGATTTAAAAACCAAACTAAAAAAGGAGAAAATAATTTAATTCAATTAAAAAGCGTGGGGTGCTTGACATTAATTGATTTTAAAAATACCTCAAAAAGCACCCCACGCTTTTTAATTGAATTAAATTATTTTCTCCGTTTTTAGTTTGGTTTTTAAAGCGTGTTTTTTAGTTTTTAAACTATTATTTATTTTCTATTTTTTAGTTCTGCTAACTACAAAAACGTGATATTGTTTTTTATTAATTTTTTTTCCTTTTTTTTAATTTTTCTCATTTTGTTTTTTAATGATTGAATTGTAATCGGTCCTCGATAAGTTTACAAAGTTTCAATGAAATCTGACCGTTTAAAGTGGGTGAAAATCGAGCTCTAAGGAGTCGGTTACATACAAACATACAAGTGAAGCTAATATAAAGCGTGTAATAGAGACAAATGGATATCTTTGGACGCCTTCTCCTAAGGGGTCATGCATGAGAACAAAAAAAAAACTGTGGGAGTGCCGACAGAAGTGAAAACTTGAACAATTACGTGTGTATTTTTTTTTATCGTCAATACAGGATTTCACATTAGATCTTTGGGTCCTGATTGCTCTCGGTAAAAAATGATAAACGAGCGATCGACTTCAGCTATTAAAGGTAACAGCACAGATTTTTACGATAAAAATACAAAAGGAAAGAAAGGGAAAAAAGAATTAGAATTTCCTAATGAAAGAAAGGGACTTTTACAAAAGACATCAACGCGCGACTCATCCATGTGCTCGTTCACCCACCCCAATTTTAAATAGACCCATGCGGTGGCACTTTCAAGCTTTTTGTTCACCCAAAAAGTACACATTTATACACAGTATAGCTCATAGAAAGCGTTCGGTGACGATGACACGAGTTCCATGATTTTTGTTCACTCAAAAAGTGCTCAACGCGCCTAAAGAAGTTTCCGCTTCAAAAATATAAAAATAAATCTAAGATAATTCTAAAATTCATTTAAATCTAGTAAAATGAAAAGAAAAACTTTAATTGTATCGTTAATTGCTTTGGAAGATTTTATTTCCATGGAATAAAAGGTTTTTTATTTTATTTAAGTGGGTACTAGCTTTTTCCAGCGGCTTCGCCCGCGTGGTTTTCGAATATTATCCCTGGGGAACGTACTACCGAAACGAAAAGTATCCTATGTGTTAGTCCAGGTTATAATCTATATGTGTTCCAAATTTCATTCAAATCGGTTCAGCCGTTGAAATTTTGAAAATAAAAACAAAACAGGATTCTCGTTTAATCAGTGAATATAAAAAATACACACTTACACACACACCTTTACACGCCACACATACACCACACACACACACATACGCCAGACACCACACAAACATTACAAATACACTCATAAAATACCATACTTGAAAGCACCTCTCTAGTCTCCACTCTTGTATTCGTATCCTGAACCCCAAGATACAGACTAACTGTCTAGTTTGCGGTTCACTGGCAAATAATATCTGTAACTATCTGTTGGTAATATTTAAGCTACTCATATGTCATCTCAACTTGTTGTTAACCTATGTATGCTTACTGTATTACCTGGACCGTAAATATTTTTCTATTTGCCGAATCAACACTAAGTCCGAAAGATGCTTATACATATCTTCAAAGAAATTCTGAAAGGGTTGCTTTCATGATTCATAAAAATACGCAAAAGGACACAATCCTTTACAACTTTTTTAAATAATACACGTAGAAGGTTTCCTATTTTTGTCTTTAAGATTTCAACGAGCGACTCTTTTTGTTCAAAACGACTTCAAACGTTACGCCGCTGCCTCTGTAAATAAAATACTTTTCTAAAGAGCGCCACCAAGTATTTTTAATTGCAATTTCTTACAGAAGAGTATTAAAAATAAAATAAATTCGTAAATCATTATCCAAGCGAACTTCACAGCCGTTTTTTTATTATTGCATTCGAGAATCAGTCAAGTGTAATCTTTAAAAAAACGTACTAGACTTTATGAAAACGTTGACCTCACTTCCACACATTCGAAACAAACCTAACTCCGCAAGTTATAGAATCCATTTTAAAATGATTTCAGTCTCTGAGCAACTTTGTCACACGCGCAACATAGAGCACGGGACATGTTCGAAGATATTAAAAGACATTACAAAAAAAAAATAGCGCGTCCACTTTACAACCCGCGTGTCGTCGCATATTCATCGATAGCTTTCGAGCTGTCAAGTGAAATTCAACTGTATTTATAATGATGTAAAACCGATATTGACGTGATAAAAAAAAGTTGAGACGCTGCATGCACGCTGTATAAAGTAATTTTATTACTATGGGCTAGGGATGTGCATGCGAAAAATCTGTACGATTTGTTTTTTAACTTTTTTGGTTGCTATCTAGGTAGGGTATATACAGATTTGTTGGCAATGCTAGCTTTGAAATAAGTAAAGTTCAATTTCCTTTATAAATAAAATGGTGTGTTGTTAGTTAACTAAAAGTTAAATTACCTAGAACTAACTTAAAAAGTAAGCCATCAACAAGGAAAATTGAAAAAGCGGTAGAGACGTAATTTTTTTGAGATATTATTTATGGTTTATTTTGCAATACTAAAGTTACTTTGAATGGAGGTAAACTATGTTTCAATTTATTTTAGAATACTGTACCTACCATTGCCCTTTGGGTGACTTTTAAGCCTTCTAATAAGGCACATTGTGAACGCAGGAGACCCCTGGTAACTGACATAGCCCGAAGAATTGCTCGCAGAACAGATGGCCGATGGGGCCGAAAGGTTCTAGAGAGCGACTGCCTACCGGAACACGTAAAGTTACAAGATCGAACAAGGTGGACCCATGAGTTGGTGAAGGTCGCAGGTATCAGCTAGATGCAGGAAGCACACAACCGGTTGAAGTGGCGGAGCTTGGGGGAGGCCAATGTCTAGCAGTCGTCAGTTGTCTTTCAGCTGAAATTATGATGACTGTACCTAAATCCTACCTGTATCGCAAGAGATATCCTGATACCTAGATATTAATTTAAATAAATGCATTAATGAATACTAATTTTAACCCACCGATATTC
This sequence comes from Antitype chi, assembly GCA_947359405.1. Classification (NCBI taxonomy): domain Eukaryota; kingdom Metazoa; phylum Arthropoda; class Insecta; order Lepidoptera; family Noctuidae; genus Antitype; species Antitype chi. The sequence continues at coordinate 18,367,949 of OX375817.1, read as the reverse complement.
TCATCACCATCGATCACGTTTCGTCCCAACACTATCATTATACGATGAAGCTATTTTAGTGCTGTTCCGACCGCAACAATGAGCTATAATGACGCTAGCTTTTATAAACAGCTTATTATCGGCACTAACGACACACTCCTGACATCTACAGGGTTCAAAATAAAATACTAAAGAAAAAAGCCTATTCATAATGAGTACTTGTTTCGATGTACCTTCGGCTATCATTTTGCTACTTATGTACTATATTTAAGTATAATAAAATTTGTATAATGGTGTTGTTGGGATCTGAAAATTATTACATTTTTCCGTCATATGGGGACAAAAATAGCTTGACTTTTTGCAAGATCCAGTGACAAATGAAAATAATAGTGACATTAGTGGGATATCGATTAAATACATTATTGTGGTGTGCAAAGAGAATAGCGGCCCATTTAATAATGTCTGGGTGCTTTTGTACGTAGTATCACTATCTACTAGCATCCTAATTGCGTAAATCAGTATTAAGGCCCATAGTAACCTCATCTCCCGTTTGTATGCTAAAGCACGACTGCCGCCCGCGCCCGCGCAGGGCACCTCTGAGCCTTTATCTTAAAATGGGGATATTCCTTTGATTAATTTACAATTGTGCTTCGGCGATTCTGTGGTACCTCTAACTATCTATATTTCAGTGTATTTTTTTTCCAAATAACGAAGCCGTTTAGTAGGAGTATGGAATAGAAGCCAAAATATTGCGTGTTGGAAAATATTTTTTACAGCAAAAGTATTAACCATACAAAAACAGTACTTCGGGCAAAATGATCTATATGAATCTATAGCAAAATCATATATTTTTCAAATCTTAAAGACAAGCCGTTAATGAGCAGTAGGGTTCATAAAGTGACCGTGTTACGCTACCAAATGGGACGTAGGCCCTTAATCAGAATCTGAATAATGTTGAATGTTATTGCTAATCCATTTCTTCTATTTTCGAAAAATGTATCTGTTAAACACAGTGAATGTCGTCGAACTGTCAAAATAAAAGCCATTCCTACTGTTTTTTACGGTTGTTACACAATCTCCACGCAGACACCTTAATAAATAAATGTAAAAGTAGGCGGTTATTAATTTGTATGAAATTGTCTGAAAGGAGGTGGGTACCACCTTGCCTTGGAGAAAAGGTGTGAGTTTATGTAAGTACTATCGAGGAAACTTACATCTGACCAATTTGAAAACAAAATCCCTTACACACAATGACCACATCTGTTAGCAAGCGTTACTGTAGCGGCTGAGCGCTGCAAGCAATAATAGCCCTTACGGTGTATAGATGTTAGTTTTTTCGATAGTACGTATGTCCGTATTTTTACAGCAGTGCACTATTTACGATACCGATACATATGAGGGATTGATAACTAAAGGCTAAAACGAAGTATACGCCACCCAAACATACTTATTAAAAGATTCATTTTATGGTAGGCATCTAGAAAAATCCCGTAAAAGGTGAAAGAACTCGATAAGTTTTGATCCTCCTTTACTTCAAAGAAAATTGCTTTTATCTCTTTCGAGGAATTCCTCTTTATTTGAGGTTTAGTAAAAGCTTTTTACATAAACCTACCTAGATATTTGATCATTTAGAGTGGAGATGAAAATTTGTTAAAGACTAGCATTTGCCAGCGGATTCGCCCGCGCGGAGGGCGAAAATTTTCCCCCGGGAACGTATTACCGAGATAAAAACTATCCTATGTAATAATCTAGGTTATAATCTATCTGTGTGCCAAATTTCATTCAAATCCGTTCAGCCGTTGTTGCGTGTTTGAGTCACAAACATCCAAACATCTAAATATCCAAACATACAAACTTTCACATTTATAATATTAGTAGGAAATAGGATATTCATCTACTGATTCATGAATGAATCTTCAAATTGTACAAGATCATTTATCAATTAAGTACCTAACAGACAAACGGATCATTTATCATCGAAATCTTATACAATATGCTAAACCCTAATGGCATTCCATTTTACGTCATCTTTCATTTCAAACTTTTGACGTATACAAAGTGGATTTAAATACGATTTCATTATCTTGAGTACTCTTCCATCTAGGATTTTCTAACTAGGTTGGGGTCAGTTATGAGTCATTATTTAGGTATAATATAATATAAAAATATAAACTTTTGATTACTCTAGCTTTGGCTAGGCAATAGTTAAGTTGTATCAAACAAAAGCTCCATGATAGAGGGCAATAATTATGTCAGAATTTTTAATTCAGCTTGTGGTATCTCACTTTTGGACAAAGACCTCCCTTTCTTCTATTTACTCAACTCCATCATGAGCCAATCCCACCATCTTCGCCTGGATCTGTCACAATTAAGGTAAGTAATTTGTTCATTTTTTGTTTTAACTAATACAAACTACCCCTCCTCCAGTACCTGCAGATATTCGTATCGGGTTAAACATTAATTTTAAATTAATACACATCTGAATAGTTATGCAATCCAAGAATCCCGGGGTTTTTAATAAATATTACACAGTGTGTGTATTATTTATACAAAACGCAAAAACGATAACAGGAACAATATAAAAAAAAAAACCTTTACCGGAGAAGTTTTGAAAACGGGTTTTCATATTTTGTGGTTTTAGTGACCTTACATATTGCCTGTTGCCATACACACACTGCCACATATTTTGTACCCGGATCATAGCTACGGCAAACCGATCCCTTTTCAAAACTATGTCCAAACAAAACCCCGTTGTAACAAACAACAATTCCGCCCCTATATTAATTCTAATTAATTAATGACCCCTAACTTCCTAATTAACACTCGAAAATCTCATAACACACTGTTTCTAAACAGTTAATTTAATAACCGATGATAAGTTTCAATGGAGGATGCAATAAAGCATTGCGGACAGTAATGGGCGGACGCGTGAGCGAGTTAAAGTACTTAGTACCTAATGACCATAATTGAGAGGTATCTGTTACTGCCCTCCCGTCTGGTGACGATTGTTTTGTGATATGGTGTTCCTCATTGCATAAAACATAACGTTACATCACGGCTGTTTTCCCTGAAGGTCTAGGCAGAGGTGTTCCATGTACCTAATAGGGGACGAGCCTTTTGCTATCAACCGAGCACAAATGCAGACTCCGGGCTGCTTTTGAGAAGTTATTAATAAAGAAATGTTATTATAGCATAAATGAATACTTAATTGATAAATCTATAGAACTGACATGATTATATAAATTAATAATAAAACGTTACCTTAGACTATACTTAGAATAAGTAGTTGCATGTATACCGAAATAAGTCCTCTTCTTTAAAAAAATCATTTGCTGTGCCCGACAGGGTCCACGATTGTTACAACAAATGTTTACTTACCACCTAAGCATATACATTGTGCGAGGAGGCCAAATCCCGGGGTGTTGCTCCGCTGCCGTGAGAAATCGCGGCACAGCGGACAGAGCTCCGGCGCGGCGGGATCTCATGGCGACATGGAGAGTGCGATTGTCGCAATCCAGTGCTGGGCACGCCACAATAGCGGCGGTAAGTCCCCTCTTTGAGGAGTGGCTTGAGAGGCGGCATGGCGTCCTCACCTTCCACCTTACGCAGGTCCTCACCGGACACGGTTGTTTCGGGAGGTTCCTGTTTCGCATAAAGCGGGAGGAAACGCATACGGTGGAGCACCGCCGTGTCCTCGTGGAGGCGATCGGCGGCGGCGATCTCTCGCGTCCGGCTCTGGTTCAGGTCATGGTACGGAGCGAGAGTGCATGGTTAGCCGTCACCTCCTTCTGCGAAGCAGTAATGCTCGCAAAGAGGGAGGCGGCGCACGTGAGGGAGAGGCAGTATATGCGCCCTCACGGCCGTAATCACCGCAGGAGACGCCCTGGGCGTCGGGAATCCTAGGCTGATTCCCGGCCACCGTAGGCGTGGGCTTGCGGAAGCCCGGGTCGACGGCGCGTTGTGTTCCACGCGCGCCTCAAAGGCCGGTGGGGTCCGCAAGGGCCGATGTCTGCCAGGGGTGCGGGTTGTTCGAAAGAGATACCGCGGCCCCTGGCACCGAGGCAACTGAGGGAACACGGGTGGGTTTTAGTCAGTAAAAGTCTGACACGCCCTCGCGCTCCACCCAGTGCGGGAGAAGTTATTTGATGATATCCCACCCAAAAAAAAATACCATAGTGTACAAAACAGTTTGTTCCTAAACCTCTGGCATGTTAAAACATTACGCACACACGCATACCTACATGCACACATAATACATTGTATAGGTTTCAGCTGTAACTTCGGCTTACGTGTAAGGCTTCTAGAGGTCATGTTATGGGATCAAAACATCTATGTGAGTACAAGGGTGAATTATAATAGATTTACTTGTACTCCTCGCCTAGGTTAATGTGGTTACCTGGGTTAAAAACGTGTGGGTAGGATTATGAACTTGTATGTTGTTATTGCATTCATAGATGTTTATTAACGTTAACTAACAACGGCTTGCGATCTAACGATTAAGGTAAAGTAAATAAAAACAACAACCGATTTCCGAACAAACACTACATAGTTTAATTTCGGAAGTTGGTGTCTTTGGATGTGTTTTATAGTTTTTTGTCACCGACTTCCGAAATTAAAGTTATTTTCCACTTTATAATGTTATTTAAGTCTGCTGTTTTGTTTTTTTTAGTTGTGGTATTTATCCCACACCAATTCGTATACCACTACTTGCCATGTAAACAAGTGATAGGAAGTGGTCGAATATCATCAAGGTTCACAAAGTGGATTAAAAAAACGTATTATGTAGGTTGACGCAAAAACCTAAGCAGGGTTAGTAAAAAATTTATACGGGACCATCCCTAAGGCAATACCTACCCTATCCACTTTAAAAAAGAAAATAGAACAAGGTCCTTCAAGATCCTCCTCGTTTTTGGAAGTCAGTAAAAAAATAAAAATACTTTTATTTCAACATTTAATCCCTACTAATATTATAAACGCGAAAGTTTGTAAGCATGGATGGATGGATGGATGTTTGTTACTCTTTCACGCAAAAACGGCTGAACGGATTTGGATGAAATTTGGCACACATATAGATTATAACCTATATTAACACATAGGATACTTTTTATCCCGGTAGTATGCTCCCGAGGGATAATTTCCGACTTCCACGCGGGCGAAGCCGCAGGCGGAAGCTAGTTTACAATATGGAAATAGCGTTGGTCCTATCTTCGGCATCTGGTCCAAATCCCACATTGATGACCGTGAGAGCCCTACTGGGGAAGCATGACAAGTCTTCTAATAAAATTGCAAGACTTATTGGTAATAAATACATCAGTTGTTTATTACTTGGCATTTACAGCTTGTTCTAAGTGCCGTAATCGCAGACATCAATTTTATTTACGTTAATGAATCATTAATAATATCTGGATGGCCGAGCTTTGCTCGGTTTTTTTCTTTTTGTTTGACTTTTTCTAAAAATGAAACCTAGCTAGATCGATTTATCGCCCCGGAAACTCCCTGCATACTAAATTTCATGAAAATCGTTGGAGCCGTTTCCGAGATTCAGATTATATAATATACATATATACAAGAATTGCTCGTAAGGTCCGGATAGACGCAAGGGCTTACCACGGCAACGATCTATAAATAAGGAACTGTAGCGTTAACTAAGAAGGTTTTTAATTGATTAAGTAAACCATTATTTTATGGCTAATAATTATATGGCCAAAGAGGAAATAAAGAGTGTGCTATATTTGCCATATTTTTTTCCCAGTTCGCCAATATGCGTACCAGCTTTTGCCCGCAGCTCCGCTCGCTTGGATGTTTGCTATCGCGTACAAAAGTAGCCTTTGTCCTTCTCCATATCCCAGGCTATATCTCTGCCAAAGGAGAATGCCGGTTTAAGTATGAAAACCTGTACCAATTGCTTTTAGATGAAATAACCATTTTTAGCCAGCTTATTGTTTAATATTACCGTTGGCATTAAACGTTTTTGTTTTCGAATCCGCAATGCTGAGATTTTTCCTCATAACTATATTTTTTAAAAACCCGCCTAAAGTATTGCAACGATACCATTCACTATAAATAAGGGAAATATGTTTCGATTTATATGTGTTTATAATAGTACAAACATAGTGTATACAAACGTAGTGTTTATAATAGTATAAACACGAACGATACATAAGCGCCGAACGAGATCGAGGTGTTGTGTGGGGGTTGACATTTGACAGTTATTCAGTAGTGTTGCTATCTCGATTCAATATGTCTAAAATCGATATCGTCTATAAAATAATCGATTAATGAATAAATTGATCATTCAGTCTGAAATTAAGTTTAGCAGCCAAATCGATGTATGTATCTATTTATATTCAAAAAATCACAAATAACATAGATTTTTTTATTCACTATCTGTGCCTTCTAACGAATGCAAAATCATTTTAATCGTCTAAATCATGTTGCTTGGAATCGATTTTTTTTGTGATTACAATGGCATCACTACCGGAAATGCATTCGGAAGTCAAGAACTTGGGCTATCGAACTTTTTTTTATCATTTCGTAAACGCGGATTTAATAATGATTCATATTTTGGTAATGTTAGTCAAAAAGTGTTTAAGTATTTACGGGAAATATATTTTTTATAAGCATTTGGTACAGGTTCCGGCATTTTCCTTTCATGACGATCGGTTCAGCGGTTCAGCGAAGAGAGGAGGCCTATTTCCCAGTCACGGTAACATTAGCTTATTACGTAAACAATTTTCCATTTCTATCTAAAATAACAATTTTAAATTCTTGTACAATCTTAATAGTAGTTAAACACCCAATTTTAAACCTTTACTGCCAAAGTTAAGCTCCGTAATAGAAAATTATAGTGTACTTGTAGAGGTTTATAGTACCGACTAAATATAAAGTGCGATATACATTGTTAGCCAGAATTGTGCCTACGCGCAGCAATCGCAGTGGCGCCACAGCTTTGCAACTAAAATATTGACTTCAGCGGTTGGCGTGGCCTGTGGTACATTTGATAAGCGGAAGGAGGGTATGAATAAGTTTTTACTTTATATAACTTGTTGACTAAGTCACAGCTTAGATAGAGATTTGGCCTTAATTTGGAGAGCACCAGCTGTGGTCCCACGGAATTCATCATGCGTCCGGGAAGAACCTGAGAGGCAATTCCTATATTTTTAAGTTTCACATTCTAATCTCTATTCAATGTACTTCATTTATATCGCACGCCGTTCGTGTTTGTTTATTATTTTTTAAATTATGTGGAAAATGTTGTTGGTTAGAAGTACATTTATACTCCCATTTAAGTCTTAATTAAAGTTCTATACCATAACATTGTAATGTGTAACCGTTTATTTTCCCAAATAAAATGAAATAAATCCCAATTTGTGATTTAAAAAATAATAATTAAGGGTTTTGACATCGATTTTCGCTGAGATGAGACTACGACTTTAATTTCAAAGTTTTTTAATTACGAGATTTGGCCTTTCTGGTTTGCTAAATTCTTTAAGAAGAGGTCGGTTGGGATTTCATACATTTTTGTCCTGCTTGTATAGCCTTAATACTGACTAGCTTATCTAAACCAGAAGATTTATTCGTCCCATATTTTGTGAGGAGTATGAGCATCCTATTTTACTTGCTTACTCGTGCACTCAACTTATTGTCACCAACAATTTAAAAGAAGTGGTTGACAGAATTCTAGTTCTGTATATTACTGGTTATAATTACCTACTTATTATCGCTGATAGCTCATAACTTAGCGCCACATTTTAGTCCAGGACATAATGTGCTCAATAAATTTGGTGGCACTAATAGTTGCCTAATAATGATCGACAAAGAATGTGATAATGGTGACATAGCTGTGTTATTTATCTTGAACTGACTGTAACAGATTAGATATGCAAATTATGTCAGTATTACAAAATTTGCTGATTTATCTTCGTTGAAAATAATTTTCTGGATACTGTTTGTATGATTGTTGCTAAGCACGGTGCTGGTAAATAAGACTTCTCTAGAATATACCTTTCTTCAATGGTAGTAGAATTATATAATAAAGAAACCTAACATAGGAAATACAGGATAAGATTTTAACCAGTGCGCAAACTGTAACCACGAATTCAGCATATCATTCTAAACCCTCCAGCGCAGAAATTTTTCGTCGGTTAGGTATACAAAAAAGAAAAATCTGCTCTTCCATACATTTTGACAGCGTAGGTATTGCAATTTTGAATGAAACAGCTGATTTTGTTTTGTATAACCGACGAAAATTTCTACGCTGGGGTGTCTAGAATGATATGCTGAATTCGTGGTTACAGTTTGCGTACTGGTTAAAATCTTATCCTGTATTTCCTAGCTTAAGTTTCTTTATTATATTATCCTACCCTACAGAGATGTCAGCACCAAATGGTGGGGTCCGCAAGGGCCGATGCCTCCTAGGGGTGCGGGTTGTTCGAAAGAGATACCGCGGCCCCTGGCACACAGGCAACTGAGGGAACACGGGTGGGTTTTAGTCAGTAAAAGTCTGACACGCCCTCCCGCTCCACCCAGAGCGGGAGAAGTTATTTGATGATTTCCAACCCAAAAAAAAAAACCCTACTACCATTGAAGAAAGGTATATTCTAGAGAATTCTTATTTACCACCACACACACTTTCACATTACAGTTTGCGAACTGGTTAAAATTTTATACCGGATATATCCTTTACTTTAGAATTGTATAATTAATTATATTTATGGCATTGATTTACACTCAGTGATTACTTTAACTCACACACTGACTCATTACTTGTTAATATTGTAGGAAAATCGTACCTATACTTACTTTTACAATGTTTGTAAATGTGTGAACACCATGTATCTATCACAGAATTAATTATCTGTATTGCTTCAATTTGATTCTGTTTACCTATTTTGGTATGGTAATTTTATTCTGGGTGCATCGTTTTCCACATAATCATATAGTGAATGTACCATGTTAAATATTGTACTTGAAACATTTTAAAAGAGTAACGGTGGAGTTTCTTGCCCATTCTTCTCCATACGAATCTACATTTTGGAAGGGGCGACTAGAATCAATTCTATTTTAATGTAAATGTTGACGTTCAAAAGTGCCTTTTAAGTGCCTATTTGAAATAAATGCTTTGACTTTGACTTTGACTTTGAACCTGAAATAAAGAGAATTTATTTCTGACCAGCTTTTGTCAGTGGTTTTGCCCGCGTGAAAGTCAAAAAATATCTCACGGGAACGTAATGCCGGGAAAAGTATTCTATGAGTTAATCTAGGTTATAATCTATCTGTGTGCCAAATTTCATCCAAATCCGTTCAGCCGTTTTTGCGTGATTGACTATCAAACATCCAAACTTTCACATTTACACATAGTATTATAATAGGATAAAGCTTATAGAAATAAAGATGAATAATGAAGGGCTCATGAACCTGAAAGAACTCATCAATTTGTAACTTTTCCCACAAATCAAAGTTTCTGGGAATTAAGTCTGTGTACATGACAAGACATTTTTTGTGCGTCAAGACGAGAGGAAATTCTGATGTCAGACTATTTTTAGTCCGGGCTTGAACACCTATAGGCACCAGCGAACCTTTTTCTCATTTCCTCTACTGACAACCTAAACTGTCCTACATCCGCTCTATAATAAAACCGCCCACAAAAGTTCATAAACAAATAAATAAACAGAACTGTTCCAAATTTGGGTGAGTTCGAACACACCCCAGGGATGGGCAGTTATCGGGCAATAAACGGGAGACGCTGAAATACCATCCCACAGGACTAGGCTATTATCAACACGAAAGTCACGCGATTTTAGACCTTAAACATGAAGCTATATGGATCCATGCTTTCTAGTATGAAGTATCGGTTGAAACGTCAGTGTCCTTGCTTAAATATTAAATGGTTGAGTGGAACAGTTGTAACGAGATGTTTATTTTTAATGTTCTAGCGCTAGTTATCAGCGAACTTTGTTTTTTTTTCAACGTGGACCATTGGTTTCGTGTTTCTCTGAAAATAAAAGTTCACGCCATTTTCATCGGTCGGTGGGGGTCCATTTTTAAACGATCATAAATTCGTGTACCGGGGATGGTGATTGTGCCAATAGCTATTCAATTAAAAAAGAAATGAAATCGTTTACCTAGTTCTAGACATACATCCAACTTCATATAAATACATGTAAAGACACAAAGATAATGTATGTAATGAACAGTGTATTTATTTTTAATAATAAAGCTGAAGAGTTTGTTTGTTTGAACGCGCTAATCTCTGAAACTACCAGTCGGATTTGAAAAGATTTTTCTGCATTATATAGTCCAATTCTCGAGGCGAAGCTATAGGCTATTCAACATCACGCTAGAACCCTTAGGAGCCGAGCAAAAAGAAAAAGAGCCAGAAAGAATGCTAAGCGCAAACGACCTAATAGCGCAGGCGATGCGATGCGACGGTGTGGGTCTGAGAGTTCCAAGGACGAAGTCGCGGGTAGGAACTAGTCCTACTAATATTATAAACGCGAAAGTTTGTAAGTATGGATGGATGGATGGATGGATGGATGGATGGATGTTTGTTACTCTTTCACGTAAAAACGGCTGAACGGATTTGGATGAAATTTGGCAAACATATAGATTATTACCTAGATTAACACATAGGATACTTTTTATCCCGGTAGTACGTTCCCGCGGGATAATTTCCGATTTTCACGCGGGCGAAGCCGCGGGCGGAAACTAGTTTACTATATTATAATATCAATATCTCCTGTGCCCGTTAATAAACGTAATTAATAGCTTCATCTTTTTTATCTTGATGAAGTCTGGTGTTTCTACCAGGGATGCGGGTTGTTCCAAAGAGATAGGTACTGTGGCCCCTGGCACACAGGCAACTGCAGGAACACGGGTGGGTTTTAGTCAGTAAAAGTCTGACACGCCCTCCCGCTCCACCCAGAGCGGGAGAAGTTATTTGATGAATTCTCATCCTCAAATAAAAAATGAAACTTGTCGTTAATATCAAATGTTTTTTATTCAAAATCAAAAAATCAAAATCAAAATATTTTATTTCACATAAGCCTGCATGGGCACTTATGAAACGTCAGAAGCTAGGTGCACGGTTCCAATTTGTCGTTTCCTATGGAGAAGAGCCGGCAAGAAACTCCACGGTTACTCTTTTAAAAATAATTGGCTTTTACAATGTTTTCAAATTACAGTGATAATAGGTATGGGAGGACAGTGCAGGCCAGTCAATAAGTACCAGGTACTTAGAGGAATGAAAATACAGAATAGAAAAACGTCTACAAATCTAGTCTCTAAGGCCTACAACGTTCTCTCATTCACAATATGTAAAAGAATCTACCTATATAAAATGAATCTATTTGAACCAAGTGACATGATTTCGATGACAATCACTGAAAATAAATAGTAGGTAGTAAAATTGATGCATAATGTCAAATAATGACGAGAATATGTCAGACATTGTAAAAAAAAAAAAATAATAATAAAAAGAATAAAAATTAACATTGCAATTTGGGAGCAGTTAATAGACTTTCACACGGTTTTGCTGTTAATGAGGTACCAGGGAAGCCACATGTGCAGAAGGAATTAATGCCAAACTTCCCTGTCTTCAACGTAGTCTTTTATCTTATAATATGCTTTTTTGATAAGGACACGTTTGATGTGAGTTTTAAACTTTCCATCGCTAAGTTCTGTAACCGACTTTGGCAACTTGTTATATTCGTCCTATTATGAGTCAATTTTATGAAAAATAACACAGAGAACTTTAACTCACCATCTTTTTTTTTTACAGAAGCCATTCTCGCCGCAAGGAGCTGGGAGATATCGTATAAAGGTAAGAAATAATCTTAAAACACTGAAAATCAGAAACACTGCTTTTAAGTGATTACTAGGCGACTCGCCCGAATGTCACTTTTAAATAATATAATATTTTCTTTATGCGACTCACACGAAGTTAATTCATTTGTGGGCGAATCGACAATTACAGAAATGCGTACTTATTCGGCAACTGGCACGTTGAGTATTATATGCAATAAAGTTAATGTACTTTTTTCTTAACTCTACGTTGTTTGCCTTATTCGTATTTCTGGAATTTACATCGGCAATTCGTCACTTTTAAATAATTTAATTCATCCAAGTCGCCTAATAAGCCCCTTTAAAACATCTATACCACCATAAGTACACCATTATGATAATTAAAACCAGAACAATAGTCTCAAATCAGACACAATTTACAGTTTCGCTAAGCTTATACAATCATTCTATCATCTCATTATAATGCGGAGTGCACAACGGTGGTACGTCGCTTAATTAAACAACTTCGCTTAAAAGTCCAGGATCCCATATAGAGAACAGTAAGGACGCTTAAACTTGCTTAAAATTCTTAGGAGCAGAATTAACTAAGTATGTTATAAACCTAGGAAGTGGTGCCGGGTTTGGCCTGGTATATACGGGAGAGATTTTGCTTAAATTCAAAGATCAATTAGCAAAATTATTGTTTATTGATTACTTTTCGATGTCATTTGATATGTTGTCGCTTAACGTATGCTGAAAACGGGGTAATAGATAAGAGAAAAAATATTAATTCAGAATTCGGTTTTTATTAAAAACTGATTTATAGCCAGTTTCATGAAATAGTCAATGGGATTAAATGACAAACTTGAAAGACTTGTATTCATGATTTTTATGATTATAATTTTGTAAATACAAACGTGTAATGGTCGCGAATCATATTTTATTCAACATACAGCTTGAGATTGTGCTGAAAATCGCAAAAAGTAAGAAAGAGCGCGTACACCTAAAGTAACAGGAAGGATAACATTTGATAAAGTAAAATGAAAAAGTGGAGCAAACATTACAAGGAAATATTTAAAAATCTCCGTTCTTCAACTCAACCAATTTATTATTTGAAACACCAAAAATTTAATAAAAATCATACATTTTTGTTCACCTGGGAATTTGGCCTTTGAGAGCTCTCAGCTACATAATTCGACTACTTAGATAAAAGATCTGAGATTATAGCACTTTATTTAATTATGTAGCAATGTAATATGTATGGGGGAGTCGTAAAAACATTTTAACTTTTCCTCAATAAATCTTTCTTGTTTGCACGAGCATTCCCCTTAGCGAAAAACATAATAAAAAGAATTCCGTGGATTGTAGCGGCTTTTATTTTATTTTTCAACTCTTACGGTCCTTCAATATTTACGTTTACGATCTCAATGCCTATGTAATTCATTTTCCGTGAAAGATGATTTCAAGATGGAAAAGAAAAGCTTTTAAAGATGAATAAAATTGTCTGTCGGCTTCTCATGCAAAGTTTTGGATTTTTTATGTAAATTTTTAAATCAAGTAATCCGCCATCCTGATTCGTACGCACAATTTTAAGAGGGGTTTCATTAAATACTTAAGCAGGTTCACACAGACGTGGAAAAAGCGACACTTAAGAGCGCAGGGCGCGGGCGCAGAGCTCACGCAAAACCGCTTCGCTCGAAAGCTTCACTTGACCGATGTAGCCCCGGCCTTACATCGCGTTTCAACCACTTTAACAGAGTTATGCCGATCTTATCGCTAACAGTAGGCACTTTTGCGGTCCCCTACTAGGTCCGGTACTATGGCATGTCTTTCTTAATGCTTATAACTAGATACTGATATTTTATTCAATACAAGCTGCGCCCGCTGCTTCGCTCTCTTAATCGGTATATAAATCTTTGAGCCATAAATTGGTATTTCGAAAATCAGTTACATGATATATGTGTGTTGTGAGTCAGAATGGCTCGGATTGATCGGATCGTTGTGAGTTATTGGTTAACATGAGTGATATTATTGAATGAAAATATCTGTGTTATTAACTTGTATCTAACTTTAATAAAAACAAATGATGTCATTTCTGATTTAATGATTTATTGGAGTTTACCTTTATTTGACAGTCGTTACGGGTCGTCAGAAGCCCGAAAGTCAGACAACCAGTCTTACCAAGGCGTATCGTATTATCTAGTAACTGGGTTGTGGAGGTCAGATAGGCAGTCGCTCCATGTAAAATACTGCAATTCAGCTGCTTCTGGTTAGACTGGAAGCTGACCCCAACATAGTTGGGAAAAGGCTAGGCAGATGATGATTGGAGTTTACCTACCGTGCTTAACTTGATAAGTAAGGTTGGTTGTCTATGTTTTAACAGCCATCTTTTTTTTTTCAGCAACCATTGGAATTGACTCAGTTGAATCATTAATGTATTTTTTCAATTAAATTCTTTAGTTTTTTTTTCTTATATCCAATATCGGACAAAGTGCAGGCACACAAGCAACTGAAGAAACACGGGCGGGTTTTAGTCAGTTAAAGTCTGACGCGCCCTCCCGCTCCGCCCAGAGCAGGAGAAGTTATTTGATGATTTCCCACCCTCAAAAAATAAACAGCGTCATCCTCTACAATACAAAAACTTTTTCCAAAAAAAAAACAACCGACTTCCAAAAAACACTACAAAGTGAAAAATAACTTTAATTTCGGAAGTCGGTGTCTTTGGAGCTGTATTTGAATTTTTTGTCACCGCCTTCCGAAATTAAAGTTATTTTTCACTTTGTAGTGTTTTTTGGAAGTCGGTTGTTTTTTTTTGGAAAAAGTTTTTATTTTTCACTTTTTAGTGGTTCACATGTGCTTACTCCTTCACAGCATACCGGCGTGATGTTATGTTATGAATGGTGTAAGCAATAGACAGACATGAGATTTCAGCAAACCCAGTCCATTTGCATTTTTTTTTTGCATTTGTTTTTGCATTTATTGAGGAGTTCCGTTGCCTATCTCCAAAGTTCTTCATCAGATCTTCACTAAATTGAAATAAGACCACTACGAGAAAGTACTCTTCCAAAAAATACCTAAATCGCTTCATGTGCCTATAAAATTTGAAGAGTTCTCTCTATTTCTCCAGGATCCCATCATCAGATCCTGATTTGATGATCATGGGACCACCTGGAAAGTATACCCTTTCAAACAAAAAAAACAAAATCCAAATCGGTCCAGCCATCTTCGAGTAATCGGGGAACATACATAAAAAAAATTAAAAAAAAAAAAGGTTCCGACGAATTGATAACCTCCTCCTTTTTGAAGTCGGTTAAAAATAAACCGATTCTCAACTAAGTATTCGATTAATCGCATGCGCTTCCATTCTTTGCATGACTGATTGAGCTCAATACCGGTCTGTTCACGTCATTAACTGTGATTAAAAGTAATTAGTCCATCTGTAACTGTTCTTTAGAACCAGGTATTCAATGCTTTCGTGGAACATTTCATAATGTTCTCTTTTTAGTACTTACTTAGGTACTTGGTTGACGTATTTGGTATCAAATTCTTAGATTTCTAGTGCTGGGGTGAAGGTATGGTCAGATGACGTATAATGGCGTATGCAGTGTGTTCTTTTTTCAAATGTTTCAGGATGCAGCGTCCAAGATGTATAATTGATTCTCTTTTTAAGCTTAACTTGGTACTGATGACGTATTTGGTATAAAATTCTTAGATTTCTAATGTTGGGATGAAAGTAAGGTCAGATGAAGTACGATGACGTGTGTGTAATGTTCCTTTTTCAAATATTAAACATTTGAAAAAGGAACATTGCACACAGCGCAGCGTCCAAGATGTCATAATTGATTCTCTTTTTAGTACTAACGTAGGTACTTGGATGACGTATTTGATATCAAATTCGTAGATTTGTAGTGTTGGGAAAAAAGTATGCTCTGATGACGTATGTGTAATGTTCCTTTTTCAAATGTTTAAAGATGCAACGTCAAAGAGGTCATAATTGGTTCTCTTTTATGGAAGCTAAGTATCCGTTGATATATTTCTAATGAAATATCTTTATAGAGCCTGAAGAATGGTTAAGCCAATGTCGCCGTCGTTTGAGTCGTTTCTGTGAAGCTGTATAGACTCTACAGTAATCTAAGTTTGGTATTAAAACGTTCATGAGCTAAAGTATTGTTAGTTCCCCTTTTTAGGAAGAAAAAACATTTAATTGAACAAAAGAATATAATAAATTTTATATTCGCCATCTTTCTCTTCACTCTTTTATAAAGGTTTTCTTTTGTCACGAGTCTTTGAAGACTCATGTTTTGCCTCTATCGATAATCGTGAACAAAAAACATTCTTAGTCAGAGTTTATTTCCAATTTTATTAAAAGTTCTAGGAGCAGTGGAGGTATCGGCCACGACTTATTACCAGAGGTCGGAATTAGGTAGAGTTATTTAAGTACTTACACTGATTTCATACAACGAAAGAATAAAGTGGATATGTCCAAAATCCCGGGATTCATTTTGAAGAGCAGAAAAATCCCGTGATCTATTAAATAAAAAGTTATTTACTTTTACACAATTTAAACCACTGCACGCGCGACGTTGCCAAATTTCTATCTTTGAGGTTTTTATTATTATTTATTTTTAATATTGTTGGTTACACGGGATTGTCTATTAGAAATCCCGGGAAGATCCATATTTATATCAACATTTCGATGCAAGTACATAAATAACTCCGACCGAGAATTCCGACCTCTGCTTATTACGAGTTGTAGCCTTGTAGGTCGTGGGTTCAAACCCAGTCAGGCGCTTGACATTATGTAAATTATTTCATCACCACTGC
The DNA here is from genome assembly GCA_947359405.1 of Antitype chi. Classification (NCBI taxonomy): domain Eukaryota; kingdom Metazoa; phylum Arthropoda; class Insecta; order Lepidoptera; family Noctuidae; genus Antitype; species Antitype chi. The sequence continues at coordinate 18,351,365 of OX375817.1, read as the reverse complement.
TCTCAAAACGGTGAAAGAAAACATCGTGAGGAAACCAGCATATCCGAGACCCAAAAATGCGAAGACATGTGACATCTACCAACCCGCACTGGGACCGCATCCTGGATTACCTACAACTAGAGAATACAATCCTGAGCATGTTTTTCAATCCCGGGACTACGGGATTTAATAAGCGTAATCCCGGGATCCCAGAGCTATCCCTGGATTAGACTATGTAGTTTCTAATTGGTTTGGAGTTTCAAAAAAAAAGCTAGTGTAATTTTTCAAAAATAAAATAAAATATTGTTGCACAACAAAACACAATATAGTAAGACAAGAAAATTACAAAAAAAAAATACTATGCTTTTGTAAGAAATCCGTCGGTTCCTTTCTTCTTGTCTGTTTATATGTGTGTGCATAAATGGTTAAATAAATAAATAAACAAAAAAACTATTTAGAATTTCAAAAGATAAAATCGCTCCAGCTTGAGACTATTCCACCTGGTTTTACAAAAGAAGTGACAGCTCTTTTCATGTTCAATTTGCACATATTTTTATAGTACTGTTTCATTTTTCAATGGCGATCTTTTGAAATAAGTACACTACCAGTATAATTTGCGGATCTTCCTTATCATCTCATTAATGTTTTCATCTTGTGTTAACTTTGGTATGTGTTCTCGCGCAAGATCATTTTGAAACCGCACCTGTTTGTGTCAATCCCGAAAATCCCGAGATTAGCCAAGTACAGTCTCAGCATTTTCGGAGTCAGAAAACGACCTGGATCCCGAGATCCCGGGTTTCGCGATCCCAGGTATAGGCCGATTAAGCTACTAGGAATCTATCCAACCAGATCTTTGATACGATCTCAAGTGTAGTTAGTAAAAATCTAATATCAAAATCAAAAGTCTTTTATTCAAACTAGGCTGAGAGTTAGCACTTTTTGAACGTCAAAATTACATAAGACAGTCCCCCAAAACGCCCGCCCTTCACCACTCCCTAGTGCTTTAGCTGGGAAGAAGAAGTGGAGCAACAAACTCCCTAACAGCACAGCTGTCTGTTAAGTTAGAAGAACTTGATTTTATACAATAATAGGTAAGTAATTAATTACTAAACACAAAACATAAAACAAAATTAATTGCCATATGTCAGCTAACACACGCCAATATACCCACAAAACAAAGTAATTAAACTCAAGCGGAAACAAGTAAATAATAAAAACAAAACAATTAATGTAAACAGAACTCAATACCCACATAAAAGCCTCCAGCACCCTAATTGCGTAACTTACGATTCATCATTATTTGTTTCGTTTTGAAACAAATGGCTAAGCCATTGCTTCATATGTTCGAAAAATGTGTCTGCTCAGCAACGTAAACAACGCAATGAATATTGTTGAAAAGTCAAAATGAAACCGATTATGATTAATCGCGTGTTACGTAATTAGGGTGCAGGCATAAAGAGTGTGCCCGCTTACAAATGCAATGCTGCATTATGTTCATTTAGATTTAACTTGTAGTAATAAATGTTAAGCAACGACCTGATGAATAAAATAAATAAACAGTTAATTACTAATAACAATAACAAAACTATGGTCAGCAAGATGACCAGTCACCCCAAGCAGCACCCGTTCACGAGCATCAAAACAAACAACCGTGTATAGATTAAGATATTCTCCTAGAAGCCTTATTTATCTGTCACCACATGGCGTCTCTCCGCTGAAGGATATTTAACTAAGATTAAAGCACCACTGGAAAGGCTGTCAGGAATAAATTATGAGCGATAGTGAACAGAAACCTGATCCTGTCGTGAATTTTTAATCGAATCTAAGACTAAGATATAGTGGTTCTGTTTTGAGATTTTCAAAGGAGATTGAGGCTTGGAAATGTTCAGATTGAGTTATGTCTTGGTTTTGTTTTGTGGAAGAATTTGGCTTCAACAATATTAAATATTCGGTCTCGTTCACTTTTGTGGTTCCAATAAGTACAATACCTTGTTTAAAGAAAGAAACAAAAAGTATTTGTTGGAACCCGCAAAGGAAAGTAAAAAAACCGTCCAAGTGCAAGTCGAACTATCACACGAAGGGATTCCGTATCATCGTACAACATTTAACACTGCCTACATATAAAAACACACGTTGCTTGTATGGGATCTCCTATTTCTTTTTTTTTTGTCATAGCTGTACCTAATATAAATAGGTACACACCCTGTCTAACAGCCACACTCAGAAAGCCACATTAAATTAGTCCTAATGAGTACTTAACTAATTAGCATTAAATCCGTTAATCAATGGTACATCCCAGAGACATAATTTAAGCGTCCATTAGCAAATGACAGATTTAAGTATCCGTAGGGCGAAGCATCTCCAAATCGTCATATCGATATCATGTCGATAAAGCCTTGGTGTAGCCATATTTAAAAACAGTTGATATTAAACGACAAAAAAGTTTATATAAACACGTTGAAAACTATTATTCGTAGTAATATAAGTGATAATCAGTTCTTTAACTGTAATTTTTGACTAAAATACAAAGCGAAACAATTATTTTTATTTAAATAAGTTAAAGCGTTTGCCACCTTTTTGGTATGGCATCATTGCCATCTGCCAATGTCAAATCAGGGAATATTTTATTATTGTTTTGTTTTCGTTTGTGTTTCATTCACCAGGCGAGAACGTTTTGTGTTGTGAATTTTAAATTATATATACGTGATAATTAAGAGCTTGGGAAAAAATTGGCACCTACCATTTAGTACCTGAGCATTTTAGAAAGTATCCAGATGTTCACAGCAACTCGGGATTTTTTGGTATTTGTTTATTGCTTGAGCCTAGTAATAGAATTAATTGTTTAATTATTTCCGTAATGTTTTGTTATTAACGTGCACGAAGATCTTTGTCGGCGCCTATTGATAAATATATTGGTGTTCCCTTTTAGTTCTTTATTAATACTTTTAATAGTTTGTAATAACAGTTTCTGCAGGTATTGTTATCGGCACAAGATGTGTTTCTATAGATTTCAAATAAACAACAACCGACCCAAAACATCTGTTGAAAAACCGTCATCCTAACACTTTCGACACTTTTTGGTGAAACATAAAATAAAAGTATTATTATTTGATTAATATATGCATTTTTATTTATAAAGGAAACAATATTTAAGTAAAAAACCTTTCAACCAAGGCTTGTCGCACTGTAAAACCATTACTGTAAAACCATTCTTGAATAGAGTATTTAGTAAAGGGATCAGAATAATCTCGAAAATACCGCCTTGGTCCTACTTCTCTATATCTTCTGGCATAGTCCACAAACTCAATGAAGTCGCTAAATCAGTCATTATTGCTTTTAAATAAATGCAAAAGCGAATTCACTGGTAAAAATAAAAATATAACCTCAATCGTAACTGTAAAAATCAATCATTAACAAGTTAAGTAAAGGTCTTGCTGTACTTAACTTTAATTTTCATTAAGGGCCACTAATGAACCGTTAACTGACTCTGGGAGTGAACTTTTTTTAATTTTTACTAAGTAGCACCCTAAGTAACCGTTAGGGGTCTCTGAGTGGGGCTGTAAGTGTCTACCTATAACGGTTCATTAAATACAGCCCATAAAAATAAAGTTTCTTATTTGGGGACCCACTTTAATTATTTATTATTGTATACGAGTATTTCTATGAAAATTTTAACTGTCTGCCTGTTTCGGTTAATGAGATAGCCTGCTGGGAGAGAGACGTAAGGATACCGGAGGCTTAGTAATAGGGTTCCGTTGGCACCCTTTGGGTACGGAATCCAAAAAGCAGTAAAAATACAAATACACTAAAGTACCCTAATCTTTTCATATTTATGTACTTTTTTAGAAGTGCTCCTTATTCATTTCGCTTGTGCCAAAATCTGTAAGGTATACATATAGTCAAAAACTGTTGAATTTACTTTCTGGGATGCATAATCAATCAACTCAACCTATCGCAGTCCACTGCTGGACATAGGACTCTCCCAGGCTGCACTACAATAGCCTGTCTGCTGCCCCTGTATCCAGTCTATCCCTGTCACTTTCTTGAGGTCGTCTGTTCATCGAGCCAGGGCGCGTCCCATACTACGCTTGCAGATATGCAGTCGCCATTCCAAGAATCGTCGACACATAAAGTGAAAAAAAAAGTGCGTGGAGTCCCTCCGCGCGGAAGACGTGAAACCGACTCACTCTGTTGCGTCGGTTGCGTTAAACGTTTAACGCAACCTTTAGCGTTAAACGTTTAACGCAACCTTTAGCGTTAAACGTTTAACGCAACCTTGTTGGAAGTCGCATAAGAAGTTTCACTTCAAAACGAAAGTGCGTGGAGTCCCTCCGCGCGGAAGAAGTGAAACCGACTCACTCTGTTGCGTCGGTTGCGTTAAACGTTTAACGCAACCTTGTTGGAAGTCGCATACGAAGTTTCACTTCAATAATTTAATGTTTCTATTAGGTATATTGAAGTCTGCATTTCACAGACAATTGTTAAGTTCTGTCTGCACTCTCTCAATATTTCAGCAAGCCGATAAAGTCGTCCACTTTTCATTCATTCCGATGCAAATCAGTCGTAGGGTGGCGAAACGATTTACGGCTTCCAATCCACGAATTATTGTATTACCCTTTTGCTAGTGTCTAATCAAATAACAATGTGGACTATGTCTCGATAGAATCATAACCGATAAATAATTTTGACACCTGACTAATTTTAGCTCTGGCAACTATCGAAACTCGATGAAAGACATATCTAGTACTTGCAATCAGATTCTGTGATAAAATTGTAGCTCTACTAGAATTTCCAGTATAGATAGTAAGTTTTAAATTAGAACCTTAACATAAAGACGTAAAAGTATCATTTATGAACATTATGTTGCTTTTTATATATGCAATAAGAATCAAGGAATAATAGGCCCTCCTGCCCGACACTCGGCCATGGCCACCAAATTCAGCGGAGACTAGCCTTCGACTCAGGGGATATTAGGGGTCATCCATAAATTACGTCACACATATTTTATGGTTTTTTGACCCCTCCCCCGTCCTTGTCACACTTGTGAAAACCCCTCCCCCTTGTGTGACGTCACAGATATAAAAATGTTATACCTATTTAGAATTAATTAAATTAAAACAGCAGTCTTACAAACATCCGACGCGCGGAGCGGTAGGACAGCCAGCGTGCACTAGCCGACAACTGAAGCCTACTCAAACCGTATAAATATAGATCCAGTTAGTAATACATTTAAGTTTTAGTTTACATTTAATTTTCGAGTTTTAGTATTTTAGATTTTAACATGTGACGTCACAAAGCTTTTGACCCCCCCCCCCTGTCTCTTGTCACACAATGTCACATTTCGTTGACCCCCTCCCCTCCCTTAACGTGTGAAGTAAGTTATGGATGGCCCCTTATAGTGCACAAGTGTGTGCGTAACCACGGGAGTACTCTCTCGTCCTTCTCAAAAAGAAAGAAAAAAGGGAGGAAATGTAGAATTTTATTTTATAATAGTTTATTAATTTTATCGCAGCAAATGTTTCAACGTACAAAAAAATGACCCTACCTTTACCCAACCTAGTTCCCACTGCTGGGACACAGGCCTCCTCTCAGTGAGAGGCAGTGGGCCGTAATCCACCACCCGGCCTAGTGTGGGTTGGTGAGGTCACATGCCTTCAAATTTCGGTTCCAGGACAAGCCGATTTCCTGACGATGTTTTCTTTCACCGTTTTGCCGTACCGTTATTTTTTTTGTAAAGCGCCTGGCTGGGTTCGAACATACGACCTACAACTCATATATGTCGCGACTGTTACCACTGAGCCACCACTGCCCAATCTAAACTTATCATTAATACTGAAATTCCATCTGTAAATCAAATTCGTCTGCACTAACTGCACTAATACATAGTTAGTGTACAAACAGTAAGGCAACTCCGCGTCCTACATACCCAGGCATTATGTTAAAGCCTCGCTCCACAGTATTCTAGCAAAACTCCAATAATATGGTAATTCTGAACAATATTGAGATGTCCCCACTGAACCTTCCTACGTTTACCTCTGGGAAACTAATTTTGATACTTCCAGTCTTTTGTTACAAAGGAGACTGCTCATTCCTAAGTCCACTGTTTGTTCTTTGATTAATATTTTGAATTCAATCGTTGGTTATTGTTTTAAAACCATTCACTGGAGTAAAGCTATTCTTGTTAGCAAGGAATTTGCTTGTATTAAATTTAAACTTTTCTTAACGCAAGACCTCATACACCCCAATTAGAGTATTGAGTTAAAAGCATAATACGATGACCAAAACATTTTTTTTAAAGCTAACTGATATTATTAATAAAAACGTGTCGATCCAAGCATTACTATATGCATTTAAAATTGAGTCTTATTGCTTTGAAGATAAGATTGAATTTTCTTTGGCTCAATCAGTGGTAGGTATGGCAAAATATAGATATTGTTACGAGCTTCGGTTTCGTGACAATTAAAAAAAACTGCCAATAAAAATTACCAAAGTTGACACTTTAATTATACACACAAATTACAAAACACAATTTCACTATTGATCACTTTAAATCGCACTTGAAGGTCGCTTCAGATGTTCTCGCCTCTATCGCTTATTCAATAGTCCCCGATCCCGATTCGCTCCCGCCTTTTATAGGGCCATAGAACATTCGGGAATCGAACCATCTAGAATCTTCGAGTACATACCGGCCCCGACTGAACGGATGTTGATAATTCTAGAAGATTCTGGTATCGAAATTGCTAGATACATCTTGACTCCATTAATTCTGCTACTCGATACTAGATGGCGCTAGTGGTAACGAATTACTTTAGCTTTAGCGCGTAAGAATATTATTTAAAAAAATACTTATATTACAAGTTTCTAAAATCGATTCAGTAGTCAATTAGGAACAAACTACTTTCAGGTCTTGCGTCTATTCTGTTACACCTTGTTTAGGTTATTAACTGTAATAGCTTTTGAGTTTGTGTGACCGCGTTGTTCTTCTAAACTACGCAAAGGTTTTTGATGCGGGTTTCACCATCATTTAGAGAATTTATTCCGGACTAGCTTTTGCCAGCGGCTTCGCCCGCGTTAACCAATTTAAACAAAATCTTAGCAAATTATACGCTTTACCGTTCCTCATGAATCACTCTGTCTATTGGTGAAAAGTTTTTGAATTTATCGCGAACAGACAGACATACGTGGCAGCTAGGGGACTTTGTTTATCATATTATTATGTAGTCAAGGTATATGTGTATGATACATTCATATTAAGCTTCAGCAATCAGCTAAGACTAGATTATCCACATGGATTTTAACGTTACTTCCAGCATATTCGAGCTTTAGTTCTATTCCACAAAAACAATGCACTAAAAAATAATGTATGGCAAATTAAATAGTGACTTACATAAAAAATGTATTTTGTTTCTGGATTCCTGTACAATGTACATAAGATTGTATTTAAACTAGCTTCCGCCCGCGGCTTCTTCCGCGTGGTAGGTACCTATGTCCTTCCCCAGACCAAATGTCATCAAAACATACAGGCATATTTTATTTTTGTCATAAATACCGTACTCGCTGTCAGCATTTACCAAAAAGCTGTTACTTTAATATTACAAATCCGTTTGTAATATCAAAATAACAGCTTTTAAATAACACTTCAATTTTATTTATTAGTATGTATAAAGTTATATGAAAATAAACATTTTTGAATTACTTGCATATTCCCTAAGGGATATATTCCCAACTAACATCACAAAGAAGGACAATGACAACTCCAAACAAATGAAGCTAGTAATAAGTTTTTGTGGTGCAACAATATCTCCAGCAACATAGTCCTTTTGACTGTGTAGCACTATGTGGCTGAACGATGTAGGTGAAAAGCAAGCAAGCAGAAATCTACACAAACCTGCAAATCCTAGCAAGAACCCAACTTCCTTTGAGTACCTAGTCAAAGCAAATAAGCAGACGTTCTGCATAATACATAAACCTAATTTATGAATAAAGAAAGGAAATAGTCTAAAGTCTTGTCGTCATCAAAGACTAGGACCAACTTTACCTTTTGAAAAAGAAGCCAGTTCTGATTAGCTGATTAGTAACTAGTTTTTGCCCATGACTTCGTCCACGTGGATGTCTCCTCAAACTTTACCTGTTTATAATATAATATAATTTTGCTAAGGATTCAGAATCAATTAGACCAATCTCAAAAAAGCGCACTTATAGCGTTAGCCAATCAGAGCGAGGCACAACATTGAACAATTTACTCTATGTACCTCGAAACTTTACCGTAACGAGGACCGGACCATCATCCGATTCAGAAGAATTTACATGGGTGGCGGCTGGGACATGGACGCACAAGCTGCTTTCTATGGAATCAGTACATAATTCTGAACCGTTATGCGTTCAAATTTTGCGTTGGTTATGAAAAAATAAAAGTTGTTCCTTACTTTTTGACTGCGTAGGTACATGGTATTTACACATTTCACTGAAATAGCAGTTTTTATTTTTTATAACCGACTATCATGTGCTGAATGTGCTGGTCACAGTTTGCGGGTCAATGACCGCCACCCTGTAACTGGCGAAATGTGGGTACGTTATATACAAAAAGTAAAAACAAACTTTGTCAAATCGCAAGCAGCTTACACACAAAGACAGATGTCAAGCTGTTGTCTCCCAGCTGGACAGGTTTCACGCTATCGCATTTCTGTGTAAGCTCTAAAGCTTCGCAAACAAAGCCTTCAGGGATGCCTTGAATTGCTAGATTTTCTCTCTCAGTAACAAATTCCCGGGGGTACGTAATTTTGTAGGTAATGCTATGTTGTTAAACAAATAACATGGAGGAAACGTTTACTTCAATACTCGTATGGAATGCGTCCGCGCCTGGCTACAATTTAGAGGTTACACGTATTATTCGTGTTGTGGCCATTGTGAATGTAATAAACGTGAATTTCCACTACTGTATCCTAACAACGACACTTTTTAAATGTCGCAGCATCATGCTGAGGTAGGAGCCTTTTGGCCTCGTGCAGGGCTTTCAATTTTTTTTTTACTCCCACTTTTGTTTTTTATCATTTTGATTGTGTGTTTTGTTTAGTTCATAACTGATCTTCCTGTGCGAGTCACAATAAATACTTTTTCTTTCTTTCTTTCTAACAAAGGAATTGCACCTGGAGAAGGGAATACATTGTCCGGCTTGATCATAACATTAAAGTGCAGGCCACACCGCCAGCTAGCGAGCGAGTGAGACGGGCGAGCATCGTTTCACGTCTTTTCATACTTCGGTTCACACCCAAGCAAACGTAGCTTATTTCTGTAGCTTGATGAATTGTGAATCGAAGTAGAAAAAGAGGTGAAACGATGCTCGCTCGCCTCTATGACGGTTGTTATGCAAATGCGCGCGAGTGAGAATGAGACAGAACGCTCCGATCGCTCTCCCGCCCGCTCGCTCGGCCGTCCGTCCGTGCGGAGTTTTCGGTGTGAACCCACACAGTTTAGGTCGCCAAAGCTTCGCTTAGTTTATGTAACACCTGCCATCTAATCTCTTCACCACCCTTGGTTGACTGTAGAGAATGTCTAAGGCATTAAGTCCGTTTTTGTACCTTTTTTGTGTTCGAAAAGTTTGAATAAATGAATTAATAAATATAGTTTCTCTCGCTTCACTTCGCCCGTGTGGCCTGCGCCAGTTTGGCCTAGGACAAACTAGTTTGGCCGGTAACATATACCTACACCGAATTAATCTGAATCTCGGAAATGGCTCCAACGATTTTCATGAAATTTAGTATGCATGGAGTTTCGGGGGCGATAAATCGATCTAGCAAGGATTCATTTTTAGAAAACGAAAAAGAAATACCGAGCAAAGTTCGGTCATCCAGATATTATCTTTAATTTGCCACCGACTTCCGTTTTTCTACACTTTTTAGCTGTGGTACTTACCCCGCACAAATTATTATACCATCACAAGCTAATTAAATAATAGTGGCAAGAGGTATTTTAACATCATCAACATACACTAAGTGGTAAAAATACGCATTAAGGAAGCTAATTCAAAAACCACTCATCGGACTTTAACCAAAAATGTATGGGACCACCCTTTAAGCATGTTCTTTCAAACAAAAGAAGAAGTTTTCAAATCGGTTTATAAATGACGGAGTGCTGAGGTAAAAAATAAAAACAACACAATTGACAAGGTCCTATGTCTTTCATATCGGTAAAAATAATATGACTGCTTTCGAAATAAATACAATATATCCTCATTGAGGGAATTTTGGGAAACCCATGTGTAGCAGTTAGCTTATTTTATTTTATTAATTTTAAGAAAACTTACAGCTAATACATTCGAGAAGTAATATTATGTAGAAGAAATTCAATTACAAGTTTCCACTTATGTATATAAATAATAACTTATAAGAAATTCTAATAATGTTGATTATGCCCTAAAAACTATCCCTTTTATTTATAAACGTTGTACAAAGTTAAGTAATGTTTAGCGACTGTTTAACCATACATTTTTGACGGTTAAACATGTCTTAAGTTTAATCGACGTTTATAAATAAACCCTATGACTTATCTAGAGAGAATATTTCCTGCATTTAAGTAATTTATTTTCTCGTACTCATAATTCAAGCTCATTTCACAAAGCATGACTGTCTACAATAACAAGCAATCATCTTAAAGCACATTTGTAGTATCATTCCATCTAGCATGTGGTAATGACGTGTAACCGCAACACTCCGCGCGGTGCCGCTGTGAATCGTTGAGAATCGCACGAAATTGACGCGGTCAGTACTTCCGTGTTCGTACGGGATTGAGTGGCGGGTACACTGTTATTTTAGGAATAGGCCTTAATGTGAACTATGTTATGATCAGAAATCGGATATTTGGATGCATATTCACATATTCACCTAAAGTTGAGATGTTGGCTAACATGGAATGCGCTTTTGTATCGAAAAAGTCTTAATTTAGGTAAGTAATTTGTTTATTTTTGTTTTAACTAATACAAACCACCCCTCCTTTAGTACATACACGTATTTGTATCGGGTTAAACATTAATTTTAAATTAATACACATCTGAATAGTTATGCAATCCAAGAATCCCGGGGTTTTTAATAAATAATACAAATAATTTATAAAGCCGCTTCCATACTTTCATAGCTAAAAATTATCTTTAGGTAAATATGCACCCGAATATCCGATCTCTGGTTATGATGCAGATGGTTGCTATATGATGTATGGTGAAATGAAATGAAATAGACTTTAAAGTTTGAGTACTTGTATTTAAATGATAAAGGTGGACCGATGACCTTGTGGAGGCCGCAGGAATCTGCTGGATGTGAGAAGCACAGGACCGGTCGAGATGGAGAAGCTTGGGGGAAGCCAAGAAAAAAAAGAAAGAAAAAAATCACAGTGCATCAAAAAATTCGTCCGCATCGTTGTCAATGAGGAAAGTACACAAAAGGCTGGCAACATTGCCACGTTGTATGACGATGTTGATTCTTTGGCCAAATAATAGGCCAGCCCTCTGGTCACGTGAAGAGTCGACGCACTGCTGGGCTATGTCTCGAGAAACCTCTCCTGCTCTCATCCTCAGGATATTATTTTATTTATTTAGGTTAACCGATAATTGTTTACACAATACATTAATAATAAATAGGTACGTTAATAAGTAGGTACAACAATTACCTAAAGGCTAACACAACATGTACAATTAATGGTTTAACATAATAATACAAAGCGAAAAATGATATTTACAACTAAGATTATTCTATATTTTTTGGTTATTCATGCCTAACAATAATAATTTATACTTATTAAATAATTGAAAAAGAAAACAGATTGATAAAATTAACAGACAAAAATAAAAATCTCCATATTCAATTCAAATTCATAGAATAAAAGTTAATAAGACTAATAATTATATCATGTATACAAGGCTGTTGGAGCCAACATTTACCGAGTGGTCCACGCTGCAAAATACGGCACAACTTGGAGACGCGTCGTATGTGGTCGCCATCCACATCATTGAGGGAAGGACGAAAAAGAAGAGATTATAAAAAATATGTAGATGGATTCGAAATTTTCTGCCACTCCTGAAAAGAAATAGCGAAAGAAACTCAAGGGTCAAACTCAATTTAAAATCTTGGTCAGATCATGTGAGTACCGTGTAGATTAGTGTCTGAAATGGTATTATGAGGAAAGAAAAGAACCATTTAGATTTGATGGTCCAGTCCAGTCAGTGCAAGCATTTTCCGGAAAACCCACTAAAATCAGGCTGACATATTCTGTACGTACATAAATAGTATTATAAATTCGCAAAAGACTGACTTTGAAATTAAAAAAAATATCAAACATTTCGGCTTTACAGACATTCCCCCATATTCATAAAAGTTAAGTAATTATTAGCGACTGTTTATCTATAAATTTTTGACGTTTAAGTGTAACTTTAAGCAACATTTTTATATAAAACCCATTATTTGTAAAATACTTAGATGTTGCAAACGTAAGCATGACATACGTCTGGTCGCATGCACTTTGAAATTCCCAGTAACTCAGTGTTGTAAAACACACCTAATACTCACAGATGAGGATACTGGTCTTCAGATTAATGTAATCCCGAAGCTGCCTCTTGCAAAAGACGTAATCTGTTAAGACACGATCATAATAAACATTAATAAAAGCAGCAGTTTAAACTTAATGCTAGAGAGTCAATACAAACCAATTTTCTAACACAAAGTGCAAATAAATTGCCTATTGAGGAAACTATTGCATATACGTCAGCACATCTGTCACTCATTGCATCAATAGCAGACATGGAGTAAATATTTGTCAGAGACCAAGCCCTATACAAACTCACTGCGATAGCCTAGGCTCTAGGCTAGCTACACACACAAAGCTTAAGTAGAGGTGGTGGTGGTGGTGGTGGTGTAGAGGTAATAGACATAGAGGACATTCTAATCCGACCTCCAAAAATGTTTTTGGTTATAATAAGAGATAAATACTATTTTTATAGTTAGGAGAATTGTTAAAATAGGCGGGAGTCAGCAGTCATCACAGAGAGCTGATAGCGCCAGTCTAGATTTAGAAAAGTAGTTTCTTATTTAGTTAAATACAACCAAAGTATATTGCAAAATACGCCTTTCATTGATCTCGCTACTACTTGACGCGGTTAACTACTTATTGCTAATTCAGATGTAGAAAATCAACTAATTATGAAACCCAGATCCATTCTATCTTTGGAGTTATTTCAACTGGCGTACGGTAAAAGATTTTTAACGTTCCTTTTAGACCTTTTTACAGGGTTCACTATAAACTCTGTTAATGCAGATGAAAATTACTTCAACAGTTAGATTTAGTTGTCAAAACACTTTTTCTGCCCATTTTCCACGGAAGTGCGGTGTAGATGGTCTCGCCATACACACACGATGATATCATAGTGTTTAAGAATATCTATTGCAAGATGGGTCTCTGTAGGATATCTACTCTTGTACCGATACCGCTAATGTCCTCAAATTATTCGTTGGTCAATAAGGAGAGGGTTTAAATTAAATTCATCATCATTATCATCAGTTTACTGGCTGTTGAAACTGCATGTGATGGGTAATTTTATTTAATCACTTTATTTATTATATGGTTGCGTGTGTTGTGTTATATAGGTATTTCTTACAACATTTATGAGTGAATCCGTAATCTGGAATTGTGCCCGCTTGATAGCAATGGGCCCGCCCTCTATTACATGAGAATTAAACATAACTGCCGAAATGTAAGTGTACTATTGGTACACCTCTGTTTACCCTTTTAGAGAATTTAGGCGTGGTGTAAACAGACGCGACTCGGCGGCGCAACATTTGTAGATTCATTTCCATGAAGTTTTCATAGAAATTGTTCTACGTGTATGTGTTTTTAATCAAATCCATATTTGTTTTTCTGCGAAAAGTAGAAACAGGTAGAGAAGTTGGTTCGTCAATTCGAATCAGTATATGATGGAAGAACGGCGCCGATCTGTTAGTTGTTTCATGATAACATGATGCCTTGTTTGTGCTTCCCCATTCCTTAGAGATTCCTAGTTATTTGACGGGATCATTTCAGTTAAAAGATCTTAGGATGCCATGCAATTAAATGATAGCTAAACTGGACTGATATTGTTGCGTAGTCCATGTCTATACTTACCAGTGTAGAATTTAGTGCGATCCACTTTGGGAATACTGACCCCAGACAACATACCTATCATAATGTCTTACATACATAAACTCTTGCTTTTTTACCATTGGGGGTAGGCAGAAACTACAGATCACCACTTGCCACGATCCTTACGTACTCATTTTTCTTTTTATAATGTCTTACTCCGTACAAATGCCGACACATTGCTACGATCCTTAGGTACGTACTTACTAATTTTTCTTTTTATAATGTCTTACTCCGTACACCTGCCGACACTTGCTACGATCCTTACGTACTCCTTTTTCTTTTTATAATGTCTTACTCCGTACACCTGCCGACACTTGCTACGATCCTTACGTACTCCTTTTTATTTTTATAATGTCTTACTCCGTACAACTGCCGACACTTTCTACGGTCCTTACGTACTCATTTTTCTTTTTATAATGTCTTACTCCGTACAACTGCCGATACTTGCTACAGTCCTTACGTACTCCTTTTTCTTTTTATAATGTCTTACTCCGTACAACTGCCGACTGCCTCGTTGGTCTATTAGTCGTAAGTGCTACTGCTGAGCACAAGGTCCTGGGTTCGATTCCCAGGTCGAGCAAAGTGTTATTAGGTTTTTCTATCTGGAATTTCTCAGTAGCAGCCCGGATTCTGGATTTGTGCTGGGTTGATGGCAAAAGGCTCACCATCTGTCACAGGATTTAAACCTAACTGGCAACATCTTGGTGTACTATGGGCACACCTTTTCCCAACGCTTCGGGCAGCCAAGATGTAGTGTTAAGTTACATATACAGGAAAAGTTTTTATTCAGTGCGCAAACTATAACCATGAATTCAGCATGTCATTCTAGACCCCCCAGCGCAGAAAATTTTCGTCGGTTATCCAAAAAAATAATCAGCTGTTCCATACATTTTGACCGCGTAACTAGGTATTGCACTTTTCTATGAAACAGTTGATTTTTTTTTATTACTCCGTACAAAAATACCTATCTATTGATTTAAGTATACCCTACCGCAGCTCACAAACTCCGACACCAATAAAAAAACCCATCAAAGCGCAGTCAGTGATGTGCGACGCGACCCCTGACTCCATTCCACTTCATCCCGCCACATATCAATAGCTTATGCACATTCATCGACCTAATTACGCTACTAACTAATTAGCCAGCTTTCACCGTTTGCCGCTTGATTAGGTATTTGCTTTTCATATCTCTGATTAGTGATTAGTGTTGGTTTTGATGGTTTGTGTTGAGTGATTATTGTCATAGTCGGGCTCATCTCGTGGACATTCCTACAGGGACTGCAATAGATATCCTGATAGTATATTCAATAAGTAGATTGGACATTATACGTACATGTTGAGCTTAATAAGTTCTGAGTTGAGCTTCACAATTACTGACAAATGCGTGCCCTGACTTGACAGGTCTACTCATTCGTGTGGTTCTTTCCTCAACAGACCATTTCAGACACTAATCTACGTGGCCTACATGAACTGACCAAGATTATGTCTGCACTTTAAAAGAGACTGACCTCTGGTTTGTTTCGGCCTTTCTTTTCAGAGTAGTCGGATAGGAAAGGCCGACATCATCTAGTTTAAAAAATATGATTGACGTGTTAAAGTGTTTGGACAAACCTACTTTTTGTTTATTGTCCTACACTGTCCCACTGTTCAGCAAAGGTCTCCCTCCTCCTTTTCTAGGGCTACTTGGATTCAACCCTTGCATTACACGTATAGATCGTCCCGCCACCTCTTCCAAAACTGGGATCCTAGACGTATCCAAACCTACTTACAGAAAAAAAAAACATTTATCATATAAACAGGTTTGTAGGTCCAATACTGCTAAATGCAACACTCCTGCCGTGCCCAAATAACTATATGCGAACAGCTAATGCCATAATTAATATAAGCACGCTTAGCAAGCTTAGTATAGACGTTGTCTGGACTATTGTGCGACTTTCGACTTCTAACTGCTTTCAATACATCCCGAGGATGATTCTATTTATACCACACACAGTTCTTTCGTTTGGCAATTACCCAGTAACTAGAGTGTGGAGGTAAAATACTGGTATTCAGCTACGGTTTGACTGAAAGCCAACCCCAACATAGTTGAGTATAAGCTAGAAAGACGAGGATGACAGACGACCTCTAAAAATATAGTATTGCTGTTAATCCTCCCCGGTATCAAACATTGCCGACTGACACGTATCATAACAAGGTACCCGTAATCGGCGGCGAATTTGGGGCTGTGTCGTCGCTCGACCAGCCAGGCTCAAAGAGGAGGCACGCAGTATGATGTACGGTCGTGGGACCGGCCGCACTTCGTTATTGGGCTCACTAGGCATGGTGGGCTGATACCAGTCGGGGTGCGGCGAATGTACAAGTATCTCCCGGGCCCCCGACAATTGGTACTAGAACGAACTGTGGGGTTTTAGTCGGTTAGAGATATAATCCTCCGTTCTTCCCAAACGGAGGGTATCCATAAGGGTTTCCCCTCGAAAAAAAAAAGATATCATAGCACACAAGTGTACACATGTTTCATACAAAGCACAACTCAAATCAGAGAGAAGGGAGAGACGGCCTAGGCTCACACTGTAATTGAGGATACGCTTCAAAAGTCGCATCCAAAGAATCACAGCTGACTTACTTGTTATTCCGTTACATCAAGTTACAGTTTGAATCCCCATCACATAAGTAGGTGTCGTTGCATAACCAGTTATTAAGGGTTGCTCTGACGAAACCCACGGTTAAATAACCTTACGATAACATCGGTAACCGGTCCATTCGGAACAATTATTTGGCTTGTTTAAGGCCCGGAGGCATTGTAGTGAGACCAGGCAAGTTTGTGTTCTTACGCCTCATTTTTCTTTCAAAATTGTTTTTAAAATAATAATGGAGTAAGATGGACGTTGCCGCCAAGGCCGGCCTAGAAGGAAGCAAAAAAGTTCCTGGATGAATTTTAGGGAGGCCTTTGCCCAGCAGTGGGACAGGCGGGCAATAGGCTCGCTCCCTACTACATGTACATAAAGATAACTGGGGACAACTCTACTCAACTCTTCGGTAAAAGAACGCGTAATATTATGTTATGTGTCAAGTACACAAGACTCATCAAGGAGTGAATAATTTGCATATTGAATGGATCCAAAGTATTACCATGTCACCAATGCTGTCTAGATTTTTTTCACTCTCTTACTTATGTCTTACTTTTTTATAGAAAAGCTTCTACTTATTTTAAAAGATTCTACAAGAAAACAAAGTTATTCTTGCAAATAAGGTCGAAAAAGCTGGGCGAAAGTCTTTTCAAACGTTTCAAATTACCTAAGACAACCCCGAAACACCCAAGCTTCGTCGCTTCCATTCTCTATAAATACCTTGTAGATGACCCTTGTAAGACGACCCTTATTACCTTAAGTAAGTACTGATAAAAGGAACCCAAAATAAAGCTATACTTAATGAGTAATCTTTCTTCTGAAGAGAAATGGGAAAAAGTGACCCTGGAATGATGACTTGGTAAGAACGACTTAAAAAATATGGACTGAACAGGCAGAGTTGGAACAGGTTGGGGAAGGTCTTTGCCAAAGAGCACAAATATACTCAAAACTAATAATAAACACGTTTTGAACTTCAACTATCACTCTGAGAAAGGCTATAAATCGTTGCATATTATTTATTTTATTTTGTTTTTGTTTTATTAATTTTAAGAAAACTTATAGCTAATACATTCGAGTAGTCAGAAGTAACATGTAGAAGAAAGCCAATTACAAATTTCCACTTATATAAGCTTATGTATAAAATTGTCCAAACGGTGCAAACAGCGTGATAGTTAAACATAGACACAACTGAAGAGAATAAACAAAAATAAAATAAATTACGCAACAAAGTTAGACTTCAAAGAAAAAGTTATTTCTTTTTTTTTCTGGGCACTGTTTGAGAATAAGTCAAGCTCAACATCCCTATACTCAACTTAGTGAACATTCGACTTGCTCTGAAAATATGTGTACCTACTTCAAAATAAAAATAATTTATTATACGAGTAACGAGTGTAATTCTTCTGTACTCGAGTATGTCACTGCAGAGCTTGTGCTTAAATAATAACAGAAGCGCGGGTCAAAGGTTAAGCTACGTCTTTTTGTGGATGGATGACCATCCATAACATATTGGTACTCCTCCGTGCTTCGGAAAGCACGTTAAACCGTTGGTCCCGACTGTCATTTGTAGATCTTCGACTATCGTCACGGGACTGCCAGGGGTGCGGGTTGTACGAATGAGATACCGTGGCCCCTGGCACACAGGCAACTGAAGGATCACGGGTGGGTTTTAGTCAGTAAAAGTCTGACACGCGCTCCTGCTCCACCCAAAGCGGGAGGAGTTATTTGATGATATCCCACCCTCAAAAACAAAACCGCCATCACGGGTAGTCAGACACCCAAAAGTTTCAAACAGTCAAGGGTTATCGTAATACTCAGTAACTGCGTTATGGAGGACAGATAGGCAGTCACTTCATGTAAATTACTGGTTTCCACTGCATCCGGCTAGACTAGAAGCTGACCCCAACGTAGTTGGGAAATACAAGGCAGTTTATTTTTTATTTATTTATTTAAATACAAGGCAGTTTATTTTTTATTTATTTATTTAAATACAAGGCAGTTTATTTTTTATTTATTTATTTATTTAAATACAAGGCAGTTTATTTTTTATTTATTTATTTTTTTATTTAAATACAAGGCAGTTTATTTTTTATTTATTTAAATACAAGGCAGTTTATTTTTTATTTATTTATTTAAATACAAGGCAGTTTATTTTTTATTTATTTATTTAACCATTTATGCACACACATATAAACAGACAAGAAGAAAGGAACAGAAAAATACGTACAAAGGTGGTTGGTGGTGGTGGTGTGGTGGTGGGTGGTGGTTTAGATTGATTGAGTTATGTCACTGAACTGCTTTCTAAACGACTGGGCTGATTTTAATCAATTTTTTTGTGTATGTTTTTGTGGGTACCTCGACGTTTAGATTTACAATTGGGCCTGGTAGGTGGCGCTGTTCGGCTAACACAACATCTGTCAGTATCGGTTGAAAAATAAAAGTACATACTTCATTTAAATTCTAAATGTTTAATCTACCTGCTGTGACAGTCAATAAGTCCTAATTGCCTATTGAACAACAGCATCAAGTACAAATTAACACATGTAGGTATCTAACGTTATTACAATATCGTTATCTTAAACTACATATTCACATTGTCATAAATTGACTATTACAAAGATCTACAAGATTCGATAGTGGCAATGTTTCGGCAATAAATTAGGGCATATAATATTACCTAATAGTTTCTATGTAAAGTAGATATGGAAATTAATGATCTGGTAGTTTTAGGAAAAGCTTACTTGCTTCAATAAATTGGAAACCTTTTCTTAGTCATTTGTTTAGGCTTTTTTAATTGCTTATGTAATTATGTTGGAGGCGGCTTAAAGTCTAACTGGATGTAGCACTCTAACCCCAATATTTATAAACGTTGCTTTAAGTTAAGTAATGATTAGCGACTGTTTAATCATACATGTTTGACGTTTAAACGTCTCTTAACCTTAAGCAACTTTGGTGCGGGTTGTTCGAAAGAGATACCGTGGCCCCTGGCACACAGGCAACTGAAGGAACACGGGTGGGTTTTAGTCAGTAAAAGTCTGACACGCTGCTCCACCCAGAGCGGGAGAAGTTATTTGATGATTTCCTGAAAAAACCTTAAGCAACGTTTATAAATAAGAGGGTAATTATGTAACATACTATCAATCTAAATAATTTGAAGGATTTTGCTAATCCATTCTAACCTATATGTTCGAAAATTTGTCTACCAGCAACGTAAATAAGGCAATTGTTGAACGGTCAACATGAATGTCATTGCTGCTGTTAGTGTGTTACGCAAATACACCGCAACCGCAAAACGGCACAGCTACGTGTATGGGACAGCAATTTTTATTTTTACTATAAACACAGCTTCCGCCCGCGGCTCCGCCCTCGTGGTTGTCGGTTATCGCGTAAAAAAGAAGCCTTTATCCTTCTCCATATCCCAGGCTTTATCTCTGCCAGATTTCATGCCGATTGGTTCAGCGGTGTAGGCGTGAAAGCGTAGCAGACAGACAGAGTTACTTTCGCATTTATAATATTAATATAGTAAGGTTTTCAACGCAGGTTCAGATTCATGTACTGAATCCATTGAATTACAGGTTGAGCGTCGATGTCCCAACCACTCTGTATTATAAAGTAGAGTCAAACTTGTCAGAAGTTCAATCAGTGCGAGTCATTTACTACAATATTCGTACAAAACAAGCCTTTTATAAACGCCTAAAGCGTAAACTGCAAAGGTTTATTCTTAGTAGCTTCAAATCAACTTTAATTTCTTGTTTTAATCGATAAAGTTATCTTTGTTGATTCATCTACTATTGTTATGGCTTTTTCCATGTAGCAAGTACCTACGAAAACGCCAAAATAGGCCTAGACGAAAGTCAGCTCTTTTTCACTAGACAGGTCCACTCAATCTGTGTGGTTCTTTCTTCAAAAGACCATTTCAGACACCAATCCACATCGGTCTTCACATGATTTGTCCAAGATTATGTCTGGAGTTTAAAAGAAACTGTGACCTCTGAGTTTGTTTCGACCTTTCTTCTCAGTGTAGTCAAATAGGAAACGCCGTCATCTAGTTTTAAAAACAAGATTGACGTGTAATATAGTTACAGAAATGAAACCATTTCTTAATCTATTTTCAAGAATCCTTATTTTTCTTCTTACCCGCAAAGGTTCACAAAGTACAGAGCAATTAATGACTATTGTTACCTTCACTTTTAAAATAATCAAATTAGGTTAATCTGAAATACTTTCTATGACTAAAGTTAATGAGTTACGGCTGTAAACTAATTGCATGAAATTCCTTAAGATAACACTAATTTAGTATCTGCACTGACCTAGTCTTAAGCCAGTGATTCCCAACCTTTTTGACCAGGGACCGTTTTGAATTATTTTTTGTTAGCACTTACCAGGGACCAAAAGATTTAAGAAAAGAAAATAGTGTCACCAAACCGCACTGGGCCCGCTTGTTGTATTACGGCCCATCCCCCTCACAGCATGATTTTTGTTCACCCAAAAAGTGCTCAACGCGCCTAAAGAAGTTTTCACTTCACTTCACGATCCGTTTTTTTTATAGGAACCGACCATTAAGGCTTCTTTAAACAGACGCGACGTGACAATTGTAGAGCAATTTCCAATAAGTTTTCATATAAATTGTTCAACGAGTGCTAGTCTCTACGAGCCTTTAGTCACCTGTATCTACCATGGGGGATTAAACCCGTCATTTTAAACCATTTTCGCTACAGAATTCTATTCACGACCAATTCGTGAAAAAAAGAAATGTTATACAACAGTGGACAGACTATTTCGATGGATGTATGATTTTTTTTAAACGCTTCGGTTAGCTCTTGCGGACTGGTTGGGAACCACAGTCTTAAACCAATTACTACGGTTCTAATTTGTGAAATGAGTTTAAATAAATTAAAAACTAATTGACAGGTAGGAACGCAAAACTAATCAGTTACTATTTCCAAACTACTTCCTAGTAAAGGTTTTTATTACCGACTAACTTCTGGCCACGCCTCTGTCCACGTCAATTTTCTTGTGTTACCATATACAATGACATTCGGAAATACCTACATCAGAAAGAAGGAATGTGATTTTTTTTCGGGATCGACACCCTAATTCCCTAACATACGATTAATCATAATCTGTTTCATTTTGACAGTTCAACAATATTCATTGCCTTATTAACGTTGTTGAGCAGACACATTTTTCGAACATATGAAGCAATGGTTTAGCAATCTGTTTCAAAATGAAACAGATTATGATTAATCGTGCGTTACGCAATTAGGGTGCTGATCAGTATACCTAAGTAAATTCTATCCGATGCCGAAGACTACCACCTATTTATTACATTTTTACTTATGTAACAATTAAAGTATAGCATACTTAGGTATAGCCGTAAGTCAAACCTTAGCGAACTAATAAAACCTACATTTACTTAGCCCAAAAGCGCCTCCTCCGCAACTAAAAGCTTCTTTAGACAGGCGCATCGCGACACTTGTAGAACAATTTCCATGAAGCTTTCATAGAAATCGTTCTTTTTGAAGCCGATGAATGTACCACTTATGCTTTATTAATAAGATAAAGTTGTTATCAACAATTTTTAAGCGATTCTAGCCAATGTCAAAATAAGGCAATTTGGCTTCATAAAAACGTCATGCTGATAAATAAATCTCTTAGTACAACGGAAAATACCGAATTCTCGGATGGCCTGTTAATTTAAATAAATGTTTTGGGCTTGAGTTTACCTCACTCTAGAATAGTCCATATTCAACGGTCGCAAGCAAAAAGAACGAATCTTAAGTCGGAGAAACACCATTATCCTTGCTACATTGGAAATCCCAGCTTAAAAGTTCATAAATTTTCCGTATCCGCATCCATTTATTATTTACCTCCAACATAAAACAGAAGTAATACTAAATTATCAAATCCCAGCGGCATTTTATAATAATTCAAACAAGTGGGGCCATTAATTTTGATTGCAAAGCGAATCTATTACCCACATGTTTGTAAAGCGGACATGAGATGATAGAAATAATTCACAATTTATGGTTTCTGTCTTACAAAATACTAGGTAGTAATTTTATAATATGAATGCATAAGTGAGATTAATTTGTGAACTTTAAGGGGAATCTAGTCGCGGGCTTGAACTCACCGGTGGTCCTGCCTAAAAATCACGCTGTCTCACCAGGCGTCGTGTCCAATAGAGATAGTACCAGTGATGAGCAGTTAGACACTAGTCTACACACAAAATGTTATTGAGTAAGATGCAAGATAATTTTTTGGAAGATCGAGTTTTATGAAAAAACCACTAAATTATTCAATTACCAATAAAGTTTATTGAACTTTACGATAATTGAACTTCGTCGGTACCGACTTGGTTTTGGAGATTTTACACTTCTTTTATTACTTTAACACGCCCAAAGTTAGGTTAAATTAACAAGAAAAACTAATCTTTGTTGGCTCCTAACTTTTTAATGGCTTTTTAATTTAGTATTCTGTTTCCGTACGGACAATATTAATACTGAGACAAAACCAAAACAATGTTTAATTTTTGATGTACATTGCCGAACAGTGGAGTAATACACTTCCGAAGTTTGTATGGGAAAAATGTTGACTTGTTCCACCTTAACGGTTTGTGTTCATTTCATTTGCATTTTTGTCTGTGCTTTGAATATTTTTTATCAACTAAATGATAAATGATTTATTTCTGTAAGTAGGTTTGTACAAACACTTTTACACGTCAATCATATTTTTTTTAAACTAGATGAGGTCGGCGTTTCCTATCTGACTACTCTGAGAAGAAAGGCCGAAACAAACTCAGAGGTCACAGTCTCTTTTAAAGTCCAGACATAATCTTGGTCAGATCATGTGAAGACCATGTGGATTGGTGTCTGAAATGGTCTTTTGAGGAAAGAACCACACAGATTGAGTGGACCTGTCCAATCAGTGCACGCATTTATCATAATCATGCAGCTCAACTCAGAACTTGAGGAGCTCAAAGATTTGACGAACAATACCAAAGAAAGGACATTTGGGTAGGCCGCATAAATTACTCAAACTGCCAGATTAACATTAAAACTAACTGAGAAATAGATGAAACACAAAACAAAACATGACCCACACAGTCCTCACATTCACAATAATTAAAACAATAATAATATTATACTTCTCAAAGTAAATATTCATGTCAAAGTGTATATAATAATAATCAAATGTCGAAGAGTATAAGTTTGAAAAAAAACAAAAGAACAACATTCAGTATGCAAAAATTGGAGCAGGTCAATCCCAAGATGTTTTGTCCTCAATATAATCCTTAACGGTATAAAAGGCTTTCAGGCACAACTTACGTTTAATGAATGATTTAAATTTATTGAGACTTAGATCTTAAACATGGCTTGGAAGTTTGTTATAAAAGCGTATACATTGACATCTGAATGATCCACCTATTTTTTTGAGCCTTGTTGATGGTACAACAAATTTGTGTTTGTTCCTAGTATTTATACTATGGATATCGCTGTATTTTTTAAACAATTTAATATTTTTATGGGCATATAAAAGATTTTCAAAAATATACTGTGAAGGCACAGTCATTACATTAATCTCCTTAAATTTCTCTCTGAGAGTGTCTCGGACTTAATTTATAAATTGATCGAACAGCTCTTTTCTGCAACACAAAGATAGTTTGAATGTCGGCGGCATTTCCCCACAACAGAATACCATACGACATTACACTATGAAAATAGCTAAAGTACACTAAACGGGCTGTCTCTATATCAGTTAAATTACGAATTTTTCTAACAGCGTATGCTGCAGAGCTAAGCTTTTTCGACAATTTATCTATATGTGGGCCCCACTGAAGCTTGGCATCCAAGGTTAAGCCCAAGAATACAGTGCTATCTTCAGGATTCAATTCTTCGCCCTTTATCAACACATTAGTTTTCACCTGCCTAACGTGAGGTAGCGTAAACTTAATGCATTTGGTTTTTTTTTCATTAAGAAGTAAATTATTAACATTGAACCAGTGAACTACTTTTGAGATTGCGCTATTTACATCGTCATTAACCAGCTGCTGACGTTTAAGTTTAAACAAAAGTGAAGTGTCATCCGCAAACAACACTATTTCATGATTATCCTTTATGAGGTAAGGCAAGTCATTAATATAAATAAGAAACAAGAAAGGACCAAGAATCGAGCCCTGTGGGACTCCCATTGATACTAAGGATCCGGGAGATCTTTTTCCATTTACATCAACACACTGAATCCTATTACACAAATATGAAATAAGAAGATCCAGTGCGGTATTCCGGATCCCGTAGTGGCGGAGTTTCCTGATTAAAGTTTCATGAAGCACGCAATCGAATGCTTTAGATAAATCACAAAAGATGCCCAAGGCATCGTATTTGTTTTCCCATGCATTGTAAATATGCCCTAAGAGTTCAACACCGGCATCGGTAGTTGAACGACCCCTTGTAAAACCGAACTGTTTGCTGTGTAATAAATTATGTTTATTAAAAAATCTTTGCAGTTGGTCTAAAATTAATTTCTCAAAAATTTTACTAAAGGTAGGTAGTACTGAAATAGGTCTATAATTAGAGGGGTCTGATGTATTACCTGATTTAAACAAAGGTATTATTTTACTATTCTTCATTAGGTCAGGAAACTCCCCACAGTCGATACAATTATTAAATATAAGAGCTAAAGTAGGTGCTGCAATGTCTATAATTGACTTAGCGACTTCTACTGAATTACCCCATAGATCTGCAGTCTTTTTTACATTCAAAGTGTGAAAGGTTTTAATTATATCTCTACAGCTAATATGTTCAAAATGAAATTCTGAATCACAAACATTAACATTTTCCTTAAGCAAAGACTCAGCAACAGAAGGTGATGAGTTTAGAGATTTTGTAGTTGAAACGGGAATATCTGTAAAGAAATTTTCAAAAGCCGCAGCGACTTGTGAGTCTGCTGTTATTATTTTGTCATTGATAGACAGGCTGTAGTCAGTATTTCGGTTACTAGACCTTCCCGTTTCACTATTAATAATATTCCAAGTCGTTTTAATTACATTACTACTGTTTTTAATCTTTGAACTCAAATAACGCGACTTGGCCATCCAACAAACTTTTTTAAATAATTTAGAATAATTTCTAACATATGAGTGAAATTCAGCAGCAACTAATTAGCTTTTACCAGGTTATAAACTATCTGTGTGCATGGCATTCAAATTATTTTAGCGGTTTTTGCGTAATTGAGTACCCAACAAACATCCAGACATCTAAACAGAAAAACTTTCACATTTATAATTAGGATTTGGAAAAATTGGTTTGTGTATAAATGAAGGGTTCCGCAGAGGTGTATATATAGTCCACCCAGTTTTAGCCAGTTATAAAATACTAGTGGTAGGCAGCGACAACGTCTGCGATCCAGGATGAAAAGTAGCACATTTCCTTACTAAGTTCATGGTCTATCTGTGTGCCAAATTTCATCAAAATCCGTTCATCCGTTTTGACGAGAAAGTGTTACAAACAAACTTTCGCATTTATAATATTAGTTAGGCTTGTAGCTAGACAAATTGATAAAGTAAGCCTAAAACAGGCAGTAATTTTCAAATAGTTCCTGCAGGTATTGTAGGATCCAAGCAAGATAAAAGGTACAAAATCTGAATAAAATATCGAGAAAAGTCAATAGAAACAATCCACAAACCACTCAAGTGCGAGTCAGACTCGCACACGAAAGGTTCCGTGGTTCTGTACCGAAAGGCGAAAAAATTCAATTCTTGTGTATCCCTTTAATTTTTAACTTTGTTTTTATTTTTATTATTTGTTGTAATAGTGGAAACAGAAATATACATTCTGTGAAAATTACAACTGTCTACCTATTACGGATCATGAGATACAGCGCGCTGACAGACAGACGGACGGACAGCGGAAGCTTATAGTATCGGGTCCCATTAGTTACCCTTCGGCTACGGAACCCTAAAAATGTTAATTGAACCATAATTACTTTACTTGCAAGACCAATACATGAATTGACATTGCTCTACAAAACACCCTGTATATTTAAAAAAAAATAAGTTTCTAAAAACCAAGGCTTTAAAAAAGTCATAAAAAAGGATCCATGTTGCCAGGCCGGGCATAGAGAAGTCATACATATACAAATAAGTACTAAAGGTTAAATGCTAAAACCAACACTATCACACCAAACACAACCACTGTAATTTTCCCTTAATACATAACAAATTTCATAATCCCACAATCCAGTGAGCAGTGGGTTACCTAACCGCTACATTATTCACATAAACATCGTAGGTAACCTATAGTAGGGTTACCACGCCGCGGGCCTCACTTGAGCCAGTGTCCTCACGGCGCGCGGCCTCGAGAACACGGGCGAATCAAAACGTGCGATCTGTAATGGCGGGTGGCACTTACATTTGTAGGGTGACCGTTATTGTTGGTGATTATGAGACACATTTTGCTTTTTGAAAGTTTTTTTTTACATATTTTTGTTGTGATATTTGTTATTTATTATGTATGAATATTTGACTTACTTGCTCAGTCTCACGTGAATTACAGTCCTAAATAAACTCATATTTATGCTGTATACTAGAAATACACTACAATATTTTCTCGTTTGCGTAAGTTTACTAAGATAATATTGTATAGGACATTTTCTTCAATAGAGAATTTCAAAAGACCAGGAAATTCTGAAAAGACTATTCTACTAAACAAAAACATAACCTCAAACTGTTAGGTAGTAACATTGAACAAAGAATCAATTAAACTAAAAATACAAAAATCCTTCCAAGAATCGTACTTCAAACAGGGCTTTATCCTCTCAAGCCATAGATACCCTTGCCCCTAGGCTGAGCCACCCTGCAGATGGGAGGGACACAAGTACCTCGAAGGGAGGGGGGAGGGTCTGGGCCCTTTGTCTGCGCTCCGTCATTACTTTGTCAAAGGTCCTTGGCAAGGCGCGATTCTAAGCCACGACGTGTAATCCTGTATGAGAGAACCACTGTACAGCACACTACTTTGTACTAGTGGTTTCGGAGGCTGAAAAACATTTTTATTTCTCGTTCCCCTCCGGTTTATTCTCTTTTTATCAGCCTATTATTTTGTTGGAGCCTTTTATTCAGTACGAAATAAAAATGGAGCCTAACTTTGAATACAATTGCGTCATTCCACGTTTACATCCTCTATAAAATGTTTTTTTTTTTTTTTAATATAATAATCTCGTTGACAACGACGGTTACTCAATGAAATCCACCATCACTCTTAAAATTTAACAAATTTATCTAAGTAATAATAAAGTGTCTATTCTCCTCTTATTATTCAGTCCATCCATTTTAACACATTAACTCCTAAGTGCCTATAATCAAATAATTATTTCTCTAGAGAATAATTCGGTTCAGTTCAATCGGCGGTAATCAATTATCCACAAGGAGGCCGGTATGAACAGTTGCTCCCCAGTGACCGCTAAACGCGAGAAGGCTTCAATCAATGAAGTCACAGGCATAACTGAATTACCGTACGCGGCGACGGCACGCAAAAAGTTGCGCCGTAATGATTGTTGGTTTAAGATATAAGTGGTCAGCAGGGTGAAAAATTTCGTATCATAGTCTACCTCTTCTTGCTATTTTCTACTTTTTACAGTCCTGCCAAATACGGTTCTTCAAAACTGCGACACGTTTAGTCCTGCCAATGTTTGATAATTTATTTATTATACATACCAAAATAAATAAGTACCCACCCTCACTGCTTATTGGATTTAATTTGGCATAGTCGTCGTGTCGATGTTAATCTAAATGGGCTCGCCCCAGAATTTGGTTACATGTCAGCCGCGCAGACACGCAGGACAGTGTCCAATCGTTTGTAGAACAGCACCACATTCAATGCGGAGTGGTCTATGAATTTCCACCTGACGAGGTTTTCCTTGCTTCGGCCAACCTGCATACGGAGTCTACCTGGGAGATCTATGAAAAACTATAGATATAAATGTCATACCTTAAAAATATAGGCTGATGATGGCTTGGAAAATGAATATGTAGGGATCCTACATTCTCATTTTCTATGGGGATCATTACCTTGTCACTCTTTAATACTTTAACATTCCTCAAATCACGTCACTCAACCGCTCCATCCACTCCCTTACACCACAAACTCAAAGTCACAAGAAACGCTCGACGTTCGGAGTATCGGTCAAGGGGCCAGACGACAGTTAGCGTGCTCATAAGTGCGCCTTATGCTCAGCTGACATGTTATGGCTAAGGAACAGTGTTTGATGTCGGTGACCTTCGAAGGCTTTATAAGGCCAAGGCTGGTTACAGGATCCTTTTAGTTCAAGGACGAAGAAACACGGTCCTTGTGAAGTAATGTGAATTACTTTGAACTTGTTAAGCCTTTTATTTTGTTTAATAACTGAATTATGTAGTTTTGAGAGGAAAACGAGAATCTGAGAATCTTTTCTCGTATTTCATATTTTTCTTGTTTCTTTTTCAATATATACAAGAGGCCAAATACATGAATAAAGAATGAAACTTAAGACTGTAACCATTAATTCAGCAAATGATTGTAGACCTCCCCATAGCGCCGAATTTTTTTTCATCGGTTATCAAAAATCAGCTTTTAATTACATAAAAGCTTTAAAAAAAAACAACCGACTTCCAGAAAAACACTATAAAGTGAAAAATAACTATAATTTCGGAAGTCGGTGAAATATAACCACCTTCCGAAATTAAAATTATTTTTCACTATGCAGTGTTGTTCCGGAAGTCGGTTGTTTTTTTTTTTTAATCTTTTTTTCACTTTGTAAGTTTGTAGTGTTTTTCTGGAAGTCAGTTGGTTTTTTTTTGGAAAACGTTTTGTTTTTCACTTTTAGTTATAGTAGGTACCTACCCCAAACCAATTCGAAATTTCATCATCCTTGGGGTCAAAACAATGCATATTAATGCGATAGCTGCAGCAATCGCGGTTGATTTGCTGTCATTTTTTGAAGAGTTCCGTTGTTTGTCTCTGAAAATCATCATCAGATCTATATGAAATTTAAATGGGACCATTTCGGAATAGACCCCTTTCAAACAAAACAGAATTTTGCAAATTCGTCTATATATGACGGAGTTATGCCCGACATAACAAAAATATAAACATGTCGATTTGATAACCTCCTCCTTTTTGAAGTCGGTAAAAAATTGCAATACCTACGCGGTAAAAATATGGCAGAGGATTTTTTTTAATAACCGACGAAAAACTTCGGTATCACAATCATATACTGATCGATGGTAACAGTTTGTACGTCAATTTACCTGCCATCCTGTATACTCATCTCACTGAAATGACAAGAGCATCATATTATTCATTTTCCGCAAACACATCACATGTTTTAAGTAAGCCAACATCACAAGTCGCAACTTCGCAAGATCAATAAACGTTTATTGGTATTACAACATAAAACTCAGATCGCAAGCATAAAATATTATAACTGTCATAAAAATCAATTCAGAAACTAGTTCACTCAATATCTGCAGTTTCTACTTACCTCAACTTTTGCATGCCAGCTTTCATTAAATCCACAAAGAAATCACTTTAATCAAGAACGGAGAAAAACCAACAAAAAAAAAACAGTATTAAAATCCAGGAAGAAACTGAAGAATTAGAAGCAAAAAATCGTAATGAAGGGAACTCTTACATAGAACTTTGTTCAGAGAAAACAATGAAACTATTTAAATTAAGCCGGCCGTTGGGCCGTAACGAAGGGGTTATCTAACATAAAATATTGGTTTTTAACCTTTCACATTTACATTATTGTTTGAAATCAAACAAAACGAAAACAACTAACAAGTTTTCTTATTTTTGCCAAAATCAGTTAAACAATAAATCAAGTGTCCTTAGTAAAATACCAATTGATTAAAACGTAACTCACTCAATTATCCTTATTCCTCTGTCTCAAGTTTTTTCCTTAAGTCAAAACAGCTACCTACCAGTGAAATAATACCTTATTCTACTACTAGCTTTTGCCCATGGCTTTGTCCGCTTGTTGTTGAAAAATATCCCACGGGAACGTGTTGCTGGAATTAAAAGTCCGTAAACCGGGGTTACTTTGATCAAAACTTCCATTTCATTTAAAATCGCTAATTGTGTAAAACGAAACGCAACATGCTAGTTTATTTTCTAGGTTAGCATCACTGAAGAACTGTCAAATCCTTTTCTGAGGACACGCTAGGAATTCACTAACAATTATAATTAAAAATGTTTAAATATTTTTCCTGTTGGCAGTATTTGATTTTTGGCATTATAATTAGGGTTACTTTGTAATTACGCAATAAAATCAAAGTAACCCTTCATCCAAAGTATAACTTTGATCAGACTGTTTATTTATTTTTTTCTCAAAATAAAGCATTATTTAATTTATAATCGAGAGTTACAAAAAAACCGATTATAGGATTTTTTTTGTATTTTTATATAACCACAAATTTAAGAAATATGAACCTTCAAAGTTAAAGTAACCCCAGTTTACCGGACCCTATGTGTTAATCCAGGTTATAACAACAGGTGTGCCAAATTTCAGCCAAACCTGTCCTGTCGTTTTTACGCCAATCCGGAACATAGATACATCCAGACAAACTGTTTTTATTGTTGTAGAAATTCGCATTTTTATCCTTATCTTTACTTGTTATAATAAATCAGGAATTCAGGTCATTTCTTGTGAGCCAAAGTACCAATTAAAATCGCCAATTAAAGATTAAGAACACAACAAAAATGTTTTTGTTACGTTTTTTCAACTTCCCTTTGATTTCGCCGTCCCAATATATTCAACTGTATATGGCCACCCTACTTTATTGGTATCGTAGATTCGTAGCAAGTGTTTGCACTTTGGATTATGTCTTCGCCACAGTTATTAATCAATTCTGTACGTTTACACTAAAAGCATTGAAAGGGAAAGTAGGATTTCTAGAAAAATCGTTGCGTATTACCTTAGGTATGTAGGTACTTTTCATAAATGTTCGTGTAGATAGACATTCAAAGATAGCGGAAATGAATAGTTCCGATAATGGCTACTGAAGGGAGAAGTGGCACTAGTAGCTGACATTCTATATTAAACTTAACATTGGACATCTAGAAGAGCGTTTTTTTTGGGTAGGAAATCTTCGAATAACTTCTCCCGCTCTGGGTGGAGCAGTAGGGCGTGTCAGACTTTTACTTACTAAAACCCACCCGTGTTCCCTGAGTTGCCTGTGTGCCAGAGACCGCGGTATCCTATTTTTGTCCATAAGTCAGAATTATCATTATTGGACAGTAGTATAAAATGGCAAATTGACGAAGTATGTTAATTTACTTAACAAATAATTTCCCGAACTGTACTTATCTACCGTCCAGTATACCTAACTTTCAATTGTCACCAATTAAGTTTGGTACGCAAAATAAGACTTCACGTGTATGTTTTAGAATTGCCTGGCTAGTTTTGAACTCTCAGTTTCAGAGTCTATGTATTGGTTGACTCAGCTACATAAAAAATAAACATAAATATTACATTACAACAGCACAGATATAAATTAAGCCCTAATTAAACTACAAAAGCCTTGCGCCATAACGGGAAACTCATAACACATCAAATGTCTCCAATATTGATAGCTTTCATCTTTAATTGCCGAGAAAATGGCGAATACTAGGAAATATCGATGCCAACACACCTGAACGACCATTGAGCATTATTTACCGCGGCAATTAATTCTGTTGACCATCGCCTTACGGTTGTCGTGTACGCTTGGGTTAATCTGGCCAGGCCACAAATGTGCTGCAGAAGTTCAAGTCTTAGTGAGGAATTGAAACTTTGGTTCTTAGAATGCAAGTTGACTTAAGTGCGCACCGAGGAAGAAGGAAGTTCGTTCGATCCCTTGATGTTATTTCTTAACCTTCACTTATGCAATTAATACGTTTTTTTTTTGGGTGGGAAATCATCAAATAACTTCTCCCGCTCTGGATGGAGCGGGAGGGCGTGTCTGACTTTTACTGACTAAAACTCACCCGTGTTCCCTCAGTTGCCTTTGTGCCAGGGCCCGCGGTATCTCTTTCGAACAACCCGCACACCTGGATGCAATTAATACGTTAGATATATAAGTATTCACTCTATAAATGGTACAATTTAGAAACACGATTATTTGTGGTTTCCTCTGTAAAAAAACCCAAACTGTACTCTATACTCTAAAAAACAAATAAAACCTTCAGTACGGCGTAAATATTTCAGGGGTTATCAGTATATTAATAATAACTCAATTCAAATTCAAATATTTATTGGAACTAAAAACAAGTTAATACAACTGTGTTGCAGCCAAATGCACCCATCCCCGAGGGGGAGATGTCGGCGTTCCAACATTTATAATTCTAAACAATAAAATAAAATAAACTAAATTACCATTTACAAAATGTGTATTTGTTTCAGTAATACAAAGGAAATACCTAAATTAGCACGCGAACCGCTTACTCTAGGCAAAAGCCCGGGTCAACGGCGCGTTGTGTTCCATGCGCGCCTCAAAGAGATGTCAGCACCAACTGGTGGGGTCCGCAAGGGCCGATGCCTGCCTAGGGTGCGGGTTGTTCGAAAGAGATATCGTAGTCCCTGGCACACAGGCAACTGAAGGAACAAGGGTGGGTTTTAGTCAGTATGAATCTGACACGCCCTCCCGCTCCAGCGAGATCGGGAGAAGTTATTTGATGATTTCCCAAACCCAAAAAAAAAACCGGCCACTCTTCAATTAGCGCCAGAAGCTCGTCGCGCCCTTAAGACTGGAAGAAAATGTTCAGAAATCGCAAGTTTATCTTAGGCAGAACATTGTTTCCCAGACTAGACTAAAATCATGACTAAAATGAAATAATATATCAGAACATGAGAACGTATAGCTATAGTTCGCCAACCAAAGACAGTGTTGAGATCAATTTAAAATTATGATGTCTCGTTCGGTTCTGCAGGTTTAGCATGACACTTTCTATTTCTATGAAGAATAGACACAGGTCTTTCTATACAGAGTGACATTTCGTTTCTCCATTTTTGATATCGCACCGTAGAAATCTGTCTCCAATCTGTTATTTGTCTTTCGTTTCTAACGATCTCTGCCTAGGTCCTTTTTTATGTAGACTATTTCGGAAGAACGTTTTCTATCCCAAACTGTCAAAATCTCTGACAACTGATAGTTGTGACAGTGACAGAAAATTTTATACTGTTGACACGGAACGTCATTTTTGTCTACTCTTCCGTCGACAAAACGGTCCTCGAGCTAAACCTGCTTCACTAAGAACAGGAAGCAAAAGAGCAGAAAAAGAAGAATGTTCATAATTTAACTTTTTAGCGACCTGGACATCTCCCAAAAAGAGGATACGTCAAGCAATTAATATTAACGCCCTAATTCTTTCACCTTTAACCGATCCGCAGGAATTCCGCCCTGATATAGCGGATCCGATTTCCGGAGTTACGGTACCAATATCAGGGATTTATACAAGTTAAAGCCAACCGCAAATGTCAGGTCCGGCCGTATACGGGGGCTGGTCGGCCGGATATCCGATTGTTGGTATGATATCGGTCGACCTTGGCCTACAACCGGCTTACCCGACTTTCACCCCTATGTTAATTGGCTAAATACCGTACCACAGGGTTATTTATTGATACTTAAGCATCTACGATGTTTTGATTGCTTTGGCTTTTAAAAGTGCTCTTTTTACATTTTTGTGGTAGCTTTTTAATACGCATACGAATGGTCGCTGGTCGGGTAATTCTGAAACGTGGTCATGCTTCTGCCGCAAAGACATTAAACTTATCGCAATTTAGTGAGAGCTCCTATAGCATATTTTCTCATTCCATGTATGTCTTTCAATCGTTACCACAACATTCACTTATTTTATGGACTTATCAAATCCTGAAATTAACTATTATAAACTTAATGAGCAGTGATGGCTCAGTGGTATAAGTCCCGATTTACGAGCTGTTGGTCGTGAGTTCGAACCTAGGCAGGCACTTTAATTTGTGTATTTAATTTCATCAGCACTGCTCTCAAAACGGTGAAGGAAAACATCGTGTGGAAACCGGCATGTCCTAGAACCAAAGTATCGAAGACATGTGACATCCACAAACCCGCACAGGGCCCGCGTGGTTTATTATGGCCCACTCCCTCTCTCAGTGAGGAGGCCTATGTCCCAGCAGTGGGCACAATACAGGCTGATTATGGTTTTACGCATTATTAACATGAAAGCCTCACCCCGAGGTCACCATTTTACGGTTTATTTGAGGTCGAGAACAAAGTCGTATTGAAAGGAAAACTTTTCCCTATTGCACTATTATTGTTTCAGGGCCTTTAGGTATTCGGGTCGCAATTGTATTGAGGTTTATGATCTGCGTGGGTTTGCTAGCAACTAAGTAACACCGTATCGTATTTTTATTTCTCTTTGCACGTTGAGCAAACCGAAAATTATAATGGAGTAAAGGAGTTGTGGCTCACTTTCCTTCTTGCTTATTGGTACAAGTGGATACAATAAAATAGTGATGTATCTGCAATCGAGTTTCTTCATTCAAATAACGGTATTTTAGAAAAAATAATATGAAAAAGTTTTAGGTCTTATTACAAACTAAGGGCATCAAAAAATCGATTTTGTTGATATTTTTCTTATGATTATTTTCTATAATTCTATACTTGCTAATATTGTATAGAGGTAGTTTATGAGGTGTGAGGTTGTAGGGGGTAATCTCTGGATTTACTCCTACTAAATTTTGAAAATTCTTTTACCAATAGAAAGCTACGTTATTTGTGAGTGTTATAGGCTATATAATAATCCGAAAAATGAAAAGACTTTTTCGTGGCAATCGGATTTGCAAAGCAAGTCGGAGAAAAAACAGTCAAACGAAAACGTCTTCTTACGAACGCTGCCTTAACGATGAAAGGTATAAAAAAAAGAAAAAAGTTGTAGAGCTTGATAATGCCTACAAAAAAGTTGGCGACAGCTTATGTCTTACCTTTATATTTAAGTCACAAAAAGTAGTTTCAACAAAACAAAACAAACAAATCATTTAAATCGTTAGGTCATGTTTATTGGTCATATTGTCAACAATTATGAATTCTTATCAAAATAAGTAAATATATCGTTTCAAGTGTTTAAAACAAAAGACTTTTCCCTTTTACTGCATATAATTTGGACGAATGGTTAAAGAGATAATACGACATAGGTATGGAACCGCGACCGTGTCGTAATCTATTGAGTGATATAAAAATGTTTACCACCCAACGAAGTGGGCACGGGTCAGCTAGTCTTATACGAGTAGGTATATTTGTACACATTTTTTCCAAACTTTGCTTTTAAGTTATATTAATATTTAAAGATAATTAATAACAAATCCACAATAAAAAAGGTGTTTATTTAGGTATGGTTTATACCATCGAGTCTATTTTTTTAATAAGGCCCTAATAGAAATCGAAATACCCTTTTCACAAAACTGACAACTTAGTCCGGAGCTAACTTTACCCAAGTCGAAATAAAGTTGGAATTGCAAAAACTGGCTCAGAAATTTAGGCTAGAACTAAATATAGATCACGTTTTGTGATAAGACGGTTTATGTTCACCGACACGAGATTTTTCGGCTATACATCCTGCCGAAATTACTGAATGGAAAGGCCCTGTGTTTTTAATCAATGCTTTTTAAATTGATTCACATCAAGCCGAAATGATGTCGCTACATTATGATTTTTTTTTGGTTTCGTGTGGTGCCGGACGTAAAGAATAGCACCATCCCATCTCTTCCAGTGGGTGTCGTAGAAGGCGACTAAGGGACTTACTACAGAATGGGCAGCAGCGTTCTCTATGCATTTGACCACCATACTGCGATCGCCAACCCGCCTGCCAAGCGTGGCGATTATGGCAAATCCCCCCCTTTTGGGGCAGCAGTGGACATCTTTCGGCTGATATAATTAAGACTTTTAACTTTATAAAAAGTGTGAATGAGTTTGTCTAGGTATGCACACTTAACCTTCTGATTTTCCTACAATGCACCTCTCAGTCTATATTTAAGCTTTCCGTGACTGATTGAAGATTAAATAATTACTTGCGTAGCACAGTAGACTGTAGGAGATGCAAGCAATTGAGTTTATGCTGCACTAGCTACACCCCGCGGCGATGTCTGTCTGCTTCTCATTTCCGAAACGAGCAAACTTATGATTAGTTATTTATTAAAGAGGCGTTGAATCTTGTGAATTGAAATGTAAATCTGTGTAATTTTCGTATCGTGATAGATAATCTTCGTGAACCCATCCTAGGGCTTGTTTTCAAGTGTCTGGATAGGACCTATTTTTATCAAATAAACTAAGAAATCAAAGAGAGTTTGGTTTAAAATTGTATGGTATGCTACATCATTTAAGGAGGATGCGGTAAGGTACCCCGTGAATTACAAAATTTTCTTACGTTTTTTTGGTATTTGCTGGTCAGTGAGAACGTCATTCAATGGGATGGATATGAACATAGAGGGTGGTTTATATGATTTTAATAATAATTATAATTCTGTACAACTATATTATTTGTGTTCCGGTCGCGAATCGTATTTTAATCAACGTATAACCTGACACTGCTTAGAATGACGCTTTCTATTTCTACGAAGAATAGACAGTGCTTTTTCAATACAAAGTGACATTTCGTTTCTCCATTTTTGACACCGACCGTAGATATCTTTCTACAATCTTTCGTTTCTAACGATATTTGTCTAGTTCCTTATACATTTTGACTATTTCAGAAAAATATTTTTTCCCAAACTGTCAAAATAACACTGGCAACAAACTTTTTACTCAACGGCCACAAAGTGTTACGATTATCTATAAAATCATGATTCGTTTAGAACGCATAACTGTGATAATTAATAAAAAAACATAGCTATCTTCTCCTATTGTACATCATTTAGTTAATAGTCATGTCTATTCTTCCGTCGACAAATCGGTGCTCGTGAAAAACAATAAGGTAATTTGAATCCGGACTACCTTTGCGAAACACGCTTAGCCAGAAGTCTCTGGTCAACCTTGCTATGGGAAGACAGATTAAGACACGTTATTTTTAGATTTATAGAGAAACAGGACTCAATTTCTCACTCGTATCTACATATATTAATCTTCAGTATCAGCATCAATCATCAGGCTACATCGCTCCATAGAACACTATCGGGCTATATAGCTCCACTGCAGAACTATCGAGCTATCTATCTAACAAGAGCGGAACCGTACCGTCTGCCGTCTGTTTATGGTGAACCGGGCTACGGTTAGTTCGTTTTTATTGGCGGTTTGCGGGAAAATGACTTAGTTGTAGAATGAGGGTAGTGTGGAGAGTACCTCGTGTTCGATTATCAGCTGATTGTACTGTTATCTATATGTATAATAAGTATGTTTAGAGGAAGGAAGTGTGAATAATGGTAGCTGTCTCTTTATAATTAATCTACATTTTTGACTTTCGTTAGCGTTATTTTTCCAATTCCAAAGTAAATACTTTGTGGTTTGGTAATTAAAATGTATCGGTATAGATACAATACGAGTATAAATATGGACAGTACAGAAACTACGTACAAACGTTCGAAAAAACACACGCACACAGACCCGCGAATCGACAAGACTCCTAAGCAATAGTCGCAATGGTAGTATATATGTTACGGCTAATAGCCGAAGTGCGGCTTCACCTAGTTTTAGCCGGCTATAACTAGGTGCAGCTGGACTAGCGCTCGCCGGCCGCTGCCGCGGCATCGCTCGCTGCGCTCGCTCGGCTCGCGCGTGGTTGGTCGCAATTCTAACCTAACCTAACCTATTCGGTCGGTAAGCAATAT
Organism: Antitype chi; assembly: GCA_947359405.1. NCBI lineage: Eukaryota > Metazoa > Arthropoda > Insecta > Lepidoptera > Noctuidae > Antitype > Antitype chi. The sequence continues at coordinate 18,312,792 of OX375817.1, read as the reverse complement.
GGTGCAGTTCACCATTTATCGACAGTTTATAATCTCGCGAGATAGATTATAATCTAACGGTATTTACAATTTTACGGTGACATAAGTAGGATACATCTAAGTTTAACCGGCTGCAACTAGTTGTAGCCGGCTAAAACTAGGTGTAGCCGCACTTCGGCTATTAGCCGTAACATATACATAGTCTAATTAAGTTAAGAACTGTGCCTGTGATGATTGGCATATAAATTATCTAACAGTTACTTTGAGCCTTGGATTAATACACATTAATACATTTTAAACTTGATTATGAAACCAATCAGTCTTCCTCAATACTAATGTATTATTCACTTAATGTTGTTCAGTCTTAGTTATTATTCCAGCACCCTAATTGCGTAACACGCGATTAATCATAATCGGGTTCATTTTGACAGTTCAACAATATTCATTGCGTTATTTACGTTGTTGAGCAGACACATTTTTCGAACATATAAAGCAATGGTTTAGCCATCTGTTTCAAAACGAAACAGATAATGATTAATTGTGAGTTACGCAATTAGGGTGCTGAAGTTTAGACCAACTGCGTTTACTACGGACCCATAGCAATATTAATCTATTTACTTAGTTAATTAGTGACAAACATTTCGATTAAGATACATAATAAGATATCGACACTGTCATAGCATGAAGTATATAATCTGTATGTCATATTATACTACGATATAAACATAACATCAACAACACGCCCATTCGGGCGGGAATAAGAAGGTATTCACCTTCCCATACTTCCCTCTTCTCTTCTTCTTCTCTGTCCTTCTCATACTTCTGACTTTGTTTATTCTTCCTTTCATATTCAGTCCATTCTCCTTTGGAATGCGCTTCCTCTCGATATCAGGACGGCCACCAGTCGGTATGCATTTAAGCAGAAATAGCAAAGATATTTTCTTAAAAAATAGCGTAGAGTCGTCTCAACACCTCTGTCCTATATATATATATATATATATATATATATTTTAAGTATATATTATAGTAGATATGTATGCATGTATGTGTATTATTAGTGAATAACCTATTTATGTAGGTAATATTATTTATAATTCACTATGATATATTTTATAGGTATTTCGTCATTGTTTCTCTCATCCAAAGCACCTGCTATCTAATCTCTGCACCACCCTTGGTTGACTGGTAGAGAATGCCTAAGACATTAAGTCCGCTTTTGTACCTTTTTTGTGTGCGAGAAGTTTAAATAAATAAATAATGAATACCTCGAAGGGGTAGTCAGAGGGGGGGGGGGGAGGTGAACCTATCGTAAATCCATATTTCGCCATTTATGTTTTTGTCCCATGTAATAGGAGGCGAGCCTTTTGCCATCAATCGGGCACAAAACAAGACTCCGTTCTGCTACTGAGAAATTCCAGATAGAAATAACCAATAGGTAACAGTTTGCCCGACCTGGGAATCGAACCCAAGACCCAATGTTTAGCAGTAGCGATTGTGACCATTACACCAACGAGGCAGTCCAATAATAAACTCAGTGAGAGGTAGATATCTCGAGTTAGATACAGATCGAAATAAGGATACCTACCAACACTGTCAAAGCATGAAGTATACAGTGTGTTATGTTAAACGTGGGACTTACTTTAAGGGAGTGTAGTAGGTACAGAGTTACAGACGCCAGCACATCAAGCTATCCCACTGCCCACTGCCCTATATTCCCAATTGAACATGAAACTTATGCTTTTGCAATAAAGTTGAAACTCTATCAAATAAATTTAACAGATTGGGGTAGTGTGGTGTGCTGGTCTCTGTACTGTAAAGGTTTAGTCGCTTACCGAATACAACCTTTATATACATACTGGAGCCAACGAAAGGGCTTTGTCTCATTCGAACTGTTAGGAAGTTCTAGAAGGAATCCTTCAAGTAATTTAATATAGGTTTTTTTTCGGAAGAAATTAATTGATTGGCAGCTGTAAAGGTCTCTAATACGTGGAATAAACGTGAAGTTTATATTTATACGCATATAGCGTTTTATTTATAATTTTATAGACCAGTCTATAAAATCATCCTACAGTACTCATGTAAATGAAAAACTTTTATTAAAGGACCAACACTGAAATCGCGAAAATAAAACCATGCTCTCTATATAACTATAGAGAGCAGCTGGTCCCTGCAGGGAACAGCTGAATTTTTCTTTATATTTTGGTGTCCTGTAATCCATATTAAAAGTTGTATATTTTCATGAGTACCACCACCCCCTTAAAGTATGTCCCTTTAAGGGGGTGGTGGGGCTTGGGCGGAGCACCGCCGTGTCCTCGTGGAGGCGCTCGGCGGCGGCGATCTCTCGCGTCCGGCCCTGGTGCAGGCCATGGTACGGAGCGAGAGTGAATGGTTAGCCGTCACCTCCTTCTGCGAAGCAGTAATGCTCGCGAAGACGGAGGCGGCGCACGTGAGGGAGAGGCAGTACATGCGCCCTCACGGCCGTAGTCGCCGCGGGAGACGCCCTGGGCGTCGGGAATCCCAGGCTGATTCCCGGCCACCGTAGGCGCGGGCATGCGGACGGCGAGTAATGGGTAGCTCGCTGTCCGGTAAGGACCAAGCCCGGGTCGACGGCGCGTTGTGTTCCACGCGCGCCTCAAAGAGATGTCAGCACTAAATGGTGGGGTCCGCAAGGGCTGATGCCTGCCAGGGGTGCGGGTTTTTCGAAAGAGATACCGCGGCCCTTGGCACACAAGCATCTGAGGGAACACGGGTGGGCTTTAGTCAGTAAAAGTCTGACACGCCCTCCCGCTCCACCCAGAGCGGGAGAAGTTATTTGATGATTTCCCACCCAAAAAAAAAAAAAAAAGTATGTCCCTCGATTAACCTAACATACTGTATAATCTGTATGTTATATTATACCCTAATATATCAGCTTCTCAATTAATACAGTACTGTTTGACATCTGTAACCAGTAACCAGTGGCGACCAGCAGCTTAGTCTCGTAGCACACTAATGTGATTTGCGATAGCTATCTATGTCTACAGAGTTGATTAAGTGCGACGCTGATGGCATTAGACAGAATGCAGCGCCCTCTAGATTAGATCTCATTCAATAGTTTGGAGATACGCTTTTGTCTAGGAATGTATAGAGATTCTGCGATTGCTTTTTGTTCTATTTTTCTTTTTCTTTATAGCGTGTCCATGGCTCTGGTATCTGATGAAAAAAATGAAGAAATTTATCTGAAATTTGAATGTCATTAACTGCCTAACTTAAGTGTGATTGCTCGCAGAATAGATGACCGATGGGGCCGAAAGATTCTGGATTGGCGATCGCGTACCGGGAGACGTTAAGTTGGAAGGCCTCCCAAAAGGTGGACCGATGACATTGTGAAGGCCGCACGAATCGGCTGGATGGGTGAAGCACAGAACCGGTCGAAATGGCGGTGCTTGGGGGAGGCCTATGTCCAGCAGTGGACGTCTTTCGGCTGAAATGATGATGATGATGATTTCATTATTTGAATAGATACTTAACCGATAATTTATTTTCATCTAAAGATTTAGGTTAATTTTATAACTTCAACTTTCGTTGATGTGATGTGATTTTCGTAGAATTACCTACTAGTATTGAAAAAGAGGTGCGTAAAATTGAAACTTTCTGAATATGTACAGATGACTGTGTTACTAATTCCCTTTAGTGACCTCAATCGTATACAGGGTTTCCGGTAATTAATGGATAACCTTGATATGGTTCATGGTAGAACTAATGGTCATATTGCGTACAAATTAAGCTGAGCAGGGTTTGTTTACATTCACGTTAAATACTTTGGAAACAGACAATACCTAAATTGTGCCAGTCCAAAATTTACTTACGAGTATAGTATTATCGGTAGAGTGCTTATGTTTCTTTATGTGTGGTCTGTACTTCAGTTATCTCGATCCAATTTCTTATGCGTAAGCGAACGCTGCATTTTAACTGCACTTCCACGAAAATAAACGGATTAACACTTAGCTACTTAGTTAACTTTATTACCATTGGTTTGTATCTCTTCAGCTAATACAACTGCCCACTAATCGATTTTTAGTGAAGTCTATCTCCGAATGAGAGTCCCAAATTCGGCAAAAGAGTAATTGGGTTTTCCGTTCCCAAAATTCTCGTTTATAGTCCGGAATGAGAAACGTGAATCGTGTTGGTTGGACCGCTATCACGTTGGGATCTAATAGGCAGCGGTCATCGGAGAATTTTACAAAGAAATGGAACGCAGATCGGATTTGCTGATGTCGGTTTCGTATTTGTAACGTTTGATAGTTGTTTAATAACTACTCATTTTAGGTTTGTAAATTACGTAATAATTTTAATCATAAATCTTAATAGAATCTTAAAAAGAGCAAGGTGTCTTGTCTTACCAAGGGGTAGATATCATATTACCCAGTAACTGGGTTGTTGAGGTCAGATAGGCAGTCACTCCATTTATAATACCTACTGGTATTCAGCTGCATTCGGTTAGATTGGAAGCTTACCCCAACATAGAGAAAAGTCTAAGTAGATCATCCAGCTTTTACTATATTTTAAAATCAAAAGTTACACATTTTAATAACCAACTTACCTACTGTTTCAATTAATCACGTGCATCATATTCTAATCGTTATTGTGTAAAACATAAGCTATAAATAATAGTTGATTTAAATTGATTGGATTTGATTATAATGGTGAAAATATTAGAAAATCAAATGGTAGATTATTCCGTGGCTTAGAAGTTAGACCGGATATAAGCCTACGCTACCTTAGATAATTCTGACAATTAGTAGAAAGACTCCCAACAACCTAGACTGGACCGGGTCTAGAAAAACAAGGACAGGAAGCAAGACACGAAGTGGTGTGGTATTCGAAGTGAAGTGTTATTTAAATTGGTGTGGTTGTACTAAGTGGTTTAGCTTGCGGGTGCATTTAAAATGCATGTTGGTTGATGGTCCCACGATGAGAGGATAATTTTTGCTAATGCAGGCTTCACGCATAGATGCAGAATGTTGATAATTATTTTCTATAGTAAATCAATTAGGTTAAGCTACGCTTGACGAGGTTGGTCCGTGGATGGGTGACTATCTTTACATACCAAGACCCCTCCGTGCCTAGGAAAACACGCTAAGCCGTTGGTCCCGGCTGTCATTCGTGGATCTTCGACAGTCGTTACGGGTCGTCAGAAGCCCGAAAACCTGACAACCAGTCTTACCAAAGGGTATCGTGTTACCAAGTAACTGGGTTGTGGAGGTCAGATAGGCAGTTGCTCCAAGTAAAATACTGGTATTCAGCTGCATCCGATTAGACTGGATGCTGACCCCAACATGATTGGAAAAAGGCTAGACAGATGATGACTATATTATCAGTTACTTATGTATCATTAATTTTTGCTTAGTACGTTTGTTTTAGCTTCTTAATTAAATAAATTTCCAGTGCTTAAATTAATTCTACACTTGCCAAAACTGCTTTAATTAAAATTCGAAGTACCCCGTGTGCACTTGCGGCGCAATTAACTTAGCTCTGCGATTTTAATACAGATTTTTTATTTAATTAAGGTTACTTTTTGCAACACGCATTTTTTTTTTCAAAATCGAGTAGAAAAGTCGAAAATACATCAAATAATCCACCACGCGGGCTCTGTGCGGGTTGGTGGGTATCACATGTCTTCGAATTTTGGTTTTTAGGACATGCCGGTTTCCTCACGAAGTTTTCCTTCACCGTTTTAAGCGCAATGGTGATGAAATTAAAAACACAAAGTAAAGCACCTACCTGGATTCGAACTCACGCCCTACGTCTTATAGCGCATTATTCTGCATGTAATACTGGCCAGCTATTAATATATACCTAAAGAAATAAAAATACCTACCAACATTGTAAAAAGAAGTAACTCAAACTACAAAAAAAAACACGTGTTTCAAGCTTACCGTGGGTAAAACTTCCACTACAGATAATAAACCCATACATGCAATAAAGCTAAGCACCATACCGTGAACTAGATTCTATTTAAAGTTCAAAGAGTCAAGAGATCAGGCAATTATGTTTTAATGCAAACGAGGAAACAGTTTAACTGGCAATAAACACAGTAACGGCTCAGTTACTGAGTTTCGTCGCGTTACATATGAAAATATCTGCCAATTAAGATCAGTTTTAACAACATTTTAAACAGCATTTCGAATAGAGAACTATATTTGAAATGCTGTTAAAACTGTTGCAGCTGCGTTCGTTTCATTTTAATTTAAATATTTATGTTGGTTTTATACACGCTGTATGTTAAGGTAATGCATTGTTTGTAAATATTTCTAATTAATTTTAGACACTGTATGTATGCATAATACTTTGAACTTTTGTCAGATGCCGTGCTACGCCGCAAATTATGGTATAAATACTTACAAACATGTCTTATTCCTAAAAAGTCCAAGTCCACTTGACAAGCAGTAAAGACTTAATTCTTATGTTTTTACTGTAACGACACAGCAGTATTTAACAGTTTAGCTTTTGTCATTTTCATCCTGAAACAGAAATACTTTAGTAAACCTGCTTTTGTTTTCATGGTCGTGATCGCCGTGATCGAGTGTGAAATACATGCCTTCAAACTTTTTGTAACCAAGCAACTTATATCAGCATTTCCTAATTTTAATAATATACCTAATTATTGAATTTCCATTACTATGAAGGGCTTTTTTTTGGGTGGGATATCATTAAATAACTTCTCCCGCTCTGGGTGGAGCAGGAGCATGTTAGACTTTTACTGACTAAAACCCACCTGTGTTCCCTCAGTTGCCTGTGTGCCAGGGGCCGCGGTATCTCTTTCGAACAACCCGCACCCCTGGCAGGCATCGGAGCTTGCGAGTCCCATCAGTTGATGCTGACATCTCTTTGAGGCGCGCGTGGAACACAACACGCCGTCGACCCGGGCTTGGTCCTTACCGGACAGCGAGCTACCCCTTACTCGCCATCCGCAAGCCCGCGCCTACGGTGGCCGGGAATCAGCCTGGGATTCCCGACGCCCAAGGCGTCTCCTGCGGAGGCTAGGGCAGTGAGGGCGCATATACTGCCTCTCCCTCACGTGCACCGCCTTCCTCTTCGCGAGCATTACTGCTTCACAGAAGGAGGTAACGGCTACCCATGCACTCTCGCTCTGTACCATGGCCTGGACCAGGCCCGGACGCGAGATATTTGCCACCGCCGATCGCCTCCACGAGGACACGGCGGTGCTCCGCCCAAGCCGGGCTACCTCCACCGTATGCTCGACCGTGTTCTCAGAGCGATCTTGGCAGTGGAAGCACCCGGGCGTTTCCTCCCGCCTTATGCGGAACAGGAACCTCACGAAACAACCGTGTCCAGTGAGGACCTGCGTCAAGCGGAAGGTGAGGACGCCGCCGCCGTGCCGCCTATCAAGCCACTCTTCAAAGAGGGAACTTACCGCCGATACTATGAAGGGCTTTCGGATCGGTTAGGTTAAACACGATAATCCGTTGGTCCCTGCTGTCATTCGTGGATCTTTGACAGTTCTTACGGGTCGTCAGAAGCCGGAAACTTTGACAGCCAGTCTTATCTTAGGTTATCGCGGTACACAGTAACTGGATTGTGGAGATTAGATAGGCGGTCACTCCTGGTAAATAAATAATGCATCCGATTAGACTGGAATCCTGAAACTTTCTAGAACCAAACGTCATAAATCAGTATTTCCTCATTTAAAATACCATAATTATTAAAATTCCTTAAATCCTTTTAGTTTAGCACGATGCCTATAAAAGCATAACAACAGCTTAAATCACACAGCTTTTATTACAGCCCTTGTCCACTAAATCACTAGCGCTTGGTTCTCACACGAGCCAATGTCCGTAATATTAACTGTTAGAATTAATAGCGCAGACGTTTATAGTAAGTATTCCAGGGTTTATAGTTCCTTCAATATTCTTGAAGAGTTGGAAATGGAATTAATATTTTATGCTTTATATGGTATACTTCAGAAATAAATCCTGACTAAACGATACCTATTCACAAATTTAAAAATGGCGTCAAAAAATTCATCCGCAATTCAAAAATTAATTCAAAGAATGGAATAATTTAAGTGTGTGTAAAGATTCTGTGAGCTTTAATTGACGTTTTTGTAGACTAGAAAGGGGTCGAGATGACGACCAGCACCCTAATTGCGTAACATACGATTAATCATAATCTGTTTCATTTTGACAGTTCAACAATTTTCATTGCGTTATTAACATTGCTGAGCAGACACATTTTCCGAACATATGAAGCAATGGATTAGCACTCTGTTTCAAAACGAAACAGATTATGAGTAATCGTGAGTTACGCAATTAGGGTGTCGGTCAGACAATGTTGCGCGAACCCCAAATAAATTGAGATAAAGGCACGAGAATGTTGATGAAGGATTTCCTAGTTGTTTTAGCCATGATGTTTAAATTGAGAATAAGCTCATTGTAATTACATACCAAGCCTTGACTAATGAAATGAGGGACAGTTAAGTATCCATTCCATAAGATACATTGATGACCGATAGACTTATGCCGTCTATTGGGACAGGTCAGCTCGAAGCTGCAATGACTCTTTCTTAAATAGGTCTTTCCAGTGACCAGTGGCGAAGGGTCAATACAAACTAATTCCCATCGGCTTCCCTTTAAGAAATCCCAACTCCCAAAGATCCACCATACATTTCTTCAAAGTAAAATTATTTTTGATGTGTTTCTAAGTTGTGCTGAAAAATTGCCTGCGCGAAACGAAAACCAGTTATCAACCGTACAAAATTCAAAATTGAAAGTGGAGCTTTATTCTCTGAAGAAACTAAGCTACCATCAAGCGGTGAGTGTTTTTGTTTTGGAACGGCTTGCTTGCCCTGTCCATAATTCCACCCCTCGCCACTGTTCCAGTCATGTCCATGCATTGACTCACATAAAATCGTAAATACATATGATGTTTTGACTTTAAAAGAGACCATGGCCTCTGAGTTTGTTCGGCTTTTCTTCTCAGGGATCCGTCATTTCCTATGGCCGGCGCCACCTAGTTTAAAAATATTGACGTTCAACGAAATATTGACGTCTAAATCTAAAGTGTCTTAATAGATATGCAATTTCATTTCATTTTAGCGCAACCCCCAGGGTCTGACGTACATCAAAAGGTCACGCATAGTAGGAAAATTAAATTGCATGAACTCTTTATGGTTTTAAAAAAGCAAGTTAACACTTTTCAGAGTTTTAAATTTATAACTTTTTTGTCTCGAAAATTTTATGACTTCGACATAGAAGGAATGTATTAGCAAATAATGAACATAGATTTTAGGAGTATTCCCATTTGAGCACCAATTTTTAGAGCTCATGGACCTTTCCTGCTCTTGGTGATCAAACAGGAAACTTCAGTTTTTTACAAAATACTCTTTAACTTACCATGCAATTTTATACCTAATGCAAATGAAAACTAACTAAATCAATTTGCCCATAAATTAATTTTGTAGGTACTTTATCAAATCCAACAGCCCAACCATAAAACAATTAACTAAAATAATTGTATGTTTTCAAGTCTATTGTTAATGCAGATTAGACTTAATTCATAACATTTGCATACAAGTAGAGGTCGCGGGGTCGCCCGGTCGCCTGCCGGCCGTCGACTGAACTACAAGATGCATCATTGTGTTCACGACCTTAAGATAATGAGGTTGAGCAGAACGTGTGGTTTATTGTGCACCGTTATTTACTTATGACCGAGTAAGTACGGTCGCGAAAAGTATCCCTATAGGTACCTAGGTAATATTACGAGTAACGGTACAACCTAGCCTTCTGATTTTGTATAAGTACTTATAAGTTTGCTCGATCAGGGTAAGCTACGCTTGCCGTGGTTGGTCCGTGGATAGGTCACTATCGTTACATACCTACCAAGACCCCTCCGTGCCTCGGAAAGCACGTGGATGAATGGTGGTGAATTCGTGGATGTTTAACAGTCATTATGGGTCGTCAGAAGACTGAATTCTGTCAACCAGTCTTACCAAGGGGTATCGATTACCCAGGAAATGGATTGTGGAGGTCAGATGGGGTGATAATAGGTGGTCTGGGACCATCATACTGCAAAAGAAATGCTTATTTTTTGCAGGTAAAAACAAATAAATGAAAAAAAAAATTGTTGCCCATTTGCCATCTTATCTTCTTGACAATTAAAAACGAAAGTGGTGGTGGTGTAAAACTTGAAAGTAACCAGGCTGAACAATCCTCTAAAATTGATATAATGTTATTATTCTAAGTTATAAATGAAATAAAAAGATAATACTAGTTTTGGAATGAAAGACAAACTTCAAGCCACCAATTTAATTTGACATCGAGTATCACAAAGATTTATGCCTCCAATACCGACAATATCCATTCCGTCCGCTCATTTAACTCGAAGCTTCCTCTAAAGAGCCCTACAATAACATCGAGACAGCAAAGCACTCCTACGCACAGTTTACTACCAGTAGGTAAAGACCGGCGCTCACTAGGCCGCATGACCGCGGTGTGCCCAAAATTCAAAAAAGTGTCAGATAGAATGGTGATAAAAATATGATTCGCGACTGCAAACATAGTTTCTACAGAATTGTAATCATAAGAATCCTAGTTCCTACAAACGTGAAAGTTTGTATGTTTAGAAGTTTGGATGTTATGTATCACGCGAACACGGGTTAACGGATTTGGATGAAATTTGGCACACATATAGATAACCATAACCTGGATTAACTTGTAAGATAGTTTTTTTTCCCGGTATTTACCCCACAGGAACGTATCCTGTGGGGTAATTTTCAAAAGGAGACAAAAGCTACTTACTGATCAGTATAACTCTATTAGTTAGAATTGGCCTCAAATATCTTGATTTCAAAAAATAGTAATGCACCTTATCAACGTAATGTGAGTGCTAAGTGTATGAAAATAACATTTAAAATGATTTCCGCTTGCGATAATTCTTTGCCATGCCACATCGCGCCACGAGCGACATTCTCCTGTCGACGCAACATTTATTTTTTGGAACGAAGTTCCTTATCGCGCGTTGTGAAAGGGGGCTAGACGGAAAAAATTCTCACGAAAAGTTGTTACGACACTTTTTGCTATAGTAAGCTATTGTAAGCTGTGCGGCGTGCGCATGTTTCTCTGTCTGTCCCTCTCTCTCTCTCTTATAGAAAGAAAGCCAGACATTTTCATTTCGTCTTTTTTTTTTTTAACTTCGTTCCATCCGGGTGTCCCTTGACACCTCTCAAGTTTTTCTTCCATACTTGTGTAATATCTCGGTTGTCGTCATGCCGCGCCGTGAGCGCCGGGCCTTAATTCCCAGCGATTGCGCCGTCATAGCTCATCTCCAACAGCTAACAGTAGGAAGCTGTAGGGAGCTGTCAGAGGTACAATTCAGATTCCATTACGAGGAGCTTGGATTTGTTTAGTATTTTATTACGGGATATAGAGGGGTTTATTATTTATGGTTGGTTTCAACTTCCGTGTAGAAACTGCTTGTCTACTCAATACAGGTAATTATTAATTTCGCTGGCAAAAAAACTGTAAGGTAAATACAAATATCTCACATTCCTCTGCAAGCTTTCTTGATGAGGAGATTTTTTATTACCGCTGGGTGTGTTCCGGAAGTATTTGCTAATTTCTACATTTATGTGCTGTCCAGTCGCTCGATGTAAAATACTGGTATTCAGCTGCTTCCGGTTAGACTGGAAGCTGACCCCAACATAGTCGGGAAAAGGATGGTGCTGATGGATTAATGTGCACACATACCTACATGTGTACGAAAAATACGTACAAAGGTATTTATTGGTTATTTCTAAAGAAATCTCTTCTTGCATACCTACGATAGGAGAGAAGATAAAAAGAGATGTAGACAACGTGTGTAAGATGGTAGAAGGGAAAATAAAATATATGTTAAAACTTTTTCTTACATGAAATTTAAATGGGACCATTTCGGAATAAACCCCACCCCAGTCGAACCAAAAATAATTTTGGAAATCCGTCTTTAAATGATGGAGTTATGCCCGAACATACCTACATAAAAAATATACATATCTATATTTATATAAACATGTCGAATTGATACCCTCCTTCTTTTTTAAGTCGGTTAAAAATCAAAAACAATTCTCAATACTTATAGTTTAAATATAAATATACTACATGCTAATGCTTTGTTGTTTTTTCTTTCTATGTTATCTTTATCTTACTTCTTCCCTATTGAAAGCCAATTCCTGGTGAAAATTATTCCTCGTTGGGTAGTAGGTAAAGAAGCAGACGGCTTATTACAAATCCTATGCAACTACTACTTACTTACTGTACCTACTAATAATGGCTATTGACTAATGCACTTACATCCGCCAAGGGGGCCAGGGGTCCGGGTCTGCCAGGGGTGCGACTCTGCCGGGTGTGCGGGTCTTCCATGGGTGCGGGTTGTTTGAAAGAGATACCGCGGCCCCTGGCACACAGGCAACTGAGGGAACACGGGTGGGTTTTAGTCAGTAAAAGTCTGACACGCCCTCCTGCTCCACCCAGAGCGGGAGAAGTTATTTGATGATTTCCCAACCAAATAAAAAGAGGGTGATTCAATCATACTAAACAACTTTCGCTATGAAACTCATATCCGATTCGTAAAAAAAACTTCTGCCATTCACTCAAAGCCAAATTCAAAATAGTCCGTCAGTGTACCTACCTATAGGAATTCGATTTTATTCACGATTTGTTTATGAAAGCGTTTTAATGACGCCCTCTTGACCGATGCAGGTGATAAAGGACATTGCTCTGCGTCCATACATTGTTGGCCCTGGACCCAAGAGCATCGGATAATTATGTATTGTATTCTCTATCATTTGGAGACTCCTAGAAGATCTTGTTTTTATAGCGGACTAGCTGCAGAAAAGATATATTTCAAAAAAAGTATCAGATTTTGAGGTTATATAACAATAACAACGAATATTAAATGTAGGTACCTACCATGATTTTTCATAGCTCTGAGTAATTTTTAAGAAACTGAAAAGTAATATCATAATACCTACCTAGATAATTAGGTACCTATGCAGTTATTTTTCTAAAAAATGGATGCAAGTGCAAAATTAATATACATGACACGTTCACCGGGTAACAATGACACGTTCACCGGCAAAACTAGGGATGTAATATGACACCATTAATCGATTTTTCGATTATGATTTACTGTGGTCTTAAATTATTACAGTCTTACATCTACTTTGTCATATAAACATTACAAGTATGTATGACAGTGGTTTATTTTATATATAACAACACTCTTCTATACTGGTAATAATAATATATAATAATATCTGTATCTAGTTTGCAATATTGTTTTTTAAATAAAACATTAGGTAATTGTGATGTGTTTAGTAAAAATAAGTATTTTTTTCGTTTAATGAACCGCAAAAGGAGCGTTATTTTTGTATTAATTGTCGTAAATAATGAATTAGTTTGAATGATTGTATAGAAATAAATAAGTTTTGATTATTGTATAATATTATTCTTACTACCTATTTAAATTGGAGTATGACTGCATTCATAAAGTATTTTATTAGGTTTTTAAAACTACACTTTAGAAAAAAAAACACAATCGATCGATTAATAATTCAATCGATCGATTATAATTGATCGGACATCCCTATTTCACTTTTGACACGACATAGGTGAAGATGGCGATGTAATGATAGTAGTCGCATTAAATTCTATTAAAAATACATTTTGGAATACAGCTAGTCCGTGATACAGAAGTATTTGCAACTTATATAATAAAATAGGCGATTAATTATCGTATATTCTCAAACTCTTCATTGCACAGGGCCATTTTGAACATTGTCTATTATCACCCTGTACTGTATTTGCGTTCTGACTATCCCACATCTAATTCTCGTATCATTTTGTTTCAGGTAAGATAGAGCTTGAGTCTTCCTGCGCGCAACATCATGTTACTAACCACAGCTTCCTGGACAAATTATCTCGGAGGTATGAATTAGAAGATTAAATATGGAGTAGCCATTTTAAGTCTGCTGTGGAGAGATAAAATCAGACAATTACAATAATAAGAACAGCAATAAACAAATAGATGTAATTTAAACAGCAATATTCTCAAGAAACCCGTATCGCTGTCAACAAGGAAAGTGCCCAAAAGACTGGCAGCATTACCACAATTTATGGCGATGCTGATTCTTTGGTCAAAAAATAGGCCAGCTCCTGTCACGTGACGAGTCGACCAACCGCTTGGCGATGTCTTTAAAAACCAAGAGAGCACTGGGACCCCAGGGTCCTAGTGTTTTAGCTCCAAAGCGATCGAAAATAAATATATTTTTTAAATAATTATTTATCTTTGCCATTTAATAGAGAAGAAATTTAAGACTAATGACTACAGAAATAAATCGGTAAATTATTTGAATGAGTTCCACTCATTAAAATAATTTACCGATCATATTTTAAAATGTTGTAATGAAAAAAAGTGTTGTATAACACAGTTAGCCAAAACGTTCGGGTTAAAAAGTAACATCTTGCTAGCCGGTGACTACACTTCCCAGCATTGGGAACATAATCCACAACTAGTCTCCATAAGGGGAACCTAGTCGCGGGCTCGAACTCACTGGTGGGCCTGGCTAAAAATCACGCTGTCTCACCAGGCTTCGTGTCCGACAGAGGTAGTATCAGTTATGAGCAGTTAGACGCTAGTCTACACGCACAACGTTATTGAGTAAAAAATTCGCGAAAAAATTAAGAAAAGTCCTTTGGAAGAACGGGTTTTATGAAAAAGCCAATGCATAAATCAATGACTAATAAAGTTTATTGAACTTTTCGATAATTGAACTTTATCGGTACTGACTTGGTTTTGGAGATTTTACACTTCTTTTATTACTTAAACACGCCCAAAGTTAAGTAAAATTAGCAAGAAAAACGAATCTTTGTTGTCTCCTAACTTTTTAATGGGTTTTTATTTTAGTATTCTGTTTCCGTACCGACAATATTAATAATGAGACAAAACAATATCATATTTTACTTTGAATTTGCCATGTCAGACAGTGGAGTAAAACACTCCCGAAGTTTGTATGCAAAAAATGTGGACTAGGTTCACCTTAACCTGCGCAAGAGCACCATATAAATTCCCAAACACTCTCCCATAGTAGACAAAGATATTAAACCCGAGTGCGTGAGTCGTGACGCACGTTGGCAATATATCCCATTGGCAAGCTTAGTTCATGGACAACATGACAGGTGGCGCTACCTGCCTCCATTCGCGGCCATTACAGGTGACTTTAATTTATTATTCACGTATTTAATATTGTTTTGCATGTTTGGAAATGGATATTGCTGGTGGAACTGTTATTCGTCTTAAGGTGAATCTAGTCCTATTTTTTCCCATACAAACTTCGGGAGTCTATTACTCCACTGTTCGACAATGTATTTCAAAAATAAAACATGGGATGGCCATTAATAAGTTAGGAGCCAACAAAGATTCGTTTTTCTTGCTATTTTAACCTAACTTTGGGCGTATTTAAGTAATAAAAGAAGTGTAAAACCTTCAAAACCAAGTCGGTACCGACAAAGTTCAATAAACTTTTTTGGTCATTGATTTATGTATTGGTTTTTTCATAAAACCCGATCTTCCGACGGACTTTTATAAATTTTTAACGCATCTGTTTTACTATAAATGATCCTGCGTCTCACGTCGTCTTATTGCTCATCATTGATACTACCTCTGTCGGACACATGCCCAGTGAGACAGCGTGCTTTTTAGCCAGGCCCACCAGTGAGTTCGAGCCCGCGACTAGTTTTTTTTTTTTTATTATTATTACAGAAAGCTTACAGACTAATAACAAAACTAAAAATCATTTGTAGGCAAGAAAATTTGCTAAATTACAAGCTTCCACATATATACATCTAGTTACAAGTACTACGTTGACTATGTTAGTTACAGCGATTTACAAATCAAAAGAACAAAAAAATAAAAATAAAATAATAAGACTTAATTAATTAGTCGAGTCGTGCAACATTAAATATGAACAACCACAAAACATTACTTAAACTCCTAATTTTTCATGACTATCCTCAAAATATTCCTTATTCAGAATCTTTCTAATACTGTGTGCGTTGGTGCAAAATAGATCGATCTCCAGGTGCGATGGTAAGCTATTGAAGGCTTTTACACTACGAATGAAAAAGACGTTGCGTCTGTAATTGGTCGATGCGCATGGTGCCTGCAGCAGAGGACGTGTGCGTAGGTTAATTTGATTAGTTCGAAGAAGTATTTTGCTGAGTAGTTCCGGACAATCAATCGAGCCATTTGCTATGCCTACCAAAAAACATATGTGTGTCCCTTTAAGTGTTCATGGTGCAACTGGTCAGACGGTATAACGATATACATAATAGAGGCCAGGAAACAGATCTTTCAAAACAACTTTGCACTTTAGAGCGAAAAATATCCTAAGTACAACCAGCACCCTAATTTCGTAACACACTATCAATCACAATCTGAATCATTATAAAGGATATTGCTAATCCATTGCTTCATATGTTCGGCTTCTTATGTCATTGCTTCGCGTTATTGCTTCTTATGTCTGCTCAAGTATGTAAATAACGCAATGAATATTGTTGAACTGTCAAAATGAAAACCACCTACTGTTAGTGTGTTACGCAATTACCCCGCAAAAACTTATCGGATCATTTTTCTTCTTCTGTTTCTTGATTACGCTTAATGTAAGCGAACATATGATATATCTTACTATATAAACATCGAGATTAAAAACAAAAACAATACCTATTTATGGAGTATACGACTAAACGCGCCAGAAACTACGCCTACAGATTGAACACCGACAAGACTTTACTTCGGTTGAAATAGGTTCATTTTATTTATGTAGCATCTACATAAAAAGAATCTACATAGAACGTTGAAGGCCTTACAGACTAGATTTGTAGACGACTTTCTATTCTGTATTTTCTAAGTACCTGGTACTTATTGACAGGCCTGCACTGTCCTCCCATACCTATTATAATTGTAATTTGAAAACATTCTAAAAGCCAATTATTTTTAAAAGAGTAACCGTGGAGTTTCATTTTCAGACGAAAATGAAACTCCACGGTTACTCTTTTAAAAATAATTGGAGACCCATAGGAAGCGACAAATTGGAACCGTGCACCTAGCTTTCAACGTTTCATAAGTGCTGCCCATGCAGGTTTATGTGAAATAAAATATTTGGATTTTGTTTTATTTTTATTTTTGATAACACTAATCTATATTTTTACATAAAGGTAAGATTTTCTAGCTAATCTCTCTGGCCCACTCCATCAGGGTCCTCGAAACTTAGCAACCACACTTTCAACTTACAACCCACACAGATCAAGCAGTTTTCCAACTACATGAAGTTTATTTCGTTCTAAATCGTCGCGGGTAACAAACTGCACGCTTCTGATTTTACTCGGGCACTCCAAGATGTTGGTACACGTAATGCAATTGCTCGTCCAAGCAATTGCAGTAATAAGTGCTATAATAAATTTAGATTTAATTGAGGATACACGTAGAAGATACGAGGACACAGGAATTGAAAGAAATAGAAAGAAAGAAAACTGTACTACATACTACAGCTAAATTAAATTGATGTGTCTGTTTGTAATGTAAAAATAACTCAAACTCAAACTCAAAGCATTTATTTCAATTAGACCATTTACAGGTACTTTTGAATTGTCAAAAAGTCGACCAGTTGGAAAGTTGAAGCTAGTTGCCCATTCCAAAACGTAGATCTCTATGGAGAAGAACGGGCAAGAAACTCCATGGACAAGTTAACAGTTTTTTACTTAATGTAAGTATATGAAAGTATATACGTTACTCAAAACAAAAAATATATTTTTAAATGTTGGCTGTCTGTCTGTTTTGTGCCGCGGCAGCGGCCGGCTAGTGCTACTTCCATGTTAGTGGCAGTTACTTAACTATTTAGTAATAGCGCAAGGATGAGCCCTGTCGGCGAAGAGCCCTGTTGGCAAATAGTCCTGCCGGCGAAGAGTCCCGTGGAAGTAAAGTCTTGTCGGTGTTCAGTCTGTCGGCCGGCGTAGTGTCTGTCGGCGTTTAGTCGTACACTGGTCTGTTTTACTTTTACTATGGCGAGATTTGCACTGGCGGATAGCTGATGTTATAAGGAGTAGCATAGGCTACTTTATGTCCCGGTAGCAGGTTCCCGTGGTAATAATTATTCTGATTTATCCAAGATCCACGCGGGCGAAGCAGCATGCAGCATCTAGTCCAAAATAAAAAAATATGATAGGCAATAGGCAGTTCTATGGCACACAGCATTAATTGAATATGCCTACCAACTTTGACATCCAAAACACTTTTCATTGTTTAAGGGCATTAAGTCTAGGATTGTGAGCTGCTGGCCCAGTGGTATCGGCCTCGACTAACGAGTTGTTGGTCGTGAGTTCGAACCCAGGCATGCGTTTTACTTTGTGTAAATTATCTGCACTCAAAATGGTGAAGGAAAACATCGTGAGGAAACCGGCATGTTCTAGAACCAAAAACTTGAAGACTTGTGACATCTACACTCCCTCTCACCGAGAGGAGGGCTGTGTCCCAGCAGTGGGAACAACATAGGCTGATTATGAAGTCTAGGATTTGAACTCCAGTTGAAGTTTACCTGCAGTTGGGTATGGAGTAATCCTTCTATATTCATTAATTTTAACCATATTTTGGCGATTGACACCAAGATACTTCCCACACACCTCAAGATTGTCACGTCCTTTATAGCAATTGGGTAGGTATGGCTATGAAGCAATCTTAAACCTCCATTAATTCTACCTCCTCTTCCAAGTCTGCTCGTCCTTAAACCAGCCATTTCCTATTACACGCAATATATTTCAATCGCTATGCGGTTAACTAATAGCTCCCGTGTTACGCGTTTCTCCTCGCACGTACCACTGTTCAGTGTTCCTCGTTTATCTGCGCTTGTTCATTGGTCGAGCAGATTCTGTTATAAGTGCTACCGGCACCACCGCTGCCGTACTGCGATGCAATTTGATTTAGCTGCATCCGTTCGAGTTTGCAGATTAATTTGAACTGTATAATGTTACGAATATGAATGAACTTTGTAGGGAACGTGCACGAACTTTAGACGGCAGCACAAGGTATAGGTGCATATATTATTCTAGTTAGATTTGTGATGTGCATCAGATCTGAAGACTATCTGCCTCAAATTAAACGAGACTTCCGGCGACTGCAACCACAATTAACTGTAACCGCGGTCCCAGTTGCCGGATCCATTAATTTTTTTTCATCCGGCGACTGGGACCACCTATAAATGAATAAATAAATCTACTGTTCAAGCCAAAAACAGTACAGTCAAACGAAAAAGTGATTAAAGTAATAATTAAACGGCGGGATAGCTGCCTAACACACTAACAGGAGAAATGGCGTTCATTTTGACAGTTTAACAACCTTAGTTGCGTTATTTCCGCCGTTGAGAAGACCAATTTTTCGAACATCTGAAGCTATGGATTAGCAATTTCCTTCAAAATTATTTCAATTGTGACTGATGATTGTGTTTTACTTAATTAGGGTGCTGATTCGGAATATGCATTGCATCTATCTCGATTCTGTACTTCATCATGCATTGCATCTCGACATTTATCTCAACTCTCTAGTTCATCTTGCATTGCTTCAATTTTTCTAGTTTCCGTACGTTTCTGGCTTTTAACTGTCCCAGCCAAATTACTCACAAACTCAATGTTTCGCAGACACCATACCAAAACGGAAACCACTAGCTACAATCCGACTTGACGCTCTAACTTCGTTATGATCAACCATTGTCTTAGTACAGTCTGATGGCGAACGAGTATTATCCAGAATATGTCTGCTATAAAACAGTATCGAATAACAATTATTTCGATATAAGCGACGATCGCAATCAATTCGCCGAGCTGGCTAATTGCAGCACCTCTGTTACGCACTGCCAATGTTTAATGGAGGACAGAAGGCCTAGGTCCCTTCCGAAATAATTTGCAGGGTAGGTCGAATTGCCAGTTTCCAGTTGGTACACTCATGGTTCAAAATAGCGTAACACTTTAGTTTTCAAGTTACAAGATAGTAGGCCTCCGGGTCGTTATTTGACAATCCTTCTTGTCGCTCGATATTCTGTGTTTTGACGATAAATGATTTTATTTCTGTATGTAGGTTTGTCCAAACACTTTGAGACGTCAATCATATTTTTTAAACTAGATGAGGTCGGCGTTTCCTATCCGACTACTCCGAGAAGAAAGGCCGAACCAACTCAGAGGTCACAGTCTCTTTTAAAGTCCAGACATAATTTTGGTCTGATTATGTGAAGACCATTAAGATCAATAAGAAATGTCAGCTTCTTACAGATTTGCTCGATTTTATCGATGTTTTCTGTGGCTTGTTAACGATATATCTACAGCGGCGATCGATGAAAGATGCGATGTCGATCATCTGTTGCTTACACATTTACTTATTCGATTTTATTGGATCACGTCTTGATCGGCAAAAATCTCAAATTCAAAATTATTTATTTGTGACACATAAGTAACATGATGTTATGAAATAAAATAAAAGTTGTATCAGTATGCGCTGCCTTGCATGGCGTACATTTTTTTTTTTTTTTTTAGGTGCGGATTCTATTTTATACGATAAAAAGAGTTGGATAACGAGGATTAAATTTACATTAAGCCAATTACGCAAACCACCTGTTGATTAGCGTGGGTATAATGGCATCATGTCTGCTGCATTTCTTCTTATGATTCTCTGTACGAACTAGATTTTCTGCATCTTTTCTGTACACTGTGTTCTCATTCCTGGCACTCAGTTGAATCACGCACGCTGTAAGATAGGTACACATAAATAATGTATAGTAGGTACCTATATATGTAGGTGAGTCTGTGTAGGCAAATAATATAGGGAAGGTAATTAAGGTAGGAGCGGAGAGAAATATATCTTAGCGCCGAGAAATCTTGGGTACGTGGGTTTTCCATAATATTTTCATGTTTGCCTTTTTAAAACTCGTCGTTAAGATTCCTTGTTTGTGTAAGTAGTACCTATAATGCTTTAATTTAGGATAAATAATATGAAGAAAAATAATGTTCAGTAAATGTTAAGTTAAATCTGGAGTAAGATAATACTGAACTTATTCTTATGCAATAATTACCAGAACATTGACCTTTATGTTTTCCATGGGGGTAGACTGTAAAAAACGCGATGTGATCCTTAGTTTTCTTGCTTATCTTTTTTTAACTTGCGACGTCCAAGTGTATGCCCCTTTCAATTAAGTACCTACTATTTTTTTTCTTAAAAACTTAAACCTAGAAGTTTATTATAAGTATTTCACCTTTTTAGTTATGGTACCTATTCCACACCAATACGTAATCCACTTCTTGCTATGCAAACAACAGTGACAAGAAAAATAATCAAGATTTACAAAGTGGATTAAATACGTATCATCGAAGGTAACTCAGACACTATCCAAAAAAAATATATAAGGGATAACCACGCAAGATTTTCTACCAAAAAAAAAAAACAAAATCTATCCACAATTGACGAAAATATAGATGAACATAATTATTCTTATTATACAGGACTTTTTTTATTCTGTGCGCAAACTTTAACCATAAATTCAGCAAACCATTGTAGATCCACCAGCGAAGAAAGTTTTGCAAAAAAATCAGCTGTTTCATAGAAAAGTGGAATACCTACGCGGTCAAAATGTATGGAACAGCTGTTGTTTTTCTTTTTGTATTACCGATGAAAAATATGTAGAACGATATGCTGAATTCATGGTTACAGTTTGCGGAATGGATAAAAATTTGTCCTGTATAAAAACATATACAAACGAACACATAGCCTCCTCCTTTTTGAAGTCGTCTACAAAGAATAGTATTCAATTCAAATCGATTAACCCATTTAAAGTTAAATAATGACGAAGAACAAGGACACCAAACAACAACAATTAATACACTAAGTCATTACTGGCCTACATAACAAATGTGTTCTATATAAAAACCTAATTTACGCGCATTAGGACATTGTGGCGTGTTGCCTAATCGCGCCGAGTCATCGGCCGCGCTCATTAGGGGAGGCACCCTTAAAATATACGGATATATTCTTCTTAGATGATAAGTAATGTGGTGTTTGTTTAGGAAATATAAATACGTTGTCATCATACTTTGGATGTATGGCACGATGTTGGTTTTTACAACACGGTTTCACAAATGCATTCCTACCTCCACCACTAGATGAAATTGAAATATTTTAGCATTGCTTTACGTAAATAACAAAATTGGATTTTCCAGAACTAAGAGTTTAATTTTAAAAATCTCGCATAAAGAGTCACTCCTTTAAGTTAGTCAGTGATTTATTACGTCCCAAGACAATGCAACAGAGCTTTGCTTTTATTCTATTTTTCTTTCACCTGAAACTTATTTCTTGCATAACTTGAAAGTGACAGCCCTGTTGTGATAGAGCGGGCGGGCACGCGAACGACGTCAAACTGTATAATGTCATTACTTCTTGCGCATTAAGTCGGGAAATTTATTAATACTCAAGAATTTGGCCAATCTATATAAATAATAATACATTTTCCAAAAAAAAACACTACAAAGTGAAAAATAACTTTAATTTCGGAAGTCGGTGACTTTGGTTATGTATTTAATTTAATTTTAATTTCACCATCCACCGACTTCCGAAATTAAAGTTGATTTGCTGTAATTTTTTGAAGAGGTCCGTTGTCTGTTTCCAAAACGCATGATCAGGTCTATATGCATTTCTACCAGCTTTCAAATAAAAAAGAATGATCAAAATCGGTTCACCCAGTCGAAAGTTCTGAGACAAAAAAATAAAAAATAAATAAATACAGTCGAATTGAGAACCTCCTCCTTTTTTTGAAGTCGGTTAAAAAGAAAAGTCCTGACTGACTGACTGACTCATCAACGCCCAGCCCAAACCCTTGGACCTAAAAGCTGAAATTTTGCACAGAGGTTCCCTTTAAAATGTAGACAAGGAATAAGGTTAAGCTTTACATCATCATCATCATTGCAGCCCAAAGACGTCCACTGCTGGACATAGGCCTCCCCCAGGCTCCTCCACTTCGACCGGTCTTGTGCTTCTTGAAGTTATAACATCATAAAATAATACACAAGTGGTATAAAAACGTATTATTTAAATTAACCAAGTTAATAAAATGTACCCCGAAGTATACCCTATCCATTGAAAAAAAAAATTAATCAATCCACAATTACCGGTAATATCACATAACATTTATTTATTTTGAAAAAATGCAGTCAAAATGGGAACCTACTTTTTTAAGTCGGTTAAGAAGAAAGATGATACAATTTTGATTTGGAAGAACTGATAGACGTGCTGAAAATTCTCCCCTAAATGTAATTTCCATCTGCACGTAATATCAAGAAGTAAAACCACAGATCACATATTTTAGCCAGCACACATAAAATAGCCAGTAATATAACGCTGAACCGAAATAATGCGAATACACGTAAAACGAAACGTAAAACATCCACTGACAATACTATGTTCCAGCTGAAATGTGACCAAATCTTCGTGACATCCACTATCTCTTTCACTCTACGTGATTTTACTAAGGAATGAGGGAGAAAGTTATGTAGGTGGAGGTTAGGTCCTAACAGGAGCAAGTATTTCAGAGATAAAATCCGGTATGCACGGTGTGTAGCGGATTCCATTGTGAATCAACCTCGCATTCTAGTCTATGACTAATGCAGTTTATGGCTCTGAAAAATGTTTATCTCTCTCAGGTCACCTTTTATGGGTTTTCTTTTGTCAGTAATCCGATTAAGCTGAAAAATAGGGACGATTTGCTATTTATAGAATGAAAGGAATTGAGTAATATCAAAGGTTTACAAGAAGTTGAAAGTTTTTACGCTTTATAGTTTGCATTTTGAGTTTTTCGCAGTCGATTGGATGTAAATAGAAATCACAAAAAGCTCTAATAAAAATTCATTTATTTGCATGGTTTATGGGATGTAACAAAATAACTCTTCACCATCACTATTATCCCCCCCAGTGGGTTCCCGCATTGTCGTTGCGGGGGGGCTCAGTAGCCGTGGTCCGCTCCCACGGTGAAGCGAAGCGGAACCCCAAGGTGGGGCCGCTCGTCAGGGCTTTTGTCTCCAAGCCGACGACGTAGCGGCCAAAAAGTAGGTTGCGGTGAGGTGCACCGCAACTGAGGCGGGCCGCGATGTTGAATGGGAGGCATCGCGGCTGAGGGTTACAGGCTGCGGCAGAGGAGGAGTGCCGGTAGTTCTGAGTAGCGCTCTTCCCTTCCGTGGCCTGGACGGGGCCGCCACCGTTTGATAGCGGACGCGGTGGGGCCGCAGGGGAAGAGGAGTGTCGGTATAGCGTTGGCCGCTCTCCCTATCCCCTGCGGCCGAAAAGTGGTAGGCGGCGGGGCCACTGCGCTGACCCGTCGCAGGGGGACCAAGGGTGCCAGACACGGGTTCGTCTGGGGCCCTTATATTACTTGGTTCCTGGGGTGGTCACGGCGTGCCAAGTGTTCTGGTGCGCCGAACTGGTGGGGTCCGCAAGGGCCAATGCCTGCCAGGGGTGCGGGTTGTTCGAAAGAGATACCGTCGCCCCTGGCACATAGGCAACTGAGGGAACACGGGTGGGTTTTAGTCAGTAAAAGTCTGACACGCCCTCCTGCTCCACCCAGAGCGGGAGAAGTTATTTGATGATTTCCCATCCTCAAAAAAAAAAAAACATTACTATTAATACTATTATCAAATAAAATGATTTATTGGTTTGCAAACATGGGTATATTTAGAACATGTATGTTTTATTTTATGAGTTCTCCACCTCTACTTGGGCATGCAAATCTTATTATTATAGAACTTACCCAACTAACTTAGAAGAATGAAATAACACGAAATGTATATCAAATCGTTTGGATTAATCAAGTAGTTACAGTAAAAAGTCATATTAATACAAAAATGTCAAAACTCAACAAGGTTACAGTACATTTTTTTTTTGAATTTTCAATGTTTATCAACGACACAGTATCCAAAATAAAATAAAATGGAATAATAGCATGTCAATCAGTCACAATCTCTCTCTCTCTCTCTTTCTCTATGTATCTGCACTGCAATGATATACATAAAAGTGATAAATTTCTAACTTCTTATTTAGATGTCTTAAAAAAAATTACAATTCCAATAGTAACTATTACTCGTCTGGAGTTACTGTGTTTCGGTTCCAGAACGATGTAAAATTAACCGTGTATTATATCTCTCTTGTTAGTTAACTCTCCCTTTAATCAGTTTTTTTTTTGTTGGAATTGGAATTGGAATGACAGCACAGTTGGCGCAGTGGTTAAGCGATTGACTGCTGCGCTGCCTGTCGCGGGTTCGATTCCCGCACGGAACAAATATTTGTATGACCTACAAGTAGTTGTTCCGGGTCTGGCTGTTTGTATATGTGAGTCTAGATGTTTGTAAACGCACCCACATTACAGGAGAAATTCCTAGTGTGGGGCAACGTTTAAAAAAAAAAAAAAATAGTAGCGACATTTCTAAATATGTTTGACACAATGTTCATACCAAGCGTATCATGTTTACAATCTAAACTAAATACATCAATTAAATTAACATACGGAACGATACTGCCTACAAATCGATCACTATCTTAGGCGCCATATCTGTAATCTGCAGCAAAACATATGTCAGCTCATTCGACATAAAATACATTCTAATTTGAGGAATTTAATCTAAATCCTATCCGACATTATTACATTTAGTGCCATAATGAACAAAATACTTGATCGCTGGCTAACTGGTAGGTACTTGATCACTAATTTAGGTGTCAGGTATTTGTTCAAAATATCTTAGATGCCGAGGTTCTGGTTTGTAATTACAGTTTATATTCTGGCTTAGAATTGTAATCTTAGGTAGGCACTATCTACAGCATGTTTTAGAAAGGTGAGATTAAATTTAAGGGTGTGGTGCTGACCATCATCATCATCTGCCTAGCCCATTCCCAACTATGTTGGGGTTGGCTTCCAGTCTGATCGGATGCAGCTGAACACCAGTATTTTACATAGAGCGACTGCCTATCTGACCTACACAACCCTGGGCAACACGATACCAAATGATAAGACTGGTTGTCAGAGCTTCGGGCTTCTGACGGCCCGTAACGATAGTCAAAGATCCACTAATGACAGCCGGGACCAATGGCTTAGCGTGCTTTCCGAGACACGGGGGGCCTTTGGTACATAAAGATGGTCACCCATCCACGGACCAACCACGGCAAGCTTAACTTGATCGATCGACACCACAAGCAGACCATGAAACTGAAAAACTTCTCCATGGCACTAACATATTAATATATTTGGTTCGAGTAGGTTGTATTGAAGATTTGTGTTATTCAGACAGCTGATATTTTTTTCACGAGTACGATGTCGGTTCCCTGGACAAAGTTATTCAATTTGATGGGCTGTCTGTGAAGTCTGTACCACAACCTTAAATATATGATAACACCTAAAACACGTAAATACGTCACTAATTATTCGCGTGATAAGCTCCAGTAATTGTTCGCAAAGGCAGGCTAAGAGTCTGAAACTAGTCAAAAGTTTTAGGCTACCAGTATCAGTGTTGTTCAGTTACTAAAATAAAACCTATTTGGTTACGTTGAAAACTGACCCTAGCATACCTACTTGGAAAAGAGAATTCACAGAGCCTGTATTTGTGTAGGTAGGTATGATCTTCATAAAGTTTAACTTTTCGCTACTGAAATAAAACATTTAAAGAAAAAGATAATTAAAAAGTGTGTATTATAGTCCCAAACAAAAGCCTCTTCTCATATAGAGAAGGCACAAACATTAATCACCACGCATGCTCAAAACGGGTTGGCGATTTCATACTGATGTAGCAGATGACAGACGATTCCGAACTCTCAATAAAAATAAATATGAATTTGAAGCAAAAAGTAAGGACTTTTGTTCTCATTAGTCAATATAGGTTATGTATTAACTATATTATTAGCTAGTAGCTACTATCACTACTAGTTTAAATACTATACCTAAGTTTCAAAGCCTTTGATCCAAATATAATCAAAGCACTATTGGATAGAGAATCAATTAAATCAAAGACAGAGAGAGATCTTTGGAGCTCGTCAGTTGTGTGCACTGAAGCGCATTAGTGATGGCACTAATGTCGGTAAGGCTATATGGAGGACATCTACACAAAATACACAGAGTACAGAAGTCAATCACATGTATTTACTTCACTTTTCATACCTGCGCTCGGCGGTCGCACTAGGGTTGTCAACTTTGTCTTATGCACAAAAAACTATCGTGGTAGTGTGAGAGAGAGAGAGAGAGCATAATAGCCACCTTACAACATATTCTTGCCATGATCACAAATAATATCAACTGTAATAGTTATGATCGTCGGCCGGCGGCTACGCGGGCGGCCCGGCCGGCTCGCCGAACAGTTCTTTCTTAACTATTTATAATGAGGAAGATGAGCGTATTTTTTAGCTTATAGGTACTACAACAAATACCTAATACAAATTGAAAAATATTACAAGGCCACTAAGTCATGTTCGCTAATCAACAACTAACTATTCTGTGTAACGTTAAAACGAACCATCGAAACACAAGCAAATACTTAGGTACTTGCCTCTCTGAAACAACTGGTAGCTTAAAAAACGACAACTCACAGTTTAATGTTGAATTTAAACAACCATCCACTGAACAGTTATAATAACTTTTTTTTTGTTGCTCCATTTTTGCACTTCACAGACGCGTGTCTCAGGGGATGGCACTCGCACTCGCACTGGTCCCAATCCGTCCGAGATATCGTGTCCGTGAACGGTGTCTATGTGTGCGTTGCTCGAGCGCACTTTGCAAAATACAGAGGAATCTGTAGATTGACTTCTGTACTCTCTGTATTTCGTGACATCTACCAGGACGTCAATTGGGTTAAATCTAAAATAGGGATGGTAATAGGGTGTCTGGCTATGTATGAATAGGAACAATGTAGATTATGAGCCTGCACTGCCCCTCTGCAGGGCAAAGGCTTGGTAAAGAAGGATGCGTTCAGTTGGTGCTAACTAACATCTCTTTGAGGCGCGCGTGGAATACGACGCGTCGACGACCCGGGATTGGTCCTAACCGGGCAGCGAGCTACCCATTACTCGCTGTCCGCAAGCCCGCGCCTACGGTGGCCGGGAATCAGCCTGGGGTACCTGACGCCCAGGGCGTCCCCTGCGGGTACTAAGACCGTGAGGGCGCATATACTGCCTTTCCCTCACGTGCACCGCCTCCCTCTTCGCGAGCACTACTGCTTCGCAGAAGGAGGTAACGGCTACCCATGCACTTTCGCTCCATACCATGGCCTGGACCAGGGCCAGACGCGAGAGGTCGCCGCCGCCTATCGCCTCCACAAGGACACGGCGGTGCTCCGCCCAAGCCTGGCAGACATCCACTGTATGGTCCACCGTATCCTCAGGGGATCTACGCAGTGGAAACCCGGGCGTTTCCTCCCGCCTTATCCAAAACAGGAACCTCCCGAAACAAGTCAGTGTCAAGCTGTATGTTGAACAAAATATGATATGGGAATGAGAATCCTTTGCCCTACTGTCTTTCTATTTTTCCCGGTCTTCTGAAATGCCGCGTTGTCGTTTGCTATTTAAAAGTACTCTTAATTCAGTTGCTCAATGTAAAGTACTCGTATGCAGCTGCATCCGGTTAGACTGGAAGCCGACCCCGACATAGTCGGGAAGAGGCTAGGCAGTTGATACCTGTCGTATACCAGAGATGGATTAACGGCATGCTTAGCCCGTGTCGGCAGGAAATGTGCGAGAATGACTCGTGTCGTAGAAAAAGGATTATCCAGTGAGCAAGGTTAGATATTGACAGTCCAATTTTGTACCCAAGGATTCGACTACAGTTTGGAAGTATATTCGTTCGGAAAAGGTAGGGTTTATCGAATTTTTTCGCTACGAAAACACTGAATAAATGATGGCGATGGACAGAGCGCGGTCTCTCAAACTCTAAGGTACTGATTCTATTCATGTGGATAGTAAAGTATGGGATTCTAGTGATGTAGATCTTGTCTGGATATTGTTCAGGGCGATACTATAAACAAAAACTATACAATAATATGTGCCTTCGGATGGTCTTCCTTCATCCCACCATTCTGGTGGATCCTGGACCATTTTTCTGTTAGAAGCAGTAAATCATTACGTTTCGGTGATGTAGATAACGCAAAAAAGACCCTAGTTTCGTTTTCCTAAGGTGTCTGTATTACACCTATGGAAGCAAGTAATATATCTGGATTTTAGATAATACCTGTAGATATGTCTTGTTTTATTTACGTCACGAATTCATTCATATAATAAATTATGTTTATATTTAATGTGTAACGAACGTTATCATAAAACGTGGAAGTCAGTTGTATAAATAGCATTGGGAGCTATTATCCTTTACCTGATTAAATACTTAAGGTGGATTATGATGTCATAATCCGCTATAGATATTCAAATATTTTGGACTGTGGTTGGAATTTGATTAATTGGAAGAAAATAGAGTAATTACTACGAAAACACATGAGAATGTTCGAATTTTCGTTTTTTTACCGACTTTAGGTGTTAAGAACCTCCACTTTTCAATTCGTCTGTAGATATTTTTTTCTTTTTTTGTTCATTGTATGTTCCGCGATATGTCCGACAATTGTAGATCGATTCCGAAAATTCATTTTTTTGATGTATCTGGTATGGCTTAGTCAAGGGTGGTCCCAGATAAATTTTATTAACTTTGCTTGGGTAGTTTTTGCGTAAGCTTCGATAATATTTCTTTAATCCACTTTGTGTTGGGCACGCCACGATAGCGGCGGTAAGACCCTTCTTTGAGGAGTGACTTGAGAGTGCGGCACGGCGTTCTCACCTTCTGCCTGACGCAGGTCCTCACCGGACACGGTTGTTTCGGGAGGTTCCTGTTTCGGATAAGGCGGGAGGAAACGCCCGGGTGTTTCCACTGCGAAGATCGCCCTGAGGACACGGTGGAGCATACGGTAGAGGTCTGCCCGGCTTGGGCGGAGCACCGCCGTCTCCTCGTGGAGGCGATCGGCGGCGGCGATCTCTCTCTTCCCGCCCTGGTTCAGGCCATGGTACGAAGCGAGAGTGCATGGGTAGCCGTCACCTCCTTCTGCGAAGCAGTAATGCTAGCGAAGAGGGAGGCGGCGCACGTGAGGGAGAGGCAGTACATACGCTTAGTCGCCGCGGGAGACGCCCTGGGCGCCGGGAATCCCAGGCGGCGGCCACCGTAGGCGCGGGCTTGCGGATGGCGAGTAATGGGTAGCTTGCTGTCCGGTAAGGACCAGGCCCGGGTCGACGGCGCATTGTGTTCCACGCGCACCTCAAAGAGATGTCCGCACCAACTGGTGGGGTCCGCAAGGGCCGATGCCTGCCAGGGGTGCGGGTTGTTCGAAAGAGATACCGCGGCCCCTGGCACACAGGCAAC
The DNA here is from genome assembly GCA_947359405.1 of Antitype chi. Classification (NCBI taxonomy): domain Eukaryota; kingdom Metazoa; phylum Arthropoda; class Insecta; order Lepidoptera; family Noctuidae; genus Antitype; species Antitype chi. The sequence goes on along the minus strand of OX375817.1, from coordinate 18,282,326 downwards.
TGAGGGAACACGGGTGGGTTTTAGTCAGTAAAAGTCTGACACGCCCTCCTGCTCCACCCAGAGCGGGAGAAGTTATTTGATGATTTCCTACCCAAAAATAAATAAAAAAATACCACTTTGTGTATTTTTATGAATTTGATGATCTGCTAATACTTTCTATCACTGTTGTATATAGCAAGTGGTTTGTATACGAATTGGTGTGGGGTAAAAACTTTTTAGTTTTTTTAAGAACTACAGACTGCCATAAAAAAACACTACAGTGAAAAATAACTTTAATTTCGAAAGTCGGTGCCAAAAAACTAACATACCTACAGATCCGAAGGCACCGACTTCCGAAATTAAAGTAATTTTTCAATTAGTACTGTTTTTTAAATTGTTGTCCCGTTTTATGGATTTTATACGTTTGGATTTTGCTCGGCGTTTCTTTGAATAGAATGATGCAGAAAAGAACCGCAATTACTGACATACCTAGCTTGCAGAGTAGGTAAGCAAGCTGAAGTAGCAGTGGGCTGGCCATGTTTGTCGAAGGACCGACTACTGTTGGAGCAGACGACTCCCAAAGTGGAGATGACGTATCGGCAAGTGCCTAATAGTGCGTGACGCAGCAGCTAGATTGACCGACGACCCAGACGCGAAGCGGAAGGCGGTGCCCGGAGGACAGTGTTGTGGCGCAGCCTGAAAGAAGCCTATGTCGAGCAGTGACTCCTGATAGATACAGATTTGATTTACGCAATCATTTTTCCAATGTGTATGAATATTTTTTCTTGATCTTCATTGTTTTGCATCGCTTTTGTATAACATCAAACGCCAAGTAGAATCGCGACAAGAATCCCATAACATTTCCTATAGATACCATAAACACATGACGTGCCAACGTTTATGAGGAATTAGAAATATAGGCTTGTGACGCATGTGACACGGATGTCGAGGTATCTTTCATGTGTTCACGCTTTTCCGCATAAGGCGGAGAAATGAACATAAACGAGATCCAGCGTCCTAAAGTTTACAGCTTAGCGTAGGTAAGTTCTTAAAACTCTTAAACCTATGTAACCTAGAATTAAGGTTTTCTTACTCATCATTGCTGATTGTTCACGGAATATGCATATAAGTCAGTAGGTAGTTAAGAACTACCTACCGACTTATATGCGTATTCCGTTTCATTCTAAAAAGGCTGGGGTTAAGTATTATGTTTCCAAACCATCACGTACAAGCTCGTGTAGTCCATGATTAAAGGCGTTTTGTGTTTGACCATTTTTAGGTTTAGAAAAACTAGTTTATGTCCGCGATTTTGATGATGTGGGTGTGGAAAACAATAATGTGTCTCTTTACTAAGTTACTCCGATTATAACGTCAGCCATCTGCCAGATAAAGTCTCGTCAAAATCAGTCCAGCCGTTTTGGCGATCAGCCGCAACAAACTGGCGGAAAAATAAAAATAAAAGATTTTTTGTTATAAGTAGGTACATACAGGCTCCCTATAATATATACTTTCATCATATGCATCTAGTAAAAAGCTGTTATGATAATAATAGGTCTTTACCTATGAAATTGCCGTTTTGTATGAAAAAATTTAAACGATTTTTTTTCATGTATTTTTTATTTGTATTAATCGAAGTAATCACCCATGCAATCAATGCATCTTTGCCATCGCAGTGGCAGTTTATTGATGCCCTTCTTAAAGAAATCAGCTGGACGGGAGGCAACAAATTCTTCAAAGACATTTTGTACTGCCTCTCGGGTATTGAATTTTTTTCCCGCCAAGAAGTTATCCAAATTCTGGAAAAAGTAGTAGTCTGTAGGCGCAAGGTCTGGTGAGTAGGGCGGATGACGGAGAGCTTCCAACCCCAGTTCTTGCAACTTGGAGACCGTCTGCTGTGCAGTATGAGGTCGCGCGTTGTCGTGCAGGAGCAGCGGAGACGAGCGATTGACCAATGCTGGTTGGAGATGTGCCAGCTTCTCCATCATTGTGTTCAGTTCTTCACAGTACACATCTGCAGTAATGCTCACCCCGTTTGGTAAGAAGCTGTGATGAATCACACCGGCGCTAGACCACCAAACAGTGACCATCACTTTTCTAGGGGTAAGTTTTCGTTTAGGGCATTGTTTAGGTGCTGAACCAGGATCCAACCAACTTGCTGAGCGCTTGCGGTTATCAAACAGAATCCATTTTTCATCGCAGGTAACAATGCGGTTCAAAATTCCTTCATTTATGTGTCTGTTGAGCAGTGCAAGGCACGTCTCGACGCGTACTTCGCGCTGACGATCATTGAGTTCGTGGGGCACCCATTTGTCAAGCTTTTTTACCTTGCCAATTTGACGCAAATGGACCAATATTGTTTTGACGCTAACGTCGAAAGCTGCTGCTAATCCAGCCGTAGATTGTGTATCATCAGCTTCCACAATCGCCTTTAATTCGTCATTGTCGACCAAAGTCGTCGGACGACCGCGAGGTTCATTTTTCAGGTCGAAATTTCCAGAACGGAAGCGAGCAAACCAATAACAGGTGGTGCGTTGGTTTGTAGTGTTAGCTCCGTAAACGTCGTTGATGTTGCGTGCCGCTTGTGCCGCGTTGCTGCCACGACGGTACTCATATTCCATAATTACTCGAATTTTTAACGTATCCATGATGACGAAAAAGATTGTAATGCGATGAAAATGTAACACTAATCAATAAACAAATGACTACTTTTGGAAAAAAAAATCCATGTTTTTAAAATAAAATTAATTTGAAATTAGAATTCTTACCCAAACAAAAATTATTTTGATTTGAAATGGCCAGTACTGCAAAACGGCAATTTCATAGGTAAAGACCTAATACAAACAGACACTTCCTAGTTACTTATTTGTATATTATATAGACTACAATCATTATCATCTGCCAAGCCATTTCTCAACTATGCTGGGGTTGGCTTCCAGCGTAAGAGTAGCAGCTGATTACCAGCACTATACCTACAGGGATCGTCTTCAAAATCGATAACAAAGTTGTACTTTTATTGTACAATCAATAAATGACAGAGCTTTTATTTATCCCATCACTAGTCAAAATCAGACTAACTGAGCCAAATACCTACTTCCCAACGATTAAAATTTCCGTTCCGCCTCAATTTCCTTTTTCCTGTCAATCATTTTCTCAAGAAACAGGAACAAGACATAATTCCTGATATAACTCAGCCCCGGGGGCTCACAATGTCGTATTTGAAGTGCCGACGGCATGCGAGGGCGGGTTCCCGAGAAATGTTGACAAAATGACGTTTCCTGTACACGGTAGGTACACAAATTTTCCCGACAATGAATTTATAAAGCAGCACGAGGAGTACGTTAATTTATTAATGGGTAGATGTGCTTTTGTTACTGATACTGAATATGTCTTGAATATTAAGGATTCTTATTGACTAGTAAGTAGGTACCTACTTTTGAATCATTTATTTTTCCTACACATACTTAGGGCTGATTTGACCAAAGTCGGAGGGCGCATTCCACCAACCTTTTATGCCTAGAATAAGTCTCCTGAGAATGAGAATACATTTAGAACTAAGAAAATCTGTTATCCGTCAAATAAAATTTATATCTGACAGGTCTAGTATTCTAAGGACACGGTGGAGCATACGGTGGAGGTCTGCCCGGCTTGGGCGGAGCAAAGCCGTGTCCTTGTGGAGGCGATCGGCGACGGCGATCTCTCGCGTCCGGCCCTGGTCCAGGCCATGGTTCGGAGCGAGAGTACATCGGTAGCCGTCACCTTCTTCTGCGAAGCAGTAATGCTCGCGAAGAGGGAGGCGGCGCACGTGAGAGAGAAGCAGTATATGCGCCCTCACGGCCGTAGTCGCCGCAGGAGACGCACTGGGTGTCGGGAATCCAGGCTGATTCCCGGCCACCGCAGGCGCGGGATTGCGGATGGCGAGTAATGGGTAGCTCGCTGTCCGGTAAGGACTAAGCCCGGGTCGACGGCGCGTTGTGTTCCACGCGTGCCTTAAAGAGATGTCAGCATCAACTGGTGGGGTCCGCAAGGGTCGATGCCTGCCAGAGGTGCGGATTTTTCGAAAGAGATACCGTGGTCCCTAGCACACAGGCAACTGAAGGAACTCGGGTGGGTTTTAGTCAGTAAAAGTCTGACACGCCCTCCTGCTCCACCCAGAGCGGGAGAAGTAATTTGATGATTTCCCAACCATAGAAAAAAACCGGTCTAGAATCGAAAAACTGTCAAAAAATCCAAAATGTATTCTCAGGATAAGACTTATTCTAGATAAAAAAGATTGGTGGAATTCGCCCATAACAAGATCTTTCTCAACTGAAAGAATTATAGCCACGTACCATAAGAAACTTCGTTAGTTTGGGATGGCAAAAATAGGGAGTTGTAATTCCTTGCGCAATAACTACAAGCCAACACATACTAAAATTGTATGAGAACTGATAATATTCCTCCATTTTTAAAAGACTCATTAGCACGTTTCCCTTCCATGTTTACATACCAGTTACAAAACTAACTTACTCAAAAACACCTACTAGTCCCATTTACACCCACAAACTTACTTGCACACACACTCACACCCCACTGACCCCACACAGGCCCTAACACACACACATACACCCACACATTCGACATTAGTCCCATCCCACACTGAAAGCGCTAATTCGCGCGAGGGCGCGAGGGCGAGCGACGAGAAATTGTCGCCAAATTGTCGTTTCCTGAACACTGATTGCGTCGCTCGCTCCCCGCTTCCGGCCCACTGTTTGCTTATTCGATAGCGAATTAGATTTTTAGTAGCAACACAATTGATTTGCACCCACGCTTGTGGGTTGATGCGGATTATTGATAAAGTTTGTGTTTTGTTTGGGTTTTAGAATACAATATAATAAATGGAGAAAGATAAATATTTTATTTGGGACACGCTTACGAGAACAATAAAAAATTGCAAAAAAGGAAGATAGCCCTGGCGAGGCCAAAAATAGAGTTTTTTATTTGCTTTCAAACGTGGTACTTAATTACAATAATAATCTACATATCTTCCCATGGAGTGACATAAAATATTTGAATGAAAATAAGTTTGAATAATTGTAAGTATAGAGATTTTATGAATGCGATGATTTTCAAGCAAAAAGTTTTTGAACCGAAGACTTACATTTTTTCCTACAAATGCTAAGATGTTTTGGTCTTGGTCTTATGCCAGTAAATCCATAATATTCTTGGATTAATAAGTTCATGTATAGAATAACAACGCTGATTTCTTCCTTACTCAATTACCTACCCTCCAACACACAATTACCAATATTTTTCTTATAAAAATAATCTTCTATAGAAACCAGTAAACAAACTAAGCTTCAAATTCTTCACGTTTCAGTGCACCTATCATACCTCCAACAAATTCCTTCGAATCAAGTGTGCCAAGAATTTTGCCAAGTTACAAGGACGCTCCAAATCTCGAGTGATTCTCACAATTTTGGGGCATCTTCGTCATCGTCACGATAAAGTGTTCGTGAAGGATCTTCCAAATATTTTATCTAAAGATTTTACACCGTGAGAAAGCATTTTGAACGTAATCTTAATGAATAGGGATCCATTAATGGCTGAAGGAAAATCTTGTTTCAAACTTCCAAGCTAATGTAAAACTGATTATAATTATGTCAGAATCAGAACAAGTGAATGTTATGTACGAGAACATTAATTTATTTAGTCAAAGCAACTATGGCTATGAAGTTGAAATTGTGTATCGTACGTAGAACCTGTTTTCGTGATAACATAGTCGAAATATTTTCTCACTATAGATATTGTGTAATTCAAAATGCCAGACGCACCATGCTGATGTAAATGACGAGAAATTGGCAATGTACCTATTACATGGATTAATAATCAGCCTATAATGTGGCCTCCTCCGTGTGAGAGAGAACGGGCCATAATCCACCACGCTGGCCCAGTGCGGGATAATGGAGCAATGGTGATGAATATCAATTACTAAAAGTAAAACTTCGTCTGAGTTCGAACCTAGACTACTCGTCAGTAAGTGACGTCATCACGGGACCACCACTGCTCTCTTTTTATATTGGAATATGGGCTTTTGGGTCGAAGTTAATGGCCTGTGTGATCCCTAGAGGTCTCGCTAAATAGAAGTCAAAAGGTTGAGAATACCTATACTCTTTTGTCAACCTTCTCTTCACGTGAAAAGAAACGTGGGAAAGGTTTTATTTAATCAGCGGAGTAGTTGCGTTACACACTAACAGTAGGCTTTCATTTTGACAGTTCAACAACATTTATTGCGTTATTTACGTTGTTGAGCAGACACATTTTTCGAGCATATGAAGCAATGGATTAGCAATATCCTTCAAAATTATATTATTTCAGATTGATAAGCAATTAAAGTACAGGTCCTAATTCAAGTAAATAGATATTTTTTTCGGTGTTACAAACATAGTCTTATCGGAAATATACCTACTATATAAAATAGGTCTTTTCTCAAAGTTACAATTTTTATTTCACTAGAATAACACATTTGCCTAATCTAGCTTTAAATTATTCACTTCTAATAAATGCCTCCGAAAATAATTTAATGATCAATCTCCAGTACGTAATTGACGATGCATCATTCATAGACAACGCGATACTTAACCTAAAAAACTAACAAGCCACTGACTCCTTACACAAAAGTACCGGTATTAAAAGCGCTTGAAAAGAAGACAACAAAGCAAATAGCCAATAATAATGGTTATTATCGCGAATGCCCGACCTTGCACGATGTGGCATTAGATAACCAATCGGACTCTTGCGGTTCGGAGATCGCTCCTAACGGTATTATACGGACCTCAATGATGCTGTAGACACAACTGGAAGGAATGTTTGTTGCCTATGAGAAAGTAGTCTCTGTGATGACGAGTGGGCACAAAAACAGAGTGTAGTTGGCAAAACGGAGTTAAGAAAAATTTATAAATCGGTTTTAAACTAGAACGATGTGTCTATGGTAGACATTTAATCATCAGTATTCTCTTGCCGTTATCCCTATTTATTTGAGGTCGGCGCAACTTTTGTCTTCTTCCATTTTCTCTATCGGTAGTTGTCATCTCAGTTGTCACCAGTGGCTTGAAAGGATTCTATATCGTCTGTAACATAGCCCATCCATTGTTTCTTTTGGTCTCTTCCCCTACTCTCATAGATCTATAATTGTGTGCAGTTTGTAAACATTGAAGTAATATGTACCAGGCCACTCAGAAAGTATTGCGAAAAAAAGTTTTTGTGTATGAGACTGGCCAGTTGTAGTCTATTTTAGTATGATTATTTGTAAGTAAAAATAGGTACGTTCCAATTTCAAAATTTATCTCCACATTGTTTGCGAGATAATTTAAGTTATCGTGTTTCATAAACAAAATGGATTTGCGCCGGGAAAATTTTCGCGCTATGATCTTTTACGATTTCAAGTATCGCCTGAAACCGGACGAATCGTACGATAGACTTCAAATGGCATTCACGGATGAAGGCCTCCTAAGGCAACCGTGTATCGTTGGTATAACGAATACAAGCGCGGTAGACTAACTTTGGGGGATGAAGAAAGAAGTGGTCGCCCTTTGACGGCTGTTACGGAAGAAAACGTGCTAGCTGTGAAAAATTTAATCCATGACAATAGGCGAGTTACGTATAAAGAGATTCAGCATATACTGCAAGTTGGATCGGGAAGCATTCACGATATTCTAAACGTGCATCTTCGCGTGAGGAGGATAGTTTCACGCTGGGTGATGCACAACCTCACCGATGCTCGGAAGCAGGCCCGGGTGGAATGGTGCCGTGATATGATAAACAAATTTGAAGCAGGCTCGTCTCGGCGTGTTTATGACATCATTACATGTGATGAGTCTTGGATTTATCAATACGATCCACAAAAGAAACTCCAGTCGACGGTTTGTGTGTTTCAAAGCGAATCAACGCCTACCGAAGTGAAGCGATCTAGAAGCGAGGGGAAGATTTTGATCGCGAGCTTTTTCAATTTGACTGGCTACTTGGTGTCATTTTTTTTTAGGAACCCCAGAAGCATCAACGCTGAATGGTATACTACCAAATGCTTGGCTGAAGATTTTTTCTGTTGTGAGCAACAAACGACCAAACACAGGGCTCCGCGGGCTATTGCTCCACCACGATAATGCGCCTTCCCACACCGCGCTCAAAACGAGGGACTTCCTGGACAGCACGCCGGTCAAACTCCTGGGTCACCCACCTTACATCCCTGACCTAGTACCGTGTGACTTCTTTTTATTCCAGAAAATAAAAAAAATCAGCTCAAAGGGACACAATTTTCGTCGCCGTCAGATGCGCTGTCAGCGTTCGAGCAGGCTGTAAGCGAGGTGACTACGGCGGACTGGAAAAAGTGTTTCCAAAAGTGATTCAGACGCATGAAACTTTGTATAGAGGCTAGTGGAGAGTACTTTGAAAAGATTTAATAAAAAAATATTAACTATAGAACATTTATTTTTAAATTCGCCAAACTTTCTGAGTGTCCCACGTACTAGTTGTAAATAGGTATATTATAATGTGTATAAAACGTGTTTCACATTTTAACAAGCTGAGCTTAATTACTCAAACAATATTGTAATCACAATTTAATGTTATGGAAATATTGTACACGCCAACGTTATTATTTTTTACGCAGACAGGAGGAAGCCATAGTACTTTCTATCTCTTTTGACTCATTGGAAAAATCTTGGGTACAAATCTTGCCTATAAAACCTGTCAATATACAGGGTGATTGGAAGATGGGTGCAAAGCTTTAAGGTGAAGATAGTATAGACAATTTAGAACCATTTAAGCCATGGTTGTCTTAGACGAAGTCTTACCAATTTTTTTTTTTTAATAAGGTTTAAAAGACGTATTGTACAAATTTTTTATTTTTTCTGAGCTTTAAATGTCTGTAAAAAAAATGTCTCATGACACAGAAGCCTAAAACATGTTTTGCTTGATTGCTTACACATTACTTTAATTAAATAAATAAAAAATGAATTCATTTATCATTCAACTTGGCTATAATTATGCAGTTTACATTAAATTTTGAGAATTTCCGAAAAAAAACTAAAAAATTTGGTTAAAAATATTTGGTAAGACTTCGTCTAAGACAATCATGGCTTAAATGGTTCTAAATTGTCTGTACTATCTTCGCCTTAAAGCTTTGCACCCATCTTCCAATCACCCTGTATAACGAAGTCACCTATCTACTACTTACATAATCTCAACGCTGGGCGTAGTCAAACTATACATTGGATGGATAACTGTACACGTTACTTGCGCAGTGTCATGTTTCTCAGAGCGTGATAAGACGAACTGGATCCACGATGTACAGTCAGATCTGCACTGGATACCTGATAGCTCTCGAAAGGGCTCAACTAAGCCCTAACACTTAGTTAACAAGGTCGGCGAAAGGAATGGGAAAATACAAATATTTCCTAACAACTGTTCTATTAGGCGTGCTACACACTTGTTCGGGTCGCCGGTCGGCATGATTAGGCACAGCCGGGCGGCAAAATCGAGATAGGTATACAGGCTGGTAGGGACATTGACGCGCAACCGGTTACTATGGATTCAGATCATGATTATTTTATAAGTTTAAATATTTCGTCGCTATTATATTTCATATATGTAATATACTGTCTAATAGCATCGCGTTCAAAATGTAAGGTCCGTCGTAACAGTTTGCGCATCGATGTCCCTGCCACCATGTATACCTATCTATCTAAGTACATTCGCTTTGGCAGCACGGTTGTGCCGAACCATACTGACCCAAATAAGTGTGTTACGTAGCACGCCTCTGAATAGTTCTTAGTACGTTTACGAAAAATTCGCTCGATTTAGATTGTTCCGGGTCGACACGAAAATGGTTCAGCGGTGATAGAAACGAGTGTGCCTACCGGCACGAGCTCAATATAACATAACTACCTGTGAAGGGTTATAAGGGGTTAAAGTCATAAATTTTTATATTTCTATGGGTTAAGCAGACAGGAGAAGTACAACTCTGCTTAACCCTTTTTAAGTAGGTACACCTATACATTTCGCCAGTTATATTCTGCGAATATACATTCATATATGTATACTCTAATAAATGCTTCGGGTCGGCTTTCTTGTTCAACAAATTCTGCCTAATCGAATGTGCTGACCCGAAAAAGTGTGTAGCACCCCTTAGAAAGGGTTTATCTTTAGAAAGGCGAGGGACACAGAAGTTAGTGTTTATTGTTTGTCTGCCTTTGAGAAACTGTTAGGATCGGCTTTCGGTCGAAATTGATAGGGAATATCGGCATTTAGCATGGAGCACTGGCCATATAACCTTCGTTACCTAGTTTCTAATTAATATCGATATCTTAAAGTAGATGGTAAAGAGCCCGCGAAATTCAAATTTTCTTACGTTTTTTGCAGTTTGTAGGTGCCAGGTATGTTGATTTCTGTTTTTTTATGTATCACGTATCTTCTCTTTTTAAGTATAGGTATCTAACCTTAAAACTGAATAAATATGTAGACAATACAGTATTTGAACAGTTTATAGAAGTATAAATATACTTATTTTGCTTGTCGGTAAATTCTATAAGTAGGATAATTATGTTCGTTTCAAAAATCGTTCAATTTACATGACGTTTACGTCACGCTTTTGTGCCTGGGCCTCTGAACGCGAAGAAAGACTTTACCTATAGGTTCCCATACACATAAGCAACATAAGTTCTAAGCGCTTATAATATACGCTAATCACAGTAAAGGTACGCAAAAGGTACTTTGTGCAAAGTATGTCGGGTACATGAAACGTTCGCGGTTATAAAGTATTCTACACACGAACGGCAAATATTTCGCCGTCAATGAACGCGCCTAAATAGAACCATTCATTCGTACGGTCATTCATTCGCGATGTCGTTAATTTGGTGTCGCACCTAAGATAGAATAATGAGCGGTAATGTTGTTTATTTTTTGTTTGAGATTTAGTTTAAAAGGTATCGTTATTTAGAGGTAGAAGCTTCTTCATTTTTTTGTAAATTGAAGGCTTTCTAAGCCTTCAATTTACAAAAAAGAAGCTCTTTAGATACCAACTTATGAAAATTACCAACTTCTTCATGTCTATTGTTTTCTATGGATACAAATAAAGTACACACGATAGCACATCAAATTATCCGAAATTGTACCTAATAATTTATTTAAAAAAATTAACTTCAACTATTATATAGTACACTTGTGGAAGTAAAATCGTAAAGGAACAAAGTATAGTTAGGAAGGTATTATGTAATTATTTTTTTTTCACCTAGTTCCAGATTACATATAATTAGACTTTATACCTCATATAATGATGAAATTACCAAAGCTGTCATTACTCATTAAAATATGAATTCAACCACGTTTACAACCTTGCAACTACAATATTGACAGATTCTTAAATATTTATATTGTTCTATATATTTAAATAGAACACACATACACAAGAACAGACAGAGATATCAATAATAATGATGCACATTATCTACCACGTAATGAATAAAGGATTAAAATTAAAGAAAATTGACAGCGCCACGCATATTTGCAAACATATCACTGCCTTCGTTTATCTTTTATCAGAAGTTATCGTATTTATTGGCATTCTTTCTTAATCCATTTTATTTAATTGCGGAAGTAATTAGTTCTAAGGTTCACGTTTTAAAAGTAAGTATGTTCTTTCCCCTAATAATATCAGGCATCTTCATGGAACTTTGCATCCAAATATATCTCGCTTATTAGACTGTATTTTTGGTCTTATTTAAAGCCTTACCTGGCAAAATGTGGGTACCTACTAACCAACTGAGGTTCACTGCCTACCCCTTTGGAAAATGAAGTCGTTAAGATTTTGATCCAAATTCAATCCAGTCTCAACAAGCACATAGCCTAGATTGAATCTCAACACATCTCAAATGAACTTGACCTTGATAAATGTTTAATCAAGATTGCAAATTACTTTTGTTGAAGTAAGATGAACAAAGTTGAAATTATTTCGAGTAGAGTATCGTATTCTGAGATAATTACCAACAACTCAACTCCACTTAAAGTTGAATCGACTGTTAAATATGAAGATTGATTAGTCTACTAATTAAACAACAATAGTGTCACCGTTAAAGAAGAACATAAATTCAATTATGAATCTAACTAGGTTACGAAAGACATAGAAGAAGCTGACAAACTAATAAGTTACAAATGATGACAATTGAATATAACAAGATTATGAAATAAATAATAGTTTAAAAAACAAAAAAACACGCTTTAAAAACCAAACTAAAAAAGGAGAAAATTATTTAATTCAATTAAAAAGCGAGGGGTGCTTTTTGAGGTATTTTTATAATCAATTAATGTCAAGCACCCCACCCACGCTTTTTAATTGAATTAAATTATTTTCTCCTTTTTTAGTTTGGTTTTTAAAGCGTGTTTTTTAGTTTTTTTTAACTATTATTTATTTTCTATTATTTAGTTCTGCTAACTACAAAAACGTGATTATTTTTTTAAAATATTTTTTTTAAATTATTGAATTTTCATCGGTCCTCGATAATTTTGCAAAGTTTCATTGAAATCTGACCGTTTAAAGTGGGTCAAAATCGCGTTCTAAGGAGTCGGTTACATACAAACAAACATACAAGTGAGGCTAATATAAAGGGTGTAAAAACAGTACTGATAAAAGAAATTAAACCCTGTCTGATCCTCTGCTTAGAATGCGAATGGAAACCTGAATAACATAGCTGCTTCTGGTTAACCAATAAGGCGAAGCACATATTTTATAATCTGTAGAACTAGTTCACGCCATTAGTTACTTTAGTAGTACAAGTGAATCGAGGGAAATCTATTGTTCTAATGTTACGAATGTACGTAGCACTATACCCACATTCGAATCCTACACAGCATTGCGTATTGCTTTTAACTTGTACTGTTTTAAGCAACTGTTATTCACCAGTAAAGGGCACTTATATCACAGAGAACGAAAATTTTGTAAGATTTAATCCTTTCTCATCTTCTGTATCATTACATTTGGTAGCCGAAGTAGCGAAATCCATGTAACCTATTTTATACCACAAGTAAGCTTTCTATCTTTTATCCTCCACTATTAAAGCCGGCATCATATTTGATATGAAAAAGTTAGCCAATATTCTTTCGCACACGTGTGTAGAATTTATTATCGACACGTAGTCTCACGGCATTTTCCTCGAAGGAAAGTGCAAACATCAAGGTATTTTAACGAACGGAAATCATGGATGTGAAATACCGTGGCAGCTAGAGACCCATGATTGCAAATTGCGATACACGACAGAATGTAGATCGTTACTTAACTAATCATTTAAATAGAAAAATACATTCTCACGAGCGAACTAGGTTCAATGCAATAAATCGATGCAATTATGTCGTTCGATTCTCAGTTGCCGCATGTTTTTGCCGCGGCTTCGCTTGCGGTTTTTTTCCTATTTTACGTAGTCGCTGTACCGTACTCTCGCCGCAAGTCTGCTATCTTTATTGCAGGAAATTATGCTCCAAATTCTGTTAGATGTAGGTTGGGTTGTTGGTGTTTCGTAAATGAATGAATTGTTTATTCCCTTCGTTCCCTTTATGATGTCTGGCCTTATGTCATATAGGTACATCATTATTATTCTCTTGCCCTTAAGGTGGAAGCGCCAAGGTAGCCCGCGAAATTCAAATTTTGTTACGTTTTTTGCAATTTCCAGGTCACTGTCAGGTTGTATAGTGATCTAAATATGATTCGCGACCGTATCAAATATGGCTTTACAGAATCATAATCATTAGAATCAGCAATACATCTCTATAAGTTCATATTACTCTAAAGAATGACTATTTCATGAAATTATGACATTTGAGGGCAATTCTAACTAATGGAGTTGTATTGCTGATTCTAATGATTATGATTCTAAAAAGCCTTATTTGATACGGTCGCGAATCATATTTAGATCACCATACAACCTGATACTGACCTGCAAATTGCAAAAAACGTAACAAAATTTGAATTTCGCGGGCTACCCTGGCGCTTCCACCTTAACCCAATTTGTTTGGGGTCTTCTTTTTCAACATGGTTTAGTCATATCGCATATAATTTAACATTTGAGAATTCCCTTCATAACAGTATGCAAATTTCCTAGATATCAAATCCGGTATATGCGCTTCATTTATCAAGGAACCCAGCACAAACAATGTAAAAACATATCCCCAAGCGAGATCTAATACGATTTTGCATACATTATTCATGCGTACGTTAGTTCCAATCGTTTCACAGCTTTCCAATGCTTTTTAGATCGAGATTTATATCCGTGAAACATATTTACATGCCTCTCTTACGCATAATTGTGATTGAACACTTTCGCGATAAAAACGATCGTAACTTTGTGCGAGATTTCGGAATCACGTTCAATTTTTAAGGCTTTCAGAACATTTTTAAATGCTCTTTCACATAAAATGTGGCCCTTTTTTCCTGGCAACTGTAAACGTGTGTCCTAAAAATAAAGCACTTATTCGTACGGATCGGGCCCGATTTTTGAAGGGCCTGTATTATTAAGACGGTCTTTTCTCCGAAGTTTGATCATTATGGATATCGTGAGTCGTGACCTTTACGGAAACACGAAAACAGATTTTCTTGAACTGCCATTAAGCGTTTTTTGTACCAGATTTCATTTTCTGTTGGTGTCAGGCCACTGCTATTGGAAATCATCTTTGGGCTATGTCAGAATATCTATGAACCCTATTTTAATCACATCACGTTTTTCTTTACGTGCGAAATTAATTCATTTTGTACAAAAGCTAGCCAACCAAGCTATACCAACACCAGCGTTTGAGACACCTTTGACAGGATCGGGGTTTTTAATTCACTTTTCACGTTCAAATTAAGATGTTGTCTACGTCATAACTACCTTTAATTATATTCTATCAATAAAAATGTATCAAACGTAAAGCATCACTTTTTAAAACTTTATAAGAAAGTGCTCACTTCAATGAATAAAGGAAACGGGCAGTCAGATAACCAACCGGACATGGGACCCCACACTATGGTGCTATGGCATGTGAAAAAGCAAATGCCAAGCAATTGCCAACCTTATCCCTTCACTTTCAAGTTATAATAATTAAATTTCGTTATTAACGCTCGCCTTTCTCGAGGCAATGTCAATTATTTCTACAAACATGAACGAAAGTGGGTTGCTCAGAACAAAAGCTTCGGTGTTTATGAATTTGACATAAATAGCCGTAACGGGAAACTAGTTCAAGTTGTTTCCTTGGTGTTTTGTCTTAGAGAAATGGATTGAATTGATTTGGTCTGGTGTCGTGTCGCGGTGCAAAGTAATGAATGGGTTTGTAATAGTGGCTGTTCGCGTTTTACTATAGTAGCGTCACCTATAAGTAGTTTGTGATGCTGCTGTCAAAAATTATCTGTGGAAAATTAGAGACTCCAACTCGTGGGATAATTACTTTACACACTAACAGTAGGAATGGCTTTCATTTTGACGGTTCAACCACATTCTCAGCGTTTTTTACGTTGTTGATTAGACAAATCGGAACATTATGAAGCAATGGATTAGCATTATCCATCAAAATGATTCAGGTAATGGTTGATAGAGCGTTCCGCAATTAGGGTGCAGTTGACATGACACCACGTGAGACTCAGGAATAGACTACCTTTTAGAGGTAAGGGGCACGTTAAAGTACCCTCGTTAAAGAACAATAATAAGAATCGTGGGACTTGTTTCAAATGATACATATCCATCCACTTATTTACCTGCCTCGTATAGGATCTATCCCCCATACATCCGCATAGTTTATTTCCAACATGAGTCGAGATTCCCCTCTCCGCTATTCTCAAAGGCATTACGAACGTTTACAGCCTTTACAGGGCTCATTATTACGTGGATTTCCTCGTAATGTTTCCCCTTCACGATTTCAATGAAAGTTTAAGTGGGAAAGAATTGGAAAGAACTAGTTTTTTATCCAGCTTGTAAAGATGGTGGCGTAACTTTTTTTGATAAACAGCTAGGACTAGAGACCAAGGTGATATGATTTTAAAGTTACGAAATGATGGAATTGCTATTAATAAATTCTTATGAATATTTTATGATAAGATTGCAGCTGCGAATTGTGTCAATTGCTCTTGACGTAAATGTTTATAGTCCAATAAAGTGCTATCACAACAATTACATTAAAAATATTAATAGGTATCCATTGTGCTTCATTGAATCATAGGTGATATGTGCTAGACAAGCTCGGAATGAACGCGCGCCCTCGTATTTCGCGCACCATTCGGTCACCACGACATTCCGATCTCTCGTTCCCATTCATTCACCAGTCGTGAGTGATAACCGCGCAGAGACGGACGTGCGTACCGCGCTTTATCACAGTTCCCGCGTAATATCGAACGAAAATTATTTTAGTGATTAAAAACAAGTTACGAATTGTGTTTGTGCTTAATAATATTGTGGATTTATAGTGCTTACCGATATTTATGCCAATGTGTCTGTAAAAGGAGTTATATATTGTTTCTGTGCATCCGAATTCTTGGATTATTCTTGAACGAAGTTTTTGTGGTAGGTAAGTCTAAAAGATCAGAGATCATTGAGTTTGTGGTTGCGTCTTGCTACCTACAATCACCGTTGGTGGGTAGGACCGTTGAAATGCGCCGGGTACCTACCCGTCCACATTTTTATAAGTACCGTAGATAATCGACACATCGACGGTACTTGTTGATTGGCGGCATATTCTTATCGTCTGGTACCTTTCTTTGGTGAATGGAACACAGCGTTGATACCCTAGTTTCCATGAACGTTGTTGGAGAATTATGTGCAATCGTTGACTTGGTCTGTGAACACGAACGGCCTTACTAATGAACTGTGAACAAAGTTATGTCAGGTACCCATTAGTTCATAGTAATATAACCAATATTAGTTCAGCATAAATATGTTTTTATGTGGGTAAGATTGACATACCGACTTTTCGCCGTTTATAGCTGCAGGTAGCTGCAGTAATTCGAAAATGCGGCACCCTGTTTTACTGTAACACTAATTCTAGAAATTCCTACGAATTAAGAAAGTGATAACCTCCTTTTCCGTAGTCGATTAAAATGAATTATTCTTTTTTTTTTCGGAAGGCTTACAGACTAATAACACTAAAATAACAATAATATATAACTACTTAAATTTCGAATTACAAGCCCCCACAGATAAAACACTTGCACCAACAAACACCAACGCATAACTACTTTAGTTACACCTAGTTCCTAGGTACCTATCTACTCTTTGTTTGCAAATCTTCACTTTATACCTATTTTCTTCTCAAGTTCTCACCAACTTTTAAGACTTCCCATAACGTTTGGAGCATGTTGGTGAGAATGGACTCAACTGACCTCCTTAGTGTCCCACATTAGGTCTTATATCTAGTACGTACCTTACCTACCTTTTTGCCTAGTTATCCTATTTCTTCAACGTAAACAGCGCGAAACCAATTGCGTCAAGTATCCCACACTCGTGCCGCAATTTACCTAAATATCTACTTAGGCATCTATATCCGGGTCCTAACACGCACATAGTAGGTATCGTGTTCCGGGACAAATCATAAATAGAAGATCGGTTTTAATTGATCATTTTATTACTGAAAAATTTTAAGAAAATTCGGATGGAAAAAACATTTTTGAACTGACCGGCACCCTAATTGCGTAACTCACGATTAATCCTAATCTGTTTCGTTTTGAAACAGAGTGCTAAACCATTGCTTCATATGTTCGAAAAATGTGTCTGGTCAACAACGTTAATAACGCAATAAATATTGTCGAACTGTCAAAATGATACAGATTATGATTAATCGTATGTTAAGCAATTACGAGTAGTGTGCGGAATCAAATTGCTGGGATAACATTATATATTCTATTGTTTTTCAATCACAATAAACAACATTAATTTCATTATTATTTCTGTTAAATTTATCCTATTAAATTAGTTTTTCACAAAATAATCATTCAATGGGATTAATTGAACTTAGGGGGTTGTATACATAACTTTAATCCTACTTAATATTATAAATGTGAAAGTTTTGAAGATGTTTGGATGTTTGTTACTCAATCACACAATAACGGCTGAACGGATTTGGATGAAATTTGGCACACAGTTAGATTATAACTTAGATTAACACATAGAATACTTTTTATCTCGGTAGTACGTTCCCGTGGAATAATTTCCGACCTAAACGCGGGCGATGCCGCGGGCGGAAACTAGTATTATTATAATTCTGTAATGCATAATTATGTACGTGTTACGGTCGTGAGTCATAGTTTTATCAACATCAAAATACAACCTAACACTGACTTGTTAATTAACCTGTAAAAAACATATTGAACTTCGAGGGTTACCTTTGCGTATCCACCTTAACCATTTCTGCCTTCTATAGCCATTACCAATAACCATCGGTAAGATTTATAGAAATCCAGCATAAGCAGTTATAAATGGAATAACAAGTTCTCCCATACACAGCAAGCAGATCTATCATTTCAATGCTGAGTAATCAGATTGGTTACCATATAAAACGGCCCAGGAAACTATGTAAAGATCCTGCCCTTATTAAGCCTTTAATCATTTGAGTTTTAACCTAAATGGCTTCACCACGCTAATAGTTTGCCTATCATTATCTCGTAATTACGCTTAAATGATTTGCTATCATTATTCTGATTCTTAGAATCATTTCCTCATTCTGTAAAGCGGTCTTGCTTTTTGTATTACTAGCTAAGTACCTACATTCATTCGCGTGTTAAAAATATAAATGCGAAACTTGCTCTGTCTGTTTGTGTGTTACCTATTCACGCATAATACTCTTAACCGATTTTTATTAAATTTGAAAGATAGATAGCTGAGGACCTCAAGAACGCCATGTTCATCCTGATCGCAGACGAAATCGTGGGCCAAAGCTAGTTACTTTATTTTCCTTACCAGCTCCTCACATCCTCACAACCTCACATCGCTGGGGCCCTACCAGAATACCAGCGCTGCGACACTTTTTAAATGTCGCAGCATCATGCTGAGGTAGGGGCCTTTTGGCCTCGTGCAGAACTTTCTGTTTTTTTTTTAATTCTTTTTTCTTCAGAGAATTTTTTTTTTAATAATTTTTGTACCATTGTGTGTTTATTTTAGTATGTGATCTTCCTGTGCGAGTCACAATAAATACCTTTTCTTTCTTTCTTTCTTACCCGCTTCTGGCTCAAATTCATCAGGTTTTACTTAATCTTAATCTGTCGTCGTCAGCCTATAACAGTCTTCTGATGAGCTCGATCCTTGTTGCTCTTCGTCATCATCATCCACAGATTCTTTTTTCCCAATGCAAGGCAAATCATCCCTGATTTGAGATAGACCTCTTTGGAACTTTCCACCAAGCCAGAATATAATGTTGTTTATTGCTTAACAATATTATTGAGCATAACGGTTGTATGCCATTGGTTTTTCGTCGCTCGTTGACAATGTTGGTGACAAATTCTGGACAAAAAACGACGTGAACGTGACGTCTTCTTCCGTTCAGTGCCAATGCAGATAACGTCTTTGTCTAAAGAGGCTAAAAACACAAGGCATTTAAAGTAGCTTTTGCAATTTTACTGGAAGATAAATCACAACGAACAATATAATTATCACATGATTATAGCCCGCAAGTTTACAGCCTACATGAACGGTTTAAAGTATAATGGATTCACTTTAACAGCAGGGTTAGCACGAGAACCGTAGACAAGCGTTTTGTCGTCGGAAGAGTAGACAAAAATGACGTTTCCGTATAGACAGTTGAGTTCATTTTTCACCGAGAAATGTAGACAAGCGATTTTTATTCTACAGTATAGTAGAATTAGAGCGTCATGCTAAGCTAGGTGGTAAGGTAAGAATGAATTTTAGGGTGCTCTTAAACGGGCAATTTTTTGAGCAATTATTGCTCGGCAACACTAATGGATCAATCTGGACTAATTAAGTGGAGCAATCTGGAACAAAAACAATAAATTGCGGAAGTTGATTCGGGAATATTGCTTCTGATTGTTCCATATATTTCACATATCTCAATGTCGCCAAAATGAGTTGCCGAATATCCAATCGGTTTGGAAATTTTTAGTCAATTTTCTTTCTATCTCGTTTGTACGTATAACTACGTCTCGTTTTTTTTTAACCTGCCGGCAGCAGGGTTTAGGTGTATTGCCTAGTTTTTTAAGTTGCTCCATATTGTATGGTATTGTGTAGCAGTATCTCTGGCAACGGGTTGCTACATGTTGCCATTGCTCTGAATTGCTGGATGTAGTCGTGACGTCATAGTTGACGATAATTGACCAGGATGGAGCAATTTTAGTTGCTCGTGTAAGCGCACCTTTAGCTCCACGTGGTTTCCTTATCGCACAGGTGCTAACGATACCACACCATACATTGTAGGAAATTGATTGGTTTATGACCGTGTAAAAACTATGCAGAAAGAAACAAGCTATTTATTATTATTACAATGAAAAGAACAGTTTCCTTTTCAGTATTTTCTATTCGATACACGTGGAGGTTAGTTAGAATAGCGCGCTAATTGAATGACTGAGAATAGGTACTTTATTTAGGGTTGAACTCAATGACTATACAACCTCTAATTTCTCTTTGGTTGAGCCTAATATAGCATAAGCATAATCAGCCTAAAATGTTCCCACTGCTGGGACACAGGCCTTCTCTCAGTGAGAGGAAGTAAGATGTAATCTACCACACGCGCGCAGTGTGGGTTGGTAGATGTCACAGTTCTTTTTGGTTCCAGGTCATGCTGGTTTCCTCACAATGTTTTTCTTCGCCGTTTTGAGAGCAGTGGTGATGCAAAAAAACAATTACTACACAAATTATTTACGATCTACAATTTTTTTTATATGTACTAGAGTCGCGTCGCTCCCGTCTGCGGGAGCCTTAAATCGGTTTTTAACCAACTTCAAAAATAAGGAGGTTATCAATTCGACATTATACCTATATATATATATTTTTAATGTATTTTCGGGCATAACTCCGTCATAAAAAGACGGATTTGCAAAATTCTTTTTTTGTTCGAAAGGGGTTTATTCCAAAATGGTCCCATATAAATTTCGTATAGATCTGATTATGAGTTTCGGAGACAAACAACGGAACTCTTCAAAAAATGACAGCAAATCAACCGCGATTGCTGCTATCGCATAAATATGCATTGTTTTGACCACAAGGATGATGAAATTTCGAATTGGTGTGTACTATAACTAAAAAGTGAAAAAAAAAACTTAAAAAAAAATATCCGACTTCCGGAAAAACACTAGGTACAAAGTGAAAAATAACTAATTTCGGAAGGCGGTGACAAAAAAATTAAATACTTATCCAAAGTATTCCAAAGTCACCGACTTCCGAAATTAAAGTAATTTTTCACTTTGTAGTGTTTTTCCGGGAGTCGGTTTTTTTTTTAATAAAAGTTTTTATTTGAAAAGCTCAGTAAGACAGGTTTGAGTTACCCCCTTAAAGGAAGCTGGTGAAGAGTCTTTAGTTGAAATGTGTTAAACTATTAATTTCGCATTATTGCTACAGTTTTTCAATCTCATAATATTATACAATTTTTAATCATCATAAAACGGGTTTATTATCGAAAACGTGTTGCCAATATATCACTAAAATAATTGGGCTTCAACAGTAAAAATAATAACGTTACATCAGCCCAATTAATAACACTAAAACTTTTATCTAATAAATAAAAGTTTGGCAACTATAATAAATAAAAGTTACAACATTTTGTATGCTATAAAACATTGAACCAAGTAATCAATACATGTACCTAATTCTAATTAATGAATTATACAGGGTGATTGGAAGATGGGTGCAAAGGTTTAAGGCGAAGATAGTACAGACAATTTAGAACCATTTAAGCCATGGTTGTCTTAGACGAAGTCTTACCAAATATTTTTAACCAAATTTTTTAGTTTTTTTTCGGAAATTCTCAAAATTTAATGTAAACTGCATAGTTATGGCCAAATTGAATGATAAATGAATTCATTTTTTATTTATTTAATTAAAGTAATGTGTAAGCAATCAAGCAGAACATGTTTTAGGCTTCTGTGTCATTAGACATTTTTTTTACAGACATTTAAAGCCCAGAAAAAATAAAAAATTTGTACAATACGTCTTTTAAACCTCATTAAAAAAAAAAAAATTGGTAAGACTTCGTCTAAGACAACCATGGCTTAAATGGTTCTAAATTGTCTATACTATCTTCACCTTAAAGCTTTGCACCCATCTTCCAATCACCCTGTATAACGTTGTGCATGAGTAATGTCATCAACTCATCACCTGCCTGACTATTTCTGACTATTTAGGGTTCGGCTTTCAGTCCAACCTGATGCAATTGAGTAACAGTATTTTACATGGAGCGACTGCTTAACTGACCTCCACAACCCAATTATTAGGTAAAACGAAACTCCTTGGTGAGACTGGTTATCAAACTTTCGGGCTTCTGACGACCCGTAACAACTGTCAAAGATCTACGAATGACAGCCGGGACCAAAGGCTTAACGTGCTTGCCGAGGCACGGAGGGCTCTCGGTACGTAAAAAAGGTCACCCATCTACGGAATAGCCGCAGCAAGCGTAGCTTAACCTGATTGATCGATCCGTACGGATGTTATTACTTAGTCACGAGCCTCCAAGTAATGTAATGTATTAAAATAGTCTCTATGAGAGGCGACAGTTCCCTATGTGTTTATTATTCTAGAGTATGGCAATCGTAGGTTGCAGCTGAAAATCAGCGACAGATGGTACACCTTGTGTTGTCACCTGACATTATGCTGAATTGAGGTCCTTTTTGGCATACTAATATTTTTTTTCGGTCTTAAGGTGTGTCATAAGTTCATAACATCACGCCTAGTTCCCCGCAGGGTTTAAAAAAAAATTAGGGTGGGAAATCATCAAATTACTTCTCCCGCTCTGGTTGAAGTGGGAGGGCGTGTCAGACTTTTACTGATTAAAACCCACACGTGTTCCTTCAGTTGCCTGTGTGCCAGGGGCCACGATATCTCTTTCGAACAACCCGCACCCCTGGTAGGTAGCGGCCCTTGCGGGCCCCACCAGTTGGTGCTGACATCTCTTTGAGGCGCGCGTGGAACACAACGCGCCGTCGACCCGGGCTTGGTCCTTACCAGTACCCCGAAAGGTTGGGCCGACTTGTATGTACCTTTAGTACACCCACATTTCGCCAGATAAGTTAAAGCCCCATGTAATAGGGGACGAGCCTATTGGCACAGATCCAGACTCCGAGTTGCTAATGAGAAATTACTGAAAGTAAAACTCTTTGCCGGACCTGGGAATCGAACCCATCACTTAGTTCATGGGCCTTTCGTTAATAATATGTATTTATAACCTACCTTTCTTTTAACCCCATGCTTTTCAAACAATATATTATTACAATGATTCCTTTACAGACCCTTTATTAATTTTCTTTCTATACGTTTTATATTTTCATCCTAATTCGATATAAGCTGGTACTTATCACATCGAAAGGCTCTTCATACAAGGTTAGATTAGACCTCATATTATAAGGGTTAAGTTACGCTACCTTTTGGAGACACGTGTCGTGAAAACGTGTGAACTAAAAGGTCACATGATGCTAAAATTAAACTAGAGGTGTTGAATTGTAGTGTTACCTGAGTTAATTATGGAGCTCTAAAAGTAAATTTCGTGTTAAAAAAGATTCAATTGCTAATTCTCTTAGAACATTGGGAAATAGGATTCTCTCTCATCTCTCTGGCTACACAATCAGTGAACTGAATCGATATAAGCTGGAGGCCTTGAACTTATCATATCAAAGGCATAGAGTTTCAACCCCTAACGGCTCGAACATATAAATTCCAATAAGATTGGAATATTTGCGCAGTTTGAGGTCTTCTGCACCTACAGCAGTCGCCTCAGCACGCCAAGGTAAGATTAGACCTCATATAATAATGGTTAAGTTACGATACTTTTAGTAGACACGTGTCGCAAAAACGTGTGAAGTATTAGGTCTTTACCTATGAAATTGCCGTTTTGTAGTACTGGCCATTTCAAATCAAAATAATTTTTGTTTGGGTAAGAATTCTAATTTCAAATTAATTTTATTTTAAAAACATGGATTTTTTTTTCCAAAAGTAGTCATTTGTTTATTGATTAGTGTTACATTTTCATCGCATTTCAATCTTTTTCGTCATCATGGATACGTTAAAAATTCGAGTAATTATGGAATATGAGTACCGTCGTGGCAGCAACGCGGCACAAGCGGCACGCAACATCAACGACGTTTATGGAGCTAACACTACAAACCAACGCACCACCTGTTATTGGTTTGCTCGCTTCCGTTCTGGAAATTTCGACCTGAAAAATGAACCTCGCGGTCGTCCGAAGACTTTGGTCGACAATGACGAATTAAAGGCGATTGTGGAAGCTGATGATACACAATCTACGGCTGAATTAGCAGCAGCTTTCGACGTTAGCGTCAAAACAATATTGGTCCATTTGCGTCAAATTGGCAAGGTAAAAAAGCTTGACAAATGGGTGCCCCACGAACTCAATGATCGTC
Organism: Antitype chi; assembly: GCA_947359405.1. Classification (NCBI taxonomy): domain Eukaryota; kingdom Metazoa; phylum Arthropoda; class Insecta; order Lepidoptera; family Noctuidae; genus Antitype; species Antitype chi. The sequence continues at coordinate 18,257,791 of OX375817.1, read as the reverse complement.
AGCGCGAAGTACGCGTCGAGACGTGCCTTGCACTGCTCAACAGACACACAAATGAAGGAATTTTGAACCGCATTGTTACCTGCGATGAAAAATGGATTCTGTTTGATAACCGCAAGCGCTCAGCAAGTTGGTTGGATCCTGGTTCAGCACCTAAACAATGCCCTAAACGAAAACTTACCCCTAGAAAAGTGATGGTCACTGTTTGGTGGTCTAGCGCCGGTGTGATTCATCACAGCTTCTTACCAAACGGGGTGAGCATTACTGCAGATGTGTACTGTGAAGAACTGAACACAATGATGGAGAAGCTGGCACATCTCCAACCAGCATTGGTCAATCGCTGGTCTCCGCTGCTCCTGCACGACAACGCGCGACCTCATACTGCACAGCAGACGGTCTCCAAGTTGCAAGAACTGGGGTTGGAAGCTCTCCGTCATCCGCCCTATTCACCAGACCTTGCGCCTACAGACTACTACTTTTTCCAGAATTTGGATAACTTCTTGGCGGGAAAAAAATTCAATACCCGAGAGGCAGTACAAAATGCCTTTGAAGAATTTGTTGCCTCCCGTCCAGCTGATTTCTTTAAGAAGGGCATCAATAAACTGCCACTGCGATGGCAAAGATGCATTGATTGCATGGGTGATTACTTCGATTAATACAAATAAAAAATTCGTTTAAATTTTTTCATACAAAACGGCAATTTCATAGGTAAAGACCTATTATTATGGTCACAAGTTCATAACAAAAATTAAAACTATAGTTGTTGGTGTTACCTGCTGCTACTTTTGAAGCTCTATAGATAGGTAAACTACGTGTAAATAAAGAGTCGAGGGCTAATTTCTCTCAAATAATTGTAACAAACTCTTCTGTCCTTCTTTTCTCTTTCGTGCAGCACCAGCTACGCTGAGACAATGAATTCATGCTATAGTAAAAAGATGAGCCAGTCACTAGGTTGGAACTGGTAAGGTTAACTGACCAGGGTGCGAAATAAGTTCCTGTGTGTATCACCAATTGAGCAAGGTCTTCAAATTCATTATGCTAGCAGATTTTGAAGAAAATCAAAGCTATTATACCGTTTAGTTTTTTTTTGTTTCGGCGTGAAACCTTCAAAAGGCACCCGGGCTTTAGAGATAAGCCGGGGAGTGTGGGATTTTTAACTCACTTAAACTATCCGGTGGTCACCATCTGCACAAGGAAAGGGCACCGAAACCTCTCAAAACACCGAAACACCCTCTGTGCAACGCACATCTCTGGGCATAAATATCGTACCTAGAAATTCAATGACATTTACGAGTTAAGACTCGTAAATAGTTACTAAATACAATGGCTAGAATGCATGTTATTCATCGTCATGATCATTGGCAGCCTTGTGTCACCCACTCCTAAGTATTATACCTCTTTCCTCTTGTGCATATCATTATGGTTCTTTAATGACTGAAGCTATCAATATACTCTTTATCAATTAAGGACCTACGTGCGTAATATTTACATAATAATTTAATCAGGGAAATGCTAATTTAATCGCGATAACTACTTATTATCGGTCTTCATATGATATGATTACAAGGTTAGTAGGATAATATTCGTAGGCACAGATACATAAAGATATATTGAATTGTTGATTATCTGCAACTGAACTATGCAAGATATCCGGTAATACCAACTGCATCAATCAGGCTTGCCGCGGTGTGTCCGTCGATGACCATCTTTACATACCAAAACCCCACATCTGACAACTAGTCTTACCAAGAGTATCTTATTACCCAGCAACCAGGGTGTGGAGGACAGATAGGCAGTCTGGCCATGTAAAATAGTGGTATTCTGCTGAATCCGGCTAGGCAGAGCTGATAAAAGAGTCGTTAAGAACTTGACTTTATTTGACTTTACATTCCCTTTCCAATGTAATGATCACATTCTCCTTAAGGCCCAACATATCGTAGGATTAGGTCATCTCTTCAAAAGTAACCTGTAACTATCTGACATTATCTCCTGACCAATCATTGACCGACGTTGACCTTTGCAACTGCTGTGCCACTCAAAATGCCCGAACATGTAGGTAACATGTTACATACGTTGCTGTCAGCAGTTACGCCATTTTTATTGTGCAGTCTTATTTGTATTGAGTAATGAGGTCAGCTGATCATGAAGACTTTATGAGAAACTAGCTTTTGCCCACGGCTCCGCCCGCGTGGATGTCGGTTATCGCAAAAAGAAGCAGCCTATGGTCTTCTCCATATCCCAGGCTATATCTCTGCCAAATTTCATGACGATCGGTTCAGCGGTTTAGGCGTGATAGCGTGACAGACAGATGAGAGTTACTTTCGCATTTATAATACATTGTTTTTGACCGCAACTTGGTCCGCAAGTCGGTCGGAAATTATCCCACGGGAACAGACCACCGGGATTCAAAGTATACTAACCCAGTCATGGTCTACCTGTGTGCCAAATTATATCGAAATCCATTCAACTGTTAACGCTTTAAAGTTAACAGACAGACGGACAGTTACTTTCGAATTCAAAATACTATCTTTGACAGACGTTATGGGTCGCCAGGATCCCGAAAGTCTGACAACCAGTCTTAGAAAGGGGTATCGTATTACCCAATAACTGAGTTCTGGAGGTCAGTTAGGCTTGATCCATGTAAAATACTTGTATTTAGCTACATTCGGTTAGACTGGAAGCTGACCCCGACATAATCGGTAAAAGGCTAGGCAAATGATGGAGTATGGGTGGTCAGGTATGTAGATTCTTGACTTTTGCTTTGGTTTTAGGGTTTTCAAGAATAAAAGAAGACGGCGGGACTTAAGTCGTTGTGATGGTCATGGATCACAACAGTCAATGACCTAATCACGTTTTATCAAGGTTTGATGATTAAGATCAGTATCAAATATATCAATCAAATGATTTTTTAATGTACGTGACAGATTTCGATCGTCGTACCCAATACATCTGAATTCCGGAAGGACGTTTGAGAGTTTTGAAGTTACACCAGGAAATTTGTTTTTGCGAGAAATCTGCCCCTTCTGGCTATTCGAAAATAAGGGTTCTTACTAAAGAACGCACTCAGTCAAGCACGAGGGGTGCGCCAATCTTCAGAATTGCACACGTTCCTAAATGGGGAGGGGAAGATCTGTGAGTGAAAAGTTATGTCTGATGGTACTCTTGACAGCACAACTTATATTTTAACACTGTTCACCCTTGCTTCACTTGGGCGATAAAATATCGATGTATAATACATACCATGAGACCACGATAGCTTCCATGAGAAATGATATGAATCATGGTGACAACCGCATTAAAATCCATTCATTTCCAATACGCCAAAACCTATTTCAAATACACAGACGAACGGGAGCGATCGGATCGACGACTATCACCATCATTTCAGCCAAAAGACGTCTACTGCTGGACATAGGCCTCCCCCAAGCTCCGTCACTTCGACCGGTTCTGTGCTTCCCGCATCCAGCGGACTCCTGCGGCACTCACAAGATCATCGGTCCACCTTGTGGGAGGCCTTCCAACTTTACGTCTTGCGGTGCGCGGTCGCCACTCCAGAACTTTTCGGCCCATCGGCCATCTGTTCTGCGAGCAATGTGCCCTGCCCACTGCCACTTAAGTTTGGCAATTCTTCGGGCTATGTCGGTTACCTTGGTTCTCCTCATTCCTGATTCGATCACGTAGGGAAACTCCAAACATAGCTCTCTCCATTGCCCTTTAAGCCTTCTTATGAGGCCCATTCTGAGCGATCACGTTTCGATTCCATGACATGCATCACTGGCAACACGCACTGGTCAAAGACTTTCGTCTTGAGACACTGTGGTATGTGGGACAATTTCATTATTTATCATTATAATATCAGCACTTATGCCTGGTTATAGATGCATACTTATATATTCTGGTATGCTTGGTAACGTTGTTTTCATTTACATAACAAGCGTGACTCCAAGCTGTTGTTAAGTACCAACTACAGACTCAAGTGTTATGCTATGATCTATAGGTACCTGTTCATAATACTTACTTATGTAGTTACGTACTGGATCATTAAGTTCCCTTCAATATGGTTGAGCTGAATAGTGCTGATCCATCTCATATTCTTGAACGGGCGCCGCCAGTAGGGACTGGTCATCTCTTAGCTGCTACGGCAATTTCTGAATTTCGTGTCAGACTTTTACTGACTTAAACCCACCCGTGTCCCCTCAGTTGCCTGTGTGCCAGGGCACGATCTAATCACACTTTTTACATCGTTCTCACGTATATAATTTCAACGTGAATGATGTGACTAATTTTTTGTAAGAATAAGAGTGTCCATGGAGTTTATTGGCCGTTCTTCTGGCTTGTGGCTTCTGGCAGGCAATTAACGTCCTCTTTCGGACTGACCGACCCCTTGTCTATTCAAAAGTGCCTGTAATTGGTTTATTTGAGTTTGAGTTAACTATGTAGGTAGACGTAATCCTTGAAAAGCGTAGCTTACCCTGGGCCCCAATTCTGTATGGTTATAATGACTTTCCGCGGAATCTTACCACGTTCAAACTACGTCAATATCGTGTCTTTTAAAAACCAATGTAACATCTAATTGTCATATTCTGTTTGTTCCAAGACAATTTGTCGATATTATCTATTGATACGATATTAGCAGAATGTCGTGTGTGATCTAAGGAATTGACATGGTTTGGAAGTAAGGAATTGTTAAGTGGTCATAGTGAATTAGGGCCCTGAACGAATCAACCTGTGCGGGCTTATTATTACTTAGCAACAATATTCTTGAGCTGTTAAATAAAAATCAATTGTGATTGAAAGAAAAGCTTAAATTCATAATGGCGTCTCGTCTCAAATTTTTAAACAATGAATCATGTCTACTACATATTTGTCGTATCCCCCATAAAAATGTCGACATGGCAGTTACACCAGTTTCCGCTACTTCGACCCTCCATAGAATGTTATCACCTACTCTTATCTCCTCCAATAAACACTCCGGTAGCACATAATGACAAAGAGCGTGAGGTCCCGGGTTCAACGCCAGGTCATTTGCGACATGTTTCGGTTTCCTAAAAACGGTACGACACCTGCACAAATATGTGGGGAATACAGGTGTTATGCTAATAGAACAGGTAACATAGATTGTTGGATGTGAAATGTAAGGAATAAATATTTTAAACTGACTTTTGCCAGCGACTTTGCCTGCGCGGAACTTTCATTCCTCCCTTAGGGGTTGAATTTCGAAAAATCCTTCATTATTCCTTGTCTACATTATAAAGGGAACCTCTGTGCCAAATTTCAGCTTGCTAGTTCCAAGGGTTTGGGCTGGGCGTTGATGAGTCAGTCAGTCAGGACTTTTCTTTTTATTTATATTATAGATAGAATCAAATCATAATATTTTATTTCACATAAACCTACATGGGCACTTATAAAACGTCAGAAGCTAGGTGCACGATTCCAATTGGTTGTTTCCTATGGGGAAGAGCCGGCAAGAAATTCCACGGGACCTCTTTTAAAAGTAATTGGCTTTTACCATGGTTTCAAATTACCGTGTTAATAGGTTTGGGAGGAGAGTGTAGGCCTGTCAACAAGTAGCAGGTACTTAATAAAATAGAAAATGGTGTACACATCAAGCTACCCCAATCTGTCAAATTTCTTTGATAGATTTTCATCTTTATAACATAAGCATAAAGTTCATGTTCAATTGGGAAAATTTGACAGTTTTTGGTAGTTTGATGTGCTGGCGTCTGTACAAATCTACAATCTACAAGCCCTAAAACGTTCTCAAATTCACAAAACAGGGCTCCGGGCTATTTGACTTCCTTTGTTATTACATAAAACTGCAGTAATTGCTAATACACTATTAATCAGAATCTTGACAACACCTAATCCATTGCTTCATATGTTCGAAAAAAACATCAGCTCAACAACGTACATGACGCAATGAATGTTGTTGAGCTGACAAAATAAAAGCCATTCCTGCAGTTATTGTGGTTACGCAATTACCCCGCTGCTTTAAGGTTTCAAATATGTTATTTATATAAGTAGCACGAATCACATTTCCACCGTCTTCATGAACCGAATGTCATAACATAACAAACTGTCCAACAACAAGGATCTACTCTATACGTATTATAGGGCATATATTAGGGTCACACAGCCCGGATAGTCCCCCGAACCCGAAAGGCCCTGACGGACCCTGACCCAAAACTGTGTGAAAAAGGCTCTTACTTTGACAAATTAGAACCTTTTCAGTATCACATACCTATAACCTATTATGTTTGATATTATGTATAAAAATACAAGGAAAGAGTCATCATCTATCTGCCTAGCCTTTTACCAACAATTTTTTGGGTCAGCTTCCAGTCTAACCACAAGCATCTTAATTCCAGTGTTTTATGTGGAGCAACTGCCTGTCTGGCCTCCACAACTCAGTTACTAGGAAATTATACCACTTGATAAGACTGGTTGTCAGACTTTCGGGCTTCTGACGACCCGTAAAGACTGTCAAAGATCCACAAATGACAGCTGAGATCAACGGCTTAAAGAGCTTACCGACGCACGGAGGGTCTCGATATGTGTTCGAGAATAATCGAAAAATACAACTTTATTTGCATTAGCAACATTTTAATTTTAGTTTACTAGTTTTTATATACTGGCAACATACTGTGTAAAAGAAATTTCTCTCTGTGCGCCATGAACGTTTTGTGCTCTTGTATTAATATTTAAACCTATTCTGGAAATACAGTTCTATTGCTAAAAATCAACCAGCATTTTATTGTACAGTATGTAAAGATGACGTCCCGTAGCGACTGTCAAAGATCTACGAATGACAGCTGGGATTAGCGGCTTAACGTGTTTTCGAGGCACGAAGAGGTCTTGGTATGTAAAGATGGTCACCCATCCACGGACCGACCGCGGCAACCGTAGTTTAACCTAATCGATTGACCCGTGTGGCTGTCGTTACCTAACCACGAGACCCTCCGATAAAACTAAAGAGTCAATAAACAAAAAACATCGCATTTCAGCTACCAAGTGTAGGATAAATACTCACCCTCGCATGCCACATCATTGTGCAAAGCATTTCATCATACAGACTCGCCAATTAGATCGCAAACACACAACATTACCTTATACCAACATACAGTACTCGGCCAGCCGAACGAGTGGTTGTCGGAAGTGTGTGCAATCGATATTCGAACGCACCCGGCCACTCTGCTCCCTCGCTTGATGCGTACACTCGCGAACAACTGCGTTTGCGTTGTGGGAATAATATGTGGGTGCGGATTTCTATTTGGCTGTGTTGAGGGAAGATTTAAGTTTCTTTATTGTCGTTTTCACGATAAGAGTTGGTTAGAAAAAAAAATATGTTCAGTTGATTGCTGAAAGCTTTGACGTGAGGAGAGAACTCTGAGTGTTCGTCACTTGTCTTGCAAAAATTATCCTTAACGAAAATCGAGCAACCGGCGACAAGTCAAAACACTTTGCACCAGCTCGCGACGAAGTTTTCAGCAAGGAAGTCAATTGCCAACTGGTTAAAAGCAGCCGACACCTAGCGCCATCTACATGGAACTAATTTGACAGCGAACATCGTCATTGTAATAAAATGTGTCACAGCAAAAGCTTCGTCTGGTCCAAGTCTTGTCTTGCAACACCAAACATAACATCTTCCAAACAAACCAACTTCAGAAATCTTCATAAATAATAAAGTAAGTGATCGATTACCGAGCTCCAGTTATTCGGTCCGACCGTGCATGTAACTCGACGCCCGGCTCCGCTCGCCTGGTCGCCAGTGTATTAGCGTGACAATCGTATAGAGTTACTGCTAGTTGCTAAGGTAACTTAATTATACACGTGTCGTATTCATTACTCAGTAACTACAGAAAAATAACGGCTGACGAGGGTTAAAAATGTGGGGTTTTGCAATAAAATTGACCTGTTGGGGTAATACCCTCGTATTGACAGTTTCTGTTCAGTTTGCATATCGTTTACCTATATTTTGTATGTAGAAATCACCTGCGTTGTATTTGTGAGCCAACACTACCAGTTGCAGGGTTAGCGACATAAAACAATCAATTATTTTAAAAAAAACAGAACTAAAGAAGCCATTTGTAAGGTGTAAAGTAAGTAGTCTTTCTTAACGACATGGATACAACTATGAGGAGGAAAATTGTATTGTTAACAATGTTCCAACACCAGATAACCATACGAAACACACACAAAAACTAAATAAAGGCAACACTATCACAGCAGTTTCGATACAAGAAGCCGATACAATAACATTGTATCAGATAACGAGACCAGTCCATGCGAGTAGAAAGTATACTGACCCACAAATCATGCTGAGCGAGTTATCGCAAAGTGAAAGGTGCTCGATCGCTTCAGGACAATTACACGGAATAAATTACTTCAGAAGGTCTGCTATCATTCATCTTGTCAGACTATTTGAAGTGTTCGTAGATCATCGTTTTGAAATAGATTGTCTCAACCACGAAGTAAATGGTGGAGAGCAGGGTGGCCCAGTGGTAAAGGCCGCAACTTAGGAGTTGTAGGTCGTAGGTTCTTTGTGTTCATTATTTCATCACTCCTGCTCTCAAAGCGGCGAAGGAAAACATCGAGAGAAAACGGGCATGTCCTAGAATCAAAAAATCGAAGACATATATATACCAACACTACCAACCCGCAGTAGGCCCGCGTGGTGGATTACAGCCCACTACCGGTCGAAGAGAGACCTGTTTCCCAGCAGTGGGAAGATGGGCTGTAATGAGATGATGACAAAGTAAATCAATACTTCGATGGTCTATGCAGATTGAACCAAGTTTTTTGTTTCTGTATTCGGTCTCTGTAGCACCAAGAAACATGAGGCTTCAGGGGCTAGTGGAAATGTTGGGGTTCATTCGACTAATCGAGTTTGGTCACATCACGCGGGGGTCGGTGAATTCCATCCAGAGATGTATCTACTTCCTCATGTCTGCCACGACCACGAGTCCCTTTGGCCGCAAAAGTTTTGCTGGTCTTAAGATAGGTAGGGTCGTGTGTAGTGAGTGACCTTATCGGTGATGTTCTTCAGAAAACTCAGGTGCGTAGACTGCGTAGTACTCGCAACCGGCGGGCGTGTATGACCAGAGGAGCAATTCTCGTAATTTTAAGGACGTTCACAGTCTGATCTTAGTCTCAATCTGTCAAAAATACCTCGAGTTTCCATAAATTTCTGAAAAATGTTCTAATTCTATCAATTAGAAAGAGATGTAACTATCAGACTATACAAAATAGATATATAAGGGAGAAGCAACCATTGCCAACATAGCTACACCAGTATAAAAATCAAATTCCTACGCCGCATTCTTCCACCAATTGACTGTCAACATTAGGTTAAGTTACGCAAATGACCTTCCTTTATACAAAGATGATGATGTTCTGTATCAAACACAAGTCTTACTATCACACTACTTCAAGTGGATTAATGCACCTACTGCACTTATGTTTATAGTGACACATAGGTATAACTAGAACCACATAATTATGGAAACAAACACTCGTATCAAGTGGTTTCCTAAGTGATAAACGTGACAGAAATGGGTGAGTCAGGTTGGAAATTGTAGGCAAGGTAATCCCATATGGAAGTTTCGCAAATTGTGTTTGCCTTAGAATTAATGATAAAAGCACGAAATGGGGTAATGGCCAAAACGTCTGTCTATATTCTACAAAAATCACTGCTGCTTTAGCTTCAAAAAGGGTGTCCCCTCGTTTCGTAGATAGAAATCCGTTTCCCAAAAAATGTTTCATAAAATATTTTCATCCTTGTATTTTTACTTCGAATATTATTGTTTCAAAGACTATTTACTTGAATGAAACATATTTCACAGAAACACAATTCAATGATTTTTGAATCACATTTTTTGTTTAACAAACTTATCAAACAGTAGAATAAGTATAGGTATTGTTTGATCAGGTGTATTTTTTCATGGTATTTTATTTCAACGAATTAAAATATAGTCTTAAAAAGTCAATATGTTTTGCTACAAAAGTTAGTGACAGAAACGAATCGCTGTAAAACCGACTCCACGTAGTCTTGTTTGCCCTACCCCTAGAGTGTAATTTAAATCCGCGTAGGCGCGTAGGGGCCCGCCGCCGGAGCCCCGCAGCGTCGGAGCCGTGACAGAAACCATGCCTGCTGCATGTTGCATGCTCGCTTGCATGCTGCATGCTTGCTTGCACGCTGCATGTTGCATGCTCTCCTTCAGCATGCAAGCAGTAGGTTTGGTTATAACTGAGACCCCCAACAGAAATTACCAACAACAATAATAAGAATAAAATAATAAACATTTTAAACAATCATAAAATTTTATTTTTAGGAATAAGTTTTATATACCATTTAAGGATCAAGAATATTTGATTTGTTATTCTATGATATAATTATTCTAACATTAAACATTATGTAAAACAAAAACAATGATTTAAAAATCTTTTACGTATAGATATTCTATGAAACAAAAATATGAGATTTTTTTTTATGTGAAACGAAATTATAAAACTTTTAGCTGTAAAACAACGTACAACCTTCAAAAAGACCACGTATTCAAGTAAGTCGGCAATGGACGAAGTCCGACTATTTTCTTCCATTTTGTTTCCTTTTTTCTCCATCTTTCTGATATGTAGGTATATATGCTCCAACTTAGTCGATATGCTGATACAGTCCATATATTTTCTATTGATTCGCAAATCAACGAAGACATCAAAACATACTTGTAACTAGAAAAGTCTTGATATATGAATATATGTATAAGTCGTAAAAAAAACTTTGTTACAAGATATGGACCCAAGTAAGGTACTTTTCCGTTTCTTGGGATCAATGATCCTTTCAATAGAAGGTTGTATGATGAAAAACATCTACCATTCAATTCAACTTATATTTTTTGCTTGGACTTGATAAGACACGGTATTGACAGGATATTTTTAGAGTTCTGTAATAGCAATAGAGAAACGGTCATAGTAGATCGTACATCCTGTCTTTCGCATATCATCATCCTTATTTTTAAGCTACACATCATCATCATCATCATTTTAACCCGAAAGATGTCCACTGCTGGACATAGCCCCCCTCCCAAGCTCCTCCGCTTCGACCGGTCTTGTGCTTCCCACATCACGCTACACATTGTCAATTAATTTGGAGTTATTGTAGTACGTACGTTATTTCCTGCATGTCTATTTTGCTATCACTATCGGCAGTCATAGAAGTGTTCTCCTATTGAACCCTAACTTGGAGGAGAAGAGATTAAATAATCAAAGCAGTTGTCTGTATCTACATATGTATACAGGCAAATGGGGGAACCGTCCAATATTCTTGTACGCACGGCCACATATCAAGCTATACATTTCTAGTATTTGTGACTTCTCATTGTACGAAAAGCCAATGCGAGGTCAGCGAAAACTGGAAATGCATAAGCCTGATATGTCGCTGTGTGTATAATCTGATTAGACTTTTCTCGTTATAGCACTTGAATAGCGTCTTTAACCGACTTGAAAAAGAAGGACGTTATCAATTCGACATGTTTATATTTTTTTTTATGTATGTTCGGGCATAACTTCGTCATTTATAGACGGATTTGCAAAATTTGTCTTTTGTTCGAAATGGTCTCATTAAAATTTCATATAAGTAGATGTGATGATGCGTTTCGGAGACAGACAACGGAACTCTTCGAAAAATGATAGCAAATTAACCGCGATTGCTGCTATCGCATATATATGCATTGTTTTGACCCCAAGAATGATAAAATTTCGAAATGATGTGGTTAGATACTGTAACTAAAAAGTGATAAATATAAATTACCGACTTCCGACTTAAATTCCGGAAGGCGGTGACAAAAAATTAAAATACATATCCAAAGTCACTGACTTCCGAAATTAAAGTTATTTTTCACTTTGTAGTGGTTTTTTGGAAGGCGATTTTTTTGTTTTTTGGAAAAAGTTTTTATCTATTCTTGGTGAAAATTCAAGTCAAGAGAATACCTGTCATATAATTGTTATGTTACTGTTGGTACTATTTTATTTTAAACGTCGGCACAAACATCAGACAAAAGTATGGAATTACTCTTACTCATGCTATTATTTACTTGCTATGGGAATACTATACAAGAGTATTGTATTGAAGTATTGACCTTTGGTTAAGAGTGGGAACTAGCAACTGTCAAACTTACTTCTTTTGCGATACCGTTATATTTGTATAGAATTTGGCGACTTGCTGATTCATCTAAATAAAGTTAGTAAGTTTCCGTTTAAGTCCATTCGTAATCTTATATTGATTTAATACTTACGTATTTCGTGGTTAAGTAAGAACAGCCACACCAGTCGATCGTCAGGTCAAGCTACGCTTGCCGCGGTTGGTCCGTGGATGGGTGACCATCTTTACATACCAAGACCTCTTCGTGCCTCGAAAACACGTTAAGCCGATAATCCCACCTCCCATGTAAATCTTTGACAGTCGCTATGGGACGTCAGAAGCCCGAAAGTCTGACCAGCAGTCTTATCAAGGGGTATCGTATTACTCACTAACTGAGTTGTGGACGGTAGATAGTTGCTCCATGGAAATACTGATACCTACTCAGCTGCATCTGGTTAGACTGGAACCTGACCCCATTAGTTGCGAAAAGACTAGGCAGATAATTACTTACTTATTTCTAGAATATATTTGTTACTAGGTTTTGTCAGCGGCTTCGCCCGCGCGGAAATTTTTATCCCCTATTTAACTCCCTTAGGGGTAGAATTTCGAAAAATCCTTCCATATTTCTTGTCTACATTATAAAGGGAACCTCTGTGCAAAATTTCAGCTTTCTAGGTCCAAGGGTTTGGGCTGGGCGTTGATGAGTCAGTCAGTCAGGACTTTTCTTTTTATTTATACAGGATAAGTTTTTAACCAGTGCGCAAACTGTAACCATGAATTCAGCATATCATTCTAGGCCCCGAAATTTTAGCCTAGCACAGAAATTAATCGTCGGTTAAACAAAAAAAAATCAGCTGTTTCATAGAAAAGTGCAATACCTACCCGGTCGAAATGTATAGAACAGCTGATTTTTTTTTTGTATAACTTATCCTGTGTAGATAGATATACGGAACACTATGCTTTTGCATGCTCCAACAACAAGTCATATTTTACTCATGAATAATTAAATGAGATATGGGCATTGAATTAAAAAAGTAATCACTTCAAGTTGACGAACCACTCGAAGAAATGACGTCATCATACAAATTCGTTCTCTTTGATCAAATATTTTTTTCTAACAGCACAAAAAGTCACCTTGTGGGAAACCGGTATTAATTTAAATGGTATAGTGGTTGATGAACAAGAAAGAGTATAAAATGAAGGGCAATCTACAATAGGGCTTTTGTATTCTACCTCCTTACCGCACGATACGCCGTGACGTGAAAATAATTAGAAGATAATCTATCTTTATTGTATTGCAAATAGAAAACCTTGTAGATTTAATCATAAAGTAACAGTAAGTCGGTAGATTATTTGTTGAGCATCGCGTTTTGTAATGGGCTTTCTATTCTACTATAAATTGCTTTAAAGCCCCTGGGAATGTTCTTCATGAATTTATAAATGGGAATGTCTTTATTTTCAAGTGCAAAATGATTGACTTTATTGTACAGTCAATTGTACAGTAAGTAAATTGATAAGTTACGTGGTTACTACTTACGAATATTTAATCGATGCTTTGCGAAATAATGTAGATAATTTCTTTGTCTTCTCCAGAATAGCATAATCAGCGTTTATTGTTCCCATTGCCGTAGCATTGCCTCCTCTTGGTCACAGGGAATGGGCGGGAATCCATAAACCGAGCCTAGTGCGGGTTGATGGAGGTCGCTTCGATTTTTAGGATCATTTTGTTGTCCGTCCGTCTGTCTGTCTATCAAGACCCTTTATCTCGGGAATGCGTGCAGGTATCGAGTTGAAATTAAAATGATATACTCAAGTATACAATCTCTTAAAGCTCTGAAAAAATCAAACTTCTAAGTTAACGTAAAAAAAAGATACGGACGTTTATGCCGCAAAAAACGTATATTTCGACACTCTTTGGCAAGTAATGCCGTCTTATACTATAAGTATAGGGAAAAATCTGAAAACTATACATTTGTAATTAAATCATAAAAAAACGGTCTTAATGCAAAAAACGGCGGTCCAAGTTTTTTATAATATGTACCTACAAATTTGTACGGAACCCTCGGTGGGCGAGTCCGACTCGCACTCGTCTGGTTTTTTATTCTAGGACATATCGGTTTCCTTACGTTGTTTTCCTTCGCCGTTTCGAGAGACAGTAATTCTTTAAACCAAATAGCTCCACTTATCAGATTACCATCTCTAAAGATAGTTGTTTCAATGAAACATAATTATCAGCAGAAATGGCTGGTTTAATCAACTTTTAGTTAGAAAACCTGTTGTTCTTGAGATCACAATTGACAGAGAAGATAATATTCTCGTTTACCTGTGTTCCGAGACTTTTAAGAGTGTAATTTTAAATAGCGTCTCGTTTCAGAGGTGTCGTTTCTCGGAGTAAATACTCATCTCCTGTTTTATTGCCAGGAAAATATAGATGAGATGTAGTTCAAAGGAATTGTTTAGAATGAAAAGATACTGGAATGTGCTTCTCTTTTGTTAATAATGAATTTAGGAGATCATGTCACCATATCGTAAAGTTGAAAGGTCTCCCCACAAGGTGTACCGATGACCTTGTGAGGGCCGCAGGAGTCCGCTGGATGCGGAAAGCACAGAACCGGTCGAAGTGGCGGAGCTTGGGGGCGGTCTATGTCCAGCAGTGGACGTTTTTCGGCTGAAATGATGATGATGATGATGATGCCATCATAATCACCCATTGCTGGGACCAGCACCCTTATTACATAACACACTATTAATCAGAATCATATTTAAGGTTATTGCTAATGTATTATTTCAATGTCCGAAAAATAAGTATTTTTTTTTAAGTTAAACGGTTTTAATAAAAATACTGATGTAGATAATGTAGGTACTAAATTTTTTCATAGTATACATTATTTTAATAGTCAAGCCCTTTAATTTGATACCCATATTGAGGGGGTTGTGAAAAAATATGTACATAATCCGCCATTTTGTAGCAGCGGCCATCTTGGATTTACAATGATACTGATTAAATTAAATTGTATTGTTATCAAAACTAAAGGTGTGTACCAAATATCAGATCAATCTGCCACCAGGAAGGGGCTAAAATTTCAAGTACTAAATTTGACAAAAATAAACAAACTGCAAGCTAAATAAAACCGTTAAAAATGGTCTGTTTTACAACGTAAACAACGCCATGAATGTTGTGGGACTGTCAAAATGAAAGCGATTTCTACTGATAGTGTATTACGTACGCAATTACCCCTCTGGGACATAGGCCCACTCTCAGTGAGAGAGAATGGGCCGTAATCCACCACGCAGGCCTAGAGTGCGTATGATTTATGAAAACAGCTATTAATACTAAATTATCAATAGGTCTTAGTTAAGATTGATTGGACGTTCTCTAAAACTGGTTTCTCTCATTTTTATTAACTTCTTAAGGATGGTTACTGTGGTTCTTTATGTATCAAAAATGACTTGATATATTATGATAATATATAGCCGTTTCCTTACTAATTCAAATTAAAAGCTGTGACCATGAGATTGATCGATCGTTACAAAACCCCATAAGGAATCCAGTACATCAAATATAGATCAAGTATTTCCTTAAAAGTCTACAATTCATAAATCTAAATCGATTCCAATTACATTTAATAGAAGGTTGTTATAATTGGGCCATTTGAATACAATTTAAGATATGATTTATTTAACTATTCATTCGGGTAGGTACTTCCCATTTTACCGAATGACATAATCATGGTAGGTACTATCGGATCCAGTATATCAACTTAGTCATGCCCTTGATTTTTTTAGTACAATTGTATGTGTATATTATGGTCGCAACATTATTAAAACATCAATCAGCTATCAAATTATGTAATTAAAGTAATATCATACTGGATCTACTAATAAGAAATCGTGATCATGGTTTTTCGTCCCACTATTATTTGATGTGATTTGTGAGGTACCTATGTCTATATTGGACAAAATATTTTTTACAGTTTTATGACCAGAGACTTACGAGGCAAAAGTAGTACCTATGTGAGGATAGTAGTAGATGGCGTCCTGTCTACCCCCATGGGAAGAAGGCATGAGCTTAAATGTATGTAGACCATTAACCGACTTGTATAAAAGGTAAAGGTTTTCAATTCGTCGGAATCTTTTTGGGTTTTTTGTGCCTAATTTTGGCAAGTGGACTTTTAATTCCGTATTTAAGAGTGGGCTTTTAACGTAATATTGCGTTTTTCAATACAGTGATGTAGTCTATGATCGTGAAGTAGACAAGAAATTCTTTCTGTAATATAAATGATAAACGATAGCCGTAATCTTTTGATAAGAAGATTATAGTAAAAAGATTATCAGGTTGTTACTCAAGACTTGGCCGATTTAGGTCACTGGTGCTTTGGACGATGCACGTACAAACATACTGTCTTTACTTGTGCAATGGCATAAACAACGCCCACATAATCTGGAGCATTTGTTATACGTACCTAGCTGAACCATATTGTGCATACAACTGGCATGAGCTAAAAGGGAGCATCTTCGACAACATCTTTTAAAAGGTGTGTCCTTTTAAGTTATGAGGAAAATCGAGCAATTAAATTTTGGCATTTAAGTAGGAACTTATTCAAAAGCTTTCGATAAAAAACTCCTTGAAGGGATTCTAGCAAGTAATGACAGCCGTTGGTCCGTGGATTAGTGACCATGTTTACATACCAAGACCCCTCCGTACTTCTGAAAGCACGGTAAGCTGTTGCTATTCGTGCCAAACGACTGATAAGCCGTGTCTTGGATTTGTTAGTAATGACTCACTGAATATTTGGTTCGTTTTAGTATTTTTTTCCTCAAGTTACGTTGCTATCTCTGTCACATCTACCGAAAAGATGTTATAATGCACACTTCCTTATATGTAGGTACGCACCTGGTAGTCATGGATCCAGTCTTGTTTCAGAGACCAAAGACTAGTTTACTGTATAGCTGGGCACGCTTGTTTCATCATAGACCTCTTCAATCGCTTTCCATCAGGCGTGATCGAGGTCATGAGCTGGCCCAATCAGTAATTTAAAAAAAGTGGACTCTTGACAAAATTCCATCGGCCACTCCAGCCTTTTTGGTGGCAGTTCGTTTGTTTTTATCACAGACATATAAAACAGTAGCAGACCAAACATTAATCCATAGTCGATGGACTTGATTCTCTATCCTTTTTTATCTAAGCGACAAGTCGTAAGCAGTATCTCGTTCTGTCACCTGTTGTCACACTGACTCACACATAGGCAAAATTTGACGCGTAGCCCGTTTGTCCCGCGCTGCCATATTGATAAGCAACATTTATCCTGAATCACGTTCTATGTTTCAACTGCGAAATATTACTTGAAATATTAATTGTTTGGGACAATTACACAAAAATAAAATGGTAAAGTGCTGTGCGTACCAGTGTGACAGTTCTAGCTACCACAAAACACCTGGATTGACGTTTCATCGGTAAGTTTTTGTATTATTCTGTGTAGTCAGGGACGGATTTGGCAACAAAGACGATGTTTTTTATTGTATGGAAAATATTACCTATCATGGAATTATCAAATATAGACTCGGTTTACTCTACGATATTTCAAATTTTTTTGGTGACATAGTTTGAAAATACTGCAGAGTGCAGATTGCCAATGTAAACATACATTCTATGATAATAAAATTTATAGAATCGCTCCGGCCCGGCGCGTACACATGTGATACGTTACAATAGAAAATCAATTGTGTCTCATTAGTCGGTTATATTTACCCTGTCTGTGTGATGGATAACATGAACGATGGTGGACATAAATCGGTATAGGCTACTCACATAATTTTAACATTTCATTCAGCAGGTAATAATTGAGCTTACTAATATTTTTCCAGGTTTCCAATGGATGTAAGTTTACGGAATGCATGCATTTAAAAACATGAAACTCCAGGATTGAAACTGAACCTCAAATGGCGCAAATATTCCAATCTTATTGGAACCTATATGTTCAAGCCGTTTGGGGTTGAAACTCTAGGGCCATGGGGGCAATTTAGTTTTCCGAGACATTTCCAAGCGGTTGATCGACTCTTCACGTGACCAAAGGGCTGGCCTATTTTTCAGCCAAAGAATCAGCATTGCCATACCACGTGGCAATGCTGCCAGCCTTTGTTGGCCACTTTTCCCATTGACAACGATGCGGACGTATTATTTGATGCCCTATTAGATGATTATTTTATTTTTTGTATACCTGTACATATTATTATTTTAGGACCAGTAGTTTTTAAATTATGTAAATAAAGAACATTACTTGTCGTTGTGATCTTGTTCTCGTACTAAACTGCAATAATCTCTGTATATGCTTTTATTTTCGTTCGTTTAAAATCTTTAATGTATGTATTTATGTATCTATTATTTAGGATATGTATCTATTTTAGTACATTGTAAACACATTATTTGCACCAACAACGTCCCCATTTTATGTCCAGGCTAATCACTGTCCATTCCATGGTTGCCTGGATGAGATCGCGGAAAGCGATAAGGCCGCCTATTGTATATATTATAGTGTATTTTTTGTTTATTGTATTTTTGTAGTGTACAATAAAAAATATATACAAATTAAAGTTTAAAAAAAGTAAAAAATAAATTTGTAAATATTCATTAAATTCATTGTTTTATTTCAAAATTCCTGATATATTTATAAGCTAGCTTTCAGGCATACCAACACCTTAATTCTAGGTCCCACCAAGCTGGGCATGCGGGTTAATGACTGCAGGGAGAGTTATTTTATCCGATACTGATGCCCGTCAACGGTCTGTGTATAAATTATACCGTTAAATGGAAGGTGAAAGGACCGCTTCCCACCCTCCTCTTAAAATATTACCTTAGTCGCTTGTTACAGTAACCACGGGAACAGATGGGTGGTTATATTCGTTAAGACTTTATTGATAAGTAATCTACACTTCAATTACCCAGAGAATATCGATTTTCGCGGATTTTCAGTAAGATTTCGGTTGTTTCAATATCGTTATATAATACCGGCAACCGGCCCTAGTCCGGCCCTATATCGACAACACTCTCTATGTGTGCGTAATGGGTACGCATTTTTTAGCGAATGTTTGGTCTGCTACTGTTTTATATGTCTGTGGTTTTTATATTTTCAACTTCGAATTTTGAACTTTCAAAATTTGATTTCGGTTCCTTCTACTGTATTGTTTACTCTGTGACTATTTAGAGTTGTGGGCAGAGTTCTAACTCCGTTAATTAAGTCAGCACACTATTGCTTCCTCGTGTGTTGGCAGGCCGCCTACGAAGCATGGGAGACTTGGCCCATAAACTAACGTTACGAAATAAGTTGACAAGCCTTCCGTTAATCGCTGTTTAGCTACATTTTACCTTACCTGTGCTAATGCTATGAACTTATGAAGTAACTGTGAATGTTTACTTTGTAATAGCCGACGCATGTTCGAGAAATGTGATAGGTTTTGTCGTATTACAAGAAATACGTGATTATGATGCAGCCGGAACGTTATGGTAATAGTCTAAACCTGTTTTTCTCTCATTAATTCTAAGCATGAGGCTATGGAACCCAAACATAACAAGACGATTGATTTGTCAAAAAAAAACATTTTCAAAGAATTAAAAATATCGATAAAAACAAAATAAAATACATTTTAATTAGAATGCCAATGAAAACGAAGAGATGACTTGAAAATTAATTAAGTTCGTTGACAAACGCAAATAAGCAATAACTGAGAATAGAATGTACGAAGGTACAGTCGGGTCCATCGACCTCTGATTGACACGTCACGTTTTTAACGTACGAATTGTTCGGCGAACGCTTTTTGTGACTAACAGTACAACGGATAAGTACCATACTACTTATTTTTTCTGCTTTATTGGGTGTTCAAATGAAGTATAATTAGTTACGGAACAGATTACAATCTTATTCAAACCAACGTGCATTAAAGTTAAATAATAATGGTCAGGTAAGTACACGAAGTTTTTTTTACGCGTACAGGGGTATATTCATAAACGATGATTACGTCAAAAATGTATGGGTTAAACAGACGCTAATCAGTACTTAACTAGCAACGTTTATGAATAAGGGGGTTAATGTGCAACAACAGAAAAAAAGTTATGAAAACTATAACATCACGCCTCCAATCCCCGAAAGCAGAGGCACCTAAAGCAGAGGTGTAACTAGAGTACACCCACTTTTTCGCCAGTTATGTTTTAGTCCCATGTAATAGGGCGAGCCTTTTGCCATAAATCGGGCACAAATATGGATTTGTGCCCGATTTATGGACCGGAGTATGGACTCCGGGCTACTACTGAGAAATTCCAGACGGAGATACCCAAAATACCCCAATAACACTTTACCCGACCTGGGAATCGAACCCAGGACCTCATCTCAGCAATAGCGCTTGCAACCACTAGACCAATGAGGCAGTTATAAAAATTATTAATCGTGAAAATGTACACTTACATAAATCTTTCTTGTTTAATTAAGACCACAGCTGTTAAATCACGCGTATAATTTCGCGTGCACGTTTTCCTTACTAAGAATCAACTTCTAAAGCAGTCTAAACGAGTCTATTACCAGGCAATAAACAAAAACTGGTTACAATTAGTGCCAAATTATCGACATGCGATAAAATCATCACGGAAAAAAAATTACGTTAATAGAATTTTCCACATGGCTGTAACTACGTTACGTCAAGAAACTCCCCCGGCATTGTTGACGGAGTGATTTTAACGCCTTTGCCTATAAAAAAAACTATTCCTTTTTTTTATTTGTAGTACTTTGCAGTGAGAACTTCTTAGTTGCGTCGTTCCCGGGAACTGATTTAGCGTTCCTTTTTAATCGTCTGCCGTAATTGCTGTCTTTAAAAAACTTTTTTAATGTTTAGGATTTTAATAGGAGCAAGCTTATATTTCTTGCAAAATATTTCCTCTTCGTTATAATTTTTTGCCGTTAAGAAAATGATTATACAGGGTGATTGGAAGATGGGTGCAAAGCTTTAAGGTGAAGATAGTATAGACAATTTAGAACCATTTAAGCCATGGTTGTCTTAGACGAAATCTTACCATTTTTTTTTTTAAATTTTTAAAAGACGTATTGTACAAATTTTTTATTTTTTCTGAGCTTTAAATGTCTGTAAAAAAAATGTCTAATGACACAGAAGCCTAAAACATGTTTTGCTTGATTGCTTACACATTACTTTAATTAAATAAATAAAAAATGAATTCATTTATCATTCAATTTGGCCATAATTAAGCAGTTTACATTAAATTTTGAGAATTTCCGAAAAAAAACTTTAAAATTTGGTTAAAAATATTTGGTAAGACTTCGTCTAAGACAACCATGGCTTAAATGGTTCTAAATTGTCTGTACTATCTTCGCCTTAAAGCTTTGCACCCATCTTCCAATCACCCTGTATATTAATCTTGAGAATTCTAATCCTTAATTCCGCTTATTTTTACCAAAAAAACACAGACTTTAATGAACCATAACTTCCCAAGAAATTGTTATCATGTTCAATAGTAATTATTAATAATATTATTGTCTTTGTAAGAACTTGTCGGACTCTCGTCAAACTACACTTTAAGCGTACTCACTATAACCGTATACATATATACAGCAATTTTAGTAACCCACCCAAAGTTTAAAGTTTCCCAATGGCCACCTTAGCCGCAGGTCGGCTAGCCTACCCACTAATTGCGCCGATGTTGGTCTTATTGTAACAAAAACCGTACCCGGAGCAAGGCCTTGCCTTTCTCACGTCCACAATGACCTGAGGACATGCTTAGATAATTATAATCACAGTGCCCTTGCCTGTGTTGTTATAATTATAATTTTTTGTTTGGATATTGTTGTATGCAGTTTTTTTTCTTAATTTTGCAATGCTGGTTATTTTATCGCATCTACTTACTTTATTCATGCATCAACTTACAAATATTGAAGATGCTATCATTTTACGAATGAAAGTTTTCTCTACAATTCGTAAAAAAATTATAAGTCTTAATATTCATCGTATTCTATCTTTCCAACAATTGTTTTTTGAGCTAATTGACCATTAACGGATTATTTCACACACGTTTCAATGTTTTCTAACGTTTTACTTGAGTTCTACAACATTTAATGTAACAACTTGTAGTCAGGCTTTTAATTACGTACTTCTTAATTCCATCTCAAAATTGTGTAGCCTGAACTTAACTGGACTCCATTCTAATTCACTCTTTTTCTATCTACACTTACTTTTCTGTAACACCGACCGCTATAAAATTCACACGGTACTCGATCTCACTATCGACTTTAGAACTAAGCTGTCATGTAATCCTATATTCTACAAATTAATATTGCATCATACATTACCGAAACAGTCTGATCGGTTCGCCCACATAACCGTAACATTGGCGAATGTTTTATTAGTAGGTATACTAGCAGCACTCCGCGGTTTCACCCGCTTTGGGCTCGATCCAGTGAGAATATTGGGATATAAGCTATCCTATGTGTTAATTCAGGTTATAAACTATATGTGTACCAAACATCGAAATCCGTTTGGCCATTTTTGCGTGATTGAGTAACAAACATCCACAAATACAAACTTAAAAATTTATATTATTTTAGTAGGATTATTATGATAACATTTTATTTATTTTCCTTAACAACATTGTATGCGCCACAATCCTTGAGCCGCAGACTTTGATAAGCCGAACGATGATTAATATTAGGTATTTTTATCTGTAATTACAAAAATATACGCGATCTACGCAAATCGTAGATCCTTATCAATGCAATCCACTTGAGATCGCAATTACAATGATTTCTATGTCAATTACAGATTGTAAATTGTGTTATCGAATATCGAGGGCCTAATCTTATAGTCCCTAAGTGTACTACACTTGGCCAATTTTCTTAATGATTTGATGATGCACTTGTATTTAATAATTATTTATTATTTATTCATGTAACAAATCGCATTGTGTCTGAAATATTTTGTACATTAATTAACATAATAGTTATAGCTAAAAATAATAAACTATGAATTTCAAACAGTAGTATCACCAAAAAAAAATTATTAGTGGGTTCATGTCTTAGTCATAATTGAATTTTCCACTTGTTGAGATAGAAAATAAGGGTAGGTTAGTCCACATTCACACGGAATAAATCCCGCAGCGATTTTATTACGTTCGTGTAGATGTGGACGAAATTATATAATATAAATATATTATTAATTATATTATATTAGATAAGTAATGTTAATTACCTATATTTTTCTACGCTTTGGAATAGGCAACTAGCTTCATCTTTCTAACTCACCGACCTTGACAATTCAAAAGTGCCTGTAATTGGTTTATTTGAAATAAATGCTTTGACTTTGAGTTTGACAACTTAGGACACATCCTCGGTACATTCATTTTCTATTTAGGTCGCGGAACCCGTTGTCTGAATTGTTTTATTTTATTTTACTTGGCTTTTTTATAAACCATGTTATTCACAGCGAACTTTCTGATCAGGCTTTCTGAAATCGAGAAAAATCGCTGACAACAGTTCTAATAAACTTTTACATTTATTTTTAATAAATTCTAGGTAGGAGGAAGTCAGTGTATTTATACGCAAAAACCTTCCTCTTGTATCACTCTGTCTATTGATGAAAACTGCATTAAAATCCATTGCGTAGTTTAAATGATCTAAGCGTACAGACACGAAAAGCGACTTTGTTTTAAACTAAGTATGTAAAAATTAACAAAACTCTAAAATGTCAATCTTCAAAACCAACAAATAAACTCCAATAAAATGGGTGTGATCGCAAAGCGGCGTACCTGTACATCATTTTGTAAAAATAATAAAATAAAAGTTAATAAATGTCCGCCACCACGCCTACGTAGTTACGACACTGCGCTGTTTGCTATATGAAAGCAATAAACGGTGATAAATGGCCAAATGTATGAGATAATATAGGGTTTTGTGCTCGTCTTATACTACCTTTATTATACCTGCATATCGTCGCTGATACTGCAATACCGCGGAAGTAACAACAGACAATACCGCGTAACTTAGATGTGGCAAATTTTACAGGAGGACGAAAAAACTAAATTACTTCTGCTGGACTTATCCAATACGTGTCTGAACTTTAAACTATTTAGATATGTGTATTAGTTAACTTATATCTTATTATTTAGTTCAATCCAATCAATATTTAGTTAGAAAATACACTTACGCTGTTTTTCATTTTATATGGCATTTGTTATCTGATCTTTTTTGGTATTTACGCGGAATTGGAGGGAGAATAAAACAGAATTATACTATTATAAAGAAGTTATATTTACTCAAGTAATCACAGCCTCATCATTTTAACTTTGGTAGTAACTGGCTTAAACAGTCTCATCATTAAAAAGTCGTCATATACCTACTTATTTTTTTATAAGGAAAGGAACAATCACCAGGAATTACGTTTCTTTGCCGTAAGTGCAGATATTTGCTTTCTAATATTTGGCATTCTAGATGAAAACAGCAATGGAACACTATTTGTTAGTGTTAAGATATTTCGTGGTCTTCCTGGTAATGGGGCTAAGCCATCTTTGAAATGATTTTTATACTAAACAGTCCTATCAGGACTATATTTTAATACTGGCAGGTCCACCACAGATTTATCGCCAGCAGTACGGCCAGGTCGTATGGAGTATATACTTGGTATTCTTTAATCCAGTAGTCCTTGAAAAAAGTATGATCCGGTTGAATGACACTGTATGGAGAGGGTTACTTTCTTGCTTGTTTAGTTAATGTGAATTAGTTGGATGTTAGATGTGAGCAAAACAATACTTTGCAACGAGAATAAACCTTAGAATTGCAGAGAGCACCCATGGTTCTCTCAGGTTTAGGTTCTGTTTGACGATATTTATTACCAATCTTTTTGTATCCAAGATATTCTTTCCATTCTTCTAGATATTCTTTTTTTTTCCTGCCATGTTCTCTTTTCCATGTAAACCTGTCAGCTTTTCTTTTTCTCGATCTTGATTGACTGTGTCCCAATTTCTAACTCAGTATCTCTTTTAGGAAACCATTTAATATGATCTGATGACTCGATCGGTTGTACATTTGTGATTTGAGATAATGGAACATAATCAGGATCTATGAGTCATCTGACGGAAAAGTCCAACAGTGACTCAGTAACAGCTTCCGGAAGACCTGATGAGCTAGGGAAAGGTGCTAAAACTGTGGTCAAAGTTGATACTTTGCCTTCAGCAATAGAGTTTTCGATATTTGTAGCTGTACATAGAATTTGTTCGACAGGTTTTGGAAATAGAAGTGGGTTACCTTCACCCTTTTGATCCAAAATTTGCTTCCTTTTATTTACAAGTGCCTGGCGCCAATTTTGAAGCTCTTGTAATGTGACAACGTTACTACCACCACAACAATAAGTGCACACTTTACGTGTAAATTTGTAGTGTAGTGCACATTTTAAAAGAGTAACGGTGGAGTTTCTTGCCCATTCTTCTCCATACGAAACTACATTTTGGAAGGGGCGACTAGAATCAATTCAATTTTAATGTAAATTTTGACGTTCAAAAGTGCCTTTTAAGTGCCTATTTGAAATAAATGCTTTCACTTTGACTTTGACTTTGTAAAATGGGTGAATTTACAGATTCTAATAAGTAACCAAATTGAGTGAGAAACAAGCATTAAAACAATATTAAAAACTTACCGATCAGATTCGTATTACTATTATTATTTTTTATATTTTCTGGGGCATCCCTCTAAAATGCCACGTCTTCTTGTTAAGATCGCGAGAATATGCGGTATTGGTCAAATAATTTTGACAGGTTCGCTCTCGCGGTTTTAACTTGTTGTGATTACTCGCATATTTTCGAGCTATACGTCGAACTGTGAATGTGGTCCGTAGCCAATCGGCATCGTAAGCTCATTGCCGCGTAATCTCAATTTTGATACTTTTGTACTTCCGCGGTATTATCCACTGTTAGTTACGCGGTATTGCAGTATCAACGACGATATTTGTATTTTGTTTGCAAGAGTATAATAGTCATTGTTTAGTGTATCAAGTGTTTTTTTCAAGGAAGGGTTTGTTAAAACAAATAAAGGCTCCCACTGACAAGCGCGACGGACTCTTGCAGAACAATTTCCAAGTAATTACCATAGAAATTGTCCTACTGGAGCCGCGTCGCGAATTCTACGGGTGCCCTTAGGTACTTGTCTTTGCTATAAGTAGGTACCTAGTCTTCTGTATTTCATTTTTTAGTAGGAAATTTTCAGAACAAAAGAAAATTTCTTGAATAGAAATAAAAACCCCATCAAACATGGCGTGATGTGTATTCTTGGTTAATTACCCACCCTGTACACTGTACCTACCTAGATACTGCTTATTTTGGAATTTTAATAAGTCTATAGGATAAGGATAAACCCAATAAGTACCTCAATGGCTTAAAGAACAATCGTGATAGAATATGAACCTACACCTGTGGGTGTGAACCGAGTACCTTCGTAGGTCGAAGAACAACCGTAACTGAATATAAACCTAAAACTATGCCTAACTACCTAACTATGACTAATCCATGGAAACTTGTTGTCAAACCATTGCACTAATAAGACAGTCCGAACCATGTTAACGGAGGGCGAGATCATTCGATTAACGCGGCTAAGCTACGGTTAATCTAGACAGCTGGTGGTGACCGATTATGTGTGACCCCGGATTTCATTCTTGACTTGACGATCACATTAAACGGTCGGATTTACGTCCTTGCTTGACGTTTGTTGGTCAGATTAATCTTAAGAAGTAGAACTGACGAGAGATAAATCTACCGTCTGTTTAAGCTAAAATCTGACAACTTGCTACGTGTACATACATAATATACGGGGTGTAACGGTCATCGACACTCAAATTGCTACCATGAATTCAATACAGGGTTCTAGACCCACGAGGGCTGAAATTTTGCGTCGATTATTTAGAAAAACACCTGTTTCATACAAAGGTGCAATATCTAAAGATAATAAGCAGATTGTTTGCGCGTCTATGTCCCTTAGACCGTGTGTGTATAATAAAGTATTGTCGATTTTTACCAGCTGTACCTAATATTATATTGGATCATCGGATGTTTGGCCTAATTTCCATAATTAGTTACGCTTTTCAGCATCGTAGTTAAGGAAATTGATTCCAGATGATTTGCCTTCCGTCATCACATTGTTGTCCCTTCAATAAATCCACAATTCTGGGTTAAACACCTCAGCTACCTTTGGGTCCCATTAAATAAAACTTACAATGTGAATTTGTTATGAAAATTTGGTCCATTGTTTAATGCCAGAGCCGGGGATCAAAGGCTACATTGTGAAAATGTTACGGCACCGGCAAATGACAACAAACAAACAATCAAAACAAAACCAGGAGGATGTTGCTGAGTTCAATAATAAGATCGTGCGTCGTATCTGCGCAAGAACAGGTCGTTGCTCAGCAAAATGCTTTGACTTCGGATCGTCAACGGCGCTAATGTTCTACCTCTCGAAAACTGTGTCTTATTGCGTTGCCGTCACCACATGATGCTAGAATAGGCGAAATCAGGTAAGTTGCCAAAAAAGAAAAAAAAAACGCCCTCTGTCAATGTTATTCAAATACAAAAATATCCTTGAAGCCCTCTATCTATCGTTATAAAGTACAAGAACTCTGTCATTGTTAGGTAGTATATGTATTGAAGCAGCGGAAAATTCTCAGGGCCAGTGTCAAGTGTCGCGATTATGCGCCAGTACCTCTCTACATAATGGACTATACATTGGTCATTGTTCTAAAAGTGTTCGTCAAGAATCAAGAGAAACACGTGTTTGTAAGGTTTTAGACAGATATTGACAGTAATACCTGGTCTATATTTTGTCTGGTACTTACTACGTTTGGTCTTTTTTTTTTATAATTACAACTTAATGACCCTATAATGTCCCCACTGCTGGGATACAGTCCTTGTGGTAAGAGGGCGGGGGCGGTAAACAACAACATGGGCTCAATGTAGGTCGGTAGATGTCAAATGTCTTCCAATTTTTGGTTCTATAACATGCCAGTTTCCTCGCGATGTTTTCGTTCACCGTTTCGAGAGCAGTGGTTTTTTTTTTTTTGTCCTGTTTTATCTGCAATCAGTCGCAAAACTATAAGCAGATGAGCTGAATGAAAATGGCGTTCAGGCGAAGAGACCAGTGTCTCGACTGCCTTTCTAGAGCGCATCCTTCCTTTTCAGCCTTTTCGCATTCAGGGAATGTTTTAAAAGGTAATTTGCCAGCGTGTTAGGATGAACCGAGAGCCGATCAGCATATTTCTTTTTGAATTCGTAAATTTCAGACTGGACAGTAGGAATGGCAAGATATTTGTGAATGTCGTCATTTCTGTAGAACCACGGGGCACTTGTGATGGTACGTAGAATGTTGTTTTGAACACGCTGGATGTACATGACGTTGCTCTTACTGCCAGAGCCCCACAGTGGGATTGAGAGCAGTGGTGATGAAATATTTTTTTAATAATTTCACAAAGTAATGCGCCTGCCTGGGTTCGGACCTCCGACCCCCTAACTCGTTGGTCACGGCCGATACCACTCGGCCACCACTGCTCTAAATAATTGGACTCCTTAAAAAACTATACGAAAAGTTACAACTGAACTGGATTTTTACTGAATATTTTCACTTAGTTAGTATACGGAATTTCCCATTTTACTAAGAGAAAGGCAAATCCAAGTGAAATTCCAAAATGTTAATAGTCACATGTAAACATTACTTTTATGGACCTCCAAAAATAATGTGTGAACACGACGGAAATTGTTCGAAAAGTACAGTTACGACAATCTACCTGTGGACCGTTACCGGTATAGCGTTAATTGATGATATAATAATGCCTTTAAATGTTGTATGTGGTCATTAAAATTTACTTTTATAGTCATAATAGGCTCTCTCGTGGATCGTTTCACTGTTTGTAATGTGCATTTCTAGCTTTAAGTGGCGCCTGAGAAGTTATTAGGTATATTTGTTATAAGTAGTTTGTATTACATTCACATAGATATGTTTGTTACTTGAGGAGCTTGTGGCTAAGTAATAACAGCCGCATGGGTCGATCGATCAGGTTAAGATACGTTTGCCGCGGTTGGTCCGTGGATGGGTTACCATCTTTACGGACTAAGACCTCTCTGTGCCTCGGAAAGCACGTTAATCCGTTGATCGTCCCACCTGTCATTTGTAGATCTTTGACTATAGTTATGGGTCGTCAGAAGTCCGAAAGTCTGACAACCAGTCTTGGCAAGGAGGTATCGTATTACCCAGTAACTGGTCTGTGGAGGTCAGATAGGCAGTTGCTTCATGTAAAATACTAGTACTAAGCTGTAATCAGTGAGCTGGAAGCTGGGAAAAGGCAGATGATGATGTGATGCTTGTTTCTTAGAGATGTTTGGAATTTTCGATGGAACTACCGCAAGATGAAAATATCTACATTGTTTAACACAAGCAAAACTATCTACATACACGAAAATTTCCATGCGCGGCTAATTTTTATCTCGGTTTTTACCGTATGCAGTTGAAAAATCTTTGTCATATTTTACCGTTAGGTAATTGTTCCTACAAAAATTGCATTGTATCTTCCACGAAATGATTCCATTCCGTTTCTGACCAGCCTCTCATCAAAATACTACACCCAAGCATTGCCCAACTACTATCAAAACAGAATCCCTCTTAAACAGCACTTTTAGTACTAAATCCAGGTTGATGTACCCGGTACGGACTGCGCGCCGGAACGCTCGGCCAATATTTACTCTGTTGAGCGATAAACACGAACAGACATGGCTGGTACAGTCGAAAAAAGGAATAAGTGTACTAGGTAGCTTACTTGGAACTAATAAAAAAGGTCCATTCACAGTTAGTAACCCCAGCAGTTACAAATCAGCGACCTTATTGCTACGAGAATAAAGATCACTTTGATTTTGACCAAGATGCTTGCCAATAATATCACTTTGATTTGACAGAGAATCCAAATCAGCACCCTAATTGCGTAACACACTATCAATCTCAACCTGAATCATTATGAAGGATAGTGCTAACATGTTCGAAAAATTTGTCTGCTGAACAAATTAACTCTTTAACGCAATAAATGTTGTTGAACTGTCAAAATGAAATCCGACTAACTGATAGTGTGTTACGCAACTACCCCGCTGAGGTAGAATAACTGAAAGGACTATAGTCGAGACTTTGACATGGGTTAGCGTAAAAATAGGGTTGTACGATCGCCCGGCTGGTCGTTTGTTTGATCGGTCAAGCCAACAGTATAAGCTTTATAAAAAGTTTTCCAAACCATTAAAGTAATCATTGTATTTTGTCAATCATTAAATTATACCGATCCATCAGCAGGCTAAAAGATCCTAATTCGCACTGGCCGAAAAAAGCTATTACTATTAGATACACACAATTATTGTTCGAGTAAATTACAATATCAATGCACACAAAAATAAAAATGAAATTGACACCGTAGTGAAAAGATAATTATTTCCTGCCTGTACACCGAACTCTTATGCCGACTGTGCCTCCAAGCACCGTTACCTCACTGTTGAGGTCCGTATGTCACTAGTGATGGTCTAGTGTCAGGTACATCGCCAGTCAATTGTCTATACCTTGTTCGAAGCTTGTGGGCAATTTATAGCCCCATGTTTGTACTGCGAGAGTCTGTTGAGGTAAACTTGAAACGATGTTTAAAAGTTAGTGTGTTGGAATCACTTGGATCTGAGGCGAGGCAATGTGCTTATGGAATTTATTTATTACTGTACCCGTGATATAAAAAAAAATCTAATTGTAGTTTCAAATAACAACAGAACCTATTAATTCATCCCAATCTATATGTATTATGTCAGTAGATCGTTGGTTACAAGATAAGTAGGAACAATGGCAAAAGATATTGTCGAAAAAGTTATCATATCACGACATTTCACTCCTACAATAGAGGGATCATCAATCTAGGTCTCATAAAATATCATGACTTTAAATAAGGGACACAAGAAATCAAGAATCTATCCATCCATAAAGACCAAACGTATGAGGAATACAACAACCAGGTTAAAATAAATCGTCCAAGCAATTACAGTTAACTACTAACGTTTAAATATCACTTAAATCACACATATTTATCATCTGTGGAACATTTCATCACTGGGACATTTAACGTTCTATCTTAACTAGTGTAATTAACCCGTCGCCGAGTTATCTAGAAAATGTATGACTAATTACCTTATATGGCTACTACCTTGGAACTATTAAAAAAAGGTTCTTTCACAACATCCCAAGTATTTACAAATCAACAACCTTATTGCTACGAGAATAAAGATCACTTTGATTTTAACAATGATGCAGTAGTGGCAACCCACCAGAAGCCTTATTGCAACGGGAATATCACTTTGATTTTGACAGAGTATCAAAATCAGCACCCTAATTGCCAAACGCACTATCAATCTTTGTGCTCGAGCTAGTTGAAAAAACCGGCCAAGTGCGAGTCGGACTCGCGCACGAAGAGTTCCGTACCATTATCTATAAAAACGGCAAAAAAATCACGTTTGTTGTATGATGCGAGCCCCCCTTAAATATTTATTTTATTCTTTATTTTAGTATTTGTTGTTATAGCGGCAACAGAAATCCATCATCTGTGAAAATTTCAACTGCCTAACTATCACGGTTCGTGAGATACAGCCTGGTGACAGACGGACAGACAGACACACGGACGGACAGCGGAGTCTTAGTAATAAGGTCCCGTTTTACCCTTTGAGTAAAAAAACTTTTTCCAAAAAAAAACAACCGACTTCCAAAAAAACACTACAAAGTGAAAAATAACTTTAATTTCGGAAGTCGGTGTCTTTGGAGCTGTATTTGAATTTTTTGTCACCGCCTTCCGAAATTAAAGTTATTTTTCACTTTGTAGTGTTTTTTTGGAAGTCGGTTGTTTTTTTTTGGAAAAAGTTTTTATTTTTCACTTTTTAGTGGTTCACATGTGCTTACCCCTTCACAGAATACCGGCGTGATGTTATGTTATGAACTGGTGTAAGCAATAGACAGAGATGAGATTTCAGCAATCCCAGTCCATTTGCTATCATTTATTGAGGAGTTCCGTTGCCTATCTCCAAAGTTCTTCATCAGATCTTCACCAAATTGAAATGGAACCACTCCGAAAAAGTACTCTTCCAAAAAATACCTAAATCGCTTTGTGTGCCTATAAAATTTGAAGAGTTCTCTCTATTTCTCCAGGATCCCATCATCAGATCCTAACTTGATGATCATGGGACCACCTGGGAAGTATACCCTTTCAAACAAAAAAAACAAAATCCAAATCGGTCCAGCCATCTTCGAGTAATCGGGGAACATACATAAAAAAAAATAAAAAAAAAAAAAAAAAAAAAAAAAAAAAAGGTTCCGACGAATTGATAACCTCCTCCTTTTTGAAGTCGGTTAAAAATAGTCAGTTATCAATATCGGAGGGTTTTTTCTTCCCTAAAAAATTCTAGGTTATTATCGCTATAACTGTCATTACTGGCAGTAGGCTAGCTAGCTGCTAAATGGGACAAGATCATCGTCATCGTCTTTCTCTTGCCACTATCCCAAAATATTTGGGGTCGGTGCAAAATGTATTTTCTTCCATATTGTCTCTATTCGTTGTCATATCGATATTCACCTCCTTTCTAGCCATATCATCTTTCACACAGTCCATCCATCGTTTCGTTGACCTTACCCTATTATTACAGCCATTCACGTTCACACTTAAAACTTTCCTCAAGATATTTATCACATCATTTGAATGCCTTTCGTTCAATGCTTCACAAGAGCATATCTAAATAAAAAAAGGTAACTTCTGCTAAATCGAACACATAATTTATCTTCCTTCGACATTCAATAGTAATCCATTGTGCAAGTTCCGATTCTCAAAAGAAATATCTATTATAACAGGATCAAAATTAAAATGGTGCGTGTCGCACACCCATTATTACAACAATAGATTTCTTCCTGTCAGATCCCCAGCCGTTATAGAATTTACTTTATATCCCCATCATTCTTGGCTCGTAATGGTGAAATACTTCTAATCAAATTATTCACGGAGTGTTATTTCTCCGTCGATCAGCGTCAGAATAAAACATAGAGGATTAATTTCGGAGCTGTTTTTAAGATGTCCTCATTGAATAGACTTTTTGGGCTCCTATAGAAAGTAGTACATATTTTACTCTAGTAGAAGTACCTACTAGAGATTATTGTGAAAGAGGTTGCCTAAGTTTTCTGAGTTGTTCTGCACGATTACTGACAAATGCGTGCACTGACCAGACACGTCCACCCAATCTGTTTGGTTGGTGAAAATACCATTTCAGATACATAGTCTTCAAAGAGAGTCGCGTCGGGCCTGTTTGCAGGAGCCTTTAAACCTTCACTCGCTACATTTCCATCCAGCACGATTTTGCTTATCCAATATTTGTTGTAAAACAGAACTTAGAAAAATAAATGTCGAGATTATAGTGAGCATATAATATAGGGTGTGTTTTCCTTCAACCTTCGGCGTAGAGACAATATTTATTGTTATGTTTATATCTAGACCCTTTGTTGTCCCAACACTAACAGGGTAAGCGCGTACTTGTGTTCACTTGTTTACTCTAGCTAAGTTATAAATTTATTATGTTGCTTAGAGGGAAATTTTTCATCATATATATACCTATACCGCGTAGGCTTCTTCGAGGTCGCCTTGAGGGACGCCTTTGCTTAGCAGTGATAAAAGAGAAATGTTTTTATTTCTGTAAGTAGGTTTGTACAAACACTTTTTTTTACCAATCATATTTTAAAAACTAGATGAGGTTGGCGTTTCCTATATGACTACTCTGAGAAAAAAGATAGAAACTCGAGGGCACAGTCTCTTTTAAAGTCATGTAGATTGGTGTCTTCTCCCGCTCTGGGTGGAGCAGGAGGGCGTGTCAGACTTTTACTGGCTAAAACCCACCCGTGTTCCCTCAGTTGCCTGTGTGCCAGGGGTTCAACCCGCACCCCTGGCAGGCATCGGCCTTTGCGGACCCCACCAGTTGGTGCTGACATCTCTTTGAGGCGCGCGTAGGACACAACGCGCCGTCGACAGCGTCGGACGGCGAGCTACCCTTACTCGTCGTCCGCAAGCCCGCGCCTACGGTGGCTGGGAATCAGCCTGTGATTCCCGACGCCTAGGGCGTCTCCTGCGGCGACTAAGGTCGTGAGGGCGCATATACTGCCTCTCGCTCACGTGCGCCGCCTCCCTCTTCGCGAGCATTACTGCTTCGCAGAAGGAGGTGATGGCTACCCATGCACTCTCGCTCCGTACCATGGCCTGGACCAGGGCCGGACGCGAGAGATCGCCGCCGCCGATCGCCTCCTAGGAGGATACAGCGGTGCTTCGCCCAAGCCGGGCAGACCTCCACCGTATGCTCCACCGTGTCCTCAGGGCGATCTTCGCAGTGAAAATACCCGGATGTTTCCTCCCGCCTTATCCGAAACAGGAACCTCCCGAAACAACCGTGTCCGGTGAGGAACTGCGTCAGGCGGAAGGTGAGGACGCCGTGCCGCCTCTCAAGCCACTCCTCAAAGACTTACCGCCGCAATCGTGGCGTGCCCATAGTAATGAAACCGTTAGGTACTCGTGGATCTTTGACAGTCGTTACGGGTCGTCAAAACCCCGAAAATCTGACAACCAGTCTACCAGTCAACTAGTCTTACCAAGGGGTATCGTTCATGTAAAATACTGGTATTCGGTTAGACTGGAAGCTGACCGCAACATAGTCGGGAAATCGCTACGCAGATGATGATAATAGTAATGAAACCCTAATTAAACTAAAGTTTTAAATAAAATAGGAGGAGTATCTACTTCTATTCTAAAACATTTCCTAAATTAATAGTTATTAATATATCTTAATTTGTGACCTTAATAGCTTCGTTCATCGATCAATTTGTCAATCAATTAAGTTATTTATCAACAATACAAACGATACCTCAATTACTTAGACAGGAAAGGAACTGTCGTCACTTCACACTTCTCGGGTTTTAAATTAATTGAAATACATCTTACTATCTCTTTCCTTCTTGTTATATATTATAACATCCTTACTCTCTTTTTACTCAAGTTTGATAAAACTACAATAGCGATACTTTTTAAAGGACATGTAACGGTGCCCTTGTAATTAAAACCTGCATACATAGCGAATTGATTGGTTAAAAATATATGAAGATTTTTATTGCGCAATGTGGAGAAATGTCCCCATTATTTGATATGGGCTGTGACAATTATGATTTAATGATTTTTGCCGTTACTTCCCGCGATAAGTTTTGATAGTTTTGTAGTGGAATAAGAGATAGATAAGTACTTAAAAAATCATAATTGGAGACAGTCTAGAAAGGAAAGCAATAGGGAGGAAGCCTTAGCCACGATCTCAACTCAGAACAGAATCCAAAATTTATCCTCCTCAGTTGCGCCACCACTCATCGTGAAACCTTCCGTTTTCAGTCTATCCAGGGTGGCAGAGACATTGACGCGCAAACTGTGTCACATAAATTAAGTGTTCCAAACATTTTGACCGCGCACTTTTCTCTGAAATACCTGTTTTTAAAAGCCGACTATTTATTTCTACGGTTGAGAGACATGTTCTAAATTCGTGGTTTGGTTACAGTTTGTGAAATGAGTTTACAATAATACAAACTACTGAAAAAAAAATCCTAGAAGTTATCGGTATTTCCTGGAAACGTTTGATTAGAAACAACAATGTTATCGTACAATTGTAACGCAAAACGAATGTCTAATTAAAAACCTATGATTCTATCTGCTCTAATTACACTTCTAAACGCATAATTATCAAAGAAGACATTTAATTTATATTAAAAATCACTTTTTACTTTATCAGAAGGTTAGGCAATGAAGATAAATAAAAATGTCTTATCAAACTTCATTAAAATTTTACCGAAAACTTATTGAAAAAAGATTGCCGTTGCGTTTAAAAATAGAACGCGGTATGATTGGTAATTTATTTTTAATTTCGAAAAGGGCCGTTGTATTTGATGTTTTATGAAAGTTTGTGGTCGAGGTTACAAACGTTATGGAATTTGTTTTGAAGACTAATTTACTGAGACCACAAGATAATGCTATCATTTTGTACACACAAGTCCTAAGTATATTCTTAGCGATAAGATAACGCTCCAGATTTCGTAAGTTCATCCAAGTTTGTCGTTGGATCACTTAGTTGGAAACTTGGCTTACAGACATAATTGGGTAGGTCTCACTAATTAAATATTCAAGTTAATTAAATATAAGTCCACGTTCAAGCCGTTGCTCTGTTCAGTCTTGTTAGTTACACTTACCGCTAGATAACAATCGCAATTTCAGTATCTTTTATGTCTGTTTTACTACTGTTAGCAAACAGTAATTACCATTATCAATCCGATTATTTATAAACCAATTATGACAAATACATTAAAGTGTATTTTACCGAAATCCACTTAACTACTCGTTACACACTTGATTTGATTATCTTATCCTTAAGAGTTGAAGGAATTTCTTGATTTGTAAAAAACAGTGTCGCCATTTTTCCTAGAACGTTGTACGGTGCCGCGCCGGGCGGCGTAGCTTTATATTCACAGAAACGCAACCGGATGGTTTGCGCATGCGGCACATTATAAGCAAAGAATATTTTCATTTCTGTTTGTCCATTGAAAAATAATAAAAGTAGTAGTAGCTGCACTGGATTGCCGTTATGGTTTCTTACAAGTAAAAGCAGCAAACTTAAGTGACAGTGCGCAGGGTACATTGCTCGGAGCACTGATGGCCGATGGGGCCGAAAGGTTCTGGAGTGGCGACCGCATATCGGAAGACGTAGTGTATGAAAGCCTCCCACAAGGTGGACCTGGTCGATGGGCCTGCATTTGGGGGATGCCTATGTCCAGCAGTGGACGTTTTTCGGCTGAAATTATAATGAAGAAAATCGGCAAAAAGTTAATTATCACATTATTTCACTCGTCGTTTGATTTACTTAGACAATGTACAGACGCCAGCAGGTCAAGCTATCCCAAACTGTCAAATTTTCCCAATTGAACATGAACCTTATCGTGTTGTAGTAAAGTTGAAAATCTATCAAAGAAATTTGACAGATTGGGGTAGCTTGATGTGCTGGCGTCTGTACAATTCATATTCGTATTTTTTTATCGAGATTGTCTTCGTGCGAATTCGATTCGAAGAAGGTCTCTTAAACCCTCATACCTCTGCAGCAAATGGTATATAGCTCATAAAGTTGTAACGTAATCCAGTCGGAAAATTCTGTTCTAGGTTATAAAACAAGTACCTACAGTAATACCTACTCATACGAAGTCACACACTGTTATGTAACTTGACTAGACATGTGACTAGCCTATAAAAATTATGGCCCATAAATCCTAGAGAATCCCATAAATGAACCAGTCTATTTTTCTTAGTTGAGTCAACCTAAATTCAGATAGAACCTTTAGATAAATTAATTGGTCAGACAGGGCATTTGTCTGGAGGGCAAAAAGGATTACTGGGAAACTATTTTGGCCAAATTTTACTTTGTACAATATTTTTCTTACTTAATAGTCCTAACTTGTTTCGAAGGGACTGGAGAGAAAAACCAGATGTTGGTAATTTAAGACTTTGTTTTCCATTTCTTTTTATTCTCTTTGGAGTTATGCTGAATGTAATACTTTGACTTCTTGGTAGATTTAAGATGACTATTATCGTTAAAATGTGAGATTATTTCGCCATATTTTTAGTTAGAATTCTTTCAAATTCGATTCGGTAGTTGTTGCTCAGTTGAAGTGTGTATTTGAAGAAAATGTGTGCGGTTTTATCAGCTTGTCTAAACGGTATAAAATACTGCGTACACTTATTTTTGTTTTCTCTAAGATTTTCTTGCCTGTTGAAGTTAAGCCAATTGTTTTTCATGGTCAAATAAATTTTCAAGCGCCATAGTGGAAGTTTGACATAGAATAGAATAACGTTTATTGTCTCCAATAATACAGCTAGTAGTATTAGTAGGTACGCTTATACACAACACTATGATACCGGAAGCAAAAGGTTTAAGCGTCAGCATTATGCTTAAGTCCCTCTGGCGGGTTGTTAAGCGCTGGTTTTTAGCCCTGGACTCCTGTTTACAAAAAAAAAGAATTAGATTTGGCAACAACACATATTTTTATTTTTTAAACACAATTTTAATATAAGATGATCATACCTACATTAATAAATTGAATTAGAAAAAAAAGTGAGTGGTTTATAACAGTTTGTGGACACGACTGGCTATTTTAACAATAAAGATAAAAACGAAAGTGAAAAGAAAAATATAGATGAAACACTACTGAACGGCTATGCAGCGGCTGCACAGTAATTTGGTGTATTTTTTTTGAAATTCAAATATCCAAAGGCCTCTCCTATGCTGCGCCACAATACCCTGTCCTCAAGTCTGTCCCATCCCAGCTACCTTTTTAAGGTCGTCGGTCCATCTAGCTGGGCGGCGCGGTGGCGTTCCACACTACGCTCGCCGATACGCGGCCTACGTCCAGCAGTGGACTGCAATAGGCTGTTTCATTGATTGATAGTGGAAGTTTCCTTGTTCAAGAAATTACTTCCCTAATATTGCTTGCCACCTTCGATTATCCTCCTTTTGTAATGCCTTAATGCGTGTTTGACCCAATGAATTTAGGCTTTTACACGGTCAGCAAGTATACATTTGAACTTCGAAAATTAGTGTTCAGTGTCCCTAGTGTGTGTTTCTTTTAACCATCTCCGTCTAACGCATCGAGCGCGTTCGGCGCTCCGATTGGTCCTTTATCGATCCAGGGCCTATGGGAGCGCCGAACGCGCTCGATGCTTTAGATCGAGATGGTTAAAAGAAACTCTCACTAGGGCCAAAGATATAACCCTGTCAGTGTCAAAATGTTCCCTAACGTGTGGTTTTCAGAGCTTTCATCCATGGTTACCAGCCCAAAATATTCACCAATATGTCTCTTCTCCCCCAGATGGCGTAGCGTAATGGAGGGCGAGTGCTCTGAGGGAGCGGAGGGCTGGCTCCTAGTGAGGGTGCACGTGCCCGAACTGAACGTGCAGAAGAGTCTCCAGTTCCCCAGAGACCAGCTTATTTGGGACGTCAAGCAGCAGTGCCTCGCCGCCTTGCCTAAGGTCTGTACTGAGTTTTGGTTTTCTAGCATAGGCATAACTGTAAAAAGATCTTTTGGCGCGTGGCCGAAATCGGAACTAACGGCGCCATCTTGTTTTTTTCTACATTTTGCAAAACAGTTACACAAATGTTTGTCCTCCCTGTCAATATTAATCGAGCGCCGAAAGATCGCTGTAGCAGTGTATACAGGGTAAATTTAAATTTCTCAACGAAACTCTGCAGATATCGATATTGGTATCGATCTAACCATAATCGACAAAAAAAAAATATGCGTTTTTTTTGGGTCATCATTAATCAACTACAGATAGTGTATTTACATACTTATCACTACAAAAAATCCGTTTTCTTTGTGTAAACTTCATAGACGTGATGGGTACCATTAATTGTCTTAACATGATAAATAAAATTAAAATAAATATTTTCCCAATTCTAAAGGTCATTGACCCCACAAAAACCATCGAATTTTATTTATTTAGGATTTTTTTTTGTTTTTTTTGTTGAGGTTTGTTAACTAATTTAATTTGACCCTGTATTTAGATGGAACCTACTTTGAGCAAATTCTCCTTATTTTTCTCTTTTGAGAAAAATACTTCCCTAATTACAAATTAATTTAGCGTTTTAGTAAGTATGGATTTTATAGTTAGGCAAGCACATTTTTGTGTCATTTGATCGTGGAATTTATTTAGTTTTTGAGTGAAAACTTTAGTTTATAGTAAGTGAACACCTATAGGTAGTTAGTAGACGAATTTTATTATATTTAATAGGTACAGTCAGCATCAATAATATCGGGACGAACAGGCTGTTCAATATGATTTAAAAAACTATGAAAATTAAATATTAAGTCAATGACACAAGGAATGTTTCAGTATGAAGACAGTAAACGACAACTGTCATTCTGACGAGAAATTTATTCAATTGAGATAAAGTTTAATTTTCTTAGTTCTTGAGATTATTTTTAACAGTCTGTTCGTCCTGATATTTTTGACGCTGACTGTACCTCCTTCATACCTATCTTTTTCTATTTTATGGAACAAAGGTACCCAACTTAATTGATATACGCAGTAAATCTTATTGGGATACCATAAACCTAATTCCGGTTATATAGGATTCTTGGAGAATGGCTACCTCATCGAATCGTTTGTAGATTTAAGGAATATACCGTTTTCCGCTAAAAGTTGTCGGAATCGAATTAATCTCATAAATTTCTTAGTAAAGATTGAATCATAAGTTTTTGTAGAATTATTAAGCTTTTGACCTTGTGACGTTTGACACCTGAGTTGTGCAACTCTTTAAGTCATTACGTAAACTTATTTTATTTATTGGTCCAGCCATCTTGCTAGACAAATTAATTTGGTACTAAGTTTTATATAAGATTATTTATTAACTGTTTATAAGCTTTTTAGCTCTACACATAATTTAGTGCTGGGACATAAATCATGTAGAAAAAATCAACACTTTATTTCTGCTATTTTTTATGCTGTAGGGCATTTCCCAGTCAATCTATGAGATTGTCAGCTGATTAACGAGGCTATCCTGTAGATGGTTTAATAAATTAAGGCCTCCAGCCAGGGCATAAAACTTATAAACTAAGCGATTAAACGTTATGAGCACCTTTTTTATTGCTGAATTGGCTTGCTCTTGACCTTGATTAAGCCTGATGGAAAGTGATGGTTGAGGTTTATGATGGAACGAGCGTGCCCAGAAGATGCCTGTTCACTCTTGATTTGAATGAAGACGGGTTAAATTTAAACGTGGAAGGGGACACAGAACACGCTATTGTTCAAATACTGCTTTTCATTTGTTTTAAAGTGAAGCCGATATATTTTTTTCGTTAGTTTTTACATGCCATCAACTAATAGGCCTAGTTAATCCTACTCTAGCCTAGTTCTACTTAATACGATTACGCATACATATTACTCTGATTACCTACATTCAAACTAAATAATATGAAACGGAAAACTTTCGCTTATTTAAATTATTTTGTTATTTAAACGATTATTCAATGTTATCGTTCCGGTTTGTGACTTTAATGAGTTTAGTTAATGTTACGTATTTTTTGTAACATCGCACATCATTTAAGTTATTATTATTTTATAATATATTATATATTAGACTAGGTGCACTTTAAAATTACTCACCTAAAGAAATTTCTCGGGCAACGAGAATTTCAAATTTTCTAACTTTTTTTTCAGTTTGCCGGACAGTGTCATTTTTGTGTGTGTATTGTGTGTTGTGCTTGTATATTTATTAACCTTAAGACCGCCACAGTCATGTATAGATGTCAAACTAAAATGTGCCTAGCATGCCACGGTCACGACTGATGACAGACTTATATGTAAAAAATCGGTCCAGCCATCTTCGAGTAATCGGGGAACATACATAAAAAAAAACCTCCTCCTTTTTGAAGTCGGTTAATAAAGCCGGCACGCTTTTGCTTTTTTGATGTGGCGGTCAAAAGGTTAAAATATGTTTTGCGACCATAACACGTACCTATGTTTTTACAGAATTATAATTAATTAAAATCATACAACCCTCTTAATCTTAAGTTCATGTAATCCCATTAAATGACTTTTTCATGTAATTGTCATTCAATAGGATTTATCTGGGGGGCTACACTGGCGCTTACCCCTTAAGTTTAAAATGTTGAATTTCAGTCTCACGCTTCAGTATTACTTTTATTACAGTTTTGCTAGTCCTATGATCCACTTTCAGTTCATAGAGATTTATTTGTAATTACTTATATCTAATTTTCTAACAGTGAGTGTTAAAGAGACCAGTATGTCATCTAAATAGTTTAACATCAAGCAAAAAAATCAATATCCCTAGCCTTACTTATAATAGTTTGGTCGGCTTCCAGTCTAACCAGATGCTGCTGAATACCAGTATTTTACATGGAGTGACTGCCTATCTGACTTACACAACCCAGTTACTGGGTAACACGATACCCCTTGGTAAGACTGGTTGTCAAGTTTTCGGGCTTCTGACGACCCGTAACTACTTTCAAAGAACTGTCACTGTTCTTCGTAGTTTAAAATTAAGCATTGACAAGAAATGGAATTTAATCTCTGATGAGTAACGAAAACGTTCAGTCACCAAAAGAGCCGATGGATGTTTTGGAATGTTTAAAAAAAATGGGATATGGCTGTGTCATGGACACGGCCGTGTGTTGTACGTGAATACGTTTTTGTATCGGGTTATATTTTTTAAATAAAATATATTTATTTATGTATTTAGGATAAAAGCAAGGAAACAAATAATTATTATGTTACAATATAAAACCTAAACGAGCATCGTAGCTTCTCCGAGTCAAAAGTTATACTAATTGCAAATCTCGATACGCAGCAAAATAACCTCAAAATGGCGACGCTTTCCCCTCCACCGCGCGCGATGCGTCACTGTTCTCGTTTATCGTAATGAATTATTTGATCCTTTAGCTATCCAGTGGTATAATTTAATTTTGGATGTAGAGGATAGTTTCGAAACTACAACGCCAAACTGTATACCCCGATTTTGTTATTATTAGGTTTTTTGGATTGCCCCATATGGTAGCAAATTTAAAGACGTATTCACGTCAAAAAAAGAAAAGGTTCATTTATCAAATGAAATTTCATTCGAAAACATCCATCGGTTTCTGACTAAACTTGAACTATATCCGACGACCCTGGTTACTTTTCTCTTTTGGTAACTGTTCTTAACCCTTAGTCACACCAACACATCCTAACAGCAGCTACACATCCGATATTACCCCCAGGCCTAAATCGATTATTAAAAATAAAAAAATCAAACTAGGCTGAGAGTCAGTACTTTTTGAAAATCTATAACCAGTTTACTACACCATTACATTTCTAATAGTGCCAAGCGATATCCTCTTCCATTTACCTACTTCCCATGTTCCCAGCACAATAATTATATAATTACAGGCCACGTGTTTCCAATAATAAACTCAAAGACACATGATGGGAAAATAAACAGCTGATGTGTTCCACATCCGAAGTACAGTGTGTCACCTGCCTTTTCTCATGGGTTTATAACTTTATAAGACAATTGAGGGCAGTAGAATTATTTATCTTATAATGGTTTGTTGGAAACCGGATAAGTGACGCAAATAGGTCATAGAAATGACGATTTAGATATCGATCCGTAATTATCAGAGATGGGCCGAATGTGGTTTGAACCGAATCCGAACTTCGGCCGAACATTCGGTTAAAATGAAAAGTTCGGCCGAACTTCAGTTCAATACCCTTTAATTGTAATAAAAATACTTGATGTGAATGTTTAATTTGTGAACCAAAAACGTGTTTTTTTTTTTTTCAATTTACGAATTGTATTCAGATGTTTGTTAGAAGAATACTAAGCTTATTTCATTTTTGTAAGAGTATGTCTAATTAATTAGGCAGAGATTTTCAAGAATAATAAGAAGAACTGATTTAATTTAAGGTTTACATTTACAATGTTCCTAACTAAAATAAATGACCATGAGTAAGCAAAAGACATAATTTTGTTTTACAGTAATGCTATACTCTAATTTTATTACATTTCAGTCAAAATAGTGGAGTAGGTATTATTTTTCTTGTGCCGAACATTCGGTTGAACCGAATGTGAACCGAATATCGGCCCATCCCTAGTAATTATCTTGTACTTCATTCCGAATTTTCTATGCTTGTACCTACAGTTAAAGATTCTCTAGACCTATGGTGCAACTGTTAGACAAACCTAAATGTATATCTAAAAACGAGAGGTGTTGGATTTTTAATCTTTCCACGTTCGCTTAGCGCCGAAAGATGAAAATCCAACGGCGCACTTTTATTTAGGCATTCGTGTAGTAGAGTAAGTTAACACGGGCATTAATGATGGTCATTTGGAGCTAAATTTTATGTAGATTTAAATCCTTATCACAACATAATACAATTATTAAAAATAAAATAGACTACTTCCA
Organism: Antitype chi; assembly: GCA_947359405.1. Lineage (NCBI taxonomy): Eukaryota > Metazoa > Arthropoda > Insecta > Lepidoptera > Noctuidae > Antitype > Antitype chi. The sequence continues at coordinate 18,213,565 of OX375817.1, read as the reverse complement.
CAGTGGAGAACTAATCCAATTCCCGCTGACTTATTTTGTCTGATTAGTACCTAATTATATCGAGACCACTTTTGTATTAGTATTAGGATTTAAAAAGGTAGAAGATTAAAAATCTCACCATGAAAACGTAGGTGAAGTGAGTTCGAAAAGAGCTGTCATTTCACTCGATGCAGAGCAATCCATAGCATCAGGTGAAATGACAGCTCTTGATGCTCGTCATGACACTATTGACATCTGTCACTTCAAGCTCGCTTCACTAAAGTTTTCAAGGTGACATTTTTACAGAATTGATCAGAGTTAACACAAACTCTGTAATTAATTAAGGAATCAATATCATTATAAACTTTAGATTTAATCACTTTTAAAGTAAATGGACCAAAAAATAAGTATATGCTAAAAGAAGTTTACGATTATGAGCCCTTTTTAATTACAAAACATCAAAGGATATAAAATGCTTGTTTTACGTCCAACTTATTTTATATTTTAGAAGACTTGAGAACCTCTTAAGTGGTTCATCATTTTATTTTATCAGCACCAAGTGGCACACAAATATTATCATAACTATAATTGCGAGCCAGTGAAAGTAGTACGAACGTCTGGTACTTGATCGATAATCGAGTTTCGATTCAAATCGATTACGACATTGAAATGCAAATATCGAGAGTCTCCGGAGTGGGGACGTCTCTCGAATGTTTACATAGACCATAATTGAATCGAGACGGCGGGAAATCGATTTGATTTTAGATTTTATTGGATTTATTTTTAATGACTGTGTTCCATTATTGAATATGACTTTGTTCTTCACGTTTGATTTTAAAATTATATTAGTTTTTAGTTAGCCTTATGACTATAAGTATAACGTGCTTATTGCTGTTGCACTAAAGTAACAATAATATGCTTAGAGGTAAGTAAATATTAAATACGAAGAAACTGAAATTGTAGATTTGAAGAGTAATAACTAGGTACATAGCATACCAAGTTTATCGATTCCATCGCGTTCCTAATCGATTTTTAACGCTATAGCCAAAGCTAATATTCCGTAACTACTTCACTAAGAGTCTTTTATTTTCTTTTATAGGTATTATTTATGTAGCAAGTTTCATTAATTTAATCATTGTAAACTATGTATAAGTACCGTAGTAAACTACGTGGTTACCAATTAAATATCCACATAAAATCATGTTGTAAAATATTACAAATTAACACCGCCTGGAGAACTACGCAGTGTACCCGCTGTGTAACTAATTAATTATGTAGCCATAATTAGCTATCTGATTTTCATATAAATATTTATTATCTGTAAAAAATATTGCAACACATACCTACGCTAAAAGCATCATAAACAAATTCTGAATCGAACATAAATATTTAAAATCATAAATGGAATAAAAATATTTTCGAACGACCAGTAGCAATATTTTAATGCAATGCACAATGTAAAGCCCACAAAAGTGCAAGTCGCACGTGGGTAGCTGTAGGCGGGACAAGTCTTAAGACTGCCTAGTAAATCGCAATAAACGTTGCATTAAAACATCACACTTTCAATCGGGACGGGATAAATGTTTTATAATGCTATAAACGCTGCCATATTATTTTTATTATATTTTGCCAGTTGAGCGTCTCGTAAAATTATGGCACTTCTTTTTTTTGTTTAGGTTGCAGTTGGCACTTAATTTGATTCTATTTTGATGTGAGTTTTGAGTTGATTTTGCCATAAAAAAATTAAAAACCAGTCTTTGAGGATAACATCCCAGTTCATAATTTGATAACATAGTAAGGATCAAACGAGAAATCGCTTTGTGTAATATAAATCAGAAAATTATTCAAATAACCATCATACTCATGTAGGTTACAAACATTGTGTTACATAAAGAACTTGCTTACAGCAAATATCTAATCGAAACATCGCCACACTGCAAGAATGGCTAGATTTTATCGTGCCTAGCCGCCAACTATCAACGTCTTAGTACTTACATGTCGAGTATCGGAAAAATCACTAGCCGACAGCAATCCACACTGGCACTTACAAACCAGTTTCCACAATACCGTTATGTGGAAGTAATTTCTTAAACGCACTCGACGGTCACGCCAATCGTACCGAACGATATGCACTCGACTCGTCAACCGACATTACCTTGGTAGGACGTAGGACCCCGACGCATAGACTACATTGAACACTCTGTACAATAATGCACAAAATTAGATGTTTGCCGCGCAAATAAATTGACATTCGGAATTTGCGTGGAGCGTGCTCGAATTTCGAATGTTTTATTTTTGTGAATCGTGACGTGCCTCTGCATTTTTATTTGGTTGAACAAGTCCGATCGCTATTTGCAGCATTTAACCTATTTTAGAAATAATTTGAGAATGTTATTCGCACTATTTTTGTAAAATGAGATTACGTTAACAATTATTAACCTCGCATATTGTGTCAGAAATGGATTCTTATGTTTATTCGTTGTTCTCTGTTTATTATTATTTTAAGAACGCTGTAAAATATTATACTTAGTCGACGTACGTGTAACATTTTTATGATTGTATAATGTCTCCATAGAATTGTACAGTCTGCAAAATTTTATAATACCCTCTAGGCTTCTTATATCCAAATTAGAATTATCTACCAGCCAATAACATAAAGTGTATCTTTAGCTTTCCAGTATGTATAATTAACATGTAATATATTGTTTTCGGTGGTGTCTCCGGCAACCTCAGGTGGCCACTTGGTACAGGGTACGTTTTTAAAAATGCAACCCCCGTATATGCCTGAGCAACCCCCTGTATAATGATGCATGAATCATGGCAATGATTCAGTGTAGTCGCCGATAGGGAGACGATACGTGTCTAACTGCATGTATGATATACTAATGTGTCTTGCATGATTATTTACCCTGTATGCTTGTTTTTTCACGTGACTTAATGATTTGTTATCCTAAAGTTAAGTTGCCTTTAACTTTATCATAAAAACAGTGGGAAGGTGATTGCCCTGTAACGTGCTTTGAGTTTCTGAATCCGTGGTGTAAATAAGCTATATACATTTTACGAGTACGTATACTTTACGATTTATTTCGTGAAAAAGATTTGATAAGGAGTTAAAGATTGCCTACAGACATTTGAAAAATAAAGTGGTAAACTCAAAACATGCAAATAACTACTTTAAAAGTTTCTTTGGAACAGGCTAAAAATTAAAAATTAATAACACAGCACACGATAAAATTGCCTGACTAAAAGCAACTCATGTGCCTTAATTGCATTAAACTTAAAATCGCGTGCAAGAATTCTATACACACGATTAAATTAAAAACTTAATAAATCACAAATTAAGTACACCATAAAGTAATTAAAATAACTTTTATTTTGTATAAGTCACGTGAAAATATGGCGCTCAAGAATGGGACCTTGAAACCAACGTATAATCGGTTGGCCATAAGTCCATAACCTATAACTCACCTAGACGTTAAATGTTTCCATAATAACCATAGTATTTCAAGCATTAACCAAGTCATAATAAATCCTTTCTAGAACGTACAATGACAGGTAAGTAATGCATTGTCTTTGAATTTGTTACAGGATGTCTTGTTTAATAACAGCATGTGGATATAAAAATGTTGCTATATTATAGCTACTTATGTATGTTCACCTTCTTGGCCTCAAATGAAATAACATACAATACATCCTTGTGCATTATGATGATATCTCTATAAATGTACCTACACATTTACATTATTTCAGTGTCAAAGAAAATGACTACAGAAAGAAACATCTACTTATCAAACAACTTGTAAAAAACTGTTAATGCAATAACGCTACAAAGTTGAACTAGCAAAAACAAGCGAGAGTTGTGTTGTGCCCTAAAAATTAACTTTTTGCTGTGTCACGTTACGAAAATTAAAAGCAAAAAGTGCCTATTATTCAAATCGTCAGCAAAAAATAATGGATACCGAACTTTGTTTGGTGAATATTAATTTCACAGTGATTATGTTAATATTTTGAATTTTTAAACAGACCCTGACAGTGAACCTTCTCACGGCTTAGTAATAAAACATCTACCTAACTCAACCAACTAATTAAAATGTCATTTTCGTATCTTTCTGCTTACTCATACATATTTGCTGACAGCCCTGCCCTAATCATCTTCAAAAAAGAAGAGACTAACAAAAAACTTTTTAATAAAGATTCACAATACATTTTTATTTCGAGTGTACTGGGGCTATTCTCAAAACTCGAGAGTGAAGTTTTCGTGTCACCACAATTACGGGCCGAGCCGTCCGTCCCGACGTCCTACTTATGAGAATAGCCCCCATCTTCATAGCTGGACACTTTCCTAACACAACATTCTTCTTTGTTGTACTGGGGGACTTTTCCATACTTTTCCGCCATTGTACTCCGTACGGCCCATTTTCGTAGACACTTGAAAGGGTTGGTAAAAGGGACATACATTATGTTGATGTGTATGTATTTTGTGTCGTACATACATTGTGTACACTGTACAATGTAGATGATCCCGTTTTTATTAGAATTCGCGGAATATGTGGGATTCTACTGAGGTTAGATGAAAAATGTGAAGCACAAATGTAGGGCACAGGTAAAGTGCTCGTGTTACGTGTTCTCGCACACTAATCTGGAAATGTGGTCTAATATTATACTGCCGAGATTTCTACACCTATCTATAAGAAGACAGGGGAAGATATTAACAGGAAACTTAAGTGCAGTATTAGAAAAGACTAATAATAATTGGACATACATTCTTCAGGAACAACCAGACTTTTCTCCTACAAGTAACTGTAACATTAATAAGGCTAGAATTAGGTCTCACTACATACTCGTTCGTCCCTCCATGTGGGTTAATGAGAACATTTCGCTACCAAGCACTAAGGTAATCTTGAGCTTAGTTATACATTTACATTTATGCGCTAGAAGGCCTAAATTGAATAATTCCACGCTCAATTTGCTTCTAATTGTATTAGAGAGGTGCGTACGTTTTAATATTAATTAATGTCGGGATGAATATTGGCGTTAGCTTCGTGCACGTCGTCTTAAATATACGGATGTAGATTTTCATAAAGGAAATATTACCCTTCACAGTGGTGTCATAAGGTAGGAAAGATGAGTGATAATGTTAGATAGATGAAGTAATTTGGATAGGTTATACCTACTGACTCAAAATATCAAGGATACTTAGACTAGAAACTGAATCAATAGATGATGAAAACTTTTCAACAGAAATAATGCAAGACCAGACGATCAATAATTTAGAGAAAGGCATCTAAAAGATACAAGATACAAAACACCAAATACCATAGAATCCTAATACAGCAGACGAAAATAGCAAACCCGTAATGAAGGAAAAATAAAACGGCTGTTGAATAGCGATACATTCGAAACGTTGACCATTATTCTATCCTTTTAAAGCAAGAGTAATGCAAATGGGACCTCTACAATTCAATACAATAAAATCAAACTGCTATATAGGCGGTGTTCCTTCAACATCTTTTAAGGTTTTATTACATAAACTGGGAAGATTCTGAAGTAAAACATTGCAAGTTTAAAGAACATAATTTTTCCGCTGACTTATTTTATGATCAAGGATTCTTTTGGACGTTGAACCCGGAACTGCTGATTCGATTAAGTGGAGCAATTATCGCTAAGATTATATGCTAAATGCCGCGCCTAATAATATTCAATTCAATAAGTATAAATCATACCCAGTGCCAAGATAGAGAAAGCTAGAATTACTCTACGATGGACTAGAATTGATACAGAATCCTTCAAAGTATTGGTCAACCACAGATGTTTGAGTTTATAAAACCCGAACCTATTTTACACTATTAGAAACGTTTCACGAATGTTCATTATTAGTAAGTTTAGTCAAAATCAAAGATATTTAATTTATAGAAAACCTTATGATATGTACAATTAGAATGGAGTAAGGGTTTTTAGCACTTATAACAAAAGGTAAAGTACATAAAATAAGAAATTCAATACAATTCAATCTGCAAACAAAATGACACAAGGTCATCAAGAACCACTTCACAAGCATAATGCCAAAAAAAGACGATGAAAAGTTATTGGAGTTAAAAAAGAAAAAATACGGCGCTTTTGTATGCCACTTGCAAGTTCAAGCAATTTACGAAAGCTACTTAAAATAATTCTTATAGTGAACGCTGCTATAACTTACCTGGTTGACAAAAGGTCGAATGACCATAATAATATGATATTTATGTAATGGTGGCTTCTGTCTGCAAGTGAGTTAAATCTTCGTTAAACTGGAATTTATGGATCATATAATTTTGACAAGTGTTCTTTTGAACATCGAGCTTGCTTCGGAAGTAATAAAAATATATACAATTTCAAACGAAATACAAAATGTGGATCCACCTATGTCTGATTCTGAGAAGCTCCAAAATACTGAAACACTAGTAACGGTCCCATTTTTATTTTCGCAAAAGCCAAACAGAAAAAGGTTTCTGAGTAAGCTTCCAAACATTCTACTCGTAGCTAACCCATTGTAGCCACCGTATAATATGAGCCATCTCATACAAAATGTATGACAACAGTCGCGTCGGAATTTCGTAGTGTACTAGCAAACTTAATATAGCCTGTGCTAGACTTAACTGTGCCTCTTCTAGGAGCTAGTGTTGTTGTGTCACATAATAAACAAAGAGAATGACATAGTCGAGGAGTGTGAACACAGAATTTATCTTTATTTGATTGTTGTCATCTGAGCTTGTCAGTTTTATTGCGTTATGTAGACGGTCGTGTGTTCCGTTGTTGCGAAATAGGTCTAGTTTTATCAGAGTTCGGGTTCTTTCGTTTATTCCATATTCTAGTCCCTGTATACTTTGCCACTTCTTTTTATAAGCATTGATCTGAAGATGCTGTTTCTTGTAGGTGACCTTTCGGTTAAGAAAAGGCTGTATCGTCAATCCAATAGTTTATCATATATAACATCTCGTTTCTCTGCTAGATGTAATCCACTCCGGACGGAATTGAAGAGGTGATATCGATTGCATGTGGAAAATTCCTTTTCCATGACCTCACTCCATGGTTCCCAGTCGTTCGACAAAATTGTTATTACCTAATTTTAGTTAATTGATTACTTTATCATAAATAACATTGTATACGAGTATTTCCACTTACACGGTCGTACAAAAAAGATGAAATAGGTATGTCTTTGACCTTTGCATCAAACAAACAAACCATTTAATAGCTACATAATTTATACACCGTGTTGCTGTTGACCTCTATTTACATAAGACATGACAGTGACATAATCAATAATAATCTTCTTCTTCTTTTCGTTTCGACGTTAAATCTATGTTACTTATACCGTTAGCTGTTAGGACCCAGTAGGTGACCATGTTAATTGTGGCGTCAGCGGCGTTGTTCAGATCGTCAAGGGTTCAGGTTACATGTGCATTTGGGACACTCTATAATAATGATAATTGTCCACAACGATTTGGGTTACAGGTTTTTCTTTTGAACTGGGGTACAATTTATTGGATGATCCCGTATGGGATGAAGATAATAATACTGTTGATGAAGATGAGGAATCCTGTAAAAGCATGTTCAAGTAGGTAATTGCAAGAGAATTTCTTTTGTTTTTCTTAGCTATTGTACAGTACAGTCTTACAGTCCTTTGCGATAGTCTCAAGATTCAAGATCCAAAGTACATCATTAATGTTTAGGCCGGAAAGAGTGACGTAAGACACGACTTTTTTACCTTCTAAGGGACTTGCTACAGTGCCATTTTTGTGCAATGACGTCAATTTAAAAACATCGCCTCGTCGCATTTCCGTAGACTGACTCAGGTGTGTGATATGTATGATAATTCAATGCACTTACTTATTTATGTATGTCTATGGAGGCAGCACTGGGTAAAATAAGACGGAATTCTTCAAATTCTTAGTGTTAATTCTGTTTGTTTCATTGCTTAGTTCAATGAGTGTATATATTATTAACAGCGTAGTGTTGTAATTTCAATTTGCTTAAATCCTTGAAATGAGTTTAATAGCGTTCCTTGCTTGAAGCTAGATTATAATATCCGTCCTCTTTTTCCTTTCCTGTACTTAAATGTTGTCTGATGTAGTCTACTATTGTCGTACAATTTTCATTTTATATTCATTCATTCACGCTTTATTTATGTATTCATTGTTAACTGGTTCGCATATTCAAAAATACCAGCTGGCCGATGTGGTCCAGTCTTTATATGGAAATGTCTTGGCCCAGTGATGTAACCGAAGCCTTATGAATATATCGCAAGTTATGCAATGCCTTTGCAAGGGCCGGGGCCCAAACGCCTAGGCCTATCAAATACCCAGATTGATTGGGTACGTGGAGATACTCGTTATCTTTGACTTAAAAAAGGTTTTGGTTGTGTTTTTTCCTGGTGAGTGAAGTTGTTTTGTTTAATTTCATTAGAATCATTGTACACATAGTACGAATCTTACTGTTTTTATTTGAATCATACTCTTTTCAAATTAAGTATTCTCATAATGGCATAATTAATAATCAAGCATGTTCCATTTCTATGATTCATATGTGCATTGTTCCTTTCTTTTCAAGTTTAATCTTGTATAGATGGCAGTCAAAGCCAATTTTGCACCGGGAAAAATATTACAGTGATTTAAATAAATAGCAATACTTTATAAAATTACTTATTTAAAACGCCATTAGACCCCATCAATGGACTTCCAACACCTATTCAACTTCCTCTTTAGTCATCTATTATAATAACTACCGATTGTTGGACTAGTCTACCTGTTAATTACCTTTTATAAATGAATACTTATTACCTACAGCTTCGTTGGAACCTGTCTTTGAATGATCTCATCGTTGGTAGACAAATATATTATTCTAATGCAGTTTTACAGCTTTATCAAGATTAATGTTATGCAATTATTATGTGTCTTATTTACAGGTGATATCGTCTATCGTTCTTGTTGTGTAAATGATTTTATTTTCTATAGTCACAGTGGAATTGGGCGGGCCATGTAGGTATGTAGGATGCATCGGGACAGATGGCCCAAAGTCGTCACGCAGTGGGTGCCTGAAGACAGCGTCGTCGCCGAAGGAGGTCTAGGAAACGCTAGTGATGACCTAGAGGTGTTTATGGGAGATTGACCGGAGTGGAAAGCAATGGGGGAGTTGAAAAAAATATATTCACACCTAAATATGGGATTATCATCCCACTTCTTCTCTCCTTGCGTCGTGTTCCTCATTACTAAAGGTCGTGATCTTGTGGAATCACATCACTTCGAAATCATGTCACTTGGTTCAAATAGATTCATTTAATATAGGTAGATTCTTTTATGAGAATGAGAGAACGTTGTAGGCCTTGGAGACTAGATTTGTAGACGTTTTTCTATTCTGTATTTTCATTCCTCTAAGTACCTGGTACTTATTGACTGGCCTGCACTGTCCTCCTATACCTATTATCACTGTAATTTGAAAACATTGTAAAAGCCAATTATTTTTAAAAGAGTAACCGTGGAGTTTCTTGCCTTTCTTCTCCATAGGAAGCGACAAATTTGAACCGTGCACCTAGCTTCTGACGTTTCATAAGTGCCCATGCAGGCTTATGTGAAATAAAATATTTTGATTTTGATTTTGAATCATTTTCCTTGTGACGTTTTTGCACCACCTATGACTGTCTTGCTTGTTCTGTACCTAGCACTTCATGGGGTTTGATGTACGGGTTCTCCTCGTTCAATCTTGACATGTAAAGCCTTGCGGATATGAAATTACAGACGAAGATTAATTTAAAAGAAAATAAATAAACGTGATAATCAAACGCAGGCGAGATAAACAAAATAAGATTAAATCAGTACAAAGAAAACAGTAGCAATTACTCATTAATAGAGCAGTCAATAATGCCTAAAAAACGATAGCAAAACGATTAGAGAAGGATATTGCAGCAATCACCAGACATGAATGACAGATAGGATCGCAATATGATACCATTTTCGGTAAGGTAATCCCTCATTTACCTTACACAAGTTATTACGTCATTAAGTTGAAATCATAGCCTGCCTACCACAGAATAGTACAGAAGGTCGACTGCATACTAAGAGCAAAGACGCACGCACACATAGACACGCTGATGTACAGCGAGTGCAAGCGCACTCGTGACAGGAACTCTACTGATATTTACCAAGATGGCCGTATCAATCAACTCAGCCTATCACAATATACTGCTGGACATAGGGCTCACCCAGGCAACGCCATAACACTCTGTTCATCGCCTTCCGCACCCAGTCTGTCCCAGCCACTTTCTTTAGTTCGTCGGTCCATCTAGCTGGGGGACGTCCCACGCTACGCTTGCCGATACGCCGTCTCCACTCCAGGACTTGTTTGCTCCACCGGCCATCGGTCCTTCGACAGAGATGGCCAGCTAACTGCCACTTCCGTTTGCTTTCTCTGCAAGCTATTTCGGTAACTCCGGTTCTTTTCCGGATAATTTCGATTCTGATTTTATCCTTCGAAGAAACTCCGAGCATAGCCCGCTCCATAGCGCGCTGACCGACCTTGAATTTGTGGACCAGCCCGACTGTCAGTGCACGTTTGGCACTGTACCTATATCATAACGGGTAGGACGCATTGGTTAAAGATCTTGGTCTTCAAACATTGCGGGATATGTGTATGGGTACGCGTTTATGTGTGTGCCTGTTGTCGCACCTATTGTCGCTCACTATAATTATGCAGCCGAACTTCTGTAGGTACTATTCTGTGGTTGAACCTACATTACCTAAAAATGCAAAACCAAACAGGTTTTCTGACTGTGACGTATACGTCTGGGCCTGGGGAATATAATAATGTGTTTAAAGTTCACATGGTCAATTATATCTATGTAACTTAGATGACGAAAGATTTCAAGTTAGTCGTTTCTTTAGCTGTTTCTTACAGGAAACATAATGCAGAAATATTAGTAAATAAATAAAGTAAAGAAAACAGCTTTAATTTACTAATGAATTACTCTTTTCAATTCTTTTTAACCGACTTCAAAAAGGAGGAGGTTCTCAATTCGTCGGAATCTTTTTTTTTAATATCTATGTTCCTCGATTAGTCGAAGATGGCTGGACCGATTTAGATTTTTTTTTGTTTGAAAGGGTATACTTCCCAGGTGGTCCCATGATCATCAAGCTAGGATCTGTTGATGGGATCCTGGAGAAATAGAGAGAACTCTTCAAATTTTATAGGCACACGAAGCGATTTAGGTATTTTTTTTTATGACAATAGTGCTGATGTCGAATTCTGCCATTGGCAAACTAATTCATCTACTTCCTACTTAATTAGTTATTCTTGCTGTGAATGAAAAATAATGTCCCACCGGAAAGATGTGCTGTATTACTTGACAAAACCTATAAAAGTTGAGTACCTACTAACAATAAATGATTGCTAACCGATTTTACTCCATATAATACCGGTTATAATGAAGTTGTCTAGAAGTGTGAACGGCTTACTTTTTGCCTCCCTAATAAGATTGAGAGTACTGATGCATTACAATGATCTACGTACATATAGAGATAGATGCAGAAGATCAAGTTACTTGATGTCATCATCTTTATCCTTTGTTATTTTATGTTTGTTTCTTCTTCTTCGTGTTGATGATTCTAGATATTTTCATATACAATTCGACTAGGCGCGTGTGGCTAAGTAAATAACAGCCGCACAGGTCGATCGATCAGGTTAAGCTACGCTTTGCGCGGCTGTTCCGTAGATGGATGATCTTTAATTATGATGGAACGAGCGTGCCCAGAAGATGCCTGTTCACTCTTGCTTTAAAGGCAGACGACGGGTTATACATATGTGGAAGTAAACACAGCAGAGAGTTCCACACTTAAGGTATTTATGTTCCCCTTCTTTTAATGTATTTTTTCAATTAATTATTTTGACATGACACCTCAGTTAAGCCGGTGCCTAAAAGATGTTTTGGTAACCTGAAAACAATATTAATTAATATTATAATGCAGGTAATTAAATTCTTCATAAAATTATAAAGTAAATAAGAAAAGCCTACTAGTCAAACGATTTTTTTCTGCCGTTAGTATATTTACTGTAATGAATACAAATAAACTTTTTACAGCCACTTACTTTTTCATCTCCACTCAAGTCCGCTCTATGTCATTGATATAAATAGCAAATAAGAAGGTATATACTTATGATGCAAACCTCTTCAATATTCACATTTATATCTGTTTTGCATGTCACAGATGCTGCATAGTGCAGGTTTTGTTGTTGTAATACGTGAAAGGAAAATTACTTCATTTTGTAAGTGGAAAAGTACGGTTAGATCATCAGTTGTTGGTGTTAGGGCTTTCCCTGATGACCTAGGTGTTATCGGCTATAAATCATGTTAGATTAATAAACAATTTAAGTACTTTCCCGCAAGGAGACTAAAAAGGAGATTTTATAATGTGAAATGTATTGGTATTGCTTACAAAGGCATTTTGTGTCAATAAACTATTTTTTTAATAAGATATCGATGATCTCGTCAAGTCCGTTGAACGCTATTACGGACGTACGGGTGCATCTGGTCTACTCCCTAAGCATGAAGTCCGTAGTTTCTGCGTTTCCTACTCTGTATCACTTTCGTGATACGGAGTTAAGTTAAGTTACGAGCCCGAACTATGAATGAATGACAACACGATTTGACAGTTATCCCTAAAAATCGTCGTTATCGTTAAATTATTAATTCATTCTTGACAGCACTATCTTATCAATCTTTTGCTAAGAATATTTACTTCCTTAAAACACATTACACAGTCTCACTGAATAGGCCACATTAACAATAATTTTAATCAATCGTTTAAATCTTGTCCAAATTCAACCTACTGTTTTATTATTCCTATTGCGTCACCAGTCTAGGAAAACTGGTTCCCTATTACTGTTCCATAATGCAATACCTATTATTAGGTCTAACTTAGTTACTTGTTAGCAACTTATTTTATCTTATCCGGGCTAATATCAAGTCACTCATTCCCGCGAATTTTCTTACGGCGGCGGCGCTGGCGCAGTGCGGGCTAATAAATTTAACGACTTAGCGCCTTCGACAGACATATTTTGGAGAAATAAATGTATTCGTACTTAAGCTTATAAAGGCTCCCACAGACAAGCGTGACGCGATTAAAGACCTACAGAAGATTTTTTATTCAAACTTCATGGATTTTTTTCTGCCGGAACCACGTCGCACATTTGCGTCCCGCCTATCTATGGGAAACTTAATGCTTCGCCTCGTTCGGACTTTATACCCTCTAGAGTTTTGGTATGTTTTCTTGCTAGTTTAGAATTTTCTAGAGTAATTTAAAATATTCTACCTTCCTTTTTTTTCTGCATGGCTTCTTTAGAAATGAATATCTCCATTCATGACATTAACCATTTCTTACCTTATATTCTTGATATCTTGGATGACATGTGGATGATGCTGATAAATAGGTAAATACTAAAGTTACCGAATCAAAACATGAGATATCCGATATGACGAATGATCACAAACCAATAAAAAATCCATAGAAATTACTATTACTACCTTATACTTAATATCTTGGATGAAATGATGATGCTGATAAATAGGTTAAACTAAAGTAACCGAATCAGACTACAAAAACCACCAGAAATCCATGAATTATCACAAAACTATAGAAAATCCGTGAAAAAATAAACAAATTACAGCATAACAATATCGTAACCGTTATTACAAACTGTACATAAATAAGTATGAAATCAAAGTTATCTCAATAAAGGTTTTTTTATTAATATTACGGCGTCACTTCACTCATTGGAAGTCACGACCACGAAACCAGGGTATCTTGACACTCGGTAAAAAAGAGAAGTAAGAGATGGTCGGAATTCGTCATAATATTTTTTGTACGCAGCGCCACTGTGATAGGCCAAGTTATCATGGTAATCTTATTTGCATTGGTATTAGGTATTCGATCATCGGACCTCAACATACAGTCTAAACTTAATGAGTAACTGTAAATATTGTTAACGCTTTCAATAGATGCCTAGGTCTGATTTTGTATTAAGGACCTTACTTATGAGCGTACGGCAAAGGACTATCTGGTGGTTAGACATTGGAGAGCGCTTAAATTATTTATATTTATGAATGTTTGCAAAATTAAACAAGATTCGAGACCCTTCAGATAAAAAAAAAAACGTAGAATTCTATGACATAAGTCAGTGTGTATTCTCTTCATGTTATCCGCTTGTGATTTACACCTAATGAAAAAATGTCTCTCTTAATAAATTTGAACGTGATTAGGTAGATTTAGCAGATTGTAGCTGAGCTTAAAGCCTGCTAAATACACTCATAATAATAAACTTAACATAAAACTAAAACCAGAACTCAAAGATAAACTAGATCACGATAAAACTGTAAATTATGATAATCAAGACGATCAAAACAAATCATCTCCGGAGTAAGATTATCATGATTATCAAAATCTGGCTTGAAACGAGTCATCTTTACGACATGTTGTAAGACGTAACTTTTTAAGTTTACGTTCGTAACATTGTTATCACGTTTATTCGCCATTTTTATAACACTTATGGCTGAAATAACGGTTATAATATATTGCTGTAACATGTCATAATACGATAATGTTTATGAGAATTTTCAGGGTTACTCAAGATTTTTAGTACGATGACGATAGAATGTGTCTTATCTCTGTCTTATATGCCTAGCTGTTTTCCGGGATGAAAATTACTTATACAATGACTAGCTTCTGCTCGCGATTTCGTAAGCGTGAACTTTCTTGTCCCCCGAACAACGCGTCGCATCACATTGCCTTTTTTTTATGAGGCTGGGAAATCATGAAATAACTTCTCCCGCTTGTGTCAGACTTTTACTGACTAAAACCGACCCGTGTTCCTACAGTTGACTGTGTGTGCCAGGGGCCACGAAATCTCTTTCGAACAACCCGCACCCCTGGCAGGCGTCGGCCCTTGCGGACCCCACTGCATCACATAGCCTGCGCGAACTGTACTTGTTACTTCGTTCTCACTTAGTGTTCTTTCTGACTTTTTTGCTCTTTACTCGCTGCTACTAGCGTTATTTCAAATACCGTATAGCCTTCCCCAAGAATTAGTCTATCAAATGCAAAAATATTTTTTCTTATATAACCGGTATTTCCAGAGATTAGCGCGTTCAAACAAACAGACAGACAAACAAACTCTTCAGCTTTATTATTAGTATAGATATAGATAGAGGGCTGAAGTACAGTCATTATACAGGGTGTTAAAGAAATTGCGTGCCATAGCTTCAGGGTGAGTTCAGTATCGATAAAAGAACCCGTAAAATATAATAATAAAATACCTTTAAAAAAAGTTTAAAAAACCGAAAATTATCATAAGATGAACCTAATGTAGTACCTACTAATTAAATAGCAATCGTTTAGTATTGATTAAAAAATTGCTTAAAATAAGTTTTTATTTTGTTTAAATGCTAATGAATAATTTCCTAGAGTTACCTACCTACTATCGATTGCAATGCCTACCTAACCTACGCCCGAACACTTCGATAACGCGGGGAAGGATAGGTAACTAGGTACCAGTTAGTTAGTAGGTACTAAATTAGGTTGATCTTACAATATTTTTTTTATGTTTTTTTTTTATATTTTTCCTGGGTTCCTTTATCGATACTAAACCTACCCCTAAGCTATAGCACGTAATTTCTTTAACACCCTGTATATTGCAACATGTCGTACTCGTAATACAATAATGTTTATGAGATTTTTCAAGATTATCGTGAAACATTTTTGGGACGATGGCTTATAATATGTCATAGTCATAAGCTAGCTCTTTTTCGGGATAAAAAATACTTATAGAATGATACTGAGATAGATCGCGATTCTCCTGTCTGCTTTTGTAAGCGTATTTTTAGTATAGAGGTTCTTGCTGTTTATAGCAAAGCATCTCTAAATGCAACAGTGTTTCGGGCACCATTATTAAACATTTTACGATTTTCACGTTCACTGAACTTAGTCTCAAAGCCATTCTAGTTTTCTTAATCATAATTAATGTACAATGTAGCATCAACGAATCATTTCACACTAAACTGTGGTGCATAAGCCGATGGATGACTTTGATGAAAACAATGAATCATTATTTATACACTGTAGTGAGTATAACATCATTGTTGAGGACGTGTTAATTAGTGAGTAAGTACTTAGCCAATCCTAATGACATAATACTCGTTTTATATGGGAGGTGATAAAAAGTGAAACATACAATGTGTAACTAACAATTAGAGGGAATTTCGAAACCATATCGAATGTATCGGCCTGTAGTGCAGCTTTTTAGTTTTATTTCTTGCGCCAATATTTCCATCGGAAAATATTCAAATACCATTTTTCCAATTGAAAACCCAACTGAAGTAAAAACCGATAAAAATTCTCAAATTAGCCCTGCCACAGCTGTGCAACTATCTCTAAAGTGGCAACAAACAAGTAAAGCACGACAATCAATATAGACGTAGCGAAACAGACTTTATCAGATTTAATAAAAACATTATATAACTTGTTCTATCACGAACCGAAACATAAACCATTGCTATCTTAGAGCCATCTTTACAATGTTGTCCAGAATAAATATCTTCTAAGTCCAGTCTAAAATTAAATTAGTTTTACGAGGTTCCATTTTAGGGCCAATAAACCCTATCAGCAGTCACTATCAGACCAGGTCCATAATTCTACGTAATCCGACACAGTGGGGGAATTCTAATATTTTATACTTACTGGTCCAATTGTAACGTTACAAAACTATGAATTATTGTCTTCATAAATCTTTTGTCTTGTTCGTGGACATTTCAAATTGTCATTGTGGTTTGCTTGTTACAAAAATATGGTTCAGTACTACAAGCCAGTAGTAGGTGAATTGATCGATTCCGAATTCCTGACTTATTTTCATTCAACCATGTCATAGCATTGCATCCACATTTTTTCGATTCTTCAGTTATAAAAGCAATTACAGTCTTGACGTCTGCACGAATTTCCATATGCTTCCTTACTGTTACTCACCGGATTTCATGCTCCAATACTCTCAATTTCTTTTAGAACGTACCCATCAATAATACTACCGCCAGTGTCACTGATTTTTTTTCCTGTATCAAATGTTTTTTCTTTGATTTGTCATTCCTCTTCAACTTCGCTTCCTGAGTCATCTTGGCAACTCATACCAGTTCTCAAAACAGGTGTTTGCGTAATTGCAATTTTATAGTCTACATCACAATGTGCTCGCGGAAGCATCCACTAACAAAAATCAACCAAAGCATGTGCTTTGGTTGTGAATGTTCACATGATCCAGATTGAATCTGTCTTCCTTGACGGTATTCCAAAAAACAATTTCCACTAGCTCTAGGGCGAAACCGGTAGCGAATTATAATCACATATCCACTGGCAATCATCTTGACATTTCAATTAAGAAAGCAGAGGATAAACCCGAAGCGTCGGAACTGGTTTCAATGACATTGTGCATTCTGATACTATTGGACTCGTTCGGTTTACCGTTGGCAATGCTTTGATCTAGTGCTGCCCCGAGGATATCTTGGAATGATGTACTACAAGAATTGGAGAATAAATTCGCATCTGCTTTAGTATTGGATTCAGAATTAGTATTTAGAACCTTTGCTTTTGTAACTGTTTGTTAACTAGATGATTGAGCTAGTTGAATGAACTTGTTCATGTACTTTTAAAATAGGCAAATAACAAATAGAAGTCAAGAAATTTCAGCAATAAAAATGTCGACCTATTCATTCGGAGATACTTCAGGCAAAATTTGACTGGCAAGACGCTATACTAAAGGGATCTGAGTCAAATTCAAAATTCAGAGGTCGTTTATTCTGTGTAGCTCTTTAATACCACTTAGGGACTTAAAAGGCTTCTCTGCTCCAAAAAGTACGCCCACGAAAAATCTTAAAATAGACGTAACGACTTCTGAAGTATCTTCGTTGACTTATAATGATATTAAAATCAGAAGATTGAAATGTTTCCTTCAATGTTTTTTTTCTGTGTTAGTTTTGCTGTTGTAAGTGCCCGCTTTTTGTAGAGCTGGTTTGGGTTTACCTTATACATACATAATTTTCAACCTGTCGTATCAATATCAAATCAATTCTTCGAATCCACTCACAAATATTGAAAGTTACCTTATTATTTCTAAATCAAATAATCTATTGTATTCTAATATATTCTATCAATTTATTCTATGGCATATCCGTGGAGACATCAATACACTTTATGCATATAGATATTCCATACTTATTTATCAAGAGACAACTTGTCATTTAAAGAAGCTATAGTCATATTTTACCTACAATACAAAACCTTAAGTCAAGTAATTCGAAATTGCAAGCCGAGCATGGAAATGAATTTAAGAGTGAAGTTTGTCAGTTCTGCGAAATGGTGCCAAGGCTTCACCACAAACTAATATTTCTAGTAGACAATGCTTTGCGATACATACGGAGATAATATGCTAAAACCGTCGACAAGTCGTCTAATTTTCACGTCTATCTAGACTGGTTTTCAATTTGTGTTGAAAAGTACTCGCCTTATAATGTAGTCTCGTATTGTGTAAGAAAGGTCGGGTTCAATTTTTCGTATTCGTCGATTGTCAGTGAAATGTAAGTTCATCTTTAGAACTCGCGTATATTCAAATGCAAATCGCATAAGACAATATTTTATATTTGTACCTAAAACTTGACTCTTTATTATCGAATTTGAACAATCGCAAAAAAGGTTAGTTTGAAGAATAATTTTGTTTGCGAAATGGATCTAATTTGAATAAAACTCAAGTGTAAAATCCGATTATGGGTTTAATAAATATATTTTCTTTCGTATCTGGCTTGTAAATACATTCATTATCATATTGTGGATTGAATTTATTCTGTCTTACGTTCAGATACTCATAGAGTTCATTTAATAAAACATTTCTTCATGCAATAAAATCGGTTTCATTGCTCATCTTAATTACTTTTTTTGCACTTAAACCTAAATTATTTAGTTCCTTATGCCTGAATTATAATTAGAGCTGAATTACGCAATCCATATTCACACTGTTTGCCAATTGCATCATCATTGCTTCTATTGTGGTTAATATAAATACTATAACATTCTTATCCTGGACCTCCCTCTTCAAGATTACCAAAAAGATAATTTACTGTCTTCAGAATAATATCTTATGTCCAAACGATTGTTTTGTACATTGTCATTTTGTGCAACACATATTCATGAGCAGTCGCGAAGGCGAGCTATGAATAACTATCAAATGTAAATCAGCTTTATGTGGGTGTCAAATATCGAACGGAAATCTCAATTTAGCCTTAAGTGTGCACCGAGCTTTGAGGCAGTAAATTAAACGTTGTTGTTTTCGTATATATTGTGTTACTGTCCTCGAATGACGTCCCCTTTTTTGTATAAATCTTGTGCAATAAATGCATAATCATCAGGTTTTATGCCGTCATCTTGCTCATTAAATTATGAGAAAATTTAAGAAGGTATTTTAATTTATACTCCATTTTTAACATCAGTAAAAAGTTCCATACTATCTAAGCCTCAACTATGGTAGAAGAATCCGTACAACGTTTTCAATGAAGTTTCAGAGAAGTTTTATGGATTCGTACACACGGCTACACATCAAGCTATAAGCTAAAGCACTAGGAAGTGGTGAAGGGCGAGCGTTTTGAGGGGACTTTCTTATGTAATTTTGACGTTCAAAAAGAGCTGACTCTCAGCCTAGTTTGAATAAATTACTTTTGATTTTGATTTTATACATTTCCAGTATAAGTTGATCTCGCATTGTATAGGATTTCCGTACAGTGCGAGATCAGCGTAAACTGGAAATTTATAGCTTGATGTGTAACCGTGTGTACTTTAAGTAATATAATTTTCTTTAATAAAGTACCTTTAAGCTCATTGTAGTTGAAAAGACTATGGAATGGCGATTATTTTTCTAAAATGCCTCTCTTTCATAGATGGTGGAGCAACGGCGGTTTATAGGTGGTTCCACTGTAAATCACCTTTTTCTTTTACATTGCACACTTTTCATATTTGCTTGCACTTACACTCAACACCAAGCACTTCGTTTATTTGAATCAAAGCTCATTCACTCTAGTTCATTGAATTAACCAAAGAGTTTAAAGTTAAACAAACCCCTTCTGTTACAAACGAGCTGCTCTACAGAAATAAAACTGACTTTGTTTTACTGTAATTAAAGAAGAATCGTGACTAAATGAGTACGTTCTAAGGAATGAATTAGGTAAGTTAGTCGCACTGATTTAAATTTTGTAATTACTCAAGTACTTACTGCTAAGCTGTTTTCCATGGGATGGGATTTGCATTAAATTTGGGGTTTTAAGAAGGATAATAGAAAATCTGCATTTTAAATAATAAATTAATGGCAGGCATTATAATTTTGGGAAGGTTGTTTTGGATTACGGACTCTTAGTAAAACGTCCCTGACGGTTATAAATATGATGATGATATTCTATACTATTCCATAATCATAATCAGTATGGTTATAATGGCCATAACTTTTTTAAATCTATGGCCCAAACAATACATCTAGCAAATAACTTTAAAGTCATTTACCCCATTCATTTTACCAAAATCAAGTTGAATGGCATCCACAAGACAAACAATGTCTACTGCTCATAATGTAACCATGTATGTGCTATTATCAATATTTGGACTGTTCAAGTGTTTCAAAACTTTGACTGTAATATTCCACTCTATAATGAACCTTACTACAAACAGTAAAAGTATATAATAGATAATGGTTTGTCTTGTTTGATTTGCTCTATCCGTTAGATCAAATAAAGCGGGGTATTAGGAACCAATCGTTTTATTGTTTGAGTTACAAGTTCCGAATACTTTTTAATTCTAGATATTATTGCAAGTAAGCATCGGAAAGGTGAAATCTTTGGACAAACTTTATATTCTTTTTAAATGGCGATTCGGTAATATTATTTGTTTTTCTGTTCGTTTTCTAAAGAAATGTTTGAAAGCGTTGCTCGTTTAGCGTCTCTTATTTATATTATTAGCTTGCACAATTATAATTATTGATGAGTCATATATGAAACTTGGGGAAGCAAATATTATCAGAGGGGCAATTCTCGTAATTTTAAAGAACGTTCACAGTCTGATCTCAGTGTCAATCTGTCAAACATACCTCGAGTTTCCATATATTTTTGACATTTGATTGTCGCCGAGATGAGACTGCGACTAGATTTTGTACGTTTTTAATTACGAGAATTGGTATTCTGATAGCAGTAGAGACATCATTGTCATCATTCTAAAGGCATATTGACAGTACTCAACCCCATCTGTCAGACGCATTAATGGTTCCATCACAAAATGGATTTTTGTATGAGGCTACCGTTAGATGCTGCTATCTTCGTGAACCACACGACCAGTCACCTCTTTGCAGTGATTTGTCGGAACCACACTAAAGTAGATACCTACATAGGTATGTAGCGACAAACACATCGGTTCATGCGAACTACGCAACATACTGACGTCACGCATAATTGTGCATCGCGCAAGCAGAGTTTACCGCGCAACTAGCATATATACAACGTTCCAACATTAATCGTTCAAATCACAACAGCCGTATGGTCGGAAGATCCTCCCTTTTCGTGGAAGCTGAGTGAGATTCACCCTGTTTGTTAGACCTCTATTGGTACATTTAGAGAATATTGTCAGAAAATATCGGCCGCCAGTCGCCACTAAAATATATTTTGATACTGCATTAGTTAAAATCTGTTATCGTTTGAACTCAATTACATGGTTTACTTTAATTAATTATTTATTTCGTTTACTATTCGTATATTTCATTGTATGAATGAAACACGATTTTAATTAACGTAGAGCTTAAATAAATTGATTACTTAGGGCAGCAACGACCAAATAATTTGTTTTCATTAACATTTTGGACATTCTGAAACCGTCCATTATTTTGTGTTAAAAATGGAATGGTCTCCCACAGACCCTGTTTATGAGATCAAAAACTCTATTGTAAGTTATAACAAAGGAAACACCCTTTTTCTAGTAAATAAAAGAAGTCTGATTTTTTATATGGCATAATATATTCATAAAGATGATTATCATCAACAGCCTTTCTCTACAATCTACATCATATTTCTTGAAATTCTTCAATATTAAAGGTACATATTTTCAACTTTATTCTCGTAATATAAAGTTGCATTGAAGCATCTAATAAGTGCGCAATCCATGAACAGAATCTTCAAAGCACCCATTTGATCTAGAACCCGTTTAATATCCATAACTATCCACATATCTTTCCCTCATGTAGAACCAAATAGCTTCCATCCACTATGCTCTCCCGAACGCAATCCGAGATCGTTGCCAGCTCCATTTCTTACATCAATCCGCCATTTTGTGTTAAAATAGGAGCCATTTTACTACGTTAACTGCACCGCCGATCGGTATGTGCTTTTTTTTTTTTTTTTTTTTTTTGGGTGGGAAATCATCAAATAACTTCTCCCGCACTGGGTGGAGCGGGAGGGCGTGTCAGACTTTTACTGACTAAAACCCACCCGTGTTCCCTCAGTTGCCTGTGTGCTAGGGGCCGCGGTATCTCTTTCGAACAACCCGCACCCCTAGCAGGCATCGGCCCTTGCGGACCCCCCCATTTGGTGCTGACATCTCTTTGAGGCGCGCGTGGAACACAACGCGCCGTCGACCCGGGCTTGGTCCTTACCGGACAGCGAGCTACCCATTACTCGCCGTCCGCAAGCCCGCGCCTACGGTGGCCGGGAATCAGCCTGGGATTCCCGACGCCCAGGGCGTCTCCCGCGGCGACTACGGCCGTGAGGGCGCATATACTGCCTCTCCCTCACGTGCGCCGCCTCCCTCTTCGCGAGCATTACTGCTTCGCAGAAGGAGGTGACGGCTAACCATTCACTCTCGCTCCGTACCATGGCCTGAACCAGAGCCGGACGCGAGAGATCGCCGCCGCCGATCGCCTCCTCGAGGACACGGCGGTGCTCCGCCCAAGCCGGGCAGACCGCCACCGTATGCTCCACCGTGTCCTCAGGGCGATCTTCGCAATGGAAACACCCGGGCGTTTCCTCCCGCCTTATGCGAAACAGGAACCTCCCGAAACAACCGTGTCCGGTGAGGACCTGCGTCAGGCGGAAGGTGAGGACGCCATGCCGCCTCTCAAGCCACTCCTCAAAGAGGGGACTTACCGCCGCTATCGTGGCGTGCCCAGCACTGGGTTGCGACAATCGCACTCTCCATGTCGCCATGAGATCCCGCCGGAGCTCTGTCCGCTGCACCTCGATTTCTCGCGGCAGCGGAGTAACGCCCCGGCGTTTGGCCTCCTCGCGCCACTCCCAGATGTGCGCGAGGACCTTTGCCTCCAGATCCCATGGCGGTAATCCGGCAAGGAGGCCCGCCGCCTCACCTGAGATCGTGCGGTATCCCCGGATCATCCTGATCGCCATGACCCTATGGGACGCCTTCAGCCTTCGGGCTGGCTGGCGCCTCAATGTAGGCGCCCACACCGGCGCCCCGTATAGGGCTATGGACCGCACGACCCCCGCGTAGAGCCTCCGGCAGGAGGCGTTTGGCCCCCCTAGATTGGGCAAGAGCCGCTTCAAGGCAGCCCCGGCCCGCTCCAGTCTGGGGGCCAAACGGTATGTGCTGATGGTGATGGGGATGGTGTAGGTAGTTTACGGGCAATAAGGCTTGCTCAATTTTATCTAATCGTCTTACAGGATTACTATGAAGTAGTCGGAGCCTCGTGTGTTGGCAACTTCCGGCAATATGCACATTACTGCATAGTTAAGACTATGGTGTGAAATACTGCAGATTCAGACTTAATATATTTTCCTTTCTACTCGTGAAAAATAGCTGCTACTGCCAACTTTTAAATCCAACAATTTGATTTTGGTTGTTACGGCTTTTGCAAAAAACATGTTCTGAACGAATTCAGCAAAAAATTACCTAGAAGTTTTTGTAGCTTTCAAATTACATAAGGATATAATGATCACCTCTGGCACTATTGCAGCAAAGTAAAATATCCATGTTAAGATAGCGATTTCAAACCGATCAAGTGTGATTTAGCTAAAACAATGATGCTTAATGTGCTTAAAGATAAAGATTTGTATCTAAGATTATCTCAGTATAAAAATATTGTTCCAATTATATTATACAGTTTTAAACCTGGCCTTAAATTAGACCAATAAATCAATCTAGTTCAATACTGACAAATTACTGATTTATTGCGTTAGCATTGTGACGCCGTCCTTGCTGAATATTAATGATGCTAACATTAATGCATTATCTGCGGCTCATTACAACACCAAAGATCTAAAATGTGTAATAGATGCAATGATAGGAGCTAATGCTGAGGAATTATAAAGCTACAATTACTAATGATTGACGAACCTACAAAGTAGAAATAAATAATTTAACAGCTTAACAAGATAATCAGTTCCACATAGATGCAATAATCATCATCATTTGCTTCGCCTTTTTCCAAGTATGTTGGGGTCAGCTTCCAGTCTAACCGGATGCAGCTGAATAACAGTTTTCTATATGGAGCGACTGCCTATCTGACCTCCACAATCCAGTTACTGGGTAATACGATACCCCTTGGTAAGACTGGTTGTGAGACTTTCGGGCTTCTGACGACCCGTAACGACTGTCAAAGATCCACAAATGACAGCCCAGACCAACGGCTTAACGTGCTTACCGAGGCACGGAGGGGTATTGTATGTAAAGAAAGTCACCCATCCACGGACCAACCGCGGCAAGCATAGCTTAACCTGATCGATCTACCCGTGCAGCTAATATAACTTAGCCACAAGCCCCTCATAGATGCAATATTGTGTCCTCAAAATGCTACAATGAGAAAAGATTATAAAGACAAAAAAGAAATATAACCTTTCATTATGAGTGAATAGACTTTCATTTAATAACTTCTACCGTATCTTTTAGTGTAGTGAATAGCGACTGTTTAACCATACATTTTTGATGTTTAATTAAACATCTCTTAACTTTAAGCAACGTTTATAAATAAGATTGATAGTTTTTAGATATGCTATTACATTACCTGCGGCTTATTCACATCGAAATCTAAACCGATCGATTCCCTTACCCCCTTCGTCCTCAGAACTAAACCATTTATCATTCAGTCCGCATCCTTACAACCTATACCAACTAAAAAGTGAAGATCTTTATTCTAACCCTTTAGTATTCATTCTACATCCACAAGGACACAAGGTTCAACAACATGATTATCAAAGAACCTTTTTTGTTCGACCTACGTCACTAAGGTGTCCCCAAACATACTTAGGCCAATATTTATTCGGTACAGTGAGCCAAATAAATTTTATTTGGCTGCTGTAACATCAGATTGGCATACTCCGTGCGTCATACCTTCGTTGCCCTTGGTACGCTTTCTGAATCGTCGTTGTCAACTATCTGTCCTTCGGGTTTATTTTTAGCTTCAGTTATTATATGAGACAGCTTGATTTTTGTGTTACATAGATTTCTTTATTCCATATTGAGACTAGTTACATTACTATAGCAAGATTGCTGGTAATCATTGCTACTCAAGTTACGCCAACGTTGACCTTGGTTGTCGAGCAAATCGAGACGACCATTAATATTGAAATCACAAAGGATAATGCTATTTGTCTGAGTTAAGGTATCATTACTTATGTTTTTCTTTCATAAACATATTTATCGCTTTCATACTCAGACTGAGAGACAAACAAATATTTCAGTAAGTAGAAGGTACTCTATTTTGATTTACACAGCTTGACCTGTTGTAGCAGCAAGCTGCAGCTCTAAAAATAGAAAAAAAATGTACAGTTTATTTCCTCATTGTTTTTATAAAGTTTAAAAGCTTCCTTGCCAAAATGTAATATGGGAGTTTGCAGCGAACATTCTGGCAGAGTGCCCAAAGTGACAACGTGCTGGGAGGCTGCGGCACAAAACACTGCCTGGCTTTAGGTCATGCAGCCTCCATCCATTAAGTCATTAACGGTTTTTATGGCCATTGTTGTTTTACTGAGATGGCATCAGTCTTTAATGGAGGTTTACTCCGTATTGCAGAAAAAACTGAGTGGTTAAGTCTTTGTGCTGTTTTCATGGCAAGGACTTACGAGGACAAGGATTCATGGTTCGTTTAAAACTCGATAGAATGGGTCGTTGTATCATCCCCGTCCTATTATCTTGTTTAGCCTTAAATCTTTTAAAGATACATCATCAAATTTTAATTGAAGGTCATCAACAAAATTTAGGAAACGTTTTTTTTAACGAAACGTTTAACTGTCACTCAACCACGGCAGTACAAGGATAATTTTGAAATAATGCCAATGACTCAAGACTTTCTACTATCTCTTGCACGTGCCGAAGAACCCACAACTTGGCCCAAAATGCCCGCAACGACCTGGAATGGAACACCAAAGTTTTGGGCTGTTATAATTTGTCCTTTAGCCGTTTAATCTAAGTTTAAAAAGCGATTAACGCCTCCAGATTAAACCACGGGATAAAGAGAACAAAACTGAGGGTAACATTAGACTGACTTAATTTTAAGTGCTGGCAATAAAACTGAGAGCATTCCCGCCACTAACTTAATGACTACTTTCGTGTTTTTATTTTTTAAATAGTTAACGCTTTAGCACTCCTCTGTCTCATTCGGTCTTATATATGACCTTTAACACTAGGACCTTAATTAATGCAGTTAGTTATGTTAAGGATGTGTCCGATAGGACGATTTAAGCTTTACGATATAATAATATGTGGGATTCGCTTAATTTGACTTCAATAAAACTGCAGATTGCTTCTTAATTGTTGTATTTTTATGTTCTGTCTTCACATCTAGCGTCTTACACTTTTTCCTTGTGTAGATTTAAAAAATTCATTCACTATCTCTTTCACCCCTTGTCTATTACGTACATTCATCTCTGTCACTCGTTTATGCTTCACATCTGTCATTCATCTTCACGTCTCGTTTGACTATCCTGTCGTAACGTTCCGTTCCTACATATGTATGCTATGCTCTTTTTTAGCACTTTGTTATACCAAATTGAGATTCCTTTTATCCTTGTATCCTTGCCTAATATCTAGGTCACGTTTATGTCATCCTGATAAATCCTAGCTGAAGCAGTAATGAGCTTCTCCGCTTAAGTATTTCCGAAGCAATCTTCCTCGGATATTTGCATAGAAGTTTCCAATTCCATTTTACTTGAGCGATCAGGTTTAATGGCACTTACCTTTATCGATTCCTATAATGACAGTACACTACGGGTACTTTCACACGACATTTCTCACATAAACATTACCTCACCTTTGAAATCTATTTTCTGAAATATTATTTTATTTTTAAGATAGCGGTCATCGTCCGTTGAGATTCAAAGAGTTAGCACCGTATTTTTTTTGTCTCCGTAAAATTTGTAAAAAAAGTGGTTAAAAGTTCCTTAATTCATTAGTGTTGTATATCATTGTAAAGCTTGTGAAACGGACTAAACAGTGATATATATAATACATCTGGACTCCATCGGTACCGTGAGTAATTAGAAAAAAACTTTTTGAAAAAATTTGCAACGACTTGCGTCCCTGACCTAGGGCAACCCGCAGATCGGCCGCTTCTACGCACACATGCTCAACGCTTACGCGCTTGTTTGAACATCTTGAGCTTACGCTACGCGTTTATAGCAGACTTAGCTTATGCCACGCTTTGTGAGTATAATAACAACAATATAAAGAAGAAAGATATCACAACAAACAGAAGGAAACATTAGGAGTTAAATAATTCTAATACGGCGTCGTACCTGTATCGTCGAGTTTGTGTATACCTATTTAAAATCAAGTTGGTATAGTCTCGTCTGGGTACGTTAATAATATATAATATACACTATAATGTTCCACTCACCGAATAAAAGCCAGTCGACTCCGGATCTGCATACGGAGCAGGATTCTGGTACCGTTGCTAATGTCACGCAAAGAAAACGGAAACAACCTGAATGTGAGCTGACGCTGGCTATTGCTGATTTATCTGCCGAGTTTAGGAAAACTATAGGCGACCTGAGCACTGTCATAAATACCCAGTTCTCGAACATAAATGTGAATATTGGTAATCTGAGAGATGAATTTAATACCCTATCAACAACTTCTTTGCAAATACAAACCGAACTGAAGGATTTACGAACAGAATATTCTTCGGCAAAATTAGAAATATCGTGTCTGAGTGCAAAACATGATGACCTGTCTCAGGTTGTGACAGAGCTAAAGTCTACAGTAAATTTTAACTCTGCAAACTGCGTCGACAGTGCGAAGCGTATTGCTGATCTGGAGATGAGTGTCAGGAACTCTGCGGTGACATCGGTTGCTCTGCTGGAAAGCAAAATAGACGTTTTGGAACAGCAGGCAAGGCAGTGTAATATAGAGCTGGGGAACATTCCTGAAAAACGTGGTGAAAACCTGATTTCTGTGCTGGAGTCAATTGCGTCAGCAATTAATATACCGATAGCAAAAAATGATGTAGTTGCGATTCACCGTGTACCTCATGCACACGCGCAGAATAATCGTCCTAAGAACATCATAGTGAAGTTTGCGTCTCGCTTGCTACGCGATAATCTACTAAGTGCGTACCGTCTATCCAAGGGGCTGACATCCGATCGTATTGGCCTCGCCGGAACGCCATGTCGTATCTACATAAATGAGCACTTAACACTTCGAAATAAGGATTTGTTTCGCAAATGTCGCGAAGCAGCTAAAGCTAATAAATTTAGATACGTATGGATCAGAAATGCGACCATTTTGGTCAAGGAAGCGGATGATTCGGCAACTTTTGCTATTCGAACGGAAGCCGACATATCTGTCAAAATCACACCAAAAAACCATTCCGAGAATATCGCTGATAATTAAACCTCCCTTAAATAGCACACTATGTGCTATTATTACGGAAGCGCTTCATGTTATTATCATTCTTCTAAATATGCTGTCTTCTTCAGGTTCACCTTTTCTTTATTTTATTTGTCTCATACGTGATTATGTAAAAGTATCACTATTATCAAACAATGTGTCCTATGTAAAAAAAAAAATTGTCCGCTAATTGTTTTAAGATGCTACTGCCGATCCATAAATTGTTGCTGTATTACTATAATTGTATTTATGTTTTAATTGTCTTTACAGACGCCCTATTGAATGCAACGCTTTTGATTGCTCTGTTTATAGTGTGTCGTTGTTTTATAATCTTACCAATATTGCATTTATATAATACTATTGATTTGACTCATTTAATTAATGGCTAATAATCATATATCTATATATTACCAAAACTGTCGAGGAATCAGGACAAAGCTAAACACATTGTATTTGAATATTTTGGCGAATGCATACGACATTATTGTTTTCACTGAGACCTGGCTGACACCTGATATTTCTGACAACGAATTTATTGACCAACGTTACCTTGTATTTAGATGCGATCGTGATCGTATTGTTACCCAAAAAAAAGACGGTGGTGGTGTCCTTATAGCTGTCTCTCGAGAATTAAAACCGTCTTGCCTCGCATTGTCGCCCCCTTTAACTTTGCCTGAACATAAGATCATTAAAATCCCCTCCTGTCGTGATAACTATAATATAATATGTGCTACTTACATACCACCGAACACGACGGAAGAAATATACTTACATTTTCTTAATTCTCTCTCGGCGCTGTTTGATGATCCTCGTGTGGACAATGTTATTTTAACAGGTGATTTCAACATGCCACAACTTAACTGGGTTAAAAGAACTTCATTTATGGAATGTGTTACAAATACTCCCTCTAACGTAACTCGTCAACTTTTAAACATTTGCTCGCAACTAAATATTAAACAATATAATCATTTAACCAATTGTAATGGTCGTATATTGGATTTATTTTTCAGTAATGCACATTCTGTAACGTTAACTTCTGATGTTTCTCTCTTGCCCATCGATACTTATCATCCAGCCTTTTGCGTTCACATACCGTTTAGACGTACATCAAGTATCTCGAAATGCAAAATTCGGAATCCGCTCAATTATTACAAAGCTGACTACTGCGAGATAAATATGGATATAAGTAATGTTGACTGGAGTGGTTTACTTGAAGGGTTGATACCAGAGGAAGCTGTGTCTGCTTTCTATGAAAAAATATTCGAAATAATTAGATCACATACACCCACATGCAAGCAGAGGAATTTTAATTTTCCCATCTGGTTCACACGTTCACTCATACGTACTTTCAAAAATAAAAATTGTGCTTGGGTAAAGTGGAAGAAACACGGCAATATAAGTGACTATGAAAAGTTTTCTGCTATTAGAACAAGGTTCAAGAAGGAAGTTAATAGGTGTTATAAAAGATACATGACGTCGGTTGAAGATAATATTGCCACCAATATCAAGGTTTTCTGGTCATACATCTCCAACCGTAAAACTGCAAATAGAATTCCCGGCACGATACACTACAAACAAAATATAGCCAGTGATCCTATTACAACGTGTAATTTATTCTCTTCCTTTTTCCATTCTGTGTACGAACCCTCCACATTTAACTCTGATTCATGGGTACCTCCACCTACATGTGCTGATCATGATATTAACTTATCTAAATTGTACTTCCCCTTAGAAAATATTCGTAGAGAACTAAAAATGTTAGATTCTACTAAAGGACCTGGTCCAGACGGTATACCTGCGTTATTTTTGAAAAATACGTACAGCACAGTATGTTATCCCGTATATATACTATTTAATAAATGTATTTCGTGTGGAGTCTTTCCGGATGTATGGAAACGCGCAAATATCGTACCAGTACACAAAAGTGGTTCTAAAAATAATGTAGAGATGTATCGTCCAATTTCCATATTATCAGCATTGTCTAAACTCTTTGAAAGGCTTGTCCATGCTGAGATTTATCCAATTATTCGTCATGTTCTAATGAAGGAGCAACATGGCTTCGTCAAAGATAGGTCTTGCATAAGCAATCTCTTAATATTCACAACACAACTTTTTGAAAATATTGATAACAGACAACAAACAGACGCGGTATACACTGATTTTCAAAAGGCATTCGATAAAGTGGATCATAGATTGCTGCTCAATAAAATTGCGTACAACGGTATCAGAGGGGATCTCCTGCGTTGGTTTATCTCCTACATAACCAATAGGACCCAAAAGGTTGTGATCAATGGCTTCGAGTCTAGCTGTATTCAAGTTACATCAGGAGTCCCTCAAGGCTCAATTTTAGGACCTTTATTATTTATACTGTTCATAAATGACATAAAATATTGCTTTCAAAGTTCACAATTTCTCTTATATGCTGACGATCTAAAAGTTTTTAAACAAATTTCAAATGAACAAGACTGTGTGGAGTTCCAACGCGATCTCGATCGTTTTTCGGACTATTGTTCTTATAATAAACTATACCTTAGCTTGCCTAAGTGTCATAGCATAACGTTCACTAAAAAGAAAAATATCATAAATTTCAATTATCAACTTGCCAATAGTGTTATTAACAAAGTTAACACTCTTCGTGATCTTGGTGTGCATCTGGACTCGAAACTTCATCTTGATATTCATGTAGAAAACATTATCAATAAGGCATATCGGATGTTTGGCTTTGTAATGAGAGCATCTAGAGATTTCCATCGTCCCTCCACCTTCTTGCACCTGTATAAGTCCATAATTAGGCCGCAATTAGAATATGCAGTTCCGATCTGGAATCCTTACTATGCGAAATATATAGAAATTATAGAATTAGTCCAACGCAAGTACCTTCGTGCTATGCAATTTAGATGTTTTCGAAAGAAAACATCTTATCAATCGCTTCTTAAAAAATACGATCTGCTTACATTACAGTCAAGACGCGTCCTCCTCGATACAATGACGTTATTCAATGTATGTCGAAATAAGTTTGATTGCCCTGACTTGGTTAACGGTTTGTGTTACCTGGTTCCTCGAACAGTACATGGACGGGAGGTACGCACCAGGCGACTCTTCGCTACCAGATTTTGTAGATCCAATGCTGGTATGCGCTCGCCGCTATACCGCTTAGTCGACACATACAATACGCGTTTTGGTGCAATAGACATATTATTTCTAAGCAGATATAAATTTAAAAAGGAGATAATTAAAATTCTAAAGGAACGGCAGTAGGCTCCATAGGTTTTACGCAATGTAGGTATAATTATTAATTGGCTATTTATATAGGATCCTGTGTGTACATCACGCATGATTTTTATTATTTTTATTTTTTATTTTTTTCATGGTTTTTTTGTTTTGTTTTTGTTGTTTTTTTTTTGTGTTGTTACATCTTATATAGAATATTGTTTGTGTCTTTTTTCTTCTTTTAATTTCTTTTTCAATAAGGTAGCCCTGCTACAGTTATTGTTTGCTAACAGCTTGTTTTTGTTTTTATTATATAATTAGTAATCTGTGGAAAATGTTGTGGGTAGTATATTTGTTAAGTTTAATTTTAAGATTTTTCTGTCTATGCATAATATACTACTGTTTGTTTTCCCAAATGAAATAAATAAATAAATAAATAAAAGCTGTTCGGAGAATTGCCGTATCCCAGAGGTAAAACCTTGGCCCTACTTGGCCTTATTTATGTTATTGGTTGAGTGTTGTCTTTTCAAATAAACCTAAGTATCTATGTTCATCATTCTTTAGGTCATCAACTCATCAGTCCTATCACTGGGCAGACAGATTGGTGACTTCGTACTCTCTTGTTTATTCTTCATTCTTAGTTTGCTTTATATTTCTGTAACCAAAAGTGCTGCTGGGGAGTTTGTTGCGCTACTTCTTCTTCCCAGCTAAAGCACGAGGAAGTGGTGAAGGGCGGGCGTTTTGGGGGGACTATCTTATGTAATTTTATTTTGACGTTAAAAAAGAGCTGACTCTCAGCCTAGTTTGAATAAATGACGTTTGATTTTTTGATTTTGATTTTAAATGATTTAATCTAATTTTGTTTAGCATTTGATGTTCCACTACTAGGCAAAGATCTCTCTCATGCCTTATCCTCTTCTTTGTGTGCTGTCTACTCTGGCAAATGTCCCATAAACGTCTTTAATTCATCACGCATTATATCTATGTTAAGGACCGATTCAATCATTCGCCCATAGTTATCTCAGTAGGTACCTACTTCACAATCTCTCTAAGATAATTCTAAAACAATAAATTAAGCCACGCGTGCTCATGAATAAATACCTATTGAAAGGGAAAGATCCGGCTATCCGAGTGACAAATAATAATATTTGCAATGTGAGCATTCCTAACGGGGAAAACTGAATAAATATGAGCATATATATCAAAGTTTCTGCTACTTAGAAGTTCTTTGAAAATGAGTTTGAATTTCAATTCGTTGAGTTTCAATTCTCGGCGCTAGGCGTTTCAATTCTCGGCGGCGCAGGGCCACACCTAAAATGCCTGAGATTAAAAAACGTCCGTGATTATGACGGCTAATGCCTTTTCACGTCTTGCATGTTATTTTGCGGTAATACTTCATTGCTCATTGACGTCATTATCTCCGCTGTATGACGTCTACCGCCGAAAATAAACCCTCCCTCAAAGACAAAAATAAACGTTTTCCATTGACATCATAATACAACATTTAATACAGCAAGTCGCTATAAAAGAGCATGTGCTTGCAAATTACCTTTTCAACTTATTTTTTTCTGCTGGAGCAACAGCTGAGTTCAAAGAAAAATTGCTCAGCATTGTTGGCGTGTTTTCTCTGAAAGCACATTGTTCTGGTTGGGAAACGTTCCACCGTTCAGTACCGACTCAAAAGAGGTTTGCATTGCGAGTTCGCGACCACTACTTGTTGCTTCCCCTTTCAGATTTATTAATTTACTTTACTGAATAATGGTCTCTAAGGTTGTTGTTTTGAGTTGAAATTTACGTATTAATGTTAGTTATTGTTACTAAAGGGAATATTCTCTTCTCATATAGACAGGAAAATAAAATTGTTCAAAGTGCCAGCGAGAACACCATATAGTTTTGTTCACAATTTTTCTATTGTCGTAGGTCAGTGCTAGCCATGATGATTTTAGAAAAAACATTGAAAGTTCACATTGGTACTAGCCAGGTTTTTAACCTCGTTCTTAAGAAACAAGTCGTTAAACCACCGCCCACAGTCCACCACATTCAAAACTTTAGCTTTAAATTTTTCGCAGAACATTTTGCAAATTGTAAACTGGCACAACGGCGCACCTGCTCATAAAACGTCGAATCTGTGGCGTGGGTACGTTCTATCCCACTTCAAATTATACCAACTGTAAGCATAAATCACACAAGCAATTATAATCTTTATTGTCAAACGCTACATACGAGAATACCTTGCATCACTGGAATATATGGTACTTTACCTGCGACTGCGTACATTTGTACCAAGGTGATTTTTAATAGACGCTCCTAGGATTCAAGCTGTAAATAATTGCGAAACTTTTGTATTTTCAATTATCTTGCAAGACAGCTGTGTTCACCGTGGTTAAGTTCCTTACTTCCAAGCTCCAAGAATTGAAATACCTCTGTTGTGCTATACAAATATACATCTTACAAAACTTCCAACCACGATTACGTAGAGAGAAAATGTTAATATTGAACTTATGAAGCTTTTCCTAATCATTATTTCTCACATCTCATTTGGTCGGTCTCTCGACTCTCACATATCGCACAGAACTATTAAGATTTCTTCTCAAATAAGAAAAAAACACTAATCACCTTTGCAAACTGCGAGCGTTTGGCTCATTGACTTCTAAACGACCGCTGTGACTTTGTCGGGTCGTTCGGTGACCAAATTTCATTAAGCAGACATTGTGGTCGAAAGTGCCACATAATTATAAATAATGAACCAAATATTTAGGCTTTTAGTCATATAATTGTTAGCAAATATGTTCCTAATGATTTGGTAACAAAGGCTACTTGAAAAATATTCTAATTAAGACTAGTTTGAAAGGTAGTTCTAATATTGTTTTCGTTTACGCATCTAAGAATCTCGTCTACTTATAATCAATAGCGTAGCTAGAACAATATCTAAGCCAAGGAAACCATAAGACTTCGATCTGTCTTCGGAGAAAATACAATGGTTCACGTTACAGTTCTTCGAAATACGGTTAGCGTTATTAACTTCTGAGTATCGAGGTTCTACGACAGCGGAATAAAATGTAAGAAAATCCGAAGGAATTTCTGTTCAGTTACTTCAAATTACTGTTACGGTCCACCAAACCTTCTGGACATAATATTGAAGTAGTTTACACCAACAAAAAACATCAGCTGAACTTTGAGACCCACAAGGAACCCTTAAACTTACCAACTTATTTCTTTTAACAAGAAAAAAATGTGCCTTATCTGGGTAATTTTCGGGAAAAAAATGTCTGCCAAACATTTTTGGGTGTCTAAAGTAAGCCATGAGCTCATACACGAAGAAAAATAGGTCTTATGAATAAAAAATAAGCAGATATCGTTGCCAAACTTTCCGTTC
Organism: Antitype chi; assembly: GCA_947359405.1. Classification (NCBI taxonomy): domain Eukaryota; kingdom Metazoa; phylum Arthropoda; class Insecta; order Lepidoptera; family Noctuidae; genus Antitype; species Antitype chi. Next base: position 18,178,087 of record OX375817.1, on the reverse strand, counting down.
CAAGTTTTAGGGATACGCTGGTAACCGAATATGTCGAATATGCATAATCTTTTCATAGACGTTCAATATGGCTGGCGAATATATTCGGCGACACGTAGATCTGTTCCCCGATTACTTACAGAGCCTTTGGCTAATATTTGAGCGTGTGCTCCGGGAAATTGTGGACCATTTAATAGAGGAGAAGGTAGATTGGGTTTTAGTCCATTTCTTATATTATTGGCAATAAGATTTGTATAGGAGGACCTACTAGGTTACAGCCTTGCGTGTCATGATGAACTGTAACGACTGTAACTTCGTTTCCGCTTAGCGTTCTTTATGACTTGGTTCAGCTCGTCTCCTAAGGCGCGTAGCGTGATATTAAATAGCCTTTCCTAACCTAACCTTTCTGAAAAATTGAGCTATCAAATTCAAAAACCTTTTTCAAATCCAACTGCAGGCTTAGCACGAGAACCGTAGAGAAGCTTTTTGTACACGTAAGAAAAGACAAAAATTACGTTTCCGTGTAGACAGTTCATAGTTTTGAACCGTGAAATGTAGACAAGCGATTTCTATTCTACGGTAGAGTAGAAATAGAAAGCGTCATGCTAAGCCTGCTGGTGGTACATTTTTTTCCTCTTTATAATCTACATTTAATTAAAAACGTTTATTAAAATCGCCGACCACTTTCTTTATTCAATAACAGAGTCTCACCCAAACTGCCAATTACTAAGAGTAGTTCCACATTATTTAGGAGATAGTATAATATCCTTGTAAGAAAAGAAAGGTGTTAATAAAACTAACATACATACAGTACATTAGAGTACGTGACTAAACAACAGTTTGGGGGCTCCAAACTGGGGCTTATGCGTCGTTATCATTGGTTTTCAGGCCACAACCTAACATTATGTGGAACTATGTAGATATTTCTGTAGCACGAAAACTATTTTGTATCTTGCACGATACAAGATACATAATAGTTCGACGTAAAGCGGGATACAAGCTGTATCCGCCTTCCTTAGAACTATTATCACAAATGTTATGAAGGTGTTTGAATGACTGCCTCGTTGGTTTAGTGGTACCTACTGCTGAGCAAGTGGTCCTAGGTTCGATTTCCAAGTAGGACAAAGATGTTATTAGATTTTTCCATGTAGATTTTCTCGGTTGATTGCAATAGGGACGTCAACAAATGTAGCGAAATGTGGGTACACCTCTGTCTAACACTTCGGAGATTACAGGTGTGATGGTATCATCATCATCATTTCAGCCGAAAGACGCCCACTGCTGGACATAGGCGTCCCCCAATTTGGGGGGTTCGCCATAATCGCCACGATTGGCAGGCGGGTTGGCGATCGCAGTATGGTGGTAAAATGCATGGAGAACGCTGCTGCCCATTCTCTAGTTAGTCCCTTAGTCGCTTCCTACGACACCCACGGGAAGAGATGGGATGGTGCTATTCTTTACGTCCAGCACCACACGGATGGTGTGCGAAAAACTGCAGATAATTAGGTGTATACGATTATTATTGGTCCCTGTTTCGTAGAGTTCTTTAACGCTGCATATAGGAGTAAAACCTCAAATTTTACAAGATTGTTGGACCGACCTAAATAATGCCGCTGTGCAAAGGAGTTAAGCAGTTGAGAAAATGTCACATGAATTAATGGAACAATTTATCACTCCTTTACACCAAACCTTGAAAATGTCTCTTATTAGCCTTTTATTCCCGTCTTATCCTAATCTAAATCGCAACTTTGCAAAAAAAGTAGATTTCCATATTTGCCAACATTACGGTAAAAATGTCTAACCTCATTGGTTACCTAGACACGTTCCTATAAAACTCTGAACAAGATGGCTGACCTCTATTCCTATTAAATTGAGGGCACAGGTAATAAGCTTGTTAAGGGACCGCTACTTTTTCTCGTAAAACCATCACTGAAATTGCTTAGCAACAAGATTTTTTTTTCATTGTTTGCTAGATACTATGTATTAAGGCTTTATTGATTATTAACTTTTGCTCTGGGATTCGCCCGCGTGGAGGTCGGATATCACCCCGCGAGAACGTATTGCCGGGATGTCATGTCCTAACCTAGTCTATCCATGTGCCAAATTTCATCGAAATCCGTTCAGCTTTTAAGCAACAACACAACACAGCCAACCGACAGACAGACAGAGTTACTTTCGCGTTTGTAATATTAGTAGTTATAGATTATGTCGTCTACGAGGGCAAGCAAGGTCAAATTTTCTATTACGGGCTTATATGAACAAATGGGTATGCCTCTAGATGACTTAAGCCTTACAGTAATCTCGTTCTTAGTGCGTACAGTAATCTTAATCCATACACTTCACTGGGTCCCCTATTAAACATAATCCTCACTGGTCACAGTTTTGGTAAAATATAGCAAAAAACTTACTTAGAAAGCCAAGATCATAATCTACAAAAGGACTGCCCAGAGTTCTGCTCACTAAAAACCTGTACAAAAACCTATATTAAACACGTCAAGATCAAACCCGCTAGAAAAGGTCCTAACGGCTCAGAGTCCTGTCTGGTTATTGCGTAGCACACCACCAGTAGCCAATGACTTTAATTTTGACAGTCCAACAACATTCATTGCGTTATTTACGTTGCTGAGCAGACAAATTTTTCGAACATATGCAGCAATGAATCAGCAATATCTTTCAAAATGATCATATTGTGACTGACAGTGTGTAATACACAATTAGGGTGCAACTCACTGTTTTAATTAAATAAAATCTATAGTAAAACGTCAAAGTCAATGTCCTAACTCCACCGAGTCCAGTTCCACCTAACTACATAGGATCTAAATATTTAGGTAGCACCAAGTTGAAGTACAAATAAAGTACATTCCGACCTTCGCCACACATTGAAAGTCCAATTCCTCATACTATCAGATGTAGATCGTCGATAGCGTCAATTTGTGAGACTATGCAGTTGGCACACCGTGTTTTGTTTCTACTACACAATAGGTCGTTGTTTTGGCCGTCAATTTGCTACTTCCGACTATTTTTTGTCACAATAATTAGCTGTATTTTTATCATTCGATTCGTTTTGGCAAAAGTGGACTATTGTTTTATTATAACAAAAGTAGGGTGAATTTATCAGGTGTCCTAGTTAATAATACGTTTATTCCCGTTGTCCCCGTATGCCATATCCCCGTCACGGGGACAGCGGGACGTGATTAAATTTATTTCCAGTTGTCCCCGTAACGTACATTCGGCTAACGGGGACAACGGGAATAAACTTAATAATAATGGTATGAACCGCTAAATTACACGCTTAAATGTTAATAGAATAGAATATTTATTTATTGGAGTAACCAAGACTCAACAAGATTGTTAGTAAATAATTTACAGTTGGAGCTATTAAATATTACTTATATCTGAAACGTGTTAAAATCAAAACGGTTTAACGCAAATCCTAAATAGGCAAGTCTAAAAACAGAACAGATTAATATTTTATTAGACCGAATGGCCCAAAGATACGTTTACCCTCGACGGCTTGGCTACGCTGATAATGTCAGCGCCATTTTAAGCCACAGATTAAATAAATCTCCTGTGCTATACAGCCAGTGTGAACGCCGAGTAGATCCTTATTTCTTGATTTGAATTTAATTTCTTTCGCTCCGGAAGGTCGTTACACTCCTAACGTGGCATATATAAATATGTATATATTACTACGAATAATAAAAGTATTTTTATATAATAGGTCTTTACCTATGAAATTGCCGTTTTGTATGAAAAAATTTAAACGAATTTTTTTCATGTATTTTTTATTTGTATTAATCGAAGTAATCACCCATGCAATCAATGCATCTTTGCCATCGCAGTGGCAGTTAATTGATGCCCTTCTTAAAGAAATCAGCTGGACGGGAGGCAACAAATTCTTCAAAGGCATTTTGTACTGCCTCTCGGGTATTGATTTTTTTTCCCGCCAAGAAGTTATCCAAATTCTGGAAAAAGTAGTAGTCTGTAGGCGCAAGGTCTGGTGAGTAGGGCGGATGACGGAGAGCTTCCAACCCCAGTTCTTGCAACTTGGAGACCGTCTGCTGTGCAGTATGAGGTCGCGCGTTGTCGTGCAGGAGCAGCGGAGACGAGCGATTGACCAATGCTGGTTGGAGATGTGCCAGCTTCTCCATCATTGTGTTCAGTTCTTCACAGTACACATCTGCAGTAATGCTCACCCCGTTTGGTAAGAAGCTGTGATGAATCACACCGGCGCTAGACCACCAAACAGTGGCCATCACTTTTCTAGGGGTAAGTTTTCGTTTAGGGCATTGTTTAGGTGCTGAACCAGGATCCAACCAACTTGCTGAGTGCTTGCGGTTATCAAACAGAATCCATTTTTCATCGCAGGTAACAATGCGGTTCAAAATTCCTTCATTTGTGTGTCTGTTGAGCAGTGCAAGGCACTTCTCGACGCGTACTTCACGCTGACGATCATTGAGTTCGTGGGGCACCCATTTGTCAAGCTTTTTTACCTTGCCAATTTGACGCAAATGGACCAATATTGTTTTGACGCTAACGTCGAAAGCTGCTGCTAATTCAGCCGTAGATTGTGTATCATCAGCTTCCACAATCGCCTTTAATTCGTCATTGTCGACCAAAGTCTTCGGACGACCGCGAGGTTCATTTTTCAGGTCGAAATTTCCAGAACGGAAGCGAGCAAACCAATAACAGGTGGTGCGTTGGTTTGTAGTGTTAGCTCCGTAAACGTCGTTGATGTTGCGTGCCGCTTGTGCCGCGTTGCTGCCACGACGGTACTCATATTCCATAATTACTCGAATTTTTAACGTATCCATGATGACGAAAAAGATTGAAATGCGATGAAAATGTAACACTAATCAATAAACAAATGACTACTTTTGGAAAAAAAAAACCATGTTTTTAAAATAAAATTAATTTGAAATTAGAATTCTTACCCAAACAAAAATTATTTTGATTTGAAATGGCCAGTACTGCAAAACGGCAATTTCATAGGTAAAGACCTAATATAAAAGATAGCCAGAGTGAACGACGAGTAGAACCTTATTTCTTGATTTGAAACTAATTTATTTTTCGTAGATTCGTAACACTCCAAATGCTGCTTCTATGTATCTATTAGATTTATTAATATTTTGAATAAATTATTTCTTTTATTTAAGTTGAAACATTTTACATCAAAAATGGTGTTTCTAATCATATAAAGTAATTAAAAGGACATTTATCATGAGATAATGTGTAATCGTAAAACAGCTGTTGTCATAAGTTTAAACGTTCATTGTAAAAGATTTTAATGAAACCATTTATTCCAACGATAACTTTTATTATTACCAATAAACGGAATATTGCCAATTTAAAATTTAATCCAATCCCAAACGAATTCATAACCATTGACATGTATTCTTTTGTATAAGCAGTAAAGGTGAACCATACAATAATTATTTTGGAAAACAAAATATCTCAAGTCTTAAAGTTCAGGTCATTGCAAGGCGCCATCATCATTCTTCTGCCCTTATCCCAATTTATTTGGGATGGAAGCACTTTGTCTTTTTCCTCCATAAGATTAGTCTTCATCTCGGAAGCCTCTTCCCTTCCTAGCCATATTATCTTTCACACAGTCCATCTATCGTTTCTTTGGTCTTCGCCTACTCTTAGAGCCATCCAGATTCATATACAAAACATGCCTCGCGACGATTGCCTCACTCCTCCGCATTACATGCCCAAGGCGCCAATCCCTCAGAAAAACATTCACGGTACAGGATAAGCCCATTTATCAGTGAAGTGAATACTAAAAAAATAACATTATGCTATTAATATGCTGGCCATCCTCTACGTCAGTGTGTCCCAAAACATGAAAGTTATTACCGATTATGTATGACGTAGAAATCATAATACTTATAATTAAAATAATCTAATAATTATACACTAGTGCAAGTGTTTGAACTTCAAAACGAAGGCAAGACTATCTGGAGCAATATTGTGGGCTATTATTATGACAATCATTAATGTTCAACACGTAATCTAGATATAACAATTGGTGTTAAAATTATTATCATTTGTTAACTTTACTGCTTACAACGTGTGATTTGAATTTAATGGTGATTTGTTGTTGCAAAACATTGCTCAGTGGCTGGACGTGCAGGTGTGGTAAGAGTTTTGGTCGATTCGTTGAGATAAGAAGGGAAAATAGAGGTAGTTGCGGTTGGCATAGATTAGAGAGGATAAGAGAGAAGTGGCTACATTCAGAGCAGCAGGTCGGTACGGGCTGCAGAAGAAGATAATGATCTTTGTGATTTAAATGGAGCATGGAAAGGCTCAGAGCCTACGCCTACTGGCGGCACGGCAAGGAATTCAATAAAATTGAAATATGTATGATAATCATTAAAAACAAAAATAAGTCATTTTTTTTTTTTGTTTAGCCTTTACTGGTCCTCTGCAAAGGCCTCGCCCAAAGCCTTCCACGAACTCTGTTCCCGCGCTACCTCAAACCAGAGATTTAGGCTGTTTTCAACCACCACAATCTTTACCCCCAACCATGTTGAACTCCTAAATGTTAGAATCATCAGAATTCAATTTTTAAGCTATTCGTCGCATAAAAATCCCCAGTGGGCGAAGTTATGTTACCTAATTCGCAAAAACCTGTGCCTTACTTACACGTCAAAAAGAATCATCACCGATAACATTTTCGCATCATAATAGGTATGTATAATCTCATCCCTCGTACTCCGAAAACAAGCAAAGCAGAATTACTTAAATGGTTATAAAAATGACGAACACTCTGAAAGTCAAGAAAACAAATAGGGTAACACAGCAAGTGTCAGTAATCCATCATTTCATATTACTGTCTTCGTAACGATACAGAAAGTAATATTTTATCTACAACATATGTAACATCAAGCCTTATCCATCATTGTGTGTCCTATATTCTTGGAATTAGGTAACACTTTTCCAATTTCTAGAAGTAGGATTAGAACTCGACAGAAAATTTGTAAAGGAACCTACACTCCATTTGAAATAAGATTAGACATTTAAACAAACCTTTTTTACTGTCCGTTCAACCGATTCTGACTTCTACATCGTAGGCATAAGGATGGCATTAAAAGCAAAAATGTATTTACAATACCAACTGTTTACTGCAGCTGACATTTGTCATGCCACCAACGCAATATAAGTCAAAATCGGTTGATCGGACTGTAAAAAACTTTTAGTTAAATGTCTAATCTTATTTCAAATGGAGTATAGATTACTTGAACTTAGAGATAGACTAAAATACTAATTTTGGAATTAGTATTTTACTCTACCAGGATCTAATGGTAGGATACGAGGACTAATTACCAATAACCCTAACTTCTGTTTTCACTGTAAGCCAGCTGCCCAGAAAAAAATAAAATTAAGAGGCCGATTTAGAAATTTTGGCGATTTCGATTATTCATGTGATTTTATCGTTAAAATACTGTTATTCTATAAGTTTTAATGCACTACATGAAATATAATTTCAGTTGGTATCTAATAATTGATCTGCTTTTTCATCCAATTTTTTAGTTTCCATTTCAAATCTCAAAGTCAGATTAGATTTAAGAGGGCAATAAATTAGTAGGTATAGTGAAAAATCTAGTTTTTACCGGCCTTGAAAAATTGCTACATTCAGTTGAAAAAATAGTGTAGAATAAATTTTGTGTGCCTGAAGTAAATCAAGTTTAAATAACTAATTCAAATATATATTGCGAGTCTAAAGGGCTTAACATTTTTGTTACATAGAAAAGGGTTTTGTTTCAGACAAAGAAGTTAATGAAATTATTAACAAATAGAAGGTTATTTTCGCTTTATTAGTTTTAATTTATTCTTTTTGATATCAGCTCAATCCTTTTAGGTATTTTTTTAAATAACAAATTGCTTTTACTCTTACTATTCTCGAAATACCTACCAAGTTTTTTGGGTTTGTAACCATAAACAAATTTAATAATTGTTTCATGAATAAAGGTAATAATGGTTATCTCCTGTCACTTTGACTAATGAAGTCTTCATTAATAGGTTAATTTATTTATGTTCGGTAGCGAGGGGCTCGCGGTAATAACAGACGCTTAAGTCGATCGATCAAGTTAGAGCTACGCTTGCCGAGGTTGGTCCGTGGATAGGTGACCATCTTTAAATACCGAGACCCTTCTGTGGCTCGGAAAGCACGTTAAATAGACATGGGTAGTTCGCGAACAATTGAAGGAAATGAACTACTTCATATCACAAAATAAACTTATCATTCAATCAGTTGTGATTCAATTGTGTCTCTACTTCACTTAGTTCAGTCCTTCTTTTCGCTCGCACAAACTGTGCATAGTTATCAGAAAAAACAATCAAAACATACTACATATTTAATAAAAATAGTTTTGCTTAAATTCATATTTCTAGGTTGACAATCCTAAGCCTGTATAAAGTATGAAGGAAAATCGTCATACGTATAAAACTGAACTAGTGAAGTGCATCATTTGTCGTAACTTGTCAATCACTATCGTTATCTTATGTTAAGGAATCGTTCTGATTTGCTGAACTAAATGAAGTACTGAAGTAAATGAATGGACTACTTCGTTAAGCGAAAAGATAAAAAATACTTCATTCATTTCTTTTTACTGACATTTTGCGCTTCTCTAACGTTAAACCGTTGGTCCGTCTGTCATTCGAAGATCTATGACAGTCGTCAGAAGCCCGAAACTCTCACAAGCAGTCTTACCAAGGAGTAGGCAGATTTATTGGTAGCATGGCCCGCTTTGAGGTTAATTTTAAGTATCATCATCTGCCCAGCCTTGAACTAACTATGTTGGGGCCGGCTCCCAGTCTATCCGGATGCAGTTGAATACCAGTTTTTTTACATGGAACGACTACGCCTATCTGACCTCCACAACCTTAATATTAAGGAGGTTAATTACACGCTTTATATTAGCTTCACTTGTATGTTTGTATGTAACCGACTCCTTTGAGCGCGATTTTGACCCACTTTAAACGGTCAGATTTCATTGAAACTTTGTAAACTTGTCGAGGACCGATGACAATTCAATAATTTAAAAAAAAAATGAGAAAAAAAAACGTTTTTGTAGTTAGCAGAACTAAAAAATAGAAAATAAATAATAGTTTAAAAAACTAAAAAACACGCTTTAAAAACCAGACTAAAAAAGGAGAAAATAATTTAATTTAATTAAAAAGCGTGGGGTGCTTGACATTAATTGATTATAAAAATACCTCAAAAAGCACCCCACGCTTTTTAATTAAATTAAATTATTTTCTCTTTTTTTAGTTTGGTTTTAAAAGCGTGTTTTTTAGTTTTTTAAACTATTATTTTTTTAAATATAATATGTAACTTTATTGAATGGAATAATAATCGTTAAAAAAAACTTGCTTTTTCTAGAAAGTTCAATGGTTTTTAACACTTTGTACTAGTCACATAAAAACATCGAAATAGCTTACTAAACTCTCACCTACATATATTTTATTCTGAAAATAAATAATATCTAGCGAGTGGCCTGTATCAATATTGTAATGTACAGCCAATAATAAAATAATCTATTCATGACTTTTATTAAAATGTCAAAACAGTATTTCAGTAAATAAAATGAAAGCTGTATTTTTTTTAATTCTGCCATATTTATCGTGACACATTTCCCGAGGTGTCGAGTCCTTAACAGTCGCTCACCGTCACAAGTATAAATGAACCTTAATAACAGCGAAACTAGTCTTATTTCAATTTGTAACTCTGCTGTAAATGTCAAACACCTTTTACGTTTACTTTAAGCGGATACAGTTCCTAATATCCAATAGATGGACAAGTTAATAAAATTCAAGTTGGGCCGCACCTGTTTAAAAATGACTGTATTTCGGTGCCAAATATAAGTACACTGATCTTAAGACACCATCAAATTGATTATGGTACTTATTTAATTGTAAAAGTGATGAATCTTTGATTGCATTGAGCACTTCTTGAATAATTCCTTTGTACTTCAGAATCAGCCTATAATGTTCCCACTGCTGGGACACAGTTTAGTTAGGTAATAGTCATGTCTATTCTTCCGTCGACAAATCGGTGCTCGTGCTAAGCCTGCAGTACATATTTTTTAAGTCTTCCAAGCATCAAGACACGATCAAACATGACAAGAGTAGGTACTTACCTACATTTACCTATAGAAAATCTGGATCCACGCAAAATTCTTGTTTTCTGAAAGTCTTTACCACACATGGAGCCTGATATTTGTGCATCCTCGTTTAGCTTGATTCAAAATTATTTTTCGTCTTAACATTCATATAATGTTAAGTCAAAATGATGCCCAGTCAAGTGTAATGACCTTAAAAACACACCTAGTCAGACAGACAGACAAAAATTCACTTAACGTTAATTACATCTAGCCACAAAAACCTGTCACTACCAATATCTAGACAAAAGGCAGAGTCTACAGTCATTGAATTGTTCTCTATGAACGGAAATGCCGACGTAAATAAGCCATTGTGCTCGTTTTTTTCGACAATTAGCACAAATTAATGACATTAGTTCCACGTTAGTTACGCCTGTGTTGAAAAGTTTGTCGTTAGCTGGTTGTGACTTGCTATGTACCGGGAAAATTGTTGTGTAGTGTAGACCATACTATTGTTTGTCAATTTGATGTTTTGATATTTCGTCTCAATGCATTTTAGCATGCTAACTTACAAGAAATTACTTTAAGGGGAACGCGCCAAGGTAGGCCGCGAAACTAATTTTTTTTACGTTATTTCCATTTGCAAAATGCAAATAACGTAAAAACGTGAAATTAACTATCCATTATACAATCCGATACTGAAAAAAAAAACATGTAGGTATTTCTCGGACCAACATGGCGCATCCACCTTCAGTATACATATAAGTAAATTACTTAGTACAAATTTAAAAATGATTAATAACTCCGTTATAAGTACCTACCTATTACTTATTTTTTATATCCGAAAGAAAAGCAGTCTGCTAAGCCTTTTTTAAAAATGGCCACTTTTTAAAACACATTTATTCTAACTAATCTAAATGTTCAATGTTGCATGAATGTTATTAAGAACTGTTTTTCATGTCTACATTAAATGTATGTATGTATATTAAGTTAAACTTTCATACTAAAATTGTCTTTTCTTTTATAGGTAAGTTGGCGCTATCATACTCAACACTACAATGCTGAAAATTGTGGAATTCCACATACGACGAGTGATATAGATAAGTAATAAATCTATAGATAATAAAAACGACACTTGAAACTTAACATAGCGTATTTCCAAAGTTTTAATTCATTGAAGTCATAAATCCCACAAATGATTCACGCCAAAAAACAAAAGAAAACTGAAAATGTGAACGAGAAACCTATAACTTAAAATGAGAAAGGCAATAAAATTAACAACTCGGAAAGTTATGAAAGCTATAAATAAAAACTTTCAGAATATTTCCCAACGACGCGACGCGACGTCGGCTCGCGTTGTTTACATTTACAAACAAACGTAGAAACCTCCTTTTCTGTAAATGAGAGAAAGCCTGGAAGTTTTTCTTGAAAAGGAAACCCGTTTTTGGTTCTCGAAAATCAGTAAGGTCTCGGCAAGTACTAATACGACTTTCATCTCACTTTATCTTGGACATTACTCACATCGATGAAGGAAATTATCGTAACGAAACCTGCATTTTAAATTACGTAACTCACTATCAATCAGAATCAGTTTTTTTTTAAAGGATATTGCTAATCCATTGATTCATGTGTTCGAAAAAATTGTCTGTCAACAATGTAAATGACGCAATGAATGTAGTTGAACTGTCAAAATGAAAGCCATACCTACTGTTACTTTGCTACGCAATTACCCCTCTGGTCCTACTGCAATCGCCAACCCATCTTGATTAAGCAAGTCGATCAATGCTTGTGCTCTCTCTGCATGATTAGAGGCATTTGCCCCGCAATGGACAATAATAGGATGGTATTACAAATTTGACGAATACCTACATCATCAATTGCCTAGCCTTTTCCTAACTATGTTGGGGTCAGCTTCCAGTCTTACCGGGTGCAGCTGGATACCAGTATTTTACATGAAGCGACTGCCTATCTAACCTCCACAATACGGTAACCTCCCTTGGTAAGACTGGGTGTCAGCCTTTCGGGCTTCTGACGACCCGTAACGACTGCCACAGATCCACAAATGCCAGCCGGGACTGACTTGCCGAATACCTACAAACGGGGTGATTATGTATGCAGGGGTTAATCGGAATGAAACTTTAGATATATAAATAGATTATAAAATAACATTGTTCACGATCATACGGTGACATATACATTCCTTTGCCTACAAAGAATTCTCATCTTTGTTCCTACATCGGAAGTCTTCAGGTCATTGTCGGGATAGCCTATTCCCAACCGTACCCCGTTGAATCAATCTAGAACAGATGAAACCACTCATATACATATTACCACGTATTAAGAGACAAAAATAGCGCACAATCGTAAACAATTTAATTGTAATCAATGTTCGCAATACTAATATTGCAGTTGTAAATTGTTTTGATTCGAATCACAGCGGGGAACTAAAGTTTATTCGTGTAATTACAAAATTTACTGTTAGTGTAAGTATTGCGCAATCTTTGGTTTTCGATTATGTGTTAAATAACGCTGTATTTTATTACATATTATGTATCGGTTCTAGTTACCAAGCCCACCCACAGCACAGTTTCTGGTTGCCTAATCAGTAAATCTTTATGTTAGCGATACTGTGTTAAAGAAAGAAAAATATTTATTGGGGCTCGCCCAGAAATATCACAAACGTTTAGTTTACTAAACACACTCATAGGGATATAAAAAAATGAAAAAATAAACGTGAAATGAAAATAAAAACAAAGTCCTGCACGAGGCTAAAAGCCCCATGTTTCAGCATGTGGCGGCGACATTTAAAAATACAACTTCAAAAATACATGTTGTTAACAGATTACCAGCGCTGGGACGCTTCCCGGCGCTGATATTCAGTTCATAATCAACCTATAAAGTTCCCACTGCTGGGACACTAGCCTCCTTCTCTTTGAGAGATGATATTTAGTCAACAACCACCAATCATAGAGTTGACATAAGATTCGCTTACTGTTAGTTTAGCTTACTTAGGTATCTGTATGTTTGTCCATCAGTATAAAACACACAGCATGAATATCCCAGATTATATTCCAGCCATACAGACAATCCAATTTCACTGTTCACACTGCACCGTCTATAGATACCACACTATTGGATTAACTCCGTTCCGTCCTGCAGTACTCTGTCAATAACAAAACACAAACGAAAATCATATTGGACTTCATTTATTTGAAATACAGCTGTTATTTAGCCAAATATACATCATCATTCTACACTGATCGATAAAAATTTACTTGGGTCGCGGGGTAGCACGTCTCTTTCTTACGAACATCGAATACATCTGAGTATTCACTATTTACCCCCTTCTAGCCAAATCGTCTTTATTAAAATCAATTTCATCAATCATTTCTATGTTCACCCCGTACTTTTATAGCCCTCCATGGTTATATCATTTTAACTCAAATACTGTCCCCCACGATCATGAGATACAACACAATTAAATTTTTATCAACTTAATGATTGATGAAAAAATATGATCGACGTGTAAAAGTTTTTGCACAAACCTACTTACAGAAATAAAATCATTTATCATTGAATAAATAGCTTCCATTACAAAAACTGCAACCGTATTGAATTAATTCACGCTGCAATTATCAAAATCTGACAAAGGGTTATAGCATTTTTGCGTTTTGTGAGTGCGTCGACATATTTATTGAACTTCGTTATGCATACCGCTTTAACATGCACTGCATACTAATAATATGTCAATATGTAGCTTTGTTTAAGGTGAGACAGGAGCAGGATCTAGATATTGTGTGGTTGGTACTTCTGATGGTGTTATTGGGTTGTTCTATTGCGAATTTCTTAGTAACAGCCCGGAATTTTTAAGTTGGCGGTGTGATACCCCCGTGCCGGCACGCGCCTATCACACCGCCACGTAAAGCACTCCTGCGCCTGATCTATCTCCGGTCGTGACGGTTTGCGAGCCGTCCCATCGGACTGTGAGAGTGAGAGAAGAGAGAGTACGCCTGTGTCTGCGCACACTAGTGCACTATAAAATCTTCTGATTGGCCGCCATGGCCGAAATACGACCTAGAGGACTATTGTTTATTATTATTACTTTTAACTACGAACGATATTGATATATTGCACGTAGGTCATTCTTAGATGCAGGCGGGAATTTGGGGTCGCGGGCGCCCAGATGGGGACTCTGACCGCCCACTGAGAGACCTCAGGGAAAAGAGTGCACAATGGTTACGTGCTGCCTTGCACAGACCTAGATTTCCGGGAAACCCCTTTACAGTCTCCCCAGAGATGTGCCCTAACAGACGTTGCACAGAGGGGGTTCCGGATTGGTCTTCTGAGAAGTAACGGTACCCCTTCCATGTGTAGATGATGACCACCGGGTGTTATTAGTACGGTAAAAATCCCACACACCCCGGTCTTATCCCCAAAGACCAGGCGCCTTTTAAAGGGTTCCCCCCGAAAACAAAAAAAAAGGTCGTTCTTACATATTTTATGAGGCATGTAAGGTGTAGGTACAATTGTAATAGAATTGAACTAATATCAGATCATATTGAATTTGGTGCCCTAATTTACACTAGAAATAGGGCACAAGACTTAAATCACTTCACTTTACACAATCCACTTAATTTAGGTTCCTTTTATAAAATTATGTGAACAGAATCGACTTCTCTAGTGAGGTTTAAACTACCTAGGTACTATATTTATCCAAAGAACAAATCACTGGTAGCAATAACATACGCGTCTAAGATAGGAAAATGATCACTTATCACATGCAACTTTGAGCTTCAAAGCTGTGGGTGGATAACTTTGATAGGATATGAAATAAACTATAAATGGACAAGGCTAGCTGTTCACGATAACGAACTAAGACTTACATAGGTCTAACAGATCATAAATATGTTACCAATACGCCAAGCAAGTCGAAAGCTTGCCTAATTGCGCTTGACTTGCGAGTCTATGAACCTCTAGGCTACCACCACACCTATATATCTAAAAATAATCGATTGATAAATAGAGTACCCTTAATAGGACCACACCATATAAATAACAATTTGAAACCGATAGCTACACGGGGTGTTACAATAAAAGAGGGGAAATTCTCGTAATTTTAAGAACGTTCACAATCTAAACAGTGTCAATCTGGCAAAAATAACTCGATTTTTCATACATTTTTGACATTTGGTTGTCGCTGAGATGAGTTTGCGACTAGATTTTAAACGTTTTTAATTACCAGAATTGGCCTTCAGGTATTGTTCTAAAAGTGTTTAACCCTTATTGATTAGTGCTTTTAGCCTCATACAACTTAAATCCATAGGATTGATCCATTGGATTGATAGGTTAGCGAAGTCCAAAAGTGAAGGCTAATAAAAAAATAACTTACAGCCAAAAAAGTCTACTTAACTTAGGCACAACTTAAGTTGCACCACTAAAGCTAATCCAACTTACAGCATCATGTACCAAAACAACCGATTTTACAATCCATTATATTACCACGTACTCCTCAAAACATTATTTTTTTCTAACGATTCAACTACCTAATTTGCCGGTATCAAGGTCCGTATACCCGCCGCCCGTCAATTAAAACTTTACGACCGTGTCACTTTAATCTGCTAAGAGAATGCGTGACATCCATGTTAGGCAACTTAACTGTAACTTAAGACATGACAGGCTTAGTTCCTAGTACGATGGTGTGGGCGTCTCGCAAATAACTTAGAGCTTTTTCATTGAATCCACACAGTTGGATTAAAATGTTTATTTTATTTGCGTCTGGTTGACTATTAAAATATAGTTAGTTTGATGGAAAACATGTGAAGCCACAGACGCTAAAGAAAAGCTAATGGAAAATGTCATATGGCTAATAAAACGGAACATACAGGAAAAGTTTTTATCCAGTGCGCAAACTATAACCACGAATTCAACATATCATTCCAGACCCCCCAGCGCAGAAATTTTTCGTCGGTTATACAAAAAAAAAACAGCTGTTCCGTAAATTTTGACCGTGTAGGTATTCAACTCAACGACGGACGGACGGACGTCAACTTTAAGTCATTCGTGGTACGAGTTCCAACGCACCATCTACAGCACTGCTTGAAAGAGGACTTTTGGCCGAAAGGTGTCGTATATCGACGTTTCCGGGGACGGTTACGTGACACCTCGCAGCAAAACACGATGGCGACGACTTTACGTGTTTAGTTATAGTTTTAAGCTGTTTATTAATATGTATTAGTTTGTTATTATTGTTTAAGATTATTTTTGTGTATTTTATCTATGGGCCTTAGTTGCCTGATAATAAAGGGATTATTATTATTATTATTTATTATTATTGCACTTTTCTATGAAACAGCTGTTTTTATTTTTTGTAAAACTGACGAAAAATTTCTTCGCTGGGGCGTCTAGAATGGTTTGCTGAATTCATGGCGAAAGTATACGCACGGAATAAAAACTTTTCCTGTATATACAATATATATACTGAGATGACGATCCTTTTAAAACATAAGACACTCAAAATGTTTGGTTCCATACTGAACATAACCAAAGAAACCCTGTCTTTGAGAAATGATAATTATAGAAGAACAGATACGCATAATATACTACAAACATAATTATGAATGTACTCTTGAAATCAAAGGTTTTATTTTCACTGGAGCATGTAATCATACCTCCAAAGCAAATCGTTATTTCTTATTTCAAATCGTACTACAGAGATTAAGTTTATGTGGAAAAGATTTCATGTTTTCGGTTATTTATACGATGATGATATATATTCCAATAATTGGAGACTTAACATCTCTTCACTATCCACTACACCAAACATTATAAAAAATATCAAAGACAGTTCAACAAATAGTTTCTACAATCCAGATAATGGTGTCACTTACACTGCAACAGAGAGAATCGTGATCACTCCACACAAATTTCCTCTACACTCACATATTTTGAATTCTTTGCAAGCAATTTCGCAACACGGAAAGCAGACCTGGTAATTTGCGTGGACTCTGTAACCAAAGGCTAAGCACTACACACCCACTAACCTCGGAATTGATTACACATAAAATCAGCATTACTTCTAGCTGATCTGCGAGTAAAATAAGACTATGCATCAGCTAGGCTTATAAATCATTCAAATCTTCGGTCTTTAGGGTTGCTAGAACTTTAGACGAGTCCGGATATTAGGCATTTTAGAGTCCTGTCCTTCTTTTTTTGATGTTTTAAACATTATTTTAGTGTTACCATTAGCGTCCTGCAAAATCTATGTACATTTTTGCTAGGTGTGGATATCCGTATAAATGTAATTCCAAGTCCGACTTTTCTAAAGGATATACGAGCGTAGTGAAAGTCGTCACCAGGGACAAGGTTGCTAATATAGCAAGGATCCCATTTAAATTACTAGAATTGCATTGTATCTAGGGACATGAAACACCGTTTGGAACTTTTACGCTTTATGCAAAACCTACATTAGATATTAGTCATTTAATCCCTAAAGTAACGTTTTCATTTAAATCATGCGCCATTTCACATTCACTAAATTACGTATTTAGACTTATTGTTCCCATATACGAAGTTTTATCAAATTCTCTTCGCCAGGTGGCTTGTGATTCACAGTTGTTCATGCACAGATTATATAAAATCTGTGGCACAGCCTTGTGTAACCACATGCACGTGCTCGCCTATTGTATTGCGGTTTTTCTTACATGTCCATTATTGGACAAACTAAATGATCTGCAATTTGTTCGTAGCCTTTACTTCTGCTCTATTTGGATTTCCTGCTTTATTAATAGCATTGATTCTATTTTCCTTCGCAGTTTCTTCAAAATTATTTTCGATCAAAAAGAATGAGCACAAAGTAAACGAATGTTGGTACAAAAGTTCAAACAGAATAATATAATTAAAGCCAGGCACAAAGGTCCATATCTCCTAGCATCGACAATTCTAGAACAGCTAAACCAGTCTAACAAGCACATATCATTAACAAATATCTTACTTCTGAGCGATCTGTTAACCCGGTACCAATTAGTTTAATTGCTACTATGATACCCCCAATACGACCAACAAAAACATACACCTAGCAGACATAAATGTTAGTGTAATACAGCCAAGTTTATCTGACATAAAACGCCTTATTTATGAGTATCAATCGTACTTACATACTAACCCACATAATTCAGATGTTTATTCTGACCAATCAGTAGCTGAGTTCGCTTGGCATGCGCGAACGCGTACAATCACCGCGGTCCGATCGCACGCGATTCGTTCGTAATCAATTAAGAGTATCCTTTTACGTGCGTACGAAGCGAATGGATTTGTTACGGTGATTTGTGAACAATGGCAATGACACTTTGCATTAAGTATTTTTAGATTGCCGCTCAGTGGGAGAAAATTATAAAAGCTCAAAAATAGATTGTCTCTTCCTTCTTAACCATGGACTTAGATCCCTGGTTTTTATTCTCCCTTTCTGTTTTTTTATCTCCAAATGTTTGTTAAAGGCTTCCGCAGACAGACAAGGGATCGCGACGCGACACTAATAGATCAATTTCTATGAAGTTTTCATAGAAATTTTGTTCTAATAGAGTCGCGTCGCGATTGTCTGCCTTAAACCCACGTGGTCTATCAACACGTCAGGTCTCAGCCCTTTTTAAATTTTTCTCCATTTTGCTCTATCCTTGACATGTGCATCGAAAACATTGTATGTCATGAATCTGAGCACTATATCTATCCACCAGACATCATCATCTGTCCCGGATTATTCCTAAAGTTTCTTTATCACGTCCTAAAACTACCAATAGTTTCTTAATTAAACCAAGAACTTAATAATGCATTATTTATTTTAACTCAAAGCAAATATTTCAAATAAACCAATTACATGCAGTTTTGAATTTTCAAGGGGTCGGGCAGTCAGAAACATGAAATTAGTTGCCCTTTCAGTATGTGAGGATCAAAACTACTTTTGTTTGAACAAAGAAACTTGGTAACTTCATAACACCATTAAAATAAAAGAAGATCAATATATTAACAACTTAATCGTTACTTCCTAGGAAATAGAATCAATGAAATTCAAACTAAATCACATGACGATTGCAAAAAAATAAAAAGTCCATCACTTCATTCTACGAATGAACAGACTCATAGATATTCAATATCCAACTTCTACGAACTACGTCTTTGTATTTTATTACTCGCATTTCTAGGTATAAATTGAAGAAAAAAACATCGCAGTTTCTATGGTAATTTAATAGTGGAATAAAAACATTATGCTATCAAATATTAAATCTTCTTGCGCCAGTAACATTCAATCATAGGAAATAGGAAAGATAATGTTGATAAACCTACATATTGTTTATAATAAAACGTTCTGCATGATTTGTCTCACTGATAAACTGAAATTATGGCACGTGCTGCTGCGACAAAAGATACATGGTGATCTGCTTAGCCCTTTGGGTCGGCTTCCAGTGTAACCGGATACAGTTCAATACCAGTTTTATACATGGAGCGACTGATCTGAGCTCCACATTTCAGTTACTAGAGAAAACGATATCCTTTGGTAAGACTTTTTTTGTGACGACCTGTTACGACCATTAAACTTCCACGAATCCGAGACCAACGGCTTCTTGCGTGCTTTCCGAGGCACGGAGGGGTCCTGATATTTAAAGATGGTCACACATCCATGGACCAACCGCGGCAAGCGTGGCTTAACCTGATCGATCGACCCTTGCGCCTGTTGTTTCTTAGCCAAAAAACCCCTTTTTTTGTCGCACATCTCATACATTACCTACTCAACAACATCTGTAACACAATGTCAAATGTAAACGTCTTGCTACTAAATTGTCCAGCTGCAGCGGCACAGTTAGATCATTTTAGTTTCCTTGATTGTTTGATAGCAATAGCAATAGCAATTAATGCAATTACAAAAACCAGAACTAATTCGTTACTTAGATGTTACAAAGCTAAACCTAAGTTCTTTTGTACAGCGATTCTAATGTAAGATAAGCATTGTAACAACTCTAGTAAGTAAGTACCACAATATATGCGCGTGAGTGCCCGTGTGGTCGCAACTTTTGTCCAAGATCAATCACCTTGGGCTTTCGTCACACATACTGCGAATTGAAGATACGAATACATGAAATTATATATAGTTATGTGACATTGGTTAAGACTTGTAGCTATTGTAAGTACACAGGATGTGAAGTAATGTGATGTAAAATTGATGATAAATATTCGGCAACATGTTGACCGAATTATAGGTAATTTCTTCATAGATAGCTTTAAATACCGCCAAATTTAAATAATATAGCATGTCATTTATTACCTCAATCATTTATGATTACACGATTTCAAACCTAGATGGCACATCGAGCGTTTACATACACGACTTCAGGCTTTTGCTTTCTTTTTTTGTGTAAACCTTGAAGTTTTATTTTTAATCGACTTCGAACAGGAAGAGATTCTCAATTCGACTGTATTTTTTTTTATGTAACTGTTCCGCGATATCTCTGGCAATTGTGGATCGGTTTAGAAAATTCTTCTTTTATGGATAGGGTAGGTATGCTTCATGGAAAGTTTATGCGTTAGCTTCGTTAGTATGTATTTAATCCACGTTGTGTATCTTGATGATATTATTAATAGAAAGAAAAATCAGTGCAAACTGAAAAAAAAAACCTTTTTTTGTTGGAAATATGATATTTTTAAATGAGCCCTAAATAAAAATCAGTATTTTAAGAGACTTTCGACATTTCTGGCTTAGTAGTACGGATATCCCAATCACAACAGCATTCATTTCTATACAGTGACGTAATACGCACCTACACCCAACATATCCCTCGAAGTACCTACCCACCTACTTGTAGGTTATAATAATTCCATGTAACAACACAAAGGTCACAGGTCATATCCCACTCTGTGTTACAAAGCCTTACCCTTCTCACATTGGGCCACTATGGGCCACGAGTCACACGCCACGCCATGCCAACCTTACGCAGTTTACATAACCACTATTATGTAGTTTCATATTCATATGTTTATGCAATACAAGTGATAGTTCGTTTAAGACACTGCATGTAGTTGTTTTGCAATGTTCATTGGCGGTAAGTTCGATGTTATTGAGCAATCAATTATTATGCAGTGGTAAAGACCGCGAATTGCTGAGTTGTAGGTCGTACGTTCAAACCCAAACAGGCACTTTACTTTGTGGAAATTATATCAACACCACTGCTCTCATCTGCTGCTGCTGCGCGCTGCTCTCTCACGCGCTCTAGCCGTTTTGGGTGGATGTGACGCATGTTTCCCTCAACCTTTTCTTATATTTTTTTGTGTTCCTTATCTTTTTGCGTCATGTTTACCGCAAATAAACGTTTTTTCTTTCTTCTTTCTTTCTTTCTTCTTTCTTCTCAAAGCGGTAAAAGCATCGTGAGGAAACCGGCATGTCTTCTCTAAAAAATCGAGTACATTTGACGTCTACAAACCCGCACTGGGCCCGCGTGGTGGTGGACGGCCCACTCCCTATCTCAGAGAGAGGCCTGTGTCCCAGCAGTGGGAACGTTTAAGACTAATTATGCTAAAAACAGATCGATTTAATGAAGCAGGAAATTGTATCGCGTACTTTGTGGCCTGACAACTCTTTTATAGGCGTAAATTAAGTAATTCTTAAATGTTATTAACATATTAAGAATCTAATTATGTACGGTCAACGTCAAAAGGAAGTACTTAAATGATGATAGCTTTGAATGTACAAAAACGTGATTATCAATTGAAACGTTCTTTAATTATCTATAATGGTAGAGGTAAATAATTAAATAATAATAAACTTGTAATAATGAATTTCAAAATACCGAAAATTTCATCGACTTTCGTTGTTAACCGTACCTACTCGTATTTCTTAATTACTCAGAAGCCACATAATTATCATAATGGAATGCATATTTTCTTATCGCTCTACGGAAGTTGTAAAGTATGGGAAATAGGTTAAGATTTCTCGTAGTCTCGCAGACGGTGGGTCCACAAAAACGTGAGTTACGTCAACCGTAGGCATGCTCCCGTTTTGCGTACGTGCCCGTTTGTTTCGAGCTCAAAACTACTTAAAAAAAAATAAGTAAAAATTGTTTTTGAGTTAAGCGGTTTTAATCAAAATAATGATGTAGATAATATACTAAAAGCTAAAATAAAATTCTGTAGGTCGTAGGTACCAGCCATCACACCACTTTCCTCATCAATCTAGGGCATTGATTAGACAAAAAAATTAAATCGTGGGGCGCGTGAAATTTCTATCAACAGTCAACCGCTCATATACTACTTACTCAGGTTACGCTACGTCCCCCAATATGTAATCCGCCATTTTGTGGCGGCGGCCATCTTGGATTTACAATGATACTGATTAAATTAAATTGTATTTTTATCAAAACTAATGGTGTGTACCAAATATCAGATCAATCTGCCACTAGGAAAGGGGTAAAATTTCAAGTACTAAATTTGACCCAAAAAACAAACAGGGCAAGCTAAATAAAACCGTTTAAAAATTATACTTTTTCACAAAAATGTATTATCTATTTTGTAACTACATGGTATTTTGGATATCGGTAAATAGTTAGGTTAGAGCAGTTGTTGTTCGTGGTAACTGCTGACGAGACTTACGAGATGTAGGTCGTAGGTTTGAACCCAGACAGGCCCTTTACTTTGTGTAAAATATTTCATCACCACTGCTCCCAAAACGGTGAAGGAAGACATCGTCAACAACATGTCCAAGAACCAAAAATTCGAAGATATGTGATATCTACACTGTAAAAAGTTATAAATAATTAATATAAAAATAATAAATAATAATAATTGTACCTTAGAGATTTGCACGCCATGAGAAATGGCAGACATGTCGTGAGTCACTCTTTATTTTAAAATCTTGCATGCATGTATTATTTTAATTCTGTATGTATACACATGTTCGAGCAAATAAAATTTCTTTCTTTCTTTCTTTCTTTCTACCAACCCGCACTGGGCCCGCGTGGTGGATTACGGCCCACTCCCTCTCACAGAGAGGAGGCCTGTGTCCCAGCAGTGGGAACGTTATAGGCTGATAATGAAATAGTTAATGATAAATGATTTTATTTCTGTGGGTGGGTTTGTACAGACGCCAGCACATCAAGCTACCCCAATATGTCAAATTTCTTTGATTGATTTTCAACTTTATCACATAAGAATAATGTTCATGTTCAATTGGGAAAATTTGACAGTTTGGGATAACTTGATGTGCTGGCGTCGCGTCGTACAAACACTTTTACACGTCAATCATATTTTAAATTCTAGACGAAGTGGGCGTTTCCTAACCCTCTATTCTGAAATGTCTTTTTACACGCTTTATATTAGCTTCACTTGTATGTTTGTTTGTTTGTATGTAACCGACTCCTTTGAGCGCGATTTTGACCCACTTTAAACGGTCAGATTTCATTGAAACTTTGTAAACTTGTCGAGGACCGATGACAATTCAATAATTTGAAAAAAATTGAGAAAAAAAAAAAGAAATCACGTTTTTGTAGTTAGCAGAACTAAAAAATAGAAAATAAATAATAGTTTCAAAAAACACGCTTTAAAAACCAAACTAAAAAAAGAGAAAATAATTTAATTCAATTAAAAAGCGTGGGGTGCTTTTTGAGGTATTTTTATAATAAATTAATGTCAAGCATTTTTAAAGTCCAGACATAATCTTGGTCAAATCATGTGAAGGAGGACCATGTAGATTGGTATCTAAAATGTTTTTTTTTTAGTTTGTATTGCTTTCCAGCATACCCCCACAGCTTCCTTTGTTTATGACCATGAGCTTTCCTTGTCCATGCCCCTTGCTAGCATTTTCAAGTCCGGTCGCACCGGTCTTGCTCTTTTCCGATTTTTGGCCCGTTTTTCAATTTTGTTTCTGATAGTACCTATAACATGCCGATGGCCAATTTTTTTTTTCACTGTCTGTCTAAATGTCACATCTGTAATACCTATGCGGTCTACAAAAGCGTGAGTTACGTCAACCGTAGACAGTTGCGCGTACGCGCCCGTTTGTTTCGAGCTCAAAACTTACTTAGCAACGGTTTTAAGCTAAGATGAAGTGGCCGAGTTTTCTCTGAAACCATTTCCGAACTAATAGTCCGAGACTAAAATTATGATTGGTAAAATTGCTTATTATTTATAATAAGATATTTTTATAGCTCTTAAGCTTTCTCATAGTAGGTAGTTCATGACCAAAACCTATAATTCACTAACGCCTTCATTGTTATGTTGGTTTTTGAACTCCAGCTGAGTAATAATAGCCGCACGGGTCGATCGATCAGGTTAAGCTACGCTTGCCGCAGTTAGTACGTGGATGGGTGGCAATTTTTATATACCAAGACCCCTCTGTGCCTCGGAAAGCAGGTTATGCCATCGGTCCCTTCTGTCATTCATGGGGCTTTGTCGTGTCGTCAGAAGCCCGAAAGTAGACAACCAGTCTTACCATGGGGTGTCGTATTACCCAGTAACTAGATTTTCGAGGTCAGATAGGCAGTCGCTCCATGTAAAATACAGGCATTCAGCTGTATCAGGTTAGACTTGAAGCCGACCCCAGTATAGTTGAAAAAGCTAGACAAATTGATTATTATTATTGGTTTGTGGCCCCGGCGCGCTTTTATTTAGGCAGTCATGTAGTTGTCACCTAGAGTTAGTGAAAAGTCCGTTGCAAGTGTTCAGTAAGGCAATTTCTACTAAGTAAATTAAATTGGAACAAAGCAAAAACACTGTACTTTTAACCTTGCACTATCGGCAAACTATGTAATATGAAAACACAGAAATAAGAATTATATCAGGGTTATGCATCGGACTATCATCACATACCCCGCCTTGTGTAACCTCAAAGCTCAAATTACTAGCTCATTAGCAGTAAACTCATGCATCATTAATATGAAATAGCACACGCAAGATACCATAACAAACACCAGTTCAATCAACAGTGGAAACTAAAGCTATTTCATCGCAAGCAAGACTAACAAACTATCTTGCTTCACTCACGGCACGCAATATCTCAATTTGTCTTGATCTAGATAAATGTACCAAATCATCGAAACAACTTGACTTGGGACCGGTGTCATAGAAGGCGAGTAGCGGTAGCAGTATCGGCCAATGTCTCGAAGAATGCAGACAGCGGATAAAAAAAGAATTATATGTAACACTAGCTGTTGCTTGCGG
This sequence comes from Antitype chi, assembly GCA_947359405.1. Lineage (NCBI taxonomy): Eukaryota > Metazoa > Arthropoda > Insecta > Lepidoptera > Noctuidae > Antitype > Antitype chi. Next base: position 18,152,807 of record OX375817.1, on the reverse strand, counting down.
CTTCGCACGCGTGTAGGTGGAAAATTACCATGGGAACGTACTACCGGGATGAAAACTATCCTATGTGTTAATCCAGGTTATAAACTATCTGTTTGCCAAATTTCATCCAAATCCGTTTAGCCGTTGTTGTGTGATTGAGTAAAAACATCCAAACATAACTTTCACATTTATAATTTTAGTAGGATAGGATAGTATCTACAAACTCACCGACTGTAGTACATTACTTACTACCGAAAATAATCACAACAACGTTTTACTAATATAAGTATAAGTACTTATTATAGCATCAAGTTCAATGATATAGTCCAATAAATAAAGGGTTGTAATATTTTATTGACATCTTGCTTGTTGCAATGACTGAAGTTTTTTTATGGCCAGCGAATATTATTTGAAACCTGAATGGATAAACGAAAAACTAGTCATAAACTAGTTTTTCGTTTATCCATAAGATCTGTGTCCATGTGAGCACTTACGATTCAGAAGAAATCTTATAAAACCAGCCTATAATGTTCCCACTGGGACACAGGCCTTCTCCCTGTGAGCTGGGAGTGGGCCGTAATCAACCACGCAGGCCCAGTGCGAGTTAGTACCTAGATGTCACATGTCTTAGAGTTTTTAGTTCTAGGATATGCTGGTTTTCTCACGATGTTTTCCTTCAACTTATTGAAATAATTTATACTAATCTCGCGTCTGGATTTAAACCTCGCGTCCGTTTCCACTGGGTTACCATTGATCTCGAAGAAACCTTAGTATTAGTCGTCTAATATAAGAAAATGTTTACCGCTACGTCTCAGTCTAATGTCAGCTTAAAATCCCCCGCTGGGAGCCCACGCTACCTTTGTAGCCTCACCTCAAAAACTCAAAGGCACAACTTCCCTAGAATTTCTGTCTTTGTATCTGATTTCGTAAGATTTCCCGTCACAATCATAATTTACACCGCTGTAATTAATAAAAGGAATTATCGAATGAATCATTATGAAATTACACCGCTTTGTTTAAACCGGCCGGTTGTATAAGTTGTTATAATTGGTGCTAGTGACCCATTTCAATAAGTTTAATTAGAAAGCATTGTACTTAATCAAATATTCAAATGAGATTGCAACAATGTTTAGTGCTGGAGATAATTGTTGAGTCCCGGTTGGAAGGTCGTGGGTTTAAACCTGTTAGTAAACAATTGAAGTTAAAGCTAGTTTAATTGTCTTAGCTACTTACCAGATTCCAATTATGAGGTTTTAAGATCTCAGTTGCTCATTCTCTGAGCTTTCAACTGATAAAAGAAAAGTTTGTTTTATTTTGTAGTAGCGACCCGCCTGGCTTCGCACGGTTTTAAATACTTGAAAAAATCATCACGATTTCTGCATTACATGGAAGTTTTATATGTATTTGTCATATACACATACCTTCAAGAATACATTTTCTAAATGATTGTGAAAAACGCACCGAAATCTGTTGCGTGTTTTAGAAGGGCAAGGACAGAAACGAAAAGTGACCTTTATTTATAATATGCATGTATTATAAAAAAAAGTTTTAAAATTCATGCGATTTGCGAGCTTACATTTTGATACGTACTCTAAAATTACATAACATGTTCATGATAAAATTGAATAGTCATGCAAATAAAAAAGAAATTATGAAATACAATCAAAGAGTTTAAATATTATGAAGTAATTTCCAAAATGCGTGTATGAAACCAGATTTATGAACATAAACGAGGCAAAATGAGTATCTAAGGATCGTAGCAAGTGACGTTCTGTAGATTCTTCCTACCCCCACGGACATAGGGGGCCATTCAAGTATTACGTAAGCACTACAGGGGGGCGGGGTGGGGGGGTCTTTGCTTTGCTTATTTTTTATGACATGGGGGATGGGGGGTCTGGATGGTGATTACGTCAGCAGAATTTATTTATTAACCGGTAAACCTTTTGGATTTTCTACAAAATTTAGTCGATTTTGGTTTGAACACATATGGCAACCCTACTTGCCTATGAATGGCTCGAAGAAAACGATGACAATATAACAAAATCACAAGATAGTGAGCAGACACGTTAGGTGTCTGCTACCAATGTTTACGTGAGCATGGGAGGGGGGAGTAAGAGCTTTGCTTACTTTTGCTGACGAGGGGGAGGGGGGCGTCAATAATTGCTAAAAAACTGCTTACGTAATACTTGAATGGCCCCTAAGGCGTGAGTTTATATATGTATGTATGTAATGTAATATCCAAAATAGTTTCCCGTACAAGGCCTTAAAATTTACCAGTCGGAAATGATGATTTTCTACACTCACTTCTTCGCGAGTTAACAACCTTCCTACCTTGGTGCGGTCAGTCTGACTGACCATTAACAACCTACGCAGTAACTTCACGTCATGTCACAAGTAATAAGTAGTCGAAAAAACAATAAATAATGACGGTAGTCTTCACCTTGCTACAATAATAACATGCTTTGTGTCTACAGTCATTGTTATTTCGATAATGTACTCAAATCACTCCTACTAAGACCTTCAGACGAACGCGACAAAATTTTGCCGTCGCATTTAGTCGCACCCAAACGATATAATTATTGGAATGTGTACGCATGTATTGAAATGTAATGTTTATTTACGTAATTAGATGTTTTATGACACTTTTTAACGTCAATATTATTTTGGCCAATAATTTAAAACTAGATTGCATTTCCTAGCTGACTGAACCTTAGAAGAAATTCTGAAATAAACTCAGAGGTCATGGTCTCTTTCAGGGCACGCCACGATAGCGGCGGTAAGTCCCCTCTTTGAGGAGTGGCTTGAGAGGCGGCATGGCGTCCTCACCTTCCGCCTGACGCAGGTCCTCACCGGACACGGTTGTTTCGGGAGGTTCCTGTTTCGTATAAGGCGGGAGGAAACGCCCGGGTGCTTCCATTGCGAAGATCGCCCTGAGGACACGGTGGAGCATACGGTGGCAGTCTGCCCGGCTTGGGCGGAGCACCGCCGTGTCCTCGTGGAGGCGATCGGCGGCGGCGATCTCTCGCGTCCGGCCCTGGTGCAGGCCATGGTACGGAGCGAGAGTGAATGGTTAGCCGTCACCTCCTTCTGCGAAGCAGTAATGCTCGCAAAGAGGGAGGCGGCGCACGTGAGGGAGAGGCAGTATATGCGCCCTCACGGCCGTAGTCGCCGCGGGAGAAGCCCTGGGCGTCGGGAATCCCAGGCTGATTCCCGGCCACCGTAGGCGCGGGCTTGCGGACGGCGAGTAATGGGTAGCTCGCTGTCCGGTAAGGACCAAGCCCGGGTCGACGGCGCGTTGTGTTCCACGCGCGCCTCAAAGAGATGTCAGCACCAATAGGTGGGGTTCGCAAGGACCGATGCCTGCCAGGGGTGCGGGTTGTTCGAAAGAGATACCGCGGCCCCTGGCACACAGGCAACTGAGGGAACACGGGTGGGTTTTAGTCAGTAAAAGTCTGACACGCCCTCCCGCTCCACCCAGAGCGGGAGAAGTTATTTGATGATTTCCCAACCAAAAAAAAAAAAAAAAAAAAAAAAAAAAAAAAAAAAAAAAAAAAAAAAAAAAAAAAAAAAAAAAAAAAAAAAAAAAAATGGTCTCTTTCAAAGTCCAAACATTACATATTGTTAGGGTTTTATGCGAGTCTAACAATGCAGGGCCATGTCTGGAAGAGCCTTTTGAAGAAAGAGCCATTACAGCTTGATCGAACCTATCCCAACATCGTGTAGATCACTATTTTAGGAAGCTCAACGACCCGTCATATCTCGTCATAGCTTGTGTCGACAAATTTTTGTCGCACGCGCAGATTGGTTCGTTCGTATGGCCGATTAATGCTTTGGCGATTGTTTTACGATAACTTCATTCACGTGATTACAATTAATTTTATGCACTTGTTATCTTCCAAACGTGAGGTGCATGAAATTGATGTTTTATCAATGAAATATTCGATAGGATTAGTGCTAAATGCAAGTGCAACGTAATGTTTCACTCGTTCGAAAATAATTGACTAAAGAGCGCTTAGCGACAGTATTATATAGATAACAAATCAGTCGTACTATGTGACACAAAGTCCAACCGATAAACATAAATACAAAATGTATCAGAAAGATGTGTTCATATTTAAGGAAGAAGTGCAGACCATCAAACTTAACAACTATCTCCATGGGACCAACATCGTAATCGCGCAAAAATAATCAGTCGTCCCATACATTCGGGTCGAGTAAGTATTGATGTTTTTTTTTATGGGACAGTTGATATTTTTTTCGTGATTATGATTATGGTCACATGCAAAATAGTCTGATGTTCTTTAAGTAATTGCGTTATCTACGTTGTAGAGCAGACCAATTTTTCGAGCAAGTTGAAGCCATTGATTAGCAATATCCTTTAAAATGATACAGGTTCTGATTGATCATCACTTGTGACATTAAGGGTGTGGTACAGATCATTTATTTATTTATTTATTAAGCATCATAAAACTGAACAACTTTCTCCATGGGACCAACATTACAACTGCGAAAAAATAATCAGTCGTCCCATACATTTATGTCGAGTAGGTATTATCGAAGTTTTTAATGGGACAGTTGATAATTTTTTCACGATTGCGATGTTAGTCCCATGCAGAATCGTCTGTTAGTCTTAACCTTTAATACGACCTGGACTTTCTAATACATCCTGTATAAACAAGACAATTGCAGAACATCTTTCCCAAATAAGTTAACAAACACAAATCAGGTTGACAGACATCACCACATAATGTCACGTCTCAATTCTTCCTTATCCGTTTCAGATTTGCGAAATAAACAAGGCTCTAATGCAAGTGTCACAGAAACGTGTTTAGCCAAAAGATTAGAATGGTGCGAACAACTTGTAATTTCGTCGCCTTCGTGATCTAGTTTCAGTTAATTCTTTAGCCTTGGAGTAATCTCTAATGTCACTAGCTATAGCTAATTCTTCTTTCGATTCTAATCCCCAAAAGTAGGGCCCAACTTAATCTAGAAGTAATATTACTTTTCTGTCACCTCTCCAGTGGTCGTAACGTCTTTCGAAATTGATCGCAGATAAATCTAGGCCTCAATTGGATGCTTCTTAAAAGAATTTCATTTCAATACCTATGGACAGGTCTAAATCGATCCTCAATTTCTCATCCATCTCGATTCGTAATTTTCTACTCGCTGTCTGAGAAATTTCGATTCGATAATTGAAGTGACGAATGACATTGAGGTGCCAGATAACTAGAATTAACACGTGCCTCAAACGAAAGTAGACAAAAAATGTAAGTCACGTAGTAGGTAGGTACCTAGTTTTTTCAATCAACTAGCAATTGCGAAAGCAAAACGACAAAATTCATTATTCGCTCACAGAATCGGGTCGTTGTTGGTCCTATAATGCAGAAACTTGTATTACTCGTTCACTTTGTTGTCGGAATTACTTTTAAGTAACAAAAACTTCACTTTGAAAAGCCTCTGATAAGATACCGAATGCGACTAAACTTGACAGATTGAACTGAAATTACAAACAAGATAAAGTTACGACAATTACGATGTTGAATTTCAAATTATACTAATTAATTATCATTATTTGTTTAAATTTGAATTGATACAATCGAAAAAATACTGGTCATTAAAATCAAATAAAACTAACTGTATCATGCAGCAATTAAATAAATGTTCAAATCAGCGCAAGCCTGTCGAAAATCCAACATTTCAGCATCTGATAATGAAGCTATCTCCCTTGTAGGTATCTCGGTGTAAGCAAAATAATACAAAGAATCGATTCAGACAAAAACAAAACGAATCCCAAAGAACTATGTATTACCAAATTCTTCAACACGATTCGAAATCTCGGCAGCCTTGACAAGTGGCACATGTCATCCGCCATCTTGAAATTGATGCTGTCAAAACACTTAATGTCATATTACATTAATGGCCAGTAATTGATGTTTCCGTAAGTGATTTCAAGACTCGTTGAGCACATTGATAGTTTTTATAACCAATAAAATGTTAAGTAAATAGTGATCATTAAAGGTAATTAAAATTTGTATTCGTTACAGGTTTTTAGCAAAAGAAAATTCCTTGAAAAAAAAAAAAACCAATTAAGCTCAAGAATAATAATTATACGTAATCTAATTTAATTAAAAAACAACCGTATACGCAAGTAATCTTTGAGTTTGAATGTCATCACCATACTTGTTGAAAAGTTAATGCAAATTAAATTATGAACTCGCAGCGACTTAAGTTATATTTATCCACGCTCATTTCCTTTTCATTCAAAAGTTCAAGTTTGAAAAATGGAACGACATATCCGAAATTTTGACATGACGAAACTTCGAGGCCTCGAGTCGTATTTATTTTTAAATAATGGAAACTTGTATTTTATTCTGCCAGCATCCATCCAGTTTTGAGTGTTGAAGTTGAGTTACCATAGTTTTCATTGTCACTATTGGTTCGAATTTCATCACTTTTTTTTATTTTAGTAAACATTGTTTCTCACATTGTTGTAAACTTTTTATTAAAGCTATTGTCATGTTTTTTTTCTGTTATAATAACACTTTTTGAGCATGTAAACTGCTTTGATAAGAATCTGACATTATGGGTGACTCAATTTTTCTTATGTTTATAAAGGCATGAATTAAGTATTACTTTACAGTAAAAAAAACAAGGTCAGTATTTAAGTGAAACGTGGGCTCCAATGTTTTTGTAGTATACCACAGTGATCTGATACCCATACATGTTAAATTAGTATTTTTTTTAAATTAAATCATAGGGTCTTAGGGGGCGTCCATTGATTACGTGAGGCAATTTTGGCGATTTTTCGCCACTTTTTGACTCATTTTGACCCACCCTCTAGCTTACGTGAGATTGAGGGAGATTCGACTCGACCCTCACGAACGCCCACGCCTCACGTAATTAATGGTCGCCCCCTTACAAACGTGGTAGATAGTTACCTACTTACTCAGTATAAAAACATATTTTTAACCAACTTCAAGAAGGAGGAGGTTATCAATTCGATTTTTTTTTATGTATGTTCGGGCATAACATAAAGACGGATTTGCAAAATTCTTTTTTTTTTTGTTTGAACGGGGTTTATTCCGAAATAGTCCCATTTAAGTTTCATATAGATCTGATGGTGAGTTTCGGAGACAGACAACGGAACTCTTCAAAAAAATATAGCAAATCAACCGCGATTGCTGCAGGATCGCATAAATATGCATTGTTCAGACCCTGGGGATGATAAAATTTTGAATTGGTGTGGGGTAGGTACCTACTATAACCAAAAAGTTGTTAATTTTCCTACTTGCTACTGCATGTGTAGGTACTGTCCATAGATATGCGTCATCATTTTTTATGCGATTTATTTAAATTTTTGACTTTTACTCGTTTTGTTTTATGGCCTGTTTTTTCTACCGTCTTCGGATTAGATCCGGTTACCTTAAAATTATGGATTTATCTGAAACATACTTCATATTATACAAACTGAAAAACAAACATTGGCACTGTAAAACATTAGGGCCCGTTTTAGTGTCTAAATCCCTATTTAAATACACAGAGTAAAACAAAGAGAAATAAAGTAGGTACCTACTGGGACATCGAAAATGCCACCACCATACCACAGCTAACTAAACTAACTCATCACTACATTACCTTTACCAAAACTTTTTACCTTTTACTTTCAAACACATCAAAATCCCACTAAACTACACTTTTCACTGTCATTTGTTTAACACCGGGGCACCAGCGAACTTCTGTTTAAAATGAACAAGCACGTGTCCCGTAATGGAACTCAGGCACGTGCACCTGTGCTAATGGAAGGTCCTTCGAAACTTTTAGTAAAGCATGTGTTTATTTACTGCACGTTTTTATGAAAGCTGCCTTAGAGATAGGTAGGTAAACAGGAGAGGTTGTAAAGGTTCGTTGACATTTTTGTTAATGTCACTGGCTGATAATGAATTTTCGTAGGTATCTATATGTTTACCTTATCCGAAATTAGCTTTGGGTACACCGCGCTTCACAGCCAGATTGAGCAAACAATAAATGAAATATTAAAATTAATTCTAAAGCGCAATTCTGGCTTTTAAAGTAGTCTCAAAAGGCTCTTATAATTCTGAAATCTTCTAAAATGAAAAGTATAATAAAAATAACTCACAGGCGAGGCGCTTTCATTTGAAGCTAACACAGTTAGCTACTTATGTCAGATTTCAAAAGTAAAATCGAAATCTCAAGTTGGGTTTCAATAAATCTCGCTTCAAAAGTAGACATTTCGGTAACCCCACCTGAAAACATAACAAGATTGTTTCATATTTAGGTTTCTAAAATGATGTATTCCACAGCTTGGAGCGTTCACAATGTGATTCCGTATTAATTCACGACGAAGGCGATTATTGAGTGAAAACACACCGCCACATGTGTTTCTAGGGTAACCATGCAATATTTTTCGTTAGGCTTTTTTTTTGTTTGGAGTATTTACGTCTTTACAGGTGTATTTTAAGGTTCTGACATATTCAGTTTCGTTTCGTGAATCTCGCAATTAAAGCTCTTAAACAACTTAATATTTTTTTTTTGTCAGTAAACAACGAGTTAGAAACTAGATTTTAGTAAAGGCTCTGATCGATTTCATTCTAGTAGAAACGAATGCGAAGAATACTGAAAAAAATCCTTAATTATACCCAAAAATAAATGAGACAAAACCAATATCTTATCATTCTATCTAGGATTAAAGTTTTCAGTAAAAATAACTAACCTTCAGAGATTTATAAAATTACAAAACGTTTATCTGAAGACTGAACAGCAATTTCTTTTGTTGCTTACCCTACAGTCACATCTGACGCAAAGAAATTCGTACGTCAACAACAACGGAGAATTATATGTGACGGCAGCCATATAGTTTAACAGCTGCGAGAGACGGCGAATACATGGCGCTAGTGGAACGTGCACCGGACGCATCATAGACAAATCATTCACTTTATCTGTCATTTGGCTTAAAAGACTCGTAGTACAATCGAGTAAATTATTGTGACGTTTCCCCCCCACAAGTGAACGCCTTTATAAGCGGCTGCGCTGTTCAGTCGGCACGCATTTCTAACGGATGCGTCTTGGTGCACGGACCACTGTCTCTCGACAGTCAGTACTGCCCAGCTATTGGATGTGGAACGCTGTCTCTGACAAGTAGTACTATCCTTATTACGGTGGGAGCATGGACCACTGTCTCTGACAGTCAGTACTGCCCTATGTGACCGTCCTCACCGCCATTACTAGATAATAATTAATAATTTTTAATTAATTCTCTATATTTTCTAGATTAAGTTAACTAAGTGTTCAAACTGAAATAAATTTGTGTATTGCCATATCTGAGTTTTACTTCTGATGTCTGTACCTATTCCGACATCAGAAGTGGGATCGGATTGTCCGCCCACCTCTGGCACTTCATCACAAAATATGCAGGAAAATATTCCGCTACCCTCAAATAGTTTAGAAGCATTTCTATCAAAATTAACAGATGCTCTGCTACCCCGGTCCAATGCACCACCACAACCTTTCATATCGTTAGTACCTTTTGATCCTGATGACCCCAATTCAGACATAGAGGGCTGGTGTCGGCTGTCAGACACTATAATTAAGAGCAAAAGTTTAAAAGGTGTGGATTTAATCATGACGCTGACCCATTGTCTTCGAGGCCGCGCAGCTACATTACTGACCAAGATACCTCCCAGCCAATATGAATGGGAAGATATACAGGAGACTTTGAAAGCTCAGTTCTCTCGCCCTATGCTTATTCAGGATCACTTTGACACTATCCTCAAATTTCAACTTAGTTCTAATGAGACCCCCGCTCAGGCGTGTTTACGTCTTTGGCAATTGATTGAAAACATCCCGGACGCAAGATTATCTGAAAAGGTTGTGACAGGCTTTGCCATTTCCATATTGTCTCAATGTGATGTTCAAATACGTCGTGAACTAAACTCCACTGTGGTAAATGACAAATCCCAGCTGTTTCGAGTACTACGAGGCATATCCTTGAAAAGAAAGTCGGAATTTCCTGAGTCAAACGATTCTGATATCAAACGCCCTCGTGCTACGTTTGGCTTTCGTGGCAACTGCAACATATGTGGCAAGACTGGGCATCGTGCGGCTGATTGCCGTGAAAGAAACAAACCACGTAATGCCTCTATTGTTGCGGACAAACGTGTCAACCAGAAGCCACAAGTCACATGCTACGCCTGCGGGGAGCCAGGCCACGTCGTCTCCACCTGCCCAACGAGGGTTGACAATACGAAGAAGGAACAAGTCGCTACTGGTAGCAAAGAAGTCAACGTGTGTTCGAAGATTGTTCGAGGTATTATGAATTGTAATAGTATGACATTTCCCTTTATTTTTGATTCCGGTTCCGAGTGTAGTTTAATTAGGAAAAGCTATTCACATCTTATTATTGGAAAAAGATCGCATGACGTTATCAACATGACTGGTATTGGAAAAAGTATCATTAGTAGCACAGAGCAAATCGTTTGTAATATAGAAATCCAGAACGTCGAAATTAGCGTCACTCTTCATGTAGTTCCGGATGATTGTCTGCGCGACGCTATTTTATTAGGTAGAGATATACTTGAGCGCGATATTCTTGTTGAAATTTCAGAGAGCGGTTTAACATTCAAGCGGTGCATAGAGTCTAATATGTGTACCAAAACCAAACCTATTTTTGACATTGAATCAATTAATACTGACTTAACAGGACCTGATAGAGTAAAACTTTTTAACATATTAACGAAATATGCAGATAATTTTATTGAAAATTTTCCCACAACTAGGATTAAAACGGGACAGTTGAAAATCGATTTAGTTGATCCTCATAAAGTAGTACATAGGAGACCATATAGGTTATCTCCTCAAGAATCTTGATGAAAAAATTGAGCAATTGTTGACGGCAAATATTATTAGGGAAAGTTCATCCCCATTTGCAAGCCCCATCATTCTTGTAGAGAAAAAGGACGGTTCTTCACGCATGTGTGTTGACTATCGGGAATTAAATAGTAATACTCAACCGAATCATTATCCTTTACCTTTAATTAGCGAACAAATTGATAAACTTAATGGTGCTCATTATTTTAGTAGTATTGATATGGCCTCTGGGTTTCACCAACTGCCTGTACACGAAAGTTCCATAGAAAAAACAGCATTCGTTACCCCAAAAGGGCAGTTTGAATATTTGGCTATGCCCTTTGGATTACGCAATGCCCCTTCCATTTTTCAAAAAGCAATTAATACTGCTTTAAAGCCTATGAATGATGAAAAGATTCTAGTTTTCATGGATGATGTCCTTTCAATTTCAACTGATATTGATGAGGGGCTTTGCCGCTTAGACAAATTACTCAAAACGCTGTCCAGTGCTGGGTTCTCATTTAATTTAAAGAAGTGTTCATTTCTGAAAGTCCAAACTGAGTACCTTGGGTATATAGTTTCAGCTGGGGAAATTAGACCAAATCCAAAGAAAATACAAGCCTTAATTAATGTCCCACCTCCAAAAACTGTCACTCAGGTTAGACAGCTCATAGGGCTAGCAACGTATTTTAGACAGTTTATTCGTAATTTTTCCCAAATAATTCGCCCTTTGTATCCCCTAACAAAAGGAAAAGGCAATATTAAGTGGACCCCAGAGCATAACCAAATACACAAAAAAAATTATCCACATTTTAACGTCCGAACCAGTTTTAAAGGTTTTTGACCCTTCCTTGCCCATTGAACTTTATACCGATGCAAGTAGTGAAGGATATGGTGCAATTCTTATCCAAAAACATAATGATATCCCTCATGTAGTAGCGTATTATAGTAGGAAGACCATAGATGCAGAGACACGATATCACTCTTACGAGTTAGAGACCCTTGCGGTAGTAAAAGCAATCGAACATTTTCGTCATTATTTGCATGGACGAAAATTCACTGTATTTACCGATTGTAACTCCCTTAAAGCTTCTCACTCAAAACGTGATTTGACTCCAAGGGTTCACCGTTGGTGGGCTATATTGCAGGCTTACGAGTTTGATATCGTGTACAAAGAAGGTCGAAAGATGGCTCATGCAGATTTCTTGTCTCGCAATTTGTCAAACACAAATTATTCTGAGCCCCGTAAAGTAAATTTTCTTGAATTAGATAAAGGTTGGTTAATTGTAGAACAAGAACGCGATTCAGAACTTTCAGAAATAATATCAAAATTCCGTAATAATCAATTACCTGAAGAGATATCGCGTACGTATGATTTAAGACAAGGAATATTGTATAGGAAGATAGAACGTAGAGGAGTTTCTAGTTGGCTACCGATTGTACCACGTTCTTTGGTTTGGTCCCTAATTAACCATGTTCATAATGAGATAAAACATTTAGGTTTTGAAAAGACTTTAGACAAACTTTACGAATTTTATTGGTTTTCCGATATGGCTAAATTTGTGAAAAAGTTTATTAATTGCTGTGTAGTATGTAAAACTTCTAAAGGCCCTTCAGGTGCACAGCAAATGCAGCTGCATTCAATTCCTAAACACCCAGTACCTTGGCACACAGTTCATTTAGATTTAACTGGAAAACTTTCGGGAAAAAGTGATAGAAAAGAATATTGCTCAGTTTTAATAGACGCCTTTACAAAGTTTGTACTGCTTGAATATACTCCGGCCTTAAGCTCTTCATACGCTGTAAGAGCAATTAAGAATGCTGTAAACCTATTTGGTGCCCCAAAGCGCATTATCGCAGATAGAGGACGTTGTTATGACTGCAATGAGTTTAAAAACTTTTGTAATGATAATAGAATAGAGCTCCATTTAATAGCAACCGGTTCTAGTAGAGCTAACGGGCAGGTTGAGAGGGTCATGCGAACTTTAAAGAATATTCTTACTGTTATAGAATGTAATTCTAATAATGCTTGGAAGGATGAACTAGGAGAGATCCAGCTTGCTCTTAACAGTACACGTTCCAGGACCACAGGTTTTACGCCTATGGAACTGATGTTTGGCATTCAAGGTTCCTCACTTAATCTAGCTAAAATAACTCCTAGTTCTTCTGAACCACCTATAATTAATGTTGAAACGGCTCGTTCATCTGCATCAGAAGCTATTCAAAGAGTAGCTAACGCTGACACTATACGGTTTAATAAGGGAAAAGCCCGGATTAAACCTTTTGCAGTAGGTGAATTTGTTTTTGTAAAATGCGAAGCAAGACATCAAACGAAGCTAGATAATAAATTTAAGGGGCCTTATAAAATAGTCACTGTATTAGAAAATGACCGCTATGAGCTTAAACATATCAACGGTTCTAACAGGATTTGTAAATTTGCTCATGAAAATTTAAGGGAAGTACCTAAAGGGCAAGAAGGTTACTTGGAAATTTGCGAAAATGATAGTGATGATAATGATGAAGGGACCGTAACGGCAGCTGATGAGTTCAGTATGTCTTTTGTACCTGTAAATAATAATATGTCCTCAGAGTCAGAGGAAACACTTTCTGTAAGTTCTCGTACATTAACTGCAGATGATTCAGAAGAAACTCTTTCTGTAAGCTCTCGCACCTTAAGTGTAAATAATTGTCAAGCTATAATAGAATCTTTGGAATGATTAATTAGTAAGTATGTGGTCTCTTCTACTTTTGTGGAAGATGATCATCTTTGCAAATAAAATATTAAAATCACTCCTGCTGTTGTGGGTGTTGATCTGTGATGCGCTGCAGGGATCTCACCTGCTTTAGTGGGTGACGATCCAGACCAGAATGTTTGAACTTTAGTGATCTGTGAGGTACTGCAGGAATCTCACCTGCTTTAGTGGGTGACGATTCAGACCAGAATGTTTGAACTTTAGTGATCTGTGAGGTGCTGCAGGAATCTCACCTGCTTTAGTGGGTGACGATTTAGACCAGACTGTTTGTAACTGTAGGGGTTTTCTGTTGTAAAGAAATACCTAGACCAGTGATATTTGCTATTTCGATATACAACGATGAAGATGATGTGAATTAATAAAAGTCTTTTCTTTTGTTATTTTTAGATGAATGAATGCACTCGAGGACGAGTGATTTATCAGAATGGCCGTGACGGCAGCCATATAGTTTAACAGCTGCGAGAGACGGCGAATACATGGCGCTACTGGAACGTGCACCGGACGCATCATAGACAAATCATTCACTTTATCTGTCATTTGGCTTAAAAGACTCGTAGTACAATCGAGTAAATTATTGTGACGTTTCCCCCCCACAAGTGAACGCCTTTATAAGCGGCTGCGCTGTTCAGTCGGCACGCATTTCTAACGGATGCGTCTTGGTGCACGGACCACTGTCTCTCGACAGTCAGTACTGCCCAGCTATTGGATGTGGAACGCTGTCTCTGACAAGTAGTACTATCCTTATTACGGTGGGAGCATGGACCACTGTCTCTGACAGTCAGTACTGCCCTATGTGACCGTCCTCACCGCCATTACTAGATAATAATTAATAATTTTTAATTAATTCTCTATATTTTCTAGATTAAGTTAACTAAGTGTTCAAACTGAAATAAATTTGTGTATTGCCATATCTGAGTTTTACTTCTGATGTCTGTACCTATTCCGACATATGCAAATTTAATTTGGTACGGTTCGCAAAACAAACGAGTTTACGTGTACGACATACGTAAACCTATTCGAAGAGTTTTCACAATACACTGAGCCCCTTTTCATAACTTTACTTGGGTTTTTGTTCGTATTCTGATTGTGAATTTGGTAAATTAAAGGATAACAAACAAAACGAAAATGTTATGAAGGGTGTGCTTTGTTTAAAAATAAAATTAGTACGTGTTTTCTTAAACACTTTTAGCTAAGTAGTATGATACTACTAGTATCATTCATACGGGCCGATCGATCTTGTTAAGCTACATTTCCCGCGGTTGGTCCGTGGATGGATGACCATCTTTACATTCTAAACATGACCCCTCCGTGCCTCGGAAACCACGTTAAACCGTTGATCACGGATGTCATTTATGGATCTTTGACAGTTGTGACACCCCGTAAGTCTGATTAACCAGTCTTACCTAAACAAACCTACTTACAGAACTAAAATCAAATTATCATTTACCAAAAGGTATCGTATTACCCAGTAAATGGGTTGTGGGGGTCAGATAGGCAGTTGCTCTATGTAAAATAAATACTGGTATATAGCTGCATCCGGTTAGACGGGACCCAGATAGTTCGGAAAAGGCTAGACAGTTTTTTTTTTCTAAACAGGCACACACAGTCTGAGTAATATTTAAAATAAGGTTTTTTTTGTTTTATGTACCGTATAATACTTTTATATGCATTTAGTAAAAACCAGTTATTTTTACATTGAAAACAGACTATTCAATTTTATTTATTTGTATAGATTTATAGATCAGCAGACACCTTCAAAAAAATTTAATGACATAGAACAGTCCTATAATAAAATCCTGAAATCATGGACACATCAATTTTGTTGGCTCTAATTATCACATTGCACAGGAACAGTTAGCGCAATAGCTGTAACAGACCGTCAATTTACACTGTATTTGTATACAATAAATCGTCTGAAAATAACTATGAAGACATAGGAAAGGGAAGTATTCAATAAAAACCTATCAGAAAAGGGTTGATTGGACTAATTAAACTCATTAATATGCCTATTCGCAAAGCTGTAATTCGTGATTGAAATGGCAATAAAATTAATTTATCGTTTTAGATGTATGGTCATTAAAAGAGATAAGTTACTACGGTCATTGGAATCATCGGAAATGGTTGAAGTTTATTAAGGAACCTATGTTTTCGAATACAATTTAATAGAAAACAAACAGACCATTTATCAAATTAAATTTCATTAGAAACAATCATCGGCATCGAATTCTTACTGTACTTACTGACTGACGATCCTGATTAGTTATCTCTTTTGGTGACCGTACAAAGGTGATCCACTTTAACCATAGGTGACTAGGCTTCATTATAGAACATGTCAATGAACTTGTTACTTCAGAACTTCATTGAGATTATCACAATGTTATTTAATTTAATTAGGTAGGGGAAAAAACAGTAGTACATATTCAGTATTTTTTGTTTACCCTATACTGTCCCACTGCTGGGCAAAGGCCTCCCCCATGTCCTTCCAGGGACACTTTTCCCGCGCCACCTCGAACCAGCCCTCGCGGTACGCATCCAGGTCGTCTCACACACCGCTTTCTGGGCTGACCGCGGCGGCGTCGTCCATCTTCAGGCAGTACATTTAAAAAATAAAAATAAATATGTCTTTACATCTATCTAGTACCAATGCAGGACATAGATAGGTACTATATGATAATAGTTATGCCTCTTATGCTTATAGGAAAAGAATACCTAAAGATTTGTGTCATATATGCTTAAAGCTAAGCAATATAAACCAAACCGTAGAGTCTAAAATCAAACAAATCAAAACCCGCAGTGCATGAAAATCTGCCTCTAAGCCCTAATTAGATTACACCGTAAACACTAAACCGTTTACGTTAACACTGTAACTCGATTAGCGACTAACCGCTCGTTAGCACTTACCTACATTGCTTTACTGCTATTGCCTTATTATTGGATCATAATTCCGCTATAAGCATAACTCTTACTAACACAAAATGTATTTTAAGTTTAACATTATTGGGCTTGCGGACGGCGAGTAATGGGTAGCTCGCTGTCCGGTAAGGACCAAGCCCGGGTCGACAGCGCGTTTTGTTCAACGCGCGCCTCATAGAGATGTCAGCACCAACTGGTGGGGTCAGCAAGCGCCGATGCCTGCCAGGGGTGCGGGTTGTGCGAAAGAGTTACCGCGGCCCCTGGCACACAGGCAAATGAGGGAACACGGGTGAGTTTTAGTCAGTAAAAGTCTGACACGCCCTCCTGCTCCACCCAGAGCGGGAGAAGTTTTTTGATGATTTTCTCTACTGGGACACAGGCCTCCTCTCTGTGAGAGAGTGTGGGCCGTAATCCACCACGCGGGCCCAGTGCGGGTTGGCAAGGTATTATTCGGTGAATATATCCAAGCTAAAGACCACGATCTCTTGTACCTACATAATCACCGAATAACAGAGAACAATAATTTCTCTATTCCAATATTTTTTGCTACATCTGATAGGCTCGCGGGTGACTATCTAACCTGCTGGTCAGCAATGAATGCTACTGGTGAAGCACGCTTAACTAGAACTGTAATAGTAACCTATTTACTCGCGACTTGAGGAAAAGGTATCAACGGCGTTGTTAGGCCTATCAAAACAATATAAAGGCTCAACCGCTAAATGAATTGCTGGTGTCCTAGGCAATAAAGACGCGTTCTAGAAGGTAAAGGCTCCCACAGATCGCGACGGTGCGACGCGATTCTGGTAGAAGAATTTCCCTGAAGTTTTAATATAGTTCACGCCGCCTCTGTCTGTGGGAGCTTTTACTTTCTAGAATGCGTCTTTATTATCTAGGACACAACAATTAATATAGCCTAATTTACTCTTTATGGATACAGTAATTACTATTGTAACGTTAAATTGGAGCCGTTAATTGCAGTAATAAACTTAATTTACCCACGCAACCAATTACTATAGGTACTAAGTACTCTGGTTACTTGGCACCTCTTTATTTTCAAATACCTTCACACTTTAGGTCGTCCTATCGTCTTATTATTGAGGCATCACACGTCTTTTCTTTATAGATACGTAGCAAGTTAAGGAACAAAGTTGGCTTACTAACATCTGACAATCGATTGACTACCAATAGGTAATGTCTAACTCAACAAAAGGGCATATAAATATGTTGAAATACAAACTGGCTAAGTGGCTATTGCCCGCGTCTTAGATTATGCATACAAATCTCAATCTGCCGTTTGCTACATTCAAAAGAGAAGATTACAAAAAGTAATCTTAATCTTTCTCATATTCATATTATCAATAGATACATTGCCCTGCAGCCAAGGAAAAAATGGACTTAGTTCTAGTCCACTATAATCTTCCTTATGTTTCTATCTTCAATAGTATACTGGTTGTGAATTATCCGTCAGACACGGAACTGTATTAATTTGATGGATATATACCCGCCAAATATGGACTCCCAACCGACACCCAAATACGAGCACGTATATGCAATATTGAAAATCTCCCACCAAAAAACAAAAGAAAATCCAAATAGAAACAAATGAACCGCGACGACCCAGTTCCACAAATCAAGGGAATTATTCGTAATTTTTACAGCAATTCGATCATCAACAGTCATTATACGATCAGACATTGTTATTATATAAAAGACATTATTACACGATCTGTACAGCGCAACACAGAAACCCACTTCTCTTGGAGAAAGCGCTTTTACTGCTTGATGATCCAACCAGTGTAATAGGTCATAGAGATTGGGCCCTAGATAACAGAGGAGTTCAGACTTGCCCTTTGTGTGTTGTAATCAGCTTTATGATTGTTAACTTGAGGTTGCTTGTGGTTTAGCTTGTTGATAACACCGAATGAAACGTGATACTTACTGAAAAAAAAAAAAAAAAAAAAAAAAAAAAAAAAAAAAAAAATGAAAAAGTGTTTATTCACAGAAAATACATTTTTGTTGGTTACATTTACTTCCGCCAAACTGCATAGCAGTTTGTTGGCAGACGTAGCTCCATTTTTGAAAATTCCTACTTATTAAGTTTTTTAATTTTTATATTCACACTTTTTCACCTAATTAAAACTAAAATTAAAATTAAAAGCATGTATTATTTAAGGGCGCACTAAATCCCTCGGATTTGCGAAATTATTTTAACCTTTAATTATGCAATAACCTCCCCCCCACCTAGTGTGTCACATAATTACCCCACCACTTAGGGTACTGGTATGTAATGTCAAGGTATTACAGCTGAAACAAAACTTAGCCCCTCGTCTGTTAGACAGACTCATTGAGTCTGATAACAATAGAAACGTAATTGTGTTAATTACTTGACAGTTTAGTATTCAAATATCAAAACTTCAAATGAAAATAAAACAGTTTCATTTCTTTGACGGATTTCCAATTCAACATCGACATAGCCACAAAACCTAGTATAAAGAAAACAAGCTTAGTAACAAAGTGCAAATAGTCAAACAAGCACAAATGTAATACTCCAGGGAACTTACAATTTTTATATTTACCTACGTTACGCCAACAACGCTTATTCGATAAAGCTGTCTGCAATAACTACAACGACGACATTTCATTTTCTCGAAAATTCTCAGGGAAAATTGAATATCCAGCAAGATGAAGTAAATACTTGATATACAAGTTGTTAGCCTAAACGAGCGTCATATTTAAAGGCAAAAATAAAAAGACCAACATCAAAATCGCGAAATGATTAATCAGCTGCTCCATGGAGCAAATTGCTGTTCCCTACATTTTGTGCAATGAATTGAGTTACATACGAGTAACTCAATTCATTTCACAAAATGTAGGGAACAGCAATTTTATTTTTCATATTTCAGTTTTGGTCCCATCGTAAAAGTTTCATGAGTACAGACCCATTGTGTCTTTAGTTTAACCTAACACCCTGTATACAGCTACTGTATATAGGTTGTAACACTTCATCACTTGATTAACCTTTGTATCCTCGCCCTCATTCCTCGAGGGATCGAAGACTGAGCAGCTCTTTCGAGGCCATCGAATCGGTTCGTTAGAAGATAAATCCAACGAAACTTGTCTTTGTAAAAGCAAAATATTTTTAGGCCAATTTCCATGATATTTATTTTGGGAACGTATAGACTGTTAGTTATCTGTCTTCGCATAAACTATTGGGAAGTATTTAACAGGGCAATGCTCTCATTAACCCATTCGTTTGTTTATGTTTTTTACAGGAACTAAACAGAAAGAAACTGATTCACAGTTAAAGCACATCTCATGGAAATAAAAACAAACAGAATGCCCTAGAGTGGGTGGTTTCGGCTGCCATATTCTACTGTTTGACCTCTAGATCCAATCTATGAAATAAGTTATCTTCCTCTAACTCACGATGGTACAAAAACAATAGCTATTCGCTTAACAGAGTACCTATATTAAATATTAATTTAAGTCTCACGCAACAGTCGCGAAAAGATAGCGCCACGCGACTAGTAGAACCATTTCTATGAAAACTTCATGGAAATTGTTCTACAAGAGTCGTGTCGCGCCAGTCTGCGGGAGCCTTTAGCGGATATCTTGATATAAAAATTGTACAGCCCACAAAAAAGAATTAAACTTGATGTTATCCCAACCTCGTTTAGTTCGGACAAGTTGACATCTTGTTTGTTAAAAGTGAATTGATGGACAGCTCTGTCACTTTGACATGTTTATAAAATGTTTGTACTTAATAAAATATCTAACTTTTCAGTTATTAAGAGTTTGGCTTTTATTTTTTGTTTTCTGTCAGCTTTTTCAGCTTCCTTGATCTTATTTAATTGTTGATGTTAATGCTTTTTTAACCAAAGTCTTCCTTCGGGTTTCAGAAGTTAAATTGTGTTTTTGTGATTTGTAAGTCACACTCACAGTCTCTTTTAAAGTCCAGACATAATCTTGGTCAGATCATGTGTAGACCATGTGGATTGGTATCTGAAATGGTCCTTCGAGGAAAGAACGAGATGAAAAGTGATTTGAGTGATTTCCACACAAGCCAAGCCATGAATTATCTTGATTACCATTTAGAATCAATCGCAGTATTTGCTAGGAAGTTTACCCAAGTATGCATAACCAAATTCACTTGCTTACCAATGCGGTAAAACCCTTTCGTTTTCATCTCGTAATCGAGTAGTTAACACACAATCTCTTGCGGTATACAGTGCAATGAATCCGCTTGCAAAACCGCCATTCTTTTAATTTCCTTCATAAAACCACAAGGAGATAATGGCTTCCATCACGTATTGTATTAAATCTATCAATGCGTTTTGTTATGTTATGAAATACTGTAAATAAAATGCAGGTAGATCCAGTCGCTGAAAACTGTCCTCGATATTCTTTTAAAAGGTTAAAGATATCGACCTTTCGTTATACTTAGTCTGAATTAGGTTTTCTTCTATTCGTAATATATAACGTTCTTTTCTATGTGATCATTGTATCAATTATTAAAGGACAGAACCCCGTCTGCCGGGTAAGCTAGTTTGGAATAAAAACAATTCCCAAACTAGGCAAAGACACGAAAGTTGATAGAAGTGGTCTAGAAATATTACACTCTTTTTTGATATATTATTATGATCTTTGGATCTCTGAATAGCTGTTAACTTGACCACACAAAACCCTTGGGAACTAAGCTTATAATCTACTTTTAAATAAATGAACAAAGGGGTGAATTTGCTGCAATCTAGCCAAAAGGCTTAGTGAACAGTGTTATTTAGTTAGACAAGTTCTAATTTAATAGACAAATTACCAACAGAGTTGCGGACAATTTATCTACATAAACGCTAATATTCAGCGACAGAAAATTACATTTGTACATTGTTATCTATCAAAGCTCCCTATGTACGAAAAATGTACGCCTATATAGCTCAAAGTGTTTAGTTTTTTGTAGTGTTCTAGATTTAGGTTTACTGGACACACTTTTAATTTTTTCTGCTTGTCTCTAATTTTCATTATGTCAATGTTATTTGCACGGTTACTGAAATGCCGATCTTAGATGTAAGTTTATTTGAAATGTAAGTGACAGTGCTGTTGGTGTGCTTATTATAAATAAATAAATAATATCTTAATAAAGCTAACAAAACTAGTATCTTCAATTCAGCATGTCGATTCTGTAACCATTTCACCGAGTGAAGTGAGCGTGGAGTGAGCAGTCAGTGTCATCCCACTGATGCATCAGCATCAACTTGGCTATTCTGTAAAAATCTCACCGTGAAAGCATAGGTGAAGTGAGCTTAAACTGAGCTGTAATTGCATACTGATGCAAGAAATTGACAGTATTGTCAGCTTACTTCAAGCTTAGTTTTCACGGTGAGATTTTACAGAAGAGCACTACAGGTAGAATGACACTGCTCACTCCACGCTCACTTCACACGGTGAGATGGTTACAGAATAGCAATGCTGGTCGCTATGTAGAGGACAAGCAATCTTAATTTAGCGCTGTTAAATTACGTCAGTTTTTTTTTCTAATGGCACACATATTAATCTTGATTTTTAACGTTTTTATTGCATTGAGTTGTTTTTAGTTGATCTTGATAACCTTGTGTTATTTACAAGTAGTTGCTAAGGTATCGAAAATGGGTTTGTTAAATTAAAATTATGTAAATGTTGATTATGTAGTTATACTTCGTAATATATGTGACGTTCAATGATACAGTCGTGTCATTAATATACATTATGATTATGACTAGTTTCTGCTCGCGACTTCTTTCGCGTGAAATTTCTTTGTTTTAACATTAGATATATCCTATAAGAGTGGAGCAGTGGTGGCCCGACTTACGAGTTTTATGTCGTGAGTTCGAACTCAGGTAGGGATTTTACTTTGTGTATAAATAGGTAAAGGCATCGACAAAGACATCGTGAGGAAACCGGCATGTCCTAGAACCAAAGACATGTGACATCCACCAACCCGCACTGGGCCAGCGTAGTTGATTATGGCCCACTTCCTCTCACGGACGCCTGTGTCCCAGCAGTGGGATCATTATTGGCTGATTGTGATATGATATCCTATATCATCGCATCTTTTACTTTATTATCTTATAAATTCGATTTGCGACTTCGATTTCGTGCTTTCTGGCTTGTTTTTTTCTAGTCGACTCTTTCGGGGTCGTAGCGTGATGTTAGATAGCTTATAACCATCCCTCACGGCCGTAGTCGACGCGGGAATCCCAGGCTGATTCCCGGCCACCGTAGGCGCGGGCTTGCGGACGGCGAGTAATGGGTAGCTCGCTGTCCGGTAAGGACCAAGCCCGGGTCGACGGCGCGTTCTGTTCCACGCGCGCCTCAAAGAGATGTCAGCACCAACTGGTGGGGTCCGCAAGGGCCGATGCCTGCCAGGGGTGCGGTTTGTTCGAAAGAGATACCGCGGCCCCTGGCAAACAGGCAACTGAGGGAACACGGGTGGGTTTTAGTCAGTAAAAGTCTGACACGCCCTCCTGCTCCACCCAGAGCGGGAGAAGTTATTTGATGATTTCCCACTCAAAAAAAAATAAAAAACCATCTTCAAGAATTCGGCTACCAAATACAAAATAATTTTGCAAATCCTACTGGTAGTTCTACAGATTATTCCGACATGCAAACTTACAAACAAATAAATTTTACCTCTTTACGATATTAGTATAGATTGAACTACTATTGCTCTCGGTATTCATGTATCTGGTTTACTTTAATGAATAAAATTATCTAGCTGTCTAGCCTATGTACCTTCAAAACTTGTCTGTCTGGATGTACCTACCGTACAATTTGCATACATATATACAAACATATACACACCTTCCTCACGGGGGAAGAAACTAAAGAACAGGTGGTGGTCTTTAGTTCGTGCTGAGCTGAGATCCTTACATACTCAATTTGCCTCGTTTACCTTCATATATATGGGGGCGTCCATTAATTACGTGAGGCGTTTAGGGGGGAGGGGTCGAGTCGAATCTCACTCAATATCACGTGGGGGAGAGGGGGGTCTTGGCAAATATCACGTAATTTATATTTTTTTCCGCAAAGAAACAATGTAAGATTACGAGGAAACCGGGCGAAATTATGTAAAACATGTTTTTCCGCCAATATGGCTAAATCCTGCAAAATAATATTTATCGCGGTTATGCGAACGCCACAAAGTATCTAGATGAAGTGATGAAGTTCCTCGATGGTTAAACCGCCACCGGCCAGCCAAGCCAGCCAAATGCAACGTATAAATCCAACGCAAATAAGAATAGATTAACGTTTTTGCACTAAAAGCACATATTTGAAGGGAGGGTCGAGCCAAATCTCACGACATCTCACCAGAGCGGTCGAAAAATCACCAAAATTGCCTCACGTAATTAATGGACGCCCTCTTAGCACACTAATTACGTAAGGTTTGCTAATCCATTCCTTCATATGTTCGAAAAAATTGTCTGCTTAGCAACGTAAACAACGCCATGAATGTTGTGGAAATGAAAGTGATTCCTACTGATAGTGTATTATACAATTACCCCTCTGCAGGCTTAGCACGAGAACCGTAAAGAAGCGTTTTGTCGACGGAAGACTAGACAAAAATGACGTTTCCGTGTAGACAGTTGACAGTTATGAACTGAGAAATGTAGACAAGCGATTTTTATTCTACGGTAGAATAGAAATAGAAAGCGTCATGCTAACTCTGCTGGTCTAAACACGCATGCCGGTGGCGAGAACCACACACTGACCCTGCTTAATAACATCACCAATAAGGTCAATATTTCCGAATGAAATTTAATTTGATAAATTAACTGTTTGTTTTCTATTAATTTGATTACATTTTATTGGAAAACATGTATCGATTTCTTACTAAACTTCAACTGTATTCAACGACTCTGTTTACTTATCTCTTTTGGTGACCGTACATCTATCTATCGCCAATACTGCAAGCTATGCAGGCTGCGCATGCGCCCTTACCCCAAGGATATTAAATACTAGCTTTTGCCGGGTTCAGCACATGGACGTCGGAAATCCAACGGGAGCGTTCTACCGGGATAAAAAGTATCCTATATGTTAAGCTTATAAACTATCTTCTATTTGACTGTACAACCCAGTTATTTTTATTTTTTATTAATGTTTTTTTTTCATTTATTGTTGAATGTTAATTACGAGTACTTAGCTATTATTGTATAGAATCAAGTTTTTCCAACTTAACAGACAGCTGTGCTGCTGGGGAGTTTGTTCCGCCACTTCTTCTTCTTCTTCCCAGCTAAAGCACTAGGAAGTGGCGAAGGGTGAGCGTTTTTTGGGGACTGTCTTATGTAATTTTGACGTTCAAAAAGTGCTGACTCTCAGCCTAGTTTGAATAAATGACTTTTTATTTGATTTTATCTATTTGCCAAATTCCTTTAAAATCTGCTCGGCCATTTACGCGTGATTGAGTAACAAACATAGATACAAACTTTCACATTTATAATATTAATAGGATGATATTATTTACAAGTTCCGGTCCTAAACTAAAGTATTTACAGCTTGTAATAAATCTGCGAACTGATCAAGAGCTAAGGATACGGCCGCATATGATTATGAGGTATTAACATAAGGCTTCGGAGAAAGGCAGGGAAAGCGAAAGGGCCTTTGTTCCCTCTATTTTATTAGCAAGTTATGCGTGACTCTACTTGTCTCTACAATGAATTATGGTGCAGCTAGACTACTAGACTATACTAGACTACATACTCGTTGTTTTGCCAATGGCAAAAAATTACCATGACATTTTATTCTGTACTAGTTTATTTTATTTTTATAATGTGCGTTTTGTTTGTGCAGAATAAACAATTTTTCTTTCTTTCTTCTTTCTTCTTCACCGGCTTCGCTCGCGTGGAGTTCGAAAATTATCCCATGGGAACGTATTATTTATTATGAAAAATATCCTATGTGGTTATAATCTATGTGTGCCGAATTTCATCCAAATCCATTCAGCCGTATTTGCGTGATTGAGTAACAAACATACAAACTAGAGATGGGCTAACTATGACTCTGGCCGACTAGCCGACTAGTCGGCCAAGCCGATCATTGCTTTCGGTTGAGTTCGGGTGACATCGGTAATGTTCGTGACTACGCTTTCGGCTCGTAGGTTCGCGGCGCCCGATGACCAGGTGGAATTGTCAGGATATATTTTTATTTGCTTTGGATTTATTCTATCATTGTTTAAGTGCGAGCCGGCGTTTCTTCCTATTCTAGATTGCACTAAAAGTAAACTGGAAAACTGATTCTATAATAAAAATAATTACAGTAAAGATTTCAACTTAATTTCAATCACCGTCTTTAAAAAATTTAAGCATGCTGACTAGTCGCCGACTACAAATATGGCCGACTAGTCGGTACATCATTACTACAAAAATCTAAACTTACATTTACAAAATGAATAGGAAATAGTAGGATCAGCACTGTAACCTTTCAGTGAGAAAACTGCAGATACACAACTGATGATATTTGTAATAAGTTTAAATAATAGCGCAGCTGAGCATTCTGTCAGCGAAATATATAAACAAAACAGCGGACAAACAAACAGCGAAGCCTCTGACAAAACCTAGTTTAAAATAAAAGCGAAAATAAATATAGATAGGTACATAAAGAAAAGATTTACTATACCTTATTCAGAAACTTGTAAACACGTAAAGATGGTTATCGTAAAACTAAAAATTATCAAAACTAGAAGGCTAACTAGATTAGGCACTGATTAGTTTAGATAACTATCTAACTTTTACACAAAACGAAGAATTTCTGAAACAATCATTAACAATAAAACATGTGTACACACTTCCTTTAACAGATAACGTTATCATTAGTAAACTTATATTGAATTTCTTAACATATTTATACCCCTACACTTCCTAGTTATTTGTCTGGATCGCCGATTCGTATCTGCGACGCCATGACAGATCTAGCCAATCAATTTAACGAGGAGCGGCGCCAAACGCAAATATTGTAACTTAATTGTATTATGTAAAGGTGAAGCGATTGTGTAAGCGGATAGCGGCTGATACATGGGAGATTTTAAAGTTATAGGTGAATGTGGAAGAAAACTGCCAAATTAGTTCCGCGTTGATGGCGCTAGGTGGTTGTTACTTTAATTCAACAGAGTTTCTTGTCAAAACTTTGCTGCGTTACGGCGCTAAGACTGTCGCGCCTAGTCGTTTTTCATTCAAGATCACTTTGACAAGTGACAAACACTCAGCGCTCTCTCGCGGCGAAGCTTCTCGCAAACAACCACTTAGGACATTTGTAGCGCGTTGCAGAGAATAACGCTCTGTACTAATCGTATATTTATCATATGGAGGATAATCAAGTTGCAGCGACGCGAGCAATTTTAAACATTGAATAAATAATACTATGTTGAACAGATATTGCTTAAAACGCCTTTACCAAAATAGGGAAATAAAGTCATTGATACCCAAGTATTGCTTACATATTTTCCTCTTACGGGAAGAAAACCTTACTGAGCAACCGTAGCACGAGCTAGACACGATTAGTATTTGAAGTGTGCACCGTGAATGTCCCATATAAAGCCGTATTAAGTAAAAATAAATATGTATCGGTCATTTTCCTTTCGTAGTAGTCAGAGCTCCGGGAGGTATTTTATGAATTCATGCACAGCAAGACGTCGACTGTAAAGAAAGATAGAATAATAATGCTTCATCTTGTCTTGTCGGTCTTTTAAAGGGATCTAATAGGCAACATAGTTGCAAAATATGTATAAGTATTGGAAATAAAGTTTAAATCGACTGCAAAATTAATTAAGTAGAAAAGACATGGTTTGTCTGTGACCCGTGTGAGAAACTGATTCTTCTGAAAAATAAAACAATGAAACTGGAATGCCTTTTTTAGCAGATAGAAAAGGGTTGAACCAAAAACAATAAATATTACGATTTATTCGTCGCTTACAATGAGACCTATCCCAAATTAACACAGTAGCATTCCAACTTTAACCAAAACTGAACCGTATCACAGTGCATATAACATCCAAATTCGCGAAGAAAACATTTTCCCTTATTAGACAGGATTAAGTTAATACGAGAATTATTAGAATTATTTCTAATGTAACAGTGAGTGAGTTGTTTTGTGGCGTTTGAACCGGTCGTAGTAGTGTTTTTGAACGTAAATGATTGTTGAATACATTTTAAATGGGTTCGCAATTAAATTGTGATAAATTATCCTGGAACTCGATCCGCTAAATTATTTTGCGAATGCGGACGTGGTATTGAATTAAATAATTCACTTACTGACTACGAAATTGAAATGAAACTTTAAAAGGTTTCCGCAGACAGGCGCGATGCCGGTAGAACAATGTTAATGAAGTTTTCATGTATAAATTATTCCAACTTTATGCCGAATCCACGATTAATTGAATACAAAAAGTACCGTAACTAATACAAACATCAACAAATACTGAGAATTCTTAAAAGGGTGAAATGGTTAATTAACTGTTATCAAATTCCTCACTGAATTTGGGTCACTTACAATTTGAAAACTAAGGTGAATGTACCAGTTGTCGTACAAAAAATAAACCGGCTTTAATCCTTCTTTTTAAATAACTATTTAGTTTTATCATTAAACTGGTTGTTTATCGTACGAAAAATGAGCACAGAACATAACGTTAACAAGTTTCATTTTATTAATGCATCTGGTAGCAATACCTACACGAAGGAAAATTTAACCAATATGTCGCCTAAAGGCGATTACAAGTGCGGGCTTATGATTAAACGAGACCGGATTACACAAGAGAAGTTCGTACTTACCTACTATTACTTGTGCATTATGCAATCTAGCCTCTCCAGCAGATTGGACTTCACTTTGGATCAAATTTTTGAACAAATTGTTGGAAAGAGAATGCATTACGATGATAAGACTCAGTCGCTATAATTTTACACATTTAGATCTATCATTAATAAGCAAAATACGTTCTACCTTATGGTTCCCGACTCCCTTAAATTTTAAAGAGTTATTTTATTAAAAAAATATAATAAAATTAACACATCACAATCATTTGTATGTCTATGTACAATTTCAAATTGCATTTGCCAAAAGAGCTTAAAATTAAACTTTTTATTTTTTCTGTATTTTTGCGATAATCGGCAAAAGGAATTGTTACTAATCTATTGGTAATATTGGCCAAGCTATAACAAGGCAAGACTCTCATCCAACATTGGCGCATGTGGTGCAGCATATGATTATCGACTTCGCAACAAGTTGGTCAGTAGAGTAATGAGAGGTGATCTATTGATCAAACATATTGTGCATTCGAAATTAAAGAGTACAACTTCAACATTGTGCAAGCAATCTGAACTTTATTCCCAAACCCGTAAAGATGCTGCAATAGTGTTAATTTACAATCGTTTTAATGTAGAATTATATTTGATAAAAAGGTTCAATAAGTTCAAGGGACCGGAGTTTGCAATAATCACGTGCGAACAGGTATTGTTAGTCAGTAATCATGTTAATTCATCTAGTAATTTTATGTTAGCAAATCATCTCTAGAAACACGTAAATATACACAATGAACTTTGAATAAACATACATACGTTCTATATTATATTATGCGTTTCTTCTTAATACCTTGTTCTTGCCAGCGCTATACCCTTTCATTTCAACAGGGATTGTTTGATGATCCGTTTTGTTTGCTTGATATAGATAACTTCTCTTCTTTTTATCTTCGAGTCTTATCACTTGCTATTTCATTTGTAATTCTAAGACTTGATATCGAAGATGTTAAAAATTACTACATGAATATAATTCTTACAAAACAGAACCTGCATCCCGAATTGTGTAACGCACTTTCTATTAGAATCTCAAGGATATCGAAGGTAATTCCCAATATAATGCTTCATACAAAATTCCTAATCCATTGTTTCATTCGTGAAAAAATCGTCTGCTCGAAAACTTAACAAGGACGCAATGAAAGTTATTGAATTTTCAAAATAAAAAATAATATCATTGTGAGTTACGCAATTACCTCCCTATAAGAACAATAACCAAGTGAGCACCAACCACTTCATAAATCTATTTAAATCTTTAATTTAGGAAAGCCAATAACCGATAACTAACAAAGATATACATGTACATAATTAAAACTCCAACAAAGCAGGTAAACACTGAAATTACAATTTCATATCCAAATATCGGAAGGTACACAAATAAATCGTTTCATCGGGATGTTTCCGAATAAAAGCCATTCAATTATGTTTTCATTCCGATCCTCTGTTCACGACTACAGTAATATGATGGCTAACGAGTATTACGTAAAACTTTATCTGCGTATTTATTTCAGGTTGTTGTTTTATTTTTGAATATTCAATACGTGAATGTTGAGTGTGTGTATTGAAACAACGTTTATTGATTGTGTTGATAGTCGCTACTATGTATATAATGTTATGTAGTTAATTAAAAAAAGACACTGTTCAATAATTATATGCAGCTTCCTTTTCTATATTGGCTTCCTATTTCTTTTTATTTTACTCCCTTGGTCTTATAACATTAAGATTTTATCTGACCTAAAAAAAATAGTCTGGTCGCTTGTCTTAAGGCTATTACCCTGCTCAATGACCTCGATGATTTGATGCCTGCGCCTGCTACGGGGATATGAACGTACTGCAATAAAACGAACTAAAGATTAAGCAAGAACACAGATGTGTCGCAGAGTTGTCATTGTTTTTGCCTATTTTGATTCGCTCTCTGAGAGCCATAATATTTGTACTTTCAACATAATTTAAATTTATTTTGAAATTTATAAATGATGCTAGATTTCATTAGTGATTTTATTGAACACGGTTATTATTACATGATACATTCTGAAGGTATGATGATGACCAGGCAAGTGCTTATCGGTTCTAAGTAACGGAAATAGTTAGGATGACCCAGCTTTCAACATTTATCTGATTGAGCACGAGTACTACTACATGATACATTCTGAAGGTCTGATGATGACCAGGTAAGTGTTTACCGGTTCTCAGTAACAGAAATAGTTAGGATGACCTAGCTTTCAACACTTATCTGATTGAGCACGGGTGCTACTACATGATACATTCTGAAGGTCTGATGATGACCAGGTAAGTGTTTATCGGTTCTCAGTAACAGAAATAGTTAGGATGACCTAGCTTTCTACACTTATCTGATTGAGCACGGGTGCTACTACATGATACATTCTGAAGGTCTGATGATGACCAGGTAAGTGTTTATCGGTTCTCAGTAACAGAAATAGTTAGGATGACCTAGCTTTCAACATTTATCTGATTGAGCACGGGTGCTACTACATGATACATTCTGAAGGTCTGATGATGACCAGGTAAGTGCCTATCGGTTCTCAGTAATCACAATAATAAATATCATCCGATAGCAGATTTACACCTTATAGGTAAACAAGATCAGATTAAATTTGCTGGCAAAACTTCACATACGTGATGGGTATCGGCCAGCTAATTTAATTTGACCGTATATTTTCCATTATTTAGTAATAAAGTTGGATGTCTGATGTATTTCGACTATGCCGCGGATGCAAAAGTTTGGCATCAGGACACTTGCACGAAAGACAGTTGCGCGAAAAACTTGCGAAAATTAAATTTCTTTACATCATCACGCCTGTATTCTATCAAAGGGTTGGGCAGGCATGTAGCAGACTAGAAATCAACAGTCCAATTAGACGTCAGTAGTGATCGTCGTAGTTTTTTTACAGCACATTTTTTTCTTTCTCTATTAGGTAGGTAGGTACCTACCTATATTTTCGTTATGGGTGTCGTTTTCAGGGTTTTTGGGGCATCAAAAGCCGATGGTGTGGTCAAAATGAAAATCCAAGATGGCGGCCAAGAAAATTTTCGAATTTTCCATCATGGGTGTCACTGTCAGGGTTTTTGGGGCATCTAAAGCCGATGGTAGGGTCAAAATGAAAATCCAAGATGGCGGCCAGGAAAATTTTCGAATTTTCCATCATGGGTGTCGTTTTCAGGGTTCTTGGGGCATCTAAAACCGATAGTGGGGTCAAAATGAAAATCCAAGATGGCGGTCAAGAAAATTTTCAAATTTTCCGTCATGGGTGTCATTGTCAGGGTTTTTGGGGCATCCAAAGCCGACGGTAGGGTCCAAATGAAAATCCAACATGGCGGCCAGGAAAATTTTCGAATTTTCCATCATGGGTGTTGTTTTCAGGGTTCTTGGGGCATCTAAAGCCGATGGCGGGGTCAAAATGAAAATCCAAGATGGCGGCCAAGAAAAGGTTCAAATTTTCCATCATGGGTGTCATTGTCAGGGTTTTTGGGGCATCTAAAGCCGATGGTGGGGTCCAAATGAAAATCCAAGATGGCGGCCAGGAAAATTTTCGAATTTTTCATCATGGGTGTCGTTTTCAGGGTTTTTGGGGGATCTAAAGCCGATGGTGGAGCCAATTTGAAAATCCAAGATGGCGGTCAGGATTTTTTTTTAATTTTCATCATGGGTGTCATTTTCAGGGTTTTTGGGGGATCTACAGCCGGTGGTGGGGTCAAAATGAAAATCCAAGATGGCGGGAAACATTTTTTTTGAATTTTCCATCATGGGTGTCGTTTTCGGGGTTTTTGGGGGAACTAAAGCCGACGGTGGGGTCCAAATGAAAATCCAAGATGGCGGCCAAGAAAAGGTTCAAATTTTCCATCATGGGTGTCATTGTCAGGGTTTTTGGGGCATCTAAAGCCGATGGTGGGGTCCAAATGAAAATCCAAGATGGCGGCCAGGAAAATTTTCGAATTTTTCATCATGGGTGTCGTTTTCAGGGTTTTTGGGGGATCTAAAGCCGATGGTGGAGCCAATTTGAAAATCCAAGATGGCGGTCAGGATTTTTTTTTAATTTTCATCATGGGTGTCATTTTCAGGGTTTTTGGGGGATCTACAGCCGGTGGTGGGGTCAAAATGAAAATCCAAGATGGCGGGAAACATTTTTTTTGAATTTTCCATCATGGGTGTCGTTTTCGGGGTTTTTGGGGGAACTAAAGCCGACGGTGGGGTCCAAATGAAAATCCAAGATGGCGGCCAGGAAAATTTTCGAATTTTCCACCATGGGTGGCGTTATCAGGGTTTTTGGGGGTGCT
Source organism: Antitype chi (assembly GCA_947359405.1). Classification (NCBI taxonomy): domain Eukaryota; kingdom Metazoa; phylum Arthropoda; class Insecta; order Lepidoptera; family Noctuidae; genus Antitype; species Antitype chi. The sequence continues at coordinate 18,120,193 of OX375817.1, read as the reverse complement.
AACGCCGATGGTAAAGTCAAAATTAGGGATGGACTGAACATGGATTTCACCGAATATGAACATTCGGCCGAATGTTTGGTAAATCTTTTACCGAACCGAATATTCGGCATTTTTGATTCCCTTACGTAAACAATACAGGTCTGAACTTGTGTACGCAAAGCGCATGGATTGGCGCCGGACCCTCCCGCCTGCTGCCCCCGCTGTATCCGATGTTGTTATTGCGTCATCTAGTAAGGAGTAAAACTTCGCCACGTACATTTGTTAAGGTTATTTTTATTTGAAAAGTCTACTTACTTCATTAGGTTTTTTTGCTTGGTTTAATTGTTGTGTACCTAATTTATATGAGCGGAAGAAGGAGATCGAGTATATGTACTTATTTTGGATGGATTCAGATTTCCTCTGATGAGCAGCTTGGCAAAAATATTTCTTTCAGCTCCAGGAAGCTAGATTTACAGTGAACGTTTGTTTTCCGAAGCCTGCAAAGTTTATGAGCGGAAAAACGGAACAAACTGTTGCCAAATAAAGCTGAGCAGATTGATTTTTTGCACCACAGCTTGCCTCTTGTGAATTTTAAATATTGAATTATACTTTTCTGACAATAATTATGTAACTAAATAATAGTGTGCGTTTTCTTTTTTATTAAATATTCTACTTTCATCCAACTTAGTGATTTGTTCAAGACTTAAATTATTAGATTCCTATTAGTTTATAGAAAATTCACCTTCTTGTAACTTTAATTAAAAGTTAATAAAATGTGATTTCTTAAGGTTATGTTCCTACAATATAATATTGGATTTGGTCTCATAAAGATATCATATTTGTCTTACTGGCACTAATATAATTGAGTAGTTTCGTCTGTTTATGGGTAATTGATGAATCTCTGAAATGAAATGTTTTTTCTGTTTATTTTCAATAAATAATTTTGGCTGCACTAAGAAAAAAGAAACTATAACTATGATTCATAACCTACTGTAATGTTGATAATTCATGCAACTATTTCTTACGATAAATATTGAAAAAAAAAAAAAACTTGTTTAATTTCTTACAATAAAGACCTGGTTTTAATATATTATTTTATTATAAAGAGTTCACTGTAGCTTAATCCCAAAATAGCTGTGCATACTAATATTTGCTTTTTAATATCCATCTTGTTTAACTGTTAATGAAAATAAAGCTTTAGTGTCAACAAAAACCTAAACCTGCACTGTAAATTACTTAACCTCATAAAAATAACACTTTTAACACTCGACTCATGCTCAATCATACACGGCTCAAAACAGTAACAAACTTGAACAATTTTTTTTTTTTTCTAATGAAAGAAAGGGACTTTTCCAAAAGACATCAACGCGCGACTCATCCGTGTGCTCAAGCGTTCGGTGACGATGACGCGAGTTCCATGATTTTTGCTCACCCAAAAAGTGCTCAACGCGCCTAAAGAAGTTTTCACTTCAAAAACTTTGAGTACCACTATACCGAACATTCGGTGATTTAGCCGAATATTCGGCCGAATACAAATATTCGAGAAACCTGCTGAATATGCCGAATACCGAATATAAAACGAATATTCGGCCCATCCCTAGTCAAAATGAAAGTTCAAGATGACTGGCAAGAAAATTTTCGAATGTTCCATCATGAAAAACGACATCCATGTTGGATTTTTTTTAATTTTCTTGGCCGCCATCTTGGATTTCAGTTTTGACCCCACCACCGGCTTTAGATCCCCCAAAAACCCCGAAAACGACACCCATGATGGAAAATTCAAAAAAATTGTTTCCCGCCATCTTGGATTTTCATTTTGACCCTACCACAGGCTGTAAATCCCCCAAAAACCCTGAAAATGACACCCATGATGAAAATTAAAAAAAAAATCCTGACCGCCATCTTGGATTTTCAAATTGGCTCCACCATCGGCTTTAGATCCCCCAAAAACCCTGAAAACGACACCCATGATGGAAAATTCGAAAATTTTCCTGGCCGCCATCTTGGATTTCAGTTTTGACCCCACCACCGGCTTTAGTTCCCCCAAAAACCCCGAAAACGACACCCATGATGGAAAATTCAAAAAAAATGTTTCCGGCCATCTTGGATTTTCATTTTGACCCCACCACCGGCTGTAGATCCCCCAAAAACCCTGAAAATGACACCCATGATGAAAATTAAAAAAAATCCTGACCGCCATCTTGGATTTTCAAATTGGCTCCACCATCGGCTTTAGATCCCCCAAAAACCCTGAAAACGACACCCATGATGGAAAATTCGAAAAAATTGTTTTCCGCCATCTTGGATTTTCATTTTGACCACACCATCGGCTTTTGATGCCCCAAAAACCCCGAAAACGACACCCATGATGAAAATTTCGAAAATATAGGTAGGTACCTACCTAACAAAAAAAGAAAAAAAATGTGCTGTAAAAAACTAAGACAGTCACTACTGACGTCTAATTGGACTGGTTATTTCTAGTCTGCTACATTCCTGCCCAACTCTTTCATAGAATACAGGCGTGATGATGTAAAGAAATTTAATTTCCGCAACTTTTTCGCGCAACTGTCCGATCGCGCCTGTGGATCCGCGCATGTGTCTTTCGCGCAAGCGGATTCGCGCCAACGGGTAGGTGACATTATCAGTCACCAGGGTCTCCATGAGCTCTTTCAAATGAGTCCAAACACGACGGTTCTACGTAGTGCCGTCAATGAGATCCTATACCCACCTTCGGAGTCCACCACCAGGTAGGTGACATATCAGTCACCAAGGTCTCCATGAGCTCTTTCAAATGAGTCCAAACACGACGGTTCTACGTAGTGCCGTCAATGAGATCCTATACCCACCTTCGGAGTCCACCACCAGGTAGGTGACATATCAGTCACCAATGTCTCCATGAGCTCTTTCAAATGAGTCCAAACACGACGGATCTACGTAGTGCCGTCAATTAGATCTCATACCCACCTTCGGAGTCCACCACCAGGTAGGTGACATATCAGTCACCAAGGTCTCCATGAGCTCTTTCAAATGAGTCAAAACACGATGGATCTACGTAGTGCCGTCAATGAGATCCCATACCCACCTTCGGAGTCCACCACCAGGTAGGTGACATATCAGTCACCAAGGTCTCCATGAGCTCTTTCAAATGAGTCCAAACACGACGGTTCTACGTAGTGCCGTCAATGAGATCCTATACCCACCTTCGGAGTCCACCACCAGGTAGGTGACATATCAGTCACCAAGGTCTCCATGAGCTCTTTCAAATGAGTCCAAACACGACGGATCTACGTAGTGCCGTCAATGAGATCCTACACCCACCTTCGGAGACCACCATCAGGTAGGTGATATCATCAGTCACCGAGGTCTCCATCCTCCATCAAACGAAATTCTAAAGATAACGATAAAAAAATAACAGCATAGAAATAATAGTGTATCTACTAAGCTCTCCTAAACTATTGGTAAGTACCTAGGTACTTATCAAGAGTTCGGCCACGCTTCACTTTACATTTATTCTTTTATTTAGACAAATTCAAACTTATTCTATGATGAGTTCAAAACACAAAACGAAACTAAAAATTACTTTATATATATTTACAAACTTAATTTATATTCTTATTTTACGAAATATGTATAATTGTATTATTTACAATATGATTTAATTCAGAAAATATTCAAAACGTGAAGTTTAGGATTTAATTTGCAAAAAATAACGCACGTATAGTCCACCCGTCGCAAGAGTCATCGAGACACTGACGCGTCGCGTTCTGAGTATGCTTCACGCGGATTTTCGGGTTTTTATTTATTATTTTAAAATTTTAAAAGAAATGCGAAAAAGTATTCAATACAAATTGTTAAGTACGTCATTACGTATTTTTTGGTATAAAATTCATGCCGAACTATTCAGCCGTTACAGAGACAAATTGCAATTTAGGTTCAAAAAGGACCTTTTTACTAGAATTTTTTCCTACAATTTGGGAGAGTTTATTAAAATTTTAATCAATACAATTCATTTGTAACGACCTTAACTATAACATATATTTTTTGTATGGAAAACGCACGAAAGGATTCATCAACAAATTTCAATAAACATACGGTATTTTTGGGATTTGACCAAGGTGATCCCCTTAACCTCATACTTTTTTATTTTGTTTAGACATGTCTTCTGTATGTTCATTGCGTGTTACTTAGTTTCTATACTTAGGACATTCGTGCTCGTCTCCACCTATTCATATTTTATGTTTAAAATATTACTCGTATAATGCGAACAATTTGTCTCAAGTCTGAACAGAAAAGTCATAACCATTTATAACTCTGATTAATGGTCGTGTCTCTTCAAATTCGGTATAAACAAAGTTCTACTTCAGCAACTATGTTGCTTTATCAAAGTAAATAATACAGTCCTACACCGAACCGTACTCCGGTGTCGGTCTCCGGACTCTCCGGTTATCTATAACGATTGTTCAGTAATGGAAAGACGCACTCCATCTGATTCACGCCAATGCCCGCTAGATGCCGCCTGTTCCGATGCCGGGCATCGATAACGGCCGATAGATTCCACTACCGCGATATCCCGGCGCCAAATAAAACTTTATTTCAAATCGATTACTCGGGTGAATATCGATTGTTATTCCAGTGAGCGAAGAAACCTTGGCAAACGCCTTTAAAACGACAAAGACGAGGCTTGAAAATAAACGTAGTTCGTGATTTTACCAATCATTTATTTTTAATGTTCACGCAATGTTTCAATTACACTAATAAATAAGGTCATATATTTTGTCCCTTGATAAGATACTGTCCAAATTGTTAAACGGCTACTATCAGTAGTTTCTAGTTTATTGTACTTACGCATTTTACGCATCTATTAAATGATAAAAACGCGACTACTTTATAGGTAGTAAATTATCAATAATATACCGGATTATTACCGGGACAATAAAGAAATTTTATAGGTGCGAACCAGCATTGAATAATCTCATAAATGATATTCTATATTTTCCGGAATGGGATGATATTTGGCACATTCACCCTGGTATATCATGTTCTGTTATTTTTTTTAAATAACTTTCCTCTAGATATTTATGTTGTCGAACGATACTGCTGGAAATAATGATAAATGATAAATGATTTTATTTCTGTAAGTAGGTTCGTACAAACACTTTTACACGTCAAACATATTTTTTTAAACTAGATGAGGCCGGCGTTTCCTATCTGACTACTCTGAGAAGAAAGGCCGAAACAAACTCAGAGGTCACAGTCTCTTTTAAAGTCCAGACATAATCTTGGTCAGATCATATGAAGACCATGTGGATTGGTGTCTGAAATGGTCTTTTGAGGAAAGAACCACACAGATTGAGTGGATTTAATGTCTCTCCACGTGGCATTTATACAGGGTGATTGGAAGATGGGTGCAAAGCTTTAAGGCGAAGATAGTACAGACAATTTAGAACCATTTAAGCTATGGTTGTCTTAGACGAAGTCTTACCAAATATTTTTAACCAAATTTTTAAGTTTTTTTTCGGAAATTCTCAAAATTTAATGTAAACTGCATAATTATGGCCAAATTGAATGATAAATGAATTCATTTTTATTTATTTAATTAAAGTAATGTGTAAGCAATCAAGCAAAACATGTTTTAGGCTTCTGTGTCATTAGACATTTTTTTTACAGACATTTAAAGCTCAGAAAAAATAAAAAATTGGTACAATACGTCTTTTAAACCTTGTTAAAAAAAAAATTTGGTAAGACTTCGTCTAAGACAACCATGGCTTAAATGGTTCTAAATTGTCTATACTATCTCCACCTTAAAGCTTTGCACCCATCTTCCAATCACCCTGTATATCTCTAAATAGACAAGTCGCTGTTTTCGTCTGTTACTACTTATCGCTTACTACTTACTTCTAAACCACGCCACAGATTTTGATATGGTATTCACTGTCATTTAGAGAATTTCTTCCGGAAGGTTTGTATATCTATAACACATGCATATTAAACTTACACAGTCATATTAAAGCAATCTGCAAAGTAGGGACGGGTTGCTATTTACCTATATTGTAATCATTCCAAACATCTATATAAAAATCATGTAAACCAACATACTTAAAAGAACCTAGACTCCCACAATCAATTCTAAATCTAAACAACAATACATTACAACAGTTCTAGATAAACAAAACACTACCGTACGTGTAACATACTTTATCACCTACAACACAAATTGTCCAAATTATCTTATCTAAACATTTTGACACCCAATTTGTACAGCGGGGTTCGCGAGCGGGCCCCGTGGCACCTCATATCCGCCGGGTATTACACTCTCACGTTCGGGTGACACGGAGCTGCTAAATTGGAGGATGTTCACAATAGTCCCAATGTTCACACTCATTAGTATCAACATCAACACTCATATGGTAATAGTATGGTGATATTTTGGGGCTTATAACTACTGGTAATGTTATATCGTATTATTGATTAGCTCTGAAAGATGTCATGTCATATTATTTCAATTTGAACTGACAAAACCAAAATAAGCGTTATTTATAATTACATCTTATTATAGAAGATTCCAAGCAACCACAGGCAGTTGCTAAGAAAAACCGTAGAAATAGACACAACCTATAAAAGTAAAGCATGTAAAAAACCTAAAATGTACCTAATAAAGTGTCGAACTGTCTACTAGCTTCTGTGTTCCCTTCCACATTTAACCCGCCTGCCTTAAACAAGAGTAAATACTAAATACCCATCTTCTGGGCACGCTTGTTCCATCATAGACCTCAACCACAGCGTCATGCGTGATAAAAAATGGAGTTCATGAAAAAGAACTCATCGGGAAATAAAACAAACCTCTTTAGTGTCATATAGGAAACTAACAAACAAATGAACGCAGTTTAAAAGGAGATGTTCCATTTTTAAGTGACAAAAACCAATTTAGATCAGTGACATCCAAAAACAAAACTTTAAATTATTTTACAAAAACATATTACACAACTGATGTGGGGGCTTGTGACTAAGTAATATGAGTCGCACGGGTCGATAGATCAGGTTAAGCTACGCTTGCCGCGGTTAGTCCGTGGATGGCTGAAGATCTTTACATACTAAGACCTCTCCGTGCCTCGGAAAGCACGTTAAGCCGTTGGTCCCGGTTGTCATTCGTGGATCTTTGACAGTTGTTACGGGTCGTCTGAACCCCGAAAGTCTGACAACCAGTCTTATAAGGTCAGATAGGCAGTCGCTCCATGTAAACTATTGGCATTCAGCTGTATCCAGTTAGACTGGAAGCCGACCCCGACATAGTTGAAAAAAGGCTAGACAGATGATATTACACAACTGATGAACTGACAGTCCCACCACATGATAGAACTGTCGGCAGTTCCCACAAAAACTTTTCACTCAGGTGAACTGTTGAACTAGTTGCTAGTTTTAATATTTCACGTTTTGAATGCGCTTCAAAACTAGTTGAAAAGCTTTGTTCGTACTGTTATATAAAATGGAAAGTATGGAGTTATGAGAATTAGTGGGAGAGGTAATGTCTCATTGTTACTTCAACTTGGAGATATTAATGATGTTTTTGTTGCTACTTAAATATTTTGGTGTTATTTCTTCACTGTCTTTAAATAGGTAAGGTTATCTTTATCAGTGATTTAATACAAAGTTAGTCTCACGAAATGTTTGCGTTTTGGTATCAACATTCCAGTTTTAATATTAACGTCATCAAACTTGATGTTTTTTGAAGCAATCGAAGTATGACAAGAAATCTTGGCACAACATGGGAATTCAAGATACCGCTAATAACTTTCAAAATTGAAATCCTAATTTAATTTGCAATAGATACAAATTCAAACGCATTTTAGAACAACTTACAAGTTACACAACACAAAACAATAAAACCGTATCCCCAATCTACTACATAATATTTATCCTACCTAACAATGATTTCAGGACAGCCAATTACATTTTGATTTACAACATAATGTTTAATAAAGTACCACCTAGTTATATTTATTGCGGGCGCACAATAAAGACATAAATCGCATGTTGACAGCACCATTAACTGGTGCTCTCACCACATCTCTGACTTCTGATACGGCAAGCTGCCTGCTCACAACTATTGAGACTTAGAGGTCCTTTTATATTATTTTTACTATTATTTTCATCGTCTTTAACTCGTGTTAAGGTTAAGCTCTACTTGCAGTGGTCGGTTCGTGGATGGGTGACCATCCATTACATAATGACCCCTCCATGCCTCAGAAACCGTCGGTTCCTGATGTCGATCGTAAATTTTAACTCTTGCCAAAGGTCGATCGGATCGTGTTACCCAGTAACTGGGTAGTAAAGCTCACATAGGAAGTCGTTCTATGTAAAATACAGGTATGCAGCTGCATCTGGTTAGTATGGAAGCTGACGACAACATAGTTGGGAAACGGCCAGGCAGATTTTTACTATTATTTATAAAAATTTACGAGGCTCTTTCAAAGTTAGGACTCGAGAATTTTGTATGGATTTATGTGCAAACTTTAATGTCTTATTGAAAAGGATGAAAGCAATAAAAAAGGTACGTGACTTAAGTATGGCAGAAATTGTAATATTTTAAGAAGCCAATTCTTATTCGATAAGCTCTCAGCTTCTGGAATACTAAGATCTAGACCGATTTATCTGATCCATAATTTGGCTTCACTCTCAAGTAAAAATGTATTCTAAGGTTTTCCAATAGCGAAAAAAAGCCTTTTTAAAAAGTATCGGTAATATCAAAGAAGGACAAATTAATATTCCCGCATCCTTACTAATATTACAAATGCGAAAGAAACCATATCTGTCTGTCTATTAATTAGCTTCACTTAAATTTGACATACAGGCAGACCATCAGGTTAGGGCATAGGATACTTAGGGGATTATATAGGGATTTTGCATCCTGGACGTCCAGCCGTGGGATAGTTTCCGACCACAATGAGAGTGAAACCATGAATTAAAGCTAGTATCATATAAGGACAGATATTCCCGCATCTATATATATTGCAGACTTATGCAGATATTATGTCCGCAATCTCTGCATATTTGTTATTTGGCCAGCGTCCAAGATGTCTCGAGGAATGGCCGATGTATTTGCTTATGTTTCTCTTTATGTCCCCTCATTATTCCACTGGACTGGTCTGGAACTTTGGAGGTGAAGAGCAAAGATATTAAAGAGTTATGGGAACATATTTTGTCTTTGTAACTGTGTAAATGGAGTAGGGATTAACGGGGTTTGAGTATAAGAGACAGAGTTCTTGTATTGTTTTGAATGTAGTTATTGGGATTTTTAATCAAATATTTGTCAGTAGCAGCCGGAAGACTGGATTTATTTATTTATTTAACCATTTATGCACACACATATAAACAGACAAGAAGAAAGGAACAGAAAAATACGTACAAAGGTAATGCTTATTTCTACAGAAATCTCTTCCAGCATACCTGCGATAGGAGAGAAGATAACAGAGATGTAGACAACGCGTGTAATAACAATAGAAGGAAAATCATAAAATTACGAATTAAACTCTAATTTAAAAATATACATACACACATAATATGAGAATATACATACATACTAATATACATACATACTTCTAAAATAAATATCACTAAAATATATATAATTATAATGTAATTTAATTAATAAATACAACTATGACCCGATTTGTGCCCGGTTAAAGCAATATACGCAAATTTTTTTTGGGTGGGCAATCATCAAGTAACTTCTCCCACTCTGGGTGGAGCAGGACTGTCAGACTTTTACTGACTAAAACCCAGCCGTGTTCCCTCAGTTGCCTGTGTGCCAGAGGCCGCGGTATCTCTTTCGAACAGCACCAGTTCTTGCTGACATCTCTTTGAGGCGCGCGTGGAACACAACGCACCGTCGACCCGGGCTTGGTCCTTACCGGACAGCGAGCTACCCATTACTCGCCGTCCCGCAAGCCCGCGCCTACGGTGGCCGGGTATCAGCCTGGGATTCCCGACGCCAAGGCAATATACGCTCGCCTCCTATTTTATGGCACTTAACATTACTAGCGAAATATGGGTGTACTAAGTATAGGAACACCTCTGCGGCAGAGATAGGACAGGTTGGGCAGAGGCTCTACCTAACTTTTCGTGATTTACAGACGTGATGTTATGTATGTATTGTTATTCTGTTTATGTAATTGTGATCAAAATATAGTTAGCTAGGGAGTTTTTAAATAAATATTATGAGAATATATAGTTGTATTTAATTTAATCTCTGGTAGTTTTACAATAGCATGGTCTTATATCGTTCTATTACTCTAGAACAGACACAAAACAAAAAAAAATTGTCAACTAATCGTTAAACAAACATCCTAGAATTGTTTGCTTCTTTTTATCTAAATAGTAGGTACTACGAGTACAGAATAGTTATGTAGACACGAAGTAAATAATGCTCTTGAAATAGCAAATTCTAATGACGATAAACAAGTCGCAGTGTAGATGACAAAACTTCAAGGATAAAATATCCCACGGTATCCAAAATTACATTTAAAACAAAACAAACTAGAATAAACACGAGAAAGTTATTCATAATTTAGTTAATTGCGCCACCGGGCCACAGTAATAGGCCCTAATGAAATAATTGGCGGTATCCGCTGATCGGCCATGTGACATCGTCCGTGACGATGCTATCGCTAACTATGCTGTTACTGCACCAAACGATGGTTAAATTGAAAGTAAATGTGATAGCAATCGGTTTGATGGTAAAACGGACCCTTGTAATGGGCTTAACGGGATAACGCCTAAGAGTCGTTTGGAAAGAATTATTTTTATATGAGCGAGGATACGGCGAGGTTCTTTGTTTATTTAGGTACTTTTATTCGCTCATTTTAAGTAAGTAAACGAATCTGTATATCTACATCATCATACAAATAAAAAAGTGTATGTTTGTAATATCAAAATAACAGCTTTTTACTGTTACATGTTGTTCATATGAATGTATACACGGTACTTAAAACAGAAAAACTATTTTAAAATGTTTGCTTGTCTGTCGGTCTGTTTGTTCCGGCTTATCTTCGAAACGGCTGTACCGATTTTGACGGGACTTTAACTGACAAATAGCTGATGTTATAATGAACTTTTTGTGTTGGTAACACGTTCCCGTAGAAAAGTTTCCGACATCCACGCGGACGAAACCTTGGGCACAGCTATAAAAACCATATTAGGTTCTAATGAGCTTTGTTAAATTTTGGTGTAAAGCATATTCTGCCTATAACCTACCTAGTCAAATTAGGCGATAACAATGTAATTTTGCCTAATCTATATTTAGAAGGTGAATTAGGTAAGCTTACCTAAAACGAATAGACAAATTCCCCAAAGCTTACCGCGGATACCCTAGACAAAAAGCTTTCCAATTGCTCTTCGCCTACTACTTACTAGCACCAAATTAAGCCCTGTAGCTATCTGTGCATGTATCTATCCAATTAGATGCTTACATGTGTAGTAAAGTAATTAAAGAAGTATGATTATATTAGCTTACTTAACTAATCAGTAATGACGATGTATCAACGTTGTTGTTTTCGTGATATGTGATGAACGTTTGTTTAACATTAATGAATCCAATAATGGGTTGCAAGGACATCGACTCGCAAACTACCACCATGAATTCAACACACAATTCTAGACCCCCTAGCTTAGAAATTTTACATAGGTTATCAAAAAAAAACAGCTGTTTCATAGAAAAGTGCAATTCCTTCGCGGTCAAAATGTATGGAACAGCAATTTTTTTAAGTGAAAACTCCTTTGGCGTGTTGGGCATTTTTTGAGATGGGGAAAAAACAATTGAACTCGAGACACTGTTACTGTTACCGACACCTCTGTATATAAGTACATATTTATATATTGTGCATGTACGTACACCGATACACATGCATGTTGGGATTGTTTGAGATGGGAAAAAACCACAAAATCGCGGCAGTATTACCGTTACCGACACCTCTGTACCTACGAATTTGAAGTGAAAACTTCTTTAGACGCGTTGGGCATTTTTTGAGATGGGAAAAAATAATTGAACTCCCGACACTGTTAAAAAATACACACGTAATTGTTCAAGTTTTCACTTCTGTCAGCACTCCCGGAGTGCCACTGTTTTTTTTTAAATAACTGACGAAAATTTCCAACACAGGAGAGTTTAGAATCATGCACTGAATCCATAGTAAAAGGTTGCGCGTCTTTCCGCGTCAACGGTATACTTTTCCGAATCTTCAGTAAACAAACATTGCTTATGGTTATCAAGATACACAAGTAAATGATTATTCTCTCTTTCCCCGTCATATAACCATTCCATCGTAGTTATCACATACAGTCTTGAGAAGTTGAGACAGTCAAGCAAAAAATGCACATAACACTACAAATAAATCACGACAAATCACGAAATAATGACAGAAACGTATGTGATTACGTATCTTACGCCATCCATCCGCCTATTGAGAACCAGATCCCAACGTAGAAGCCTGCAGATGAAAAAACAATAGAAATCAGCTGTTGCGAGAATGTCCCAGTTGATACAGCCACGCAACGTTGAGTTTATACGATGCAGATTTCTCAAGTAGTTATGGAGACTCGTGTCTTGTTGGATCTAAGTTGGTTTGATTCCTGAATGGATAGTGTGATCGACTGTTTAGCCAATAGGCTAAAAAGTGTGTCAAAGGCAATTCTGAGTTTCATCATATAAAAATCTTACAATTTTTTTGTACTGAAAACCTTATCTCAAAATTCTTCCTGTAAATCCTGTTTGTTTTAGTTTAATAGATACTTGCCGGCATTCTGGTGCGCGTTGAAATTCACGTTTTTCGACCAAAAACAAAAATTTTGTTTAGCAAAATTAATTTCGTTCACGCCATAGCTTGCCTGCGCGGAGACGCGTCTTTTAACACCTCGCACATGCGCCTAGCGAATATAGAATACTTATTCAAAAAATTATAATGCACTTCATCCTTAACTAAAATCTGTTTACAGAGTTCGTTTTAAAAAGGATGGTTATAAATTCGTTTTAATATGTAGGTTGCATTACAAATACTTTAGGTTCATTCATTCAGCTTCACAATTTATGGATCTCTAGCATGATAAAGCGATTTCTTCCCTAGATATATATTTTTATATTGGACGTCTGAAGTTCAGTGCAGCCCAGTGGGCACAGCTCACAAATCACGACTAATCTAGGGACATATCACGACTAACCACATCACTATTATCATCTCACTCGATTCTCACTTCATACTCGTAGACAAGTAGTATATAAGATGGCCGAAATAAAATGAATTGCAGTTCTCACATATATTTTGTTTTAAAATACGAAAGCAATGTAATCAGTAACCACGGGAGTTGCTGATCTGTTCTTCTTCATAGGAATCATACGCTTTGGAACGGAAAACCTGCTTAAATAAAATGTGTGGATATAGTTTATGGAATTTTTGCTAATTCAAAAGTACCCGTAAATAGCGCAAGAAAAACTTTTCATTTTCCTTGTACGGCCATAGACCTGAAAATTTATGGTACAGTTTATTAAATCATCGTATTTTTTTGGGTTTCCCTTCTGAAACTTCTCAGTAGAAGCCCGGAGCCCCCTATTACATGGGACTTAAATATAACTGGCGAAATGTGGATGTATTATAAATACACCTCTGTTACGTCTGTTATTTAAATGTTCTTAATTTCCGTCTATTTATTAATAAATGTCACCGTTTGAGTGGTAGAAGTAGCACTTCTTTGAAATATCCTTTGAGGTCTTTTTCCGAGAATTTAACGAGGTTGCAAGTTGAATTAAACGAGTAATGTCGCCAGTGTCGCTTCAGCTTTAGCAGTTAATTAATTAAAGCGTGCTTCAATTAGACTGTGATGTTAAACAAACAAGTTTATAAATAGGAAGTGCTTCTTCAGAAGGTTACCTACCTCATGGATACGGAAAACATGAACTAAGTGGATAGAAACCATGTTTGTCTTGACATCATTGTTTACTTATTGTACTTCGCATCAGAGCAATTTTTGATACAATTTTGCCTGAGTTCTGTAGGAAATATGAGGGTTTTCCTTACATTATACCGTGAAAGCATCCTCTTGTAACTTGATACGACCTAAGCAAGAAAGAAGAAAGAAAAGAAAATGCGTTTATTGGCATTAAATCATTTAAAAAAATACCTTTAAACTATTTTAAAAAAATTGCCAAAAGGGCCTCAGCTCAGCACAATGTCAGATGAAGGTGGTGAAGGTGAGATGTGATGATGAGGTGTACCCTGTGTAGTCATTTGACATTGTACAGCTGAAAATCAGTGGATTGCAGATGAAAATCAGCGTCAGGTGCACCTGACGATGATTTTCAGCTGCAATCCACTTACCTACCTACCTAGGCACTTGATCATTGATAAATTGAATTTAATTTAATTGTGTTGATAACAGCATATTATCCTTACGTCCTTTCAATTCAGCTGCACCAGCGTGCACCTAGCTTCTGACGTTTCATAAGTGCCCATGCAGGCTTATGTGAAATAAAATATTTTGATTTTGAGCTCTGAACAGGGCTAAGAACAGTTCACACGTATCAAAACGCTGAAACGCTCTCTCCAGCATTCTTCATCCACCAAACTAATTCATCTTAATACACAAACAAATTGACAGCAATACCAAAACTAGTCACCAATAAACCATTCGAGTGAGAGACCAATAGTAGCGCAGTCAATGCATTGTGTGCGCTAGCGGCGCTAGCGAACCCTCGTTTGTTTCACCGGGATGCGCCCGCGCACCTCTTAGTGAAATTGTCCCTCTTGTCACGACGGTACTTCCTGGTGCAGATTTGTTGGACTCGTGCCTTTTATTTTTGATCTTTTCCTGTTCCCTAAAGAAAGATGGCCACCATTTGTGAACTAGATGTAGTGAAAATGTTGTGTTTCTAGATAGTTAAATGTGGAAAGGTGACTTTTATATGAGGCTCTTTGTTTCGTGTTCCATTAAGGTTTATTTATGCGGCATTTATTACAATTATTTTGTTGTTACGTTTCTCTGGTTTATAGAAATGTTTTTTGTTTTGCATTTATAAAGGCCTTCTGCGACAGCTGACTGTTCCTCCAGATGCTTAGTGTTAAAATAATCGTGAATCCCATGAGATATTGTTTTCATAACATAATCAGCCAAAAATGTACCCATGAGTGCTGTAACTCCCCTCTTACAAAAACCATAAGCAAATGTTAAACAATCGTAAACCCAATTCCACTTAGTTCTTTACTATTCTACTTAATTTAGACTCCATAATTATCCATTCTATCTCTATACATAGAACGGCGCCTACAAATTAATTATTCAATTAATTATCCTCGCGGCAGGTCATCGGAATACCTACTGAGCCTTATAAGGAAGATAGGCAGATAACACAATCTCGGACCTGAATATGCGAGGTGACCATTACTTTATGGTAATCTGCGGTCTTTGACTTAAAAGATTCTATGTGAGCTCAAGACGAGGTTAAGCCAAACTCGTAAAATGTTAGCACCAATAGAAAAAAATTACATGGCCTGCTTATTTTTTTCTGATTTTATTGGATCGGTTGCTTATAAACAGCCGTAAGAATATCAGGATTCGTTTAATATACAACGTGGCAATACTGCCAGCCTTTTGGCCATTTTTCAACGACGCGGACGAATTTTGATGCCCTTTGATTCTTTCCCCTCCCTTTTTACACGCTTTATATTAGCTTCACTTGTATGTTTGTTTGTATGTAACCGACTCCTTTGAGCGTGATTTTGACCCACTTTAAACGGTCAGGTTTCATTGAAACTTTGTAAACTTGTCGAGGACCGATGACAATTCAATAATTAAAAAAAAAAATTGAGAAAAAAAAAACAAAAAAAAACACGTGTTTGTAGTTAGCAGAACTAAAAAATTGAAAATAAATAATAGTTTAAAAAACTAAAAAACACGCTTTAAAAACCAAACTAAAAAAGGAGAAAATAATTTAATTCAATTAAAAAGCGTGGGGTGCTTGACATTAATTGATTATAAAAATACCTCAAAAAGCACCCCACGCTTTTTAATTGAATTAAATTATTTTCTCCTTTTTTAGTTTGGTTTTTAAAGCGTGTTTTTTAGTTTTTTAAACTATTATTTTTTATATACTTGTACTTATTATTATTTTAATACTGTTAGCTTTAAAATTATGTAAATATTATATGCACAATGTAGTATAGTTACCTGTTGATTATTTACATTAAGTATTTCTTTTAAACGAGGAAATAAATTACGGAACACTTTCTCATAAAAACTCATATACGTCAGTACTCACTAATTCACCGCACGGGTCTGGGGGATACGAGGATAACCGTGGCCCCTGGCACACAGGCAACGGAGCGGAAGAAGTTATTTAGTTATTTGATGTTTTACCAGAAAAAAAAAACATTTTGACAATTCAACAACATTCATTTCGTTATTTACGTTGTCGAACAGACACATTTTTCGAAGATATGAAGCAATGGATTATGAATATCATTCAAAAAGATTCAGATTAATAGTGTGTTACGCAATTACGGTGCAGTAGGTACTTACTGTTGAATGTTGATGATAAGTAAAGCAAATACTTATGTACCGTAACTAGAGCATATTGACTTCAACCGATTGACATTAATTTCGCAATAACATTATTATGGATTGCAACTTATCAAGTGAATCGCCTACGTTACTATTAAGTAATCAGTTTCCCTCAATTAATTCCGACTACTCGCGTGGGAAGGCACTCGGCTGACGGCAGTTTTTCTTACCAGATTAGCGGCATGATAATGAGGAAATATTTATAGCATAAATACCATGAAATTACACATTAATCGAACCTACTAAGGCTTCCCGTCCTTTGATACGGACAAGTGCAACGTGTAATGTAGCCATTGGTGTAATGCAATATGACATGGATATTATTGTAATACCATGTCTACACATACGACATCGTGGTTTGGGGTATAGCTGTTGTATTCCGCCCCTAAATTGAAGTAATAGGGTATTGTGAATTGTAGGTAATACACATTGGGGGCATGTGATTCCGGCCAACATATAAAGGTCAGTTGAATTTAGTGTAATGACCTAACCCCATGGCCTGAACCATTTTCCGTATAGCACGTACCTAACAAGAAGAAAAGAGAAAAACATATTACGTTTTATAACTTAAGGGACAATCAAATTACACTTCCGCTCCACAGTCCAATTCAACAAACTTTGTTGCACGAATAGTTACAATGCATGTTGCAACAATCCGCAACCAACTTTAAAAGCAGCATTTATAATTCCTATCTCTATGCAAAATTAACCATTTCTCAGTAAAAGACGTCACATGCACATCCTTAAGGGTCTTTAACCACTGTCTTGATAATCATCTAGGCACCTTTATTAACATAACATATCTATGGTCATAGGATAATCTCGGTAAAGTTTATACACTTCGATACACAAACAGTAAACTATTGTTTATTAATTATATGTGCATAAATTAACATTCTGTTCGTAGTTAATTCTGTTTTACGATTGGCTACAGATAGTTGTGGTTTGGTCCAAAGTAAAGTGGTCGCGATTTGCCCGAAATTCAAAAAAAAAGGCCAAAAATCAATCAGTATTCTTATTACTTTTTATTAATTTCGCAAACAGTTGCGAAGTGAAAAATGTGATGGTTCACAAATATTCAAATGGTCACTAATACCATTTCTTTGAGCTCAACATCGAACCCATAGGGTAAAACCAGGATAGTTGCGCCAGGGGTATAGTCGCCCCGATTGTAATTACTTTAGTTTCGCAGATGAATCGCAAGCTATTTTATTAACCTATCGAAAGACTCTCTAACTATCACTAAGTTGACCGTGTCGCATGTCTCTGTGCGATTGCATGGGAAGACAAAATGCGATCAAAGTTTTTGCGGGATAGATGTCCTGTTTCTCAGCGGGGCATCTATCCTAAACGTAATTTATATAGAGTAGGCAACTATCCCCCATGCGGGATAGTTGTCCCAAAATATAGAGGTACGCAAAAATCGCTAATACTCTGGAAATATTAAATATAATGTTTGTTACTTTTTATAAATTTGTTGCTAAAAAACCAAAATATCGGCCAGTTTTACGAATAAAGTATTTTGCTTTTTATATTGAGAGATATAGAGTGATTTGCAAAAGTGTGGCAACTATCCGGCTTTTCCCCTATTTATATCGCGAAAAGTCAAAGCACTGCTCTCTACAGAAATCGTTTTTTTCTACTGTCCTGCGCCTGGGCAAAGGGCTTTCGCCACCTCCTTCCATCATTCGCGAGCCTGCTCGTCCTTCCAGTTTTGACGGAACCTTTCTAGCTTAGGACATGGCAGGACGCCATCTCCTACGTGGTCTATCACGACCCCGCCTCACTGTCCCAGTACACCATTTCTGTGCTATTTCGGCCCTCAGTTTGTCCGGCATGCCATTTAAGTATGGCAGCCTTTCGAGCCACGTCCACTATTGTTGTTTTGGAGTTCAGTATTGTGATTCGACAGCAACCAATATATTGAAAAATGGCATCTTGTAACTAGAATAAAGTAATTTATGAAGGTGGCAGACCTTCAAAAATTACCTCTCCAATATTACCTAAAATACATCCACCCACGACTTACTTTACTACATGTATAGTCCTCCAGACCGTATTTCGGCCAATGGGGGCCAATCTCAACGGAAACTAGCCTCGCCTAGCCTAGCCAATATCGAATCGAACCCAGGACCCCACGCTCAGAAGTCGCGCTTGCGACCGCGAGACCAACGGGGCAGTAATACTACATGACTGTACAGACTGTACAACCGTTACAACATATCATAAACATAGTACTCGTATAATCCATGTCGCTCATAGCCTGCATCCAGCACATCAGCACACACACAACGCGAACATTACTTGTTTTCAGCACAATTTATTATTAACATTCACTGTCTGCCCGTCCGCGTGTATGAACGTTCATTTGTCAAAGCGCGGCGCGTATGTGCTCACTCGTACAATGCAGTGCTAATCATCGTTTGATGCTATTATTGGATTCGATTATGTGGTGAGAATTGCAATCGATTGTGTATTCGATTCTCGGTAACCATTTGTCATTTGTTTTGGATGGCATGGATGAGTTATATTATTAAGGTGTTCGAAATTTTGTTTGGCATCTACTCATTAATCAAGAAAGGCTATCGGGTCGATTGATCAGGTTAACCTACGCTTGCCGCGGATGGGTTATCTTTCGCTCGCTTTCGATCGCTTGCGTGGACATATTTACATACCAAGACCCTCCGTGCCCCGGAAAACACGTTAAGCTGATGGTTCCGGCTGTCTTTCGTGGATCATTGACAGTCGTTACGGATAGTCAGAAGCCCGACTGTCTGACAAACCAGTCTTATCAAACAGTATCGTACTATCCAGTAACTAGGTTGTAGAGGTCAGATAGGCAGTCGCTCCGAAATACTGGTATTCAGCTGCATCTGGTTAGACTGGAAGCCGACCCCAAACTAGTTTGGGAAACGCTAGGCAGATGATGAGTCAGACATGGTCTAATCTAAAAGCCGTAAGTAAGCCTAATACAGTGGTAGTACAGATTTGTTCAGATCAAAAGGATTTGCCAGTCTTTGTAAAAACTTCATGGTCAAAACTTAGGTGAAGTGAGATGAGCTCATATACCACATGCCTTGTTTCACGCTATTGACAGCTCACTCAAAACTCACCTAAGCTATTACAGTGAGATTTCGACAGCATAGTTCGGCTGATGGCAGAACTCACCATATATGTATGCCTTTAGACATCACGAGTAAGTTTTATTCTCATTACAAAAATAATAGTGTTATTACCACAACATTACTATACAATCGTGAAAAACAAAACCCTTTTTTTACCCAACATAAAAGCTTGAAGTCTAGTAATTTTAGCGGTCTCTAGTATTCAACAAGTACATGGTCGGCGGTCTATAGGTAATAGCCTAATGGGACCAGCTCTGCCCCGAGGTGCGGACGCAGAGTGACCATCTCTGCAATCTTGGAGCGGGACTGACATGAGCGCGTGACAACGTAGTTCACGGATCTAGGGCTGACTGGATGTGGTAGAGTTGGAAAATATGTTCTATCTTTCTGTCTCTTCGCTTCTCTGCAATAGCCGTTCTTTTGCTACTGAACATTACAACATTCTCAATATTTTATGAGGTTTTTAATATAGGTTATAAGTAGACAGATTTTCTTGCACATTTAACTTGACAAGGTTTATATTTTATACTAACTTTTTCCAACGGCTTCGCCCACATGGAGGTCCAACCATGGGCACGTACTACCGGGATAAAAACTATCCTTTATGTTAAACAATCTTTGTGCGTTCATCCAAATCCGTTCAGACGTTGTTTTGTGATTGAGAAACATACATCCAAACGTCTAAACATACAAACTTTCACTTTTATAATAGATATGAGTGACATACTTAGGTGAGTAAATAAGTACTTACCTCCATTATTTCCATAATCAACCATTTCATATAATTAACAGTGATAAACACACAACGTCACATGACATTTATTCCCAAAATGGTACAATAAACATCTATCCATGACCACAAATTATCAAACTTATCTGCACCACTCGTCATTATCACTCCATGTCCCAAACCACATCCAGCCACATAGGTCGCTGTTCCCTGTTCGTCCCCAGGGCCCGATTATCATTTATTACCCATACATCGTGCCATTACCGTGGCGCGACGATGCACCGTGAATTATTCTTTTCGTGCCAATTTGCATTCCGACACTGTAATTGATATTCGCGTACAAAATTCGTATCTTTCTGCTAGCTCGTCTTTGGTTTTGACGTTGTAATTATAGTGTTCGACAAAAATGTTGTATGGTGACGGTGATTTAGTTATTGCACTGTCTTTTAGCCCTCGACAATGCAAACGATCTAGATAAAACATCCCGAAAATCAATTTTATGCGCTAAAAGCTAGACACAACTTTGTGGCTTGTTAATTGTTTAGCACGTACTCGACACTGTTAAATAATATATTATTTTCTATTAGCGACTCGCATGAAGTTAACACTTTCGATGCCAGCACCCAGGCTATGGGTAGAAAAATCATTCGTTTCTGTGCAACAACTCGCATCCGAATCGTCGCTTTAAGTAGCTATTGATGACTTCTGCACCCTAATTGCGTAACTCACGATTCATCATAATTTGTTTCGTTTTGAAACAAATGGCTAAACCATTGCTTCATTTGTTCGAAAAATGTGTCTGCTAAGCAACGTAAATAACGCAATGAATATTGTTGAACTGTCAAAATGAAACCGATTATGATTAATCGCGTGTTACGCAATTAGGGTGCTGTTCATGCCCAGGACCCGACTAGCGAGACTACTTATAGCGACGACTCGGATGCGAGTTGTGGGCACACGAACGAATTATTTTTCGTATATGGCATCGAAAGTGTTAATTCATTTGTGGACGAATGACCACTTCAGAAATACGTAGTAAGCAACTGGAAAGTTATAAAAAATAAATTGTCAAAATGTGTGTAAATTAATTAAATTTGTGCGAATCGACTAAAAAGCAAACTTTGTTCAACACTTTCTAATCTTATAATTAAACTCTCCGACAGCAATAATGACTGTAAACACAAAACGCACTAAAACCCATAGAATTTCATTAAGCACACTATAAAATATAACGAAATAACTTTCTGATTTATAGAGGTCGGCCGTGGTACCGATAATAAAACTTTCGAGCAATTATAACTATACGTACCTCCGCCATCTTATTGCTCGGCCACTTAATGAAACTTTTTACGCTATTTTATGTCAGACACCTGATCGCGACGATAGGTCGTGGTGGAGCAAAATGAAATATTGAGTGGACTGTATAACATGTGTAAGTATATTGAGATAAATAAGACGCGTAAGCGCAGCCGTGCGAAGAGGTGTGCAACAGCTGACTGGTGTGGCGCGGGGGCCCTCGCTCGGCCGTCGGCCGGCTGGCGAGCCGCTGTCCCCGCACCCCTCTTTCACTGCCGCTGTCGCGCGGCGATGTTGAGATGGTGGACTCAACATACTCCCCCCGTTGAAGAGTCTTCAACCGTCGTAACTGGCAGCGGGCAAATGGTGTTGAAGGCGCGCCGGATGACACCCTTTCTTGTGAGGATGTCGGCGACCCTCGCGACGCCATCCCTGCCTGGGAGAGTACGTGTGATGCGTCCTAAAAGCCACATAAGAGGTGGTAAGTTTTTTTCCTTTATGACGACCATTTGTCCTTCCTTCATCTTGCCAGACGACCGGCACCATTTCGTTCTCTCCTGTAGCCACAGAACATATTCGTGAGAGAAGCGAGCCCAGAAGTGTTGCTTCAGATACTCGATACGCCGAAATCTTTTTAAACTGTGGACGTTCGCGTTCTGGATCTGTGGATGAGGCAGCATGATTAAAGAACGACCAATAAGGAAGTGAGCTGGGGTTAAAGGAGCAAGGTCGGAAGGGTCGTTGGACAGTGGAGTTAAGGGCCTTGAATTTAAGGTAGCCTCAACTTGAATTAAACAGGTGGCCATTTCCTCGAAGGTTAGGTTTGTTAAGCCCAAAATGCGTCGTAAATGGTGTTTGGTAGATTTAACTGCAGACTCCCATAAGCCTCCGAAGTGTGGCGTGTAAGCGGGTATGAAAGAAAAGTTTATTCCAGGGTCGATGTTGTTTAGGTTTAAGTTTTGCGAAAGCAGCCTGGCCAACTCATTGAACGCACCGACAAAGGTTGTACCGTTGTCGGAAAAGATGTTGCGTGGTTTTCCCCTTCGAGCAATAAAGCGGTTTAATGCAGCTAAGAAAGCTTCTTTTGTAAGGTCAGACACAAGCTCGAGATGAATGGCTCTAGTAGCTAGACACACAAACACACAAATGAAGCACTTAATGAGCCTGCATCCTCTGCCTTTCCGGTCAGCTATCATGATTGGACCGGCGTAGTCTACCCCTGTGTCTAAAAAGGGAAACTCTAAGTGTAGACGCTGCTCTGGGAGGTTACCCATGATAGGTTGAATGGTGTTTGCCTTGACCCTGCAACATTTTACACACTGGTGTGTAACCTTTTTTGCTAGGTTCCTACCTCCAATGGGATAGTAGTGGTGGCGAACAGTTGCCAATAAAAGTTGTGGCCCAGCATGCAAGAGACGTAAATGGAACATGTTGAATAAAAGATTGCAAAATGTGTGAGAACTAGCTAATAGGATTGGATGCTTAATGTTGTAATCGTAAAATGAATTAGTTAATCTTCCTCCAACACGAATAAGATTAGAAAGAGTATCAAAAAAAGGAGACAAAGATAATAGTTTGTTCTTTGCTGGTAACTGTTTACCTGCTTTAAGTAAGTAGTACTCTTCCGGGAAAGATTCCATTTGACTAAGTTTTAGTAATAAGTTTAAAGAATTATTAAGTTCAGTCGAAGTTAGTGAACCAAATTCAAGTGACCTTTTATTGCATTTATTAATGAATCGCATGACATATGCCGTCACACGTTGTAATGTGTTAAAGTTTGAAAATTTTGAAAATAACGCAGTAGTAGGATTTTCAATAACATGATTGGAAACATGACAAGAAGCAACTGTTTCTGGTAACCCAGAATAATTATGATGTGGTTCAGGGAACTGAGGCCATGAAGACATATCTTTGCTAAGAAATTGTGGTCCTGACCACCACAATGAATGTGACAACAGTTTGTCAGTTCTAAGTCCACGCGAAGCGAGGTCTGCGGGGTTTTCAGCTGACGGAACGTAGTGCCAAGCCTCCCCTCCCACAGTTTCCTGAATTTCAGACACTCGATGACGAACGAATGTCTTCAATTGATTTGGTGAAGTAGATAACCATCCTAAGACGATGGTGGAATCACACCAGCAATGGACTTCATCAAAATGTAATGTAAGTGACTGACGAACCTTTGAGTACAACCGTGAACCCAACAACGCACCACACAGCTCAAGCCGCGGTATGGTTGTGGATTTGATTGGAGCTACCTTGCTTTTAGCGGTAAGGAGATGTACAGTAACCTCGCCGTCTCGCGAAACACTGCGAACATAAACACACGCCCCATAAGCTTTTTCGGATGCGTCAGTGAATATATGCAGCTGTAGACAGGACGCAGATTCACACAACACCCACCGAGGTATCTTGAACTCGTTTAAAAGGTGCAGGCTATTTTGAAAATCATTCCATGCATACTGAATATGCGTGGGAACAAGCTCATCCCAAGAACATTTAGTCAGCCACAGATGCTGCATGATAATTTTGGCTTCCACTATGCATGGAACGACCAGGCCAACGGGATCAAAGATCTGTGCTATGGTTGATAAGATATGACGCTTAGTAGCCTTTTCAGTGGAATTTAAGTTAATAGAAAAGGAAAATGTGTCACTTAAGCTCTTCCATAGAAGCCCCAGAGTCTTCGACTGCTCGTTGTCGCTCAAGTCCACAACATCAGAAACGTCGTGTTCACCGCTAAGCGCCTGCAGCACCTCACTAGAGTTGGACCGCCATTTCCGAAGATTGTATTTTGCTGACCGAAGAACAGCGTCAACACGGCGGCCTTTTTCTAAAGTTTCTGAAACAGATGACCCACCGGACAAGTAATCGTCCACGTAGAAGTCACGTGCTATCGAAAATCTAGTTGAAGAATCGGAGCACTCTTCTGCCAGTTGAAGTAAACACCGGGTAGCTAGAAAGGGTGCTGATGCTGTGCCATACGTTACGGTATTAAGCGTGTACTCCTTTAACGGATGAGTTGGTTCTGCCCTCCAAAGAATCTTTTGTAAAGGACGATTACTGTCATGAACAAGAGTTTGTCGGTACATTTTTTCAATGTCCGCGCTTATGACGATTTTATGCTGACGGAATCGAAGCAGTATTGAAAATAAATCATCTTGGATAGGGGGACCAACCATCTGTATTTCGTTAAACGACTTACCTGATGTAGTTCTGGCGGAAGCGTCAAAAACCACCCTCAATTTGGTGGTAGTTCTTGACTCCTTCAGAACACCATGATGTGGTAAATAATTAGAACATGTTGAGTCGAGTGGGCGTCTGTTAGATTCAGACATATGTCCCAGCTCTATGTACTCATTGACAAAGTCTACATATAGGCTTTTAAGGCGAGGATCTCTATCCAAACGACGTTCAAGAGACAGAAATCGCTGCTTAGCCATCATGTAAGAGTCACCCAATACGTTTGGTGGCTCTTTAAAAGGGATACTTACCACAAATCGCCCATCGGTACTACGATATGTGGTATCTTTAAAATGTTGTTCACATGATCTCTCTTCACCAGAGTGTTTATGTATGGACGACACAGAATCTAACTCCCAAAACCGATCTAGGTCTACTTGTAAGTTGTTAGTATGCATACAAACATGTGAAGAGGAATCAGACTGATGATATGCACCCGAAATGAGCCAACCTAATTTTGACTCAAGTAAAGTGGGCTTATGGGTACCTAATGCGATACGGCCAGTGCCTACGATACCCCAGAAGACTTCCGCACCGACAAGGACGTCGATCGAAGACGGAACGTAATAAGTGGGGTCAGCTAGACGGACGTTCGTAGGTATATGAATGTTACTAGTATCAACATAAGTATGAGGAACTGATGCTGATATTTTCGGCAATACGAGGCAGTCAATGTTCAGTTCATACTCACTGTCATCAATTGATTTTAATGACACAGAGCATTCCTGAGTACAACTAGAAGTTTGAGAATTAATACCTGTTACCTTGGACTTGGTAATGTGGGTAGGAACAAGTAGCTTACGGACAAAGTCCTCCGAAATGAAATTTGTTGTACTTCCACTGTCCAGCAAGACTCGTGCTGTATGGTGATTACCGTCAGCGTCGGTCACCCTCACGAGCGCTGTGGAAAGTAAAATTACTCTAGATGTACACGATTGACTAGCTGATAATACAGTATTGTGTGTACTAGGAAGAACATTGTCACCATCAATGTGTAACAGAGTGTTGTGTTTTTGACGACAATATTTACAGTGACTTAATTTGCATTTGGACACGTCATGACCTGGACGAAGACAGTTCATGCATACATTTGAACCCTGAGCCTTTTTAACACGAGCCTGAACTGAGAGACTTTTAAACTGCTCGCATGCATACATAAAATGATCCTGACGACACATGGGACATGACAAAGGTTTTAATATCTTCTCAGGCAGCACAGCACTGCTCTTAGGTTTGGTCGCAGGTGTGGCAGATTCGATTTTAGCTGTTGCCATAGGCTTAGACTCCTCAATTGTCTCCAGTAAATCAGCCCTGCTACTAATGAAATTAATAAACGCAGATAATGAAGGTTGTTCGAGAAAAGTGTTTCTGCGCTCTTCCCACTGACGATTTGTAACGTGGTCGAGCTTACTGGTCATTATGTAAATAATAAGTACGTCAACGAAAGCGTTTTGAACTGGTTGACCAAGGGTTGCCAACGCTCTAAGATTTTTATTTGTAGTATCAATTATGTAACGTAGTGACTTACTTGACTCTCTGTCAATAGGCTGAACGTTAAAGAGTGCTTGCACATGATTGTTGACAAGCAATCTTTTGTTGTCATACCTCTCACAAAGTAACTTCCAGGCAGCGTCGTAGTTTTCTGATTTGAAGTCAAGGTTATCAATAACAAGAGAAGCGCTGCCTTTTAAGGAAGCACGCAGATAGTGCAATTTATTTATTTTATCTAAGGTGGTGTTGTTATGTACTATAGAAACAAAGGTATCTCTAAATTCCAGCCAATCATGATAACTACCAGAAAACTTGGGTAAGTCAATTTTGGGTAAACGAATTGAATTGTGTTTGTGTGTACTAGTAATACCAGAATCCACCTCGGAGTTCCCCTCAAGAAGCTTTCTTGCGCCGCTGATCAGCTGGCGTGCAGAAGCCACCAAGCCGTAGTACAGCTTTTCAAATTCTTCGCGCTCCGCAAATTGCTCGCTGGGGTCATCCACAAACGCTTCCAATTCAACCTGCAAAGCATCATATTTTTCGTATAAGCTTTCAAATATATTAAGTCGATATTCAATTTCGATGACTTGCACCTCACTTAACTTTTCGCAAGACTTAGAAATATTTAGATACGAAGTAAACTGCGTAAGCTTGGCTTTTATTGAAGCTCGCTTCTTAATAAAGCTTTTCATTTCAGCCATGACTATGAAGCTTTAGCAGTTACAGTAAAAAAGAGAAGATAAAATAGGAAGATATTGTTCAATGACAAGCGAAAATTACTGATATTAAACGATTAGCAATAAGTTGTGAAGTGGGCACGGGGGCTATAAGCAGTAAGAAATGAGATTGCTGTTATAAAGTGCTAGGCGTTTATGATCGAATTTGCTGAGTAATGCTAGGCGAATGATGCAATGTTTTCTTTACACACACAAAACAAAATATATTCCATTCAATTCAAAAGAATAATGCAAAATATATCGAATAAAATTGGTATAAATATGATTCAGTACAAGAATAAACGTAAAATTAACGGAATTATTGTGATTGCTAAGTAGGTACTATGAAAAAAATATTATAAAACCACTTTTGTAAATGGCTTATTTAAACCTTGGTAGTGTAAAACATAAAGGAAACTGTTTAAACAAGTTGATAGGCTGAAGATTATGGATTGATGGTACTATTAATTGAAATGTAACTATAAATAAGTTCAAATAATATGGTAAAATGATAAGGCAAAAATGTAGGAACAAAGGAATTGGAACGTTCTCACGGTTTTATGCTGTCAACCTCTGATGATGAGCTGAGGATGGTGTCTCCAATGAGTAGATCCTGGGTTCTTGAAGATTCTTCTTGTCCCGAAGTCTCGACGATCTTTTCTTGCGCCGCCCGTTGGTTTGAACTCGATGAAGACGGCTGTTACCGTATCGACGTTCACGATGACCAAAATGCAGACGATGACACACGAAAAAATGAAGACCTCTTGTGAAACTTGAACCCGAAGATGAAGTCCTTTGTTCTCCAACCGACGAACCGTTGAATTTTTGAAATTTGAAAGTTCCGTTGTTTTCTTTGTTCGGTTCAAAACGTTAACGGTAGAAGGACCAATGATCGCGACGATAGGTCGTGGTGGAGCAAAATGAAATATTGAGTGGACTGTATAACATGTGTAAGTATATTGAGATAAATAAGACGCGTAAGCGCAGCCGTGCGAAGAGGTGTGCAACAGCTGACTGGTGTGGCGCGGGGGCCCTCGCTCGGCCGTCGGCCGGCTGGCGAGCCGCTGTCCCCGCACCCCTCTTTCACTGCCGCTGTCGCGCGGCGATGTTGAGATGGTGGACTCAACACACCTGCCGTGAAAACTATAAAAAAAAGATAAATTGTTGATTCAGCACAAACAAAACGCCTTACTTTGGCTTTGCTTACTTCACCTCAAAATCAAAATCAAAAGTCATTCATTCAAACAAGGCTGAGAGTCAGCTCTTTTTGAACGTCAAAATTACATAAGACATTCCCCCCAAAACGCCCGCCCTTCACCACTTCCTAGTGCTTTAGCTGGGAGGAAGTGGCGCAACAAACTCCCCAGCAGCACAGCTGTCTGTTAAGTTAGAAGAACTTGATTCTATACAATAGTAGGTAATTAACATTACGAAACACAAAAAACATTAAATTTGCCATCAGCTAGCACACGCCAATATACCATCAAAACATTGAAAACTATAGGTACTCAAGTAGAAAAAAAAAACTAGGACCTTTAAACTAAAATTAATAACAAGTTAATACAATTATCAATAACACAACCATAGTCAGCAAAACGACTCAGTTTTTGCGATTAGATTTTTACAGACTAATCTGTAAAAACCTTAATCAAAACCCTGCAGGTCTAAACCTGCACAGGCTATTCACAATCATTCGATACGTTTCCGTACGGAATCGAACATTAATCAATGTTATCTTAGGCGTCAAACGCTGTTAACAAATCCAAAACCCGAAAATTTCGTCAGCATAAATCAAATAGACGACCGCCATTCTTCCGACAGCTATTTGCAGCCCAAGGCAAATCAGGTTATCGA
Source organism: Antitype chi (assembly GCA_947359405.1). Taxonomy (NCBI): domain Eukaryota; kingdom Metazoa; phylum Arthropoda; class Insecta; order Lepidoptera; family Noctuidae; genus Antitype; species Antitype chi. The sequence continues at coordinate 18,091,160 of OX375817.1, read as the reverse complement.
CATGTGTAATTTTCGATCCGATAGCCTGTCGAATGATTGTGAAGAGCTACGCTGCTGTATCCTCATTTACTAACTGACATGTAAATTGAGGAGGTTTATTCGGATGACATGTGTGCCTAATGATGTTCTCTTTGTGGAGATTTAGGTCCCTTTGAAAGACTCTATGTTTACCTTATTAAAAAAGCGAGAGACTAAAATATGCAAATACATCTATCTACGAGGACTTCAAATTAATATGCCTATTTAAGTCTAATTTGGGTGATATTAAGCTTTAATTTGAACAAATTATTAAGTGGGCACAATTACCGTGTAGTTCCTGACTGAGGATATAATTATGTTGCATGTCGAGAGAAAATGGCAACACCAATTTGTATAACAAGCGTTGTATTTATGGCAATGTCTTCTAACGACTTTACATTAGCGTTTATGAAGAGACTCGTGTTTCACGACGTTTAGGAGCTTGTTCTTCATAAATGGTTAATGACAAAGTTACAAGGTACTAGCCGGTACCCACTGGATACAAAAACTAATTTTGTATTAAATAAATGATCTTTTTCTCCATCAACTGACTGACTGGTTGGTCTAGTCGTCGTAAGCACTACTGCTGAAGATGGGGTCTTGTGTTAGATTTCCAGATCGGGCAGCCTTATTGGGTTTTTTCGTTATGAATTCCTCAGGCCCGGAGTCTGAATGGGTCCGGTTGATGGCAACCCGCAACAGGCTCGCCTCCATTACATGAAACTTGAACATAAGTCGCGAAATTTGGTCACTATAGGTACCTACCTAACCTTTCGGGGAAAACAAGCGTAATGTTATGATAAGTCCACCAACTCATCGGAACACACCTTCGTCCTACATAGAAATTCGAATCAATTCTACGACCATTTTGGTCAAAGTTTGTGAAACCGGTTTTCTTTTGCAACAGCCGCCATCTTTGCAAATAGCCGCTGGCCACAAACATTGTAACGCGATCCGTTTGTAATGTGTCGAATAGGCGGCGAGTAGATCAATCACTGGATGAAATTCGCCAAGAAATTACGCAAGATTGATCTGCCACACGCAGAGTTTTGGTGTTTAATCGATTCGTAATTAAGATATTATTTTATTTGGTATTCTTCAAGGTTAATTAGGTGCTATTGTCGGAGTATGGTTGCGCAAATTATGCAGCCCTCTGATCCCATGTTGCATTGATTTGTTCATTACTTAGACATTTAACGGAAACCGGTTATTCTAAACCTTGCGGTATGACTTCATAACTTTCATAACGTTCCGTTAATTTTAGAAACCTTCTTGACATAGCAAGACACTCCGGGCTCCAGAAAGCTCATTATGCCGTTAGTCCCGGCTGTCATTCGTCTATTTTTGACAGTCGTTACTGGTCATTAGAAGCCTGTAAGTCTGACAGCCAGTCTTACTAAGGTTTTCGTATTACCCAGTAAATGGGTTTTGGAGGTCAGATAGGCAGTTGCTTCATGTAAAATGCTGGTATTCAGCTGCATCCGATTACACTGGATGCTGTCCCCAATATGGTTGGGAAAAGGCTAGGCAGATCAGGTTCCGCTCTATATTAATTTTGTGTTCTTCCTAGTATAAAATTTAACTAGCTTCCGCCCGCGGCTTCGCCCGCTTGAAAGTCTGAAATTATCCCGTGGGAACGTACTACCGGGATAAAAAGTATCCTATGTGTTAATCTAGGTTATAATCTATCTGTGTGCCAAATTTCATCCAATTCCATTCAGTAGTTTTTGTGTGAAAGAGTAACAAACATCCATCCATACTTACAAACTTTCGCGTTTATAATATTTTGTAGGATATCACAGACAGGGTTCTGAAAACTTTTTCTTTTGTTATTATTGACCGAAGCATGTCCAAACTTTTCCAAGCATGTTTAGGCGCAGAACTTTCGATATTTCACGGAAAATTAATTATTTTGAAATCCAAATTCATGTGAATTCTCCGTAGTCCGCACTGTTCACGCTTGAATGTCATCCAGACATTATGTACGGGTTACCACACGATCGTAGCTTTCAGTAGGAATCAGGAATCGTGAACCACTGAAACCTGGTCGGCCACAATGGGCCTTATTTGAAGGCCAAAAGTCACCCAAAGGGCGCAATCGAATCAGACGACCGACATAGCCCGAAGAATTGACAAACTTAAGTGGCAGTGAGCAGGTCCGAAAGGTTCTGGAGACGAAGAGTTGGAAAGCCGATGACCTCGGCCACATCCTGTTAAGGCCGCAGGAATCCGCTGGATGCGGGGAGGCACAGAACCGGTCGAAGTAACGGAGCTGGACATCTTTTGGCAGAAATAATGATGATGATGATCTCGTTTACTTACACGGGACTTACAATCTTTTGTATGTTTTTTGAGAGAGAAAATAGTTGATAGCTAGTCGTTTCCTCATCGGGTGCCTTACATCGCAGCCTCGTCCTCCATCACTGTGTTTCGTATTGTGTGTCCGTTCCGGTATTCCTTAACATTCTTTCACGCAATACTATAAAAGTAAAAAGCAATCAACCACTATTCTTTTCTTTCGTCACGCACTGGATTCATAGTCATGTCTACGAATCTATAGGAAACCTACGTTTAGTGGGTATTTTACGATTCGTTACGGTTTGTTTTGTAAAAGAAGTAAAGACAAAAGAGAATTGCTGGTCATCAGGAAAATGAAGGCGTCTTTATAAAAGTCAATTCACACAATTACACACACAGATAAAATTGTTAAAAAAGTTTTAATTAGTAGGTACCTAACACAGTTCAGTTTAGTATTTAAAATGATAACATTCATTCATTCCATTTCTAAATATTTACTTTTTATTATATTGCTCACAAAAGCAATTTTGGAAGTACAAAAGCCAGAGTTCAATGTCCTCACGACCCTCACAGACAATTCCAGCCAAAGAGTACAAATTATAAGTATTCTCAGTACACCAAAACTAATACATTTTTCTCTACGAAGCTTAGAGCCAGCTAGTTAAAAGTTTCCGAACTCTAGTGGCGGGAAGACTTAATTAGTTACCCTGCGGCGAAGGGACCTGCTGGCTCCTTAGTGCTAATACGATGAATATTTAACACTACTCTTTTTAATTGTACTTTGTTTTAAGTATCGTTCGTTATGTTTATGATAGTTTCAGCGCCCGCGGTTTGACTTGTATCCTTTGGGACCGCCTGCATGTACCCCTATAAAATATGAGTGCACGTTCGGTCGGACGTAAAAAAAATCACGGTAGGATTTTTTGCGCGCTTGATTTTCAACGCACTGCTTAGCCTTGCCTATATGGACTTTTTTGTCTGAAATATTTCTTTTTTAGCGCCGAGATTTGAAAATCGAACAGTGTGTTTTTAATCGATGTGTTAGGATGCATTCTGGTGGATTCTAAATCTCAATGCTGTTAAAAATCCAGGCGCGGTAAAATCCAGCCGCGATTTTTTTTTATTTTTTTTTGGTCTAGCAGGATAGAAGTGCTGAAGTGGTAATCCTATTATTAGTTCAGCAGCTTCAATGTAATCAGGATTGTGCCAGAATATACCAGTTCGTGGTGGACGTGGTACGACAGCGGCGCTTTTAACATCATCCTTCATCAGAAGACACCGCCAAGCAACCATCGAAGCGATCAAGCGACGCTCTGCTAGTGACACTCTTATCCGACCTTTTCGGTGATTTCTGTAACTTCATCAAATATAGGTTCTGATATATTCTGTTAATATTCTGTTCCAATCCAATTTTGTCCCAATCCAATTTTGTCCTATAACAAGTAAATAAAAAGTTATAAAGCTTTTACCTTTGTAAATAGACAAACTAATAAACTTTGACAGATTTTAGTTGGAAAAGCTTTCTGAAAACTGAAAATTACACGCTAAATTGAATATTTCTATTCTGGAACTGACCTATTTGATCTAGCACACTTTCTGTAGGATTTTTTAGAAATCCATTTGATTACCGATGCTGCTATTTTTCTTTAATTATTATTATTTATCACATTAATAAGTTTCCGATATCGCATTGTTTTATTAACCAAAAGAATAGACACTCCGGTCAACTACTGTTAATGAGACACAATTAATTATTGATGATTAAACGAACTTACCTGTACGTGAAGTTCGATCACAATTACTCGAAGAGCTTCGTTCGAAGATATTAGCATTAACACACATGTAGTTTCACTTACAGACTCGCCATTTCGCACTGATTTTAGGAGAAAAATAAATTATTTAATCCTATGTAAGGTAGATTAAAAACTTTTGTTCGTTACTTTGACATTAGCACCTAGCCAGCTCATTTAGTTTGGAGGTTTGCTGAGCTGTTTGTTATTTCACGACTATATAATAGGGGTTCAGGATTACTGGGAGGGAGGGATGCTAATATCTTCGAACGAAGCTCTTCGAGTAATTGTGATCGAACTTCACGTACAGGTAAGTTCGTTTAATCATCAATTACTCTCAAGCTTCGTTCTCGATATTAGCATTAACACACATGTAGATGTTTAGAGATCGCAGTCGTGAAATATAATCAATTAAATAGGTACATATTGTATATTTGCTTTGGGAGTTTGAATGAAGAAAATAAATAAATATCTACTACGTTTCATAGCTGTATTAAAGTCAATCACAATCTTTAATAGATTTATAATGATTATAATAGTATGACTAAAACGAGATAATTATCCATTTAACACACTTGTGACAAAATCACCTTTGGTAGACATATCATTTGATATTATTCTATTATAATATTTAGCAAATACCGTAGAATTTGAGCTCCACCCGGCAGTGTTACGTATGACATCCAGACTGACACCTACGCTATATGCTTTTAAAGTGGCTGCGTGTCTAGTGCTGTGTGCACTAAAGAGCGAGATATCAATGCCACTGTTTTGTAACATGCTCTTTACCCATTTGCTTAAAGTCTGTGATGTTACAGCTAAATATGGTTTCCTAAATGAAATAAAAAGTGATTGCTGGTCCTGACGTATCTGATTGGTCTTATCAAGATAGACTTTAAGAGTACCAGCAGGGCATATTTACGGCCTGTGTAAAAAATACGGTAAGGAAAACACTGGTTGTAAAGAACCCACTCGTGAAGTTTTAATTAAATCAGTTATTTTAATAATAAACCCTGATTCAGAAGTGGTAATATTATCAACGTACATTTTTGATAAATTCTGCATTCTATGGGCTGTTATCAGGGCTAGAAGGGTCACCAACTTTTTACTAAGTCTTTCAAGACTTAAGTCTTCGTTGGGATATAATTCTGCCAAATAATTTAAAACTTGATCAGTGTTCCACGTTAAATTGTATTTAGGACGTGTGGGCCGCAACTGAAAGATTCCCTTGAAGAATCTTTGTATAAGTAAATGCATTGTTTGCTATTTCGTGTCCTAGTAACAACAATAAAGCGGATCGGGAGCTATTTTAGGCACCATATCGAGCTCCGGTATTAAACATTTGCGTTAGAAAACTTAGAATAGTTGATGTTGAAGCATTGTAAGGTTCGAAGTTGTTTTCGTCACAAAACGTAAACCACTTCTTAAGGCATGTATCATACTGCTTGACAGTGTTGTCTGACAGAGATGCTAGCATTATGGGTATTGTCGACTGTGGAATTCCTCTTCGGAGAAGTAATGTCCGGACAACCTCCCGACAACTAGTGTAATTTGTCGGTGAATTGCACGTTCGCTACAACCAGAAATAATTAAATCACCCTCCGATTTTAAAACAAGTGGCTTTTTGGTGAGAAGTCTTTTAAAAAGAGGGTACCATGGCTGTGTTGGCCATTTTGGCACAACAACAATACCAGTGGCTCTGTCGTTAATAATTTTACGCAAGGTCTGTAAAATAACTGAAATTGGTGGAAACGCGTAAAAGTAATAATTCGTCCATGATATAGTGAACGCGTTAATTACATAAGCGTCAGGGTCCCTATGCCAAGAAACATAGATATCACATTTATGATTTATTCTGCTTGCGAATAAGTCAATACAAGGGACACCGAAGTGTTGTGTTATTTTATTATAAGTCATCTGCGATATTTCCCACTCTATGTCAGGGTGTATTCTTCTTGATTCAGCGTCCGCAACTATATTATCAGAAGAACGTATATAATCGGCATGAACAATAATTTTACGCGCTTCGCACCATTTCCACAATCGTTGCGTAATATCGGTCAAGTGAGGAAATTGCACGCCACCCATTTTATTTATGTACGATATTGCCGTTGTATTATCAATACGTAAAAAAATCTGACTACGTTTCAAATCTTGTGCAAAAGCTTTAAGCCCAAGAAAAGCTGCAAGTATTTCCAAATAATTAATATGTCGACTTTGCTCATGTTGACTCCAAGGTCCACTGGCAGTCTCGTCACCACAGGCGGCGCCCCACCCCGTTGTTGAGGCATCACTAAATATCTCTAAGGAATATGAATCAACCTTTATTTTGCAAACTGATTCATTTACAGCTTTAAGCCACCAGTCACAGATAGGGGACAATTCCGTTGGTAAATTCATAAACTTATCATAGTTTTCGTCATCTTTGAGGTTTAGGTATTTACACCTCTCAAAGTCTTTGGTATAAAGCCGGCCGTAGTCTACGGCTTGACATACGGATGTTAACAGACCGGTGAAGCGAGCAAAATCTCTTATTTTACATCGTTTGAGCTTCCTAATTCTTAATAATTCTGTAGTAATTTTACGTCTTTTATCATCAGGTAATTTAACTTCAAATCTTTTGGAATCTATAATGTTTCCTAAAAACTTGCAACAATTTGTTGGTACAACAGAACTTTTTTCTGTGTTGATAATGAATCCTAACGATTTTAATAATTGTTTTGTGGCATTCATATTTTGTAAACAGTCAGTATAGGATTGACCAACTAAAAATAAATCATCTAAATAAAATGTAGATAAGAATTTTTAAGAATTTTTGTAAAAATATAAGGAGCCGTATTTAAGCCGAACGGTAACACGTTAAACTCGTACAGATTTCCATTAAATTTAAAACGTAAATATTTTCTTGAGTTTGGATGTATGCCTATTAAAAAATAGGCATCCTTTAAATCTATTGTTGACATAAAACAGTCGTTTGACACAAGTTTCAAAGCTGTTCGTAAATCTTCAAGTTTAAAATGTTGAGTTGGAATAAATTTATTTAATTGTTTTAGATTTAGTATGAATCGTTGTTTACCGTTCGGTTTAGGAACAAGAAATATCCTGGATATATATTGACCCGTGCATGGTTGACATAAAGATACTGCCCCAGAACTAATAAGTTCTTGTATTGATACATTAAAAGTCTCGTATTCGGATTTCGAATAAATAGGCTCTAATGGTACGGTTGTCTGGATCACTGGGTTAGAAAAATATATTTTGTAACCAGTTATCCAAGAGAGTATAACAGGGTTATTTGTTAATAAACACCACTGTTCATAGAAACAGGAAAGGCGGCCCGCGGGGCTTACCGTATCTAACGTCGGTGACCCGCTTGCGGCTGACGTGACGATGTCTTGGAAGCGTTGTTGTGCATCGTCCTCATCTGCTGCCTCTGAGTTGGAGTTGATGGTGCCGCTCGCGCATATCTCGCGCCCCCCGGCGGCACTGGTTGGAACTGACGGCGACCCGCCGGGTGGGCTCGGTAGTTTAAAGGTCTGTTGACTGCTTTAGCCGGTTTATGAGCCGTAGACTTCATTGACGAAGATGACCTTAGATCAGCTCCAGATTTTATAATTGTTTTTGCTGATTTTAAAGTCTCCGATAGGCTACTCCCAAAAAGCATTTCATCTATTTTGGTTTTGTCCAACTGATCTTTAAGTTCCTTCTTGACAGTAGAAAGAATGAACATACGTCGTGAGATCGAGTCCGTGTACTGCATATCACCGAGGATTCGAGCTGTATCCATCAACAGCTTGAGAAGCTCAGGGTTTTTATGACCTGATGAGAGCAGCGCGGTGATGGCCTCGCTAATGGAGGACAAGGCACATGATATTAATATCTGTTTATTTTCTATACCCTTATCTCGCTTTGCTTGAGTTTCTATTAGAGATGGTCGAATCTCTGGATTAAGGGTAGGCGCTTTTAAAAACTTGCAGTTAACCGGAACCAAATATCTGTCTTTTAGCTCCTGGCGATTCTCCTTAGAGAGACCGGAGGTAGCAATGTGGTTGAGTCTAACCGCCAAATCCTTTTGGATTTCACTGCCGTATTCTTTAGTCGAGGTGGGGTCCTCACCTAATATTTCTATTAAGTCTGGATCTAATTCGAGAACATCTTGTTGAAGAGGAGGGGGCTCAAGTTCACTCCCCGCCTCTAGAGGTACGGCAGTTGATTCCACGACAGGCGCAGCAAGTACTTGCGTAGGAGGCAGTGCTGTGGTCACGGAGCTCGACGGCAGTATATTCACGTGTGCCAAGATGTTGTCGGCAGTAGCGGACTGTGTGATGATCGGGGCCGGAACCTCCTCCTCATCACTCAATTCTGCGGGGGCTTGTTGCCAGTACGAGCATCCAGGTTGTGGATCCGTATCGCCGCGATATGTGGCACAATCGTCATCGATTGGGATTGGTTCGCACTCTGCCAGCAAAATGAGTTTTTTGCTTAAATTAACCTATTTACGGGTGGGAAGTGAGACTCCTTGTGAGAAACACGCAATCCCAATAGGCGATATCATATTTTTATTCCCGTAGGAATAAGGTAGGTACATGCTATAGAAAAACCCCACAGGTAGATCCGAGCAGCAAGTACTTAGTTTTGGAAGTGGAAGGCCCCCAAAGGACAATCCGATTTTCCAATTAAACTATTGTTATGAATCCGTTATGAATTCAAAAACCACAAACATACCAGTTTTACATAATGGTTGTTTAAAAGTGTAAGAAACCGAGCCCTCTAATCCACCTTGTTGCTGTGCTAAAAGTAACCTAGTAAAATGTAAACACGAAATAAGTAGGTCAAGGACTCACCTTGCAGGTTATAAGGCGTCGGAAAATCACCATCGGATGACGATGTACTTTTATAGCGAGTACGTCGCCCACGTTTTATTTCACGTTCTAACTTTTTAAGTTTTTTACACAAATTACTATAATTATCACGATTATTACTCTTTCTTTTCGGCATTCTAAGGTTTAAATATAAAAACCCACTTGAATTACTTAACTATTTGTAAAAACAAAGGAATAGATGCGAAACAGCGAAGCACTGATGCGTGAATGAGCTGGCTAGGTGCTAATGTCAAAGTAACGAACAAAAGTTTTTAATCTACCTTACATAGGATTAAATAATTTATTTTTCTCCTAAAATCAGTGCGAAATGGCGAGTCTGTAAGTGAAACTACATGTGTGTTAATGCTAATATCGAGAACGAAGCTTGAGAGTAATCTATTGTAATGGCCCCTATAGCGGGCCCCGCCGTATTGTACCGGTTAATGCTGTATTTATTTAATTCAGTCAGATCCAGTTAAATTAGAACTAATTAATACTTCTATTTCTAATTATTCAAGTCTCCTAGGAATAATCTGGCGTGATAATAGGAACTCTAGAACTTGTAATACTATCAGAGTCACCCGGTTCAACACAGCCCTGAGGGTCAGATATCAATTATAAGTTTAATGCTGACTTGTGACCGAGATTTCCCTCTTGTAAATGCTATTAACTTGGACAATACAACCTACTTGTATCTGTCAATGGCGATAGTTTTATTTTTTGCATTTGAATTATTGAAGCCTTGGAGTTAGTGGTTGTTTTTTTCAAGTTCTGAATTAATTTAAGTAAGTAGGGCAGTACCTACATACCACCATACTTTACCTACTTATTTCAAATGATACCATTTTATTATTAATAGCTCTTTGACTATAGTTTTCAAAGTTTTTGTTGGTATATTGATGTGTGCTAGCCGACATAATATGGCAAATAATTTAGTATTTTGTGTCTCGTAATGTTAGTTACTTAGGTACTACTGTATAGAATCAAGTTCTTCTAACTGAATAGACAGCTGTGCTGCTGGAGAGTTAGTTGCACTACTTCTTCTTCCCACCTATAGCACCAGGAAGTGGTGCAGGGTAGGCGTTGGGGCCCTTGGGGGTCTGTCTTATGTAATTTTGCATTCAAAAAGTGCTGACTCTCCCAATTACAATCTGGCACTGACCTGCAAGACGGCGCGTTGTGTTCCACGCGCGCCTCAATGAGATGTCAGCACCAACGGGTGGGGTCCGCAAGGACCGATGCCTGTCACAGGTGCGGGTTGTTTGAAAGAGACACCGTGGCCCCTGGCACACAAGCAACTGAAGGAACACGGGTAGGTTTTAGTAAGTACATGTCTGACACGCTGTTCCACCCAGAGCGGGAGAAGTTAGTTGATGATTACCCAAACTCAAAAAAAAATTAACATTGACTTGTAAATGTCGTTCAAAAACATAACAAAATTTGAATATCACGCCTGCGATATGTGTGCTGTGTTTTGTATTGTGTATTTTGTATTGCCACAAACGTACAGACGACTGTGCCTTGCCTACGATAACCAATCAATTTGACAGGAATGGTGATTATTACAGTATTCCCCTCGAAACATTAGGACGCTAATGTTCACCACTTAACATTTACGACTGAAGATCAAGCCATAATATATCAACAACAGTTTTAGCTACAAAACAATTCAGCTCGTGCAAATCGAACGTCACGATGGTTATCAAATCTAGGCGATGCGATGCCATGCGCCTGCGCAGACCGCTGCACCGTTATTGTTATTATTTGCCTGTTACGACCCAAAGCAATTAGGGTTACCACGCTAATGGAGTTAGAGAGACTGTCGTGAATTAGGGCTGGTTGAATTTAAATTAACAGTTAGGTTTTGTAATTAGATTATGGAATGTAATGCAATTATGGCTGTAGTTATAAAGAGTTTTGTTGGTTTGCAATTTGGATTAGCAAAATCAAAGGTTTGGGCCTTAACTTGAAATATCTAAATTCCTATTGCTCTTTAGAATACACATATTTATTTATGAATGTAGATCTTTTAAGAGACTTACATGTCAATATTTTAAAACTAGATGGATAGATCTTCTAGCTGACTGGCCCGTGAGAATAACAGCCGAAACAAACTCAGAGGCCATGGTCTTTTTTGAAATCCAAACATTATACTGTTAGGATTTTATGTCAGTCTAACAATGCAGGGCCATGTCTGGACGAGCTTTTTGAAGAAAGAACCTTTGCAGCTTTTAGTTGACCTGTCCCAAAAGACGGCCTCCTCGTATAGCGCAATTTGTTCCTCCAGTAACTCGAATGAACCGAGCGCTCGGCGCATCCTGTACAGTCACACCCAATACCTTGATGACTGGCCAATTCTTCCCTTGCGGTGGAACTAACGCCCGCCTGGTTCGCGACCCTCCCACCGTAGTCCGGCGTCAAACAGCTTGCTGTGTTTCGTCGATGCGTAGTAGTACCAGTGCCTTGAACAAGAGTGAACAGGCATTTTCTGGGCACGCTCGATCCATCATAGACCTCACCAATCGCTTTCCATCAGGCGTGATCGAGGTCAAGAGCGGGCCCATTTAGTAATAAAAAATATAAAAAATCGGTAATCGTGTTGCTCAACCCTTTAGAATTAAGTTACACTGGAAGCTAACCCTTACATCGTTGGAAAAAGGCTAGGCAGTGATAATGATGATGAAGTCTCTGAACTGAGTAGCACACAAAAAATCTTTTACATTATTTATTTACGTATTCATAAACATTTTTACACGCTTTATATTAGCTTCACTTGTATGTTTGTTTGTATGTAACCGACTCCTTTGAGCGTGATTTTGACCCACTTTAAACGGTCAGATTTCATTGAAACTTTGTAAACTTGTCGAGGACCGATGACGATTCAATAATAAAAAAAAAATTGAGAAAAAAGAAAAAAAAACACGTTTTTGTAGTTAGCAGAACTAAAAAATAGAAAATAAATAATAGTTTAAAAAACTAAAAAACACGCTTTAAAAACCAAACTAAATAAGGAGAAAATAATTTAATTCAATTACTAATATTACAAATTTAATTCAATTACTAATATTCAAGTATGTATCTACTTTATTTCCCTGCGTCCGTGTGTCACTGCGGGGTGCTAACTGAAAACCAGCGCTGGGTGTCCGACGCCCAGCAAATGCTGAGATGGTAACCCTTTCGATATGTGCACGCTCACCACAATTTTACTGCAATTTTATTGTGATTTTTTTAATGTTGGTTGTTGTTGTGTTGTATCTGTGTCGAATAAATGTTTTATATTCTATTCTGTTATATTCTAAACATCGTGTTTTTTCTCAATTATCGCATAAGTTTTACACTGTAACCTCGTTACGGAAAATCAAGCGCTAAGATGACTACTAGCATGAGAATGATCTAATAACATCATCTACCAACTGCGCAGTAAGTACATGCTAAGTACTTAACTAAGTAATTTACATGTTTAACGTATTCTTCCGTAAACAGTACGACACTAGCACAAAAACTATTGTTATTTTTAAATTAGTCTGAAAAGGTTTTTCTTGTTATGCTTGGCAAGATGGTATCTGTAGATATAACTACTGTTACAGAAATAAAGTCATAAAAACGTAATTTTTTTGTTAAGTTAAAAAAATAATAGGAAGCTTATAAAACTTTACGGTATTGAATTTAATCATTCGTTCATTTAGAATTAGATGAAGGACGGTTAATTATCACCTGTAATAACATTTTCAATAAAATAAAACATTTTTACAAAATTAACCAAATAGCGCTTTAATAACCCACACTCTAATAGTTAAGAAGCCTCCTAAATACAACAAAACCAGTAATTTAAATTCTGTCCTAAAATAACTCCCTAACATGGTGCCCCTAACAACGGTGTCGTGGCCCATACATTATAATACCTAAGTATGGTATTCCATTAACTGTTTACAGGCGCCCATTTCTCCGTTTAGCAGTTTACTTTATACTGACATTAAGTAGGACGAAAGGTTTACTTAGATATCTAAGTTGTAAACTTTTCTTGGTGGCTTTGACAGCGACATTTTGTTACAATGTTTGTTTTAGGAAATAGAATAAAGGTTAAATTCTAAAACGTGGCGTGACGATCTAGACGCGTGTTATAAAGGCTAATCGAGGTGGCCCTGGAAAGGGATTCCTGGAGTGGGACAGACTAGGCAGTAATAACAATAAAAAATGTGTCAAAGATGGGTGTAAATATCTTTAACAAGCACTAACAATGTGTCAGTAACTTACATACCTATTTATGTCAGAAACCTAAATAAAACCACCATTAAGGCTGTGATTTCTTGAATACGCTCAAATAGGTGGTTTTTTAAACCAGTGTATCTCTTTAACCGTAAATAATTTTGAAAGAAAAAAATATGTGATATTTTCAAGTCTTTTTTGCATGGAGTGATGGAATTCAAAACATAATTCAACATACTTTAATGCACCAAAAAAATCATCAAAGTCACCTCTTAATTATCTTTAAAACTAGTTTATCCCTTCAATAACAATTATAATTATAATTCAAAATATCCCATAAAATTTCAAATGCCATAAAGCATCCAGTGATGGATTATTATTTATTATTAAATAGTTAATATCTCATTTTTATTTTATTTTTTCTTTTTGAATGACACTATTTGACATTTTTATTTTCTTTATTCTTAATTTAATATCTTCCTTAATTTTTGTGACATTTTATGATTAGTTTATTCAACTGACTAATTATTGTTTATGACTGACCATTGTGTATTTGGATAGTGAAGTGCCTTTAGTAATTTAGTTTTTATTTTGTAATGATTTTTTATTTTATTTTGTAATTTTTATAAATTTGTACGCCATACGGGTGAAACATGTACGTACAAAATATTAATATTGTGACATCCTGCATGCTTAATTTGCATGTATACACATATTTTGACAAATAAAATTATCTTTATCTTTATACGATTTTATTTGCATTTTTAAGCAAGCTTGCTCATTTATTATTCGAATTTATTACAACAGTTTTTAACCCGTATCGGATTGCAATAAGAACTATTATCCCTCATAACGACAATATTTAAAGTTAGCAGGGCCTTTAACCACCAATTTATGAAAAAAGTGTAAGGTGAAGTGAAGCACATTACCGATGATTTTTTTGGTAAACGGACGATAGCACGCGATCTATACAACTAAACTGTGTTTAAAAAAAAAGTCAATGCTATCTTCAGTGTGTTACTACACACTGAAGATAGCATTTACTTTTTTATTTTTCTATGAGTCGTAGATTTGCTACCCGGGAAAAACGAAGGGAACCTATGGTAAGTATGGTAACCACACTTAAAGGGCTGTAGTTTTTAATATGTTTGATTACAAATTCTCCGATTCGTTCTACAATTGTTTTAAGTCAACTACTAAATCCTAGGATTTTTATTCTGTGAATTCACAGCGTGGTCACTGAGCACGCACATCTACATTCTCTTTCGAACTGTTCCAGTTGCGAAACCACCTAACTAGTTGTAGGTAGGTACGGAAGTACAAAATGTCCTTTTGTAAGAGTCACCACATCATTAAACTTAAAGAAAATTGTAACGCAGTCTCGATTTTTTTACTCCTTGCAAACCACATATAAGACAAGTTCTAAGACAGGCTCTTCTATAAATACTTATTATAATATAAAAGTCCAAAGTTTGTCTGTTGGTCGGCTTCTTTTGATGCAGTGTTCAAGAAATGAAACCCGGGTAGCTAGTAAACATAAGATATGTAGAACACAATTCATAGTCGCACAATACAATCTCAATTCACACTGGGCCGGTTTGGGCCACATGCGCTATGGAAAGTCTCACATGCGTAGGCACATGCGCATTGATAGTACATTACCACATCTGATTCATCACGCAACTTTCTCTATCTACGCATCCACGCGGATGTGGCGTTCATTGATGGAAAACTGCTCATTCATGTCAAAAGTATGCGGTGAAAAGATTTTTTTGGGATGCCGTATAAATTTGACCGTATTGATTTTTTCGATTTTATTTTTGAGCTCTGTAATTTCTGCCTACCTGCTTGGGGGAAGAAGGCTTCAGTTTATGTCTATGAATGTATGTGAATATGAGTGTGCATGAGATGCTATTCCTGACACGGAATTTGTGATTTGAAACATTCAAGTGTGAATTTAACACCTTTTTTCTGTATCAAAAATGATACAGAAAAAGTCTTAAAATCATTTTCAATTTCAAAATAATGGGTAACTTGTGATTTCTTACATGTGTTATCCACAGTTATAAAACTCAAGTTCACTGGAAATGCAATCATGTCAAGGGTATGCACTGGACAGGATATCTATAGATTCCGTATAACTTTTGGATGCGCATGCGATGCGATTAGAAAAAGTTCCTGACACAGAATTTGTGATTTGAAACATTCAAGTGTGAATTTAACGCCTTTTTGACACAGAGAAAGTCATAAAACACTTTCAGTTTAATATGTATCAGTAAAGTGTAACTTCCTGGTGTTCTCTATAGTTACGTAACGTAACTACCGTACAAACGAGTCTTTCAGTGTGTGGTACAAATTGACCCATAATCACGGCGTGTCTTAAGCAACACCGCAGTATCCAAGGCTCGCGCCGCCGCTGATGTGACAAAACACATCTATCAGCTGACCAATGATCCACTTAGGTTGTGTTGGAGCTTCGTTTAGATGGGACAGTTACTGGCTCAAGTCGATTTTCAAAGGTTTTCGAGGAGTTTGATATTTAAATTAATGAAAAGATTCTAGTGCATGATAAGTCGTTATGTCTTATTGACTAACGTGTTGACTAACGCTAATAAAATTTAGCGTTATAAAGTCTATGATAAAGACATGGTGAGTAAGAGAACTAACAAACTTAATATCCTGTATCAGGTACTGATGATAAACGAATTAGCTTATTATATGACTCACTTAATTTCATCACTTAAAATTCTAATTAGGTAGTTGATATCATCACTCTATCATAACATCCTTATAAAATAACAACGTAATATATCAGCCATAAGAGGGATGTATTTTAGAACACCAAAGCCATAAACGGAACTGTTGAACAAAAGACTCGTTTCCGCCAAGACTTATCAATACGTGTGGTCTCACACCCTCGTACATGAAGCTTGAGAATATCTCATTAAGGGTACAATATCATCCAAGCTCCTAGATAGCAAGCATGTAGAATAGAAGCTTTACTTTGCCTTGCAATTTTATAGCGAACCCACTATCATTTTTTTTTTATTATTATAATTTTTTGTAGGAGGCTTTTATCCACAATGGCATGTTCCAACCCATTATCTTGGAAACTGCATGTAAAGTCATTGAAGTTTGCTGGTTAGATAATGCAGATGGAGCTAAGAATATCTTTACACTTCAGGATACTATCATAATAACCTTCATGCGTCAACATGGTAACTTTTAAATTCGATAACTTTTCCACGCTCTCTTTAAGACAGCGAGCTACTAGCTCAAGTGGCCATCAAACCTAAACGCAGCACGGTCCATTCGGACCCGTCAACTCAGCGCAGGCCGCACATCAATAACTTCGAGCCGCGGACCGCTATAAACTGATTGCTTCCACTACTCCAAATGGCCCCATTTGCGCTTCGAAACTTTAATAAACGCCCCATGTCACTATTATATCGTAGTTCGTAACGTATGTTGGTATTCTGTTGCCTTTCCGGGGTGAAGATAATTCTTGGCTGACAGGGATGTTTTATGCTGCCTTTAGATGCAAACCTTTGCTGGTGGAAGAGGAAATATTTTTAGTTTTCATTCTAATTGGGTGGATCTTCATGTTGATCGTTTCCTGATTCATTGCTGAGTCAAAGCCTATTTTGCGGCAAAATACTGGTGGCTCTTAAGTCATGATTTGTAGTGTTTTTCAACACCTAAGGAGTGACTACCATCATTGTTACGAAACTGAATTATCCATCCATTGTAGTAGCACTACATGCGGAATAAAATAACCTCATAAGCCCCGAATTATATCTTCGATGTCTTGCGTGAAGGATGTCCGCCCAAATCACAATACACATCGAAATCAAACGTCAACTACAATAGGCACCAAAACAGCAATTTCTCCTCAATTGCCTCCTTCATCAGCTATTCAACCTCATGATACACATCTTATTACTTCAACAATAATACAACGTAACACAATGTGGCAGTAATTAGCGAGTACTAAATACTAATAGTGTACTGATAATACAGTGGCAGTCACGTTCGCTTGTGATAAGTGGCTGTTGGTGTGACGAAGAACTAAGGAAACTGCGTGACGAAGAATTGAAAGGCGATGACGTTACTGAGTAAATTGGCAGGCATTACGATGAACTAAGTGCTGCGCATAATCAGCCTCTTAAGTTCCCACTTCTGGGACATTTAATTTAATTCCTTCGTCTGTTCGTATGATTTATACTTATGCTAGTTATACTTATACAGGGAAATCTATTACCTATTAGTCATACACATACCGAGTAACAAACTATTTAAATAAGAAAAGTTTCTATTCAGTGCGCAAACTGTTACCATGAATTGAGCATATCATTCTAGATCCCACAGCGCAGACATTTTTCGTCGGTTATACAAGAAAAAATCAGCTGTTTCATAGAAAAGTGCAATACCTACGCGGTCAATATGTATAGAACAGATGATTTTTTTTGTATAACCGACGAACACTTTCTGCACTGGGGGGTCTTGAATGATATGCTGAATTCATGGTTACAGTTTGCGCACTGAATAAAAACTTTTCTTGTATGTACCGTTAAAGGTTGCCAAAAAAAACTAAACACAACTGTAATTCTTTGACAATTCTATGCGATATCTATAACATGGCAAACCATGACGAAGGGTGTTCAATTTGCTTATCCATTCTTTCCCCTGCTAGGCCTGAGACAGGGAATGGACCGTAACCGCAATCCACTACCCGGACCCAACGCAGGTTGGTAGATGACATATTATGTCTTCGAATTTTTGGTTCTAAGACTTGCCGATTTCCACACAATATTTTTCTTTGCCATTTTGAAAACTAGGTTCTTATTCTTTGTAAACTATGTCGAAGAAGGCTTGAAGATGACGTCAATAAATTGGCAGGTATTGGGATGCACTTTAAAATACCTAACCGCCTGCTGTAGTATATGGGATACCTAAGGAAATAGGTGAAAAGCTGTGCGCTTGTAAGAAACAGAAGAGTGGACAAGTTTTTATATCACAAACAAAATCGCAATTGAAAATAAAGTATTGATTCCTAAATTAGACAATATCTTGGGCATAAGACTACGTTAGTTGTGTCAAACAATTCACATCACAAACAATTAATACCATTAATAAACACTGCATATCTTTCACTCAACGCTATCTTCGACGTTGACCGACAGACGACACCTAACCACTTCAAATCGAGCTTCAACATTTATTTATCAACTAGCTTCTGCCTGCGACTTTGTTTACATGGAAGTCGTAAGATACATAATATACTAAAATAACAGCTACATTTTTATAAATGTCCGTCGTCCCCGACCACGACCCACCGCGTCGCATCACCCGCGCGCCTAATACTTAGTTTTCGCATACCGTTCTTTCTGACTTTTTCTCCATTTATACAGCTGCTATAGGTCGCAGCGTGATGTTAAATAACCCAAAACTATCCTCATGAAACGGGCTATCAAATGCAAAAAGAATTTTAAATATCCGTTTGGTAGCTTCAGAGATTACTGCGTTCAAACAAACATACAAACTCTTCAGCTTTATATACCTATAGTGTAAGTATAGATAAATACTGATACGCAAGCGACAACGGGTAACAAGCAATCAATCCAATGACCTACAAACCGAACTGTGGAGTTGTAGACAACTCTATTGTATGCTAAACTGTGGTTTAATTGTCCCGTGTGTGACTGACAGGGCTGTCGCAAGTAGATGACAATTGCAAAACATTGTTGAGATGTAATGTAAGGTTTAATTGTGATGTTGTCGAGTGCTTTGATTCAGCTTTGTAGTGTCGTTTATGTTAATTAAGATGTTGAAGACGTCAAGAATACACGTACAAGTGAACCTTTTTTAGGGAGTTTGGAAACTGCGGTACATAAACGAGTACTAGGTTAAGTTATTTTGCTTTAAATTGTATAAGGAAATTAGTTATTTTTCAATTACCTTCTTCTTTACTTTAAACACTACTAGCTTACGCCAGCGGCGCGTTCGCCCGCGTGGAGGTCGAAAATAATCCCATGGGAACGTACTACCGCGATAAAAAGTATCCTGTATATTAATCCAGGTTATAAACTATCTGTGTGCCAGATTTCATCCAAATCCGTTCGGTCGTTTTTGTGCGATTGAGTAACAAACATTCAAACACAACTTTCATCACATTTATAAAAACACACATTTATTACTATATAAAAGGATCTATGTAAACCTAGAGTTGTAAATGTTGTTATCCATTTCAATCCAAAACGTAATCAATTTTCTCTTGCCGAAAACATTTGCACTACTTTTACATAAGCATAAGTAGAAAAAACATATTGATACATTAATCACGTTTCGAATAAAAACGTGCCAATGCCAACATTGCCAGCCCTAGACAATTAACTAGTAGCGAGAACACCTACGATCTGTCAGTAGAGTAGGCAGTAAGCCTACACTAAATTATATGAGTGTTAATCGTATTGTACAATGTACAGCTCATTTCTGTAGCCTTAGTACTATCTGTAGACTTTTATCTGCATAACGGAACTAGTCAAGTGATCATAAATTTGAAGCAAGATATTGCTTGCTATGTATGAAAATCCGGGTCTTCATTTGTGGATAAGGAATTGCCGTTGGGAATTCTATTGTCATCTACGTCTGTAGAGGCTAAAGCCGTACAGATTTTGCTGCCCGATCGAGCTAATCTGGAATTCCAGGTTACTGGCTTCATTAACAAGGTAATTAAAGTATATTTTATATACTAAACGAGGAACAAAACGAAGCCATAATATACCAAAGGTGGTTTGACTCCCGAGCGTGCGAGGGAGTCAATGAAACCAAGGGTATATTAAGTTGGCGTTTAGTCTCGAGGTGCAAACTGTACACACTTTCTGTGTACACTTTGAGTGCGAGAAAAATAGTCAATTTAGTACAAAAACATTTAATAAATATTACTTAATAAAATGAAAGTCACAACAGATTTTTTTACTTGAAGCTAAATGTGCAATTCAAATTATTTGAAAAACCATGGAACTAAAACTCCCAACATTTTCGCAATGAAGATGGTCCACACTCCACAGATAATAGTATATTTACTGGCTGTTTGAGTTTGTCTATGTCACATGAAGGAAATTAAAAACTAATTACTTTTCACTCCCTAGAGACTAAAGTGGTCACTTTAGTCCCGCTTCGTAGGGCTGTATTGGTGTAGGTACTGTTAGAGCATGAGAAGTGAAAAATCTTTTAAAGACGTGAATGACGTGGCTACATTCTGGGCCCAACTGATGTAACGTAAAAAAGAATATAA
Organism: Antitype chi; assembly: GCA_947359405.1. Lineage (NCBI taxonomy): Eukaryota > Metazoa > Arthropoda > Insecta > Lepidoptera > Noctuidae > Antitype > Antitype chi. The sequence continues at coordinate 18,070,689 of OX375817.1, read as the reverse complement.
TATATTTTTCTTTTGCGAGCGATTTGAAAAGACAAAGATAGACGCGTAGAATTAAGGCTCCCGCAGACGGGTGCAACGCGACAGTGCGACGTGGTTCTGATAGAACAAATATTTAATACATGAAATTTTCATAGAAATTGTTCTACTAGAGTCACGTCGCGCTGTCGCGTCGTACCTGTCTGCGGGGGAGTCTTTAAAATAACACGTAGATAATAAAAGATAAGTACCTATATCAGAAAAGTTACTATGCAAAGAAAGTTAAAACCTACCAATAATAAATGCATATTAAATGTAAACCGCACTATCTATCATTGGCTTATTTGATTTGCTACTACACATAGTAAATAGAGATAAATGCCTATCTACACAAGGATTATTTTTCACTTCTCAAATCTTATCTCTCGTTAATCCGATATCTGGCTTAATCCAAGTTATCTGCGTAAGATAGGGAGTTAATTCTGACCAATATTGGCTAGTTAATGTCCATATTTAATCTGTTACTGATAAAAGCAAGGATATCTTTATTTATAGTGATGATGTGCGTAGAATTACCCTATGGAGGAATGTTAGGGAAATTGTTTTTAAATATAAATTAGATAATGTGCATGCATGACAATGAAATACAGACAACATTATGTTTGTGTCAAATGTGATATTTAAGGTTCTAATAAGTCAATATTAGGTACTTTACATTAACGTTCATGATTTCATCACCAATAGTTACAGAGTGGCAGGAGAATCGACACACAATCTGATACCCATTCCGTACCTACATGATTCTATTCTGTACTCCCGTTGAAATTTTTAGATGGTTATAAAATGATTGAATTTCTACACTAAGGGTCTAGAATCATGTGCTCAATTGATGGTTTCATTTTGCGCATCGAGGTCCCTGCCACCCTCTATACTCCATTGATGGTTTTGAAAACATCCTGTGAAATCAATAAGTATTTAGGTACCTACTTAAATTATTCCATATTTTTTTCCTAGTAAGAGCTGAATTGACTAGAAAATAAACTCCGAACAAAAGAGCCAATTCCATCGCTTCAAAACATCTAAATATAAATAGCAGCAATTTCTTCAGAATTCAAATATTAAAACATCATTTTTAATCTTAAGATATTGCGCCTCCCTCGCCTCGTAAGCCTTGCTGAATACCTACCCGTGACGTCATACCGGTATTTTCCGATATTTCCACCACGCTTGGCCAATATTAGGTACTCGAATACGATGTCGTACGGTATTACAAGATTCCCTCTAAATTCTGCGACCGAAAAATCTAAGAGGTATATTGTAAAATCAGTCTGTATTCGGAAAATAGGTCAGAATTTTACTCATATTTTATTAAAATTGAACTTATGCAAGTTACTCCTGTAATCCCAACTTATTAGGAAAGGTTTGAGAAACAGAGCTTAGGGCTAATGAAACGAGACTTTAGTTAAGGGCCGGTCTGTAAAAGAAAAAATTAAATGTATCTACCATCGCGGGCACTGGCTTTCGACCACTTTTCATCCTTATTGCTTAAGGCATAAGGGTGAAAAGTCGACTACCACGCGTGTCCGCGGTTGTTTTAAATAGAAACATTAATTTGTTAGCCCCACATTACTGTCTCGAGTGTCCTACCGTGTCCTACAACTTCGAGCATCATCTACCTAGCCTTTTCCCAACTAAGTATGTTTCTTTCAGTCTAGCCTATCTATCTGACCACCATAACCCAGTTACTGGGTAACACGATACCCCTTGGTAAAACTGGCTGTCAGTCTTTCGCCGAAACGACTGTCCAAGATCTACAAATTGGGGTTCGCCGGGACCAGCAGATTAACGTACGGCCGAGACACGGAGGGGTCTCGTGTAAGTGTCGGTCACAAATCCACGGGCCGACCTCGGCAAACGTAGCTTAACCTTCGATCGACCCGAAATAAAATATTAATACTACTACTAGATTTCCAGCTAAGTCTATTCAAATATCGCAATCTTAGAGAAACATTGTATTAGCACTTTATCGTCACGTTTAGCCTGTAAAACTGGGAGAAATCAGGCTGCCTAACTGTAAGCTGATAGCCTATTCAGTAGCGAGCAACAAGTTCTGAACATTACTGTGCACACCACGTCATTCACTAAGTATTAACTGAGTGTGGGCTTCATACCTTAAACCACGTTGTTAACAAGTTCTGGGAACTAACGTAAGTATGTACAGACGCCAGCACATCAAGCTACCCCAATCTGTCAAATTTCATTAATAGATTTTTAACTTTATAACATAAACATAAGGTTCATGTTTAATTGGGAAAATTTGACAGTTTAGGGTAGCTTGATGTGCTGGCGTCTGTACTAAGAACAGCATCAAAATTTAAACGCATTTTTAAACGCATCCCGTTTTCCGAGGTAATTTTCTCCATGCCTGGCTATTTACACAACATTCTCTGCACATCTATCATTTTAACATGTTCATGTCGGAACAATTTCTTAACTTCGCGCTGTGTGAATCCTCTGTAGGCATAACTTATCCCAGTCTTGTAACGTTAGACGCTTCAGCGATATATCATGCCTGTTTATCTGCACTGCATTGTATTCCAAACACAAACAGTGGCATAACTTCTTCTGTGTACACTGTGCGCCAGAAAAAAGTACAATCCATCACTGGATTGCCAGCTGCGTTTTTATTCTGAACTGGAAATAAATTAGTTCTACAAGCGGGGAATGAGAAAAAATATGGAATCATTTCATGCGAATTGTATTCTTCAAAGCAATTTCAAATTTGCTAAAAACGCATATCGAATTTAATCGACTACCTACTACTTACTACCTATGCAATAATAGTTTCGCAACCTTTCATTTCAAATAATATTTTTAACGTATCTTTTTTAGTAACAACAACGTCATTCAATTCAACAAAATCCTATTCGAAAGCACAATCAAATCTAATAAAAGCTTCACAAACACTGAATTTACGGTCAGCCATTTCAAATCCATCATTCAAAATCCAAGATAACTCAATCTATACGAAATACCATCTTAATTAGAAACAACATTATCATCACACAACGTCCTACGTTCTTGAGGACCATAAATAACTCGATTCAGTTCATTTATAAAGCTGGTATCAGTCTGACCTGCAGTTTTGCAGCCATCAGTTCCGACTGGCATTCCTCTATCAATCCTGGTGTCTCTGCTAATATATCTTGCGTCGTTAGAGTGGAGCCAGTCAAGCCAGTGATTTGTTTGTCTGGATTGAAAGCTCGTTATAAGTTTTCCAAAAATAGTGTTTTGCTTGTTTGTGTGTTGTGACAAAATTGATTTTTGAGCTTGTTATTCAATTTGGGAAATGTTTTCAGTGTTCTGTTCTACATTTTTAACTGTTTTCTCCTTGTGTGTGATGATCGAAAATGTGTCAACTTGTGGTGTTGTTTATTAAATCGTTCATCTGATTTTAAAATTGGCCAAAATTCTTTTCTTTCTACGTAAGCTAAAGCCCCTCCCAAATCTACATAAATCTTGCATGACTTGCCATCATTTATAATCTTCACAACTCACCCATCATTTTTTGCACCACCAATAGATTCAGTCAGTCGGTCCATACTTTTGATGTAAATCGCGTGCCTCGTACAAAACGAGAGATCATTAAACACACGGCCCGTGGCGTCATAACTGGTCAGTTATGACGTCATAAACACCACCATAGACTGAATTGAGTCGAGAGCCGAGACATTAGCGTTTGTAATTAACTCTGTCTATGATTGAGTGCAGTTGTTATAAACCTTTTGTCGGTTTAATAGATCATTCTTAGCTTGAAATGGTTGTCCTTTTTAATGTACCTTACACTTATTTATATTTAATTGGAAATATAATTAACGCGTCTCCTCTCTTGTAGGATTTGCAAGAATTAATTCCGATACCCTGTAGTCGTTGATATTGCTTCGGAATAAAGGCATTCGCTTGAATTCAGTTGACAAATTCCATTTCATTCTGTATTTCTCTGAATTTCTGCTTCAGCATTTATTTATTTTCACTATTAAATAGGTGTGACATTTTATGATGAAGCAAAGTAAAATTGCAAATTAAAAGTGTCGAGAGGTATTTTGTGAAACCGATTTAGTGTAGCCTTTTAATTCAAAAAGCGCAATCAGAACTTTATTGCCTTACACGTTTAGCTTTTTCCTGTCCCTATCACCCTTTAATTACCGATCAAGATAAACAACATAACTATCATGTTGAATTGTTTACATTGTAATTAAGTGATTGATACTACACAAGCAATCTCGGTACTTAACTACCTATTAGTTCTCCTGATAAATCGTAAGGCAATTGATGCAACCTCAGATTATCTCTCTATCCTTTGCGCTATTAATTTTCTCCGGTTGATTTAAGAATATAATTAATGTATTGTAGTTAAGACAGATGATTTATTACTTGGGAGTATTTTAATGGAATTCGCGTTGGTACGTTAAAAGCTTTTGCAAATGCGTTATGGTAAAAATAGATTTTATCGTGGTATATTTACTTGGTGCATTTTTGCACTTGTCTCTGTGAAGAAATTGTGAAAGAGAAAAATTATTCTTTTTAGTTTGATGAATTGCGCCACTATTATTGTAGCGGCCATTGTTATAGTATGATGGGTGCCAGGCAAAACCTTTTACAACTAAGATTGCACCCAATTAAAGATGCAATTTCAAAAATCTTCTTGAATGTTTCATCTAATTATAACAAATGGAGACACCATAATGGTTTTTAAAAACAAATAAATTCATTTGCTTGAATAAAGGTCGTGGAGCTGATGAACAAAATGTTTATTTTATAGCAATGAAAAGAGATTTTCAACATAACATCACGCCTGGTGACTTTTCACCACTTAGGTACCTACTAGTACACCCACATTTTTCGAAGCTACCATAAATTTATTAGAGCCTTTCAAGTTCTAATTAATTTATGTTCCATACACAAATACGTACGAAGCTAGCAACATGGAAATGGCCCCATTTCTAACCCCCAAAGGGGTGATACTGGTAATGCGGTCGATGTCAAGGTCCCTTCCCTATCGATTTCCCAATGATGGGTAGGTCCCATGGATATCTATGGTAGGTCCCTAATTGGTTATAGACATGCGAGTGCCTTATCTGATGTTTAACATTCGTATTGACGTGAGTTTGACGACACTAGCAATTTTCATCGACTTTGTTTACTTTGCATGAAAACTTTCAACAGACTCTCGCCGTAAAAATCAAAAGTGGAACTTTTAAAATCTTTTTCATAAGATACATAGCTACATCGTATGAAAAATATACAGGATAACATTTTAACCAGTGCGCAAACTGTAACCATGAATTCAGCATATCATTCTAGACCCTCTAGCGTAGAAATTTTCCGTCGATCATACAAAAAAACATCAGCTGTTTCATAGAAAAGTGCAATACCTACGCGGTCAAAATGTATGAAACAGCTGATACATTTTTTTAGAAAAATTTCTTTTTTCGTCGATTAATCTGTTCTTTCTTTCACATTGGTTAAAAATTTACCCTGTATAAAGTATACCAAAGATTTTTGACAAGTAATCCTAGAATAACATGGATATTCCGTAACACAGTAAGCAACAGATGGAATGGCATGCTTGACATGTAAGTCTCAAAACATAATAAAGCAATCCATTTGTATAATTGGCTTTTTTTCGCCATGATTACCAATTCCTATTAGTTACTCATAAGTCCTATATTAACATAACTAATGTGCTATTTCTCCTTGTTTCCAGGAGTTGAAGGAGAGCTTCAACTATGGTCTGTTCTGCCCGCCAGTCAACGGCAAGGCCGGCAAGTTCCTGGACGAGGAACGCCGTCTGGGAGACTACCCTTTCAACGGACCTGTTGGATATCTTGAGGTAATATTAACTCTTTTTATACAAGATGTTTTTTTTATATCCCATAACTCTAGGGTATGAATGAGACCATATCAAAGAACCAACTGGCATATGAATTATTTATCAATTATCTTTTTTTTGTGTTCATTTTTCGTACAAAATAATTCGACAAAGTTGTCACGATTATTAATGTAAAACACCCTTACGTGAAATAATAATGTCATCGTCGCATTTTTTTAGCTTTAAATATGAATTATGGGTTTAAATGAAGATGAATTACTCGTATTTATCAATGAAACTTAGATACCTACACACATGGAGTGTCTAGTGTTAGTATTTTGTACGGTAAATTGGCAACGTCGCAAAAGTAAAGATTTGTCATATGGGTGACAATTGTGGACCTAAATTAATTATGGTTGATTATATCTTCCAAACTGCATTTTTGGACCACATTTTCTACGACTATTTCTATAATTTTTAGTTATAGAATATATAACCCTAGAGTTATGGGATATAAAAAAAAACATTGTAAACTAACTGTCAGCCAATACGTGAATGTGCTCTCACTAAAGAGATACTTGTATGAAAAGCCAAAATGTTATATTTTCCGTCGTCTTTGATGACTATGTATCTCTTTTCAGCTTAAGGGTGAAGCGCCAGGGTAGCCCGCGAAATCCAAATTTTCTTACGGTTTTACTATTTCATGAAAAACTCATGCCATGAGACAGATTATTATGAACTAATTTACGAGGATTGTTGTTTTTATTTTTTGGGGTTGGAAATCATCGAATAACTTCTCCCGCTCTGGATGGAGCGGGACAGCGTGTCAGACTTTTCCTGACTAAAACCCACCCGTGTTCCTTCAGTTGCCTGTGTCCCAGGGGCCACGGTATCTCTTTCGAATAACCCGCCACCTGGCAGGCATCGGCCCTTGCGGACCCCATCAGTTGCTGCTGACATCTCTTTGAGGCGCGCGTGGAACACTACGCACCGTCGACCCGGACAGCGAGCTACCCATTACTCGCCGTCCGCAAGCCCGCGCCTACGGTGGCCGGGAATCAGATGTTTGTTACGGTCACAAATCATATTTTAATCTACATACAACCTGACATTGTTTTGCAAATTGCAGAAACCTTACGAAAATTGGATTTCGCGGGATATCTTAGCGCAACCTCGTTAACGTAGTCTTCTTCGTCATATTATGCTACGGTTGTCAACTACAAATTCAACCTGCTACCCACGGCCATTAAAGCCAAGCATTGTTATTGTCTAAATAATAATCTAAATCTGCGAATGCTTTTTTTGAAGAACACCTGGACCGTACCCATATGTACCAGCGCTAACCATGTAATCATAAATTTCCAGTTAAAATACAAACGGCGGGTGTACAAAATGTTGAAGCTTGACGAGAAGACGCTGAAGGCGCTGCACTCCCGCGCAAACCTGCGACGGTTCCTTGAGCACGTGACGCATGCGCAGATCGACAAGATCACCAAGGCGTGCGCGAAGGGACTCGATCCTAACTTCCATTGTCAGGAGACTGGCGGTAAGAAAATTTAAAATAAAATTATCATCATTAATTACCTATCCACAACAGTTCAGCAGATACTTCGGTGATACTTCGATGATCTAAAAATGTGTCAAATAATGCATATAGCAAAAAACCCAATACTATTCGGGAAAATGAAATAAGAACAAAAAAACCTCGGAAAAGTGATCGGTTCCCGGTTAAAAGTTGATAAGATACTCCTATTTATCCTGGAAACACCGCCTGACTTCCACTCAGAACGGCGATGCAGAGTTTTACAATTGACAAGGACGCTTCCGAATATAGTGATTAAGCAGATAACAGTCATACAATAAAACAATAAACGCCCTTACCAAAACAAGAGCACACCGCTTGCTCTCAAATTGTTTCGGAGCTCATCCGTTCCGCTCATAACATCTTTAAATACCTACCATTACTTCACACCTTTGGTCCACATTGACCTCATACATCCGCGATCAGATATTAAGCCCATTCATCCACTTAGGATCAGCCATGAATGGTTCGGACATTCTCTTGCCAAGTTGGCAACGCGGTCTGATATACGACTACACTCATTTACATACTGATTCTAATCTGCTATTGTTCTGCGTGTACCTACCTAAAATAGTATTAAGGGTGTGTGCAAATACAGTTGCGAACTAGGCATGGTTGACGAAAAATTTGGTTTATGAAACGTTTTGGAAAGATAGAAGATTTATCTCAATATTACCTACTTTTGACATTCTAAAACTTTCTTGTTAGGTACCTACTTAATTCATGATTTAAAATTAGATACTTTAATTTATAAGTTTTTTGTATCCAAATATCTAGCCATAGGATGTAGCAACATTCAAAATTCGTCGATTATGCGATATGAAAAATTATTCACATGTTGGGGAGCTCCACTATCCCCGGGTGACATATGCTATATTTTATCCCCGTATTCCCACGGGAACAGGAACTACGCGGGTGAAACCGCGGAGCGCTGCTAGTCTAAAATAATCGGATTACCAGTTGATAATTCAGTCAACGAATCACAACAAATTACGCGCGCTTGACGACTTGTTTTTAAATTTTTGTATTGATTTTCGTGCTAAGGCTCCCGCAGACCGGCGCGACGTGACTCTAGTAGATCAATTTTCCTTTAGAAACTGCGTTAGGACTTAGTTCGTAATTTACATTGATGAATCAAAGATTTGAAAATCTTTGATTTGGGGCCTCCCAAAGAACCATTTGGTTTCAAATCAATACCAGACAAGACTGCCCACCTTGTTGACGTCATTATTTCCCAGAAAAGCCCGGACAATTTTCTCCGAAACCTAGAAGATGCTCATTTGTTCCGAGGAAACAGTAAAGCTCTTTGATATCACGTCTTTTCAGTCTAGACATTTCAATAGAACTAATTAGCGTTACCGCTATTGTGATTTCACAAAGAAGTTGCCTTTATGACGTCACAAAGGCTAAACCTTAAACGTGCCCTTATACATAAATCGTTATGAGACGGTTATTATTACGTCAATTTGAGTCTCGGGCACAGTTACCTATTCAAGGCAAGTTGTTCAGAAAGGACAAACGCTGCTTTGCATTTATGCCGTCTAGTGTACGTAGGTAGGTACTTTTACTTATGAAACAGTCCAGCTGGCTTCATCTGCTTAGAAAGTTCCGGATTGTAGGCTATTAATAAATCCAGGAAATTTTCAAAAGTATCTTTCAAAATGTCACTTTTCAGTACAGCTAGTTAGTCTTTTGTTGGCTAGTAAACAAGGAGTGTAGTCGATGTGGCGACGTTTGGGGCTGTCCTATATTCAGCAGTGGACATCTTTCGGCTGAAATGATGACGATGAACTAGGGGTCTGATTTCAATCCTCACCAGGTCTGTGTGTGTGTTGCACTGCTGACGTTCACAAGCATATTATTTTGGCGTAGTAACTGATTTAAAAATTAATTAATTTTTCAGAAATTCAGTGGCGAATTCGTCTTTGAAATCTTTGAAAAGAGACGCTTATTTTACGGCAATTTCGTTCAACTAGCGTAACTCGTGTCCAAATGATAAATGCATAACAAATTCTCAGTATAATTTTTCATATCGTCACAAATACTTCCAAAAACATCTCAGGCCATTCAATTCAAGGCTGCTTCGAACGTCTGAACACGCCTAAGCTATTGTAAGAGAGGCATATCAACCGAGCCGTGGATAATCTGCGATAAACGTCGCCAGTCCTTGAAGCGAGTTGAATTATTTGTTCCTGTCGAACAACTAATAAATCACTTGTGATTTAAATATCCCATTCTTTAAGTAAAACTCTCAATGGATAAAACTGGTCATTGTTTAAAGCAACGTCATATAGGTGTGTTAAATTCGAAATATGATTAATATTTTTTAGCGTAGCAGAGATTTTGAAAAGTTATAATTGATGTTAGTAATGCGTACTGTGTCATCGATTTAGACCAGATAATATTTGCTACGTGATGAGAAAAATACATATTTTTTACTTCTCTGACCAGTTTAATTCAACGATATAGGTACTCAACTTATGCTGACTTTCCAACTGGCAGCACAATCATTATGTTCGAAAAAAAATCGACGATTTATTTTGATGTTCCGTTTATTCTTATTTTAGGAAAACAAATTTCACTGATCCTTGCCGATCATAAACACCAAGTAGCTGACTAACCTAAACTCTTTCCTATTTCAGAAACACCCCTGACAATCGCAGCAGGACTAAAGACACCAGGGAAAGTTCTGATAGCCCTCGTAAACGGCGGCGCACTACTAGACTATAGGACCAAAGATGGCAGCACAGCTATGCACAGGGCTATCGAGAAGAACTCTCTGGAAGCTGTGAAGACTTTGCTGGAACTCGGAGCATCACCTAATTATAAAGATGGGAAGGGATTGACGCCGCTGTATCTTTCAGTGACGAATAAAACTGATCCACTGTTGTGTGAGACCCTGTTACATGATCATGCAACGATTGGAGCTAATGATCTGCAAGGGTGGCAGGAGGTGCATCAGGTGGGTTTTCTTCGACTTTTATATGCCACTTACGTAAGAACCGGGCAAACGCACGTCCATGGTACCTATTTAACGATTTCTCTTCGACATCACCTTTATGTCGTAGCAGTATAGTGATTTACGTGTTGCAAGTGGTATCTACCACTGATTATGTGCGCATAATTTTACAACGCCTATATGAAATGTGGCAAATTAGCCACACATTTAAAAAAGTCCACAATCGAGGCTGAATCGCAATACAGTCCTTCAGATATTTTAGGCCTGACTTCTACAAAATCTTAGTCACATAGAAGATTAATTATATCTCCTTGACTCCTGTCTTGATGTAATGGCACCCTGTACCTTAGCTCTTAGGCCCTAGTGAGAGTTTCATTTAACCATCTCGATCAAACGCATCGAGCGCGATCGGCGCTCCGATTGGTCGTGGATGGGTGAAGGACCAATCGGAGCGCCGGACGCGCTCGATGCGTTTGATCTAAATAGTTAAAAGAAACTAACGCTAAGGCCACTGATTCTGTTACCGAAAATGATGCATTTTAAAATATGAATACATTTCCCTCTCATTGATTCTTTCTCTCACTACATTTCCAGGCTTGTCGCAACGGCCTCGTCCAGCACCTAGACCACCTCCTGTTCTACGGCGCGGACATGAACAGTCGCAATGCGTCTGGCAACACGCCGCTGCACGTATGCGCTGTGAACGCGCAGGACTCTTGCACACGCCAGCTGTTGTTCAGGGGCTGCGATAAGGAGGCGTTGAACTTCGCTAACCAGACGCCTTATCAGGTAAATAAAGTTTAATGTTTTGGATTGCTAGATGAAAGGGTCAACAGGTGTTCTCAATAGGAGTAAAAAATCGTTGAACTTGACCAATATCGTCTGAAACAGCTAAGCTGCAGCAGGTTAAATTCAGATTATCTCGTGTTTAAGAAATAATATTTTCACCTTTTAATTGCACATAGAGCAATAGGGTATTTTACTCCATATGAGAAAATATCTAAAAATATATTATTGAGATAGCTTAGGCAAAAAGCAGTCTGAAAATATGGGTTTTAGTTAATGAAATAACAAATTTTTTTTTTTAAATTCAATTCAAAGATATCAGGTTTTTAATGTTTTTTAATGCCTTGAAATATGTAGTAGCCGCCATTTTATTACGTCATACCGCTGTTTCAACTAATCAACTGAACTTTGTACTTTTATTGACGTGTAAAAGTGTTTGTACAAACCTACTTACAGAAATAAAATCATTTATCATTTATTCTTTTCGTAACCAAAGTAATTTATATTGAAATAATTCAGGAACAGCAAACCAACGATAAGTAGAATAATAACTAATTTTTAAATTATAGACAATTATCATACAAAATATCAGCGCATTTGGGTACACAGCAAACTGACGTCATACCCACAGAGCAATATGGCGTCCACTGCGTCCAGCGTTTTCGTCAAATTACGCGCGAAATAAGAAAATTTAAAATTTCAATGCATTTTTATTGCACTGATCGATTCAATAATAATAATTTACAAAACCAAGTCGGTACCGACAAAGCTCAACTATCGAAAAGTTGAATAAACTTTATTGGTCATTGATTTATGCAGTGGTTTTTTCACAAAACTCAATCTTCCGAAGGACTTTTCTTAATTTTTTACGCGCCTGTTTTACTATAAATGATCCTGCATCTCACTCAATAACGTTGTGCATGTAGACTTGCGTCTAACCGCTCATCACTGATGTAACACTCTGTCGGATACGATACCTGGTGAGACAGCTTGCTTTTTAGCCAGGCCCACCATGAGTTCGAGCCCGCGACTAGATTCCCCTTAATACTGCCAGGGACATTACTTGTTAAGCTTTACACCCTCCGTCTAGACATGGGCGAAGTAGCTCACTGAAAAGAAAAAGAGCGATTAGCTCTTTCACTCTAAAGAGCTATATCACTCTTCTAGCTCACTAGCTCTTCTATAGCTCAGTGACACAGACGCCGAGACGCCGACCGTTAGCTCAATTGACTCACGCCGCACGCGCGTCGAAGGAGACGAATCGGCTCGCTCAATAGTGAGTAGCTCTTTGGAAGTTTGGACTCTTTATTACTCACTAGCTCTTCTATAGCTCAGTGATTCAGACGCCGACTGTTAGTTCATTTGACTCACGGTGCACGCGTGTCGTTGAAAACGGCTCGGCCCGCTCAGTAGTCATTGTCAATAGCTCTTTGGAAGTTTGGAGTTAAGTTAAATAAGCTTTTCTGTTTGTTTATATAATGTTAAGACTTTACGTAAATAATACGCAAAAAATAAACAATGCAAGGCCAAAGTATTTTCTACTTTAAAGCTATGGTCATAAAGATAGATTTACAGTGATTTATGTCGTATGATAGTCTACAATGACGTATTGTATCGAAGAGGTATTGTTGGAAGAACGAACTATGCGATCCGAAATATTCCGAAGCGAACCGAATGAGCCGTTCGGCCGCTGACTTCGGTCGGTCATTGGTGTCTCGCTGAAGTACTGAGAGTCTAAGAGCTAACTGAGCTAGTGAGCTACTTAGCGAACGAGTGAGTGAGCGAGAGCGACGTCCATCAAAAAGAGCTAGCTCTTTTCTATCACTCGCTCACGAGCTACCCATGTCTACCTCCGTCATAATTTGCCGTGTTATAGCTATCGTATAAAGCTTACCAAGAATGACCGTTGTGATTTGAACATAGGAACATTTAAGTCGGAAATCAATTTGCTCATCAATTGTTTCCCTGACTTAACATTAAAAACAAAATGTGTATTAAGTAGGCAAAAGATAAATGACCTTATCGACTTTCATCTTCGCAAGTTGCCGACTGCTGTGACCTCTTTATGACACGAAAACCTCTAGCAAATAATATTAATATTTCTCATAAATAACATTTAATATCCTCAGGTGGCAGTAATAGCAGGCAACTTAGATCTGGCAGAAGTGATAAAGAACTACAAAGCAGAAGAAGTCGGTGAGTCCAGCCCCGGTTGTGTACTGCATGGCTTTGATTGGAGCTTTATATATGCTTTATGTGTTTGTTACATGGATTGTTACATCAAAACTATTACAAGCAAAATTTTTAGCCCAAAATTAGTGAATACTTTGATTTTTTTATGTACACCCTGTGTAATCGATACTATAATCTATGACAAAAAGATAGATGCATACTTATGTCCAAACCCAAAGATGAAAAAAATAGCAAATACAAAACAATTTATATATTCAAAAGGGCTACGTAATGATTAAGTAGATTTAAGAATCCATGTTTAAAGAATCCAAAATTTTAGTATTTTATGTGCAACGCTTTAGTATGTTTACGGCAAATACATATACCTATACAAAATAACACACCATACTATTTATATTAAGTAGTATACATATATGTGTAAATATTTTATAATTATAATTATTGCATGCGTCATCCGTTCTATCTATTCTATTCCATTGCTTAATATCATAATGGTGATGGTTGTATTTTTGGATACCTACGCTAATATATGAAATTATCACTAACCGAAAGTAGATTATATACCAGCAAACACTAATATATAAAGGGTTTAAAAATATATATTTATATTCCGAATATTTAACACCTCCAAATATTATTCCCGAATAATTTACCGCACTATTTTTTTTTTCTGTAAAAAAAAACCTGTGTTCGTCAGATAATTTGATGTTTGATTATGTTCTTGATATTTGTTTGAAGCACGATTCCTTTATTAGTTTGTTCGGTTGCTAAATAAAATATTTCAGTGCCGTTCCGTGGTCCTCCTCGGTACAATCCGAAGCGTCGCTCGGCGGCGTGGGGGGGCTGGTGGACGGCCGGGGACCGCTCGTCCCTGGCGTCGTCCACGCGCATCCCTGCCGAGCTAGACTCGCTGCTGCGCCGCGCGCCCGCCGGGGCCTCGCCCTGCAGTCTGGAGAGGCCCTTCTCCTCCGCCTCCTCCAGCATTAGTGACGCCAGCCATCCCAGCCACGAGGACGATGCCAGTATACTCACAGGTAACATTGAGGAGGTTGAGTTGCGTTGGGATATAACGTTACACACGTAGATACGACCACTATAGGCAGCCAAAACCTGTTAACGAAAGCACTATCACACGTAATAAATTTAAAGGAAGTTGCAAGTACTTAAATGCTAATGTAACCAGTTGATGTGTTTGTATAACCCAGTTAGTAGTCGTGTCTACACCGTTACGTTCCACCGCGTGGTCCAAGGTTGCGGACCCGGCACCATGGCCACCATGACGACTGACAACCATCACCATGCACCGACATCGCCCGTCCACTACGTTGCATGTTCTATGTGCCTTTATGTCATTAGTTACCCATCGAACGCTTCTTCGCTTCATTTTACGACAAAATTATGATTTTTCCACCTTATAACCCCTTTTAGACCTAGGATGTACAAAAATTGTGTTCTTAGTGAAATACGGTTAATTTTAATGCAGTCCTATTTTTAAGGTACCTAATTGAAACAAAATCTTGCCCCGCTCAGACACCAACTCAGACCCAAGTTGATCTGCAAAGTCCAGAACTTGTATTTAGTGTTTCCTGTTCATAAGTAAAGTGTCCATCACTGTAAAGTTGGCACTAAACCTATACAGTGCACTGTTATTAACCCACTTCGTCCCTTTGAAGCTCACTGAAACAAAAGATCCCAATTTTGGACCGAAAGTGAACCTACGAAAGACTATTTGACTCTGATTTAAACCCGACTGACCGTTGAGCGACACTAACCCCAACAGATAAAAGTGCGGGCGACACCAGCGACATCATATCGGACTCCAGCGGCGTCGGCACCAGCAACTCCGACACCACGTGCTCGCTGCATGGTGGCGCCACTGTCGTGTGTCTGCAGCCCTACGACGGCGTGCAGCCCGGCCACCTGCGCCTCAGCCAGGGAGATATTGTTGAAGGTACAGTGTCTGGGACTACAGAAAAACTCGTATGACGCGCGGTATATATGCTTTTGTCTTAGGATGCTGCACAAGCCCGGACACACCTGAGTGACATAGCGAAAGGTACAGTTTCAGACATAGCCACCGAACAATATGATATTGTGCTCCTTGGCTAAAAACAGGTAGACAAAAGTCAAA
Source organism: Antitype chi (assembly GCA_947359405.1). Taxonomy (NCBI): domain Eukaryota; kingdom Metazoa; phylum Arthropoda; class Insecta; order Lepidoptera; family Noctuidae; genus Antitype; species Antitype chi. Next base: position 18,055,190 of record OX375817.1, on the reverse strand, counting down.
GTTATCTTGGACACATGTAGGTGTACGCTCTAAGCACGAAATCGAGAGTTTCAGCCGAAGTTACGGGCGTTTCCTACTCCGTATCATCTACGGGTTCCGTGTGGTGCCGGACGTAAAGAATAGCACCATCCCATTTCTTCCCGTGGGTGTCGTAGGAGGCGACTAAGGGACTTACTACAGAATGGGCAGCAGCGTTTTCTATGCATTTTACCACCATACTGCGATCGCCAACCCGCCTGCCAAGCGTGGCGATTATGGCAAGCCCCCCCCAAAATGGGGGACGCCTATGTCCAGCAGTGGACGGCTTCCGGCTGAAATGACATCATCATCTACGGACATAAGATTAATTTGGGGGCCGAACTATGAATTAATGACAACATGGTATGACAGTGGTCCATAATTCCGGTAGGATTGCGTCCGAAAAAATAATTTGACACTTGTTTTGACGGATCAACTACTTTCGGACGAGCTTGTATCTTCGTTGAAGGACTTAGAGAGACCCCTTGACACGAGTTGTATCTACGATTGTTGCCTGCTGTCTCATGGCAATAAGACGCTCAACAAACTGGGCCTTGACACTCGAGAGACCAGCGCACAATACTTACAATATTTTTCTACGCTCCTTTTATGGTAAATTCAAGTACTACTATTTCGGACTGACCATTTAATATTGAAGTCCAACCTAGGTTTATTCTCAAATCAGTCAACATCCTTGGTTTCCATTCATTACTTACCATACATTATTAATATCATTTGTCCTCGTATATACTAAAATATGAATAATACAAAATCATTGGTGGCACTTTAACTGAACAATGTGAGTAACTGAATTCATTCATCAGCACGACTGTTACTAAAGTTAAGGAGCTGAACGTTCCAACCTCATGACGGTGTCAAAGGAAAAAAGTTTTGAGTGATAGCTGTGATAAAATGTGTGAAATAGCTTACAAACCCAGAAAAAAACCATGTTTTGGACGTATATCAAGAAATCTTGTACATTCTGAAGATTTAGATTCAAAGTCCTATAAGGATGAAGGGATCTATCGGATATACTAACGTTCACCTATGACAAACAGTGACGGGAGCCACAGATGACGGTCTTCTGGAAGGCACAGTGCGAGGGTCGGGAGCCAGTGGACTCTTCCCCATGCAGTGCGTCCAAGAAGTACGCCTTCGACAGAACACACAGCATCTACATCAGGTATGTCCGAAATGAATACTTCTCAAAAAAGAACTCGTAAGTTGTCCTAGTAGATAAAGTAACAAAATTTGATGATCCAGAATTGGTAGTATTTATTATTATCGCTTTCTAATTACATAAATGCAGAGGTGTCGAGACAGTTTGACGCGTATTAGATAGATATTTGGTTTTTCTACTCACCGATTCCACATTTATTAATTCTACGCACTATGGTGCGGCATTTGGCATGCTAAATAATGAGAAAAAGATGTCAAAGAAATGACCAGAAAGATCTGCTGTTTTCTTACAGAGTGGATTTTGATCAGCCCTTTTACTTACTATTCCATTGCTTGTGACTTGATCATTGGTCGACTGTCTCACTGGGCAATTACTAATCTTACCATAACTTGACAGGTGTTAGCATCTGGACCAATCCACCACTCCCGGGTGACGGGCAGACGGGAGATGGCGCTCAGCAAAACTTACAGTGCCACCGCGCCTAGGATTAAAAAGTCGTAAGTATTCCCATTGTATACCTGACCTAGATAGTGGATAGTACATAATAAACAATTTTATTTGAATAGGAAAAAAAACTAACTGACTAAACAAATAAATACAAAAACAAAAGGACACTTAGGCGTCGAAGTATTCGTCCGCATCGCTGTCATCAGGAAACGTGCCCAGAAGACTGGCAGCATTACAACATAATTAATTACATAATAATATGTAAGTCTTGCCAGATATTCGGGGCAAATTTGTAACCAAAAACTTTTTCCAAAAAAAAACAACCGACTTCCAAAAAAACACTACAAAGTGAAAAATAACTTTAATTTCGGAAGTCGGTGTCTTTGGAGCTGTATTTGAATTTTTTGTCACCGCCTTCCGAAATTAAAGTTATTTTCCACTTTGTAGTGTTTTTTTGGAAGTCGGTTGTTTTTTTTTTGGAAAAAGTTTTTATTTTTCACTTTTTAGTGGTTCACATGTGCTTACCCCTTCACAGCATACCGGCGTGATGTTATGTTATGAACTGGTGTAAGCAATAGACAGAGATGAGATTTCAGCAATCCCAGTCCATTTGCTATCATTTATTGAGGAGTTCCGTTGCCTATCTCCAAAGTTCTTCATCAAATCTTCACCAAATTGAAATGAGACCACTACGAGAAAGTACTCTTCCAAAAAATACCTAAATCGCTTTGTGTGCCTATAAAATTTGAAAAGTTCTCTCTATTTCTCCAGGATCCCATCATCAGATCCTGACTTGATGATCATGGGACCACCTGGGAAGTAACCTTTCAAACAAAAAAAAACAATCCAAATCAGTCCAGCCATCTTCGAGTAATCGGGGAACATACATAAAAAAATATATATAAAAACAAAAAAAAAAAGGTTCCGACGAATTGATAACCTCCTCCTTTTTGAAGTCGGTTTTGCTCTCATGCACATTACACATTTTTACAACAAATTACTGACCGAGGGTCCCGATTATCAGTTCTAGATCGAAGGTTGGAAGTGTCGGAACCCAGACAGACGCTTTAAATAATTTCATCACCACTGCTCTCAAAACGGTGACGAACATGGTGAGAACCTAGAACTAAAAATTCGAAGACTTGTGAAATATAACAATCCGCACTGCGCTCGCGATTACAATTAGGTAGGCGTAGGTAGCCCACTCTCGAAGAGAGGAGGCTTGTATCCCAACAGTGGGAACATTATAGGCTGATTATACTAACATTGTCGGTTTTTGTACAGACGCCAGCACATCAAGCTACCCCAATATGACAAAATCCTTTGATAGATTTTCAACTTTATTACATAAGCATAAGGTTCATGTTCAATTTGGAAAATTGTACAGTTTGGGGTAGCTTGATGTGCTGGCGTCTGTACATGAACCCTGTCAAGGCACTGCAAAATACAAAATTAATGTTGTCACTGAATTACACAGTATTATGGCTTTGATCAGACCGAATCTTACAAAAATAAAAGGTAAAAGCCGGGAATGAAGTCTCTAACATCTATGTTGGTTCTATTATTAGTTTAGCCTGCCTAGATAGTTATAAGAGCAATGAAAACAGATGCAGACGGCGACATCATAATATACAAACTTATAAACAGGACAACAATGAACAATGCTTCTAACATTGCAAATATAATAATATTTGCAGATGATGCCGATCAGTCAGCAAAGGTCGGCTATGTGTTAAGAAGTGTGAGTGACAATGTAGGAGCTGGATTGTTGTCTGTGAGAAACTTAATCTGTCCGGTTCTGTGTTAGTGGTACATCAGTTTTTAAAAAGACATGATTTCGCAGTGGTTTAAAAAGGTTTATTTAAAGAATAAGTGTTTTGATTAGTGTCACCCAGCAGGGTTAAATTGTGCATTGCTGGGTGGCACAGAATATCTATTAGTCATGGGGATTTATAATAAGGAATTCGCAGACTTAACCTTGAAACTAGAAAAAATGTAAGCAAGCATTTTTTGCTTCCTTAATTAACTAAAGTGTTTTTAACCGACTTCAAAAAGAAGGAGGTTATTAATTCGACATGTTTTTTTTTTCATTTAATGTATTTTCGGGCATAACTCCGTCATTTATAGACGGATTTGCAAAATTCTTGGTTTGTTCGAAAGGGGTTTACTCCAAAATGGTCCCATGTAAACTTCCATGTAAACTTCGTATAGATCTGTTGATGAGTTTCGGAGACAGACAACGCAACTCTTCAAAAAATCACAGCAAATCAACCGCGACTGCTGCTATCGTATAAATGTGCATTGTTTTGACCCCAAGGATGATGACATTACGAATTGGTGTGTACTATAAACTAAAAAGTGTAAAATAAAAAACGTTTTTAAAAAAAAAAACAACCGACTGCCGGAAAAACACTACAAAGTGAAAAATAACTTTAATTTCCGGAGGCGGTGACAAAAAATTTAAATCCATATCCAAAGTGACCGACTTCCGAAATTAAAGTTATTTTTAGTTGGTAGTGTTTTTCTGGAAGTCGGTTGTTTTTTTATATTTTATCATCCCCAATACACGGGCGAAGTGAAAAGACGTTACGATGTTACGATAAAATGTAAAGTCGCGAGGTACTCGTGCGCACTTTTTTTTGAGTCAGTATTAAAGAGTCAGCTATTAAAGGTATAAGAATCAAACTGATATTCAATCTGTACTTTTCTTCTAAAATGAAAGGCAATGACGTTATTTTAAAAAACTTAAGGCAAAGCTTAACAACTTTTCACAACACACAATTTCACATCATTGACAGACTGCACTATGTTGGAAGTTGCACGTTGTTGGAAGTTGCACGTTGTTGGATTGAACTATGTTGGATATGTAACCTATCTGCGGACTGAATTCGACCCTAAGCAAAGGCCCGTCGTACCCCTACCCCACAGGGGGTGCCCTTAGGGCGCGTTCCCACTATGTCGTAACGATTAATTTGTCGTTGGAAGACTGTCGTATCTAGCTGTTCCCATTGGATCGTGACGACATTTTTATACGGGCGTGAGGGGAGTAGACAACACATGTAAACTACAAATAGTCGCAATTACGTCACATGATTTGCCGTCACCATAAGTCGTGACGTTTTTTTTTATATAATTTTTCGACTGTCGTGCTATCCTTTCCCATTGACTTGACATTATGTCGTCACTGCAAAAAAAGTCGCAGACGACAGTTACTTGTGTCGTCCTATATGTGAACACCTCTATTTAAATACACAAGCCACGATGTTTCAAACGACACGATAATCTGTCGTCACGACGTAGTGGGAACGGGGCCTAAGTGCGTAGTCGCTTAGTTTTAAGTTTGTAAACCCTTGGCTGGAGGCCTAAATTTATTAAGATAGCCATAGGCAACTCCGGTTAAGCAGCCGAAAATCTAGGTTGACCTGCGAGATGTTATTCCCTAAACAAACAAAAATCAGACTAAGCGTAGCAACAATTTTCGCAAGGAGACATGTAGCAGTTACATAAAAGCAACGTTTATAATTATAAACAAGAGGGTTAATGTTTAGGTTTAAACGGACCCGTAGATACTGGGCATATGAGACCAGAATTATTTGTAATGATGTACGTATAAGCGTTGCCGAGGATCGTTATCTACCGGTCATAAGTCCAGGAGTGGACTGCGACAGGCTGATGATGATGACCCCCTATAAATAAACAATTGTACCTTCCCACCCAATTATTGCTGATGATCGTCTAATTAATTCTTTCTAAGGTATGGCAACATGGAAACCCGTACTGTGGTCCTGCACCGCGCGCGACGAGGCTTCGGTTTCGTGCTGCGCGGGGCCAAGGCGTCGTCCCCGCTCATGGAGCTGCGCCCGTCGGAGCGCTGCCCCGCGCTGCAGTATCTGGATGACGTCGATGCGGGAGGCGTAGCCGACCGCGCGGGGCTGAGGAAGGGAGACTTTCTTGTGGCAGTAAGTGTTGTGCCATCAATATATTTTTTATATGATAAACATAGTATTATGTACGATAGAGAATCTAGAGGAGTCGTGTAAGTTACTTTCGTAATTAAATTTTAAATAAAAGTGAACTTTCTTAATAATATTCAAACGAGAAAAAAATCACGTGATTCATGTAAACAAAGACAGCAGACCACAGAGAAGATGTCAAAATTAGTAGACTTATCATATCACGCACAATGGTCCACTTGAAGGACTAAGTGCGGAAACCAAAACCCTTAACATAGAACATAGTAGACTTATCTTTCATAACTATTACTGCTGCTGCTAGAATACTCTGTCTACGACTGCTGAGATCAAGATTTTTCTCATCAACCTCTTTCGAATACTCTGGCGATTTTTTTTAACTGTGCATCACCAATTTATTCGGGTATTTCTTCATGTGGTGTTATATCGACATATGATTGCTTGTTTAAGCACATTAGAACTCCAAATATTTACTACTCTTCGACAAACAACGCAATTAGGTAAACTTCAGAAAATATTCGGTTTCTTGTAACGTTGTTTTACAAAACATACAAACATATCGGGGATAGTCAAACAATAGTTTCCGCCGAAAATCGTTTCATTCACGTCTTGACTGGCGAACATCCATATGGCCCACATGGCCGTACTCCTCAGCTATAGAAAAGTAACTATGATTTATGTGAGATTGATTTTGTGAAAATAACATTATTTTTATTTTGCACTGACAAAATTTATTAGACTTTTTAGCACTAGTAACCACACTTCTGGGGTCTTCCTTATACCGTCTTGCGTTTTTATTTCTTCTCTATGTTGTACTCATTTTTAAACTTTGGACCATGTCTTGAATCGCCCTTTATCGAAAGTATTGTTCGATCGAATCTATACTGTCTATAAAGGAACGCTTCGGCGCCGAAAAAGGTTTTCATCAGTCTTGATCAGCTCGATTAAGCTACATTTGATCTATGACTCATATATGTTATCAATCTCACTCCTATTCAGATAAACGGCGAGGACGTGTCGTGTGCATCGCACGAGCACGTGGTGGAGCTGATCCGCAGCTCCGGGGCCCTCGTCTCCATGACTGTTGTCTCGTTGAACAATCATAATGGTGAGTTAATTTTAATCTTAACTTCTTAAAGATCTCTTTCTTCTTTCGAGATAAATCTGCGCAAGATTGGTCTGACCAGACGGCGCTTCGCTGTAGTAGTTTTCGGTCTGGTCGTCGGCTTCGTAAGCGCATATATCTTTAGCTGTAAAACCGTCCCATGTAACAGATTTTGGTGAAGACAGTCAGGTGGATTGGAAGGTAGAACTGACCAGAAATGATAGCCAAAAACGTTGGTGCGAATGCCTTTGCTTCAAAAGTTTTAATTGGAAAGATTGACCTGAAATATATATTTGCCATCAGATTCTGGCTCTCGTGAGTTATAGAAGGTCACATTTGTAAGATAAAATTATATTTAAATCCTTCTTTTTCTCAGGTAACAACGAGAACAACACGTGTACGGTACCCACAAGCAAGTCTCAGAACCAGCTGTCTAGTTCTGGTCGCCCTTACGCCGCTACCTTACCGAGGAAGGGAGCTGGAGGTAAATTTCTTATAGGTACAAGTTGTGCATTTGGATTGAGTGATCTTTTTTTTATGTCGTGACAAAATCTGACTGTATATTTAGTCAAAAATAGTCAAAACTCATAGCCCAAAGTAAAAAAAAATTGACACTCTCAAGAGTCTTCAGTTATTGCACTAAGTGTGGATCACTCAATTCAGACATTTTGCAAAAACGGCCATGAGCTAAATCTCAACAAAAACTTACTCTACTGACTAAATTTATGTCTCAAAAACTTGCTAACAAATTGCAAATTGCATCTAGGCATTTAAAGCATGTTTCAGGTATCTATGACAGTATCATTGGATCACTCAGTACAGACACCATTTTGTCTGAGAGACCGTTGTAATAAGGTTTAAGTTGACTTTTCTATACATCTATGATTCTTTCCTAAAATGTACGTTCCGAATATATTTGTACAATCAATATCATAACACAAATACCTTTTGTTGAGTAATTCAAATATAATAAAATAGATACATAGATACATAAAATGAGACATAAAATGAACCAAAATAAAAGACTAAACAGAGATTATTACAGTTTGGTACGAGAACAAGATCACAACGACAAGTAATGTTCCTTTACGAGGCTTTTAAACACATATAAAAACTGCGCGCGTTTAATTTCAACTGGCAATGCATTCCACAAACGAGCGGCCTGGACAGTAACAGAATTGTCAAGGAAAGAGAGGAGGTTTAGTCAGTAGAGTAAGTTTTGTTGAGATTTAGCTAATGGCCGTTTTTGCAAAATGTCTGAATTGAGTGACCCACACTTTAGGCAATAACTGAAGACCCTTGAGAGTGACAATTTTTTTACTTTGGGCTATGAATTTTGACTATTTTTGACTAAATGTACAATCAGATTTTGTCACGAAATAAAAAAAGATCACTCAATCCAAATGCACATAAGTAGTTACAAGAGCATTTAATTACAGCAATGTGTAAATCTGTTCAAAAATCGGATGTTTCTCTCATAGTTTCCTTCTTGTAACAAGAAAGCCCATTATAATATTATGTTTGTAATCGATTCCAAACGTAAACATCTCGATATTATTTATTTAAGTGCAGTGCAGGAGAATCAACAGCCACCATTTAATGTGTTACTAGTGTGTGCTCAGCTGTGTTACCTATAAGTAACGCACACCCAATTTCAGTTTGTCACGTGTAAAAACAGAAGAAATAATGGAATTCTTAGGATCACTAACAAGCACGATAAAAGCAATATTTCAATTAAGTGTCAAAACAGTGATAATGTCTTACTCTTCAGGCCGAGCGCCTGCGCCCGCGCCGCCACGTCGCGACCCGCGCACGACGCTGAGCGTGGGGCGGGCGAGGGCCAAGTCGATGGTCGCCGGACTCGGTAAGTACCCTACTTAATCACTAAGCTAGAAAATAATAAAAAGCCGAAACGGGGAAAATTTAATTTACTACCGGAATGTCAGACGCACTGCAGGTCACCATCCACCCTTGGAATGTGGAGAAGCGCTGAGTACGACTACTCAGCGCTTCTCCACATTCATTATGCGCACAGCCAAAGAGCGGAGTCTCCCTGCCTGTGTATTTTTATCCCTTCCACATTTAACCCGTCTACTTTGAAAACATGAGTGAAAGGCATGTTCTAGGCACGCTCGTTTCATCATAGACCTGATCAATCGCTTTCCACCAGGCGTAATCGAGGTCAAGAGAAAGCCCATTCAGTTTTTTTTTTTTTAACGCGCTTGATAAGACTCACTATCTCGATGCAAGCAAATAAAATATATACAATTCCTCACAAACTCATGAAATATGAACCAGGCGGCAGCATCTTGATTTTGTTCATCAATTATTTATATTTTCCTGTTTGTCTTTTTTTCAGAGAATGGTGGAGAAAAGGAAGAGAGTTGTGAACCTCTGAGCGTGGCTGGCAAGTCTTCGTCAGCAGAGTCCGTGCAGTTGCCGGGTGGCAGTAACAGTTAGTATTGTTTCTTATATAGGTACTATCAGGGCCCTAATTCCTTATGACCACTTAACGATTCCTTACTTCAAAACCACGTCAATTCGTTAGATCACACACGACATCTGCTAACAAATATCGACAAATTGTCGTGGAACTTATAGAATATGAATTTATCTCGTTCGATTTGCGTGTTTTTGTAGGTTACGTGATACTGTCCATTGATTCAGGCTACTATTCCTCCCTCTATCATTTATTTTTTTCGCTTTGAATCTTCCATCAACATAAATACTAGATTTCGGATGTGCACAGCAAAAACCGCTGGAAATAATGTGTGTAAACCAATAATGTTACATGTATACATTATTTTTATAATGAAACCGATTAGTGGTCATACTTAACAACATACTTTTTCAACCTTATTGCTTAAAAATTATGTTTTATAATTCCAAAATATATTTTTGTTCTTATTTTTTTTTTATAGGTACTATTACTTTTCAATCGATGTTGTAAATATTATATTAAAATATATTGGATCTAAGACTCTTACGAAAGACACTTGCGCAATTGAACTTTAGCGCGACTGGACTATTGTGCGAATGGACATAGGCGCGAAAGACACTTGCGCGAAAAAGTTGTCGAAATAATATTTCTTTATAACATCACGCCTGTATTCTTTCAACGGTTGAATCAAAATCAAGTAATTTATTCATATTACGCTGAGAATCAGTACTTTTGGATCGTCAATTACAGAGGACAGTCCCCCAAAACGCCCGCCCAATTCACAACTTTCTTTAGTTGGGCAGCGGAGTACAGTACACCTACAATTGGCCAGTAATGTTGCAGTCGGTAAGACTGGAAGTAAACTGTCCAATTAGACGTCAATAGTGAACGTCGTAAATCCCGGACGTCAGCTTTTACGATGGACGGATGGATTAAGATGGCTCTGAAGCAGCTCAAAAATAACAAGGCGCCGGCCGGGTGATGACGGAATTACGGCCGAACTCCTAAAGGCGCGGAAAACCCGTACTTAAGACCCTCCAAAAGCTGTTTGATTCCGTCATACTCGAGGGCAAAACGCCACAGCCATGGAACAGAGGTGTGGTGGTACTTTTCTTTAAGAAGGGTGACAATGCCCTTCTTAAGAATTATAGGCCCATCTCACTTCTGAGCCATGTCTACAAGCTGTACTCCAGAGTCATCACGAACCGAATAGCGCGCAGGTTTAACGACTTCCAGCCTCCCGAACAAGCCGAGTTCCGTAAGGCTTTAGCCCCGTAGATCAGATATATACGCTGCGGCAGGTTTTACAGAAGATCAAAGAGTAAAACCTGCCTCTCTGTTTAGCGTTTGTGGACTACGAAAAAGCCATCGGTACATCGAGGTGTTGAAGTGTCTGTACGAAAACGCCACTATGTCAGTCAGACTCCAGGACCAGACCTCGAAACATATCCTTCTGCAGCGAGGTTTTAAACAGGGAGACGTTATCTCTCCGAAACTGTTCACCGCTGCACTGGAGGATGATCAACATCAATGACGAGTACATCACTCACCTTCGGTTTGCCGATGATATAATTGTCATGGCTGAAACCATGGAGGACCTCAGTACAATGCTCGATGACCTCAGTAGTACTTCCGAATAAGTGGGTCTTAAAATGATCATGGACAAAACAAAGGTCATGTCCAATGCCCATGTAACACCCATTCTCATAACGGTTGGCGGCGCTGCACTCGAAGTTGTGGCCGAGTACGTTTACCTAGGACAAACTGTCCAGTTAGTTAGGTCCAACTTCGAGAGAGGTCAAACGTCAAATCCTACTCGGCTGAGCAGCGTTCGGGAAGCTTCGCAATATCTTCTCGTCCCACATACCGCAGTGTCTCAAGACGAAAGTCTTTGACAAATGCGTGTTGCCAGTGATGCCATATGGAACCAAAACGTGGTCTCTCACAATGGGTCCCATAAGAAGGCTTAAAGTCACCCAAAGGGCAATGGAGAGCGCTATGCTTGGAGTTTCCCTACGTGATTGAATCAGGAATGAAGAGATCCGCAGGAGAACCAAGGTAACCGACATAGCCCGAATAATTGACAAACTTAAGTGGCAGTGGGCAGGACATATTGCTCGCAGAACAGATGGCCGATGGGGCCGAAACGTTTTGGAGTGGCGACCGCGTACCAGATGACGTAAAGTTGGAAGGCCTCCCACAAGGTGGACCGATGACCTTGTGAGGGCCGCAGGAGTCCGCTGGCAGCGAAGTGGCGGAACTTGGGGGAGGCCTATGTCCAGCCGAAAGACGTCCATCTTTCGGCTGAAATGATGATGATGTTGAGTGAACGTCGTAGTTTTTTTTAATGCAGCTTTTTTTATTTATTTATCGAAAGGCCGCGCAAGTGTCTTTCGTGCATACCTATATATGTCCATTCGCGCAAAATTCCATTCGCGGAAATGTTTTTCGCGCAAGTGTACTGCTACCCAATCGCGTTCACTCTAGCGATGTGTTTTTGTGTGCTATTTTTGATCGAAGCTTTAAATACCGCCACAGCAACGAGACTACTGGTTGTACCCAAATATCTACAGTGTAGTCTTTTCTCGTTGCAGTGTTAGCCCACTGTCTAAACTATGAACCTCCCGCAGGCGGCACGCCGGTGTCGGGCACGCCGGTGGCGCCGCGCACGGCATCTATCCGCGCGCGGCCCGCGTCGTCGCGCATCACGGCCGCAGAGCTGGAGGAGCTGTTCCAGCGGCAGGCCGACGCCGACACCATGTCAGTATCTATTCTACTACCACAAAAAAAAAACGTGACTTGTGGCTCTGTACCCATTATATAATAATTATATTATTTATTATGGAGGTTCTTGAAATGACTCCCTGAAGTAGGTTAAACGGGTCTAAATTAAAGTGAACAAAATTAAACGCAACAGCTAACGAGAGATAAAATTTTCGCTACAACAAAATCGGAACTAACGGCGCCATCTTGTGCTGTCCATACCATAACTGTGACAATACACAAAAGTTTACCAACGTCAGTTGTCAATGTCATTCAAGCACCTAAAAATACCACATCCAGTGGCAAAAATAAAAGTACAATTTTTTGCCACCACTTGTTTGCCTAATAATTACGTGTCTACGTAAAGTTTATTCAAATCTTACTTGGGGTTGCTGGGGAGATGCTCTGCAGCAAGCCATAATTCAGTTGCCTGTACCTGTAAACCTGTTTAAGGTACTTATTTTTTTAAGTATGTACTAATTCGGTACACATTGCGTACAATTGTGATATGAATTTATAAACAGCAAAATAAATTATGTGGTGTCTTTGGTCTGACGTATAATTTTCCTTTCAAATATCGGTTGGAAGTGATGTTATAAAACACACACACAAACATATCATCACGCCTTATTTGTCCGAAAGGTTGGGGAAACGTAAAAGAAGGAGATGGAGGCGGTTGGGATATTGTAAGTTTCTTTAAAATAATGAAACTCCCTATGATTTTTCTGTTCACACATAAACATGAAATGGATGTGCATTGTGCAAGGAAAGATTCGCATTGTATGGTATTACAAAATTGTTTGTTTACTAAAATCAATATTATAACATTTCAGCCTCGGCAACAACGCGATGATGACTCGCTCGGCATTCCAGGGCGGTTCGAACTCGCCTCCATACTCGCCTGCGCGCGCGCCTAATAGGGTGTACGCGTCTGTCGCTGAGATGAAAAGGTCACGGGGAAAGGTAAGGAGTTTTTATGGACAAGCATCTGTGACGGGATGATGTTCGTAGTGTAGTGGCCTACATATAGCATCAACATCCAACTACGACGGCGCGCAGCCACGCACTGAGGACCAAAGTCAAAGTCAAAGCATTTATTTCAAATAGGCACTAAAAAGGCACTTTTGAACGTCAACATTTACATTAAAATAAAATTGATTCTAGTCGCCCCTTCCAAAATGTAGTTTCATATGGAGAAGGATGGGCAAGAAACTCCACCTTTACTCTTTAAAATGTTTTAAGTAATTGTACTTAAAACATTTTAAAGAGTAAAGGTGACCCCCATTATATTATGTTAAATATTGATTTAACATAATATAATGGGGGTACCATTAATAAATTATGTGTGAAAACGATGAACCCAGAATAAAATTACCATACTAAAATAGGTAAAAAGAATGAAATTGAAGCAATACAGGTAAATTAACTTTATGATAGATACATGGTGCTCACATATTTACAAATACTGTAAAAGTAAATATAAGTACGATTTTCCTAGAATATTAACAAGTAACAAGTCAGTGTGTGAGTTAAAGTCCATCACTAATAGTACATCCACGTCGCTCCAACTCCGAGTTAGTGACTGTAAACGACGGTCTTTAAAAAAAAAAACATAGTTTAAAAAACTAAAAAACACGCTTTAAAAACCAAACTAAAAAAGGAGAAAATAATTTAATTCAATTAAAAAGCGTGGGGTGCTTTTTGAGGTATTTTTATAATCAATCAATGTCAAGCACCCCACGCTTTTTAATTGAATTAAATTATTTTCTCCTTTTTTAGTTTGGTTTTTAAAGCGTGTTTTTTAGTTTTTTAAACTATTATTTATTTTCTATTTTTTAGTTCTGCTAACTACAAAAACGTGTCTTTTTTTCTCAATTTTTTTTTAAATTATTGAATTGTCATCGGTCCTCGACAAGTTTACAAAGTTTCAATGAAATCTGACCGTTTAAAGTGGGTCAAAATCGCGCTCAAAGGAGTCGGTTACATACAAACATACAAACAAACATACAAGTGAAGCTAATATAAAGCGTGTAAAAATGGCATCTCGTATTTGACGTTACAGCTTTAACTACTTAACCTTTCCTCTGACTGCCTCAAGCTAACTCCCATGCCTCCAGGGGAATTTTCTTACATTACTAAGCGACTGCACGCTGATGACACCCCCTGTGGGGTACGGACCTCACCTCAGGACGTCACTGAGGGGAGGACAGCAAGTTGGGACAGGTTAGGTCTGATTTGGATGATTATTATTATTAACGGGGGAATTTAAAGCTACAAGCTTAGCAGCGGTGCTGGCTGGCACTTGGTCGGGTCGGGCAGCAAGGGTCGGGGGGGCGGACTATTTAGTCGGGGCCGTCCCGAGCGAGCTCGGTGGCGAGGTCGGAAGGACAACGCTCGGGGCGCTACGCGTTTATAGTGTATGAAGACGCGTAAGAGCTGAGGACCAAAAACTAAAGGCCCATGATCTTTCGGATTGGTCCATTATAAATGAGGTGTTAGTGCGCATTATGTACAAGAGAAAAAGTGCTATAGGTATACCTTAGCTTAGGAAAATAAATAAATGTTATGGTATCATTATAAACTAGTTTCATTCAATTTTAACGTCGAAAACGCACAAAAATTTTTAAAAAACACTATAAAACTAGAGAGCATAACACGGAAACGCCCTGTTGACAAGCGTTAGATTTAACTTTTTATTGTTCTGTTCACAGATAATATTTTTGTCCTTTAATTATTTAGTTGACGAGAATATCTATCTGACCATAGTGTTAAATTATTGCACCCGATATTAAACCTTATTTTTATCTAGAAATAAAGATAAAAACCGCCTGAACTGGGTGGATCGATATGCGACCACATGGCTTTAGTTCACCTACCAAGAATCACGGTAAGGACTATAGAGGTTGAGACCGTACGTAAATTCCCTAAAGTAGACTTAACTAATAATCAGAGATCGGAATAGGTAAACAAACTAACTGGGGTACATAGGTTACTTTTAATCCCGGTAATACGTTCCCATAATATATTTTCCAACATCTATGCAGACGAAGCTGAGGGCAAAAACTAATGTGAATAAATACTCACAGAAGAAAATGTTCTTTTATTCGATATTTTAACTATTATTATTATCAAAACAATGTGTTAAGTTTCTTTCGTTTGTCAACAGTTATGGAGCAAGTCGAGTAGTAGCACGTTACGTCGTGACTTCCATTCGACGCCTGACTTAGCAGCAGAACACACTGCGCACCCACCGCGAACGCGCTCCAGCGAAGACGTACACGGTATGGGCACTAAACTATTTATTTGTCTTTTTGCCGAGAGATTTATCAGAATCATGAATATTTTTTTCAATCCCGTGTTTTAAAACAATGTTATTTGACAATATGAAAAATAGTGGATTATTTATTGACATCCGTGTAGATTGTGGATTTTAAAAGCAATTCGCTTTAAAACACAAAAAATATTAAATATATTCACCAAAAATCCCAAAATAAAATGATTTGTTTTGAGGTTGGGACAATATGGATTGTATTTTTTTTAATTTACCGTGACGTCACACGTCTATATACATCCATCATCCATCCAACCATTGCTTGCCGTGTGCCATGATATACATGTATGATGTGACGTCAGTCGAGTGACTCGACGCCATATAGCTGTAGCAAGCGTTGTGATAGCGGAGTGTCCCGCAGCGCCCGCGCGCGTGCCCCCGCCGGCGCACCCGCCGCCGCCGCCGCCGGGCGCGCCCGCGTCCACGTTCCGGCCGGCCGCGCCCGCCAAGCTGTACGCGTCGCCGCGCGACCTGGGCAGCGTGGCCTACCGGCCCAGCGGCAGCGACAGCGCGCACAATGTACGTTCTATTACTACTTATAAATAATACTAGCCTTAACAGTGCATTTAACATTCGGTATTTTTTTTAAGAAAATCCCTTATAAAAACTAATTTTGAAAGCAAACTAAAGACTAATAAAGCAGCAATATTTTTTTTGCCTTATTCGAGGCATTCAACTACATCGGTTAGGTTTGAATGCGATCCCAACTAAATTGGCAGATGCTTATGAAAGGATTTTGTTGATTAATATAGAGTAGAGATGAAGATGAAAAGCGAAGCACATTAATATAGACAAATAAGCCATTTTTCGAAATCTATTTCATTTTCCACTAGAGCCAAAATACGTTTGAGATTGCAATAGGATATTTTTCAAAAACTATTTTAATTTGAAGATTGAGATGAAATAGGTAACAGAAAAATAAAATAAAAATTATTTATACCCATATTTCTCAATTAAAAACGATTAAAATCAAATGTATTTTTCGTTGTTTTGAATTTACCGCCAAAGCGCTCCTTACAATGACTTTTTTATCACGTGACCACACGTGATGTCAGCTTTATGTAAACTAAAGTAGTTGTAAGCAAATTAATGTCGGGTTTATAATTAACAAAGATTTTTATTGGATAGAAAATGGTATTACTGGTGTGCGGTGCCTCTGTGCACAAATTCTTCTAAAAGTACGCCACGCAAAGTATTTATATCGGTGCCGAATACACAAAGCTGACGTCACGTGTACTCACGTGATAAAAAAGTCATTGTAAGGAGCGCTTTGGCGGTAAATTCAAAACAACGAATTATAAATTGGATTTTAATCGTTTTTAATTGAGAAAATGGAGATAAATCAATACATTTTTATTTTGCTGTTACTTTTTTCGCCCCTATCTCCAAATTAAAACAATTTTTTTATAAATTGGAAAACACCCTATTGATTCGTCTGAAAACTTTATGTTTACGTCTTTACAATCTCATAAATTACGTCATTACGTTCCAGAGTCGTAAAGCGACATCGTTGCGATCGTGGGCGGGCCCGAACCGGCCTCAGTCAGCCGATGAGCCCGGCAATCAATATGCACAGCCCTTCAACACACATAAAGGCTTCGTTAGACAGGTAACAACACTATTACCTACCACATCGTGAACCGTACATTCGTATTATTATAATTAGTCAGTCAAATCACAGTAAAAAGTGTGTAAAAATAAACGAAGATACAAATGTGGTTCGGGCAAAAAAAAACGTAGAGTGCGGTCAGGCCAGGTCTACTGAATCAAAATGCCGTCCCACTAATTTTATTCAAAGCTTATTTTGTTTCCGCTCTAATCTGTCCAAGAAAAGATTAAAATGGAAAGTAATGAAAAAGATAAACTAGCTCGATCATTATGATGACACGTGTTAACTACATAACCGGCTGTTCCAGAATTCAACGCCTGCGCCGCCAATCCCTGAACCAGACTACAGTATGTCGGAATCTGATGATGAAGTGGATGCCAAACCTAAGGGCGAACCCGTGGCAGTTGCTGAGACCAGCGCCAATAGCAACGCAAGGTGAGTTTTAAAACATGGGGACATAGGTTCAGTTTTATTTGGGATGTATATATTTGATTAAAATGTTTGGGCAAATATAGGTGGTGCCAGATTAGGAATTTGATGTTTCTTGTGCGCGCTACTGCTTATAATTATTAAAGTAATATTTTGTTTAAGGTGAATGCGCAGTGGTAGAGCGCGAAATTCAAATTTAGTTACGTTTTTTGCAATTTTCAGGTGAGTGTCAACTTGTTACTTGATCAAAATATGATTTGCGACTATAATATGTACGTATTTACAGATTTATAATCATTAGAATCAATAATACATCTTTCTAAATTAGATTTGTTCCATAAGAACAAATTTCTTATGGAAAAGTGCTTGTGGAAGAAATCTGACTTATAAGAGATATATTAGACATTCTAATGACTAAATTCTGTAAACACGTACCTGTTATATTCGCAAATCACATTTTGATCAGGATACAACCTGATACTGACCTGAAAATTGCAAAAACGTAAGAAAATTTTAATTTCGCGGTCTACCACTGCGCATTCACCTTAAGTATTCTTATTTATACTTTCTATGTTTAATTTTTTTCTGTTAATGAGTAACAACCCTATGGCCAAGGCTCTCCAAGATATTGTTAACAAAGAGCACGAAATAATGCATGTCCTAATAAACTTTAACATTTTCAGGATACCAATATACGCAACGATATTTGAGAATGATGCGGAATAAATATTTAATTTTGAGCTTTGATTCTTAACAAATAAGGTATAGTTTCAATTGTCAATGGATTACGTGTCTCTGGGAAACCGCTTTTGTGTTTGTAAACAGTCACTATCACATTAAAAAACCCATTTGTCTTGACACAGATTCACATGTCCTACTTTGTCTCATTTTAAGAAAATCATTATATTTTTTTCCATAGTTTTGCAATTTTAAATAAGGAAAATAAATGAGTCCACAGAATCAAAATAATAAAATATAGTTAACTTTTCATTGGAAAAAAGAGAAATTTACTTATGGTGACTGGCGGTTTAATGTCTACAAAAAACGAAGTAAATAATGAAAAGAAAAAACAAACCATAATATATTGCACAGAAAGTAGAGGGCACACACAGGGTACATAGTGATTAACTTTTTTTATCATTAGCATTTTACGAATTTTTGTTACACGTTTGTTATTAGTAATAATATTTTGTCTTTTGTGGGTGATGTTGGTTTTTTTGTGAAATTAATAGGAATTTCTTTTGACTTTTATTTTAAAGAATTGAATATTGAATTTTCTGGGTGACAAGTTTATTTTGTAGATTAAATAGATAATCATGTAGGTAACTAACGAAATCGTATTGACAATTTCAGTGGCAGCAGCTCGGGTTCGAGTTCCATGCAGCATTCCTTCTCTGTGGACGAGATCCAGAAGATTCGCACTCGTCTCAAATCTTCGAAGTCTTGCGGAGACGAGCTCGGCGTTGAGCGAGACGACGGCGACAACTCGTCGTCGGGCGTGTCGTCCGACCAGGAGGCGCAGGCGCGGCCCCCTCCGCGCCGGGACAAGGTGTCCTTCTGCTCCTCGGTCACCGTGAAGTCGTCCAACGACGTCATCAGCACGGAGCCCGTGCACTCGTCCAGCGAGAGCCTGGCGCCGCCGCCGCCGCCCATGCAGCGCCACAACTCGCTGACTCGCAAGCGGGCCACGGCCGCGCTGCTGCGGGGCTCGGCCGGGGCCACGCGCGGGCGCTCGGCGGCGGAGCGCCTGGGCGTGGACATCGACAAGGCGCCGGGCCGGCGCGGCCGGGCCGCCGCGCTGCTGGCGCAGCTGCCGCCGCCGCCCGAGGAGCCCGGCCCGGCGCCCGAGCACGCGCCCGTGCTGGCGCCGCCGCCGCAGTTCAGCGACCGCGTGCGCGTGGTGGGCGCGCTGCCCAAGCGCCTCACGCAGCTGCAGTAGTGCTGCAGTGCGCTGCCCAAGCGCCTCACGCAACTGCAGTAGAGCTGCAGTGGCCGCCCCGTGTCCCACACCGGCCGGTGTCGTAGCCTGTATGTTGTTTCCATCGCCTCAGCGCCTACGGAAGTCCGCGCGCCCCGCTCGACGGGATCGGTCTTATGAACCCTAGATAATAAATCTTCACCTTTCGTACCCTCGTCGTAGGCTTAAACCCGCATGTCGTCGGCCGCGCCTCGCCGGCCGGCGCGATGAACGAGAAATGTTTTGTAATCGAGCGACTAAATGAAACCAAAGATTTATAGTATTTATTGTTGAGGAGTTATAACATTGATATAGTTGAAACTAATTTTTATACATTCCCTTATTAAGCTAGTATTAACTTGCGTTTCACGAATCATTATTATTGGTATTACTTTACTGTTATATCCCGACGTAGCGGTTTAATTCTGTTCGTTGTAGCAAATTTATTTAATTCTAATTCCTATGTTATAATTTCAACCCTTTTACAACGCAACCAAGTGCCATCGTGTCTATGATTTTAATATATTTTTATAGTATATATCTGTAAATATTTTACGAGAGCTATTTTCAAGTTAAAAGAGTGGACCAGACGCGTAAATACAAAAGTATCCGGCCAACATTATATATTAAAAAAGCAGATTATTTATTAAACATTGGTATTTATGAACGTTGATAGACATATTTATATGGAACATATTGTGCTGTGTTACGATCGCTCGTTATAATTTTATTGTTTTCATTCGTCCAATGGTACGTCGAGATGGTCCACTCTTTTGACGACATATTATTGAATTATTATGTTTACAATGGCCGCGAAGGCGATTATTTGAATTGAATGTGTTCTCATAGAAGACTAGCGCTTGTACCAAACTCACTAGCGTTTCATCCGTTCCATGATATTGTAAAGATTTTATACTAATCGAAATACATCCGTGCGTCATTTAGAGATAGATTATATCGCAAAGAGAGTGTAACACCAATTTTATATTTCATTAATCGATTTTATATCTTATTCTATAGTAATTTAGATATCATTTTGCAAAAATTGTAATTGTGACTCTTCGAAATTATCTTATAAAAAATAAACTCTCACTTATGTTTAAAATCACTTGCCCTTTTGCTTTTATGAAAAGGGAAGAAGGATTTACTATGATAAAGCCCCAATAAGAGGGCTATCGAAATTTTACCTGATATTTATAATAATAGCTACCAATGTATGAGACAGAGTGAACCGAGGAAAAACATTCCATTTTGTCACGGTGTCTGTTACAATAACACTACCTAAATAACGATCAGCCTAATACGAGAAGCCATTTTGGATCTTATGTTCATTGACGTTAAGTTTTATATTGTTTGTTAGTAGCAATAGAATTTTTACCGAAAGTTAAGCTCCCTGTTTCGCGACACCCAGACACTAGAAACTATTTACCAGATAAACAAATGTTAGATTTTATCTTTAATGGGGGTAAGGAAACAGGAGTCTATCAATGTTAAAATTAGCTGAATTATAGCTGAATTTTAAAATAGTAAGTCGCATATAGTCGGCTGTAGCCTCCACATGTATTATTAGCACAATCAATTAATTTGTTTATTAACGTTTGTATTACTTTGTTATAATCGTCTTGTCATTATTTTAAGTTGTATAAATGTATTGTCTACTTAAGGCATAGATAGGTTAGTGGTAATTATTAGGGCAATACTTGATTGTAGAGTATCGGTCGGTAAGAGGGGGCGGCGCGTTGGAACTGCTGCTTATTTCACTAGTCTTTCTCACTCATACAAAAATTAAAATTATCTGCTGTTTACTTAATTTCCAAAAAAAAATCTTTACAATTCTGTTAAAATACACTTTTGTTAAATAAATCTCATAGGCAAATATTCAAATGCATTTGTTAAATACCCACATTAAAATACTTTGTACATACATAAAAATTAACTAAAAATTACACCGTACCCTCATCAGAAACTTCTTCAAATCTCAGCAAAATTAAGATGTTTTTTTCTTTATTGATATATTAGGGTTAGTTAAATAAGCGACAGGTCACAACGTGCTGTGGTTTTGTATAATACAATTGTGTTTCGCGTTTCATTTGAATCTCAGTATCGGACGTGTAACTACAACTTGGTATACTTTCAAATGAAAAATTAAATGTTTCATCACTTATTTATTGAAGTTTCATTTTCTTCATCATTCTTTTAGCCGAAAGGCGTCCACAGCTGGACATAAGGGCGCGTTTCCACTGAAGCGGAGCTGGGCGGAGCGGAGCGGAGACGACCAATCACAATGGTTGAAATTCTCATCGCATCCACTCGTCTCGTCTGTGATTGGACGTCTTTGGTCCGTTCCGCCCAGCTCCGCTTCAGTGGAAACGCAGCCTTAGCCTCCCCCAATCATCGCCACTTTGACCAGTTGTGCTTCTCACATCGAGCTTATTTCTGCGGCCTTCACCAGGTCATCGGCCCACCTTGTGGGGGGAGACCTTCCAACGCTACGTCTTCTGTACGCGGTCGCCATGTAATATTATTTAATTAACATCACATAAATACGCCCACATTACAAAAACACATACCAAAGACATTGTCTCAACAAGATTGCAACATACACATAGTATAAAAAAAAAACTTTTTAAACATACACATTTCCACTTTATTTTCATTGAAATTCTTTAAATTGTATAAAACGGTACTAGCCACCAATACATCCTAATTTTGTTGCATATAATTCATTAAATACTGTGCAACCTAGAAAATATCTTGCACAAAAAATCTTATTCTATTTAAGAGAGCTCACACTAAAACTAACATTATTTCTGAAAATTGGACGGACGATTACTTAATCACAACATTATCACATACAGCAACAATAAAAAGTCCTCAAACTGTTATCTCAAGGTGTTTGTGAAGAATATAATCAAAATAACTAACCTTGAAGATAGCGGCGGGATTTCAAAAAACTTATCTCTAACGGACGGAGCGAAGAAATTTCAATCTTATGCGATGTAAAATAAGGTTTAGTTTACAATTACTGCTTTAAAATACGTAACAAACTAATTTCAACCGTATAATATTTCACAATAAGGTTGAGTTTTGATATCACTTGTTGTGTTGAGAAACCGATTATTTCATGCGACCTCGTGTGAATACACGTGTTGACGAAGAGATTTAAAACAATCAAATCAAAACGCTTATTCACATTTTTAAGTTCTTTTGTCTAGTGCTAGATAAGGGTCTTCTCATATATTAGCACCACTTTCTACGGGTTGATTTAAAGACTTCGCGCACTACATGACCACGACCACGAGTGGTGAACTAACTCATAACATGAAATTGAGAAAGGTAGTTTTCGAAATAAGGTCTTCAATTAGTCTACTATCTTACCACGACAGCCTTTCTAAGATGGCCTTCTTGTTAAATTAAAGTTTTTTTTTTCGTCTCTGAAGAAATTTCAGGTCATATGAATTTGTGCACATACTTGTATAACTAATTTCAACTCTATTCTGAAGTATTAAAGTCCATGTAGGCAGCAACATCGTCAATCTTGACGAGCCGACGATAATCGACGTTCTCACCGCACATTGGACACTTGCCTTCTTCTTGAAGGATCCTGTACGGAAACAAATTTACGTTTTTAATTTTATTATGAAGATTAAGGTTCGGAAAGGAGTACGATTTACCGGAGATTTCTTAAGGTTATATCTAGTAGTTATTACATAATTTATAAATTTCTGAGATTTTACTAGTTGATTTATGCCAAGCAACATTATACTTACTCAACAAATTCTGTGAGGATAGCTGGAAAGTCGCATTCTGGACACGCAGTCAGATCGTCCTTCACTATGTGGAGACCCTGTAATATAATAACAACTCATTTTAGTACAAATATTTTTCATCCAGCAATTGTATCTAAATCTCTGATAGATTTGAAATTCCTCAATAACTTTCTTGTCTTCACACAGCGTGAATCCAACGTTGACGTTGATGTCACGTCTTTGCTAGACACCTCTTACTCACTTTTTGCATCTATGCCTTGTAGCTGAGTTATGTCGGACGTCTGTGCTAGTGATATAACTTACTGTAGCTAAGCAGAAAGGCACGTCCACTTCGCAGCGCGTGCAGGTGAGCTCTGCTACGGGCAGCTCACTGTCGCAGTGCGGACACGGCGCCGTGGGCGCGGCGGGCGGCGTGTCGCGCGCACCGTGACGGACTACGCTCTCTATCTTCTTCACGTATTTGGGATCAATCTGGTGAGGAAAGATGTTATCGGAGTGAATATAGTTCATAAGGCGTACATTGTCTACACACCGCAATGCAAAATATTACAAGTTTCGGTCAAAGGATACGAAAAAAGGACAGATTTTTTTTACTAAAAACCATCGCCTAATCAAGTCTTCGAGACCCGGTGGAGGAACACCACGGGAAACCTCAAGGGCAATACCCGAGGGTATGACCTTGACCTCAGGGTCATTGTTAAAGATCCAAACGTGTAGATCCGCGATTCTCTCTAGGTCTCTGACCTTGACGTCAAAGCTCGTGAACTTGATCAATAACAACGGTGCGCTTCTTAGCTCACCGACCTTGAGGTCAAGGTCAATGATCCTGAAGTTTAATGTCCAAGGTACATTGTCTATGAGGTGAACTATGTTAGGGTCGACTCCCAGTCTAACCGGATGTAGCTGAGTACCAGTATTTAACATGAAGCGACTGCCTATCTGACTTCGACCATCCAGTTTTAAGGTAACACGATAACCTTTGGTAAGACAGGTTGGTGTGACTTTTTGCATTAAAAATCAAAGCAATTAATAAAATTACAGTGAGAATATAGTAGGACATCAAAACTGCCTAGCCTATTCCCAACAATGTTGGGGTCAGCTTCCAGTCTAACCGGATGCAGCTGAATATCAGTATTTTACACTGATACTTGGTAAGACTGGTTGTCAGACTTTCGGGGTTCTAACGACCCGTATGACTGTCAAAATTCCACGAAAAATCTGCGGCACGAAGGGATCTTGGTATATTAAGAAGGTCACCCATCCACGAACCAACTTTGGCAAGCGTAACTTATTAAACTAAATACCTGTGAGCGATATTCAGGCTGCATCAACACCCTGGCCCAGTGGCAAGCCTGGTGCTTCAACCCTGCGCGACTGCACTCGATGACCGTTGATGTTAGTATCGAGACTTGATCTGGAACCATCGATTAAACGTGTTTTCTCTAGTCCAAATGTTTATTTCCGCGTGCCATTACAGGCAAATAAAATTTTGATCAAAAACCATACTCTTGCAGTTAATTTTTACTTCCAACTTACGTTGTGGAGTGGGGAAGAAAGTCACATCAGCGGCAGTCCGTAGCAGAAGTCTAGCGGCTAAATCGTGACGACCACGTTTGACGTGAGTGCGAACCTACGAATCACACAAAAGAATAGTTAATATATATATCCCGAAGTCTTTAAATAGACTCCAGACTCAGGTAGGCCGAAGTAAAGGAAACCTGCTCAAGTGGAGATTCACCGATAACTCCAGCCCTAGAGTGTACGTGAGCACTTAATAATAGCTTGTCCAGCGTCCTGCTGGCTGCACGCTACGGGAGCTGATGGACGTTGCTGAAAATACCAAAACCGTAGCCAATTTCTGGGCTGGATGTATTTAGATTGCTATCGACATGCTTAGAAGAAGAATATATCCTGATCATGGTGGGGCTATTTTAATTTATAATTATCTCACTAATGTGTATATAAAAACTGTTTACTAGTATATAACTGTGCAGTAACGCGATGGCATGCCTCATGTCCCTCGGCACAGGCATACGTGACGCACGCAGCGACACGCACATGGCGCGGACCACGTCTCGTGCCTCGCGGTATTTACCGGCTCGGCATTCAGCTCCGGCTATTATAACCTGTAAAGATATTTAAAATTGACAATAATTAAAACTAACTAGAAAATACAATACATATATCGAAATTTATTAACACACTACCTTTTGCCAGCGACTTCGCCCGCGTTGAGGTCGGGAACGTTCTACCGGGATAAATCCTACTATCCTACTAATATTATAAATGTGAAAGTTTGTGAAGATGTTTGGATGTTTGTTACTCATGCCCGGTTTCTGAGGTACTCGTATCGGCAGTTTATCTATTCATTAGCGCTATTGGTTCGATAACTAGTGAAAGTGCGTTTCCGAACACCGCAATGTAATATAAACACCGTTTAAACTCAGGCTAAGTTAACTGACCAATTTTGGCCGTTTATCGGTTCCATAGCTATTTGACGTTTCATTTCATCGTCAATCTATATCAAATTTTTGGGTTATACTTATAACGTGTACTAAATGGCAAGAGAAAGCTAATTATTAAAATCTAAAACAATGAATTTTAGTATAATGAATAAAAGCAGCTCCAAATCAGACTTATTGAGAATTATTATATTTATTTTTAATACA
Source organism: Antitype chi (assembly GCA_947359405.1). Taxonomy (NCBI): domain Eukaryota; kingdom Metazoa; phylum Arthropoda; class Insecta; order Lepidoptera; family Noctuidae; genus Antitype; species Antitype chi. The sequence continues at coordinate 18,029,501 of OX375817.1, read as the reverse complement.
TCAGTAGGCATCAAGAAACTTATACTTACGAGAAATCCTTTCGAAATATTTACGGATGAGGAATTTAAATTCAGATAATATAGATTTGATAAGAATACTATGATCGGATCTGCTTGCTCTAGCTCCCCTTATGAATCGCAAATGTCCATTGTCATTATTTTTTTACAAAAGAATGGATAAAGCACAAACGATTGGAAAGACAAATACTTTTAACTTAAAATAATAAAAAAAGGCAACGGATCTTTGAAAAAAAAAGAAGACAATGATGTCGACATGGCATTGTGACAACATCTGCGTACAAAAACGAATTTTAAACGCGAAATCCTGAAAAGACCCATCTGGCGGCAACTGAGGAACTAGTTATGGGTTGCATAGTTATATAATGGCTTGTTGCGGGTTCAGAAACCCAGTGTCAGTTAACCAACGTTTATCTTATACATAACTTTATTGAATCAATAGTTATTGGGAGTTTAACTGGGAACTTCAGAAACCGGGCATCAATCATGCAAAAACGGCTGAATGGATTTGGAGTAAATTTGGCACACAGCTAGATTATAACCTGAATTATACTACATTTTCATAAGTAAAACATTAATTTCATTTTCAAAAACATTCATATCAACAGTTTTATTTCCAACCCCACCTTTAAAATCAAAATGGAACGTTGTAACATCCATAATGAAAACTACCTTTTGCCAGCGGCTTAGCCCGCGCGAAACTTTCATCCCCTATTTAACTCCCCTAGGAGTTGAATTTCGAAAAATCCTTCCTTATTCCTTGTCTACATTATAAAGGAAACCTCTGTGCAAAATTTCAGCTTTCTAGGCCCAAGAGTTTGGGCTGGGCGTTGATGAATCGTCAGTCAGGACTTTTCTTTTTACTTATACAACGTGTAACGGAAAGGGTATATACATACCAAGGGCACGGCTTCTTTGGATGATATCAAACGATATTGGAAGGGTTTTTTAATCCTATCTCTACAGGTTCGGAAGTTATGAGTATTTTTAATACATTGATACCAGAAACCGAACTTTTCAAATTGAAATAAACACATCACTCGAAAGAGATTTATCGTGATATTGGCAAGTAACATAGAAAGTTATTGACGTACGTAGTCCGGTGACACGTTTGTTATGATTTGAATTTAAGAAACATATGAAACTGAAGATTTGTTATCAATTCTTAGAGTATTTTATTTTGAGCTGAAACTATGTATAGTGAATGTACTAAATGTATACCAACTGTTATCTTTAGTGCTTAAGGATAGCAATAGGGTTTCTGTTACACCCTGTATAGATAGATGATTCTCACCGCAGTTTTGGCAGCCTCCGCAAACTGTCGCTTTGCCATGTACAGTCGGAACAAGTGTCGTGGTTCACGAGGAGTACCATCTGTCTCACCTAGTAAAAACTCTATCAGTCTGTAACAAGAATAATATTTTTTGCTTTTCAATACTGTTTTTATTTTGCCTTAAAAACATTTCCATGAGCTTATGGCTTCTCCTGCATGGCAGGGTGGTTTTCTCTTTCTATTTTTGAAAGGTTTTTGTCCAGCATTGGACTGATTTCATAATCCTCAGCCAATACCAGTTAACTGCTGGACATACATACTCAGCCTATAACGTTCCCAGTTCCCACTGCTGGGACACAAGCCTCCTCTCTGTGAGAGGAAGTGGGCCGTAATCCACCACGCGGGCCCAGTGCGGGTTGGTAGATGTCACATGTCTTCGAATTTTTGATTCTAGGACATGCCGGTTTCCTCACGATGTTTTCCTTCACCGTTTAAGAGCAGTGGTGATGAAATTATTTAGACAAAGTAATGCGCCTGGCTGGGTTCGAACGTACGACCTACAACTCGTAAGTCGCGGCCGTTACCACTGGGCCACCACTGCTGGACATAAGCTTCTGCAATCGAAGGCCCTTTATCTCGATCCTCGGCTACTCTGAACCAGCGAAGGTCGTGGCTCCACCTAGCCTGAGGGCGTCCTCCTATAGGAGGAATGTTTTTTTATGATCCTGATCTTTTGATAGGTAACAAAAACCAACTCACCTCCTAGTCAACCTCTCATCATCACTCGCAGCCACTGCATCAATAGCAATACTAATTGCCTCACTTTCGTCCTCTTCCGACCCCCCACTCCTCAGCAAATGCGACATCGCCTTACTATATTCCCCCGCATGGAAATAAAACTTCCCCGCAAGCAAATGATTCTTCTCCCCTTCGAAATGTAACGCTAAACTCTTGAAATCTTCCGGTCTGGCTTGGGAAGTCTGTATTAGTATTTCTCCATACAAATGTAGCTTCCCATTTTTTCTCGCCAGTTGAAACGCCTCGTCATAACACAGAGACATTACCAAGAATTTGATTGCAGATGTCGGGTCGTCACTATTTTGGAAATAGTTAGCTACCATTTTCGCACCCTGTATTGATTTCGTTTCTTGAACTAGATTTACAGCTTCATCTATATCGTCTAGTTTATCTAGATTTAGACGTATAGCCGCTTCGTAGTCTTGAGCTTTTAGGTAAGACTTTAATGCGTCGTGGTACCTGCCTTCAGCTTCTTTAGCCTTTGCGTACTGTATATGTATGCTTGGAGAGTTGATCTTGGGTAGTAGGGCTTCAACTTTGAGCCAGGATTTGAGTTTGATGTATAGGGATGCGGCTTTTTCTGTGTTGCCTGCTTGGTCATATAAAGCGGCTGCGTGACTGTACTGCTTCTCTTCTTCTAACAATTGAGCACATTCTTTAACCAGCATGATGTCGTGTGAATGTTTCATAGCGGTTGTTAAGCCTCTCATGACGTCACCGCATCGTATCGCCATCCGTGCGATCCCTGCCTCGCATTTGTCGTTATGTTCCTTGATTTTAATGTCGTCTGTATTTTCTGTAATGAGGCTTTTCTCGTAGTTTGCTAGGGCTTCGTGATAGTCTGCTCTGTTGGGCGAGAAAACAGAGAAAGATGTAATATCAGGTAGATCTGATTGGTTCCTTAGTATTGATATAAGGATTTTGTTTAAATGGAAGGGGAAGATATCATAGAAAAACCGAAAAGTGCGAGATAAACTCGCGTGTTTCGTACGATGAATATATGTAACCCAACAAAAACATTTTGGGATATATTCATTAACGATGATTAAAGTTATGATATGTTTAAACGTCAAAAAATAATGGTAAATGGTTAAACAGACGCTAATCATTACTTAACTTTAAGCACCATTTATAAATATGGGAGGTTGCCAAGACTTATACAGGTTGAAATTGAAAACATGCGACAAACCGAAATGGGAGATTGTACTCATCATTATGAACAACTTTTACTAAGGGACCAATGATGCAATCGCGAAAAAAAAAACATCTGTTCCCTACATTTATGTTCGCATAACTCGTCAAAATGTAGGGAACAGCTGTTTTTTTTTTGCGATTGCATCATTGGTCCCTTAGTAAAAGTTGTTCATAATGATGAGTACAATCTCCCATTTCGGTTTGTCGCATGTTTTCAATTTCAACCTGTATAAAGCTTTCATTGTTAAAAAGTTATTATATCTATTTTAGAGCCAAGCTCCCAGTCCCAAAACTTTGGTGGGCATACAAAGGACCGGAGTCAACTTGCAGAGGACCGACTTAGTAAAGGTTAGTAACAAAGCACCAACCGACGATTGTTCCTGCACTTTGTAAGACCGCCATGTACGTATGTTTACATATCTCAGGACTATAGGGTCCTGGTCTTTTGGATGGCATACACAGGGCTAAAGTCAGCTCACAGAGACTCTTTAGACAATTTTAATCAAATGCAGATGGAAATTTGAATACATGTGACAAACGATCAACTTGCGTGGGGGACTATGTCCTAGTCGCTTTCACCGAGAGAAGATCTATTTTACAGTATTGGGAAAGTTATAAGCTGATTATGCTAATGATGGAATCTTTAAATACACTGTGAAATGATGGCTCTTAGAACAATCTTACTCCTCTACTGAAACAATTCTTAGTATAAACAAATAAAATCAAATTATACAATGCAGTCACAAACACCTTTACACTTCTACGCACACACATAAAGTACATTATATAACAGCAGCAAATTATAGAAATTATACTAAGTCTGATCTTCCATAAATGATTTTATATAATAGTTTTTTTACATAAATTGAGTTTATTTTTCATTTTGCAGTCTCGAAGAGGTTAACTACTAGTTTAACTGTCACCAATTTCAACTTTTATTTAAAAACAACTAAAATGTCTTATAGTGCCCAAGATACAGGCTGTGCCTAGTTCGGGACCAATGATACCTCAATACTGTAATTTTAATGTTGAAACAAACGATTTGAATGTTTAAAGGTAATCAATGTATCCATACGTGAGCTCCAAGTGCTGCGCCCTGTGCAGCGTGATGGCGGGCGCCCTGGCGGGGCAGCTGGCGGCCGCGAGCTCGGCCGCGCGCGCCCACGCGCCGCGTGCGCACTGCAGCTCCAGCGCCTGCAGCGCCCCCGCCGCGGAGCTCTCCAGCCAGCGCGCCGCGGCCTCGCCCTTGCACAGGCATGCGCACAGCATGCCGCTGGGGTACACGTGTGCTTGATGAAACCGTAACATCACAGTCCGGGACGATCTTGTGCGAACAAGTTCTGAACGTATTCAAGCAAAATCGCAAGTTTATACGTCACCGACGTGACGCTGATTTCGAATGGCCTAGAGCTCAAAAGACCAAAATTACATGCTACGGGATGTAATTAATAACTATACCTAAATAAAACTATACCTAAAATAACTTACCACAATATGGACAAATCCTCAATATGTGAAGCGTCTTCCAGCGCCCAGACCATCGCAACATCGCTCAACCTCGTGTAGACACGAATCGCTGCAAATTGTCGTATCAAATAAATATACAAATTAAACAGGGTGTAAAGGAAATCGACGACAAAACTATTACCATGAATTCAGCACATAACCCCCCAGCGAAGAAATTATTACTCGGTACTGTTTTTGAAATCTGATATTTCATACAAAAGTGCCTTGCAACCGACACGATGAAAACGCACAAAATCAGTGCAGATTTTCAAAGTGCAATGAGTGTTGACATAATAGACAACATAACTTCTACAAAAACTCACCAAACTCCACGTTTAGCTCCGCTATAGCAGCTTCTCCCATCTTCCTCCATAGATCCACTTCATTTACTGCATCACAGAACAGCCAAGCTTCGCTGAACCGTCTCAAAGCCAACAGCTTTTCAATATGGCGACGTTGGTTCGCTAGACGTTTCTCTGTGTCTGCGTCGGCTAGACCACTCGTGTTATGGGAGTCTAACGCCACTTTTATTACTCTGTGGAGAATATTTAACCCTATGAAATGTAGATTAAGTTGAATATTATTTAACAAATGCGTTTAAGGCCTACTAAACTGCCGCAAAGCCAACAATCACCCTCAAACCTTTATATATGAGATGTATTGTTCAATATTATCAGTTCAGCTTGCTTATTCTGAGGGCCATGTCGACTACTTTTGTTCTCTGCCAGATTTCTCATTCCTGATTTAATCCCTCAGAGATCCTCCAAGCATAAAAAAAACTCCTAAAAATATCTTAAAATGACTTACGATCCTCCATTAGCGTAGCAGTAGACGTCTCCAGAGAACAGTATGAGCGGCACATGGCCGGCCATGAGCGGCGTGGTGCGCACTAAGTCTACGTGAGACCCGTTGATGGAGTTCGCGGAGTAGTAGTACGTCTCTATAGCCTCGTCCGTGTATATTATGAACACGTTGCGGTCGGAGAGGCAGATGTCCCATATTATGCCCCTAGAAAGAGAGAGATGGAGGATGGAGATTTCAGGTGTGTGTAAGTGTTGTGGTTTGGTCTTAGATTAATTTGTGGCCATGGTCTGTTAGACTCAGAATTAATTTTGAGTTTTTGACAGATTTGCCCAACAAAATCTCACAATAGAGACAATACCTAAGGGGCAATTCTCTTTTTTTAAGAACATTCGAGGTCTAACCTCAGACTGAATCTATCGAAAATACCTGAAATTTACCTGCATTTTTGCCATGTTTTTGCAATTGATTGTCGATGAGATAGATTACGACCGAATTTTGAACGAGTTTTAATACAGGAATCGGCCTTCAGTTCAACGTTTGTAAATGAGTAGAGTTGGTCTGATGCTTTTTACCTGACGTCCGCCGTCGCAGTCCTGGACAGCGCGCACACGTCGTCTGCGGCGGGGCAGTACACGTGCACGCGGCGCCGCTCGTCGGCCACGCACGTGCGCGCGCCGCCAATGTCGCAGTGCACGCCGCGCACGCCGCACGCGTGCCGGTAGCGCGCGCACGTGCGCCACTCCTCCACGCCGAAGTACTCGATGTGGCCTTGCTGGGCGGGGCGGGAGACACGTACTTATGGACTAATCAAACTAGTATGTGATGGGAGGAACAAAGTGCAACGGATATGGGACAAAATCATAAACAGCCCAACTAATATCTAATGTCCTGGGACAGGCCTCGCCGCGGTGCGATACATCAGATAAAACACAACCGAGATCGGGTATGATTCCGGCTAACTAGTAACTACCTAGCACAGGGATGGCGAACCAATCGCACGTCCCCCCCAGTGGGTTCCCGCATTGTCGTTGCGGAGGGGCTCAGTAGCCGTGGTCCGCTCCCACGGTGAAGCGAAAAGGAACCCAAAGGTGGGGCCGCTCGTCAGGGCTTTGGTCTCCAAGCCGACGACGTAGCGGCCAAAAAGTAGGTTGTGGTGAGGTGCACCGCAACTGAGGCGGGCCGCGATGTCGAATGGGAGGCATCGCGGCTGAGGGTTACAGGCTGCGGCGGAGGAGGAGTGCCGGTACTTTTGAGTAGCGCTCTTCCCTTCCGTGGCCTGGACGGGGCCGCCACCGTTTGATGGCGGACGCGGTGGGGCCGCAGGGGAAGAGGAGTGTCAGTATAGCGTTGGCCGCTCTCCCTATCCCCTGCGGCCGAGAAGTGGTAGGCGGCGGGGCCACTGCGCTGACCCGTCGCAGGGGGCCAAGGGGGCCAAGGGTGCCAGGGTAGTCTGGGGCCCTTGTGCTACTTGGTTCCTGGGGTGGTCACGGCGTGCCATGTGTCCTGGTGCGCCAGACTGGTGGGGTCCGCAAGGGCCGATGCCTGCCAGGGGTGCGGGTTGTTCGAAAGAGATACCGTCGCCCCTGGCACACAGGCAACTGAGGGATCACGGGTGGGTTTTAGTCAGTAAAAGTCTGACACGCCCTCCTGCTCCACCCAGAGCGGGAGAAGTCATTGGATGATTTCCCACCATGAAAAAAAAAAAAAAAAAAACAATCGCACGTGTGCCTTTGGTGGCACGCAACAAAATAATTTGGGCACGGCAGCCTATGTCACAGTAACAACATAGAAATCTGAGTGTGAGAAGAAGTCGTTACTTTCAGAAACCGTACCTATGTCACATGATTCCAGTTCAGCTTGCATTCTGCTAATAGTTAATCAAAATCAAAATATTTTATTTCACATAAGCCTGCATGGGCACTTATGAAACGTCAGAAGCTAGGTGCACGGTTCCAATTTGTCGTTTCCTATGGAGAAGAGCCGGCAAGAAACTCCACGGTTACTCTTTTAAAAATAATTAGGCTTTTACAATGTTTTCAAATTACAGTGATAATAGGTATGGGAGGACAGTGCAGGCCAGTCAATAAGTAGGTACCAGGTACTTAGAGGAATTAAAATACAGAATAGAAAAACGTCTACAAATCTAGTCTCTAAGGCCTACAACGTTCTCTCATTCACAATAAAATATGTAAAAGAATCTACGTATATAAAATGAATCTATTTGAACCAAGTGACATGATTTCGATGATAGTCACTAATAATAGACAGAAGTAAAATTGACGTATAATTTCAAATAATGACGAGAATATGTCAGTCATTGTAAAAAATAAAAAGAATAAAAATTAACATTGCAATTTGGGAGCAGTTAATAGACTTTCACACAGTTTTGCTGTTAATGAGGTACCAGGGGAGCCACATGTGCAGAAGGAATTAATGCCAAACTTCCCTGTCTTCAATCTTATAATATGCTTTTTTAATAAGGACACGTTTGATGTGAGTTTTAAACTTTCCATCGCTAAGTTCTGTAACCGATTTTGGCAACTTGTTATAGAAGCGGATACTGTTTATTAGAAATGACTTGCTAGTTTTAGTTAATCTAAATTTTGGAATCACAATTTCATCTTTACTACGTGTATTTAGATTATGGATTATTAATATACCTATTACCAGACACCAGAAGTTTCACTAATTTGTTCTTTCATATAAGCTGGTGTGATGTTGATTACTGTATAATAATATTACAAGTCTATTTCTGTTTGCAAATAAAGACTACCAATTATTGTGAAAGTATTTAGTTCTTTTCTAGTAGTCTTTAAGTCAAGATTGTAGGCACGTCAATGCCAAATGAAATATTTTTTTGGAAAAACTGTCTCACAGAGGTTAAGAGGTTCGCCATCCCTGACCTAGCAGCTTATGCAAGGAAAACTACTGTAAGCGATCACCAAAATCAAGTCCATGGTTAATTTGTTAGCTTTACTTCACTGTTTATCATAAACCCGTTTCTACTCTAAATTGTCATCTAAAAAAGTAATTAGTATTTTCCTATTGGAACTTCAGTGCATCTTGCAAATCTAACCCTTTTATTTATTAAACGTTGCTTAAAGTTCAGTAATGATTACTTGTGACAACGACTGTTTCACCATACTTTTTGTATGTTTAAGCGTCTCTAACTTTAAGCAACCTTTTCTAAATAAACCCCTAGATGTCCAGATTATTTTAGAAAATATGGATTTCGTTGAGATTACTCAGTACTGAGGACTAACCAATGAAAATTAGATAGTACTTACATCAGTGACGAATATGAAGAAGTCGCTAGTGAGGTGAATATCGACAATCTTGGCTCCCTGCATGTGGGGTTCAGGAAACAATATGGCTTCCTTCTCCGGATGTGCCGGGTCCACTTGATCGATCTGTGTTTAAAGATATGTATTTAGAGTGTAACTTTATTCTATTTGTAACTAACAACTTGTATTAGCTAAGCGAATTTTCAAGCTCTGGTTCTCCAAGTAAATAACTTAAAACCGAATGTTTTTTTTTGCTGGAGATAGTGCACCGAGATACCCATCCGTACTCCAAAATATTGATATTAAAGTTAACATTAGAACTGAAAGTCCTCATATAGTAAACTTCAGCCGTCTTATTACGAGTCCAAACCTTCGAGCTCGTTATTGTATTATAAACTTTATTTAGAGCACAGTAAAGTTCTTAATAGAACATTGGCAACGTAGTCTCTTGTATGACGTTAGTTTTTGTAATTAGAACTTAAGAGTTTGAAATTCAAAAAGGGACCAGTGGTTTAAAACTGAAACTAAAGATGAACGAGCCCTGATTTGTAAGAAGACCGTGGCTGTTTAATGGTGACGATGATGAGGTTATGACTTACCATCAGATAGGCCGCTAACAAAACAAACAAGACTTCTGTGTATACTCACCGCATGCAACATAGCCCGTCCCTGAAACAGCGCAGCCGCATACTCCCCGGCAAGCGTGATGACGTCAATAGGCGCCGGGTACTGCCTGCGGGCTGCGGCGCCGCCTGTCAGCGGGTAGAACCACGCCAGCGCGCCGCTGGCACAACACACGTGAGACCCGCCTAGAGCTATCACGCTTGGTTCCGTAGGTAGCGTGTACGTGGCTAGGGCTGTTGGTTCCGCTGGGAATTTGAAAGACACAAACCCTATAGATCCTGCTATCTATATGTTACTAGGTCCTGTAGAATACATATCGTTTTTAAGCCTCAAAGAGATTGCAATAATAAATATATTGAGTGAAACTGTTTAGAAATTAAAGGTAAATAAATGCTTTAAAAGCCAGGCTAGAATTTTTTGATGAGGCTTTTTATCTCGAGTTTCCTTTGCAATGTATGAATGAAATGCACCGATCCCAGTGCTGATGCTTCATGGTGTTACAGACGCCATTGCATATCAAGAAGTAGAACGGGTGGCGCTGTAATGGTCGGGAGACGTGCCCTTAGGACAGGAAAGGATTATGAGCCTACCGGATATGCATCCTTGAGTAAGCATTGGACTAGTGGAGAGACTAGAGAGACTAGAGGAGAGAGGGTGGTATTTATTTATAGGAGGGATCTTTTCACGACTCTTTTCTATGCCGTTACTTCGCTATGTTATCTGTGTTGTTGTTGTCATAGTCATCTTCTGAGTTCTTGCTGCTATCAGCTTCTGTTTTTTTTTAGTCGATATCGCTAGCCGCTTTCTTGATCTTATTTCTGTGTCCAGCCATGTCCTTCCAAAACTTGATTCCTATGTCGAAGTATTTCATGTCCTGATTTAAGTTGTCGTTTCATGTGTAAATAGGTCGTCCGACCTTCTTAGATTTAGCCTTATACTGCATCGCTGCATGCAATAGGTATGGTTTGTCTGAAGACGTGTGTGCCCGTGGTTCTTGATGCGTTTTGTTACGGTTTGTTCGTCTAAGATTTGGTGCATTTTCTTAATTCTTGGTTTATTCCTGGCGTGGTTAATCAAGTCTATGAAGATATCTCGTTCATATCTTCTGAGTCTTGATCTGTTCGCCTTGGTGAGGGTCGATACTTTTAAGCCATATATCATACGAGGTACGATAACCATTCAATACATAAGTCTAGCTAACTTCCAGTCCATCTTTGAGTTTAGTATGAATGGTAGTAATGATTTGGCGTTTCTCGTGGCCTGTTGGTATCGTTTTCTAATTGTGCTTTTTCTGCTTAATGCGTATGTTATGTATGTGCCTAGGTATTTGATGTCGTCCAATGTTGGTATACTTATTCCATTGAGGGTCACGTTGGTCGTTTGCTGTGATGTTATGGGGTCTCTATTAGATTTTTTGTTTTTGTTTCGTTTATTTGGAGGCCTACGCTATTTAGTAAGGGTTTAATGTGGTATAAGATGCGCTCTAGTCCTTCTAGATCATCTGTAATGAGGATAAGGTCGTCCGCAAATTATAATACCAAGGGAGCGAAATTTCGCGGTCCTGATCTAGTTTCATTAAATGAGTTTCGTCTTCAAGAGTTCTAAGAGCGAGTACGTAAATTCGTTTACCTGCGCGCCATTCCTCGTCTAGAACCCTTTTGAACGTAAAAATGTGGTCTTCTGTTGATCTATTGTTTAAGAACACTGCTTGGTAATTTCCCAGCTCCATTATTGTATCGTCTAGTTTTTTTAGTAAGTATTAGTCGTAAATTCTGTAGCCCGTGTTACAAATCATTATGCGGCGATAATCGTTTGCTTCTTTAGGTTTTTTTTTTAGGGATTGTGACCTGTACGGTCTCAAGCCACGTGTCGGGTACAGTGTTCTATGTCCAGGCTTTATTCATGTGTTTAGTTACGGCTTCCTTGCATTTGGGGCATCGCGTTGTACATCTCAATTACCACTTGGTCAGTTCCGGGGGCAGTCCCGTTTCGCATTTTATTGATGATTCCCGGTATTTCGTCCACCGTCGGTCCTTCGCAGTGTGCTTTGATTATCGTATTATACGTTTTACAGGGTGAATTTTCCCTAGTCCGGTGAAGCAGGCTCTGCATTTTTTTTGTTCTTGCAGATATTTAACCCTTTGGAGTGTCGTCTGGCATTCTTTTACTCGGTTATGCCTATTGGGGTTATCCGGATGTCTGCTATGTAGGAATTTGGGATTTTGGTTAGCAAGGGCTGATCGATGATTCCTTGAGTACATGGACTGAAGAATCAGTTTCCTGGGCAGCGGCTTTTAATACCTCCGTAATGGTGTTCCAGGGTATTTCGATGTTTTCATCTGTTGGGGTAATTCCTATATTTACTATTTTTTTGTTATGCATTCCTGGTATTTTGTTTTGGTAGAATTTCTATTGAGCGCGGCATAGTCGCATTGTTTATGGTTGAAAAGTTTGGACTCAATTGTTGTTTCATTCGTACCTTGCCGTTACTTTTGAGTATTGTGTTTTGGTTTTTGTTTAAAATTCTGTTTTGTCTTACCAGTCCCCAGATTATTTTATGGTCGGAGATACAGCCAAGGGCCTATTGTATTTTGTTATCCTTTGTTCCTGAGAGAGAAGGCTGTTGGGGATAAATTCCAGTAAATTATTTAGAAATGCTAGATGAATTCTAGAATCATGTTGATGTTCCAAAACATATGCGGCGAGATCTTGACGGACATTGCTGTGATCAAATGTTAAGTCCATTAGAATGTTTATTTTGTGGGCTATTGCACTAAACGAATAATTACAGTCTTTTGAAATGGGCACAATTATATCCATTGTAAGCGCTTTTGTTTGTAGGACAAGTCAGAGATACGTGCACGTAGGGGCTGAAACTCGCTAACATTGAAGTGTGTAAATCTATGAGCCTTTTTTTATTTTGTGTTAATTCTTTGTTTATCTGTAAAGCAAAAACGTGCGATGCCAACTTAAGAGTTCGGGGTACCTTTATTGGCCCACGTGTTTCCGATTGAAATTTTGGTTGCCGTGGCCACTTGCAATCCAATTTGAGGAATTCGTAGCAGTGTTACAATAGTAAGATCCTTAAGTACGGCGTCATGGTTGGTACCGTTTTTTGTGCTAGAATAATGTTCATTTCGTCAGTTCGTCCTGCCCTATAAATATAATATAATAGTGGGTGTAAACACGCTGGTCCACCAAAACTGCTTGACCGAAGCAAGGCCCGCCGTATGCAGTATACCAAACGAATCTGTGATATTAGCAACGATCTCACCGGGTTAGCCTTAGGGGTTAGTCGTCCTCCAGCAGCCCGTCTCCACTGCAGGCTGAAGCGCACTTATATCAATTTGCTTCCTTATTTTGTGTTTTATACAAGGTGTAACCGAACATACTCAAGTCCTCTGATTGAGCCAAAGAGAATTGGATCTTATTTCAAGGGAATGAGACTCAATCTTAAATGCATAAATTAGTGCAAGGGTGTCAACACGATTTTCTATAACAGAGCCATTTGTAGTCTTTGTAATAGAGCCATTTGTAGTCTTTGTTTTATGTTTTTAGCTCAGTACTCTAATTCGAGTGTTTGAGGTTGCGTTAATTATGTTACACGTTGTATAGTTACCCAATTTCACAAGAGGCTACACAGAGGCACACACACAAAAACACGGTTTGATTTCGAAGCCAGACGGGTAAGTCGAGGCGAGCGAGCAAAGGCGACCGCTTGCGACGAGGGCTCAATTCGGACTCCTCGATTTTCCTTTGAATGTAGATGAAAAATCAATACCTATAAAATAATACTTTGTTTAACATCAGGGCGTATGATACGCCCAGTTTCGTTTATTTTGCTATTACCAAAATGCAGAGCAACAGGGTTGTCACATCCACGCCAAAATCCATCAATAAGACTTACATTTATTAACAGGTTCCGGCTCATCGCCCACAGCAATACACTGATACACAGTCGCTTCAGTGAGGCTAGTGAGTGTGATGACCCTGGTACCATACGCCGCATATAATGGGGGTAGGGCAGTCACGTAGACGTTCAGATACGCCCGGCCAGCCGTCGCGAGCAGTCGTCCGTCTGAGCTCCACGCGCAACGCTCGGCACCGCCTGTGGGCATTACTGAGCCGGATACTTCGCCGTTGTTCCATATTGCGATTAGTTTCAGTCTGAAATTGAAGAAGGTTTGTATCTCAGAAAATTGTATGCAAATATGATACATTGACTAAATATTTTCATGAATATGTATGTTAATACAAAATAATGTTATTATGAAAAAAGGCGGATAAACTCTCAAAACCGCTGATTTTACCCAAAATTTTTACCCCAAGGCTGGATAACTAGGTACTTATAGTTTAATCATGGTTTTATGCTATTAACTTTGTTGCATATCAAGATTTTATGACTTTTTCAACAAACAAAAAGAAGCATAATCTCATTTCACCTGGATGCTAAGATTATTATATTATGAAAATTAACTATAGAATTCTTGTAAACTCACTGTCCATCTCCACATGAAGCCGCCAGCCCGTTACAAACCGCCACATCAGTCAGACTTTCCTTATGATTCTTCACCTGGAACAACTCTTCGCCAACCTCCTTAATATGTGTGGATATGGATATGATAAACCCAGCACTAAATCCTATGAGAATGTAGCCATCTCCGTACCATTTGTATGAGACTATGGAGCCGTAGCGCTGTTGAAATGCTAGCTCTATTGGGTTCTCTGGGTTCAAAAGGTTGTATAGGTATAGCGTTCTTTTGCCGACCACTAGGCTTATCTGGAAAGGAGAAATTTGATTGAAAGTTAAAAGTCCTCTAGGACATTGGGAGCTCGAGTTTTTCTTGGAATAAAAATCTATTTCTCTGAAGCCCAATTCAATTGAATTTGCCTTAAGTGCTTAAACCTGACTCAAAAGTCTGTCAACTTTGCCATGCATGTTGTACGTGGGACACTCTGAAAGTTTTGCGAAAGTAAAAATAAATGTTGTATGGGTAAATATTTTTTTATTAAATCTTTTCAAAGTACTCTCCACTAGCCTTTATACAAAGTTTCATGCGTCTTAACCAGTTTTCGAAACACTTTTTCCAGTCCGCCGCAGACGACTCGTTTATAGCCTGCTCGAACGCTGGCAGCGCATATTCCGGCGACGAAAATTGTATCCCTTTGAGCTGATTTTTTATTTTCGGGAATAAAAAGAAATCACACGGTGCTAGGTCAGGGCTGTACGGAGGGTGACCAAGGAGTTTGACTGGTGTGCTGTCCAGTAAGTCCCTCGTTTTGAGCGCAGTGTGCAAAGGCGCGTTGTCGTGGTGGGGGAGTAGCCAGCGGAGCCCTGTTTGGTCGCTTGTTGCTCACAACAGAGAAAACTTCTGCCAAGCATTTGGTAGTATACCATTCAGCGTTGATGCTTCTTTGGTTCCGTAAAGGAATTGACACCAAGTAGCCAGTCAAAATGAAAAAGCTCGCGATCAAAATCTTCTCCCCGCTTCTAGATTGTTTCACTTTGGTAGGCGTTGATTCGTTTTGAAACACCCAAACCGTCAACTGGCGTTTCATTTCTGGATTGTATTGATAAATCCAAGACTCATCACCTGTAATGATGTCGTAAACACGCCGATACGAGCCTGCTTCAAGTTTGTTTATCATATCACGGCACCATTCCACCCGGGCCTGCTTCTGAGCATTGGCGAGGTTGTGCGGCACCCAGCGTAAAACTATCCTCCTCACGCGAAGATGCACGTGTAGAATTTCGTGAAGGCTTCCCGATCCAACCTGCAGTATGTGCTGAATCTCTTGATACGTAACTTGCCTATTATCATGGATTAAATTTTTCACTGCTAGCACGTTTTTTTCCGTAACAGTCGTCAAAGGGCGACCACTTCTTTCTTCATCCCCCAAAGTTAGTCGACCGCGCTTGAATTCGTTATACCACCGATACGCGGTTGCCTTAGAAGGGCCTTCATCCATGAATGCCATTTGAAGTCTATCGTACGATTCGTCAGGTATCAGACGACACTTGAAATCGTAAAAAATCATAGCGCGAAAATGTTCCCGGCGCAGATCCATTTTTTTAAGAGACACGATAATTTAAATTAGCTCGCAAATAATATGGAGGGAAATTTTAAAATTGGAACGTACCTATTTGTACTTACAAATAATCATATTTTCAAAATAGATTATAACTAATATAGTATACATTAAAACTTTTTTTCGCAAAACTTTCTGAGTGGCTGGCCTGGTTTTGGTCAAACAAAACAGCTATAAAAAAGATAAGATGTATCAGAAGATTTACTTGAACAGATTTGGTATTCATTTCAGATGCCATTCTGAAGAAAACACCATATTTATATTTTATTTTCTAAGGCAAAAATTTACCGTATTCTCCCCAGCCACTCTCTGATCAGTCTTCATCTCAGAGAACTGCAGATCATTGGGTGCATCTCTGAGAGATATCATCCTCAAAGTGTCACCGTCTGAGTTGTTGATAGACAAACTCTTGTCTTCTGACGCCAAGACCAGAATACTGTCCTTGTTCCATTCTGCACATGTGATTTTCTTTGAGTGTTTACCTATTATTGGTATTCTCCTGAAAATTAACAGTAAAAGGGAAGTTTAAATCAAGCTTTTGAGAAAATATTGTGACTAACAAAATAATATAATATTGCGACTATTTTAGTAATTGGCGGGGTCACGCCAGCCGCATGGACAGTGACCGCTGGCAATAGTCTCCACACAGTGGGTGCCTGTGGCTGGACAGCACCGCCGGGGCCAGCCAAAGAAAAGGTGGCGAAAAGACCTAGACGAGTATTGCAAGGCCCTGGAAATGGATGCCTGGAAGGATTTGGGGGATGCCTGGAGGGTTTGGGGGAGGCCTTTGCTGAGCAGTAGGACAGTGTAGGTCAATAAAAAAATTGATATAACTAATTAATATTTAATTTCAATGACTGCTTTATGCTGACAAGCCACTTCACACTATCAGCACCATTCATTTTTAAGATGTGAAAGGAGTATATGTTAGAAGGCATTTGCCAGTAATGTTTAACCCCTGTGTAATAGGAGGCAAACCTATCTATCTAAATTGACCAGCACATTAAAATTTTTATAGACAAAAATATAAGTACATACTTAGTTGTGTGATGGTTATAGAGTGCCAGATTTCCTTTCTGTGTTCCAACAGCTAACAAAGGCTCTCCATATGCCCATGCAATGCAAGAGGGTGGTTCACGGAGCCCTGTCTCTATATTAATGCGTTTATTGGCATGGCATTCCCATAACAACACCGTGTTACTGTTCGGTGTAATGATTGCTAAGTAGTCACCATCCTGGTCCCATTCCATGCCAGCGCAGAGACTGAAAGTATTTAAAATTGTTTTTCATTACATTGTATTTTTTTGTTACTGGGATGCCTTTTATTCTTACTCTCTAATGACTCAAAAACACTGAGAACCAGTGTGTGGTATCAAATTGTAGACATTCAAGATCTTAATTAAAATTGCATGCATACTTTAAAAATCAAATTTTGTGTTTAACTTTTTTTGTATCTGCTAAAATAATTCTTCAAATGAACAACATCTCAGTATCAGTACAATTATTTTGTATTCTATTTATAATTTACTTAAATAAATCTTACCCTTGCAGTTTCATTCTTTCCATAAGCTGGCCAGTTCTGTCATGTATGGCCACCGTAGCATCTGTCCCAGTTGTGGCCAGCAATGAGTGTGACTCACCCTTCTGCCACAGAAAATACAGCTCACCCATCCCATGGGGCTGTTCTATAGTATATAGCAACTAAAAACATTGTCGAAAATGGTTAACTGGTGTTTTAGGGTTCATAAGAGGACTGGGAATTGGCTTGACTACTGAGATGACGATTGCTGGGGAGTTTGTCGCGCCACTTCTTCTTCCCAGCTAAAGCACTAGGAAGTGGTGACGGGTGGGCGTTTTGGGGGACTGTCTATGTATTTTGACGTTCGAAAAGTGCTGATTCTCAGCCTAATTTAATTACTTACCTATATGACTTTTGATTTTGATTTTTTTTGATTAATAGAGAAATAAGGAAAAAGAAGACACCCCAATTAAATTGGAACAAAGGCAAAAAAAAATGATGAAGAGGACAATGAATTGCATTTTGAGAGGTCACATTGCAACCCCAGGAATATTTCTACAATAAGTACGAACGCAACATGAAATTATTATTAATTGCGACTGGATAACTCTACAATTATTTATAACTTAAGTGGTGTGTCAGACAGCTGATCTTATTAGAAAATGATAGTAATACTTGCCTTAGGGGTAGTCATTCTGTTCAGTTATTATATCCTCCAATCAACTTGATGGAATGATGGAGTTTATAGCCAGTGTTTATAGCCACTTGGTCAGTTCTAAAGTTTATTGTATGAGTATTCGACAAAAATACATTTTTGTTGTCGACTTGTTGTTATTATTTCGTTGCTTGGCAACAGTTTGGAGTATTTTGGCAACTATCAGATCAAAAAGAACGTTTCTTATCCGCTGAATTTCTGATCAAAATCTGATTGTTTCGTTTTTTTTTTGTTCTCATAAATATTTTTAATATCTACTCAATAATGTGTTTTAGAATATTTTGTAAATAAAATAGCTTGAAAACTTCCAAAGTTCAAATCAAAATAAATATTTAATTATTTGTGTATAAGGTTGCCAGTATAATGATGTTGAAAACGAAAATAGTCGATACCTACTTTTTTGTACAGAGCTAAAGAAGTTATGTTGTACAGACGCCAGCACATCAAGCTTGATAGAGCAACTGAATGATACAGGCTTAATAAAGTCGATATTTTGCCATTTAGGTCTACATACAGGTCTCTATCGATCTGTTTCAATAGAGACCTGTATGATATGATTCTGGCTAACTACACCCGAAACTACCAACTATTCAGGGAGTAGTAAGGACGTTCCACACCTGACCCCCATTCGTTCCAGGGGTCCACAAGTCTTGAAGAGTATTTAAATCCTAAACAAGTCAAAATATTTTCAGGAAGATGCATTAGGGAGTTGCCTACCCGGTACGTGTGCAAAACATTTTAGGGTGCTACAATTTTGGAACACGCTTCACTCACTCTTACATCTTATAATATCTTATTCTTAAAATTCTTTTGTATATGTGGACAAAGTAAGAGTTCCTGTATTTTTGCTTTTTGACGACTTTGTAAAAATTTATCAGTCTCCAAAAAAGTAGAAATTACACATTCCACAAGTTTTTTTTCATGTATTTTCACCGATTTCTCAATGACTTACTGGGCCGATTTACGTTCTTTATTGGTAGAAGATGGTCCCATATCAGTATGTATATCTTTGCTTGAGTATTCATAAGTATTTTAAGTTAGCTTCAGTGTATGGTTTTTGATTCAAGTATCAAGCAATGAAAATGATGTACACACGACAACATATACATTTCCAGTTTTAGCTGACGTCGCATTGTTTAAATGCGAGCGCAGCTAAAACTTTTCGTACAATGAGAAGTCAGCGTATACTGGAAATGTATACCATGTCGTCGTGCGTACACATGAATTGGTGGGAGTACTACGACTAAATTGTAAAAAATAAAAACTGGGGCTTTTTACTTATGGCAAATGTCAGTGGCAAAGATAGCAAGTGGCAAGAAGTTGGCAACATTACTTGTGTCAAACTAAATGTCACTCTCATGCTCGACCGGTTGTTCATCAACTTTCTAAAATAAAATAAATTGAAACTGGGACTTTCTATTATACAGCACTGTAATTACTAACCATATTAATTAAACTTTAAAGCAGAATGAAATCCAAAATTATGTTTCTTGACAAGGTTTGTCTGTTTGTCGTAAGAACATTTACAACATAATTATGATATAACTATTAATAATTTTATGAATATTGACTGATAGTACAGCTAAAAGCTTAAGTTCATTACTTATTTGCAGATACTTCCACATAATATCGACAGAAGCAGTGTCCTAAGAAACCTGAAAAATGTGAATTTTTTTTATAAACACAATGAAAGTAAATACACTGTTAGCATGCTAAATAAAACAGGCTCAAGTTACGAGGATACTGGACAAAATCTAAACAAAACCAATGACCTATCCTTTCATGTAGAAAGAGATATATTTATACAGAATATACTGGAAAGTTTTAAGTCACCAGAACCAAGAGTGCAAGTGAAACCAAAGAAAATAGTAATAGACTTCAGTTCACCAAATATTGCTAAACCTTTCCACGCTGGTCATTTAAGATCTACAATTATAGGAAATTTTATTGCAAATATAAATACATACTTTGACAATAAAGTTACTAGGCTCAATTACTTAGGCGACTGGGGCACACAGTTTGGGTTGTTGCAATATGGTCTAAAATCAAAAAATATTGATGTAAAGGATTTGCAGAATGATCCAATTAAAACTTTGTATGATGTTTATGTGTATGCTAACAAATTAGCATCAAAAGACGACAAAGTACAAGAAGAAGCCAGAAAATACTTTTCAGATATAGAACAAGGCAGAATGAGTTTGGAAAACTGGAATAATATCCGTGAAGTAACTGTGCAGGAATTGGAAAAAGTATATCAAAGGCTAGGAATACAGTTTGATGCCTACCACTGGGAATCAGATTACAATGGTGGTGCCATTAAATCTGTTATAGATCTATTAGAAAAACAGAACATTATTCAAACTGATGAATTGGGAAGGAAAATTACAAAGATAAATAATAAAGATGTGACTGTATTGAAAAGTGATCATTCAACTCTATATCTATCAAGAGACATTGCTGCTTTGTTGGACAGGTACAAGAAATATGCATTTGACAAAATGCTGTATGTAGTTGATAACGCTCAAACAGATCATTTTGTAGCTGTGTTTGAAGTTGTTAAACAAATTAACCAGAAATGTATTGATAACTGTGAACACATCAAGTTTGGAAGACTAAAAGGGATGAGCACCAGAATGGGAAATGTAGTGTTCTTAAATGATATACTGGATGAAGCTAAGAGGAAAATTCATGATAAGCAACTTCTATCAAAGAGTAATGTCATATTTTTATACATAATTTCCAGTTTGTGTGTATCACCTTTGCAGTAAATAGTATGTGCAGGATACAACAACAGACATTTATCTTACTAGAGGATTACGGTCTTCAGTATGATTCTTTTAATTACAAAATAATGTTATTCTGATGTGGTTTTCACACTTCAATTTGTTGAATTACTTTCTGTTTTAGTTCATTAATTTATCTATCTATCTTTATTTAACAATTCTTTGTTCTTTTGCAGATACCAGAACTGGAGCAATGAATGAAGAGACATGTGACATATTGGGCACTTCAGCAGTTTTAATCAATGATTTGAAGCAGAGAAGGCAAAAAGACTACACATTTAGCTGGGACAAAGCGCTCCAAACTGAAGGCGACAGTGCTATCAAGCTACAGTATCTTCATTGCCGACTTTGGAGCCTAGAACAGAATTGTGGTGTGTCTTTACCTGACACCTGTCACCCTATACACTTGTCTGAAGAAGTCATAGGCGATGTTATTGCAGAATTAGCTAGATTTGATAACATTCTTCAAAGGTCATTGGAAGAATATGAAGCTTGTATTCTTGTTAATTATTTATTTCGCCTAGCAAGACATGTCAATAGAATGTTTAATGAAGTAAGAGTCAAGGATATTAGCCCTGATTTAGCAGCACAAAGATTACTTGTTTTCCATTGTGCTAGAACAGTTGTTAAAACTGGATTAAAGATTTTGGGTATCAGACCTCTGAAAGAAATGTAAATCATAACTGTCACTAGAAAAACTAAAATTGTAATTATGCTAAAATTGTAATTATGATAAGAATAATTAGAAATTAATATAGATTTATAATATTAGTAGGATGAGACAGAGTTTGTATATTTGTTACTGAATCACGCAAAAACGGCTGAACAGATTTTTATAAATTTTGGCACACTAGTTTAAAAACTTTTTATACTTACCAGTAGATGTTCCCGTCGCATAATTTCCGACATCCACCCAATAGCAAGAGCTAGTCTTGAATAAAGTAGATGAAAATTGTTGATACAATATTTATATCGTTAAACTGTTTTATTTCTGTACCTTTTTAGCGATGGGGATGGGTTTTTTAACTTTGTAAAAGAACGGCTAGCCATCGCAGTTAACGTAAATATTTATTTATTTAAAATTGGTGCGCCAGCATTACATTTTACAGTAAAAGTTAACAGGTAATGGGCTCTTTAACAACCACAGGTGTACACTACTTTCACTTAACAAAGCAGCCTTCGTATTCGTAAATTATATAAAATTACTTATGTACTGGGCCCGAGTGGTGGATTACGGCCCACTCCCTCGCGAAGAGGAGAGGAGGCCTGTGTCTCAGCAGTGGGAACATTTAGGCATAATAAGTATCTATGAACCTGCTACATACCAAACCAAAGATGAAGATATAATGGGAATCGTTTTTGAAAAATGCGCCAATAAGTGTACGTTCCGGGTAATCTGAATAGATTTTTTTAATCTATCGAATATGCTATTTCAATTATTGAAGAAATAGTAAACCAGTATTATTTCTATTTCCCTCCAATAGTTATTTTATCGATTGGCAAAGGTGGTGTATCCGTAACCGCATCCGAGAAGATCCGTATCCTTATAAAATCCATGGAATTAGTATGTACCTACATATTAAACGGCACACAAAAATCATCTTTTTGTGTGTAGATTTTTTATTTTATTTATTTATTTAAAGGCCTTAAAACTATCCTTACAGGTACTTAACCTAATGCGATAGTCAAGTCACAAACGCAAAATTAAAACTATAGCACTCATCAAAGATCATTATTTGTAACATAATATAAACAATAGTACTTTTGCGAATTCACTCCAGTAACATGTAAATATATCCAATTCGACCTGAATGTAATTTATAGTGCGAATTGCTCGAGTCAGAGGGGTTATTGCTTTTGATAATGTAAATCTCCGAAAAATTAAATGTAATAAAACCAATTAAATAACAATAAAAATTGAGACAAGTGGACTGACTAAATACCAATGAAGAGAAACTTTATTTTCTGTCTAAAACATATATTTTTAGACAGAAAATAAATACTAAGACAGGCAGTTTTTTATCAACATACATAAAGTTGATTGAAGACAAAGACGAGTTCAAAAAAAATATGGAACCACTACGCGAGCTTCTTCTACCAACTGGAAAAGAATCACGTAAATGATTTCTGAAATGACGTTCACTAGGTGGCAGCACTGAGACGTCAGGTCCGGGCACCTGTCAAAAGTGTCAAAGCACCTACGGACTTGGTGAACGAAAGAAGGAAACGAATAAAATCAAAAATTCATTGTCGAACTGGAAGATCTGTTGTCAAAGCGACGCCAACTGGTGGCTTGAAAATGCATGAACACCCTCCAGTAATCAAGGAGCAATCGGTGAACATACATGAAGAAAAATAAAAAGTAGCCAAATGCAAGAACTCTTCCTTAAAATATAGAAATAAAAAACTTGTTTACCAATAAAACAAAGTCCACGTTTTGTTGTAGTAGGTTGAAATACCAATGGAGATTTCTAATTTGCTAGAATTATATGATTAAAAAAACTATGAAAAAAGTTATGTGATGTCTTTTGACTATTTCTTCATCTTTACGATTTACTATAATTATCAAATCAAAAGACACCCCTTTTTTCAGGACTACCCCACAGAACACTGTCCCCGTACAGCCCCTACCCACTTTTCAGCACAGTAAAGGTTCAATCAACTTTACATCAATAGTAACAATTTGATAGGGCCTAGCTGTAAATGAAATGTTTGTAGTGAAGGTGTTTTCGCTGAAATATGTAGTTGACTATAGATATAGTAATATTGTTTTTTTTTTATTAACCTTATGAACAGTTTTTATCGTGGTTTAAATTATCAGTAAAGGTTGTTCTAAGATAAATTCAAATGAATTTGCTGTTATTTACCAAACAAAATTTAAAACCAAAACAAAACGTAGATTTTTTTGGTAGATTTTTTCTGAATATTTAGTGTACTAGAACTCGAATAAAATTTAAAAGTAAAACTTGAATGGTTTATGGTCATCTCTATATCATAGACAGTCTAGAGACACGTCGTATTGATGATGGCCACTCCCGATTTGGAGGGAATATTCAAAAATTTACATTTAAATCATTTTTTTTATCATGTGTACGCCTTGCAAATGTCATATATTTTGCAGAATAGTTAGATCATAACTTTATTCACCTAGTTGTATTCTAAAATAACATCATTTGAGTAGTTTTCTAAGGAAATTATGCTTTTACATGGAAAAAACATCTTCGGCTTTCTTCGGCAATGTTCGGCTTTGTACGCCTTGACGTCAGAATATTCGGACCGATCCTGCGTCAAATCGGTATTTCCGGCAGTCACGTGGTATGCGCGGACCAATCAGAGCGCTTTCATACACTCTATATAGGCCGACATTTTCTGACAAGCGTAGAAAAAGTTTTCATCAACAGCCGCCATTTTGCGCTGGAGAGACTGAGAAGAATTTCGGAATTTGTCGTGTAAATTTTCTGTTTTTTCTTACATCATTTAATCATAAACTTTACCATTCCGTGTATTTTAAAGTGTTAAGTGAAATCGTGTTATTCGATAGCGTAAATAAGTTCCATAAAGTAGCTAAAATCTGGTGATATTGTTTTCATTTATTGTGCTAGTTCCGACGGAAGATGGTGAGAGGGTCTGTGTAGCTCTTCGATTCGGAGCTTTGTAATGGCGAATACTTGAGTGAGAAATTATATTATGTGCCTTCAATGGTGCGAAGGACATCGAACGATCGCGATGTGGGTGAATTACATTATGATGAACGACAAATCGCTGTAAAATGTTATTTCTTGAAGATATAAGACATAAAAGTGTTTTTTAAATCGGCGGGCCGAAATATTCACGACGGCTTACGTTTAGTAAACAGAGCCATGGCCGATGAGCCGCCTAACAAGCGGCCTAAGATGATCCGGGACCCTTTTCAGGGTCCCTCAGACTCCGCGGGTGAGTATTTTATTGTTTTACACGGAGTTTGCAAAGTGTCGGGACAGTGTTCTGTCATATTATCTTTCTTTGATTTTTGACATTTTGCGTTCGTTCTTGTTAGCGCCTCGCAAGTTTTGCGTCGTATTATTGTGTATTAGCTCGTGAAATGAGAAAATATTAGTTTTTATCGATATTTTGTGACATTATTTTATAAAATTCTAATGTGTTTCTGTTATTTCATTTATTATTATGAACAAAATGCAACTTTCATGACATTGTTTTAGGGTGTAAATCTTGTAATGTAGAGCAATTAATTATTAGATTTTATCTATGAGTACACATTTTTACAAAATATATATTATTTTGTTGTTGTTAAAATAAGTTCCTGTTTTTTAGCTTAGCTTAGACAAGCAAGTAAGTAAAGATATAATTTTTAGGAATCAAAATATTACAAAATATTTGTAAAATAACAGTAAATAGTGTACAAATTGTTGAAATTATTTTAGAAATATTGGTTATTAGTTCAAAACATTGCCTGACATACAAATAGTATTGGTGACCCACATTATGTTTTGGTAACATAACATACTTATTTCAACAAAACTGAAAAAATGTAGATAGAATGCCACATCTGATTGTGTATCCACATGTTATGTTTTATTGAATGTTGTGTAAATTGATAAGAACATAACCTCTTTTTTTGCATGCTGACAAAATAAAGTGCAAGGCCATATTATTAAAACAAAACATATTCTACAATTAAAAAGTAATTGTATTTACCAATAGCTAAATTTCATCATTATATATCTTATGCACACAAATTACCTTAAATTTTCAATGATATAGTTCTGAATTGTAATTAAACTAAACTTTTTGTTTTGTATTTTAATTGTAATGAAAGGATAATATGCATTGCTTTAGAAATAGTTCTCATTAGTATGAAAATAAAATTAAAAGAAGCATGTAAAATACTTGAAACTATCCTTAAAAATGGGTGTAAATTAAATCTGAAATTCATGTACAGTTTCCATGTTCTGTCTTAGTTTTGCCTTATTTTATTTATTTCTTTATTATTTTATTTATAAGTTATTGTTTATATAGTATAGGATTGCTGTCGTAAATCAACTGCTTTGATTGTAGACCAAATAAATTGCTAATTTGTTTCAGTATCTTAGTACAGTGTTTGAATGCTACAGTTTTCCCAAATTTACTATTAGAAGTATAAGAAATACCAATTAGAAATGTCAAAGTAGCCAAATAAATAAAACAATAAAGAAAATAGGACTTTTACACTAAAATAGTTATTATGTGAGAGATAGACCAAATAAACTGCTAATTTGTTTCAGAATATTAGTGTTTGAATGGTACAAATTTTCCCCAATTTATTAATAGAAGTATGAGAAATGCACATTGAAAAGATCAAAGTAGCCAAATAAATGAAATAAAAAAAAGGACTTTTACACGAAAAGAAAACAGTCATTATTGTGCTGACAGAAAGACAAAATAAATTGCTAATTGTTTCAGTATGTTAGTACAGCATTTGAATGGTACAATTTTCCCCAATTTATTATTAGAAGTATAAGAAATGCACATTGAAAATATTAAAATAGCCAAATAAAAGAAACAAAAAAAAGGACTTTTACTCTAAAAGAAAACAGTCCTAATGTGCTGAAAGAAAGACGAAGTAAATTGTGAATAGTTTCAGTATGTTAGTATAGTGTTTGAGTGGTAAGATTTTCCCCAATTTATTATTAGAAGTATAAGAAATACACATTTAAAAGATCAAATTAGTCAAATAAATAAAGGAAAAAATAAACATACATCTTACTGAAACCTTAAAATTAAAATCATACAGTCAATATGCGAAAAATACTTGTCAGTATTAAGAACATACAAAATTAAAATAATTATATTGCCGGATGTGCATATTTTCTCTGGACTTGCGCAAGAATTACTAATAATAAATAACATATTAAGATTAATTTTACAAGACCATTTTATTTTATTACAAACCAAACATATTTTTAATTTTTCAAACTGGACACACACTTCTCTCTCAAATACCTGACGTAAAAAAAAAAAAAACAAAATCAAAAGTCATTTATTCAAACTAGGCTGAGAGTCAGCTCTTTTTGAATGTCAAAATTACATAAGACAGTCCCCCCAAAACGCCTGCATACTAAAATGTCTACAAAGACATCATTGGACACAACTTACCTAAAATGTCCAAGGAGACATCATTACCACAACAAAACTTTCCAAATAATGTACACATTTTTTTTCAAAAAAAAAATAATCATTGTGTACAAAATGTAAACAGATTCCTTTTCTCCTTATTTTTAAACCAGTTTGATAAAAATAAGATTTCATAAAGCAAAAATTGTACCTAATATAGAATTTCCATCTTGTTCTAAATGGTGAACTTGACCCTAAAGTTACTAAAATCTTATCACATGTTTGTTTCAGCAGATGGGTTCTCTAACCTTGATATGTTCGACCTTGAAAAGGACCTCCCAGATGAGTTGATGGGAGGCGCTTGGGGGGAACAGCCCGGGGTTACGGGCCCCAAACCTCCTGCCCAGGGTCCAGGTCCTGGGGGACAAATGTCCCAACAGCAACAGCTCAATGGGGATGACCCGACGGCTGCTATGCACAGGCAAATCAATAATCACCTTATACAACAAGTGAGTACCTGGGACTGATGCAACTGTCATAAAAATTTTGAGATTTTTGTAACTGTTAGCCTAGTTATCTAGTAAGATCATTTTGGAACCATTTCAGATAAATATCTAGTTAAAAAATTCAGAAATAAACATAACATAACGCCTTATTCTGAAGGTTCACAGGTGTACCTATGATAGTACACCCACTCAAATTCAATTAATAAAACAATTCAATCAAATTTCATTAGTTTAGTGTAGTCAAATTAAGTTAAGATAGTACAGAGGTACTTTAATAAGTTTGATTACAATCTGTTTATTAGAAGTCTAAGAATACATACAAAGTCAAGCTAAGTAAAACCATATAATTTGAAACACCGAGGCAAAAAAATAATTAATAATGTTTTTTTTTCTTAATATATTTTTTTTCACTGCTGCTGCAAATAAAATGCTATCCACGCTGTCTTAATTTTAAATAAAAGCTATTGTGTAATTAATTTTATATTTATGAGCAGTAGGCTAAGGCTAAACCGAAAAACGAAACTTATTATGGTTAACTAGCATTTGGCTGCGGCTTTGCCCGCGCGGATGTCGGAAAATATCCAACGGGAACGTACTACCGGGATTAGAAGTACCCTATGTCTATTTTGTGCCAAATTTCATCTAAATCCGTCCGTTATAGCGCCAAGCCTTAACATACCTACATCCAGACAAACAGACAAAAATTCTAAAAACTTTATTTTTGGCAACAGACTCATCCCTGTATTTAGTTTTTTTTTTTATATTCAGCTTCCAGTCTTAACTTTACTATTTTATTATAGGTATATGGATAATAAGTTTCTATTTCAAATTAAGTAGGTACCTTATTAGGTTCTATTTAGTTTTTTTTTTTTTGTAATAAGAGCCTACTGTGTTGTATAAAACATAACATTGTTTTGATTAACTTGTGATTTACAATGCATATATTAATTTCTGTGTGCATTCAAATTTTTGGAAATGATTTGCAACAATATTTAATCAATTGATTAAAAGGCCATATTAATAGTGTATGTCGTGTATTGGTCTTTTCACAGGGCAACAAAGGCTTAGTAGGCCACAACAATCCATTAGGATTGAGTAGTTTAGGTAGTAAGAGTCCAAACCTACAGTCACCTCCAAACGTGTCTGTAACAAAGGACCTCATGGGTGGCCTGCACCCGCAACTAATGCCAAATACAAGTCATCCAAATCAGCTGCACTCCACAATGCCGATGAGTTCTATCCAAGGAGGAATGAACGTGGGAAATGTCGGTGGGAACATGATAGTGACGAATAGTAATATGACCGGCGCTGGCATGCTCGGGAGCGGGATCATCAACAGCGTGAACAAACAATTGCCCACACTCATGGGCGCCAACCACCACGGGACGCCGCCACACCATCCGCATGCCCAAGTGAGTTCAAATTCGGTTTTTTTGCATCATGATCATTTGAAAATGTATATCGAATGATCAGGATGTAATATTTTTGCATGTATTAAAATATTTCCCATTTTGCTTTTCCTAAAAATATTCTTGAACATTTGTATCTAATAATGAAAGCGCCTCTTTTTGTGAACCTCAAATAATTCCTATTGTGGGGTCCTGAAATGACTAAATAGTCAAGTAACTGCGACTTGGATGTCGCGGTTGGTCACAGCTCTAACCTAAACCATTTGGTTGGGGTGCCCTAGCTTAGCTACTGGGACCAACTGAGAAAAAGCCAAAAAGTTAGCTTAATTTAACAAAAATATTGCACTATTAGAAGCCCAAGAAGTACTTAGAGAAGGTCATTAATTTTCGTACATCATTAGAAAGTCGTGAAAAAGTTTTTAGAGAATCAGTCAAATGTTTCACTTTGAAAAAGATATTATTTTTAATTAAAACCCTAGACTCTGCTGACCACTATACGCGACATCGAGTAAATTTGCCATTTTACTAGAAACCGTCGGATCATGTTCACATTATTTTTACTCGACTGCTCGACAGCAAAGACTGTTATTTTTCAATTTTTGTCTTTAAATAGTTACACGGGCTGTTGTGTTGATGGTTTGTATAACCTAATGCTAGTTGAAAAAAACAGGTTCTTAAAAAATATGCACAAAAAAATAGTAAGGTGGATGCGCTAAGTTAGCGAAATAATTTTTTTCTCTTTGAGGGTTGTATTGCGGATGTTAAACAAAATATGTTCGCGAATCAGATTTTTGTTCAAACATCCACCTGACGCTGACCTGCAAATTGTAAAAAAGTAAGAAAATCTGAATTTCTTAATATTAACATTGTTTAAATTCTTTTCACCTTTCTCACAAACAATGAACAAAATCGGTCTATTTCGTAGCCTCCGAGAAATGGGTTTACAAGACATGGACGACAGTAACACGATGGCACATTGCAGGCGATGCAAAACGGACCGATGAGCGGGCGCGTCGGCGTCATGGGCACGCCCAACATGCGCACGGCGCTGCAGCACCACACGCGCATGCCGGCGCCGGGCGGCGGGGGCCACCCGCTAGCGCCCTACCAGCCGCCCTACGCGCAGTCGGCGCAGGGGCCCGGCGTGCCGCACGGCCAGCGCGCCGCCAGCGCGGGCCAGCCGGGCGTGCGCTTCGGGCCCCCGGCTGACGCGGGCGGCGGCGCGGCGCAGGCCGTCCCGCCCGCACCGTCGCCGCAGACCCCGGGCGCGCCCGCGGGCGGCCAGTCCCAGCCGCAGGCCGCCACGCAGGCCGCGTCGCAGCCGCCGGCCGCGCCGCAGCCGCCCACCTCCGGCTCCATCGCCGACCCGGAGAAGCGGAAGCTTATCCAACAACAGCTCGTGTTGCTGTTACACGCACACAAGTGCCAGAGACGAGAGTCCCAATCCAACGGCGAGACGTGGCAGTGCACGCTTCCGCACTGCAAGACTATGAAGGGTGTTCTCAACCATATGATGTCATGCCAGGTATTGTATTATTCATAATAAAAGCAAAGTGTGAATCTTCTCTCTTATTAGAATGTCTCTAAATGTGTACAACTTACAGGCCGGCAAGAATTGTGCGGTACCGCACTGCTCGTCATCAAGACAAATAATCAATCATTGGAAGCATTGCAATAAGAATGACTGTCCGGTTTGTTTGCCGCTAAAACAAGCCGATAGGACTAGAAACATGAACGGTATGTTATGTAAGGAACCGTTTTCACTAGTACACTTTTATTTTTTTGTGACCCTCAAAGATACATTACTGACGAAATTTCCTCATCTTAGCAGCGGCAGTGACCCAACATACAACGGCCGGAGTGAGCACTGGAAACGTTGGCAACGTCGGCGGCGTGGGCCCCGTGGGCCCGGGCCCCG
Organism: Antitype chi; assembly: GCA_947359405.1. Lineage (NCBI taxonomy): Eukaryota > Metazoa > Arthropoda > Insecta > Lepidoptera > Noctuidae > Antitype > Antitype chi. The sequence continues at coordinate 17,998,971 of OX375817.1, read as the reverse complement.
TGCCAGGAGTGGGCAACGTCGGCGGCGTGGTCGGCGGCGCGGGCAACGCCATGGGCGGAGTGAACCAGCTGGGCGGGCCCGGGCCGGCGGCGCCGCCCGCGGCCCCGGCGCCCGCGCCCGCGCCCAGCACGCAGGGCGCCGACATGAAGCGCGCCTACGAGGCGCTGGGCATCGCCTGCCCCACGTCCGTGTCCAGCATGGGCGGCTTCCCGCGCGCGCCGCTGTCGCGCCTGCCGGGGCCGCGCGCCGGCCTGCCCGACGTGCCGCAGCAGCAGAGCATGCAGGCGCTGTTCGCGCAGCAGCCCAACGACATGCAGCAGCAGCAGGCGTTGGTGAGTCACGGAGATCTGCTCGTCCGCTGCGCCGCGGAGACTGTTCGCTAGTGGTCGATGTTCGCTTCATACTTGTGTTCCTCCCGCAGATGGGCGGCGCACTACAACTACCGAGCGGAGCCGTAACCGCCAACCCAGTATCGGGCACCAAAGAGTGGCATCATTCTATTACGGCTGATCTCAGAAACCACCTCGTTCACAAACTGTAAGTTATATTTTCCAAGAATCGTTTTTTGTAGTTTTAAGACGTTTAAATAACATTGTGCATTTTCACAGGGTGCAAGCGATATTTCCCACACCGGACCCTACTGCAATGTTAGATAAGCGTATGCATAATCTAGTCGCATACGCGAGAAAAGTCGAAGGCGATATGTATGAGATGGCGAGTACGCGATCGGAGTACTATCACTTGCTCGCCGAAAAGATATACAAAATACAGAAAGAACTGGAGGAAAAAAGACAAAAGCGAAAGGAGCAGCAGCAGTTGCAAGCGCAACAGCAACAGGCGGCGCAACAGCAGCAGCAGCAACAACAGCAGCAGCAGCAGCAACAAGTTGCGCAACTGCAACAACAACAACAACAGCAGCAGCAACAACAACAGCAGCAGCAACAACAACAACAACAACCTGTGAGCGTTATGTCCGGCGGCGGCGTACTGAGTGGGGTGGGAGGACCCAGACCCGGCGTGGGCGGCCCCCTGGCGCGGCCCACCTTACCCGCCATGGGCGCGCAGCCCGCGCTGCCCACCATGCGCATCCCTTCGCCCGGGATTGCGCTCTCCATGCCCGCCAACCGCATGGCTTTCCAGACCAACCTTGTGGGCCCACCCGGTCCGAGTCCGAACCAATTGCCGCACACGCCGAACGGTGGCAGCGTCGGCGCACCAGGGATGTCACCGTTCGGCCAGCCGATGACGTCCCCGGCGCCGAATTACCCTTCCATCCACTCGAACGGGCCTGCGCCGCTCGCTTCGCCGGGTCACCCGGACGCGAAAGTCCGGTTACTGGGCAGCGCGGTGCAGAGTCCGTTCGTGAACCACGCGGCGTTCGGGCGCGCGGACGCGGCGGCGGCGTCGCCCGCGCCCGCGCCGCCCAGCGTGCCGGGCGCGCCGGGCACGCCGGCCACGCCGCACGCGCACCCCTCGCCCGCGCCCGCGCGCGCGCCGCCCATGTCCGCGCACATGGCCGCCATCGCCGCCTGCTCCTCGGCCGATGACAGGTGGGTGTCACTGTTATACCGCTCCGAATTTACTTTATCAATTTCGACTCATACAAAGCTGCACTTCAAACATTTTCGAAACCACTTTTATTTGAAGTCACCTTCGCTCTTTGAATTGCCAAAATAGTTATTAATCTTGCTAAGCTGTATATTTTCATTTTTCCGTACAGTCCGCCGCAAGACGATCGCATCAAACAAGATCCTGACGATGTCGGGATCAAGGATGAACCGGACGAGGATTGCGGAGGCAAGGGTATGCGGGACGAAACACCTGACAAAGACGCAGAGAGACCCGACTTCAACGTTAAAACAGAAGTCAAGTCCGAGATCAAACAAGAAGTGAAAGAAGAACCGGGAGAGACTAGTGTGGGTAGTGTCGGAGAATCAGCGGGCGGAGAAAAAGGGACACGAAGAACCTTCGTGTTTAAACCCGACGAGCTCCGAGTAGCGCTCATGCCAACGTTAGAGAAATTATTCCGACAAGACCCCGAGTCCTTACCCTTCAGACAACCAGTCGACGCGCAAGCGCTCGGCATCCCTGACTACTTCGACATAGTCACCAATCCTATTGACTTGTCGACCATCAAACTGAAGCTAGATCGTGGGGAGTATAGAGACCCCTGGGAATATGTTGACGACGTTTGGCTCATGTTCGAAAACGCATGGCTATACAATAGAAAGAACTCGAGGGTTTACAGATATTGTACTAAGGTTAGTTTCACTCTTATTTACTACAAGAATTAGTTTATCTTGTCCACTTTTTGCTCTTGAAAAAGTGGGATAATTAATTATTCCACCATCTGTTGGTTCTTAGAGTCAAGTTATTTTGATTCAATGTATGATTTGAAAAGTCAGTTGATTTCCAGTTCCGCCTAATATTATATTTTTATGATGTTCATTAAAAATTATACTTCTAAGTGTGATTACATTACTGTTGCAATATTTTACACTCTATGACGAATGACGTCAATCACGTCCGTCAATATTTACTAAATGGATGATTTTTTACCTTATAATGACAATAAATGTTACACAATTAAATCTTCATTATCATAAAATATGTAATTAAATTCGGTATTCAGTCTAACTCATAAATGTATATTTTTGCCTGCAAATGCTGACTATTTTCAAACCAGTGCTGTCATATTTTCTATTACCCACCTTATAAAGCTAGAATAATACTATATTAACAATAAACCATGTTGTTTTAGCTATCGGAAGTGTTCGAGCTAGAGATTGATCCTGTAATGCAAAGCCTAGGGTATTGCTGTGGTAGAAAGTACACATTTAATCCTCAAGTGCTATGCTGCTATGGCAAGCAATTGTGTACCATACCACGAGACGCCAAGTACTTCAGTTACCAGAATAGGTAAGCACAACCCTCGCGATATTTTATGAAATAGATTTGAATTTTAATTACACACTGATGATAGTTAAATTCTGTTTAGTAGCTGTGTAATTTAATTATCCTCTATACTCTGTTCGTTTTAGGATATATCTGTGTGACACATCCAAAAAATAAATTACCTGTTCAGTAAAATAATTATTAAAATAGTAATAAATTATTGATTATCGAAAGTTATTAGATAAAAATTTGGGATGAGTCATGCAATCCGTCTTTTACTGAACAGACAAAAGAGAAATATTAATGTTTAGGATCCGAAATTTGACCAAGATTCTATTGAAACACGAAGTATTAATCGAATGGAGACTTACTTAGCGCGTAAACGTGAGCGACTTTCCGATTTCGCCATACCAATTTCAAAAATCTGTTAAATTTGACATTTCAAATGTTTTGGTTAAAATTCAATTACTTAGTACTCCATTGATTTAGTACTCTGTGTTTTGCAGCAAATTAAATTCAATATCAAATTATTGATATATCGTTCCCCAATTTTTTTATTGATGACTATAATGAGTACAATTTTTTTAAATACATGATACACAATTACACACAATACTCCTCCAATAGCTTTATCCATACTCTAACGCTTTTGCAAGCTTCATATGTTCTTACTTGGTATACATATATCATGGGAAATGTCAATATACTACCCTTATTGGTGTGTGTGCTAAAAGTTAGTGATGACTGGTTGGACTTTTGGCTAAACAGATCAAGCAAAACAAAGAAAAAAGTACTATTTTCTTAACCACACACAACCAAAAGCGTGGGCGAATAAACAAATGTACTACTACCGCAATACGGATTCTGTATAAAATCTAACATCATTGATCAATATTGCAAGTTTCAAAAACCATTCTAACATTATTTTGTTCCAATTTTTTTTTAATGAGTATAGGCTCGCCCCTATTTCTTGGAACTTAAACATAACTGGTGATATGTGGCTGTACTATAGGTACACCTCTGCACAACGCTTCGGGAAATCAAGGCGTGATGTTATTTATGTTAAAATCTAAATATTTTTCTGGTTTTAGCTTAGTAGCTAATTTTCAATTTATCTTCACCAAGTCCAACACTTATAGCCTTATGTTGCCACAGAAAACCTAAAGTGAATAACGTAATTGCTACAAAAAGTCCACTGCAGGTTGTGGTGTATATTTAACTTACTTTGTTACAAGAACATTTTCATTGCAATATCAACTCAAAATACTTTGCTCTCTTAACTGCTATTCGTGTCTCTTACATTGACGTCAAAAAGGAAACTAAAATAGCTAAGAAATAATATTTTATCAAAACAAGAGTAGTGTGTATTAATCTGAACATAAGAAACCAAATTATATTAGAACTAATCTACAATAAGGGACGTCCATTAATTACGTGAGGCGATTTTTAGACCCCTACCCCAGCTCTGGTGAGATGTCGTGAGATTTGGCTCGACCCCATAATCTCACGTGAGATATTTCAAATACGTGTAATAACGTTAATCTGTGCTTATTTGCGTTGCATTTGGCTGGCTTGGCTAGCCGATGGCGGTTTACGCATCGAGGAGCTACTGTGCTACTTTGTGGCCTTCGCATAACCGCGATAAATATTATTTTGTAAAATTCTAGCCATATTGACGTGTGTACATAATTTAACACAGTTTTCTCGTAATGTTACATTGTTTCTTTGCGGAAATAAATATAAATTACGTGATATTTGGAAAAAAATATAAATTACGCATATTTGCCGAGATCCGCCCTCTCCCCCACGTGAAATTGGGTGAGTTTCGACTCGACTCCCTCCCCCTCTAAACGCCTCACGTAATTAATGGACGCCCCCTAAGTACAATAAAATGCATTACTATCTTAATAAGCTAGCATTAAGGTTCAACTTAATGGTACATCTATAACAATCTATCTATATAAATTAACTAGCTTTTGCCCCGGCTGCGCCCGCGTGGATGTCGGTTATTGCGTAAAAAGTATTTTATGTCCTTCTCCATATCCCAGGCTATATCTCTGCCAAATTTCATGACGATCGATTCAGCGGTTTAGGCGTGAAAGCGTAACAGACAGACAGAAAGAGTTATTTTCGCATTTATAATATTATAGTAGGGAAGTAGGGATAATAAAGCTGAAGCATTTGTTTGTTTGAACTCGCTAATCTCTGAACCTAACGATCGGATTTGAAAAAAATACTATTGCGTTTGATAGCCCACTTCCTGAGGAAGACCATAGGCTATTTCACAACACGCAGTGGGCCTAGGATCCGCCCAAAAAGAAAAAAAAGCCAAAAAAAACGCTAAGCGAAAACGAATTTATAGCGCGGATAGATGATGCGGCGCGTTGAGCCGGGGATCAAGAAAAATTACGCGGGCGAAGTCGCCAGCAGAAGCTATAGTACTTGATAAAATGATTGTATCTAGTTGATTTTGTAACTTGACCGATGCTTGCCCGTCGCGGAACAAAGGAATATGAGATCTGCATTCATCGGTAAATGAACACCATTTAGACAATGTGTAGGTGCTTAGTAAAGTTTTACATACATGAATTTGTAAAAATTACAAAGCATAGCTAATAATGTATACTTATCTCTATAATAAATTAGCGAATATTAGGGTACAATATAATGAAAGATATCAAAAATGGATAAATAAAATTTAATTTAATTCTATAGAATACTACAGAAAACGATCGTTTGTTAGTATGATAGGGTACTAGCTTTTATTCAGTTTTGCTCGTGTTTAATATCTTAACTATAGTTTTTTTTATTATTATGAGCGACCCGCCTCGCATCGCATGGGTGTACACAGTGTACAGTGTATGTGATGGAGGTCGTATAACTATATAATGTCTCTCCGTGGCGTGGACAGAAACGGGGCATGCAGACCGACCGCCCGTTTCGTTGTGAGCGATTAATAATTTTAAATCTGTGAAAACTTCTAAGATATTCATTTTAATGATAAACTGTAAAAAGCAATATTGATCTATATTAAATGCACAACTATAACGTATTTAATTGGATGAGGCTTAATACTATATTGTTTAAAATTTCTTCATAGGTACCCATTATTTTTTTATAATATGTAAAAGATAAAAATGGTTACAGTGAGTTATTCTTAGGGATAGACATATACCATCACGGACCTTTCTATAGACCATTTTAAGATATACGATTCCATAGTACATTATTTAGCCAGCGTTAGCAATGTAAGCGCCAAAAACACGTTTTTTTTATGATATCATTACAGATCTTTTAAATTCTATGCTTTTCTCTGCTATAAAAAGCATGTATACATACCTATGTATATATGTATGTGTGTATGTATGCCTTCCGAAAGAAATTCTCTAAATGATATTGAATACCGTATCAAAATACGTAGCGTGGTTCAGAAGAAGTAAGCGGAGAAACAGATCGACTTTATACTATTTAGAAAAAAAAATCCTATTTCCTTCCTATAAACGATCAGTGTGCCCAATTTTTGGTTAAAGTCATTCATCATCATCATTTCAGCCATAAATCGTCCACTGCTGGACATGGCCTCCCCTAAACTCCGCCACTTCGACCGGTACTGTGCTTCCCGCACCCAGCGGACTCCTGCGGCCCTCATAAGGTCATCGGTCCACCTAGTGAGAGGCCTTCCAACTTTACGTCTTACGGTACGCGGTCGCCACTTCAGAACTTTTCGGCCCCATCGGCTATCTGTTCTACGAGCAATGTGCCTTGCCCACTGCCACTTAAGTTTGGCAATTATTCGGGCTATGTAGGTTACCTTGGTTTTCCTGCGGATCTCTTCATTCCTGATTCGATCACGCATGGAAACTCCAAGCATAGCCCTCTCCATTGGGTGACTTTAATTCTTATGAGGCCCATTGTGAGCGACCACGCTTCGGTTCCATATGTCATCACTGGCAACACGCACTGGTCAAAGACTTTCGTCTTGAGACACTGCGGTATGTGGGATGAGAAGATATTGCGAAGCTTCCCGAACGCTGCCTAGTCGAGTCGAATTCGAGGTTTGACCTCTTTCTCGAAGTTGGACCTACCTAACTGGACAGTTTGTGCTAGGTAAACGTACTCGTACACAACTTCGAGTGCAACGCCGCGCAGATTACATTACTTGGTACTAATCATACTCGAAATAAAAAGTTTCGTAAACCAGTAAATACAATATTTGAGCAGCTAAGAAAATATAGTCGCAGCTCCGTGAAATATTATATTGTATCATTAGCACTAGACGGCTCATTGGTCTACATTGACCTTATTAAAATCAACTACGAACATATAAGCAGCTACAAATTAATTTGACATTGTTTAATATTTTACTACATGCATCTGTTTGCAAGGTGAGGCCCTTGGCGATCAAAATGACGTGATTTTACCCTAACACTTTCAACCATCGATTTCCTCAGATAAAAATAGGCATTTCTTTGCAAAATTGATGTGGGTTGTAAATAACACACCCTACGAACACAGTGGTACTGTGTCAATATCGATTGTCATTGCATTTGTTTCTGTATTTACTATATTTGAATTCAGAATCTTAGATGATTATCAAGTTTTGGAACAACAAACTCAGTGTCATACATAACAAAGTTCAATTTCCATACCAACCAAAATGTTTATAAGACCCTTGGATTACAAATGGTCACTCAAAACTCAACTTCGACTACATACCAATAAGTTGATAGTTGAGTAAATAGCAACATAAATGTTAATTATCTAAGATTAAAATATAACCACTGTTTTCACTGGCCGTGTTTCGTCATCATTGGTGCTTTTCAATAATCGCCGATTAGTATTACTTATATTTTTTTATCATAAAAAAGAATTCGTTAACAAAATACTTCCCAAATATTACACTGGCAATGCTTTATTTTGTTGCTTACTTTACATGTCACGAATATAATAGCTTTATGCAATAAATATCTAATATTCAGATATAAGGGATTACTTCATTGCTTAAAACTATACTAAATAATAATTTCAAACTAACTTCACTAGTGACGGGCTGAAACATAAACGATGTGTACAAAAATAAATATTCAAATGTCGCGCAACTAATTAACTCTTAAATGTTCTGTCTCAGTAATGATTTGTTTTGGTTTAAGCTAGCCGTTAGTCTCAATGTTGCATCGTTTAAATCCCGATAGTGAAAAAATAAATGAACACTTTTAAAGTATAAAGAGAAACAGTAAAATTTCAATATATTTATTTTAAACTAGCTTCTGCCCGCGGCTACGCCCGCGTGTGTCGATAAAAAGCCTATTTAGCTTATGTCCTTCCCCAGGGTTCAAACTATCGCCATACCAAATTTCAACAAAATCAGTCCAGCCGTCTCGGAGATTAGCCGCAACAAAAAGACACAAAAATTGAAAAAAAAAAAAATTGTTATAAGTACCGTATATTATATTTCCATTTGTATTTAGTAAAAAGCTGTTGTTACGAAATTACAAGCAGACAATTGAGTTTTATTTATTTGTATAGATAAGCCGAAAATCATTACATTAAATTCACCATAGGTTTGGCAATAGTATCGAAAAAAAAATATATTTTTTTAAAATCAAACTAAAATTGTGTAACATTCTCTGATTCATAATCAAGAAATCTCATTACTTAACACAGCAATAGTCATACTCATTACAGCAATATCCTGGTAGGATAACTCTTGGTTACTAAAATAAAAATAATAAAATGCGCGACCTCGCAAGAATCGTAGGCATAAAATAGATGTTTGGTCATTAAACTAAAAGCTTCATATAAATAAGTACTTTTTAAGTGCCGCCATATTATTTTACGTCGTACCTTTCTCTGTAATTGTACAACACTCAATAAATAACATCTATGGATCTGTTCATCATACAGTAAGATAGTTAAACTCGGTTCTTAGCTAAACCCCTAGTGAAACATGAACATGAAAATACTTTTTTGTATGCTTCAGTATCCCTTATTACACAATACATAAAATTACGCCTGTTGTCCCCAAAGCAGTTAGGCACCCTTTAGGGATCCCTTAATATATTTTGTAAAAAGATAATACACCACTTAATTCAGATAAATCAATGTCTGCCACACAGTACTGCCATGCTATAAGTTTCCTATCTACTAAACAAGCTCACAACAATAAAATAACCGATTGGTCCGATATTTATTGTTGTTCCATTTATTAAATTGATCGTACTCTAGAACAGTCAATTACCTATTTGTCACCATCCACTGTATAGGCATTTCAGGCTATGTTTATTTACTGGATGGGATGCTTATTGTAGGACCTTTTTTACCAGTTACATACATGTATTACACTCATTCTGTGCTCTCTTCTTTTTGTCTTTAAAAGTAATTACTGCTGCTTAAACGATTGGATTGTATCATGTGTTTGAAATAATTATTTCTTTTCAATACAGTGTATTATTACACATTCTGAAAGAAAAAGAAATGGTTGTTTCACATCAAAATTTTGCTCATAGACATCTCAACAACGGTAGGTTTTAAATATTCGGACTCAAGAAATCTACGGTGACGTGCGAGCTTTACTGCGCTCTCACCCGAGTTGGCGCAAGTATGCGTATGCATTTAACAGGAAGATGGTATTTATTTGTGTGATAACTTTAGAACAAACTCTTTTGATATTAGTGGACAGATATAATTTTGCAAGTAAGCATTCAATAAAACTCCCAATTTTAATACAAAGTTGAAACAGCCAAATTTTTACAATGAGAACTACTGGTTGATATGTCTATGTAAAGGGCTGCTGTCTCATGTTGCGGGCTTTCGATAAACCCCCATGTGCGCTGCGCCCACTATCTAACTATTAACCCCTTTTATGTTCTCATTGCTTACTAAATTTTTTTCGCCCTGTCCACGCACGTCCTTGCCTGCACACAATGTTCCTGTACACGCTCGCTTCACATCACTACTGCTACATGGACGTTATGAAATACAGTCTAAAAGCGTATGGGGTTGTGTCCGATAGATACACCTTCTGCCAGAAATGCTTCAATGACATCCAAGGAGACACTGTCACGCTCGGCGATGACCCGTTGCAGCCACAGACGTGAGTATCTCTATCTATCTGTGTTTCAATGAAATATCAATTTTGTAAACATAAAACTAATAATGGAAAAAACCCCTTTGATTAAAGAACTTTCACGCGAAGAATGATATGCGGTGAATATTTCAGTGCAATCAAGAAGGATCAATTCAAAGAAATGAAGAATGATCACCTAGAACAAGAACCATTTGTTGTTTGTATGGATTGTGGTAGAAAACAACACCAAATATGTGTATTGCACCACGATTCGATATGGCCTCAGGGCTTCTGCTGTGATAATTGTCTGAAAAAGAAAGCTGCTAAACGGAAAGAGAACAAATTCTCCGCTAAGAAACTTCCTACTTCCAAACTTGGCATTTATATTGAAACAAGAGTTAATAATTTTCTTAAAAAAAAAGAGGCTGGAGCTGGCGAAGTGCATATCAGGGTGGTTGCATCGTCTGATAAGGTAAGGGAGCATCAAAAACATGTACTTTAATTACTACATACAAATTGCTGAACCCTTCAGTTCTCTCACTATTCCCACTAATCTTTGCATCATTGTTATGAAGCTTTTTCACATTTCCTACATTTTCCTGTTGTGATGAGTCTGGCTTAATCTTTCGCTGTGTTTGTTACTTAAAATACTTTGTTCATGTCATATCATAAATAGCAACTTGCTTTTATCCTAGTGGTTTTCATGAAATCTTTCGATTCTCCCAAAAATTGCGTAGTTAAATTGTAGGTGCAATATTGACACAAATCACAACTTATATCTCTTGAACAGTGACTAAAACAATTCTTCATTTCAGATGGTGGAAGTGAAACCCGGGATGAGATCAAGATTCGTAGAGTCTGGTGAACTGTGCGCCGAGTTCCCGTATCGGGCTAAAGCGTTGTTTGCATTTGAAGAGATCGATGGAACCGACATTTGTTTCTTTGGCATGCACGTGCAGGTGAGTCACGTCATCAATGTTAGTATAAACTCAATAATGCACAAGAATTACAACTGTTGTTATTGATTGATTTTATTTGTCTTTGATTTAGGGATTTCTGTTAATTTTCAATCAAATTCTTTTTAAAATAGTGGGTTTGTTTTCCCGTTAATTCTATACCAAAATTAGATTCTTGAATATATTTTAATGAAAAAACTTTTTTTAAAAATAAAAATAAATTTCGGAAAACTTTTACTATGTTGTCCACATTGTTGTTACATTGTTGTTGTGTTGTGTGTTTACCATCTGGTCTTCCTGTCCATATTTTAACATAAACATTTTTCTTCCAGGAATACGGCAGTGAGAGTCCGTCACCAAACACGAGGCGTGTATACATAGCATATCTAGATTCTGTACATTTCTTCCAACCACGGCAGTACAGAACTGCCGTCTACCACGAGATTTTATTAGGATACTTAGACTACGCCAAGCAACTGGGCTACACGATGGCCCATATCTGGGCGTGTCCACCCTCAGAGGGAGACGACTATATCTTTCACTGCCATCCACCCGAACAAAAAATTCCTAAGCCTAAAAGGTTACAAGAGTGGTATAAGAAAATGTTAGATAAGGGAATCATAGAGAGGATAATACTAGATTATAAAGACATACTCAAGCAAGCTATGGAGGACAATATCTCGTCAGCGGCGGAGCTGCCTTACTTTGAGGGCGACTTCTGGCCCAACGTCCTTGAGGAGTCCATCAAGGAGTTGGATCAGGAGGAGGAGGAGAAGAGAAAGCAAGCTGAAGCCGCTGAGGCAGTGGTCAGTATCAAGTATATGATGGTTGGAATGGGTTTTGCACGTTTGAATAACACGAGGCTGTGTTGGTTGGCCATGTTTTGTAACTAAATACTAATAGACAAGTCATAATTTGTGTGTGTATGGACTAAGTGACTAAAGTACACTAAAGGCTGATTTTTCAATCGGCAGATAACTAAGTGTGGATTTCACCAATTAAACTAAACGCGATTAGCACTACCTAACAGCATTCATCAGCTGGCAGTGTTAAAATTGTTGTGGAATATTAACACTGACAGCTGAACGCGTTCAGTTTATTGGTGAAATTCGCCTTTTATGGCTATATACAACCATAAAAATCTGCACAGATAACTAACAAGCACGAAAGAAGAGTTTTTGCACTTTAAAATCATTTAACTTGCACCGGTTTTGGTAATGGATCTGTTAATCTACGCTATAATAAAATTGCTTGGGTTTGGCATGAGACAATATTTTCTAACATGTTTTTTAGATATTCCAGTCCTCTGAAGAGAATGAGCAAGGTCCTGATGGCAAGAAGAAAGGGCAGAAGAAGGCGAAGAAGTCCAACAAGTCGAAGGCCGCGCAGCGTAAGAACAGTAAGAAGCAAAGCGACCAGCAACAAGGCAGTGATCTCAGTGCAAAGATATTTGCCACCATGGAGAAGCACAAAGAGGTGTTCTTCGTTATTAGGCTACATTCCGCACAATCTGCTGCCAGCTTAGCGGTGAGTTTAATTGATTACATCATAATAATTATTATACTACAGTGTCAAAAGTTAATTAACTGGCGAAACTTTACCATGGCTATGGGTATCAATAACTAATATGAAAAAATATGTCTCCGCCGCGGCAGGGTCCGTCAGATGAATTATGAGAAATAACGAGTTGGAGAAATTATGCTTTTAATGATACCCATAACGCCTGTGACGTTCCACCAGAAAATTTTATTTGGCCCTTTATATAAATAACTCGGGATAGTTATAGTATTGTAGAATAAATTTCTTAAATAATATAATATTTTGTAAAAACAAACAGTTTTGTTGTATCTTGAGATATCCATTTTCAAAGCATCTTTCTTTACGCTACGCTCGCATGAAAAAATTATTAGCGCATCGTGGCATACTAATATGAACGCTTAAATTTTTGCAAAAAAATCAATCTGTTGTCAACCCCCGTTCTATTTAATCTGGAGTCATAAACAAAACAAAAATATTGTCTAATCTTCTTGATCGAAAATACGTATATTTTTTTACAGCCGATCGGTGACCCGGACCCGCTTCTCAACTGTGATCTGATGGACGGGCGCGATGCCTTCCTAACCATGGCACGCGACCGCCACTACGAGTTCTCTTCCACCAGGCGCGCGCGCTTCTCCACACTGTGCATGCTGTACGAGCTGCACAACCAGGGCACTGACAAGTTCGTCTACACCTGCAACAGTTGCAAGTCGCACGTCGAGACCCGCTACCACTGCACCGTGTGCGACGACTTCGACCTGTGCGTGCCCTGCCACGAGAAGGAGGGTCATCCACACAAGATGGAGAAGCTCGGCCTCGATATCGATGTGGGCTCCTCCCCTGGCGATATGAAGCAAGCCAACCCTCAGGAGGCCCGCAAACTGTCCATCCAGCGTTGCATCCAGTCTCTAGTACACGCCTGCCAGTGCCGAGACGCCAACTGCCGCCTACCGTCCTGTCAGAAGATGAAGCGCGTCGTCACGCACACCAAGATCTGCCGCCGCAAGACCAAGGGAGACTGTCCCATCTGCAAGCAGCTCATCGCGTTGTGTTGCTACCATGCGAAGCACTGCCAGGAGACGAAATGTTCCGTGCCTTTCTGCAGCAGCATCAAGCAGAAGCTGAAGCAGCAGCAGGTCCAACAGAGAGTGCAACAAGCCAAGTTATTAAGAAGACGCATGGCGGCCATGAACACGCGCGGGGCGGCGCCGCCGTCGCCGCCCCCGCAGTCCTCCCTGGCGTCGCCGCCGCCCTCCAAGCCTGCCACGCACGCCTTGCCGCACAATGTGCAAAAGGCGCTGCAACAGGTGTGTGCTTTGAACTTACAATACTTTACTTGTGTCTTCTAGATATCAAAGATTAATAACAAGAGATTTTTATCCGACATGTTATGTTTTTGTCAAGTCTTAATTAGCTTATATAGCGTTTTAGATAGAGGTAGCGACCCGATTTAAAGCTGGTCGCCTAACATTTGTACGAATACATGAATTTGTAGGACGATATATGAAAATATAATTTCCATACTAACGCGAAAACATTCGTACAGTGCAGTTGATATACCGAAATAACAATCTAATATAACTGCTAGGAAGGGTACCTTGCTCTGTCTATCGAACATACAAAAGAATGCGTGCATTTGAGTGACCTAGATAACAGTATGAATTTCTCCACCAGGTTCAAGAGGAAGCGGCGCGGCAACAAGCACCTTCGTACGGCAAGCAAGCCGCGATGGGTCCGCCGCCCGGCAGCGTTGGGGTCGGCGGGGTCACCGTGGGCGCGGTGGGCGGGGTGGGCGCGGTCGGCGGGGTGGGCGGGGTGCGCGCCGACTGGGCCGCGCGCTACCGAGCGCCGCCCCCGCTGCACCACCCGCCGCATGCGCAGCACCACGCGCGCCTGCAGCACCACCCGCAACCACAGCACCACCCGCACCCGCACGCGCCGCAACAGTTACAGGTACTGTGTACTAACTATATAAGTTCAGGAAATGTACTAAATCATTTTACCTGTAATAATAACCCCCAATAATTCTCAAAGCGAGACTTTCGTTTCCAAAAAAACAAAATTACTGCTAAGGAGAAATCATTGAGTTAAATTAACTAAAATACAAAAATATCCAAAATGCGATTTTAATGATAAATGAGTTTATTTATTTCTGTAAGTAGGTTTGTACAAACACTTCACGTCAATCATATTTTTAAACATACATGTAGTCGCGTTTCCTATCTGACTACTTTAAGAAGAAAAGCCGAAACAAACTCAGAGGTCACAGTCTCTTTTAAAGTCTAGACAAAATCTTGGTCAGATCATGTGAAGACCATGTGGATTGATGTCTGAAATGGTCTTTTGTGGAAATAATCACACAGATTGTGTGGACCTGAACGATCAGTGCACGCATATTTATCACTAAACATGCAGCTCAACTCAGAACTTGAGGAGCTCAAAGATTTGACGAACAATACCAAAGAAATGACATTTTGGTAGGCTGCATAAATTACTCAAACTGCCAGACCATGATTAAAACTGAATGAGAAAAAGAAAAGGAAAAAAGAACTGACGAAGTTTAAACAAAAGTTCACTGTCATCCGCGACCAACACTATATCATGATTATTCTTTATCAGGTAAGGCAAGTCATTAATATAAATAAGAAACAAGAAAGAACCAAGAATTGAGCCCTGTGGGACTTCCATTGATACTATAGATCTTAGATCTTTTTCCATTTACGTCAACACACTGAATCCTATTATTACTCAAGTTTTAAGTAAGAAGACCCAGAGCGGTGTTCCGGATCACATAGTAGCGGAGTTTCCTGATAAAATTTTCATGAAGAACGCAATCGAATGCTTTAGATAAATCACAAAAGATGCCCAAGTCATCGTAATTATTTTCCAATGCATTGTAAATATGCCCTAAAAGTTCAACACCGGCATCGGTAGTTGAACGACACGACCCATTTAAAACTGAACTGTTTGCTATTTAATAAATTAGGTTTTAGGCTATTGGTCTAAAATTAATTTCTCAAAAAAAAAAATCTAAAGGTTGGTAGTACTAAAATAGATAGGTCAATAATATAATGCTCACCATCTTGGAGTTAGATCTTACTTTCTCTATCAGAACCACCAAACACCCCTTGACGCATTTTCCATCATATTTAAAATTTTGTCCCTGCTATTAAAAAAAATATATTTTATTATTGCTATCACCACCGACTCTACAAAAACCCAAATAACATACATATCTGTCATGACCATGACTCATCAACATTCATCAGTCATCATTGTCAAATGATCTTATCAATATTATTCCCGGATTTTTAAATACACATTGACATAAATGAAATTTATATATACAATGACATGAATTTATTTGTGAATGTGAAAACTATGTGGGACATGTTTTTTTATTATTGTTTTCTCAGTTAGTTATAATTTTAGTCATGGCCTGGCAGTTTGAGTAAGTTCTGAGTTGAGCTGCATGTTTACTGATAAATATGCGTGCACTGATTGGACAGGTCCACACAATCTATGTGGTTCTTTTCTAAAAAGACCATTTCAGACACCAATCTATATCGTCTTGACATAATCTGACCAAGTTTAGACATTTTGACATAATTGGTTTATAACTTATAATTGGTATTTCCCGCAATACAAAAACATGCTGCAGGGGGGTCTACTCTGCAAGTTATCGAAGATACGGGCCCGTCCCAAACAAGTGACAAAAAAAAACGGACTAACAAAAACACATCGGGATTAGGGACAACTGTCAAATCGTGTTCTCAGTCATTCTTAGTTCGGACCCCGAACTGATCTTATATCTGTAAGTAATACGGAATAGGAAACGCCTGTAATTTCGGCCCAAACTACGAATTTCGTGCTTAAGGAGTAGACCCCCAAGAACATGTTGTGCAACTCTTATTCCCATGAATACCTTAAGGCTTGTTGGACTTCATGAACATTTTCCTTTACAGCAAAGAGCCCCCGCGCCACAGCAGCAACAAACGCAACCTCAAGTCCATCAGAAAGCGTTACAGCAGCTCAT
This sequence comes from Antitype chi, assembly GCA_947359405.1. Lineage (NCBI taxonomy): Eukaryota > Metazoa > Arthropoda > Insecta > Lepidoptera > Noctuidae > Antitype > Antitype chi. The sequence continues at coordinate 17,982,479 of OX375817.1, read as the reverse complement.
GGCGACGTTACGCTCTCCCACCAGTCACAACCAACAGCAAGAGATCCTACAGATACTCAAGTCCAACCCACCGCTCATGGCCGCCTTCATCAAACAAAGACAAGTGAGTGGTAACACACCTTTTTTCCGGTTACAGATACAGCATGAAGTTTCAATCCTATGATATATACATACCGAAAATTTCTCCTCTTTTTTTTGGCTTGACTTTTTCTTTTTGAATTAATCTTTCTTAAAATTTTGTAAGTGTAGTCTTATTGAAATAACTTTATTTAACTTGACTGTGGAATCCCAGATCTAAAATTATATTTTTTTGGGTACACCTACAGAACGAAAAAGTAAAGTTTTACAAATTAATTCATCTTGCACATGCTAACGATGACAAAAAAAAAACGTGTGCGGTCAGGTGACCCCCGTCTGGAACGAAATTCCTATGCGATACCTCGGTGTGTGCGTACCGACCATACGCTCAGATATGTGTCAAGTTATTTGCCTACTACAACTATATACGCAAATGTGTGCGTGGGTGTGTAGGGTCTGGCGGTACCGTCCTGTGCGCAGCCACAAAGATGTAGAGCGAAATGAAAGCTAGCATGTCGCTCACACTTCCATCATGCTTCATTCATGCGCGATCGCAGCCTCTGTTTACTACCTCATATTTAGGCTATTATTAGTTTTACGCGAGCTCCATAGGATGTATTAATTTTCATTTATTTTAAGGATATTCGGAACTTTTGTTAAATCATGGTATCCATTATCATAAATGGGTTCTATTCTACTTACACAGCACAGAATATTGTTTTACAGATGGTAAAAATGTCAACCGTTATGATACAAAGAGCCATCTAATATAAGATTTTAGAACCTCTAATAAAGTTGTTGCTATCTTGAATTTTCATTTTGACCTTGCTTTAGCATTCTTAAAAATCATGGAAAACGACAACCATGTGTCTGTCGGCTTAAGCACCCTGGAAAACCATAGACCTATCTCTAGCTAGAAAGTCGCACAATACTTTTCTGATACGTAACTATTTCTACCAGTTTCGATTCATACCGCAATCCGCGTTAAAGAACTTCGTTCCAATACGCAGTTAATTTATTTTGTACGGTAAACTGCACTTTGGCGGTACCGTGGGCGTGCCCGTTGAATGTACAAGCAAAAGAGAGACTTTATTGTGCTTATTTTATTCATGGTTTATGTCTAAACCAAAATTGCAGCATCTTTTTAGGGACTAGCCTGAGACTTTAGAATGCGTTGTTGGGCCTCAGCATCTTTAAAACACGTTTCATTTTACTTAATTCAGAATGCCCAAAACCAACAACAAGCGGCAGGCGGTGTGGGCGGTGTTGGGCCTGTGGGTGGCGTGGGCGCCGTGAGTGGCGTGGGTGGCGTGGGCGGCGTGTGCGGCGTGGGCCTGCCGCAGCAGCAGCCACAGTTGCAGCACATGATGCAGCCGCAGCAGCAGCAGCGGCTGCAGCAGATGCACCAGATGCTGCCGCAGCAGACACAAGTAAGATCTGTTTCTATCACATCGGATGTAGCATTTCACTTTGTAAACATAATGAATGTAGATGGTTTGAGAAATGTTTGTTATGAAGGATTAAGCTCACGTTCCCTCGGACGTAATAAAATTGCGGCGGGATTTTTTGCGTACTGGATCTACAACGCACTGCTTAGAGTTGAAAATTGAACAGTGTGTTTTTTCGACGCGCTGAGACTCACTCGCGCTGCACTCTGGTGGATTTTCAATGCTCGGTTCGCCACCGAGAGTTGAAAATTCAGAGGGCAATAATATCTCTCCGCTATTTTAGTACGTTCGTGTGAATGTCGACTAATTGATTTGGACAATTTATGTTGGTTGACTAGGTATTGCAATTTTTCGAGTGTTATTTGCATTGAGTTAAACCAAATTGTGGCGACAAACAAGCTCAGTTTACTGGGTTACGGGAAACGAAGTAGTAACGCAAGGTTTCTGTCGGCAGGGCGTGTCTGGTGTAGGCGGCGTCCCGGGCGTGGGCGGCGCGGGCATGGCGCACGGCGCGGGCTGGTTCAAGGGCGGGCCGGGCGGCAACATGATGGGCATGCGCGGCGCGTACGGCACGCCGGCGCGCCTGGGCGCGGGCGCGCGCTACGCGTTCGGCGCGGCGCCCACGCCGGGCCCGCGCGCGCCGGCGCCGGAGCTGCTGCTGCTGCGGCAGGCGGCGCCGGCCGCGCCGCTGGCCGCGCCGGACGACCAGCTGCCGCCCATGACGCCGCAGGACCAGCTCACGAAGTTCGTGGAGCAGTTGTAGTGTACATACCTCGGCGCGCGGCCCTGTACATATAGCGTAGCGGCCGCGGCGCGAGCGTGCGACCCGCCCTCGCTCGTCTGCCGCCCTATTTATTGATCGAGTTGTCGTTAGCGACGCGAGGGACGTAAATTAAGTATTACGATGACCGAAACGAGCGCTCAATGTACAAAATGTAAATATGAAAGGAGTATGTCCTGTCCGCTTCTGCGTAATGTAAGTTGTTTGTAGCGTAGGTACATTATGATACTTATTCTGTTTATTGTAATTAAATCATTTTATAATATAATTATGTGATCATTATAAACTGTTGTTTCTTTTTACTGAAATTCTCTAGACCTCTCCTTTTAGTTGACTCAAAAATCTAGGTAACTTAGCCTACAAGAAGTAATCGGAACAATTATCTTTCATGTTATTCAATGCCATGAAAAAAGTTGTTGTGCTTACCTATTTATATAGAGTATTACACCCATTTTTGAAGTCGTCATCATCATCATATCAGCCGAAAGACGTCCACTGGTGGACATAAGCCTCCCCCAAAAGGGGGGATTTTTGAAGTATCTTAATTAAATTCTAAAATACTAATAAACCACTAAAAACACAACATTTTTATGAATCAGTTATTGCCATAAAAATGCTTAAAAATTTACAGTTTTACTCCATATAAAACTTGTAAACACCACAAATTTCGTCTTCTTATTTGGTTAGGTGGCGACTCTAGCCAGAAACACTTTCTAATAAATCTAAGTTAGCTGCTAATGTTAAGTTACGACTCAAAACACAACTGTCATTTTTGCCAGCGCTCACGGTGATAATAGTTTATCGCATGGTCGGCGTGATCGCAAGATGGCGCATGTCATGACGTCAGCTATGACGATTCACGGGACATCGTTATTGCGCTCACGCCAATTCTGAACGGGTGTGAGCACGCTCAACTCGATATTATCGCAACTCTGAACGTAGCCATGGTGTTCAAAAACAGATTAAAAAAACTGAAATCTTTGAATTGAATTTCAAATGTTATTTTATTTCATGAACTAAAACCAACGTATTCCTACTGATTTTTGCCTAAGCTATCTCAGTAATATATTTTTAGATTTTTCTCATATAGAGTAAAATACCCTATTATATACACACCTTAAAATCAATGCGAACAAGGACTTTATCCTACTTGCAATGAAGTGTAGTATAAATTTCGTCATCTTTGCACTTCGGTCTGCAACTTGGCGCAAGCGGCTTGGGGCAAGATGCACAGACCGCATATGAATGTGAACATTATTCGTATCATATTGTCGACTAGCTGTGCCCGGGACTTCGTCCGCACGGAATAGTTATTTTTTTATTAAGTATTAAATAAAAATAAATTAAATTTCTAAAATAAAAGTAGCCTAAGTTACTCTTTATTACATCAGCTATCTGCCAGTGAAAGTGCCGTCAAAATCAGTCCAGCCGTTTCAGAGATTAGCCGGAACAAACAGACAGACAGACAAAAATTGATGTTATTTTGGTAAACGTACCGTGTATACATCATTATAAAGACACACTCCAATTTTATTTATCTGTATAGATATTCAAAACGCTCGCATTCGTTTATATAAATATTAATATTAATATAAATATTATTGACACATAAAAATAAAGTTTATATTTGTATGGAATCAGTGGCGTAACTATACCGTTCGAGGCCCGTGGCAAATTCATTGGATCCCCCCCCCCCCCCTCCTCCAATATAAAGAAGCAGAACCAACAATAAGAGTATTTTTTATTTTATAAGACTTATTTATACACTTTTAACTGAAAGAGTTTAATAATAAATGTTGGGAGTTGGGATTCTCCTCTGACCGGGGGCCCCTTCCGGCTGGGGGCCCGTGGCATTTTGCCGACTTACCACCCTGTAGTTACGCTACTGTATGGAATGATAACGTTGATAAGTAAAAATGCAACCCGTGAATCTTGCCCTTTGGGTTGGGCGCGCAGTGAATCAGTATAAAATGTCAGATGAAATTACTACCAGTAAAACGTGGAGCGACAAATTGTGATGATGGTTCCAAACTGCAAATGTAGAGCAAAAAACTAATTCTAAAGTTCTGTAGTATTTGAACTGTTGCTAAAATAATAAAGTCGTTTTTTCACCATTTGGGACAATACGTAGCCTTTTCCCAGCTATGTTGAGGTCGGCTTCCAGTCTAACCGGATGGAGCTGATCTGAACTCCACAACCCAGTTACTAGGTAATACAATAACCACTTGGTAAGACATGTTGTCAGAATTTCTTTGTCTAAGATTCACGAATGTCATCCGAAACGTGCTTTCCAAGTCACGGAGGAGTCTTGGTATGTAAAGATGGTCACCTATCCACGGACAGACCGCGACAAGCGTAGCTTAACTTGATCGATCGACCCGGGCTGCTGTTATTCCTTAGCCACAAGCCACTTTTGATCAGTTAAAAAAGGGTAAAGGATCGGGATAGTAATAAAACTACTGCCGCCCCAGACAGGTTTAGGTATGAATAATTAAAAAATATGTAAAAGATTAGCATTCTAGCAAAAGCTTTATGCTCTGTGTAAGATTCAAAGTTACATGAAATACGATCTACCCATATTTGCGAACTTTGATTTTGAATAAAAATTTTTGCAAGTGTGGGATCGATGGGGAGTTTTTACATTTCATTTATAATGGTGTTCTGAACATTCTTACCAATTTTCAGCTCTATGCGAATTTTTGCACTTTGACATTTCTACTTTGACCGGACTATAAGAAAATTTGCAAGTTATAGGTACAGGTTGACTACACCTGCTTGCTAAATATTGTGAGCATAAAGAATACCTAAATTATATGCATTGTAAGCTAGAACAATACTCCCGTTATCAATCTCAATTTAAAACTGCATTTGATACTTCCTACGGTAGTAGTCGTCTCGGCATTTTTAAATGGGTTTTGAACCAAGCGAACAGAGCAAGAGCATTTTTTCTTTGATACTTTACTATGGATGGATAGACCAATGTGTGTGATGTTACCTTTTCCTGGTAACACAAAAATGACAGGATACAAATACAATGTGCATTCGCTTATTTGGTCAAACCCGACCTTTTATAACATTAATTTAGCATTCAGACAGTGATTTTCACTAGCTTATATAACTTACTTCTTTACACCAAGAAGACATGAGTGAAGATTATGAACAATAGATGGACAGTCCTTTCAGTTATTTTGCCTCTGATTTTGCATCACTGTCTAAATCACAGTTATCTTTATATTCATTTCAATAAGGTTCCTGTTGGTTTATTGCCACTGACAAGTCTCAAAATCTCTTCTCTCTCTTCTCCCTTTATTCTCTCACAATAAGGGTGCTGTTTGGCAGCAACCTGGCAGAGTTAAAATAACTGCACGGACTGATGCTTGGAAGCCAATTGATCAAACTAACAACCTTGTCGAAATTGAATTATGTGCTTTGGCTTTTCAAAGAAACCGCATAAACCAAAAGTTCAGGTTAACTAGATTAAAGAAGCTTCATTAATAAAACCAAAAGAATTATGTAAAACGCTTTAATTAAATTCATGTGACAATGTTTAAATAATCATTTTAGATATTTTTAGTTATTAGTAACATCTTGCAGTGCTGAACATTATCATACTCCACATTTTACTCTAAAACGATATAGGAATAACTTCCACCGACACGTAGATTTTAAACTAGCCAGGAAACGATTCTTTTCGCTGATTATTTCTCGCTATGTAACTCTGACGTCTTTAAATTTTTATTTTCTTAAAAAGAATTGGGACCAAATTCAATACGACGGATTTCCCAAATTCTTTTGTTATGTTCACATCCATTCTTAAAATAAGGCCCAAAGATGCGGTGATTCTGAACGTGTTGCTATCAGCTTTCACGGTTTAGCAACTGAAACGACAGTCTTTCAGTGAGATCATAACATGCAATGTATCAATTGTAAATGTTGGTAGCAACATGCCATGTCATCTTGTTAGGCTTGAAGGCAGTTCGTAATTTAGAAGCTAACCTTTCGAGACTGTTCATAAACCGAGTAATATTACTTTAGATTATTAATTTCCGATGAAGACAGTTAAACTATTGATAGCATAATCATAAAATACAGATGGCACCCTCAGGGGTGCCATCTGTATTTTATTTGGCGCATGCATTTTCCTGGATGCTCATCGGCTTTTTCTAGTATCTTGTTGCATATTTGGATATAATTTTTTTTTCGTTAATCTAATAATATAAATATTTAGAATCAGAATTATCTTACAAATCTTTATACAAAAATATACATCTATTCCAAGGTTTATAAGCAGTCTCCTGTACAAATATATTTCTCCATATAGTCATAACTTCATAAATGCAATCTCTAATCCATTCTCAGCACATAAAGCTTCCAATTATTATAAATTAACGCGTACCAAAAACAGATAAAGCTTGTTCGGATGTAAATAGAAAAGAAAAACATTCTACTACAGCATATTTTTAAATGAACGTTTTTAAAAAATGCCTTGGAATACTGACCATGTTATTCTTGTTATCTCCGATTTATTAGCACTGCTCTAGGCGTTATTGACGCGTGCTTTACTTTAAATTCTAAATTAGTTTCAATTGACGATGCATTACGCACGTAAGATATAAAATATAGACACATATTTCATACGATTAGTGTTAAAAAGCTGAAAGCTGTTAATTATACATTTCTAAACATCTTTGGCAAAGCAAAATAAGCCTCACTTCTTATCTTTAATTTAATTTAAAGTTTTCCAAAGCATTTTTCAAATACATAGGTTTAACAATAATAACCATAATCCCATTCCAATATAATTCATACACCAGATGATCTTACAAAACTAAAACAAACTAATAAAAAACAATGAACAAGTATGATTACAACAAAATAATTTAAAAGCGAAATAGATATTTGAGGCAAAACATACTAGTTGTACTTAAATAAAATAGAACGCGACGTTAGATGAACATGATAATTGCCAACGGAAAATTTATGCGACAGAAAAAATAAAATGATGTTGCCTTAAATATCGCAGCGCTCTCGACACTAAAGGAACGTACTAATAATCACACACACACGTCATTTTACCACAAATTAGTTTTTCATTTATTTAGATCCTTAATTACACATATTATGCACATTTCCTTATTAATTTTTTGTATTTTTTTCATCGCTTGCAACACATAATTTATACCGTGTTACTAATAAGTACCGAATATCAGGTGGGGTCCAGTGAGGATCGCAGTCGTCGGTGTAGCCAATGTATGTGACGGCCCAACAACCATTCATCACTAGTCAGGCAAGTCGTTCTAAGTTGACAAATAATTTTAAAGATCAGGCCTAAAACGTAAATAAAGTCTTGGTTAGTAAGAATTTTAGACATTGCCCGACCTCGCCTAAAATAGGTATTGGACTGCCAACTACACGTACATGATTTATCAATAAACATCATAAGATAATAAATTAGGACGAAATAAATCTTAAAAATTTCGAATATTATCCAGCTCGTTCGTTCACATTTCCAATTTAAGCCGTAATTTTTTCCACGATAATTACAGCTGTTCACAAAAAATATATAATTAAAGGACAGCATGTCTGAAGTTCTAAAATTTTAAGGTGCCTACAAATTGACCTGGTTTTCATCTACCATCGAAAGTACTTTTTTCTGGCGAACGACATAATTGACGATCATTTTAAATTATTATTTTTGAACTTTTTTATAGGCACCTTTTCGCCGTAAAACTAACTAAGCTTGACAAGTAACAATAAATTTATCAACTCATAAAACAAAATCATCGTCGCCGCACGTGTCGTTCGCGCGGCTATTACATTCATTTAAATACTAATGGCATAACTGCGCACGCGCGCCTCTTCAACATCGGTTGGCACAAAATAAAACAATTTGCTGTCCAAATAATGTTGGGAATGTGCAATAAATGATTAGATTTCCTTTACATCATTCATTTAAATTAATATGCCATCACTCAGTCTTTCAATTCGTGAAACTGTAAATATATAATAATATATTCAAAAATCTGCAATAAGCAACAGTTACAAGTGAAAATGATACAATAGATTTTATATATACACTAAAATCACCTTCTAATTCTCCAAGGCTTGTTTGTTTTGTCGCAGAAGCTATGACTTTTAATCCTTTCGACTATATAACTGGCATTTTACATTTTAGGTCTAAACGTACAAAAAGTTTCTCATATTTGAACAGGATACAATTTTGAAGTCAATATTGATTTCTAATCATATTAAGACATACCCAATAACTACGACCACATTCTATCACAACTCAGTATAAGTAAGTATTACATGCCATCGTATTAATTTATGTGAATGAATTAAAATGCGTAGCTTCGTCGACCCATTCTGCAGGGTTCAAATTTTTTAGCAGCAATCAAACGTTTGAGGCGAATCAAATTAGTAGAACATTGCAACATGTTGACAATTTTCGACTAGATTTTTGAAGTATTTCTTGACTTGGAGAAGGGATTACTCTACAACTTTTGGACGAGGCATCAATATGATGCAATACTATGCTATTTAGCTATAAGTATAATATTATTGACTTGACTCTATACATTTTGGAACTTAACATAAATTCACATGTTTAAAAAAAAGTTAAATTAACCATATACGAAACATGAAGTAACTGCAGAGACATCGCTTTTGACTCTAGTAAAACATTAATTTAAAGTCAAGTTTTTTCTTTCTTAATCTAATGTGATGTTCGCCAGTAAGAGACGCAGTAGAAAATAAACAATATAATTAATTATGTCATAACTACTTACATACAATTAACTAGCCCGTTAAATTATGATAATTAGCCACAAACCCACAAAAATCAAGGTACATTTTTTTAAAGTATTGTACTCTACGAGAAATTATCAGAAAATGTGCCCAAATCTCATGTTACAGGAGAGAACTACTGGACTAGAAGGATTCAAAGACTTTCTTTCTTTAAAAGTATTCTAATTTATACATGTACAGTATTCTAAAATTTTCTTTCAGTCAAAATAATGCTAGGTTTACATGTTTTTTATCATTCCTTGTCCAAGTGCATACTTCAAAAACCCCACCCAACATATTGATTGCTGTTCAAACTGTTTGATTCCTAGTAAGTTGACCAGTTTTTCATTTATTTTATTGTTCCTTCTTGTCTTCTGTCGGCGAGGGTGTGGAAGTATCGGTGTCTTCTGGCTCTTCATCGGAATAGTTTATAGGTTCTTCACCCGGCTTCAATAACCGTCCTACAAGGTCGTACTTCTCTGAAAAAATAAAAAGAACTGAGATTAACATCTGGTTTCTAAACTTGGTATGACGTATTGGGAAATACTGCATAAAAATATCGTTAATTACTTTTTCAGTAGTAGGAGTGATTCTAAAATCAATTTAATTTATAGTAAAATAAAGTTGATATTTCTTTGAGTGGAAATAACATAATTGGTTACAAACATTTGCGGTTTGTAGTTAGTGAGTATGAATAATCTTGGATTAGCTTTGGAGCTGGAATATGGAAATGATACCCAATCAATCAACTCAACCTGCCAAAAAACCACTTGCATTTGCCGTTTGAAAATTATAGAAAAGTTGAGCCCCTTAAGTTCTGAATTGAGCTGCACGACTACTGACAAATGGGTGCACTGGCTGGACAGGTCAATAGTCCACTCAATATCTGTAGTTAATTCCTCAAAAGACCATTTCAGACCAATCTATATGATCTTCAGATGATCTGACCAAGATTATGTCTGGACTTTAAAAGAGACAGTGAGTTTGTTTGACAGACCTCTGAGTTTGTTTCGGCCTTTCTTCTAAGAGTAGTCAGATAAGAAACGCCGAGTCTAGTTGAAAAAATATGATTAACGTGTAAAAGTGTATGCTCATTAATGATTTTTTTTTTCTTTGGCGGGAAATCATCAAATACCTTCTCCCCCTCTGGGTGGAGCGGGAGGGCGTGTCAGACTTTTACTGACTAAAACCCACCCGTGTTCCCTCAGTTGCCTGTGTGCCAGGGGCCGCGGTATCTCTTTCGAACAACCCGCACCCCTGGCAGGCATCGGCCCTTGCGGACCCCACTAGTTGGTGCTGACATCTCTTTGAGGCGCGCGTGGAATACAACGCGCCGTCGACCCGGGTTTGGTCCTTTCCGGACAGCGAGCTACCCATTACTCGCCGTCCGCAAGCCCGCGCCTACGGTGGCCGGGAATCAGCCTGGAATTCCCGACGCCCAGGGCGTCTCCCGCGGCGACTACGGCCGTGAGGGCGCATATACTGCCTCTCCCTCACGTGCGCCGCCTCCCTCATCGCAAGCATTACTGCTTCGCAGAAGGAGGTGACGGCTCACCATTCACTCTCGCTCCGTACTATGGCCTGCACCAGGGCCGGACGCGAGAGATCGCCGCCGCCGATCGCCTCCACGAGGACACGGCGGTGCTCCGCCCAAGCCGGGCAGACCGCCACCGTATGCTCCACCGTGTCCTCAGGGCGATCTTCGCAATGGAAACACCCGGGCGTTTCCTCCCGCCTTATGCCAAACAGGAAACTCCCGAAACAACCGTGCCCGGTGAGGACCTGCGTCAGGCGGAAGGTGAGGACGCCATGCCGTCTCTCAAGCCACTCCTCAAAGAGGGGACTTACCGCCGCTATCGTGGCGTGCCCAATTCATTAATGATTAAGATAAAAACCTACCATACAATCGATCGTTCATACGAAATTAACCGTTATAGTGCAAGGTTGAATGTTGAATCATAGAACAAACATACGGAACGTACTGATTTACCTATGCGTACTGATTTGTTAATTATTGACGGGCACACGTAGTGTTCTCATGCACGGAAAGGTTTAGTTATAATAAGTAACATAACATACATAGGTACATAACCAGCGTATAATGTTCCCACTGCTGGAACACATGCCTCCTAAGACGGACTAAGGAGGGAATAAGTAACGTCGCGATCAAAAAGTTAATTGCTTACATTCGGTTGTAGAACTTATAAAATTGGCTTTTACAAGCTGGTTTTTATCATTGATCCGTCCATATCGAAAAACATACAAAGCATTGCGCCTGCATTCCCGAAGGGGTAGGCATTTACTTATAATTCCTATGTAGTTAGGGAACTAAAATACTGGTTTTTTATAATAAAATCCGCATCAAAATCCATTGTGGAGTTTCTAAGAACTAAGCCAACAAATAGTTCGACACGAAAACCGAATGTAATTTACATGTCATTTTTTAAAACCAAAATCGCCTGGACATGCTGGTTTTGGACCTACTGCGAAACCCCAGAAGTCAGGAACCTACGAGCTACGCTCTAAAGGCTTAGCATGGCGCTTCCTATTTCTACTCTACCGTAGAATAGAAATCGCTTGTCTACCTTTCTCGTTTAAAAACTGTCAACTGTCTATACGGAAACGTCATTTTTGTCTACTCTTCCGTCGACAAAACGCTTCTCTACGGTTCTTGTGCTAAGACTGCAGCAGTCCCTTGCGACCACTGGACATAAACTCACAGGGCCATTAAAAGTTACTACGAATAGAATGCTAAAGTTTTAGTTCAAGCCGCTTAAAATGTGTGTCGGTCGATTTTATGTCACTTAAGTGTTTAAGTGACCAAGTTCAGACGACTTGATTGTCTCAAGTGGTCAGCAGACACACTTACAAGTTTAGTTTGTTATTTATTTGCTTTTAAAGCTGGACTGCGACCCAGATATCTTGAGTGTAGTTTTCAGTGTTTTTGTTGGTATAATGGCGTGTGCTAATGTTCATTGCTTACTATTGTATAGAATCAAGTTCTTCTACCTGAACAGACAGCTGTGCTACTGAGTAGTTTGTTGCCCCACTTCTTCTTCCCAGCCAAATAACTAGGAAGTGGTAATGGGCGGGCGTTTTGGGGGATTGTCTTATTAGTCCGAGAGCCGGCTGCAAAAATACCTACCTCATCGGCTACCCCAATAGGCTATTTTTAGATCGTTAACCAACACTTAAACCCGTAAAAAATAATAGATAAAAAATAAAAACGCTTGTAAAACCAAACTAAAAAAGCAGAAAATAATTTCAAAAATGCGTGGGCTGCTTTTTGAGGTATTTTTATAATCAATTAATATCAAGCACCCCACGCTTTTTTAAAATTATTTTCAATTTTGTAGTTCTGATAACTACAAAAGCGTGATTTTTGTTAAATTTTATAAAATTATGGAACACATTTTTTAAAATTATTGAATTGCCATCGGTCCTCGATAAGTCTACAAAGTTTAAATGAAATCTGACCATTTGAAGTGGGTCAAAATCAAACATACAGATGGAGCTAATAAAAGCGTGTTAAAAATCATGTCTGCCAGAGACGATCCTGCCGAGTCATAGAAATAATCGATATTTTTTGACATATTATTTTAGTGAAAATTTCGTCATAAGATACCCGAATTAAAGTGCTGGCAAGTTTACCATTGATTAATTACGTAAAAAAAAGTGGATCTGCCATTGCGTACCCTGCCGAAAGTACTTGGCAGACCAATAAAATATACCCCTTCCGACACCCTAAACCTACCTCATCGAGTACCTGGATGGAACCAACGCCAAATAATAACCAAGATGCCCGTGATAATGGATCAAAAGGTCTGCTAGGTCTAAGCTTGCCGGAACTTAGTGTTCAAAGCATTTGAAGTTGGTAGAGAGCATAATTTCACCTGAAGTCAAAATAACATTTGTGTAGCATTAAAAGATGTACATTTAAAATTTAGGTGGCAGTGGGCACTGCCGCACTTCTCGCAGAACAGATGGCCAATGGGGCTGAAAGGTTCTGGAGTGGCAACAGAAGACGTAGAGTTGGAATGCCTCCCACAAGGTGGACTGATGACCTTGCGAAAGCCACAGGCATCCGCTGGATGCGGGAACTACAGAACCGGTCCAAGTGGTGGAGCTTGGGGGAGGCCTATGTCCAGCAGTAGACGTTTTTCGTCTGAAACGATGATCATGATCAAAAACACTAGGTGAATCGTGGCGTTTTTTAGCAGCATTTCATGCGTAGACTTTTTGTGATTACTCCGCTACTTTTCACAATAAAGGTAAATCAAAACCTTTCCAGATGTTAAAACAGAATCCCACCTACCAGGAAGCTTTCACTAAATTAGACGAGATTATAATGATACAGAAGTAGTAGATTTGATTTATAAATTTACTTGCAAAATGTATGGAAATAAAAACCGTATAATTACTAATGCTGCCAGATACGTTATCTTCAATAAAACATACGTAGGTAGCAAATTAAAAGGTGCCGTAACAAAAAAAAATGGAATTTTAGTTCATGTGGAATAATGCCAACATGTAATAAGGTAATAAAACAAAAAGTATTGCGGACTACTTTCATAAACGCTATGTGGCAAAACGCATGTACGCACGGCTACACATCAAGCTATACATTTCCAGTATAAGCTTAACTCGCATTGTTTAGGATTTCCGTACAGTGTGAGATCATCGTAAACTGGAAATGTATAGCTTGATGTGTAGCCGTGTGTACAAATGAACTGATAAAATTGGATGCAAAAAAAAAACGGATGGGTAACAATCGCCTACAACCTCTATGGTATGAAGGTGAGCCAATACCACTGTAGAGTTCATTACAATGAATGATTCAGAGGACGATGATATTTATCATTCTTAAGACAGTTCAAGCGATGAAAGTGATTTTTTATAAATTCTGATTCTACTTTTATGTTATAATTGTATTAGCTTGGTTAGGATTTAATCTATGTTTTATACAAACTTTTACTGATTTACGTTAGAACAGTTCAATCTGACTCCGATTTTCAATTTTGTTTTGCACCTGAATATGTATAAAATTCGTTCTTGCTGTCATTTGACCGTCATTGTAGCTAGTTTGATGGTTTGTATTTTTAGTATTTAGATAATTATTGTACCTACCTACTTAGGTATCTACAGTAAATGGCTAGCCAACCAAACCATTATTATTTTAACTCTGACCTTATTTAGGTGGATTAGGGTCAAACTCAAAGCATTTATTTCAATTAAACCATTTACAGGCACTTTTGAATTGTCAAAAAGTCGACCAGTTAGAAAGTTGAAGCTAGTTGCCCATTCCAAAACGTAGATCTCTATGGAGAAGAACGGGCAAGAAACTCCATGGACACTCTTTTTAATCATGTTAAGTATTACAAAAACTTGGGAACATTATTCTTGTTGCTTCTATATGTGAGAACAATGTAAAAAAAAAAACAATTCTAAATATAAGATTTAAAATTAGCCATGGAAGTTAGGAGATGACCAGTCTCAACCGACGGCGCCCGTTCACGAACTTGACGCGTGGATCAGCACCATCCAGCTCAACCATTTTGTAGGGAACCGAATGATCCAACACACGCGCCACCATCAGCAAGACATTTAAGTGAGCATGACATACTCTCAACTGCCACACTTTTTCAAGTCAACATACATCAAAACAACATAATTATTATACGGATGCATGGTACTCACATTTACAAAGTTTAAACAAAATGCTTCTAAATTATACAAAATTATAGTTTGCAATGTATTTGAGAAATAAATAAAATTTGATTTCCAAAAAGAAAGAAAAATATTTAATATCTTTTGAAATTTTAATAAATAATACTTGATTCAGTAAAAATAAAAACTTATTCGTAATGTCAGAAAATAAAAATAATAGGAACGGAAATGTTCATAATGTCAGAAAATAAAAATAATAGGAACAGAAATGTTCATAATGTCAGAAAACATAAAAAAGGGAAGCATCTCTTCCAAATATGAAAATTTTAAATAGTAAGCCCAGGTGCCTGTGGAGTCAGACCAGCATTGTGATCCTGCAGGTGGTTAGGCTGATTAGGCATTGACTGTACCTACCATGATTCACACAATAACAGATTCTACAATCGGAAGCCTACTTAGTTTCCTTAACACACACAGACAAAACATACTGACATATTAAACATAATTATACAGAATTCAAGTAAAACTTTAACTAAGTTTTTGGACTCGTAGTGATCTTTGTTAAATTTTAAATATACATCTTTTAATGCTACACATACTTAGTTAATATTTATAAATTTGTATACATTTAGAAATAAATGTTATTCTGACTTCAGGTGAAATTATGCTCCCTATCAACTGCAAACGCTTTGAACACTAAGTTCCGGCAAGCTTAGACCTGGCTGACCTTTTGGTCCATTATCAGGGGCATCTTGGTTATTATTTGGCGTTAGTTCCAGCCGGGTACTCGATTAGGTAGGTTTAGGCTGTCGGAAGGGGCATATTTTATTGATCTGCCAAGTACTTCCGTCAGGGTACGCAATGCTGCCCTGCTAATTGTAAATGCAGCACTTGGAAAAAAGGGGTTTCGAGAAAAACTCGGAAATCTAAAAGTAAAATTTTCATGCAAGAACTGTGAATCTCGTTATCAAAAAAACATACTTCCAGTACCTACCCAAATCATTTTCGTGAAAATTATAGCCCCTAAGGATGCCATTTCTGCAAAAAAGTAAAAACCCCAAAAGTGTCGATTACTGCGGATACAATTAGCAGGGCAGAATGGCAGACCCACATTATATTACATAATTAATCAATGGTTCATAATTAATCAACTGTTGCCAGCACATTAATTTGAGTATCTTATGACGTAATTTTCACCAAAATAATACGTCATAAAATATCGATTATTTCAATGACCCGGCAGGATCGGCTCTGACAGACCTGATGTTTTTTACGTGTTTTAGTGTTGGTTAACGATCTAACCATTGGGGTAGCCGATGAGGTAGGTATTTTTGAAGCCGGCTCTCGGACTATATATTATGTACTTTTGACGTTCAAAAAGTGCTGCCTGTCGGCTGACAGGCAGCACTTTTTTTTTTCATTTTTTATTATTATTCTACATGAAAGCATCATTAAAATAATAATGTACTTAATAAAAAAATCAGCAATGACTGTCTCATTGCTTTAGCGGCCATGGGAATGCTGAGTTTTGGGTTCAATCTCCGTTTGAAATTAGGAATTTCGCAATTCTCAGTAGCAGCGATTTGGATTTGTGCTCGGTTTGAGGCATTAGGCGCCCGCTATGTGGGTGTACCTGTACCTACAAACCATAAATATCTCTGTCCACCCTTTCGGAAAATACAAGCGTAGGTATACTGACTGATCCTATTGTTATGCATTAAAACCACCCACATGCCTTCGGTCTATTTCTAGATGACTACTAATCTCAGACAATGCATGCGTGAATATAAATATTTTGTTCAGATTACATTTTGTTAGGATGTTTCAGATTAAAGCACCAAACATGTGGTGGATCTGTTTTCACCATCACACTGTATTTTTCTTAGAAAAATATTGTTTTATACTGGAAGCCGTTAGAGCCGATTCCTACTGTAAATCATTTCGCATCGCTAGATGGCACTAAAAACTTTTGGAGTTATGGCATCAGCATAATAGAATAATTTATATTAGAGATGGGCCGACTATGACTTTGGCCGACTGGCCGACTAGTCGGCTGCAGAATGGATGACTAGTCGGCCAAGCCGATCATTGCTTTCGGTTGAGTTCTGGTGACATCGGTAATGTTCGTGATTACGCTTTCGGCTCGTAGGTTGCGCGGAGCCCGGCAAGCAGGCGGAATTGTCGGGACATGTTTTTATTTACTTTGCATTTATTATATCATTGTTTACGTGCGAGCTGGCGTTTCTTCCTATCCAAATTTCCTATCCTATTCTATTCTAAATTGCCCTGAAAGTAAACTGTAAAATTGATACTATTATAAAAATAATAACCGTAAAGATTTCAATTCCATTTAAATTACCGTCTTTTAATTTTTTAAGCATAGGTATTAATAGGAGTAAAAATGGGCCGACTAGTCGGCTTTCACGACTAGTCGGTACATTACTACTTTATATGATAGGTAATCTTACTGTTGAAGGGCTTGTGGCTAAATCATAACAGCCGCACGGTTCGATCAATCAGGTTACGCTTGCCGAGATTGGTCCGTAGTGTCCGTACATGGTTGACCATCTTTACATACCAAGTGCCTTGGAAAGCACGTTAAGCCGTTGGTCCGGGCTGCAATTAGTGGATCTTTGACAGTCGTATATACGGGTCGGCAGAAGCCCGAAAGGGTATCGTATTACCCAGCAACTGGGTTGTGGATGTCAGATAGGCAGTCACTCCATGTAAAATACTAGACCTTATTCAGCTGCATCTGGTTTAACTGGAAGCCGATCCCAATTCCCAAGACAGTTGTGAAAAGGCCTTTCTGAACACACACCAAGGCAAAGAGAAAGGGTTGGACATTAAATCATTCGCTCAAAACCTTAAAGGCTTTACTTTTGAAAGTGGAACAGCACTGTATTGTGGCATCGTTACCGTTACACTGCAGTGGTCAGAACATGACCTACTGAAACCGGCTTCCCATAGGCTTAGAAGTATTAATGTATTATAGCTATATTGGTGCAGGAAAGCACGTGTATTTCGTAGGTTGAACTGAACAATATCGAGTACTGAAGAGAGATTAAAACGTTTCGTTTTACCTATTACATTTTATTACGGACTGAAATGTTATGAGATTTCTATATTCATATTTTTTTCATTTAGCTGTATTTATGTTCTAGCTTATACAATCTTCTTTTTGGGACTAATGGGGAAGGTCTAACACAATACCTACGTTACATATCAGGCCCAGAAAAAAGTAGAATAGCATGGCATGTAGAATGTAGACTAACGTAACTGTATTTAAATGTATTATTTACTCCAGTTTCACTGAAAGATCCCGAGGCTATCTCGGGATTATTTATTTTTTTCTGTCAAAAAGGTCCAATTTTGTTACATGGTATGCTCGAATGTGTGTGTGTCTGTGTGTGGTAAACAAGGTGAAACGCAATCTAAGATTTATTTAAGTAGGTATATAATTCCGGTAGGCGAAAATCCTTTAGAATATTTAGTATATTTTCAGTCTCTGCATAATTATTTTCAAGTAGCCATTTCGTAATAGTGCTTTTACATTTTGATATGCACATAAGGTGTATATTTAAATTTATATTAACCTTGTTATAAACGTAGCTACTGAGGAAAGGGACGTTGGGCCGAACGACAATATGTGCAGATGGAGGGACAGACAGAATGTTTACGTCGTTACGAGCAAATTTGCCTGGAGCGTAGGAAGTTTGAGAGTGGGTGGTTTGCGAACAGAGAGAACCGTACATCTTTTATAGAGATGGATGGTAGGAAAGCGGTAGGGTAACCGCCATCCAACCTTCAGGAGTGCCCTTTGAGTACGTTCCAATTTCAGCATAATTATGGGTTTTTGCTGATCCACCCCAAGTAATTATGCAATATTGTATAAGTGATTGGCAGAGGGCGAGATAAACAAGTCTTAGCACCGTAGTGTCTGCAGCGTGACGTAGGTACTTAAAAATGTAGATCAACGGCCGCAGTCGTGAGGTGAGTGCGTTTATGTGCGTAAAGAATGACAGACAATCATCAATTTGTCCACCGAGATATTTAACAAAATTGATGCGAGAAAGGCAGGGACAATTACAAGCTGTGGGGTGAGATGAATTACAGGAGTGGGCAATCAAGGAATAGGGAGAGGAAGGTTTCCCAGCGGCAGTAAAGGAAACTTGCACCAAGTGCACCTTAATGTGACGAGCAATTACTCAACAAGGTAAACACTTACTGCCCTTGAGCAACTTCACAATTATTAATATTTATTAAACAAAGTGATCTTCTCGAGTGTTCATATTGGTTCAGACAGAATGCGCGCACGGATCGCGAGCCGATGCGTCAGCTCGGTTTTACGCAATATGCTACACCGCACTGCGATTATAACTTAAGTGATTTGTAGGCGTTCCGAATATTCTTAGCTAAGATAATGCTGATAGAATTTATGTGGGGCAAGGTTCTGTTAATTTCGAAGAGTCAATGTGGCAGGCAACAGGAACACCTTGTAGTTTTATGTCGAGATTAAGACCATGACAGAACCCTGCGTCTCCCAGCTGCTCCACGCACAACACGCGCTCCCTTTTCTGCACGTAGCGCGGAAAAGGGAGTCACATCATCATTATACGCCCAGCTCGTGCGGATCTACGAGGAGATCCGCACGAGAAAAAAAGGTCAATGCTTGTGCCGTTACTGTTTGGAGCGCCTTTTGCCCTTCAGCCGGACGGTAAGTAACAAAGGCAGACATACGAGGAGAGGTCAAAAAGTTCGCGGAATGAAAACGAAGGGAGAGGAAATTAAAAACATGAAATATTTTTTCCTATAAAATGTATTCTCCATTAACCCTAATACACTTCTCAGACCTTTCAAATAATTTGTTTATACCTTCGAAAAAAAAAATATTTGTCAAGGTCCTGAAAATTCAGGACCTTGACAAATATTTTTTTGCCTATTTAGGCAGAAATAGCAGACTTAACTTCTTCGTCATCGGTGAATTTCTTTCCACGAAGCTTTTTCTTCTTTTTTGTAACAAATAATAATCAAAAGGGGCCAAATCTGCACTGTACGGTGGGTGGTCAAGAGTTTCGAAGGCGCACTTGTTTAAGGCACCCATCTCAAATTGACTCTTACGAACGGGTGCGTTTTCGTTCAAAAGGAGCCCACCTCGAGACCACTTCCCCTTCTTTTTTCTTTAATTGCTTTCTTAAATTTTTCTAGTAGCATAGCATAGTACTTCATCGTGATATTGACACCTTTATCCTTACAATCGATCAACAAAATCTCCACTGTATCTCAAAAAACTGTAACCATAATCTTTCCGGCCGATTGTGACACCTTGAACCTCTTGCGCGGTGCTGCGCCTTATCTATGACTGACTTGACTCAGGTTTAAGGTGATGAACCGAAGTTTTATCCCCAGTCACAATTTGGTTAATAAACTCATCCCTGTTCTCACTACATAGATGCAAAAACTCGCAACAACACTCGACGCGCTGCTGTTTTTAAAGCGGTGCTTTGATATGCCAAGATGGTCATGGATAATGCTGAAAATAGTCGTAAACGATACTCCAGACATCTCTGCGATCTGTGTTTTCTTCAGACGAGCATCTCCGTGAACAAATTTTTCAACTTTTTCAACAATGATGTTGCTTCAATCGGCCGACCAGAGCGCTGATCGTTTTCAATCGAGTCTCTGCCATGCTTGAAAGACTATGCCACTTGTAAATCATCAATTTATCAGGGCAAGAGTCTCCAAAAACAGATTACATCCCTTCCAAAATAATCTGTAATTTTTCACGGCAAGAATCTCAACTTTCTCCATAGTCCCCGATGAGTTCTCTTACCCGATTTAATTGTTTATCCTGGGAAATCTCAAAGGTTAACGAACCGATCCGGCTGAAACTTAGTATTTATAGTTGTATTGAGTCACCAAGTAGTGACTGGTAAAAAAGGCCTGCCCTCCCCACTCTAACCCACCCATTCCGCGAGCTTTTTGACCCACCCTCGTGGCTTGCGATCGATCAATTAATATCGGTTTCAATATTGTATTAGGCTGCATTGCATTCAGGTAACTTTTGTTTTACACAATCTTAAAAGAGGTATTGAGGTGAAAGGTGCTGCAAATCCGTTTTGATAAATAAAGATAAAATTCCCTCTTTACATAATTTTTATGATAACATTAAAATATACCTACCTAAATATTATATTTTATTCATAAACTTATCGTTCAAGAGCAGTTTGATAACAGGAGCATAACAATGTGAAGCCTAGACATGGATATTGAAAAATAAACAATATTACATAATATCTTATACTCTTATTCCTGGCAAAGGTGAAGAAAACTCATTAAAACATTGTGCTACTGACCGAAATCGAGTTCAAACAGTTCAATAGTTTGTTTTTTTTTGTATTATGGTCAACAGACAGCACATTACTCATACAAAATGTAAATAACTTTTTGTTGACTATTTTTATCTCTGCGAACGAAGCCTTCACGTGTGGAGGCACGTGTAGACTTCGTATTATTATCTGACAAAGTTTGACAGATGAGTTCGTATTCAAAACACGTTCTGTTCTGAATACCTCATACATTTTGATAGTATCGCAATCGCTATATTCATTATCATAATAATCAGTTTGTAAATAAACACCTGGACCTGATTCACTCAGATATCTATTGCAGAATATTGTAGGATTCATTTTTGTTTTACTGACTAGTTCTGCTGGTGCTACGATAATTTTCTGATACTGCCCTATATTATCAGCTCAAAACGGCACTCCTCCGTCATGTCAATGTCTGTACCTATATGGTCAGTTAACTAAGTCAGTATGGTGTCTTGAATTCTCTATAGATAAACACTGCAAAGACGTAGCGTGAGATCATGGCAGAAATGAAGGCAGGTTTTTTTCCAAAAAGACACAGTCGACAAAGAAAAGATGATGAAGCTTGTGGCATTAATGACTCCAGAAACGGTTCTGGACTAAAAGTTATAAATTCACAGTATTAGCAGAAGTGAGGTAACATTTCAAAATTAAGATCAACCGGATCTGTGCCATATGTACCTCGCTATAAAATTGAGTTAAACATGAATCCCGTCATGCACGTGATGAAATCTGATCGATCTATATTTAGAGAGGGGCGCGTATTGAGCTGATAAGACGCTGCACCTATCCAATATGTAGATAACGACGGTTATTATGAATATATTGTGATAAACCTATCACTTGGAAAGTGTTGAAATTCGACGTGTAATTTGGAAATCTGTAAGTAAGCCACGCCTAACGAAATGTGTCATCGCACAAGAATATTTATGTACAGACGCCAGCACATCAAGCTACACCAATCTGTCAAATTTATTTTATGGATTTTCATCTTTATAACATAAGCATAAGGTTCATGTTCAATAGGGAAAATTTGACAGTTTGGGGTAGCTTGATGTGCTGGCGTCTGTACCACCTTTTGTATTGCCGCATTAAAAACAAATAAATTACTGTGACTATTCTTCACTTTTAGAGATTTAAAGGTATTTCAAGATGAATGGCAGCCATATCTTCTTGTGTGCAAAGCTAGATGCAAGCGCTAGATGCTTATAATATGTCGCTACGTGCCCCCATGTCGCTACGTCACTATGTGCTAGCGACGGTTTCCGGGGCCCATTATTGAGTGTGCATTTTATCTGTGTATATACAAAACATTGATCAGGCAGGAGCAATAGTAATTCCATAGTTCTTGGTAACCAGTCCATTTTAGCCACCCAAACACATAATCCAACATCTT
Source organism: Antitype chi (assembly GCA_947359405.1). Classification (NCBI taxonomy): domain Eukaryota; kingdom Metazoa; phylum Arthropoda; class Insecta; order Lepidoptera; family Noctuidae; genus Antitype; species Antitype chi. The sequence goes on along the minus strand of OX375817.1, from coordinate 17,959,952 downwards.
TGCGTCCATATCCTGCAATAGTCCAACAAAGTGGGGGTTGTCCTTGGGTGCACTTGCACAGTGCATACAGGGATAATCGTCGGTTGGTGTCTCATTCCATCTCAAATGTCTAAGGGGCCACTGCGAGTTGGCTTCGGCCCGTCGTACGCCTTCTCAAGGACTGGGATCCCAGGGTCTCGAGCTATGGTTAACATATTTAAAAATAATAATAAATCATTTAATTCAGGCAACAAATACCCATAACATAAATACCTTAAAAACTAACATACATAATTATAAAAAACCACATGTTGGTAGCACTCCACTTTGCACTAGCTTTACTTTGTCTGCGAAAGCGACGGAACACTACGTCCTGCGGCCAAAAGTCCTCTTCCATGACGACAGGTAGATGGACGCCCTAAAGTTGACGTTACAGCGCGACTCCAGTAACTGCACCCTCGGCGTGTATCTTGTCTTCTGGCGCACGTATTCCACGAAATCCTCCGTCTTAGTGGTGTAGTGCAGGCGGGAGATGTACACCGGAGTGTTCGGCATAGCGGCACGCTGGCTCGCTTCGGGCCTCACAGGAGCTTGGCCGCAGTGGTTCTTGTTAGTTCGCGGACGGCACTTCTTCCTCTGCACCGTCACGAAACCCTCTTCATTATCCCTAATCGGCGCCTTTTCTGGCATAGGCTTTAAATTTGGAGCTTCAGGGGTACCCGTGGTGACGCTAGCGAAATCTTTTTGTAGGGGTTTCGCCAGGGCTGCAGACACTGGCAGCGGGACGGGACGCGGGGTTCGGGCGGCGCTGTGCGAAGCCGTGGCGACGGGCGCACTGGAGGCTCAGCAATCGAGTGATGCGCAGGCGACGAAACTGCTGACGCGGAATTGGACGACAATATATCGAGCCCGGCTACGCGACACGTGATTGCATTAGATGCATCGACTAATGACCTAATTACCGTCGAACTGTTGCGCAACTCGTTAATTTCTTTGCGCAAATCGGCGACGGTGTTTTGGGATGCAACTAATTTCGTGAGCACATCCGCGAGACTGGTCTTCAGAAAGACAATATCCTTTAGAAGGTGACGGGAGGAAGCTTGTGTAGCTCCTTCGCCACAAACGTCGGTACGTCGTCAGGGTCTGTCTCCTTGAACAGCGTGACTTTGTCTCGCAGGCTTCTCTCGGCCCCGTCACGCCGGCGGGACACCATCTGGTCGCGCTTGTTCAGCACACTGAACAACAACAGCTTGGCAGCAGCTATGTCCTCCTCGCTGAAGTTCGTTGCGCAGATCTGGACAGCGGACTCTTCGTCCATCACATCCAGCTTCTGCTGCAGGAACGCCAGCAGTTCATTCACCACAAGATCATTATACGGTGACCATTTCGCTAAGCTAGTCTTTTGTGGTTCCAATCATCGTCCATTCAAGATAATATGCTCTCGCAAGGTAATGTCACAATACTGGCATGAAGAAAACAGCAACTTTTATGACTAGATGACCACAGTACCTCATTTCGAAGGAAAGAGGAAGGTCTAAGAAGCCAGCCCCGACCAGCACGTGGCTAAGGACTGTATCTCCCAGCCGCAGAAGGGAATTAATTAATGTGCAGTCAATAAGTCAAGCTGATATCGGAGAAAAGTTATTTCCATAAGAAAACATACGATTAGATTGTCTCAAATGTAAACAACTAGAAAAAAGTCTAATATATTCAATATCATTTGTTTATGAATGAGAAGGCGAGTAAGTACTCCCCGTACATGATGTAGACTTCAGACTGTTGCGCTTAGCATTAGCACTTTGATTACCTACGTAACATTGATCTCTGATCTCCACATGTTGCTAGGCGTGACTGCCATTGGTTCTTACGCATGTTGTAATAAGCAAATGATTCCGGGATTCCAAAGAGTTATTTAGGCTGTAAAGCTAAGGCCACTTTGAGCAGATTAACCTCTTTGCAACGCCATACTACATTCAACGTGTTGTTCTACTTTAACCGACTTCAAAAAAAGGAGGAGGTTCTCAATTCGACTGTATTTTTCTGTTTTTTTTTTTTTTAATGTTTGTTGGCTCAGAACTTTCGACAGGGTGAACCAATTTTGATGATTCTTTTTTATTTGAAAACTGGTTGGTGCTTCCGGTGTGGTCCCATTTAAATTTCATATAGATCTGATGATGTGTTTCGGAGACAGACAACGGAACTCTTCAAAAAATGTCAGCAAATCAACCGCGCCTGCTGCTATCGCATAAATATGCATTGTTTTTACCCCAAGGATGATGACAATTTGAAATCGTGTGGGGTAGGTACTATAACTAAAAAGCGAAAAATAATTTTTTTGGAAAAAGTTTTCATCGATAAACTAAACTAGCTTGCTTAACTTGCTTATTTTTAGTGATCATCGCTTCAGAGAACACGGAGGAATCCGGCATGTCCTAAAACCAAAAAATCGAAGACACTTGACATGATACCCACCCACCTGCACCGGGCCCACGTAGTGGATTACGGTCCAGTCCCTCTCACAGGTAGGTGGCCAACACAAGCATCCCCACTTAAAGCATAACCGGCCTATAACGTTCCCAATGCTCAGACTCGCCAGCGGTAGAAGATGTTATAGGCCGATTATACTTTAGAGAACTCATAAAGTCATAAGGTAGAAACACTCTAAGGGCGCAATTTTGAGGCTGCGTGGGCAAGGTGTGGACAGTTCCTACGAGGTCAAAAACTGGTAAAGTTGTGAGGACTTTCGTAAATGAATTATCACAAAAAAACTAGAAGTATTTTATATTCATTTCTACTTGCCTTGATGCATTCACGAGATTTATCGAAAGTGGGTCTTGGAAGAACTAGCAAGAGGGATCCTTTTTCCAAAACGTGGGACGGAATTTTAAAAATATATAAATGAAAGGCCTTTTGCCCGAGTGTTTGCACCCTTGAGCTTTTTGACAATAGTTACTGTTGATAGCGTGACTTAATGTTTAGGGTGTGCCGGACGAACGTATTAGACCGTCAATCGTAATTGCTCTTTTAATCCACCACATCTTACGCTACTCATGGGGAATTACATGGATTTTCTCATGCATCAAATCCTCAACTAAACCGGCTTAAATAAGTAAATAGGTTACGCAATTTCAATCAGAATTCTTAATTGGAAGAGAACCGACCGACACACCCATTACGAACTACCAAGTTGTGACCTTCAACAAACCTATTGATTGTGAATTATTTGTTGTTTTATGTTCCTTTATCTGATTACTTCTGAGTATTTAAGTACAGTTAAACACGCTACTGGACTAACTGGCCCCGATTCGGTGGTTCTCCGCCTAAACTAAGCTGAAAAGGTTGAAGTATTTTATCAGCACAAACGTAATAATATCGCGGCAGAATTTTTCGAGGAATGGACTTTCAACGGACGTTTTGGCGCAGTGTTGGATTCTCAATGCTCGTTTCAATAGAGTTCAAAATCCAATGCGCGATCATATTTCGCGGCGGGAAAACAAGATAGATTTGGAGGAACTTTAGTACCTACTCAAAAAAGATCGACTTTTTACTCGCCTTTGCTAATAAAGTTATTTCCATCAGAACACTTATACATCGTGCCAAATAAAGAAAACAAAAAGATGGAATCCGAACGGAATATTCCACCAAAAACCGCAACATATAAATGAGTTTCAAAGCAACAAAATTAATGAGAATGCCCAGAATGTATTCAAATTATTCTTTTTAAGTTTTATTGGTGTTCAACGACATTGGCGCCATTCCGATTTCAGATTTCATCAGTAAACAATCTGCGATATAGAAGGGTGTTTTTCTTCATTTCTAGATTTTGTACTGCCGTTTGCTTATGCACAGAAAGAGATAGTTGGGCGAGGTACACACGACGACATATCAAGCGACATTTCCAGTATAAGCTGACTTCTCATTTTACGAAAAGCATATAAAATGCGAGGTCAGCTAAAACCAGCTAGCTATGGGGGGTAGCTGATCGATTTGTACACTGACTGATAAGGTGATAACATAAATATTGCGATAACCTAGTTTCTAATGGGTGTGGAGATCAAACGGTAATCGGTTGGTTCCGGATCCCATTGGCATCCATACCAGAACCTATAGTAAGCCCTTAGCTTAGTAATAATAAAGATCATGTTTCTGCGCAAATTAAAAGTTTCAACACAATAGAAGTGTTAGCACCTTACAGTTTAGATTTATATTCATGGTATGACCATTGTGACCTTTATTTACAGACGCCAGCACATCAAGCTACCCCAAACTGTCAAATTTTTCCAATTGAACATGAACCTTATGATTATGTGATAAAGTTGAGAATCTATCAAATAAATTTGACAGATTGTGGTAGCTTGATGTGCTGGCGTCTGTACAATGTTTGTAAAGAATGCATTTTGTATGTAAATGCGACTTTATTAACATTAACGAAATGTAAATTGGCATGAACACAGTAAGTGTCCGGAATATATGGTATTTACTTAGAGTTAAGTCTGTGAACAGCGCGGCGGTGTGAGTCTCGGAATGCAGGTTAAGTAAGCCGTTGGCCCCGGCTGTTATTCATGGATCTCTGACAGTCGTTATGGGTCGTCAGAATCCCGAAAGTCTGACAACCAGTTTTACAAAGGGTTATCGTGTTACTCAGTAAATGGGTTGTGGACGTCAGATAGGCAGTCCCTCCATGTAAAATACTGTTATTCAGCTGCTTCCAGACTGGAAGCCGACCCTAACATACTTCAGAAAAGGCTACTCAGGCAGATGATCAAGTCTGTGAACGCTCATACGTATCATAAAGTGAAGCGTAAACAAGACGTACTTAAGATGCAAATTTATTGCTTGTTAAAAGGGTATTCAAATGAAGCAATGAAGGTGCGTCCTTAACGCTTACATTCGCTTTTCAGCTCTGAAATTTTCATTTAAACATACCCAATACTCGCATGCTCGACGCCGTATGCTTATTCCTTTTACGGGAATGATGGCGTTGTGGACGCAACTTGAGACAAAGTTTAACGCAGCTCTATATCACGTATTTATCGTAGATATATCGCAGGCAGATTGTATGATTCGTCATTCATTATTCATACGGCGCCGTCAATTTGCATGCTGTTTAACTAAGATTCGGATTCGAGCATTGCAAACGGACGGGAATTATTCATCCTTAGTCGGTGAAGTAAACAAATGAACAGTTTACTCGAGCGAGTAATTCTCGCTTCATTAGCTTTTTTTTCCGTGAGGCAGGTGACTATCCACACAGTTACAGGGTGTTACGGGTCACGGCCTTCGGGATTCAGTCCGTCCGGACTTTACGTCACCGTCAGTTAAGGCTGCAAAACACTGAGCGCCAAGAATCAGTGGGAACAAGTTTAAAGCTTTAACAGAACACTGAGCTCGACACCAAAGGACTTTAAAGACATCATCATCTTTTTGCTTGTTATATGTTTTAATAACATCATGTTACTTGGAGTCGGCACAACACGTTGATTTTCTTCTCTTCGTCAGCCGTCACTCTATCATACACTCCTTTTTATTTCATATCATCTCTCTCACAATTCATCCATCTTTTCGTTGGTTTTCCTCTCCATAAAAATTAATATTCAGCACTCTTTTAGTTACACGCCAAAAGACCATGATCCTAATAATTATGTGCCGATAGACCCAACGACAAAACCTTGGAAAAAAAAATGGGAAAAGCTTATAGGACATAAATAAAATTATGTTACATCCAACATAGTACACATTTATGGTTTTAAGTAGCAATAATTCAAACTATATTGTTACTTTTTTAAATGGGCTAAAATATTGTTTCAGATGTTACATAAAACTGGTTAACAGGAAAATAATTCCTGTTTTTTTTTTTTTTTGTTACATGGACTGGGGCACAAAGCTGTTAGTGACGTTTTGTTTAATCCAATGTATACATGAATTCGTTTTGTACATAAAGAACATACAGTATTTCTTTTTCTCAAAAGATAGAACTTAGACCTTGTCTGTCAGAGCTATGGGGATGGCTCTTATTCATAGTTCTAGACATTTGGTATAGACATTGCAATTTTATGAGAGAATAAATTGGAGCAGTAACATGTTATTTTTTTATTGTTTCTGAAATCCTACTATCCTACTAACTAATAATAGGTCTTTACCTATGAAATTGCCGTTTTGTATGAAAAAATTTAAACGAATTTTTTTCATGTATTTTTTATTTGTATTAATCGAAGTAATCACCCATGCAATCAATGCATCTTTGCCATCGCAGTGGCAGTTTATTGATGCCCTTCTTAAAGAAATCAGCTGGACGGGAGGCAACAAATTCTTCAAAGGCATTTTGTACTGCCTCTCGGGTATTGAATTTTTTTCCCGCCAAGAAGTTATCCAAATTCTGGAAAAAGTAGTAGTCTGTAGGCGCAAGGTCTGGTGAGTAGGGCGGATGACGGAGAGCTTCCAACCCCAGTTCTTGCAACTTGGAGACCGTCTGCTGTGCAGTATGAGGTCGCGCGTTGTCGTGCAGGAGCAGCGGAGACGAGCGATTGACCAGTGCTGGTTGGAGATGTGCCAGCTTCTCCATCATTGTGTTCAGTTATTCACAGTACACATCTGCAGTAATGCTCACCCCGTTTGGTAAGAAGCTGTGATGAATCACACCGGCGCTAGACCACCAAACAGTGACCATCACTTTTCTAGGGGTAAGTTTTCGTTTAGGGCATTGTTTAGGTGCTGAACCAGGATCCAACCAACTTGCTGAGCGCTTGCGGTTATCAAACAGAATCCATTTTTCATCGCAGGTAACAATGCGGTTCAAAATTCCTTCATTTGTGTGTCTGTTGAGCAGTGCAAGGCACGTCTCGACGCGTACTTCGCGCTGACGATCATTGAGTTCGTGGGGCACCCATTTGTCAAGCTTTTTTACCTTGCCAATTTGACGCAAATGGACCAATATTGTTTTGACGCTAACGTCGAAAGCTGCTGCTAATTCAGCCGTAGATTGTGTATCATCAGCTTCCACAATCGCCTTTAATTCGTCATTGTCGACCAAAGTCTTCGGACGACCGCGAGGTTCATTTTTCAGGTCGAAATTTCCAGAACGGAAGCGAGCAAACCAATAACAGGTGGTGCGTTGGTTTGTAGTGTTAGCTCCGTAAACGTCGTTGATGTTGCGTGCCGCTTGTGCCGCGTTGCTGCCACGACGGTACTCATATTCCATAATTACTCGAATTTTTAACGTATCCATGATGACGAAAAAGATTGAAATGCGATGAAAATGTAACACTAATCAATAAACAAATGACTACTTTTGGAAAAAAAAATCCATGTTTTTAAAATAAAATTAATTTGAAATTAGAATTCTTACCCAAACAAAAATTATTTTGATTTGAAATGGCCAGTACTGCAAAACGGCAATTTCATAGGTAAAGACCTAATATTATATTATAAATGGGAAAGTTTGTATGTTTAGATGTTTAGTTGTTTGGATGTTTGTTACTCAATCACGCAAAAACGCCCAAACGGATTTGGATAAAATTTGCCACACAGATAGTTTATAACCTGAATTAACATAAAGGATACTTTTTATCTCGGTAGTACGTTCCCGTGGGATGATTACCGACCTCACGCGGGTTAATGTAGGTTATAATCTTTCTGTGTGCCAAATTTCATCCAAATTCATTCAGTAGTTTTTGCGTGAAAGAGTAACAAACATCCAAACATCCATACATACAGACTATCGCGTTTATAATAATATGTCTTAACAGGAAAAGTTTTTATTCAGTGCGCAAACTTTAACCATGAATTCAGCATACTTACCATTCTAGACCCCCCAGCGAAGACATTTTTCGTCGGTCTTACAAAAAAAAACAGCTGTTTCATAGAAAAGTGTAATACCTATGCGGTCAAAATGTTTGGAACAGCTGTTTTTTTTTGTATAACCGACGAAAACTGCGCTGGGGTGTCTAGAATTATATGCTGAATTCATGGTTACAGTTTATAAGTATAATATAATATATAATTATATAATATTATATACAGGGCATCCTGTATATAATTATATATAATATGTAAGGATGTAAATGGTTTAATTGTAATAAATGGATTTTGTATTAAATTAAATTGGAACAATATCTACAATCTACATAGGGTAAAAGGAGGGTACGAGCAATTTGTTAATTAACTCAGCTTATGCCCGCCCTTCTGCCACTAAAATTTGTTGTTGTGGAAATTTTCATTAATTATTCTTTTATTTAAACCTGCCACACTAATTGAAAAGAGTCATGCGCCCCTAACCCTATGGATTCTTAAATCAAATGAAATGGTACTTATATCCTTTGAAACTTTTAATATCTTTGCAAGTCCAGAAATAGGCGCCGAGACAACTATTGAGCAGATATATTTGATGGGACTCCCTTTTCCGCACGTAGACTCCCATTTGGTCTGTTGTGCGTGGGAGCAGATATATTTTTTGAACAATTGGGAATTTTTTGAGCAATAGATTTGCAATGTCCTTCAATATGATTCAGATTTTAGTGTTTTAGTTAGTATCGTAGGAATTACGGAATGCATTTTTTAGGATGAATTCCAATCTTATATTAAAATCTTAATTAAAATTATCTAGATAATCTTTACATAGTATAAAACAATGTCACTTTTCATGTCTATATGCTTAGATCTTTTAAACTATGCAAAGGATTTTAATGTGGTTTTCATCATACAAGAGGAAGGTTTATATGTATAAAACACCGTATTCCATGCGGACAAAGCCGCTGGCAAAAGCTAGTATCTAATGTAACACTCTTTTCAATAATATTTATAGTAACAATCACTTTAATTTATCCTCCGTAAATCTTAGTTTCAATTTATTTACTAGATATGGAATTGGAAAGATTTAGGCTAGTATTTATTCTTTGGGAAAGATCGTTTTAGAAATCACATTATCGTCAACACTTAAAATAAGCACAATTGTCTTTTAATTTTAATTAACAAAGCTTGTTTCTTACAACAAAACAATGCATGCCAGTTGTAGGAGGGCTTCGGACAGCGGGCAACCAACATCTGTTTCTTTTATGAACATCTTTAACGGTGGCTGTTGCTAGTGACTCAAAAAGAATTGGTTACCGACTGATATGTACAATAACAATTAGTTACACATAGTAACCGGGCATAAGTTCTTGAGTTACTTGGGCACTAACAGACTGCAGACTAAGACATTGCATTCCATTATACTATTATGTTAGGTTAATAGAAGATACCGAGCAATGGGACCTGTTCCAAAAGGAATGTTCATGAATGACAGTATAGTTTCTGTAATTGGTCCATTCATTAATTTTTCTTAATTGACTACATACTATCTAGTTACACATACCTCTGAACTGAGCTTCCCACTCCTTCACAGATTCCATTTCCATTGAGTTCAGGTCACTGAGGTCATCATATTCCTTGTCTGATGACGTCACAGAGAATGTGGCAAGACCTCTTGATGCATCCTTCCCTCCAAATGCTGCATATGGTCCACCTACGGGAAATTGTTTGAGTTAAGGATTTTTGTGATAAATGTTTTGAATAATTTGTTGTATGTATTGAAATTTTAATAATTATAGGGTATGACTGAATTGTATGTCTTTTAAGTATATGTGTAAACATAAAATACACATCTCTAATTGTCTGGAATAAAAAAATATGCAACATATTATGAACAATGTTTTTATAATGCAAAAGGTTACTCAAGGTGCATAGTCTGCATTTTGAATGGATAATTAATGAGTCATGGTAATGTCAACTCTATTTATAAACAGCGGTACGGAGGCACTCACCGGGCCCGTAGAAGCGGCGTCCTCGCGTCACGTCGAATATCCAGCCGTTGACCGCCACCAGCACCCTGCCATCAGCTTGGTTTCCATCATATTGACGCAACTCTGCAACTGTCATATCCTTACGAATTTTTGGCAACTCCACCGCCGGTGTTTCTGCTGGCACCTTGGTAAACTTTGCGTATATTTTATACATCAACACAAAGATAATCGCAATTATAATCAAATTTACGGGACTGTAAAACTCTTCTAAGAAACTAGAGCCCGCGTCTGGGCTGTCGGTTTCCGACAATTTTGTTTCCGGCGCTGATGCCATTTTCGATTTTACACAGTGTTAACACGGCGCCTCAAATAAAGGGGTTAATTGTATAAATTTTACAAAACTATTTCCATTCGCAAATGTAAAATACTAAAATCACTGACGTCAGCGTTCCGGCAACGGCGAAGCGACAACTTAAGTGTTGTCGTACACAAAAAATATTAAATAGAATTTTCTAAACAGCAATGCTGTCAACATTATCAGAGATGACACCTAAAAAAAAACAACATTTTGTCTTTCTATCTTTTTCATCATCATCATTAGCACGAATAGCACGTTGCAGGTTCACATGCTTAAAAATCATTATGTTAGCACATGAGTATTTTGGCTTTTCGAATTGCGTACCAGTTTTCATTCAAAATATTTCTCTGAATTATAACTTCTCTTTGATGTTTTACAGGAAAAAATAGAGATGTATGATATTTTGAGGCACTTGGAAACTAGAAAATGCACTTTTATTTTTGAACGATACGGGTATAGTTTGGAGAGCGAATTTCATCGTCATATCGAAAATGACCGTGCCCCTATCTTTGCGTTCACGTGCCTTCCGAATTGTTGACAAAAATGTCAGATCTGAGCCGTCATAATCATAATGGTGATAAAATTTCGAGTTAAGCCATACTCGCTCTGACAGCGCTCACTGTGATATAAGTTTAAAGTATAGTGTCGGCGACGCTATCGCAAGATTTCGCATACTCATGCTAATTCCTACGGGTGTAAACACGCTCAAAACGCTTGCCGTGTAATTCGGAATGCAGTCTAGATCGAACCGCAAAATAATGACGTGAGCACTGTATTCCAAGTTTTAGGGTAGGTATTTTTTTTAGGGTATTTTTTTATTAAATGGTCTGTTACGATTACGAGACTACTATAATATTAAACTAATTAGTAGAAATACGTCGCGTTGCGTTTAGTTTGGGCCGGGGTTCAGTGGAGTTTAGGATGCTGGTGGTAATAAACGATTCCATAACATTTCTAAGATAACATTATCTTTTTTATCAGCACCTATAAATAATGTGCAGCCGCAGAGAGAACCTTTTACTGTATTCAGTCGTCAAGACCGCGCTTTGTAGGCTATCTTTGGCCATGATAAAGAGTATAATTTGCAGTCATTAAACAATAATCTTGCTTTAACTTCATACCGTCAAAAACAATCATAGATAAATAGATAAAATAGTATTTACATAAACAAAGTTAACTATGCAGTCAATGTAGCGGACACATTTGTGATATGAGGCTTTAAAAAAACTCGTGTTTTATTTGTAAAGTAAGAAAAATCTGAGGGAATTAATTTAGGGTATTTTTTAATAGTGAATCTGGGGTAAACTGCGATTAAGTTTGGGGTAAAGTGAAAACCAGGCCTGGCAACACTGTCTGAACTACCACGTTTTTTCCATCCAATGGAACTACTCTGTGCCCCGAGTGACATGACATTAGGGGTGTCCACTTAAAAGATATATCGATATTTATATTCGATGTAAAACATTGAGTCCCAGCATCGATTTTTATCGATATATCGCTTGAAAACGTTGATATTTTCAATATCGAATACTTTCCACAAAAGTTTATACAAGGTGTAACAGAATAGACGCAAGACCTGAAAGTAGTTTGTTCGTAATTGACTACTGAATCCATTTCAGTAACTTTTAATAAAAGTTTTTTTTTTAATTATGTATTTTGCCATACCTACCACTGATTGAGCCACAAAAACAACCTTATACCAGAAGAAATGAGACTCAATTTTAAATGCATAAAGTATTGCTTGGGTCGACACGTTTTTCTTAATAATATCAGTGAGCTTTAAAAAAAAATAGTTTTGGTCATCGCATTATGCTTATAACTCAATAATCTAATTGGGGTGTATGAGGTCTTGCGTTAATTATGTTACTTGTATATACTTTTCCTGTCAAACGCAGAAAGTTTGCGATCTTTGATTTCGTATGTGTGAATGTAGAATCAAAGATCAGAAAGCTGATTCTCGTAATTAAAAACATTCACAATCTAGTCGCAGTTTCATCTCAGTGACAATTAAACGTCAAGAAGTTGTCAAAAATGTAGGTAAACTCTAGGTATTTTTGACAGATTGAGACTGAGAATATACAGTGAAAGTTCTCTAAAATTATGAGAATTGCCCTTCAGAGTAACATAGCTATACTAGTAGTGTAATAAAAGTTTCGGACACTTTTCATACCAATTGCTAAGCACACATACACATACACTGCTCATAGACGCATAAACAGTCGGAAAAACATGGCGAATATTGAGACATACGCACTGTAAATGAAAAGGCCTATTGAAATTATCAAGTAGGGTATCTGTTTTTGTTGTAATTATTAGGCAAAGTTAGTTTTTTCTATAGATACGAAAAAAAAACAAAGATTTGATGTTTTAGAAATAAATAAATCAATATATCGAATAGAATAAATATTCGTCAAATCATCAAATCCGATAGATCGCAAACATCGCATAAATCCAATATATCGATGTGAATATCCCTCTAAAATTATATGACATTAATGAAATAATGACATGCTCGCTCGCGGCCCCGGCCCCGGCGTCAAACAGTTTGTGAATTTGCGTCGCGTTCGCTCATTCTTTATTATTTACCAATAGCTTCTCGACTTGTAAACCTGGTCTACAGAAAAGCGAAATTACTATACAATAATTCGTTACAATTACTGCAGTTAAAATGAAGACTCAACGTTCAGATTTATGTACAAGAAAAATCACAATTGTTATTGTGGTTTGTTGTTACTGGTTTGTGTTATAAATTGTTATTTATATTTCTCTGTTACTTGTATTTCGCTGATAATAGAAATTGTATTCGAAAGAACAATATGTACATAAATTTATTCATATTTCATTCGCCGGCTCAATCTACAGATTGCTTGCCACCTAGTGCAGCTACACATTGGGTACTTGGCCGTGTTGATTGATTTCCCGATCGTAAAATTTGAATACTTAAGTAGTTACTAAACTTATTTTCTTGCTACAACAATACCTACACTTGATAATATGTACTCGATTTAGGTATTTTAGTTGTCAGGATTTGTTTTTGTTTTGATATTTTTTAAATTATTTGCCAACCTAATCATTTCCCTCCTGTAAAGCTCTAAGCATAGTCTATAAAATTATAATATTTTTTTACAGGGTTGTGTCAATAGCCACAGTATTTGTCAATAAAACCTTACTCAGCAACCAGGAGGTTGCATTAGAAGCACCATTGTTTATAACATGGTTCCAATGTATTGTGTCCTTTAGTATATGCTACACATTGAGCAGTTTTGGTGGAATACCAGGTTTATTTGCATTTCCAAAGGGAACACCATGGAGACTGGATGTTATGAGAAAGGTAATTCCAAAAGCTTACCACCTCAACACCTTGCACTACTTAAAACTCACACAAAATCGCACGTAGGTACACACTCACACAGTTTTGTTTTGTATTTTTTATTTTAGTTTTAATTCTTTTATTTACGTTCTTTCGTTTATGCATCAAATTGCATGTAATTTGGGCTACCATAACTATGTTATTGCCTATTTTGAGGGGTCTGGCACTGTATGCTGAGATACAGGACTTAATTTAATTTATTAGTGTTATAAGCAATCTAAAGTAGTAGGAAGTTCGTAAATTAAGTCAGTCATTCATTTGTCATTATGTACGAGATTACCAATAAATGCCATTTCTTTCAATGGAGTGTCAGTGGCTGACCATAGGAAAGTCATAATGACGCCATTTTATTATTAGACTACCAAACTTGTCAAAATCAACAATTATGAAATAAATGATAGACCATTCTGACACTATTGTAATAGCAGACTTGAGGCCCTGATAACTTTTTGATAGTGCGAGTCATAATGGTCTCGTCTTGGCAACATTTTACATAAAACTGTTTTTGGTGGGATTTCATTTCTTTTTGTAAGTTGCTTGTGACAATTTCTTTTTTTTTTTTTTTTCGTTGGTTATAAAGGGTTACATTATTATTTTACTACATTTTTATTATTATTTGTAATAACAAGGAGTCCCTATATCTATTTTAAGACCTCTAGCATCAAAATTGCGGAACTCTCATACAGAGTTCCATCCCCTAGTTTAAGGGGTTGGGGGAAGTTTCAAGTTTTTTTTTGTTTTTTTTTTGTTTGTGTGCTAATACTAGCTTACATACCAAATTTCAGCTTTCTAACACATTAGGAAGTACCTACCTACCCTAAGAATTTTGATGATCATCAGTGAGTCAGTGACAAAATGGTTTTTTAGATATCGTTGCGTATCGTAGCGAAGGGTGGGCGTTTTTTGGGGGCTGTCTTATGTAATTTTGACGTTCAAAACGTGCTGACTCTCAGCCTAGTTTGAATAAATGACTTTTGATTTTGATCAATAAAATCTAAAGTATAAGAGCTATTCAATTAAAACTTTATATGTTTAATAAGTCCGCTATTGACAACATATCCTGAGAATTTTGTTTATCTGGTATACTCCAAACCCAAATTATAAGGGTACAAAAAAACGACGAAGCGCTTCGAGAAAAGGTAGGTTGTGCCCTTGCGCTCCGCTTGGCTCATCTTGGCAGATTTTCAAGTCCTTAGATGACTAATTTCATAATTCCCATCAACTGTTGATTTTTCACTTACCTAGTAGTTTTGTACCTAGAATGCTCCATTTTCTCGTCAAAATGTAAAACGGGAATTTAAATTATAAAACTATAAACTGTATAATATTAAGCTTTCTGGCTCCAATGTATTTTAATAATATGTGAATGCAAATGAGGGTGGGTGCTAATACCTATATTACAAGATATTAAGTTATCTTAGCTTAGGTATTAGTAGCAACTCTATTTCAAATAATGTAACTACCTTTCGGCCTATTTTTATTTGAACCTGCACCCTAATTGCGTATCTCACAATTAATCATAATCTGTTTCGTTTTGAAACAGATGGCTAAACCATTGCTTCATATGTTCGAAAAATGTGTCTGCGCAACAACGTAAATAACGCAATGAATATTGTTGGACTGTCAAAATGAAACCGATTATGATTAATCGCGTGTTACGCAATTGCTGGACTGTTTCTCTATGTAATTTTTTTTAAGGTGCAAATAAACATTTATTATTTTACTTCAATATTCGGCACAAGTGTCTAATGTGTGATTACGTGATTAGACACGAAAGTTTGAATTTCACGACAACTACCTACTTACTATAGTAGGCACCGTTATCATTTCGAAAATACTTTTGAACCTTCAACTGTTTTATCAGTTTTTTTAACCGTGGTTTTCCCTAATAATACATTCCATCTAATTAACAATGTATGTAGGCTGATCTGATAATACTAATGATGCTGTGTTGTAATTTGCTGTGTTATAAGTTCAAATATTTTCCATTATGTACATACTTACTATAAGTAATATTATTTTCTGAAAAACAAAACAATTGTTTAAAAAAACTAAAATGGAAAACCAAACGAAAAGTTTAAATTAAGATTAGAGTGATTAACAGAAAAAAAACTTTGTATCGTAATTTCGGTATTTTCATAATGAATTGATAATGGCATATAATAATAATTTAAATAAAGCATCCCACGCTTTTCTAACGATTTTTTTTTTAAATAAAGCGTGTTAATTAATCTCGATACGCTCTAAGATCTTATATCCAATGATCCCCTATTTCAACCAAAAATATATTTCCATTTTCAGGTGATACCACTTGCAATGATGTTCACGCTTATGATAGCAACAAATAATCTATGTTTGAAGTACGTCGGAGTGCCATTCTACTACATAGGAAGATCTCTAACAACCGTATTCAATGTTGTATTCAGTTGGGTGCTACTGAGTCAAAAGACTTCTTACAAATGCATTTTATGTTGCGTGTTCATAATATTTGGATTCTTCCTTGGAGTAGATCAGGAGAGTTTGTCAGGTAAATATTTTTATGTCAGTATGCTCTTGTATGATACCTATAATGTACTCGCAAAGTTTGCGACTTCACTCGCGTGTTGTGTGTGTCAATTTAACGAAATTCGATCGATTACATATTTACGGAGCAATAGATTATGAATTTCCTCTAAAATCACTGGGATTGTCTTAGAAAGTAAATACGCAATTTGAGGACTTTACCCTGATAGCTTTTTTTTTCGTCACACTATCAATCACAAACTGAATAATTTTGAAGGATATTGCTAATCCATTGCTTCATATGTTCGAAAAATTTGTCTGCTCAGCGACGTAAATAACGCAATGAATTTTGTTGAATTGTCAAATCAAAGCCATTCCTACTGTGCGTAGCGTGTCCTAGCGTGTTCCGCAATTACATCGTGGGTCATGCACGCACGCTATTTGACGGGCATACTCATATGTACAGACGCCAGCACAACAAGCTACCCCAATCTGTCATATTTCTTTGATAGATTTTTAACTATAATACATAAGCTTAAGGTTCATGTTCAATTGGGAAAATTTGACAGATTGGCGTAGCTTGATGTGCTGGCGTCTGTACCTACGCGATAATGTGGCTTGGTGTAATTGTAGACCTTGGGATGCAAAGATAGTTCGGTTAGATGTGAATTCCTACGCACCCTAACCTGTGCCCAAACCCAATATAGCAGTTTAGTGTGTTACGCAACTACCCTGCTAGTCAGTCATGTCGATGTTAAATCTCACCTAGCATCAACCTGACTTCTTTGTTTTCTATTAAGGCTGCGAAGGTCAATGGAAGATTCTCATAAAGGCCTAATAAAAAAAAAACCTTTATACAAAAAATGGAGGGTCAATTCGTGCAATCTTGCGGAAATTGAAGACATTTCCGTCGTGTTAATAAAAACAATTATGTATACAATTTATTCCGCTTCCGTTCTTGTGGAGTAGATCGTTCCTCATATTTTCTCGGCGTGTATTTTTTACATCTTTTTCACAAAAACAATAAAACAACCGACTTCCGAAAAAACACTTGACTTTGGATATGTTATGTAGGTATGTCATATTTTTTGTCACCACCTTCCGAAATTAAAGTTATTTTTCACTTTGTAGTGTTTTTCAGGAAGTCGGTTGTTGTTGTTTTTTTTTAGTTTTTTTTTCACTTTTTAGTTAAAATACACCAATTCGAAATTTCATCATCCTTGTGGTCAAAACAATGCATATTTATGCGATAGCAGCAATCACGGTTGATTTGCTGTCATTTTTTGAAGAGTTCCGTTGTTTGTCTCCGAAATTCATCATCAGATCTATATGGGACCATTTCGGATAAACCCTTTCGAACAAAAAAAAATATTTTTAAAGAAGTAGGTTATCAATTCGACATGTTTACAATTTTTTTTTTGTATGTTCGGGCATAACTCCGTCATATACAAGATAAGTTTTTATCCAGTGCGCAATCTGTAACCATGAATTCAGCATATCATTCTAGACCCCCCAGCGCAGAAAATTTCGCCGGTTGCACAAACAAAAATCAGCTGTTCCATACATTTTGACCGCGTAGGTATTGCACTTTTCTATGAAACAGCAATTTTTTTGTATAACCGGCGAAAAATGTATATGCTGGGGGATCTAGAATGATATGCTGAATTCATGGTTACAGATTGCGCACTGGATAAAAACTTATCTTGTATATGACGGAGTTCTGCCCGAACATACATAAAAAAATATATATATGTAAACATGTCGAATAAATGATAACCTACTTCTTTTGAGGTCGGTTAAAATAGATAAAAAGACAATTGCAAAAAAGAGCATCTCCGATACCTTCTAGATACAATAATTAAATTAAGTTCAGTTAAAGAACTTTTACATAGGTGGTCCACCAACCCGCCCTGGCCCCAGTGGGAAGATTATAGGCTGATTATGATGATTATGACATAGGTAACTCTCAGACTCGCATTGCCTAGGTATTTCAAGCAAATAAATGATTTGATTTGATTTGATGATGATAGGCTTCTAGATGGTTTTTCTGGTTCTGAATGTGTATGTGGACAAATTGGGGTAACTTGATGTGCTGGCGTCCGTACTTCTAAATGTACTGTAATTTTTCATAAAATGTATGAAAAAGTGCAGAGTTCATTTGCAGGACAGACCGCTGAATTCGCAATGACGCTATGGCACTAGCACTCCCTTAAGTTGCGCCACATAAACCGTACTGCTCGCATTCACCGTGTTCGCGATAGGAGGCATAGATAACTAAAATTTAACTACATCCGGTGATGAAAAAAACGGGTCTTTACATTTGTTAGAAAAATAATAATCGACCAAATTCCCATACTTACCGTGGATGAATGTCGATATATGTATATGTATCTAAAATCAGCTGTAGGAAATTCATTTAAAATTTGTCTAACCTTTAGTTTGGTTTTCCAAAGGATATCTTTTGCAAACCAGCACCGTAATTGCGTAACACGCGATAAATCATAATCGGTTTCATTTTGACAGTTCAACAATATACATTGCGATATTTACGTTGTTGAGAGCCACATTTTTCGAACATATGAAGCAATGGTTTAGCCATCTGTTTCAAAACGAAACAGATTATAATTAATCGTGAGTTACGCAATTAGGGTGCAGTTTTACCAATGTCAATGGTATTGCTCTTTTGAATTATGCTTTGCATAAAATGATTATTATTTTATTATCAAATCAATTCATCAGTCCACCTAGCTTTTTCCCAAAAATTTTGGGACTGGCTTCCACTTTTCCAATCTGACCGGATGCAGCTGAATACCAGTAATTTACATGGAGCGTCTGCCTGACCTTCACAACCTAGTAATTGGGTAACATGATACCCCTTCCCTTGGTAAGACTGGTTGTCAGAATTTTGGGCTTCTCACTACCGGTAGCGACAGTCAAATATTTATGAACACAGCTTAATCATCAATTATGTAATTTAATGGGATAATAAGACATTTATCTTCAACTTTTTTTTTTGTTTCAGCATCATTTTCTCTACTAGGCACAATATATGGAGTAATCGGATCTCTAATGCTATCTCTATACTCCATCTACACAAAAAAGGTTTTACCCAGTGTAAACCAAGAAGTTTGGCTGTTATCCTATTATATTAATGCCTATGCTATAATATTATTCCTTCCTCTAATTGTAGTATACGGAGAATTATCTGTCTTGTGGAATTATACCAATTTTCATAGTTTTTATTTTTGGTTCCAAATGTTTATTGGGGGTTTATGTGGGTTTGCTATTGGGTACTTCACTTCGCTACAGATAAAGGTGAGCTCCATTTTACTCGTTTATAGTCCTTATCAACATTTAATTTGCACACTTGTAATATAACTGTACTTAATTAATTTGTAGTACCTACCTAAACAGTTTACTATTTACTTAATAAGTACATGAATTGAATATATTCTACTAGCTGTTGCCCGCGGCTTCGCCCGACATCGTACCGGGATATAATTATCCTATGTGTTAATTGGGTTATAAACTATCTGTGTACCAAATTTCAACCAAATCTGTTCAGCCGTTATAAATGATAAAATTTCACATTTATAATATTAGTAGGATTTAACATAGAGTAGGGTATTGTATTGTTAAGTACATAATTCTATAACGGCTTTTGACATAAATTTCAGGTCACCTCTCCACTGACACACAACATATCAGGCACAGCGAAAGCATGCACCCAAACCGTGATAGCAACCCAATGGTACCACGAGAGCAAAAACTTACTCTGGTGGACATCAAACATGATCGTCCTGTCCAGTAGTTGCCTCTACGCCTTTTTCAAACAGCAAGAAATGGAGGAAAAACCGCGAAAACCAGTGGCTGAAGAAAAACACAGCTTAGTATGATGTTTTCTTAAGCTATATCAAAGACTGTACAGTGTTTTTAGTTGACTCTTTTTGGCAGTTTAGTGTTAAGCGAAGTTTAGAATAGCAGCTAAACTTGCAGAAGTTGACTTCTGCAAGCAATTGTTATTTAGAAAACTTGCGGGAGTAAGTAAGAACTGCATGCAGAAGTCAAATTTTTGCACGTTTTGTTGCTAGTGTAAACATCGCTTTATATATTGTTAGATATTTTGTACCTATAGCATGTTATGTTGTGTAAAACTAAGTGTTTTGTTAAAGATCTGATATGGATAACTATACTGATTACATTTATTTAAAAGGATCATTAGCCAATAGCCAATTAACATGCCGACCGATTGATTATCTATTTCATGGTCAGATTAGGTGTAAGTTATAAGTTAATGTGTGTTACAAGAATCAATTAGGTAATACTTAAAGCATTTATTTTGAATAGTATGTATTTTACGATTTTAACTGTTACTTCAAGTACTTATGTCTTCCTAGCACGAGTATCTAAATAACATTCCATTAACAACTGTATTGCCTCATTATTAAAAGAAACAAAATAAATTAATTTAAAATACTAGAAATGGTACATATTAACCAAAGGGATTAGAAAAAGCCTGAGACAGGACGCTGAAGCAAATATCGCCTGGTTTTAAGAACGAATTTTACTAAAATCAACACAAATAACTTCGCTAACAAATTGTCAAGCGCGTGTCAACTGTTGTGATTGGTGGACTGAATTATACAGCCAATCCGACCACTTGACATGCGTCGAATTTCTGTTCCAGAAACCAGCGGGGTAGTCAAGTCACACATACAATGGCAATCGATAGCAACGCCTGTCATTTTGACAGTCCAACCACGTTCATTGCGTTAAGTAGTTTTCGAGCAGATGAACTTTTAAAACCTATGAAGCAATGGATTGGGAATTTCCCTGAAAGCCGTTGATTTGTGATTGATAATGTGTTACGCAATGAAGGTGCTGGTGTTCTGTTGAACGAAAACTAACAGCATTTTACATGCATTCAAAAAATAAGAATTATATATTGATACAAAGCGTATTATTATTTAAGGTGAACGCAGACGAGCCACTAATTCCGCACGACACGAACGCATCTCGGGAACATTCAATGCCGGACATATTATATATACAACCATCACAAACGAAAACCAACGAAAACGATGTTAACTTTGTTCATAAGTAAATCGTTATTTATTTTAGCTTATTTTATGTTGAATGTTGTCGGTCCTATGAATCCTTTCATGTGTCGCCAATTTCATAACTGACTAGCTGTGCCCGCGACTTCGTCCGCGTGGAATTTAACAAAAAAGTTATTGTTGTTGTTGTAATTTCTAAAATAAAAGTAGCCTAAGTTACTCCTTATTACATCAGGTAACTGCCAGGGAAACTCCCGTCAAAATCGGTCCAGCCGTTTTAGAGATTAACCGGAACAAACAGACAGACAAAAATTTAAAAAAATATATATTTTAGTATATGTAGATACCGTGTATACATCCATATGCATTTAGTAAAAAGCAGTTATTTTAAGATTACAAACAGGCACTCCAATTTTATTTATCTGTATAGAGTATAGATGTGTCGCCAACTTTATAACTGACGAAAAAATTTTTACAAAACAAACAAAATGGAGTGCTATGTGGTTATGCTAGGTGCTATGGGGTACTAAAATACTTATCTAATCAAACAACATGTCAAATTAAAAATATCGACGGTTAACCATCAAGGCCTAACTCAATATACGGTATCAAAAGTTTTTAACGTGAGTACAAATATGAGAAAAAGCCAAAAATATAGATGATAAAAAGAAATTGAATTAATGCTATGCGTATAGATTTTTCTACTAAGTATATGAGATAGAGGGGTATATTCATAAACGATGATTAAAGTTAAATGATGTTTAAACGTCAAAAATGTATGGTTAAACAGACGCTAATCATTATTTAAGTTTAAGCAACGTTTATGAAAAAGGGGGTCAATGTTTAAGAGGAGAAATACGAAAAAAAGTAGTTGGTAAAATGTGTCAGTTTATTTATACAGCTGTGTATAATAATATATCATAATTATGTGCTACGGTAACAGCCTTGGACTTCACAGTCACCAATTACAGGTTAACCAGCAATTTTATAAATAAGTGATAACGCACAATAATAATAAAACCAAAGAATCTATAATTTAAAAAAAAATATGGCAAATATGTCAGTTCAGTTCAGAAGGTCTTTGTAGTTAACCGTCAATATGTGAAGTGATTTCATTGGATGTTGATATTTCAGCCAATCATATAAATTCACATACAATACAATGATTAAATTAAAGCAATAATTTGTGCAATTATTACTAGAATTGAATCATGAACTTAAATAATTTAATATATTTAACATTAGTTCGTATAATTTTTATTAACGTGTGATCTTAACAACCCAGAGAGATATTGTTTAATATTTTTATATTTATGTACCAAATAAAGATTGCTTGATTCGTCAGGATCTATTATGTGATCGTATAGTTCTAGGCCATATAATTTGTTCCAATCAATTGTAAATAACGTGTTATTAAATGAAACCCATTCTGTATACCTGTATCTTTTTGTTCTTATACTGTAGCCCATTATTTTGATGTTTTTTAGTCGAGGTTTATCAGAGTTCTTTTGAGGGTAAACGCTTGGTCTAGGATACTGGCTAAAGGCAAAATGGTTACCAAATGATTGAGATTTGTCCATCATTAGTGGGTTCAAGCTTTTACCTTCAAAACATAGTAATGATTTATCTTTATTCCCACATTTTGGTATATCACGTGACAAGCCACTGAGATCTACCAAAGTTGGGAATATATCGATTAGCTCAACGGGAGTATGGATGTTCCTTGAAGAGATTCCTGGCGCTGAAAATATTAACGGCACTTTTAAAGCTACGTCAAAGTTGCTGTACTTAGCCCATAATCCATTTTCGCCCAAAGACCATCCTGGAAACAAAATGCGAAATCGTATGTTAATTGTGACGATGAGGATATTGTTTAAAAAAACAAGGTAAATGTACTGGAATACTGACCATGATCGCTTGTCATAACTACAATAGTTTTCCTTTTATCAATGTACTTCATTAATTCGCCAACCAAGTCGTCTACATAGGACGCAGCCGCATAGTAACTCTGCCTTATCTTGATCGACCAATCGTATGGCATAATGCCGAATGGAAACGATATATTGAGTCTAGCTACATCGTCTCTACGCCGGACATCCGTCCAAGGATGCCAGGATACTAGAGGTATGTCAGCAGACATGTACGGATGCTTTTGAGGCCTCACTTTGTTTATTGGTATCCTTTCTGAAAATTCAAGTTAATCTCATAGATTTATAAGATAGCGGCTAAGTACTTTTATCATCATCTCAACCATTAATGTCCCACCATTGAGCACATGGGTTTTCAATCCACTTGGATAATCATCGAATCTCATGAGGAACTAGTTAGAATGTTAAATCTACGTTCTACTAAAAAAAAAGTCTTAGATAGGTACCTACCTATATCTTTTCGTGTTCTTTTTTCCATCGACACGGTAAGAAGAATATGTATAGAAATAAATGCTATTATGCATAGTAACAACATCAATAATGAAACCAGGAAAATACAAAAATGGCTTATCAAAAACTGTGACGTCTGCTTAAAAAATTATTAATTCAACTGTTATGACTACAAAATGATGCTAAATTAAACCTTAAAGATGTAGAAATAAAGTTCGAAATGATTACAGGACTCACCCAGGTACTGTTCAGGAAACTTAATTGGAATGTGTGGTTTATAAAACCCAACGGCAAGTAGGAATGGTTGGCTGCTATTCCTATTTGACAGAAAATCCACAGCATGTTTCAAGGACTCCAAATCTGGCAAAGTTCCTTCAGGTTGATCCTTAACAGTTACAGGACAAACAAGGTTTTTTTGAAGTTTCTTAGTCTCTTTATCTTGGCAGACGGCAGCATCTTTATATCTCTCCGTCGAAGGATGGAAAGGATACTCAGACCAGCTGTAAGGGTAATCGTCTGAATAGTTAGAACTAATTCCAGGATGGAACACTTTGCCGACAGAATAAGTTTCGTAGCCGTTTTCTTTGAAGAATTGGGGCAGGGTAGTGAAATTGCCTACGGTGTCCCGCCAGTAGTTATAGAAGTCGTATAAACGGAGCGTGTCGGGTCGACGGCCAGTTAACATTGAGTTTCGGCTGGGAGCGCATAGAGCTTGCTGAAAGAAGCAATTAGTCTTGTTAGTGGCGAATTAAAACCTCGAATGTTATTAAAACAGATGTGAGCACAGTAAAATTGTATTGTTTAAGGGGAACCTAGTCGCGGGCTCGAACTCACTGGTGGGCCTGGCTAAAAATCACGCTGCCTCACCAGGCTTCGTGTCCGACAGAGATAATATCAGTGATGAGCAGTTAGACGCTAGTCTACATGCACAACGTTATTGAGTGAGATGCAGGATCATTTATAGTAAAAAATTCGCGAAAAAATTAAGAAAAGCCCTTTGGAAGATCAGGTTTTATGAAAAAGCCAATGCATAAATCAATGACCACTAAAGTTTATTGAACTTTTCGATAATTTAAATTTGTCGGTACCGACTTGGTTTTGGAGATTACACTTCTTTTATTACTTAAACACGCCCAAAGTTAAGTAAAATTCGCAAGAAAAACTAATCTTTGTTGGCTCCTAACTTTTTAATGGGTTTTTATTTTAGTATTCTGTTTCCGTACAGACAATATTAATAATGAGACAAAACGATATCATATTTTACTTTGGATGTGCCATGTCAGACAGTAGAGTAAAAGACTCCCGAAGTTTGTATGCAAAAAATGTGGACTAGGTTCACCATAAGGCTCTTTCTATCTCAAACCCTACCAGGTAGAGTAGAACGGATAGGTAGGTACTGAAGAACACCTGAACAACCGCCATTGTGGTCCAGCCCTTCAAATTGCACGCATTAGGCAGCAAATCGATCAAATAACCAAATATACTTTTAATTCTGTTCGAGTTACCTGCGCAAAGGCATTTTTGAAATTAACACCTTCGCCCGCCAGCGTTTTGATATTCGGTAAGTTGATCGTTTTATCCGAAAGATGGCGCAAGTCATCCACGAAAATAATTAAAATGTTATACTTTGTTCCACTTGTGTATGACTGAGAATATGTTAGTAAAATTAAAAGTGAAATAATTAAAGAAACCACTTTACGCGACATGATTATTCTATTCACAAATCTCACTTTAGTAGTGTTCAATATTCAATACATTGAACGCATTGCACCTAGAACGGAACGTTAAAGAAAGCGTACAAAATTGACTGCTAAGGTAAATCAATTTATTTTCCTGTAATTTTATCAAAACTTTAACAATGAAATAAATAGGTCTAAGATAATTGAATCGTTAAAATATCTGAATCATATTACTAGGCATTGTGAAAGTCAACATGATTAAAATTCTGCTAGAAACGGAACATTCCTTTCGAGTATTTGGTCAAAGAGTTTGTATTTTTGTAGAAGGTAAATGTTTCAATCCGACCAAATCCTAAAGACCGAGACTTCGTTAAATTCTAATGTTTCTAATTATTATTAATTGATAATTCTGAAAAACTAAACATGCAATGGTAAAGTATACTTGCTACCATTGATTTATTTTGTTTGGTTCTGATTAATTGAGATATAAATTATATACTCTCATCTGTTTGGTTAATTTAATTAACAACTGCTTGTTTCCCAGTTTTGTAAATTTGTCGCATCTGTAGAGCGACATTGTGTTTGACGTAGTGTTTTTCCACACAGTGACAAAACGAGAGAGTGTGTAAGTATTCATATACAGATGGAATGAATGCTTTGTCGTACGATACACAGTTACACACACATCTACAAACGAACAAGTGGGCGTTAGGTTATTGTCATTCAAATCATCTGTTCCGTAAATTGTTGTATATTTTGTACATAAAATCTAATTTATTTTCGATTTATTTATTAAATGAGAGTTGTATTAATTAAATAATTGCTTGAGTGCGCGAGTGAGTTATGTTTGTTTAGAGTTTTTGTTTTTATTCGTGTGACGTCATTGTTTTCGACTGCCAGTAGGTACGACGCAATAGCATTTTACTCGAAAATGGATTTAAAATGAGAATAGTTTTCGTAAACAAGGTGAGTGTGTTATGTAAGACGCATATTATGTTCTTATTACGCATTATTATAGTTAAATTTGGCCACAACGTAGGGTGGACAGACTTCATCGATTTCCTTTGTCCTCGGTCCCCTTTTATGTTCAAGTATAGTTAGTGTGTACATTGTAGTGCTACCAGCTGTTTCGAAACAACATAAACATTTTGGTGTTATTATTTTGATGATTGAATAATCTTATGGTGTTGTGATATTGTTTTGTTTTAACTTATGTAATCTGTAGTCTTTTTTCGATCTAATCTCGCGTTCTATCTTCAAAAGATTTATTTATTTTGTTTTTCTTGCTGCTGTCTACATTTCAAGATTTTATAAAATATTGTTAAAATTATTCCTAAGCTGTAAATAATCAATAACTATTATATTCACTGAGCTTCTTAACATTTCATTGGTTAAAAATATTGTAGAGCTAGTCCCTGTATTTAAAGTACATAAACAAAACATGTTTTTAGTATAAAATGGTCAAGGTCACTTTACATTCAGGCTGTTAGGGTAAGTATAAAATAAAGTTTTCCTTATCTATTGCATCAACTCCTTTTGTATTGCATCTGTAAATTGCAATAATTTTAGATGATTTTTAGATTTTTTATGATAAGTAATGTTATTGTTTTCTTTCACACAACTGTTTGTATAGGGCCTTATCATTTATCACTTACATTATCAGCCAGTTGTCTTATCATCAATATTTCAATGTTTTAGGGTGCTCGCCAAAATCATGAGTCAGGTTTAATTTTTAAACAGTTGTTTGACCTTCTATACTTGCATAATATGTTATAGAATAGGGGCCTTTTGCTGGAATTAAATATTATTTATCATTACTATGGACCATCAACAACTATTACGTTCAAAATGTGTAAAATGATTGAAGCTTCGGAAGGACACACAATTGGGCTCACTATGCATCTTGTAGTTTTTCGAAAGCCCGCATTAACCTAGTTCACGACAAAGGCCTTCCTGCTTTTCATCCACTTCTGTCTTAGTATTCAAGGACCAGTCTTTAATAAAAGTGGAATGCTTTATTAAAGAGCTCATCCCATCCACCATCAGCTAAGCATTAGCTAGCAATAATTTCTAGCACATTTCCGCAGGCGACGCTTACACAGCATGTCAGCGGAGTCGCCGCGGCACGTGCGGTCTGGGGGGCCGCTCACCGTGCCGTCCCAGCCGCCCAGCGACCGCAGCATCATCGACGCGGTCTCGGGGTTCATTAACGACGTCACGCTCTCTTCCTCATCAACGGTTGATCCTAAAGATGTTATACAATGGGCGAGGTACGTATCATAATATTTTTTTATACTGGGGAGGATCAGGCAAACCGAATTACAGATGCACCAGCAGTTTGTCTATTTAATGTTTTCATGGAAACTAACTAGTATGTACATTATGTGCTTGTATGTATAAATCGTCATGCCTACATTGCATAACCTTGCCCCCTAAACTTGCTTTCCAATTTTTTAAGCGTTGACCCATAGTTTTCTTATTTATTATTACAATTCAGTGCACTACAAATAGTATAATGTTTCACAGGAAAATATCACCAGCGACGATGCGACACTTAGGGGGATAAATTGGTCATGTCTCTCGACCCATATGGCCTATTTTAGAAAAACTTAACAGTATTCTAGACTACAAAACAGTAGTTTTTACCCGTTTTTTATTGAAGCATATAATGGTTATTTTGGACTCATTATAGTCCTCGCAAAATACAACGACTCTACAAGTGATAGTGAAATATCAATGGTGATTCAATAAAAAAATTGAAGCATGAATCTTGATAGATATTATACTAATCTTGACCTTAATGTAGTTTGAAATCGCGATTCATACTTGAAACTGTTCACGAATATAGACCCAAGGGCTGAAGTATTATTACTATGGCTTGTATATTTTCCATTGTACAAAAGAACCAATTTCTACAAGTGGTATGCTTAGTAGCCTGTTATTGATTGATTGCAATGTGTAATTTAAATTCATGTGAACGCAAGCAGGTGAATTTTACTAACGACAACCCTTCATGCATTTTTTATACGTAGGTATCAGCAGAGTTAGGGTGAGGACTTTGTATTATGTAAGAATAGGACTAATATTGACTGGATTAACCTATGTTCACTTATCTGTGTCGGCACATTTAATTTCGCCATACCTACTTACGAGTTTTTAGCTGTACCTAAGTTTAATTTTATGAAACTCAAGTTTCGATAGAAATCCGAACCCTTTGCGGGTCCCTCTGAGTAGTGGTCATTCATTATACCTAGATACAAAGAGTACTGTTGATGTTCCTTTGAGTAGAGTACCTTTGATACAAGCCAACATCCAACCGACTGGGTAATTGCGTAACGCACTAATAGTAGCAATTAATTAGCAATATTCTTCAAAGTGATTGTGATTTAATCAGTGTTACGTAATTAGGGTGCTATAAAGCTTTTATAAACTTACTACCGACCTGCCCCGGCTTCGTACACTGGTGCAAATAACACGTGAAGACGGTACCTATTCTGTTCACGACACCTTTTACACAAGTTCTGAACATGGCTTGCATGAATTCAATATAGTATTTCATTACTATTACTAAGTACTCGATTTTGTATATATCTACATAATATTTATGTAAATGTCCCTCTGGAATAATGTACCTTTCAAATGGTGAAAGAATTTATCAAAAAGGGGCTGTGTTTCTAACTAGCTCTCTCATTTAGATTTAAAAAGGCGTAGGTCGCTTAGGTAGGTTTAAGGTGTACTTTAATTAATACGACTCTGCTAAGTCTACAGTGAATACAGTTCTGAAGAATTAATGATGTTATGTTATACAGATTCGAAACAGCAGACATAAACGAGCCAACACCAGAAGGAGACAGCGACAGTGACGTCTCCCCATTACTCCTTATCCTGGGCTACGGGTCCGGTGTCCAAGTCTGGCTGATCCCCCCCACTGGGGAGGCCCAGGAGGTGTTGTCATGGCGACAAGGCACAGTGAGGGTGCTCCGTATACTGCCTACTCCGCAGCACGGCGACTGCTTCGCATCGAAGAGGCCCCTCATCGCCTTGTGTGACTCTGTCAGTCCTGGCCCGTCGTTTTGCTCGCTCAGCTTTATTTCTATTAGAGGAGGTGAACAGGTGAGCTATTTTACAGTAATCATTCAAAGTAGATATAATTTTAACCGCCACCCACCATCAAATATCGATAAACCTGTTTTTGTCGAAATTTCAGTGTTTCGATAAATTGCAGCATTTACTAGAATTTTTGAATCTTCGTTTTAGTTGTTTCTTGTATACTTACCGTGCATTTAGCATGTAAAATTTTTTTTTTTTTTGTCACAATGTCGTCGCAAGAAGACCTTATATTGACCAAAAATGAAAATGTAAAAAGTATTGTAATTTTCGACTTACGAAAAAAAAACACTGTTCAATATTTTGCGTATTCGTGTTCAGTGTAACTGAACTAACTTGAACTTGTCAATCCTATTTAATATTCAGTTTGAATAAATAAGTAGGCAGATAAAAGAGTTGCTTTGACCTAGACTTACACGTGTAGTGTTCTGATATCAAAGTAGGTAGTCATAATACGCTGATTTGCTGAATACTACGGGAAACAAAACATTATCGCCTCTACTACGGTTACATTCGGGCAATAAACTGAATACGATACGCTTTTTTCAGAAACCGGAGGCAAACAACCGAATCTCTTACAATGACGTCATTCGGAAGGGGCGTGTCTTAAAAATACTCTTCCAAAAATTTGAACCCTCTTAGCTAGCGAAACGTCGCAGACGTGATTGGTATCGATACTTAAACACGACAAAATAATGAATATCATGACTTTTTTCAGGAATATATCCCGAAAAAAGTCATGATATTTTTTATTTTGAGACAGCTGTTCTTTTTACTTGAAGTATGATTTGAGAAAATAGTTTTTCCTTTGTTTCTACGTGTTCAGGTATCGATACCAATCAGTTCTGCGGAGTTTTGCTAGAAAATTAAATTTGACCCTGTATAAGCTCAAAAATTGCCGTCCTTTACCACCTCATCACGCTTTGACACAAACAATGTCTTTGGACTCTTGTAGAATAACCAGTATTGCAGATCAGTGCCTTTGACCAGTGGTGCAGTGGTGCATCAAGTAGTGGTGGCCCAGTGGTAATGGCTGCGACTTATGAGTTGTAGGTCGTGGGTTCGAACCCATGCAGGCATTTTACTTTGTGTAAATTACTTATTTCATCACCACTGCTCTCGAAACGGTGAAGGAAAACATCGTGAGGAAACCGGCATGTCCTAGAACCAAAAATTCGAAGACATGTGACATCTACCAACCCGCACTGGGCCCGTGGTGGATAACGGCCCACTCTCTCTCACAGAGAGGAGGCCTGTGCCCCAGCAGTGGGAACATTATAGAGTGTTGACCCCTCAATAATTCAACCCTGACCATTCCCACATGTTCACCAAAACCTTGTCCTCAACAGGTAAAAAGCATAAAATTCAAGAACCCTATTCTCGATGTGTTGGCAAACAAGCGTTCCGTGGTGGTTTCTTTCTCCGAACGCTTCGCAGTCTTCGATGCCGCGACTCTGGAAGACCGAATGGCCGTCACTACTTGCTACCCATGCCCGTGTCCTTTAGGAGGCAGTCTGCCCATCAACCCGCTGGCACTGGGTGATCGCTGGCTGGCTTACGCTGATAAAAAACTTAATCAGTCGAAGAGAAGCAGTGGAGGGTGTGAAGGTAAGAAATGTTAACTACTATTTAGGTGTTTAGAAACCATTCGTTGCCATTTAATTTTGATATCGGTCTAGTATTGTATTGAAAAAGCCTTGAATATCATCTGCCTGACACACTTCCTCAATATGGCGTGTTTTAACCATTCATACGCAACCCGGAGTCTGGATTTCTGCCCGGTTGATGGCAAAAGGTTTGCCCCTTATTACATGGGACTTAAACATAACTGGCGAAATGCTGGTGTCGTATACGCACCCCTGCCCCATCCTTTGGGGATTAAGGCGTGATGTTAGATAATACAAATGATTGAATACCAAGTAAGTGTTCATAGCCCAGGGGGAGTGAGGTGATCGTATGTTGAAACTTGACCCGCTATACTTGACGTAATCCAATTCCCGTATTACGTTGGTAAGAACGCTTATCAAGAACACTAAATGTGTTTTCTAAAAACAAACTATTATGCGACAAATTAATTATAGATCAACAATATCGTACGATATAATTAAGTTCAGTGACACATACCTATTGTTGGAGATAACGTCGAACGATTATAACATACATAATAGGTACCTATTATATTATACACTAGCTACCGACCGCGGCTTCGCCCGCGTGGAGGTCGGAAATTATCCCGCGGGAACGTACTACCGGGATAAAAAGTATCCTATGTGTTAATCTAGGTTATAATCTATCTGTGTGCCAAATTTCATCCAAATCCGTTCAGCCCTTTTTGCGTGAAAGAGTAACAAACATCCATCCATCCATCCATACAAACTTACAAACTTTCGCGTTATTATTCAATGTAATCCTACTAATATTATAAATGTGAAAGTTTGTGAAGATGTTTGGATGTTTGTTACTCAATCACGCAAAAACGGCTGAACGGATTTGGATGCACAGGTTCACATATAGTTTATAACTTGGATTAACACATAGGATACTTTTTATCCCAGTATACGTTTCCGTGGGATAATTTTCGACCTCAAGGCAGGCGAAGCCGTTTGCAAAAGCTAGTATACGATAGATGAAATACCCATAAGTCGATGTCCGTACGTAATAAAATTGTGGCAGGATTTTACCCGCATTGGATTTTCAACAGATATAATAGAACACGTAATGGCCCCTTGAGATCCCAATACAAGAACTTGCTACATTCGGGTAATTACAAAACAGCACTGTTAAGAAAAAGTATTATGACAATCTGGGACCTGTCATTTATAATAAAATACCTCATAATTTTAAGGATTATTCAGTAAACATTTTTAAATCTAAGGTTACTGCACTACTATTAGGCAAATAATATTACTCAGTGAAAGACTTTCTAAATGATAAAAAAATATCCTGATTATGATTGTTATAATTTTACAAATTTGACCAATTATGACTTATGTACCTGACTATAATAATATTAATTGACTTCACTTTAATTTTTTGTTTTGTTTTGCTGACATTATTTAATTTGTATTAATAGTTTAATTTATGTACCTAATAATTTGCACGCCGTAAGGTAGACTGTAGCCGATCTCATTTATTTATGTACAACATCTTATACCTGTACCTACATTCATAGCAAATAAAGTTCTGATTCTGATTCTGAGAATTCCATAGAGTGCATCTCCGGACGTTAAAAATCGAATAGTGTGTTTTACTGTACGATTTTCAACTCTAGGCGCTGAGCTCTGCGTTTAAATTCCAGTACGCGAAAAATCCCGCTGTGATTTTATTACGTTCCCTGGGAACGTGGGCTAATAATAGACAATTAAAATCGCGTGATAGGAATAGCAAACCCTTCTAGATACACGTGTCGAAGGTGTTTTAATTTTGCTATGACTTGACAACAACTTCTCGACCAATACTTTTGGCAACCATAAACATTTCTTATCAATTTTAATTTGTGACTTGCTACTGATCCCATGCCGACAAAATGATATCTATTCTATGGCGGGTCATGGCTTTGCCAATTCTGCATTTAGATATACAGAAAGCATAATAAAATTATAAATAACCTTGGGTTATCATTAAAATAATTTCAAAAGCTCGATCTTGCAGGCCGGAATTTTTGTTCAACGTAGTTTTTACCGTCGCCGATCTTGGAATAACGAATTGCATAATTATTACGTTTTTTTTCCAAGATTTTAATCTGCAGTTCTTGTTTCATGTCTTGTTTTTTTTTCTATTATTTTATGCTATGCATGTAGTTATGCCAAGCGAAACAAAGACTTAACTACTATGGCTCAATATGCGTTTAAAAATAAATTGTAGTTGATCGCCTGCAGTGTATACTCCTTCCTTTTGTCAACTGTACATATTTTCTGGGTTGTTTTTTCGCCTGTACTATTCCTAAGTACACATTTACACGGACGTAAAAATATCGTGGCAGATTTTTCCGCGCACTGGATCTTTAACACACTGCTTGCACGACGCGCTGGGATACACTCTGCAGGATTCTCAATGCACCAAGCCTTGAGAATACTGCAGAGTGAAATCGACAGTTGAAAATCAATTGCACTATAAAATCCCGCCGCGATTTTTATACGTTCGTGCGAACGTGGTCTTAAATCGATTCGTTCCATCAACGTATAATTAATTCAGATCGCATTGCAGTCACGTATCCACCTAGTTACTCATATCGCCTCAATGTCACCGACAGAGGGGTACATAATTTATTAGCACGTTCACATTTATGCGGCGCGGACAGCATGTTGTTGCTAACTGCACTGCACTTTGTACCATAGACAGTTCTAGAACAAAAGAAGCAGTTTAGATGTTTTGATGAAGGCCATTTTATTTTTTGATAGTCACAGAAAGGAATCTTTAGGGCTAAGCCACGGTACTCGTAAGTACTACGTAGGTACTGTCTCGCTATACAAAACAGTCAAAAGTCAATTGCTTAATAGGGCACTTGATGTCTAGCAGAGTTTGGTGAAGTTTTGATAGGTTCATGTCAGTTTAGAAAAGGGAGGAATAGACGGGTGTGTCTGGTGGGCAACTGCCCGACGATAGATGTCGGGACGTGTATAAAATGCTAGTTGCGCGGTAAACTCTGATTGCGCGATACAGGATTTTGCGTGACGTTTGTTTGGTGTGTAGTTCGCATGTGGCGATGTAGATGCCGCCACAAGGGCTATTCTGACTACTGTAGTACTGAGACTGTAGACCAGCACCCTAATTGCGTAACTCACGATTCATCTTAATTTGTTTCGTTTTGAAACAGATGGCTAAACCATTGCTTTATATGTTCGAAAAACGTGTCTGTTCAACAACGTTCAATAACGCAATGAATATTGTTGAACTGTCAAAACGAAACCGAATAAGATTAATCGCGTGTTACGCAATTAGGGTGCTGTAGTGACTGAGAGTAGTCAACTAATGCATGTGCATGCAACAACTGATTTAAAAGTTAGAAATTGGAGACCAACTTCTTTCTATAGCTACTCCGTGGAGCCCAATCAGATCTCGGCAAACAAACACGATTACACGAGCTTATAAAGAAGGGATCAGACAGAATACTGTAAAGTCAAAAGATTAATTACTATTTAGCACATTATAATGTGGGTTATCTCATTAAACATAAACAAACAACGCTTCGTTTAAACCTCCATCCATTATAAGTAGTTATTAACTCGAGCACGCGATGCATAGCGTGACTATAATAGACCTTAATTATTTATACAGAACTGACCTACCACGAAGTCATAGTACTTCCGTGTTATAGTTTTAATGAAAATATGAATATTATAAAAGCAGTTACTTACATTTTGTATTTTCACCAATATTTAAGCAGTGGTGGCCCAGTGTTCATCACAACTGCTCAAACGCTAAAGGAAAGCATCGTGAGAAAACCGGCAAGTCCTAGAACCAAAAATTCGAAGACATGTGATATCTACCAAGCTGCCAACCCGCACTGGGCTTGCGTGGTTGATTACACTCCCACTCCCTCTCACCCAGAGGAGGCCTGTGTCCCAGCAGTGGGAGCATAGGCTGATTATGCTCCAATATTTAGCAAAATGGCAAAGCTCATGGTAACAAATATAATAGAATTCAATCTATCATTTCGCGCATAAGTGTCGATTGCCTGATTATTTTTTGTACTGGGACCCCCTGCAAAATAAAAACCATCTTTTAAATTATACTTACTGAAAATGTCTGTACGAGGGACAACAGGGTGATGTATTGTTTAATTTTGTCAAGGTCGGACTGGGCAATTTCGACTATGGGGCAATTCTAACTAATGACAAAAACTTTATTTTTACTGTATTTGTACAACAATGACATCTATATCCAGGTAGGTGATCTGCACCCTAATTGCGTAACGCACGATCAATCATAATCTGAATCATTTTGAAACAGATTGCTAATCCATTGCTTCATATGTTCGAAAAATGTTTCTGCTCAACAACGTAAATAACGCAATGAATATTATTGAACTGTCAAGATGAAACAAATTATGATTGATCGCGTGTTACGCAATTAGGGTGCAGACCCACATGCCTTTTTTGTCAGAGGTTATTTGTGAATGTGTTTACAAAACACGCTCGTCACATGTCTTGTAAAAAAAATGTGTTTAAAACACTTGTTTTTACAATATTTAAAAGTAACTAGAGAAAATATAAACCTTAAGTTGTTTTTTTCTTTTT
The DNA here is from genome assembly GCA_947359405.1 of Antitype chi. Taxonomy (NCBI): domain Eukaryota; kingdom Metazoa; phylum Arthropoda; class Insecta; order Lepidoptera; family Noctuidae; genus Antitype; species Antitype chi. The sequence continues at coordinate 17,924,507 of OX375817.1, read as the reverse complement.
TTCTTTGCGATGACACGTTTTGGATGTGATATTGCATTAGTTTAAACCACGTTAGGAGACCACAAGTCAAAGATTGGTATGAACCATAGAGGAGAGTAAATATATCGGTTATGTAGAGCCCCTCAATAAGAAAAGTGCGATAAAATATCTTAATATCACATAATCACGCCATGTTTCCCCTAAGGATTTGGCGGAGGTATACTATAGTACATCCAGATTTCGCGAGTTATGGTTAAAGTCCCATGTAATAGGACCCGAGCCTATTGCCATCAAACGTGCGCAAATCCAGACTTCAGGCTGTTACTGAGAAATTCCAAATAGACAAACTCAATAACACTTTGCCCGACCTGTGAACCGAACACAGGACCTCGTGCTTAGTAGTAGCACTTGCAACCAAAAAAATACAAAAAGTGAAGTAAAATTATTTCGATGCGCAAATATTCATAGTAAAAATATTGAAAGTCTTATTGTACTCTTGAATAAACATTAATTAAATTCTTTTGTTTATTACGAGCGGCTGTTGACTTATTTATAATGTATGTGTGTATTAATTTTGTTAACCTTAGCACTGCATATCATTGTTTTATATGATGTTTGTGCGTGACTAATCGGTTGTGCACGTGTGTGTGCCTTTGTGATAGTTAGTAAGGAGTGTGTCGGGGTTTTTTTTAATTTATTGAATGGAAAGAAAACTACAAAGGAGGCCTTTGCCTTTTGCAGAAGTAGATATAATGTCATTCAAGGTTTCTACGGTGTTTTCACTTTATTTTTTTTCATTACGGGATTATAATTAATATCCTAGGACAATAGCTTTTTAGATTAATGACTCACGTCGAATACTTCGTTGCAAAGTGAAGGCAATTTTTTTTTTTTTTTAGTTACACGACTGTCACTCACGAACTGAAAATCAGTTTCAAGACAAAGAGTTTCAGGCAGTTGCTAGTAGACAATATTATTACTGCATCCTATAAGCATAATTTAGCGCATCTATAGTGTCTATAAGCGTAATTCATTAAAATTTAGCAGACTGTAAGTGACCTTTAAACATAATATTTTGTTTTAACAATCTTTTCAACATCTTTAATTCTAGGCGAAGGCGTAACCAGCTACACAGCAACAGTGCTCCATGCTGCAAAGTCCCTTAGCAAAGGCCTACGAGGCCTCGGAGAGAGTGTAGCACACAGTTTGGCTGGGGGGCGAAGCACCTCGCAGTCTCCATCACCACCCAACGCTGATATACAGCAGCCAGGAGTAGTTACTATATTGGATATTGAGGTGTGTTGTTTTAAAGAAATAAGTATATTCACAGCCTCAAATTAGGCTGAAACAATCTGGTCTCTTTCAAGTCATTTAGGAGTTGAATTTCAGTTTTTCTTAGCGTGTCTATAGCAATATATGTACAGACAGCCCAGAGTTTGGCTACGAGCTTGGCACGTTCAATAGCGTCCATCAACTCCTGTAGCGTGCAGAAAACAGGACACGATATAAAGTGCCCCATAGTTTGTGAGACAGCACCACGTTTACACTACAGGGGGGTTTCATCTGTGAATCTTCATCTGAGCAGGTTTTCTTTGCTTCGGCCTACCTGAGTCCGAAGTCTTTTATAGACTTCCAGATAAGCCAAGGCAACTTATGTCCACGTGCGAGTTTTTCAGCAGGTGGATCGAATGTAATTTCATTTGCTACAGAATCAGTCTCCTTGTAAACTAATCTGATAGTCTGAGCTGTCTAATTGTTTTCGGACAGGTCAATGCAATCCCAAGACACAATAATTTGACTTTCTAGTATTTCGTCACGTCTTATTTTTTTAGTGCAATACGTGTTGTAGATTACTGTGTATCAAGAAAGAAAAGGTATTTATTGTGACTCGCACAGGAAGATCACATATTAAAATAAACACACAATGGTACAAAAATTATAAAAAACAAATCAAGCAACAATCAATCAATCAAGCTTACAATTTCTTGTATTAGATCTTAGAGATCACTTTTACCTTGCGGATTAAAACCATTTTATCGTGTATAGTATTACAGTTGTCTGACAGTGTAGTGTTTTAACCGGGCCGATTAACCCCCAAATAATTACCTTTCCAGAAGAAACTCCCTACAGTTTCCCATAAAATGACCTAAAACAACTAATATATTTCCAGGGTAACGAGGAAGAAGACGGTCAAGACAGCGAAGAGCCCTGCGACCCGATTGTGGCTCACTTCATAGCCCACTCGGAAGCGATTATAGCCTTGAAGTTCGACGCGAGCGGCATGCTACTGATGACGGCCGATCGACGCGGCCACGATTTTCATGTGTTCAGGATCAACCCGCATCCTTGTGGGGCGAGCTTAGCGTCTGTGCATCATCTGTATATACTACATAGGGGCGACACTACGGCTAAAGTCCAGGTAAGGACACAGGGGTACAGGATACAGGGTTTTTTTTTCTTTATACTGCCTAAACTCCAGTTCGTATAAAGAAAAGTTGAAAGGAACCATGATCAAAGAAAATAAAAAGTTACTTAAAAATAAATTTTGAAAAGGTGTATTCGAAGACATTGGAATTCGCTATAAGTTGAAGAAAAGAGAAGTGGCGAGTAGTTCTCAAAAATAATAATCTGACTTTGACCATGATCGTATGAACTGTTCGAAGTGGAGCCACTATTCATCGCCCATTTTATCTATTAAAGAAGTTTGTAGTCAGGTTATTGAAAGGGTTCCCGCGAAGGTATAACGTGCCCACTTCAGGCCTCTTGGCAAGCTCCCGTGTTTCATCCGTCTACCGTCTGACCTCTCGACAGAAGTTTGTATGGACGGAGGAGTTCCTACACCGCTATAATTTGTTTTATTTTGAATTTTCGTAGGACATAGCAATATCGTGCGACTCCCGCTGGGCGGCCGTGTCCACACTGCGCGGCACGACGCACGTGTTCGCCATCAGCCCGTACGGCGGCGCCATCGGCGTGCGCACGCACACGCAGCCGCGCGTCGTCAACCGCCTGTCGCGCTTCCACCGCTCCGCCGGCCTGCCCATACACGCCGCCGCGCACAAGCGGGCCTCCGCTGCTACGGTTAGCATAGCATAGCATAATTAGCCTATAAAGTTCCCACTGCTGGGATACAGCGAGTGGGCTAATCTAGCACGCGAGCCCAGTGCGGATCGGTAGATGTCGCATGTCTTCGAATTTTTGGTTCCAAGTCATACCAGTTCCTCACGATGTTTTCCTTCACTGTTTTTGGGAGTGTATGTTGAATTTATTTACACAAACCCGAACCCATGACCTACAACTCGTAAGTCGGAGCCGTTACCACTGGGCCACCACTGCTTCCCGGCTACGTTTAATAAAGCTTAAATAGGGTATTATTTAAATAAGATTTCTAGTGACGCAGATAAAATAAGATTCAGTAAAAAAAGCAATGTCAGATATGTCATGAAAACCTAACCTAAACTAAGTCATTATAGCCCTAGTGTCTAGCCAGGTAATGCTATTGTAATGAATGAATAATGAATCATTAACTTACTCGTCAGTAATTTATTTAAAATTGAAACCTTAACAAAAAAAATCGTATGCACACTTTTACAACAAAACAAAAAACAAATGTTATTAGGTTTGAAAAGTAGAGTTTTCTTCTCGGGAATAAAACAATATCTCATATCACGGGCGGTAATGCGCTATATTGAACCCCAAGCGTAACGAAGAAAGTTAGGAATAGAATCCTAAGTACACCGACAGATTCAAGGTCCCCCACGACGAAGACACCAATTTTACCATAACATGAGTGTATTTCCCCCCAGGTGGGTGACAACATGTCACAAGGCGCATGGTTCCCTAACCCGCGTCTACCTCCTTATCCGCTGCCGACCACGCTGTCGCCGCTAGCTCAGCTGCGACCCACTGCCAACATACCCACGCATACCATCACTAGGAATAGTTCTGGTGAGTCAAATTACGTACAGGGAGTATTTTAATCACCATCCATTGGAGGTAGCCCACTTTTGTATGGAAGCTTGCCCCACTTATGAAAAATTATGTACAAGAAAACTTATGACCTCATGTTAAAACCTCAGAACTGTAGACCTCTTGTATATAAACAAATTATCCATAGAAGTCCTGGGGTTTCTTTTAGAGACCATTTTAAAATGTTTGTTTTTACGTAAATGTTGTGTTTTTTTTTACTTTTTACGTTAAAAATGTAATGGATGGAAAATCTAGGTAATGTTTTGCAGGGTTAGGAATAATCCTTGATGAATTCTGTTAGTTTTGAGAGTTTTCGCCTCTTTATCTTCAATTTGGTAGTTTTGATTTTCACCTACCTGCTGCTACTAATGGATTTGTATCTGCTGGATATATACGATAATAAACTTAAAAAAAAACAGTAAAAACAACCGACTTTCATAAAACACTACAAAGTGAAAAATAACTTTAATTTCGGAAGTTGGTAGTCGGTGGTTTTGTATGATCTGCTTTTGTCACAGACTTCCACAATTAAAGTAAAAAAAAATGTAATTATTGTACATATGGCACAAAGAAAAACCCAAGTCGCTATACAGGAAAAGTTTTTATTCAGTGCACAAACTTTAACCATGAATTCTGCATACCATTCTAGACCCCCCAGCGAACAAATTTTTCGTCGATTTTACAAAAAAAAATCTGCTGTTTCATAGCAAACTGCAATACCTACGCGGTCAAAATGCTGTTTTTTTTTGTTTAACCGACGAAAAATTTTTGCGCTAGGGGCTCTAGAATGATATGCTGAATTCATGGTTACAGTTTGCGCACTGGATAACAACTTTTCCTGTATATGTGTGAACGGTAACTGGTACCCAGCTTAATACCGCACTTCATAGTCTGTCGTATTTGCCCAAATATTCGCGTTACTTGGGTAATCTATACTAGTATTATAAAGAGGAAAGATTTGATTGTTTTTTTGTTTGCATTGAATAGGCTCCGAAACTACTGAACCGATTTGAAAAATTCTTTCACTGTTGGGAAGCTGCACTATCCCCGGGTGACATAGGCTATACTTTATCCTCGTATTCCCACGGGAACGGGAACTACGCGGGTGAAACCGCGGAGCGCTGCTAGTACAAAAAATACCTGATTCACATTGAAAAACGTCGTTTTTGTATTAGAGAAATAACCCCAGTATTAACACAAATATGACAAATGCAGTACCAGTTTAACAAAATCCTTCTCCCGCAGGTCGTCAACGTCTATCATCTTTATCAGAGGATAATAACGCAGCTCCTCTATTAGCCCGCGCCCGCTTCGGGCCCGCAGTAGGTGGACGTGCGCCCGCGCCGGTGGCCGCGCTGTACCTCATGACGGCCAACGGGTCGCTACTACATCTGTTGCTACATCCACGACCGCTGTCCAGTAAGTTATGGGTCAAACAGTCGGAGAATGAGGAACTTCACCTTAAACGGGGCAGCGCTAGGGGACTTTTTCATTACATAGTCATTCAATGGAATTCATGAACTTGGGGGGTTGTATTAATGATTGTAATAAACTAAATTCTGTAAATAAATACGAGTTAAGATCGCGAATCATGTTTTGTTCAACTTGCCTGATACTGGCCTGCAAATTGCAAAAATAATTATTTCGTGGACTATACCTTAGCGCATCCTTCTTAAGGTGGAACAAGTCCACATTTTTCCCATACAAACTTCGGAAGTGTATTACTCCACTGTTCGACAATGTACATCAATAATTAATCATGGTATGGATTTGTCTTATTATTAATATTGTCTGTACGGAAATAGAATATGTACTAAATTAAAAAGCCATTAAAAAGTTAGGAGCCTACAAAGATTCGTTTTTCTTGCTAATTTAACCTAACTTTGGGCGTGTTTAAGTAATAAAATAAGTAAAATGTCCAAAACCAAGTCGGTACCGACAAAGCTCAAATATCGAAAAGTTCAATAAACTTCATTGGTAACTTAACTTAAGAAATAAAAACGAATAGTTCTATTTTAATCATTCTAATATCCTATAATGTGTAAATAATCAGATTATAGACAAGAATACGCTTATTACAAAGATTTTACTCGGCAAGTTAATTTTTGACATACCAGCTGCAAATCACCCTAAGAAACCTGAGCAATTCCCTTTGAAATCGTAATACTAAAAAAAGAGCAGTTGAGTTGTAATTCTTTTCGCGTTACTTGGGGGCAAAATTATTTGAAGAAAACAACGGTTTAACTACATTTTAAATGGTTTGATAACAATATTTTACATGGAGCGACAGACTTTTTGACCCAGTTCCTAGGTAATACGACTTTTAGTAGTGATATTGTTTGTACAGGTCTATCGAAGGAGAAGATCTGCGACGACTCCAGCATCGAGCTGGAAGTGGAGCCGCTGGCGCAGTGGCCCCTGCAGCGCGCCGGCGCCGCCGCCGACGTGCTGGCGCCGCTGCCGCCCTCCAGCCCGCTGCTGCAGCCGCAGGCCTGCCGGGTACTGTACCACTGTACACAATGTAGCCATAATCTCATATCAGCGCGCCGGCGCCGCCGCCGACGTGCTGGCGCCGCTGCCGCCCTCCAGCCCGCTGCTGCAGCCGCAGGCCTGCCGGGTACTGTACCACTGTACACAATGTAGCCATAATCTCATATCAGCGCGCCGGCGCCGCCGCCGACGTGCTGGCGCCGCTGCCGCCCTCCAGCCCGCTGCTGCAGCCGCAGGCCTGCCGGGTACTGTACCACTGTACACAATGTAGCCATAATCTCATATCAGCGCGCCGGCGCCGCCGCCGACGTGCTGGCGCCGCTGCCGCCCTCCAGCCCGCTGCTGCAGCCGCAGGCCTGCCGGGTACTGTACCACTGTACACAATGTAGCCATAATCTCATATCAGCGCGCCGGCGCCGCCGCCGACGTGCTGGCGCCGCTGCCGCCCTCCAGCCCGCTGCTGCAGCCGCAGGCCTGCCGGGTACTGTACCACTGTACACAATGTAGCCATAATCTCATATCAGCGCGCCGGCGCCGCCGCCGACGTGCTGGCGCCGCTGCCGCCCTCCAGCCCGCTGCTGCAGCCGCAGGCCTGCCGGGTACTGTACCACTGTACACAATGTAGCCATAATCTCATATCAGCGCGCCGGCGCCGCCGCCGACGTGCTGGCGCCGCTGCCGCCCTCCAGCCCGCTGCTGCAGCCGCAGGCCTGCCGGGTACTGTACCACTGTACACAATGTAGCCATAATCTCATATCAGCGCGCCGGCGCCGCCGCCGACGTGCTGGCGCCGCTGCCGCCCTCCAGCCCGCTGCTGCAGCCGCAGGCCTGCCGGGTACTGTACCACTGTACACAATGTAGCCATAATCTCATATCAGCGCGCCGGCGCCGCCGCCGACGTGCTGGCGCCGCTGCCGCCCTCCAGCCCGCTGCTGCAGCCGCAGGCCTGCCGGGTACTGTACTACTGCACCTGCTTGAAACGTTCAAATTTAGCCACAATCTCATTTCAGCGACAAACTATGCATGTCAAAAAATGTACTTCAATTGAAGGTATTTTTGACAGATTTGAACTGAGATTAGAATGGAAACCGTTAAAATTCCTGTATTTTTATGAACTTTCGCATTCTAATCGAAATCTCGATTGAAAAACCTCAAATTCAACTACTTATTTGAAAAGTTTTTAAAATCAAATCAAATCTCTTTAATGCATTCATGTGTACATTTAGTTATTTTACAATACATGTAGTAAGTTCCAACATGAAACCCGGTTAAGGCATAGTAACAACATAATAATTTTAACAAAATGAAAATAAACATATATATATTTTTTTGTGTATTATTAAATGACTGTAGTATAGTCTGTAATTATTCATTTATCTAGCTATCGCATTCCCGGATATTTTATTCTAAGTATTCTGCGACCGAGTAAAAGTATGTTTTTTTCGACATCGAGATGAGATCGCGACTTGAATTTGTATGATTTGTGGTGCAAATGGGCCATAAACACCCAAATATTGTTATTACAAAAAAAAACTTAGTTGTTATAACAATATAATATTGGAGTCAGGACCTACTGTTTTAACACACACATTTGTTACAGAGATGCGCAGACATGTGTATGAGCGAAGAAGAGCGCTGGCTGTCTCAAGTAGAGATCGTGACACACGCGGGGCCGCATCGACGACTGTGGATGGGCCCGCAGTTCGTATTCAAGACTTACAATAGCACGGGGTGAGTTAATGTTGTAATAAAATTAGTTGCCCCATATGTTTTGGCAATTTATGTAAACAAAAAATGTGTGGAAAAGTCGATTTTTTTTACAAGATTTCTTGGCTTTTCCTTTAGTAAAGTAAATAGTGGTTCATAATGTTGAGTACAAATAGGTAAACAACAACAAAGGTTGCATAATACCAATACATCACACATGTGCACGCGTCAACGAAAATGAGGAAATGTCTGTAATGCCAATATAACACTAATCTAGCCTAACTGTGTTTTGACATGAACTACTAGATCGAATTTGTTTTTGGATTCAGAGCTTCTAAAGCTCTTAAGAAGAATTCTGGCAGAATACTGAGCTGTCATCGACTTATGCTAACATCACTTGTGTCAGTGATCATTTGCAATTATAAATCACGGCGACTGAACTGCGTGCGATTTAATTTTTTAGCCGTAGGCGGTTTTTTTATATGTTTTGACCTATGTATCCTTTTGCCTACAGCTCAAACTCGTCCCTATCAGAAGCAGAGACAGTAGAAGTGGACACGAGTGCAGCACGTGGAGTGGCTCGCTCTAACCCGGTCAACATGCCGGGAGTGAGGCCTGTCGTGCCGGTACTCATCGACTCCGGGTCAGCCAGTGAGTAAACTCATAGTAATTCTATCGAGAACAAATCTATTTTTATGCATGTGTGAAATATTTCGGAGTGCTTAGTCTACGAAATATTGCCCAACATTTGAAATCTTGAAATCCCGCCCAAAACCAAATTCTAACTACTGCCTTGGTTGTTCAATTACAAAAAAACAAGCGAATATTTGCTGCCCGTAAGAAAAAGGGATAAGATGGACGCATGATGAGACGGCAAAACGACTGCGACTTTTACGGAGCTAATGTGGGTGTCATACCAAGTCCATCCATCGAAATCAGGCCTCAACCGAGTTGAAGAGTTCAAGTATCTCGGATCCATTAAAGCACCAAAAGCTGACCACAAATAAATTGGCATAAAAGCCAGGTGAAAGAAAGAGGATATATGTTACGTCAGTTTACAAAACCTTTTCGATTAGCAGCAAGATCGCGTAGCTGCGTGCTTTGTTCTGTTTCTCCGTATGACCCCTTCTGATTAAAATGTACAGCGAAGATGCTATTAGAATCTAGAATATCGTGGGCAATTAATAATAACGTTTCCTAAATTCCAGGGCTTATTTTTAATCTTATACATATTTAGAATTTTCTTTTCTTTTCTTTTACCTTGTTCTCACATATAGAAGCAACAAGAAGAACAATGTGTACCCAGGATTTTGTAATATCTTGATTTAAAAGAGTGTCCTTGGAGTTTCTTGCCCGTTCTTCTCCATACAGATCCACGTTTTGGACTGGACAACTAGTTTGAACTTAACGACTAACTGATCGACTTTTTGACAGTTCAGAAGAGCCTGTAAATGGTTTAATTGAAATAAATGCTCCGATTTTGATTTTGAGTTCTGTTTAGAGAAACACAACTCAAAATCAAAGAGAGCAATCAGAGAGGGCTACATAATATTAGGATAAAATAAAAAGTTATCTGCAATGGTGATCTATCCCGTGATTTTCACGTTATCTCATAAGGCTTTTTTAACATAGCATACTTTTTGTCCACAGGTTCTCTAGAACATTCTCCGTCGGACAGTTTCCGTCGTAAGTCGTTGCTAGCAGAGAGTGGGCGCGCGGCGTCTGTGTGTGACGTGCAGTTGAGAGAGGATCTAGCCGAAGCCATGAAGGAAGACCACGGTACGTTGTGTGATATGTCTTGTAGAAGGGGCAGTACACAAATTAAGAGGTTCTGTTGGGAAAATACGCGTGATATTAGTAATTTTTAATACAATACAGGGTTGATTTTTGAGAAGGGTCAGCTATATGCAGCCAAAATTGGCTGAATTAATTGCTATTTACCGGTGTTTAGAAATATCTGCTATACATATGATATTAATGGCCGTAAATGGTTTTGCTGCATATGATATCTCCATTTGTTGACTGCCCGTCTGTAATAAATGAGATCAGACGATAAAAACAAAAACTTATTAGACACGATAAAAAACATTAGAATTGAGAATTTTCAAAATAAAAACAAAGCTTTACACACCAATGCATTGTATCGCGTATTTGGTTACGGCTTATCCTTATCGAATCTTAGATATTGCATCTTATATAGATGAACAGGGTTAAATTAAAGTAACTAGCGAAACCACACGAAGATGACAGGTGTCGGTAACAAATTCAATAAGAAAAATAAGATTTTATACATTTTAAGTATTTACAGAGCGAAATTAAGTTTAATATATTTTTTGTCTTGATACTTTAACTTTATTGTTCTTAGAACTCTTATTTCGTACCTTTTAGCGAAAATGAGTGACAAAGTTTATGGGAACTTAAAAATATTTATAAAGTATTCACGCGATTATGCACACAAGTTTCGTCACGCGAGTGTAAAGTTTTTGGAATTCGTTTACTGTCGAGTGAATATCCAAGAGCAAAGTTAACAAGCGGAGGAGCCGCCGGACGGACGCCGCGTCAGACGCCGCCGGCGCCGGCCCTATACCGAAGCCAAAGGCACCGCGAGATAACATCCTCTATGGCTGCACGCCTGGCCACGCCTCTCCTCTGACGCGCAGCCTCCGACCACTCACTACTTAGGTACGGAAGGCCGGCTCCACTCAACGAGCGAAACTGACGCACGCACACATACATGCACTCTGATCTCTAACTATCTCAAACGCATGCCAGTCGCGAGTACGCTTGCACTCGCTGTAAGTAGAACGCGTCTATGTGTGCGTGCGTTTTCGCTTATATAATGGAGCCGACGTTCCGTACCTATCTATTGAGTGCTCCGACCTCCTCCGCACATGTAGTAACGGTTGCCTTCGGTTTCGTATAGGGGCGACGCGCGACAGCAGCGTAGAGGGCCGCTCCCCGGCGCGGCGCGGCGGCGTGGCGCGCGCCGTGGGCCCGCTGGGCACCGTGGTGCAGCCCCCGCCGGCCTCGCCGCCCGGCGCCTGGCCCGAGCCCTACGCGGCCACCAACTGCGACGAGGCCACGTTCCGGCCCGTGCTGCGCGCGCCCGCGCCGCCCGAGCAGGCTCCCGACGACCCGCGCCCGCTGCCGCGCACCACCACCATCCCCGTGCAGAGCGTGCGCGAGAGCGACGCCGCGCCCGCGCCGCGCCTGCACGCGCTCTCCACCGCGGTCGTCATCCCGGCCGCGCTCACCTTGGACGACTGCCCGCCCGCACCTAGTTTTAACTTAGATAAGTATAGCGTAGAGGAGGCGACGCGTGAGGTGAAGGATGCGAGAGCGAGTGCGAGGAGCTCGGCGCGTGCCGAGCGAGCGTGCGAGGCGCCTCCCTCACTGCCAAAACGGCCGTCGGGTGATATTCAGCCGGCCGCCCGACATAGAGTTAGGCGATCTCCCACCCCCAAGTCGGATAGCGAAAGACGCGCTAGCGACGATAGTTCTAGGGATAAGAAATCTAGTAGAATTAGAGAGAGCCCTCAGCGTCGTGATAAAGACGCGAGGGCTGCGAAGTCGAGTGAGGTACGAGAGCATAGGGAGTCTACTCCTAAAGTAGAAACAGTTATTAAGATGGAGCCTGTGCACAAAGAATTTGTTCCAAAGGAGCCCGTTCCAAATGAGCTTGTTGCTAAGATGTCTGGTTCAAGGGAATTTATACCAAAAGAGTATGTTCTGAAAGAACCTGTTCCAAAGAAAACAGCTTCAAGGGAATCTGTCCCCAAAGAGGTTATTACGAAAGAAATTGTTTCGAAAAAATCGGCTTCAAGAGAATCGGTTCCAAAGGAATCCACTCCAAAAGAGACCGTTGTTAAAGAACCAGTTGTAAAAAAGCCTATTATGAAGGAACATGCTCCAAAAGATCCAATTCAGTACGAGCCTTTCGCTACCGTGGACACTCAAGAGGAAGTACCCTCAGTGGCCGTAACTTCAAAAATATCGTCTAAGAAAAAATCTTCCGAATCAAAGCCTGTGAAAGAAAAGGTTGTAGAACATGTTAAAACTGAAGAGCAAGCTTGGGATATGCTCCTGAATGAGCCAGAGAAGCCTGTGTTGCATAATATTCCACCAGTCGATGAAAAAACTGTTGAAGAACCCAAACCAAAATCCAAGAAAAGTCGTAAGGGTAAAAAGTCGCAAGATGAAGCTCAGATGAAAGATGAAGATACATTTGTCGAAATACATGCCATCGATGACCAACTACAGCCGTCCAGTGGCGATCTAGTTTCAATCTCAACACCGTACGAGGATATTGAGCCAATATCTTACTTAGCTAAGGCAAAAAAATCGCGTTCATGTAAAAGTGTTACTCCAGAAAGAAAGGATCTCTTTGATCCCAGAGATAATTGGCATTTTGATGAACCAGAAATAACTCCAGTACCTAAACCTAAAAAGATTGATGATGATGTTTTAAATGAGTTTATGCCTGAACCCAGTCCAAAAATAAAAGCAAAAGAGTTAGCAACAGATGTGCCTAAAACAGACACTCTAAAAGTATTTGAAGGAACCGGCGAAAGTATCTCGCCATCGAAAGAATCGTCAAGAACCAAGAAAACTAAATCTCTATCGCCTTATGCCGACCGTAAGTCAACAGAAAAACGTTATGAAACAGAAGTTACCGATGTCTATGTGATAGATACGATGAAAGAAGAGTTCCCAGAAATTCAGATTACTAAAGGCACCAAGATACGTAAGAAGTCTCCTCAACCTGAGAAAAAGATTCAAGAGGTAGAAGTATTGGACAAACCCATTAAATCTTGGAGCTCTATTGCGGCATCTAAGAATGTCAAAAAAGAGGAAAAAGTTGTTGAAGAAAAAGTTGGAATAGAGAAGAAAGAAAAAAATGAAAAGGTGATTGAAACTAGGGATTTAGATGAAGAAGCAGGGTCTTCCACACAGGTGTCATTGCAAGAAAAACTAATCGAACTCTGCAAGAGAACTGATATTATAGTAGCCGAATGCGATGCACCTTCAGAATTAAACTTCGTTGAAGAACATCATTCAGTCCTGGACTTTCCGCCACTGGAACCCTTGGACTTCGGTTTGGACGACTTCAAACTAGAAGTGATGCGAGATAGCCTTCTAGAAATGAACGATGGGGGTGTCACAAGTCCTATATGCAAGATAAACATAGATAATATACTGTCGACCATTAAAGAAACTACAAACAAAGCAATAGAATCAAGCGCGTTCAACCTGATCGATTTAGAAAAAGTTCCGTCAAAGAGGGAGAAAGGATTTAGCGTAGTTGAGAATGATAAGATAACGACTCAGGAAGTAAAGATTGAGGAAGATAAGTCTGAGGATAAGGAAATAGAAGTTATGGATAAGTCCTCGGATGATGACAATACGTCACCGATAGTGTCCACGGATAGCGACAAAGATGATAAAAAATCAACTGGTGCTTCTAATGTAACCATGCCTTCGACAAAGCAATCGTCTAAATCTAAAAAGTCGCGTAAGAAGAAAAAGTAATAAATTGTGTTCAGTGATACTAATGTTCAATGTTTCGATTTTTGCAATATTAATCGTAGTTTAAATTAAGGACATATTCAGCTAACGTTACGCCATTTTACAGCAACCTTTTTTAAACTTGATATCATGATTATTAATTAGTGTATAATATATTAAAGTAGTAAATAACTTTAATTTAAACAACATTACAATATGGTATCTATTACTAAATATAAATACTAGCATGTAAAGTTCAAAGCTTTGCGCAGAATATTCACTTAAAATATTTTATAATTATTGTAGTTCTAATTTCTAACTTTCTTTGCGTGGTTTCTAATAATATTACATGTGTAGCATACTAACATTTAAGTTTTATAAAATTGGTTTCTTATCGGTTACCTGTAACGAACGAAGGATATAGTTTTACATTACCTAAAACTATGTTCCGGGGTAGCTCCATAGAAAATAATACTTATTAATTTAACGCGAGCTGAATATGTCTAGTTGACGTGGAAAGAATCAAACATTTGCTGCTGTTGTAGTAATCTTAGTAATGTAATGCAATTAATGTGATTAAGCACAGGTAAAAGACAAAAAAAAACTTAAAATGTTTATTAAAAAAAAGTGATACTAAAATATTTGCTACTAAAGCCTAACAATATTATTAAGGCAATTACCTTTTATCGTTCAGTAGCGGTATTTATGTCATATCAAAAAAAAAATAAACATAAAAATGTAAAAACCTAGCAAAATACACAAAAAATATACCATATGAGATTTTTTATGAAGACTCAAAATTCCTACAAATTCGTAAAGTATTAGTAATTAATTTATACTCGTAATTTTAGTTTTTTTGGGCAAAATTTTGATATTATCGAATCCTGTCTCGGTGCAGCGGTCTTCATAAAAAAACTTATATATTTTTTTGTAAAACAGTACTCTTTTTAGTACTTATCTCTTGTTTATTTAGTTATTAGGTGTAGATGAATAAAATTGCATTCTTTGTGGAAACAAAAAGCTTAAAAAAAAAACTAAACACTGTTTTTTACGCGCCACGCATGATCTTTTAGAAGGCCAGTATACACAGAACTTTTACTTACCTGTCATATAAGAATTAAAGCTTGACTATAATATATGGACACAGTATATTATATATTTATTGCACATTACAGGTCAATGCTTTTGCAGAACTTAGGGGCGTTAATGTTGACCTTGATATAATTGAGGCTCATTTTAATTATTCAAATGTTATATTATTGCGATCGTACCTCAGTATTAATTTATTGTGTTGCTTTTTTGCCTCAAACAGCTGTTTCTGAATTCGACAACACGGTATTACGGATCGATTTAAAACCAAAGAAAGAAGAAATAATATGAATGTTACTTAAATTACCATGATATTTTGGGTGTTTATTAATTACATCAAAAACGTTCAATGCAGATTGTCGATTTGTCTAGCTAAGTTAATTGAGAACATTTTCCAAAAAACCTCTATTAGGTTGGATTTGTCGTGCTAAAAATTAGATCCATGTCTATTACTGTGCGGCAAATAATGTGTTTGGTTGATTTAAGCGCTCTTAGGCAATTCAGAGAGGTCAAATTCAGAAGCAGCGCAACGCTTATGACATAGTCACTCCGGTATATGATACCTTCTCACACGTACGGCTGTCTTCGTGTACAAATATATCGTAACTATCGACAAGTATTATTTATTAACCAATGTTATATTCTAATTTTATTTAGCTTTAATATGTTGAATCATGACAAATATTTATTTTTTTATATAATTTACGCGTGATCATTTTTTTTTTGTGTAATTATTTCGCTTAGTTGTAAGTGTAACATACGTAGTTGGTGCATAATACTATAAATGATTTGACGATGAAATTTAGGTTTTAAGGGGAATGCTTCATTTTTAGTTTTCATGGACATATAAATTAGTTTGGTCGTATTTGCCCTCTATCTGAAAGACTATCTTTTATTAAATTAATGAAATTAAATTATGAAATTATTGTTGTGAATGAATTTGTTAATACGATCTCCAAAATTATAATGTAGGTAGGTGTTTTCAAAAAAGATCTAAATTAGAAACTTGTTCAAGTTGTAAGACTATTTATTTTCTTATGAAGTGGAATGCATATTTCAGTTTATAGTTTATTAGTTGGGCTCAAATCTGACTATAAACAGGGTGCGAATAAAATAATAGTTTAATCTTTTTTTCTGGTAGTTAGTACTTATTTTGGGAATTTATACTTATATTTGGATACAAAATTGAAATGTACCACTAGTTTTGGTTGCTACGTAGTTTAATTACGTATCATTATTATTCTATTTTATTTTTAGACAATTACTAACGGCAGCTGATGAACTCTAGATCACTGCAAATCAAATAATATTGTCGATTAAAACACGTATTTGTTTGAGAAGAAGAAATTAATGTTCCCTTATTTTCGGATATTATATTTTTCTATTGCGGGATTTTTAGCTTCGCAGTCAAAATTATGTTCTCATCGTCTCAGCTTGCCTATTTGTTTACACGCGGAATTATTTTTTTCTCCTTAGCTTTTTATATATTTTAGATGATTCCTTCTGATTAAATTGACCAAATCATATACTAAACTTCTAAACGATAAATCAATGTAAATAATAGTTCAATCTAATAATTCTATAGACCTTGTATTTCATAAAGATCTGCATTGTCAACTTTTTTCTTCAGTAATATTTAGTAGCAGTTAAAAAAATGTTGTATTACTCAAGCATAATAATAACGTCTTGTACATTAAATAATTACGTGTAAAGTGCCGGAAATGTTGTATGAAAGCTATTGATGTCGAAAATCGTTATTAAAGCATAATATGTATAGTCGCGTTCGTAAGTGCGAAATAATCCGTCGGGTGACTTGCTCGCTTCACAAATAAACCTTTTGCAAACATATCTTTCATGCGCAAGCCAATATAGTCCGTATGGATTTCACTTATGGCCGCGACAGTATCTATCTTACTTCTATTGATTCTATTATTTTTCCATAACCTTAAACACGATTCTTACTATTCTGAATACACATTAAGAACTTAAAACAAAAAAAAAAACTATTTTTTTTATATTGTTCGAATTACGTAAAATTTAATGTAAAAATCAAAAGTTCATTAATATGGCTTGAAATGTGATCGTCTTTTTAAATAAGAATAGGATGTTTAAGGCGGGTTAAGTGACCCATTTTACCAGGCTTGGCATGTAACGTATGCTAAAAATGTCTTCGGCTTAAATGTTCGCGCGTGTAATGTACCTTTACTTTGGCTGTATGGTTTTGTTGATAATATTATGGAGTGTTTTAAAAACAGGATAGTATCATACATAATAAAGATGAGAATTCAAAATCAATATTTTTGCAGTTTTATTTTGGCACCTGAAACTCTACCTAGGTGAAAAGTGGTACCTAAATTAAATTACATAACTGTAGCATGTATTTAAATAGTTTGTACTTTACCTGTTCTACAAATAAAACTATTTGAATTTGAGCATAATAAATCTTAATGTTGGTCTGAGCGAAGTTACATAAATATAATACTGGTGATTCATAATTTCAATAAAGCAAAAACATTTCACCCTTTTTACTAATTGAATGTCATCGACGAATTCGGTACTTATCTACTAGATTCTATAATCACCAGCGTCGAAATTTTACGTAGGTTATTAAAAAAAATCTGCTGTTTTATACAAAAGTGCAAAACCTACATGCTCAAAATGAATGGAACCGCAGATTTTTTTTAAAAAACTATTGTATTTTATAAATTAAGTTTCAGTTCTGTTTATCGTTAATTTCCAGCTGTCACAACAACCAGCCGCTACGAAGCGGAGCAAGAAGAGCTAAGCTCGAGCAGCTTCAGCTCAGCTTCGCGCGCTTCGCTCGACCCGCCCTCGTCACCAACGCCCAGCTGCGGTGGTGACAACCAGCTACATTTCCCAGGGGATTCCAGTAGCTCTGTATAGAAGGACTGAGCTTATGGGAGCATTGTTTGGTAACGGCACACATTTCTTATTTGGACAAGCAAAAGACGAAATGATAACAGAAAACTACGTGACTATAGAGGGGCAAATTAAATTAGTTAGCGAAACAGACGGGATAGGTCGATCCTCATCATGTCACTTGCTAATTAAATTATAGCACTAAAATGTTTTTTAGGTACGATTGCCTTCTCATAACAAAGGAATTATGTCAAACGAGGGTGTTTAACCAACTGGTTAGTCTTATGTTTCTCTGAAAACGTAAAAAGATACGTTATATTTATCTGAACTTGTAGCGGGCAAGACCATACTAAACTGACTCTGTTGGGCCAAAAACCAAGAAAATGGCCTTCAGTTAGACGCCAAAAACCACCGCCAACGCACGTCTTCCCCGTCACTGCACGAGAGCAAATGCCAAGCGGTTATCTTCAAAGCGTTTATAACGTACTATCACCAAACAATTTTCCCACATATAGCTATTGGATATGTATTATAATATGAGGAAGAACCGTAAAGGGAAGAACTGAATTAGTAGAAGCACTCGCGGCTTGATCTTTAAACTATTTTTTTCTCTCCATAATTAGTTATGGACACTTGGATACGAATCCAACCTAATTTACAGAATTGTGATCGGCTAATTTTAATTCATTTATTTCAGATAAATTACAATAATATTTTTAGTAGCTATCATAACAAAACTATCGTAAAAGTATCATAGCTATTAAAAAGAATGCAAAACTAGACACACAATAATAGAAACATAATATTGGATCAGAACCGCACTACTCCAATGCTCCATGAGGGAGCAATCTGCATCCATTCTCCCTCCAACAAGCTACAGGAAGCTGTTGGGCTGCCCCGTATGCGGCACATCGCTTGAAAGCCATCCACTTGAACGTCTGCAAACATACCCGAAGCGCTACAAAAGCGTGGCAACGCCATCAATATACTGAACGCGTTATTGTATTGAACACGCAGGGCACTCTAATGAAGTTTGTATCTTGGGAGTAACGCAGTTTGGTTTCACGAGGACATGTGGTACATTGCAATTAAAACTGAAAGAAAACCGGAATAAGGTTTAGAAAAAGCGTCTCTCGTGAATTACTAATTAATTATGGTTAGATTAGTGCGTTAGGTTGCGCTGGAACCTAAGGATTTATATTGCATATTTTTATTTTGGACAAAATGCTAAGTCGCTTTTTATCATTATTATGGCTTAGAATTCTTAAATTTGAATAAAAATGATTTATGACTTGAAGATATCGATAGATCGATTTAAAGATTTATATTGCGGGGAACTAACTGTGTGTGCTAATATCGACTTTGAGCCTTTGTAACAAGGTTGATATTCGTAGACACGTTTAGAGAGGTAAGTTGTTGACAATATAGATTTGTTTGCGAGATTAAGAGTAGGAAAGAATATAAAAGTATTTAGATTTGGCTTATGCGTGCTAGAAATTGGCTTGGAAAAGAAAGAAGGTAATTTAAATATTCACAAAGTTAGAATTATATAGCAATTTTATAATGATCTTCATACTTATATCGATATTTTATTTATATTATTAATATTTGATGTAATTTAGAGTTAAGTTTCAACTTTTCACAGTTAAATGTTAGTTTTAAGCCTAGTTCTCTGAATGTATCAATTTTAAAAGTGTTTAGTGAATTATAAAATCTTTTTATATGCTTCTTGTTGTACGATTTAAATAGTTGAAACATTGTTTACTTAATAACTACATCGTCTGTGCATGGTAGTATAACATTCGCATCACAATAACAATATACTTTATTTCTATTAAGTTTTATAGCCCCTTGCAGTTGAAGATTGGATTATGTGCATATATAGGGTCAAATTAAATTAGCTAGCAATACTTCCCACGGGTATCGATATCGAAAAGTAACGAATGACGAAAAACTATTTTTATTCATAATTCGAACTTGGTTCAAAACTTTAAATGACACTGTGACACGTACATTAAGGCAACCAAATGACTGTAATGTTTCGGTTTTTCCACGAAAAATTACAATAGCGATGGCCGAAGGTCGATGCCCGTAATCGGTGAGCAAACCGCGTTGGCTGGGTAAGCGTATATCGCTCAGCTGTTTTTTATTCAATAGTTTCGTTACCAATACCATCACGTGGGAAAAAGATTGTCAGTTAATTTAATTTGACTTTGTATATGAATCATAGGTCACTCGAACTAAACTTTGAGCAGTATTTTTTTTAATAAAAACATACCATTTCTATCAAGAAAATAAAGTATTGGAGAGTTGGATCCAATATCATCTCGCCATTTTTTTTAAAATAATTTCATTCTTTAGCTGCATATTAGAATATAATCATTTAACTTCAATATTTTGGATCGTGTGATTCAACATTATTGCATTTGTTTACCGTGACTGTGATATGTAGAAATTATAGAGCTTGCGTAGAATAACCTTGGAAACATTTTCTATTATGAGTCCGAAGACTCCACTCGCATATTTCGTTATTCATTCTGTTATTTATACATTCCATAGGGTCTTCATATGAGCACAATAGCCAGGCAGCTAGCTGTCCTATAATTGGCCATTTAATATTATTCTGTAACTCGACAATTTAAAGAAAAATAATGTCAGAGATCATTTTCTTCAAAACTGCACGCCCTTAACAATCATTCGTATACAAATATCAGTATGCAACAACCAGTGGAGAGGCGAGTAATTTTTAAATAGACGATCTCTATCATGATAAGATTAACAGTGCTGGGTAGTGAACGAATTTTCGAAAAGAATGAATTTAAAAAATAATTTGAATTAGTCTTAAAATATTCATCATGTTCAAGAACAAAATTATATTCACTCCATTTACTTTTTTATAAACGTGAAGTCGATCATAACTTATTGTATAAGTTAAAATTATTACACTCAATTAAGGCAATGTACTTAAGTACATTATAAAGTTAATTAAATGCTCATTGTTTTTATCTCACGTCATTAAAAAATAATTCGTCAGAAACTGGTACGAATACTGATACGATCATAGTCCGAAGTATAAGCGGCTGAGAAAGCTTGTAACTGCAACTGATTGGAAATTAGAGCTCATATGAAGACCTTAATTTCATGAAATAGTTTGACATGGTAATGGGAACTGAATTCTTTGACGTCAGTTTGGTAAATTGTATCTCTGTTTTAAGGTCGATATTTGTATGTCCGTATTAATCCAGTCTGACATCAAGGAATGAACCCTCTCAAAACACATCATCACAAAACCTTACTATCGGATGTAGGATCAAATCGCTTCCGTCAAACGTCTTCCTTATTTATTGATTCCTAAAAACTTTCCATTCGGCTTAGTGGGCGTATGAATGTATTTATTAATTTATGCCGTTTTCATGCTGTATTTGCAACATTCTATTTTGATAAATCGATGATGTCAATGTCAGCCCAGACCAACGAAGCTAATTATTCAGTACCAGTTGAAAATCAACTTTTAACTGATTGTGCATAAGGTTAAAATTGGTATATCTTTAAAAATCCGGTGGTCTGGGCTACTAACTTACAAATTAGGTCACAGTAATTTTGATTTATCTTGTAGTGACTAAATATTAGGTATAAGTTTTTGTAACCCGAGTATTTTAATGTGAGAAAATTCAAAATTAGCAGTTTTAAGTATATTTTAATGAATGTAGCAGAAAACCGGTTTTTATGATATTGGTGATTTAATTTAATGTAAGTTCTGATACCTAAAGAAAACAAAATAGCATATGAAATGTTATGTCAAACGAGTGAACTTTATTATATTTTTGACATTCTGATTATCAGAACTAAGCGCGAGTGTATTATTATTTATTTTTAATTATTAACATCAAAATTGTAATTGGATAACGATTAACATTTTATTACTTATAAATTGCTGGTTTATCTAGTTGTGTAGTCATTGGGGGTATTTAATACAGCTGATATTTCTGTGGACCTGTTTGAGTGAAAACTTGTTGGGAGGCCGGAACAAATATTATAAGCCCCTTTTCATACGTTTCGGTAAGACAGCGGTTGCCGGATAACCGGCGCCGGATACTCGATCGGCAATGTATTGGCAAGCCATTCAAATTGTGCTGGTACATACGTATGAAAGCTACCATATTATCCATGCACCACTGGGCCTTCAGATAGTGTCTAAACAGACTTCGAACCCAAATCGGCCGGAGCAAAGACAATCTCCACAGATGGGGGTTCATGGAGGGCTCGAGGTCTCAAGTGTGTATGCGGCACCTCCCCACATACAATGGCCCACCTTCCACTCTTCGCCGCATTCCCTGCAACCTGTGCATTTGATGATCTTATGACTAAATTAGTGACAGGAGTTCGCGCAGCTGAATTTTTGAGTCAAAGATGTTTGAACTTTTGCCATTGATACGCTAAGAAAAAAGCAGCCGGATTGTCTGAAAACGGGCTTAGTGGCGCCTTTTTACACGCTTACGGTACAGGGGGCCTATTCGCTAAGTCCGTCAACGAAGATAATGGTCCGTCCGAAAAGAGTCCGATACGTCGGAATGAACTCTACTCCCGACTAATTAACTTTTTCGGACGGGCAAAAACACATTGGAAGTAAGGACAACTGTCAAATCGTGTTGTCATCCATTCTTAGTTCGGGCCCCGAACTAATCTTATGTTACATGTTACGGGCCTTACGTAATTTCGGCCGAAACTACGGATTTCGCGCTTAGAGAGTAGACCTCCAGTATGTCCTCTTAGGTTCGTTGGTAGTCCATAAATGTATTAGCTGTGTTACATTTATTTTGTTAGGGTAGTTTAATGGGTAGGTTGCAATTAAAAGATTTTTGTATGAAATTATCTAAAATTAGCGAATGCGTGTGCGATTATGAAACTCCCAAAAATTAGACTGACATTAAACGTTTTGGATTCCACCGGGTTAAGATTTTGTATATCCGAAACTTTAAAGGAAACAATAGTTATTCTTGAGATTTCAATAATTCGCTTTAATTGAAATGTTTTATTAATAAACGCGATATTATTCGTGATTATTAATATTTATTTATTAATCGCAAATAATTATTTAATTACACTTCGAACTGCGTTTTACTTAATAATACTTTTAATACTATACCTTCACATTTTTTATCTCGATTATCATAACTACGAAATAGGGTTTAGAAAAATAGTTTTTTCTTTATTATCTGCCTAGAAACTTGCATAAAAAATGCTTATCACGCATATTAATATAGGAACATTTTTATACAGGAGATAGAAGTCACATTTGTATCTATAAAAATATGTCTTCAATTGTTTTAAGATATAGAATATTGCTTAAAGAGAACGTTGATGCTGTTTCAATTTTCTGTTAAATAAAAAACTTGACGAGATTAGCTCAAGTTACCATTACAGTATGATAGATTCTTGGACGCACTAGAGGCTTAAGAACCGAAGCTTTCATTAAAAAGTAGGTTGCAAAAAATCGAGCTCTTTTGTTTGATGGAAAAAGTTGCATGTTTGAAAAAAGGTTTCGTTGTGTAAAACAATCCTTTTCGCATATTTAACCCGTCTACCTTCAAATAGAATGAACAGGCATTTTCTGGGCGACGCTCGATCCATCATAGACCTCATCAATCGCTTTCCATCGGGCGTGATCGAGGTCAAGACCAGGCCCATTTAGTATTTTTTTTTTTTTACATGATATTTTTCAAACTACATGACTACATACTTATAACAATCTTACAACAAAACATGTTTTTTTTTGTAACGTACTGTATTTTGTAATTATAATAAGAACTTTATTATTTACGCAATTCTACGTTGTATACTTTTTTAATTGTAAAGAATTGAAATGTGAAAGGTACAGTTCGATAGGTACGTGTTCTTTTATAAAACTAAAAAAGAATGTCTACTAAACTGCATTTTTAGTTTGAACTAAGTTGTTATTTACTCTGTATTTGTGTGTTTATTATTTTATGCTTTTGACTTTAAAATCGCTAATGTATCTGACTGTACCTTCAAAAGTATGTTTTTTTTTCTCAAGTGAAACGCGAAGGCGGCAATTCGATAATTGAGAGTGAAAGGAGGCTATATTAGGATCAAAATCCAAATTGCACTGGGTCGGGCCTGTGTAAAAAATATGATTCCCTCGTCGGGGAAGTCTTCGTTATCGTTTTATACCATGCCGCCGAATCTCTACGACTTACTCGTACCATGGCCTAAAAACCTACTATGAAAAAAAAAACCTTTTCAAGTGTTCCTATAACAATTTTTTTGTATAGATATATATTGCAAAATGTTCACCTTTCATTTATTTTCGCCAATCAGTAGTGTTATAATATATATTTGATTAAAAATGTATAAAACTAGATTTTTCAACTTTAAAAAAACGAAGGATTGGTCGTACATTTGGCGCAATAGTAAAAATTATAAGGAGGACCACCCGACCAGGGTAACATATTTTTTCGCTGCCCGGGATTGGGTTTTGGGCTCAACTTTGTATAAAACGTGATGTCTCCTTTGAAGGATGCATTACGTTTAGGCACATTTCGTTATATGAGGGAGAAGAAAGATAAAACTCTATCCATCTCTCACTCTCAATCTCTAATTCTTTATTTTAAGAAGTTTCACTTATCACGTGTAAGAAGACGCGCGCAATTTTTTTATATTATATATGTATGTTGTTTAAATGTTTGTTGAAATTATTTTGTTTCCAATCGAGGGTAGTCTTTTTTTCAGGCCATAATGAGGTAGTCAGTACTGTAAAATTATTGTAGGTATTTGCTATACACTATAATATAGCGTGTCAAAATTATGATGATGATTCAATATTAATTCGGCAAAAGTGTAATAGTAATAGATGTTACTGACAGGAATTATTATAATAACTGATAAAAGTGTTTAAGTTTTAGATCAAACTCCTGTGACAACTGTAATTTAGCTAAAAATTGAGACCTAAATTACTACAATAAGTCAGTATCTTAATCTTGATGCCCTGGTGCCGTATTATAATGTTCTGATACCATGATTCCATTGCGAGAGAGAGACGGAGCTATACATGACTGATAGCACCATCCTTTTTTCAGACTGGAATCATGATGGCATTAATACTTCATATTAGTAGTAGTGAATTTTATTCCTGTCAGTGACTAGCCTAAAATCAGTGTGGATATCGCCAAAATTATGAAAATCGTGAGAATTCACTAAAGTGACAAATTAATGTTTTTGGGAGAGAATTATTGTGATGGTTGGATGTGATAAGGCTATATGTTAGCTAGCCGTAGAAATATTTACAAATGTAAGCTAAATTCCTATATTTTATTAAGACAATTAGCATGTAAAAGTTTACGTTTGTAAGACATGAATACCAATAAATCGATTCTCAAATATTTATTTGCCTTTCATTTACATAGCATAACATCACGCCTGTAATTCCTGAAGGGTTAAACAGAGGTATACCTAATAGTACACGTACATTTCGCCAGTTATATTTGAGTCCCATGTAATAGTACACGTACATTTCGCCAGTTATATTTGAGTCCCATGTAATAGTACACGTACATTTCGCCAGTTATATTTGAGTCCCATGTAATAGTACACGTACATTTCGCCAGTTATATTTGAGTCCCATGTAATAGTACACGTACATTTCGCCAGTTATATTTGAGTCCCATGTAATAGTACACGTACATTTCGCCAGTTATATTTGAGTCCCATGTAATAGGGGTCGAGCTTTTAATTGGACTTAAAAATTGAGTTAAGTATGCCATCTAGAGGTGGTCGTTGAATCAATAAACTGTTTTTTTTAACGACTTCATTCGTCAACGAGATAACTGTTAATCAACAATGAAAAAACAGGTTGAAAATATTAGCTGTTAATTTACGTCAACGCACAATACGCATTCGTTCAATAGTTATTATTTTATTCAGTTCCAAATAAAACCAGTTCTAAATAAAATGCTGCTAATGCTGTTAATTTACGTCAACGGCTCAACGGATTATTCCACTATAATTTAATTAATTTCTGAGAATCAACTAGTATGCGAAACGAATACTTCCGAACGATACCGAACATCGTATATCAAATTAATTATTTGCAAAAAAATTGTCAATGATTGAAAACGTTCACTTAAATTGACGCTATATTCTACTGATTGAACATTCAAAATCTGTTAATAATTTAACAGCTTTTTTAACCTGTTGACCATTGATGATTAACAGTTAAATTATATTAACCAAAAAACCATCAATGACCCACCTCTAATGCCATCGTACTCCTGAGGGTCGAAACTATCATGTAGTGAAAACCCTATTTTTAAAATGTACACGGAAACTAGTTTTTCTCGCTACCCCGACTCAACCCACAGTATGAAGAGCACATAAAATGTCAAACTTCAAACGCCCTTAACTCAAAAGTGACTGTGTGAATTGAAAAAAAGAAATAAATTGTAACTGTATAATGCATTTATATTTTTAATATTCAAAACAAACAACAAAATACAATAAGTACTTTTTAGGCACCAGTCTCAGTTAGTATTTGAATAAATATAATGTGTAAAATAAACGTATAAAATATTACAATACTAAAAATATGTATATAAAAGTATAGTTGCTTATTATATCACAAAATGTGGAATGTAAGTACATAAAAATACTGATTTACAAACTGATAGATATGTTAACGCTTACATCTCATATAAATATTTAAATAACTAAAGTAATCAAGTAATTGCTTGAATATATCGAAATGATTCACTATTTATAATATTCTTTCCTTAATAATTAGCTACTTTTAAACATTATCTGGGGCGTCGACGGAATAAATTCCATATCGTGTAAATACATAGAATTCAATAAGTACTGTATAAAATCTAATATTTGAGAACCTACCTAATAATAACATGCGGTGACGATACTTTTTATTTAACTTTCATAATATATTAATACAGATTCATTAACATCGAGATTCTTGTTGGCCAAGATTCATTGCTTTGACCGTGTCCTAACCGAAAGCGACTATCGTATGAATACGCGATCGTTTGGTAAATATGTAAGTTCCACGAAAAATTATAAAAACAGCTGATTGAACTACGTGCGCCTTTCTTCATAGTTTTGGTATAATCCATTCGGTTAGGACGTGGCTTAAACATTTTTTTTTCGTAAATGAATTAAGTCTTACTCTTCTATAACTTTAGTGAAAGTTTATGGATGGAATGTAGAAATACAAATATTCACATAAACAAATAAATAACATAACAGTCTATAGACTGAGTATACTTAGGTATAACTTTTTGAGCTGAAACAGATTCATACATAATACTGTAAGCTAACGATTTAAGTACATAATCGAGCTTTGCCGTTTTCTAATAAAATATTCTTGATCTGTGCAAAATTCCCAATGATATGGCATTCTTAGTCTGAGACCTATTTATTGCATACATTTTACACAGCACAGATTTATTAATTTTATTCCTATAGTATTGCAGATATTTAAATAAGTGTTTTATTAGATAAATGAATGTACCATGCCGATTATTGTTTAACTTCAAAACCTATCTTAAAAATAAATTTATCTATGTCATCATTGCTATTCATTTTTTAATAATAATCTCTCATGTTATAATAATGTTGCATACCTAATATAAGGTAGATTGTACAGACGCCAGCACATCAACCTACCCCAAACTGTCAAGTTTTCTCAATTGAACATGAACCATAAGCTTATGTGATAAAGTTGAAAATCTATCAAAAATAAATTACAGATTGGGGTAGCTTGATGGTTTGGCGTCTGTACAAGATCAACCATATTTTAACTGTCATCTTATTTATTCTATCTATGCAAATATTTTTTTCATTACTTTCGCCTGTTGTCTCCGTCGCTCAACTGTCCAACTACAAGTGCAGGATAGAGACGGGAACATGTCTAAGGCAAAGCACAAGGAAAGTAACTGTTAAGTACAGTTCCCTCTGCAAATGCGGTGTTGATGATGGTACTCTGGACCGTATTTTCATGTCCTTCAAATTCCCAATCTTCTGATTTGTACCTTAAGCTTTCCAAAATTTAAATCGCCCTCCCTACTAACTTCCATTGCCTCTCGACTGTTCAATCATTTAAAATGATTATGATATAAAAATGTAGTCTGGGGTGGCAATAAATAATAACTATAATTTTGTAAATATCTGTGCAGTTTTATAGTAGAGTAATAATCATCTATACAGGGTGTTAAACAAATTGCGTGCCATAGCTTCAGGGTGAGTTCAGTATTGTTAAGGGAACGCGTAAAAAATAAAAATAAAATACCTTTAAAAAAGTTAAACGCAATGAAATACCTACGCCCGAACACTTCGATAACGCCGTGTGAAGGATAGGTAATTCGGTACGAAAATTACAATTCCAAGTATTTCTTCTTTCTACTTTAGCGTGCTTACTTATTTCCTTCAAAATTAAAACCTACAAATTAATAAATCTTGTTTAACTAGTAAGTATTCAGCAGCAGTAGAAGAACGAGTAGGTATTTTAAACGGAATCAAGTAGGTAGGTATTTACAATGAATTAAAATCAACTTATTTACTCACTCACTAAAGCACTAGGAAGTGGTGAAGGGCGGGCGTTTTTTGGGGGGACTGTCTTATGTAATTTTATTTTGACGTTCAAAAAGAGCTGACTCTCAGCCTAGTTTGAATAAATGACCTTTGATTTGATTTGATTTGTTGAAAGTTATTACAACACAACGTTTTTCACTTCGTAAAGTTATTGGTATTAGGTACTTACTTATCTATCATCAGATACATATCATAGATAGTTTCGCGGTACACCACACAATATTGTTTAAAATCGAAGTCGTACAGTTATTGAAATCACCTCTTGAAATCGCCAAAAGATGTAAAAACATTAGTCAGATATTGGTGCCGATTCTGTTGGCACAAAATTCTCTAAACTAAACTAAAAATCACCAAAATTTAGTTTATTCCTGTCAAACGACGATTTCCTATTCTGAAATTGACCAAAGTGACACAACTTAACTATATTTTAGTTTGACAGCACTAAGATTGCACTGAATTTTTAATTTAGTGAAGATGGTAATTTTGCTATTCTGAGTTTGCCGTTTTTCACCAAAAATTTTGACTATATTAGTTTTTCTAACTAAATCTGACGATTTTTAATCGCGATTAAAAATGTGTGGAATAAAACTAGTGGTCATGAACTAAAATTCACACCAACACTTCGACTTCAGTTGCAAAAACAGTTCTGATCTTTTTTTTCTTTTCGTCTGCTTATATCTCGAAAACGGTGTGTCCTATCGCAAAAATGATGATAATTTCGACCCCCTTTAATAAACCCGCAAGCCCCATATTCTCAACATGTAGGTAATATTTTTTTTATTTTCCAAACAAAAAGTTAAAAATTCCATATAAAAAACGTCGAGGCTGCCCCCCTGCGCACGCTTCATTCAGCTCTTCAAAAAAATCATTGCGTAGGGCACACAAGTACCACGTTGCGAAGCCAAAAGAAAAAAAAAACACCACCTGCAGGCTTGGCACGACAACCGTAGAGAAGCGTTTTGTCGACGGAAGACTAGACAAAAATGACGTTTCCGTGTAGACAGTTGTCAATTTTTCACCGAGAAATGTAGACAAGCGATTTCTATTCTACAGTAGAGTAGAAATAAAAAGCGTCATGCTAAGCCTGCAGGAATCGCGATTGTCAAATTCGATTTTAGTTCTGTCAAAATTATTTTTTAGTTTAGAGATTATTTTTTGCAGAATAGCTTTAAGATTCTCATAGTCAAAAGTAAGGAATTTTAGTGATAATTTAGTTAGTTTAGTTCGGTGTACAACAGAATCGGCACCAATGTGATTTAAGACAACGAATGTGCTCAAAACAAACGAAACTTGTACGTTCCTGATTCAACAACATTTTACGTGCCATTTTTATCGCCAAATCGAAGTTTTTAATTTATTTTTCCCGGGTTCCTTTATCGATACTGAACCTACCGCTAAGCTATGGCACGCAATTTCTGTAACACCCTGTATATATAAAAATAAATCCCTATTTCCCTTGGTCACGCATCACACGTGAACGGTTGGACCAATTTTGCTAATTATTTTTTTGTTGTGTTTGTTATTGTCAGGAGAAGGTTGTTTTGAAAGAAAAAATTTAGAAAGTTGCGCGTAACATAAGAAAATTTTAGAAAACTTAACAACCATGTTAATTTTTCTAATATTATACCAATGCGAATTCAATAATATTCATAGTTAAGACAGGACAACGTCTATCTGTCGGGTCAGCTAGTTGTATATAATTTTATTTTTAAACATGCTACCTAACAAAACTTCTTTTGTCCTTTCCGCTGCTAACAAATAGGTAAGTACTATCAAAAGGCAATATTTTTGACGGCTCATCTTACTGTGCTGCCTATGTGCTACATGACATTGTCAGTATAGTCGACATTGGCTCAGTTGCCAAAAAGGAAAAAAAACTTTTAAATAGGTACTTAGTGCCAATGCACGTGCTAAATAGATCTCAGCTTAAGACTCAAGAGAATCGATTCGCTGATAGTAAACCCACTATGCTTAGTGGCAGATGATCAAAACCTTAGTAAGTAGCCCAAAATAGTCATAACATTTTTTTTTACATTGGTTTTTTTGCACAGAAGTCAATAAAAAAAAAACATCAAACAAAAACTTACTCCTCCTGTCATACACACCGTATACCGACTCTCACAATAAGCACATCATCTTTCACAAACCCATTTCTAATTACCTCACTGACAACTGCATATTCCGTATAGCCGAACCCTCTAACACAAATCTCTGCTGAAGGCTTCCGGAAGGCTATTAACGAGGAATTTGACATCATAGTGTCTTTCTGGGTTAACTCTGGGTTGTATTGGTTGATCATGGAGAAGGATATTCGACCGTTGAACGGCCAGTCGAGACAGTCATCATTTTCTGTCTTCATTAGATGCACGTGGAGAGCGAAGCAGTGGGGGTTCTGTGGTGAGATGTTCAGGCGGACGCAGAATCTAAAAAAGAAAAGTTTCATGATTTTTTTTTTGCGGTTGCCTTCTCCATTTCCCAGGCTATTTCTCTGCCAAATTTTATGACGATCGGTTCAGAAAACAGAACGGAACAGAAAGACATAACAAAGAATTACTTTCGCATTTATAATATTAGTAGGGATTACAATGACATGACGCGCTCTCGTGGTATCTCCGGTGTCATTTAGCCAACCAAATATTGTTGGTAGCGCGACTTAGCCGCAACACAACCTAAAGAATCAGCGCAGAGAGTCCTATCGTGGAATCGAAAAGTTGAAGTAATAAAACGGCTAAAAAGGCTCAAACAAAGCGTAAAAGCAACCGAATTTCATGAACATTATGTGATCAGATAAAATATCACATCAAAACCGTTTTGGGTCGTTGCTTTGAACCTAGGCAGGCACTTTACAGTGTGTAAATTGTTTCATCACCACTGCTCTCAAAAAAAAATCGAAGACATGGGACATTTACCAACTAGCACTGGGCCCGCGTGGTGGATTACAACCCACACCCTCTCACAGGGAGGAGGCCTGTGTCCCAGCAGTGGGAACATGACACTAACCGTTTTGGGAGCTAGCATTGTCATTCCCAGCCTAATTTAATAAAATAAATTTAGAATACAGAATACAATCTTACCTATACCCATTAGGCGACGTATAAAACCCTGGACTATACAACATCTTGTAGTGATCCTTTAACATTGCATCCAACCTTGCTTTAAAGTTATCAATCTTCCACACATAGTTGCCCATACAGTATCGGAGCAACATATCATTGTTCTGTTTCATCTTGGCTACAGCGAAGGCTGACAGCTGTTTCGACATGTTGGCTATTACTATGTCTTGTTCACGGTTCCTTTGTTCTAGGACTACTACTCTTTCATATAAGGCCCTGAAATTGTTAAGTTAGACGGTTAATTGAAATATTAAATAGTGCTGGACATACCAATGTGGCGCGAATTTGGTGACGCTTTTGTTTATTTGATTGCGTATCTGACGATGGGGTGATTTAATTGATTGCATTCAGGCAATGTTCAGTGGCCCTAGTGTGAGTTTTATTTATCGCTCCGATTGGTCCGTCACCGTTTCAGGGCCAAATGGAGCGCCAAACGCGCTCGATGCGTTCGATAGAGATGGTAAAATGAAAATCACACTAAGGCCTCAGTAGTTAGAGAACTTCTATTAGAATGGCATGTTTAGCTAAGTACAACATAGGTACCAATTTCTGCTACAAAACAGCATTCCTGTGTTTTAGTTTGATAGTTAAGTGTCTTAGCAAGACAAATGAGAAGTAACTTTTCTAAAAGGCCACTTATCGACAGGTGTTTCAATTTCAGGTTTCAGCAACGCTTAGTTTTAAAGATCCCGGTGGCCGCGCGCCGCGCGTTACTCTGCGTTTCAATGGCGCGGCCACGTTCAAACCCTTATAACTTTTTTACCATAACTTTGTCAAATTTATGGTTTAGGGAATCAACTTTTACAAATCTTGGCAAAGTTTTTTTTTTTAATATCGTCGTGGCCGCGCCATTGAAACGCACACAAAAATAATGAGTTGCTGTGAATTTATCCTGAATGCCTTTCCCCTTCAGTTTCAGGGCGTATGATCCGCCTACCTTAATTTCTATACGATAGAGACGATATGGTTATTAAACTACAGTATAGTAGTAATTACCTTATAAGAGCACTAGTATTATTAAGCGGCGCAGA
Source organism: Antitype chi (assembly GCA_947359405.1). Classification (NCBI taxonomy): domain Eukaryota; kingdom Metazoa; phylum Arthropoda; class Insecta; order Lepidoptera; family Noctuidae; genus Antitype; species Antitype chi. The sequence goes on along the minus strand of OX375817.1, from coordinate 17,892,130 downwards.
CGCAGCTTGGTTGCCATCCTTATCAGGCGCCTCCCACAACGTCATCGCCTCTTGTTCTTTAGCGTCGATGCTCGCGTTTGACATGTCATTGTTGATTTTCATCTCGGAGTAGGCATTCATAAGGAGCTGGAAATTTTATAGTAAACAAGGTAGTTAAGATTTTTTTTTTATTGCTGACATTCTATCTTGCATTTGGAATTTCAAAATAAATATTATGAGCTTTTTTAAGCACTGTAACTTCAAACTTAACCTAATTTGCACTAGCATAAAGTTGATATTTATTTTGAAACATGGAATTCAATATGGAATAGTAATCATCATTTGCAGTAAAATGGTCCTAAATAAATGTGATGGTTGCAATGGAATTTGAACTTTGTCTTATACCATATTAAGTTATGTGTTCTCAAAACTGAGATCAATTTAAAAAAAGTAAGGGAAAGTAACTCACACTCATATGTTTCTGCACATCAGTCTGAGCATGTTGATTCATGTCTTCCTGGCTATCAAATGTCTCCTTACACCCCACAGCTTGGAAAGAACACGGCACTTTGATCTCAGGCTGTGAAGATGTCTCTGGTTGGTTGTACTCGCAGGCTGCTATGTGTGCGTCTAGGTCTAATGGCGTTACTTTTACTGTGCAACCTGAAAACATAAGAGCATACTATGTATAATACAAACTGGACAAACTTATGGGGCCATAGACTTTCCAGTTAGTTCCAGCATAGTTCTTGGTAACCAGTCCACTTTAGCCACCCAAACCTTTAGGTAGTCCATATTTTTTTCTGTATCCATCAGCATCATACACCAATGGGGGTTGTCCTTCGGTGCACTTGTATAGTGCATACTGGGATAACCGACGGTTGCTGCTGAATTTAATTCCAATTGTCTAATAAGCCTCTGCGAGCTGGCTTTGGCCCTGGTATGCCTTCCAAAGGACCGGGATGCTATGGTCCTGAGATAATATGTTACATTCCGTCCCACTTAAGTAGTTTAAGAGTATTTCTCTCTCATATATATTTAAATTGTGCATAACTTTATTATAGTTTAGATGCTAATGTTCTGTCTGCACTAAGCGAGGGCGCACACACATCTCTCCAGCTAAATAAATAAAACAGAGGAAATTATAACTGTGTCTTTCATTGGTTCTCAAAACCCAACAGTGTAGAAGTAAGTATCTGCTTGAACGTTTTTACAGCACACACTTGAGAGACTATTTCTCCCAAGTTTATGGTGGAATATTTTTTTTTATAGTTATAGTTTTAGGTGAGCAAAATGTTCATGTAGAGATCTAATTTGGCTTAGCTGAAGCGCAGTGTGGCCTAGTGAGTTTAAAAGAAATAGTCCTTTAATAGTAGAAATAGTCAGGTAAAAACACATTGGGAGTCCCTACTCATGTCCCGTCTAGCCGTCCATTCGGTTCATACTTAGGCCAGGCCACAAACTAATCTTATGGCCATAGATGACGCGAAGTTGGAATCATTCATAACTTTGGCTGAAACTATGGATTTCGAGCTTAGGGAGAAGACCTCCTTTATGTTTTGAAGGTTGGTCAGGGATGTATACTATGTTCATATTTCACAAGTATACCTTTTTGGGCATATAATGCTGATTATTATTGGAAGGTAAAAACTAAATTCTTACCTTTATTAGAGAATGGGCAGTTCATTCTTTGTTCTTGTATCTCCCGTTTGGTGTAGTTGTCAGGAAATATATCCACCTTCATACTTAGGTTTATATTGTCTATAGGGCAGTGACCACTGTTCCTGAAAATACAAATAATTCACTTATTAAACTAAGAACTGTCCTGAAGAAATGATTCATGAGAACTTATTATTGATTTTAAAAAAATCCAAAAATCATTTTTTTTATTATTTACAGGATGGCATTTGGCCACTATCTCACATGCTGTTTGAAAGAATGCTTGTGCTTGTTATTATTTATATTCTTGAAACTGTTAGTCTATCGTCTTCTAGTTCATCCTGCAATGACTAAATGCTTGTTCCTACACATTCCTTCACAAAAAAGGAAACATTGGCAAAGAGCCAGCGCCATCACACAGTCACTTGACAAGTAACTGATGTCAAATACACAATATAGGTGTTTTGGTTTATATAACTTTCATTGTTATTTTAAAATATTAAATAACATTCTCTTGATGTTTACCTTTCTTTAAACAATAATATGTTATGCTTGAACAGCCAGGTGTAGGCTGTGCATGTTCAGGAAGAAAGTTACAAAGTAATAAACCCATTCTTGTGGAAATCCCACACTGAGACCAATACCTCTGAAGTTGTGATTGAAAATAGTTAAAAAAATTGTAAATTTGTCAGTCTTACCAAGCTTCATAAAATACTTAAGTACAACAATTTAAGTTGGGTTAGTTAAAGCTGACAAATTATTATACAGGAAAATTTTAACCAGTTCATGGTGACAGATTGCACTGGTTAATTTTATCCTGTATTTCTTCTCATAATAGTTAGATATATGCTACAAAACTTACTGCAACCACGAAGTTATACAGCCTTTGCAGAACTTATGTCCACATGTAGTAATGACAGGATCTCGCAACCAGTTGAGGCACACGGGACATTCATAGCGAGACTCTGGCTGATTACTGAGCACTGTCTCATTCAGTGCCTGTATGCCCATTGGCTGTCGAAAAGAACAAATTATGAATGATGTTTAGGTATACTAAAGTTTCGAGGAATGAGAGAAAAAAAAAGAGTTTAATTGTCTCTTAATAATACCAGTAATATTTTGCTTAATCAAATTTCGAATTGATATTGGATTCAACGGTTCGAGCTTGACCTTGATCCTATAAAAAAAAACCTCAATAACAAATTGCTGACCATGAAAAAGTTTCAGTAGTGTTTGCAAATAAAAATGTTACACGTTGTTCTTACCGCTATTCCTTCCGAGGCATCTTTACTCCTGTCGCGATCCATTATCACATTTAAACTTAAGAATAACGAGCAATTAATAGTTCGTTAATAAAATTACTTCCAACAAGTGGTACAAAACTGCCAAAACATCATGCAAATGAAAATGACAAGACTGGACTGACTGGATGACATAAGCATGACCCTACGGATGACACAATGGCCACATTCCGAATAAGAAAAATAGCGCTGTGAGCGCTCACATCAATAATTTGCGTTCCGATATAGATATCACGAATATGGCAGCAAAGAACTGTCATTTTTGTCAACAATACGGAACGCTCGTGAACGCGCTAACAGTGCTCACTTAATGTTAAAACCTAATTAAACCAAAACTTGTATACATCACAAATTTCGTCTTATTTGGTTAGGCGGCGACTCTAGCCAGACGCACTATATCCAAGTTAGCTAAAGTTAGGAAACGATTCAAAAAACAAAACGGCACAACTGTCATTTTTGACAGCGCTCACAGTGATATTAAGGTCACATTCCGAATAAGAAAAATAGCGCTGTGAGCGCTCACATCAATAATTTGCGTTCCGAGATAGATATCACGATTATGGCAGCTAAGAACTGTCATTTTTGTTAACAATACGGAACGCTCGTGAACGCGCTATGCTCACTCAATGATAAAACCAATTTACACCATATAAAACTTGTGTACACCACAAATTTCGTCTTCTTATTTGGTTAGGTGGCGACTCTAGCCAGAAGCACTATATCTAAGTTAGTTATAGATATGATATGATTCAAAACAAAACAGCACAACTGTCATTTTTGACAGCGCTCACGGTGATATTAGTATTACGCATGGTCGGCGTTATCGCAAGATGGCGCATGTCATGACGTCATCTATGACGATTCACGGGACATCGTTATCGCGCTCACGCCAATTCGGAACGGGTGTGAGCACGCTCAAATCGATATTATCGTATCTCGGAACGTAGCCAATGTGGTTTTGACTTGACAGATTTCTGACATGATGCAACAGATATCGAAAATAGCGGCAAATAAACAAATTCAAAAAGTTTAAAATGATTTTTTTTTTTATAATTTTGGAAAAGTAACCTTTTCCCTATAATTATAGACTTAAAGGACTTCTTGAAAAAGTTTTAGGTTAGGTGGGTCGTAGCCGTAGACAGAGAATAGCTATCGGTAAACACAGGCTCCGGTCCGTATCGGTTGCACCGTTGCACGCATACTCAACGTTAGTATTCTTAAAACATATTATAGTGTGTGGTGGAATGAAAACCCATGTTGCGGTTACGCGTACAAAACTCCTGGATAAACGTCGCCTCAATGACGGGTCCTGGTGAATTCAGTGGATTTCTGCGACCTTCACCGGTCCAGGGTCCACCATCCAATTTGTATTGCTATCCATGCTGCCAAATACACAAAATCAACACAAAATTTTTCTATAATAAAACATAGAAATGTAGAAATCAGAATTGATCTAAAAACCATCAAAACGTGCATTGAACTTCTAAACATGGGACATTCCGATCCGTCACCTAGAAAATACTAGTTGGATAACGATTTCATTGTATGCTAATGTGTTTGAAGAGGCGAGACCGCTGTTGCTTAGATATCTATCTTCTGATGGTGTTGCGATGTCAATAACCGTTATATTCGTTAGTGAGTAACTATTGCCTTGAGGATTTATGAAGGCGCTGTTCTATTCTCTTCCGTGGTAGGCACCAACATGTTTTTAGAGGTACGTTTACCAAAAAATACAAGTGACCAGGGTCGTCGGATATAGTTGAAGTTTAGTAAGAAACCAATGAATGTTTTCGAATGAAATAAATTGAAAACAAACAATTCATTTGTCAAATTAAATTTCATTCGAAAACATCCATCGCTTATTACTAAATTTCTATTTCCGAAGAAGCTGGTTACTTATATCTTTAGTGACTGTACAGACGCCAGCACGTAAAGCTACCGCAATCTGTCAAATTTCTTTGATAGTTTTTAACTTTATTCCATAAGCGTAATGTTCATGTTCAATTGGGACAATTTGACAGTTAGGGGTAGCTTGATGTACTGACGTCTGTACATTTTTTTTTTTTTTTGGGCTTTGGCTTCGCACGGTTTGTGCATTTAGCCAGTGTCAAGTAATTTTTCTTTTCGATCAAGTAAATGGCCCGATATCGGGCACGAAGTTACAAAAAAGCCATAGTCGTGTTTAGTCAGTCAAGTCCAGTCAAGTCAAAGTTATTGTAAAGCGGTAGCAACTTTACAACAACCTAACATGAGTTTTTGGGGGAACACGAAAAGTCCACGTTAGTCACTTATTTTCACCTTCACTACACTTGTGCACACACATGTAACTAAATTGAATAATTCACTACCAAAATTATACAATTTAATTCGCTATTTCACTAAATTTCATGAAAATTAAAATTCGTGCGACATGTTCCAACCCGATCCCGCCAAAAACTCCACCCGACGTCTGTACATGAATGGAGATAATATCAAGATTGATTTTAGAACCAGAAACAAACGACGACGATCACTGTTAAATAATCGTCGTCACTATAAAAAAATATTGGTAAGCTTAATACAAACAATCCTTACCCAGAGCTACCAGTTTGGGTGGAATGTAGGTAAATTCTAGTCGAAACGGTCTTTATGCTTACGCTATGACGTGTATTGTATTATACCTACACCTAATACTATCAAATAATACAAAAGAAAGTGTGATGTAATAATACTCCGGCTAGGATTAACTTATGCCTATTATTAACTTGTCCGTCTATAATTTACAGTTGTACACTTAATTATACATATTTAGAGACGATATAATTAATGTGTACCTACAGTTTTTTTTATTACAGCACGTTACATGTTGTAAGTAGGTAATTAAAAATGTTACATTTTTGCGTAATGTTATTTAAGTGTGAAGAATGTGTAATAAATAATAATGCCCTGTAAAACTTGTAACACTTATAACCATTATTGTGAAGAAAAACACTTCAGTAAGCCCCATGAAAACGTACTTTTGTTTCTGGCAAGCGCTAGCAGGCACATAAATAGTGCAATGATCACAGAACATATATACCCTTAAAGGGGGCAATTATGCAGCACAAGTTTTCTATACGTGGTAGTAGATTACTCCAAGAGTTGTGTGTGATAAAATCTTGATCGGTAGGTACCAGTTGAGAGCACGTTGGTCTAATGCTAATGTGAAGCCTGCGGATCTATGGGCCACAGTTTATTATTCTTACCAACCTGGTGACAGGTTACCAACAAATATTCACAACCATTCGTCAGGTGGTTGCATAGAAAATTACCCATTTTCTGTTAATTTGTCTATTTGATTTAAAGGGACAACATTTTTGGGTTATGTAGGTATTTGTGAACAGCCTTTGGAAGACTTTTTGATAACATTAATTGATGCTTGATTTGGCACGGGAGCGTATCGAACGGTTGTGAATAGCTATGCAGCATAGGTAACAGCTAGCAAGTGATGACGAGAAAATATGATATTTAGGTACTATGCCAAGTTAATGGTAGCAGCGGAGTTTAGAAAATACTATTCCTTTGCTGAGGAGAGCACATCTGTGATCGGTATGTTACCGATGGTAAAATGTTATAGGTACTTACTCATTTGTATATGTTACGGCTAATAGCCGAAGTGCGGCTACACCTAGTTTTAGCCGGCTATAACTAGGTGCAGCCGGTTAAACTTAGATGTATCCTACTTATGTCACCGAAAAATTGTAAATACCGTTAGATTATAATCTATCTCGCGAGATTGTAAACTGTCGATAAATTGTGAACTGCCGACCGATTAGGTTAGGTCAGGTTAGAATTGCGACCAAACGCGCGCGAGCCGAGCGAGCGCAGCGAGCGATGCCGCGGCAGCGGCCGGCGAGCGCTAGTCCAGCTGCACCTAGTTGTAGCCGGCTAAAACTAGGTGTAGCCGCACTTCGGCTATTAGCCGTAACATATATACAACTTTTGGGCTTCTCAATACCCGTAACGACTGTCAACGATTTACGAGTGACAGCTGGCACCAACAGCTTAACGCGCTTTCCGAGGCACGGAGAGGTCCCTATACAGGAAAAGTTTTTATTCAGTGCGCAAACTTTAACCATGAATTCAGCATACCATTCCAGACCCCCCGGCGAAAAAAATTTTCGTCGGTTTTACAAATAAAAAAAATCTGCTGTTTCATAGAAAAGTGCAATACCTACGCGGTCAAAATGTATGGAACAGCTTTGACGATATCGTCATCGGTAGTCTAGCCTTTACGTTGTTGTTGAATGCCAGTGGCAACTGGCAAGGCCTTTTGTGGTCATGGACGTGGTAAACTGGACTCAGAACCCATTCCTAGTATTTGACTTCCAGTTTACCAAGAATACCTACTTAAGTTTCAGAATTAGGTAAGCCTTGACACTTTTCTTTCGCATAAAATTGCGGGTCAAGAGTTTATACATTCGATTTGCAATACAAGACCGCAACTCACATCAAAGGTCCTAAGCATGCTTACCGTTTTATAAACAAAACGATACACGTTCTGATAGACCACCAAGTTCAACAGAATAAGCTTTAAGTCTAGCACATACAGATCAAATTCCTTTGAGCAATATCTTGGATTATTATTGCCAAATCAGTCGCATATCAAATTCACGGCGGTTAGCGTTGAGCAACTTGTCATAGCCTTACATAAGGCTATAGACGCACTATTATATGTAATTCCAAAGATAACGCATAAAGAGGCGCCAACGATTTGTGTGACAGAATTGTCTGATTGGTCTGCTACATTGAGTTTAAAACATTTTTAGATAGGAAGCCGTAGCAGTGTGTTTTCCGTTTATAAGATTCGCTACCTGTTAATGTGGAAAGAAATGTTGGTTAGATCGGAAAACGTTTTTCAAAGATTGACGATGAAGTGCCTGCGCGCTTAAATACGTAGGTATAATAATCAGAAATGGAGAACCATATCTAATTTTAGTCCAAAAGGACCAACGGAAATACCTAAGCTGTGATGATACCTACTTATTCGATTTTTGTTTTGCGGTAGCTTTCCGGAAAATAAATAATGAAGTACTAGCTGTTGCCAACGGCTTCACCCGCGGGGAGGTCGGATATTATCCCACGGGAACGTATTACCGGGATGAAAAGTATCTTAAATGTTAATCCAGGTTATAAACCATCTATGTGCCAAATTTCATTCAAATCCGTTCAGCCGTTTTGAGCAATAAACATCCAAATATCTAAACATATAAATATCCAAACATTTAAACATACAAACTTTCACATTTATAATAATAATAGGATGACGGAATTCCTTCAAGTCACCTAGTAGTTGGATAACTTCAAAGGGTTGGAAATCAGTGGCCTCCAGTCTAGTATAATTTATCTACCTACCAGAGCTTTTAGCTATTTCCTCTTCGGTAGTTTTTCTTCCACCGTAACGTTAGAGATATCTAGCCTACTTCAACATCATCATCATCAGACTACAACAGTCCACAGCTGGATATTGCCTCTCCAATTGCACGCCATTCAGCTCGATTCTCGACAAGTCTCATTCTGCTGTTACCCCAGCCCCCCTGCGAAGGTCGTCGCTCAAGGCGTCCCACCTAATGTCTGCGCATTCGTTGTACTAAGCGATACCTACTTACCTACCTTTATTTAGATATTTTTTTCCGAATAATAACAACAATATCTGATGATGATTTCGGTATCCCTTGAAATGTTGGCTTTAACTAAAGCTAAACAGCTCGCCACAGTCGCTAGTCGCCGCCATACAAAATTAAATTAAACGTCTTTATGGATTATAACAGGTCAACAAGTTACCGTTAAAATCGGTGAGGACACCGATAAAATTATACCGCGCGACCACCATTCTGCATTGCAGTGCACATTTACGGCTCAAATTGAACTCGGCGTTCTGACATTAGTTGCTAAGCGTTTAGAACCACTCGTAAGATGCCAATGGCAAGTAAATATGTTTACGATGATGATTCTTATAATGGCTTCCTCAATATCACTTCCAGCCATTAGATACATCTGGACTAAGTGAGGCATAACTGATGTAGACCTGTTTTTATGAAGATCTAGTTAACTGCCTCTTATGCATAAATCTTAGTTTTAAATGTAAATCTTGCTTGTAAATTGTATAAATTACCGGCTTATGTGAGAAGGAAGAGGATTGAAATGTGTTTAAAAATAAATATATATACAGATTTTAGGTATTGCGTTTGCATTCGTTTAGAAGGTGTTCCGTTATTCAAAGATCAGATCATCAGATCATTTTAATTCCTAGCCTGTGCTGTCCCACTCCGGCACCCTAATTGCGTAACATACGATTAATCATAATCTGTTTCATTTTGACAGTTCGACCATATTCATTGCGTTATTAACGTTGTTGACCAGACACATTTTTCGAACATATGAAGCAATGGTTTAGCACTCTGTTTCAAAACGAAACAGATTATGATTAATCTAAGTTAATTAAGATAAGTTACGCAATTAGGGTGCTGGAGAAAGGCCTTCCACCTCTCCTTCCATTTTTCACAATCAATTAATATATTTTAATTGTTTTTCATGTCTTTCATAATGTATGTATTTTTTTTTTGTTGGGAAATCATCAAATATCTTCTCCCGCTCTGGGTAGAGCAGGAGGGCGTGTCAGACTTTTACTGACTAAAACCCACCCGTGCTCCTTCAGTTGCCTGTGTACCAGGGGCCGCGGTATCTCTTTCGAACAACCCGCACACCTGGCAGATGTACCGCCTGCATACTTACACAAATGCTTCCTGAAAATTAAACCTTCAGTCTTTACAGTTTCTCAGCTGAGAAAATATGGACGACCTCTGTTTCAGGCTGATATTTTTGGACCTATCGTCACAAAAGAACGTACCTACGCCGGAAATTACACAACCTTGAAATAATCTTGACAATCAAAATGAATGTGTTTTAATACATATGTTGATAAATATATGTCTTAGACATTTTCTTCCTTATTTATAAACGTTGCTTAAAGTTAAGTAGTGAGTAGCGTCTGTTTAACCATACATTTTTGACATTTAAACATCTCTTAACTTTAAGCAACGTTTAAAAAAGAGGTTTCATCTCTTTTCAATCACATAATTACTACCACACTTTAATTTAAAATTCAAATAAAGGCCCTAATTCATAGGTTTTATATAACTATAATACAAAATGTATGTATTTACTACTACATAATTATGTAATAATGCTAATAAGGTTAAATAAAAACAGCGGTCTCGTAGAATGCAAACATAAAATCTGTTCTAGCTTGAGAATGCAAAATTGTTTAGGTACGTACTATTTAAACTCGATTGTTTATCGTACACTAAAAGGGCCTATAATGTTTATGGTTATCCTCATCATTGTTCCATCCACTACTGAGTGTAGGCCTGGTCCCGTTAGTACCATGTTTCCCTGGTCTGTGCGAGTCTCCTCCAAGTCTTCCCCACGATTTTCTGTGTACGTCATCAATCCACCTGGTTATTGGTCTGCCAACGGTTCTCTACCAAATCGTTAATTAACCATATGGGACACGGTTGATTCGGGAGGTTCCTGTTTCGGATAAGGCGGGAGGAAACGCCCGTTCCACTGCGAAGATCGCCCTGAGGACACGGTGGAGCATACGGTGGAGGTCTGCCCGGCTTGGGCGGAGCGTCGCCTTGTCCTCGTGGAGGCGATCGGCGGCGGCGATTTCTCGCGTCCGGCCCTGGTCCAGGCCATGGTACGGAGCGAGAGTTCATGGGTAGCCATCACCTCCTTCTGCGAACCAGTAATGCTCGCGAAGAGGGAGGCGGCGCACGTGAGGGAGAGGCAATATTTGCGCCTGCATGGCCTTAGTCGCCGCAGGAGACGCCCTGGGCGTCGGGAATCTCTGGCTGATTCCCGGCCACCGTAGGTGCGGGCTTGCGGACGGCGAGTAATGGGTAGCTCGCTGTCCGGTAAGGACCAAGCCCGGGTCGATGGCGCGTTGTGTTCCACGCGCGCCTCAAAGCGATGTTAGCACCAACTGATGGGGCCCGCAAGGGCCGATGCCTGCCAGGGGTGCGGGTTGTTCGAAAGAGGTACCGCGGCCCCTGGTACACAGGCAACTGAGGGAACACGGGTTGGTTTTAGCCAGTAAAAGTCTGACACGCCCTCCTGCTCCACCCAGAGCAGGAGAAGTTATTTGATGAGTTCCCACCCAAAAAAAAATCCTTAATTCATAATGTTGAGTATTTAAAGACAGCAAGGTATCTTACAAAGGCCTATGCCCAGCAGTGGACTGCGAGGCTGAGTTGATTGATTGAAGGAATCTTACAAAAGGACCCAATTGAAACGAACATACCTTCCAGAATTACTAAATAAATCTACTTACCTAATACAATTCATTCATTCAATCATTGTCAAACATCTCAAAGTCAAAGCATTTATTTCGTATAGACACATAGGTACAAGCTACTTTTGAACGTCAACACAGAACAAACGCACAGCCTAACATTTTGTTCAAGAGTTCCCCATATGTATAACAAAAGTAAGCACTCACTAAGCAAGGGATAAAACAATCATCTCTTGTAGTGGTTAAATAGGGGATGAAAGCTTGTTTTTTTTCCAATGGGAAGTATGATCAGACACACGGCTTTTGTTAATAAAATTGCACTACTAATAGTGTGCAAAAGACAGGTGCTATGAATAAAAAGAAGCCCTTCTTTCGTCAGGATGCTTTACTTCCGTATGTAAGTGGTGTGTCTCAGTCTTAGATTTATTTAGAAGACATCTAAAAACTCATTTGCTTCAGGTTAAGAAACCACAACCTGAAGTGGTGCCATAAACCTCTTGCCTGCACGACTGTTGAAATAATTTCTATCTCACCGCTGCAAAATTTACGAGCATCTTTGACATTATCTATGTCATAATGTCAGTCTCCGAGTAGAAACGCAGGCGCAGGTAGAAACGCGTTACGGAAACGGAGGTAACAGATACTAATCGCATATTAAACAAAGTGTGTAACTGAGTTTATGGTGGCTTTTAAGTATTCTCTCCACAATTTGAACGTTGGCGATAAACGGATGGTGTTTGAAATTTTAATGGGAGGTTGTATTATTTAATCGGGCAGCGAAAAGAGGGCTCACCTATATTTTCATTAATAATACATAGGTACCATTCAACACCTGCAATCACCTCTTTATTCCTCACTATGGATTTCGTACCCCAAAGATATAGACCAACTGTCTAGTTTAGGGGTCACTGGCAAATAATACTTTGAAACCTAGTGTCGTGTCGTGTCAACTTTGGGTTAACCTATGAATCGTGACCTTACTGTATTATTTTCTAATAAGTTTTCGTGCGTTTGCGATTATGGCAAAACCCCCCTTCGGGGGAGACCCATTTCCATCAGTGGACGTCTTTCGGTTGAAATGATGATGATGAGGTTTTCGTGAAGAATTTTTGTTTTAGGATTAGACATATCGATTAAAAAATAAAATACGCTTGTGATAAAATTGGTCCTTCCAGCATCAGCTTTTTGGTCTATTTCCTCAACATGTTTTTGGCTCACAAAGTCCGATATAAGTGAAGTTGACTTATTGCCGTGGAACATATCGTCGTTGTATCTAATCTCCGAATCAAATCGAATCGAAACATCAGCCGAATCATATCGATTCTAAATCGACTTTCCATAGTAGCGTCGTTTTGTAGTAGTTTTTATATGATAGCGGTCGATCAACTTGGTTTAACGGTAAACCAAGTCATGGGCACCATGCACTACAAACTGGCTTACATCATTCTTGATAACCGGAAACTGATACAGCTAAAGGTTTTTTGTTAGTAGTTACGGTTTTTTCTTGATACGTATTAGTTCTGCTCTAGTTAAGTCGGTTTTTGGAAAAATGTTTGAGAAGTTTTTCTTGAGTGAGTCTAATGATCTGTGGACTAGATTTTGTGTCCTTGCTTTACCCGAAAAGATTGGTTCCGGGGTAACAACATTTTTAGTAGTTTTATTAAAAACCATTACAAACATTTTTTTCTTGAAACTTTAAAGATGACATTTTAGGTACCTACCTATATATTTTTCGCGTAATTAAATTAAATTATAACGATCTCTGAGAACAGGTACCTATTTATGAAAATTTCAGTTTTTCTGTAGGAAAATCCTTATTTTTGCCGCTAGCGATCTTAAACCACATGTGTTCTGTTGAAAATTGGAAATCCTAAGTGGATTTCTGATTTAATTGATTTAAGCAAAATATTTTAAAAATAAATTGCAACTTTCCTTGTATTTTATAAGGGGAGATAATTTCTTGACCTCAAATATGCACCCGATGATATCAAGGGTTGTTTTTTTTTTGTTTTTGAGGGTGGGAAATCATCATACAACGTGTCCCGCTTTGGGTGGAGCAGGAGCGCGTGTCAGACTTTTATTGACTAAAACCCACCCGTGTTCCTTCAGTTACCTGTGTACCAGAGGCCACGGTATCTCTTTTGAACAACCTGCACCCTTGGCAGGCATCGGCCCTTGCGGACCCCACCAGTTGATGCTGACATCTCTTTGAGCAGCGCTTGGTACACGACGCGCTGTCGACTCGAGCTTGGTCCTTACCGCACAAAGAGCTACCCATTACTCGCCGTCCGCAAGCCCGCGCCTACGCTGACCGAGAATCAGCCTGGGATTCCCGACGCCCAGGGCGTCTCCTGCGGCGGCTAGGGCCGTGAGGGCGCATATACTGCCTCTCCCTCACGTGCGCCACCTCCTTCTTCGCGAGCATTACTGCTTCGCAGAAGGAGGTGACGGCTATCCGTGCACTCTCGCCATGGCCTGCACCAGGGGGCCTACACTCTAACTCCGTCAACGAAGATACGGGCCCGTCCGAAAATAGTTTGAAACTTTTGAGTGAGTCCTACAGTCAATTAATTAACTAACTTTTTTGGACGGGCAAAAACATATCGGGAGTAGCGACAGCTGTCAAATCGTGTCGTCATTCATTCTTAGTTCGGGCTCCAAACTAATCTTCTGTCCGTAAGTGATACGGAGTTGGAAACGCCTGTTACTTCGACCGAAACGACGGACTTAGTGCTTAGGGAGTAGGCCCCCAGGGCCGGACGCGAGAGATCGCCACCGCCGCCGCGCCTCGATCGGCGCCCAAGCCGGGCAAAAGTAAGACCAGAGGCAGACCTCCACCGTATGCTCCACCGTGTCCTCGCAGGGCGATCTACGCAATGGAAACACTCGGGCGTTTCCTCTCGCCTTATCTGAAACAGGAACCTCCCGAAACACCCGTGTCTGGTGAGGACCTGCGTCAGGTGGAAGGTGAGGGCTACATGGCGTCTCTCAATCCACTCCTCAAAGAGGGGACTTACCGCCGCAATCGTAGCGTGCCCAATGATATCAGGGGTAGTTTTAAAAAGATAAACATTTAAGGCGTGTAACCCCAAAAGAGTTTGGAGTCAAAACCAACAATGTTCAGAACCATAAGATATCATTGTTTGTTTAAAAACAGCTCAACACACGTATTACGTATTCGTTAATCGCTATTAGATATGAATTTATTACTATGAGATGTCAATTCATCAAATTAATAGATTTCGTGACGGTTTTGTGATCAATTTATTTTATGGATTTTTTAAACTTACTCATTATGTATGTAACTAATAAGGAAGACATAATTCATTCCTTTTGCTGTTTAATACCTATAGGAAACCATTTTATTTTATATTTAAACGTTTAGGTAAATATTATTTTAAGTTAGTAACTAAATAAACTAGCCCTTATTTATTAACTGTTCATAATTAAGGGCTCAATGAATAAGCAATAGCATAGCAAATTGCTATCACCGTACGTAGTAGCGCCAAGGTTGTATCGAGTCAGAAAGCTTTAAAGCCTTTCAGTTGTAATCGAGCCGGGATAGAGCGCGGACAGCCGCAGAAACGTTAACGCGCGAGTTCGCGTTCGCGGTTTTACTTGCCCCCGAATGTTCAGTGTTTTCTTAGGATTTGTAACTTAAACATTATGGTTTGCGTTTTTTAATTATATTTAATTTAGAAGCTAGGCAAGTTTTCAGCTGTTTTGACATGTTTCTAGGATTTAAAAGTCAATTTAGAGACCCTTGTTAATTTACAAAAGTTCTGTAGGTACCTATGTCGTATTTAATATGAAACTTATGAATTGTTTCTTATTAAGAAAACCAAATAATTTCTAAAAAGTGCTAATCTGTCCAACTCTTGGAATATAAATGTGATGTTATGTTTGTTTCCGCTTATTTAGATTTTTCAGAAAATCTAAAAATATCAAGCAATTACCTAAAGTAAAACACGATGCGTTTTTACAATTTTTACTAAGTGAGTAATTTTTAATTGAATGTTAACTTTCGGTAATGACATGGCACTTCTCGTATTGTATACAGCGTGCTAACATTTAAATCTTCCCGAGACATTCGATTGGCATTATCTCTGCAACATGTCTCATTTAAATATTTTCACCAGCAATAATATGCGTCCGAATAGATAAATCAATGTTCAAAGATAGATAGTATTAGGTAGTTAGATTTAAAACATTTTATTTATTTAACCATTTATGGACACACACAGACAAGAAGATTAAAACAGAAAAATAGGTAGGTACAGAGGTGATGCTTATTTATAAAGAAATCTCTTACAGCATACCTACGACAGGAGAGAAAATAAAGAGATGTAGACAGCGTGTGTAAGGGTAAAAGAGAAAACAAACTACATTTATAATCAAAAACAATAATTTACTCAATAAATTAAACAAGTAATATGGGAACATACTTACATAAATAATTACAAACATACATACTTCTAAAATAAACATCACTAAAATATTAATAATAATAAATAACATATTGCTATTTGTTTGGGATTTATACAAATAACAATTATAACCAAGGATGGGATAGCTTAGAAGGAAGTGAACACTGATAGAGAGACGGATATTATGGGAAGTAACGTGATTAAAAAAATAATAGATTAAAAAACACGCTTTAAAAACCAAACTAAAAGTAGAAAATAATTTAATTCAATTAAAAAGCGTGGGGTGCTTATTGAGGTATTTTTATAATCAATTAATGTCAAGCACCCCACGCTTTTTAATTGAATTACTTAAATTATTTTCTACTTTTTAGTTCGGTTTTTAAAGCGTGTTTTTTAGTTTTTTAAACTATTATTTATTTTATTTTTTTTAGTTCTGCTAACTACAAAGGCGTGATTGTTTTTTTTTCTAGTTTTCTCTATTTTTTTTAAATTATTGACTTGTCATCGGTCCTCGATAAGTTTACAAAGTTTAAATGAAATCTGACCGTTTAAAGTGGGTCAAAATCGCGCCCTAGGGATTCGGTTACAAACAAACAAACATACAAGTGAAGCTAATAAAAAGCGTGTAAAAAACAATACGATCTACTTTATTTTATATCATAATTTATTTAACAGTAATCTACAAGACATCTTGTTTATGCATTAGGAATCAATATGAACTGTACATAAATAACAACTAATAATAATTAAACAACAAATATTAATAAAAAAATACCTAATATCTTAACTTATCTAAACATCTTAGATAATGTGCTGCTCAATTTTTAACATCTGCCAAATTAGCTCTCACGAATACACAAAAACTAAAATATTAAATATCGTTATTTCCATTTCCTGCCTTCACAATTTCTGTAAGTTGCGATTAATTTTGTAACCACAATCTTATCTCAGCATCCAACAGCTAATATTTGGTTGTTAAAATCTGGTGCATCAAGTCGCCACGGTGTTACATAACTAATAATTTCAAAAGCCATTTGTCTGTCGTCTTAGATGTAGGCTTTTCCTAAATCATGCTGTAATGCACTTCCGTCTTCCTAGATGTAGCTCTACCGGCATCCATCTTCAGGTTTCCTAGGGTTGACCAAAATAAAACTATTGTTTTTGGTCGAGCACTTCAGTAACTTCAAAAATGTTGGCAGTTCCCAGTAGTCTCAGAGTCTAGTATGCTCGTATATTTTATACCTTATAGATCATTGGTTATAGTGATGACCAGGGTGGGCGCTGATACCTACAATAATTACACGATATTTAATTAGCTTAGGTATTGGCTGCAACTCAAACATACAACTTTACTACCTAAGGCCTATTTATATTGTAAACAATATTTTTTACTTGCAGGTGCAAATAAAATATATTTTTGAAATTTTTATAGTCTACTATCGCGAAAAAAAATCAGCTGTTCCATACATTTGTGTTCACTTAAATCGACAAAATGTATGGAACAGCTGATTTTTTTTTCGCAATTTCAAGGTTGGTCCCATAGAAAAAGTTGTTCAAAATGATGAGTAAAATGACACCTTTTCGGGTTTAGGGTAAACAAGAACTAAAGTTGTATATATACTAATCGATTCACTAAAAATTTTGTTTTTTTTAATTTTTAAAAATGGGTGTAATACCCTGTACCTGGATTAAAAGTACTGCGTTAATCCAGGTTATAAACTATCTGTTTGCCAAATTTCATCCAAATCCGTTCAGCCGTTTTTGCGTGATTGAGTAACAAATACCCAAATATCTAAACATCCAAACATACAAACTTTCATATTCGTAGGAAAGTAGGATAGCAGAAATAGTAGGATGGATCAAGCAATCTCTTTATGAAGTAGCTGAAGAATTTCCTTTGATTAACATGATACACTTTTATTGGCCTTGGGTTTTCCATTACATAACGGACTTCGTTAAAAGAACAATTGAAGATCGTCTAACAGTAAATGCAATAGCATGATGCAACGAACTTCCCCTGAATGTCAGATGCGCAATAATTATTAGACCTCCTTGTCTCTCGTAAAGAGATTCAGTGAAAACTACGAGGTTGAATGTCCTTGTTTCTCTTGCTTATCTCGTGTCGGCACGACAATACCTCATGTCTTGCCTATAGGATAAGCTTGTCAGCAAAATTGCAGCGGAACTGATTGCCAGAGAGTGTGGGGGGCAGTTCACTCCTTTTTTGCGGACGGCTGCAGATAATACAGTTATGGAATATCTATTTGGAGAGAGATGTTTTAAAGAATCCATTTCGTACTCGAAAACAGCTATAAGACTAAAGTATTTGGCTTCACAAATGAAATATGTATAAAGCAAAAATCGTTCACAAAATAAGTTGCCATCAGACCATAAAAGTTTTAAAAGTAGACCAACTTATACGGTAGCAGAATCTACTTACCCACATTTCGCCGAAAACTTGAAATTTATATAATACCCACATTGTTTTTAAAATATCTCGCGTTCTTTGCATAATATAATTTGCAAACGAAACTAATATAGCGGTTTGCAACTCACGGCAAGCAAAGATATTGTGTCGTCGTGAATGACCCTCAAAGATGTTACGTATAAAAAGGACACATTTAGGAAGGTCACTCTAAATCAGCTCAAGAACAGACCAACCTCGGTATAATCAATAGTTTGCTAATCTTTTCTACGACTTTTAAAAGTATTTTAAATGTGTAAGTTACGATCTTTTCCGGTTTAACATTTGGGCTGAATCAGGAAAGTGGATATCTAGAGTGGTTAAAAATTATAATTAAACGAGATTTGAACGCAGTAAGTTATGATTGAAAATATGCTTTTTCCTGTGCATAAAGAGAGCTTCTGAGAGTGACAATAATGCCAGTTGCCGAGAGGACTACCTAAGCACGATATCCGTTGTGTCAGCCGAAGTTGCTGGCGTTTCCTACTCCGTATTACTTACGGACATAAGATTACTTTGATGTCCGAACTATGAATGAATAAACCACACGATTTGACAGTTTTACTAGACTTATGTCTGTAGGTGATACAGAGTAGAAAACTACGGATTTATAGGCCTGTATGTTCGCTGACGCACTAAGTGGGAAGGCACACTGATCAGTGAAACCCTCCACCTAACTTTCTGACTGTTATATTTTTTACCACCATGAGTTTATCTGATTTAATTCGTGCCGAAACGAGTAAAGGATAAGTTCTATTTTTTGAGTTTATTTTGGCCATTACTGATATTGCAGGTGAAGCAAAAACATGGTGACGAAAACTGGTTTCATAGTTCATATAATACTGAAATCACCAACCCATCTTAGGCATGCGTGGTGATCAATGTTCGTGCATTTACTGTATGACAAGACGCTTGTGCCCCGCAGTGGGACAGCAAAAGGCTGGGATTATAATTATTTGCGATAATTATCAACTAAATAAAAAGTAATACACTTATCGCTATTTTTAGAACCACGCCTTAAAACCGACTAATGCAAAACTGCTCACAACAAAAGAGTATTCCAACATTTGTTTAGCAACTGCCCAAGAATGCAGCCATTATTAAATTTGCCGCACAAAAAGGTCTAATTAGAAGATGGAGCTCGCTCACAAAAGTTTTAAAAAGCCTTTTTTCTGCAGACTCTTTGTTACGTTGAATGAGAACTGGCAACACTAATGACCTTTTCGTTTAAATAGTTAGTGGACATTATCTTAAACGGTCCTAGTTTGGAGATAGTTTAAGTGGGTAATTATGTAAGGGTGATAATTTTGTAAGCGTTTTCGTTTCGTAGTTTCGTAGTAGTTGCATGTAAAATGTAGATAAAGCTATTAGCCAAGATTTTTGGTCCTTCACATTGTGATCGTCAGGACCAAGTTTTAATATAGTAGTAGTTGATAGTGTAGTCCTTCTTCCTCATTTTTAATTTACAAAACTTCATAATACCTTACGTAAAGAGGCGCTTAAGAAGATGTTATCTAAAGTATAAGGTTTAATGTGATGTGTCAATGTTACTCAATATTGTTCATCTTCCCACTTCTCATTATTTTTAATTCACGATGCATTCCTAAAGCAGTTACCTATGAAGCGATTCTAGCACAGCTTATGACAAAACGACGTCTTGGACTAATTTGATTTATCGGGCCCAGGCCGTGCTTTGCTCAATTGTTACTCTGTAGGTGAAATTATGAGGTGTCGTGATTAATTAGGTATTGTAATAGTAATATATGAGAGTATATGATAAATTATCAGTCATACATTTTGCAACCAACACACTGACCCGATTTTTAGTAGGCTCGTACTCCTGACGCAAGAAAATAAACAACTGAACGTTCGTCTTTTGTCATTCTCTAATGGAAATTGTTTATTTGATAAGCTTATTATTTTCCGAGTGACTAATAACTTAAAAGTCGACTAAATGTTTGCAACAAATAAAATAACTTGCCAGCGATTAAATATTTTCGCGACTATTATATTATGTAAGGTTCAAAATTAACGGTGTTATAAAAACTAAAAACTAGCAGCTGCGTTTAGGTAGCAAATAAACTATACCAGTCAAATAAAATATTAGGCGAGGAGCTATAAATAATGACTTGGCGACTAATTAATGTTAGTAGGGTGGCAAAGATAATAATAATATATTACCAGTCTAGTTAGAGTAGGTTATTTTTTTTTTTTATGGTTAGGTTAGGTTAAAACTGTGACTTCCTACGCACGAGCGGAGCGAACGAAGCGAGCGGTGCCGCGGCAGCGGCCGGCGAGTGCCAGAAACGACTAGATTATATAGAAAATCTAAGCCTGCCCTAATAATACAATAATAATATATTATTTATGAATGCCCATTTTCTATTTTATTTTCGCCATTAAGTTTCCGCTTAGATATTAATTCTGTTCCCAAAAGAAAAACTTGATGCTAGTTTAAATTAAAACGGAGCTTATTACTGATATATTAATATGCTACCTATTACTTATTACGATACTCCTTATTAGCTGCCAACCCATTATATATGGTACCCACTCTATTATTTTTTTAAACCTATATTCATTTTACTTAGTTGCCGCATTAAATACATGCCTATTTGATATAGTTGCAACACTTACCTATGTCACTTCAGGTGGAAAGGACCAGTTTTATTTTCAAGTGTTAAAGACTCCTACATACAATAGGTGTTTGTTATATACTCCGACAATGTCTGTTGTTCCTTATGTAAGGTCCATCAAAGATGTTATGTTACATAGTATACAATCCTTGGTGCTTTGTAGCAGACTCAATTCGTGTCAATGTACTTCCTCAAATCACTTTTTGGTGGTCAACAGTTGATGAGATCGGTGGTTTTAATGTCAATTACAGAAATCTAATTTATTTTACAATATTACTTTTTGGTCTAGTTTTTACAAATAAATAATTTTATTTTCGATTTCTTTTATGAAAGAGATTTGATTTTTGCACAGTATACAATGAGATTCATCATCATCTGCCTACCCAATTCAGCTGAATACCAGTGTTTTACATGGAACGACTGCCTATTTGACCTCCACAACCCAGTTACTGGGTAACACGATACCCCTTAGACTGGTTGTCAGACTTTCGGACTTCTGACGACCCGTAAAAACTGTCAAAAATGGTCACTAATCCATAAACCAACCGCGCCAAGCGTAGCTTAACCTGATCGATCCAGCAGTGCGGATGATAGTACTTAGTCACAAGCCTCTCCAATGAGATTAAAAAGAAGATTGTTTCTTCGTCAGAAATTCACAAAGAACCTACAATGCATGTATTTTGAAATTGAGAGACTGCGTAGAGATCTTTCGGAGTGTACATACATAAGTAGAGCCAGATCCGTTATCTAAAGCTTATAATAATATGGCTGGACAATAGATTTACCCTTTAAGTCAGTTACTCAATATTATCTGTAATATTCTAAAGTGTGCCAGCAGCAATAGATAACAGCTGAACTCAAATCTTTGCTATTGTAAAGCTGTCGAAAGGTAACTCATGCAATCGTTCATGCAGATAGTAGCAGGTTTCAAAATGTTAATTGAATAGCAATATTGTATTTGCTAGCTAATTTTTTCACGTAATTTTTAGTTGTTTCCTTGATAAAAGGTGTTATATGTGCTGATCCAGAATATAAACTATCTATGTGCCGAATTTCATCCCGTATTGAGTAACTAACATCTAAACATACGTGCACACTTTCACATTTATAATATTGGTATATTTACATCATATTATACAAGCTAACAGAATTAAAATAAAATTATAAATTTATAAATGTTTATAAAAAAAGAGAAAAAAAAACAGGGCATCAAAAAATTCGTCCGCATCTCTGTCAATAGGCAAAGTGCCCAAAAAGCTGGAGACGTTGCCACGTTGTACCGCGATCTGAAGGCCAATTCTCGTAATTAAAAACGTTCACAATCTAGTCGCAGTGTCATCTCAGCGACAATCAACTGTCAAAAACTTGTCAAAAATGTATGGAAACTAGAGGCATTTTTGACAGATCAGACTGTGAACGTTCTTAAAATTACGAGAATTGCCCCTCTGGTCACGTGAAGAGTCCCAAAAAACCAAGTGGGCCTCGGACCCCATGGTCCATTTGTTTTCTTTGGTTTGATGTTCTAGCTTACTTAGGTGCAACGGTGCAACGGATTTAGAATCACTCTCTCCTCTATACTTTGAATATTGACTTCCATATATTTGACCATAATTGAAGTTATGTTCATATTTCCTTGTCCACAGCTTCTTTACTCGTAGGATTTCCCAATCATCTTTATCGTATCTTAATTAATTAGGTTTAAGAGACTGCTTGTGCTACTTCAATTAGTATTATAAAGCGATCGACAGCAAATATTACAAATATGGACACAATCTGAAAGACAGCATCCGATGTTTCTAGGTCTTAGAATGCTCTCAATTTCAACGTTAATATTTGTAGACTTTTTAGATTACACCAGGAATAGTACAGTTAATTACACATCACTGCTTTTAGTGTTAAGCAAGAAGCAGATTAGCTTACGCTTAAGTTAGAGCAATCTTATTAAAGATACAGAAAATTCTGGGAAACGTATCTACTCGGTTGGTTAGGGATCCGATAATATTACTTTGCACTTAGTTAAATTGTTTTACTTAGATGGATATGATTATTCAATAAATGAGGCTATAAACACGGCCTATAAAATTGCTGTTAATGTTAAAGGTCGGGTCCTGGATAATTGATTGACAGATTTTTGTGAAATATCGCCATGTGTCCAAATAAATGATTTCTTAGTTTTTACTGATTTATTAAGAGTTTTCTAACGGAAAAGACAATTGACATGTCTTAAGTATTCAAATTAGCTCTAAAGCTTACTTCTGCTATTGATAATCTAGGTAGCCAAAAACAAGTCGATGGTGTGTCTGTAGTTCTAAAAACAAAAAAGTTTTAAACCGACGGAACTCACACACAAGTCAGAATGCGCGCTACCTTTGCTCGCGTTTTTTCTCTCATCGCTAAGCTTGTTAGTTTTTGCTATCAGCCTCACGACTAACGGTTGACGTAACAGCATTTTGTATCAATACCTTTGCTAGTGTTGTAGTCGCGACTTCAAATTATCTGATTAGGGCTGTGACTTGAATTAGGATAATTTGTTGCCTTACAAAATAAGGTGTGCCGGGACACCAATGCGGCTATTCTGTAACACTATGTTCCTAAATAAAATGACATAAGAAATCCCTAAAAATAACACTCTTTCCTTTTCAAAAAATGACGTAATTTTCGTATTTGTGTTACGTATGTTGTATGCAGTAATATCATCTTGTCCTTAAAGAATTTCAGTAGGTGTAAGTATTAAACAATAAATTGCTTAAAAGGCTTGTACCCAAGACAAATACTTACATTGGATGAAGAAATCAGATACTTTTACCTACGTGCCGGATAAAAATATTGTTGTTTTACAATCATTTTTACTTACTGTCATTTATCTTAGCGGTAAAAACGTCATGTTCCGTTCAATCTGAATAAGCCTTAAGTTTCTTCATTCGGTAGGTAGGTATCTACCTAAATACCGTTATTTTATTTTCGACTCTTGGGACAACCCGTATTTATATTGCGGGTTGTATGAAACCGATGTTACATGTACATACCTATCTATTAGACATTTAATAACAATAACGGTAATCCGCCAATCAGGCGCGGGATGTCGGTACCTGTCTACCTAATTATTATATTTTGGTATCTATTGAAAATTATAATCATTTCATCCTCATAATATTTTTCTCGTTTTTTAGATCCTACGTGAAAAGGTATTTCTACGTGTTTTTAGAAAAACATTGGCTTTTTGTGTTCACACCACAATATCAATCAGTCTAATCGATAAACGTCAGCGGGTTGGAGCGATGACTGTTTACAGTGTTTACATAAATCATTAGAGTATCCCAGCTAAATGGTACGATATGTTTGGATGATGTTAATTAAACAAGTAGTACACTTTTTTTCATCATCTCCAAATTTTATAACTATGTCTGTTTGCCTATTTTGTTTCTTATTATCTGGTAAAGCTATCCTAGAAGAACGGTGGGCGTCATATTTATTAAAACGGCTGTCCAGTACCAATACCCAGTATTTGACATTAAGGTGTCAAAATCTGCTTTGTATTTGCACAGCCGTTATTGTGTGCCCTTTCACCGCTTTTCTAACAAACTAAAGAAACAAATTATATACGAAATAGTGTTTCGCTAGAATCACTTCCCCGCTATGGCTTATAACTTACATCGACATTACAAGACGTAATCTCAGCCTGTAAGTGGGTTAAAAATTGTAGGTAGGTAGTTGTTTCGACATTTCGGCGCAGGCGCAGACAGAACGGTAACAAAGACCGTTACTTCGATCCCAGTTGTGGTAAGATTACGAGTAATGGCCGCCCGTTATCATGTAATGGAAATAACTGATTCGTAGTATAAAGGCATTAACGTAAGTTAATTTGCTGTAAATCGCGTTGATATTTTAGAATTGGATTGGAGTTACTGTAAATAGTATTAATACCACGAATTAATACATTAATAGTATTAATACTATTTACAGTTTTACATTTAATTAAACACCCAACTATACATATAATAATTTTATAATAATAAAATGGATCAAGAACTTGATCCAGAAAGCAGTACTACTGGACACGGCACATATCGTGAGGAGGTTCCTCTCTCAGCAGCCCTGATCACCGGTAGCTTGGACCCTGTTCCCGATACCGGTGGGCTACTATTTTTTATATTTTTAAATGTTTTTATGTAATTTTTTTATGTTCGAATATTTAAAAATATAATTTATATGTACGTGTAAATGAATTAAAGGAAATGAATTGAATTGCTTGAATTTGTACGTAGCCCTCTTCCTCTCTCTTAATTTGTCTGTGCCCGACAGGGTCTTTATTGATCTCACTGTATAAATACCATCTATGTAAAACATATGGAATGTAATAAAGTATAGAGTATTGAGTATAGTAAATCCAATCCAATTCTATAAAATCATACAATTCTAAAAAAAATCTAATTCATATTCAATGAGTGTCAGGGACATCGATACGCAAACTGTAACCATGGCTTTCAGCACATGATGCTAGAATCACAGACATTTTTCGGTAGTTATAAAAATTTAATCAGCTGTTTCATAGAAAAGTGCAAAAGCTACGCGGTTAAAATGTATGGAAAAGCATTTTTTTTATAATATCGCTATCATCATCTGCCTAGCATTTTCTCCGTCGATGGATGGATGAATGGATTTTTACCTAAAGATGTTTTTTTTAAGGGGCAAATGAAATGGACATTTTGTAGGGAAAAATATATCTCAGGTCATGTTTTGTCCATTAAGGTATTTTACTAATATATGAGAAAAAATCAAAAATATAGTATTGAGATAGCTTAGGCAAAAACCAGTCGAGAAATGTTGGTTTTAGTTCATGAAATAAAAAAATAAATTTTAAAAATAAATTCAAAGATTCAGTTTTTTTAATCTGTTTTTGAACACCATGAAATAGTAGCCGCCATGTTATTATGTCATACATCAACTGAACAACTTTGTACTTGAGTTTTTGGCGGGATACGGTTGGAACATGTCGCACGAATTTTCATTTTCATGAAATTTAGTGAAATAGCGAATTAAATTGTATAATTTTGGTATTGAATTATTCAATTTAGTTACATGTGAGTGCACAAGTGTAGTGAAGGTGAAAATAAGTGACTAACGTGGACTTTTCGTGTTCCCCCCAAAAACTCATATTAGGTTGTTGTAAAGTTACTACCGCTTTACAATAGCTTTGACTTGACTGACTAAAGACGACTATGACTGTTTTGTAACTTCGTGCCCGGTATCGGGCCATTTACTTGATCGAAAAGAAAAATTACTTGACACTGGCTAAATGCACAAACCGTGCGAAGCCACAACCGAAAAAAAAAAAAAAAAAACTTTGTACTTTATTATTTTCGTAACTAAAGTAATTTTTATGGAAATAATATCTTACATTCAGGAACCGCACCCTAATTGCGTAACGCACGATCAATCTTAATCATTTTGAAACAGATTGCTAATCCATTGCTTTATATGTTCGAAAAATGTGTCTATTCAGCAACGTAAATAACGCAATGAAAATTGTTGAAATGTCAAAACTAAACAGATTATGATTGATTGTGTGTTACGCAATTAGGGCGTAGCAAACCAACGATAGCTAGAATAATAACTCATTCATTAAATTATAAACAAAATTACGCGCAAAATATGAAAATGCAAATTTAAATGCATTTTTATGGCACTAATCGACTCAATAAAAATTTTGGTTTTTTTAGTGGTTTATTAGCATTTTAGAATATAATTAAGACACTTTTCAAAAATGGGTGTAATACCCTATTAGGGGAATAGTATCGGCGAGAAGAGACAATAAATTATTTTATTGGCATTAATTAATAAATAAATAGAATTGTAGATAGATAGAATCCTGTAGTGTTAATTGGTATATCCCTATCTGAATACCAGCGCTACGACAGTTGTTTTTTTTTTTAAATATCGTAGCATTAGGTATGCTGAGATAGGAGCCTTTTTGGCCTCGCACAGGTCTTCCCCTTTTTTTCACTATTTTGTTACCTATTACGTTATTTGTTTTTCATCATTATAATTATTCTTCTTTATTATTTGTATTTCCTGTGCGAGTATAAACAAAAATTGTAGAAAAAAAAGGTTTAATGGCATAAGTTTTAATAAAATTTGGCTTACGTATTCAACGAATTCCCCAATCGAATATTTACTAATAAAATCACACTTTGAAAAACAAATATGAACTACTCTAAATTCCGGTGTTAATAATATTCGCTCGTTTACAATGCTAATGCCTTTTTATGGCTTTTAACTAGATTCTTTAGCAGTTCATTATCTTATGACATTATTAAATTATTTAAAATCCATTTATGAATTAATTTTATGTCTAATATTTACCGTTTGAGCAGTTTGCCTTAGGCAATGGCCTTAGGCGTAGGTAATCCTACTCGATCATCTCGAATAAGTATGTTTTTGGTTTATTGCTGAGGTAGAATATTCACGCGATTTACATTCAAATAATTGATTTACTTTTAATCAGGAGATAA
Organism: Antitype chi; assembly: GCA_947359405.1. Lineage (NCBI taxonomy): Eukaryota > Metazoa > Arthropoda > Insecta > Lepidoptera > Noctuidae > Antitype > Antitype chi. Next base: position 17,864,838 of record OX375817.1, on the reverse strand, counting down.
TTCTACAGAATTGTTTTGCTTTGGTCGAAGACTAGATAATTATATAAAAAGCAGAATGTTCAATGACTAAATATTACAAAGGTAACGCGACAGTGTGGCGCCGGACGTAAAGAATAGCACCATCCCATCTCTTCCCGTGAGTGTCGTAGAAGGCGACTAAAGGACTTACTAGAGAATGGGCAGCAGCGTTCTCTATGCATTTTACCACCATTTTGCAGTCGCCAACCCGCCTGCCAAGCGTGGCGATTATGGCAAGCCCCCCCAAATTGGGGGACGCCTATGTCCAGCAGTGGACAGTGCAGACTCCTCTCTTAGGTACTTACTAGGAATACCTACTCAGTATAAATATATAAATTAATAGCTAAATGACAGGAGTCGTAAAAAATAAACTCACTTATTTAAATTAAATATAAATTATAGATCTGGTGAGAAATTGCTAATCAAAGATTTAATTTCTTTTGACGATACCAGTGATAATGATAGAACACAATATTATTTTGATTTAAGTATAACACCACATTTTATGATAGTCGTGGTCGTATTTCGTATTGATGGTACTTCCGAGGATTATAATAAATACTACGATATAGATATTTGTGATATAAGGAAGTAAAAACTTGACCTATAGCAACTATGCCCTAGTGACTGAGTATATGTCCTAACTCTAGCATTATAAGTGTTATACAAGAGATAGTCTATAGGTTAGACTAGTTCAAAGGTCAATTTAAGCCTTATTGTATTTGTTACGATAGAGTTACACTAATTGAATTATTAAGTGTTTACATAATTATCCTATAATGTTCCCACTGCTGGGAAACAGACCTCCTCTCTTCGAGAGGGTTGGTAGATGTCACTTCATCACATTTCCTCAAATTTTTGGTTTCAGAACATCATTTTCCTCACGGTTTTTTCCTTTATCGTTTTGAGAGCAGTGGTGATGAAATAATTTACATAAAGTAAAGCGCCGCTCTGGGTTCAAACCTATACGTATGTAGGTTCGAACCCAACACGATAACTGTCGCAACTTACGAGTTGTAAGTCGTAACCTAGAACTCGTAACTCACGACAGTTACCACTGGACACTGCTCTCTATGTTATCTCTCTCCCTAGTGTTGAGTGTTCTCTTTTTTACATGCTTTATATTAGCTTCACTTGTATGTTTGTTTGTATGTTTGTATGCAACCGACTCCTTAGAGCGCGATTTTGACCCACTTTAAACGGTCAGATTTCATTGAAACTTTTGTAAACTTATCGAGGACCGATGACAATTCAATAATGTAAAAAAAAAAATAGAAAAATGAAAAAAAAACATGTTTTTGTAGTTAGCAGAACTAAAAAATAGAAAATAAATAATAGTTATTATTTTAACCTAAAACTTTCACCAATAAGGACTTGTGTATAAGTTAGAAAAATGGTTGGAAGAAATTGGGTAATTGGATTGATGGAGATAGGTCTGGATAACGTACAACAAAGATATCTTTAAAACCTAGTGGGTGATTTGATTTAGCTCAAACGTTTTGCTTACTAGGTGGCATTTTTATTGCCAAACTGGGCATATAAATAGATTCGTAAGCTAATTTTACCTGTGATAGCTACTTCCTTATGGGAGGGTCTTCTGTGCAAAGCTCAAATTGGTAAAGATACAAGAGATATTTTAATCAATAACGGTCCGGTAAATTATCGGATACCTAACTGCAACCAACCGTAGTAATTTTCTTCTCAGAAAGATATCCCATTATAGACGTTCCTATAAAACATTCCATCTATCATACTCCAATAAAAAAACTATAGCAAAACGCAGCTATTAAGCAGAACTAATAACAGACAGAACCGCAAACAACGACTAGTTATTACAAAATAACGTAACATTTGCCGAGTCTGACGCACGACTGCACATTAATACTCCGTAGTCCGGACTCTAACCGACTGAGCACGAAAAAATTGATATAATTTATCGGTACAGAAAATCTCCTACAGTTACATTGAAACGTAAAAACTGTGTCACACTGAAAGTTATGAGACAATTATGTAATTTTAAAATCACGTTTTTGGATATAAAACTATAGTAACGGCTGCTAAAGTTTCGAGAGATAAAATTAGAGGCTCCTAGTAGAAAGGCGTGACGGGATTCTGGTGGAACTATTTGTATGAAAACTTCATGAAAATTGTTCTATTGCTGTCGAGTCGCGAATGTCCGCGGGAACCTTAAAGAAGTTTAGTCTGTACAGCATGATCAGCCTATAACGTTTTCACTGCTGGGACACGGGCCTCCTTACTCTGTGAGAAGAATTGGGCCATAATCCACCACGCAGGCCCAGTGCAGGTTGGTGGAAGTCACATGTCTGCGAACGAATTTTTGGTTCCAGGACATACCGGTTTCCTCACGATGTTTTCCTTCACCGTTTTGAGAGCAGTGGTGATGAAATCATTTACAAAAACTAAAATGCTTGCCTGGATTCGAGCCCACGACCGACCTACGACAACTCGAAAATCGCGGCCGATACCACTGGACCACCACTGCTCCCTCCAGTCTTTAGAGCAATCAGGAGTAATGCTAATATGTGTATCTGTTACCGGCCAAACCCGATTTCAGGCCAAACTAGTTTGTCCTAGGCCAAACTGGTTTCTAGCTTAATTACAGCCTTTGGAAGTAACGCTCGCCGGCCGCTGCCGCGGCGCCGGCGCCGCTCGCTTCGCTCGCTCGGCTCGCGCGCTTTTGGTCACAGTTCTAACCTAACCTAACCCATTTAATCGGCGTGCCTCGGCTTAATAAACCAGTTTGGCCTGAAATCGGGTTTGGCCGGTAACATATCTAATCTAATCATCATCCGTTCTTATAGCCATCATCTATAACGATGTGAAAAAAACACAATAGTGTGTGTAACTGTCTTATAATACTAGCTAAAAACAAATGTGTTCATGAAACTGTTTCATCACTTTGTTCATTAATTAAGTGAATCGTTCTTGTTTTTGTTATTTAAAAGCTTCAGTGATTATTTAACAATGACTGACTTTTAGTCTTACTGGTGATAGACTAACTACAGTTAAGATTAAATAATGGAACAACAGTGTTTAACTGTAAAAAAAGTGTTAGTGATAAAAAACTACAATGAAAACTAGGTTGAATGAAAAAAAGAACTGTAACTGCCAGTGAATAAAAAATGAAAAGATTTAAAAAGTGTTCAAATTGAATTTGGAGTGTTCTAAAATGGCGGCGTGGGTGTGGTTGGCAGCATTGCTGTGTGGCTCTCAGGCCGCAGTGCTACCACCACCATGGGCTGATGTGAAGAGGAATCCTTGCGCAGCGTTGCCAAGAGGATGGCTCATGCTGTACTGGCCTAAGGATGGCAAATGTTATACCATTTATAAGGTTAGTAAATACTTAACAAAATCAGTATCTTTTACCCTGTGTATATTTTCTAAAGGCTGACTTTGGTCACATTGCCCGTTGGGAACCAGATAACCTTGGAAAGTTGGTGGTGATGGGTAAAGTAGATGGGAACATACCTCGCGGCCGGTCACCTAACCACTGGTCCGACCAAATAACCACCCTCACTGGACTCTGTTAAGACACGAACGCCTTTCAGGGACACGACCTTCAGTGATGAAGAAGGCGACCAAGAAGAAGAGATAGTTTCGATAAAATCATGCACCTGGAACGACTGTTATTTTAGAATTTGAGGCCTGTCCATATACCAGGGGGCGTCCACCCAAATCCCATACATGCCGTGCTGCAATCAATTCGCGACGGCAAAATAAACATTGACGCGGGGCAAACCGGCGGGTATCAGCAAGATTTAGAATATAGTTAGAAAATTAAGCGTCGTTTGTCAACAGGCAAACGAGTTATAGAAATTCGCGGGCAATGAACTCTCAAACAGACACTTTGTATCTAGGGATCTTCAATTCCAAGTTCCCAATATGGCACCGGATGTTAGAGTGTGACTGAAATCTAACATTTGTACCTACAAACGGTATTAGATACGACATGACTTAACATTTAACGGTTGCGACACATTGTTCCACAGCCACAGGTCAGTATTATTCATTGTCCATGAAAAAAAACTAAGATCGCTTAGAAAAAAATGTCGAAAGAAAAACGGTATTCAGACCTTAATAGTTTTTTAACTACACCTCCAAGATTGTAATGACCGATAATTTACCAAAATGTGTTAAGAATATGGAACCATAGAGTACCGTATGAAATGCTAGTTTTTGACACAGAGTAAAGAGGTACAGAAGGTTTCCTAATATATTCCTGTGGATTTTTTAAAGGCTGAGGAGGAAGATAAGAGGATTGACCAAAACATTCACTTAAGCAATCAAAGTGGCCACCGAAATAATTTTTGTCATAAATATGACAAAAATTATTTCGGTGGAATACCACTTTACTCATGAGAGGTCCTCGTTAGGCAATCCATAAAAGATTATTTAAAAAAGATGGGATGGAAAAAGAAGGCTTCATAAAAGATGTTTTGAGTATCAAACCAATTGAAAACCTTGGTTTTTAAAGTACCCACAACCACTTCCACAGCTTCTTAACGTTTTATCTTGGAAGAAAACTGTTTAGGCGCAACAAATTCCCAAAACTCATGCACCGTACGACAGTATCTTGATGCGACTCTATGGGACTTCTGATCCCATCTATTCCGTATTCTCCGTTTGTCATTGCGCAACTCACCACCAGTGCTATGACCTCAAGACATCTCGCTCATGTTAAACCGCCTTAGTTTTGGAAATACATCGTAGTTACGTAATACGTGAAGCTTTTAGTGCCTCTGTGGAATAAACAATAAGCAACTCTGTGGCCATATTCCCATAGAATAGTCCCGTTGTGTAAACTTGGCGCATCGCCTGAAGAAGTGAGATTGAATGCGGCGGAGGATGAATATTGATATTGAACTTGAAATTATATGGCTGACCGTGTTGTGTAATATAATGAGGTAAGTAATCTACCTTTTGCGGTAGGTTGGATATCTCTTCCGTGAAGTGACATTACCTGTTTATATTGTAGTGTTTTTATATTATACTGACATGTGGCAAATAATTTAATTTAATGTTCTGTATCTCGTAATGTTAATTACTTTGCATACCTACTATTGTATAGAATCATGTCTTTGACAGCTGTGCTGCTAGGGAGTTTGTTGCGCTACTTCTTCTTCGCAGCAAAAGCCATCATGCTAAACCATTTTTAACACCACACAGTTCCGAGGTGGGTTCGTTCTTAGGCGTTCTACTTCTTCGTAACTCTTGTCAGAGCGGTCGTGGTCCTCATGAAATTTTTTAGTCTATAATAGGGGCTGATGTAATTCGCCTCACGATTTTTCGCCATTTACTCCTATTTTTGGAATGTATAGTTCACTTATACAAAGGATCGCTGTGGATTTTATTTGGTCAGTCCATTTCTTGGGTGAGCGCGTGATCTAGTGCCTTCCACTTTACCCTGCACGACAAGGCGCTCTATAAAGTCACCGTCACGCCTCGAGACGTGTCCGAAGTATTTGAGGATGCGCGTTTGGACCAGAATAGATAGACGCTTTTTGATCTTGAGTTCTTGGCGTATCAAGGTGTTGGTGCGAAACTCGTTCCACGATACCCCAAGTATTTTTCTCCAGCACCACATTTGCAGAGCGTCTATATTTTACTTCTCGACGTCGCAAAGCATCTACGTCTCAGCAGCGTATAGGAACATGGTAAAAATCAGTGTTTGAGCCAGCCGGATCTTGGATGCTTTTGTAAGATCTCTGTTCATCCAGACCTTTTTCAGTGTCCATCGATGACTTGGTTATCGCCATACGTCTCTTAATTTCATCTATGCACCCACCTCCGTTTGAGATTAAGGCTCCAAGATCAATGTAGGACTGGACCTCGTCGCCGTTCGTAATTTTAGAGACTTCGGGCGAGTTGTTGTTTCCGCAGTCTACGATCATCACCTTAGTTTTTGCGGTTGATCTTTAGTCCGGCGCTAGGAGTAAGTACCTATGTGTTAATTTGGTTTATCACCACTACTCTAGAAGCTGAAGGATAGCATCCAGAGGATACATTGTAACAAATATTCTAAGACGTAAAGTCTATTGGGCCCTTGACGTGGATATTTGCTTCCAAGAAGTAAGCCTTCCAGCATAACAGACTGATTATTTAATTGCAAAGTTATATAAGATATCACGATCCTACTGCATTTTAGTGTCACTAAACTAATCACGGTGACCACTTCAAGGAGCTAACTAATTAAACAGTCTAGACACATATAATCGCTCGAGATAAAATCGTATAAATGCCTGTCGTACTACATATCCGTGTTGCGTAGTGTAGGTAATGATAAATGGACTATGTGACAGTTGGCAGGACATGGTAACACATTTTATTCGAACATGTGAACTGGATTGGATAATTTCCTTTAAAGTTTGTTAGTTGACATTTTACTGGCAGACTACTTTGAAGAATATTTAGACTGGGGGATATACGGTGGAATGATGGCCTGACGGATTATTCTGTAAAAAAAAAATCACCATGAAAACTAAGACAGTGTGCTTTGCTAGCTTGAAGTAAGCTGTCATTCCACCTGATAATAGAAATTACAGTTACTATTAACAGTTCACTTTAAGCTCAATTCACCTAAGTATTCATGGTGTGATTTTTACAGAACTGATCGCCTGCCATAGGTCTCGGATCTCAGCTGGAGGCGAGAAGGATAGGACTGGTCGATGGGGCGACACTTGGAACAGCGGGCTTTTGGGTTAAATGATAATGATGATGACTCTTTTGGCACCATTACAAGATTTCTCGGACCTATCTCTGAATATAAACATCTCATCCACCGTTCATCCATATTTGGCAGGAACCTGACAAACTATGAAGCCAGACTTTTACTACCTGGAATTCTAATAGTACTTATTCCAAAGATTGAGTTACGAGTGTTTTGATGAATTTACGTTTGATCTTTGTTCGGGTCTAAAAGATTGATCAATCATGTGTCTACTCATACCGTGGAAGTGAATGTTGAGATGCCGGCAAATTTTATACAGATAGGTATTATGTATGAAAGAAAAAGACGTCAAATAAATTGGTATAAAGACAGAAGGATGAACTAATAGAATATTATATTTATATAGTTATATACATAAGCTCACGCCTGTATTCCTCGGAGGTTTAGGGAGAAGGTGTACCTAATAGCACATCCACATTTCACTACTTATGTTTAAGTTCCATGTAAAAGGGGGGCCATTAAGCGAGCATAATTGCAGACATGAGACTGCTGCTGAGAAGTTCTAGATAAAAATATCTATATTATTATGAATCATTTTAATTCAGAATTCATTATTACATTCCATAACTTGTTAGCAAAAAATACTTAAAACTACGTTAGTAAAATGATTAATTATTGTACAAATTGAACTATTAAATTTAAAATTATAAAAAATTGAGCTACTTAACATTATAGAGGGCACCACCCGAGCCGTGAACTGTATTCTAGTGCCTCACAACTGGGCAATCAGCCCTTTCCGATATGGTATTCAGAAGGCTGTTGGTGCTGCCCCGCACGCGGCGCCACAGGGAGGCCACTTTCTTACGAACGATCACCCTAAAGCAATCCGTTTTGGCCTTAGCAAACATACCTGATGCACTGCAAAAGCAACGCAACCCCAACAACATCCTGAAACCATTATTGTATAGGACCCGTAGGGCATTAAAAGATCCACGCGTATACCGGACCCACAGGCTGCAGGTATAAAATGACTGGCAGTATTTAAAAAGAGCAATTTTCACGTCTCGTGAGCACTGTGCAAACCTACGCGCCAGCATATTGCATCTCACCGCCAATGCCCTACGATCCCGCTCTATATCCAAATCATCTGAGAGGTCCCCGGTGACCCAGTGCCTGGACTTGAATTTAGTGACCCTACTTATAGGTATTCCTCCAAGTGTGACCGGTGGAACGGACACTTACTACCCGCCTTGAAAATAAGTTATACCTGAGGCCATGTGACCCCGCGTACCTCTCACAGATCCCAATGAGGACGTTTAGTGCTCTGACAGATGGGCTCAGCAGGACCATGTCATCTGCATAACTAATGTTGTTCATACACACACCATCCACTGAACAGCAGACACCAGCCAGCAGTATTAATAAGTACCTATAAATTGAAACTATCAGTTCTATAAATGATGTGAGCTTTATACGAAGTCTTACATATCTTATTGCAGGCCTTACGTATATACACATACATAAAACATATTACCAATCAGAAAGGAGAACCCTAAAAACTGCAATTCACTGGCGCCAACACCATTTTTTATTACTTACGCTAAAAACTCAAGGCCAATGCAGAATCAATTAATCAATAAATACTGACGAATCATTGTGAAATGGCGAAATGTACGAATATAACGCTAGTGGGTCAGTGTGTGGCATAACAAGACCGATCGGTCACGGTCTTACACGAACACAGCCGAAACCTCGCCGAACCGGAATAACAATGTTTAACACTCATTGTTGTTAAGTTGGGGTCGTAAATTAAAGATTTGGTGACTTTGAAGATGTTGTGTAGAGGGTTTTACGAATGTTTCGTCAGTCAAAAAGGTACAATAATTGTTCTGGAAAATGTATATGTAGGTATTCACCTTTTCTGTGAACGTAATATTATAATCAGCCTATGTTCCCACAACTGGAACTCAGGCCTGAGAGGGAGTAGGCTATATAATCCACCACGCAGGTATAGTGCGGCAGATATCACATGTCTTCGAATTTTTGGTTCTAGGACATACCGGTTTCCTCAAGATATTTTCTTTCACCGTTTTGGGAGCATTGCTGGAAATTATTTGCATAAAGTAAAGCGCCTTCTTAGGTTCAAATTCGAACCCACGATCGACACAACTAACTAAATTAGTCGGCGCTATCTAAATCTATTCAAAGTGACATTGCGATATATCATTTACTTACGCAATCAGGACTCAAGTTTTTAGTGTTCAACTGTTCACTTACTTCGTAGCTCTAGTAATCAATGACACACACGTCCGCCGGCAACTTTTGATACTGTTTTGATACTGATTACATTTGTAACAAAAAATACAGAAAAAAACAATTTTGAATTCTGCCAAATGTTCTGTTATGGCGAGATTCCTTAAAGCAATATCGGTAGAATTTATTTTGGACAACGTAATAATCTGTCAGCTTCACCATTGAACGCCTGTACAGTATCGAAACTAGCAAAATAATCACGTAACGGCAGTCAGATTCATTTAACATTTGGAACCGAATGTCATATGAAACCGATCGGCGTGAAAATCGAATGATTCGATGAACGTTGACCGTTGCAATGTTTGTTTGGCTATCAATACCACATTGTCAAGTGTTTGTTTAATAAGCTTTAGCATCATTGAAGCTTTTGTGTTGGAGCGTGGTGGATTACGGCCATTCTCTCTCACAGAGCAAAAACCTGAGCCTCAGTAGCATGGGACCATTACGGCAGAAGCAGAATCAGCCTATAATCTTCCCACTGCTGGGAAACAGGAGTCCTCTTTGTGAGAGGGAGTCCACCACGCCCACATTTCTGTCTAAATCCAAGAGAAGAAGGCGTGAGGGTTAAGTTGATAATGAATCGCTAATGATCCGGGATTTATTCTTGATCTTCTTCTTCCATAAAGTTCAAGGTAGGATGCACTACTTAACCAACTCTATCTTAGTTTAGATCATTTACTCTTCGCCATTATTTTCTACCTACTTCCTCATCAAAGCAATACACTTACTTCAACCTCTTTGAATACTCTTGAGCTATCTACGTATCATAATCGCACCTTTAGAAGTATAGAGACCTAATGCGAAATTAGCCGCAACCAAAATAGGTCTCTATGATTCTAATAATTCTAAATGAATTCTAAATAATTTTGCTTGCGGCTAATTTCGCATTAGGTCTCTATACTTCTAAAGGTGCGAATTATGTTCTGCTAACATTGAAATTTCTATGATGTGCGTATATTTCCCTGCCTACGTGATCTATACTCGAAATACTTATTTATCAAAAACACACTTATTCATACTTTTCTGTGTCGAATGACGACCTTGTCTACCAAAACCAAAGAAAGTGATTCCTTAGTCATAACAAAAAGTTGGGTAAACGGTGCTAAATGTTTCTATATTTCAAAAAACTCCATGTTTTCTATACACACGACTCCTCAAGGCCATTATGAGAATGATTGAGAAATCTGCAATTATTCACATGTGCATAATTTGCAAATAATATACGGTTTGTCCGTATCGGCCACGACTCTTTAAAATCGTGATTTTCTAGCTGTGATGAGTAGTGTCGTCATGTACCTACATATTATTTTGGTTCGTATTTAAGATTATCTATATGCTTTCATATTTCGCTGGAATTATCAAAAATTGTCAAGCGAGAATTATTCTAAATCTTAAAACGTATTTCTCTATAAATTCTATAACCACTGTATAGGTATACACTCTGCCTAACCGTTTGGAAAATACAGACGTGATGTCATGTTTGTGTGTCACTTTAATTCGTATATTTTTAAACGAAAACCATGGTTTAAACCAAATAAAAACCGAATCTTTTTTGCTAAATAAATATTAGAAATATCTCACGACAAATTCGACCCTGACCTGTTTAAAAAGAAACTTATATTATCCCTCGACATTATTTACTACACTTTTGTCAGTAATTTGAATAATAACATTTAATTAGCCATAATGTACGTTATATAACCTGTTACTGGGTCGCAATAACAATTTCCCATGATATAATTACCGCATGTCCCAAGTATGACGTGAGATGACGGGTTTGACGGTAATTTGTAGTTAAGAAGTTGACGTTCGTCAGATGATGCTAGGTCACGTGACAAAAATAGAGTTAAGTGTGAGCTGTTAACCTGCTAGATGGAGAGATAGATAACCCTTTATTGTGCACTATGGCTAAGGGAGATTGATGAATTAATGAGTGATAGAAAAATTCAACGGGCGGTCTTATCTCTGTCAGACAATCTAAGGCGGAACAGAAATGTGTGGATAGGCATATATATGGTTGCAGAATATGGATGGTCAATTAGTCATGGAAACAGAATGAGATTTGTGATACATGATCTGATTTAAAGTCGAAGAATGACATGATAACTCGATACTTGGGGAGCCATATCACGTGATTCTTTGATTTCGATTACACGAAGAATACCTATATTTGTTATCAATGCCAACTTTCCTTCCTTTCGTTGCGAAACCATTATGCTGGGAAGTTTTATAATTTTCCAAATTATGCTTTGGATAAATACTGAAGATGAAAAGGAGCACCTCAACCTAAAGTGTATTCCCGTTGTCCCCGTAGGCCATGTCCCCCTTAAAGGGGACAAAGGGAATTTAGTAAAATAATTAAAATTACTTCCCGTTATTATTGTAATATATATTATTTTTAATATGATTAGGTACTCCTATGTTTGTGAAGCTCCTACCAAGTTATGACAACCTGGTACTTCGCGCAGGATACCAATTTCCAAAAAAAAACTATTATCTACTTATAAAAGTAAACATTTGTTATGTTTCTATTTCTATCTAACAAAATAACTTTCATTTTAGTTCTAGGATTACTGCTACTGACGTTTAAAAAAGAAATAAAAATTTAAAGTGGATAACGATACGTGAAATCTTAACTGTCCGTTGTCCGTATGGATAACGGGGACAACGTTAAGGAAATTTTTGACGTCCCGTTGTCCCCGTGACGGGGACACAGACTACGGGGACAACGGGAATACACGAATTTTATCATGCTGGCTCACCTCATATACTCTTTTTACAAAACGAACAGCAGAAAGTAATATAAAATCGAACTAAATTAAAATGTTCGAAAGCACTAACCATCTACTTTGTATTCTTTAGACCGAATTTAACGATGGCGCCACTTTTAAGCGCCACTTATCCAATTAGACTCAATCGATTTCGTAAAAGCCAGACATCTATAATTATTAGGAGTTCCAAGAATGAGCTTCTTTATTTATTAAGTGATATCTTGTTGAAATGGTTTGACTTTAGTGACCTCGATTTCTTTTAATTGGTTGGACATTAATTACTAAGCTGATTCATATTTTGGGATTGATGAATTTTGTTCAATGACATTATCAAACTTTAAACTTCGTGATAGGTATTCGATTAAGGTTGTAGCGGTTGTTGATATCCACATACAGATATGTATCATAATAAGGATCAGTTACGAAGGGAAAAGGAGAAATTACGAGCTAAAGTTATTTCACATAAGGGTCAAAAGCCAGAAGAATTGGGCCTACGTTCTTACTGCTTAAGCCTACGTGCGAACTGGCATTGTAATTCAAAAGTAGAACATCGCCACAAAGGCTAAGATGAATAAGTTAGCAATGCTACTGACTCACAAAGCCACAACCTCTTTATATAAGGTGGGGCAAAAGTAATGGCATAACGTGAATGTGCCATAATTTTTGCTAATGGCATTAAAATGTAAATCTGATTTGATAGAACAGAAGAGAATAAGTGCGAATTTCAGCATTTTTAATTGAACGAGGTCAGCACACCTAAACCGTGTTCAAGTGCTAACTTTTTAAACCGCACTTAAGACCTGTCAATGTCAATATTCCATAACAATTTTGACACAGACAGGACTCTTAAACGCGGTTTAAAATCTGATCGCGTTTACTTTCATTGGTGAAATCCGCACTTAATTGACAGAGCAATGGAGCGATACTGTGACTACATAGCTCTTGCAGCGATCGAAATTTTGGAAAACCAATTTAAGGATCCGTGTGTTTTCTGTTTTGCGGATTTGAATTGGTTAGTGATAAATGATTATATTTCTGCAAGTACGTTTGTACAAACATTTTTACACGGCAATCATATTTTTATAACTAGATGAGGTCGTCGTTTCCTATCTGGCTACTCTGAAAAGAAAGGCCGAAACCAACTCAGAGGTCACAGTCTCTTTTAAAGTCCAGACATAATCTTGGTCCGATCATGTGAAGACCATGTGGATTGGTGTCTGAAATGGTCTTTTGAGAAAATAACCACACAGATTGAGTGACCTGTCTTATCAGTGCTGCATTTGTCAGTAATCATGCAGTTCAACTTAGAACATATGGAGCACAAAGATTTGACGAACAATACCAAAGAAAGGACATTTTGGTATGCTGCATAAAGTACTCAAACAGCCAGATTAACATTAAAAACTAACTGAGACTGAGATGAAAAACAAAAAGAAAAAAGAAAACATGATCCACATAGTCCTCACATTCACGATAATTGAAATATTAATAATATTATACTTCTCCAAGAAAATATTAATGTCAAATTGTATAAATTAATCATCAAATGTCAAAGAGTATGTATAATTTTGTAAAAACAAAAAACAACATTCAGTATGCAAAAATTGGAGCAGCTCAATCCCAAGCTTTTTTATCCTCAATTAACGGTATAAATGGCTTTCAGGCACAACTTACCTTTTAATTAATGATATAATGATTTAAATCTCGCATTTACCAAAACTAACTACAAACCTTGTCTAACTAAGTACAACATAAGAAGAAATCACCAATTTAGAGGATGTTTTGCAAGCAACAATTTATAATGGCGTAAAACGAGCACAAATGTGTATCAACTCAGGACATGCTCTTTTGACCGATATAATTTTTTTGACTTAATGTCACAATTTTTACACCTTTAAATAAACTTTGCGTGAAACCAGAGCTCATGTTTTTTTCATTTCCAACCGAATTGCAGTCAATTCACATTTTGACATTACTTTTGCCCCACGTTGTATCAGGTCGGGGAAAGCGCCAGACAATATTTAGGTTATGACATCACATGGCATACATACCCACTTCTCACTCGACTCGAAGTCGTCTGCATAATTTCACACGTATTAAATTTATAATATGGAATTTGTAATTCAGTTTATTTAAATGACATCAAACTGTGGCCACGAAAGCCTGCTTTACAAATATATACCTTGGAACTGACATGTTAAGGTTTAAAATACTTGGTGGTTTTTGGCCTGGGTTACGTGTTTGCCTAGCTAGTTCAGGGGTCATGAGGCAAGTTATCCAACGCTTTGGATGCGTTCTGAGTATATAATAAAGGATGTTTATTATGTGTATGCGGAAGAACACATAAATACATTAGATGCACTGTGTTTACGTCAATTATACAAGATTTACAATAGCAAGTGATGAATAAATGACTCCAGCTGGGAGAGTCGATCTTGAAACAAAATTAAATTTGAGTTGCTTACACACATTGTTGTTTATGGTAATGCAAAAGGTCTGATACATATTCATTAACCACGATGACCTATATTATGCCGCTACTGACAAGGCCATAAACCATTTTGAAATTTGGGTCAAATTCAGTGGTGTTTGTCTAAAAATTGCACCAGCTTGATATAACGAAGAATAAGGAGCACAAAGGATGTGAAGTCGTGTTGTTCCTTTGAGAGAATAGGACAACAATTTACCATCCGTGTGTGTCTTACGTAAGTGAGTTTATTCATATCTCTATATTGGTGACCCAGAACATGGACATTGGTTCAGCTTTTGAGCAGAAAGTTCAGCGTGACGTCATCAGCATCACTCCCTAAAGCTTTCGAGAGGCGAGTCACACAACCAGCCAGCACCCACGGCTTCAACGGGTATCTTGATCACTTTCATGCCCTATTGACCTGTCAATAATAAGAGCTAAACCATCTCCTGGTCGTTGCCAGCAGTTAGCCACAACCCGGCGTTGTTCCACATCTGACGCACTAGAGCAAAATGCAGTGCTATTTCGACACACTGGGGAATCGCACTGAATAGACAGTTCCCTGTCTGCTAAGATTCCCCAGTGAGTGGTGGGGAGTGGAGTGGTGGTGGTATCACACTGACATCATGCAAAATCCTGCATAGCGCAAGCGAAGTATACCGCGCAACTAGCTAATCAACGTCTCGACATCAATCGTCGGACAGTAGCCCACCAAACCCAAAAACTTTACAACCTGCTCCTCACCTCCAATAGATATAAGGGTAGACAAAGATAGGTATCACGAGCTAGTTTTATTCCTCATACGTCAGACAAAGTCTAATTTAGGCAGTATATGCGCCCTCACGGTCTTAGTCGCCGCGGGAGACGTACTGGGCGTCGGGAATCCCAGGCTGATTCCCGGCCACTGTAGGCGCGGGCTTGTGGACGGCGAGTAATGGGTAGCTCGCTATCCGGTAAGAACCAAGCCCGGGTCGACGGCGACGGCGCGTTGTGTCCCACGCGCGCCTCAATGAGATGTCAGCATCAACTGGTGGGGCCCGCAAGAGCCGATGCCTGCCAGGGGTGCGGGTTGTTCGAAAGAGATACGGTGGCTCCTGGCACACAGGAAACTGAGGGAACACAGGTGGCTTTTAGTCAGTAAAAGTCTGACACGCCCTCCTGCTCCACCCAGAGCGGGAGAAGTTATTTGACGATTTCCCACCAAAAAAAAAAAGATCAAGTCTAATATTATAACACGTAGATAATATCACTTTTACGGTAATCAAGTTTAATGTATGCAACCGTCAGGTCTTCACGCTATTTCTGCCATTAGTAGATGTAATGGCGTGTAAGCAGTAATGGCGGCACTTGACATGAACGTGACTTCTGGTAGAAGAGGACATTTTGTACTAGGTATGGAAAGTTTTAGTGTGGTTTTAGTAGTCCGAGTGAATGTTAGAAAACGGGAAGAGGAAGCGCCTGCGAAATACAAATTTTCTTTAGTTTTTCTACATAATTTGTAGGTCAGTGGCAAGCTGTATGTATGTTGAACAAAATATGATTTACGACCGTAATTCGTTTGTATTTACAGAATTATTATCATCAAAATCATCAATATAACCCTCTAAGCTCATATACTTAATTCTATTGAATGACTATTTCATGAAAGTCATTTAATGGGAATATATATATGAATACATATTTATAAAAAAACTTAAGTTTTTTAAGGATAAGACTTTTACCGTCCTTCAGTTGATAACATCTTACTGTGAAGGGTTAGTAGGTATCCATAAACTGATAAGCATGAATAAACTGGAGAAACTTGGTGTTCAATTAAAAATGCAACAAAGAGTTGCAGGTAAGACGACAACGTAGAGTTAACCTAGGAACCGAAAAGAATAAGATGACACATATTATATACACACATAAATTCACCACTTCTTCCCACGGGAGAAGGCAAAACTACAGAACACCATCTGCGACGATTCTTACATACTCCTTTGAGCTTGGTTACGTTCATATATCGGATCATACATGCTCGCCGGTTGCGAGTACTATGCACCCTTTCTGAAGAGCATCACCAATAGGGTCACTATCACCTTTTGTTAGTCGCCTTTCATTAATTCTCTCATCATGACCAAACCATCTAAGCATACTCTTTTCAATTTTGTCACTACATTTTCTTTTAAACTGCTCCATTGCCTTATCACATCTAGTTAATCTTTAGATACAATGACGGTGATGCCGAAGTAGCAGTACGTACCCCTTTTAATTCTCCGATGAATGATGAGAACATGAAAGGATGTGAGCGGTAGCACAAGCTCTATAATCTATTGATTACCACCTCAAAGGTCACTTCTTACGACACTGCTACTGCAATTGGTTCTACTCGGCAATGGTGTTAACATATAAACGTGTCCCACATTTGATACCTACATCTTTCTCTTGCAGCTGCCTAAGTTCGTGCTACTTGACATTTGTCGTAAATAAAGTTACATTGACTAGTTCTGACATTATTGATTTACACTGTAACTTTTATTATTCGTAGGTGTAATGTTGTATCTTTAACATTTATGTAATGTTTTATGTTGTGCAATATGGTTACTGGAATCTAGAAAATAATACAATTACTTGACATTATAAGTGCATTTTTGATTCTTTTTTATTTGAAGAAGGGAGTCTGCGGTTTCGTTATGTTACCAGCTCTATAGAGGTATGAGGAACATGGTGTAAAGTCCTCTCAAACTGTATCTATACTAAAGGGAGCATCCTCCGACCAGACGGATGTTGTGTGTGGTGGGCTACTGCCCGACGGTTGATGTCGGGATGTTGTACCTATGCGAGTCGCGCGGTAAACTCTGATTGCGCGATGCAGGATTTGTGTGACGTGAAGTCTTGCGTAGTTCGCATGTGGCATTGTAGATGGCGCCACATCACTTTTTGTGTTTTTCAAGTCTTTGATTTTGTAGTTCGCATGTGGCGTTGTAGATGGCTGCCACAGCTCCATGGACAATAGTTAATTTATGACTGTTCAAAAATTAATTTGAATAATGTGAGCTACTACATAATATCATCTGATGAAGTCACTGAAAGAAGTTTTGTCAAATACTTTTGTCCAAATATGCGGATGATGCTAATTTTATTGCCCAAAGTTATGAAGATAATTGCTGAATTATGTTGTTAAATTAGTTTTAATTCACTGTCAGTTATTTCAGACGCTCGTAAAATAGTAATGAATTCCACATATTTTAGCTTAAACATTTATAATTAGCGTGTAAAAATAATAGAATTTGGTCCATAAAAAGTTTATGACTTGACAAAAAATTACATTGCATAATGTGTTGTTGTATAGAATATTACTATGCGCCTTGCTTGTACTAAAACACAGTCATTTTTTTGGCAACTGATGAAAATAGTAAGTTTAAGACCTATTTTAAAAGAGCAGATAAAGTTCAGTGGACACGCATCATGGGGTTAGCCCCCATGGCGCGTGTCGACTGTACTTTACGCGGATCATTCTAAGGGGGAACTTCACGTACTTCGACTACTCCTAACTTTCTTCCCAATAGGGTTTTTTTTTGGGTGGGAAATCATCAAATATCTTCTCCCGCTCTGGGTGCAGCAGGAGGGCGTGTCAGACTTTTACTGACTAAAACCCACCCGTGTTCCCTCAGTTGCCTGTGTGTTTACGTATAGACAGTTGACAGTTTTTCACCGCGAAATGTAGACAAGCGATTTCTATTCTACAGTAGAGTAGAAATAGAAAGCGTCATGCTACGCCAGCTGAGGATCATTCCCATATTTTTAAGTAGATAATGTTTAAATTCTAATCTCAGTCTCAACCTGTCTAAGACATTGACTGCCTCTGGCATGAGACTGCGACTATATAGATTTTAAACCTTTTTAATTACGGGAATTAAGCATCCAAATGCTGCCAACAATATCAACGTTCCCCGTTGAAGTCTTTTAAACTAAGAACACGCTAGTCGTTTGAAACTTACAAATACTATTTCTACCCGGCCACCGTAGGCGCGTGCTTGCGGACGGCCAGTAATGGGTAGCTCGCTGTCCGGTAAGGACCAAGCCCGGGTCGACGGCGCGTTGTGTTCCACGCGCGCCTCAAAGAGATGTCAGCACCAACTGGTGGGGTCCGCAAGGGCCGATGCCTGCCAGGGGTGCGGGTTGTTCGAAAGAGATACCGTGGCCCCTGGCACACAGGCAACTGAGGGCACACGTCTGGGTTTTAGTCAGTAGAAGTTTGGCACGCCCTCCTGCTCCACCCAGAGGGGGACAAGTTAATTTGATGATTACCCATCCACAAAAAAAGCCCCAGGGTAACGCGGAAAATTCAAATTATCTTATGATTTTTTGCAATTTGCAGGTCAGAGTGAGACTGTATATTGAAAAAAATTTGATTCGCGACCGTAACAAGTGTGTATTTACAGAGTTGTATTCATTAAAATCATCAATCCAACCCTGTAAGCTCATATAATGCCATTGAATGGCTATTTCATGACTAAGTCATTTAGCATAATCAGCCTATAATGTTCCCACTGCTGGGACACAGGCTTTCTCTCTGTGAGAGGGAGTAGGCTGTAATCAACCACGCGGGTCCAGTGCGGTTTGGTAGATGTCACATGTCTTCGAATTTTTGGTTCTAGGACATTCCGGTTTCCTCACGATATTTGATAAAATGGTGGTGATAAAATAATTTACATGAAGTAAACCTGTCTGGGTTCGAACCTACAACCTACATCTGTAAGTCGCGTCAATTGAAAAGTCATTTAATGGGATGAAATCCTTCGGGTAAACGGGAATACCAGTACTGTAGAACAGTGCAACGAATTTAATAAAAAAGAATGCAAAAATAATAGTTTAAAAAACTAAAAAACACGCTTTAAAAACCAGACTAAAAAATACAGATTTTTAATTGAATTAAATTATTTTCTCCTTTTTTAGTTTGGTTTTTAAAGCGTGTTTTTTAGTTTTTTAAACTATTATTTATTTCCTATTTTTTAGTTCTGCTAACTACAAAAACGTGATTGTTTTTTTCTCATTTTTTTTTAAATTATTGAATTGTCATCGGTCCTCGACAACTTTACAAAGTTTCAATGAAATCTGACCGTTTAAAGTGGGTCAAAATCGCGCTCAAAGGAGTCGGTTACATACAAACATACAAACAAACATACAAGTGAAGCTAATATAAAGCGTGTAAAAAGTAATAGCAACCGCATTTGTAAAGCAACAACTGTCTGCAAGTTACAATAAAGCTGACACAGTTACATGAAACTGTCATGTTGGTACAAATTGCTGATAAAAACTGGTTACCGATTAGTTTTCCCACGTAGATCATAAGTCGGTTAAGTTAAAATGGGGTTGCTGTCATCATCGTTACTAGATAATTGATACTTATGTTGTTAACTCGTCAGGAAAAGTGTAAACGGACTGTTTGTGCGGTATTCTGTTCAACTTACTGATCAGATACTGAACACCAAATTGGTTCTCGTTAGGCCTTTTGAAAACGAGTTCGTTCTGGTGGCTGGACAAGGTCAAGCCTCTTGGCGAGATTCGGCCATCGAGAACAGCTTGCACACGTGGCTCAGACAGAAGTGAGTTGGTTCTACAGTTCTTCGATCATGGTTTTTGAAGCATATTCCCCACACTCGGACGCTTTATTCGTCTTTTTCGTAATTCCAAATTGCCTAGCTACATAACAATATGCCCTAAATCTTTTAGCCATAAAGATCACAAATATTTGGTGATCTTCTGTTACTATCTTCTCACTTTTGCTTCCGACCGTACTACAAACTCGTTTGGTGTTTTTGTGTAAAAATAAATTTACTCTAACCTTGTAGTTAACGGGTTTTTGCTTCAGTCAAACACTATTAACGTTTTTTGACTAATTACTAACATGCAAATTAAGTGTAAAAGAATACGTTTCGTGATTCTTGATAGTAATTAACAGATTTTCCTACTGTTTGTAGGTAGGATAAGCTTTGCAGCTGACGAATACAAAGGGCTTGCGAAAAAAAATGAAGATTTTCAACATTGTAATGCATGTTTACTCATGATTTCGTTGATCTTAGTATGTGATTAAATCTCTTTATTGTTTTCAAATTATTTTATCTGCTGCTTCTTTCATACTAATCTTACTTTGACACGGAGCTAGCATGTAAAGGAGGCTCCATACAATGTTTCATTATCATTGCGGTTGTTACTGGCAGAGTGTTTTACCCATTATCTCTCTATTATATCAATACCCTTCTTTTTTAGTTTTCTGGGAGCGATCTCTTTGATTGAAGCTTGCCCTTGCACTGGGCCCTTATTTACAGCAAAGTTACCAGAAATCGTATCTTTGAGTTTTACTTTTCGCATATGCTTACGCGTTGTTTGCTATCGTTAGGATTAGTTGACCACTTCAGATCAGGCAACGCACAATTATTTACCCCCTTTTATAATCCAAACTGAATATAACTCATGAATACTTTCTATTTCCATTCCAGAAAGGCCATCCGTGTGCAGACACTCAAGAACTAAGTCCAGGCCGCTGGGGTGGACGCACCATCGCAGAGTGTAAATGTCCCCCAGGCACAGCCCAACTGCCTAACACCAACACCTGCCATAAACTCTTCGAGAGAGGACCCTGCCGACCAGGGGAATACTTCGCACCAGTCGAGGAGTCTTTCAACAAGAGAGGGTAGGTAAGCATCTTGACGGCTCATCTTGCTAGCTGAAAAGTTGGTTAATTTGTTGTACTTTCTGTCCATGGATGTTTAAGGGCGTTTAAATAAAAGTAAACTGTGGGAGCCTTCGGCTCAGCACCGAAAGTAAAAATGCAATAATAGTGGTTGAAGCAGCGCCGATGCAGCACGCAACACAGGTAGGTTAGGGGTGGTTCTCACTCCAGAACTTCCTTTTTGCGAACATAATATTAAGGTCTGCAGTCACAGGAGTTTTTTAGACGGAGGGAAATCATCAAATAACTTCTCCCGCTCTGGGTGGAGCGGGAGGAAGTGTCAGACTTTTACTGACTAAAACCGTGTTCCTTCAGTTGCCTGTGTGCCAGGGGCTACGGTATCTTTTTCGAACCACCCGCACCCCTGGCAGGCATCGACCCTTGCGGACCCCACTAATTGGTGCTGACATCTCTTTGAGGCGCGCGTGGAACACAACACGCCGTCGCGCGTCGACCCGGGCTTGGTCCTTACTAGACAGCGAGCTACTCATAACTCGCCATCCGCAAGTCCGAGCCTACGGTGGCTGGGAATCAGCCTGGGGTTCCCGACGCGCAGGGCGTCTCCTGCGGCGACTAGGGCTGTGTGAGCGCATATACTGCCTCTCCCTCACGTGCGCCGCCTCCTTCTCCGCGAGCATTACTGCTTCGCAGAAGGAGGTGACGGCTACCCATGCACTCTCGCTCCGTACCATGGCCTGAGATCGCCACCGCCGATCGCCTCCACGAGGACATGGGGGTGCTCCGCCCAAGCCAGGCAGACCTCCACCGTATGCTCCACGGGCGTTTCCTCCCACCTTATCCGAAACAGGAACTTCACGAATCAATCATGTCCGGTGAGGACCTGCGTCAGGCGGAAGGTGAGGACGCCGTGGATTGAGAGCATTCCACTCCTCAAAGAGGGGCCTTACCGCCGCAATCGTGGCGTGCCCACAGTCACAGGGGCTCACCAATATTACCATACTCAAGGTGCTGTTTGATGCTCGAGTCAGAAGTCATCTAGAACATAGTGCAGCAATTTGGGCTCTACATGAAGCGAAATACTATGTCATGTTGGAACAGGTCCAAAATATTTAGGCGTTTTTAGAACACCTAGCGTTGTACCGACTCCCAGTAATATGGGACTGATGATGAGATTCTGTTTTTCCTAATGTTAGTGAAAACTTGAATAAGTTTATTTTGGTTGTTTCTGCTATGAGTGATTTGATGAACCGCCATAGTTGGTATACATACTTTTTGAAATGTGTGTGTTGACATTTATTTTTTGAGTTTGTTTCCACAATAATTTTTCTGTTGTAAGTGCTCGTTGTTTTAATTTTGTAGTCGATGATATTGTATACCTATGTCATATTAAATTGGCGAGCATATTTAAGTCTCAAATAGCTTCTGACCAAAATATTAATCTATTTGAGATTTTGAATTTAAAAGTTTTGAGATAGAGAAGATAGTTGAATTTCCATTGCGGGCCATTAAATTTATTACAGTCACACAAATCTGGGCCTATTAACCCTTGGGCTGTGGCCATTATTTTAACTTATCTAGCAGTAACCACCTGGACACCATTAAAACAAACTGGACACTGTTGTACGACTTTCACTAAACAAAATACAGTTGAAATAAATTTAACTTTGATAGTTTAGGGTTAACTCAATACGAGCATGTCGTGGAATGTTGTAAAAGCAAAGGTTTATGGCATAGTCCTTAGCACTAAACTACGGTTACAAAACCGTAATATTGGACTTCTTCGGTCTTATTACAAAACAAGATTAATCTTTAGACTCAGGTTAAAACCATTGAGCCATTTTTTTATTGTGGACTTTGTTTTCGACTACGATAAAGTTCTAAATACAAAAACTAATTCTAACGGAGTTTGGAATTCAAACTGGAATTCGTGTATTTGTATTTTGAACGAACCTTTCGTTCGAAATACAAAAACTGAAAGGCGTGGACCAAAAATCGAACCCTTTATGTAATGAGACGGTTTCCGTACCACTGGTTGTTAATTGATACACTACTGACCAATAATCATAATCATCACAAGTTTATTTAATGCAACTTATTTTTTTATAAAACACTGAGATTAGCCTTTAGCGTGTGCCAAGACTGTTTCCCATTTAGTGTTATTGTGATGATTGAAATTCAGATAGACTTCGCAAAATAAAAAATATATTTCGCGCGCTTCCGAAAGCAGTTAAGCCGTTGGTCCCAGCTGTCATTAGTGGATCTTTAATAGTAGTTACGTTATTAGTCTGAAGCCCGAAAGTCTGACAACCATTCTTACCAAGGGATGTCGTATTACCCAGTAACTGGGTTGTGGAGGTCAGGTAACAGTCGCTCCATGTAAAATACTGGTATTCGGCTATTTCCAGTTACACTGAAAGACGAACCCAGCGTAGTTTAGAAGAGGTTAGGCAGATGATAATGTTCTAATAATCCTAATACAATCTTCTGTTACCTAACACACCGAATTTCAAAACACAATCGCTTTTCACGCGGTTTTAGGAAACCATTAATTAGCATAAAAGTCCATCTATTTCCTCGAACAAAGGTATGTCACAATATAAAATATTCAAGCAGACCAGTGTTAAACATTCCTATTCAAATTAAGTATAATATTCTAGGAAATAACTGTTACCTACATTATTGCAGCATCTATCCTAGATGTGGTATTAAGTTTGTATGATACGGCTTGCCGCAATGTAATGAGAATTAGACTTTAATCTTGTTAGGCATAAACTTGGTATTCACATCATTACGACTTAGATTATTTTGAATTTAAAGGAAAATCAGGGCTGAGGGCTTAGAAGGTAAGGTGATGCTGTAAGCAATAATGTATTACAAATTCTGTTGGCTTATTTTCAACAATCTTCACACTTAATGGTATCTAAATCATTATTATAGTTTTCACTTCGTGGACAATAGTGTGGGTTATACGTTTTTTCGACTGTAATGTAACAACTTTTATTGTAAATGCTGTAATGTATAACTGTTTTTTGCCCCAAATAAATAAAATAAAAATAAATCAGGTCCATCGCATTATAATTCGAACAAAATACGATTCAAAGAACTTTGAGGTGTAGGTCGTATTACCAACTGGTCGTAATTGGGTACCCCAGTTGTATTAAAATGTTAATACAACTGGGGTACCCAATTGATGCAGCCCACTGTACATGAAAAAAAAAATCTTAGAGCATCTAAAAAATCTTCCGAATCGTTAACAACAGGATAAGTGTCCAAAAGGCTGGCAGCATTGTCACGCATTCTTTGGCCAAAAATAGGCAGCCCTATTTTTTTTTTGAGGTTGTGAAATCATCAAATAACTTCTCCTGTTCTGGGTGGAGCAGGAGGGCGTGTCAAGGGGCCACGGTATCTCTTTCGAATAACCCGCACCCCTGGCAGGCATCGGCCCTTGCGGACCTCACCAGTTGATGCTGACATCTCTTTGAGGCGCGCGTGGAACACAACGCGCCGTCAACTCGGGCTTGGTCCTTAGCGGGCAACGAGCTACCCATTACTCGCCATCTGATTGTAATTGATTGGTACATATTGAGTCAACTATAATTAATTCTTAATCCATCCTTGGTATGTTTAACTTACCTGAGAAGAATATTAATAACAAAATACACTCATAAGTATTACGATGACTCACCGGATTTTATAAAGAACATCATACAAGATTACTAGGTAATTTTCAAAGCAAACGACCATTTCATATTGCACCACAATAAGCAACATTTCCACAAAATCACCAATATGTCTAAATCTCTATATTTTCCTATCACGATCATTGCGAAATCAAGAAACCCCACGAGTGACTTACTAAGAAACCCATTACTAATTCCAGTGAACGCCAAGGTATGTGCGTGAGACCTCAACAATGTGCTGACGAGACCTTGGTCTACTGGCCGGCTGATGGCAAGTGCTACTATAGAAATACTCAGGGACCGTGCTATCCTGGATCTGTGCTGGATGCCGGGGAAGATGGGGTCGCGAATTGTTCGGTAAGTTTTACTCCTTTGTGTTTTTTCCCTGAAGATAACTTTATGGGTTCGCTAAAATCTGATAATAAGATAACGCTCTATTTAGATACAGTCCTAGATAAGGTTTAGTGCATAGGTGACATGTACGTGCTTCGTCAAAGAAGGCTTGTCTTTAGAGTGTCCTGATGGTACGTTCTTGAGCTATTAACTTTGGTCAACTGTTCGCAAAATTATTCCGCGTAGCATGACCAATTCTGTCTCCTCTACGAAGACTAAGTGACATTTATTTTCTCCATTTTTGTCATCGCACCGTATAAATCTTTCTACAAAATGACGTTATGTCTTTCATTTCTATTCTTCCGTTTCAACGTTTGTACGCAAGTTGCTCTGTAATTTAATTGATATAAAAGTTCTTTTATCAGGACCCAACGAGCTTTTGAATAGATTGCTGCAATGTATTCCAAGATCACAAAATTAACCACACAATAGTTAATATTCTTTGGCCATGTTCTTCAACTGTACCGTTATCCTTCCAGTGCGCAATCTCCGGTCCTCACTACTGGTCAGCAGATGGTAGCTGCTACCCACACTACACCCGAGGTCCCTGCGAGAAGGGACAGCTGTTCCTTCCTGGTGCGAAGTGTGGCTGCGATAGCCATCTTCCTCATTATCATAATGAGACTGGATCTTGCTTTGAATTAGGTAAGGACCTTTGTGTTTTGCAAATTGCTAATGGTCGTCTAGCGTAATGTGGGACGCCCCCCAGCTAGATGACCCAACGACCGTGAAAAGGTGGCTGGAACAGACTGGATGCGGAAGGTGAAAGACCGGGTGTTGTGGCGCAGCCTGGGGGAGGCCTATGTCCAGCAGTGGACTGCTATAGCCTGAGTTGACGAACGGTACTGGTTAACATATTTATTACCACCCTTCGATGTGTAAAAGCATTATTTTCAATTAACGAATTCATTGAAAAAATAAAAATATTTCTATTAGCCGTTGTCATTCATCACATTTACATTTTTGCCGAATTTTGTAGCAATTAAAAATGTAACAAATGAGCAGTTCTATTTCTTAATTAGTAGACCAGCTCAATTTCTTATAATCAATTGTTACACAAATAGCATAATATTTGAAACAAAGCGTCTGGTTATTTATTGTTCACTGATTGATACGCCAATGTGTGTTAACGAGTAATTCTACAAATTGGTGAAATTACACCGAAAATTTAATATTTCTTACGGTCCAAATAGCAGCATTTGTACACAAACGTTTAACAGCTAATTGGGTAGGATTAGGCACAAAACTTTACATTATTTACATTGCACAACTGTATTGTGCAATGTAAATAATGAAATTGCATGTTCCAATTGTTGCCATGCGATGTGGCGAAGCACATGGCTTCTTTACTCCTTCAAAATTATTTATATTCTTATTGAAAGTGTATTACGTAATTAGGGTGCTGCATATACTTTCATATGAGTTAGTTTGTTGTCCAGTGAGCCGATATTTACCTAATCCAGCAGATTTCTACGATCATTTGACTGATTCAATCTTAGTTGACATCCCACTGCCTTTAAAATTTACGAAAAGTTGGAGATTATGAACTCATGTTAGGAGATATTATGATCTCTTTCTAAATATTTTATCAGAGAAATTATCCTCCAAATTAGAAGGACTCGTCCTTCACCACTTTTTAATGGCCAAAATCTTTTATCTAGTAAATAACGTCTAACAAAGAAATGCACGTATTATAAATTTGCTCCCTTTCAATTTCCAGATTCGCTGGGCCCGTGTCCTCGTGGCCACATATTCTCCATCACCGAGGTAGCTCCATACGGCTCCCGAGCTGAATGCAGATGCAAGTCGTTTCATGCTCGAGCAGCTGACGGGGTCTGCTACAGACTGTATACCAGAGGACCCTGTGCCCCTGATGAGATGATTGCCAGAGGTGGTAGATGTACTAAGGTAAGGGTTGCGAAAGCAGTTGTGTTTAGGAAATTCCCGGCGATAAATATAAGCAAACACATGACGCGTCGGTGTGTTTTGGGACATTGTAGTAATTTAAGTGTTTTATTAAAGTTGGATGCAACGGTGCGGTTTAAAAGATGTAATGACAAAAATTGAATAGTGTAGTGTGCTTAGATGGTTTAGTCATGTTGAGAGAGCGACTAACAAAAAATTATTAACAAGGCAAGATGTGTGTGGAAACGCCCGGAAACGAGGCCCTAAGAGAGCATACGGGGGTCACAATAAAAGTTTTTAGAATAGACCACTAAGAAAAACAGCCGATGAAAAATTTATTTAAATTTCGAAGTAGGAACTCTTTGATAATCTATCTGTACCACAGACATATAAAACAGTAGATCTGTACATATGTAATGAATTCGTATTAAGTCATTTGTTTTTACAAATTGGCGGCAATTTTCAGTGTGGCCCACGTATATTGACCTTATTGGTGATGTATAGACGCCAGCACATCAAGGTACCCAAATCTGTTAAATTTCTTTGATAGGTTTTCGACTTTATTACATAAGCTTAAGGTTCATGTTCAATTGGGAAAATTTGACAGTTTGGGGTAGCTTGATGTGCTGGCGTCTGTACTTCAGAAAGATCAGGTGCGTGGTACTCGCAACTGTGACAAGATGTATGTGAGGATGGTAGCAGGTGGCGTTCTGTATTTTTTGCTACCGTTGCTGCTGTTGCTATTTGATAGTTTATGCCCAAGGGATTTTCATTTAGTTTTGTAGTTTTAATAATATTTTATCTCAGTTCGATGTAATCCAGGTCTAATAATAAACTCTTAAGAAATTCTATGTTCTCACGTGATCTGTTTTATACCTACCTTCTGTCCAAGAGAATTCTCCTAAACCTTTCATTTTTGACATTCCAGGTGCCATGTGCAAGAGGTCGTCTGTACGTGCCGGAACGTCGTCGCTGCTACCGGCCCGGCACCACAGAGCCATGTCCGATCGGAGAGGTGGTAGCTTTCGACTTTGAAGCGAGACCTGCTATAGACGGTCTCAGCCATAATGGAGTGTGTGCCTGTGGGAACGGCGCATGTAGTAGACGAGAGGTAAGTGAAATAGTCAGTCAACATTATGCCTTTTAGCTTTACAATTATGCTGCATGGTTATTAAATTATGATTATGAATATTATAAACATTGTATCCTCTCGTTTATCTCCTGCCAAGGCAACAGAAGCAGCTTTAGTTATAATAAGGCGTTGGCGGTCGAAAGGCATAACGTTTTTATATGCCATTTTGTTTAGCGTCGTGTATGGCTCTGAGAACTTGATTGCTAGTTTCAGTTCCATTTCTAAACTAAAATTATGAAGCCTTTCTGGCCAATGAAGCAGAATACGGGTATCGCCATACTAAACGAAGATTACGAAATTACTGCAAACACCACGTTTGTCCTGGAATTCGACTCTGATAAAGCAGCTCAAAATAAATTCATTTGTTTAAAATTATTACTCAATCTGTCTTATTACATATCTAATACGGATTTTCGTCAGACCCAGGTTTAAACCATTGAATTTCGAACTTTATATGGACAAAGATAAAGTTCTTAATACAGAACTGACAAATAAGCACCGGACCTAGTGTCAGTTTGTAAAAAGATCTGTATTTTAATCATAGTAACGTTCGATTTTCAAAAATCGATGGGTTAAATCATATCAAAAGAAGTGAGTGAGTTGCGTTTTTTCTTCGATGGAAGGTTTAAACCAAGACTTGATCATTATGGACCCTGCCGGGCACAGAAAAGTAGGAGAGAGAGATAGCAGCAGAGCAGGCTTAATTTGATAATTATATTCACAAATCTCTTTCTCTATTTCAGGTGGAAGCCTGCATCACTCGCAGGGGCACAGCTCCATACAACGGGACCTGCCACATCCTGAACACGCAGGGCCCCTGCCCCGAACACTCCTGGCTCATGAGAGACCATACAAATAACATCAGGTGCAAGTGCAGACCTGGGAGGGTACCGCCAGATTGTGAAGAGGATGTTAGGGTGGAAGTGAAGAGTTGATAAAGTGAAGTAGTGGTAGATGGACAATGAAGAGACTTTAAGAGTATAGTGTGTGATGATCAAGGAGTGGAAAAGCAGATAAGTGATCAATTAGAAAGGAAAAAACTGTATCAGTATTCACAAATATACGATACGTTTCCTTGCCGAATCGGGCGTCAATCAATATTATCAAGGAAGTCCTCTGAACGCTATTCACAAATCCGAAACCCGAATATTTGGACAGTTTAAACCAAATATACGATCGCTATTCTTCCGACAGCTAGTTGTTGTAGGACTAGGCAAATTAGGCGACCGAAAAGGTGTGCGGAAGCCTGTCAAATGGTTATTATTATCCATGCAGATTGGTCTGACCAGATGCGTGCGGGCATATACACGAATCTCATCAGAATAAAAACCTGTAGATGCGTAACCCATAACAGGTGGCTGTTACGGGTTACACATCTTCAGGTTTTTATATTTGCGTGTGGACGCAGTACTGATTATAATGAAGACAAAGGCATCGGAAGGTAGAACTGCCATATTATACAGTCACCAAAAGATATGAGTGACCAGGGTCGACGGATATAGATGAAGTTTAAAAAACATTAAAGCTTGTTTTCTATTATTTTAATTCAATTTTATTTGAAATATCTATCGATTTCTTATTAAACCTCAACTTTATTGGACGACCCTGGTTGCTAATCTCGTTTGGTTCCAATACATGACACACAACATGGTTTCCGAATGCATAATTAAGTAGATGTATGTGGGCTTGCATTTTGATTGGCTGCAACAGTCTGACTGTCACGAAACGAAATAGTTTAAATCATTGATTTACAAAAAACCCAAGATACACAACCAGCGTCTCGAAAACGTCCGAATAAATAGAGCGCAATGTGCGCAGGTGTCAAATAGTATCATCAGTCATCTTTTAGTCAGTGTTTTTGGATATGGCTTTGTAAAAACCACTTTAAGTTATGCGTGTAAGGTTGAATTTGCAAAAAAAAAATGTGTTTTATGAAAACTATAACCACTGACAATAACTACAACTATAACAACTGTTTTGATTATTACTTTTGTCCGAGACTGTGCAACTTGGGTTTTTTATAATATCAATGGCTTTTTGTTGGGTGGGACATCATCAAATAACTTCTCCCGCTCTGGGTGGAGCAGGAGGGCGTGTCAGACTATTACTGACTAAAACCCACCCATGTTCCCTCAGTTGCCTGTGTGCCAGGGGCCGCGGTATCTCTTTCGAACAACCCGCACCCCTGGCAGGTATATCAATGGCTTAAATACATATTTTATTAAGTCATATTTATTTGTAACACTGATGAGACTCAAAGTTTATTATTTTGTACATATTAGTTATGTAGATAAAATAAAATAAATAAATTATGCATACCTAAACAACATACTAGTTATATGAGAAACAATACGATAGTTGGTACATTTTAAGGTAGGTAGGTAGGTAGATATTTTATTAAATAAATGGGTTTTACTGTTATTTAAAACCTTTTTTTTGTGAATTATTGATATCCTTATGCATTTATAACTGGCATTCTTTTTGACTTTTTCTTTTTTACAAACGAAATGTGAAAAAAGATCGAAAAAAAAATTACATGGCCTAGCGGGAGGAATAAAAGAATAAAAATATATTTTGTAAACATTGGATTTTTATTTTAATAACTTATCGTTTACATTTCCTTACATTTAATTTATAATAACAGTACAAAAATAGTCAAAAGTTACTATCTAATTGTTGATTGAATTGTCTTACTAAAACTAAATAATTATACACAACTATAGCACAACACTAGTCTTTGTATTGGATCATTTGTCTTTTAATTTCTTCTGTGTTTGTCCTGTGAAGGCAAAAAAGGAAAAATTATTTTAAAAATTTCAACATCTCTTGGGTAGTCAACTTTTCAAATAAACCGTAAAGATAAAATCACGGCTTGTTTCCCCAATGGGTTCGGCAGAGGTGTACCTATAGCCACACCCACACCCACACCATTATGTGTGCCCACATTCGCAAGTTATGTTTAAGTCCCATGTAATATATGTAATAATTTGACAGCACAGTTGGCGCAGTGGTTAAGCGATTGACTGCTGCGCTGCGTGTCGCGGGTTCGATTCCCGCACGGAACAAATATTTGTATGACCTACAAGTACTTGTTCCGGGTCTGGCTGTTTGTGTATGTGATTTTGAATGTTTGTAAACGCACCCACAATACAGGAGAAATTCCTAGTGTGGGGCAACGTTAAAAAAAAAAGAAGACAAATAGGGAGCAAGCCTATTGCCATCAACCAGGCACAAATCCATACTCCGGGCTGCTACTGAGAAATTCCAGATAGAAAACCCAAAAACTCTGCCCAACCTGGGAATCGAACCCAGGATCTCATGGTCAGCAGTAGTGGTTTCGACCACTAGACCAACGAGGTAGTCAAATAAACTCCTCTGGCAGATGCCAGAAGAGCCCCATAACCCATTATCTACAAACACTGAAGCCAGTCTATATGGTATCGTGTTACTCAGTCACTGGGCTGTGGAGGTAACTCTTTGTAAATTACTGGTAATCAGCTGCATAAAGTTAGACTGGAGCCCGACCGCAACATAGTTGAGAAAAGGCAGATTGATAGATTGAAAGCGGTCTATTTCCAGCATTCAGTTCACTGTCAGCGATTCTTCATCATCATCATCATCATTTCAGCCGAAAGACGCCCACTGCTGGATGTCCAGCAGTGGGCGGGGGAGGCCTATGTAGGCCTCCCCCAATTTGGGGGGGTTTGTCATAATCGCCACGCTTGGCAGGCGGGTTGGCGATCGCAGTATAGTGGTCAAATGCATAGAAAACGCTGCTGCCCATTCTCTAGTAAGCCCCTTAGTCGCCTTCTACAACACCCACGGGAAGAAATGGGATGGCGCTATTCTATACGTCCGGCACATTCTTCACCGGGACGCTATCTATGGCAGCGTAGCTCAACTATTACCCCACGATCCCTGAGACGTAATCAAATTATGGCGGGATTTCCGCGCACTGGATCTTCAACGCAATGCTTAACGCCGACAGTTCAAAATCAAACAGTGTGTTTTTTCGACACGCTGAGACTCACTCGAGCTGCACTTTGTTGGATTCTCAAAGCTCGGTTCAACGTTGAGAGTTCAAAATCTAGTGCGCGGAAAAATGCCACCGCAATTTCGTGTGAACATCGACTTAGGCAATTTCGAATGGTTTACGCAATATAGGCTGAGTTTCTAATAAATTAGTAGGTAATTTATTTTCTAACTAAAACTTACCGAAATATATCCTATAGACTTGATTGAAAGGCATCTCGATAGCGACCGTCGCTATTATTGATATCACTGTCACTACAAAGAGTTCTGGGACGTGAACCTGAAATAACAAAAAAAAAAAATGTTTTACATACAGAAAATATAATTCCAAGAATCGAAAGGTAAGTATTTGGAGTCCCAGTATTACTTAGGACAGTATCTGAGGGGCTTGGTCGGTAGATGGGTCACCATCTTTACATATCAAGACCCTTCCGTGCCCCGGAAACCACGCTGAGCCTTGGGCTGCCACTCATGGATCTTTGACAGTCATTACGTGTCCGAAAATCTGACAACCAGTCTTGCCAAGGGATGTCGTGTTACTCAGTCATAAGGTTGTGGAGGTCAGATAGGCAGTCGCTGCATGTAAAATATTGGTATTTAGCTGCATCCGGTTAGACTTGAAGCTGACCCCAACATAGTTGGGAAAAGGCTAGGCAGATGATGATGATGCTTTGGGCAGTATCTAATCAACCCTTCGTAAGATTACATATGTATGGAATTGTAGCTTCACCCAAGCTGCAATTCCATTCATCTCTGGTTTAATCAAGTAATTTTTCGGCTTCAAGCTAAGCTACTTTAGTTTACACTGCTTTTTTAATTTGTCATGCATCCATCATTGTGTTTTTAAACATTTTAAACGAAGTACGAAGTTGACTTATATTGGAAAACTGACATAAGTAAATCATGAAGAGATGCAGCGAAGTTGGAATTTTCTTAAATTTTTTGTAGTAGGAATCAAGACTGTATTTTGATCAAAATATGATTGATTTGTGACCGTAAAACCGTCCGATTTACAGATTAAAAATAATTAAAATCATCGAAAAAAAAATCGCTGGCTGCCCTGGCGCTTTCACCTTAAGTCAGAAGTACCCAGGGTCGTCAACTTTCTATCCTTGCTAGCTCATCTCCACGGAGAAATAAACCAAGGATACTTACAAGAAGTAAAGGTGTGTAGTACTCCGCATTTCTCTGCACCCCCACGTTGTAGAAGAAGATGGGGAACTGCGTAAGATACACGCTGTACGCGATCTTGTTGAAGAACTTGAACACTCGCGACTCGATGAATGAGGTTCCTATGCCTGT
Organism: Antitype chi; assembly: GCA_947359405.1. NCBI lineage: Eukaryota > Metazoa > Arthropoda > Insecta > Lepidoptera > Noctuidae > Antitype > Antitype chi. The sequence continues at coordinate 17,831,458 of OX375817.1, read as the reverse complement.
TGATATAAGGATGCTTGTTATATATATACGTTTGGACTTTTAAAGTTTTGGTAACGTTCTTGGAACAGACGCCAGCACACCAAGCTATCGCAAACTGTAAAATTTTCCCAATTAAACATGAACCTTATGATTATGTGATAAAGTTGAAAATCTATCAAAGAAATTTGACAGATTGGGGTAGCTTGATGTGCTGGCCTCTGTACCATCCCTACACTTCTTCTGCCATAATAAATAAGGCCATTTCTGAGAAGACTTAAATTATACCTTAGTTTCCATTTTTCGTTGTGTCTAGTTGATGGGCGGTCTTTTCATTAATTCGTCTTTAGTTTAAGTTACTAACCATAGTGTGTAAACCTTTTACTAACAATTTATGGATCTTTTTAGTTGTCCGAAATGTACAAATACTCTTAATTAATGAAGCCTATAGCCTTGTTCTGCCCGTCACTATATTAATTAAAATATTGTCTTGCTTAAACAATAAGCTTTACTACTTTTTTTTATTTAAATTTCTTTCAAAATTAAGTAATAAATTCCACTTACCAGCATAGTCATTAGCGATCGCCCAGTGTGACACGCACATGAACACCCCCCACAATATAGGCGATAGTGCTGAGAACACTGCCGCGCCGTAGTTCTCGTACTTGTACCCTTCTAGACCCCATTTGTAAGGGGTCACGATGGTCGCCGCCATCAGTGCTAAGCAGAAGCCCCAGAGAAGTCTCGTTTTTATCTGGAAAATGGGAAAAAAGTATTAACACATAACATCACGCCTTGTTTTCTAGAAGGGTTAGCCAGAGGTGCAAAGGTACACTCACATTTCGGTACTTAAGTTTTTTTTAGTGCCATTTAGGAGGCGAGCCTATTGACAACAACCGGGCACAAATGACTCTGGGCTGCTACTGAGAAAATTCAAATATAGAAAAAGCCAATAACACTTTGCCTGACCTGGGAATCGAACCTAGGACCTCATGCTCATCAGAAGCGTTTGCGACCATTAGAACTACGAGGCCGTAAAAACAATGCATATTTATGCGATAGCAGCAATTGCGGTTGATTTGATGTTCACCCAGTCGAAAGTTCTGAGCCAACAAACATTTTTTAAAAATACAGTCGAATTGAGAACCTCCTCCTTTTTTGAAGTCGGTTAAAAATGAATGGTCTGTTATAACGAAATCTTCCACGTATAGAACTAAGCACGTGCTAAGTAACGGTTATCAATTTCGGCTGGAGTATTTAGTCTTGAATACCAACTTCCTGCCCTTACACTAATTTATTTGGAGTCAGTGCAGCACCTCCTTTTCTTCTTCTATGCATCTCTATAAGATCTCATCTCACAGAAAAAGTAGTATGTAATTGTGGGAGTGAGCACCACGAATCGGTAACCGGTACGATCGAAGTCCCTTGCAGTAAGGACCGACGGCCGTAAAAGGCTGCTGGTACAAACTGCGTAAAGCAGAGAACCGGGTGCTATGATGCAAGGGTGGCCAAGAGAGGCCTCTGTCCAACAGTGGACTGCTGTACTGGCTGGGTAGAAGAATAAACCATAATATTTGACGATGAATAAAATACTTACGGTTGAAAGTGTGAAGTTTAGCTTCTTGGTTTTCATGAGATACGCCATGACGACTCCTATTAGATAAATGGTGGCTCTGTGTGTAGGTAGGATGTAGGAATAACGCGCTGCGTCTAGTAGTTTCTGTACTCTGTAAAAAAAAAAACATTTAAGTGGGTTGGCACACGAATTCTCAGTAAAGGATAAATATAGGAGAAGCTCATCTTCCCGGAGTTGTCGAAAGACAACTAAGAGATGAGTTAGGCAGCGACAGGCACCACGATTGCAAATTATTCTTGAATTATTCTCAGTCATTAACCTCGATTAAAAACTTTTTGAAAAGTCATTAATGATGGCCAATCTGCCTAGAACCCGGGACATTAGACCAGTTCCACTCCAGTACCCTCGGTTAAGTAGGTACCCGTACAAAGAATAATTGTAAAAAAAACTCTTTAATTTAAGTAGTAGATGGCCACCTAACTGGGTAGTGAAACAGGCAATAGAACTAAACTCCTGAGTCTAAGATTGCCTGGTAGACTGCGCCTACACTATAGCCAAAGCAATGCAGCACCAGTAATATTGTTTGCTATTGCAATCCGTCATCTTTGATGTACGATCTGTGGTCTCAGCTTCGAACAGGACCTTATAATATATCGGCTGTGTGGACAGCGGCATCTATCTAAACATGTAATAAATCATAGGTGTCTTCTGTGAATTTCTGGGCGATTGGATGGTGTCTCATGACTCTAGTAAGGGAAAATGTTGCATAGTAGATGCTTGAATGAACTAGGTGTAAAGGCTTCCCCATTTCTTTAACATACTTTTTTTAAATTCCAAAGATCATACATGTTTGAACTAAAACCCTAAATCACAAAGATGACTTTGCGGAAACCACAAAGTCGTATCTATACCTACTTATTATTTACAAATGTAAAAAAGTGGCGAAAACCGTATTAGCTTCGCTTACACAAGTGAAAGATTTTAAATGGTTGGACTTAAATATAAATTTTTAAACAAACGGTAACCATGTACTTAGTTTGTTTTGGATAATGTTCAGGAAAAATGAACGCGGTATAATGTCGACGATGTCATAGTCAAAGTTTGCACATTATATAAAGAAACAATACCACGTACATATCAAGTTTCAATGAGAACTCAACAAGTGACGGAGATGACATTAAAACAAGTACCTAAAGTAGCTACTTTTCAAGTGCCTTCATTAGCAGTTACAAATGTGAATACTTAAAAACTTAAACAATGTTGGCACACAAGGACTTATAAGTGAGTACTGTGTTGTACTAAGTAATGGATTGTCAAGTAGGTACCTATGTAGTATATAGTACATAGGTGATGCTTTTACTGGCAGGTACCATGTGTAGATGGGTACTCTTGTTAAGTCAAGTTAAGTATACTTGTATGACTAAATAAGTGTTTAGGACATGGTCGAGGAGTCAAGGGTTTGTGGTATTTGCTTCTGGAAAATTATTGGATTTTATGTTTCCGTATTCCTCCGTCTAGAGGGATTTATAAATAGCGCTTTGGCACTGTTAGACCATATTTTTACGGTTCCTTACACAAAGGGGGTGCCAACGGGACTCTATTAATACGTCCGTACTATTAGAACAAACACGGTGGGTATTCGGTGCAGACTGACTTTATTCTTTGTTTGACATGTCGTTCATTACGAACGTTTTAGTTAACATAGTATACCCTAGATGTCGCTAGTAGACACATTTTGATACTTAACTACTTAAATATTACAACACGTACTTCTGTCACAAACCTGTTTCTTTCGAACCGTAATAGGTAGACACTTGAAATTTTTACAAATTGTGTACTGCTATGGCCGCTATCACAACAAACACTAAATAAAATCGATGTTTATCATTTCAAGTTATCTTAAAACGGTTAAACCAGAGAGGTGTTAACATTTAAAAGTTTACTAGTTAACTAGCTTTTTTTTTTAGGGTGTGAAATCATCAAATAACTTCTCCCACTCTGGGTGGAGCAGGAGGGTGTGTCAGAGTTTTATTGACTAAAACCCACCCGTGTTCCTTCAGTTGCCTGTGTTACCGAGGCTGCCCGCAACCCTGACAGTTTAGTTAAGGCCCTGGTGACTTTAAATATTGTCGATATGAGTGATAATAGTTCTTATTGCAATCCGATACGGGTTGAAATCTGTTGTAATAAATGAGCAAGCATTGTCGTAAAAATGCAAATAAAATCGTATAAAATTATATTTATTAACTATTTAATTGAATCACTGGGTGCAGTTTGGCATTTGGAATTTTATGGTATATTTTTTACTATAATTATAATTGTTATTGAAAGGATAAACTGGTTTTAAAGATAATTAAGAGGTGACTGATGATTTTTTTGATGCATTAAAGTATGTTTAATTATGTTTTGAGTTCCATCACTCTATGCAAAAAAGACTTGAAAATATCATATATTTTTTTCTTTCAAAATTATTTAAAAACCCACCTTTTTGAGCGTTTTCAAGAAATAACCGCTAACTAGCTAAGGTGGGTGATATGTACTTCTGGCAAATAATGTTAGGTATGTGTGGTAATGTGCTCGGATTTCGATTTTAATCGGATTTCGTCGCCCAAATCATTTTTTATTTCACTTATAGTTACAATCATTGACACATATCGATACTACTTCCAATAAATTTTAAATTTACCCATTCTATCGACTATAAAAAGTAGACTGATGGAGTATGATTTTCACACTTTTCAAAAGAAGAGATTGTGACGCACACTTATCTACTATTATCTTTGTTTTTTACTTGGTTATAGTTTATTTCCAGTTTTTTATCGTTTTCTTTGTTTTTATTCTGGCACGTGTTTAAAAGAATTGATGAATCAGGCATATTTCATCATCATTATATAAATAGTTTTTATTTCGTCGAACAACAATAGACAGCCCTCAAGAACGCCCTTCGCAGCTTCCTAATGTTAAGGTTAAATGAAGGCTTTAAATACCGGAAATAATCAAATAATTACAAACAAAAAATGCAAGCTCATTCAAGTTTACTGCATGAACAAAGGTCAGATTCCGACAACACCTATTGTCTGTGGACTTTGAACCATTCAAAGTGTGTCGAAAGAACTAAACGTGCGGTTCAACTGACCAATTTCTGTAAACGTGAACATTTTTAAGGTTAAACTGTGGTTAACATGGCATTTCCTAGTCATAAATAAACAAAAGTTAATAACAAAGGATGATTAGTGATTATACACTATTTCTTTTAATTGCTTGTACCGTATCATGTACAACGTTTGGACGACGCAAGTTATTTGTTGCTTCAATTTAAGGTATTATAATTATGCCACAGACAAGAAAGTTGCGTTGTGTAAATTAAGTTTAATGGACGCACATACCTAGGCAATTTTGGCAACTTTAGGATTAGGTGAGCAAAACCGCCAAACGATTATCGCCTTGATTCCAATCGGGCTTAATTTAACCTGTGCAATTGACTGTGCCCAACGACATATAATTATCAAGCTCTTATGAAATTAATTAAACTTTGTACAAAGTTCTGAATATAGGCTGCGGTCAAAGATTTTTGGGTCTGAATTTTAATTTTTTTTCTTTAACATAACTTACACATCTGTCAATAATGTTCTCTTTGCTAGGATAGACGCTTCTTCTCAGTGAGAGGAAGCAGCGCGTAATAGACTATGAGGACCTAGTGCGGGTTGGGGGATGTAACACGGTTTGGATCTTTTTTTAACCGATTTCAAATAGAAGGAGGTTATCAATTCGACTTGTTTTTTTTCATTAATGTATGTTCGGGCATAACTCCGTCATATATAGACGGATTTGCAAAAATCTTTTTTAACTCGAAAGGGGTTTCTTTCGAAATGGTCCAGTTTAAATTTCATATAAATCTGATGATGCGTTTCGGAGACTGACAACGGAACTCTTCAAATCAATCGCGATTGCTGCTATTCACTGTTTTGACCCCGAGGATGATGAAATTACGAATAGTGTGGGGTAGGTACCTACTATAGCTAAAAAGTGAAAAATAAAAAAAACTTAAAAAAAAAACAAAAAACCAACTTCCAAACAACACTACAGAGTGAAAAATAACTTTAATTTCAGAAGGCGGTGACAAAAAATTTAAATACATATCCAAAAGTCACCGACTTCCAAAATTAAAGTCATTTTTCACTTTGTAGTGTTTTTTGGAAGTCAGTAATTTTTTTTTTTTTTTAAGATTTTTGTCAGCAACTATTGTCGGGAAGAAAATTGAGTTCAAAACAACTATAAAATTGGGTGTAGCTAATTACATAGTCTCCACGATTGCACAGCCGGCCAATATTTTTACCATAACATAGATTATTGACAAATTGGTAGTTTTTGCACATACGCGAAGAAAAAGCATAGGTAAATCTCATGTTTTGCTATGATACCTACTGAAAATATGAGCACACGAAGTTCGCCCAATCAAAAGAAGCAGCCCAATTAAAAAAAAGTTAATTCATATAAAAGAAAAATACTTACGAAATTCCATAATACACGAACATGCTGATATCGTACCAGTATATGGCAAGGTATCTTAAAACTGTAGATGCTACTGCGATCAGACCCAAGAGGGACCAGCCCAGGGTCTTGTGCTTCCAGATGAGCAGCATCAGGGGTAGGGTAGCCACGTAGAGCTGCATGTCCATACCGATTTGATGCGTGTGGGTTAGGCACTGGAACAAAATGGCGTCGGTGTTGTTATTATTGAGGTAGGCTAGCAAGTTGCTTTCGACGTTTTGGTAGGTGAGACATCTTTTTCGGGCTTAAAGAGCACTTTGAAAATTATTTGGGAACTGTTTCAAACTGTGCTGTGCCCGAGGCTTACCACGCGTATATGTTCGAAATTATCCCACGAGAATGTGCTGCTGAAAACAAAACCTATGTTAGTCCTGATAATATTAGCTATCTACCACTGAAAGTTCCGTCAAAATCGGTCCAGCCGTTACGGAGATTAGCCGGAACAAACAGACCGACATATAGACGGAAATGCAATTTTTTTTTTGTAGTAAGTACCGTAGATACATAATTTCATAATGTATTTAGTGAAATGCTGTTACTTTGACATTTCAAACCGACATTTTAATTTTATTTATTTGTAATGTTAAGAAATTACAAGGATTTCACTAGCTTGAGAACTTAAAATCTCTGCTGATCATTGAGAAGTCGAGATAAATGAAAACAAAATGCAGATGAGAAAAGTAAACAAAGACTTAACGAAAATCTAACATTTAATTCAAAACCAATTAAATATAACTTAGCAGTGAGACCGCACAAAATGTGAAATCCTTCAAAATTAAATTAGATTGACATTAAATTTTCAATTGCTTTGAAAGTTAAAATAATATCGTTTGGTTATTCATTATCCTTTCGTTTGAGATTACAATGTTATTGTTTGAGGCATTTCGGTTTATTTTCAATAAGTCGATTGCCATTAATGTAAAAATATCTTGTTACTTTATTTTAACTATAACGTAATTAAAAACTATAGTGGGTTCTTGTTGTAAAGTCAGATAAATTAATACGAATTTAAATTGTCAGTAAAATCAAATCAAAACTGTCATTTTTTGACAGTGGTTTAAAATGGCTAGTATAATCAGCCTATAATATCTGTTCCCACTGCTGGGACACAGGCCTTTTAATCTGTGGATTGGAAGATGTCTTCGAACTTTGGTTAAAATTGCTTGCTGCGGGTGCTCCGTACATGGGTGACGATCTTTACATACCAAGAGCCCTCCGTGCCATGCACGCTACACCATTGTTCCCCGCTTTCATTTGTGGATCTTTGACAGTCGTTACGGGTTGTGAGAAGCCCGAAAGTCTGAACACCAGTCTTAAGGGGTATCGTATTACCTAATAACTGAATAGGTGGAGGTCAGATAGGTTGTCGCTCCATGTAAAATACTAGTGTTCAGCATCATACTTAGTAGATGATGATTTAATTTAAATGTCGCCATACCTATCAAAAGACTGCACCCGTGCGAAGCTGAGGCGGGTAGCTAATTTCCAATAAAACGCACAATAAAGACGATAAAGATCGATGATCCGATGTAACCTCGTTACCCACGTTTAATAATGTGAGTAATACCTAGTTATATAAGAATCATGGGAATCTGAATGACTAGATTACCGTGTCACCCCGTATACAGGTTGAAATTGAAAACATGCGACAAACCGAAATGGGAGATTGTACTCATCATTATGAACAACTTTTACTAAGGGACCAATGATGCAATCGCGAAAAAAAAAAACATCTGTTCCCTACATTTATGTTCGCATAACTCGTCAAAATGTAGGGAACAGCTGTTTTTTTTTTGCGATTGCATCATTGGTCCCTTAGTAAAAGTTGTTCATAATGATGAGTACAATCTCCCATTACGGTTTGTCGCATGTTTTCAATTTCAACCTGTTTATTGTTTTCATTCATTGTTAGTAATCGTAAACGCTAGGTACCACTAATTTATCACACATCTTTACATGACTTTACAAAGGCCTCCCAGAGATCATTTGAGTGTTTCAAGAATCTTTTGACACCTGATTGATATTGACAAGGGCTAAGGGGCGTTGTTGGCAAACGTTTGCGTAATTGATACAGGAATGGGGTAGTTAGAGCAAAGCTAATTAGCTTTGTAGATGGTGTGATTATACTTTGGTCTCTATACGTCATTTCGTTCATTCATTTCGTTTCGTGAGTTATATTTCAATACTTCGGTGATTTCAATAGTTTAAATCAAGTATTTGACTTGGAAAGGTCCAAATTCATCCCTTAAATCATCATAATCAGCCTACAACGTTCCCATTGCTGGACCACAGGTCTCCTCTCTGTGAGAGAGAGTGGGCCGTAATCCACCACGCGGGCCCAGTGCGGGTTGGTAGAGGTCACATGTCTTCGATTTTTTGGGACTTTTTTAGGACATGCCGGTTTCATCACGATGTTTTCCTTCATCGTTTTCAGAGCAGTGGTGATGAAATAATTTACACAAACTAAAGCGCCTGTCTGGGTTCGAACCTGTGACCTACATCTCGTAAGTTGCGTCAGTTACCACTGGGCCAACCTATCTTAAACCTTAAATATTTCCTACTAATCACTTTTTTCAAAATGATTCCGACATAACCTCGAACTCTGTTTGTTTTTTTAACTCTATGAAGAGATTTACCTAAGCCACGATCTTCTAATTTTAAGTGTCTTTCGGGAAATGGTGGACTCCAATTTTAGCAATTAACTGTTATTTTGATAGGAGTATATAATGGAAGATCTTCTTTTACAAAATAAATAACCAACATATACAGGGTGGCGAAGGTGGTGGGGAGTTAAGTTAACAAAAAAAATTATATCTGTTGTTACATGAGAAAGTGAAATAGCTACCTACACGGTTAAAATATATGAAACATATTTTTTTTTTTAATAAATAACTGACGAAATTGTTCAACGCAGAGGGGTTCAGTCAGAGACGTACTGAATCCATGGTACCGGTTACGCTTCAATGCCACCTTGTATAGATTGTTTATTTATTTTGTAAAGTAATAACTTCCATTACATACGGCTATCAAATTAACATAGCATAAGTTGATTACTGCGCGTTAAGTAATAAATACGCGATCAAACAGATGAATAATTATATTAATTTGTGGTTAACCTGGTGTTACTGTCAATAAATTAACGTGTAATGGAGAATCAATATAATTAAAGGATGCAAACTTCCCAATGGACTGTAATATTGTGAGTTATTTTTCCATGTAGTATAATCAGCCTATAATGTCTGGGAAACAGGCTTCCTCTCTTTGAGAGGGAGTGGGCCGTAATCCACCACGCGGGCCCAGTGCGTGTTAGTAGATGTCACATGTCTTCGAATTTTTTGTCCTTGGTCATGTTGGTTTCCTCACGATGTTTTCCTTCACCGTTTTGAGAGCAGTGGTGATGAAATTATTTACACAAAGTAAACTGCCTACTTGGGTTTAAACCCACTACTTACTACTCGTAAATTACAGGCTAAGGTAATTACAGGCTAAGGGAATTTTAAGAAAAACATAAACGGCTAGTCTACAGAAAGAAACTGTTGATGTTACCTTTTTATTAAATAAATATTTTTTGCAATAGATACTCGAAGGAGATGCAGTAAAACTAAATTGAATTCGTTACTTTTGACTTTAGTATTGAACCGAATAAACTAAAATGTTTAAAGGCTGAATTCAGTGAGGCTGTTCAATTTACTCTGCTATGTTATAGTAGATATAAAAAACCGTTTTCATAGACGTCATCTCTGAAAGCGGTGTTACTAATAAAATGCTGAAAATACGTAAAATAAATATTGAATACAATATCTACCAATATTATTTTATTTTCCTAAAATAATGTTTGTTCGTATTGTATTCTAGGCTTTTAACATGAACAGTCGAATAAAACAACACACACATACAGAAACTAACACCTTTGTCTTATGGGGGAAGACAGAGACTACAGAGACCACCACGTGTTACGATTTTTACATACTCTTTCTTTTTGTGCTGGCGGTCAAAAGATGTTTTGCAACATCCCAAGATGGGCAATACAATGGCAAATAAAAGATTAAAAAAGCTAAAAAACACGCTTTAAAAACCAAACTAAAAAAGCAGAAAATAATTTGAAGTATTTTTATAATCAATTAATATCAAGCATCCCACCCACGCTTTTTTGAAATTATTTTCTGCTTTTTTGTTTGGTTTTTAAATCGTGTTTTTAGATTTTTTTATCAAATTTTTATTTTTTAAATTTTTTAGTTCTGCTAACTTTAAAAGCGTAATTTTTCTTTTCATTATATTTCTTAACATTATGGAACAAATTTATGAAATTATTGAATTGTCATCGGTCCTCGATAAGTCAACAAAGTTTAAATGAAATCTGACCGTGTGAAGTGGGTCAAAATCAAGTCCAAAGGAGTCGGTTACAAACATGCTTACAAACATACAGGTGAACCTAATAAAAGCAGGTTAAAAAAGAAGATAGTGCTGCCCATTTTTTAGGTATCCTTAGTAATTGATGGGTTTCAGCAAGGTCTATAAGACATTATCATTATGATCTTCTTGCAGCCTTTGTCCCTTGCAATTTTTCTTCACACACGTTTTCTTACATTCTGTTCTGTTATTCGTGTTGCTATCATTCAATCCGTTTTCTTTCATATCATTTATTATATCATCTATTAGACAATGTCTTATAAAAAATGGAAGATATAAAAATACATACCATATCTTCAAAGCCAAAGTAGTTATGTATGAACAAGAAGCTCTTCCACATATTCTTTTCACAGACCCTGCTGTGCTCCTCGACCACCAGGTTCCACTGGGGCCCGTTGTTCAGGTCCGGTAAGATGTAGGTGCAGAACAGCATCAAACTCACGAAGAGGGGGAACAATCTGGAACACATGCAGGTTATTAAATATGGGAAAAATATTGGTGATCTAATTTTATCAAATTGCTACTTGGGGTTGCGGCGAATGTACAAGTACCTCCCGAGCTCCCGAGACATATGGTACTAGAAGTAGCAGTGGATTTTAGTCGGTAGGAGTCTGATATAATCGTAATCGTAACCTAAGAATTTCCCCACAGAAAAAAAAGTGTATTTGAATTCTTTGAACTTGAAAACTTTAACAACGATCTAAATATTATAATCTAGTGAGTGAGTTAGGCAGAGGAAAAATAGAACTCGTCCACACTCAAAAATAGCAATACGATAAAGTTACGATACTCGATGGACTCAGACAGATGAAGTATCCGAAACGTTTTTGTTCTACTATTCAAGATTTTTGTCAACCTGGCATTATGGATTATTTTTTTCAGAAAATTGTTGCATATATTATACACAAATTCTTTCTTGGACAAGGCTTTACGGAAGGTTTCCCGTGAAGTTTGCTTTGCAGCCAATATTCAATGAGATGATGACAATAACGAATCTTGGATTTCCCGTACAATCCTTTCTGGAAACCATGATGTTACGGTTTTTCAAAACATCCTCTAACAGACAATTCTTTTACCAAATCTCCCGTACATTAACCATCAATTTAACAGTAACAGTAGGCTTTAACAAACAAGGGGGGCTAGCTCCTATCTGTCAAAGATAATCGCTTCGTAACGACTTGCCTCGTAAACTCGTAATACAAACAAATTTCGGACACGTGTGCGTCCTAGATAAAAATCCACGCGCTACTTAATTATGTTTTAAGTGTTGAGATCATTAAGAATTATTTGTGTTGGAGGTTGCGTGACCTTAGGGAGGAAAATTGAAGGTATACGTTATCAATCAGCCTATAATTTTCCCACTGCTGGGACACAGGCTCCTCTCAGAGAGGGAGTGGGCTGTAATCCACTACGCGGGCCCAGTGCGGGTTGGTAGATAACACCATTTCTTCGTATTGTTGGTTGCTCAAAACGGTAAAGCAACACATCGCGAGGATTGGAGGTATGGTAAGAATGAATAGAAAAAGGGCGAAAGAATGACAACCTGCGCTTTATTTTTAAAAATTCTTTATGGTCTCATTTCATTAGTCGACTTGCATGAATTAACTCGCTAAAATTGGGCGAATCGTCACTTTTCAATAAGCGAGCCGCACGAAGTTAATCTATTTGTAGGTGAAGCGATAACTCCAGTAACTGGCACGTTTTAAATAAAACGATAAGGAAACAACAAAAATTTAAGGAAAAGCACATGCACTTTATTACAAAAAATACAACACGACGAGGTAATTCGTGCGAGTCGACTTACTCATATAAGATTCTTTTTTACACGCTTTAAATTAGCTTCACTTGTATGTTTGTTTGTTACTTTGTTTGTTTGTATGTAACCGACTCCTTTGAGCGCGATTTTGACCCACTTTAAACTGTCAGATTTCATTGAAACTTGGTAAACTTGTCGAGGACCGATGACAATTCAATAATTTAAAAAAAATGAGAAAAAAAGTAAGAAAAAAAAATCACGTTTTTGTAGTTAGCAGAACTAAAAAATAGAAAATAAATAATAGTTTAAAAAACTAAAAAACACGCTTTAAAAACCAAACTAAAAAAGGAGTAAATAATTTAATTCAATTAAAAAGCGTGGGGTGCTTGACATTCATTGATTTTAAAAATACCTCAAAAAGCACCCCACGCTTTTTAATTGAATTAAATTATTTTCTCCTTTTTTAGTTTGGTTTTTAAAGCGTGTTTCTTAGCTTTTTAAACTATTATTTATTATATTACATAATTATTTTGCATTTTGACTTCATTTCGATCTTCCAACTTTAATAAAACGTATTCAGCCTATAATGTTGGCATTGCTGGGACTAAGGGCTGCTTTCTATGAGAGAGTTTGACGTAATGCACCTGTATTTTCTTTCATCGTTTTTGCGTCAACTATAAATAGTCGAGTAAATGTAACAATGGAAAACTATCTCCGTATACTCTGCTTACAACTTAAACTAAAAACAAAGGAAGAAGACAGAATATTTTTCAATTCCGTACAAATCTAGATTAATGACGAAAAGGGGGATGTAATGAATGGAACCGTTTCAAACAAAGGATAAATTTTCTGCACTTCAAAGTGTAATCAATCTTTAGTTAATGATGATGGCATCGATAAATGTTTCAAGCTCTCACCTAAACCATCTGGCGATAAGGCGGTCCTTAAGGTTGATGGTCCCTTTCTTCTCGAGGTCTGTGAGTAGATTGTGGGCATTTAGGAACCCGCTGAGATATAGGAAGCTGTCTGTGTAAAGAATTGCTGAGCGTCCTACCACTGCCCATGGCATGCCGAATACCTGGAAGGACATGGAAAATTAATAATGTGGTAATATTTTTTATTTTTTTATTGAGAGGAACAGCAAACAGTTACAATATAAAGACTTACAACTAGTCTAACAAAATAACAATTTAGTTATAGAGTAACCCACAACGCTGTCCACAAGTAGGCAAAGAAGTTCAATAAAAAAAACCCCGATCAGTCGATCTACATAACATAACGCCGTATTTGCCCGATTAGTTGGGCAGAGGTGTATCTATACTACACCCACATTTTGTCAATTATGTTTAAGTCCTATGTAAAAGAGGGAGACCCTTTTGCCATCAACCGGGCACAATTCCAGACTCTGAGCTGCTACTGGAGAAGTTCCAGATAGAAAAATCCAATAACACTTTGCCCGACCTAGGAATCGAAACCAGGATCTCATGCTCAAGACCACTGGACAAACGAGGCAGTCGATCGTATCAGTCGATCTATTCTGTAAAAATGTCACCGTGAAAATTAAGGTGAATGAAGCATCCTACCTGATGTTTGACATTGACACTATTGACAGCTCACTTCATCTAAGTCTTCAGGGTGATATTTTTGCAGAATATACCAGTTTTTGAGAAATTTGTAAAATGAGTCTGCAGCCAAGACTTTGTTGTAGCAGAATTTTCTGTGTTTATTGTCATGATCTCTGGTGACGACACGATCTACGCTGGAATTCCTCATTAGTAAGACCACGATATTTTCAATTGTCGGTATTGAACCGAACATTGAGAATCCGACAGAGTGCATCCCAGCATGTCGAAAAAACACACTGTTCGATTTTCAACTCTCGGCGTTAAGCAGTGGGTTGAAAATCCAATGCGTGAAAATATCTCGCCGCAATGATTTTACCGTTTAGTCCACTCTCGACCCCTCGACCCCTAAAAAAATATTTGTTCATTTGTTTCCTCTCACCCTTAAACATAGTTCACAGTCGACCCCCAGGGGTCGGCGGCGGCAATCTCTCGCGTCCGTCCCTGATCAAGGCCATGGTACGGAGCGAGAGTGCATGGGTAGCCGTCACCTCCTTCTGCGAAGCAGTAATGCTCGCGAAGAGGGAGGCGGCACACGTGAGGGAGAGGCATTATATGCGCCCTCACGGCCCTAGTCACCGCAGGAGGGGGAATCCCAGGCTAATTCCGGGCCACTGTAGGCCCGGGCTTGCGGACGGCGAGTAATGGGTAGCTCGCTGTCCGGTAAGGACCAAGCCCGGGTCGATGGCGCGTTGTGTTCCACGCGCGCCTCAATGAGATGTCAGCACCAACTGGTGGGGCCCGCAAGAGCCGATGCCTGCCAGGGGTGCGGGTTGTTCGAAAGAGATACCGTGGCTCCTGGCACACAGGAAACTGACGGAACACGGGTGGGTTTTATAAAAGTCTGACTCGCCCTCCCGCTCCACCCAGAGCGGGAGAAGTTATTTGATAATTTCCCACCCTCAAAAAAAAAACCCCAGGGGGTAAGATTGGATTTTCATACAAAGGACAGGTATACCTCGTGCACTTTCGACCCCTAGTTCGGTAAGTACCTAAAATTAATATTTTGATAGAGTAAGGTACAGAACACTTTTGGGGTCGAGAAGAAACTAAAACTTGGCTGGAAAATAACACCCACTTTCGAGCCCCAAGGGTAGAGATTAAACTATAGTGAGGGGTCCAGTGGACACATCTATTATTGGGGGTCGAGGGGTCGAGAGTGCACTAAACGGTTTTTACGACGGCGCGAACGTTCGCTATGGAAGGTAGCCAATTGCCCTGTGTGTCTACTTATAACAGTTACAATAGTATTAATAGTAGGATCATTAACTACGTTGACAATAACATGATAGCAATGTCCTGTTGTGATCTGAAACCTATGTTAAGCACGGACTCTGTGGTTAACACAATCTAATTAATTACAGTCCAAATAAAAAAACAGTGACTAATCAAGTTATGCATTTCACAACCGTTAACATGACTAACCAACCAAATTGCCTAATAATTACTTCATACATTAAATTAATTTCTCGTCAACACAAAAGCCTTTTAAGTAAGTATTAAGAACATTCCTCTTGATAAAACCGCAACTTAAAGAGTTAGACAGAATCTTGTAAAGTCTAAAGTATTCAAGAAAGTGTTAAGTGCTCATTTATAGGGCTTCAATACACTTAAAGTGACTTGATTGAATTTTCAAGACTTCGAGGTGTGAGTTTCGTTCTAAAGTTGACTTTGTGTTAATTCGATACTTAATAAGCCAAAGAAGTCGTTATTGAATTGGCTGGGAGCATTGTGTAAGTTGATATAAGTCTTGAGTTCTAACCGCTAAGGATGAAGGAAATTGATTCCAAAGAATGTATAAGTTGCAAATACACAAAGAAATATGTTTTGACACTTGATGCAAATTGAATTTTAAAACTTAGTTTATTTGCAATGTTTTTAAAAAAGCTTAGCAAAACGGAATAGATTTTTGCAGTATATTGCTATTCCCAGAACCTGATATGATATCAACCTACTTCTACTCATCTTCTTGCACTTATCAGAATTTTACGATAGGCTGCAGACCGTAATCTGATAAGTACGGTTGCCAAAAGAACATCATAATGTTTTCAATACTTACAGCAGAAAAGCTGACTTTATTAACAAAAGGGTTATGCGCCATTGCCATAGACTTGTGCGCTATCAGCAGAGCGAACGCGTTCATCCCCCTATACGCATCTACTCCTTTCACCCTGGTAGGAGAATCGGATAAGTCGAAGACTTTCCTCAGATTCCTCTTCAGGGAGAATGCGTTGAGAAGCTTCTCGAAGTTCGTGACTCCTTCCTTACCATCGTCTAGGATTGTGCCTAGACTGAGAAGCAGGATTACTGCTAGGAAGAATGTGCTGGAAAAGAAAGAAAATATGTATTTAGAATTGCAAGTAAATCTGTCGTTAATTTTTTCTCACAAAAATGACATAAAATAACCGATCCTAGGACCAAAAAATTAAGTTAAAGTCAAGTTTGGTAATGCCTTACTGGTGTTTTAAAAAACAAATGCAATTAATTGAACAAAAAAGAGGAAATGATATTCTATGCTGATCTACTAAAATCCAATCAATGTTGTTGAGTTGGGTTGTCTATTCCAATTACGGGATGATCAACGTTTTTCCGGACAAAAATAGGACTATGTTTTATCTTTGACTCTCAATTAGAATACAATTAAAATTCTAATTTTTTTATGCATTTCACAATAAGCACATTTACGAAACTCCAGAAGCTGGGATAAGTCGGTTAGTATAATTATTTTGTTAATTTATTTTATAACCTACTTCTTAGGATATCACCTCTGATTACCAATCTTACCTACTTTGTTATCTATCCATTTACAAACAGGATCACTTTTGAAACTGTTTCCCGCTTAGATAATATAAATGTAACCATCTATTGAATTCCTCAGAATATCTTAGAAACTATTATATAGCTAGATTGGAACTAGATACGGTTCATAACTAGACTGAGGCCGAACTTAGGCTGACAGTCCACAGAACGGAGTAATATGAAGAAGTGCGAACATTATCCAAAAGAATTTCACAGAATTCTCTTCTCCACTCGTCCTTCCTTCAGTGGACATGGCTAAAGCGGAGCAGACCTAGCATTGCTATTCTGTAACCATCTCACCGTTAAATCTAAGGTGAAGTGAGGTGGAAGTGAGCTGACATTGCACCTGATGCTAGGGATTCACACTATTAACCATTCAATTCACCTAAGTTTACAAGGAGAGATTTTCACAGAATCGACATACAGTTTAAATCATTTCAACGGCGAAATGTGTGCAGAGCAAATGCTACTTTCCCGTGCCGCATAAGGACCATACAGAGTTCCCTGCATTACCACTATTATGCGGGTCGCAATCGCATGCAGGAGATCTACTCCGTAGTTTCAGCCGAAGCTATGGGTGTTACCTACTCCGTATCACCTACGGACGTAAGATTAGTTTGGGGCCGACCTAAAAATGACACCACTATTTGACAGTTCGACTTACTACCAATGTGTTTTTGCCCGTCCCAAAAAGTTAATTATTCGGGAGTAGGGTTCACTCGAAAGTATCGAACTGTTTTCGGACGGGCCCGTATCTTCGTTGATGGACCTAGAGATTAAGCCCCTAGGAACGGAATAATATCGCAACGTGGGTTTGGTCCTAAAGTTCGCATATTTCCTAGACTTCAAACAATAAGTCACGGTATTGCATCGCTTCAGTGGAAATGGACACCATGCTACGCTGCTTCGCTCCTATGGACTAACAGCCTTAAGTGGGTGTCCAATAGTCAGACGCATCCAATTGAAACGTTATCTTAAATACTAGCTGTATAGGTTTGTGCTACGTTATAAGCAGAGATCGGATATTCGGATGCATATTCACCTAAAGTTGAGATGTTGGCTAACATGGAATGCGCTTTTGTATGAAAAAATCTTAATTTAGGTAAGTAATTTGATTATTTTTGGTTTTAACTAATACAAACCACCCCTCCTCCAGTATATGTGCATATTTGTATAGGGTTAAACATTAATTTTAAATTAATACACATGTGAATAGTTATGCAATCCAAGAATCCCGGGGTTTTTAATAAATATTACAAATAATTTATAAAGTCGCTTCCATACTTTCATAGCAAAAATTATGTTTAGGTAAATATGCATCCGAATATCCGATATCTGTTTATAAGAGTCTTCTCATATTACGTCTATAGCACGAAAGATTTGATCAAAATCAGACTTAGAACTTGCTTTGTATTTCATTTACACAATATTTTTCATCCGTTTTGTTTTCGATGGATACTGCTAACTCAGAAGTCTATTGCTATGACTAATTTATTATGTTCCTACCTACCATATTTAGAGTCTTAATTGTATCCTAGAATTGTTCGTAAAATACTGGGTTATTTTAATTTGGCTAGCTTTTTTCTTTTTTTTTTTTGGATGGGACATCATCAAATGACTTCTCCCGCTCTAAAGTCCTACTATCGATGTCTAAACATGATAAAACAAAACAATAACTAATGTGATTTTCTTTTGTGAGGTCCTCGACCGCAGTTATTGTAGTCACTTGCGATATCAGTTAAGAAAACTGTGTTCTTGTTTGTGTAAAAGTACATTTCAAATGCGAAGCAAAACAAAGGTTATAGACATAACGTGCAAAATTAGAAAGCTTAAATGGCGATGGGCAGGGCATATGATAAGAGGAAAAGACAAGTGGAGCAAAATTGTGACACGATGGTATCCTAGAGAAGGCAAAAGGAAAAGAGGTAGACCGCAAAAAAGATGGGATGACGACTTAAGACAAGTGGCAGGCGTCACATGGAACAGGGTGGCTCAAGAAAGACATGAGTGGAAAAGGTTGGAGGAGGCCTTTGTCGATTGGCAAACAGATCTACAGAAAATAACTAAAACTCAAATAAGAGACTAGATTAAGGTTTACATTAAATTTAAGTTTTCTATATATTTTGTCTTATAGTTGTAATATGGATCTGAATAAAAGGCTATATTATTATTATTTCCTTTATTCAATTAAATATACATATAAATTATATTTTTAAATATTAGTATACAAATATAAAAACATTTAAAAATATAAAAAATAGTAGCCCACCGGTATCGGGAACAAGGTCCAAGCTACCGGCGGTCAGGGCTACAGAGAGAGGAACCTCCTAACAATGCGAGCCGTGTCCAGGAGTACCGCTTTCTGAATCAATCATATTATTATTATTATTACATTTCAAATACGTGATTGGTATCGATATCTTAATACGATTAATTATAAGGAAACAGTTTTTCTCAACTTATACTTAAAAAAAAAATCAAATGTTTTTTTAAATACTGGTACCGATCGCGTCTCCAGAATTTAGCTAGCCAATTTATAATAACTCTGTATTTCTGTAGGAACCCATCAACCAAGTACATTACTTACCTAGACAAAGAAACCATAATTTTCCCTATTAAGTCAATACTTATTTATTCACAAAGTGTTTATAGATGTTATCGCATATGTATAGGTTCCTACAGTATGTAAGGCCGTTCCTCATATCGGTATATTGCATCAAGTAAGTAAGTAAGTAAGTAATTTCAAGTATGACATAGAACTATTAATCGTCTTTACACTGGACTGTCATATTAATAGCTGATATGGACTGTATCTTTATGTAAGTACATCACTACATATTATAAAACAAAGTCCCTCGCCGCGTCTGTCTGTCTATTCGCGATAAACTCAAAAACTACTGAATGGATTTTCATGCGGTTATCACCAATAGACAGTGATTCATGAGGAAGGTTTAGGTGTTTAATTTGTTATGGTTTCGTGTAAATTGGTAAACGCGGGCGAAGCCGCTGGCAAGAGCTAGTAACGGCTAAATGCTTTGGAAGTTAAGGCGCGTAAGAAGCATATTTTTAAGCATTTGACAATAGCGCTTTGCAGCAACAAATAAAGTTCAAAACAGCGATCTGTTCGATGTTAGTTGAATCGGAGGACCACCAAAACAAAAGTAATTTTGCAGTTTTAATTAAATTAAAAAATTAATGCACGGCTCAGTGAAATAATTTAGTGACATTTTTTTAGTTGATTGATTTCCCTTTATTATCATTACATAAAATTTGATAGTTTACGCTCAAAATTTTGAGAATTATGCGACGAATAATATATTTTTGACCTCTGTTTTACGATTGTTATAATGATCCTATTTTAATTTTGGTTTTGGGTAAGTAAATGTATATTATATTTTAACAAATAGGTTTTTAAGTAAGATTGTTAGTGGGTTTCTCTAAACATCATAAAGACAGGAACGCCAGGGCATGCGTTATTAATAATAATCACCCGTTGAACTGCAAACGTTAAACAATTGGTATGCACCTTATGAATGTCCCATGTTTTATAAACAATGATATAAGGTCATACAAAATCCTGATAAAAGAAACAATTTTAAGCAATTTTCAAAAGAAACAATTTTAAGATTCTGTTCATGCACCAAAAGCTGCGCACAGACGAACGGAGCAACTATAGGCTCATCATTTAGCTAGCCTTTTCCAAGCTATGTTCTGATCGGGTACCAGTCTTATTGGATGCAGCAGAATACCAATTTTTTACACGCTTTATATTAGCTTCACTTGTATGTTTGTTTGTATGTAACCGACTCCTTAGAGCGCGATTTTGACCCACTTTAAACGGTCAGATTTCATTGAAACTTTGTAAACTTATCGAGGAACGATGACAATTCAATAATAAAAATAAAAAAAACACGTTTTTCTAGTTAGCAGAACTAAAAAAAAAAAAAAAATTTATAAAACACGCTTTAAAAATCAAACTAAAAAAGGAGAAAATAATTTAATTCAATTAAAAAGCGTGGGGTGCTTGATATTAAGTGATTAAAAAATACTTCAAAAAGCACCCCACGCTTTTTAATTGAATTCAATTATTTTCTCCTTTTTTAGTTTGGTTTTTAAAGCGTGTTGTTTTAGTTTAAACTATTTTTATACTATTATTTATTACATGACGCCATTGTCTGTCTGATCTCCATAACTCAATTACTGGGTAAAATGATACTCTTTGGCAAGGATTGTCAAACTTTCAGGCTTCTGATTACTGAAACGACTACAGAAGATCTAATTTCAACTAAACGTGATTTCCGAACCACGGAGAACACTAATAGCAACAATGAAATATTAATGAGTCACACAATTATGACATCATCAAACCATAGTTTAAGGTCATTATGTGCAATTACGTGCATTGAGTATGTAAATCATCCTTAATTAATAACTTAAGCTGCTCAATCATTTCGCTTCATTACACTAAGCGGTAATTACTCCTAAGTTATGGTGCGCAACAAATTATTCTACTGGAACGAAGTTTAATTTGAAAACTGATAAATATAGTCGTATTTTATTATTTAGGCACTAGTCTTTGAAACTCGACAGAGTTTAGTAAGGATGACATTCGTATTACTCGCTTAATGAGGATGACATAATAGTCAGTCATCTTTGTATTAAATGAAACATCTCAAATTACATACTTCAAACATTAAAAATGTCAATAGGGTAGAACCTATTTTCAGTTTAGTGTATGCTTGATGAAGCAAACGTTTTAAGTATAAAAATATTAATACTTAATTGCAAACATTCTTGATACTACGTCTACTTCATGACAAATCACACTATGGCACGTGTCTGAATGTCCTAGTGCCCATTTACTTGCTTTTTGGGCGATCTGAAGAACGCCACTTAAGCCGCGTTTAATGTGGCCATTTTTGTACTGGGCCCAGTGCCGGATTAAGCAAGCGTGGGGCCCGTAGCAAATTCAGTTGAGGGGCTCTTAATCTGCTGTGGGTATGTCAAGTATAAAGTGGCAAAAAAAATTGAGCACTTAATATTGATAATTAGAAGTCACGATTCGAAATTTTCCATTTACCATTTCATAAATTTCACTCAACAAATGACAGTCAGGTGGAGGTTAAATACGCGGGGCCGCCTCTTACGCGGGGCCCGTAGCAATTGCTACTCTTGCTTCATGGTTAATCCGGCACTGACTGGGCCCATGCAATTTATGGAAACTATCATCTATATGAATAGACGAAGATTAGGTCAGCCTAAAATGGAATGCCAATCCTAATGCCAAGTCAATGATTCCATTTATGGTTTAAGTTAGCTTCGACCAGAATTTAGCCACTTCGACAGGGATATCGTTGGCCTAGCAAAGGTCATTTCGCAAAAGTCAATGTTAATCCATCTTTCATTGTACCTCCTAACTAATAAACGCTGATCATAAACATCGAAAAAATTTGTTACATTGATGTTTATTCATCTTATCATATCTTTATCCCGTGTTTATTGGCAAGAGCGTTAGTAATTTGTGGTTTCAAAACTTACATCGAAAGCGTCTTCCCAAAAGAGTATGGTCTCTTAACGTTCTTCACTGAGCACATATTGTTGTGCACTTTCACTGATATTCCAAGACCTGTCAGTCTCTGAGACAACTCCTCTTCCAAGTCATAGCTGCTGCAAGAACTGGGAATGCAGACTCCCCACATCAGGCTTGAGTATCTTGGGACTCGGTGGCCCATCTGGAACAAGAAAGTAGTTAGGTTAGGAAAAGGTGTCTTGTCTCACGTCAGCATAATATCTACTGAAAGACTTCACCCACTGCTGGGATCTCTCTACTTGTGCCAATTGCCATGCTCCTGTGCAAGTGTCGTTCAGGTCTTAGGAACAATGGTTTCCGCCAATCTGGCTGCAGTATTTATTATTTAAAAATCACCAAACTTACACAAACTTTTACAATAAACATTTTGTACATATTTCAGACAACGGCGATGAGTTTGTTGGCATAGGCCTCTCCCAGATCCTTCTACAGTTTTCCAAACTTATTGCAACATAAAAGATACAAAGGCGGACTTAATGCAATCCAGTTACACATACATAGTACGGATAGTAACCCACATGGGTGCCCTCATTGGCCAGCTGCCTCCTGCTACTTGCTCATGTCAATCTCAAACTATAATCTCAAATCCGTCTTTTATGTGAGTGATTATGCAAATTAGTATTTTGGCTGTTCATTCATTTTTGTAGCTGTTATGGGGAGGGCCATATTTAGTAGTAAGAATTTACGGACTAACGTGACTCTGCTTATGCTGTTCGGCCTTGACTATGAATACAACAGGGAAGACTTCATGTTATTCATCCATATTAGACTCAATCAGGATGAGAAAGGCAATAGATGAAACACCTTGACATTAATTTGTAACGAGAAGAAAACGTGGAAAATCCGTGGCACATGGTGAATAGTAGTGAGCAAACAATTTCATCCTCATTTCATTGTATCAGAGTTCGAGTACAAAACATGAATTGAATGTAAATGACGAGATAAAAACTGTGCCAGTAGGTATCTTAAACATTTTACCAAGATTACTGTTGTTACAAATATTGCAATCAATTTAAATAATGCAATAATTTCTGCATCAGAAACTGCATTACTCAAAAAAAATATTCAGAAAAGTAATTTGGCAATGGTATTATGGCAACATCAAAAAATCAAGACCAAATAGAACTGCTACAGAATTTGACAATGTTATTAATTAGAGAAGATACACTGAAGCTAATAAATAAACTATTAACACATAACATAATAATCATCTAGATCACGAACGCGAAACAATCCAAGGTTTACAACTAGTTAATATTCCGAGAGGGCAGCACCCGTCTACTATGTATGTACGCTTATTTGGTCCCACACTTGATTTTGAATCACAATTGTATTGAGAAACACAATAGCCCTTGACCAAGACAGACATTGCTGAAAATATACAAAGAATTTGTATTGATATCAACCCTTTGTGAAGACAATGGTATCCAATTTTGGTTCGGTATTGTTTGTGCACTCAAAGTTATTGTGATTTCTAGTTCGGTGCGAGCTGTGTTATGAATATGTGCTTGATGATTTCTTGGCGGAGTTTTCTTCTTTTGATGTATTATTATTCGTCTTTGTCATATTACAATGTTATAGAAATTGTAGTTCATTTGGCTAGACACAGCTGATTAGATTTACATACGACGCCGTAAGCGCATCGTGAAAGTTACCAGGTTCTATCATAGTGCCATAGGTCAAACGATATCTGGCAAGGATCCCATAAAAAAAACCCACAATTTTTTTATAAAATGCTCTAAATTTCTTCAGGTTTTTCAAACTTGGAAATTGAATACGTTGGTTAACTTTTATCATTCATATTTATGGGATAACGACACAGACATAACAACATATACATATAGTTAAGTTTTTTGTCACACACTTTTATACTGTTTGTTTTATGTTTGAATAATATTTTCTTGTTATCACGATGATCTAGGAGTGAAATATTGGATTCGTGACTTGAATTTATAGTAACTTAAACGTCTCCTCTGTAAACATGGGCTCGTCTACAGAAAATGTAATTTTAGACGTATATCTGAAAGTATATCCGCACCTGTACCTAAAATGGAGTCTTTTGCTCTGTCCGTATGATTGATTGTTTTCAAAGAAATCTAAAAAGATAAGTTATTTGATTTTGCAAATAGGGGTACAGTATATTATGGTGATTGATACCTATAGGTAATAAGTTCAAACATATTTGACCAGTCGGCAATCAAATGAAACCTACTCTCTATGTCCGTTAACGAAGATACGGGCCCGTCCGAAAATAGTTCGATACCTCGGAAAAACACATGATGCTGGGGCCACACTACGGTCAACGTCAATGCCCATCATCGCGATAAACAACGCGGTAAAGATTCCGATGATTAAACCGATAAATTCAGTGGCCACACTTGAACGGTCAACGTCAATGCTCATCATTGGCGATAGTTATCGCCTAACGTCAAATGGCAATGTGAATGTCATTGTAAAATTATCGTGATAAGTTGTGGCTACACCTACGATTACGTCCATCATCGCGATAATCAAAGGCGTTTCCCGTTGGTGTGGCCCCGGCATCAGGAATTCAGGAGTAAGGACAACTGTCAAATCATATTGTCATTCATTCTTAGTTCGGGCCCCAAACGGATCTTATTTTCGTAGGTAATGCTGAGTGGAAAATTCCCGCCAGTTCGGCCGAAACTACGGATTTTGTGCTTAGAGAGTATACCGCCTGACACAATAGTTTTAATGTTATTACGTTTGGGGGTGTCCCATAACGTGTTCTAAAGACTGGCAGCAGCGTCTTCCTATGTGCTAACACCAACTATCTACAATCACAATATTGCACATAAGCCAAGTGTGTACTATGCCCATTTTAATTTTTACTGGTCATAATAAACGTTTGTGTCATATATGGTAATTAATGTAAACCAATCCCATTAGAATTGGTATTAATAGTTGTATTGTTTTTAATTTTCTTGTCATCATAACAAAAGCAATTTATATGAACTAAAAACCAATTACAATGCTATTGTATCGCATTATATTTGCATGTATCGTCAATTACTATAAAAATGGAGTGGATACGTTAAGAAGTTCACCTTGTCCATTTAAGTTATTAATTATGTACTTGACAAAGGGATTTATATTTAAATGACTGTCTGCGAAGAATAGGTTACCCCAAGTGTACAGTCAAAGTTAATGTTTAGAAAAAAAGTTTCATACATAATCACTGAAATTCACGATCACGAGACTGAACCAGTTTTTTTTTTTTTGTGTAGGAAATCATCAAATAACTTCTCCCGCTCTGGGTAGAGCAGGAGGGCGTGTCAGACTTTTACTAACTAAAACCCATCCGTGTTCCCTCATTTGCCTGTGTACCAGGGGCCGCGGTATCTCTTTCAAACAATCCGCACCCCTGGCAGAGACTGAACCATAACGGCTGCTTGGGCAGTGCTGAGGTTGTTTGTCATCAACACTGCTTAGTGAATAAATACATTCTATTAATATAAATGTGAAAGTTTGTATGTTTACATGTTTGGATGTTTGTTACTTAGATAATCAAGCAAAAACGGCGAAACGGATTTGGATGAAAGGTACAGTCGAGTTCATTAATATATTGGCTCATTCAGGCTTCAAAAATATATGAACATCAAAAAAGTTCATATTGTGACAACTATATGCATCATTATATTGCGGTCAACATTTAGATTCATTAATATGTGACTGCTTTTTCTAATAATTTTTCATATTATTGCCTAATGCACTGCTGTGCCTAAAATATGCACCTAAAATATGTCCTCATGTGAACGGTTCAATAATATATGCTTATATTATTGAACCGTTCACATGAGGACATATTTTAGGTTCTATAGAATTTATTGAGCTATCCAACGCTCACAATATTTTGAATCCTTGACAGTGCCAATATATTAATGAACTCGACTGTACCTGTTATCCTGGATTAACACATAGGATACTTTTTATCTCGGTAGTACGTTCCCGTGGGACAATTTCGCGGGCGAAGCCGCAGGCAATGGCTAGTAAATAAATAAATCAACACTACTGCTTGTGTTGAAGTTATTCTGGGTAATGGTATTTCTGATACACATTCTAGGTATCTCAGCCACCTCATGAAACAGTTGAAGGTCGCGTCGTAGGTTGGTAGGTACCCAGACAGGCGCTTCACTTTTGTTAAATTATTTCATCGCCATATTGATAGCCCAATTATAGGCTATTTAACATCATGGCTACAATTCTAAGGAGCCGTTCAAAAATCCTTACTTATTATTATAAACGCGAAAGTTTGTATGTATGGATGAATGGATGTTTGTTACTCTTTTACGCAAAAATAACTGAATGGATTTGGCACACAAATAGATTATAATCTAGATTAATACAAAGGATAGTTTTTATCCCGGTATCGGTAGTACGTTCCCGCGGGATCATTTCTGACTTCTACGCGGGCGAAGCCGCGGGTGGAAGCTAGTAAAAATAAAGTTGGAAAGAACGCTCCAAAAGTCTCTTCATAATTATTCAGATTGTGAGTGTGTTACGCAGTTAAGGTGCTGGAAACCTCACATTGTCCCCAGGTTTTGATCTATCATTCTGGTTTCAAAGGAACATGTTTACTTCTAATCATCTTGTACCAGTATAACTATTTAAGGTGGTTTAAACAGCACCCTAATTGCGTAACTCACGATTAATCATAATCTGTTTCGTTTTGAAACAGATGGCTAAACCATTGCTTCATATGTTCGAAAAATGAGTCTGCTCAACAACGTAAATAACGCAATGAATATGGTTGAACTGTCAAAATGAAACCGATTATGATTAATCGCGTGTTACGCAATTAGGGTGCAGGTCTGCCTAGACCAAAACAAAAGACAAGCGTTAATTTCACCAGTGGCAGACGTCACGTAGCGCGTCGTCGTCTAAACTAATTATCATATAATGTAAATTAATGTTATTTATGTTCACACAGAGACAATAAATCAAACTGGATTAAGAAATGATGAAGCCCTTGAACTTGAAACCTGTCATTTCGAAACATATCATTGGGTCGTTAAGGCGGGCTGCACGCGAACAATCCGGTAAACTTAATTTTGTATGCGACTTGCAGTGACGTAGTTGACTGGCAACTGGGGCGCAGTAGCCAGTGGGTTATTATATTATAACATACCAACTAACACATAACAGAGACAACACTTTTTATAAAGTATTTATTTATTTCCGATCGTATTTGTGAACATGGCTCATTTGTTATTCTAGTAAATGTCATTCAACTAACGATATCTTGTTCACGACTATTGATTTCTCTTCTAGTGCTGTGCACTTCTGTAAGTGACGAATTCACAATTCCTAAAACTGTATGCGATTTTTTTGTTTAGTGAATAAGTCGTTGACGTGGCTTTTCAATAAATAAATAAACACAACATACACATTACACATCCTACTATATATATCCTACTAATATTACAAATGTGAAAGTTTGTGAAGATGTTTGGATGTTTGTTACTCAATCTCGCAAAAACGGCTGAACGGATTTGGATGAAATTTTACAAACAGATAGTTAACCTAGATTAACACATAGGATAGTTTTCATCCCGATAGTACGTTCCTGTGGGATCATTTTTGAACGCCACGCGGGCGAAGCCGCTGGCGAAAGCTAGTTTTTACTAAAACAGTTTCGTTATCCATGTTTACAACCTTTGGTTCATGTAAAATTATGTTTTCGGAACAGCGAAAACATGCCGGAGAATTTTAAGAGTTGGCAAAACTACTTGTCATATAAGAGAGTGACCTAAACGTAAACCTTAAGGGGAACCTAGTCGCGGGCTCGAACTCACTGGTGGGCCTGGCTAAAAATCACGCTGTCTCACCAGGCTTCGTGTCCGACAGAGATAGTATCAGTGATGAGCAGTTAGACGCTAGTTTACACGCACAACGTTATTGAGTGAGATGCATCATTTATAATAAAAAAATCGCGAAAATATTAAGAAAAGTCCTTTGGAAGATCGGGTTTTATGAAAAAGCCAATGCATAAATCAATGACCATTAAAGTTTATTGAACTTTTCGATAATTGAACTTTGTCGGTATCGACTTGGTTTTGGAGATTTTACACTTCTTTTATTACTTAAACACTCCCAAAGTTAAGTAAAATTAGCAAGAAAACCGAATCTTTATTGGCTCCTAACTTTATAATGGGTTTTTATTTTAGTATTATGTTTCCGTACAGACAATATTAATAATGAGACAAAACGATATCATATTTTACTTTGGATGTGCCATGTCAGACAGTGGAGTAAAACACTCCCGAAGTTTGTATGCCAAAAATGTGGACTAGGTTCACCTTAAGGTTAGTATCGTCTTCTGATGGGTATTTTTACGCCAACGTAACTTGGCAGTTCCCCACACTGACTAGAATAAGGGTTGCTATAATAATAACTTTTGGTTTGTAGCAAACCTTAATCTAAGTTAGGTTAATCGTAATGCTATTGTAAATGTTAGTAATTCTGTATTGTTTAGACATCGATGTTCACCTTCAGTAGGTCAAAAGTTGGAGTTCAATACAAGAATTAAACTACTAATAATTGTGCTATTAAAGGAAGACCTTACGCGCGGTGGGATGACGATATCAAGAAAATAGCTGGACAACAATGGCCACTAATAGCTAAAGACCGAAAAAAATGGCAATCTTTGGAAGAGGCCTTCACCTTGAGGAGGGTTCCTATTACCCAAGAAATTTAAAGAATATTTATTTAGGTAAAAACATTTTGTAACTAATTAATAGGAAATAAAAGGCTTGTTTATTTATTTTATTTAAAGGCAGGTAATGCCCCTTTAAAAAAAAATAAAAATTTGCATGATGAAACTCTTATAAACTAATGCTGCATGAAGAAACAAATGTACTACGTTATTTTAAATAATTGTAATTGTTAATAATAATAAATTCTATTGACTACATAGCATGATGGAATAAAATATGTAATAAATTAATATAAATTATCAACAGTCAATTAGGCACAATATTAACTTCATTGAATTACCAAAAACAAATAATATAAATAATTGATTGATGTACACACAATGTAAGGAATTAATAAAGCTATTTTTATTATTTTTTATTTTAATGCCCCTTTTTCCTATTGCTATTTTAATAGCAATTCCGTCATTTGGAAGAATATTGGTGGGTTAAGCCTAGGGGTCAGCCTTACAAATTTTTTTTTTAATAAAAAGTTTTATTTATTTAATAAAGTTTATGCAAAATAAAAACGTACAAAAGTGGACTAAAATAAACTTGTTCAAGTAAAATTAATGTAGGCTGACTTAAGCCAGACTCTCGCCAATATGCCGCACCTAGTGCCTCATCTTTTTAAATTTTTCGCATTATTGGGATGCCATGGACCTACCTCGATACTGTGAAAAACCTGATCTATATATTATGAATTAAAATCGCTTGGCATGTCTGTATATGCAACAGCGTTGTTGTTCTGAGCGCAACGCAATTTCATGCGGTTTTCACTGTCATTTAGAGAATTTATTCCGGAAGGTTTATGTGTCTTGCATGAAGAGCCTATAATGTTCCTGATGCTGGGACACTGTCCTCTCTATGAGAGTAGGCCTGATGATGTGGATAATATATTAGGCTCCGCTCACAATATTGTAATTTAAATTACATCAGTATAAATAGGGAAATCTAGATGTTTCGGCAAGTTGAAAAAAACACACAAAGCTGAGGTGGTTCGCTAGTATTCTTATATACCTACCTAGCGTGTTCTTTGAAGCCTAAGCCAAGTTGTAAGTGGCCTAATATAATTACTTGGGACAGTATACTATAAAAAATCTAGACACGGCTAGTTTTCAAGATCACTACTGTTATAAGACACATAAATTATGTTTCATATTTACTTTAAAATTAAATATTTACGTAACTATGTTACATGTTTAACTGAAACAAGTTTGTCTCAGAAGGTCAGTGGTGGTCAGTATTACGATCGGGTTCCGTAATTTTTTTAAATATTTTTTTGTCTTTGTTATTATGGGGATCAGCATTGCTATTCTGCGAACATCTCACAGTGAAAATGCTGGGTGAAGCTAGGTGAAGTGGGCTGTCAGTGCCATCCCACCTGATTCTACGGATTGACACTATTAACAGCTCACCTCAAGATAAACCTAAGTTTTCACGGTGAGATTTTTACAGATCGAAAGATCACGACGTGTGCTTGACAGCCTAAGTTGCGTAATACATACTTATATTTTGTGAAAATCCCAATTTCCTCAGAACTTAATTTCGCTTGAAGGATTAAAGAAAGACTTCGATTAAAGGATTCAAGCTAGAGTGACATTAACTCAGGGTATAAAATAATGTTATGCCTATAAGAAAATGAAACGTAGTTTTAATAAAACTTAGAAATATGGCACCACATAGAAATAAAGAAGATATTGGTATCTTCTCCTCCTCTCTTCTTCTTCTCTTTTTCTTCTTCTTCTTGTTCTCTTCTTCTTCTTCTCTCTTCTTCTTCTCTCTTCTTCTTCTCTTCTTCTTCTTGGGAAGAAACCATAAATTCAACACATGATTCAGAATCATGTTCTAAATCTACAGGAACAGGTTGCGTGTCGATGTCCCAGCCACACTGTATATTTGTTTGTGACAGACAATGGTAGGATCTACAGGGCTCTTCACATATTTACACGGATCCCCAAAAACCCGACAAATGAGCCATTGTATGCAACGCATGTTTAATTTTTTTTTTATCTTAAAAGATGTCTCGTTTCGTTCGTAACTTTAGTATTACGTGGTCAGACTATAAAACGGTTTCATTCGACCTTGAATCTTTTAAGTTCCGTTCGCGAATTTGACAGTAGCGTTGATGGTGTATTAGCTGTGCCCCGCGGTTTCACCCGCCGTTTAATTTGAAAGATATCTTTCAGTTTTTTTTTTTGCATGGCGTATTTGTGGGTCTTAGTATGACGTTAAATAGCCTAAAATCTTACTCGAGAATTGGGCTATCAAATGCAATAAGATTTTTTTGAATCCTGCTGGTGATTTCAGATATTAGAAACAAACAAAAAAAACTCCTCATCTTTATTATTGGAATACATAGATATAAATATATAATACAGGGTGTTAAAGAAATTGCGAGCCATAGCTTAGGGATAGGTTCAGGTTCAATAAAGGAACCGAGGAAAAAAAAACATAAAAAAAATATTGCAAGATCAACCTAATTTAGTACCTACTAACTTAAAATAGCAATCGCTTAGAATTAAAATTATTTTATTAGTTTAAATGCTTTAATTACTTACCTACTATCGAACGCGTTGTCATTTTGTCCTTCACTTCTCGCGTCCGAAAACCAGGGGGAGGCGCATTATTTACCACTGCACATTGTTTGTTATTGCTATTTTAGGTTAGTAGGTACTAAATTAGGTTGATCTTGCAATAATTTTATTAAATTTTTATTTTGTTTTTTATTTTTCTTGGGTTCCTTTATCGATATTGAACCTACCCCTAAGCTATGGCACGCAATTTCTTTAACACCCTGTATAACTAATGATTATATATTATAACATTTATAGTGTAGTATATTTTGACCACAGCGACGTCAGAGCTCTGTAAACAGTAGTGCTTGATTTGGTGCGACCATAGATAAGTAGACTCTCCAAATGTAATGATGACGTTTGCAGTTTTAATGTTTGAATTAATTAGAAGTTGATTTTGTGATTGTTTATTGTTTTATTAGTCTGTTTATAGACTCCAAGCCTATTCTGTGTATATGAATGAATATTATATTATATAATATGATTATCATTTCGGGGCAAAGGCCTCTTGGTATGACTTGACCATTACTGTAACAGTTCAAAAGTTAAGTCATGTATTACAACTTAGAAGTAGAAATAGCTTTTGCTCAGCAGTTGCTCGGTAATGAGCTATGTAAGTTGCCCAGTAATGAGCTAAGTTGCCCGGTAATGAGCTAAGTTGCTCGACTTAAGGTTGCGCTAAGGTAGCCCGGGAAATTCAAATTGTCATTAGTTTTTTTTGCAATGTGCAGGTCAGTCAGTTTGTATGTTGATTAAGGGAGTAACCACTATTATTCAGCTCTGTTCAGCATTTGTCCATAGAAAACAACGATTTTGTA
Organism: Antitype chi; assembly: GCA_947359405.1. NCBI lineage: Eukaryota > Metazoa > Arthropoda > Insecta > Lepidoptera > Noctuidae > Antitype > Antitype chi. The sequence goes on along the minus strand of OX375817.1, from coordinate 17,799,071 downwards.
TGGAGATGCGTAGGTACGCATGCGTTCAGCTTTCCACGTCTATTCAGTTTTTGTGGCAAACAGGAGGCCAAATGTGGTTTTAATAATTGCTTTAAAGAATTAAATTCATTAAAATCGTCAATCATTAAGTTCATAATGATTCCATTGAATGGCTATGAGTTAGTCAGTAAATAGTCATTGAATGACATATTTTGTTTAAAAATTAATTTTCTGATACTGATCTGAAAATTGCAAAAAAACTTAAGAAAATTTGAATTTCGCGAGGTACCTTGATGCTTCTCCCTTAATCTACTAGAATTTTCTCTCTTTAGATTTTATATATTTGGTAGACCCTGTAGAAGATAACGGGATGATAGATAGAAGATAACGGCTGGACAAAACAAATGATCAGTGATCCACATAAGCCCTGGATCGCAAGAGGTGGAAGTCATGGGGAGAAGCCTTTGCCCAGCAGATGATATTGGCTGACAGTAATCTGTAAATATAAGGTCTATCTATTCATACACGAAATACCTGAAGGGGTCATTGTACTCATCATTAAACAACTTTTACTATGGGACCAAACCTGAAATCGCAAAAAAAAATCAGCTTTTCCCTACATTTTGACGAATTATGCGAACATAAATGTAGGGAACAGTTGATTTTTTTTCGCTTTTGTTCATAATGATGAGTATAATGACCCCTGCAGATATTTCGTGTATGAATAGATAACACCTTCTACAGGATTTTTTTTTATTCAGTGCGCAAACTGTAACCATGAATTCAGCATATTTTTTCGTCGGTTACACAAAAAAAAAAACAGCTGTTCCATACATTTTGACCGCGTAGGTATTGCACTTTTCTATGAAACAGCTGATTCTTTTTTTTATAACCGACTAAAAAGATCTGTGCTGAGGGGTCTAGAAGGATATGCTGAATTCATGGTTACAGTTTGGGCACTGGTTAAAAACTTATCCTGTATACAACATATGTTTTAGTATATGCGAAACCTAAATATAGTTTGTTTAGAATAAGTAACTGAATCGATTCCAATATATTTTCCATACATTTTTTGCAAGTGTGATGGAAAATGTTATCACCAGTTAATTACAATACAATCGCCGTACGGTTAGCTACGTATTGCCTAATTATTATCAATGAGCACAATATGATGCTGGACGCGCGGGCGGAGAGGGGAGCCGCGTGGTGACCATGTTTATGTTGACAACCAGAGGGGCAATTCTCGTAATATTAAAAACGTTCACAATCTGATCTCAGTCTCATTCTGTCAAAAATACCTCAAGTTTCCATACATTTTTGACATTTGATTGTCGCCCAGATGAGACTGCGACTAGATTTTGACCGTTTTTAATTACGAGAATTGGCCTTCTGGTAACATAACTCAACAAGTTTATAACTTTGTGATTTTTCATGATACAATTTTGAAATTTTGTGCATAGATTTTTAACATAAAAATACTTGACACGTGTTTCGGGTTCTGATATACAAAAACCAGGGGTGTATATATACTACAAACTTTAATAACTTGGCCCTCAATTCAGCTTAATTTAATCAACATAATTTTTCGCTCTCGCTTATATTAAATAACTTTTCCTAGACGCGAATAGTTAGTTAATTACCAAAATTACAATATTTTCACAACAAATTATTAATCAAAAAGGTTTGTAGTATTTTCGGATTTTATTCAGCCTTATTTTTAATAAACTTTGTATGTAATATGTAGGAAGGTACTTACAATCCATTCACAGTTATTTTACCTTTGACATTGCATCACTGTCAAAATCACAGTGACCTTTATATCTGTTATCACTTTTTAGTGGTTTACATGTGCTTACCACTTCACAGCGTACCGGCGTGATGTTATGTTATGAACTGGTGTAAACAATAGACAGACATGAGATTTCAGCAATCCCAATCCATTTGCTATCATTTATTGAGGAGTTCCGTTGCCTATCTCCGAAGTTCTTCATCAGATCTTCACCAAATTAAAATGGGATCATTCCGAGAAAGTACTCTTCCAAAAACTACTCAAATCGCTTCAAGTGTGCCTATAAAATTTGAAGAGTTCTCTCTATCTTTCCAGGATCCCATCATCAGATCCTGACTTGATAATCATGGGATCACCTGAGAAGTATACCCTTTTAAACAAAAAAAATAAATCGATATCGGTATAGCCATCTTCGAGTAATCGGGGAACATACACAAAAAAAAAGAAAAGAAAGTTCCGACGAGTTGAGAACCTCCTCCTTTTTGAAGTCGGTTAATAAGGTTGCTATTGGGTTACTGCAATCTGTCAGAGGTAAAAAAACTGTAGGTACTTAGACACGTTTTTAAACAAAGTATCTAAGTTAGTTAATGCTTCTAGGCAGAAGCATAAACTAATTAAGATATTTTTTCATCAGAGTACGAAACTATGGATTCTATGTAGGCACATAGAATCTATAGTTTCGTATTTTGATGAATGTAGCCTTTATGTTTAAAGTTCAAGAAAAGTCTTATACCTGTCTTTAAGGCGATCTGTCGAATAATTGGGAAAATGGCCTACGTGCCATTTAACATTTCGTTAAGTAAATCAAGGAGGAAAAATAGTCATAAAATAAGAGGTCAATGATGTCTTTTACCTGCTCCGGATATTCTTGCATACCAACTTTTCGCATTCTAGATTGACAGTAACCGGTAGATATATGTATACATATATTATTTGGAAATTTAAATTTTGAAATTTCGAACCCATTAGTTAAAATCTATGCAAATATATTAAATTGAAGTGTCTGTTTGTGATGTAAAAATAACAGTTTCTTATTAAATGAAATTTGTTGGTTATTAGTACCGTACCTACGTTACTTATTACAAAAGTTTTTTTTTTTTATTTCTGTCTGTTTGTCTGTTTGTTCAGGCCAACAACAATATGCTTATTTTTTGTCCCGGTACCGCATTCCCGTAGCATACTTTCGGATATCCACGCTCGGGCGTAAAGCAACGATTTCCTAAATGAGCGGTTCGTATTTTGTAAAGGACGGTCCTAGAAATCTGTAATTTTCATCAGTATTTGCCGTTAAGTTGTCAAAAACCGCTCTGAATTTGAACAGCCTTTGTTTTTTGACGGCTTTCTTAAGAAACCAAAGCTACACATGACGCACGAAAGCAAGGCGCTTGCGTTTTAGATCAACAGTAAGAGTAGAAGATAGGGCTGAATTTAGGCCTATAATGTTCCCACTGCTGGGACACAGGCCTGGTCTCTGTGAAAGGGGGTGGGCCATCCGCCACGCGGGCCCAGATCGGTTAGGTAGATGTCACGTCTACGAATTTTTGGTTCTACTTTCACAGGAACATGCCGGTTTCCTCACGATGTTTTCCTTCACCGTTTTGAGCGCATTGGTGATGAAATAATTTATAGAAAGTAAAGCGCCTGTCAGGGTTCGAAGCTACGACCTACAACTCGTAAGTCGAGGTTGATGCCTAGTGGTAGGACCACCACTTACCATTTTACATTTACGCACAGCTAATAACAAAGTCACCTGACACAGCCGAACCATTTCTGCTCCCTCCATGCGACCACAAGAACAGTTAACCTACACAGCCGATTAAAAACAAATTCCAATTAAAACAGCTGGGTTACGATTCAGCCCCAAACCTGTACGATGTTGCAACCGGCCAAGGCTGTTGTTGAAAAGCAGGCTTTTGCCCAAGGTCACGGTTATGCCGCCCGGACCCAACTTGAGTGCATTCTTGCAACAGAACTTACGAAATAACCCCACCTACTGAAATGCACTTTTTAGGGTAATCACTGATTCTAATATTGGTTAAGTATTGATTGTTTTAGTGTTTTTTTTTGTAACTTTGGTCGAAAATACTAATAAAGGCTGATGCCAAATATGATAATCTATCTAGACTGATTAGTGGTTGGTAGGTGATTTTGTAATTAGCCAAAAAATTGTGTGGTTGCAGTTTTGCATTGGAGTTGACGTTTCGTTATGTTTTAGTTTTCTTTGATATTTATGTAGATGCTATGTTATTATAGACGGCAATCACTGATCAGGAACAGCTATAAAGAAGACAATTTTGTTAAATAGTACCAAAAAATTTTTTTTAATAACAGATTTTTTGTGTCATTATATCTGATGTTTTCTCATTCTTTATAAAAGTAATCCAGCGTTTTCAGAAATATTAATTAATTTTACTATTAAAAAAACTAGCCATGTGCGTATCAGACCACGTACAATGAAACGTTCCATAGTTCGGATTAATTTACTCGAAGAACAAACTTTTCATATTGTAGTTGAAAAAATATTTGTCTCCCATGTTCCCTCCAAGTGACCCCAATTTCAAAATTAATTTATTTACGTTACACGTCCGTGTTTGGGTCACCGAAATTCCTATATATATGTAAGTGCCAAATTTTTACTAAATTGGTCCTTACATTGGGAGCAAAATGGCTGCGACATACGAACAGGGCCCTTAGTCTGCTATTTTTATAAATTCGTCATTCCAACACGATTCCATTGTCATTCATTTGTCATTTTGCTAAAAGTTCGTAATCTGCTAAATTCATAATGGTTGATCATTGGTCAGTCAATGGTCTCGTAGTAGAATTGTGTCATAATGGCATTTTCGTATTGCCATTATTATAAAACTCGTTAGTAGAAATGTTTTTCGAAAAACTACTACTAAATTTGAACATTTATTCATGCCAGATTTCATTTATATATATTTTTACATATTATTTATTAGTGTTTTATGCAATCTAAATTAGTAGGAAGTTCGTAAATTAAGTCAGTCATTCATTTGTCATGATGTACGAAATTACCAATAAATGCCATTTCTTTCAATGGAGTGTCAGTGGCTGACCATTGGAAAGTCATAATAACGCCATTTTATTAGTAGATTACCAAACTTGTCAAAATCAACAATTATGAAATCAATGATAGACCATTCTGACACTATTGTAATAGCAGACTTGAGGCCCAGACAGACAGACACACGAGTGATCCTAGAAGACGGACGTACGGAACCCTAAAAACCGCGAAAAAGCTTCTCCGACCAACGTTTGAAAAGAACATGCTACTAATTTAAGTAAACAACGATTACAAAACTACGCGTACCTACTATTGATAAGTACTTATACTCTAATAAGCTATGACCAAGTATGATCATAACTTAGAGTTATTAGCACTTCATTTAAATTTGACCATGACCTAAAGCACTTCACCAAGTTCTCACTGAAAATCACTGAATGTAGTGCATAAAAAGAAAAACATAACATTACGTCTGTATTTCCGGTTTAGGGTTTGCCCCACATTGATTTTCCTTTTGCGCCCCACATTTTATTCCTTTTTGGCCCCGATTTGTATTTTGTAATTTATTTATTACTTTCAAAGTGTATTGTATGGTACACTGATGTTTCGTCTGTAATAGGCGTTAGAGGCCTATGTCCAGCAGTGGACGTCTTTCGACTGAAATAATAATAATGATGTCTCGTCTATAAGTTCATGCTTTTGACTAACAGAAGAGGTATCTAAAGAAGTATGAGTCCACGTTTGCATGGCCGAAAAAATAACGCGATGGGATTTTTGCGCGCACTAGATTTTCAACGCACTGCTAACCGCCGAGAGTTGAAAATCGAACAGCGTGTTTATTCGACGAGCCGGGGAATCCCAGCGCATCGAATAAACACACTGTTGGATTTGAGAGTGTATACTCTGTTGTATTCTCAATTGTCAGTTCACCATCGAGACTTGAAAATCCAGGGCCCCAATTCTCTATGGTTAAAATGATTCCCCGCGGAATCTTACTACGTTCAAACTTCGTCAATATCGTGTTTTTTAGAAACCAATGTAACGGTAAGGAATCGAAATGTCATATTCTGTATGTTCCAAGACAATTTTTAGATATTATTAATACGATATTAGCAGATTTCGTGTGTGATTAACGTGGTTATGTGTAAGGAATCGTTAAGGAGTCATAGTGAATGCAGGCTCTGATGGATTTGAAAATGCATACTCTGTTGTATTCTCAATTCTCAGTTCACCATCGAGAGTTTAAAATCTAGTGCGCGATAAAGACCCGTGCGATATTTTTATTTCCGTGAAAACGTGGTCTGATCCTCGTTCAAATAGTTTAAAAACGAATCAATCACAGTAAGCGTTTAAAACGACCAAAAACTGATATAAAATAAATCAATATTCCGCCTATCCAGTGATCCTTATCATCAAATTAAATTGAACACCTGTGGCTAATAAATTACCAATCTACGTTGTTTTTATAACAAACTAGCTTTTGCTCGCGACTTCGTTCGCGTGAATTTTCTTGTTGTTATCCTACTTCCTAATCCTACTATCTATATGTGTATATACAACATTCGTTTTTGTTTACACTAAACCCGCAAAAGGGGTCTTTGTACTCATCATTTTGAACAATTTTTTCTATGGGATCAACCTAGAAATGGTGAAAAAAAAAATCAGCTGTTCCATACATTTGTGTTCACTTAAATCGACAAAATGTATGGAACAGCTCATTTTTTTTCGCGATTTCAATGTTGATCCCATAGATTTTTTTTTTCAAAATGATGAGTACAATTACCCCTTTTCGGGGTTAGGGTAAACAAAAACTAATGTTGTATATACAGGGTGATTGGAAGATGGGTGCAAAGCTTTAAGGTGAAGATAGTATAGACAATTTAGAACCATTTAAGCCATGGTTGTCTTAGACGAAGTCTTACCATTTTTTTTTTTTAATAAGGTTTAAAAGACGTATTGTACAAATTTTTTATTTTTTCTGAGCTTTAAATGTCTGTAAAAAAAATGTCTAATGACACAGAAGCCTAAAACATGTTTTGCTTGATTTCTTACACATTACTTTAATTAAATAAATATTTATCATTCAATTTGGCCATAATTATGCAGTTTACATTAAATTTTGAGAATTTCCGAAAAAAAACTTAAAAATTTGGTTAAAAATATCTGGTAAGACTTCGTCTAAGACAACCATGGCTTAAATGGTTCTAAATTGTCTGTACTATCTTCGCCTTAAAGCTTTGCACCCATCTTCCAATCACCCTGTATATATTCTACATTAAATTATAAATGTAAAAGTTTGTTTCTTTGGATATTTCGATGTTTGTATGTTTGTTACTCAATCACGCAAAAACGATTGAACGGATTTTTATGAAATTTGCTTTACAGATAGTTTATAACCTGGATTAACGTATAGAATACTTTTATCGCGGTTGTACTTTCCCGTGGGATAATTTCCGACTACCACGTGGGCAGCAAGCCGCTAGCAAAAGCTAGTATAAGATAGATTCTATGATACTTGGCCATACTGAAGTTCTCCATTTGTGAAAGAATTTTCCGAATCGGATCAGTAGTTTCGAAGAGGCTTAATTAGACACAAACCTACATACAAACTCACAAATTTTACCTCTTTATAAAATTAGTAGGTATGGACTTGTGAAAACGTGGCATAAAAGTTGATCCGCATGAATTGTTGGTTAACTCTTCACGTGACCAAAAGGCTGGCCTATATTTCGGCCAAAGAATCAGCATTGCCATACAACGTGGCAATGCTGCCAGCCTTTTGGGCACTCTTCCCGTTGACAACGATGCGGACTTATTTTTTGATGCATTATGATTATTTTATTTTTTTATATACCTGTATTATTAGCTTTGTTTTGTGTTTCAATCAAAAAAAAAAGCACGAATTTACTCGTTCGAAACGGGCGATTCAACACTTTCAAATGATTTTTTATTTTATGTAGGCGATTCGAACCAAGTTAATTTATTTGTGGCCGAATCAACAACTCTAGACAATAATAATATGATACAAAAAGTATTGAGTAAATTCGTGCGAATTGACAAATAAGCCGAAATCACCAATTTAACAGTTTTTCTTTCGTTCAATTCTATTAATATTATAGTTTTCCAAAAATATAACAGAATTTTTCAGAGGTATCTTTAAGGTGTAAAGGTAATTTATTAATAATAAAAGGCAAGGTTAGCGGGTCAATAGAACCTGTTTTCATTTATAATTTCGATATTCGGTCAAACACACATACATCCGTTATAGTTTAGTTTATGGGTTTGAAGAAAAGTGTCTTTGTTGAGAAGTCAGTTATCGACATTTGTTACCCATCTGACGAGATATCGAAGTAAATTATTATAATATTTTTAATTCGGAAATTATCTCGCAGTAACGTACTACCGGGATAAAAAGTATTCTATGTGTTAATCTAGGTTATAATCTATCTGTGTGCCAAATTTCATCCAAATCCGTTCAGCCGTTTTTGCGTGATTGAGTAACAAATATCCAAACATCTTCACAAACATTCTCATTTATAATATTAGTAGGATTTTTAACTAGTTCTTTGTCATTCTAATGTCAGTCAATCCATCTGCCTAGTATTTTCCCATTTTGGGATTGGTCTCCACCCTTACTAGATGCAGCTGAATACCAGTATTTATAACCGACTTCAAAAAGAAGGCGGTTATCAATACGACATGTTTTTTTTTGTATGTTCCTGGCGTAACTCCGTCATATACAGGTGGATTTGCAAAAATATTTTTTTGTTCGAAAGGGGTTTATTCCGAAACGGTCCCATTTCAATTTCTTATAGTTCTGATGACAGACAACGGAACTCTTCAAAAAATTACAGCAAACAAATCGCGATTGCTGCTATCGCATAAATATGCATTTTTTTTTACCCCAAGGATGTTGAAATTTCGAATTGTGTGGGGTAGGTACTATAACTAAAAAGTGAAAAATAAAAAACTTAAAAAAAAACAACCGAATTCCAAAAAAACACTACAAAGTGAAACATAACTTCACCGACTCCCGAAATTAAAGTTATTTTTTACATTGTAGTGTTTTTTTGGAAGTCGGTTGTTTTTTTTTCATGAAGTGATCGCCTCACCTGCATCCGCTTAGACTGGAAGCCCTCCCCAACACAGTTAAAAAAAAGGCTAGCTAGACAGATTATAGTAACTCTTCCGGTTAAAACGGTTTTTAAAACGATTAAACTCAAAATTTAGTGAAGTCGTAAAAATAAAGCAACAGCCGGTCTAAAGATCATAAGTCAATGGGAAAAAAATCTCAATCATAAGATTAAAGAATATTGTTTCCTTGCTATTTATGACACCGAATAAATTATAATTTGAGATCATCAATGTGAAATATTGCGAACTTTAGTTTCCTCAATCATTAATTGTGTTTATTTCGACGGCTTTAATAGTTGACATAGTCCTACTAACGGTTAAGGCTGTGTGACTCGTGGGCTCTTTTATATAGCGGTATAAATAATATTCCATATTTTCTTAAGATTGTGAAAAACCCAATGCGAAACTAGTGTGCTTAATAGTTACTTATGATTTTACGGTAAGTTCCTTTCTGAAAGCCCAACCAATTTTCATGAAGATTGAATGTGATGTCTAGAAATCTTAATTGTAAACAACGCATAGCCTAAACAGCTGGCTCAAGAAGAGCTCCGAAAAAAGTGAGCATTAAGGAAAGATATTTGGAAATTGAACCCGCTGGGTGTGGGAAGCACAAGACCGGTCGAAGTGGAGGAGCCCGGGGGAGGCCTATGTCCAGCCGTGGACGTATTTCGGCTGAAATAATGATGATGAACCCCAAAAAGGGTTAAATAGGGTATGAAAGTTTGTATGAAAATTCATAACTTTTGCCGATGGACGCGGCTTTATTGAATATTTTTTAACGTTGGAGCAACATGAAGACATGACTTTCAGTTTAGGTTATTTTGCTTTGCTTGACCACTGTCGTCACACTGTAAAAAAAACGTGTTGAAAAAAAAAGTAACTAAGACTAATTCCACTTACATCAGTGATATTACTCCGTATATAATGTCCGCTGTGAACCAAAAAGTCGATCTCATCCATATTTTTGTCTCCACTGAGAGTTATCTGCAGGGAAGCAAGGCAGTACTTCCCTCGGACCGCGCCATCAATGCTGAGGCATTCATCATAGTCGCCATATTGGTTCCCATTGCCGCTTAGGATTCCGGCCGGGAGCTTTGCAGTTGCGTCGAACACTGAAACAAAATTGAACCTTTGTAGTGGCTAAAGTGACGTTCGGCACCTACTCGGTACCACGACCACAATGTGAACTGCCATCGTCATCGATTTACAGGATATAAATTATTATAAGAGCGTCGAGATACAAGTCACATTTAAATAAAAACTAGCTCCTAAGCAATGATATATGAATGAGCATAACTGTAATTATGGCCACACTATTGAATTAGGAAATTCCTGTAATGATGGTGATGATGACTTAATTAATAAATAAATAACTATGATTCTAGACCCTTGTGCTAACGTAGAAATTTGTTGTTGCATTTCACTATGAAACAGCTGACTTATTTTTTGATAACCGACGAAAAGTTTCTACGCTAGGAAGCGTATGCTAAATTCATGATAAACAGTTTACGCACTTGTTAAAAAATAATCCTGTGTAGAAAACACAACATAACATCACGTCTATATTCCCGGAAGGGTAAGGCAGAAGTGTAACTATAGTTCCGTGTGGTGCCGGACGTAAAGAATAGCACCATACCATCTCTTCCCGTGGGTGTCGTAGGAGACGACTAAGGGACTTACTAGAGAATGGGCAGCTACGTTCTCTATGCATTTTACCACCACACTGCGATCGCCAACCCGCCTGCCAAGCGTGGCGATTATGCCAAACCCCCCAAATTGGGGGAGGCCTATGTCCAGCAGTGGACGTCTTTCGGTTGAAATGATGATGATGATGATGTACGTACAGTACACCCATATTTTACCAGTTAAGTCCCATGTAATAGGGGGCGACCCTATTGGCATCAAACGGGCACAAATCTAGACTCTGGGCTGTTACTGTGGCATAAATAAACGCTGATAATACATGATGGGGTTTCAGATAGGTAATGGAGAGGCGTCAAAAAATTTGGAACACTGTAAATTGGTCACCCTGTACCTATATCACGAACTCTTTAAGCTGGGCTTATCGAGTTTAATAACGAAAGCTGGCTATCGAAAAGGACATAACGTTAGCGCCATTTTACACGCTTTATATTAGCTTCACTTGTATGTTTGTTTGTATATATCCGACTTCTTTGAGCGCGATTTTGACCCACTTTAAACGGTCAGATTTCATTGAAACTTTGTAAGCTTGTCGAGGACCGATGACAATTTAATCATTTTAAAAAAATTGAGAAAATAAAAAACACGTTTTTGTAGTTAGCAGAACTAAAAAATAGAAAATAAATAATAGTTCAAAAAACTAAAAAACACGCTTTGAAAACCAAACTAAAAAAGGAGAAAATAATTTAATTAAATTAAAAAGCGTGGGGTGCTTGACATTAATTGATTATAAAAATACCTCAAAAAGCACCCCACGCTTTTTAATTGAATTAAATTATTTTCTCCTTTTTTAGTTTGGTTTTTAAAGCGTGTTTTTTAGTTTTTTAAACTATTATTTATTACGCTAAGGTACCTCGCAAAATTCAAATTTTCTTACTATTTGGTCAAATCATCATCTGGCTGGGTTTTTTCCAATTATATTGGGGTTGGCTTCCAGTCCAACAGGTTGCATCTGAACACCAGTATTTTACATGGAGAAACTGCCTATCTGACCTCCACAACCCAGTTACTGGGTAAAACGATACTCCTTGGTAAGACTGGTTGTCAGGCGTTCGGGCTTCTGACTATAATATGGAAATGTTAAAAAGATTTTGGTGGGCGTAGGCACATGTCATTAAGAGGACTAGTGGGTCAAAAGAGAATACCCAATTATATATCGTTCCGGTTTTCGATACCGCACAGAACGGACCTTTGTTGACCTATAGCGAAAATAAAATGGCGGAACAATCGTAAATCATAATAGATATAAAAATATGTATATTTCTGAATTAATCTATACATCGTGAATAAAATTACAATTTAGCAAATAATAACGTTTTACTATTTAACCGGTAGAATGGACTTTGTCATCAAGTTTTGCCAGTTGGCAATTCATTGACAAACAGCTCAAACTATCGTTTCATTTAATTGTGAAATTCAATTTGACATAATTTTGTTGTTATTACGCTAAACAGATGTTTTTTGACGTCAATAACCTTTGCGGTGGTGTGTACTCGTAAACCCATAGTTAAGAAAACATGAATTATTTGCTATTTTTCTGGGTATTTTTCCGATGGGTGTGGAACCTTAGGAGAAATACCCGGCGGCGTGGCTTGGTCCGCGGGGTCCAAAGGCCCGAAGACGCAATTCATGTGATACTGTTAGATTTGTGAACCCGCCATGTGAACGTCTGCCAGGGGTGCAGGTTGTTCGAAAGAAATACCGCGGTCCCTGGCACACAGGCAACTGAGGGAACACGGGTGGGTTTTAGTCAGTAAAAGTCTGACACGCTGCTCCACCTAGAGCAGGAGAAGTTATTTGATGATTTCCCACCCAAAAAAAAAACCATGTGAGCGTCGAGAACTTTGACATAGTAGCGAAAAGGTGATGAATTTATGACAATCTTGATTTATGTTCTCTCGTTATTAAAATTGGTAACTTTTTAATTATTTTGGGCGTGTGTGGTGTGTGTAGTAATATTTCAGGTATTATTATAAGATGTTTACAATAGTAGGTAAATTGATAGAGAAAATGCTCGCGCCACTTCTTCTTAGCTAAAACCACTAAGACATGGTGAATGGTCTTATGTACTTTTTACGTATACAAAGTGCTGATTCTCAGACTAGTAAGGATAATTGACTTTTGATTTTAAATTATTTACTTACCAAGATTTTAAAAACATAATAAAACCCCAACTTAATATCGTTCAGCATAGTCCTCAATATCAAGCAATGCGGATTGTTAACAAATTGCCATTGGACTTAAAAACTTTAATTTACAAGAGCTCATTTAAGTCAAGACTCAAAGCGTTCCTATTGGAGAAATGTTTGTATTCGATAGACGATGACTTATCCACGTTTTTTTTTTTTTATATTAGTTAATGTGAGACTGGGTAATATTAGTATGTAATAGGCAGCTGTAATGATAGTGAAATTTAATTTAATTTTTTGTATGTTATTGATTTTAGTGTAATAAGAAATTTATAAATGTGTTAGTTTATAATTTTTATGAGCTTGTTTTTTTATTTATTATGTATGTTTTCAGACACGATGTGAATTGTTCCTGAAATAAATTGAATTGAAATTGAATTGAATTGAATAACAATTTCAAAATCTATGACAATATCAGGCTTCGAAGCACGCTACAAAACCTTCAATAGTATGGTACTGAAACTATCAAATTTGCACATACAGACACATAACCCACAATCGCCACAAGGGCTTTTTCCGATCCGATTTCGATCACGCCTTACACACTCCAATCTCGTTCGTTGAACCTTGTATGTCAAATGTCACTGGTGAAATGACTGTGGACAGTGAATACGAAATGTCGCAGCGTACAATTCAAGGATGCCATTGGCGTGACTCGAATGCACGTGCAGAAACGGAGAAAAAAAACGTTAGATCGCAGACTGACAGGCAGTGGTAGGTTAATTTTTTTGTGAATTCTCCATTTGAGGGTAGGGAATGAAAATTGCGTCGATTGATGTGTGCCAAATTGAAACATTGTTTTTCTTCTATTTTTTACACAGAAAATGTATCAAGCTGAATATTGGGCTGCAAGAAACATGTTTAGTAGGGTGGCGTTACCTACCTATAAGTATTTTGGGTTATAGTCAGTTAGTAATTTAATTTAGTACACATCTAGTGTAAATAGTTACTTAAGCATATTGTAAAATGTATGTAAATAAACTAGTAAAAATGTATTTTGTGTATCGCGATCTAAGTAAAGTTTTTCCATAAGATTTGGTTAAAGTTTTGCAAGGTTTTAGTGTAAGCAAACCAACAAAGTTGCAAGTAAACATGGTTTTCGTACACAATTAAAATGAAAACTACAATTCTTATTGTTTAAAATAACAGATTGTTTATGTCCTTGATGCAATGTCTTAGGATGATCTTCGTGACTCCATAATTAAAGCATAAATCATGCCATCATGAGATGTCTGATATCATAATATGATGAGTAGCAGACAAGATTTCTGCATTAATTTGCTAATCCATCCATACTTAATGTTATAAATTCGAAAACAACTCTGTCTGTTTGTTTGTCTGTTACCTTTTCACGCCTAAACCACTGAACGGATATTGATTGAATTTGGCACGGAGATAGAAATAGCATCCTGGGTAAGCCCATAGGGTTCTTTTTGTCTCAAATATAATCCTAAAAGGGGCTATGTGTGGATATGTGTGGGAAACTTGGCATTTTAAAGAAATTATTTCTTTTTATTTTTGATCTTAGGTGATGTTAGCTGTCATTCAAACTGATGCTAGAAATTGACAATATTGACAGCTAACTTCACACCTGAGTTTTCTTGGTGAGATTTTTACAGAATAGATCAATAGTAAAAAGGTTAAGGCGATTTCTGTAATTGCTCAATACCGTTCCTGAGTGTTTTCACGTTTTCAGTCACTTTACTTGTTTCTTGTGATTGATTGTAGTAATTTAATGTTTGTCAAGAAATTACCTCAGTTTGACAGCAGCCTAGATTAATCTACTTACCTACATTTAATATCTTTAAAATAATATATTTCTGCGGGAGTTTCAATGTATTTTCATCATGGGACCTAGGGATTATTTCTCCACGTGTTTCACAATTTCGGGTGTTTAGTAGATACGTTTTCTTGTCAACTCAAATTAACACGCTACCAACGTAAACAAAGTAGCAGTTTTATCAGTATTTTCAAGGTTTCTAAGACACCACCGTCTAAATTCCAGATGACTAGTATTGGCTAACGGATGTTTAGTTGTAAACGGGGGATTTTGGGCGGTTTTTCGTACAGAATTTACCTTATGATCTGTTTTGTACGCGATGTGCGCGTGAGTTGCTGTTTGGACTACTGATCAAGCGCTGCTTTGTGTCAATGACATGTGATCAAATCTTATTTAATGTTCTTTTTGCAGTAAGAAAAAAGATTCAGGAGGCGAGTGAGATTTGGGAGATTGTCATCTCACAATAATACTGCTCGCACTGACCTGGGGGGTAAACGCGTAACACAATAACGGTAGGAATCGCTTTCATTTTGGCAGTTCAACAACATTAATTGCGTTATTTACGTTGCAGAATTTTTTTCCGAACATAATAAGAGGATGGATTCTTATAAATAGGGAGAGTAACTTTAACAATTAAATATTAATGTATTATTTATTACAATCATTAGGTATAAAAATAACAATTTATTCAGTTCCGTTAATAAGTAGGTAGTTTGAATTGCTATAGTCATTAGATAATCTGTGTATTAGTTGATGATTTCTGAATCATTTGACATTTATTATGACGTCAGTTCCGTGATATATGAGTGACTGATTTACTGTTAGCCCTCAATTTATTTTATGCTATTATAAAAAAAAACGAGTTATTGGATTGTCAAGATTAACCTTTTTTCATATACTGTTGGCATAAAAAACCTACAAAATATATTAGATTTTTGCATGAAAAATAAAAATGGAATTCCGGTTTGTTTGGTCATAAGGTCAACAGAGGTTAACGAGTTTTTTTTAACCTAAATACGAGTATGTAACAATGGGTCAATGTTTTTTACAATAAAGTAATAACATTAGTTCGATTTCTCCTATTGTCCAGTGTTGAGTGTAAGTGAAAAAAAATCTTAACAATTCCTCACTGCTAAAAAAAATGCAGTGGCCTAATACGTATTTCAGAGTTGCAGGGCAAATACCGAAAAATAAATTAACTTCGTGCGAATCGCTTACAGAAAATAATAATAAAATTCCTTCCTCATGAATCACTCTGTCTATTGGTGGAAACCATATAAAATCCGTTCTGTACTTCTTGAGCTTATCGTGAACAGACAGACAGACAGACAGACAGACAGACGCGGTTGTTTTATACTTCATTTGTAGTGATGTTCTAACACCTGTCGTCATAGAGTTAACGGATTTGGATAATTAACTACTTAACTATTTTGTTGTTTAAGTTATCAAGCGTATAGTTTCCATTGTTGACGTAAAAATAAAGTTTTAAAGAAATAATACCGAAAATCCTATTATTTAAATATCCCGAAAAAGTCATGGAATAATCACGGCTTTATTTATTTACATTATTTATGAAGTTATTTTTTTTTAATATTAACATAATAAAAGCGCAGATAGGCTCAAATAATAAATAATGTTTTGATCTTGCTCCGAATAAAATACCGGTATTATTCCATAATAGATTAAGGCGTTGTTTTTGAACTACTAAACATACCTAAAAATATTTAAAATAATTTTTAAAAATTTCAAAAGATTTCTAAATATTTATCTACTATGTCCAGCTTTCAGTAAATCTCAATTACATAACATATCAGCATATAATGTTCCCACCGCTGGGATACAGGCTTCCTCTCGCCGAAAGGGAGTGGGCCGTAATCCACAACACGGGCCCAGTGTGGGTTGGTAAATGTCACATGTCTTCAAATTTTTGGTTCTAGGACATACCAGTTTCCTCACGATGTTTTCTTTCACCGTTTTGAGAGCAGTGGTGATGAAATACTTTACACTAAGCAAAGCGCCTGTCTGGGTTCGAACCTACGACCTACAGCTTGTAGTCATAAGTCTCATTCGTTATCACAAGAGCACCACTGTCCTAAATCTCAATGAATCTCTCTCAATATTTAGAAGGACGTAGAAGAATATAAATATTAGAATTTGAAGTATAATTACTTCGAAATATTTAAAATAATTTTATAATTACTTTAAATATTTAAAATAATTTTATAATTACCTTAAATATTGCGGTATAGTTTAACTTATTATTGTATTGCGGCATAGTTGAACTTATTATTATCTATGACTTCAACAATATAGTGAAAGTCAATTAATATCTCTCCATCTTTAAAAGGACGTAGGACACCATATCCATAAATATTATATTTTGAAGTCAAATAATGAAAAATGTCTTACACTGAATATTGAAAATTAATTATGATTATTCATAGATTTATATTTGTTAACACTCTGAGTTAGTTTAATTATAATAATAGAATTTTCAACGAGTGTTAACTTTGAATTAAGATCTAATATTAGAAATAAATGTGTAATAATCGTTGGGAAATATTTAATTGATTCTGAAATAATATAAATATAATGTTTAATTCAATTTAATTTTCAACGAGTGTTAACTTTGAATTAAGATCTAATATTAGGTATAAATGGGTAATCATCGTTGGGAAATATTTAATTGATTCTCTAAAAGTTATTGACCTACTGATGATAAACGGTAAAAAAAAAATAAGGATCGTCTATAAACTGCATTGGGTTTCTAATGCCGCACAATTAAAAAAAACCCCTTTTTAACTTTCTGGCCTTTTTCTGGCCTTTTCACACAGTTGTTCGCATTCAGCGAGCGCTACATCCAAATTGGTCGTAGTTACTTGGCTATTTAGTATTTTGATAAGAAAATATTTGAGGTTCAAAATCAAGCGCATTCATTATTCAACATAAAAAATGTAATATTTTTAGGAAAGCAAAATGCGATTTGTTTGTGGTTCCATTAAATACATGCTAGAATAATTGGCAGGTGCTGCCAAATGAAATAGGCATCAATTATTCTAGCCGCATTACTAAATAATGATACTTTTATTAGTTAAACTATAAAGTAGAGCAGTGATGTGGGTTCAGACCTAGGCAGGCGTTATACTTTGTGTAAATAATTTCATCACCACTGTTTTCAAAACGGTAAAGGAAAACATCGTGAGGAAACCAGAACGTCATAGAACCAAAATTTCGAAGACATGTGACATATACCAACCTTCACTGGGTCCGCGTAGTTGATTACAGCCCATACCCTCTCGAAAAGAGGAGGTCTGTGTCCCAGCAGTGGGAAATATAGGCTGAATACGATACTTGTAACTCGTATTAGTTAACTTTTTCAACCGCACGTTCCAAGAAGATCTAAATTGAATCCGATAGTTTGAAGCTGCCTTTTAAAATTATATGGCCACACCATATCTAGGAGAAACTGTTACTGAATTAGATTTTCTGTTAAAGTAGGAACATCGATACTTCCATGCAAGTATGATGTGTTTTATAAATTAATGCGAAAGTAGCTAGCTGTCTCTCTGTTACCTTTTAACGCCTAGGACATAGGATACTTTTTATCCCGGTAGTATAGTCAACAAAAGAGCTATTTACCGGTACTTTTTATACCGGTAACCAGGTTTGGTTAACCCTGGTTACCGGTTTATTACTTCAACTATACCCGAGGTCCCCGTCGGGTATAGTTGAAGTAATAAACCGTTGGATGTTTTCGAATGAATACATGAATTGTTTGATTTATATTACTTTAATAATATGTTATTCAATAATATCCATCGGTTTCTTACTAAACTTAAAAAAAGAAAGAAATTGGTCTAATAAAATATTCATTAGTAAAAAAAACACATATCTAATAATAATATATTAAAAAGAATAAATAAATAAACCCCCTATATCCGACAACCCTGGTTCCTTATCCCTGTAAGTTGTCGACTGTACGTTCCCGTGGGCTAATTTCCGAACCCCACACAGGCGAAGCCATGGGCCAAAGCTAGTCTAAGATAATCAGTTACTAAAGTAGGTTTTGCTATAAGGTTTATTATTTTAATGTCTTGAGGTGCAGTTCAATTACAGTTGACATACGTCGATTGCCATTTTGGTACTCGTAATTTCCAGGAGTTATGAACATTCATGCCTTCGCTTGTCTTCGACCTGATTGCAAAATTACTTCGCGTTTACGCTTGTTGTTGTAAAAAGTGAGTAGGTTAACAGATTACTTCAAATACCTACCTAAATATGATAATTCATATTTTAGAGCTTTCTCTTTCGATTTCTTGTTGTTTTGTTTTGATTTAATCATAATTTATTAGTTACAGTTTAACGGTTTTGGCAAAACATTTTCTTGGTATGTAGGGATGTAGGCCACAAATTATTTTTCTACGTCATCGCTGGCAGCACACAAATCAGAATTTATTTCTGTCAATTGATTAAAAAAAAACTACATGAATGGTTAAAATACGAAGAACTTTTACAGCATTAAAGAATTTACTGATGGGAAATATTTTAAATGTAACCAATAATATTTGCTTGCAATGAAATAAGCTGAGCCTGTATGATCTATACGCAATGTATCTTAAAACAACTTTATAGACCATGTTTTATGCAAAAAATATTTCTTTTATAAGTGCATATCATCGGCTATTACTTCGTGTACCGTTCCGTGGTTTCTACCCACTCGCATGGGAAGAAGACGTGAGTGTATTGTACCTATGTATTTCTAGAAGAATTTACCTGTCATTCATGCCATGGTCAATTAAGCTTTAATAATAACAACATGATAACATCGGAGCGAGCAAATAACGCGTTGTGCTGCCCTCAGCACGTTCGTAAACTTCAACGGAAAAACAGTTCATTGCTCTTTTGTGTTATTTCCATGTAGGTAGGTATAGTGCTTCTTTTTCTTTCTTTCCGAGAATGTAAACAAAATTGACAGATAGGCTGTTGGTGTCGCCACCGTTGTAAGCAAATGAAAATTCTAAAGAGGTGTCGTATTCCTGTTGCTGTAAGTGTTTTGCTCTAATTATTTCACCAACCAAATGTTAAAAAAAAAAAACGAAACCAGTACAATTTTGAAAGTAGTCTACGAGAAAAAAATGTTGCTAGCCTCTGGTTTAGAAGGACCAGCGCTGTAAAAAATTTGATTGTCCCCATATTTTAGAGAATTTGTAGATACTTTTTTCTTTCTTTTTTTAAAACTTTGTCCCACACTAGGAATTTCTCCTGTATTGTGGGTGCGTTTACAAACATTTAAACTCACAAACACAAGCAGCCAGAACCGGAACAACTACTTGTCAATCGCTTAACCACTGCGCCAACCGTGCCGTCAACAACTCAACATTATTCATATTAAACTTAAATAAATGATAAAGAAATCATAAAGTTTTGTCATGTCATAAAAGCCGTGCAAAGCACTGGAGTAATTGCGTAACAAACTAACAATACGAATCGCTTTTTGTTGACAGTACAACAACATTGCGTTATTTATGTTGTTGAGCAGACAAATTTTTCGAACATTATAAAGCCATGGATTAAAAACATGCTTCAAAATGATTCAGACACTGATTTATAGTGTGTTACGCAGTGAGGGTGCAGGTTAATCGCTATTGTATTTTTTAAATTTAAAGCAAAAAGTGAAAAATAACTTTAATTTCGGAAGTCGGTGACTTTGGATTTATATATTTTAATTTTTTGTCACTGCCTTCTGAAATTATAGTTATTTTTCACTTTGTGGTGTTTTTTGAAAATGTTTTTATTTTTCACTTTTTAGTTATACACACCAATTCGAAATTTCATCGTCCTTGGGGTCAAAACAATGCATATTTATGTGATAGTAGCAATCACGGTTGATTTGCTGTAATTTTTTGCAGAGTTCCGTTGTCTGTCTTCGAAACGCATCATTTATATGAAATTTTAATGGGACCATTTCGGAATAAACCCCTTTCGAACAAAAACATCTATATATGACGGAGTTATGCCCGAACATACATAAAAAAAACATGTCGAATTGATAACCTCCTTCTTTTTGAAGTCGGTTAAAAAGGAATCACAAATTGTTAGTTATTAACAAATGAGAATCAATAAGCAAACGATGTAATATAATTTTCTAAAGTGCTAAGTTAGCGCATATATCAAGAAATAATTCATGTATCACCTTTTCGAATTGTTATTAAGTAGAAAAAATATTGTAATATGATCGTAGGTGATCGGTCAGATTTAGGTCAGCGGAACTTGACGTTTGCTGAATTTATGAAGACTTTATTGCCTAAGTACCTAGTTTTTTGGTTTCGAATAAATGAATGAATAAATCATTTCATTGGATGTATGTAATTGTTGATTAAGTATAAGAATAAGTATTCCAAATTGAAGGGGGCTTATAACCGACACATAGGCTGCACCCTGTTTGCCTAACACGCTCATAATTTGAATAATTTGGAAGGATATTGTTAATCCATTGCTTCATATGCTGCAAAAACTTGTCTGCTTGGCAACGTAAATAACGCAGTGAATGTTGTTAAATTATCAAAACGAATGTCATTCCTACTGTTGGTGTATTATGCAAATACCTCGCAGTGCTTTGCACGGTTTTTTGGACTTGACAAAATATTGAGGACTTTTTTTTTCAAAATATTCAGTGAACAGTTTGACCTCGTTACTATTTTATTATACGACTTTCATAGGTATGTATATTTCCTTTAACTTCGTAAGTAGGCAGGCTAAAGGAAATCTGAAATATCGGGATCATGTATTCAGAGTTTTTCTTCCTTATCGACTAACAAGTTCGTAAGAACCGGACCCTATAAGTCTCTATACCAACGTTCATATCATAGCTGCATACGATTGCGTTTCATTAATCCCTATGTGGTCCTACATTCGTATCCACAAAAGAGACGATATAAAATAGGTCTACAAAAATAAATTTTCACTGGTTAAAATGATTTAAAAATACATGAGTGAAATAAATACAGAACACGTGTATTTTCTCTAAACAAATCTCCTGAGTTTTGACCTAGACATTCATCAGATAAAATTATGTCTATATTTACTTATCTCAAGTGGGAATTACGAAACAATATAGTAATCCACTTTCATTCATGACAAGTGTCCTTCAAGTAATTCACCTGACCTTTCCTTTGAGATCGAAAGTTTAGTCAAAAGTTAATGTTTGAATCGTTTGGTATATTTTTGGGGTAAACCATATTTGAGGAAATAACTAATATTATAAATGTGAACGTTTGTATGTTTAGATGTTTGGATGATTGTTACTTAATGACGCAACAACGGCTGAACGGATTTGGATGAAATTTGGCACACTGATGGTTTGAAACCTGGACTAATAGGTTACTTTTAATCCCGATAGTACGTTCCCCTGGGGATCATATTTGACCTTCACTCGGGCGAAGCCGCTGGCAGAAACTTGTTTAACATAATTCCAAAAAACGGATTTTTGATTAAAAAAAAATTGGCGTAGACTGACATGCGTCCTCTTAAATTAAACTAAATTACTTAATTTATATTTATGGGTAATTATTATCAAGCCATGTACTTAGATGGAAAGAGTAATGAATAATTGCAAAATAGAATAATATTTTTTACCTATAGAAAAATGGCACCGCCATCAATCAGCGGAGGTGCCGGCCGACGTATTTCTCATGCGGATATTATTTTCGGATATCTATGGATTATTTCTAAACATTACTATTACAAGGATTCATATGAATAATCATGCCGGTGTAATTACAACTTAGTGGTTCACAATATTTTGTTTATGAATAAATTAGCCCCAATGATCAAGTTACACTCAAGTCTCTTCTCTTCGAAAAAAAATTGATAACTAAAAAGTAAATATTTACTTTTCAGGGCCCATAATTCCAGCCTGTCCAAGCTGTCCAGGTAAAGCTGGCTATCTCGTCTGCACTGCTCGCTCGTCCCGTTGCTGGGCACCACAATTTTCGGGAACCGCTCCCACATTTCCACAATATTAAAACGTCCACTTTCATCGTAACTTTCATTTTTCGCGGCTAATTTTAAAATAGTTCCATTTAATATTGAGTCAGTTAGGAAGCTTTTTTCTGGAAGTGTCAATTCGATGCACTCCCGCGCAGCGACGGTTGCGATCGCGAGAAGCAAGACAGCGCATGCGCGCGGCGCCATGATGTTACACTGTATGACGGGCGGCGCTCAATTCGCGTGTATATCAGAACCGATCTGAACGAACGTACTTGTCACTATAACCTAATAGCTCAGACAATAGCGTTGGGTAATTTTTTTATAAATGTATCATCAATTAAGTAGGGATTTTTCATTTATATTTTGATTGGTTAATTAATTAATTTGTTTGTTCGATAGGTGACCTAAACATGATTTTTGTGTCAGTTGTCATTTGTTTTGTTGATGACGTGTTTTAGTGATGGGTGGGTTCCGAGATGATGTTGTCGTCATTTGACGTCCGTATACGGCATATTGTGACGTAATAAAGTTAAAGAATATGACATTGGTACCTTGAGACCTAGTTACATAAGGTGTGGTAGTAAAAACAAAAGGTTTGTTAGTGTTTACTGTTATGTAGTAAATGAAACCACTTTCATTGATCGTTTCGACAACTGTGGAAGTCATTTTATGTGTAATCCTCATTAGATATTACATCATTACAATTGCTAATGTGGTATTTAAAACATTCTTAATTACTTTTTACTTAATATAAGTAAACTATCATGTTGTCCAATTGAAGGGCAGATGCCTTCCTGCATTGGTTCTTGTTTTGTGAATACCTCAGGGAGTTAGGCAACAAAAAATCTAAGCATCGTGCTTTTAGATTAAATATAATGAGATGAGGGCTATGATCCATAATAGACCTCATCAATCACTTCCTATCAGGCGTGATCGAGTTCAAGAGCAGGCCCATTTAGTATTAAATAAAAAATTATAAAAAAATATGACGATATTATTTTCTGTTGACTCAATTTACTAAAATGTGTTTCAGGCTATAAGTAGGTACGTTGGTTCCGTGTGTTACCGGACGTAAAGAATAGCCCCATCCTATTTCTTCCCGTGGGTTTCGTAGAAGGCGACTAAGGGACCAACTGGCGAATGGGCAGCAGCGTTCTCTATGCATTTTACCACCATACTGCGATCGCCAACCCGCGTGCGAAGCGTGGCAATTATGGCAAACCACCTCCTTTTGGGGGAGCCCTTTGTCCAGCAGTGGACGTCTTTCAGCTGAAATGATGATAAGTACGTTGACAATTAGGCTCTTTATCTGCCGTATTTCGGAGGGATTTTTCAGATTATGATTGGTCGTGCGTTACGCAATTAGGGTGCAGGTGGCAGTTTGCAGTTTTAATGTACCCCAATGAGAAGGAGGCGTAAGTTTATGCATGTATGTTGCCCAAAACACTCTAGATGTGTAATGGGTAGCTCACTGACCGGTAAGGACCAAGCCCGGGTTGACGGCGCGTTGTGTTCCACGCGCGCCTCAAAGAGATGTCAGCACCAACTGGTGGGCAAGGGCCGATGCCTGCCAGGGGTGCGGGTTGTTCAAAAGAGATACCGTCACCCCTGGCACACAGGCAACTGAAGGAACTCGGGTAGGTTTTAGTCAGTAAAAGTCTGACACTGACTCGGCCTCCTGCTCCACCCAGAGCGCGAGAAGTTATCTGGTGATTTCCCACCCTCAAATAAAAAAAAACACTAGGTGTTGTTGAAGCTTTAGCGGTCAAAACCTTACGGTAAATAGTTACAAAAAGTTACTGCATGAATGTTTACTAACATAGGTGTTTGACATTGATGTTATTATCAAGTAATTACCATGAAGGCAGTAGTTGCGGTGTTGGAGGACTTTCTCACAACTGTGTATGTTCAAGTATACTACTATAAATTATTACTTAATGTTATAAATACGAAAGTAACTCTTTCTGTCTGTTACGCTTTCACGCCGTAGCGATCGTCATGAAATTTGGCAGAAATATAGCTATGGAGAATATACATAGGACATAGGCTACGTTTTTACGCGATAACAGACATCTACGCGGGTGGATCCAAGGGAAAAAGCTAGTTACTATTATAAACAGCAGTTATTTCATCATTCAAGTTTTGGTTTAGGATTCTTTGTAGGTCGTAAAAATGAATTTACATGATGAAAAAAAAACTTAAAACGAAAAAAAGAACAAAAAGCTTGCATGGTTCGGGGTTTACCCATAGTGTTAGTTAAGCTGTTTATTGAACTCACTACGAGGTCATCGCAATAACGTATAAGTGCGACGTGCAATTTTATCAAGGGAGCAGCAACGTATTAATTTTCCGGAATCGGGACAAATCAAACACGGGACAAATAAGCTTCCCGACTGAATTTTGGAAATACGTAGTGGCAAATCTCATAGGAGATTAGCAAAGTACGCAGGAGATATTATAGTGCACCAGTGTCTGGTCGTACACAGGGACACTCTCTGATCCTTTACCTTTATCCTTATAGTCTGATGGGACGGCAATCCACCACGGTCAGGGAAAGATCAGGCGCAGGCAGATCAGGGTCACACGATTAACTTCCAAACTCCGGGCTGCTACTGAAAAAATCCAAATGGAAAAACCCAATAGGTAATACTTTGCCCGACCCGGGAAACGAACCCAGGACCCGCGCTCAGCTGTCGCGCTTTTTTACCACCAGACCAAAGAAGCAGTTACAGGATTAATATATTAGCATCTTACCTACAATCAGCCGGATGTGTAACATAGCATTGGGTTAAACTCTCCACGCAATGGGTGTCTAGGATTCGAGTATGTATTGTGCATCCCTTGGCTTAGAAGATGAATCATAGGTACATTACTCGGCAAATGATTAAGTTATATCATCATGATGTAGCCTGCTAAATCATGATCAGTTCAATGACATCGATGACTTTGTATTTTTAACCTTTTTTTGTCATAATATTAATCGATTTATGCTCGTTTTTCCTTCTAATCTATGATGCCTTGAAATTCGTCATAACATAATGCACATTGCGAGATAGGTGTTAATTTTTACGTCACTGTTTATATTGCTTGACCGAGACCTGAAAAGTAAACTACTTGGTAGCTATCAACGCGTGTACTGCTATTTTGTACTGTAGGCCGCACGCAGTGATAGCAAAACCGGTGTAAAGTGGGCTCCAACTCTATTAAAACTCCGTACTAGGCCAGCTCAAGGTCGAAGTATTAACACCGGTATGCGGTCGACTGTCCAATTTGACTATGGAATGCTTGACTTGACTTTTGACTATGGAAAAAAATGAATATTTGAAAATGGAACGCAAGGGTAGAAAATTGTGAAACTACGAACAAGGAGTTTTTGGCGGGATCGCGTTGGAACATGTCGCACGAATTTTCATTTTCATTAAATTCAGTGAAATAGCGAATTAAATTGTATAATTTTGGTAGCGAATTATTCAATTTAGTTACGTGTGAGTGCACAAGTGTAGTGAAGGTGAAAATAAGTGACTAACGTGGACTTTTCGTGTTCCCCCCAAAAACTCCTACTAGGTTGTTGTAAAGTTACTACCGCTTTACAATAACTTTGATTTGACTAACTAAAGTCGACCATTTCGTAACTTCGTGCCCGATGTCGGGGCATTTACTTGATCGAAAAGAAAAATTACTTGACACTGGCTAAATGCACAAACCGTGCGAAGCCAAAACCAAGAAAAAAAAAACTACGAACAACAGTTGTCACGTGCCATGAAGGCCATATGTGGGTATCTTACATGTACAAACGTGTAATGAGGTTCCCGTCAGTTTGTGAGCCATCCCTTTTCACAGCTCTTTAATGTTTGAAATATAACAAATGATGGGTCAGCATTACCAGCCGCATCACTTATCTACGATAGCAAATACGATCACCAATTGGTGAAACTAACGGGGTGGGTTCTAGGCCCGTTTTTTGCTATAGTTCATCAACATCTACCTAGCTTTTTCTCAAATATGTTGGGGTCGGCTTTCAGTCCAGCCGGGTGCAGCTGATTACCAGTATTATACATGAAGCGACGTCCTATCTGAGCTCCACAATTCAGTTATTGGGTAAGACTGGTTGTCAGACTTTCAGGCTTCTGACGACACATAATGACGGCCAAAGATCCACTATGGTTATACTATGGTTTTATTGTGGTTATAGGTACTATGATTATACTATAGTAATACTATGGTTATACTATAGTAATACTTTGGTTATAATATATTACTATAGAGTAATATTTTGGCTATAATATATTACTATAAAGTAATACTATGGCTATAATATATTACTATAGAGTAATACTATGGTTATACGAGTACATTGTAGCAGCCTCTGCAGTGACGCTTTATGAGTTGTTATGAGGCATCAACCCGGACTACAGTCAGGTTCTGCCGCAAAACCCGTATATTATGAGGTGTAAACTATCATAAAGTTCCGGAAATAATGATGATATAATATATTTATTGCTTAAATAAATTCTGTATTTTATGGTTTGCTGCAGCTTACCTATTAGGGAGGGGCATTCTTTATAGAGGTTTCCTGTGAATAAGTTAATTAAAATTGCCTTTGTTAGTTGTCATAATTATGTGATTGGCTTGTAAAGGGACCCGAATCGGAAATCGAAGGACAGTCCCATTATCTACAACAATAATATAAATTCATAACGTTCATTTGCAAGGTAATCGAAAAGCATCGGCCATCAGTTCTGTGACCAATGTACCCTGGTACCTACATTGCTCACAGAACTGATGGCCGATGGAGTCGATAGGTTTTGGAGTTTGCGAGTGGCACAGCGTTGGAAGGCCTCCCATAAGATTGACCGAGGACCTGGTAAAGGGTGTAATACACTGCTTGATGCGAGAAGGACGGGACCTGTCCATGTGATGATAAGGAATTTTCGGTAAAAAAAAATGCTGGGCATGTATGATCTTGTGGCGGCCATATACAACGCCACATGCGAACTACAAAATCAAAGACTTGAAAAACACAAAAAGTGATGTGGCGCCATCTACAATGCCACATGAGCACTACGCAAGACTTCACGTCACACAAATCCTGCATCGCGCAATCAAAGTTTAGTTTTAGAGACAACATCCCGACCTCAACCGTCGGGCAGTTGCCCACCAGACACAACACCAGTATGGTCGGAGGATCCTCCCTTTTCTATAGAGTATGAGTGGACTTTACACCCTGTTCCTCATACCTCTGTAATCTATAGACTTCTATCACAACTGGAACTTTAGGTAAAAAATAAAACAATTAATTAATTTACAACATTACGTAATAGCTTTCTAAAGACCTACCTATAAATTAATGACAAGATAATTTAATAGCAATATAAGCGATAATACACCTCAATAGATTGTTGATCGAGAGGTCGTGTTTGAGAGCACGTACCCGGTGTACTGTTACGGTTAATTTGCTCCTAGTTAACGTGATATTAGCTTACATTGTAAATAGATATAGAATTAGGTAGTAAGGGAACTACTGAAATGGAGGAAGCACCGAAGGCTGAATTGGAAGCCGTGCCCTTAACAGAAACGCACTTCTATCAAACTTAATCATTCACTCAATAATACATAATAATAGGATATCATAACCAGCCTATAACGTTCCCACAGCTGGGACACAGGCCTCCTGTCGGTGAGAGGGCCATAATCCACCATGTGTGTTGGTAGATGTCACATGTCTTCGAATCGGTTTCAGGATATGCCGGTTTCCTTACGATGTTTTCCTTCACCGTTTTTGATGATGAAATAATTTGCGCAAAGTAAATTCCTGTCTGGGTTTGAATCTACGAAGTACAACTCGGAAATTAATAATAACAGCCCATTATTGCCCCATTGCAAGGCAAAGGACGCTTCTCATACAGAGAAGACACGAGCATTGATCATCAGATTGTTCAAGACTGGTTAGTGATTAGAACTTATACTACATAAGTATAAGTCCATATCCTCGCGATTTTGCCCCTCACCGATGTCCGTAATGTCCAAGATAAACCCAGGTGCGGGTTGTTCGAAAGAGATACCGCGGCCCCTGGCACACAGGCAACTGAGGGAACATGGGTGGGTTTTAGTCAGTAAAAGTCTGACACGCCCTCCCACCGCCGCCGTCCGCTCCACCCAGAGTGGGAGAAGTTATTTGATGATTTTCCACCCAAAAAAAAAAAAACGCAGAAACTGCACCATCATCTCCCTAGGCTTTTTCCACCATGTCGGGTTCGGTTCAGTCTAACTGGATGCAAACTGAATACCAGTATTTTACATGGAGCGACTGCCTATATCTGACCTCCACAACCCATTTATACTGGGTAACATAATACCCTTTGGTAAGACTGGTTTCAGGCTTCTGACGACCCGTAACGAGAACCTAAGATACACGCATGACAGCCGGGATCAACTACTAAACGTGCCTTCCAAGGCATGAAGGGTTGTTGTTATGTAAAGATGGTCACCCATCCATGGAGCAACAGCGGCAAGCGTCGCTTAACCAGATCGATCGACCCGTGCGGCTGGTATTACGTAGCTATAAAACCCAGAAAGTATAAAGGAAATGAAAAAGTCACATTTGTAATTGCTCGGATCTGAGCCCACAATCTCTTGCATGAGCTTGGCCATCAAGTCATCACACTCCTTATCCATATCTGTACTATAATGCTTTGATCAGTCATTTGAATTTAATGAGAACGAAACTTAATTATTTAAACGAAATAATAACATCTGTGATTGTTAGGATAGATTCTGGTCAAAGCAAAGGACTCTACTTTCGATATTTCGTGCGCGATTTTAGACTTGAAAGTCTAAAATTCTTCACGATAATTTTCAATGGTGTCTTAGAAAATGTTTCAGTAAAGCTTACTGAAATATTTTACACAAAGCGGGACATGGCCATACCACACGGGGCACTTCATTTTAAAATCTTAAAATCGGGAAATCCCGGGAAAATCGGGATGTCTGGCAACACTGAGTAAGCCACATACATCGGAAAAACAACATCGAAAATCCCCCGAGATGTCACAACACTATTATTCTGAAATGAATCTAATTTTATTACAGCTATAGGCAATTCCTATTCAATAAACAAAACATTCCCTTAACAAAAATTCGAGGTTTATTATTCTGGCTATATGGGCAGTTGGGCGGAGGGCAAAGGAGAATCGGCACTTTGAGGCCAATGTGTCTTTTATAGATAGCCATTTAGGCCCAGAGTGGAATCTATATAGTGGTGATTACGGTAGGGAAGAGCTTAGCAATTATGAGCCAGGGCTGGTTGGACGGACTGAAATCGGAATCGCAAAAATCGGTTTGTGTTTCGAAATTTTGCAGGACGTTTGAATCACAATATTAGGTAATTGATTTACAACGACAATGATAAATTATTCTATTGTGTTCTTATTTGCAAATCCCAAAATATGTTCTAGTTGTGTAATCTGTTATTAGTTTTTTTTTTTATTTCAACCTTTTCGCAAGCGAATCTCCGTAGATGTGAGAGGTTCCGAATTTTTGAAAACCACGTTAAAAAAAAACGGACTTGCGACGCAGCAGCTGAGTTATCACCAGCCACCAACCAAAACGGGATCCAAAGTGGCTCCAAATGGTTCATGAACATGAACATGAACCATTTGGAGCCACTTTGGATCCCGTTTTCACTGGATTCAGTTGTTTGTATTCCTTGTAATTCCAGAAAAAAAAAGTAAAAATTGCAGAGTAAGGAACGTTTACGCATGTGTTTGTGACATAACGTGACCAGTATTCGTTGTGCCAAGAGTGAAGACCATGGCAATGAGGTGTGGTGTGCTAAGGACGTTCATTAACCGAGGAAATCGTTTACCTAATTAAATGCGTTATACACAAACAGTGGCGTAAATAGGGTGGGGCAGAGTAAGAAAAAAGTCAAAAAGTCCCCAATTATTTAATACAAAATAACATTAATAAACCATTTCATACTCTTACCTATATCTAAGAAATCAGAAGAACTATAATATATTGCAGTACGAGGATAAAAGCGTATTTCCAAATCTCCCTACTTTTCTATGCATGGCAAGCGATTTTTTTGCAAGTTGAAATTAATACCTTCGTTATTGAAGGCTATTTGGTCAAGAAAGGTTATGCTATCTAGCTTTGCTCAGTGTAGACAGAGAAGATAATTAACGAAGGGGTACAAATGTTATGCGTGCCCTAGGCGCCATTTTCTATTGGTACGCCCCTGTACACAGATTATTAACGTTGCTCAAAAAGCCGCTAAACTGAAGTAAGACTGAGCTGGCCACGTAGGCCGTAAGCTCAATGAGCTGTGGGCCAAAATAACCACTACGTGGAGCCCTGACACAGCCAGAAGACGTCGTGGCAGACCCCGAAGAAGATGGCGGGACGAGTTGGTGAAAACACACGACCAGTGCTCCACTTTAGCCCTGGATTTAAACAGCTGGAAGCCATGAGGAGAGTACTTTACCCAGCAGTGGGGTGGTGCGAGCTAACAGTAACAGGCTAACTGATTAGATAGTAAAATACTCGCCATAATAGACAATTTTAATCGACAGCAATTATTTCATTGTAGTCTGACGATTATTTCATTCAAAGGTCGATTTGATTCACAACACTAGTAAACGCAACCCTCATATTTTTTGCTATTGTGTGGACAAATATAAAGGGAGATATTATCGTACACATAAAGATATATTTTATATCCTATCAATATGATTATGTCCGTGTAATGGGCTGTATTAATTAATTTCTCTTAGATATATTTATGAAGTATGTATATACAGGTTGAAATTGAAAACATGCGACAAACCGAAATGGGAGATTGTACTCATGATTATGAACAACTTTTACTAAGGGACCAAAGATGCAATCGCGAAAAAAAAAACATCTGTTCCCTACATTTTGACGAGTTATGCGAACATAAATGTAGGGAACAGATGTTTTTTTTTTGCGATTGCATCATTGGTCCCTTAGTAAAAGTTGTTCATAATGATGAGTACGAGTACAATCTCCCATTTCAGTTTGTCGCATGTTTTCAATTTCACCCTGTATATAGATTGAATACGTGCTGTTGTTGGAAGTTTTCTATGAGGATGAATGTTGGCTTTTTATGGCTTTAAGAGTTGATATGGTTAGAGGGCAGAGGTGGCCTGTTGGCAACGACCGTGACCTATGAGTTGTAGGTCGTAGGTTCGAACCCAGACAGGCACTTTACTTTGAGTAAATTATTTAATCTCCCATTACTCTCAAAACGGCGAAGGAAAACATCGTGAGGAAACCGGCATGTCCTAGAACCGAAAATTCGAAGACATGTGACATCTACCAATCCACACTGGGCCCGCGTTGTGGATTACTGCCCACTCCCTTTCAACGAGGGAGGCCTGTGTTCCAGCGGTGGGAGCGTTGACGGCTGTTTATGCTATGTTTAGAGGGGGGGTGAATTGAGATGACAGCTCATTAGCTGTGAGGGAGCTATAGCTAAGTAAGATAAGTAAAAGAGATGCTGCACCGACACTGAATAAATAGGCATAAGGGCAAAATAATGATGAGGTTGTTTTTTTTTTCTAAATATCACAATCTACCTATAAAGTTCCCACTGCTGGTAGACAGAGGCCTCCTGTCTGTGAGAGTGCTTGAACCAAAATCCACCACGTGGGCACAGTGCGAATTGGTCGATGTCATATGTCTTCGATTTTTGGTTTATAGGACGTATTAATTTTTTTCTTTAAAAATACTTTTTATTATATCATCATCATCATCATTTCAGCCGAAAGACGTCCACTGCTGGACATAGGCCTCCCCCAAGCTCCGCCACTTCGACCGGTTCTGTGCTTCCCGCATCTAGCGGACTCTTGCGGCCCTCACAAGGTCATTATACCTATATAGTCATTTTATTATATACCATTAATTAATTATTTCTTCCCCACAGATAAATTAATTTTTAATATCTCTTCAATGGAAGTAAATTAAATACTTTAAATCCGGTTTCGTTACGATGTGTTTCTTCAGCATTTTGAGAGCAGTGGTGATTAAATAAAATGAAGTGCCTGACACGACTCTAAACCAACGAACAATAGTTCGTAAGCGGTGCTATTGGGCTTCCACTGCTCTTGTAAGAAGATGCGAAGAGACCACTTATACAGAACCGCGAACCTAAAATATAACTTAGGGAATGCTGAAGCCAGATTTCAGTTTCATTGTTTTAAAAAGAATTAGAATACAAAACAAAAATGTCGGAGTTCAAGATCTTGAAGGCATTTGCTTTGGCACTGACCGCGGGTTTCGAAAGAAGTACTTGGTTCAATTAACATACCTATATATAGCTACAGGTGTGCATAGTAACACTAATCTGTGAATGTGTTTGGAACGGAAAATCGTGTATGACTTACTTATTATACAGCAATATAAAATTACATTATGGATATGACGCCTTAAAAAATCAATTAAATGATAATCTATTTTATTTTTGTAAGTAGGTTTGTATAAACACTTTCACAAGTCAATCATATTTTAAAAATTCTGAGAAGAGAGGCCGAAACGAACCATTTTTTTTTCTTTACATTTCTTTACATGTCATTACACATTTTACATGAAAATGATTTTGGTGAGTGTGATTTACAAAAAATCCTGAAATATGTGTTTTATTATTTATAGAAGTCCCTATATTAATTTTCAGACAACTAGCATCAAAATTGGCGGAAGTTTCATACAAACTTCCATCCCCTAATTTAAGGGGTAGGGGGGTAAAACTTCCAACTTTTCGAATTTTTTGTTATTTGTGTAATAATACTAGCTAACATACCAAATTACAGCTTTCTAGAACTTTAGAAACTACCCTAAGAATTTTGATGATCATCAGTGAGTGAGTCAGTGACGAAATTGGAGTTTTTAAGATATCAATAAAATCTAAAGTAGACGAGCTATGCAATTGAAACTTTAAATGTTTAATAAATCCACTATTAACATCATATACCTACCGAGAATTTTGTTTATCTGGTATTATCCAAACCCAAGTTATGAGGGTTCAAAAAAACGATGAAGCGCTTCTAAAAAAGGTAGGTAGTGCCCTAAGCCTTGCGTTTCGTTTGGCTTGTCTTGGCGGGGTCACTACCGTTCCCCAGATCTAGGAACTGACACAACAATCCCTTAGTTCACAATCATACTAGTAACGGCAAAAAGCTGATGTAATGATGACGATGTAGATTGCTGAGGTTAGTAGAGGCAGCAAACATTGAATAGCCTACTGGCGGCAAATGTGTAAATCCGCCACTGATAATATAAATCAAATACGTGGATCACTCAGAAAGTTTTGCGAAAATAAAAAAAAATGTTCTAGAGGTAAATCATTTTTTATTAAATCTTTTCAAAGTACTCAACACTAGCTTCTATACAAAGTTTCATACGTCTGAAACACTTTTTCCAGTCCGACGCAGACACCTCGTTTACAGCCTGCTCGAACGCTGACAACGCATCTTCCGGCGACGAAAATTGTATCCCTTTGTGCTCATTTTTTATATTCGGGAATAAAAAAAAGTCACACGGTGCTCGGTCAGGGCTGTAAGGAGGGTGAACCAGGAGTTTGACCGGCGTGCTGTTCAGGAAGTACCTCGTTTTGAGCGCGGTGTGCGAAGGCGCGTTGTCGTGGTGGAGCAGTAGCCCGCGGAGCCCTGTGGTCGCTTGTTGCTCACAACAGAGAAAACTTCTGCCAAGCATTTGATAATATACCATTCAGCATTGATGCTTTTTTGGTTCCGTAAAGAAATTGACACCAAGTAGCCAGTTCAATTGAAATAGCTTGCGATCAAAATCTTCCCCCCGCTTCTAGATCGCTTCACTTTGGTAGGCGTTGATTCGTTTTGAAACACCTAGACCATCGACTGGCGCTTCGTTTCTGAACCGTATTAAACCGATAAATCCAAGACTCATCACCTGTAATGATGTCGTAAACACGCCAAGACGAGTCTGCTTCAAATTTGTTTATCATAATATCACGGCACCATTCCACCCGGCCTGCTTCTGAGCATCGGTGAGGTTGTGCGGCACCCAGCGTGAAACTATCCTCCTCACGCGAAGATGCACATGTAGAATTTTGTGAAGGCATCCCGATCCAACCTGCAGTATGTGCTGAATCTCTTGATACGTAACTTGCCTATTGTAATGGATTAAATTTTTCATTGCTAGCACGTTTTCTTCTGTAACAACCGTCAAAGGGCGACCACTTCTTTCTTCATCCCCCAAAGTAAGTCGGCCGCGCTTGAATTCGTTATACCAACGATACACGGTTGCCTTAGAAGGGCTTTCATCCATGAATACCATTTGAAGTCTATTGTACGATTCGTCCGGCTTCAGGCGACACTTGAAGTCGTAAAAAATCATAGCGCGAAAATGTTTCCAGCGCAGATCCATTTTTTAATGAGACACGATTATTTAAATTAGCTCGCAAACAATGTGAAGAGAACTTTTAGTTTTTTTAAAATTGGAACGTACCTATTTTTACTTACAATTATTCATATTTTAAAAATAGATTATAACTGGCCAGTCTCTCATAAATAAAAACTGTTTTTCGCAATACTTTCTGAGTGGCCTGGTAAAAGTAGCTTAGTAGTGGCTTGGGAAGAGACCTTTGCCCTGCAGTGCGGCAGTAATAGGCTGTTGTTTTTTTTAATCTGTTTCTTAACCTACGATTTGTCGATTTGACATTTAACTGGAGATTACTACTTAATTAGGTCGTGCATGGAACGATATCCATTGATATATAATATATTTATTCATTAATATAAGATCCTGTAGTGCTCTTTTCTTTAATCTTTGAAATGTTGGGTCTAGCAGTTAGTCCATCAGATTATTTGCTAGGTGGTTTTGCATACGATTTTTGTAGGTTTTGAGGGAGTCAGCCACTTCGTTCTTAACTGTTTTAATTTCTAAGTAACAGGCTGGTATTATGAAATCCCATAACTTATTTTGTGCTAGTACAAACGAAATTATAGCGTAAAACTCAGGGCAAAAGGTTCCTTTTAAGTTTTAGCCTGATTGATAGGTAACCTCTACCTAGCCCTTCGTGGAATTCAAACGTGACGACGTAATAAGAAATGTCAAGAACTCAACACTCAATGGTAGGCAATTGAGTCATTGTCCACCCAAATAATGGACTTAAAGGTTTCTTTTGATTAACTAGTTAACCTTGAAAGATCTATAGGATTCATCGTGGTTTATCGGTAAGTCTTAGGACGGAGGTCTATAAAGAGGATAGAACGAATTAGCTAGCGAAACTCCATATGCGTAATCAAATAAAAAATTAATTAACTTTATGAGTTTTTCACTTGATGTATCAGTTTTCTTTGTGTAAACTTAACAGACGAACCTAATGGGTATCGTAATCTTAACACGATGAAACAAAAACAGATTTTCTCAACACATACAGTAGGTACTAACAGTAACATTATAACCAGCGGTTGTTGACAAGAAACAATATGATTTATTTTTATTTTGTTTTGTTGAGATATCTATACTAATGACGCCTGCGGGGTTCCGCTAGCTAATTTAATTTGACTCTGTGGTATACAGGGTTTACACACTTTAAGATTTCATTTAAAAAAAATGGCGATGGGGTGGCTATGTCACGCAAAACATTAAAATGTTCAGAAGAACCCCTATAGAAAAGAGGATGTTTCGTTTTGGTCCTCATCGATTTTTTTGTGAAGTGATGAAATGGCGTTTCTTTTGATTAACTAGTAAACCTTCAAAGTTATATAGGATTCATCGTGGTTTATCGGTAGGACGGAGGCCTATAGGGGATATAACTTATTCCCTACGTGGCATTGCCACTCCATTGCCACAAATAAAAATGTCCCACTTAGTCCATTTTACTCAATACTCAATACTCAATACTTTAATGCATTCCATAATGTGTACATAAAACAGTTGGTATGACATTATAACATCGCAACACACGCATTATAACATTGCTTTTAGGGCAACGTATGCATCGCTGCAGCCTAATTGGGTTACACACCATCCATTGAGTCATATTTTTGAGAAAACTTTCTGCCCAATAACGTAAATAACGCAGTGTATGTTGTTGAACTGTCAAAATGCAAGCCATTCCTACTGTCAGTGTGTAACACAATTACTCCGCTGGACATCGTTTTTTGTTCAAGTGTCCTCTACCCCAATACAAGGTGGATTTTGAGATGGTCAGTAAATGCACGTTACGAAGCAGTTTCGTATAAGGTGAAAGTCAAAGTCAAAAATGTATTTCAAATAGGCAGTTTTGAACGACAAATTTTATAAAAGAATAGAAATTATTCTGGTTGCCCTTAGGATGAAAAGATTGTTCCAGACCAACGAAAAGTCACAAATTATATCAACGTTTTATCCGTACATTTCGATTAGAATCATGAAGTCAAATTCAAAGACCACCTGCAACTATTGGCATCATATAAATAAATTGTGGCAAGTGACAGTTTTCTAGCTATTTGTGTCATTAAAAAAATCCGTAATTACAGTCAGCTACTTATTTATTTATTAGGAAACTCAACAGCTTATAATTAATTCACATGAAGATTGGAAGATACAAATATGTTGGGTACTAACCCAAATACTATGACTATCTTAACAAAAGGAAAAACAACGGAAAAATAACATAAAACAAAATAAAATAAAACAAAATATTTAAAACGAAATAAGTACTTTGTTTAAAATACTCCGCCCAAAACATTATGTTTAACATTGTAAATAAATTTCTACTTAGCAATTGGAACGTGCTTTGATGAAATATACTACTACTACTAAAACTACTACTACTACTACTACTTATTACTAAAAAAGTTGAGGAGAGTCTAACTAAGAACGTTTTTCTGTAGTCACCAACAGTTACGACACCTGCCCTTTAACTTAGCCTATCGCAGTCCACTGCCTCAGCAGTGGACTGCGATAGGCTGAGTTGGCGGGATAGCGTGAGTTATTGGGTGCAGCCTGGGAGAGGCCTATTTCCAAATAGGCCTCTCCCAGGCTGCGCCACAACATCCTGACCTCCGCCTTCCGCATTCAGTCTATCCTAGCCACATTTTCAAGGTCAAGTGGTCTCCACCCAGGAGTTCTGCTCTCTTAGCACGAAATCCGTAATTCAGGCCAAAGCTACGAGTGTTTCCTACTCCGTATTACCTACGGACATAAGATTAGTTCGTGGCCCGAACTAAGAATTAATGGCAACTCGATTTGAAAGTTGTCCTTAATCTCGATGTGTTTTTGCTTGGCTGAATAAGTTAATTTATCGGGAGAAAGGTTCATTCCGTAGTATCTAACTATTTTCGGACAGGCTCGTATCTTCGTTGACGGACTTAGAGTGCTACTTCGGCTTGCTTACTCTGCAAACGATGTCGGTAATCCCGGTTCTTTTCCGGATAATTTAACCTACCCTTACTCCAAAAAATCCAAAATGCCGATGGAGTGACTATGCTAGCTTATATATTTAAAAATATTCTACAAAAAAACGTTAGAAGAGAGGTTGTTTAATTTTTGACTTCAATTTTTGTTGTGTAACGATGACATGGCGGAAATACAACATTTTCATTAAAGTGATTAATAAATCATCAATGGTCTCACTACTTCGTGATAATAAACTAATAATGATGACTAGACTACAGTCAACGTGACTGGCAACTCAAAATTGGATGGATTGGATCCCGTGACACATCTTGAGATATCTTCTAAACTCATTGTGGGACAAAAAGCTCTGACGAATCATGGTCGTACTATTTCGTCAGAAGGTCAAAGCTGCGTATGTAAAAAAGTTGAGAGGTGTCGTCAGTCACCCGGTGGGTCGAAGTTCCTTTTACTGTATATTATGTAGTAAAAAAGATATTATGTAGTAGAAATTTCTTGTTTCCTCGATTCACGGGGGTGCGGGTTGTTCGAAAGAGATTCCGTGGCCCCTGGCACACAGGCAACCGAGGGAACACGGGTGGGTTTTAGTCAGTAAAAATCTGACACGCCTTCCTGCTCCACCCAGAGCGGGAAAAGTTATTTGATGATTTTCCACCCAAAAAAAGACCCCGTCATATTGCATAGCCTGAACGCGCTATTGCTTCGTGTTCTTTTTGTTTTTTTGGTTTTGAGTCAAGCGACTTCTATGGATCCTAGCGTGGTGATTAATATGTTGGTTTTAGCCAATCAGCTTCTGCAGGGAGGGCTGGTTGGAATTACCACCGACGCGACAGCTACCGTGGCCCATGAACAATGGTCCACTTGAAGGACTAAGTGCGTAAATCAAACCCTCTAAACCTAACACGACATAACATTATGTAATGTTGCTGGTGGCACCAGTTGCTGTAGATTTATCGCTAAGTGTGATCACGGCTTTAAATACAGACTCAAATTAAATGAGCTGACAATACTTTACCTACTAAAGAGAACAAAAAAAAATCTTCATTCCAACTTTGTTAAACGAAATATACTATGACACTGACATGCAAATGAACACAATCAAACGACTGTTATGTTTTGGTTTTTGAGAATTCGTAACAAATTTCAATATTCCACGAAAAATTAGAAAAACAGCTGATCGAAAATGGGCATTGACTTTCGCTAATTGATTAAAGGTTTATTTTTGTTCCGTTACTTTTCGATACCGAAATTAAATTAGCTGGCAACCCACGTGTTTGTACCTGACCCTGTATAAAATATTTTTGGTTAGTTCTTGTATGCATTTCGATTTCCTCGATACTTATTGCAGTCGGAAATTCAATAAATGCACGTATTAGGTTTCCCATTTTAGCATGTTAATGTGTTTACCCTTGCCTTCAAACCGCAATTTCCTTATTTTCAGGCTTCATTTATTATTTGACTATGGTCAATGAACTCGCCAATACAGATGGAGATAAATTGATCTTTTAAGAGTTGTTAGTAGTTTAAAGATTTACAGCAGCATAAACAATAAAATTAACGAGAATTTACGAACTAGATAAATAACTACTTATGAAATGTGCATAGTTTTAACAAAATAAGTCCTTTGTATGACTTACAGACGACTTTGATTTTCTAGTTTAAGTTTTGATTCGATATTCATAAGATAACGATAGTTTTGTTCCCTAGAGCTTTCTTATTGAATCTCAAGGAGGGAATCTTGTGAAAAATATTGAGGTCGTATCATAATATTTATTTATTTAGTACAGACGCCAGCACATAAAGCTACCCCAATCTGTCCAATTTCTTTGATAGATTTTCATCTTTATAACATAAGCATAAGGTTCATGTTCAATTGGGAAAATTTGGCAGTTTGTGGTAGCTTGATGTGCTGGAGTCTGTACATGGAGGACTTACAGCTAATAAAAACAGATAAAAAAGGAAAAAATAATCACCAGAAAGCCAATTACAAATCCTTACGTGTAGACGTATTATAATAATAATTTATGTTTTTTTTTTGGGGTGGGAAATCATCAAATAACTTTTCCCACTCTGGGTGGAGCAGGAGGGCGTGTTAGACTTTTACTGACTAAAACCCACCCGTGTTCCCTCAGTTGCCTGTGTGCCAAGGGCCGCGGTACCTCTTTCGAACAACCCGCACCCCTGGCAGGCATCGGCCTTTGCGGACCCCACCATGTAGGTCAGGGTCAGGCTCTATTTTCAACAAAATATGATGTTGTTGTGTATGTATGTCGACTCTTCATTTGACCAGCGGGTTGGCCTATTTTTTGCCCAAAGAAAAACAAAAAGTAAATACAGCTTGTATAGTGGATAGTGCACGGTTGGCGCAGTGGTTAAGCGATTGACTGTTGCGCTGCGTGTCGCGGGTTCGATTCCCGCCCGTAACAAGTATTTGTATGACCTACAAGTAGTTGTTCCGCGTCTGGCTGTTTGTGTATGTGAGTTTAAATTTTTGTAAACACACCCACAATACAGGAGAAATTTCTAGTGTGGGGCAACGTATTTTTTTAAATATATAATATGTATGTGTATTATTTTTTAGATGTCCTATGATTTTTTCTTTTTTCTATCCTTACTTGTACATAGACTTAGTGAAACTGTACATTGAATATTTTTGAATAAAATAAGTAATAACTACGAAGCGTGGGGAACGAGTCTTATGCCGAAATACAGTCTTTATCATTTTATTTTATGTTGCGGATTTTGACGCAAAACGGCTGAAAGGATTTGAAATTTGGCACACATATAGTTTATAACCTGTATTTACACATAGGGTACTTTAAGTTCTATTTACCGTGGGATTTTTCCGGCGTACACGCGGGTGAAGCCGGAAAAGCTGTTAACATACCAAGACGCCTCCGTACCTCGGAAAGCAAGTTATGCCGTATGGTCACGGCGGCTGTCATTTGTGGATCTTTGGCAGTCGTTACGGGTCGTCAGAAGCCTGAAAATCTGATAACCAGTCTTACCAAGGGGTATCGTGTTACCCAGTAAGTGTGTTGAGGAGGTCAGATAGGCAGTCGCTCCATGTAAAATACTGGCATGACACCAACATAGTAAAAAAAAAAATAGTTAAAAAAACTAAAAAAACACGCTTTATAAACCAAACTAAAAAAGTAGAAAATAATTTAATTCAATTAAAAAGCGTAGGGTGCTTTTTGAGGTATTTTTTTTTTACAAAGTTTAAATGAAATCTGACCGTTTAAAGTGGGTCAAAATCGCGCCCTAAGGAGCCGGTTACAAAGAAATGTACAATTTATATGTCGTGACCGGTGTAAAAACGCTAGGCAGATTATGATAATTATGACATGCGGGTGAAGCCGCGGGCAAAAGTGAGTCATTTAATAAATTATAAACATCCTCATTCATATAAAATTTTAAAATGCAAAGAGACGAACCGTACTGAATTTATTGTACCAGTGGAACAACTGCCCTTTATGAGTCCAATAACAAATTAGGCATACTGATCTCATACGCAGTTCCTATTGTCACAAAAGTACCAAAATAGGAGTTCAAGGTAAAATCATTCTTGTGCTAGAGATCGTAAGGTGATTTATTCATCTTCCATATCGCTTACGTTATATTATAATTGCCGGGCTTATGACATTTTTACGTAGGTAGGTAAGATACTTATCAAGTTTTTTGTAGCCATTTTTTTTAATCCGATGTTATTATAGGATAATTTAAATTTTTGGAGCATCTCTAACTTCCTTGTAGTGACTAAGATATTGTTTTTTGCGAGTCTTTTTGACATAATCGCGAATGATTTAATATATTATACTTCTAAGAAAAAAAAAAATACCTAAGTCCTCAATTTATTTTAATATTCCTTTTTAGGATTTCTTTAATTTAGAATGCCTACTCCTTTAATATTTGTGGACACAAAAAAAAAATGACTAAATAAAAAATAATTTAGTAATGATGTAGCAATATTTAAATGACTACAGTTATCCTACTTCCTACTAATTCTACTAATATTATTTATGTTAAAGTTTGTATGTTTAGATGTTTGGATATTTGTTACTCAATCACGCAAAAACGGCTTGATGGATTTGGATGAAATTTGGCACACAGATAGTTTGTAACCTGGAATAACACATAGGATACTTTTTTTCTTGATAATACGTGCCCGTGTCACGCGGGTGAAGCCGCTGGTAAAAGCTAGTGACTATATACATAAATGTACGACTTAGGTCTTGTCGTGTCTTGTTGAGGTGATACAAGTATCTCCTGTGCCCCCAACACATGGTACTAGAAGGAATCATAGGGGTTTAGTCGGTAGGAGTCCGACTTAACCCTCCATTCTTCCCTGACGTATGGTATACGTGAGGATTTCCTCACGGAAAAAAAAATCAAACTCCTTGGAACAGCTCTCGGCTCTGGTAAAAATAAATGCTTTGAACTACTTTGAAGGAACATGCAATGTATCAAGTGGCATCAGGAACAAGGTCCAAGCTTCTAAAACTCAGAACTCCTGAGAAAAGCTCCTAAAAACAGGTGACAAGCGGGATAACAGTAAGAATGGCTTTAATTCTGACGGTTCAACAACATTTTTTTTTTTGTGGGTGGTAAATTATCAAATAATTTCTCCCGCTCTGGGTGGAGCGGAAGGGCGTGTCAGACTTATACTGGCTAAAACCCACCCGTGTTCCTTCAGTTGCCTGTGCGCCAGGGGCCACGGTATCTCTTTCGAACAACCCGCACCCCTGGCAGGCATTGGCCCTTGCGGACCCCATCAGTTGATGCTGACATCTCTTTGAAGCGCGAGTGGAACACAACGCGCCGTCGACCAGGGCTTGGTCCTTACCGGACAACGACTCGACATCCGCAAGCCCGCGCCTACGGTGGCCGGAAAACAGCCTGGAATTCCTGACGCCCAGGGCGTCTCCTGCGGCGGCTAGGGCCGTGAGGGCGCATATACTCGTACTGCCTAACAACATTAATTAAGCATTTTTCGAACGTAAGAAGCTATTGAAAGTCCCTTTATAATGCTTCAGATTGTGATTGATAGCTACGCAATTAGGTTTATCCTAGTATCTTGATCCAGCCGCCTAACGAGAGCTTCTTCAAGTGTTCATCAAAGTCCTTGACCATAAGACCATTGACCGTAAAAACATTAAAAAAAAACAATGCATGCTGAATCAACATCCGACAACCTATAGTGCCAAGCCTAGACGTTTAATTAAAATAACATATAATAATTATTTTTTATGAATGTTGCGGAAACAATAATATGCC
The DNA here is from genome assembly GCA_947359405.1 of Antitype chi. Taxonomy (NCBI): domain Eukaryota; kingdom Metazoa; phylum Arthropoda; class Insecta; order Lepidoptera; family Noctuidae; genus Antitype; species Antitype chi. Next base: position 17,755,803 of record OX375817.1, on the reverse strand, counting down.
GATAATTTTAATAATTTAGTGCCGTGTGTTAAGAAGATTACCGGCGACAGTTTTAATACGATATTCCTGTTTATTTTGGCAGCCTGCATAAAGTCTTCAGAGGTGAAGGTTAAAAATTATAAAAATAGTTATGAGTATGACAGAAAAACAAAATATGCCTTATATTATTAACATGTAAGTTTTTCCTGGCAACGAATTTATGAGTAAACAGGAAAGGTTTTAGCACAGAAATTTTTCGTCGGTTACACAAAAAAAAACAGCTGTTTCATAGAAAAGTGCAATACCTACACGGTCAAAATGTATGGAACAGCTGTTTTTTTTTGTATAACCGACGAAAAATATCTGCGTTGGGAGGTCTAGAATGATATGCTGAATTCATGGTTAAAGTTTGCGCACTGAATAAAAACTTTTCCTAGGATGTTTTGTTATATTATTTTCACTTTAAAACTCTTTGAAATTATGGCATTTTTTAAAGACATGTATAACAATTGGTTGTTTCGTAGTATTTTTTATGTTGTTTTTATGTCTTTATATGGCACATTAAAACTTCGATGATGTACAAGACTGTACAACGCCGTGTGTACAAGACTAATCATCATTTTTCAAAACTGACATAAAGATTAACTAGGACCCCAATTTATTCATAATCCACTCTTTCATATGTTTGAGAAAATCTTCTGCTCGACCACGTAAAGAAGGCAATGAATGTTGTCGAATTATCAAAATTAAAGGCATAGCAATTGTTAGTGTGTTACATACTCTGAAGTTAGTTCCTTTTTAAAATATAGTTCTGTTTATTTTTCTGCAAACTTGTTATCTCATAGCAAGTACATGTACGGTAAAATATTTTACCGTATTTAGGTATCATTACATAGGTACCTAGGTATCTGTAATACTTTGCAAGCTAAAAACCTGTAGTTTATCCTGTACTTGTGTTAGTAAACTTGCAGGTATGTGGTAATGATCTTGACCAGCCATGACTCCTGGGAACCTGTTGGTAATGAAAGAAAGGTATAAATAGACAAGTACTGACGGCCCTACGGAGGTCGATGAACACAAAGTAAACAGGCCTCCTAGTAGTGCATATCTGTATACAGGGGTATGTATTAATTAAATTTCTTTTGAAAATTAATAAAGAAAGTTAATTAATGAACCATAGATACAGTCAGATAAGGGACGATGGGCTCTAGCGTCCCTAAAATTGAAAAAAAATCAACAGACTTAAGACGTATCTCATTTAAAAGTTATTGGCTTACTGATCATTCTTTACCATGGAGACGACCATCAAAAGTATGGGGTATTCAGGAAAAATAAACAAATGTAATGGTACAATTACTGTAGTAGAAAATGTTTAATTATCTTTGTAAAAAGAAGCCTGCTTCAAATTTGTTTATCATATCACGGCACCATTCCACCCGGGCCTGCTTCTGAGCATCGGTGAGGTTGTGCGGCACCCAGCGTGAAACTATCCTCCTCACGTGAAGATGCAGGTGTAGAATTTCGTGAAGGCTTTTCGATCCAACCTGCAGTAGGTATGTGCTGAATCTCTTGATACGAAACTCGCCTATTGTCATGGATTAAATTTTTCACTGCTAGCACCATTGAGTTAAATAACTAGAGAAGCAAACCTCATTAAAATGCGTCAAAAAAGTGTAACCACTATTTAAACGCGACGACGTAGCTTTGAAACCACTAAACATTTAAAAGTAAACATATATCTGTCTCACTTACACAAGTCACAAGAATAATACCGTCGCTTAGATTAGACAAAGACCGCAATATAAACATGCAATGGCGGAATGGGGTTGCCTACCCTTGCGAAATTGTACCCATCTTTTTTAACCATAAAAAAGACGTTAAAAAAAACGTTAAACGTTAAGTTAAATTATTTTTGAAATTTATTGATTTATTATGTATTTCTTATTGGATGTGTATTAGAAGTTTCTAACTAATGAAAATAATGAAGACATTTGCTTTTTGAATATTGTTTATTTATTAGTAAGGAAATCATACTCCGCTATGTAACATTAATTTTGTATACAATTGCCTATTAGACTCCGTTTTGTAAGTTTGAGTGAATAATTTGCTTTCATGATATAATCTTATTTTTAAGTATTTATAAATGATGGCATTTATTAATAAAAAGGGAATGATCAACTTGTATTGATGATAAATGATCTCCCGGGTGTATCGCAAATTCTTTTAATATTTTGTTTCCTTTGAATTTTTCTAAAGTTTTTGTAGCTAATATCAAGAGGCCAAATTTAGGAGATAAAGACTTGGTGTCAGAAAGTGTTATGGCATGTCTTACAATGCTTTCGCAACTCGTACATATTTCAAATACATATTCCGATGGGTAACATAATCCTCCATTATCTTTTATATTTATTAGTTTGTGAAACCACTTGAGTTCTGTAGCTAATTAAGCTTTGATGCATATTTCACATTTAAGGTCTTGACCACCCCCCCAGTGGGTTCCCGCATTGTCGTTGCAGGGGGGCTCAGTAGCTGTGGTCCGCTCCCACGGTGAAGCGAAGAGGAACCCCAAGGTGGGGCCGCTCGTCAGTGCTTTTGCTTCCAAGCCGACGACGTAGCGGCCAAAAAGTAGGTTGCGGTGAGGTATGCCGCAACTGAGGCGGGCCGCGATGTCGAATGGAAGGCATCGCGGCTGAGGGTTACAGGCTGCGGCGGAGGAGAAGTGCCGGTACTTCTGAGTAGCGCTCTTCCCTTCCGTGGCCTGGACGGGGCCGCCACCGTTTGATGGTGGACGCGGTGGGGCCGCAGGGGAAGAGGAGCGTCGGTATAGCGTTGGCCGCTCTCCCTGTCCCCTGCGGCCGAAAAGTGGTAGGCGGCCGGGCCACTGCGCTGACCCGTCGCAGGGGGCCAAGGGTGCCAGACATGGGGTCGTCTGGGACCCTTATGTTACTTGGTTCCTGGAGTGGTCACGGCGTGCCATGTGTCCTGGTGCGCCGAACTGGTGGGGTCCGCAAGAGCCAATGCCTGCCACGGGTGCGGGTTGTTCGAAAGAGATACCGTCGCCCCTGGCACACAGGCAACTGAGGGAACACGGGTGGGTTTTAGTCAGTAAAAGTCTGACACCAAGAGCGGGAGAAGTTATTTGATGATTTCCCACCCTTAAAAAAAAGAAAGATCTTGACTAACTCTGTCAACAGCATAGCCGGAAATATATCCAACGACTTGTTTTGTTATATTCGTAAAAATGATATTGTCCACCCATTTATCACGGCGTGCTGAATCTTTAGGCACCCTGCAACGTTGTTATTATTAAAAAAATCACTTATTCCATAAATTAAAAAACTTAAAAAATATACTTTTATGAAAGAAAAACTCCCCCAAATGTGGGAAACTGGAATTAAGTTTTTAATGGTAACACTGCACCTAATTTACAAAATTCTACATTTTATTTATTTTAAATGCGTTTTTCGTTGATATAAACACAGAAACAATAAACTTTCGTGTGGAAAGTAATTCCGGTTAATTTATTATGTTTTTGTGATCTCGAATCGCACTCTTTCACTACGCATTTACCCATTTTGGCGATATTTTTTGGCGCGTGTCTCTCGGTTCAATTCGGTTGGCGCCAAACAGAGCACTGAACTGAAGTTAGCTACTCATATGGCTGTGGCCATATGTCCAGTAGCAACGTCTTGGCACGGTAATTGCTTATCTAGTGTAACATATACAGGGTGATTGGAAGATGGGTGCAAAGCTTTAAGGTGAAGATAGTATAGACAATTTAGAACCATTTAAGCCATGGTTGTCTTAGACGAAGTCTTACCAATTTTTTTTTTTTAATAAGGTTTAAAAGACGTATTGTACAATTTTTTTATTTTTTCTGAGCTTTAAATGTCTGTAAAAAAAATGTCTAATGACACAGAAGCCTAAAACATGTTATGCTTGATTGCTTACACATTACTTTAATTAAATAAATAAAAAATGAATTCATTTATCATTCAATTTGGCCATAATTATGCAGTTTACATTAAATTTTGAGAACTTCCGAAAAAAAACTTAAAAATTTGGTTAAAAATATTTGGTAAGACTTCGTCTAAGACAACCATGGCTTAAATGGTTCTAAATTGTCTGTACTATCTTCGCCTTAAAGCTTTGCACCCATCTTCCAATCACCCTGTATATCAATGGCTAGCACGTTTTCTTCAATAACAGCTGTCAAAAGGCGACCACTTCTTTCTTCATCCCCCAAAGTTAGTCGACCGCTCTTGAATTCTTTATACCAACAATACACGGGGGCCTTCATCCATGAATGCCATCTGAAGTCTATCGTACGATTCGTCCGGTTTCAGACGACACTTGAAATCGTAAAAAATCATAGCGTGAATGAAAATGTTCCCGGCGCAGATCCATTTTTTAATGAGACACGATAATTTAAATTAGCTCGCAAACAATGTAGAGGGACATTTTGAAATTGGAACAAACCTATTTTTACTTACAAATAATCATATTTTCAAAATAGATTACAACTGGCCAGTCTCTCATACATAAAAACTTTTTTCGCAAAACTTTCGGAGTGGCCTGTAATATTTTTTTTTCGCTGACTATGCCTAGGGGGCTTAGAACTTTAGAATAAGACTGATCAAGGAGTTAAATAACTAATTATTGAGTCAGGTTTAGAATTTAAAAATGATTTAAGATAAAAACACTCTGTATCGCATCTATCAACTAAGCAGATCTGGTAGAAACGTGGTAGTTTAATAGGTGACAGAATGATCTATACGAGTATACTTACTGTATTCAACGAGACCTCAAGATTCTAGGTATATAGCATAATTTACATAAATAACGTGCCCGCTGCTGGGACACAGGCCTCCTCTCTGGGAGAGGGAGCGGGCCATAATCCACCACGCGGGCCCAGTGCGGTGGCGGATTTCATATGTCAGGGCAGGACCATGACTTTAAGTGTCTTTTGAAGAAAGAGCCATTACAGGTTTGAGCTGACCTATCCCAACAGACGGCATTCATGTATCAGTCATCGTGTAGCTTTATTATATTAACCGCTATTTTATAAGATACAGATGCTAATATTTCTAGTGCCCATATACATATATTTCTATTCAACCTCACGTCTAGGTTTCACGACACAATATTAGGTGGCATTTGCATCCATTGCACAATAGGCGTGTTACTATCAGTAATATGTACAATATGTGCTGATAGTAATATCTAACCTAGGTGTCGATTACAGCTTAGTATGCAAATTTAGGAAAGCTGTGATTGCAGTATAGAATTTCGTATTTTTTATAGCAATAAGCGTTTTAACTTGGCTGTTAGATAAAGAGGCATGGATAATGTAAAAGGTTATTAAGGAGTTTCAAGAATCAGAATGAGTCTCTGAGGGATAGAATCTAGAATGAGGTGATCCGGCAGAGAACCAAAGTTGTTGACATAGCTCATACAAGCTGAAGTGTCTATGGGTCGGCCATATCAGACGTAGAACCGATGACCGTTGGGGTAGACGTGTTCTTAAGTGAAGACCGCGAATTAGCAAACGTCAGGTTTTTTAGGATGCCCTTAGGCTAGGTGGAGCGATGATCTCCGCAAAGTGGCTGGTAGCAGCTGGATAACAGTTGCCGAAAATCGAGCTGAATGGCGTGCAATTAGAGAGGCCTATGTCCAGCAGTGGACTGCTGTACCCAGGCTAATGATGATGATGAAGATTGAGACAAAGATTATCCTGAAGCCTGTCCAACGCAGTGGTGCGTAAAACAAAACACTCATCTTTGCGGTCATCGATCCACCTGGCAAACTTATTAATTACAATGCAATTATGATTAATTGAGATACGTATGTCTTTTGTTTTCATGACAGAGATCATTGGGATGGTCAGTTGAGTTTCTTAATAAGATGATAAATAATTTATTACACATAGCTTAGGGTTTTCATGAACAGTTATTTGCATGGACCAAAGTCACCGACTTCCGAACTTAGTTATTGAGGTTAAACAAAAAAGGTTTATTATTTTTTGCTTTTCAGTTTTTTTCAGCGGTAATTTTTTTTTATTTAAAAGTTTTTATTTTATATTTTTTTTGTGGCTATAATCTACTAATTACTACATGTTTAATTTTTGATTACTTTTAGTAAAACACCACTAAGGATTAAATCTGTGAGTGAACAATAAATCACCCCTATTTTCCCACCCTTAGGGTAGGATTCTTTTTTCCAAATTTATATGGGACTAATTTCGAAGTATACCATATCCAATAAAATAAGAATGATCAAAATCGGACTACTCTGTAAACAGTTATGCGTGATCATACATTAAAACTGAATATACGCGTCGACTTGAGTAACCTCCTCAGTTTTTTCGTAGGTTAAAAACAAAATTGTCTATCTGTTTGTTCCAGCTAATCTCTGAAACGGCTGAACCGATTTTGATGGGACTTTCACTGACAGATAGCTGATATTATGAGGAGTAACACACACACACATAGCTACTTTTTTTTATCCCGGTAGCACATTGCCGTGGCACAGTGCCGCGGTCGAAAGCGCCTACAAAAGATAGTCAAAAATAAAACCTCATGTAGAAAAAAAAAACCTGTTCATTCATTTCATAATCCCAGCATAGAGGCGACCAGTCTACAAAGAAATCCAACCAATATATCCAGTTCAATGTTAGACCTTGTGCTAATTCGTCAATGTAAACATCAGGTGCATACCTGTGGTTCAATGTCCTAATCAGCTCACAATGAGTACAATTGATTAGTATGTTCCCCAGTTCTTTTGTAGTACTCCTTCAAGGTTTCTTAGCGAACAGTGATGGGCAGGTGACGGCTAGCACGTTTGCAAGCCTTGTTTGGTCATGGTTAAGATGGGAGTTGAAGCCATGGTTATGTAAGATTAGGATTTTTATAGGTCAGAAGTGTTCAGTTTTTAGTCCACTCAATAAGTGTGGTTGTTTCCTTAAAAGCCCATTTCCACATGATATGACCATGATTATTTTGCGTGGGTTATAAAAAAAAAACTGCTTTTTCATACAAAAGTGCAATGGGCAAAAATGCATGGAACACACACAAAGACTATAAAATATACTGGATGAACACACATTATCTTTCTTAATAACCGATGAATAATTTTAACGGGGTTCAGTGGTGAATTCGTGGTACACGTTATGCGTCTGTGTCCCTGCCTCCCTGAATGTTAGTGGAAGAAAGCCTATGACATTTTGTTAGACAAGAAATTTGACTGCACAGTAATGGACACTTTTAAAATAGGCTATCGAGTTCATTAAACTAGCTCATAGCTACAGTCACGAAAGTGTGCCTTCAAGCAACTACTGCTAAACATACATATGTCAGTTTAAACAATGCCATAATAAATATACAATCAATGCTTTGTTGTCTGTATCAATAATAGTGCTGCATAAAAGACTACAACCAGTCTTTAATTGACATATGTTAATATGCCTTTTTTTTAAGCCCCAATATTGAAAAGAAATACATTCATCCATTCATTGTTATCTGAATAGAATACCTACTTAACTTTATTTTGCATACAATATAGTTGGGTACATAAAAGGTCTTAAGGTGAATGCGCAGTGGTGGAGCGCGAAATTCAAATTTTGTTACGTTTTTTGCAATTTTCGGGTGAGTGTCAGCTTGTTACTTGAACAAAATATGATTTGCGACTATAACATGTACGTATTTACAGATTTATAATCATTAGAATCAATAATACATCTTTCTATGTTAGATTTCTTCCACAAACACTTTTCCATAAGAAATTTGTTCTTATGGAACAAATCTAACTTAGAAAGATGTATTATTGATTCTAATGATTATAAATCTGTAAATACGTACATGTTATAGTCGCAAATCATATTTTGATCAAGAAACAAGCTGACACTCACCTGAAAATTCCAAAAAACGTAACAAAATTTGAATTTCGCGCTCTACTACTGCGCATTCACCTTAAATAAGCTTCACATATTTTGCTTACTTATCTCAGCATGGAAAAAAATACTTTAAAATTAAATTTCATAATACTCTTACAGTGAGTCCATTTGTTAATAAAATACCTTAAAATTATATTTGGCCATGTTGGGGTCGGCCACAATCAAACCGAATTGAGCAACATTCAGCTGAATTTTACAAGAAGCGACTGCCTATCTGACCTCCTCAACCCAGTTACTGGGTAAGACGATACCTCTGGTGAGACTAGTTGTCAAGCTTCTGACGACCCGTTACGACTGTCAAAGATCCCCCAATGACAGTTAGGACCAAAGGCTTTTTTTTTGAGTGGGAAATCATCAAATAACTTCTCTCGCTCTGGGTGGAGCAGTAAGGCGTGTCAGACTTTTACTGACTAAAACCCACCCGTGTTCCCTCAGTTGCCTGTGTGCCAGGGGCCGCGGTATCTCTTTCGAACAACCCGCACCCCTGGCAGGCATCGGCCCTTGCGGGCCCCAATAGTTGATGCTGACATCTCCTTGAGGCGCGCGTGCCGACCCGGGCTTGGTCCTTACCAGACAGCGAGCTACCCATTACTCGCCGCCCGCAAGCCCGCGCCTACGGTGGCCGGGAATCAGCCTGGGATTCCCGACGCCCAGGGCGTCTCCTGCGGAGGCTAGGGCCGTGAGGGTGCATATAATGCCCTCCCTCACGTGCGCCGCCTCCCTCTTCGCGAGCATTACTGCTTCGCAGAAGGAGGTGACGGCTACCCATGCACTCTCGCTCCGTACGATGGCCTGGACCAGAGCCGGACGCGAGAGATCGCCGACGATCGCCTCCACAAGGACACGGCGGTGCTCCGCCTAAGCCGGGCAGACCTCCACTTTATGCTCAACCGAGGACCAACGGCTTCACGTGTATAGTACGTAGAGATGGGCAGTTGGGCACCCCCCCATGCGTAACATAACATGATCGATCGGCCTGCACGGCTGTTAGTACTTAGCCACTGGCCCCTCTTACATTTGTTAACCCTATCCGTGACAATTATGTAACCTTACAAAAACTAGGGGTCACTTCAAACCCCAACAAAGTATTAGGCACAAGGGTAAGTTACGATAAGATCATAAGGTCTAGTTCACAACACTTTGATATTCAATGCAGTGAGCATTCCTCATTAGAATACAATGTGACACATTGATTACTCATGTGTTTGGCTAATGATATCGCTACTGCAGTCAGGGTTGACTTGCGAAACGTATCGGTGATAAATCAATCGTTGTCGATCTGGTGGACTTGTTATTGTAAAATGGTTGTTTCATTTAATAAAATTAACTTTAACAAAGAACAGATTTTGGAACAACAGTGGGAACATTAAAGGCTGATTAATTATCAAATAAATAAGTTGGACAGCTAACAGTAATACTTGTTGTCAAACTCACACTGCTGAAGCTTCTTCTTCTTTAGAAAAAGAAAGAAAGAAAAGTTATTTATTGTGAATCGCACAGGAAGATCACATACTAAACTAAGCATACAATCGTACAAAAAAAAAAAAACTTGGAAGTACAAAAAAAAAAAACAGAAACTCTTGCACGAGGCCAAAAGGCATCAGCATGATGCTACGACATTTAAAAAGTGTCGCAGCGCTTTACGTGTTGATGATGCTCGTACACTTTCTTTTTTTAATTTAGTCTGTGCCCAGTAATTGGCCACGTTTATTGCGGCATCAGTAGCATTATTTCGATCATCCAAGGTGCAGGTGAGCGGACACTTAGGGCACTCCAGCATGTGGGGCATGTTCTGATCAGAAGCACCGCACTTGCAATGGATGTTGGATGAGTCAGTAATGCCCCACTTTGACAAATTGCGTTTACAGCGGCCTACTTGGGTACGCAATCAATTGAGAGCTGTCCATATAGGCCACTGCAGATCACGCCCGGGAGGCAAATGTGCTTTAACGAAGTCGGAAGGTGGTGGATGCTTCTCGTCCCAAAGTTAGCTTGACACAATGGGTAGTTTGTTCTGGATGGACTGCATAGAGCGCTAGAAGCTCTTACGACTTCTAAGCCTGGCCGAGGTCGTTGGGTAATTGTTGTAGCTAATCGAATTAAAATATGATTTTTACAGTAACTAAAAGTTTCGCTCTCCGATTACAACTTTGTCTCAAAATTTGGTATTGGGTAATCACAACCTTCAGGACATTACAGAGAAAGTTAAAATATATTTTTTGATAAAAGTAGTTTGTGTATCAAGTTGCCCTTGTAGGAGCAGCAGAGATCACGCTGTCTTGGTGAATGGGTGACCAAATGTGTGAGTTTTGTATTTTACCAAAAGAGATAAGAAACCAGGGTCGTCGGATATAGATAGTAAGAATGAAATGAAATTATTTTAGTTTAAAAAATAAATTGTTACATTTTAGTTGCTTGCAAAAAAATCTCATTTAACCCTGTAAAACTGAGTAGGGTACATGTTATATTTGTCAGAAAATAAATAAAGTTGAACAGAAAAAATAAAAGTTACACGTACAAACAACGCCTAATAAAAAATGAATAGCAAACTAACGTGACTGCTAACGCCCCACAACATACGTGTAGGCGCTTATTACAGAGAGAGGTTATGATAACCCACTATTACATATTATCAGAATAAGACTGTTAATCTATTTGAAAATGTAAGCTAAATGTGTATATAGGCAGGTCCTAAACAATATATTTATTACTTTAAAACGTTGTCCTTGCTTCAGAAACAAGGTTATGGACGCATGTAACAGTAAAATCGACGTAATTATAAATGTATTAAGTTCATTTTTAATTACGTTGGTTTTTTTATGATTGGATTGATGACTTAATTGATGATTTTCATTTCACAAATGAAAATATTATTGTGTGACAACTACAAAACTTAAAGGGTTTGTAATAAAATTATTGTATGTTGTTTACAATTTGGAAGTGTATTTGTTGTTATGAGTCTAATAAAATTTAAATTAAGGGTTGATTTTTATTCGTAATTTGTATTCTCAATTACTAGATCTAGAGGTACCTTTACCGTTTTATATAATTGTTACCATATTACCGACGACTGGATTAGTTAATAAAATCAGCAAGTAACATATCCTAATCAAATAATCACATATAATTTAAGAGATTAATAACTAGGTAGCTGTTTATTTTTATTTTTACAGCTGCACGTCATTGGACCAAAAACATTTATGTTAATTAGGATATTATAAATGTACATAGTACTTAATTTTAAGAACACTTAACTCGATCCCTAGCAACAATAACGCTGATCTATCACAATACAGTCAATCTTATCGACTGCTCCGCGCGACCGCCGGACAATTGCCTTTGCAACACTATTTTTACTCTGATCTTGGACGAGCGCCATCAGCTGAGCTAACGCCAGTTCACTAGTACTAACCCAACAGATATACGTACCCGCTCCCACAAAATTTTAAAATACTCTTACTAACCCATAACCTCGACCGAGAACCATCAATGAGCACCCGTTTCAATGAGATACGTTTTAATCCGTGCGTTCCAAATAAACGCCAAGGTTCGTGATCGTTTCAGTTCGAGAGTATGGCGGCGTGAGCGCGCACCGCGTCGGCCATGGTGCGCCAACGATGGACGCTAGCTCTAATTTTAATCTGCCTGCCTATCCTTGCCACAGTGATAACCGCATTCCGTGTACGCGATTTACCCAAAGCCGAAAGTGTGAAGCACGATGTGAAAAAGCAAAAGTGTGAAGACTGTGATGTAAAGGTTGGTCATAAGTTGCATAGTGTTAAAATCGAAAGTGAAAAACATGCGTCTGAGGATTTGAAGAAGGTGGAACGAGACACGCAACAAAAACATCAGAAGGCTGAAACAAAACCTGCTCATAAATTCGATATAAGAAGCGACGAAGACGACGACGACGATGATGGAAAGGACATGTTGAAAATAAAAACAGGATTTAAAAAGGAAGTTCCTGCTAGTAAAGTGAAATTAGAGGCAAGTACCAAAAAGTCTTTAAAATTAGATGATGACGACCATGACGATAATGATGACGAAATTAAACCCAGTTTATTGAAAAAGCCTAAATTAGTTGACATAAAAAAAAGTGATCAAAAACCTAAAGAAGATACAAAGAGCTCAAAAGTCAAGGAATCCTCTTTGAAGACTGTAAAACGCGATGATGATGACGATGATAGTGACGATGACGATGATAAACCACGTATTTTGTCGAAACCAAAGGTTTTTGAAGCCAAAATACCTGATCTTAAAACTAAACAAGACACTAAACGGCCCGAGTTTAAAGTTACGGCACCAAAGTCAAAAGAAGTTGATGACGAAGACGATGATGATGAAGACAATGATACAATTAAGCGAAAGGCATTTGAAGTAAGAAAATCTGATCTGAAAACTAAACAAGAAAATAAAAGACCAGAATTCAAACTTACGCTACCAAAGTCAAAAGTAGTTGATGATGACGATGACGACGATGATATATCAAGTACTTACCCGAAAGTAAAAGTTTTAGAAAAGAAAAGTGACCACACGTTAAAACAGGATACTAAGAGCACAGAAGTTACAGACTCGTCATCAAATTCCAAAGAAGTTGATGATGACGATGACGATGACGACGACGATGATGATGAAGATGATGAGGATTTCTATAGCAGTACATTGTCAAGCATCTTGGAAACATTTAATATGCTCGGTTTGAAAATTGATCCCAGTCTTGAACCAACACCTCACCACACCCACACTCATGAAACTAAAAAACCAGAACACAAGGTTAAAGAAAAAAAACATGATGATGATGTTGACGATGCAGACGAACTCAAAGAAAAACAAAAACAAAAACTCGATATCGGACCAAAACCATCTACTATTAAAAATAGTGATGTTAAACCAGTTACACAGAAAGTGAATGAAGCACCAGCTATACCCTTTTTCAAAAACATTTTTGGCGGCAGTGATGCTGACGATGACGATGATGATGATGATGATGACGACGACGACGACGACGACGACGATGGAGATAACTTTGCGTTAAAGATTACACCTAAAATTGGTATTAAAGCAAATGATAAAATAGATAAAAAACCTCTAGAACTAAAGAAAGAAGTTAAAGTGAAGATAGAACAACCGAAGAAAATTTTAAAAGAGGTCTTAAAGGATAAAAATGTAGAGAAAAAACCTGAAATAAAACCCAAACCTGAAATTAAAAAGGTAGAACCAGTCCAAAAAGAAATAAAGGACAATAAAAGCAAAACTAAAGAAGATGATCATAAAACTGATAAACCAATCTTAAAAGATAAAGTTAAGGATTCTATTGAGAAACCTGTTCCTAAAAAAGAAGACAAAAAAGCAAAAGAACCAAAACACGTAGAAGATAAACCCAAGAAAGAATCCGTGAAGAAAGAACATGAAAAAGACACTGTCAAAACAAAATCTAGTCAAGAAAAGGACGATGAAGATTCGGGTCTAGAAGACCTTAAAATTACTGAAAAAATTGTTCCAGAGCATAAGAAAAAATATCCTATCAAAGACACTTACAATATGTACGATTTAAAAAAAGACACTAAATCCGAATTTGTAAAAAGATCTGATAAAACGTCAAAAGAGAAGTTTGATGATGGCCTAGAAATGTCTTCGTCAACGGAGAGCCATTTAAAACACGTTACGGACGCTCTGCACAGACGAAATTTGCTCAAAAGTGAATTTGAAGACTTCTATGCATTCTTTCCTACTTTTGCACCAAACTTTTCTCGAATCCATAACCCGGAATGCAGACGTCACGGACAGATTGTGTTGAGGCAATTACGAGGCACCAAACTATGGGCACTAAATAGTAAGTTTCTAAATAATATTTCTATCTCGGCACGATCTATAACAATCATAGTTTAAAAATTCAACAGTCGATTTTTGAGATTAATATCCGCTAAATAATTACTTTACCTTACAACTATTTATATTGGCAATGTTTCAGAGATTTCCACAACAGATGTTGCATGAAAAAAAATCATAAATAACGACTTATTAATCAAGGGTTTACTGTTTTTAAATGAAGGACACTTTCAGTTTTAGTGGTCGCTATAAAAAATGAAGTGTTTATTTTGCGTAGTTTCGTAGTTATGGCTAGAATTTACGATACACAAAGGGATTATAAAGAACAGTAAACTTTGGTGTGGCCTTGACACGTCTGTGTTAACCCCAGGTGCTCCCAAGGGCTTTGCATAGTTGAACAAAACAGGAATTTTTCATTACAGTGCTCGACGCTACGGCGAAGATTCCCTCGGGTATCTTGCAAGGTAATGGAATCCAGCTTGGTGACTTCGACCAGTGTGTGGGAAGCCGTGCCCGAGTGCAGTTGGAGAGTGGCAGCGTGGTCAAGGTCCAGGGGAAGTACTGCTTGGCTCGGCTCGACGTGAAGGCAGAACATCCAGAACTGGAGGCTCCAGTGCATTTGGCGCAAGCCAAGAACTTGATCAGGAGTCGGATCGATGATGTGAGTTTCAGTTTTAAACAAATCATTGGTTTATATTCGCCCCGCGTTAGAAAACATAACAATCAACTGGTTCTCCCAATACGACTAGCTTGGGAGCTCATTGTTTGCATTATTCGTATGAATTCAAAACTGGGATTCGTTAATACTCGTGATATTTATATTTACGAGCGAAGTGCGTGTTTAGAATTCGTAATTTCAAATGATTTTAGAATCTGTTAATTTCACGTATATTTTTTTTCTTGCAATATCACAAAGACCAAAGCGCTCAACGGTGCTGACTAGTTCAAAAGTTGCAATGCAAGTTTCCGGTAACCGAAGAACACACATACAGCGGTAAATGCTTGGGACGTTTGGTTCCAAAACTAAGCTAAGCGGTGAAAGAACTGAACTGAAAGAAATCAAACATGAATTTAGATTCAGAAAGCTGCATTTTTAAAGCGATTAGACAGTAATAACTTTGCTATTATCTCCTGCTGCGAGCATCAAAGTTTGAGACAACTCCCCCCCTCACCTACAAGCCAGACAGGCTATTTAAACCGTCTGGGTCAAATGAGATATGAAGCCCTCTAAGCGCGATGTTTTTATATTATACATATATGAGCATGCGGTTGGCGACAGTTTGCATCGTTTGTCTATCAAAGTACAACGCATCGTACATACGTTGGGTGCCAACCATGCTAGACGCTGAGTGACTATTGTCTGTCTGCTTATCAATGTGACGAAAGGATTCGTGACGATATTTTTGCATGTACTTAAAATTTGCTGTTGTTCGTGTTTTTGTCTGCGAATATTTCATAATTTTTAAACCAAAAAGTGCAGGATGAAAAGTAACCTATTTCATATTCTAAGACCCAAGCTACTTATCTTTCACATTTCGTAAAGATCGGTTCAATGGTTTAGGCGTGAAAAAGTAACACATAGACATACTTACTAATAACTAGCTGCACCCCGCGGTTTTATCCAAATAAGTCATGATCCCGTGAGAATATCGGAATTAAAAGTAACCTATACAATATCCTAATCCAGGTCATGGCCTACTCATGTGCCAAATCGAATCCAAATCTGTTCAGCCGTATTAGTGTGAAAACGTAACAAACAAACATATTACAAAAAATCTTTTCTATTTATTATATTAGTTTACATAAATAAATATAAGTATGTATACCTAAATGAATTATAGGATATAAATACAATATTAGTATGAACGTATGAAACGTAGACAGAAAACCAATTGTGTTTCTTGGTGTCTACATAAACTCAGTTTTGTCTGTCAATCGTTACGGATTTCATCAAAATATACAAGACTGGCTTTTGCCCGCGGCTCCACCGGGATGTATTTCGGTTATCGCGTAAAAAAGTAGCTTATATCCTTCTCCATATCCTAGGCTATATATCTCTGCCTAATTTTATGACTATCGGTTCAGCGGCTTAGCCGTGAAAGCGTAACAGATAGACAGACAGAGATACTTGAGATACTTTCGCATTTATAATATTGTTATATAGTAGGGATTAGTAGATATTACGTTGAATAGTTACTGTAAGATTGAAATACGTCTAAAGATTCATTTAAGCTAAGTATAGGGTCGCTAGATTGATAAATCCGATATAAATTGAACTCTTTATTGAAATTTTCATTATAAACATCTCCATCTTTGCTATCAAGATGATTTATTTTTTAAATTTTATTTGGTGTAGTAACAAAATTAATGGGTAGTTTAATCATCAGCAGGCTTAGCATGACGCTTTCTATTTCTATTCTACCGTAGAATAGAAATCGTCATTTTTGTCTACTCTTCCGTCGACAAAACGCTTCTCTACGGTTCTCGTGCTAAGCCTGCAAGAGTGATGGTTAGGGTGCTAACTGAACCCTGTTACTTACCCTCCGCAGTCCCTTCGTCCGTCAGTATATCTGTCTGGGCTGTATCTCATAAACCGTAATAAGTGGACAGTTGAAATTTCCACAGAATGTGTATTTCTATTGAAACTATAACAAGTTTATAACAAGTAAAAATTTTAATGGGTACACAAGAAACTTCGTCTGCTAGTCCAAATCGCATTTGTCCGGTTTCTTTTAACATATACCTAATATGAAATGATTATAATGTTCCATTAAATTCATACAGACGAAATCCTTTATGAAGTAATCCTCTTACATTCCATTGTTGAATTAAAAGACAGTATGCCAATATGGATATAATTATATTATAAGATAACCTGTAATATATTTATGTCGTCCAGTGATCGTAATTTAACCATAATACATTGAATTTTTAAAGTAAGTATTAGGTCTTTACCTATGAAATTGCTGTTTTGCAGTACTGGCCATTTCAAATCAAAATAATTTTTGTTTGGGTAAGAATTCTAATTTCAAATTAATTTTATTTTAAAAACATGGATGTTTTTTTCCAAAAGTAGTCATTTGTTTATTGATTAGTGTTACTTTTTCATCGCATTTCAATCTTTTCGTCATCATGGATACGTTAAAAATTCGAGTAATTATGGAATATGAGTACCGTCGTGGCAGCAACGCGGCACAAGCGGCACGCAACATCAACGACGTTTACGGAGCTAACACTACAAACCAACGCACCACCTGTTATTGGTTTGCTCGCTTCCGTTCTGGAAATTTCGACCTGAAAAATGAACCTCGCGGTCGTCCGAAGACTTTGGTCGACAATGACGAATTAAAGGCGATTGTGGAAGCTGATGATACACAATCTACGGCTGAATTAGCAGCAGCTTTCGACGTTAGCGTCAAAACAATATTGGTCCATTTGCGTCAAATTGGCAAGGTAAAAAAGCTTGACAAATGGGTGCCCCACGAACTCAATGATCGTCAGCGCGAAGTACGCGTCGAGACGTGCCTTGCACTGCTCAACAGACACACAAATGAAGGAATTTTGAACCGCATTGTTACCTGCGATGAAAAATGGATTCTGTTTGATAACCGCAAGCGCTCAGCAAGTTGGTTGGATCCTGGTTCAGCACCTAAACAATGCCCTAAACGAAAACTTACCCCTAGAAAAGTGATGGTCACTGTTTGGTGGTCTAGCGCCGGTGTGATTCATCACAGCTTCTTACCAAACGGGGTGAGCATTACTGCAGATGTGTACTGTGAAGAACTGAACACAATGATGGAGAAGCTGGCACATCTCCAACCAGCATTGGTCAATCGCTCGTCTCCGCTGCTCCTGCACGACAACGCGCGACCTCATACTGCACAGCAGACGGTCTCCAAGTTGCAAGAACTGGGGTTGGAAGCTCTCCGTCATCCGCCCTACTCACCAGACCTTGCGCCTACAGACTACTACTTTTTCCAGAATTTGGATAACTTCTTGGCGGGAAAAAAATTCAATACCCGAGAGGCAGTACAAAATGCCTTTGAAGAATTTGTTGCCTCCCGTCCAGCTGATTTCTTTAAGAAGGGCATCAATAAACTGCCACTGCGATGGCAAAGATGCATTGATTGCATGGGTGATTACTTCGATTAATACAAATAAAAAATACATGAAAAAAATTCGTTTAAATTTTTTCATACAAAACGGCAATTTCATAGGTAAAGACCTATTATTTCTAAAGCATTATTATGCAAAAATATTCGCTTTTGCACTCTTCAATATAAACTTTAACTGTGCGAAATTTCATTCTTCTTCGACCGCGTAATTTTCTTATTAATGGGATATTTATTTTAAAAGAGTGTGTGTGTGTGCATGTTTGTATGTTTGTATATTCTCATATATGTGCGTATATTTAAATTAGAGTTCATTTTGTAATTTTATGTTTTCCCTTCTACTGTTATTACACGCGTTGTCTACATCTCTGTTATATTCTCTCCTATCGCAGATGTGCGGGAAGAGATTTCTGTAGACATAAGCATTACCTATGTACGTATTTTCGGTTCCTTTCTTCTTGTCTTTTTATATGTGTGTTCATAAATGGTTAAATAAATAAATAAAAAGTTTTTGTTTCACGTATTTATGTATAGAATAATGGATAGATACTACAAAATAATAATAATTTATTACTACGTAACCTTACAATTTACGAGGAAAAAAATGTCTATTTTGATCCAATGACAACGCCAGCGTTCTATTTGAGGAACATGATAATGTAATATGCTTTATTGTACGCTTTCATTACAGTAGCTCTATCGATAGAATATGAAAGTTTCGTATTATTACCCTTGATATCAATATATCTAGTCATCTTATCAGAAAATGAGTCTAAGGCCGAAGTCACACAGTTAGGAGCTTCGTTTGGTCCCACGTTTTATGTCGCAGGGTTGCACAAGTGGATTAAAAGAAAATTTGTTTGTTTGAGAAAATCCAGGGATTATTAGTACATGACTCGAATCTAGTTGTTAACCAATCAGTGCGTCCGTCAGTGCATACCGTGCAAGTCAACGTTCATACTCATCATATTATTACGTCAATTGGTCTTAGTTTCCAACAATGAGGTCTTTTGCTTAACCTAACCTATTTGCTTGCTTATCCTGCTTCATAATTTTTTGAACATTGTATACGTGGCACCGAGTTCCAGAGTGGCCATTGCAATAGTAAAATCATGCGGTGCGCTAGAGCATGTCACTTAGCGCGTATGGTCTGTTTTAAAATAATCAGAGGGCCAATTCTCGTAATTAAAAACGTTCAAAATCTACTCGCAGACTCATCTCGGCGACAATCAAATGTCAAACACTTGTCTAAAATGTATGGAAACTCGAGGTATTTTTGACAGATTGAGACTGAGATCACACTGTGAATGTTCCTAAAATTACGAGAATTACCCCTCTGGTAAAATTGTCAATACATGGATCAGAAATCTTACCTGTGGATGCCAATTTGTAGTGCCACTTACAAATTGAGTGCTTTGGTTTGGTTATTTGAATACATAAACCCAAAATTCTTATTTCAAATCTGCTTAAAGATGTTTTTCAAAATCACTTACGTTTTTGTTGATGACTTTTCAGTTACATTCCTACTTCCAGTAGGAAGTAGGAGTAGGAGTACCTACCTACTTATTATAAATGTGAAAGTTTGGGTTTTTGTTACTCAATCACACCAAAACGGCTGAATGGATTTGGATGAATGGCACACAGGTAGATTATAACCTGGATTAACACATAGGATACTCTTTATCCCGGTAGTACGTTCCCGTGGGATAATTTTCGACCTCTACGCGGACGAAGCCCCTGGCAATAGCTAGTTTAATCATATTTTTCAAACCATAATTGTCGGGAACGGGAAAAATTCAAACCATCTAAATACACTTTAATTCAGATACTGATTAATATGTTCGTAATTCTCTTTATTTAGTGATGACGTAAGAATTTAACCTAAATAGGATGTTTACATTTTCATCAGCCACTTTCGGAACAGACCAAAGTGTAATCACTAATCACTATGGTCTGTTCCGAAAGTATCTGTGTGTAGCACTATGATCACGGACTTAAAAATATTGTAGAGTGATTTTATCGCGAACTAGAGTTTCAAAACAACACACTAGTGTTGAACCGAGCATTGGGCATCCAACATAGTACGAACAAAAAATCTATTCGATTGTCAACTCTCGGCAGTAAGTTGAAGAACCAGGGCACGTAAAAATGTGGCGTGAGAATGTGGACTACGCAAAGTACCTACCTGACTTTTGGGCCTAAGATAATCCAAAAAGGCTCTGCAGAACTATTAACACTAAGCGTTCCCATGCTTTGTTTAGCCAGGTCACTTTGTGCCGCGATTTTCAACGTTGAGTTGGGGAGTCTGCGTGCCAGCTGCCTGCAACCCTGAGGATGTGGAGGTGGTCATCAAGGATGCCGTCAAGCACTACCAGCATACCAGTGGGGTGGTTGTACGAGTCAAGGTGGACGAAGAAGACTGTCACGTGGAGGAAGGCAATTGGTGGGAAGACTGGACTGAAGTGCCTACTCTCTTGACATTGTGAGTTTGTTTTTATTTGTAACTAGCTTTTGTTCAAAATATAGAACTGTCAGCAGAAGCAAAGATGATATTATCAGGCAGACAGGAAATGTCGACGCCATCTAGTTTTAAAACACAGGGTCATAAATACATCGACGCGCAAACTGTAACGGTGAACCCCCTAGCATATAAATTTTACGTTAGTTATAAAAACACAATCAGCTGTTTCATAGAAAATTTGGAATACCTACGCGGTACAGATTATTTATTATAACTGACGAATCAACGCAGTCGGGTCCAAAATCATGTTCAACTGAATGCATGTTGGTGGGGGAGCATACGGTGGAGGTCTGCCCGGCTTGGGCGGAGCACCGCCGTGTCCTTGTGAAGGCATCGGCGGCGGCAATCTCTCGCGTCCGGTCTTGGTCCAGGCCATAGTACGGAGCGAGAGTGCATGGGTAGCCGTCACCTCCTTCTGCGAAGCAGTAAGGCTCGGAAAGAGGGAGGCGGCAGCACGTGAGGGAGAGGCAGTATATGCGCCTTCACGGCCCTAGTCGTCGCAGGAGACGCCCTGGGCGTCGTGAATCCCAGGCTGATTCCCGTAGGCGCGGGCTTGCGGATGGCGAGTAATGAGTAGCTCGCTGTCCGGTAAGGACCAAGCCCGTGTCGACGACGCCTTGTGTTCCACGCGCGTCTCAAAGAGATGTCAGCCCCAACTGGTGGGGTCCGCTAGGGCCGATGCCTGCCAGGGGTGCGGGTTGTTCGAAAGACATACCATGGCCCCCGGCACACACGCAACTGAAGGAACACGGGTGGGTTTTAGTCAGTAAAGTCTGACACGCCCTACTGCTCCACCCAGAGTGGGAGAAGTTATTAGATGATATGCACACAAAAAAAAAACAGGTCGTTGTCGATGTCTCTGCCACCCGAGATGACAAAAAATGTACTTGTAAAAGTGTCTTATAAGATTTACTAGCATAATTTCATTGCGTTACATTTCAACATCATTTAATTTCAGTAGTTAAATAATCAATCAGAAGTGAAAAGAAATTTGGCATTGTTAGGAGAAAAATCTATAGAGGTAAAGTAACTTTTGCATTGGATATTATAGTTAATGTGAGTTCCCGAGATTATAACGATGTATTATATTCTTTTTAATGAGCAGCCTTCTAAGAGCGTGTTAATGAGTTTATTTTTAATGAAATCTGACCCTGGTGTTAAATTGAAAAAAAAACGACAGGATTATGAGAAGATTTAAAACTTATTAGTTACAGGTAATTAATGCAAGAGCAAACAGTGGTAGCCTGGTGGTAACGGCCGCCACTTACGAGAAGTCGGTTAGAATTTAGACAGGCGCTTTTACTTTGTTTATATGATTTCATCACAACTGCTCATAAACCGGTGAAAAAACATAGTAAGGAAACTGGCATGTCCTAGAACCAACAATTCGAAGACATGTGACATCTACCAACCCGCACTGGACCCGCGTGGTGGATTAGAGATTCCTTTTCACCAAGAGGAGGCCTGTGTCCCAGCAGTGGGAACATCATAGCTGATTATGTAATTAACGCAACAAAGTAATATATTTCAGATCTTTCTATGGTGTCATCCTTTTGCTGGTACTTTTGGCGACGCTTCAAGACTTTTTTAATAGAAGACCAGAAGATCAGGGCGAAGACGCTGATGAAAAGGCGGAAGGCAATGAAGAAGAGGCAAAGGATGAAGAAAAAAACAGCAGGAAATCAGGTAGTACCCACACTGTCACAATATCCATTTAAATAATCATAGCCTACTTCTGGAACGAGAGGGTTGTGGCTCAGTAATAACAGCTGTACGGGTCAATCGATCAGATTAAGCAACGCTTGGGGCGGTTGGTCCGTGGATGGGTGACTATCTTTACCTCCCAACATCCCTCCGTGCCTCGAAAAGTACGTTAAGTCGTTGGTCCCGGCGGTCATTCGTGAATCTTTGACAGTCGTTACGGGTCGTCAGGAGCCCAAAAGTCTGATAACCAGTTTGACTACGGGTATCGTGAATCTTTGACAGTCGTTACGGGTCGTAAGGAGCCCAAAAGTCTGATAACCAGTTTGACTGCGGGTATCGTGAATCTTTGACAGTCGTTACGGGTCGTCAGGAGCCCAAAAGTCTGATAACCAGTCTGACTACGGGTATCGTGAATCTTTGACAGTCGTTACGGGTCGTCAGGAGCTCAAAAGTCTTATAACCAGTCTAACTACGGGTATCGTGAATCTTTGACAGTCGTTACGGGTCGTCAGGAGCCTAAAAGTCTGATAACCAGTCTGACTACGGGTATAGTGTTACCCGGTAACTGGGTTGTGGAGGTCAGATAGTCGCTCCATGTAGAATACTGGCATTCAGCTCCATCTGGTTTGACTGGAAGCCGACCCCAACACAGTTGGGAAAAGGTTGGGGACCAAGATCTTTGCCTTCTGCAGCTATTCTACCCTTGGCTTCCTGTATAATATGAATACTATTGTAGTATAATCAAAATGAGGACAAACACACCGATTAAAAGGAGCTGTTAAAAATAAAACGACCTAAATAATATTACAAAAGTCTCAGTCAAGATTTATGCAGCACATCTGTTTAGGTCATAAAATCTTTATGTGGCATTCTGGACAGTGATATATCAAGGTTAAGTCCAGATATTTTTGATAATTTGCACATGGTATTGAATACTGACTCACTCGAAGACTTCAGTTATGCTTTGTTTTACGCACATTTTCTGGTGGTAATTTGAACTTTACAGCCATATTCTGTAAAATCTTATCGTTAAAATTTAAATGAAGTGAGCTTGAAGGAAGGTGTTATTCTACCTGGTGCTAAGGGTTGTAACTAGTCACAGATGGCACCTACGTTTTCACAGTGAGATTTTTTAGCAAACGTCGGTAGGATAGGTAGGT
This sequence comes from Antitype chi, assembly GCA_947359405.1. Classification (NCBI taxonomy): domain Eukaryota; kingdom Metazoa; phylum Arthropoda; class Insecta; order Lepidoptera; family Noctuidae; genus Antitype; species Antitype chi. The sequence continues at coordinate 17,732,547 of OX375817.1, read as the reverse complement.
ACCTTATTACTTTTCAGTAAGTGCACGATCGAAAATATCGCGCTGGGATTTTTTTGCGCAATTGAACTTCAACGTACTTTTAAGCGCAGAGAGTTGAAAATCGAACAGTGTGTTTTTTCGATACGCTGGGATGCATTCTGTTGGATTCTCAACGCTCGGTTCAACACCGAGAGTTCAAAGTCCAGTGCGCGATAAAATCCCGCTGCGATTTTTTATGTCTGAGCGAACGTGGTCCAACATTGTGCTACGCAACTATTAGACTCAATTAAAGATTTATTGGGTATTATGATTGTTTTTTTTTTCTGTCGAGAGCGAAAACTAGTTTTTATTTATATTGTGTACATTAAAACTGAGTCTATTAGGTCACTGAAACTTAACCTGTCTCTTTCATCCACAGAAGGTTTCTTAAGCTGCTTCTCTCTCTACTACACTATCGGCAAGCTGACGGCTCCGGGCACAGATGACGAGATCTCCTGCATCCATGGAGTCAGAGGCATCGCCACCATTGCTCTGCTGATCGCCCACAAGTTCCTGCCCGTCGCTGTCATGCCGTATACTAATCGTTTGAGGATTACTGAGGTAAGGCTTGTTGCCATAGTGATGTTAGTTTCTCTAAAGCAGTCCATTTCCTTAGAATGGGCGTCGTAAAATGGCATGGTGAAGAAAAACATCGTGCCGAAACCGACAAGTCCTAGAACCAAAAATTCTAACACATGTGACATATACAAACTCGCAATGGGCCCGCGTGGTGGAATATGGTCCAATCCCTCTCATCGAGAGAGGCCTGTATCCCACCAGTGAGGACATTATAGGTTGATTAGGTTCCTAACCCTACGTTGCACTAATAATGATTAGCGAGCCTTAAAGAATTGGTTTACCAAGAGGGGGATGATGGCAATCCTGACATCACCCGTTTTCCACTGATACTTGTTAAGAGTCATATTCAGTAGGGAACTTTTACGGAAATATGCACTCAGCAAATTGAAAGAAAACTGACTCTTCTTCACACAGTTAACAATTAAACCTAGTGTGGAAATGTGGACCACGACGGTAACTGTTTCATTAACTTACTAGACTTGTGCACTACCTGTTTGAGGACTATTGTAGTTTACGTTTGCATTTACATTTCAGTTTCGTACACAAACATTTTAAATCCCTTTCAACACTGCGACCTTTTCCTTGTTGTCGCCTTTTATCATTACATAACCATTATTGGTCAGAGGTTCTTCTATAGATTTTCTTGCTCATTCTTCTCTATACGAAACAACTTTCTGAAACTACAAGACTCAATTCTATTTGTAAATTTCGACATTCAAACCTAATTGAAAAAAAAAATGACTTTAAATTTCGAGTTTCATCAAAATAGAAGCACAAAAAAACACTGCTTAATTATTTACACACAAGATTTGCGCAATTAAAACAATTTGACGAGTGTCCAAGAGTTCTTAGCCCTAATAATCCAAATTATCGTGAAAAACATCGCATAATTGGCACATACCTACCCATTGCCTAACATTACGTTATTGTCTTCAGTGGCCGCCAAGGTGTTTAACCTTAGCCGTGGAATCTTATTCGGAGCATCTGCGTGAAAAGCATGCTGTCAAATTAATAGTGATGGGAAGTGTCGATATAGTCAGATCTGTCACGTCGCGTCGTATCGATGCTTGGTGGAGCGTCAATGTGATTTTAATGAAAAAATACATGAACGAAAATGTTTGATAAATCTATTTAATGTCTTTGTAGTTCCACAAAGTTCACACTTCATTGTTATGGTGAAAGTCAAGCTAAGTTACATAGCGGCAAATCAGCTTCTCATTGATTTTAGTATGCAGTAAATTATTACACCAATAACACTTTTCTTATCATAATAATTTACAAGATAAGTGTAAGTGAGTTTAATACAATCTCTCCGTCTATCTGGGTGTATATCCATGACCAGTATTCATGACGAAACTGAAAACTGACTGTACCAGAGTATGTTGAATCATCACCATCAGGTAGGTATATTTATAAAATACTAATCCTAATAAACACAACGCTAAACAGTTAAACAACATGACTTTTACAAATCATATTGTTTATTATTAAATCAATCAGCAAACCTACAAAATCTACATATCGATCTTTGCCTCGACTTATACATTCCCAGCACTATATATTTCTTTCGTAATTCTTATTAGTATGGCAGAGAGGTGATATTCGCGTAACAGCTACCCGTATGAAGTATGTTATCGTTGGCAGGTTGCCATTTTCGTTGCTACTGTGTCCGTCCGGTGCCGTACTGAATCACGCGGTAATACTTCGGGCAAGCCGATTGTGAAATCCGCAGTGGTACCAATTAAACGATTATCTCATTAGTATGATTGTGGAGGCTAATCGAGAACTTGATGGATTGGTGTCCAGTTTCTTAGGTCCTTCGAATTATGAGTGCCGAATAACGCAATGTGCTAAGGTCGGACCTATAAGCCCTATTGAATTGACCAGCGAAAGCGAAAGCATTAAGAACAGGTACTCCTAGACCTACTTACAGATCTAGGTCTGTAACCATAGGTTGCCTGGCTTTATCAGAATTGCAAGAGAATAATTTATTTATTTACTTTATTGTAGGTATTTACACCAAAAATACGTAACAAAATGTAAATCAAACACTACAAAATATACAATGAGCGACCTCATTCATTAGTTAGTAATTTTCCTGAAAACTTGAAAAATTAATTAAAGCCGTAGGTATATAAATTTTAAGTAATTATTAATAAATCATTATTTTTAGTGGGTAACTATAGAATCTGAAATGTGTAATAAAACGTTTTTATTTTATTTTAATTGAATTTTTAAGTACATTGATTGGAAGTTAGAAAATCATATTTGCATTTTTAGTTCTAACCGTTCTAATTCGATTTTAATTTGTTGCATCTGCATTTAAATTAGTAGGTTTTGATCGCATTTTACGCGTTGCGATAGTACTAATTACGTTACCTACTTGTCATTCTTATTTTTGTGAAAAACGACTATGAAATTTGAAAATTAAAGCTACTTATTCGCTCATTTTGCTCTATTATTTATGCCGTACGATAGCGCCCACCTAATTACGTTACTTGGCATTCTTGTAACCTATGATGCCGTCTCATTCTTTGTTTCACTTTCCCTCATAACAAACCCCAAAACACATGACTCAGTACGTAATTTAGGTACTGATTAATTAAATTCAAAACGTGCTCAACATTATTTCGTTAATTTACGTACTAACCTTGAGTATAACAGCAGTAATTCAGAGACATTATGGATTAGGAAGATTAAGAATTCGCGTGTAATGTCTCATTTACATTAATAGGTGGGTAGCTACTTAGCAGATGTGCGTGTGTCTAAATTATGAGACAATCTAGACAAATTCGAAGTTCGTAATCACGAATTCGGGACTGGTCACTCTTCGTACTAATGGTACTAACATAACATCACACCTGTATTTTGCTAGGGTTAGGCAGTGGAGTAAGTCCCATGTAATAGGGGCGAGCCTATTGGCATCAACCGGTCACAAATCCAGATGGAAAAGCTCAATAACACTGCCCGGCCCGGGAATTGATCCCAAGACCTCATGCTTAGCTGTAGCGCTTGCGACCTCTAGAATACGACGCTTTATAATAGTAGATACTAACTATGAGTTAATCTGTCGCCTGCTATCATAAATTATAGTAAGAAAACTAGTTTAGTCGCGTCGTAAAAGATTTCTGAGAAATTTTATCTAAAGACACAGTACACCGCGATAGCCGTAGGTACCGTAGAATAAACGCGTCACCACTCACCCTATTCAGGATACATTTTTAACCAGTGCTCACACTGTAACCATGCATGAATTTAGCATATCATTCTAGATCCCCTAGCGTAGAAATTTTCACAGAAAACTCTAACTACGCCTAGCCTACGCGGTCATCATTTATGGAACACCTGATTTTTTCTTGTATAACTGTCGAACAATTTCTTCGCTGGGGGCTCTAGAATGATATGCTGAATTCATGGCAGTTTGCGCACTGGTTAAAAAAATATCCTGTATAGAGTGGCAGGGACATCGACGAAAAAATTGTTCTATACATTTGGACCGCGTATACTTTAGCGTAGCGTATGTTTTGTTTTAGCCGACGTAAAATTTCTACGCTACAACTTTACTTAGACTAAACTCATGGTTCAATTCGTGTGCGTGTCCCTGCCACCCTGTATAATATTATAATGTAATAATAATAAATACTCACACTATGTAATTATGTCAAAGTGAAAAGATAGTGTTCTATCACTCTCCTTCTATCAATTTAATAGTAATAATCTCTACTTTTGTATAATAATCTTAATTTCCCTCTTCCAGATGGTCAGTTCTCCTCTCTGGTCGTGGTGCCGAGCTGGCTGGATGTTCACCGACTGCTTCCTCCTTCTCAGCGGGGCACTGACGGCTCACAGGATATCTGACAACGACACCGGTGCTCCTAGGAGGCTGTTCTCGAGATATTTAAGGTACCTCATTGCCTGTATCAGACATATCACATCAATTCTTCAGACAGAGACGTGCAGGACCAATACCAAATTTCACCTGGTCTATTGTGTAAAAACAAACTCAACTCAACTCACAAACTTAGGTGAAGTGAGATTGAAGTGACCTGCCGTTCCAGCGAATGCAAAAGATTAACACTATGGACCGCCCATTTAACCTAGTTTTCACCGTGAGATTTGTACAGAATAGATCGGCAGTAGGTACATCTTCTGTATTTATAAATAGTACCTATCTACCTATAAAACAATGTTGCTTTTCGTTTCCAATTAGATAACAATCATATTCCGGATGGTTTATGTTTATAATAACCCATAATCAGCTTTTAATGTTCCACTGCCATGCCCGGACGCAGGCTTCCTCTCATCAAGGGCCGTTGATGATAATGTAGCGGCACTACAGAAAAATACTTCGCAAGAAATATCAAAAAACACAAAAAGAGAAGTGGCGCACTCTACAATGCCACAGGCGAACTACGCAAGACTCACGTCACACAAAATCCTGCGTCGCGCAATCAGAGTTTACCGCGCGACTCGCATATGTACAACATCCCGACATCAACCATCGGGCAGTAGCCCACCAGACAACACGTCTGGTCAGAGGATCTCCCTTTATCCATAGAGTATGAGTGAACTTTACACCCTGTTCCTCATACCTCTATAATAATAATTAATTTAACTCTTAAACTAAATGTTTTGACATCATGCGTGCGAAGCACAGATGGGTTGCAAGTTCATAGATAAAATACATAGGTGCATAAGAGTGGGATGGATTTGTAATTCTGTTATGATCGTATTTTGATAAATGAAAAAGTACGAACGTGTTGTATTGAAGTAAACGCCTACAAGGAAAATAATAGTAGGAGAATAATGTGCTACTGGTTGCTATCATATATTGGCAGGCATTTTTTTTTAACCCATTCTTAGTCGACTTGTAAATAAGCTAGCATTTGTTTATCTTTGCAGCAAATATTATTTTTACTATGCTGGGTGACATCATCTTCTGGCTCGCTACTTGCCTGCGTCTAGCGTGTCCACTGCCTCGGACTTATCCTGAAGTAGGTGCAGGTTGGATAGCTCGGCACGCTGGCAACAATGACATCATCCGTCGTGCTCTTGTCATCCGGGGTTCCTAGAACCCAATATGGCTTGGCACGCGACTATGGGAAGAGCCCAGATGATAATTATGACCATATGTGGGACGCAACATGTGTCGACAGTCGACACCCTTGCGCCATTCCTTCTCCATGGCATGGCACGGCGGGCTGTGGTAGGGCGGCTGTTGTAGGTGCGAAAAACTTCAAATGACGCAAACATTCCAATCTTATTGGAACTGTTATGTTCGAGTCGCTTGGGGTGGAAACTTAAGGGCCATGGGGTCCAAATGCCCACTTAGTTTTCCCGAGACATTGCCAAGCGGTTGGTCGACTCTTTTCCGTGACCAGAGGGCTGGTCAATTCTTTGGCCAAAGAATCAGCTGTCAGCCTTTTCGCACTTTTTCTGTTGACAACGATGCGGACCAATTTTTTGATTTTTATGACTTAGTTTTAAGGGCCTACGTCCCATTCGGTAGCGTAACACGGTCAATTTATAAACTCTACTGCTCATTAACGGCTTGTCTTGAAGATTTGAAAAATATATGATTTTGCTATAAATTCATATAGATCATTTTGCCCGAAGTACTTTTTTTGTATGATTAATACTTTTGCTGTAAAAAAATAATTTCTAACACGCCATATTTTGGCTTCTATTCCATACTCCTACTAAACGGCTTCGTTATTTGGAAAAAAAATACACCGAAAAATAGATAGTTAGAGGTACCACAGAATCGCCGAAGTACAATTGTAAATTAATCAAAGGAATATCCCCATTTTGAGATAAAGGCTCAGAGAGGCCCTGCGCGGGCGCGGGCGGCAGTCGTGCTTTAGCATACAAACGGGAGATGAGGATACTATGGCCCTTAAGTTCCTAAATATTTTATTCGGTTTATAAATGACGGTAATTTTTACTACTCAATGAAAAGATACCCATTATATGAATTTAGAAACAAACCAATCTAAAAATACATAAAAACAAGAGATTACAGCATCTTTCCAAAGTCTAAATATAGAAGTTTCCGTAGGCTTACTTACACAAACACGTCGGTATTTTAAGTTCCCCCAAAAAGAAAAAAAATAACAACTTTTACGTCAGACCATACCTACTGTCCTTGCCTAACAAAATCTTGACCGTCACAATACGAAAAAACGTTTTATAAAATTAGACATTGTTCACTTCAAATAAAAAAAAAACCCAAACAAAAACAGACGCTAATAATATGTTTTTGTGGCAAAAAGAAGTATCTACCGTTGGAAATTACTAAAACAAGTCAACAAATTAATTACATTTGCACTTAGAAGTTTGACTTATCTGTTCGTTAACCTTATTTTACGTATATTACATTTTTTTTTACATAGTGTACATAGGGATAATCGTCGGTTGATGCTTCAGTTCATTAAAATTGTCTAACGGGCTTCTGTGAGTTGGCGCCTTCCAAACGCCCAAGAGAGGTATGTCAAAGATATAAAAAAATGGTATTTAGGCGACGCCATTTTTTTTTAACTGTCAAAATTATAGCCATTGCTACAGTTAGTGCTCATTATCCCGCTGCTCTTCCAAATTATTAGCACTGTTTATTTTTTTGTAATGCATGCATAATTAGTACCGATATATAAGTTAATGCTTTATGCACAAAAATCGCGATGTTTACAAAATCCAATGAATGAGCCATTCATATTAGGTTACATAAATACACAGATATTTTGATTCATAAGTACTGGGAATTATACTGATTTATGCAAATGTTCAATAGTCAGTAAAACAAGCCGTTTTAACTTCAATAAACAATAAAACCAGCACTATTATGTAATAAAATACAACTTTATGAATGTAGATATATATTTATCTACTGTACGTAGATACACTCACATAACTGGGTACATAAAACGATTGTGATGTTCCTCATAATTATATTTACATAATAATTATTTTAAACATGAGCAACAAAAAAAAAGTAGATATTGAAGTGAATTGTGAATGGTTTTTATATTGTAAAATAGGTTAGGGAAGATTGGCATTGCGGCCATTTCCACCAGCGGAGCTTAAAGTGATGTTAATAGAGACACAAAGCGTTTTGTGTGTTTCATATAACATCATGCCCGTATCCCTTGAAGGGTTAAGCAGAGGTGTACCCAAAGTAGGTACACCTACATTTTTTCCTAAGATTACGGAGGGTTTTTTAACTTAACATCACTCTTTTTTCCATAAAATTTGTATATAGGGGTGTACAAATTCCCCTCTTTTGGCATCAACAAGGCACTGTTCCAAACACCGGGCTGCTAAAAAGATTTTACTGTTATACTTCTACAGACCAAGAAACACTGCTCGATCTGGAAATAGAGTACAGAAATTGAACAATCACGTGTGGCCACCAGACAAAAGTGTTTGTAGCACACCAATGCCCTTCGGGTAACACAGGGAGCGTGATGTACGGTCACAAAAAGAGATAAGTAACCAGAAGCATCGGTTATAGTTGAGGTTTAGTGAGAAACCGATGACTGTTTTTGAATGAAATGTGTTAATTATGTTAGAAATGTTGAGATTTTATCAGTAAATAGGTACATAGTGTAGTTTACTTCGCAAGGATCCAAAGCTCCTCGTGGAGGCGATCGGCGGCGGTGGTCTCTCGCGTCCGGCCCTGGTGCAGGCCATGGTACGGAGCGAGAGTGAATGGTTAGCCGTCACCTCCTTCTGCGAAGCAGTAATGCTCGCAAAGAGGGAGGCGGCGCACGTGAGGGAGAGGCAGTATATGCGCCCTCACGGCCGTAGTCGCCGCGGGAGAAGCCCTGGGCGTCGGGAATCCCAGGCTGATTCCCGGCCACCGTAGGCGCGGGCTTGCGGACGGCGAGTAATGGGTAGCTCGCTGTCCGGTAAGGACCAAGCCCGGGTCGACGGCGCGTCGTGTTCCACGCGCGCCTCAAAGAGATGTCAGCACCAATAGGTGGGGTCCGCAAGGACCGATGCCTGCCAGGGGTGCGGGTTGTTCGAAAGAGATACCGCGGCCCCTGGCACACAGGCAACTGAGGGAACACGGGTGGGTTTTAGTCAGTAAAAGTCTGACACGCCCTCCCGCTCCACCCAGAGCGGGAGAAGTTATTTGATGATTTCCCACCCAAAAAAAAAAAAAAGGATCCAAAGCTGTTTTCTTATCTTAGACACTGACAAAATTATAAGGGAGTTGAGTCAGATCTATTTTACTGGGGACACCATGTTTCCGCTGCCAAAAGATGTATAATTGGTTTGCTCAACCAAGCGGACTCCTGGGATTTATTTAAAAACTGACAGGCGACAGGCAATTCGACAATCCGCCCCGACTTTTGCTTGAGCCAGCCCGCGCCGCTGTGCCTTAATTCGTCCTTAAATAATGATCACTCCGATCCAGTTGTCCCTTGCTGCCCTCTTCCAGCGACGCTCTAAGCCGATTCGAGGTTCGTACCTGATAGAGGGGGCCCTTAGCGTGTAGTCGCTTTAGTTTTAAGTTTTTAAGCTCTGGCTGGATCATCATCATCATCATCATATCAGCCGGAAGACGTCCACTGCTGGACATAGGCCTCCCCTAATTTGCGGGTGGCTTGCCATAATCGCCACGCTTGGCAGGCGGGTTAGCGATCGCAGTATGGTGGTAAAATGCATATAGAACGCTGCTGCCCATTCTCTAGTAAGTCCCTTAGTCGCCTCCTAGGACACCCACGGGAAGAGATGGGATGGTGCTATTATTTACGTCCGGCACCACACGGAACGGCTGGATACGTTATTTTATTATGGTAGCCACAGGCAAGTCTGGTTAAGCAGCCGACAGCAAACGAAAACGGGAATCTAAAAATTTTTCAATTTTCTTTAAAACATTTTCTGCTTTATTAAACAGCATCTGTATTGAAAATATGTAAATTTTATGTAATTGTTACATTTTCACACACACACACCAGACATAAATGTCCGTTTTTGACAAATATGTTGCATAGTTAGTTTTTAAATGGAGTCCCAGTTGAGATACCCTCCATAAATATGGCTCTGGTGAAATACCCACCATAAATAGGGTTCTGGTGAGATACCCACCATAAATAGTGCTCTGGTGAGATACCTAAGTTAAATAGGGTTCTGTGAGATACCCGGTATAAATAGGGCTCTGGTGAGATACCCACCATAAATAGTGCTCTGGTGAGATACCTAAGTTAAATAGGGTTCTGTGAGATACCCGGTATAAATAGGGCTCTGGTGAGATACCCACCATAAATAGTGCTCTGGTGAGATACCTAAGTTAAATAGGGTTCTGTGAGATACCCGGTATAAATAGGGCTCTGGTGAGATACCCACCATAAATAGTGCTCTGGTGAGATACTTAAGTTAAATAGGCTTCTGTGAGATACCCGGTATAAATAGGGCTCTGGTGAGATACCCACCATAAATAGGGCTCTGGTGACATACCCAACTTAAATAGGGTTCTGGTAAGATACCCACCATAAAGCTGTGTAGATTATGAAGTCGGTTGGACCATGGTTGCGCCTCCATGATGTTCCAGTATAAAATAGCTCTAGTACCACTTTTGTTTTCCACCACTCAAACAATGCTTATATGACCTCATTTTACTATGAAAAGTAAATATATTTGAACAAAACTTATTTATCTCGGGGCAATGTTTTTTGCCTATAAAGTTAAGTAAACCTCGGACATCTAGACTTCGTACTATTTACTGAGAGCAAAGAGTCATAAATATTTGCATTTATGTAATTTAATATTAACTTACAAAATGCTCTTGCATTACATTACATTTGTAATCCATTACCACATTAATTATGGAAGTTTCCTAGTGTTGTTTATTCAGTTAGTAGTAAAATTTTAAAGACATCGGAATAAAAACCGCAAAATAGTTTTGTTTTCGTTCTTAAATTCATAAAAATAGAATGGGACTTTTTGTTTTTTTCTTGTGGAAAACCCAAGATAAGAAACAACATATCCGCGCTATTTAAAATTATAATAAAAACCAGTTACATAATGACAAGCCTACCTTAATTGACTATTTATTATTTAAAAATTACGTATCTCTTTTTTATATCGTTTTGTATATTTTCACGACTTAACCAAAGATCAGGTATACACTGGAAAATCGAACCGGTAACATAGTTTTTTCGCAAAGGTTTTCCTAAAAACCAGCTTAGCTTATAAGTGGGACTGGGCCGGACACGTATGCGTCATGTCGAATGAGTCATGGGCCAATTCGACCACAATGGGGTCCCAGAAAACGTCCGGCGACCTCGAGGCAGACCCAGGACAAGATGGCGGAGGAGCTTGACGCCTAAAGATAGGATTGGTCCACACTAGTTCAAGACAGAGGAGTGGAAAGACGAAAAAGAGGCCTTGGTCCTGCTGTGGAACAAGATAGGCTAAAAATCCTACTTCCTACTGTATATACACTCGAGAGCAATGAATCCGGGTCACTTAAAGAATGTTAAAAATCTCGGAAACTAAAAATGATAGGTTAATGCAATAAATTGTATTTAATAGACAATGTAATACTCCTTAAATGAAAGTAAAAAAAATACGAGTCACCATACATTTTATTAACACAAAATTACATAAAGAAAAAAACTGCTGATCTCTCCTTAAAACAAAAATAGGAAACATGAAATTTTTGAACTTTATTACGATTTTCTTGAATTTTAATACTTCGTATTGCCTCCTCGTGCTTCCATTACTGCGTTTACGCGGTTTGGCATGCTGTACACCAAGTTCCTTATACGATTTTGGGGAATATTCTCCCATTCCTCTGTGAGAGCAATTTTGAGCTCACGAAGCGTGATTGGGGGAGGGTTTCGTTGTTTTACGCATCTGCCTAGCTCGTCCCAAGCATGCTCGATCGGGTTGATATCCGGGCTGCGCGCTGGCCACTCCATACGAGTAATGTTCATCTCTTGAAGGTAGTCATTCACAATCCTACCTGTATGAGGTCGGGCATTGTCATGCATAAATATAGCATCCTCACCTAAATTGACCATAAATGGACCAACGTGATCATTGAGGATTTCTTCCACATATCTTACGCTAGTTAAAGAGCCGTTTTCTATGATCACCAGCTCTGTGCGACTTTCAGAAGAAATTCCGGCCCACACAAGTACAGACCCACCACCGTAGGCTACTTTTTCTTCGATGCATGCTTGCTTGAATCTTTCCCCTGGTCTTCGATACACTCTGTGTCTTCCATCGTGCTTGTAGAGCATAAATTTTGATTCGTCGGAGAACATAACTTTTGACCAATCTTCAATACTCCAATTTACGTGGCTCTGGGCATATCTTAGTCTTGAAATACGATGCCCACGCTCCAGTTTAGGGCCGTTTGCAGGTCTAAGGGGTTTTAAGTTAGATTCAGCAAGCCGACGTCTTACTGTCAATGCACTTGGGTTACTTCCTCCGAGGCGTCGAAACTGATTTGTGAGTTCAGTTCCTGTGAGAAAGCGATTTCGAAGCATGGTGTTCACCAAGTATCGGTCTTCTCGTGCTGTGGTACACCTGGTTCTGCCCGTTCCTGGTCTGCGTAGGTTAGAACCAGTTTCTTCGTAACGTCGGAGAACTCTTTGTACTGTTGACAGCGACACACCGACAGTCCTGGCTGTATCGCGCTGACTCCGGCCGGTTTCCAGCATTGTAAGTATTCTGGTGCATTCTTCAGGCGTAAGCGACATAATTTCAGCTTGAATAATGAATATAGAGCACTATCAACATGGTTTATGTACCCACATAAATGACAGATTACAAACAAAAGCAAAACCAAATGCTGTAATTTCGTAGTTCCATCTTCGAAAGTGGCCCTTTTTCAAATTAGATTTTTTTATGATATAACTTTACAATAACTATGAAGTTTTAATACCTTCATTTAAGGAGTATTACATTGTCTATTAAATACAATTTATTGCATTAACCTAGCATTTTTAGTTTCCGAGATTTTTAGGATTCTTTAAGTGACCCGGATTCATTGCTCTCGAGTGTATATACATACATACATATACATATCTTACTATCCTACTAATATTATAAATGTGAAAGTTTGTATGTTTAGATATTTGGATATTTAGATGTTTGGATGTATGTTACTCAAAAACGCAACAACGGCTGAACGGATTTGGATGTAATTTGACACATAGATAGTTTGTAACCTAGAATAACACATAGGATACTTTTATCCCGGTAGTATGTTGCCGTAGGATGATTTCCAACTACCACGCGGGCGAAGCCGCTAGCAAAAGCTAGTACATAATAATTTCTTAGTGATTTTATCAAAGTTAAAGTCAAAGCATTTATTTAAAATAGGCACTTAAAAGGCACTTTTGAACGTCAACATTTACATTAAAATAGAATTGATTCTAGTCGCCCCTTCCAAAATGTAGTTTCGTATGGAGAAGAATGGGCAAGAAACTCCACCGTTTATCGTGTTCAAAACCCGTGTTTTGATTCGGAATTTATATTTTAAACTTCCCCAGACCCCACTTTACCTTTATTACTAACGTAAGTACATACCAAACACACCAGTGACATACCAAATAAATACTTAAGTTATTATTTATATAGCTTTTTTGTGTTTTTGTAACACATTCAAGTACCTAGTTAACGTTAACCCAATGTTGTGTGGTGTGTTATGTTTTCATTTGTCATTATTGATTTAGACATTAGATGACCCTTGTAAGTAAATGACTAATTCAATAGCTTTTGCCAGCGCCTGCGCCTGCGTGGGTTGAAGATATCTTATGTGTTAATCCAGTGTGCCAAATTTCATACAAATCTGTTCAGCCGTTTTCGCGTGATTGAGAAACAAACATCTAATCATAAAACTGTCATATTTATAATATTAGTTGGATCTAAGTTCAACTACCTCCGATTAATAAACGATAAATGAATTTATTTCTGCAAGTAGGTTTGTACAAACACTTCTACACGTCAATCATATTTGAAAAAAATAGATGAGGTCGGCAATATTAAATACAGTTATGTTATCTCGGCCCCGCAACTTTTGATACACTGTACTTAAGGCGGTGATTTCTTGAAAACGCTCATAAAGGTGGTTTTTTAAACCAGTGTATCTCCTTAACCGTATATAATTTTGAAAGCAAAATATATATATTTTCAAGTCTTTTTTGCATAGAGTGATGGAATTCAAAACATAATTAAATATACTTTAATGTATCAAAAAATCATCAAAGTCACCTCTTAATTATCTTTAAAACCAGTTCATCCCTTCAGTAACAATTATAATTACAATAAAAAATATACCATAAAATTCCAAATGCCAAACTACATCCAGTGATAGATTATTTATTATTAAATAGTTAATATCTAATTTTATACGATTTTATTTGTATTTTTACGTCAGTGCTTGCTCATTTATTATTCGAATTTATTACAACATATTTTAAAAAGTATCGGATTGCAATAAGAATTATTTTCGCTCATAACGATAATATTTAAAGTTACCAGGGACTTAATAATAATTCGCGGTATAGGTAAGATGAACGTATCTACAATAAAACAAAAAAGTAGTTTTTTTCTCATAAAACGGGTTACAATGTCGTCCTTTATGAAATGCCAAAACGACGTCACGGTATATTCAATATTTTACAAATTCCAAAACAACTTAATAGCGTAAAAACCACTTTCAACAGAACCAGAAAAGCGTATTACGAGTATCGCTAAATGTGTTTTAAATATATTGCTACTAGCTAGGGCTATAGAAACGTATTTGCATAAACAATATTTTAATAGTTAAATGATTGGTTATTTCACAATATCCATAAGAACCATATCGACGTAAAAGCTTAAACGTTATTTACGTTTTATTGGCACAAGCATTTTTATAAAATAAAACTAGCTTCCGCACGCGGCTTCGCCCGCGTGGAAGTCGGAAATTATCCCGCGGGAACGTACTACCTGAATAAAACGTATCCTATGTGTTAAACGTATCTATCTGTGTGCCAAATTTCATCCAAATCCGTTCGACCGTTTTTGCGTGATTGAGTAACAAACATCCATACATCTTCACAAACATTCACATATATAATATTAGTAGGATTATGGACCACACTGACGTATGTCAACTGAATTATAAAAAATACATAGTGTGTCTATGTAAGCTTATACAGGTCAAAATCAAAAGTATACATAGACAAAGTAATATAAACATTGATTTACAACAATACTTATTCAATAATTTTTTTTACAAAAATGTATTTAATAACCCATATAACCTGTCACTAATTACGCTAATTCTGGAGGAAGAACATAAACATTGTCTTGAGTCAATCACAGCGACCAACTATTTTTGTCATTATAGTCGTACATTCACAATGATTAACTTTTTCAAAGCTCTAATAGTACGCCAATATAATAATATATATTTTTCTTTAGTCAATTGTCTATTAACCCTATTAAAAAGCTGGTGAAGCTTGAAGAGGCGATTTTTCACAATATGTTTGCTCTCCTGTAAAATTATTATTATATTATTAGTATAAATATTGGACTTTACCGTATGTCGTTTCGTAGTTTTTTTTTTCGCCAAAACCTGTATCTATAGGTATCTAAAACAAGTCGAATGATAATGTCAATCAGATTAACGAGTATGACTAACAAAAAAACCCGACTAATACAAATTATTAGAATGCTAAAACGTGAGTAAAATGATTTCGAACGATTAAGCATACCTAGTATTTCTCTTAAAAATTCTGATTTATTTATGTTTTTTTTTGTTAACGGCGTCACCCACGTGGAGATTGAAACTTATCCCACGGGAACGTGCTACTGTGATAAAAAGTATCCTATGTGTTAATTCTGGTTAAAAACTAGGAGGAACTTAAAAACTGGTAGGTATGCCAAATTTCATCGAAAACCGTTGAGCCATTTTAGAGTGATTGAGTAACAAATAAACAAACTTTCACATAATTAATATAAGTAGGATTAACACGGTACACAACCAATTACATTAATTAACATAGAAACAATTATTACGTTGACAATAGTTAAAACTTATACTAACTACTTTTATAAATAATATAACGAAGTACATATTCCTTCTTTTGCTTTGTCCGCGGCTTATTCCGGGAACGTAATACCGGGAACGTAATACCGGGATAAAAAGTATCTTACGTCCTATCACCTAACGGTCATGGTCTATCCGTGTGCAGAATTTTATCGAAATCCGTTCAGCTGGAGCAGTGGTAGCCCTGTGAGGACGGTTGGCCCAGTGGGCAGATGTGGCCCAGTGGGCAGATGTGGCCCAGTGGACAGTGGTGGCGTGGCGGTAACGGCCGCAACTTACAAGTTGTAGGTCGTAGGTCAAACCCTTTTTGTTTTGAGCGTAGGAAGTCATCAAATAACTTCTCCCGCTCTGGGTGGAGCAGGAGGACATGTCAGACTTTTACTGACTAAAACCCACTCGTGTTCCCTCAGTTGCCTGTGGGCCAGGGGCCGCGGTGTCTCTTTCGAACAACCCGCACCCCTGCAGGCATCGGCCCTTACGGAACCCACCAGTTGGTGCTGACATCTCTTTGAGGCGCACGTGGAACACAACGCGCCGTCGACCCGGCTTGGTCCTTACCGGACAGCGAGCTACCCATTACTCGCCGCCCCCAAGCCCGCGCCTGCGGAGGCCGGGAATCAGCCTGGGATTCCCGACGCCCAGGGCGTCTCCTGCGGCGACTAGTACGCAAAATAAGCGCTTTGACGTGGAGTAGCGGACAACAGCCCGTTTTACCTATATTTACCTAAAGCCGCTGGGGCGCATATACTGCCTCTCCCTCACGTGCGCCGCCTCCCTCTTCGCGAGCATTACTGCTTCGCAGAAAGAGGTGACGGCTACCCATGCACTCTCGCTCCGTACCATGGCCTGGACCAGGGCTGGACGCGAGAGATCGCCGCCACCGATCGCCTCCACGAGAACCCTGACACTTAACTTTGTGTAAATTGTTTCATCACCACTGCTCTCAAAACGGTGACGAAAAAAATTGTGAAAAAATCGGCATGTCCTAGAACCAAAAAAAAGGTGAAGACACGTGAGTCATGTGACATCTACCAACCCGCACTGGGCCCGCTTGATGGATTGTAGCCCACTATCTCCCACAAAGAGGAGGCCTGTGTCCCAGCAGTGGGAACAGTATAGGTTAATTAGATGCTGTTCTGTCGTTAAGGCGTGACAAGGTGACCGACAGGCATCTGTATGCCTGTCTGCACAGAGTTACTTTTAAAGCACTATTACTTAGTATTAGAACATACATAATTTTGTTCCTTAAGGGAACAGAATCTGCAGCACGCAGCGCATCAGCCAATCGGTCAGCTACCGCGCCAAATTGCCGTCATTATTAAAATGGAACACCAACTTTTGACACTAAATCCTTGCCTATAAATCCTCTTTTTGTCCCCAGGTTAACACCAGCTCTGCTGGCTGTGGTGCTGTTCTACGCATACATCTGGGACAACATGTCCAGCGGTCCCATGTGGGGCACCTTCGTCACTAAGAACGCAGAAGTCTGTCAAGAGGGCTGGTGGTGGAACCTTATTTATGTGCAGAACTACTTCGGCTTTGAACATATGGTAGGTTTTGTAAAATGTATGATCGAGTGATGTGTGATGAGCCAAATTCTGGGCTGACTGTATTTAGATTGATATCGACAAGATATGAGGAAGGTATAAGATACATGGTATAAGGGAAATCGACGCGCTAACTGTTAGCGTGAGAGAATGTTTGTAACCGGATCAATAGTTCCGTAGATTAACCCCGACATACAAACTCACATACCTACATACCTCTTTATAACATTATTAGTATAGATTCGATAAAATTGACTTTGGAGTATTTAATCGTTCAGTAATTTGATGATTTAGCATTCACCCGATTACAGCATTGTTGTATTTTAAGCAAGGCCTTAGAAGCGTCGTTTCTTTACTATGCGACCCATGTAGCAGCTAGCTAGCATATTGCCAGAGATCATTATGACGAATTACATGACAGAGACATTTCTAGGTAAGAAAACCTCTCCAATCTTGAAGATTGACTATTTTTTCATCTAGCTTTAGGTGCTAGAAGACTTCTCGTTGAGTATTGACTTGATAGATGAAGAAGCTAAGGCCATATTGAAAAAACCAATCCCTATGCGTGATGAAAGCAGTCGTGGCTTAGTGGTAACGGCTGCGCATCGCAAATTGTGTGTGAGCCAAACTAAAGGAATAATTAATGGTCTTTCTGTGGTGTAAATCCTTCATTGGCGACTTATTCTTTCTCCATTATTATGTCAAAATGTCAGATTTTTCCTTACAAGTTTTTCTCAATTTTCAGTGTGCACCCCAAACCCATCAGCTGGCCTTAGACATGCAGCTCACGATCCTCGGCTGCATACTAGTATGGCTGATGCAGGCCAAAAAGGGGCTTTACAAGATCCTTGTTCCAGGACTGCATGTCTTCGCAGCGTATTCACGATACACCACAGTGCGAAACCATCGGTTGACCATGCTGGCTTATCACGGAGTCAGGTGATTATTTTTCTTTATTCAATGTTTAAAAAATAACACACCTGACGATTTGGACTAGTTCCGGCCGATTGGCCCGAAAACATGAACAACTTTTACGGTAGGACCAACCTTAGAAAAATAAACCAGCTGCTGCTTACATTTTTTAATTTATTTCAATTATGAAGTACACAGGAAAATAAGAATGAGTAGGTACTTTACGCCATCAAATGTCATTTCTTTGGTATTATTCGTCCAGTCGTTAACCTCTTTTATAAGTTCTGAGTGGAGCTGTTTGATTTCTGACAAATGCTGCTTGCACCTAATCCGTGTAGTTCTTTCCTCATAAGACCATTTCAGACACCAATCTACTTGGTACTCACATGATCTGACGAAGATTGTGTCTGGGCTTTACAAGAGACTGTGACCTGTGAGAGTAATTCTGCCTTTCTTCTCAGAGTAGTCAGATATGAAACGCCGACCTCATCTAGTTTTTTTTTAAGTAGGTATGATTTACGTGAAAAAGTATTTGTACAAACCTACTTACGGAAATGAAATAAAGAGAGTGTTCAACAATTATGTTTGCATAACTCCACAAAATGTTGGGAATAGTTGATTTTTATTTGCGATTTCAAGGTTCTTCGCTCAGTAAAAGTGGTATAATGATGAGAACAATGACCCTTTATGAGGTTTTCACTTATTTATTATACTATACTACTACATATTTGATTACACCTTGTATATTGGCAAACTAGCGTTAAATGCCTTTTTATGTCAGATTTATTTAGTAACGCATTTAATTTAATCCTTAAGATTACCAACGAGATATGTACATTACAATTATCTTTTACAATAATAAAACTTGAGTAATAAAAACGTTATCCTGTAATTCACACTCAATTACAGATAACCACAGCACATTATCGAGTGCACCTGCCCAGAATACAGATTTTAATTAAGAATACATAAAAAAATCAATATACATGCTCTTATACAAGATTTACGTGCTATTATATAATATTAATTGCATCAATACAATACAATAAAACCAAGCATTAACTTGATTTTCAATATTATGTCTGACTGACTGAATGAATGAATAGGTATTTAAAAATTCATTCTGTCTGATAGGCGGATGGCTCAGACTGAGGCATGCGTCACATGTATGGCTTACCAAGCACATGTTTCGCACTGTCTGGACACACCTTAAGTTCAAGTTTGCAATACCGCGCACTGGATTCTAAACTCTCTGTGTTGAGCCGAGCATTGAGAATCCAATAGAATACAACCCAGCGCATCGAAAAAGATTTCCAACTCTCAGCGCTAAGCAGCGGCAGCGCATTGAAAATCTAGTGCACGAACAAATCCCGTCGTGATATTTATACGACCATGCGAACGTGTACTAAGCAGGAACCGAACTACCGGTATTTTTTATAACGTTACCAATTACCGTTATGTTAATGATAATAATACCGGTACCCAAAGTCAGTTAACGTTATCTATTTACCAGTATTCGTATCGGTAAAAGTATTAATTCTTATACCGGTAATTTATACGTCTATCTCTTTCTAACTATGTCGGTGGGGAGTCCAGCATCTTTCGGTGTGTACCCAGAAACAATATTATTAGGTCTTTACCTATGAAATTGCCGTTTTGTATGAAAAAATTTAAACGAATTTTTTTCATGTATTTTTTATTTGTATTAATCGAAGTAATCACCCATGCAATCAATGCATCTTTGCCATCGCAGTGGCAGTTTATTGATGCCCTTCTTAAAGAAATCAGCTGGACGGGAGGCAACAAATTCTTCAAAGGCATTTTGTACTGCCTCTCGGGTATTGAATTTTTTTCCCGCCAAGAAGTTATCCAAATTCTGGAAAAAGTAGTAGTCTGTAGGCGCAAGGTCTGGTGAGTAGGGCGGATGATGGAGAGCTTCCAACCCCAGTTCTTGCAACTTGGAGACCGTCTGCTGTGCAGTATGAGGTCACGCGTTGTCGTGCAGGAGCAGCGGAGACGAGCGATTGACCAATGCTGGTTGGAGATGTGCCAGCTTCTCCATCATTGTGTTCAGTTCTTCACAGTACACATCTGCAGTAATGCTCACCCCGTTTGGTAAGAAGCTGTGATGAATCACACCGGCGCTAGACCACCAAACAGTGACCATCACTTTTCTAGGGGTAAGTTTTCGTTTAGGGCATTGTTTAGGTGCTGAACCAGGATCCAACCAACTTGCTGAGCGCTTGCGGTTATCAAACAGAATCCATTTTTCATCGCAGGTAACAATGCGGTTCAAAATTCCTTCATTTGTGTGTCTGTTGAGCAGTGCAAGGCACGTCTCGACGCGTACTTCGCGCTGACGATCATTGAGTTCGTGGGGCACCCATTTGTCAAGCTTTTTTACCTTGCCAATTTGACGCAAATGGACCAATATTGTTTTGACGCTAACGTCGAAAGCTGCTGCTAATTCAGCCGTAGATTGTGTATCATCAGCTTCCACAATCGCCTTTAATTCGTCATTGTCGACCAAAGTCTTCGGACGACCGCGAGGTTCATTTTTCAGGTCGAAATTTCCAGAACGGAAGCGAGCAAACCAATAACAGGTGGTGCGTTGGTTTGTAGTGTTAGCTCCGTAAACGTCGTTGATGTTGCGTGCCGCTTGTGCCGCGTTGCTGCCACGACGGTACTCATATTCCATAATTACTCGAATTTTTAACGTATCCATGATGACGAAAAAGATTGAAATGCGATGAAAATGTAACACTAATCAATAAACAAATGACTACTTTTGGAAAAAAAATCCATGTTTTTAAAATAAAATTAATTAGAAATTAGAATTCTTACCCAAACAAAAATTATTTTGATTTGAAATGGCCAGTACTGCAAAACGGCAATTTCATAGGTAAAGACCTAATATATACACGCCGAACGTGCGACTACCTTCGGCGTGTACACAACATTGTTTCTGTAATGCAGAAAATTATAATAAACAGTGTGGCCTATCAACGCGAAAACTGAAACCATGAAAGACTATCTTCGGCGTGAATACAATATTATACATACAATATTGTTTCTATGCTGCAGAAGATTATAATAAACAGGGTGACAGGGCCATCAACGCGAAAACAGAAACCATAAATGACTACCTTCGGCATGTATACAATATTGGTGTCGATACTCTCATACACCGAACTAAACTAAATAAGTGATAGTTTAGTTAGTTAGTTTGTTTAATGTGAAGTAGAAGGACGGACCCGTTTTGGGGGGACTGCCTTATGTAATTTTAATAATAATTTATTTTATCAATATTTTTTTTACGTTTAAAAAGTGCTGACACTCAGCAAAAAAATCTCTAAATTAAAAATTAATTTTTCCACAACTGAAATCGTATTTGAAAATCGTGACTCCACGTGGTATTTTTTTTTCGCAACGTGGTACTTGTGTTTGCCCTATCTCATGTTTTTTTTCAGAGCCCCAACCACGCAGGTGGGACAGCCTCGATGTGTTTTATATGGGTTATTCCACTTTTCTGATGGAAAATATTAAAATAATTTCCTAAATAATTTTCATTATTTTTGCGATACACCATTTTCGAGATATAAGCCAAAGAAAAAAAAGATAAAGTACTGTTTTTGCACCTGATGTCGAGGTGTTGGTGTGATTTATAGTTCATGACAACTAACTTTTAACTACTAGATTTAGTTAGACAATCAAAATTTTAGGTTAAAAACGTCAAATTCAGAATAGCAAAATTTCCATTTTCATTAAATTTGTATTATCTTAGTGCTGTCATACTAAAATGTGTCACTTTAGTCAATTTCAGAATGGAAAATCGTCGTGTGACAAGAATAATCAAAATGTTGGTGATTTTTAGTCTAACTTTAGAGGCATTTATGACAAAAGAATGCACCAATGTTTCTGTGTTGCAAAAAATGATAAAAAACAGGGTGGCTGAAATTGAAAAAAATAATAATACTCAAATTAGCTGCGACCGAATATTTCTATAAAACGAGATATTCCTGTCTCCAAAAAGGTATAGTCACCCACATGTTTCTGGATACAATAAAATTGACCTTGACAGCGCTTTTATGAGGCACGTAAGATATGAGAAAGGTTTTAATATTGTATCCAGAAATGTATGGCTGACTGTATATACGGCTACACATCAAGCTATATATTTCCAGTTTACGCTGATCTCGTCCTGTACGGAAACCCTATACAATGCGAAATCAGCTAACACTGGAAATGTATAATAGCTCGATGTCTAGCCGTGTTTACCTACTTATAGACATAACACTAGTTAAAAAGTAACAATATAGTTATAATAATACGGTTTAAGTTGAAAGGATGAAACTTCTTTCGGCCCAAAGTATTTTTCACACAAACAAAAAGTTGATAA
Source organism: Antitype chi (assembly GCA_947359405.1). Lineage (NCBI taxonomy): Eukaryota > Metazoa > Arthropoda > Insecta > Lepidoptera > Noctuidae > Antitype > Antitype chi. Next base: position 17,710,040 of record OX375817.1, on the reverse strand, counting down.
ATCAAAGGCAGTAGACGTAGGTAAGATCGGTGTACGCGAAGCTATGTTTGTGTGCTGTATGATTATGAAATGAAATATGCGCGAGCCGGAGTTTTATCGTATTCGTATCTTTCCGATGGTCGTAACATACATTGTTGCCGCTCCGCTTAAAAGAGCCGAACGCATGGCGCGTGAGGCACTTCATTCGGTTTGGCAACGTCGCACAAAATGTTGCTTCTTGTTAGATTTTAGCGAAATAACAATATTGGTAACGCTATTTAAATACCGTTAAATCCTATAATTTAACGGTAATTTTAACGGAACGGCACGAAATGTTTTGGTAGTTTTTCCGGTATTTTATTGGTGACGGTAACCGTCCCTGGTACTAAGTGCTTCGCTACTCGTGGAGGACTTCAGTGTACCCCAAGCATGTGTTATTATATCTAATCATTCATTTTATGAAGTAAAGTCAGGAAAATTACTTGTTAATCAAAGTGACTACCAACTTAAATTATGTGTATATTCAAATCACAACAGTCACTCTTTGACAGGCAGTAGTGTGAAATAACTACAGCACGGCAATTTGCTTAGCAATTAATTTCCTTAGCTATACCTTACCCATAAAAATAAACTTGTTATGATTGACCATCTCGACCTGTCATTAAGTCTTTTACATAAGTAATTATTAAGTTGAGTGTTATTGATTGACTCTTAACGTCAATAATTTCCCTGTAAATTATTTAAGTAGGTACACACCACGGCTACACATCAAGCTATACATTCCCAGTATAAGCTAATCTCGCATTGTATCGGATTTCCGTACAGTGCGAGATCAGCGTAAACTGGAATAGTAAAGCTTGATGTGTAGCCGTGTGTACTAGCGAGTACATCTACGGTAACTATAAAATAATTTTCCGTAGTAATGTAGTACTAGGATAAAAGAAAAAGTTCTCAAAAGTAAAATATTTTTATTTCCTTTTTACACGCTTTATATTAGCTTCACTTGTATGTTTGTTTGTATGTTTGTATGTAACCAACTCCTTTGAGCGCGATTTTGACCCACTTTAAACGGTCAGATTTCATTGAAACTTTGTAAACTTGTCGAGGACCGATGACAATTCAATAATTTAAAAAAAAATTGAGAAAAAAAAAACACGTTTTTGTAGTTAGCAGAACTAAAAAATAGAAAATAAATAATAGTTTAAAAAACTAAAAAACACGCTTTAAAAACCAAACTAAAAAAGGAGAAAATAATTTAATTCAATTAAAAAGCGTGGGGTGCTTGACATTAATTGATTATAAAAATACCTCAAAAAGTACCCCACGCTTTTTAATTGAATTAAATTATTTTCTCCTTTTTTAGTTTGGTTTTTAAAGCGTGTTTTTAGTTTTTTAAACTATTATTTTTTATATTGCTTCCAAGAACCTTTTGATTCATCCTCATACATTGGTTATGTACGGAGATTTCATAAAACGTTACAGACTTTTTAATTAGAGAACATCTCGCCTGAATTCCCCGAAGGACTAGGCAGAGGTGGATAGTAAACCCATATTTCGCCAGTTAGGTTTCAGTCCCATGGGGCGAGCCCACTACCATCAACCGTCCGTTTTGGTTGACTGGTACAGAATGCCTAAGGCATTAAGTCCGCCTTTGTACCTTTTTTGTGTGCGAGAAGTTTAAATAAATAAATAAATCAACCGGACACAAATCCAGACCCAGAATTTTTAAATGTGTCTATTACGTTATGTTATGTCATGATATTTAGTTTCATCTATTCAAAAATTTATGAATAGTTTTTGCTGAAATTACATCCTAATTATAATCCGTGTTTGCAATAATTTGGACGAGTAAACATCAACATATTAGTGGCACTTAATTTTATTTGTTTTGTACATTTTGCATTGAAACAAGTATCAATACATTATTTACAATAATGTCAAGTTAATCCGTTTCACAAATGTTTGTTGATAATTTATCGTGAATACTGAAATAATGAAACTGTAAATTCAGCCTCAAAAGGTATACACGAACAAACATTCATTTGATCGTCTAAATTTTTGTTTCATAAAATATACATCATTTCATTACCTACACTCTGATTTTTAAAACTGGAATAAAATTACAGCTGCGTTCGATCGTTTTTTGTCTACCCGACTGATGCTATAATAACGTCATTTTGCTCCAGCAAATTGAAAGTCAGAGTATAGGCAGACAGCTGTCCTACCGGGGAGTTGGTTGCTCCACTTCTTCTTCCCAGCTAAAGAGTTTGGAGGACTGTCTTATGTCACTCTGACGTTCAAATTGTGCTGATTCTCAGCCTAGTTTGAACAAATGAGTTTTGATTGTATCAATTTCTGGTCTTTTTCTTTGGGTGGGAAATCATCAAATAACTTCTCCCGCTCTGGGTGGAGCAGGAGGGCGTGTCAGACTTTTACTGACTAAAACCCACCCGTGTTCCCTCAGTTGCCTATGTACCAGGGGCTGCGGTATCTCTTTCGAACAACCCGCACCTGTAGCAGGCATCGGCCTTTGCGGACCTCAAAAGGATCAATTTTAGGGTTAAGAAAAGCGTTATAGGGTTTTTACGTCAGAAATTTCTCAGTAGCAGCCTGGAGTCTGGATTTGCGCCCAATTGATGGCAATAGGTTCGCCCCAATTACCAAGTCCCATGTAATTGGGGAATCCCATGTTATTAGTCCCAGGGACATAAACGTAACCGGCGAAACGTAGTAGTACTGTAGGTATACCTCTGCCCAAACATTCAGAGAAAGCAGACGTAATATAATGTTATAAACTCGATCAAGTCGGTAAAAAAAACTTTTTCCAAAAAAAAAAACCGACTTTCGGATAAACACTACAATGTGAAAAATAACTTTAATTTCGGAAGTCGGTGACTTTGGATATGTATTTTAATTTTTTGTCACCACCTTCCGAAACTCAAGTTATTTTTCATTTTGTAGTGTTTTTCCGGAAGTCGGTTGCTTTTTTTTTAATTTTTAACTTTTTAGTTATAATACCCACCCAACACCAATTCGAAATTTCATCATCTTTGTGGTCAAAACAATGCATATTTATGCGATAGCAGCAATCGCGGTTGATTTACTGTAATTTTTTGAAGAGTTCAGTTGTCTGTCTCCGAAATGCATCGTCAGATCTTTATGAAATTAAAATAGGACCACACGGAAAGCACCAGCTTTTTTGAAGTCGGTTAACAAAGCACGCTCTAACATTCTTCCAACATAATACCGTAGTTAAAACTCAAGCCCCGTTTAACTTTTGAACGCTTCCTTGAACTTGTTTACAAAACCTTAATACTTTAACATGAACACTTTACAAGTTAAAGCAACTAAGTTGTCAGAGTAATTTTAAGTCCGTCATGTTTTCAGTGTAAGTCAGCTGTACCGGACGGCACGTTTGAGCTACACCTCGGTGCTGCATCGTTCTACTCCGTACTTGGTTGGTCTAAGTTTGGGACTGGCTTTGAAGAAACCTGTGGAACATGGCAAGGTGAGATGTTTTGAGGAAATAATTTTTAACCATTTCTGCATACACACATATAAACAGATAAGAAAAACCGAGCGGAAAAATGCGTACAAAGGTGATTCCCGCATATTTCTACAGAAAACTCTTCCAGCACATCTGCGATAAAGCAACTTCCCACAGCTGAGAGACAGGCCTGTTCTCTGTGTGTGTGACTGGGGACCGTCTCCACCACTCGGGCGGGCGCAATGTGGACTGATAGATGTCACATGTCTTCCTATTTTTGGTTCAAGGGCACGCCAGTTTCATGCATAATATCTGTAACCGTTTTGAGAGCAGTAGTGATTAAATACATACTTTCCTGCCTAGGTTTAAACCCACGATCTATGACACGTAAGTCGAGGCCATAACCACTGGTCTACCACTGCTCTAAAAAAAAATCGAATTAAAAAAAACACAGTAATCTTGGTAGGTTACTGTGAAATTAAAATTTTCTTACGACTTTGCAGTGTAGAAATAGGTGTCTGCTAGCCAAAGTTCTTCTGATGCTCAACAGAATCGGAAAACTAAGCTAATAAGATATAATTTCCAAGTAATTGTTTTTTGTATTGTTTGTTGTATTCTATCAATACAGAGTAAACGTTAGCGTTTTCGGGAAAACTATGGAAAGGACTAAGTCAAAATTAATATTGTACCTACAATGGTTGATCTTATCACACTTGGCGATCTTTGAAATATTATGACAATAAACTGCATATTAAATCTAATTGGTTTGTATTAACAAAGCAAGAGCAAGTTAAAATAAACTTAATACCCAATATTTTCCACAGTGTGTACTTAGGTGGTACTTGACTTGTTTATGTGATTATTGTGGACCCTGTCTGGCATAGCAAACTGGCGAGAAGAAGTTTTGAAATCACTTAAATTGGCCATAATGTCCCTAGAATCTTATCTTTTTCTTTATTTAAACATAAGATTTGTACCTACACAACAATTATAAAAAGTCAAAGTTCAGCTGCTGTCAACTTAATTGCAGAAATAGTAGTTACTGATTAAAACACAAATTGCACCGTTGATGATAATTGTGGTTGATGACAAACATGATACAGCACCACACTATAATATTAAAAGTCCAATAATTTTAGTTCTAAATGCTAAAATGTTACTGCAGTAATTATGAACTGCGTTTAAAACAATCGTATAGGTACACGTAATAACAGCTTCAAAATTAAAAGTACCCGAAGAATTCATTTTATACATCTATATCTATACGAATTATTAAAATTGAAGTGTCTGTTTTTAATTTAAATATAACAGCTTTTTACTAAATGTACCTACTCAGACGAAAAAAAAATCTTTTTGTTCCGGTTTAGATATATAGATCCGGATAGATCGATTTAGACACTGGTAGATAGGCTGATGTTAAAGTAATAAATAACTTTTGTCTCGGTAAAACGTTCCCCGAGGGATACATCCTGACATCCACGTGCGCGATACCACAGGCAGAGCTAAAGTTGTGTTGATTTCTTTTTACAATAGTAATCTTGTTTTACAAAATGCTGTTTATCTTACAGTTCATCCTCACCATTGGTTGGCTGTCCAGCATAGCGCTGTGGTGCCTTGTCTGGTGGGCTGGTATTGACGCCGGCTTTCTCCAGTATCGATACAGCGCATCCTTCGCTGCCCAGTATGCTTCGCTTGCACCTATAGCGTCTGCCCTCGCTATTGCATGGGTCATTTATGCTGTGCATAGCAGTAATGGTAAGAATTTGAAGCCATAACTTAGTATTTATTTTCCCGATAAGTGCAGTGTGTGATTCATAATTATTATGGTTGTAGCGTATCTAAATAATTGTCTTTTAATTTACCGTGACAAATATGTTTGTGCATCCACTCTAATGGTTGTTTTGTTCTGCAGGTTTCCTGTCACGTTTCTTGTGCTGCCGTCCTTTGGTGCTGATCAGCCGTCTCTCTTACGCTATTTACCTCACACAATTTATTGTGTATATTACAAACGTCTCTACTGTCAAGACTTCTAGGGAATTCACTTTGATATCTATGGTAAGAATGTTAATGATATGACTCAACAAGACCCGGCCATTAACTGGATGAATAAATTACTTATACTATTTGTATATTCATATTACAGATAGATGCCCAAGAAATAATTGCAATACTACTATCATCAATCCTTCTGACGTTAACGTTTGTCTTACCAATGCAAAATCTTCACAAAGTCTTCAGTTTGTCATCAAGATCCAGCGGTTCAGATGACGCTAAGGAATCAGAAGACGCTGTACAAGAAAAGGAAGAAAATAAAGAAGAGGAAGAAGTTATAGAAGTACCACAAATGAGGAGCAGACAACACCTGATAGCACATCGAGAAGTGTTAGAAGAAATTCCTGAAACAGAAGTAGAGTATGAAGCACAAAGAGAAAATGAAGGACTTGGAGAAATTTTAGAGGAGGAGGAAGAAGATGAAGTTGGTGAAGAATCTGTTGGAAATAATGACGATGACTTGGAAATAATCGAGGAAGAAGGCGGGGAAGATGAGGAAGATGAAGCGTGGTTGGAAAGAGAACACTATGTGCGAAGAAGGTCACAATCTAGAGAGGATGACCACGATGCTGACGAATGGGAGTGGACTGCGAATGGTAATCGCAATGGAGCTCAATATTATCGATACTCAAGGTAGCGTTGTTTATCTGTTAAATTAAATTATCTTTTTGAGTTTTTGCTCTTGTTTAATTTCATACTTACACAAAATAACTTGTGTTATATCAAAGAAACAAATATTGTTGCGTCTAGAAAATTATAATTCAAATTTTTGTTCTAACTACTTACTTAAATCAAATGCGTGAAATTCTAAAAGAATTATTTTATCTTATGGTAATTAAATCAATCAAGACGGTTATGGAATTAAACCTATTCAAATGCGCCCCAAAAGCTTAAAATTACAGCATTTAGGTAATCCAAAGTTACCCTTTTTTTTTCTGTTAGGTATTTAATCGATTAGAATATTTTCGCCTAAACTCCACATAAAAGTATCAAAAATTCCGATACGGGTATAAAAAATTGAATCCGGTTATTAAAGTATTTGAAGGTTAGATCCGCAAACTTATGTAAAGTTTATGAGAATTATTTTACCTCGTCTTATATTTTCCTAACATTTCAGCATTTTCTTAAAACTGCTACGGTATATAGCAAATGATTTTAGAAGTACCTACTTATTCATATTTTTACATAAATAATCGGACAATTATGTAACAGATTTGCCCGTAATCTGGTTACATGTGTTTGTTATGCTAAACCACCAAGTTAGCTAAATGAAACAGTTTAGTGAATAGGTATATGATCGAGTAAGCAAAATGCAACGAAGCAAAGCAAGTATGTTACAAAACTGTACTGAATGATAATGATAAAACATAACCTGGCGATCTCGCGTGCACCAAACCCTAAATTAATTACCTGCATAGAATAACGCATGACCTAAAATAAAAACCAAGTCGAACCATCCAAAACCAAAAGATAATCAACCACCGATCTAAACGATCTAAAACAATGAAGTTATTACAATATTAAAAAGGCGACAGAACCCATTGCGAGGACTCAATTCAATGATCGAAGCCTCAGTAGCCTCAGTATTGCTAGAGCCTGCGCGCGCGCTCGTCATGTTTTCCGCGGCGATTTTCCTAGTCGCGTGCGCGGCAACTGCCGCCATTGATCCGAAAACTTTGAACACTACGTTATTGAACAAGGAAGTGCTACAGAAACTATCACCTTTATTAAATTCTAACAGGACTCTAAATGAGAGAGAATTAGCACTGTTTAACAGGACTGTTCAAAATTTGGGAGTGGACAAGGAGTTAGTGGCCAGGTTGACTGATTTAGTTAGGAATAATACGATTCAGAAAGAGGCTGAATCGAAAGTTAATAGAGAAGCAAAAACTTCTTCATATGATGCTTATGGAGATGAAATAGGCAACAGGGATGGGTCAGTCAGGCATGTTGAAGAGTCCCCTGATTACGCATCTTCAGTTGTGTTGGCTAGTGATCTGCTGTCCTTAACTAGTGCTGTAGCTAGCGTGAAGGAGACAACATGCAGGGAACATGGATACAAGTTCCTTGATGGATTGATCATGAATAAGAGATGGGCGCTAAAAAGTAAGTACTTACTGCATTAATTTATTAAACTACGTTTGTTTTGAATTTGTTAAAAACGATGCCGAAGTGAATGTAATGATAGCTGTCTCAGCGATTGCAGGAATGCATCAATTTTATAGTGTTTGCAGTTTTGATGTGTATTTGTTTATGAAGTTTTTTTCCTATTCTGTATATTTAAACTGTTTCAAACAGTTAATGTTTATAAAGGTTAAAGGATAGACCTTCCACTGTAGACTACTACGCACGATCTTGGGAAAACTACTTTTCCTCATTACCGTTTTCCTTTATAACCAAAATCGCCTTGAAATTACATAATTTTAAATTGAATCATAGTGTTTCTTAGATTCCGTGTTTATGTAAAGTTGAAAAAAAAATTAATATATTTTATTACACTTTTGCCTCCTCGGTAATTTATGATTATGTTTGAAATAATAACACGTTTTACTACGATGGTTACTTTATTGTTATGTTACCGGTTTTGTTCATAAAACAGAAATAAATTAAACGATGCTAGGAAGCAACTGGCTCGAATTCTTCACGACAGACCTAAAGAATAATATATTATATTTTTAGGTCCACTTTTAAGAAAAAATAATAAAAAAAACGTTGTAACATTATTAGTTATCTTTAAAGGATCTGTTGGAAATAATAAAACCATCTACGTATTATGCTTTCTATCGAAATTATGAGCGAATCCAATTTAGTTAAGCTTTACTAATTATAGGTATTATTGAAAACACGTTAGTTTACGGTGCAGATTCTAGCGGTAGACGATGAGCTAGCTTAGCTAAAATTCATCTCTTAGCATGCAGTGTGGCATGCGCTTTAGGCTCATGCATATATAATTCCAGTCAAATTCTCTGTTAGTCAGTTCTATAAAAAAAAACCCTTCCATAGTTTATTTTAATGCAGTAATAATTTTAACGGCTTATTAGTCGATTTGTACGAATTTACTCGCCTGAAACATGCAAATCGAACGTATTTTCGTTTTTCTGTAGGCTACTCCCCCGTAGTACTTTATTTGTGGGTGAATCGTTAGCTCCAAAAATATGTATTAGGTATTAGGCAATTGGCACGTTTTTAACTTCTACACATATAATAAAATTGTAACAGGCCGATGTCTGTACATTAAAGATATTGAAGAAAAAATAGTATGGGGGTCTTTATTAGAGCAACAGAAGCCAAAACAACGGTTTTTAGAATTTTTGTCTGTCTGTATGTTTGTTACCGCATCACGCAAAAACCACTGCATGGAATTGAATGCAGTTTTCAATGATGTATTCCGAGAGGTCTAACTTAAAAAATAGGCTATATAATAGCAAAAAAAATGATTATCTATATGATTCTAAAGTCCACGCGTATGAAGTCGCGGGCAAAAGCTAGTTAAACAATATAGTTAAAATTGTATTTTTCTTACTAGATATAATAGTAGAAAGTCCAACTAATGTTATTACTTTATTGCCTAAAATTGAAAACGCGCCAATTGCCGTATAGGTATTTGCCCACAAATAAATAGACTTCGTCTTCGTCGAGTCGTCTCCAGAAAAAAATACATTATTCAGAAGTGTCGATTCGCTCGCCTCAAGCAAGTAAATTCGTGCGAATCAGGTAATAAGCCATTTTTATGGGTTGATTTTCGCAATGTAACTTAAATTACTACGTCCCGTTTGGTAGCGTAACACGGTCACTTTATGAACCCTACTGCTCATTAACGGCTTGTCTTGAAGATTTGAAAAATATATGATTTTGCTATAGATTCATATAGATCATTTTGCCCGAAGTACTTTTTTTGTATGGTTAATACTTTTGCTGTAAAAAATATTTTCCAACACGCAATATTTTGGCTTCTATTCCATACTCCTACTAAACGGCTTCGTTATTTGGAAAAAAAAATACACTGAAAAATAGATAGTTAGAGGTACCACAGAATCGCCGAAGCACAATTGTAAATTAATCAAAGGAATATCCCCATTTTGAGATAAAGGCTCAGAGGTGCCCTGCGCGGGCGCGGGCGGCAGTCGTGCTTTAGCATACAAACGGGAGATGAGGATACTATGGGCCTTAACAAAACACTAAAAAAGGCATGTGAAATCAGTGCATCACGTATTTAAATCCAGATGCATTGTGCTATTCTTGTACAGACATTGCAATGCATAAATTAGATTTACTTGAAGGTGCTAACAGTGATTTCTATAAGTAATGCATCACAAATAGCCGGTTAAAATTACCAGACATGGTTAAAAGGTGACGTAATGAAGTCAAAGTTTAAGCATGAACTTGATATTATAACGATACAAATTGTCTACTAAAATACGTCACATATTGATTAGCATATTAAATTGATGATGGCAGTTACAAGGATTCGGCAAAGGGGACTGACACAGTTCATGGTTACGGCTAGGTACATCAGCAGAGAACGTAAAAATATCGCGGTGGGATTTTATCGCGCAATGGATTTCCTACTCTCTGTGTTAAACCGAGCGTTGAGAATCCAACGGAGTGCTCCACAGCTCGGCGAAAAAACACACTGTTTGATTTTTAACTCTCAGCGCTAAGCAGTGCCTTTTTTGTGGGTGGGAAATCATCAATAACTTCATCCGCTCTGGGTGGAGCAGGAGGGCGTGTCAGACTTTTACTGACTAAAACTCACCCGTGTTCCCTCAGTCGCCTGTGTGCCAGGGGCCACGGTATCTCTTTCGAACAACCCGCACCCCTGGCAGAAGCAGTGCCTTGAAGATCTAGTGCGCGGAAAAATCCCATCGCTATATTATGACGTCTCGTCTGTGCGAACGTGGTCTGTCTGTGCGAATCAGTCATTTTCTACGACAAAAATTTAGATACACTGATTGCTGCAGGAATATTAAGTATCAATGATCACTAAATTTTTTGTGGTCTGAATATCGGTTGCATTTTGCATTTACACGCATCAAACTGTCTGCCAATTTCGAAATTATCACGATTTTATTAATCAGTATTGTTAGATTTACGAATGTATTAGGATATGGATTTAAGATTGAAAGTAATTAGGTTTTCTGAGCTACTTAAAGGCGAAGCATCAAAAACCGTTAAATGGGAGAAGCGCCCGGAAACCCATTGAATGACTATTTTATTAAAAAGGCATTCAATGGGATGATATATTATGAACTTAGTGGTGATTTTAATTATTGGTAATCTGTAAACATGGCGTTACGGTTGCGAATCATTATGTTGTTCAACATGCAGCCTGACTGAAATTGCTAAAAACCGAAGTTTGAGTTTCAAGAATATTCGTTTATTAACCAATAAAGGTCAACATTCTTTGATATGTTTACTTTATTTCAAAAGAGAATCTAAAGGTCTCCCTTAGATATAAAAATAGCCTGCTCAGCTACTTCCAAGCCCTTACTAAGGAAGGTTCCCTTTTCTGCTGATCAATCATTTTGGCAAGTTAATTTATCCGGGATTAGAGATAAATTGGTCGACTTATGTGGACCAGTTCTCCATCGACGTCACTAAGGCCTTTTGTGGCCCCTGCCGAATGCAATATTTTTCAAATAGTTTTTTTGTTCAAATATTTCGTTATTCTTTGTTTTTGTTACGCTAGTGGCTGAAATGTGGATGTTTAAGGACATTCACTTTTCTTCTTCGTAACAATCTTGTCAGAGAGGCTGTGGTCCTCATGAATTTTCTTGTCTAGGGGCTGATGTGATTCGCCTCACGATTGTTATCTATCTAGATGTCATCTATTAAGTTTTTCTGGTTTTTCCTCAAAAGGTTTATTACGTGTAGGCTTCTTAGGAAATGTGGGTGTACTACGTGTATGTACACCTCTGCCTAACTGTCGGGGAGTACCAGCGTGATGTTAAGCATTGCATATTAAATTGATGATGGCAGTTACAAGGATTCGGCAAAGGGACTGACACAGTTCATGGTAACGGCTAGGTACAATCAGCAGAGGACGTAAAAATATCGCGGTGGGATTTTATCGCGCAATGGATTTCCTACTCTCTGTGTTGAACTGACCGTTGAGAATCCATCCATGGCCATCTTTAAGCCAATACCCAAATCTATTCCTCAATGCCACAAATTATGGTATGACACCTGAGCGAATTATGGTAGTCGATAAATTATAACGCTTTTGTAGATGATAATTGATTTCCGTTTATCGATACAAAGTCGAACAGGTGTTACTTTCGCGTCTCCATAAAAATACGATAAAGATTGATTAGTTTGTTGAGACAGGCTTGAGATCGTCTAAAATTACCATATTATAGTGATTGCTATAAAATGGAGGGCTTAGTTAAAGTAACATTAATATTATAATTGCCGTTAAGGCCGTTAAAAAGTCATTTAGGTTCATAATTGCCTCGTTAGTACCAAGATGTAAATGTCCTAACTTAGAACAGTTCAACCATGCTGGACTCCAGGACCTGACATCAAAACTAATCCTTCTGCAGCGAGGTGTGAGACAGGGTATAATCTCCCCGAAACTGTTCACCACTGCACTAGAGGATGTCTTCAAGGTTCTAGTCTAGACTGCAAAGGCCATCAACAACAATGGCGACTAAATCACTTACCTTCGGTTTGCTAAGCTTGGAGTTTCCCATGAAGAGCTGTTCAGCCGCTGAGGCGTAAAATAGTGACACGCAGACACCGAGTTACTTTTGCATTTATGATATTAACATGAGGTACGGGAGAATTTCAATTATTCTTTCAAAGAATTGTTCCAGTAGACCCTTCCAAACCAAACAACTTCTGGGTACGTACTGGACGGGATTATATATACACAGCAGTGTCCGCTCATCCTCCATACCTTATTTCCTTGTAACCAGTCGCTTTACTGAAGTGCGTGTAAAATTTTCATGTAATTCTGGCTAGATAGCGACTTTCATCCGCAGGGTCGATCGATGGATAAGCTACGCTTGCCGAGGTGGGTCTATGGATGAGTGCCCATCTATTACGTATCAAGAATTCGAAATCCCTTGATAAGACTGGTCGTCAGACTTTCGGGCTAGGTCATTATGTCCATGGGTACTGCGATGACTGTGTGTTTATGTCGATGGTTATACGATAGTGTATCCACCAGTAACTGGGTTGTGGAGTGATCGAGGCGTGGAGGCAGTCTCTCCGTGTAAAGTAATGGTATTCAGCAGCATCCGGTTAGACTGAAAGCTGACTCCAACATAGTTGGGAAAGGCTGGGCAGATGATGTCAGATTACATAGACAGTGTCCGTGAACAGCAGGCCAAAACTCAGTTAAAAAATGCACTGAATAAAAAAAAACTAAACTACCAATATAATAACTAAATTCTCATAAAGACAAAACCAGGCTAAACTGCGGAACAGAACGCATGCATCATCGACATTTTGCATTTATTTGTTGACTCACATCGCGACGATGATCATTTTGCTCTCGGTACGTGATTATTGGGTAAATACTATGTCCCTTGTGTCAATATGACGTTTGTGCATTTCGGTGGCAAGCATTTATTCTCTATTTAAGGAAAAGAGAATAAATACTAAATAAATAATTACACAAATAAATCGTCGATAGGGGTTTATTTGTACTGATGAGGTAATGGAAACATATTCTACCTACTATGTTCTGTATCTGGCAAATTTTAGTTTAAGCCTCTGCTGGAATAATCGGAGAATACAGACAAAATGTTAAATATCATTAATTGAAATCATATTTTCAAATACATCCAAATAGTTATTAGTAACACAGAAATGCTTAAGTAACTAATGTTAGTAATAACATGAAACGACATTTAAAACGAAAAAAAAAAAAAAAACACCTCTTGACGGAGAATCCCACCGGTCCGACAATACACACAAAATGCTGTTGCAACGTTTGCGCATGACTGCAGCGTAGCTGTCTACGTGGACCTCTGCAAACATACCAGAAGCACTGCAATAACGCGGCAGCCTCATCAGCATCCCGAATGCATTGTTGTACCTAGTACACTCTCAGGTTTACTGTGTGCCCTCTGCAAGTAGGTACTCAATCCACAAGCTGCACGTGTAAATGGACTGATAGCATTCAATCTATGTCATGTATGATGTAGCTCCAGTTCGATCTGTCTCAATTTCATATAGTTGACGATGGTGCTCTCTTGTTGTTAATGGTATAGAGGTATGAAGAACAGGGTGTAAAGTTCACTCATCCTCCATAGAAAAGGGTGGTTCCTCCGACCAGACGGTGGTCGTGTCTGGTGGGCAGCTGCCCGACGATTGATGTCGGGACATTGTACATTATGGCAGTTGCGCGGTAAACTCTGCTTGCGCGATGCAGATCTTTTCGTGACGTCATTGTGATGCGTAGTTCGCATATGGCGATGTAGATGCCGCTACAATGGCAATCGGATCGCTTCCTGCTACACAGGACATACCTAAAACATAAGTCTGAACGTTTGTTCTCAACTCTGATTTTACCGTTAATAATAACTTAAGAAGTGACATAAGTATTGTTCGTGACGTTTTGCAGAATAAGCTGCATTCTCATTAAAAACTTGATTGCTTTATCTGAGTAAGCGTTGTATCAATTACATTTCGAATTAAGCCCTTAACAAATTCCTTTAAATTCGAGATATCAGTAAAACTTTCAAATCGTTTAAATTGTGGCTCCAGACAGAGAATCGAATAAAATTAAACGATTTCGTTTGATACAGAAACTCTTTTGTTGAGGTTTTAAAATCGCTGATATTGCTATCCGATAAAGCGCATTGAAACGAAATACTCGTAAATTGCACACGTAAAAGACGCTATCTTAACGTTTAAGATTTATTATACAGTATTAAACACCTTCGAGATAAAAATGCCTTTTTAATTTATCAAAAAAAACGTTGAACTTTGCTTCACCGTGTCGAGGTCAGAGAGAAGGGCCAAATTAAGATGGGGTAACTTTTCGTGGTGATAAAGACATTTTAAAAGACGAGTCCTTTTTCGATGTTCAAGACACGAGCTAAGTGGATTCTTCCACTTGTTACAAAATTGGATCCGTTTTAAATCTAATGGCGGGATGATCGAAAGATGGCGATTTTAACTTTTATGTAGCTACCTATTTATTTATAAAAGAAAAAAATTGTAGATTCTTACTTATATTTTCCTAGGTACTTATAGTACTAGAGAGGCTCACGGCTATGTTATAACAGCCACACGGGTCGATAAATTAGGTTAAGCTACGCTTGCCGGGGTTGGTCCGTGGTGACCATATTTACGTACCGAAACTCCTCTGTGTCTCGAAAAGTACGTTAAACCTTTGATTCCAGCTGTAATTCGTAGATCTTTGACAGTCGTCAGAACCCAGAAAGTCTGACAACCTGTCTTACCAAGGGGTATCGTATTACCCGCAGTTACTGGGTTGTGGAGGTCAGATACGCAGTCGCTCCATGTAAAATACTGGTATTCAGCTACATCCGGTAAGACAGGAAGCTGACCCCAACATAATTGGAAAAAGGCTAGGCAGATGATGACTTATTATTTTTATTATTTAAACCAGAAGCTGCCATTAAAAATCGAGATGCAAAACGAATCGTAAAAAATGAGATTATAGTACAAGGGCGTAAAGTACGTTAATTCTGTGTAAGTCACAACCTTTTACAGCAATTGGTTTCCCAAAACCTTTTCCAATTATGACAAGATACCGAAAAAGATCACGTTAATTGTTATACACGGTTGGGTAACATAATGACCAAAGGTTTAAAAAATTGCGGTCGAAAATATCAAGCACCTTATATTGAAGATCTGTCGTCGGACCGGTTTGACCAGAACCCCATTTGCGTATCACAATATCAATCAGAATCTCAATAATTTTGAAAGATATTGCTAATCCATTCGTATGTTAGAAAAAGTCAGCTCGACAACGTGAATGAATTCAACATGTGATTCTAGACATCCTAGCGTAGAAATGTTTACAATTTACACACAGCTGGTTTTTTTTTAATAATCAGCGGGTTATCAAAAACTAAAACCAGCTGTGTGTAATTTGCGAAACATACCTAGGTACCTACGTGGTCAAAATGTATGGAACAGTATTTTTTTAAATAACCGACGAAAATCATGTGGTGAATTCATGGTTTCAGTTTGCACGTCGAAAAAAAAAACATTTAATGGGTGGCGGGACCCCACCCTTTAGACGTTTTAAATAGTGAAATTATATACAGGTTGAAATTGAAAACATGCGACAAACCGAAATGGGAGATTGTACTCATCATTATGAACAACTTTTACTAAGGGACCAATGATGCAATCGCGAAAAAAAAAAAATCTGTTCCCTACATTTATGTTCGCATAACTCGTCAAAATGTAGGGAACAGCTGTTTTTTTTTTGCGATTGCATCATTGGTCCCTTAGTAAAAGTTGTTCATAATGATGAGTACAATCTCCCATTACGGTTTGTCGCATGTTTTCAATTTCAACCTGTATTGTGAATTGGTCCAATACTGAGCGGGGTGGACCTCTATCTCCCCTGGCGGTAAGCGATGGATGAGGTCTATGATAGGACGAGCCAGCCCAAAAGATGCCTAGGTCCTTTAGAATTAGATATTTTTTACCACAAATCATCGTTTTATTTCTGTCAATAATTTGAAGTTGATGGAGACAGAACGATGTTTTGTTAATGCGCAATGTATCACTCCATTTGAAATAAGATTAGACATTTAAACAAACCTTTTTTACAGTCATTCAACCTATTTTGACTTCTATACCGTAGGCATAAGGATGTCATTAAAAGTAAAAAAGTAGTTACAATACCAACTGTTCACTGCAACTGCCATTTGTCATGCCACCAACGCAATAGAAGTCAGAATCGGTTTAACTGACTGTAAAATAGGTTTGCTTAAATGTCTAATCTTATTCCAAATGGAGTATAGTAATAAGTGATGGACATGGGCTTTTTATAGAGATAACAATTTAAAGCACCCATTCAAGTAGTTAATTTGTGGCTTATTGATTAAGTTTTATTATGGGAATAAAATATTTTATTTCTATCATAACATTGTATTACAAAACTAGTAGGAATTCAATAAAAACAGTCTTTGAATGGGACAGGATTAATTTAATATTAAAATCTTTTTGAACAAGAATTCTATATTATCAAATTAAACTGGTTTATAGTTAGGTATATCACCATACGGATGGCAGGTGGTCCTAAAGAATTAACATACTTGTATCAATAATATCTGTAGATTTACTGTAAGAATGTAACTTAGGGAATTTGGAATTTAGTTTAGAATACCTGTTAATTTGAATAAAAACGATAAAACATATAATTCCGTAATATGACCGAATATTTAGAAGGAAATACTAATGTGTGTATGTAACTCAATAAACCCGCAATTTTATTCAAATTATTTCACATTTTTCAGTGATAAAAGTATTTTAATTCACTCTGTATTGGTGTAGGAGATTTTTTAATCGGGTCTGAATAGTCAGAGGTTAGCAACTGACCCATTTACCTTAGCACGTCTCATCAAAAAATAATTCACTAAAATTGTAAAAACCAATTATTTTTAAAAGAGTAACCGTGGAGTTTCTTGCCGGCTCTTCTCCATAGGAAGCGAAAAATTGGAACCGTGCACCTAGCTTCTGACGTTTCATAAGTGCCCATGCAGGTTTATGTGAAATAAAATATTTTGATTTTGATTTTGAACCACACAATCTTCTGTAGCTACCTCAAATTGTGACAAAACTGGCATAAAAAAGCACAACCGTTATCAAATATAATTTATGAAACCTCGACCACTATTGTAAAAAACTAACAGAAAAATATATTATTTCGTTACGAATTGACGATCAAAACATTGTTATTAAAATGCAAATCATAAAGGTACCTATTTCTACAATATTTAATCATAAGCGTCGGGTTAATCCCAACAAACTTGAACTTCAAACAATACAGTTTGAAGAGCAAGGTCATCGATTTTTTTTTTATTTTGATCAAAAATATACGGAACCATTAAATAAAGTTTCTAGTGCGCAATAATTAGTTCTATTTGGGTATAATAGTATATTGATTTGTGGTCTTGGAATATTTTTTTGAAGTGACGAGCTAAGGTAAATTGGTCACTTACATTTCACCGGTAAACAAGAGGCCTCGTGTAATTATTAGATGGAAAACACCGCGTTATTTATTTATCTAAAAACGCAGGTTTTTGTTCTACAAGGCACACTATTAGACCTCTGGGTCTGTCTTAGCATGCCATGGTCTGGAATTACTCAACGCGCTACTGTGAAATTAAGGTAAAATGGAGTGGTAATATTCTTTGAGCTTGTGTTTTACGTTTATCCTGTTCATTGAGTCGCGAATGTCTATAGGTATTTGGTCTACTAAGACGGGTATTGTGAAAGATGCAGTGCACCTACCATAAAAATTATTTTTACGTGGCACTTTAAATGATTTTATCTTTGACTGGCGGGTATTTACATCATAATTCACTGTAATCTGGATCCCAATGTTGCCAAAATGTTCAATGAGAAACAAGTACTCAGCGCGGACTAGAACTGGTAATACATTGCAATGTTTAAATAGAACTGTATAATTGTCGCGGTATTTATTTCTTACATACTTTGGTACCACCAGTTTCCGAAGACATACGACATCTACTAGCCTGCAATCTGACCACCCCAATCCAATCCAATCTGAACCCAGTTCACATGGTCAATTACAGCCCACTTCCAGAGAGGTGCCCCGTGTCTCAACAGTGGGAACCTTACAGGCTGATTCCGGGACACGATCCGTTTTGCATCTACTCTTGAGTTGGGACTAATGTAGAATGGATCTTGCAGTTATCTGCATGTACTATTTACACCACAAATCACTGAATATATTTATTGCAAAACCAAAAAAGTCTTTCTGTTTCTGTCAGTCATTCGAAGAAGACTGAGACAGAATCATAAATTGTTTTAAATAATATATTTAGCGTTAAATGCACTTAGTGATCTGTGGTGATAGCGGGCCTCTGTGTATGTTGGATGTAGTCATCATTTGTAATAAAATGAGCTTTATAAATAGGTTTATAGGTTTATGCAGGCTCAGTTTTTCTAACTTCGGGAGGCTACTGAAATCCTGAACAAAACCCTTATTACATCTACACCATGCCTGACCTGGAAATCCAGATTTCACTGCATATTATAAAACTGAGTCCCCCTGCCGCATCTGTCTGTCTTAACACGATAAACTGAAAGTATACCGATCGGATTCTCATACGATTTTCACCAATTGAAGGAATGATTAAAGAGAAAGGTTTACGTGTATAATTAATTACGGTTTTATGTAAATTGGCCAAAATAAGCACACACGCGGGCGAAGCCACACGGTCATAAGCTAGTCTGACCATATCAACTTTGCACTCTGCGACCTCGTTAGCATCAAATAAGGCAGTATGTCAATGTATGTGCAAAAAACTACTTAAAGTTAAGTTAATTATTTATTTACTTAACCTTGTCACACTGTTATGGATGGCATAACCTCTTTTATCGTGGGTTTGACTTTATCATCGGAAGTATCGATATCTATCCGGCCGTATAGATCTGGTTGTAAATATGCCTACAGCTAAATACGGAAAATTGCATCTCATTTCCGCAAATTATTTATTATTGGACTTAATTTTGCCAAAAGGTCAAAGTCAAAGTATTGACTTTGCTATATATATTTCTGTCAACTTAAATTGTTTTCAGCAGTTGTTTGATTGTAAGACCTTTGTTGTAAACATTGAACGGTATTTGTTATTGGGTCTCATGAAACTGGGGTAGGATTTGTCCACACGTCCATTTGGTTCCGGGTCAGGGCGAATTTGGATGAACTGAAGTTCGTTCAAGTTCATTAAAAGTGTGTGTCAGAGTATGTTCCGGCATTCTGAGCGTACGAACGATCCGGAGCCAAAAAAGCCATAATATAGTAGATAGGCCCATATAACTCTCATTCGAGATGATTAAAATCTCGCATTTTAATTCTTGCTTCCAAGTTTGCCGACACGTCCCCTTAGTGAAGCAGAGGGAAAGCGTTTATGGGTGGCGTTAACCATCACTTTCCCAGTAGAGAGACAATCAGATGGTGATGAAATATATTACACGAAGTGTTCAAACTAACGACCACGACACGTAAGTCGCAGCAGTTACCACTGGGCCATCATATAGCTCTATTGGAGTAACTATCGATATGAATATCGTCCCATCGTAACCCTTATCTGTGATGAGTTAGAACTTACAATCGGTGGCCATCTATTGATTGCTACACGTTCATTGAGCTCCTACAAAAAATCTCAACTGTTCCTTTTCTCTTACAAAATTTAAAAAAACTAAAAAACACGCTTTAAAAACCAAACTAAAAAGGAGAAAATAATTTAATTCAATTAAAAAGCGTGGGGTGCTTTTTGAGGTATTTTTATAATCAATTAATGTCAAGCACCCCACGCTTTTTAATTGAATTAAATTATTTTCTCCTTTTTAGTTTGGTTTTTAAAGCGTGTTTTTTAGTTTTTTAAACTATTATTTATTTTCTATTTTTTAGTTCTGCTAACTACAAAACGAGTTTTTTTTTTAAAATTTTTTTTTCAATGATTAAATTGTCATCGGTCTTCGACAAGTTTACAAAGTTTCAATGAAATCTGACCGTTTAAAGTGGGTCAGAATCGCGCTCAAAGATTCCGTTACATACATACATACATACAACCCGAGCTAATATAAAGCGTGTAAAAATGGCCAGCGATTATAAGCCGTCTCCGAGCGCTCTCTCTCACTTTGTCCGTCAAAAGAGTTACATAGCCGGAAGTGTCTCGGCCATCTTGTAACGGTCAGACAAAAGTTCAAAGTTAGTGCCACCATTTTTATCTGATGTCCTCTAAAATAAACAATGTATCTTTTACTGTGTGAATTGTAACATTTTGCGAAATCGATTTAAGGAAGTTTGCTTTCATAAAATAACTTTGATGAAGCACTTTTAATCGAATTTCTAAATATTTCAAATGAGTATTGAGGTAATTTTTGGGCCCGAAAAGAGCTCGCTTCCTATTGATGAAATTAGAGAAATAAAAGTGTAATGTTATTTTACAATGTCAAATAGATAATTCAAAGATGTTTACAAATGATAGCTTCCGATTCCTACTATACCAGGCCACTCAGAAAGTATTGCGAAAAAAAGTTTTTATGTATGAGAGACTGGCCAGTTAAAATCTATTTTGAAAATATGATTATTTGTATGTAAAAATAGGTACGTGCCAAATTAAAAATTTCCGAACAAACTTAAATTATCCTGTCTGATAAAAAAAATGGATCTGCGCCGGGAACATTTTCGCGCTATAATTTTTTAGGGTGTGTCCAGACCTGGCGAATGCGCCGCTCGCGAGCCGCTTCCGAACGGATTTGGATGAAATTTCGTACACAGATTGTTTATAACTTGGTTTAACATATAGAACACTTTTTATCCCGGAAATAGGTTCCCGTGGGATAATTTCTGTACCTCCACGCGAGCCGGGTCAAGCCTCTGCCAAAAATTAATAACAAATAAGAGCAGTGAAACGGAAACTATTTAAAAAATATTCATGTGAATGACCACGTGCGTTGCTCTAATGTTTTAGTAAAATATATCTACATCATTTATTCAATAACCTTTGAATTCTGTCAGTATTACCTTAGGTACCTAAGTTAGCTTGCTTTGATGTAAACTGCGATTGTCAAGTGACTAAACATCGTGAATAAATATTTACGTACAAATATAAATCTTTACGTTATATATAGATATAAAAGGTAATACCTTTATCTGTCTGCCCGTTATAATTCAATACCGGTTCTTGAATTATAACGGGCTGTTGACGTCTCAGTTTAAAAAATATTAGCTATATATTCTAATATTTTTTTAAACTGAGACGTCAACAGTCGCTGATATACCACAAACATGGCCGTTTCGGAAAGCACTAGAATTTGAAAAAAAAAAAATTAAGACCACTGACAGACACTGTGGATGGGCCACCTTGTTTTTGAGTTAAAGTGAACGGAGCCGTGAGCATAGCTAGTTATTTATTAAGTGAGATAAATGTAAACGTTGTTTCAATCGAACATTTTGCCATACATACCTACTTGAGACATACTTAACGACTACATCACTTTGCTTCTAAGACAACTTTACGGATGTTCAAAGATCTAGTGCTTTGGAAAAACTACTAAAAATATTCTTAATTCCTAAACTCAAAACAAAAATCTAAACAATAATTAAAAAATCAATCTGTTATTTTCCAAGTATGTTGGGATCGGTTTCCATTCTAACCAGATGTAGCTGAATACTAGTATTTTAAATGGAGCAAAAGCCTATCTTACCTCCACAACTCAGTTACTGGTAACACCAGGTATCACGATACCTGACCGTTACCAGGCTTTTGGGCTTCTGACTACCGGTAAGGACTGTCAAAGACCCACTAATGACAGCCGGGGTAAACGGATTAACGTGCTTTCCGAGAGTGGTTTCGATATGTAATGGAACGAACCCATCCATAAACAGACCGCGGCAAGCCTAACTT
This sequence comes from Antitype chi, assembly GCA_947359405.1. Classification (NCBI taxonomy): domain Eukaryota; kingdom Metazoa; phylum Arthropoda; class Insecta; order Lepidoptera; family Noctuidae; genus Antitype; species Antitype chi. The sequence goes on along the minus strand of OX375817.1, from coordinate 17,687,924 downwards.
AAACTTCGATCGACCCACGCAGCTGTTCTTTTTTGGGCACGAGACCCTGTAAATAATAAATAATGCATTTATTATTATTTTCCGGAAGTTTGACTTTCAAACGTCCTTAACACAAATTGGTGCATAGAAAATTACTATCAACGATCTGATTTTTAATTGTTTTTCATACATATTTATATTAATTAAATATTTCTAAGACTTTACCGTGCTATCCTTTAAAAACGTGTTTTAAAGATGTCAATATGATCTTGATTACTGAAAGGTTACCTGTAAATTAAAAAGCGTGGGGTGCTTTTTGAGGTATTTTTATAATCAATTAATGTCAAGCACCCCACGCTTTTTAATTGAATTAAATTTATTCTCCTTCTTTAGTTTGGTTTTTAAAGCGTGTTTTTTAGTTTTTTAACCTATTAGGTATTTATTTTCTATTTTTTAGTTCTGCTAACTACAAAAACGTGTTTTTATTTTCTCAATTTTTTTTAAAATTATTGAATTGTCATCGGTCCTCGACAAGTTTACAAAGTTTCAATGAAATCTGACCGTTTAAAATGGGTCAAAATCGCGCTCAAAGGAGTCGGTTACATACAAACAAACAAACAAACATACAAGTGAAGCTAATATAAAGCGTGTAAAATAGCAAGTGTTTTACTGTAGGTAAGAATTATGTTATTAATTATCATATGTAGCACATGCATCGTTGGACATGGCCTTCGAAAAACAGAGAACATCAAGTCTCGGCCGAAGTCTTGGGCTATTCTTATACCGTATCATCATCCACTTAGCCTTTTAAATACCGTATCATCATCCACTTAGCCTTTTAAATACCGTATCATCATCCACTTAGCCTTTTAAATACCGTATCATCATCCACTTAGCCTTTTAAATACCGTATCATCATCCACTTAGCCTTTTAAATACCGTATCATCATCCACTTAGCCTTTTAAATCCAAGTATTTTGGGGTCGGCTACCAGTCTAATCGACAGCAGTGGTAATCCAGTCGTAACGGCCCCAACTTATGTGTAGGGTTGTAGCCAGGCTTGTAATTTATTTCTTCACTACTGCTTTTTAAACGGTGAACGAAAACCGCGAAGCCCCAAGCCAAGGACCGTACCCCACGGGGGTTTACCGTCTAGTCGCATAGCTTTTAACTTTTTAAGCCTTGGCTGGAGGCCTTAATTTATTGAGGCACCCACAGATAAGCCCGCTTGAGCAGCCGACAACCTCCTAGGCTGGACCTACGAGAAAATATGCACAAAAAAAATATTAATCATACTACGTCACAGGTGACCTACAGAAACTGACAGTTTGGATGTCGGCCCGTGACAGAAGTATTGCGCTTAACGCAGTTTCGTCGCTGTTTGATTTTTAATAGTACAACCGTTTTTAGACACAGTCAGTGCTGTGCAGCGATTCTGTAGTCTGCGATGCAGCCCATAAATCTAAAAAAAAAAAGAAAGATAAATCTAGTTTTTACAGTCACTAAAGAAGCAGAATTGAGAAGTTTAGTATCGAATTGATTCATTAGTCATATGAAACCTTTAATTGACTTACTTGAGCAGTGGTTGCATAATCGCATTCTTGGCATTATGCCGGCCGGTGCGTTGAACCAAACCAGATTGGTGACAAAACAAGCAAGAAGATGAAGTGTTGTGTAATCAAAAGTGGGCCAGTTATATTACACGCAGAGGACATACAGCGCTCTGCGCGTTCAATATAACAATGCATTCAGGGGTATTGATGGGATTGCCGCGCTACTGCAGTGCTTCCTGCATGTTCGCTGAGGTGGGAATAGATGGCTTTCACGCCATCATGCGCAACTAATGCGCCTTCATCATGCGCAGAGTATGCGCCAGCCCCAACAGCATTCAGGATGCTGTGACGACTTAGAAATTAGTGTTAGTACTTACTAACACTAGTTTCTAAGTCGTTTGTATACTAACCAAATGGACGTTATGGGTCTGTTTTTTTATACATATAGGCTACCTAGCTGTGTGAGTCACAACTATTTTGTTGTTTTATGTAGCTTCTGGCTTATTTTTTATTTTATTAATGGGAATATGAAAAAAGTTCTATGTTTATCATCATTGTTAACTGTGCGAACCTTTATGTCTGCCTATCTTAATATGTAAACACTATCTTGTACCTTTTGTTATTTAATAAACATAAGGAATCTTCGAGGAGATTGTTAGAGTGCGGGGGGCTTAAGAATGTGGGCGCGGAGCAAGTGGAGCGCGGGCGTGCGACGCTAGCCCATCCGCAAGCAGTTGTCACTATAATCCAGACAGCACGCACGTACAATTTCATCATTACCTCCCCTACAATCTGGTCCTTCGAGCCGAATCTCTTGGCGCTGAAGGCTTGGAAACTGCAGATTATAGGGGACGTAATGAAGAAACCAAAGTAAAGATAGATTCGAAATGTAAAATGTCGCGATCGAGGAGGTTGTGAGTGCGTGCTGTCTGGATTATAGTGACAACTGCTTGCGGATTGGCTAGCGTCACGCGCCCGCGCTCCACTGCCCCGCGCCTACATTCTTAAGCCCCCCGCACTCGAACAATCTCCTCGAACGTTCCATATGTTTATTAAATAACAAAAGGTACAAGATAATGTTTACATATTAAGATAGACAGACATAATGGTTCGCACTGTTAACATCCCCCACCCCAGTGCGTCAGCACTCATCTTCCGTCGGGATTCGAGCGATGCGTGCGGCTGACCGACGCAACAATCATCATCATCATCATTTCGGCCGAAAGACATCCACTGCTACCGGTTATAAAGACAGTAAAGGTCTTTATTGTTAAATTTAAGAAGATGCCTCCGACTGCATGAGGTTGCTTATAGTATTCAGTCTAATAGTCATCCTTTAAAAACAAGTTTCTTGTTTCCATCTTTTTTAATTAATGTTCACTTTTTAGGCAGTCGGGTTTTTTTATTTTGTAAATTGTTATTAACCGACTTCAAAAAGGAGGAGGTTATCAATTCGTCGGAAACTTTTTTTTTTTTTTTTTTTATGTATGTTCCCCGATTACTCGAAGATGGCTGGACCGATTTGGTTTTTGTTTTTTTTTGTTTGAAAGGGTATACTTCCCAGGTGGTCCCATGATCATCAAGTCAGGATCTGATGATGGGATCCTGGAGAAATAGAGAGAACTCTTCAAATTTTATAGGCACACGAAGCGATTTAGGTATTTTTTAACCGACTTCAAAAAGGAGGAGGTTATCAATTCGTCGGAACCTTTTTTTTTTTATGTTTGGAAGAATACTTTCTCGTAGTGGTCTCATTTCAATTTGGTGAAGATCTGATGAAGAACTTTGGAGATAGGCAACGGAACTCCTCAATAAATGATAGCAAATGGACTGGGATTGCTGAAATCTCATGTCTGTTTATTGCTTACACCAGTTCATAACATAACATCACGCCGGTATGCTGTGAAGGGGTAAGCTCATGTGAACCACTAAAAAGTGAAAAATAAAAACTTTTTCCAAAAAAAAAACAACCGACTTCCAAAAAACCACTACAAAGTGAAAAATAACTTTAATTTCGGAAGGCGGTGACAAAAAATTCAAATACAGCTCCAAAGACACCGACTTCCGAAATTAAAGTTATTTTTCACTTTGTAGTGGTTTTTTGGAAGTCGGTTGTTTTTTTTTTGGAAAAAGTTTTTATTTTTAGTCTATTTTTTCTGTGAGAGAGTTTAGGTCACACGTGCTATAAAATAGTATGCACGGATCACTACGCTAGGGCGTTAATTTCACGCCGTGAAATAATGGTCTATAAGTTTAACGTATATTTTAAAGTAGGTATTAAAATATAACTAGTGTTGTAGTGGATGGCGTATTGGCATTTACCAGTTACAAATCCAGACTTCAGGCTGCTGACTTAGGATTTGGGAAATACATAAAATTAAATGTGCGGTGTGTGTGTGTGTGTATGTTTGTGAGTGCGGGTGGTGTTCTGTAGTTCCTGCCTACCCTCATGACAAGAAGGCGTGAGTTGTATATAATGTTAGTAAATTAGTCGTAAATCTTTCTCTTAATTCTGCTACAAACTAGAGCTAATTCATAATACCTTGAGACACGCATCGGTTATTGAACGTGAACAAAATGTGAATGACATTGAACTACAAGTTATATTCTTTACATAACGACTTGCTGCTCACTTCCGTGTTGATTCATAAATAATGAATTATTTATTAAATTACCTTATAGGACATCACTACAATAATATTATATTGTTGTTTGATGACACGGCTTTGAGAGAGTTTAGAATTTGTGCGAAATAGAAGTCTTTGATTTGGATATTGTTTTGAAAAATTATTATTTGGCCATTATTACACACACATACATAAACTAGACTGCCTCGTTGGTATTTTGGTCGCAAGCACTACTCCTGAGTATCATGTCCTGGGTTTGATTCCAAGGTCAGAAAAGGTGTAGGTAATTTCGTTTTTCTTTACCAATATTGTGTTCGGACAAAATTTTTATACAGGTATACCCTCTTTGTATTAATTTTTGCAGCAGACTTTGTAAACAGAAAAAGTTTTTATCCAGTGCGCAAACTGTAACCATGAATTCAGCATATCATTCTAGACACCCCAGCGCAGAAGCTTTTCGTCGGTTATACAAAAACAAAAACAGCTGTTCCATAGGTACCTACATTCTGACCGCGTAGGTATTGCACTTTTCTATGAAACAGCTGCTTTTTTTTGAAAAACCGACGAAAAATTTCTTCGCTGGGGGGTCTAGAATGGTATGCTGAATTCATGGTTAAAGTTTGCGCAATGGATAAAACTTTTCCTGTAGAAGAAACCGATTTTTCTGAATATTCAACTTGCATTTGCGTCTCATTTTCATAACCTTCGTATCTAACAGTGGCTTATTTTTTATGCATTTAATAAGAGTTTTTGCCTCTGTACTCGTTGAACTTTATGCAGCAAAAAAAGATCTATGATTTTTGACCTTTGAACATATTTGACAATATTACTAATAACATGACATATTAACATTATTAAGATTATAAACTGTTAGTAACACATTTTGAGAAGCTGGTCGAATTTAGTAAAAATACGGGTTTTAAAATAGTAAAGAATGTCATTAAAAATTAATGCTTTTTGTGAACGTTAACAACAGGTTTTAAATATACTTGAACGTAACACATCACAAAATCGAGTTCATACCTGTACGTGAGGATTCCTTGACAAATATTTATTTTAATTTGATACATATTTATTGCTACTTTAACGTCTATTTTTAAGGAAAGCACCCATCATCGTCAATTTGTTGCGAAACCATGCTGATTTTGATTATTTTGTTATTAAAATAAGTAATTACTTTGTTTTGTCGTATAAAAATCATTGGAGCTGTGGTGGCCCTGTTGTGACGGCCGCGATGTACGAGTAGGGCGTCGGTTTGAATCCGGACAGGCGATTTTTTTTTGTAAATTATAATAACCACTGCTCTCAAAACAGTGAAGCAAAACATCATGAGAACCACACATTTTTAAAACATGGTCATCTCATCAAACAATCCTCGCTGGGCCCGCGTGATGGATTACGGCCCACTCCCTCTCACCGAGAGGAGGCCTGTGTCCCAGCTGTGGGGACGTTATAGGCTGATTATGCTATCAAAATCTTTCCTACTGTTGGGTACAAGCCCCTTTTTTCTGAGCTTTTATTTAACTTGCAATATTTGTATGTGTGTAGTGTGTTTAGGTCAAATCTTGCAACTGAATTTGCTGCCGATTGGGCCGAAATTTTGCATGCAAGGTTAGTTTGGATGACAATGTATGATAAGCTAAGCGACGTCATTCTAAATTCAACATGGCTGTCTCCCAAAGATTGTGGACTAAAAAGCTGGTTTAATAATTGTTATAATATTTTTTTTTTACATGCAGAGAAGTCTTGACAGCGATTGTCACTTGTCTATGTCTACCGATCGGCTCAATTACCAAAAAGAAAAAAAAACGTTCTGTCGTGGATATCTTCTGTCCGAAAGAAAAATTAACAACAACTTGAGAAAAGGAAAAACCTAATTGCGTTTGAAATTCATTCATGATTCCATGAAAAAAAATAATACGGAAAATGATGGATATTACCTTGTAAAGGGCAAAGGAAGTTCCATTGTAGTATTCTACGATGTAATTACTTGAAGATTTTTTTTAATTGCTTTAATTAATTAGCTCTACTTTATATACTTTGATGTTTATTTGTTACTCTATGAGATGAAAATGGATGAAGGTACTTCTAGAAACTTTACAGGGTGTCAGGTTCAGCGAAGGAATTGTTTAGTACTCCTAAGGTTTAACATTTGCTATGAGACCAACCCTGTTATGGCGATAAAAATCAGCTGTTCCCTATGTTTCTGTTTGTCTAATTCTACAAAATGTAGGAAACAGATGATGTTTGTTAATATCACCTCAGAAATTGTACCATTTTCATGAGGAGGTACTTCACTTAATTTCGTGCGTATCGAATAATAAGTCCTCCAGAAAAACGTATTAAGGCCCATAGTATCCTCATCTCCCGTTTGTATGCTAAAGCACGACTGCCGCCCGCGCCCGCGCAGGGCACCTCTGAGCCTTTATCTCAAAATGGGGATATTCCTTTGATTAATTTACAATTGTGCTTCGGCGATTCTGTGGTACTTCTAACTATCTATTTTTCAGTGTATTTTTTTTTCCAAATAACGAAGCCGTTAAGTAGGAGTATGGAATAGAAGCCAAAATATTGCGTGTCGGAAAATATTTTTTTACAGCAAAAGTATTAACCATACAAAAAAAGTACTTCAGGCAAAATGATCTATATGAATCTATAGCAAAATCATATATTTTTCAAATCTTCAAGACAAGCCGTTAATGAGCAGTAGGGTTCATAAAGTGACCGTGTTACGCTACCAAACGGGAAATAGGCCCTTAAGCAAATTGGCACGTTTTGAATTGTAGGTATGCAATATCATCAACATTCATATTCCGACTTCACTCACTCTTGGGTAGGTTATGTTCATGCTCTCTATTCATGTGAATCCCCATGCTCCTGTGCCCTGCTAGGGGTGCGGGTTGTTCGAAAGAGATACCGCGGCCACTGGCACACAGGCAACTGAGGGAGCACGGGTGGGTTTTAGTCAGTGAAAGTCTCCCCGCTCCACCCAGAGCGGGAGAAGTTATTTGACCATTTCCCACCCTCAAAAAAAAAAAAACAGGTCACCACTCTTAATTTACAAACCTTGACTTTGGATACTCGTTCATCGATTCGTAAAAATCCTAATTATAGTTAGGAACACTATGTTTCATGTTCCTTACTTAAATATAAAACAAAAAGTAATTTGACGGCGATCTATTTTATTTTGTATAAGTTGCTGTTTATTCATTGTTCGGTTAGATACAAGCCTGAAGAGAAAAATATTTTCAGTATTCCATTAAAATGAGTAAACAACTAGCGGGTAAACAATATTTTTCGGAAGGTAATTGAGGGTACCAGACAAATTAAGCGCTGGAGGTTGCCTGTAATGTTGTTTTGGCTGAACGAGTAAATAAAAAATATGCTGAAAATTTTTGTAGGTACCTATGTAATTTAGGGCAATTTTTTTGGGGCATAGTGTCATCGTTTTTGTAGGAAGAAAGGGCTCGTGGCTAAGTAGCAGCTGCACGGGTTGAACGACCAGGTTAAGATAAGCTTGCCGCGGTTGGTCTATGGATGGGTGACGATCTTTACGGGGGTCTTGGTATGTAAAGATGGTCACGTGCCTCGGAAAACATGTTAAGCCGTTTGGTAGGACCAAATTGCTGTCATTCATGGATCTTTGACAGTCGTTATGAGTTCCGTGTGGTGCCGGACGGTTCCGTGTGGTGCCGGACGTAAATGAATAGCACCATCCCATTTCTTCCCGTGGATGTCGTAGAAGGCGACTTAGGGTCTTACTAGAGAATGGGCAGCAGCATTCTCTATGCATTTTACCACCATACTGCGATCGTCAACTCGCCTGCCAAGCGTGGCGATTATGGCAAAACCCCCCTTTTGAGGGAGGCCTGTGTCCAGCAGTGGACGTCTTTCGGCTGAAATGATGATGATGACGAGTTACTGGAAGCCCGAAAGTCTGACAAACGAGTCTTACCGAAGGGTATCCGTAATGAAAAATGTTGGCAAATTAGAATACACAGATATACCTACCCATTACTTGATAGTGTAATTTATTTGATATAAGTTCACTGACACACACATATACTAACGCCTTCTTCACATGAAGAAAAAAAAAACTATAGAACTCCACCTGCTATGACCGTTACATACTCCCTTTACTTAGTTTACATAAATAAACCATTTTAACTTAGATAGTAACCAAAAGTAAACTAATTAATAATCAAATGCGGATTGATATTCAAATAATAACGTGATCATCTTTATATACGGAATTAATTATACTTTTAACTGATAAAAACGATCCAATATCGCTATAAATTGTTGTGGCTAATATTAAGTTTTATGTTAAAAGGTTCGTGGTACGAATAAACTTTTTTAACAGTCGATTCTGAATACAAATTAGTTATTTAAAAAAAACTTAACTATTAATTTATTTTATTAAATGTTCAATGAGTCATTTTAATCAGTCAACTGAAGATCATTTGATGATTAAGAAACGAATCAAGTACAGTCACCAAAAGAGATAAGTTACCAGGGTCGTCGGATATAGTTGATGTTTAGTAAGAAGCCGATTGGTGTTTTGGAACCGATTGGTGACGTAATAAAGTAATATAATAATGTAAATTATTACTATAATTGGTAACAATAATATAGGTATATAAAATATTACGCCCGTATTGCCGAAGGGTTTTTTTTTGGGTGGGAAATCATCAAATAACTTCTCCCGCTCTGGGTGGAGCGGGTGGGCGTGTCAGACTTTTACTGACTAAAACCCACCCGTGTTCCCTCAGTTGCCTGTGTGCCAGGGGCGACGGTATCTCTTTCGAACAACCCGCACCCCTGGCAGGCAACGGCCGTTGCGGACCCCACCAGTTGGTGCTGGCATCTTTTTGAGGCGCACGTGGAACACAACGCGGAACACAGCCTACGGTGGCCGGGAATCCCAGTAATTATGTTAAGGTCCCTTGTAATGGCAGAGTTGTTTTATACACTGTATGGGGTTGTTACCTATATACACCTCTGGCTAATCCGCTGGGGAATAGGCCGCGTGATGTTATGTTATATTGTTGCTAAGCCCGGTAAACAAAGTGTATAGTCGGAACTGTTGCTGATTAGTTCTGAGACCTGTTGAATAGAACTCTTTGTGGGAAACGTAGTTGGATCACAGAAAGGAATTTCTTGGTAATTTTCTAATAGACGCGGAGTTGTTAGCTCTCACTGAAGTTTACAGGTATTTTATGAATTTGATGTGGGGTAGTAGAAGTAGTATCCAAAATATTACTTTTCCATTGTGTGTATTTAGAATTTGATGAATTTCCAAAACTAGGCAGTCATTTTTACTGAGCATTTTTTTCATACTTACTATACTTTAAACACACAAATGTACAAGCGGACCTAATCCCATAGACATTTTCTACCAGTCAACCTTTGGGTAATGCAGAGACGAACCTTGGTAGGTGCAATTACGAAAATTGAGGAATAAATATGTACCTATTTAGAAAAACCAAAAAAATACTTTTAATATAGTTTAAAAAAAAATTAAATAAAATCCAGGGTGGCTGGATCATCGACGCGCAACTTAGTAGGTTGCACATCGATGAACTGAATCTATGGTAGTTCATAGATTTAGTTCATGATTCTGAACCCCCCCCTACCTAGAAATTTCTCGTCGGTTATTATAACAGATTTAGCTGTTCCATGTTACCAAGCACACAAGCGGGTGGCGCTTTGTAGTTTCTGGAAAAGGCGTGAATTTATGCATGTATGTTGTAACAAATAATGGCAAAACACCAATCATCAATCTTGTTTACTGACAAACATTTCGATCTGAAAGGAGAAAATGGAATTCTCGAAATATATGATCCAATAGCGCTTAGCTAGTCAAAGCCGTACCGAGAACAATGAATTCTGTATTGACAAACGCGATATTACCAACTAATGTTTGTGTCAGTATCAGCATCAAACCAGTTCACCGAAGAGCTTGATTGATTTTCTAGAAAATAATTTCAAATGTAACAATAACAAAGGAAGACAAGTATTCTGTCGATTACCAACAGGTTTGTGGACAGGTATGTTGGATAAATTCTCTTTGTCTTTTACTGGAAAATCTAGAACAATCAATCTGCCTGACATTTTCACAACTATGTTGGGGTCAGCTTCCAGTCTAACCGGTTACAGCTGAACACCAGTATTTTATATGGAGCCTGTCTCACCTCCACAATCTAGTTACTGGGTCAAAGTCCAAGTCAAAGCATTTATTACAAATAGGCAGTTGAATGACCCAGCCCTCTGGTCACGTGAAATGTCGACCAGCCAGCAAGAAATTCATTATATAATTATGTGTGAAAACGATGTACCCAGAATAAAATTACCATACCAAAATAAGTAAAAAGAATTGAAGAACAAGTGAATCAATGACAGATAAATTAATTTTATGATAGATACATGGTGCTCCGTTAAAGTAATCACGGAGTGTAAATTAATGTCATAAATATAATTAACTAGCTTCTGCTCGCGACTTGGTCCGCGTGGAATAGTTACTTTAGGCTAACGCTAACTTTAACCCACGACTTCGTTTTCGATGTTATTTTAAAACTGCGATATCTCCTAAGATATTCATTGAAATCGATTGATGTTAAGGGCAATTTCGTTTTAAATTAAATACTTGTGATGAATAACGTATTTATTTGAATAAGGATTACTATCATGTTTATAAAAACACCTTCGCGAATAATGCATTATTTTAGAACGAATTTGGTTAGCATAAAAAGGTTACAGTGAGCCAAACTTAAAAGATAGCCATATGCTGTTGCGGAATTTTTTTTAGAACTTTTAAAGAGAAACAATTCTGTCATACATTTTTGCGAAACTTTAACCGTTTACGCAGCGCACGCAGCGGAAGCTCTCAAAAGAAAAAAACCCTCCGATTTTGAAACATTCTTCATTGGTGCTCCGCTCCTGTTGGTCTTAGCTTAATAGTATATAGCCTATAGCCTTCCTCGACAAATGGGCTATCTAAGACTGAAATAATTTTTCAAATCGGACTAGGAGTTCCTGAGATTAGCGCGTTCAAGCAAATAAACAAACAAACTCTTCAGCTTTATCATTAGTACCTATATATAAAAAGATATAGATTATACAATTCAATTAGCAACCAGTTTGATTTTGTCTAGACTCTAGATTGTCTTATAGAGCAGGACCAGCATGTTTCCAAGCATTCTTATCTTGGATATAATCCTCTAATTAATTAAATTATGCTGGATATCACGATACCCCTTTGTGAGACTGGTTGTCAGACTTTTGAGCTTCTGTCTGTCTGACAGTAAAACATTTATGAATGACAGCCGTGACCAACGGCATAGAGTGATACCTACGGAATGGATTGTCATCCATCCACGAACAAATTGCGGCTAGCGTAACTTGACATTCGATCTGGAGCATCATTATTTTACTTGATGGATATCAAGATATCTAAAAAAAAAATGTGTGGTTGCTTTATTGTTATTGTATTTGTGTGAAAGCAGTTTGAATAAAAATACATCTAAACTAAAATTCGAAGTATTATTGGTTAGAAAAAAGGTTTTTGGTTTTTTTTCGGCCCAGAATTTTTCTTTCCTGAAACTTATACAAAAAATAAAAAAATAATTCCTCTCTCTTTGGGAAACGTCTCGTAAATCAGCGATAACGGTATTTGGTTTCGGTAATTAATAAGCGTGCGGATACAATGCAATTAGGAGGTCTTAAGTTAATTGGATGATTTCACAACAATGTAGAGTCAAGATAATTATCTCGCAGTTGATCGTTAAATTAATTAGTTAGTAATTAATTCATGTAACATATTTTAGCTTCGTACTTGAACAATAGTTACCAGTAATGACTTTCAACAACATTACGCCTGTATTCGCGGAAGAGAGGTAGACCAGAGGGTCTGTGGTGGGTGTGGAGGGTGTGTTGGTGGGTGACTAAATATACATATGTGTAGAAGAACCAGAGGGTTCTTCTATACATATGTATATTTAGTCAGCATTTATGCATGAATAATTAATATCAATTAATTTGCATAACTGTTCCGCCCGAGTTTCAAAAACATGTCGTTTTTTACCGTTACATTTTTTGTCATACTAATTTGATTTATTGAAAAAAATCTTAATACTTAGGTATTGTTATTCTATTAAATGGTGTTGGTAAAGTTAAAGAAATTAATTATTTATCAAATTGACTATCAACTTAAATTGTCCTTATATGAGAATCAAAACTGGCTATAGCACGCCAAAATGACGTAGTTCGTCATTAAAGATGAATCTATCTTCTAATTGCAGCACTTCCAAAATTAGCAAAATATTATGACGTATATTTTATAAAAATGGATGATAAATGATTTTATTTCTGTAAGTAGGTTTGTATAAACACTTTTCCACGTCAATCATATTTTTTTAAACTAGATGAGGTCGGCATTTCCTATCTGACTACTCTGAGAAGAAAGGCCGAAACAAACTCAGAGGACACAGTCTCTTTTAAAGTCCAGACATAATCTTGGTCAGATCATGTGAATATCATGTGGATTGGTGTCTGAAATGGTCTTTTGAGGAAAGAACCACACAGATTGAGTGGACCTGTCCCTGACTCTTGGAATTGCAAAAAAATATTATCGTTTATATATTTACAGCTTTAATTGACTTGCTCATTTTCATTTAGCATCAGAAGTGCAAAATAAACTATACAATTTTCCCAATATTACATAGTTTCCATAAATTATTTCAGCTTGTTTAATTGAGTTTTGTAACGTGAATTGGACTGCAATAGTTTGTATGATTGGAGTTTACCATAAAAGTCCATTCAATCTCCCGTAATTTGTATGTAACATTTATTCCAACCATTATTCAAAGTGGTTGCAATGCGCTTTATTTAAATGTTTGAGGGGAAAATTGTTTACCGAAAATGCAGTTGTTTTTAGGATGTGTATAGACTTGAGCCAAAAACGGCGTCGTTGTTTCGACATGTCTCTGACATACATGAATGTCTGTTGGTGAGACTTTTTATAAAAGTAAGTATGAAGTAGAACCCTTCTTGTGATCATCCTACTAATATTATAAATGCGAAAGTTTGTATGTTTGTTACTCAATCACGCAGAAACACGCTCGCACACAGATAGTTTATAACCTGGATTAAGGCCCCGGTAACTATAGGTATTGTCGTTATGAGCGATAATAGTTCTTATTGCAATCCGATACGGGTTAAAATCTGTTGTAATAAATTCGAATAATAAATGAGCATTGTCGTAAATTTTTTAATAAAATCGTATAAAATTTGACATTTACATTTACTATTTAATAATAAATAATCCATCACTAAATGCAGTTTGGCATTTGAAATTTTATGGTATATTTTTAATTATAACTATAATATAATTGTTATTGAAAGGATAAACTGGTTTTAAAGATAATTTAGAGGTGACTTTGATGATTTATTTGATGCATTAAAGTATGTTTAACTATGTTTTGACTACCATTACTTTATGCAAAAAAGACTTGAAAATATCACATATTTTTTTGTTTTCAAAATTATTTACGGTTAAAGAGATACACTTGTTTAAAAAAAACACCTTTTTGAGCGTTTTCAAGAAATCACCGCCCTAACATATAGGGTACTTTTAATCCCGATAGTACAGTTGGATAATTTCCGACATCCATACGGGCAAAACCGCTGGCAAAAGCTAGTATATTATAAATGTGAAAGTTTGGATGTTTATTTGTTTGCTACTGAATCACGCAAAAACGGCAGAACGAATTAAGATGAAATTTTGCACGCAGATAGTTTATAACCTCGATTTCACATAGGATAGTTTTATCCCGGTAGTACGTTCCTGTGGGTTTATTATCGACCTCCGCGCGGGCAAAGCCGCTAACTAGTATTATTATAATGGGAAATAAATGTGTAAAACTTATTTTAAAATGTGCCTATTGCCTGTGTATCAAAATAAGATTTCTCTTTATTTCGTGTCGGCCAGAATCTTCTGGCCGACACGAAATAAAGAGAAGTCGAAAAAAAGAGAATAAAGAGAGTCGTACCTAGATAGGTACAGTGTGTGACATTAATTTATCAAACTGATAACAACGTTAATTTGTCGTATGACGTTATGGGGCTTGTCGATTGATCAGGTAAAGCTACGCTAGCCGCTATTGATCCGTGGATAGGTGACCATATTTACATACCAAGACTTCTCCCTGCCTCGGAAAGCACGTTAAGCCGTTGGTCCCGGCCGTCATTCGTGGATCTTTGACAGTCGTAATGGGTTGTCAGAAGTACGAATGTTTAACAACCAGTCTTAAACAAGGGGTATCTTATTACCCAGTAACTCGGGTTATTGAGGTCAGATAGGCAGTCTCTTCATGTAAAGTACTGGTATTCAGCTGAATTCGGCTAGACTAGAAGCCGACCCCTGCATTGTAAAAGCCATATTTGACGTGTTTTAGCCATTTCATACTACTGTAAAAAAATAATAGTTTAAAAAACTAAAAAACACGCTTTAAAAACCAAACTAAAAAAGGAGAAAATAATTTAATTCAGTTAAAAAGCGTGGGGTGCTTGACATTAATTGATTATAAAAATACCTCAAAAAGCACCCCACACTTTTTAATTGAATTAAATTATTTTCTCCTTTTTTAGTTTGGTTTTTAAAGCGTGTTTTTTAGTTTTTTAAACTATTATTTATTTTCTATTTTTTAGTTCTGCTAACTACAAAACGTGTTTTTTTCCCATTTTTTTTTAAATTAGTAAACTGTCATCGGTCCTCGACAAGTTTACAAAGTTTCAATGAAATCTGACCGTTTAAAGTGGGTCAAAATCGCGCTCAAAGATTCCGTTACATAAGTACATACATACATACATACAACCCGAGCTAATATAAAGCGTGTAAATTATTTATTAGTGAGAATAAAATAATTATTTATAAATATTATAAATACGGGGAATCAGAGTTCGATTTCGGAGAGGGAGCCTGAGAAACGGCTACCAGAACCAAGGAAGGCCGCAGGCGCGCAAA
Organism: Antitype chi; assembly: GCA_947359405.1. Lineage (NCBI taxonomy): Eukaryota > Metazoa > Arthropoda > Insecta > Lepidoptera > Noctuidae > Antitype > Antitype chi. Next base: position 17,672,742 of record OX375817.1, on the reverse strand, counting down.
TTACCCACGGAGAGTTACATACTGACATACTGACATACAAGTGAAGCTAATATAAAGCGTGTAAAAAAACAGTTATGATTTGAATATACTGAGAATTTAATATTCAGAAAATTCGGTAAATAATTAATTTTCCTGGTTTATGAGAATATCTCAAATTGCATTGAAAAGTTTAGAGGTTGGTAGAGGAGCTACATACTCTGGGTGCGCCAAAGTTATTGTAATTACTTAATAGAAATGAATAATCATATTACTTAGCATTTTATTACTTGGAATCTGTGTTGCCTTTAATTAACTTAATGAACTTAAGGTGAACGTTTTATTAATTCATTAAAATTTAAAAAAAGAGAACTTGATATTTACATTTACATAATTATTTTTCTACATCATTTGCTGAACAAATTAAGTATTAAATTATTTTATAACAGAATATTAACAGTTTTAATTAGGTACTTAATTTTATTCAAAAAGTAATAAATGTTTTTATTTGTACCTCATTTATTCGTAGACATTATTTTTTCATGGTGTTTCAAAGGCACGCGTAATAAATAATATAACCATTACTTAATTAATGACAATCAAGGACAGACACCAGAAGGCCAATTCTCGTAATTAAAACGTTCAAAATCTACTCACAGGTTCATCTCAGCGACAACCAAATGTCAAAAATGTATGAAAAATCTAGGTATTTTTGACAGAATGACACTGAGATCAAACTGTGAATGTTCTTAAAATTACGAGAATTGCCCCTCAGAAATGTTTAAAATACTGATCATATAAAAAATCCTGAAACATTCATTTGGAGTAGTATAGGGAGATGTAGGTAATAGGGAGCAATCCAATTACCATCATCACCATCATTTCAGCCGAAAGACGTCCACGGCTGGACATAGGCCTACCCTAAGCTTTTTTTGCTGATCCCACGGATTCCTGCCACCTTCACAAGGTCCACTGTCCACCTTGTGGGAAGCCTACCAACGGTACCTCGTCCAGTAGGCAGTCACCACTCCAGAACCTTTCAGCCTCACTGGCCATCTTTTCTGCGAGTTATGTGTTCTGTCTACTGCCACTTAATTTTGGCAATTGATCCGGCTATGTCGGATGCTTGGTTCTCGTGCACATCAACTGGGAACAAATCTAGACTTCAAGCTGCTACTGAGCATCTCAGCTCAACCCGTCGGGGAAACAGGCGTGCTGTTGTGCTTGATTCCCTTCTGCAGATTATGTTAAGACCTGGGAGTTATCAGTTATCCTCGGTAAAACTACCCCTCGAAAACAGGGATCCTAGACGTAGGCAAACATAGTCTCCACACGGGTGGGTGTTTGAGGATGCACGGCGCCGCCGATTCCAGCAAAGGAAGAGGTGGCGAGAGGACTTAGATGCGTATTGCAAGGGTTGGATCGAGGTGGCTCTAGAAAATGATGCCTAGAAGGATTTCGGAGGGGCCTATGCTCAGAAGTGGGGCAGTGTAAAAAAAAATGCTGTATTTGTTAAACACAACACAGTTTATCAAGCATTTTGATGTATTACGTAATTAATGACTATATAACAGCATTTAAAGTTTTTTCCTTGCGTGTTATGGATGATTAATGTTATTGCGAATAATGTACCGTTTATAATGTTTACCTACCTTGAAATTACGATAGTTATATTAATACTACTATGTAAGCAAAGTGTGGTAAGATCTATTTTTATGATCGTGTTTTTATACCGTTCTAATGTTGATTCGAGTATTGATAAAAATAGATTTTAATTAAACTTGTAACTTTGTTATTTTTAGTAGCTTCGTCCCTACTAGAAAATCAATCAAATTGATTGGTGTTTTCGATCTGGTTGTCTGAGAATAGCATTCGGTTGTCATTTACGTATTTGTATATTTGTCTGTCTGCGGCATCGTAGCTCCTAAAAGAAGAAACCGATTTTTTTATTATGCTATGTTTTCTTGCGATATCCCTGTATAGCTTCTGAATCCTAACTCATATTTTGATCTCACAGCCATAAACATACACTAGCCTTTATTAAGAAGTCGAATTACCATTATATTAGTACATCCAACGTCACAGAGTAGGACAACAAGTAAAACAATGACGACTTCATACGACCACAGAATGATAAATTTGTTTCACATACCAAAAATATCTGCAACGATGCATATTGGTTAAAGATTGTAGAGTTACGTCAAAATAATTGTAATGAGTGGCCTTTGTTGAAGTTTGTGAACGAAACGTCACTTGTCAAATTGATACAATTTGAATAAACGGGCGGAGAGGTGGTGGTGCATTCAAAAAACGATCCCGAAGAAAAAAAAAAAAAAAGAAAAAAAAAAAAAAAACGGGCGGAGAGGTGGTGGTGCATTCAAAAAACGATCCCAAAGAAACGCCATGTGTTTTATTTGACCATTCCTAAAGATAATTAAATAAATCTAATAAAAGTATCCAGAGATTCGGCGACGGACGCTGGGCGTACGTGAGCTTGATGGACAGCCTTGGCTTTACTGGAAGACTTTAAATGGACTCCGGACTCAGGTAGGCCGAAGTAAAGAAAACCTGCTAAGGTGGAGATTCAAAATCAAAATCAAAAGTCATTTATTCAAACTAGGCTGAGAGTCAGTTTTGTTATTAGCTCTTTTTGAACGTTGAAATTACATAAGACAGTCCCCCCAAAACGCCCGCCCTTCACCACTTCCTAGTGCTTTCGCTGGGAAGAAGAAGTAGCGCAACAAACTCCCCAGCAGCACAGCTGTCTGTTAAGTTAGAAGAACTTGATTCTATACAATAGTAGGTAATTAAAATTACGAAACACAAAAAAGACATTAAATTTGCCATATGTCAGCTAGCACACGCCATTATGCCATCAAAACATTAAAAACGAAAAATAATAAATAAATTAAAATAAAACGTAAACAGAACTTACAATCTAAATAGAAGCCTCCAGGCATAAAGGCCATGCCCGCTTACATATGCAATTCTTCATTATGTAAATATAGCTATAACTTGAAGTAACAAAAGTTAAACTAGGACCTCTGGACTAAAATTAATAAAAAACTTAATACAATTAACAATAACAAAACCATGGTCAGCAAGACGACCAGTCACAAATGACTCCTCCCTGTGCCTGAGCGTAATAGTGGTGCGGTCCCACAAACAATGGGGCACTTAATATCTTGTCCAGCATGTCCTGCTGTCTGCACGCTGCAGGAGCTGATGGACGCTGCTGAAAGTGCCAAGCTCGTGGCCAAATTCTGGGCTGACTATATTTAGATTGCTATCGACACGCCAATAAGATGTAATGAAGGTTAGTTAGCAATTCTGACGTGCTAACGTCAGAATTGAACAGTAGGTTACTTCTCTAGGTTCAATTACTGGAGTTTCTTGCCAATTTTGTTCTATACGAATCTACCTTTAGAAAGGGGCGACTAGAATCAATGACGTTCAAAAGTGCCTTTTATGTGCTTCTTTGAAAGAAATGCTTTGAGTTTGGCTACTGAAGTTACCAATGAGTTTGATAAGTTTTGTGTATTGGGCTCATTATGTTGAAGTCCACTTTCAGTGGAAGTAATTGTGTTAAGATAAGCTTCCACCCCCTCCCGACTTCGTTAAACCCCAGGAACAGGTATTTAGGTTTTGGTTTGGGTTTTCTAATGAAGTATCTAAATCTATACATCTATACAATAAAATAAAATTGAAGTCTGTTTGTAACGTCAAAATAACTTACTAAATGCATAGGAACTTTCCTATAAGTACCGTATATACTTATATACGGTACTTATAAGTAACGATTTTCTGAACCCCAAGATACAGACTAACTATCTAGTTTGGGGTTCACTGGCAAATAATATATGTAACTAGCTGTAGGTAATATTTAAGCTACTCGTATGTCGTCTCAACTTGTTGTTAACCTATCTATGCTCACTGTATTACCTGGACAATAAATATTTTTCTTTTTTTCTTTTCTTTTTCTATTTATTATGTTTTTTTGTGTCTATCTGTCTGTTTGTTACAGCTAATCTCCGAAACGGCTTGATCGATTTTGATAAAATTTTGTATTGTGATACGCTGAGATAGGTAGTAGTAGCACAAACATTTTAAGGTTGATAGTGTTAAAAAACCGGTTGTGTTGCTAGTTGCTAAACAACTTGGTTATTGAACTTTTCCACTGTTATAATTTCAAGTAGGTATGTTAGAAAAATTCCATCAAAATATTTTTGTTAAGATGAAGTTAGCAAAAAATCCTTTTCTAAATATAGCATACAAACATGAATTCTGTGTTTACTAAAGGATTTTTTGCGAACTTTTAATTGTATTGGCTTGTTTTTGTATACAGAAATACCGAATGTTTTGATTATGTAGGCAGATTTATAGGTTACCTACCTATAAATAAGATAAGATTTTCTGTTTTTTTTTTTTTAAAGTTAAGAGACGTCCAAAATGTATGGTTATCGCTGATAATATGATTACTTATCTTTAAGCAACGTTTATAATTAAAGAGACTCATGTTTTGATATTGTGTAGAACTGGATGGCCTGTATCATTGTGGATTTATATTCACATTTGATCAGACCATGTTTTACAAAAGCGACGATCATTTGAGACTTTTCTAATGATACATAACATCATATGCCTAGCCTTTACTATGTTCCAGTTTAACAGCTGAATGCCAATTTTTTACATGGAGCGACTGCGTATCTGACCTCCACATCCCAGTTACTGGGTAACACGATACCCCTTGGTAAGACTGATTGTCAGACATTCGGGCTTCTGACGACCCGTAACGACTATCAAAGATCCACGAATGACAGTCGGAACCAACGGCTTAACGTGGTCACTGGGCACGGAGTGGTCTATATAAGTATGTGAAGATCCCTCCAAATCTAATGATACAAATGTGAACTATTGAAATTGATTTGTATATACCAACTGCGATTACCATACATAGTTATTTTAATGAACCCGTCGAAATACCAGAGCCATAAAACTGCAGCTGACTATGTCAGCTATATATATAAAAACTTTTTCCAAAAAAAAAACAACCGACTTCCAAAAAAACACTACAAAGTGAAAAATAACTTTAATTTCGGAAGTCGGTGTCTTTGGAGCTGTATTTGAGTTTTTTGTCACCGCCTTCCGAAATTAAAGTTATTTTTCACTTTGTAGTGTTTTTTTGGAAGTCGGTTGTTTTTTTTTTGGAAAAAGTTTTTATTTTTCACTTTTTAGTGGTTCACATGTGCTTACCCCTTCACAGCGTACCGGCGTGATGTTATGTTATGAACTGGTGTAAACAATAGACAGACATGCGATTTCGGCAATCCCAGTCCATTTGCTATCATTTATTGAGGAGTTCTGTTGCCTATCTCCGAAGTTCTTCATCAGATCTTCACGAAATTGAAATGGGACCACTACGAGAAAGTACTCTTCCAAAAAATACCTAAATCGCTTTGTGTGCCTATAAAATTTGAAGAGTTCTCTCTATTTCTCCAGGATCCCATCATCAGATCCTGATTTGATGATCATGGGACCACCTGGGAAGTATACCCTTTCAAACAAAACAAACAAAATCCAAATCGGTCCAGCCATCTTCGAGTAATCGGGGAACATACATAAAAAAAAAAAAAAAAAAAAAAAAAAAAAAAAAAAAAAAGATTCCGACGAATTGATAACCTCCTCCTTTTTGAAGTCGGTTAAAAATCTGACAGTTGTGTGCATGTAGTGCTTTGATTAGAAGTTACCCAATTTGGTGTTGTAGACTTTTTATGGCCTGTCTTTGGTCAGAAATAGCTTAATATTTTATGCTTCTATGCACTGTGTTCGGTAGTAATCTGTCAATAGTTTATTTGCTTTCGGTGGTAGCTGTGATGAAAAATATAGAATTATTTCGAGAGTTTCTCGTCTTCGTCGTATCGGTACTGTGGGTAATTCCATTCATCTATTTTAAATAAGCCTCGAACAGAATTTCCTCCTCTTCGATAGCGTTAACCCACGTTCGCGGGGACGAAATTTTCCCCAACGCGATTATTTTTTGCTCACTGGATTTACAACCCACTGCTTAATGCCGAGAGTTTGAAATCCAACAGTTAGTATTTTTGATGCGCTTGTATATTTTCTATTGAATTCTCAACGCTCGGCTCAACACTGAGTGTTGAAAATCGAGTGCGCGACAAAATCGCACCACGATATTTTTACGCCAGTGGGAACGGGGAATATCATTGGCCTCGCAGAGATCTTCCATAGTGCAGTTGTTATTGCACAGAGAGCACGACAAGAGGTGAGGCATCGTTTAAAATGTGGATCCACAATCGCACTGTAGCTCATCGGTTCTATGTTCTATCTATGTTATCAGGTTTGGTTGCCGCACTTAGTCCTACAGTTAGACTATTGTGCGTGGGCTTTGGCAGCCCTCGGTGGTTGATCTAACCAGCCCACCCCACCATCAACTTCTGGAGGGACCAGAAATTGATTAGATCTCCTGGTCTGATCAGAGCATTTGTGTAAGATCCGGGTGCCGAGGGTTTCTGTCCTTATCTGAATGACGTCTGTGCATTCAAAAAGCACATGCGTACGGTTTTCTTAGTCTCCATGTAAGCCCTGCATAGAGGACTGTCCGTTATGCCTATTGCTACCTCACACGTCCGGTCCAGTTGAAAACCAGCGTCAGGCACTAGTTGCCTGGAATTTATGCTGAACTGGGCCTTTTTAGCGCAGCCGTGAGGCACACTTTGACGCACTTTACACTTTTTGTTGGTTTGTTTAATTTTATTATTTTGCTGTATACTGTGTGCCTTTTTTAGTCTGTGCTAAATAAATGTATTTTCTTTCTTTCTTTATTGTGAGGAAGCGTTAGTTTAGCGAGCAGTGTCCCGTGATGGTCCCCGTCACCAGTCAAAGGCCGGGCTCTTCGGGTCATTCAGATGTGCCACCTCACCCGTAAAGGGCGGTAATATGATAACGCGGGCTCATCGGCTTATTTCGAGAGGTTCTGAGTCATCGTATTTTCGTCGCCCCACCGTCTACTAATAATAAGCAATATGCTAATGCACATACTCCTTAAACCAAAACATGCACGACCCTTGAATCATCCACCATTTTTGACCCACAAGGTCCATTGCACTGACTACATGTGAGTGTTTTGTCAACCACTACACTCTACACTTTGAAGTTCGACGTAAAATTACACAATTTAGGTCAATATCACAGTGTAAGTGTTCGTTAGCAGGCGGGCTGCGTATGAGTCAGTCCGCGTCGCTCCCGAAACACAGAAGAGATAGTGACAGAAGGCCGGTTTCATACGAGTGTCTAAATAACGTGTAATTAGAGTATTGAGTTAAAGGCTAATACAATGACCAAAACTATATTTTTTTTAAATTTAACTGTTAATATAAAAAAAACGTGTTGAAATCGTTTTGTTGTTGTATTACTTTATGCATTTAAAATTGAGTCTTATTGCCTTGAAAAAAGATAGAATATTCTTTGGCTCTATTGGCGGTAGGTATGGCAAAAATACGTAATCTTTGAAAAAATACATAATTATGTATGTATATTAAAAATGACCGAGATCGATTCAGTTGTCAATTACGAAAAAACTATTTTATGGACTTGAATTTATGGAGTGTATATGATAGTATACCCAAATGTCCTTTCTTTGGTTTTGGTCGAAGAATCGTTGAATTCTGAAATGAGCTGCATGATTACTGAATAATGCGTACACTGACTGCACAGGTCATGGATAATCTGTGTGGTTATTTCCTGAATAGACTATTTCAGACACTAATCTACATGGTCCTCACATGATATGACCAAGATTATGTCTGGACTTTAAAAGTGACTCAGAAGAAAGGGAACGCCAACCTCATCTAATTTTTCAAATATTGTATGAAAGCGTTTCAACAAACCTACTTACAGAATTAAAATCAGTTATCAGTGAAAATACTCGCACGCACACGTAGACGCAGTACGTACTGCAACTTGGTATATTGACGTCTACTAGCTGACATGCGGCTTTTATGTCAAAATAACTTTTTACTATTCCAGAAATAATAGTTTCAACTATACAAGCAGGTGTATTTCTGGAGAGTTTTCCGCGCCACTTTTTCTCAGATGAACGAAGAAACTACAGAAAGTGGCGCCAGCCGAGCGCTTCTTATCTTTTGTAACTTTTGACATTCAACCAATGAATAGAAAAAAAAAAAATGATTAAGTTTTAGATGACAAATGATGGCGGGTCGTAGTAAGCGCTCGCTTATTTTATCTACTAGAAATATGTTCGAAGGCTTGTTGTCGGTCTTTGTGCGGAGTTGGCCCTCTGTTCCTTCTATATATTGTGGCCGAGCATCGCCGGTCTGTTTAGGCATTCGCGACAAGACTCAAGGTCGACTGAGGATGGACTGTTAATGTGCACAATGTGTACATGTGCTTAGTTGCTTTCATTGTGAATTTATTGTACCAGGAATTTTAGGTGGAAGAGACCACACAGGGTTATATGACATCACTTGTATTTTTTATTGACCGCCTCTTTGGTCCAATGTAAGACCCCCCGTCTCAGACGGGTTCAATTACCAAAACATTCTGCTTGGTTTAGTTGGTGGTAGTGCTTGTTCTAAATCCATCTAGCTAGCTACCACCATCTTATGTATGTCTGTCACCATAACAATAATGTTAACAGCATTGTTGTGTTTCGGCAGTTAGAGCCTAAGAGTTAAGATGGCTAGTTCCTTTGTGGTTGAGGATTCTGGGTAGAGCTCGCTTCCACCTTCGGTCTGATCATCACATACCACCAAGTGAGGTGAAGGCCTAGAGCTTACCTGATGTGGTAAGAAAAAAAAAAGTGCGTGGAGTCCCTCCGCGCGGAAGAAGTGACACCGACTCACTCTGTTGCGTCGGTTGCGTTAAACGTTTAACGCAACCTTGTTGGAAGTCGCATAAGAAGTTTCACTTAAAAAAAGATTTATTTGTCGTCTGAACCATTATAATGTTTTTGTTACAATCTGTTCGTCCTATGGCTTCTGACAACGGAGTGTAAGGAATGAATATTTTATTGCGTCGTTAACATGGGACTTAATCATAACTGGAGAAACGTGCGTGTCTCTGCTTAACTCTTGGGGTATTTCAGGCGTGATGTTTTGTTATAATGTTGTTGCCAATTCCATTATATCCGGGAAACATGAAGTTAATTTATTGATAGATTCTACCTGCAATTAAACTTGGGTGGTCTACCGATAAGGAAAACTGAGCTTTATCCGTGTCTTGATTAGTTATGGATTAAGATGAAACGGGTCCATTATTTTGATTGGAAGCCTGTCGCCGTGGCGTAATTCCCCTCCTTGTTTTTAAAGTAATGAATTAAAAAATAATACAGTTTTGAATATTATCTTGCAAGGTTTAGCAAAATGGCAAGAGTAGGTCCATTCAGCAATAAGGAAAATTTAAATAGATTAGCTTTGTTTTTCAAAATCAAAATCAAAAGTCATTTAGTCAGTCCGTCGATTGCCTCCACGAGGACATGGCAGTGCTCCGCCCAAGCCGCAGTATGGCGTGATAGCTTTCATGTTGTTAATAAATATCCCCACCTCTAGAGGGTGATGAAGTCACATTTTATTTTAGTAACAACAGCCGCACAGGTCGATCGATCAGGTTAAGCTACGATTGACCCGTGGATGTATGTCCCTCAGTGCCTCGGAAAGCACGTCAAGCCGTTGGTCCTGGGGGAAAAAAACTCTTGATATCTATGTAGTAAAATAATGATGTGTTCTAGATCGAAGCTAAGCTTGCCACAATCGGCTTGTCAATGGGTAAACAAACAGGCGTTGATCCCGGCTGATCATAGATCTTTAAAAGTCGTTACGAGTAGTCAGAAGGCCGAAAGTCTGACAAGCAGTCTTACCAAAGGGTATCATGTTACTCAATAACTGGGTTTTTTGTGTTTCGTAATTTTTATTACATATTATTGTATAGAATCAAGTTCTTCTAACTTAACAGACAGCTGTGCTGCTGGGGAGTTTGTTCCGCTACTTCTTCTTCCCAGCTAAAGCACTAGGAAGTGGTGAAGGGCGGGCGTTTTTGGGGGGACTGTCTTATGTAATTTTATTTTGACGTTCAAAAAGAGCTGACTCTCAGCCTAGTTTGAATAAATGACTTTTGATTTGATTTGGTTGTTAGGGTCAGATAGGTAGTCACTCCATGTACACTGCCTCGTTAGTCTATTGTTCGCAAGCGCTACAGTTGCAAAGTGTTTTTTTTTTCTGGAACTTCTCAGTAGCAGCGGAAGTCTGTGTCTGGTTGATGGCAATCGGCTCGCCCCCTATTACATGGTATTCAGCTGCATCCGTGGAACATAGTTCGGGAAAAGGTTCAACAGAATTATGATGCTATGAGTGTGTGAGTGTACGTTTGTCTGTGCGGTCCTCTGATTGATTTTCCTTAAAAGGCTTTATGTCCTTAACTCTAATTCATTGCCATCTTATCTTACCTTTTAACCTTTGACAAGGCATAGTAGGTTATCATATTGAAAGAATTGATCTCACCTTTGATTCATTTTCGGTATACCTGTTGTTGAAATGAAAATAGTTAGGTTAATCTAGCAATGGTTTTAATAATTCTACTTTAATTTGTCTTTCATGATTCAGATACATTTAATTCAGTTATTTGAAGCAACTTAAACTAAAATAAAATAAATAAAATAAAATAAACTTGAAGTGAAGTTCGATCATTATTTTATGAGTCGCTTCATTAGTACCTATCTTTTTTTTTAAACGTTGCGCCACATTAGGAATTTCTCCGGTATTGTGGGTGCGTTAACATCCATTTAAACTCACACAAGATCAGACTCGAAACAACTACTTGTAGGTCATACCAATATTTGTTCCGTGCGGGAATCGAACCCGCGACACGCAGCGCAGCAGTCAATCGCTTAACCGCTGCGCCAACCGTGTCGTCAGATCTTAGACTACGCATTCAATCAAATCAGCTTATCGCAGTCCACTGCTGGACAGAAGCGTCTCCCAGGCTGCATCACTACACTATCTTCCGCATTCTGTCAATCCCAGCCACCTTTCTAAGGTCGTTGGTCCATCTAGCTGGTGGGCGTCCCAAACTACACTGGCCGATACGCGGTCTCCACTCCAAGATTCATCTATCTAGTCCACTGGCCATTCGTCCTAGGACTATGCATTACGCAGTTATATCATTATGAATGTTATCGCATATGTGCGATCCTGCGGCAGTCTCTCATAACTATTTTCATTTATAATGACTGTTCAGCCACTGAATTTTACTTTTACTGGCCAATATGGCGCTAATCCTGAGTAATAATGTAAAAGTAACTTATGAAATGTCTAATTTAATATATCCGCATTCTGCCTTTTTATTTAATTCCTCAAAACCTTTAATTACTTACATAATTATATATTACGGATTCTTTTTATAATAATTTTTAAGGTTCATTTTGTCCGTTGCTATGCCTACGTTTGGTGATGGCCGGGACGTCTTATTAGTCGATTCGCACAAATTCACTAGCCCCAATCGGGCGAATGAACACTTTTACATTATACAGGGTGATTGGAAGATGGGTGCAAAGCTTTAAGGCGAAGATAGTACAGACAATTTAGAACCATTTAAGCCATGGTTGTCTCAGACGAAGTCTTACCAAATATTTTTAAGTTTTTTTTTGGGAATTCTCAAAATTTTATGTAAACTGCATAATTATGGCCAAATTGAATGATAAATGAATTCATTTTTTATTTATTTAATTAAAGTAATGTGTAAGCAATCAAGCAAAACATGTTTTAGGCTTCTGTGTCATTAGACATTTTTTTTACAGAAATTTGAAGCCCAGAAAAAATAAAAAAATTGTACAATACGTCTTTTAAACCTTATTAAAAAAAAATTGGTAAGACTTCGTCTAAGACAACCATGGCTTAAATGGTTCTAAATTATCTATACTATCTTCTCCTAGCTTTGCACCCATCTTCCAATCACCCTGTATATTATTTTGTACAGGCGACTCGAATGAAGTTAATTGATTTATGGGCGAATCGTCAATTTTATAAATATGTACCTACTAGACTATTGGCACGTTTTGAATTTCATACACTTTATTGCATCTTTTTCATAACTGTAGGTATTACATAAAATTCAAAACCTGTCAATTGCTAAATACATATTTCTGGAGATGTAGAATCGCCCACAAATAAATTAACTAGGCACTTTGAGTTTTAAATAATAGAAAACAAACAGTTTATTTATCAATTAAAATTCCATTCGAAAACGTCCACCGGTTTCTTGCCAAACTTCAACAATATAGACCCTGGTTTACTTATTTCTTTTGGTGCTAGTACATACACACTGACGGAATCAATGAAGCCTCCGATATAAAATCTAATACCAAAATATTTCCTTATGCGTATATGGCTGAAACGTATCAGCCGCCGGTAATGTACATTCATTGAATATCAATGGCTGATTATAAAAGCAATAAAGGACTAAAGTGGAGGCTTGACAGACGTCGTCATACAATACTTTACCTATGGGGTACTACAAAATGAGGATATACCTATGTACCGGGGTTTATTTTCAAATTCCTACACAAGAGTACGTGGCGAGTTTCTCTAACAGTATTGGTAGGTACTCTACATTTTGAGTAACTATCTAATAAAGCGGAGTTTCTTGCGCTACTTCTTCTTACCTAGCACTAAGAAGTGGTTAAGGGCAAGCGTTTTGGGGTACTATAATTATGTAATTTTGACGTTCGAAAAGTGTCTTGCCACGCTTAGACCACTGAAATTATCGTTTTTTTTTTTTTGGGTGGGAAATCATCAAATAACTTCTCCCGCTCTGGGTGGAGCGAGAGGGCGTGTCAGACTTTTACTGACTAAAACCCACCCGTGTTCCCTCAGTTGCCTGTGTGCCAGGGGCCGCGGTATCTCTTTCGAACAACCCGCACCCCTGGCAGGCATCGGCCCTTGCGGACCCCATCATTTGGTACTGACATCTTTGAGGCGCGCGTGGAACACAACGCGCCGTCGACCCGGGCTTGGTCCTTACCGGACAGCGAGCTACCCATTACTCGCCGTCCGCAAGCCCGCGCCTACGGTGGCCGGGAATCAGCCTGGGATTCCCGACGCCCAGAGCGTCTCCCGCGGCGACTACGGCCGTGAGGGCGCATATACTGCATCTCCCTCACGTGCGCCGCCTCCCTCTTCGCGAGCATTACTGCTTCGCAGAAGGACTGAAATTATCGTTAATGTTATTTTGACAGGTAGAGGTAGCCTGGGATCTAGAGAAGGACAAAGACTACTTCGAATATTTCTATTAAAAATTATGAGATACAAAATACACACATACGAAGTCTCAGGCAACTGCTTGTAATTCTACTATAATATTATAAATATGAAAGTTTGTATGTTTGGATATTTAGAAGTTTGGAACTTTGTTACTCAATCACGCAACAACGACTCAACGGATTTGGATGAAATTTGGCACACAGATAGATTATAAACTGGATTAACACATAGGATATTTTTTATCCTGGTGATACGTTCTCGTGGGATAATTTTCGACTCCACGCGGGCGATGCCGCTGGCAAAAGGTAGTTAGATTATAAAATTGTGACTACACTTAAGTTAGTAAAACGTCTTAAAATTAAACTTATTTACGCCACACAATGCAAGCTACATTAAATGCTTATTCAACTCCAAGAAGTTAATAATGTAATTCCGAGCACATGTAATATTCAGCCAACGTGACAAACAAAGAAACATTTGTTTGTTTGTGTGTCACAGTTTATTGTTGAGTAAACTCTTTATAATTACAGAACCGCTACTTACTCAGCATATTAATGTGGCTAGTTGGTGATGCTTGTACCAACGTTTGTCATCCTATGTTTGGTCAAATACATGGTGACATTTTTGTCGACTACGCCGCGGTCCCTGTAATGTATTTGACCTACGGTATCTCTAGGCAATGTTAAAATACTGTCAAATTACTGCACATACACAAACACACAGAATGAAGCTAACTAGCACAATGTTTGTTATGTAAATGTTTCAGAGTAGGTAATTTCATTTGTTAATAATCCTAAAAGGAAAAATCCGATGGCCTATCGATACAAACATCTTTAACCGAAATCCTATTACTTACAGTTCTTTATTAGTGATCGATGCATGCGTGTCTTGCTGTATGCACGCTACTGGAGCTGATGGAGCCAAGCTCTTAGCCAAACTTTGGGCTGACTATATACAGGGTGGCCGGGACATCGGCCCGCAAACTGAAACCATGAATTCAGGACAAGACGATGATTTTAGACCGCCACCCTCCTAGCGTAGATATTTGTCGCCGGTTATAAAAAAATCTCTTGTTTCATTGAAAAGTGCAATGGGTATGTATCTATGCAGTAAAAATGTATGGAACATAATTCTGGACACCCGTTCAGAATCATAATGTCTAACTCAGATTCCCTTAACACTATACAAATCGCATACCATCGTTTGATCTAGCATTGAATGGCTGTAACGTACTATCAATTATTTCCTTATTGGTGAAGCTGCCAAAAAGGAAGGGTAATGGTTTACCCTATCGTGTGTGCCAATGTCTGTCCATTGTTGGCCTGGTTTGTAATAATGAATGGCAATTTAATGGAATGCGGAAAAGAGTGGAGAGGCCATTAAGACGCATTTAAATATCTTGAAAAGATTGTTAAGTTACATAAGATTTTTTTTTTATTGAAGAATCTAGATTATTTAGTATAAATTATCTTAATAAAATATAATAATTAAGTCAACATCACCATAATTCTCCTGGCATTATAGCAATTTTATAGTAGGTAGGTAGGAATATAAAATTAATAAAACAGCTTTCCTAATTATTCCATTAGCAAAAAAAAATATTTAGAAAAAAAAATATTTCTTCATTTTATAAAAACTCAAGATTATTAAATTACATTAATGTCTAAATTAACACTCTGAGGCCAATAAAAGTAATAACAATAAAACTTCTATTGTGTCGCGTTCAGAGTCTGTCAATCGATGCATCATCATCGTAATTTCAGCTGAAAGACGTCCACTGTGGGACATAGGCCTCCAAGCTCCGCACTTTGACCTGTTCTATGCTTCCCGAATCCAGCGGATTCCAGCGGCCTTCACAAAGTCATCGACCCACCTTGGGAAGACCTTCCAACGCTACGTCTTCCTTTCGGCCCCATTGGCTATCTGTTCTACGAGCAATCTTCAACCGATTAACAAAATATGATAGATGTATGATGTAGGCAAACTTACTTAGAAAAGTAAATTAATTATTAACCTATGTATTAATGTAGGATTTTCATTATTTACAATGCATTACATTACATTTAGTTTAGTTCCGTTAGTTTTTTTCTTTTTCTTATTTGCACATAATCTTAAATCCTTAATTACATACATAGCAATAGGTACTGGAGTACACAATTATATAGAGTGGTATTTAAGTTATGTAATCCATGCTCACTTAAATAATCGTGTTAGCTTTAAATAAGCAAGATTAGTTTTATTAAATTTATTTTCCTAAATAGTTTACGTTGATATGGAAAAATAATTTATTTTTATGAATATTTTGGATTTTTAATGGAATAATAATTTATTTTCCTAAATGTTTTACGTTGTTCATGGAATAATTACGTAAATTATTTTTATTTTCTTCTTTTCGTTTCGATGGTACCTAGTCGTGCAATTCAAAAAAAAATATAATAAGGGGTTTTCCTTGGGTGCATCCAAAGTCACCGACTTTTGTTTTTTTTTTTGGAAAATGTTTTATTTTTTCACTTTTTAGCTGTAGTACCTACCCCACACCAATTCGACATTTCATCATTCTTGGGGTCAAAACAATGCACATTTATGCGATCGCAGCAATCGCGGTTGGTTTGCTGTAATTTTTTGAAGAGTTCAGTTGTCTGTCGCCGAAACGCATCATCAGATCTATATGAAATTTAAATGGGACTACACGGGAAGCGCCAGCATTCAAATAAAAAGAATTATCAAAATCGGTTCACCCAGTCGAAAGTTCTAAGCTAAAAAAAAATACAGTTGAATTGAGAAACTCTTCCTTTTTTGAAGTCGGTAAAAAAATCACATTGGTACTTGCCCGAATTTGAACCCAAAACCTCGTGCATGAGATCCGATCCAATGCCTTAACCAATGGGCCATCACGACAGTTATATACTATTTATATGTACGTTTACATAGAAGGTAATTCAATCATCATTATCGAATAAAAGGTCCATTAGCTGAGCTAATGGAATTTTGAAAACATAAAAACACACCGTATTCAATTAAAAACCTTAGAAAATGTGTAGGTTAACATTTGTTCATTTAAGTACTTACCTACCTACCTTGTCAACTTGCCTGAGGCAGATGCTCATAGTATGTTGTTCTTCTCTTGGGATCTTGTAGACACGTACCCATTTTTTTGTACAGAATAAAAAGTCTTTGAAACAATTATACTCACTTATGTCATGAGGCCCATCATCAGCCTTTAATGTTCGCACTGCTGGAACACACGGCTCCTCTCTGTGAGGGGGAGTGGGCCATAATCCACCACGCGTGCTCAGTACAGGTTGGTAGATATCAAACGTTATGACATGCCAGTTTCGTCACTATGTTATCTTTCACCATTTTGGGAGCAGTGAAGATGAAATAATTTACACAAAGTTAAGTGCCTGCTTGAATATCGACAACAACCATAAAACTTCTATTGAGTCGCATTCAGTGTCATTCTATCGATTAATAATCATCATCATCATTTCAGCCGAAAGACGTTCATTGCTGGACTTAGACTTTGGGGGAACCCAAGCACCGCCACTTCGATGGATGCTGTGCTTCCTGCATCCTGCGGATTCCTACGGGCTTCACCAGGTCATTGACCTACCTTGTGGGAGGCCTTTCAACGCTACGTCTTCCAGTACGCGGTGGCCACTCCAGAACCTTTCAGCCCCATTGGCCAGTGGTTTTGCGAGCAATTGCTGGCACTTCATGTTGGAAATTTTTCAGTATATGTCGGTTACCTTGGTTCTCCTACGCAACTCTTCATTTCTGATTCGATCGCGTAGGGAAACTCCAAGCATAGCTCTCTCCATTGCCCTTTGAATAACTTTGCAACACGCACTGGTCAAATAATTTCGTAGCTTCCTGAACGCTGCTCAGCCAAGTCAGTTTCGACAATTGACCTGTTTCTCGAAGTTGGACCTACCAGCTGGACAGTTGGTCCTCGGTAAACATAATCGTCCACTTCTTTGAGTGTAGAGTCTCCGATCTGCATGAGGGTGGGTGTAGACATGACCTTCATTATGCCCATGTTAATTTTAAGACCCACTGACTGAAAAAGTAACTTTGTGCTACCCGGACAGTGGTCTACAAAGCTAATACGGTCAAATAGTTATGACTGTCATACTGGCATACTTATGACGTCACTTATAAGGTGTCAGTGAATGTCCGTCGACCATTATTTACTTACATATTTAAGAGTCGTATGCCTGATTGCTTGTCGTCAAATATTAGTATTATCAGAGTAAAGTTTAAGTATAAAAACCTTACTTATTAATGAATTTATGCAGTTGTTAGGTGTTCAAGTAATGAATGAGTGGGTAATATTTGATTTAAAAAGTTTTGAAGTTAAGGTGGAAGCACCAAGGTGGATAGCCCTAAAAAAAAACGTTTTTTTTTTAATTTCCTGTCAGTTCCCAGTTGTCTGTTGATTAAAATATGATTCGCTACCATATGTTTGTTTTACTCGATGAGCACTCGGAGTCCCCCAGCCTTAGTGTTTCAACCCCAAACGGCTTAACCGTATAGCTCCCAATAAGGTTGACATTTGTATAGTTTTTACAACGTTCTTCAATTCAAAAGCGAAAACAAAGTGTTAACGATCGAATCGACGAATCGATCGTGATCCTCTACATTTAAAAAAGACGTAGTTTACTTTTCGAATTCATAGGAAGAGATAGGTATTGGGGAAAGGGCAATGACCGCTATTGCCTTGCCAAAATGTAACAACTATAGTATAACGTGTTTTCGCTTCTGTTTTATTAAGATGATATTTCACTCTGTGTTGTAGGTACCTGTAGAGATTGACATTATTTATCAGAACTTGTCATCTAGTTTTTGTGCTCACGGGTTAATGAGGTTAAGTACCTTGCAATTAATTACTCAAGTGATTCATTTCATCAGTGTTTAGGCGACCACGATTTGGTGACGTTGGACGATGTAGGTAGGTATTAATACAGTTACAATACGATGAAAATGTTTTTTTTTTAATTAATTGAGGTTGGTATTGGGAAACGTAACGACTTATAGGATATCTAAGTGTATATTTTTTAAACTTTCATATTAAATGAAAACGGCTGCTTACTGTTATGTAAGAATAATTACCGAAATATTGATATAAGGATGAGTCATTAGTACCTAAAAAAAATGCAATCTATATATTTAGTAAAAATCTTGAACTCATTTACTCATTCATTTATTCATTTACTGACAGATGGCATACAATTTTGTACAAGAGTTTTTAAGGTGAATGCATTTAGGGTAACCCGCGAAATATTTTTACTTTTTCCGTTTTTCGCAATTTGCAAGTCAGTGTCAAGTTTATGTTGATTAATATATGATTCGCGACCGTAATAAATGTGTCTTTAGAGAATTATAATCTTAAAAAATATCATACAACGCTTTAAGTTTATTTAATCCCATTCAAAAATCAAAATATTTAATTTCACACATTTGACATATTATACCTACATGGGTACTTATGAAACGTCAGAAGCTAGGTGCATTGAATGACTTTTTCATAAAATAGTAATTCAATGGGATTATAAAGATTGCTTCCCCCTTAAAAGTGAAAACCCACGTAAGGGAGGATAACTGAAAATTCGCGCCTAAAATAAGGAATTAATGTTTGTATGGAATTTTTACATTTTTGCCGATGGGAAGTAACATCGGGCACATGTCCAGTTAATTAATAAAACACTGGCCATTTCAATGTCACTTTGATCACAAGGCCAGTTGATTGAATCGTAATTATACTCGTATGCCGTTATGTAATCTATTCATTGACTGATTAGTACTTATTTAGTACCTATAGCCAGTGTCTTCCAACCCGCACTGGAGAGGAAGCTTGTGTCCCAGCAGTGGGAACATTAGGTACCTAACTAGGCTAATTATGCTAATCAGTGTTAACGAAATATAGTTTGCAATGTTCAATGCTTGAGTTGTATGATTGATTAGAAAATGTTTTTACGAAGGAAAAAACGCAAAATAGTAGGTACATTTACATGGAGTTGCAAACACCAGCCCGTTTTACATGTGAAGGAAAAAAAGAAAATATTTGGTGCCCCAAAAACTCCATTTCTGTAAATGAAAAAGTCAGCCGTCAGTCTGAGAGTCAGCTGTTTTTGAACGTCAAAATTACATATGACAGTCCCTCCAAAACGCCCACCCTTCACCACTTCCTAGTGCTTTAGTGGGGATGAAGAAGTAGCGCAACAAACTCCCCAGCAGCACAGCTGTCTGTTAAGTTAGAAGAACTTGATTCTATAAAATAGTAGGTAATTAACATTACGAAGCACAAAAAAACATTTAATTTGCCATATATCAGCAAGCACACACCAATATACCATCAAAACATTGAAAACTATACGTACTCAAGTAGAAATAAATATTTTTTTTTTAAAATAAAACGTAAACAGAACTTACAATCTAAATAAAAGCCTCCAGGCATAAAGGGCATGCCCGCTTACATGTGCAATTCTGCATTATATTCTACATATTTTGCAAATAGTCGATTAGTATCGATACCTGGTTAGTACCGATTCTAGAGTAATTGGTAGTCCAGTAATTGGTAGACCATTTCAGACACCTATCCACATGGTCTTCACAAGATCTGACCAAGATTATGTCTGGACTTTAAAAGAGACTGTGACCTTTGAGTTTGTTTCGGCCTTTCTTATCAGAGTAGACAGATAGGAAACACCGACCTCCTCTAGTTTTAAAAATAATGTATGATTTACATGTAAAAGCGTTTGTACAAACATACTCACAGAAATAAAATTGTTTAGCATTTATTATTTAAACTGTTTGTTTTTCATTATAATCGTCGTTTCCATCTTACAGCTCACAGTCATCATTTTTCTCGACAAACTCTTCAATAACTGTATGCAAACATTTTGTAGGTACTATTGATAAAGTGACGTCACTCACGACCCATCATCAAGTGGGCCGCCTGGTTAGTGTTGTTAAGTGAAGTAAAAAAGCATTAGCCACTTTACGTCGTGACGTTTTCGGTGGCAAGTGCTCTTCACCACGTTATAGAAACGTTCAGAAGACAAAAAAGCGAAATCCGCGAGACTTTTTGAACTCGAAAAACCTTTGACTTTGGAAGATCAAATTTCTGTTAAATTACGTTTGGCAATGGGTGTCAAATTACCTGAAATAAGCGAAATTCTTTTTCGCTGATTTCATTGTGACGTAAACGTATTTTGTGACTTGCATTTTCCATTTGCAACGATAAAATTATGTATCTAATAGGTAAGTTGTAACCAACAGGCCTTTTAAAAGATTCTATATTAGGAAATCTGCCATCAATTCTCATCATGTTTGAACATTTATTAATCAATTACCTACATTGGGCCAACAACTGATTTAAAAAAAAAAATGAAAAATGAAAATCAATGGTCATTTTAAACTGACTTATAATACACGTTTTAAACGTCAAAATTACATAAAACAGCCCCTCAATGCACCCATCTTTAACCACTTCTTAGTGTTATAGCTGGAAAGAACAAGTGGCGCAACTGTGCTGCGACTCTGTTCAGTTAGTAAAACCTGAATCTATACAATAATACGCAAAGTAATTTAGATTACTAAATAACAACACAAGTCTATTAACTGCTCCCAAATTGCAATGTTAATTTTTATTCTTTTTATTATTATTTTTTTTTACAATGTCTGACATATTCTCGTCATTATTTGACATTATACATCAATTTTACTACCTACTATTTATTTTCAGTGATTGTCATCGAAATCATGTCACTTGGTTCAAATAGATTCATTTTATATAGGTAGATTCTTTTACATATTATTATTGTGAATGAGAGAACGTTGTAGGCCTTAGAGACTAGATTTGTAGACGTTTTTCTATTCTGTATTTTCATTCCTCTAAGTACCTGGTACTTATTGACTGGCCTGCACTGTCCTCCCATACCTATTATCACTGTAATTTGAAAACATTGTAAAAGCCAATTATTTTTAAAAGAGTAACCGTGGAGTTTCTTGCCGGCTCTTCTCCATAGGAAACGACAAATTGGAACCGTGCACCTAGCTTCTGACGTTTCATAAGTGCCCATGCAGGCTTATGTGAAATAAAATATTTTGATTTTGATTTTGGAACAAAATGTTCAAACTGATCTAATTCCGGGCAGGTTTCATGTTTTGCGTGTAATTTTGATCTTCACCAGGATTTCGCCTTCTGGATTTTCCTATCCTGTGTCCTCCATTCCTGAGGACCAAGTTGCACGGAACATTTAATTAGGACCCACCTGACGTTGCGACTGTCACACAAGTGTTTTTAATTTGTCATATTAAACGTTGCAGAGTCTCTATGGAAACTGTAGTAATGGTATGGATATCTCTGAGACTTTGATGCAATGATGTTTTTATTACATTAATTATTAATTTCCCATCATGTCGTGCCAAAAATCCATTGTATTACGAAATCTGGAATCTTTTATGCACGATTATGGCTCTCGTTGAATGAATGAATGAAAATATTATATTGTTAATCACAGGTACAGGCGCCAGCACATCAAGCTACCCCAATCTGTCAAATTTCTTTGATAGATTTTCAACTTTATTACATAAGTATAAGGTTCATGTTCAATTGGAAAAAATTGACAGTTTGGGGTAGCTTGATCTGCTGACGTCTGTATCTAATTTTTGTTTTACATTAAACCTTTTATTCTTTCTTTATATAAGGAAGGTTAGGACCTAAAGGACACGGAATACAACCTTTTCTATCTATTTTGTGGTAAAGAAGATAGGTAGCATAGCTACGCGTAGCTGCGTATATGTCTGATGTTTTGCGAGAGTAAGTATGCTAGGTTGTCCTCTATTCATCATTCATCATCATTTCAGCCGAAAGACGTCCACTGCTGGACATAGGCTTCCCCTAAAAGGAGGGATTTTGCCATAATCGCCACGCTTGGCAGGCGGGTTGGCGATCGCAGTATGGTTGTAAAATGCATAGAGAACGCTGCTGCCCATTCTCTGGTAAGTCCCTTAGTCGCCTTCTACGACACCCACGGGAAGAAATGGGATGGTGCTATTCTTTTACGTCCGGCACCACCCGGAGCCTCTATTATAATTATGTTAGTATACAATGTAATATGCTTGTTAACTATACCTGTTTCAATCTCTATGTTAATGAATGTAATTGGTTTTACCGTTTTAATTAACAACAAATAAATGTCTGCAAATATTTTGAAGTACAGTTACATTACACTTAAAAAATAATACCTTTACAATGTTTTCAAATTGCAGAGTTAATAAGTGTGGGAGGACAGTAGTAGTAAGCCTGCCAACAAGTACCAGGTACCTAAGAATAGAAGAGATGGTAAAAAAAATAGAAATATCTATCAGTCTACAAGGTCTACAACGTCCTCACATTTACAAAATAGAAAATAATACGGATAAAAGATCGGCTTCTACGCGCATGAAATGTTTTGTTCTCCCGACCCACCCTATCACATGATATCACCTACCCGTGCTATCACATCGTTTTCGCTTAGCTTTTCTTCTCGGCTCCTAAAGTTCATAGCGTGATGTTAAATAGCCTGTCTCAAAAACTGGGCGACAGAATACAAAAAAATAAACCGACTTGTAGTTCCAGAGATTCGCGTTCAAATAAACAAACAAATTCTTCGGCTTTATTATTAGTATAGATTTAAATAAAGTCATTATATTAAAATATCCAAAAACAACAAAAATATGTACCTCTAACCTCAACTAAAGTCACTGAACCATAACACTATATAACATGACAAAGTCCATAAGAAAATATGCAGAAGTTTGTAAATGTTATTAGCACCCATTTATCAAAATTGAACAGAAATACAGCAATGATGTGCAGGTGTGTCAATGACGTGGTTAAAAGTAGATTTAGGATTAGTAAACTTAAATATTTTTTACTTTTTACTGTTGATCTATGACTGGTAAAATACTTTAATTAAATATTTATTGCAATGCAATGCGGTGACTGACCTGCCACGAATGTATAAATACATTTTATTTTTTGTTTTGACCTATATAGAGAATGAAGCCGCTCTTAGTGGCGGATATGATAAAGACTGATTTGTATTACCATGTCCGGCGAATAAATGTATTTTGTCTCAATTCGTCAAAAGTAGCTATAATTTCCCTAACTTTTGATATTGATTGCTGCTGCTTCTGCATTGCAGAATACGACGTGACTTTGAACGTTTTTGAGTACGAGAATTGTCCTTAAAGTCTTTGCAGTACACAATAGACAAATGGGTGCGCAACGTGTGCACTCCTGCAAGCTCAAACTCCAATTCGTTTACCCATCCTTCCACAAATCGCATGTCGACAACCACCTTCCCTACTTTTTAGCATTAACTTAGCGTGTCCGCAATAAAATTGCAACCCAGTGTAAGTGCGAAATTTTTCATTGCAGCTACCTTATCTCGACATTATCTGCGTATTTATTACACCCCGCTATTTCTACAGAGAATGGATTAATTTCTATTTTAATTCTGACTTGGAAGGAAATGTAAGGCGGTTAAATATTCTTGGAGTCGGATTTTAATTTACAGTTTTACCAGAAAAAAGTGGTTCGTAATGGTGAATATTAAATCCTGCTGTTCTGTTAGCAAAAGTTCTTTACTTCTTTTGTTTTAAGTTTTTTGTAGGTAGTTAGAGTAATGGTTCCTAGTAGGTAAATGACTGCAGATTGAGCTCAAGAAAGCCCGGATACAGATGATATCATTATGACCGGTTTCCTTTTGCTCTAATGGTTTTTTTTCTTAGTTGAAGTTGTCAATATTGATAAATTTCAAGAAGCAAAAAAGGTCTTCTACAGACTGTACATCGGAGAGTGTGCGCACAGTTCCACGACATGATTCCGCCATCGCTCTATAACTACCGGACTACCAGACGTACTGCAGGGTACCTTTTGCACTTGGTTGATATCCCGAGCAGTCGTACTCAGCGCTTCTCCTCTATATTCATTATGCGCACAGCCAAAGTGTGGAACTCTCTCTCCTAGCGTCTGTGTTCCCTTCCACATTTAACCCGTCTGCCTTCAAAGAATAGGCATATGCCTGTTCTTTGAAGGCAGACGGGTTATCAGAATATTCTGGGCATGCTTGTTTAATCATAGACCTCATCCATAACTATCCATCAGGCATGATCGAGGTCAAGAAGCAGGACCATTCAGATATAAAAATAAAAATGCAGCATCATTCTAGGGTAATTAATATCAATAAGGGATCGCAGTTCTTAGCATTGGAGAGAGACTTAAGGAAACGATAGTAGAAACTAGAAACCCATTCTTTAACGAAGGTATTCCGATAACAGTAACAATTCCAAGTCTTGTGATTAAGACAATTTTGACCAGGACAAATAAGTTCTGCAGGATAATTGCGAAATACACTAACAGTAAGAAGTTTTTCATTTTGACAATCCAACTTATAACAACGTACAATATTTACGTTATTGAACAGATGAATTTTTCAAACATACCAATGAAGCAATATATCGGCAATATCCTTCAAAACAATTCAGATTCAAAATCTAAATAAATTATTTCACATAAACCTACATGGTCCTTTATGAAACATTAGAAACTAGGTGCGGGATTTCAATTGGTTATTTCCTATCGAGAAGAGCCGGCAAGAAACTCCACGGTTGCTAATTGAAATTGGCTAGATTGTGATCAATAGTGCGTTACGTAATTAGGGTGTGTTTTCCAATAGGCTATGTTAGATGATCAATGGTAAAATGATTAACTTTTTGGATCAGTTAACCTATGATTAACTGATCCAAAAAGTCCAGTAGCTAAAATGGATGTGCGAATATTATTTAACCACATCTAACAGATATATGTTGCATTTCACGAGCACGTCTCAATATTAATGAAATTTAAACCTTATATTAATGACATAAAAGTCACACGACTAGTTAATGATCTGATATCGACTGTTTTGTTTTTCAATGAAATCATAGGCTATTTGCATTATTTATTAGCGGCTTACTGTGAACTAGAAGAATAAAGTTCATTTTCAAGATTATTATTTGCTTGATGATTAATAATTCACATGGACTTTCGACACGGACACGGCGTCCATTCATAGGCATATTTTCTATGGCATATTTTCTATTTTTCGGGTGTTAAGTATGATGTTGTTGACTATCACGTCTTTTTTAGATAACGTAACGTGACCTGGTATTAGGGGCTCGTGACTAAATGATAAAAGTATCGAAGGTTAAGCTACACTACCCACGGTCGAATCGTGGATGACTGATCACCCATTACATAATCAATTCCCCACCATCGATCTGCCTGCACGGCGTCCTCACCTTCCGCCTGACGCAGGTCTTCACCGGACTCGGTTGTTTCGGGAAGTTCCTGTTTCGGATAAGGCGGGAGGAAACGCCCGGGTGTTTCCACTGCGAAGATCGCCCTGAAAACACGGTGGAGCATACGGAGGAGGTCTACCCGGCTGAGCGGTCTGAGGCGATCGGTGGTGGCTCTCTCTCGCGCCCGGCCCTGGTCCAGGCCATGGTACGGAGCGAGAGTGCGTGGTTAGCCGTCACCTCCTTCTGCGAAGCAGTAATGCTCGCGAAGAGGGAGGTGGCGCACGTGAGGGAGAGGCAGTATATGCGCCCTCACGGCCGTAGTTGCGGCAGGAGACTTCCTGGGCTTCGGGAATCCCAGGCTGATTGCAGGCTGAGGCCACCGTAGGCGTGGGCTTGCGGCCGGCGAGTAATGGGTAGCTCGCTGTCCGGTAAGGACCAAGCTCGCGTCGACGGCGCGTTGTATTCCACGCGCGCCTCAAAGAGATGTCAGCACCAACTGGTGGGGTCCGCAAGGGCCGATGCCTGCCAGGCGTGCGGGTTGTTCGAAAGAGATACCGCGGCCCTTGGCCCACAGGCAATTGAGGGAACACGGGTGGGTTTTAGTTAGTAAAAGTCTGACACCCACACGCCTTCCTGCTCCACCCAGAGCGGGAGAAGTTATTTGATGACTGACCACACAAAATAAAAACATCCATCTCTCTAGCCTTTTCCCATCCATGTTGGGGTCGGCTTTCAGTCTAACCAGATGCAGCTGAATACTAGTATTTTACATGGATCAACTTCCTATCTGACCTCCATAGCCCAGTTACTGGATACGATACCCCTTGGTAAGTCTGGTTGTCAGACTTTCAGGCTTCTGACGACCCGACCATGATACAAAAAGCAGGTTAAACCATTAGTCCCATTTCATTCGTAAAACTTTGACAGTCGTTACGGGTAGACAGAAGCCCAATCGTCGGTCCTACAGAAGATTCGGCTTCTGTTTCTATACTTTTATACTTGAGACTACTACACACCAGTCTCAACTTGACACGAAGTTTGGGAATTGTCACTGTTTTTGTAAAAATGCAAGTATTTATGTAGTCGCTGTTAGAGTTCCAAATAAGTAAAAAAATACCTACGTATTACTCTGCAGAGGCCAGTAATCGTAACAGAAGATTATATCCTTGCCATTTTACATATGAATCCATCTCATTAAAACTACTGTCATTACAACAAAATAATGGCAACAGAAATCAACTTTTCGTTTTCTCTGCGTGTTACTTTTCACACATTCAATTAACTGTAGCGTTATTTGCCAAAACGACTACTAACACAAATGTCGTCTGCCAAAATGCCATCACATCCTCATAATTACTATACATGTCATATCCAATGCTACCGGGAAACCATTATCGGTTCGTGAGGACTGCTACAAGGACTCTGGTTTTCCGCAACTTGGCGATAGTCCTTTGTCTTACAACAAAGAAAGATTGATGTCTCTATGTATGGTTTTTTTTTGGGAACTATTTATTGGTCAATTTTTGACATGTATCTTGTTGGAAAGTGTATTTATCTGAGTAATACTCCTTATAACCGATTGTGGAACTAATTAATCCTCATAGAAGGTTCATTTTTGTATCCATTTTCCAAGTGTAAGGTGTAATCTGGGACTGGCATTTGTATGGGTGTCATACAAAGATCACTCTCAAGTTGGGGCAACAATGATGGTTACCTTCATTGTCGAAAACTAATATTAGATTAGACCCGTACACAGATCAAAGGGATCCGCAGGAGAACCAAGGCAACCGACATAGCCCGAAGAATTCCCAAAATTAAGTGGTAGTGGATATGGCACATTGCTCGCATAGCAGATGGTTTATGGGGCCAAAAGGTTCTTGACTGGCAACCACGTACTAGAAAACGTGGCATTGGTAGGCCTCCCACAAGTTGAACCAATAGCCTGATTACGGCTGCAAGAATCCTCAGAATGCGAAAAGCACAGAATTAGTCGAAGTGGCGGTTTTGGGGTGGGGGGCCTATGTCCAGCAGTGGACGTCTCTCGGCTGAAATTATGAGGATGAGGGTACAATCTGGGAGTATTGAGAGTTTGTACGGAAGTCGTACAAACTGCACCCTAAAAGTAGGGCACTCCTGATGGTTTATTCGTTTAATGTCAGGCAACTAAAACCCATAGGTTTAATACACAAATCATTCTTACCAAATAATTGACTAATACAGAATTATCATAAAAATCTACTAAATTAGTAGTACATTGGGTCAGGCGGCGTCTTATTGCGCTGAGTCGAGGTGACCCTTTGGTCAAAATTAAGCATTAGAGTTATTATCAGAGATCGGAATATATCGAGTATATATACCTAAACTTCGAGAAAGGAAGTAACATAGAGTGGATAACACCTCCTCTAAAATCCCGGAATAATTTTGATGACGTTTTATAATCCCGGGATTAAAAAATCAGGAAATTTTTATTAGTTTCATTTATAGTTACTAATTATTCATTTGAAAATTTTTTCAGGGTTCCGTAGGTACTAAAATGTTGTCAAACGTAATAAGTAGATAAAATGAAATTAAGTTGCACTCTATGTCCTCGAAGTTAAGGTAAATAAACTGAACCTATTCCGATCTCTGGTTATTATAGTTACAGATGAACTGAAAGCTACTTCGGGTATGATCTTTTGACTAAAAATATAATTCGCGTGGACAGTGATATGTAGCTAGTTTATCTAAGTAGAACAGTTCTTAGATTCAATCTAAAGATAAAGTCCCACGATTATCAAAACACAAAGCATATAAATAGACCAGCAGGCACGAGTTAGAAGCATGCTCGTTTTAAAGATAGCCATCTTAACGACTCAATCTGAATTGGTACAGTAGTTTCGACGTGTTTCGCTTACAAACGTACGTACACAACGTATGTCCGTGAATGTGGTTTTACTGCGTACTTCAAAAAGCCCGTAACTTTTGGAAAATTTCCACATTTCGACGTAAAATTATGGGCTATACTAAAATAAATGGTTATAATGTGACTTACATGTAAAATAGCTTAATTATAACATCTACTGTTCGTTTTTAGAATGATAATTTTAATTCAGAAACCAACAGTAGCATAGATAGGTTGGCATGGTTGCAACGGGCAAACCATGAATTCAACATATAATTCCCTCCTAGCGTAGATTTATTTTGCCGGTTATCAAAAATGTATCTGTAGTTTGATAGAATAATGCAATACCTACTTACGCGATCAATATGTATTCAACAGCATTATTTTTAAATATTTAACATAACATTTTAAAGCAGAATCATGTACTGAATCCATGCTTACAGGCTGCGCGTCGATGTCTCTGACACCCTGTATAGAAATATTATATAATATTTAAGCACGTCGTCCACATGCCAGGAGTGCGGGTTGTTCGAAAGAGATACCGTGGCCCCTGGCACACAGGCAACTGAAGGAACATGGGTGGGTTTTAGTCAGTAAAAATCTGACACGCCCTCCCACTCCACCAGGAGCAGGAGAAGTTATTTTAATGATTCCTCCCTCAAAAAAAAAAGTCCGTAGTCCACGATGGTACCAATATGTAACGAATAGTTACTTCGTTACTCTTTTTATTGACCATAGATTATAATTGTCTTTAAATATAGTTAAATTTACCAGAAAATTGCGATGAAAGATGATTTGCATACGTTAATTGGACGCTGATATTTTAATTCTTTTATACTTTAGTTTAAAAAAGTCAAGGGTAAAAACCCATTTTTTATAATGTAATTAATCACCTATTAATACCATAAACTGTGCCTTGTACAAACGCCAGTACATCAAGCTACCCCAAATATGTCCAATTGAACATGAACCTTATGCTTATGAAATAAAGTTGAAAATCTATCAATGAAATTTGACAGATTGAGGTAGTTTGATGAGCTAGCATTTGTACAGTCAGCGTCAAAAATATCGGGACGAACAGACTGTTCAAACTGAGCTCAACAACTAAGAAAATTAAACTTTATCTCAATTGGATAAAGTTCTTGTTAGAATGACAGTTGTCGTATACTGTCTTCATTCTAAAACATTCCTTGTGTCATTGAGTTAATTTTTAATTTTCATAGTTGTTTAGATCATTTTGAACAGTTGATTCGTCCCGATATTATTGACGCTGACTGTACAAAAGGCCTTTTCAGTTTTCTCTTATCAGATTTTTACAAACACAATGACTAACTTAAATATCTTTTATCTCTTTCTAGTGTTCGACGCATCAGCGAAGTCCCCACAAGGTCTTCTCTTTGGGTCTTCGTACCACCTGGGCAACTTCGACGAGTGTGTGGCGATCGAAGATCCTGGATACAATGGAGTCACCATCGAGGGACAGTACTGTCTGGCTACTATTAAGTGGAGACCGAAACATGAGACTAACAAGGTACTTAATTATTTTATTATTCTTGCATCTCTTTCCAACCTATACACTGCAGGTATGATTATCTGCATTGTTGCTGCTAAACAACTGATTTTACCCCTAAAATGGCAGTGATCATGAAAATAATTCGAATAATTCATCGCTCGGTCAATCTGACAATATTATTGAAAACTATTCAATAAACGCATTTTCTATTAACATTTTCATACATTTGACATGGCCACTCCGAAAAATACTTTACTTTGAAAGTAACTTTTATTAATACCTAACAAGAAACCAAAGTATAATTAATTATTCCAAACAAATTAATCATAAGGGCTTATGATATAGCCCAAGGCTTTCTCTAACGTCTGGGAGTTTCTCTAACGTGCCCACACAATAGAAAATCAATTGTGTCTCATTATCCGGGATCTAAAGGTTAATGTTAAAAAATCTGCGTTCTACCTTTATTTCCTACTAGTTTTTGCCACCGGTTTCGCCCGCGTGGAGGTCGGAAGTTATCCTATCCGAACGTGCAACTGGGAATAGTGCCAACGCCTTATTAATATGCCTCGGCTGTCCAACCGTCATGTGTCAGTCCGTCTGTCAGCGGGCTGTATCTCAGAACCGTAATAAGATGACAGTCGAAAAATTCATAGAGCGTGTCATGTCACTATTGCCACTATAACAACAAAAAATGAAATATAAAAATAAATAAAGATTATAAAAAAGCAATTTGCCTTATAGTATGTACGTAACCCTTGGTGTGCGAGGCCGACTCAATCCGGTTTTTTTAAAACCAATTTACACATTAGCAAATAACTCTATAACATTTAATTGAAGAGAAATTTAGTTGAATAATTTGTGACGTATAAAACCTATTGAAATTAAACATTTGTAATCAATAACTTCAAACATTTTCTACTTACATAACCGTTCTATCACTTAGTAACACAGTGCAACTTACTTACTACCTAATACATACTTACACACAAAGTGTAGGAACTCAAAATGGTAAGTTCTATGCAGCACAAGTTCTGTGGAACAGAGCATAATGTTTAGAACTTAGTATTAAGGCTCTTTCGGTAATCCCACTAATTCTACTTAACGATGTCATAGTAAGGAGTTACTTGTCTACAGGAGCATGACTTAACAAGTTTCCTGTACCTGGGAATTATTGGAGTAGAATGTGTATTGTCATGTATATACAGAACTAGGCTTTGCTTGTGGCCGGGAATTATTACCGGAACGTAGTACCGAAATAAAAAGTACCCTAGCTAATCCATGTCATGATAGAAAATACAGAATATAAAGAGGGAAATACTGAGATGCTTTCACATTTATAAGAAGTATGGATGTTTTTCGAATTTTAATGTACCTACCTATTTTTTTACCATAAACATCTCCATTGTGTCTAGGTATTTGAACGGCTTGATCTTAGGCCTAAAGTTTTACAGCTCATTGAGAGACTTATTGTAGTCTACATACTGTACCTACGTCAATTCCAGCGTGCCCATGCGATAGCTTTTGTGTTGTGCAGCCTGAGCGTTACATGTAATGCCCGTAGTGTCATCCACACACAGAATTTGCGTTACATTACAAATTACACACGTCTACGTCTGGGCTCGGGTTTTAGAGTGCAACGTATATAATAATAATTTATTTATTTCAAAAAGTGTGGTACAGTCTGTTACAATAAAATAATTTTTAAAATTTAGGGTTAAGTAGAATAGAAATAAAGTAACATAATTGAATCAGGCGTCCTAGCTAGGTTACATAGTAACCTGTATTAAGGTTCGCCAGCCCAGGTTCCCACAGGGGTACAAACATTTTAATAGACTGCTTAGAACTATAAGGTACAAACGTATTTAACTTATACTAAACTAAAAGTGTTAGTACGTGTGTATATTTTGTGATGTAGGTGTGGTGTGCGTGTGTTTTGTGTTGTAGGTGTAGTGTGTGTGTGTTTTGTAATGTAGCTGTGTATGTCTGTGTTCTGTGTTATAGGTGTGGTGTATGTGTAAACTGAAGTGAAAGGGGTTGAGTTTAGATATGGAGTATTAGAGAAGTCATTAAGATTGTGAAGTGAGCAGATATTCAGTGTCGTCGTAGTTTAAAGTGGTTAAAAAGTCAGTTATCTGTTTTTTACACATTTCGTAAGAGGATTGATGTAAAGGTATAGTTTTGTTAATTCTGTTTATATGTTCGGAAAAAGCCACTCGGCTTAGCACGGTTGGTGTCGAACTGAAGTGAACATGATTCAGCGAGCGTAGACCCGAATGAGAGAATTCGGATCGGCTATGCTGACAAATATTAGGTATACCGAATCGAAGGTGCCGAAACAAATAAGTGTATAACACCCTTGCATTACACGAAAATAGTCCCAGTGAGTTTCTTCTCTTAAGAAGAGACTCCAATATCTTAATATTACGCCATAAACAAAAAAAATAATAAATACTAGTTATTAGTACTGAACAAAGTTTACAAAGACAAGTAAATAATGACAAAGACTAGCTGCTAAGTTTCGCACTTTGACAAGTATATTGAAACACTGCAAGAAAGACAAATTAATTGTGTTAAATAAATATTAATTTTAGCTGTCCATTAAGACTAGAATGTGTTACTTTTGACACTTATTTTATGTATAATATTAGGTCATGGTAAGATGCTCGAAATCTGCATCGAACAAATTACAAAAAAGAGAAGTGCAGGTACTATAGGAGCCTTAACATTGTTTATGAATGTACAGTTTCCGGATATTAAGTGTTAAGTGTGTTTTAGTTTTCCTTCGCGAGCAAAGAAATAGTCAAATATCAGTTCTAATTCATATAAGTAAGTTAAAAATAAGTTATTCAGTTCAAATAAGTCACTTCTAATTAATATAAGTTTAAAAAGTAACGTTAAAGAAAATTCATTGGCTAAAAGAGAACTGAGAATATTCAAACGGCGGAACAGATAATTTTAAATCATAGCTACTCTCAATTAATTCACCTTTCAAACAAAACAAAAAACATCTGTTAAGCGGTTTGGGAGATATGATTCCGCAGACAGACACACAGATACATACGTTAAACTTAACACCCATCTGTTTCCGTCGTCGGGGGTAAGAAAACGTAATAATCCAAACTCAGCTTGATTAATACTGCGTGCAGATTATAATATATTTCCGCTGCCAACAGTACTTACAGTTTCAAAATAATTTTCCTCAAAGTTGCTATAAAAAATCCAGTTAAAATATAAACGGACATTAATTATTATGGTCATTGTTAGTTTAACTTTATCACATCGTAAACTAGTATTATGCAACAGTAATGTTTATTGTTATACTAAGTTTAACAGCTGTCATGTAACGCGTTAAACGTAAGCCATTTTAGTTTAAACATTTACATAGGAAATAGATAAATTATGTGGATATTACAGAAATTGTGTGGAATTTAGTTCTGTCTAAGCTTAAGCGAGTTGCCAAAATATATAGTTTTTTTTTTTGCCGTCCTTATGAACTCTTGTTTATAAATCTTAATTACCTACTCTAAACTTAGAACTAGCTGGAGTAACAAATTAGGTCCACACATTTTGCTAGTTATCCGACCATTAGCGGGACATTAGCACCTCGTTCGTCAGTTACGACTACTGCATGTGGGTGAACTTTCGTGTTTGTTCAGCAACGTGCACCATGCATTTTGCGTTTTTGACTAACCCTACTCGAATTTCTGAGATATGACATACATACATAAATTCCCGCCTTTTTCTCATGAGGGTAGGCAGACACTACAGAACGCCACCTGCTACGACCCATAAACTCGTTTTGCCTCGTTTATGCTCATACATCTGTGGCCCTAGTGTGAGTTTCACTTAACCATCTCGATCAAACGCATCGAGCGCGTTCGGCGCTTCGATTGGTCCGGCACCAATCCAGGGCCAATCGGAGCGCCAAACGCGCTCGCTGCGTTTGATCGAGATGGTTAAATGAAACTCGCACTAAGGCTTCTGCACCCTAATTGCGTAACTCACGATTCATCATAATTTGTTTCGTTTTGAAACAGATGGCTAAACCATTGCCTCATATGTTCAAAAATGTGTCTGCTCAAAAACGTAAATAACGCAATGAATATTGTTGAACTGTCAAAATGAAACCGATTACGATTAATCGCGTGTTACGCAATTAGGGTGCAGGTCATACGCAAACGCCGGTTACGAGCAGTACGAACCTGACCTTTCTGAAGAACTTCACCAATAAGGTCACTATTATGTGTCCAAGATATACGCAAGACTATTGGATCCTAATGATCGACAATACACAATATGGTCTTTATAAAAGTTTACCCATCCTCAAACTCACCGCAGCTACCTACCGCTGCTTAGGAGTGGGTAAAAACCAAAATTGCCTGTCTTCAATTTGAATAAAATGCACAATAAAATTGAATAATATACTTACTTGTACACAGCGATCATACATAGTTACGTACATTGAATAGAATCGTTTCATCTGATTATTTTGCATATACATATGTACTTACTACAGAAGATTCAAATTCAAATAAGTAAGAAAAAGTTTTTGCTGGTGGGAAGGGCTTATATTTTGTTTTTGTCGTGTTTGGTGAGAGGGGTAAGCAAAGAGTCGCGGGTGATTTTTTTTTTGGTTTGACGCGCCCTCTTATCCTCGCAGATCTATCAAACCACGCGGCTGATACAAGCCACATTCACTTTGAAAAAACTATTCTAATTATAAATTCTCTTTCAGACTCGCACAGGTCGCGGCGAGACCCTACGCTGGGCAGTCTGCGTACCGAGCGCCTGCAATGCCAAGTCAGTGGCTGGCTTCGTCAGCAGTGTCCTGGCTCACACTGTCAGTAATACGACAGGGGTTGAAGTTAGTGAAAGGGACTGCTATACGAGACGACCAATGACTATTACATCGCTGGATGTGGCTTACTTGTAAGTATACAAGTTGTTATGTGTTGGTAACGACGGCACTTTTTGGAATGAAAGCATGATGATGTATGACTAAAATTAGGCAAAAGTACAAGAAAGGAATGCAACTGCAATCAAGGGAAACATGTTACTTTCAATTTGGAATGTTTTTAGAAGTACTTAAATATGATCGTGATTACGTTATGCTTTCTTTCATACATTTGATTCCAGTATGGTGCTTGCGTAAAAGATTACTAAATGCGAGGAACAAAATCAATGTAGTAGACCCTTTAAACAAACCTATATAACTAAACGAAAACAAAGCATGACTAAAATCGAAAATTAAAGCAACAACCACACTATTAATCTACAGAAAGGACAGATTTTTCCGCAAAAACTTACCCGGCACCAACAGTACAGAGTTTAGAAAAAAAAGCTGTAAAGTCCACATTCCACTAGGGCAAGCCACAGCTAATAAATCACGCAGGTTACTGCCCACCTCTATATTTCTTCCATTTTCCCATGATTTAGTATGGGTTGGGATGATACTGGGCGACATAATCGAGTCGACTTTGTGCTGGGTACCAATTATTTTAGGTATAAAAATGGATGGGAGAATTTTATACTTGCTTTCAATTAACTGAAAATATTTAAGCAAAGTATCAAAAGAAGACAAGCAAATTTTTTCTAGTTCTTTTGTTTTTAGAAACAGCAAAACAACGGTGTTGTCAGGCTTAAAAAAACTAAGCAGGAATATTCTGTCATAATCTCTGATATTAACATATGCCAAACAAGGGGATTAGCAGATGAAATAGCGAGAAAATCGTAAAGTATTTTTGTTTTAGTTCCCGACTATTATTTTTATTATGATTGCAAGTGTTATAATTATTACTGCAATTACTTTAACGCAGCACTAATTACAATAGGGATGTTAACTTAAAAAAAAGCCGTCCAAGTGCGAGTCGGACTCGCACACGAAAGGTTCCGTACCACAAGGCAAAACATGTTTCTTGTATTGAGACCCCTTTTAATTTGCTATGTCTTTATTTTGTTTTCATAACCAGCTTTTGCCCATGGCTTCGCTCTCGTGGAGATTGGGAATTATCCCACGGGAATATACTACTGGTATAAAAGTATCCTATGTGTTAATCCAGGCTATAAACTATGTTTGTCTTTGCAATTCAAAGCCGTTCAGCCGTTTTTACGCGATTGAGTAACAAATAGGTATCCAAACATAGAAACATTTATAATATTGAGTACTTAGTAGAATTTGTTGTTATAACGGCAATAGAAATACACACTATAATTATGAAAATCAACTATCTACCTATTACGGTTTATGAGATATATCCCGCTGATAGACAGACGTAGACGGACGGATGGACAGCGGATGTTTAGTAATACGGTTTCGTTGGCATCCCTTGGGTACGGAACCCTAAAAATGTACTTCATACAGTAAAAATTATTAACGACTTTCAAGTCAAACCGATAGCTAGTAATTTTACCCTGTTCACAATTTCGCCTGACATAGGGTATAATTAGGTTTCAGACTAGTAATTAACTAACCAAGTGTCTAGATTATGATGAATTACATTAATTAATGCCTAGCTTTACTTTTAGTGAAATAGTTTGAGTTTTAGAAGTTAATATTTTTGATTACTGCAATTAGAAACTAGATTTTGATAAAAGTTAGGAGTAGTAGAGGTGAATTATGCTGTCTTCAATTGGCAATTAAGGCGATAAGTAAAGATTATTAATTGAAATAGTTCTGAAGAGAGTTCATTCATCTGATATTTCTGAGGTTTCAACTTTCAAGTTGAATCATCATCAGAGATCGGATATTCGGATGCATATTCACCTAAAGTTGAGATGTTGGCTAACATGGAATGCGCTTTTGTATCGAAAAAGTCTTAATTTAGGTAAGTATTTTTTTTATTTTTTGTTTTAACTAATACAAACCACCCCTCCTCCAGTACTTACACATATTTTTATCGGGTTAAACATTAATTTTAAATTAATACACATCTGAATAGTTATGCAATCCAAGAATCCCGGGGTTTTTAATAAATATTACAAATATTTTGTAAAGCCGCTTCCATACTTTCACAGGTAAAAATTATCTTAAATATGCATCCGAATATCCGATCTCTGATCTATCATCTAGCTTCTGCCCGGGCCCAATAATTAGGCTATCAAATGCAAAAAGTATTTTTTTCAAGTCTGAGGTTCCAGAGATTAGCGCAAACACAAACAGACAGAGGCGGCGGGGGACTTTGATTTATAATATGTAATTATAATATTGCGATATTGTTCACTTGTTTAGAACGCAGAACCTGCTGATTCTTAACATGGAATAAAAGATTGTTAAAAATAAAAAATAAAACTTGAGAGGTGTCAAGGGACACCCGGATGGAACGAGGTTTAAAAATAAAAAAAATAAAAGACGAAATGAAAATATCGGGCTTTCTTTCTATAAGAGAGAGGGACAGACAGAGAAACATGCGCACGCCGCACGGCTTACAATAGCTTACTATAGCAAAAAGTGTCGTTACAACTTTTCGTGAGATTTTTTTCCGTCTAGCTCCCTTTCACAACGCGCGATAAGGAACTTCGTTCCAAAACTTCGTTCCAATAAGTCAAATGATAAGTCAATGCATGCTACTTAGAAAATTAACAATATTGGAGGCCAAAGTGTTAACAATGCCAAATATTTCACCTCTTCATATAGCGCTCACGCTTATACAACATTCGCAGAGTATCAATGTCCAAAATTTAATGCTCTGCTAGTATTTTTTTGTTAATTCGTTCGTTCCACTCTTGGCTACCTAGTTCAGATAAGTTTGCAGCGGCGACGTAGCGGCCGACCGCTGAAGATGGAACCGCCATTCCGGCTTGTGGGCTAAATAAGGCACGCCCATCAAACTCCTATTTATTTTCAAGGTAGGGCCTTAACGTACTAGTGTGACACAATCAACAAAATTCTCCTTACATTTCTAATTCAGCATCCAAAAAGAACAAAACTAACAATTGTACTCCAACAGAAAAATCACGCCAATTACAGTTTTTATTTGTTTTCTTTGTGTAAATACTTTGTTAAGAACACACATATTTTCTTCGAGCCAAGAGAACGTATACAGCCGTAACTTTTGACGTATTATGATCGATCACACACGGGCAGATAAAATTACTTTCCTTTTTCATTAATACTTGATCATACCGTTTCATCATAAAATAATTTTGTTGTATCGATGGGTTTTTCCAAGGGTATGTATTTTGGGTCGGTAAAATTGGGATTAGGTGGTTTAAGGTTGAAAATAGCTTGGATGTTTTTGCGAGTATAGTATGGTTTGATCGATTGGATATGGTACTGCTTGTGGCTAAGTAATAAACGCCGCACGGGTCGATCGGGATTGGTCCATGGATACTTGGCAATCCTTACATACCGAGACCCTAATAACAATAATAACTGCATAATCTCCGACTCCTAAGATACAGGTCTGCGTATCTAGTTTAGGAGCCCGGAAAATAGATTATCATTTTAAACTTGGTAGTACCGTGTGGTGCCGGACCTAAAAGAATAGCACCATCCCATTTCTTCCAATGGGTGTCGTAGAAGGCGACTAAGGGACTTACTAGAGAATGGGCAGCAGCGTTCTCTATTCATTTGACCCATTTCATTTTCATTTGCCAAGCGTGGCGATTATGGCAAATCCCCCCTTTTGAGGGGAGGCTTATGTCCAGCAGTAGACATCTGTCGGCTGATATGATGATGACGATGATGAGTACAACCCATTGTTTCCATATTATTATGCTATGTACTGCGTTATTGTTTTTTATGTACAAATAAACTTATATAAAAAAAAATTGGTGGCAACTTTTACATAACAAGACCCCTCCGCGTGCCTCGCGAAAAGCACGTTAAGTTGTTATCCCGGTTGTCATTCGTGGATCTCTGACAGTCGTTACGTGTCTCCAGAAGCTCGAAAGTCTGACAAACACCGAAAGGGTTTCGTATTACCTAGTGGGTTGTGGGCGCACGTGAGAGAGAGGCAGTATATGCGCCCTCATGGCCCTAGCCACCACAGGAGACGCCCTGGGCGTCGGGAATCCCAGGCTGATTCCCGGCCACCGTAGGCACGGGCTTGCGGACGGCGAGTAATGGGTAGCTCGCTGTCTGGTAAGGACCAAGCCCGGGTCGACGGCGTATTGTGTTCCACGCGCTCCTCAAAGAGATGTCAGCGCCAACTGGTGGGTTCCCCAAGGTCCGATGCCGGCCAGGGGTGCGGGTTGTTCGAAAACTCGCAGATAGGCGGTCGCTTCATGTAAAATACTGGTATTCAGCTGCATCTGGTTAGACTGGAAGCCGATTCCAACATAGTTGGGATAAGGCTAGGCAGACGATGGTATGGTTTGATCAATTTTATCTGCCAGCAACTGCTTACGGCTGAGATTTATATACGTTACTTTACAGCTTTTTAATCGATTTCAAAAAAAGGAGCAGGTTCTCAATTCGACTGTATTTTTTTAAAATGTTTTTATGTTTGTTAGCTCAGGAACTTCGACTGGGTGAACCGATTTTGATGATTTTTTCTTTATTTGAAAGTTGTTGCTTTTCGTGTGGTCCCATTTAAATTTCATATAGATCTGATAATGAGTTTCGGAGACAGACAACGGAACTCGTCAAAAAATAAGAGCATATAAACCGCGATTGCTGCTATCGCATGCATTGTTTTTATCCCAAAGAAGATGACATTTTGATTTGGTGTGGGGTAGGTAGTATAACTAAAAAGCGAAAAATATAAACTTTTTCCAAAAAAAAAAAACAACCGACTGCCGAAAAAACACTACAAAGTGAAAAATTACTTTAATTTCGGAAGTCGGTGACTGGTGACATGAAAATTAAAATACATATAAAAACTCACCGACTTCCGAAATTTAAGTAATTTTTCACTTTGTAGTGTTTTTTCGGAAGTCGTTTGTTTTTTTTTGGCTAAGCGTTATTCGCTACTAAGATTAAGACGGGAAACGTGCCAATGCCCGTGCGGCTGACACCATTCATAGTAACATAATCTTAAATATAACAACGTTTTGCGGTACTTAGTCTATCGGTAATCTTCTATTTAATAAATAATTTCACCCCTCAAACATTCAGACCAGGCTCTTCTATTCATTTTAAAAATATTGACATTTAGGTGTTACTTACCCTACTTAAACAAATATGTAGTCCTCTCAAAACATTGTAATTGAATTAAGTGAATTTA
Organism: Antitype chi; assembly: GCA_947359405.1. Lineage (NCBI taxonomy): Eukaryota > Metazoa > Arthropoda > Insecta > Lepidoptera > Noctuidae > Antitype > Antitype chi. The sequence continues at coordinate 17,632,581 of OX375817.1, read as the reverse complement.
TAAATGGATTCTAATTTATCTTTATTTCTATTTCAGGTCATTGATCCTGCTCTTCATCACTATCCTATTCTTCAGTACTCTCTACGAAACCTATACAATCTACTATGGCAGTAAGAAGGAATCCCTCGTCTCCACCTTGATTATCTGCTTCTCCATGATCAACAATATGAAGAAGATCATCTCCACGAAGCAGCACAACTCTTTAAGTTTGGAGTGCGTCTCCGGAATTAAGGCTCTGGCGATGATTTTCATCATTGCTGGCCACGCCTGTATGTTTATTGCCAGTGGACCTGTTATGGATGCTGATGCTTGGGACCGGGTAAATATTAAATTATATTATTATACGGCTGCGATTTACGACATGTAGGTCTGAGTTTCCTTTCTTTGGTATTGCTCGTCAAATCTTTGAGCTCCTCAAGTTATGAGTTGAGCTGCATGATTACTGATAAATGCGTGCACTGATTGGACAGGTCCACTCAATCTGTGTGGTTTTTTCTTCAAAAGACTATTTCAGATACCAATCCACGTGGTCTTCACATGATCTGACCAAGATTATGTCTGGACTTTAAAAGAGACTGTGACCTCTGATATTGTTTCAGCTTTTCTTCTCAGAGTAGTCAGATAGGAAACGCCGACCTCATCTAGTTTAAAAAATATGATTGACGTGTACAATACGCGCCACGAAAGATGAGACTTGACGAGCGTAAGTAGTGGGGAGCTTGGGGGGTACAGTCGTGTACGAAATAGTTACCCATAATTTGTCTAACTATTCAGGGATTTTTCGATGACATTTAGATTATTTTTTTTTACAATATTATAATATTTATTACGAAATAATAAAGTTTACGTGGTGTGTCAAGTCTCATCTTTCGCGGCGCGCATTATAAAAGAGTTGGTACAACTACTTACAGAAATAAAATCATTCATCATTTATAATTTGAGGTTCTAACCGTGATAGGCGCTTTATTTTGTCTAGTTTATTTTATCACCACTGCTCTCAGAACAGAGAAAGAAAACAGCGTGACAAAACCGGCATGTCCGAGAGCCAAAAAATTCGATGACATGTGACATCTCTTTCAAGTCATACTGGGCCTGGGTAGTAGATAACGGCCCACTCTCTCTCACAGAGAAGGAGACCTGTGTTCCAGCAGTGGGAATTTTATAGGCTGCTCATGATTATAGACTCCTTACTGATGGTCCTCCTTGTAAATAGCGTAGGTAACATCTTTTACAAACATCGTCAAACGTAAGGTAGAACGCCCTCAGGTTACGTGGTGTGATGATCTTCACAGGGCGGCTGGTAGTGGTTGCATCAGAGTAGACTTGGGTCAAATGACGTACCAAAAACTACTTTGATACTACACTACTACTACTACTTTGGTACTACTTTGATTCGCGGGATGACTTTGATCAAAACTTCCATTTCATATAAAATTGCATAAAACGAAACGCAACATGGTAGTTTTTTTTTCTAGGTTAGCAACACTGAAGAACTGTCAAATCCTTTTCTGAGGACACGCTGGGAATTCACACTGGGCATTTTTCCTGTAGGCAGTATTTGTTTTTTTTTTTATTGTATTGGCATTATAATTGGGGTTACTTTATAATTACTCAATAAAATAGGGGGTATCAAAGTAATCCTTCATCCAAAGTATAACTTTAATCAGTCAGTTTTTTGTTTTTCTCAAAATAAAGCAATTTTCTTGCACGTATTATTACAGGAATTTTGTATTTTTATACAACCACAAAAAGAAATCTGAACCTTCAAAGTTCAATATTGATTAAAGTAACCCAGGTTTACCGGTTCTATTGGATAAACCTATGTCCAGCAGTGGACTGCGGTAGGCTGGTTATGATAGTAAGAAAATTATCTAGAAATATTGTGTTAAGACAAGACCAGACGTATCTCGCATGTCTTTTTCTCTGTTATAAGGGGTAAAACAAGCAAGTTTAAATTACTTTGTCTAGTAACAAAGCAGTCTTTCCGCGGCTATGAGCGCTAAAACTAGAAAACGACGAGTAAATTAAATTCAGTCCATAAACTTAATAACCTGGAGGCAACGTTTCAGTAGTTTTATTTCAATATTGTTTGCTTTATCTTTATGCACTCTGTTAAATGAAAGCTCTTTCGCTATTTTAATACGGCGCTGTTGCTGGGCACGTAATTTTGATAGTCAAATTCAGAGGATTTTGACAGCCCTATAGAGATAGGGCTGTCAAAATTGTATTACTAACAGCCTTAAGAATGTTAAAATTTTTGGTCTGCCATGATTGCATTTTCCTGACTTACAATGATTGAAAAAAATCTAAACTACAAAATTAATTTAGTACGATTACATGTTATAGTAATCGAAAGTCACGGTTAGCCGTTGGATCCTGGACAGTCGTGACGCGTTTGTCAGAAGCCAGAAAGTGAAGCAACCAATCTTACCAAGGGGTATCGCGTTACCCAGTAACTGGGTTAAAAAGGTCAGATAGGCAGTCGGTCCATGTAAAATACTGGTATTCCGCAGCATCCAGTTAGACTGGAAGCTGACCCCAACTATGTTGGGAAAAAGCTAGGCAGATAATGATGACATGTTACAATAATCACTAGAAAAGTATCAATACTCAAGTAGTTAGAGAAGTGGAATTCTAGTTATTTTGCTAATTTAGCAACTGGTTCTTATTGGCCAGATTAATGGATTGCTGACCTCTGACCGCTTATAATTTGATCCATAACATTTAATCTGCCAACCCTACCCCATAAAGTCTAGCGTACACTGTATAAATTATGTAAAAGTTTGCTGGCTTGATCTCTAGCATTATGTCCTCGATGGGGTCAAGGTTGCACAGTTTATTTGGATTTACGCAGAGCTTCTAATTATGCTCGGAGCTTGCTTCCCAGATACAGTATCGCATAAATTTTATCCGTAATCAGGGCCCGGTTTAGTTGTAACTGCCTAGGCTTGTTCACAAGGTCAACTTAGATTAGCTGAACTAATCGTAAACTCAGGAGGTCTGGCACGTACAGTTGCTTCAACTTTGAAGAGAGGAGTTGCCGTAATGTAGTGTGATGATCGCCTCATGCATAGAAATGACTTAAAGAAACCACCTGTGTCTAGGGAGCTTGGTAGAAGATACGTCGAAGTTGAGATCAGTATCAATTTGTACAATGCAATAATTTTGTATTTCCTTCATAATCAGCCTATACTGTTCCCACTGCTGGGAAACAGGCCAACTCTCTGTGAGGGAGAGTGGGCCGTAATCCATCACGCGGGCCAGGTGTGAGTTGGTATATGTCACAATGGTCATCATGGTCTATGATGTGCCAGTTTCCTCACGATGTTTTCCCTCACCGTTTTGAGAGCAGTAGTGATGAAATTATTAACACAAAGTAAACCATCTGTTTGGGCTCGAACGTACGACCTACAACTCAAAAGTCGCAGCTATTACCACTGGGTCACCACTGCTCTCTTTGTATTTCCCTTCTCTTGTGAATCTTAGTATTCTACAACACAACCTGTGGTGCCTTTAGATATGTTTTTATTTGTCTAATGTCATATAATTTTCTTTTCTTACAGTTAGTCCGACAGCCAGTCAATGCCTTCATGTTGAACAACACCTTGTTAGTGGACACTTTTCTGATGCTCAGCGCATTCCTCTTCTCAAGACTGTTCCTCGTTGAGCTGGACAAGAGAAGAGGCAAAGTCAATGTTATACCGGTCTTGATCTTCCGGTATATCAGGTAAAATTTCATCTTCTGTTCTAAATATTTCCTTTTCTATTCTTGCGATTTTAGCTATATCTACATTGTCTACTTCGTCGGAAAAAGTATTTTTACTAACTTAATTGACCTTGGAAGTACTGTATCTTCGATAACCTATGAAATAACGTTTCTATAGTGGTTTATCAAGCGTTTGTACATACTCCAGTAGATATTTCTCGTAACATATCAGAAACAGGATTACTAAAATGCCACTTTATTTCACTAGTTTAGCATCTAAATCAGTTTGAGCACCAAATTCATCCCAATCTTTTTGTTCCTCAATTAACTTTTGACCTAGATACAACAGGTAGCTAAAATACGGCGCTACATTTGTTGTTTTAATAAAAAGTACATTAGCCTTGTCGTGAACTAAATTCATGCTATTTTTACTTGAAAATACATCACAAAATTCCTTTGCACAAAGCTCTTGCTCCCAGGATTTCATCAAAACGTAACTACTTCCTCTTTTTGCAAATAACAAGCTCTTACCCAATAAACTACCATACACAATGAACTTCGTACCCTTTGTAGTATGGAATAAGCCCTATTAACTTAACGCATTTCTGTAGAGTATTATAAAAGCTAGCTCATTTCTCGCTTAGCTTGCTTTTTCTTTGGTTTCAATAGCAACTTGTTCTTTTTGCCTCTTTGACGTTGAATTCAGATGTTGGTTTGCAGAAATACCCATTTTAATGATTGTATAACTGTATTGCGCCGATTTTAGATTTCCTTCCCGACAAAATGTTAGGAAGGTAGGCATTTCGACGAACATTTCGAATAATTCAGTTCGATAAAATAAACTTCTGAAACTGTCTGGAAAGATATTAGATTGACCCAAGTCTAACCGAAAGTGACAGGTCCCAAACCGAATATAAATTTAATCGATGGCTCACTTTACCCGTGGCTAGAATTTATTATCAAAACCAGAATTCGCATTTTGATACTTCATGCGTACAGGCGATAAGAATATCCAGTTTTTGAATACTGTAATGGTTTGTGGTTTCAATGATACCAATTTCTTGGAAGCAGTCACATGGGAGGGCGTAAGCATACGAATTATCTTCAAAACAATTATTTTTACAATTTGTTTTCTTCTATAACCACATATTGTGTATAATTATGAGGATAAGCATCTTTACATACCAATACACCCCTCCGTGCCTCGGAAAGCACAGAAATATTGTCAAGAGAGTTCGTTATGAGAGATAGTAGCTCGGATTAAAATCTGTTGTAATAAACTCGAATAATAAATGAGCAAGCATTGTCGTAAAAATGCAAATAAAATCGTATAAAATTAGAAATTAACTAATTAATAATAAATAATCCATCACTGGATGCAGTTTGGCAGTTGGAATTTTATGGTATATTTTTAATTATAATTATGATTGTTATTGAAGGTTGGTTTTTATAGATAATTAAGAGGTCACTTTGATGATTTTTTTGATGCATTAAAGAATGTTTAATTATGTTTTGAGTTCAAACACTCTATGCAAAAAAGACATGAAAATATCATATAATTTTTTGCTTTCAAAATTATTTACGGTTAAAGAGATACACTGGTTTAGAAAACCACCTTTTTGAGCGCTTTCAAGAAATCACCGCCTTAAACCATTGGCCCATCATTCTTGGATCTTTATCGTATCGTATTTCCCAATAACTGGGTTTTGGAGGTCAGACAGACAATCGTTCCATGTAAAATACTGGTATTCAGCTGCATCCGGTTAGTCTGTAAGCTGAGCCTAACATATTATAGTTGGGAAAAGTATAGGCAGAAGAAGTGTATAATTATGAGGATACCTCATGACTATTGATAATATTAGTCAGTCAGAAGTATGGTAGCGGTGCTGATGGCATGCGTTGAGTTGATTGTAATTACCGACATTTCTATGCGAAGCCTAATAAAGATGAAAGATTAACCTTAAAAAAAAATATGCTTACTTAAAACACTGCCCCGCTTCTGTAGTGCCTCGGGCATGTTTGCGGAAGCGCGCACCGACTGTTTTCACACCACAATGCGCAAGCGGTGCGCGTCCATGGTGCGCGTCCATGGTGCGCAGGGTGCGGGTCAGCTCTAATGCTGTCCTGGTGATGATTGCTGGACGATTGGACTGCCCTTATATTAGGAAGTGTTGTAGTAGGCATACAGCCAGGGCATGTTAACGAGCGACTTGATATTTGCTGATTTTATTAATTTATGTTATTATTTTTATCCAGAATTTTATATTTTTATTTTTATTTATATTTCATATTATTAATTTCCGATTTTTTATTTTTTTTATTTGACATTCACTTGCAAATTTTAAGTTCACGTTGTATTTATGAATTTTATATTGTGATTTGTATTTATTTCGTATTTGTAACTTGTGATTGTGATAATATAGGGAGTAGCTGAAATAAATGGATTTTATTTTTATTTTTAAAACTACTTTTTACTTATGATTGCTTTGTTATTTCCAGGGTAACTCCAGCATACCTGGTCGTCATTTTGTTCTACATGACATGGCTGCCGAAGATGGGGGAAGGTCCTCTATGGCAGGACAGGTTGCAGTTGGAACAAGAACGATGCATGGCCTCTTGGTGGACCAATATACTGTACATCAATAACTATGTTAACACTGATAAAATGGTAATGTTGAGAGTTTTTAAATGTTCACTTATTAAATTTATGATCTTATTATGAATTATTTAACATATAGAGTGTAGATGATGTATTTGTGTCTAAAGTAAACTAAGCACGTTCCCGGATGTCAGCGATGTGGAGGAGTAGTTACTTCGACGCTTAAGGTAAACCTAGTCTACATTTTTTGCATACAAAGTTCGGGAGTGTTTTACTCCACTGTCTGACATGGCACATTCAAAGTAAAATATGATATCGTTTTGTCTCATTATTAATATTGTCTGTACGGAAACAAAATACGAAAATAAAAACTCATTAAAAAGTTAGGAGCCAATGCTAATTTTACTTAACTTTGGGCGTGTTTAAGTAATAAAAGAAGTGTAAAATCTCTAAAACCAAGTCGGTATCGACAAAGTTCAATTATCGAAAAGTTAAATAAACTTTTTTGGTCATTGATTTATGCATTGGCTTTTTCATAAAACCCGATCTTCCAAAGGCCTTTTCTTAATTTTTTCGCGAATTTTTTACTATAAATGATCCTGTATCTCACTCAATAACGTTGTGCGTGTAGACTAGCGTCTAACAGCAGTTAGATAGTAGTTAGATAGTATCAGTGATGAGCACATCACTGATACTATCTCTGTCGGACACGAAGTCTGGTGAGACAGCGTGCTTTTTAGCCAGGCCCACCAGTGAGTACGAGCCCGCGACTAGGTTCCCCTTAAGTGTCATTTTGGTTTTGTATATTTGTGTAGTTAGATATTGAATTTAGTACCTGCTGTAAATAGTTAGGTGTATAATATTAAAATTGTATATTTCTATAACTAATTATAAAATCAAATAGAAGTACCAACGCAGAGGCCTCCTCTGCGTTGCAGTGGTATACTAAAATTCAAAATCATTATAAAATGCAGTTAACTTAAGCACTAAAAAGAAATCATTTCGGAAGAAGGCAAGCAAAAATAATCCTGAACATGAATAAAACAAGGAACTAACAATGTAATATTTGGGTATAAATAAAACAGGATCATAAGGGTCAACTTTCCAGTTGTCAAACTAAAGTTTCACCGAGATTCACGACAGTAGTTCCTAATGCTTCCCTCTTTATTGCGAGCGTATCTTTTTAAGCACTAGACATCCTCGGACAAGCGATGACAAAGACTTTGCCTGTTTTAAACTTTATGAAGTTAACTCCTTGTAAACTTTTCTGTTTGGCCATTGTTCTTTTACTATTAACACTTTTACTATAATATTTAGGCTAAAATACGTCTGAAAATTGCCGTCTAATTTTTTATAACTACAGTTTTATTTATTATTCAAAACTAATTAAATCCGTTATTGGAGCGTACGTGCATGCTGTGTAGGGTTAGACCTTCAAACGACCAATATTTTATCTTCAAACAATTTATTTCTATTGATGATTTCGTACACGGTTTTGACTTTTATACTGTGATCGACATTTTGTTTCATAATCAAACTTTGATCAATTATTAAATCCCATTTTGTTTTTTTCAGTGCATGTTCCAATCCTGGTACCTGTCCGTGGATACGCAGCTGTTCTTCATAGCCCCCATCTTCATCTACAGTCTATGGAGGTGGCGCAGATTTGGGCCCATGCTTATATCAGTTGCTATCCTCCTGTCTTTGATTGGCCCTGCAGTCATCACTTACAGGGATAAGTTGGATCCTACGCTTTTGTTTTATGCCAAGTAAGTTTTAATTTTGAATTCTTGTTGATTCTTCTTTAAATGTGTTATTGTCAGGGATAATAGTATAATATTAGAAGCAACAATTGTTGTGATATAAGGTTATGATTGTATGGTTTTTGTTACAGAGAGTTCACTGATATCATTTCTAACTATTACTTCAACGAAGCTTACGTTAAGACGCACATGAAGATGATTATTTATTTCATGGGAATTTTAACTGGATATGTTCTACATCGGGTTCAAACAGAAAAGTGAGTATATAAGTTTTTCGCCTTGATGACAACGTATTTGTATGACCTTTCTACAGCTTTACTTTGACAAAGACAATACTAACATTATTTATTTTTACAGCTACCAGTTCTCATTCCTGATGAAAACCTTTGCGTGGATCACCAGCATTGTCATTGGTGCCGTAACTACCTTCTCCGTGACTATTTTCTATCAAGAGTGGTACCAATACAGCGCGCTAGAGGCCGCTGCCTATATTTCGTTGCACAAGCTTGCCTGGGGTATTGCTAACGGATGGCTGATTATTGCCTGTGCTACTGGCAATGCAGGTAAAATATTTCAATCAAATCATCTGGTTAAAGACTATCAATGTCTACTTCAAGATCCTACTTGGACCATGCAAAGTACCTCGTGGAACTCTTGTTTAAGTTGTAAGCCAATGTATTTGAATCCTATGGGTTTTGTATGTGACCGAGTTATTCATAAAAAAATGCTTCTTTTTGTTTCAGGTTTCTTTGGAAAATTACTGACGTGGAAGTTCCTGGCTCCGTTCTCAAGACTGACATTCTGTGCTTACCTGGTTAACGGAATCGTCGAATTGTACTACGTTGGTGAACTGAGACATCCTCTACATATCACCTTCTTCACTGTTGTGAGTGTTATTTTATATAACTTTTATATCTGATTTAGTATGATTGAAGTGTATTTTTTGATAGCCTACGTTGTGTCCCTCTAAAGCCTCCCCTCTGCCTTCCCAACCTCTCTGTTCCGTGAGATTTCCCTTTGGCTACTTAACTTGGCCTTGGCATACATTAACCTGTATGTAAGTCAATATACCAGAGTCTGGATTTGTACTTTTCTGATGGCAATATTCTCTCCCATGTCATATAGGACAAAAACATAACTGGCGAAATGTGGGTGTACACCTCTGCCCAACCCTTTGGGGAAACAAGCCGTGGTGTGATGTTATATAAGTCAATATTGCATCTTCATTTTTAAACTATCCTAAATTGTGCCAGGGGTGCGGGTTGTTCGAAAGACATACCGTGGCCCTGGCACACAGGCAACTGAGGGAACACGGGTGGGTTTTAGTCAGTAAAAGTCTGACACGCCCTTCCGCTCCACTTACAGCGAGAGGGAGTGTGCGCGAAAAGAAAAAACAAATAAAAAACCTAGGTTCTTGAAATTTTAAACAGATGACTATTTAGGTATTAACTTGTTTTTAAAATAATTTGAAAATACTGTCAAAGTGTTTCCTTATTAATATTTGTGATCTAACAAGCTGTTTTTGAATTAATTAAATATTAGTTTTGGTTTCCTTACGGAATGCTTAGTACTTATATATTAACAAACAGGAATAGGTACTGGAAAGTTGGATGTAATTCCTTTCTTTGCTAGGTTATTGTCAACTTACATGAGGGCTTTTAAACATACTGGGACAGTGGATGAATTTGAAGCTTAAGGAGGAAAATAAATTTCGGAAATAAGTAACAATTTAAGAGAAATATCTGAATCAGGTGAACAAATAACGCGAACTACATCTCAATTCCAAAAAAAAGACAGACCTTGTTTAAACAGATTTAAGGCCAATTTTACCAACTTCAGGTATCTTATAACCAAAGTATAATGTAGTAGCATTGAGCAAGCCCTGGCTGGAGATCTTAATATATTAGGATAGCCACAGGCAAGTCCGGTTAAGCAGCCGATAACTTTCTAAGTTGACCTGCGAGATGTCATTCTCAAAATAAAAACAGGACTGAGCAAATGAGTGAGTGACGGGCATTGAGTGTAATGTAGTAAATAAGAACAGTTTTTATTTAAATCTATCAAACTTGGTAAACTATAATCGTCTATCTTTTTCAGATGGCAAATGCAATATCGCATATAGTGTTGACATTCTTCCTTGCCATGTTTCTATGTCTGACCTTCGAGTCACCTCTACATGGAATCGAGAAGATTCTTCTTAGGCTGTTCGGTGAGTACCATTAAAGTATTTTTTATTTTCTCCTAGTAGGAGAGCAGTGGTGGCCATTTGGTATCGGCCCCGACTTCTTACAAGTTCTAGGTTCCAGACAGTAACTTTACTTTGTGTATTTCATTTATACCACCGCTGCTCTAAAAACAGTGAAGGAAACATCGTGAGGAAACCGGCGTGTCCTAGGACCACAAATTTTATGACATGATGTAAAATCCACCAACCCGCACTGGGCCCGCGTGGTGGATTACGGTCCACTCCCTCCCATTTTGATTCCATCCCAGAGTCAGGAATTCGAAAACATACGGCATCTACCAAATCGCACTGGGCCCGCTCGGTAGTTTACTTCCCTCACAGGTCTCCTTTCACAGAGACCCTGGATCCTGAGACCAGAGGCTGGGATTCCCAACGCCCAGGGAATCTCCTGCGGCGACTAGGGCCGTGCGGGCGCATATTCTGCCTCTCCCTCACGTGCGCCGCCTACCCATGCACTCATGACTTTTAATGTTAAAGTGATCATTTGTAACCCTCAGATTATTCGACTCGTTTCTATCACTTTTTGATTTATTTTTTTATCTGTCAAATCCCGGCTAATGAGACACAATTAATTTTCTATTGTAATCGCCCCTGTAATGGGCCACGCGGTACTTCAAATCAGTCTTTCAAGAACAATTCTTCGTAACATTTCTTCAAGTTATAATAACTTTAAGTAGTCAGATCAATGATCACACTTTTAACTTTTCTATAACAAAGTTGAAACTGTAATAAAAATACGAGAACAAAGTTATTGAACTGTAAAAATGTATTAAATCAATTTGCTCATTCATAATTTGAGATCTTTATAAAATATTATTCTTCTTTGAGCTTTAGTAAAAGGTCTATTGTAGCTAGCCTTTTCATGAGTTTCAGTAATGCCATATAGCAACATGGCTTACCATTGTGTCTAAAAAATATTTATAATACCTACTTACTTATTGTTATTGAAGCAGTATTAATAAATGTTTAGCTGAAAATAATTAAGTTGAAGAAAATTATATGTTTAAGGTTAAATCGTTTGCCCAAAAAATATTAGGTACCTATTTCATTATCATAATCGTTTATTAGGATAAAAAGTAAGTAGGTACATAAAAATACGGTGTTTACAAAACTTGTGATCCCTGTTCAATCTACCTTGAATTAGGCATGCAAACATTTAAAAGAAAATTTTAATAAAAAACACTTTAGTCAAAACAAATTGTCAAAAAATAAATACATAATAGACTGATAAAATTTAAACCAAGTACTAACCGCACAATGATAAGTATTTTAAATTTAAAGTATAGTGTCATAAAAAAAAAAACATAAATTGAATAATAGCAGTAACCAAACTAAATTAATAAGGCCGTTAGTGTCTTTGCAGACAATACAGAGACGAAATCAACAAAGACAAACCATTTTAGTTATTTATTTAAACTTTATTGTACACCAGAAAACAAAAAAATACATTTCACACTACAAAACATGCAAAGGTGGCCTCATCGCTTTCTGCGACCTCTTCCGGGCAACTTTGGAATGGACTGTGATTACGTGGACATAAAAATGGGGTTGTCACTGGTGCAAAATAAAGATACAATATACTATGATAGATAGATAGATATATAATCATTATCATCATCAACTGCTTAGCCTTTTCCCAACTATGTTGAGGTCGGCTTGCAGTCTTACCGGTTGCTGAATACCAGCATTTTACAAGGAGCGACTGTCTATCTGACCACCACAACCCAGTTACAAATAGATATTTATACTGTGTAATAAATACTTATACACAAACATATTAAATATGTAAGCAATACACATTATATTTAAGGAATACACATTATTACAGTTACGTGAACAAGATCACGTGCCGTGCACGTTCCGTGTGGTGCCGGACGTAAAAGAATAGCACTATCCCATTTCTTTCCGTGAGTGTTGTAGAAGGCGACTAAGGGACTTGCTAGAGAATGGGCAGCAGCATTCTCTATGCATTTTACCACCGTACTGCGATCACCAACCCGCCTGCCAAGCGTGGCGATTATGGCAAAACCCTTGGGAGAGGCCTATGTCCAGCAGTGGACGCCTTTTGGCTGAAATTATGATGATGAACAAGATCATGACAACAAGTTCAATAATTGTAGTATGAGTTACAGTGATTCTAATCATAATTTAAAGTTTAATAATTGTTGTATTTGGTTTTCAGAACGGCCAGTCCTGAGTGACAACGCAAGAAAAGATGTATCAGTGGAATCATCGAGAAACACTAGTCAATCTAAATTAGATTCGTAGCTTAGTGTTCACACATTCTTAGCTTGTATTGTGAGTAGAAATCAATGTGTGATATTTACACAGATGATTTTCTTTAGTTTAATTAGGTTGGTATCTACGTAATACCCCTAAATTATGCGGTATTTAAATGAAACTGGAATTTGAGGTTATAGAAACCGACGTATGTAAAACGAATTTTGACGAATTTTGTAACTTGCACTTTCCATAAATGATGCTAGAGATAGTTGAATTAGACCCAGATTCAGGCGTAAAGTATAGAACTTAAATGAGTCGAAGCTCGGAATGAGGTAACATTTAGAGTTTCAAATAATTTCGAACTTTTGTTTATAGAAGTCTGAAAGTGATACAGTGAGATTATTGCGTATCACACTCACAAGCCCAATGCTATTTATTCATTTCAACAATATTCATTGTGTTATTCACGCTGTCGAGCAGACAGATTTCTATAACATTGTAAAGTAATGTATTACGAATTTATTTAAATTTTTATCAGATTGTGATAAAAAGTGTGTTACGTAATTTAGAACTTTAATCAGTTGAGGTATTGCGCGAATGTAATATATTTTTGAGAACCAAACAGGCTCAATTATTTATGATTAGGTCTAGGTAATTTGTAAATATTTTTGTTTGTAAGTTAGGCAAGTAGGTAACTAGATTTTTTACTTTTGTACATTTATAAAATGTAATAATAAAAAATATATTTTTAACAATTTTATATTAAGTATTTCCAACGGTGATAAATAAATATTGGATCTGTATCACTAACCAGTAAGGTAATGCTATAAAAATAAAAACTAATCAAAATTCCATAATTTTTATGATACCAGAAGAAGATGGCTGTCTGTACATTAAAGAAAATGAAATGTAATCCGTATCGTAGGAAACATAGAGATCAAAATTGAATACGAGTTTGGTGATCACCAAACTCATATTCAATTTTAGACACAACCGGTGCAATAATGCAAAATACGTTGGCATTTCAGTGTTACGGAATTATGGTTTTAGCGCCGAATTGAAAACGCGTCATAATTTTTTCTTTCATGTGTATTATACGATAAACTGCTTTGTTTATAGCTCATAATGTACAGACACCAGCACATCAAGCTACCCCAATCTGTCAAATTTCTTTGATAGATATTCATCTTTATAACATAAGGTTCATGTTCAATTGGGAAAAATTTACATTTTGAGGTAGCTGATGTGCTGGCGTCTGTACATACCTACATATTTACTTGATAAAAGACTTTACTTTGACTTTCTATTTTTTTTTTCTTTTTTTTTGAATTATGTTACATAAGAAGTATGGTAAGAGGACGCTTGCGTCATTTAGTGTTGTAAAATTATCCTCGAGATTATTAAAATCTGAATTTGCCCGTCTGAGTCCTTTTGCTTTTGTATATTTATTTATTTATTTAAATAACATGGGAGATTTACAGCTAAAGCAAACAGATCAAGGACAGTATAATAGACAGAAAGCCAATTACAGGTCTCCACTTATAAAATACAGATTAAGAAAAAGTTAATTATAAGGACATTCACACTAGTTTACTACGTACTACAGGATAATTACTATGTTGCTCGCTCTGCATAACAACTATCATAACATTTAATTACATAACAAAATCAACTACAAGAAAAAGTTACGGCTTAAGCACTTCCTGGCTGACGACACACTGGTTAGGAACAGATCTACATTTATATCGTAGGTACTGTTTACAATGCCTGTTTAAACTTCCGCTTGCACGCACAACGCACGAATTCTGCCTACAGTTAGTTGAAGCAAATGGCACGTGCAAAGGTGGATTGTATCGCTTACACTTCATGGGAATGTTGAAATAATTTTTTGACTAGATATCGGAACAGTTTATAGTATTGTCAAAGATTTTCAATAAACACACACAGTCAGAAATCTCGCGGCGGTTGAATAAAGGTAATATATGAAATTTTTTACACAGGTTATGGTAGTTTTCCGAACGATACGGTATTTTTTGATAATAACATAAGTACCTTATGAACCTTTTTTGATGCAGCTAATATATTTGTAGTAACATGGGTTCCATATTTCAGACGCGTATTCCAAGTGGCTTCTAACAAAAGTATACTTATCTGTATACTTGACTACAAAGTAAAGTTGTGATTACTTGTATCAATTAGGTATGAGAGTGAGTCTTGAAATAAAATATAGGTACAGGATACATCGACGCGCAAACTGTAACCATGAACTCAACTTCAACTTCCTAGAATAGAACTTTTCAGTTATAGAAAAATATCTGCTATTTAATATAGAAAAATATCTGCTATTTAATATAGAAAAATATCTGCTATTTCATTGAAAACTGCAATACGCGGTGAAAATGTATGGAATGGCAATTTTTTAAAATCAGAATCACGTCTTGGTTACAGTTTGCGTGTCGATTTCCGTCCCATGTAGGTATATTATAAAATATATTAGGAGAAAACTTATTAAGACTTTAGATAAAATAATTTGACCACTAGCTTCTAAGTATATCCAAGCAAGGTTATTTACGTAACCAACCAAATACCAGTTGCTTTCATTTTGACAGCACAACAACATAAAATGCGTTTTCATGAAAACGTATTTTAAAACATAGGGTCAATTAAATTTTTGAAATGAAAGCGATTGTCATTGGGAGTGTATAACGTAGTTAAACCGGTGGATTTTTTAAGCCTATTCAAAAAAGAAGTCTTAAATTATTGGGCTTTCAGGAATCGCGGGTTTAAATTTATTTTAATTTTGATAAAAATTAATGTTTTTAGATAATCGAATCCGTAAAATATATGTACAATCCGACGAGCCGGCATTGAAAAATGCAAAAGTTTTGGACAATTGAGCGTGTTTATAGTTCAGTAATTATTTAAAATAGCTAAACGTCGTTCAACCGTTTTGTAAAACAGCTAGCGGTTATGTAAAACAGCGGATTCGACAATCCATCTGCCTATTGTGAAATATCGATATGATGTTTGTATTGTTAATTTATTGGAAATCCAATGCGTTTCGATTTTTTTTTTTACTTATATACAATAGTTATTTTATTTAAAAAAAAAAGTTATTGGGATATCTATACCTACACGTAAACAATATTGAAGTAAAGTCTTCAAGACTTATTTGTTTATTGTTATAATAACTTCCATTTGCTCAATGTTATTTTCTATTTTATACATTACTCAATGTACATAGGATTTTTATTTTGATATTAAAGATGTTGTTTTTATTTGTTTTTTCATTATTAAACGAAGTAATACCATGAAAATTTAAACGAAACGAAAATTTTAAATGGAAGAATATGTATGTAAACGGCTCATTGCAGCACAATATAAAAGAAAAAAAAAATATACGCCTTACTGTAATTATCAACTTCAAAATGTAACGTAAATACATTTTATTTTTATACCCACAATTTTTTTTTTATTATGTTGGCAATACCAACATGTGTTTTGGCATTTTAATGTGAGTTGATAGCGCAGTGGTAGTTAACCACATGCAATATAATTATTACGTAAAAAGCCGATAAGGACTCCATTTCCTTTGTTCAAGGAAAAAAAGGCGGTTGATTTTTGCACACTTAGCTCTACATAGTCAACTATACCCCATTTATTATAGCTTTAGAAAAAAGAGGCTCGTAGAAGCAGGAATTCAAAACATTTTATTTCAAAGTTAAGTTCTAACTTTTTTAGGTAGATTTAAGACAGTACTAAATACTGAGATAAACGAAGTAAAAATAATTTTTATTTTAAATAATGTTCTACTTATAATACCTAATATATTCATCACAGATTACAAACCTACAACAAAACGAATGAATGAACTAACACATGATGATTTAAATCTAATGAAGATTATAAGGAAATAAAATAACTTTTTTTTTACAATACTTTATTTTAAATAACAACTTACGACCCACAATACGTTGGTAAAATTTCGTCATCATCAGCTAATTTAGTTACTCGGTGTTGTTCACTCCTGCTTCTTTTAGGTTTTTAGCATTGACAATTTAATTTTTTGGCATTAACCGTAACTGCAACACGTTTAATGTAATTTTGTTACGAAGTGTACATTAAAAAGAACCTTTTTACACGCTTTATATTAGCTTCACTTGAATGTTTGTTTGTTTGTTTGCATGTAACCGACTCCTTTGAGCGCGATTTTGACCCACTTTAAACGGTCAGATTTCATTGAAACTTTGTAAACTTGTCGAGGACCGATGACAATTCAATAATTTACAAAAAAATTGAGAAAAAAAAGAAACACGTTTTTGTAGTTAGCAGAACTAAAAAATAGAAAATAAATAATAGTTTAAAAAACTAAAAAACACGCTTTAAAAACCAAACTAAAAAAGGAGAAAATAATTTAATTCAATTAAAAAGCGTGGGGTGCTTGACATTAATTGATAATAAAAATACTTCAAAAAGCACCCCACGCTTTTTAATTGAATTAAATTATTTTCTCCTTTTTTAGTTTGGTTTTTAAAGCGTGTTTTTTAGTTTTTTAAACTATTATTTATTTAACTTCTGTCTAATGCCTATTGTAAATGGAGTATAGAGTTGTACTACTAGGGGCTTTTGGCGTCTTAATTACATTAACAGGAGGTCGTTGCAGGTTAATATTTTTGAAACATAACATAACATCACGCTTTGTTTCCCCGAAAGGTTGTGCAGCGGTGTACTTATAGGAAACCCACATTCCACCAGTTATTTTTAAGTCCCATGCGATATGGGGCGAGCATATCGACGGTCCCTACGTACAATCCCCTAAGTGATACGTGATTTGCATGTTGTGTTTTCTTGACCTTCAGGCCAGCCTATACTATCGTTTAGTTTAACAGAAATGAGTTTAAGATGGCAAACTGCACTTTAAATCCATCATGACATTACATTAACTAGAACATGATTTACGCGTGATTGAAACTTTGAAGCGCTCTTCTGTAAAATTTGTCATTTGTAGGGGATTATACGTAGGGACCGTCGATATTGTCATCATCCGGGACTGAGAATTTTGAGATTTTGATGATGACAGCGTTAGTTCTGATTTTGGCCCACACGCCAGAGGAACTTGTAGCGTTGTACGGTCAAGAGCGCCTTATGCTTACGTAAAAAAAAATGTATACTTTATTGACGTATGTACGTAAAATACAAAAAAATGATTTTCTCGGGAGATAAGGTTTGAAATTTTGAGAGAACCAAAAAGTTGAAGACATGTGTCATCTACCAACCCGCTCGGAGCCCGCGTGGTGGATTACGGCACACTTCCTGTCACCGAGAGGAAACCTTTGCCCCAGCAGCAGCGGGAACATTTTAGACTCATAAAGACAATTCTTAACAAAACTAGAAGAAAATTGCTTTAGAATCTTGCGTCAATGTAAGGTTCTAATTCATTCCTGTACAGGAGTAATCTTCTAATCCTACGTTCAAAAAGGTGTTCTTTTACTTAACTAGTACACTGCCGGCCCTACAAAACTTCCCACACAATATAAACGAGTTAACTCCAATATTTGTGTTACCAGTGAATGCACTCAAGTGTTCAGGCGCAGGGCCGGCCAACTTGGACAGTTTTCAATTACTCAAAGTTACGGAGTAAGTGCATAGCCCGTCAACTATTTGCAAACTTGCATAATCTCCGTCGGATCATGGCTGGCATACACGGAGCAGAGTTACTGGTACGTATAAATTAAACTTGCTGGCTTGCCCATGTTGCTCTTGTGTTAAGTGTTCCGGATTTAGGGAATCTGGCATGACTTGATGCATACTTGGTGCAGTGTTGTTTGTTTGTTGGTGAAGAATGAAGTCTGCTGGATAACCCAGCAAACTTCATATTTTCAAGTTTTTGGTGCAAGGATCTTCCACCATCCACGTGATAGTTAGGTACCTAACTGCTCACAGCGCATGTAGGTACTGTAGTACCTGTGTTTAAGCTTTACTTTTGGATTTTACATTTCCGAGAGATTGTGAAGAAAATTTTGAAGTTGCATCTTTTCTTCTGGCCTCATGTGTATAATATATTTGTCTTTTGCCTTATTTTAGTCAACTATTTTCGTAGTATAAACAGGTAAATTAATATGTTGGTGGACCTATTTCGTTACAAAATCTACGGTATTTTTGAAACAAAATATATAAACTGTAATTGGCCTTGTTAATTTCCTTGGTGATGCTATATTAACTAAATGTTTTAAACCAGAAGAAGAAGATAGTTCTGCTCTTCTATTAATTATCACAGTTTTTCGTTCAAAACACTCTTCTGTAAAATGATGATTTTGTACATAACCGTATATACTTTGTGGCCGTTGATTTCATTAACAAGAAAGTAGTCTTCGTGTCGCTAGCAACTAAAAATATTATGGTTACCAATTCTGTGGAAGGTAATTAAGTGTAAGAAGCTCATTAGAAATATGCTTGCACTGAGCTGGAAAAACGTTTGGGAAAGTCAAGGCAAAGACTAAAATTATAAAATCGAAAGTAACTCAGTCTGTATATAATCTTTACACGCCTAAACCACGGCTTCTTTTTGTTTTGGTCGCACGTTCCTGGGGTATTACATATTAGTATAGGGTATTACACCCATTTTTGAAAAGTGTCTTAATTAGATTCTAAAATGCTAATAAACCACCAAAAAGAAAACATAATTTTGATTGAATCGATTAGTGCCATAAAAATTCATAAAATGTTTACATTTTCATATTTCTACCCGACTGCGCCAGTAGGAGGGTTATGTTTGTCGAGTGTATGTATGTATGTATATTTCTATGACACGCTCTGTAACCTAAACGGCTTGCTCGATTTCAGCTTAAGAGGTGCCGTTAGATTCGTCTTAATTGTGAGAGTGACACTGGGCATAACAAAATTGAAAAAAAAACGATTTTTGGACCATATCTTCAAAAAGATTTTTTTTTTCTCAAAACCTATTGAGTAGGGCATCGAAATAAGGGGTTTCATAAATAAATCTCATTAACGTCAAAAATTATTATAATAACTAAAAACTGTGAAATTAAACTATACGACAAATAAAAATAAAAATAGTTAAACTAAACGATAATATAGGCTGGCCTGAAGGTCATGAAAACAAAACATGCAAATCACCTATCTACCTCTTAGGGGATTGTACGTAGGTACCATCGTTATGTTATGTTTAAATACTATTATTTCTCTCATCCAACACTTCTCGCTTGCAGTATCGCCTGTCTCATTCGAGATAGAACATAAACTTATATTGGGTCGAGGAGAGAGCTGCGTAAAACGTTATCACAACAAACAACCAGCTTACAAGTTCCTTCCCTTATCTTTTATCTTTTGTCTAAACAACGTCTCGCTATGTTTATACGTTTCCCGCTCAAGTTGGCACAACTTGCCATTTCCTAAATTAAAATGTTTCCCGACTTCCGATTCGGTTTTCTTTGAGCTTAAGTTTTTTTTTTTGTATTTTTAACTTCAGTTGCAGTATTTACGGGTGGTTGGTTTTGTTCCTGGTTGATGTAAACAGGTTTTCTCCCGTTTCGCATAAGGTGGGAGGAAACGCCCGGGTGTTTCTACTGCGTAGATCGCCCTGAGGACACGGTGAAGCATACGGTGGAGGTCTGCCCGGCTTGGGCATAGCACCGCCGCGCCGTGTACTTATGGAGGCGATTGGCGGCGGCGATCTCTCGCGTACGGCCCTGGTCCAGGCCATGGTATGGAGCTAGAGTGCATGGGTAGCCGTCACCTCCTTCTGTGAAGCAGTAATGCTCGCGAAGAGAGAGACGGCGCACGTGAGAGAGAGGCAGTATATGCACCCTCACTGCCCTAGTTACCGCAGGAGATGCCCTAGGCGTCGAGAATCCCAGGCTGATTTCCGGCCACCATAGGCGCGGGCTTGTGGATGGCGTGTAATGGGTACCTCACTGTCCGGTAAGGACCAAGTCCGGGTCAACGGCGCGTTGTGTTCCACGCGCACCTCAAAGAGATGTCAGCACCAACTGATGGGGTCCGCAAGGGCCGATGCCTGCCAGGGGTGCGGGTTGTTCGAATGAGATACCGCGGCCCCTGGCACACAGGCAACTGAGGGACGAACACGGGTGGGTTTTAGTCAGTAAAAGCCTGACACGCCCTCCTGCTCCACCCAGAGCGGGAGAAGTTATTTGATGCTTTCCCACCCTCAAAACAAAAACCTCTGCACACCTTTACTGGGAAACACGTAATGTTATGTTACTATGTTTCGGCTATTTTGAATATTTACTACATTCGACATACTGCCATACTTTTTCGAAATTCGAACGGTGTGTATTGTCAAATCTCGGCGTCAAGCAGAGTGTTAAAGATCCTGTACGCGAAAAAATCCCACCACGATTTTATAACGTCCGTGTGAGGTGTATTTACAGAATAGTACTACTTCAGTAGTTCCAATTAATTAAAAAAAAATAGTTTAAAAAACTAAAAAACACGCTTTAAAAACCAAACTAAAAAAGGAAAAAATAATTTAATTCAATTAAAAATTCTTTTTATATACCTGTAGGTACATGTTATTTTTTAATACAACAATTATTTTATAAATTTCAATAAAACGTGTGTTTTTTTTCCTTTTTTTTTCATTTTTGTCAATTTTTTTTTTAATTATTGAATTGTCATCGGTCCTCGATAAGTTTACAAAGTTTCAATGAAGTCTGACCGTTTAAAGTGGGTCAAAATTGCGCTCTAAGGAGTCGGTTACATACAAACATACAAGTGAAGCTAATATAAAGCGTGTAATAAACAAATTTTCTTTATCCTAACTTATGTAAAACGAATAAACTAAAATAAAGCGTCGAAAAATACTACTTTATAATTTAGTCCTAAATAAAATCTCATTGAAATTCATCATATAACTTTGTAGAGATGTATGAATCACTAGATAAACTGAGCTACGTCTACAATTTCATTACATTAAGTAAAAGGCAATTAATTTAAAAGACTTGTTGACTATTCAGTACCATTTATAGGTTTTTTTAGACCTCACTTGTTTAATTCTTTGCAAGTTGAAGTAAGAAACGATAAGGTTTCTTTACTTACTAGATTTATGGATCGGATAGTATTTAGGTAAAAACATTCTGAGAAATATTTGCGTCTTAGAAAATCACACAACAAGAAATAATTCTGCAGAAATTGTAATTTATCTTTAAGGAATAAATTGGTAACATTTCCCTGAAATTTCAAGATAGAAATGTGGTATTATTTACTTGGTATTCCTCTTATGAAATCCGAAAACTATCGTTAAATGCGGCTGTTTTCTTACAAGTAAGGGAAGTGTGTTATACCATTACACAGCGGTGACAGAATAGGGAGAAAATAATATATAATTACCTAGTAGGTACATTTCACTATCAACCAAATCATTGTTCCGACGAGGATCGAATTTTACGATTTCTAAGTTCTATAAGGGTTGTATGCTTATCATAGAACCTTACATTAACTGGCAGCCAATGATTGGGCTGTCTATGTTCGAACAGCCAGGAAGTTTAACTTTTGAATTTAGGAATAATTTGACTTCGGTTTTGTTCCGGCAGATGATTTCCATTCTTGTATTAGGCGCGGTGTTGTTAAGTCTTGATTTCTTAAAATATACGTGGAGTCCCACGAAAAGGAGGAGGTTCTCAATTCGTCGGAACCTTTTTTTTATGTATGTTCCCCGATTACTCGAAGAGGGCTGGACCGATTTGGATTTTTTTTTTGTTTGAAAGGGTATACTTCCCAGGTGGTCCCATTATCATCAAGTCAGGATCTGATGATGGGATCCTGGAAAAATAGAGAGAACTCTTAAAATTTTATAGACACACGAAACGATTTAGGTATTTTTTGAAAGAGTACTTTCTCAGAGTGGTCTCATTTCAATTTGGTGAAGATCTGATGAAGAACTTTGGAGATAGGCAACGGAACTCCTCAATAAATGATAGCAAATGGACTGGGATTGCTGAAATATCATGTCTGTCTGTTGCTTACACCAGTTCCATAACATAACATCACGCCGGTATGCTGTGAAGGGGTAAGCACATGTGAAGCACTAAAAAGTGAAAAAAAAACCTTTATCCAAAAAAAAATAACCGACTTCCAAAAAAACTACAAAGTGAAAAATAACTTTAATTTCGGAAGGCGGTGACAAAAAATTTAAATACAGCTCCAAAGACACCGACTTCCGAAATTAAAGATATTTTTCACTTTGTAGTGTTTTTTATTTATAACCATCCTTCCGTCGGTACCTTGGGAGTTCGGCAGAATTCCTACATTTAGTGGAGGCGCCGCCGCTGAAACCCCCGTAAAAAAGTAGTAAGGCGTGTGCAGAGCCTAAATACTGCACAAAATAAAAGAAAATTGAGCAAGAGTACGTAAGTAATATACTATAAGGCGAGGCCTATCGCACAAAGAAGAAGACGAATAAAGCTAAGTGGTTTTTATTTTTTTTGTGTCAAAATAAAGCAAGGAAGATGGCCTATCCATGTTTTTGGCCTGTGATCAATAAATTCTTTACGGGCACGAACAGATATGAATGTGTCGAAGAATTCATCAGTGAATTCATTGAAGAAGCCAACTATTATGGATGACGTAAGAGCGATTGGGCGCTCATAATAAGCGCATATATGGATGGCGCTGCCCGAGTCTATCATAGATATACATACCGTGAAGCCGTATAACCTTCGATACAATTTGCAACAAATTGAGGGAAGAGTTCGAGTGCAGATGCCACCCGTGGCACAAGTATACTGTGCAAGAGGAAGTCATTGCACAAGCAACGTCCGACGAAAGCATCGTTGATGAAAATAATGATGCTGATTTATTTTCTAGCGCAAAACATAATGATGAGCAAAGCTGCCATGATGACAGCCTTAATAACGTAGAGGAAGACGAGCGCATCAGCCAGGAATGCAGCCCTGGGAATTTTGAAGAAGAATCGAGCGAAGTGTTCGAGACCGAACACGAGGAAGAGATGGACGAATCGGGTCAGACCAATCCAATTATTAATCCCATTAGCTATGTTTCAGAGCCTCAGAGTGAATCCTTGTCGAAGAAAAACGATGTTTACGATAACGAAACATATAAAAACAACGTCATCGTCGATCATAATATTGAGCATGAACGAATGTCCATGGTGGTTGAAACTGATCAGCTTTCATTGCCGACCGTAACGAAGGAGGACGAGCAGTCATCTGTGACTGCAAAGGGTGATGATTTTAAGTTTACTTTAGAGTCAAAGGAGAGTGAAGATGAGCAGGAGGTAGCTAAGATCATCATAGATTCACATGAGCAGTCATCTATGTCATTAAATGAAGTTAAGGTCATTGCAATGCTACGAGTATATATAGAAAGAGGCAAATGAAATTATATAAAAGTTGGGGCTGAAAAGTACAAAAAAAATAAAGATTAATAAAACTTCAAAATCTTTAGGTCGCAATTGTCCAATAAAAAATAAAAATGGCTTAAAAAACTCTTACGACGAAAGCGCACCATTCATTATTTAAAAATAGCGCTTAAAAAGACAAATGTCGCATACAAATATGCTGGAAAAACTAAAATAAAAAACTTAACTCCTAATATGAGAGTAGACAAAACAGTTTTATTGTCGTGGAAAAACGTGCATATAAAGCTAGGCAATCTAGGCACAGCCATACTTTATCAAAGTAAGTTATAACTACCAAAAGCTAGTTACACCAAAATTAACAAAACTCCTCACGTATACACAATACACTTTCACTTCTAAACTCATAACCCTCTGTTTACAGCGTCCGTCGGCCAAAAAATTACAAAGTACAAACGTTGCCTAAGCAACTTCACGACAGACGCCTGAATTAAAACGGGCAACCGCGCGTATGCCCAACTTTTTTACCCTTTCAGAGTTCGCAGCACCTGCGTTGCTTAAATTATGTAAATACAATTTAATTCAAAGTCCTTTGTAATCTTTTACTTTCAAATTTTCGGGGAAATTGACTTATTTAGGCATACGAGTTGCAGAGTTTTTTTTTGTGTGATGAAAAAAGGTGTTGTTTTGTTTTGCTCGTTCCAGTTGGGGATGGGTTATGTTTTCCATTTCTTCCTTGTGGAAAAATTTCAAATGCAGTCTGCCATAAGTACCTAAATGTTAAAAACAACTAAAGTAGGTACCTATAGTAAGATAAAATAATTAAATCTATACATATAATAAAATTGTAGAAAAGTGGTGTCTGTACAATCAAAATATATAAAAAAAAGTAGCAGGGGTTGTTATTATATCGATGCCGAACCCGAGATTGTAATTAATTTTCTTTTTGTCTGTTTGTCGGTTTGTCTGTTTGTCTGTGTGTTTGTGCACGCTAATATCAGAAACGGCTTATTCGATTTAGATGCGGTTTTCACTAATATATTGTAGTAAGCTTCACTTAACATTTAGTGTTTATTTCATGTCAATCGGTTCATAAATAAAAAAGTTATGTCAATTTAAAGAATCACGGCGAACATTTGCTAAAGTATTCTATCAGTTATATAACGCTGAAATTTTGAGCTATGTTCTGGGGGATTATGTTGAGTATATCTCCATTAACAGAGTCATGGAAGAAGGAGAATCTACAAGCTACCCAGTAGAATTTTTAGAATCCCTCAATGCTCCTGGACTACTAGCACATAAAATAAAATTAAAAGTAGGCGTACCCATAATGCTTCTTAGAAATTTAAGCCCCCCAAAACTTTGCAATGGCACCAGGTTAAAAGTGACCAATTTACAACGAAATCTGATAGAAGCAGAGATATAACAGGGTGTGGAAAAGGTGAAAGTGTTTTCATTCCTCGGATTCCTCTCATTCCAAACAATTTTCCATTTAGTTTTAAACGAGTCCAGTTTCCAGTCAGCCTATGTTTTGCGATGACAATTAATAAAGCCCAAGGTCAGACGCTGAAAGTTATGGGTGTAGATCTGAGTATCAGCTGTTTCTCGCACGGTCAGTTGTATGTGGCTCTGTCACGGGTTAGCAATCCTAGGAGCCTGTATGCTTTCATCCCCGATGGCCATACGTCAAATATCGTATAAAGAGAAGCATTACTGTAAAGTAAATTTTTTGCTACCCAAACGACGGTATATTATTATGTTATTCAAAATATGCTGCCCAAAAAGTCACTATTCCACGCGGACGAAGTCGCGGGCACAGCTAGTAAGACAATAAAAGTATAATAAACGAGCATCTGCCTGCAACTTCGTTCGCGTGATATTTCTTGTTCCCAAGATTCGTCGCATCAAATTTCCCACACGCGCTTTTGCTTCGTTTTTGCTCAGCTTTTTTCGGTTTTTTTTTTCTAATTGCTAGGCTCCTAAGGGCTTCCTAAATAACATATAGTCTTTCGAAAGTTGGACTATAAAAGCAAAAATATTTTTTAAATCCGACTGGACCAGAGATTAGCGAGTTCAAACAAACAAGCTTTATAATAAATAATAGTTTAAAAAACTAAAATATACGCTTTAAAAACCAAACTAAAAAAGGAGAAAATAATTTAATACAATTAAAAAGCGTGGGGTGATTTTTGAGGTATTTTTTATAATCAATTAATGTCAAGCACCCCACGCTTTTTAATTGAATTAAATTATTTTCTCCTTTTTTAGTTTGGTTTTTAAAGCGTGTTTTTTAGTTTTTTAAACTATTAGTTATTTTCTATTTTAAGTTCTGCTAACTACAAAAACGTGTTTTTTTTACTTAATTTTTTTTTCATTTTTCTCTATTTTTTTTTAATGATTGAATTGTCATCGGTCCTCGATAAGTTTACAAAGTTTAAATGAAATCTGACTGTTTAAAGTGGGTCAAAATCGCGCCCTAAGGAGTCGGTTACAAACAAACATACAAGTGAAGCTAATATAAAGCGGGTAAAAACAAACTCTTTAGCTTTATAAGATAAGTATTTTAGAGACGTAAACCATTAACTGGTTTACGTCTCTAAAATACTTATCTATATGCTCTCATTATTATGGTTTAACCCTTTAATTCTTAAATAATCCAAAAAACATTCTCTAGATTCTTTTGGTCTTATAAAATAATCCAGTTAAAAAAAAGTCATAAGTAGCGGAAAATTCAAACAAGGTTCATTTTTTACTCTTGAACGCCTGCATTGCAGAATTGGGTTGAATATTTAATTTGAGAGAGATCTCGCTCTGCATTTTAAATATTCTTGTAGAGATTCCTTGAAGATATCAATAGAGTTAGTTAAAGAAGATAATGACTATATTAACATAGAGTTACTAATAATAATATAGAAAACGCATTCCCGTATCAAATGACTTCTTGTTTTATTTCACAAAACGGAAATTTAACCTTTATTGTATATTAGCTCTTTTTTTTCATTTGCATTAATTGAGTAACGAGCTGTGGTGACACAGTGTTACCGGCCGCAAACTACTAGTCGTTTGTCATAGGTTCGAATCCAGACAAGCAGTTTTCATTATGAAAATGATTTCATCATCACTGTTCTCAAAACGGTGGAGGGAAAATTCTTCGGGAAACCGGCATGTTAATGAACCAAAAAACCGAAGACATTTGACATATACCAACCTGCACTGCCTTGCTTGCTTGCTGTATCTTGGTAAGACTGGTGGTCAGACTCAGTGGCGTAACTACAGGGTGGCAAGTCGGCAAAATGCCACGGGCCCCCAGCCAGAAGGGGCCCCCGGTCAGAGGAGAATCCCAACTCCCAACATTTATTATTAAACTCTTTCAAGTAAAACTGTATAAATAAGTCTTATAAAATAAAAAAATAACTCTTATTGTTGGTTCTGCTTCTTTATATTGGAGGGGGGGGGGGGGGCATCCGATGAATTTGCCACGGGCCTCGAACGGTATAGTTACGCCACTGGGTCAGACTACACATGACCGAAAGATCTACAAATGACCAGCCGGGACCAGTGGTTTAGCGTGCTTTCCGAGGCCTGGTGGGGTCTCACTATGTGATAGATGATCACCTATCTACGAACCGATCGTGGCAAGCGTAGTTTAACCATCAGTCGACCCGTACAGCTGTAATTATTTAGCCACAAACCCCTCGGTGTGATGTTTATGTTATGTATTTGGAGTGTTTTTCTACAAAAAGAATAGTTGGTAGTCTTAGCCCTCCGACCCTTTACAATAGTTTATTGAAGGGATGAACCAACCATGGCATACGACCAGGGGTCTTAGTCTGCTATTTTTATAAATTCGTCATTCCAACACGATCCCATTGTCATTCATTTGTCATTTTGCTAAAAGTTCGTAATCTGCTAAATTCATAATGGTGTCGTAATAGAATTGTGTCATAATGGCATTTTCGCATTGCCATTACTATAAAACTCGTTAGTAGAAATGTTTTTCGAAAAACTACTAATAAATTTTAACATTTATTCATGCCAGATTTGATTTATACATATTTTTACATATTATTTATTAGTGTTATCATTATGTACGAGATTACCAATAAATGCCATTTCTTTCAATGGAGTGTCAGTGGCTGACCATTGGAAAGTCATAATGACGCCATTTTATTAGTAGATTACCAAACTTGTCAAAATCAACAATTATTAAATCAATGATAGACCACTCTGACACTATTGTAATAGCAGACTTGAGGCCCAGGGGTGCGGGTTGTTCGAAAGAGGTACTGCGGCCCCTGGCACACAGGCAACTGAGGGAACACGGGTGGGTTTGAGTCAGTAAAAGTCTGACACGCCCTCCTGCTCCACCCTGAGCGGGAGAAGTAACTTGATGATGTCCCACCCAAAAAAAAAAAAAAAACCATGGCATACGACCAACAACTCGTAAGTTGCGGCCATTGCCTACTATTGCCGCTTGAGTTATACAACGTATTACATTTTGGAAAAGGTTTTAATATTAATATTGTGACTCAAGCAATGTCACAGTAGTCCGTGCTCGCCCCGCTGGACCATCATTACTCTTGACTGAATACGGTTCAATAAAATAAAAAAATAGCGCAAATTTTAACTAATGGAACTGAAGCACATCTAAACCGCATTAAGAGCTGTCAGTGTCAGTATTCTACAACAATGATGACACTGGCAATTTTTGATCGCGATTAGATGTGATGATCGCGTTTAGTTTCATCGGTGGAAATTGGTTAATCATTAATATCTGGATGACCGAGCTAGGCTCGGGATTTTTTGGTTTGACGTTTTCTAAAAATGAAACCTAGCTAGATCGATTTATCGCCCCCTAAACCCCCTGCATACTAAATTTCATGAAAATCGTTGGAGCCGTTTCCGAGATTCAGATTATATATACACAGATAAATTTTAATGGTTGTTTTCCAGCGGCAGAACAACTTGCCATAAGGAGGGAGTACTTTAAACACAGAGTGAAAGTAAAAAAATAAAGATTTTTTTGTTTAAAAAAAATATTCATCAACTCGAAACCGTTAGAATCAATAGGTACACTATAGGTAACTTATAGGTACTACTCGAATCGCACGCGCTGCCGACAAAGGGAACAGCGATCCATAAATGTACAAAGCAAAATAAACTCTCGCACGTGATTTTACACAATTTTTAACCTGGCATTTTTTGTTTTTTGTATTTTATTTGTTTATAAAACGATTGTATTACCAAGGAAAACCCATTTCGCTTCGGGAAAACAACCATTAAAATTTCTCGGTGTCTATACCTATATATGTACAAGAATTGTTCGATGTAAATTTAGGGCTACTAAACGAATTAAAGTTACCTATAAGATAAATTGGGTTAGTGGGTTATTAAAATAAAGAATAGAACCCTGCATTGAAATACATGAAAAATTTTGTTGTTTTCTCTGCAACCAAAATATTTTGTTTCATACTGTAAGTAGGTAAATATAAATTCATCAAAGTAATGTTAATCCTAAAATAACAGTGTTAAAATCCTTGAGATCTAGACTAGACACCGTATAATTACGTATCCATCAAAATACATTATTCCTACATAAAATAGGTAGCTACTTTAACATGTATATTTATGAATTCATTATAATATATTTTCCAGCTGAGTAAAGATTTGTAAGATAAAACATTTTCAGCATCAAACACTTTGTAGGTAAGTACTGTCCATTATTTTACCGATTTCAAAAAGGAAGGAGGTTATGGATTTAGCGAGTTTTTTAAACATAATTTTCTCCTGTTCTGTTATATCAAATCCTGCGAAAGAACTATGGACCAGATTGGTCCTTAGTAAAAATGCGCCAACGAGTTGGCTAACCTGGAAATTTTTAAATAGACTCCGGACGAAGGTTTGCCGAAGCAAGGAAAACCTGCTTAAGTTGAGTTTAACAAATGACTCCGCTTTGGACTGTAAGTGTGGTATAATAGAATAGAAAAAAAAATATTGTCCTGGTAATACAGTACGTATACATAGGTTAACAACAAGTTGAGACGACATATGAGTAGCTTAAATATTACCAACAGCTATACTCCACTTGCAATAAGATTAGACAGTTAAATAAACCTTTTTTACAGTCAGTTCAACCGATTTTGACGTCTATTACGTAGGCATAAGGATGGTATAAAAAGCAAAAAAGTGGTTACAATACCAACTATTTACTGCAGATGCCATTTATCATGCTACCAACGCAATATAAGTCAAAATCAGTTGAACGGACTGTAAAAAAGTTTTATTTAAATGTCTAATCTTATTTCAAACGGAGTATAGTTACATATATATTATTTGCCAGTGAACCTCAAACTAGACAGTTAGTCTGTATCTTGGGGCTCAGGATACAAATTCTAGAGTGGAGACTTCAGAGGTGCTTTCAAGTGTGGTATTTTATGAGCGTATGTGTAAAGTTTGTGTGGTGTCTGACGCGTGTATGGTGTGTGTGTGTGTGGCGTGTAAAGGTGTGTGTATAATTGTGTATTTTGTTCCGCATAAAATCTACTTCGTTTCATTCAGTGTCAAGTCAGGGTCGTTATATTAATTATTCCGAGTCATCATATCCAGTAATATGTAGCATTTTCTTTAAAAAAAAATTGCATTACATACCAAAGATCTACTGCATGGCTGAAAAAAAATGTTTATTGAAATAATCACGAAAAACCGCTATAAATGCGCCGTTGCCAGCCCGCGTTGGATGAACTCTCTTAAGATTAAGGCGGTGCACAAAAAAATCGGCTTCAATATAACTTATCAATTTATTTTAAAACATTCATACCTACCTATTTACATTG
Organism: Antitype chi; assembly: GCA_947359405.1. Lineage (NCBI taxonomy): Eukaryota > Metazoa > Arthropoda > Insecta > Lepidoptera > Noctuidae > Antitype > Antitype chi. The sequence continues at coordinate 17,601,856 of OX375817.1, read as the reverse complement.
CGTATTTGCATTAAATATTCAATTTAGACAAAAACATTTTCACCTGTGAAAATACAGTCCGTTTTTACAAAAACATTTTGTATTGCCTCAACACAATTCACTTGTATTTTGGGCGAGTAGCTCTTGTTTTTGCTGTTGGACGTATTTTTAATAAAATAAGGTAATATTATTTTATTTTTTTTGGTATTTGCTGTCATTGCATAGTTTATTATATAGGAAACTAGCTTCCGCCCGCGGCTTCGCCCGCATGAAAGTCGGAAATTATACAGTGGGAACGTACTACCGGGATAAAAAGTATCTTATGTGTTAATCTAGGTTATAATCTATCTGTGTGCCAAATTTAATCCAATTCTATTCAGTAGTTTTTTCGTGAAAGAGTAACAAACATCCATCCATCCATCCATACTTACAAACTTTCGCGTTTATAAGGTAGGCAGTTTCGTAGGAAGTTTTTATCCAGTGCGCAAACTGTAACCATAAATTAAACATATCATTCTAGACCCCCCAGCGTAGATTTTTCTTGTCGGTTATACAAAAAAAAATCAGCTGTTCCATACATTTTGACCGCGTAGGCATTGCACTTTTCTATGAAACAGCTGTTTTTTTTTTGTATAACCGACGAAAAATTCATGGTTACAGTTTGCGCACTGAATAAAACTTTTCCTGCATTGTTATTTTGGGCAATTGCAAAGCAATATTAGTGTCGCATCACCATTATGGGAGAAACGGGGGCTAGGGTTCCCTAAGGGGGTTGAGATACAGAAACCCGCAAAATTGAAATTTACTTATGTTTTTTGCAATTTATAGGTCAGCGTCAGGCTGTACGGTGCTTAAAATAGGATTCGGGGCCGTATTTAGTGTGGCTTTACAGAATTATAATCACTGGTAATAGCGGTAATTTGGAATAAATTGCCCTCAAATGTCAAGATTTCATGATATACCTAGTCATTCAATCTATACAGATAATCTATCTATATCTTCTATACATACATATACAGTTAAATAAAATTGGAGTGTCTATTTGTAATATTAAAATAAATGCATATGGATGTATACACGGCACTTATATACCAATTTTTTTTTTTTACAATTTTTGTCTGTCTGTTTGTTTGTTCTGGCTAATCTCTGGAACGGCTGGACCGATTTTGACAGGACTTTCACTGGCAGACAGCTGATGTAATAAGGAGTAACTTAGGCTACTTTTATTGTAGAAATTTTATTTAATTATTAAAATATAACTATTCCGAAGTCCTGGGCACAGCTAGTAGAGTAATACGAACTTAGAGACATGACTTATATTGATACTTTTTGTGACTATAATTATCTAAATACATGTTTGTTACGGCTGCAAATCATATTTAGATCAACATACAACTTGTTACCTACTGACCAGCAAATATAAAAAAGAAAGTTAAGATAATTTGGATTTCGCGGGCTTCACTAACCTAACGCTTTCGCCTTAAAGAGATTGTAAAAATCCGAAGTGGTCCCACCTACTTACTACCTTGCAATCTGTCATAATGTATATGTCTTGGTCAGTAAGCCCAGCTACAGCCCTGGCTGTTATTAGGTACTTTGGCATACCTCATCTTCTCTTGAAGTCTGCGCCGATACAAAATTAAGTGTCAAAAAATATAAAGATGTTATGACCAAAAATCTTTTACTTGCAGATGCATCAAAAAATCTTAGGACTCATAGTTCTGCTTCTAATTCTATTCAGATTAGTTGTAGAAGCATTTCATGGTAAGTTCTTGACTAGAAAATATTTAGGTGGCCTAAGTAGTTTAATAGTATTGACGTGGCGAGGTGGCCTAGCGCACGGCGAAGATGAAATGAAATGCAGGAGACCTTTGCGCAGCTGTGTGATTTTCCAGGCTAAGGCAAAAATTAAAAATATTGTTTGATTTATTTGATGCTAGGCCCGCTTGGAAGTCGGAAATTATCCTATAGAAACGTGCTACTGGATAGAAACGTATCCTATGTCCTAGCCCAGGTCATGGTTTACCCATATGCCAAATTTCATGTTATCCGTTCAGCCGTCTTAGCGTGAAAGCGTAACAAACAAGTGAACTAACTTTGGATCACTCGGTTTATATATCAATGCTCAGTTAGGAATATGTTCCAATGTTTTTTTAAAGAAAAAAGTCTTCAACGATTGAATAATAATTACGATTGATAGAAGACTATCAAATAATGTGTAAAGTTAAATAATAAGATATGCATATGAAGTGCGAAGCTCGTACAGGCTAAGAGGAAAAAGCAGTGGCGAAAGCACCATATAACACGATTCCTACCGGCTTCCCTTCGGAGATTCGCATAACTCTATCGCCATAAAAAAATGCCAAGTGAATAGTGGCTACTATTTAAAAAAAAAGTAGTTACACTACAGGTATTTAATTCACCATAACATTCAAACAACAAAAACGGTTATTTTTAGCTTTGTATTACAACAAAAATAGTTTAAATTAACTTGGCACCAAAACGTCATAACCGGGAACTAAAAATTCAAAGAACAGCCATCCCGTAATGATATCACTTTAGGTCACGTGGCACCGCTTGATATTGACTAGAACAAGCCGCTGTACAACAAGTTATGACAGAGCCAGATACAGAAAAAATGCGTGACCGAGAATGAGATGGAGGAATATTGCACATTTTATTTGTTTTTCAGCTGTTAAATTTTATTGTATTTAATTCTTTACATTCCTATATTTATTTTTTAATGATAGTAGTAAGTGTTCTTTATTGATAAGTCAGTAAGTTAAAGCCGACTTCGTTTCGGCTTCTCTCTTAGAAAAAATTACACCTCGCCGCTGGGAAGAAGCATATGAAGTTAAATTATATAACCTTTTGTAATTTTTTCAGGTGGAATAGAAACAAAAGAATATATTGAAGCCTTTGATGCAAACCCAGAGGAAACGATCGAATAATTTAATAATGAAAATAACTGACCTGATAAAAGTATTGTTCTAGTAACAGCGTTGTATTGACAATTCATATTAAACACCACTTGTAACAAAACAATCTTTATTAAGACTCGCAAAATGGCACAACATACTCGAAAGAACAATGAAAAATCCATCTGCCTAGCCTATTCTCAAGTTTGTTGGGGTCCACTTTCAGTCTAACCAGCTGTATATCAGTATTTTACATGGAGCGACTGCCTATATGACCTCTACAGTTCATTGCAGTGACTGGGTAACACGAAACCACTAGGTAGGACTGGTTATCAGACTTTAGGGCTTTTGAACTCCAGTAACTGCTTAACGTAATTTAGGGGGCACGGATCTCGATATGTGACGGATCCCACCCATCAATCATCATCCTTCGTTCGACCTGTGCGTCTGTCATCATATATGCCACGAGCCCAGGAATTAAAAGAACATTGAACATTGTTTTAGAACTATATCTTTTGTCCAGTAAGTCAAATACAGTAAGAGTGCCAAACCTTGAATTAAATTCTCAATTTTACGTGAAAAGTATTGCCATCTGTGCAAATAATTACTTTTTATTAAAATTCAATTAAACTACGGAATTTTCAACATTGTTTTGGCTTAATAAAAGTAATGATTAACTTCACGATGATTTAACCAGGTAGGTGGTAGTTTCTTGATTTTCAGTGATTCCAGCAAGTAGGTCTCTTGTTTTTCAGGAGTTTTGTGCAAGATTAGATTTTCTTAAAGTCTGTAAGTACGCTGACGATGGTGAGATTTAAATTATAACATACTTAACGTATTACAGAACCTTAATCAAGAATCAAGCATAACTTAAAACTAGTTCAGAGCCATTTGATTGATTGAAACTCGTTTTAAGTAATGCCAGGTGCCTTGAGTGAGATTCGGATACGGGACTTAGAGAAACCATCAAGATTTGTGTTTTTTTTCCGCTTCATTTGATTCCTGTAATCAACTTCTTGATACTTCAAAAGTCGAAAGGAGAGACCTGGACAATTTTACAGTGGAAATATAAATAGTCCTTTCTTAGCAGTTTTGTTTATGGCTTAGGTCCTCACCGGACACGGCTGTTTCGGGATGTTACTTTTTCGTATAAGACGAAAAGAAACGCCCAGGTGTTTCCACTGCGAAGATCGCCCTGAGGACACGGTGGAGCATACGATGGAGGTCTGCCCAGCTTGGGCGGAGCAGTGCCGTGTCCTTGTGGAGGCGATCGGCGGCGGCGATCTCTCGCGTCCGGCCCTGGTCTAGGCCATGGTTCGGAGCGAGAGTGCATGGGTAGCTGTCACCTCCTTCTACGAAGCAGTAATGCTTGAGAAGACGTCTATACATCTAAACATACAAAACGTTCACATTTATAATATTAACTGGATTTCCCCAACACATAACAAAAATACATAAAAATATAGAGTAAAAATGTATGGCACGCGTTTTTTATTGTGTTACATGCTCTCAATATTGCAGTGATGAAAATGCCAGCCCTCAGAAAGTATTCGGAGTTTTCTGTTAATATCGCGTCCCTTTAACCGTTCTATCATGTACTCGCGGTATTATAAACATACATGGAATCGTGACATTTTATTTGCACAAGTGAATAGAAGTTGGGAATGTAATATTTTTTTAGGGTTTCGCGGTTTTCTTCCAGTGCTTTGCGATAGATTTTGGTAAGCTAATGTTATGTGGAACAAAGAGAGTGTGTGTGACCAAACAATAGAAGTGAAAACTTACAACTGGAGCCGAGGATACGGGATTCAGCGCCGAGTATACGCGATTCAGCGTCACCGACCGACTCGAGCAAAGTATACCCGATGCAACGTCATCGACCAAGACCTTTTTCATCAGAAAAATAAGTAAGCTCTTCAAAAACAAGCTTAAGCTGAAATAATTGACAAGAGGAATAGGTACGTGGTGACAAATGCAAAGTGGATTCACTTTCACGATTTTCCTTCAGTGTACGAGAAGAAGCCTATATACCTATCTTAGTCTCGCTCATACCTGAAGTTATGAGCGAGACTAACATTATAAAGGCTCTGAACAGGCAATTCCTTTCTCGATGTTAGGAGGCCTGTATTTGTAAGAAAAAAAGAAGGGATAAACTGCTTGCTATGTTTAATCCCGTTTTGTTTCGAGTTTTCGAAATTCAAAATCATAGCTTTATTACAAATTTCTATGTACGTGAAGTACGCAACCCATTGATATAGTATGACGCAGCATCATGATTTTTCTTTTGTTGGAAAACCGTGCAAACAAAATTCCCAATGGCTTTTGAATTTTGCCGATTGTTGCCCAATTTTTAGCATTCCGTCACTATCCGCTCCCGTATTAACTGGACGGTAAACCTGGGCTGAACTACACGCTGCTCGTAGAATAGTTTCCATTCAGAGTTAGATCGACTGACGTTTCGATGTATCGGGCATCCGGAAACGGATTTAAAAAATTTGAATGAATAAAAATTCGTATCAACGACGCGTTTTTTTCGTTTTCAATTTTATAAGTCCTTGCCTTATTGTTTTCGATTCGTTTTCCAGTGCGCCACTCGATATTGGTTTGTTTGAATAGAGCTGCCTATTTTTTTGATGGAGATAAAAATTTTAGGGCCAGATTTTAATAGAGTAAACCTGAGTGCATATGTGCAGTGTATAGGTGAAAAATGCGAAACATGAATATCTACATTTATAAGGAATATTATACTTATTATTTAAGGTCAGCGTAATGTATGTAATGTATGAGTTATTTCATTTATTTACCACCTATGTAAGTGTTAAGTTATTACAAGTGGGAACCCAATCAACAAAGTAGTCACATTTTCTACACTCAGAGACGCCCAAAGCCCAATTAAACACCACCCAAAAAGATTGTGATATTTTTAAACTGTCATATTTTTTATGACAAAATACCTGTCGATTTACGTGAATGGTTAATTAACAAGTCCCAAGTAACGACTATGAGCACATAAAATAGTTATATAAAGGCTTCCGTGTAATACTTACCTGGCTTTTTTTCGGCAAAGAATGCAACTTGTATTATTTATTTTACCCTATAAAATACAGTCGCACAGACCCAATCAATCAAACTCAGTCCACCCGTCAAAATTCACCAAAGAATGACCCTATTATATTCGACGAACGCAATTATACAAAACGGAACGAGCCCACGATGAGGACGAGAGTACTCAATAATTTCACGATATTATTCCGAACATCATCTATCATTTACATCATTGATCGACAAAGAGCTCTTTTGAACACTGATGTTGGAGTCTGAATGACTTTTACGCATTGCGGATGTATGTACGGATGTACGGGGTATGTTGGTACTCGTCTCCTTTCGAAATGACGTGTGATGCCTCATTGAGAGCAAAAAGATTGACGTAATTATCACGGTATTTTTATATGTGACAGAGTGAGTAGGGTTCAAAGGTTCGATAATTTTGTGCTTTGAAGTTTTTCTTTGATTTATTGAATATTTGTTTTTTCTCTTCCGTGAATATTTGCATGTTTTTTTACGCATGTCAATATAATAGAAAACATCATAGATTGACAAAAAGCGCTACTACTGAACATAAGGTCGGTTCGATTCCCAGGTCGGGCAGAGTGTTGTTGGGTTTTTCTGTTTGGGATTTCTCAGTAGCAGCCCGGTGTCTGGATTTGCACCCGATTGATGGCAATAGGGTCACCCATATTATATGGGACTTAAACGTAACTGGGAAAAATGTGTGCGTACTTTAGGTACACTTCTGGCCAACGTTTCGGAATAGAAAGAAAGAAAGAAAGAAAAATTGTTTATTCTGCACAAACAAAACGCACATTATAAAAATAAAATAAAAAATTAAACATAAAATGCACCCATACAAAAGCCAAAAGCCCCGTATTCACGTAAAAAAAGTTTACAATTTTGTCCATTACTTGTTGATGTCAGGGCTAGTGACCAAAGACAATAAATAGACGTTACGAAACTGGCAAATTACGTAATCAATCAAAACAAAATAACAAATGCCGATTTCAGAATTTGCAGAGTGCATTATTGAATACTGTTGCAAACAAACATACCACAATAATAAGAACAATAAGCCGTGCGTCGTATCTGTGCAAGAACAGGTCTTTGCTCAGCAAAATGCTGTGACTTCGGAAAACCTATCGTCAACAGCGCTGGTTTTCAGCAAATACCATAAATATAAGAATAAAAGGATGTGTTATGTTTTACGTGGTTCATGATTTAGCAACAACTACAAAACTCCAACAATGAAGGTTTACGCCTTAAGCTGGGGTCCGTACTCCACAGCCATGCCAGCCCTGGCTGATTAATTTATAAAGGCATCCACAGCATTGTCTGGTTACGCAGTCGACTACCTCATAGGCTGATCGGCTGGCCTGAGCAATGCCGTATAAGGTTGGGAACACAAAAATTATCAAAACGTAGTCCCAATCAATGTAAGGAAATTAGAGGTATTTTTGCTAGATGTGATATCCTGAGAGCAACTGCTTAGCAATAATAAGCGTTATTATGCTAAGCAGTTGCTCTCAGAACAAGCATTATAAGTACATTTTCCAAACATGCTCCATCATATTATGATGGAGCATGTTTGAAAAATGTACTGTCTTTTTGTAATAAAATAATTGTATTTATGCCTTTCAGTTCGATTGTCTTTTGGGATTTCTTGTAATTATGTCTATTTAGCATTAAACATTTAGTTGATATCAATGGATGTGCCTTTAGACACAGTCGAGTTTTGCCTTTGATATTATATTACAAAAAAAAATGTCAGGATGCAGCTAGAGTTACGTCCTTATGTTATGCACCAGAACACGTAGATTACAATGGCGCTATAAAAAACAAAAGGGCATAACTCGACTTATGCCGTTTTTGACTGGAGGCACTGATATTTATGCTGCCCCCAACTCTGCCTAAGCATTTACATGATTAAAGTTTCGTGGCACAAAAACTGTTCTATATGCTGGGTACGTATTTAGTTCCAGCCTTGGATAACAGGTGGCGGTAGCTTCGCTGTTTGAAGCATATTCTCTGTTGAGATTTTTCTCTTTAGTGGAAGCGTTATATTTCAGGACGCGAGCAGCGGTTTTCCAGTCATAATAGCGATTTTTGGGGTAAATCCATGTCCAGTAGTGGCTTAAACTGGAAAAAGAGTGAAGATAAATGAGAATTTCAGTAAAAATATTTTTATTTCTATAGTAACATGAAAATGACGCAGGTCAGTACCTCAACTGCGTAATGCACTTTCTTTCATGATTCAAAAGATTGTATAGAAAATGCTTCATGCGTTTGAAACTTTAATGTACTCGGCAACGTTGATAACGCGCTGCGTAAAAAGTTTACTTTAAAAAAATCGAAACAAGAAAATTTTATTTTAAGCGATTACAAAAAAAATGTCATGCAGTTGGAGGCAAAAGAGATCTTTATTGTTAATTTTAATAACATCCTCTAGAGTGCCACAGGAATAAACATACATACATAGGCTGATAAAGACATTACCCTCCTTTGCGTCACGCAGCCAGGTAAAAAGAGAAACCTTACTTTAGATAATTAACTTAAAAACATAACATAGCTGTAATACACCCAAAATGCATACGACGACGTGTATTAGATTAAATAACATAATTTTGAATAAAACTCTTTGTACAAAGCCACATTACCTATTTCAAGATCAAAGCCATTCAAAAACACACTGGTTTCAACACAGTGAAAAGAAAATGTACACTATTAAAGAGCCCCGAGGCTCTTAGACGTAGAGCTCCTTTAAAATTTATCATAACAACCTACGCTTAAGCACTTTGTATCCAGACGCCTACGTAAATTACGTATAGTAGACTCAGAACAGTAGGTTAAGTTGGAAAGATTATTGAAAAAAGACAGTTAGCTGGAATGTTGTTTTTTATTAAATCAACCTATTATGTTCCCCTGCTGGGATACAGGGTTCTGGCTACTCTCTTCGAGAGGAAGTGGGCTATACTTACGCTACCATGCAGGCCCAGTGCGGGCACATGTCAAATTTTTGGTTCAACGCCATGCCGGTTTCGTCACGATGTTTTCCTTCACCGTTTTGACAGCATTGGTGGAAATTATTTTCACACTGTCAAACACCAGCTTGTATTCGAACCACGGAAGAGAAAAAACATGGAACTGCAAAGTAGGCGTGGCACGCGTGCCACAAATAAGCGCTGTTACGCGTAGTTGGTCCCAGTCGTGTTCTGACATCGCGTCGAGTCACTAGTCTCACGACAAATTTAATTTTCCGTAGCTATGCCGTATTGTTCCATTTTGGAGTGCAAAAATGATAGTAGGAGAATAAATCTTAAAAATTGAGGTGTTTCGTACCATCGATATGTACGGTTTTATTTGTTTTCTAATAAAATCTTAGTTATTTTCAATTTACTAATAATTTAATATAACGTCTGGTTAAAATCAACCTTACACGATTAAAATAAAGTTTATTTTAGATTGATTGTATTCTCTATTTCATTCTGGAAAGTACTTCGCTACTCAATTAGTGATGCAGTCGGGTCGGATGTTGGTTTTATCGATGGATATCGATAAAAGAAAATTAGTCATTTAATATTTATTGCAAAATAACATTACAATACCACTATAGGTCGCTTAACATTCATACACGAAATTTATTTTAAGAAGTGTATTATGTTGCATAGATGCTTTATAGCAAAAATGTAATCAAACTTTTACCTAATAACGTAATTATTATAATTTTAATGATGCCTGAGACGTTGCATTGCATTGACTAATCGGTTATTTCGGTGTGTAAGATCATTCAGTCATCAAACCGCCTCAATGACAGTACAACAAATATTTCAACGCCACTCCAGTGCCACTGAACAGTTCACCGTTTTCGAAAATCATTAAGTTTTTTAATCAAGTCAGTTATCATGTTTTATTATTATCACTTAAAAATATGGATTGAATTGAAATTAAATTAAACACAGTAATATTTTTTTCTCCTGTTCATTGTTTTATTGGTATTGTTTTCAATAGTATTATTTTTATTTCAGTTATTTATTTTATTTTCAAATAACACTACGTTATTCTTCCTACAGTTTTATTACTGAACTCTCAACAAGACACCCAATTTTTAGTTTAATTTGAAAAAAGTATCTATCGATATCGATAACCTAATTAAAAATGCAATGCATCTGCACTGGTGCGGCCCTAATCGAGTAGCAATAGATATCGACCTATGACGCAAATGTCGACCTTATATTTATCACATTTAAGTTTAAAATTGGGACCACTGAAAATACTGCCATCTATGGTCGAGTAGCGGAATTTACTCGGCAATCGAATCTAGTTTGACTTTAGATTACAAAACGTTGTAAATACTTTCTGAGCTAAAGCAAAATAAATCCTATCTATAGAGCCTGAAGGTTTATTTCCAGATGAAGGATCTGTGGCTTATGTTAGTTTTGACTAAAACTAAAACAACAAATCAAACGAATTGTTTATTTGTAGTGCATTATATGATTATCGGTTTATGTGTGTGAGTTTGGCGACAACGGTTCCTATAGTAATTTTGTTGCATTGCAGTTCCACCTGTTTTTTTTCTTCCGTGATTCGAACCCACGACCAACAACTCATAAGTCGGGGCTATTTCCACTGGGCCACCACTGCTTGAATACTTGTAAACAAATATAATACTATTCTTTTCGTATCGATGTTATTCTTCTCGATGTATTAAAATCGATTGAGCCCTGTAGCGGACGTTGCAGATACGACCAGTACCCGCACAGCCCTGGGACTTCTCCCAATGTTTTAGACGTGCGTTCCCTACTCGCTGAATCCTAATGGTTCTTGCTGGTGACACACGCTACCACGCACCCCTGAATGCGTCAATTAGGTACGGCTACCCAAAAGGACCTCGGGGCTACGGAGACTTCTTATAGAAACAGAAATAAAACACTTCTTGAATTTTTCTAGTCTTGTCCATAGATTTCGGCTTGTGTTTTCTTCCTTGTTGTTGCCTCTTCGGTGGCTGAGCTGCGACTGACTAGTGCCGGCAAATAGCGCTCCTTTTATACACGGCCGGCTAGGCCATTCTTTACCTTATAGAGGCACGCGATTTTTGGACCAATTTTTCGTTTAATTTTCTCTAAGCCGAAATCTTTGGACCCCCTTTTTATTTATTATTCCTTATGCAATCTTTACAAATTATACATATTTAAAAAGCTTATGTAATTCTTAATCATATACCGTAACAATATTTAACCTATCTTTATACAATAAAAAGTTTCTAGAACAAAAACCTTAAAAATATGACTTAGCAATTATTTCACTTTACGAAATCCTTGATATCTTTGGAACCCGTGGTTGGATTCTTACAATTCTAACGGCAAAAATGGTTTTATGTATCTATCTTTCTATTGGAACAAAAATAATTAAAATCCGTCCATAAACAAAAAACCTCATTTTCAAACTACGTAATTATGTTACGTAGTTTGTGTTTCCTTACATTTTTCGTAAATATTCATTGAAATTTTACTTTAAACTTTCATATTAGGTTCTAATATCATCGTTAGAGTTAAACTATAATAAAATTAATTAATAGAAAACAGTATCAATTAAAATTGAGTTAAATCTCTTAACCTACACTAAATCTTATAGAATTTGGTTAAACTTACAACTAGTATTACATGGCGCTCTCTGCGCTACTTGCAACCATGTACCCAGATAGGGTCTCGTCGCCGACAGTCTCCCCCTCGTGCGTTGCACCATCTTCTTGACTCGGCGATACTCCCGGCACCAACAGCACCACTCTCGAACTGGGTCTTCGTAGCACGCCTCCTCGAGTTTCAACATCGATGATCCTAATCCGCCCATCTGGCCCAGGATACACTTGCTGGATTCTGCCGCGTGGCCAGGTGCATCTTGGTAGACTGTTGTCGACGATCAGCACGATGTCTCCGACTCTTAGATCTGTGGCGCTGATTCTTCCGCTGGTCTTCCTTGGTAGTAGAGTGGGTAAGTATTCTCGCAGCCAGCGTTGCCAAAAGTGATCAGCCAGTCGTTGCGTGGCCTTCCAGGTCGGCCTGCCTATCAGCTCGCTGTCTGTGAAGCTTCCGATTCTTGCTGCGCCACACGATCGTCCGATGAGGAAGTGATTTGGAGTCAGCGCTTCTTCCTCAGGATTCTCGGAGATGTGAGTGAGAGGTCGAGAGTTGACTATGTGTTCGGCCTCTAAGAGAAGGGTGTGGAGTACTTCCTCACGTGGATGCCTTTCCTTGAGTGTTGTATCTAATGCGATTTTTATGGATCGCACCATACGTTCCCATGCACCGCCCATGTTTGGTGCGCCAGGGGGAATGAATTTCCACTGCACGCTGATCTTCTCAGCTTCTGTGACGAGGTCTTCTTGTTTCATGTTCTCTAGCGCTTCTTTTAGTTCCTTATTCGCGCCGACAAAATTAGTTCCATTGTCAGTGTAGACGGTCTTTGGCATTCCTCTTCTTGCTGCGAATCTCCGTAGGGCCATGATCATGCTGTCGGTCGAGAGCGAAGGAGTGATCTCAATGTGAACTGCTCTAGTTGTTAAGCATGTGAACAGGGCTCCCCATCGCTTCTCGTGACGTCTTGCTACGGTGATTGTCATAGGGCCGAAGTAGTCTATGCCAGTGCACGTAAAAGGAGGGTTACTGTGCATTAACCTTTCCGCAGGTAAGTTGCCCGTCGGTAGTTCTTGCGGCCTTGCTTTCTTCGTCTTGCACCACTGACATTGATGTTGAACTGCCTTTATTGCTGACCTCAATCCTAATATCCAGAAACGTTGTCGCACTTCGTTCATAACTGTTGCGTGATTCCCATGATTAAAACGACTGTGGTATTCTTCTAAAATCAGTCGTGTAGTCTTGTCCTTACTATCGAGCACGATAGGTCGCTTGTATTCTCTTGTTACGCCCTGTATCGCGTCGATTCTTCCTTTTAGCCGTAGGAGACCGTCTTCCTGTGCTATGTCGAGCTTCTTTAACTTGCTGTCTCTTTCCAATTGTTTCCCTTGCTGCAGACACCTAATGTCTTCTTTGAAACTCCTTTCTTGACTGCTTCTTAGCAGTATAACTTCAGCTTGCTCTAGTAGCTCCACGTCCAACGGTATGTAGTTCCTTTCTGGCGTTCTCGAAGACTGATGTCTCTTATCGACGACTTTCGTCTTCTTTCCTTTCATGATTTTCCAGGTGGGATCTTCTTGGTTGACGTTGACTTTCTCCTTTGTTCTGCAGAGATGTATGAATTGTAACACTCTCGCTGTGGCTCGCCAAAGTCGCTTCCATGACGAGAACCTCTCAGGATCCGGTGAGGGATGCGTGTTGCGTGCTGCACTTACGATGTCTGCTGTCTTTTCTTCTCCGGTGGTTTCCTTCTTGAAAGTTCTGGCCGCAGGCCATTGAGCTTCTTCTTCTCTCAGGAAATCGGGTCCGGTGTACCATCGGTGATTGCAGTCGAAGTATTCTGGTACGTCGCGTGTTGCATCATCTGCTGGATTCTGTGCTGTAGGCACCCATCTCCAATCTCGAGGTTTGGTGAGATCTTCTATCTCAGCCAAGCGGTGAGCCACGAACGTTTTGAAAGTTCTGGGGTCTGTCTTAATCCAGGAAAGTACGATGCTGGAGTCCGTCCAAAATGTCTTCTTGATCACTTTCAGGTCCATTTCTTCTTCTACGGAATGTGCCAATCTGCTTCCTAGGAGGGCCGCCTGTAACTCGAGTCTTGGGATGGATACCGGTTTCAGCGGAGTGACTCTCACTTTTGCTGCTACTAAACTGACGTGGTAGGTTCCATTTTGATCTTCCGTTCTCCAATAGACTGTGGCTGCATACGCCATCTCACTTGCATCTGTGAACGTGTGCAGCTCCCCCTCGGTGCTATGTGGCGCCAGACATCTCGGAATCTGAAGGTCTTGGAGCAGCTTCATCTTTTCCAAGTAAGTTTTCCATGTCTCGTACTCTTTGTCTTCTATTTCGTCATCCCAACCGACGCCGCTCCGCCATACGTTCTGGAGTAGCGTCTTGCCCTGAACGAGAACTGGTGATGCTAGTCCCAATGGGTCGAAGGTTGACATAACGGCGCTGGTGACTTCTCTTTTCGTAGGCACCTTAAGTCCTGCGGCTATTTCTTCTGGCGTGTTCCGTAGGTTTGCCCTGAAGCCGATGGAGTCCCTTTCAGTGAACCAGCGTAGTCCCAACGTCTTTTCTTCTTTTTCGCCAAGGTCTACTTCTGTTCTTTCGGTTGTTTCTGTGTTTACTTCTTGCAGCAGCTTGGGTTGGTTTGCTGCCCATCCCCTGAGTTCGAAGCCCGCCTTCTTGTGTATGAAGTCCACCTGAGCTGTTACTCTTCTAAATTCTTCTTCTGAGTGAAAGCTGTGTAGGTAGTCGTCCATGTAGTGGTTCAGCTCGATTGCCCTTGCGGCCTCTGGATACTGTTCCTTGTAGTCCGCTGCGTTCCGGTTTTTGACGTAAATTGCTGTGCTGGGGGATGACGTCGCGCCGAAGATGACTGATGTCATCCGGTACTCCTTTGGTGTCACGTCACGATTATTCCCGCGCCAAAGAAATCGCAGACTGTCTCTGTCTTCTGGTCTGATGCGAACTTGTAGGAACATTTCCTTGATGTCAGCTGCCACCGCTAAAGGCCCTTGCCGGAATCTTAACAGTACTCCGAAGAGCGATTGTAGTAGGTCTGGTCCCGGCAGAAGAGCGTCATTGAGGCTTCTTCCCTTTGACTTGGCTGCAGCGTCGAAGACGATCCTTATCTTTTTCTTTAGGGGATGAATCACGGAGAAGTGAGGGAGGTACCATTTCTTCTTGGGGTCTTCTTGTCCCTTGGGTGCTTCCTCCGCATACTTGCTGTCGATTAGATGCTGAATCTGCCTGTTGTATTCTGCCTTCAGCTGAGGATCCTTGTCTATCTTCCTTTCAATGTTGATCAATCTGTTCTTGGCAGAAGCGTAGCTTTCCGGCATCTGTTCTTCTTCGTTTTTCCACAGAAGTCCAGCTTCGAATCGACCATCTTCAAGTCTTCTGCAGGTTTTTTCTAAAATGGTGAGTGCTCTTCCTTCTGAGTCTGTAGTGGGTCTTCTTGGTAGCACACCGAGTGCTTCGATCGCGAAATGATCCTTGATGGCTTGATGCATCTCTTCTTCAGGTGTGTTGACGTGAAGACATGTGTTCAGAAAGTGTACTGGTCTTGTACTGCCGCTGTCTGATCCGTGGAGCACCCAACCAAGTCCTGTTCTCGAAGCGACTGGTTCCCCTGGTTTTCCTCTTCTTACTTCTTGAGTCACTATCAGCTCCCAGTTATCTTGACCAATGAGCAGCTGTGGTGATTCCCCTTCATAATATAGAGAGTTAGCGATTTTCTTCAAGTGTTGACAATCTTCAATTCTTTTTCTGTCTAGGAACTGTGGTGCAAGCTTCAACTCGTCGATGGTCCGGACTCTTCTTAGTGTCTTCTTGGTTCCACAATGGACTCCTTTCACCTTAAGGTCCATCATCTGAGAATCTTTTTTCGTAATCAGCCTGCCTCCTACTGTCTCGATGACTAGTTCCTCCTTACCCCCTTGAGCGCCGACTTCTCTTGCCACCTTCTCATCCAGAAGTGACACTGTAGACCCTTCATCCATAAGGGCTAATATTTTCTTTGATCCTTTGGATCCGAAGACTTCTACTGGAACTATCTTCAGGTATGCCCTTGCGTTATTCACCGCGTTCACCGATGCCGTGACACTTGATCCTTCTTGTGGTGTCTCCTTTTTATTCCCCGAGGTCCTGTCTTCTGATTCGACATGCAGCAGATGATGGTGCCACCTTTTGCATTCTTTGCAGGGTGGTTTCCTGCAGCTCTCCTTTCGGTGTCTCCCTTGCAGACATTTGAAGCAGACATGACTCTTCTTGACCATTGCCCACCGATCTTGTACCGACGCCTTCTGGAACTTCTGACATTCGACGAGAAAGTGTTCGCCCTCACACATGGGGCAAGTCTTCTCTGATTGTCTTGAATCCTTCTCTCTGAAGTCCTTTTCTTTCGTTGAATGCGCCGCTTGTCGATGAGTCCTCTTGAGCCCGATCTTCTCTTCTGGAATTGCGAAGGCTCCACATTTGTCCGCTTCTTTGTTCAGGAAATTGGAGACGAGCGTTAGATCGGAGAATTCGCCTTCTACTTGTGCCGCAGTGAAGTCGTACCATCGGAACTTGAGAATTGTCGGCATCTTGTCTATTATTTGTTTCACTATCTCTGGTGAATGCAGGTACTGTGGTTTCTTCAATCCTTTTATCGCCGCTACGCTGTTGTTGATTTGGCTTGCGAAGATGCATATGTCTCTTGGGTTTTCTGAAATCTTCGGTAAGCTTTTGACCTTGTCGAGCTCTGCTAGAACCAGTGCATCAGGTCTTCCATATCTTCTTCTGAGGGCCTGCATCACTTCCAATGGAGAGGCTTCTGAGTATAGTAGACTCTTGATAGTTTCTCTTGCGTTGCCCTTCAGTGCTCGTCTTAATCGAGCCATATTCTGTACGTCGTTGAACATCGGTGCCGTATCCTCGTAGACAACCTTGAACGCCAACCACTCGCTGCTGTTGCCGTCGAAGTAGGGTAACTCGTGAATGTACTTCGGCTGCGTTGCTTGGTCTCCTCGTGTGGTAAGGGCTTCCTTCAATGCTGTAGTCAGCGCTTGAATCTCGATCGTAGCTCCATTCGTTGAGGAGTGCTCTTCAGGCTTCACCCTCTTCTGAGCTTCTGAAGGGTGCTGACCTCGTGGCTCTGGTTGTTCCATGTTGTCATCTTCTAATATGGATGTTCGGATCCAGTTCTGCACCTGTGCTGTTCTGTCTTCCAGGTCTTCATCCACGGAGTCTTCATCTTCACACTGTGCCAGCTCCAATCTGACACGGGCTAGTTTGGCCGCAGCCTCTGCTTGCTTCAACTCCAAACGGGCTACCTCTTCTCTGGCTTCCAGCTCGCGTCTTCTGGCCGATGAACTCGTGGTCTTCGTGGACCTGGCTCGTCGACTGACCCCCTTTGGTTTTAGTGTCGTGGCGGGACCATGAGCACTCTTTTCCGGGGCATCTTCTGGGGTCTTCTTAGTCGACTCCTTCTGTGCGGCGCCTTTCTTCTGATCAGCCGCTGTGGTCGCAGTCGTGACCGTTGCTTCAGTAGTTTCCGTAGTCGTGGTTTCTTCCGTAGTTGCTGTACCCGAAGAAGTATTTGTGCCCGACGTGGTTGCAGTTCCCGATGACGCTGACGTGACCCCTTCTGATCCTGTAGCTTCTTCTGTCGCGGCCTTCTCGGAAGGACGGGACGTAGGACGTGAGGGAGCATCCTTCTGCGACCTGGTAACCGGCATCTTGCTGTATTCTGAATCTTCTTAATCTTCTGGGCTCTTCTGACTTCTTATTTCGGCAGGGATATCCGGCTCGAAGGACCAACTGTAGCGGACGTTGCAGATACGACCAGTACCCGCACAGCCCTGGGACTTCTCCCAATGTTTTAGACGTGCGTTCCCTACTCGCTGAATCCTAATGGTTCTTGCTGGTGACACACGCTACCACGCACCCCTGAATGCGTCAATTAGGTACGGCTACCCAAAAGGACCTCGGGGCTACGGAGACTTCTTATAGAAACAGAAATAAAACACTTCTTGAATTTTTCTAGTCTTGTCCATAGATTTCGGCTTGTGTTTTCTTCCTTGTTGTTGCCTCTTCGGTGGCTGAGCTGCGACTGACTAGTGCCGGCAAATAGCGCTCCTTTTATACACGGCCGGCTAGGCCATTCTTTACCTTATAGAGGCACGCGATTTTTGGACCAATTTTTCGTTTAATTTTCTCTAAGCCGAAATCTTTGGACCCCCTTTTTATTTATTATTCCTTATGCAATCTTTACAAATTATACATATTTAAAAAGCTTATGTAATTCTTAATCATATACCGTAACAATATTTAACCTATCTTTATACAATAAAAAGTTTCTAGAACAAAAACCTTAAAAATATGACTTAGCAATTATTTCACTTTACGAAATCCTTGATATCTTTGGAACCCGTGGTTGGATTCTTACAATTCTAACGGCAAAAATGGTTTTATGTATCTATCTTTCTATTGGAACAAAAATAATTAAAATCCGTCCATAAACAAAAAACCTCATTTTCAAACTACGTAATTATGTTACGTAGTTTGTGTTTCCTTACATTTTTCGTAAATATTCATTGAAATTTTACTTTAAACTTTCATATTAGGTTCTAATATCATCGTTAGAGTTAAACTATAATAAAATTAATTAATAGAAAACAGTATCAATTAAAATTGAGTTAAATCTCTTAACCTACACTAAATCTTATAGAATTTGGTTAAACTTACAACTAGTATTACATGGCGCTCTCTGCGCTACTTGCAACCATGTACCCAGATAGGGTCTCGTCGCCGACAAGCCCAGTAGGTGCCACATTGATTGCGGCATCAGTGGCATTCTTTCATCGTGGTCATCCGAAGCGCAGGTTTAAACGGTCACTTAGGACAGTCCAGCAAGTTAGACATGGTCCTATCAGAAGCAATGCAGTCACAATGGGTGTTGAATGGGTCAGTGATTCCCTACTTCGATAAATTGGCACGATTGGCGCAGTGGTTCAGCAATCGACTGCTGCGCTGCGTGTCGCGGGTTCGATTCCCGCACGGAACAAATATTTGTATGATCTGCAAGTAGTTGTTCTGGGTCTGGCTGTTTGTGTATGTGAGTTTAAATGTTTGTAAACGCACCCACGATACAGGAGAAATTCCTAGTGTGGGGCAACGTTTTTTTTAAAAAAAAAAAAAAAAAAAAAAAAAAAAAAAAAAAAAAAAAAAAAAAAAAAAAAAAAAAAAAAAAAAAAAAAAAAAAAAAAATTAAAAATTGTGTCTGCATTTGGTTACGCAATCGGTTGAGAGCTTTTCATATAGGCCACTGCAGGTCACGCCCGGGATGGAAGCATTTCAGTGATTTAACGAAGTCGGGTGGTAGATGCTTCTCTCCACACACTCTGTGAGACTACCGTTTCTCCTCTCTTTACTCCAGCCATCACTGTGACGCGAGGTAAGGGTTAATTATTGTACCTTATCATAATACTGATGTTTTATGAACAGAATATATTATTTAGGTAACAACTAACTTCGGACTGTGGCTTGTCTGGTCTGATGTTTCTGTGTCTAGCCAACGGCCATATATTCTATGTTCTAGGAATTTGACGTATCTAAAGTCTATTCAAATCTTTGTTTCCAATTGATAACTTTTTCACTTAAAGGAATATCAACTTTATCCGGCCGTTAATTAATTAGATTTTTCAATGACTACTACTATTGAAAAACTCATTAAAATATTAAAAGTGGTAGCGCAAACTAAGCTTTATGTGTCGGGGTTAAAGTTGTTTGTACAAAAACACAATTTTTAACCGCTTGGAATGGATATTGCGAACGCAGTATGGACGTTGTGTTTGATATAGCTAAGTTAGCAATAGTTTGAAGTGAGTTGATTCAAGATACATCTGAATATGAAAGTTAGTATCGTCATTGACGCTGCATAGTACAATGCTACGTTATCATATACAGTTCACGTCTACTGCTAACTAAAGCATGAATTCTAAGCATACAAATGAATATTAAAGTTGCGTTTTTGTTGTTGTTTTTAGTTTCAATTTGATTTTTGTTATTAATTTGGCTGTCTGCCGCTGCTTATAACTAATCTGTATAAACTTTGACGAAATACAGTAAACATAAAGTTGTAGAAAACCCCAAAAAACACTTTTTACTCCTGTGCCGCAGAATTTTTAACGATGGCTTCCGTACTGTGGCTTTCAAAAAGCTGTTTCAATTTTTTTGGAAGAGTTGGAAATTCTATTCGCACTATGTACAATCAAAGCAAGACCTTTTCATCTTGATTCATCTCACGCCAACTACGTTCATGCAATAAATATCATTCGATTGATATTTCATGAACTCGTACCATTTGATACCTGCGTGGGAGATCTCTTTAGGGTATCCTCAAAATACCTTATCCGATTTCCCAGCGCAATCTCAAGTGATTTTAACAATTCTGCTTCTAGAAATAACATCGGCACTTAATTAAAGTGCTATTGTGGGCAGAATGTGTATGGGTAATTCTTGGGCTATTTTTGATCATTTTGCCCTTTATAATTACTTTATGTTGTTTTGTTAATAACTGAGTATGTTTACATACCGTGTGGTGGGACTCTGGAAATCTGCTATACCTACGGGTATTCCTAGTGTAGACACCAATATCTCACAAACTTGTCTCATATAGTTTTAAGCTCGTTAAAATTAATATAATGCCATAAAAAAAATAAAAAAACTTTAATTCAGACCTTGATCCATATAGTGTTAGTAATGCACACTACTTATAAGCTATGTATGTTGGTAAAAAAAAGGTATCACAAAAACTTATTTCATATATCTGTTGCACTCGTCAGACGCACCGGGTACGTGTACATGTACCTACCCAGTGCGCCATAATGGTACAACAAGGCTTATCACTGATTACCTTCAGAATGCCATTGACGCTCCCACGTACTCTGCGCATCATAGACGCAATCCTTTTACGCAGGATGGTATGGAACCCGTCCGTATGAGCTTCGGCAAACATCCCTGATGTACTGCAGTAACGTGGAAGCCTCAACAATATTTTGAAGGCATTGTTATACTGAACTCGAAGGCCACTGTATGCCCTCTGCGTATATCGAACCCACAGAGTGCACGTGTACAAAGATGGTAAAAAGCCTTATAAATAGTAACTTTCATTTGGTGTAGGTACACCGTGCAAACCTGCAGGCCAAGATATTGCATAGGACAGTCAACGCCCTTCATTCTATCTCCATGTCAGCATCATCTTTCAAGTACTCAGTATGCCCTAAATACTTGAAATTTTGCACCCTTTGAAGGTCCACACCTTTTAACATAACCGGTGGGATATGTGCTGGTTTTCTGCGCTTTGTCCCCACAGACAGTGCCTCACCTTCCATCCTGCTGTGCATTTGATTATCTTATGACTGCGTTAGTGAGTGGAGTTCGCGCCGCTGAATTTTGGGTTAAAGATGATTGCACTTCTTACCATCAATACGTTATAATGAAAAAGATATGTACGTTTGCCCAGCACGGCCCCTCAGAATTTGCATTTATGGTGTACACCATTGCAATGTACTCGCCTCTAGCAGTATATGTACCGATTTCTTTTTCAATGTACCTCTATACTTTTGAAGAAATATGCAAAAAAAGGTGGCCGTGCCAGCCAAACGCTTTCAGCACGGCCCCCCATGTAACTTGAATAATACATACCGTATTAACAAATGTCTATAACTCAAGAAATGTACTCTATTAATACGTTATATGTGCCGCAACAGTTATTGTGAATTCATAATAACAAATAATATATAGATGTGGATAAGGGGCCGTGCTGGAAAAAATCATTTTAAGAAATATCTAAAAAAGACAAAACATACTTAGCCAAAAACTATTAAAAAATA
The DNA here is from genome assembly GCA_947359405.1 of Antitype chi. Taxonomy (NCBI): domain Eukaryota; kingdom Metazoa; phylum Arthropoda; class Insecta; order Lepidoptera; family Noctuidae; genus Antitype; species Antitype chi. The sequence goes on along the minus strand of OX375817.1, from coordinate 17,580,391 downwards.
ATTGAAGTTTAGCAAGTAACATATGTACCGCATTGATTTCTCATACAACTTGTTATATTGTGAAAAATAAATCTATTTTAGTTCATTCAGCACGGCCCTCTATAGTTGCCTATATCTTTTTAAATAAGCCGTGTATGTTTACAAAATTCGACTTCCTGAATAATATATAGGAGTACATTCCTTTCAACTAAATTGCAATTCTGCTGTATCAATACTTTAGAAGATAAATTCAATCTAAAATATACATACATTAAAACTGATGGGGTGACCATGATTCTACATGAAAATAGGATAAAAAATACTGCTTAAATTGAGTAAATCTTTATTAAAATAAACAAGTCAACAATATGGTAAACTATATAAACGATAACTAGGTACTTATACATAATAGGTCGATAATCGTACAAGTGTCAAGTTAGTGTCGCTAAGACTACATAGCTCAAAGTCTTAAAAATCATACATTACAATAAAATCACAGATTCATTACATTTCACAAATTAGTTCGTTTACATGGAATAACAACCTATGTCTCAATAACACTACAGAGCTTAAAAATCTTAAAAAATCACAGATACGCGTTCAATAAATCATATTGATTGAACCTTACATTACACTAATATTAATTTGCATGAATCGCTTTAATTATTTGGTATAATCACAGGCAATTAATTAAATCCACGTAATCACAGATGTTTTTCAACGACTATAACAATTAGAATATTGTTCGTTTATGTTACTAATATTATGTTACCTATGGAATAATCATAGAAAAACTAGTACATAAATTAACTTATTAAAAGTAATCACAGATGACATTACAACAGTATTGACTTCTTATTAAACAGTTCACAGTTTCATATGCATATTTTTAGCAACTAGTCTTTACCAGATTCTTAAATAGTGTAAAATTAACTTTAAATTATTACAAAATACATGTATTTAAAAACCATGGCTCAAAAACATATTCTGGTTTCATATTCTGTTGTAATGTCATCTGTGATTACTTTTAATAAGTTAATTTATGTACTAGTTTTTCTATGATTATTCCATAGGTAACATAATATTAGTAACATAAACGAACAATATTCTAATTGTTATAGTCGTTGAAAAACATCTGTGATTACGTGGATTTAATTAATTGCCTGTGATTATACCAAATAATTAAAGCGATTCATGCAAATTAATATTAGTGTAATGTAAGGTTCAATCAATATGATTTATTGAACGCGTATCTGTGATTTTTTAAGATTTTTAAGCTCTGTAGTGTTATTGAGACATAGGTTGTTATTCCATGTAAACGAACTAATTTGTGAAATGTAATGAATCTGTGATTTTATTGTAATGTATGATTTTTAAGACTTTGAGCTATGTAGTCTTAGCGACACTAACTTGACACTTGTACGATTATCGACCTATTATGTATAAGTACCTAGTTATCGTTTATATAGTTTACCATATTGTTGATTTGTTTATTTTAATAAAGATTTACTCAATTTAAGCAGTATTTTTTATCCTATTTTCATGTAGAATCATGGTCACCCCATCAGTTTTAATGTATGTATATTTTAGATTGAATTTATCTTCTAAAGTATTGATACAGCAGAATTGCAATTTAGTTGAAAGGAATGTACTCCTATATATTATTCAGGAAGTCGAATTTTGTAAACATACACGGCTTATTTAAAAAGATATAGGCAACTATAGAGGGCCGTGCTGAATGAACTAAAATAGATTTATTTTTCACAATATAACAAGTTGTATGAGAAATCAATGCGGTACATATGTTACTTGCTAAACTTCAATTATTTTTTAATAGTTTTTGGCTAAGTATGTTTTGTCTTTTTTAGATATTTCTTAAAATGATTTTTTCCAGCACGGCCCCTTATCCACATCTATATATTATTTGTTATTATGAATTCACAATAACTGTTGCGGCACATATAACGTATTAATAGAGTACATTTCTTGAGTTATAGACATTTGTTAATACGGTATGTATTATTCAAGTTACATGGGGGGCCGTGCTGAAAGCGTTTGGCTGGCACGGCCACCTTTTTTTGCATATTTCTTCAAAAGTATAGAGGTACATTGAAAAAGAAATCGGTACATATACTGCTAGAGGCGAGTACATTGCAATGGTGTACACCATAAATGCAAATTCTGAGGGGCCGTGCTGGGCAAACGTACATAAAAAGATTGGGATGTCTGTAAGCTTTCATTTATACCGTTCAGATAAATATGACAGCACAGCAAGCAGCATCTTCTAGTTTTTTACGAAGTTACTAGGTAACGGTGGTTACCGTAGAGATCAGATAAGAGGTACTGGCTGGTAATAGTCACTCTAGCGGAGCGTCGCATTGATGGTTGCGTGGCGGCTGTCTTCTATTGACAGAGACGATGTCAGAGGAGCCGCTGTCGTACCACGTGCACTACAAACTGGTATATTCCGGCACACTCCTGATGATATTTGTTATGTTCGTAAGAGGGAAGCAAGTAATACACGTGGAAGTGGTTTACGCAATGACGCTTTATTTCACATGGTAATCACAAAAAGGGCGGGGCTTATGTCAACCTGACAGTTGCCATGCAGCTATGGCTGCGTTCATACATGATTTTGCCAATGTCAAGGTACGATCATTACTTTCTCATACCATGACATTGGCAAAATTATCGAACGTAACCGATGGAGCCAGAACCTTAAAGAATAGAATAGAAAGTACATAATAAATATATAACGATTCTCCCCTTTTAGTATGACAAACAGTATTATTTGAACCTAGTACAAAATAATGGTTTGTAAGACTAACAAAAAATCAAAAAATTATCACATGTGGCACTACAAAACTTCTCATGTTATTGTTCCTTTGAGATCTTGTGCATATATTTTTTTTTTATTCATTGCTATAATACTGTTCTAAAGCTACAGGCAACACTATCTTCAAACAAATCAGCAGCATTTTACATTCCAAAAATAAGTCTTCGTTATCACTACTTTTACAACGGGTTTGTGTGCATCTACTAATCGTTTCATGAATCTGATTAGCATTTATTTTTATTTTATCCAAAAATGTTTTAAATATGTTACCATAGTATATGTCGGCGCTTCATAGCCGTCGTTGTTAGGGTCAGACATATTCGTTTGCACCAATATATTACACGCACACACACAGTAAAAGAAAATGGCAGTAAAATGTTTAAGAGTATGAAGAAAATACCTTACTCCAACCCAAGATGTTTATTCCACGAGCAACGAACGAATAAAAGCAAAATCATTAGCATTACAATCATTTTTATACAATATAAAATTACCGCCAAAGTTTAGCCGCCAAATATTACGCGAAGCTTTGCCGCCAAGTAGAATTTTATATAAATCAAGCGGATGTGTCAAAATAATTCCTTAACATATTCAATAATTCAAGCGGATGTGTCAAGATAAATACTTAATAATATAAACTCAAAGGAAGTAACATTTTAAATAATTCCAGCGGATGTGTCAAAATAAATACTTAATACATAGAATCTTAAAATAAAGTCATCCGGAAACGCACAATATTATAAATAAATCAAAAGGAAGTATCAGAATAAAAACTTTTAAATTCAACCGGAAACTACAATATTTTAAACAAGTCAAAAGGAAGTAAGTAACTAAATATAGATTTAATATAAATTAAACCGGAAACTACAATATTTTAAACAAGTCAAAAGGAAGTAAGTAACTAAATAGAAATTGAATATAAATTAAACCGGAAACTACAATATTTTAAACAAGTCAAAAGGAAGTAAGTAACTAAATAGAAATTTATCTAAATTAAACCGGAAACCATAATTTTAATTACATCAAAATAAAACCTTATTACAGACTTAACCGGAAATACAAGTATTCATTTATTAAATAACATGAAAGTCAAATTAGGTACAAAACAATCAAACAAGCTTAAAATTTTAATCAAATAATGATTTGGCGCCCATATATACCAGCCCATAAGAAAGCTGTGAGTCCACCAGTGCATAGTAGACCATCTACAATGTTGTCGTATCAAGCACACAACTAATGTGGTGGAATTTTACAAGCACGTACCTGAGTTTGTCACGTAAGTGCATAATGTGTGTTTTCCATGAGAAGCTGTTGTCAAAGACTAAACCCAAGTACCTGTATTCCTTCACCACTTCAATGTTTGCACACTCACACAGCGTCATTCCTTCACTGTGCAGACACTCATAGCCCCACTATGTGCGGCGGACATTCGACCTTTTTAAGATGAGGAGATCGACATATCAAGATTCGGTCGTATTCACACTTTGGTAATTGACAATGCTACATGTTTTTATCAAGAGATTTTGTACAATTTTGCTCATCAAATGGACTATCGCATGTGACATCTCCCGCCTATCACCCAGCTAGTAATGGTCAGGCGGAGAGCTATGCAAAAGAAGTTAAGAAAGGTATTAAATCTTGTTTAATTATATCTTAACCTAATCTAATAACTAACATGCAACTATCCTAACCTAAACCTACCATGACCTATAATAATAATAGAAAATAAAATAAAAATGAAGGATTCAATTACTAACTCGGGCCATAATCTCTAGAACAGAGTCATGTCCCCAGTCTCCGCCACTGTCATCATCAATTCATGGTTCTCATCATCCAGTCTCATCCGGCCTAAGTCAGCATAGCAACGTATTGCTAGTGCTTTAGCCTGGTCAGTCAGGTGCACTTGAGGGGTCGTCAATTTCAGTTGTGCCTCGTTGAGCAATTTTACGTGACTGAACACTATCACCCTCACTTTCTCGTTCACCGCTGAGGATTGGAATCTAGCTCTATAATAGCTCAACAGCTCAATTAAAGCAGTCACTTTCTTATCCTTCCTATGTATGATTTCATCAAGCTTGATAGCTGCCCATATCATTACAGGATGGAAGCTATCACCTTCTTGTGCTGTTAACGAGGCAGGACACACCGAGGATAACATAGGGCAGCAGATTGCATGTGTCTCTGGCTTAGCAACACCTGGGAAAGTTTCGTAAGGAACTATTTCTTTCACTGCCCTATCGTGAAACATGCGCACAGCATTTCCAGGGAACACCCATGCAACTCTATGGAGAGTAATAGTTCTTGAATCCAGAGACGTCACACTTTTATGGACATCGTCATCTATCATATATTTCTTCTTGAGCATGTTGAGGATGTCCTTAACACCAGCCCTTAATTTCTTAGTAATTTGATTCCTTGATAAGTATATTCGAATCATAAAATTCACATCTCTCTGTAATGTTTCTTGGTTAGAATATATAAATGGGCTAGTAGTTTTGACCTTCAAGTCATCCCCAATATTTCTAAGGTCCCATTCAACCCGAGCATTATTCTGGGCCTCATAATTCTTTCTATTACGCAAGAGTTGAGTGAGAATTATCCGTGGATCGAATCCTTGATATTCTAAGGCTGCCTTGACTAATTTAACCCATCTAATATCATAGTTAATGATTTCGTTGAAATCATCAGCAGTGAGCTCAGCAGCTATCTCACTGTCAGCTCTGAAGTATTCGATAATTTCAGGTAGATTCCACACTTCACGTTGATTCAATGACCTTGCCATGGCTCTCCTCAGATAGTCGTGTTCTTTTGTCTTGTTGAGAGCAATTGTGGTGTTCTGGAAAGAAGATGATTGCGTACACGATAAGTATCCAATTGTAAACCCGACTATTTGTAAAGATAGAAATGTGCCAGCAGTGGGAACATCACACACACAATCAGTCTATAGATTGTGAATGTATTATCTTAAAGCCATAATGACCCCTCTACATTCTACCATTTCATACGTGTGCATTGTATTCTATTTTCTTTGAACTTTAAATTTTCAATTTAGGTAGCATTAATCATTATACCTCAAGCTTTGCAAAGTCTCCGCTGCATCCTCAAACAAGATCAATCGGATCCGCAACGGCTGAGTACGAGTTGGGTGGCGTGGCGAGCACAGCTACGACTCCATCCAACGCGTTTACGACTGCAGGAGTGTCACGATGCACGGCCTCACTGATGACGCACACTGGAGCTCTGGATTATAGAGCTTCTGACGCTTTAATTACCAGTTCGCGTAGAGCATAGACGTAGCTATCTACTCTAGAAAGAAGACCGTTGTTAGGGTTAAAGAGGGAACGCAAACAACCATTAAATTAAATTTCTTATTCGTGTGATGATGACAAATTGATGGAAGAATGTTGAACGTACTTGTCACCAGCTCCAAACACGACTAGTTTCTCAAGTCCAGGAGTAGCTGGTACTGCTGGCACCTTTGCTTTGAGAACCGCGGCTAGTTCCCGCAGTTGCGCAGCAAGGTATGCTGAAGGACGTGGTGAAGACGCGTGGGTCTGAGCCACTACACCTCGCAGTGACTTCGCGCGAAGAGCGCGGCACAAAGTTGATGCGCCCTCGCAGAATTCACGCTGCTGAAGCAAGAAAAAAATCAAAATCAAAAATCATTTATTCAAATTAGGGTGAATTTACAGAAGATAGTCCCCTAAAACGCCCGCCCTTCATCACTTCCTAGTGCTTTAGCTGAGAAGAAGTGGCGCAACAAAATAGTAGTAGCAAGCAACAGTGGCTTATTAACATCAAAAGACTTTTGGATTGTCTTGTTTCCAAAAGCCTGCAATTCTACCGAAAAGATGAGAAGATCGAATAAAAATGGTTTTACTGAAAAACGCAGATTGTGATGAGATAAAAGTGATACCTAATCAAGATTAGCGACTACAGGAAAACCTGTCATAGGTACCTACCTAATCTTCGAGCGTTTGATTATTGGGCTAGAGAAATAACATAAATGATAGTAGGTACCTGAAGCACTATTATTCCATCCTTTACAAGCTCCAATTGCCCTATGCTATCGTGTTGTGGCGGACGCAGAGTGACAAATCTGGAAAAGAAATCAAATGACCATATAAGAGTGAATTATAAAATAAATACGCCGTGTGCCTGATGGGATTTACCCATCAGCGAACGAACTTCCATCCAATATCCATCCCCAAAACAACGCCTTTTGTCGATGACTTTTAAAACTTCTTCCATTGTGCTGACTTTCGGTATGAAAGATTTTAAAAGCAAAATTTCACGCTCCTAGACCCAGGGGTTTAGGCTGTAGGTAAGTTGTCTGTTAGTGCATGAATTTAAGATTTTTAGTAGAAAATACCAACCTAGGACAGACACGATCAAATCTGTATTCTTCAGCACAATGTTGCCGAGAGTTGCAGTACGTGTATCCCAACTCGAGCAACCTCTTCACTAGTAACGCCACTTTTCTGAAAATATATCCGACTGAGTAAAAAATTAAATAATTTCACATAAACTTACAAACAAAGGTGCTTAAGAAACGTGAGAAGCTTGGTGCACGGTTCCAAACGGTCGATACACTCGATACCTATGGAAAAAAGGCGACAAGAAACACCAAGGTTACTCTTTTTCAGCAGTACAATACTTCGGCGGAATTCAATACCATCCGATATGATATTATGACCTCAGTTGATATGCTGAGCCAAGAACAGGGTGAGAAATTTACTATATTGCAAAGAAATCTCGACGCAATAAAGGCCCAAAACGCAGAGCTACAGAGCTCGGTTGAATAAATGAATTCTATGATGATATGGTTAAGGTGGTTCAACTTGAAAACATAAGGAAGAGTGACTGAATACATAAACCTGCTTGAAGAAAGAGTTGAGAGTCTCGAAAGGTGTGCAAAGACCTTGGAAGAAGAGTTTGGAAACACGAAATGTCCCGCAAAACCCGGAGAAACCAAGGAAGATCTAATAAACATTGTGAAATTTATTGGTGTGGCAATGAATATTCAAATTCAATAACACGATATAAGGGATGTGTCCTGTACATAAAAATTATCTACTAAATGGACCAATTACTGCCAAATTCACTAGTATAATCACTAAGGATGCTCTGCTCACTATCATTAAGAAACACAACAGAAAAAATAAGGACAACAGACTTTAAATACTTCCCAAATCAACATGAACGGCACATCACCAATCTACATTATCTAAAAACCTTACTACCAGGGCTAAAAAGCTATTCTACCAGGCACGTGAGTTTACCAAAGCAAAAATCTTTTTTAAAAAGAAAGAAGGAGATTTCGGAGATCTGAAAAAGTAAGTAATAATATGACTTGATTCACTTGTAATGCTACAAAACCGAACCCTAATCACTGCTAAGTTTTTATATTTTGCAAGTACCGTTATGATGTTTTATTGCTGCTGTTTTTGTTTTTATTCTTTCATAGTTTTTTATTATTTTCAACTAAACCTTTGTTCTGGTTTACTGTACACACATTACACTCACAAGCACATACACTATCTCACTACACTGAATCTACTACACTGAATCTACCACTACTACAAACAATTACACACGCACACTATGCACATCGCGACGTTTTCACACAATCTTTGCTTCACTATGCTCAGAACAAACTAACCTACTATTTATACATAGCTACTGTAGGTGATTATTGGGGATTCAAGATCACAGGAAGTCCAGCATAAGTAGACCCGTGCTGGTTAGTAGTTTGGTCAAAGCGAGCGATCATGTTATAGTGGTTATAGTGTAAAAATGCTCTGTAAAACGGAAGTTCGTGGTGTGTTAGCAGTATTCAATGTTGCATTGTGGTTGAGGGAAAAGATAAGAAGGTGAGTTATCGTGATTTACAATGTTGCAGTACTAGTTCCCACGAACCTGACCCAGGTTCGAACACGTTTTGGTTGGCTGGTGAGCCATGTGTTGATCGGAGTGTTGCGGGGCGGGGTGCGGTAGAGCGGGTTGGAGCGGGGTCGGGGCGGGGTGTTGCGGGGGCGTGGTGTAGTCAGCGATAATGTAATAGCTTCCACGGCTGATAAGGATGTATCGCATTGAGCTGGTTCTGGTTTGAATCATAGTGGCCGGCGGATGTTGCAGTGTTTTTGTTTATAACGCCGGCCAGCAAGCCGAAGATGCGGTGGTGAGCGTTAAAACCATCTGCGACGATAAGCTCGCGTGGGGCCGCCCAAACCCCGCAGCAGCGCCGGAGCCGTGACAGAAACAATGCTTGCTGCATGTTGCATGCCTGCTTGTTTGCTGCTTGCCTGCTTGCATGCTGCATGTTTGCTTGCACGCTGCATGCCTGCTTGCATGCTGCATGCTTGCTTGCATGCTGCAAATCCCCCCAGTATTATTGATGAATTCGTATTTTTGATGTTTCGAATTATCATTAAGTCGGACTTTTTTTATTCGATCTATTAAAAATCGGTATTTTAAGAATAGTAATTATAAACGTTAGGAATATTATATATAGCATAACCATACAAATTATTAACATCCAAGTACACAATAAAACTTTTATCCTTTGTAGAAATAAATGTGGTTGGATCTATTAACTTATTATTAGCCTGGGCATGTCTTTTGGAAACTTGACTAATACCACACTGTAAAAACTGAATTATTTGATAATGGGTGAGAAGTTCGAGATTTATTCCTGTCTGTCTCAACATAGCATCCCACGAAAGACTGGGTGCTGTAAGGTATCTAATGGGATCTTGTTTATATGCACGCCTTTGAGTGCTAACAGATGTCCTAATGCTTGCTGAAGTGTGTGTGTGTTGTGCAAGCACTAGGACATCTGTTTTGAGATACAAATCACAGTATTTACCTAATGTTTCTAATTTAAATTTATTCCATACAATTTGCGCATGCATGTAATCACTATCGGAAATATGTGTTTGTGTTAGTTCACTGTAAAATTATTGTTTATCGGGTAATCATGTATCTTTAAGTTTGATCCAACAGTCAAGGTATTCGTATAGAAACACATTTTTTCGTGTTAAAAGATTTATTTGTTCGGGCTCTGAAAAGTGTTTAGATAATAATTAATATAATTTAACTAAATTACCTACTTGATTTAATTTTTACCCGACTTATTGCCTGTATATGATAATAATCGTTTATTCGTTTCGGTCAGTGACACCATCTTTACAATGTTTTTTCGGAAATCGCAGTAACAGCCGACCCAATTCCAATTTGAAACTCATTTGCACACCACGGACATTAATTGTTTCAATCATAGGTTCTCCGTTTAGCGTACGAATGTTGTAAAACTCACCGTAATCGCCGTTATCAATAACACCCTCGCTTTCCATATACTTTTTTACATATACAGCGCAAATGGCCCTTCTTGTTACACTTTTTACATTTATAATTTGCAAAACGAGACTGCACTGATGTGTGGTTCTTATACCCACATACTGAACATGACACTTTATCACTGGTTTCGTTTTTCTTTTCCATCTTGAACAGTTCGTCATCTCGCACCGCGGTCATAGCCGCGGGCGCCGCCACCGCTGTCGCTCCGTTGCGCGCGCATCGCACGCTCTCGGCTAACTCGACCGCCTTTATCTACCAACGTAAATGTCGTAGGATCTTGTGCGAATAACTTTTCACGTTCCGGACCTGACTGCATTCCCATTACAATACGATCCCGTCAAGCTTCTTCTACTTTGTGAAACCCGCAGTTTGCTGTCAAAGCACGCAGGCGGGCCACCCAGTTTTGGTAGCTTTCACCATTTCTTTGTAATTATATAACATTACGTTGTATATATATATTCGTATATTCAGTTATATAACAATATTGAAGCTGCTGAACCAATAATACGATGACCATTTCAGCTAGTCTTATCCTGCGCTGTTATATTATAGTTTCTGAAGAGATGATCTCCGCTCATTGTTGTTTTTGTGCTTACATTTATGTATGTACATGTCACCGCAGCAGCAAAACTTGAAATTACTTACTGATATGACACATACCAAATCCCATAGGACTTTATCAACCTACACCGCCAGCTGAAAACCAGCGCTGGCGCTCTGTCTCGCATAGCATTATGCTGAGCGATGACCGTTTTGCGTCGAGGTGACGCATATTTTTTCCCAACTTGTTCTTTTTTGTGTTTGTGTGCTTTCTCTGCGTTATGTTCACCGCAATAAAACGTATTTTCGTTCCTTGAAAACAGCGTTTTTTGTTTAGCCTGTGGGACAGGGGCGGGAGGCCCCTGTTCAAGGAACTCTTTTCCCGCGCCAACTCAAACTGGCCTTCCTTAATTTTATCAAATTAATGCTATGCTTTAGCACCTCCCGTGGTACTTGAAACGTTAATTCCCAAAATAGTTATTTTATAACTAACCCTAATCTAGCGTCCCAGGCTGATTCCCGGCCACCGTAAGCGCGGACTTGCGGATGGCGAGTAATAGGTAGCTCGCTGTCCGCTTAGGACCAAGCCCGGGTCGATGATGCATTGTGTTCCACGCTCGCCTCAAAGAGATGTCAGCATCAACTGATGGGGCCCGCAAGGGCCGATGCCTGCTAGGGGTGCGGGTTGTTCGAAAGAGATACCGCGGCCCCTGGCACACAGGCAACTGAGGGAACACGGGTGGGTTTTATTCAGTAAAAGTCTGACACGCTCTCCTGCTCCACCCAGAGCGGGAGAAGGTATTTAAAGACTTCACACACAAAAAAAAAACGAATAATATAGTAGGTAACAAAAACCTAGTTCAAGTATATTTAATTTTGTCACGTTAGTTCATGGCTCGTTTGTTTGAGCTGTCGGTTTTATGCAGTGGGCTAGAACGGGCGTGAGGATTACATGGTTGGGCCACTCTGGCGAGTAGAGAGTTAGAGTGACGTCACGAAATTTTGTTGATACGGTTTTTGTATGGACTTCAATTACATTGAAACTGTGTTTAGTGTTAATCTGTTTGACTACTTTACGTAATTTTATTGCGCTGGGAATACTGTTATAACAACCAAGTTACTGAGTAATACGATTCTTTTGGCTCACCAAGGGGAATATCATAGGGGCAATTCTCGTAATTTTAAGAACGTTCACAGTCTGATCTCAGTCTCAAAAATGAAAAATACTGCAAAATCTGAAAAATACTTCGAGTTTCCATACATTTATGACATGTTTTTGACATTTGCTCGCCGCCGAGATGACACACTGCGACTAGATTTTGAACGTTTTTAATTACGAGAACTGGCCATCTGATATCTGACGACCTGTAACGACTGTCAAAGATCCACGAATAATAACAAGGAACAACTGCTTAACTTGCTTTCCGAACCATGGAGGGATCTTGGTATGTAAAGATGATCACCCATCCACGGGAGTGGACTACCGCGGCAAGCGATAGTTGGGAAAAACATAGGCAGATGATGACTTGTGATGACGAAGTGACGACGCGTGGTCATCATAGGTCAGGCCAAAAATAATTGTAAACACTGAAAAGAACGTATGAACGTATTTTTTATGCCTTTTGGCGGGACATTGTATGGGTAAACATCACTACATATTATAAAACAAAGTCTTCCACCGCTGCGTCTGTCGATATACTCAAAAACTCCAGAAATTTTGCTTGCGGTTTTCACCAATCGACAGAGTGGTCTATGATGGTTTAGGAGTATAATTTGTTAAAGTTTCGTGTAAATTGGTTAACGCGGGTTGTGGAGGCATCTACAATGCCACATGCGAACTGCGTTTGCGGTTGCCCGCCAGAGACAACAGCCGTCTGGTTGGAGGATCCTCCCTTTTCCTAGTGTGCGTAAACTTTACACCCTGTTCCTCATATCTCTATAAGCCACTGGCTAAAGCTAGTTTTTTCTTTATATAACACTAGGTTTTGCCAGCAGTTTTGCCTGCGTGGAGGTCAAAAATTATCTCACGGGAACATATTAACGAGACAAAAAGTATCCTATATGTTAATTCAGGTTATAAACTATATGTGTGTCAAATTTCATCCAAATCCGTTTAGCCGTTTCTGCGTGATTGAGTAACAAACATCCAAACATAGAAACTTTCACATCTATATATGTATATAAAAATGAATTGCTGTTCGTTAGTCTCGCTAAAACTCGAGAACGGCTGGACCGATTTGGCTAATTTTGGTTTTGAAATATTTGTGGCAGTCCAGGGAAGGTTTAAACGGTGTGAAAATATAAAGAAAATCTATAATATAAAAAAATATTGTTGTTCTCAGAAATCTTTTATCGGCGGTACGAAGTTTGCCGGGTCAACTAGTTTATAATATTATTTACAGTAGGATTTGGATAACTTTTATGAGCACAAAACTAATAAAGGAATTTGAATTTAACCTTCTTCTTATTTTGGCGTCACTTTAAAACTGTGATGATTTAGGTTCACTGTCCTTTCGGGATATAAAAACTGTTTTGTGACTGAATGTCAAAATCTAAAATTCAAAGTGTCTTTTAATTTCTCATGTCAACTAAGCAAAATATTAGGGGTTAAATTAAAGTATGAAATTGCCGATTTGTACCTACTGAAAAATTTAAACTCGTTTTTTTCTAAGATATAACATAACTATTTATTTAATCGAAATATTTACCCTCATTATCTATACATTGTTGCCATCTAAACGGAAGTTCATTTTTGCCTTTACGATAGAACTCTGAGGATCTAGATTCCACAAACTGTGTGAAAGCATTTTGTACTGCCTCATGGGAAGAAAATTTTTTATCACGTAGAGAATTGTCCAAATCCAGCGTCAGGCACTAGTTGCCTGGCATTTATGCTGAACTGGGCCTTTTTAGCGCAGCCATGAGGCACACTTTGACGCACTTAACACTTTTTGTTGGTTTGTTTAATTTAATTATTTTGCTGTATATTGTGTGCCCTTTTTAGTCTGTGCTAAATAAATGTATTTTCTTTCTTTCTTTCTTTCTTTCTTTCTTTCTTTCTAAATCACGAAAAATATGGTAGTCCGTTGGAGCAAGGTCTAGCGAGTACGGAGGATGACGTATAGTTTATAACTGCAGCTCCTGTAGAGTTACAACAGTTTCTCGTGCAGTGTGAGGTCTTGCGTTATCATGGAGCAATAATAGCCTATTGATAGAATTTCTATGAAGAAGCCTGATCACAGGGTGAATAACTCTGTTTAGCTGTACCTACTAGATAAAAAATATACATCCAGCAGTAGCCACGTTTGTAGAGAAAAATTGATATTTCATACTAAGTTTCTAGGCAGTACGTCGGCATGCAGGCAGTTTATATCAAAGCAAGCTCAGCCACTTCGGATAGAATTTCAATCTTTCGCATACTTTACAAGAATTTAATTTTTATCGGAATCTCATGACTGCCTAGGGTTCATATTAATAAAATATATTGGCTGCATTTTGTAACAGGAATGGCGTTATTGCGGGACGCGTGGATTATGCAAAAGTAGAATTTCCGTACAGACATAATTTGTTCAGAGGAGGTCAGTTAACTTTTACGATAGGTATTGTAATTTTTTATCCTTACAAAGCTTATGTTTTGAGCTTATATGGCTTTATTGTGAGTGATATTTACTTGTGTTTTCGGGTTATTGTTTTGACACTTTTTAACCGCCATAAGTATTAGGTACCTATTATATACGAATGATGCAATCATCATAATTTGTTTATAAGGTATTGATACGGGCAAATAAACCAGTCTTTTTCGTCTCTTCCAATACTCGAGAGGTGCTTGCTAGGTTTGTAATGATATGCAATATTTTAAAAAAAATGCTGGCCTTGAGAACGGCTTCACCGATTTGGTATTTTTGTTTAAATAATTTTAATAGTCCAAATCAGTTTTAATGGAAAGAAAATTTTTAAAGGTTTTCCGGAAAATCTTCAAATGTGGGAAAAACAAAATTCATAAGTAATTTTTTGTGTAAATTATTGAAAATCGAAAAGGTCAACGCCTGGTCCGTGGATGGGTGACCATCTTTACATACCCCTGTGCCTCGGAAAGCACGGTAAGCCGTTGGTGCCGGCTGTCATTCGTGGATCTTCGAGAGACATTACGGGTCGTCAGAAGCCCGGAAGTCTGACAACCAGTCTTACCAAGGGATACCGTATTACCCAGTAACTGGGTTGTAGAGGTCAGATGGACATGTGTAAAAACTGGTAGGTATTCAATTGCCTCCGGTAGACTAGAAGTAGACCGTAACTTAATTAGAAAAAGGCTAGGCAGATGATGGACAGGACAAAGTCTGTTGAGTCGGCTAGTATTTTAATAAAAAGGCTAGGCAGATGATGGACAGGACAAAGTCTGTTGAGTCGGCTAGTATTTTAATAAAAAGGCTAGGCAGATGATGGACAGGACAAAGTCTGTTGAGTCGGCTAGTATTTTAATAAAAATGCTAGGCAGATGATGGACAGGACAAAGTCTGTTGAGTCGGCTAGTATTTTAATAAAAAGGCTAGGCAGATGATGGACAGGACAAAGTCTGTTGAGTCGGCTAGTATTTTAATAAAAATGCTAGGCAAATGATGGACAGGACAAAGTCTGTTGAGTCGGCTAGTATTTTAATAAAAAGGCTAGGCAGATGATGGACAGGACAAAGTCTGTTGAGTCGGCTAGTATTTTAATAAAAAGGCTAGGCAGATGATGGACAGGACAAAGTCTGTTGAGTCGGCTAGTATTTTAATAAAAATGCTAGGCAGATGATGGACAGGACAAAGTCTGTTGAGTCGGCTAGTATTTTAATAAAAAGGCTAGGCAGATGATGGACAGGACAAAGTCTGTTGAGTCGGCTAGTATTTTAATAAAAAGGCTAGGCAGATGATGGACAGGACAAAGTCTGTTGAGTCGGCTAGTATTTTAATAAAAAGGCTAGGCAGATGATGGACAGGACAAAGTCTGTTGAGTCGGCTAGTATTTTAATAAAAATGCTAGGCAGATGATGGACAGGACAAAGTCTGTTGAGTCGGCTAGTATTTTAATAAAAAGGCTAGGCAGATGATGGACAGGACAAAGTCTGTTGAGTCGGCTAGTATTTTAATAAAAAGGCTAGGCAGATGATGGACAGGACAAAGTCTGTTGAGTCGGCTAGTATTTTAATAAAAACTCTTATACAGCGAACAATAGGGACAAAAGAGTAGCTAAATATCCAGGTTTTTACCCCGAAAATGACCATACACCAGGTACATAATACTTTCATCAAAATACCGAACATAATAACATTGTGTTATGCTTGGGTTACCTGTTTAACTAATTTGCATAAAGCTGTTTCGTAGATGAAGGGAAAAGCTGGAAGGGACTAAATATTTTGTCACCTTGAACAAATTCACCTGTAAAAAGAAAACAATTTATAACGGACTAAATTCAGAATAAGCTAAGATGTATGAGAGAGTAGGGGTTTAGACAAATTAACCCACCGCCCTTGTCTAGTGCGAGTTGGTGGGTGTACAGTGGACCACCTGACTGGGCCCATGGGTGCCACCTTTGACGTACTAGACGTTCATTAGCCACCGCCCTGAGCCGATATCCTGCACTAATGTCCGCTATTCCATCCGAGCCTATTTGGGTGAACTTAATCCATAGCCTACGGGTGGAATTATACATTTAGTTCAATACTAAATGCACGACAGTTTAAAGTCATATCGTAAGATGTATGACGGGAAATCAGGTCACCATTCCCATTCGTACACATTCGAAATAAGGGGAAGGGAATGGTAAATTGTCATATAAGTATTTTCTTAAAGTACCGTGTGGTGCCGGACGTAAAAGATTAGCACCATCCCATATCTTCCAGTGGGTGTCGTAGAAGGCGACTAAGGGACTTACTAGAGAATGGGCAGCAGCGTTATCTATGCATTTTTACCACCATACTGTGATCGACAACGCGCCAAGCGAGGCGATTATGGCAAATCCTCCCTTTCGGGGGAGGCCTATGTCCAGCAGTAGACGTTTTCCGGCTGAAATGATGATGCTGATGATTTTCTTAAATAAATTCAAAAGTTTATTTTAAAATGATTAAATAAAAAAATTAGACACTCACTACAAACCCTTTCGTTTGATTTGAAAAGTTTTTAAAACATTTTAATTCCCTAGTTTGCCTCAAAAGTGACCCAGAAGTTAGACTGGAAACCAACCCTAGTATAGTTAAAAGATTCGGCAGATTAATTGACGAAGCCTCGCCCAAAGTGCAAATTCCAGGTTTTTTGTTGTTATTGGAGTATCCAGCAAAACCAAATATCTACGTTGTCCCGGACACTCAGCAAGTAGAGATAATAAATTCCCGGACCACCTGCAAGGGTCCTTCTTTTCTCTTAAGAAATAAAATTTGCTGAAAAACGCACCTTTTGTATATTTTCTTCCTTCAAATTTTTTTATGACGCCCATCCATCTTGTCTGCAGGAGGTAACCCAGTTAATATATCTTGTTTCTGTCATATAATGATGTTGATAACTCTGTAATTTTTGCTGGAAATAATGATATTTTCATGGTTTAATTTTCATTTCATGGATAGTTTTTGGTGCGTAAAAAGCCCGGAAGCCTGAATATTTTACATTCACCTTTCTTAACTTATGGTGAGGTCTGTGTGTAGTTGTTTTTTACATTGAACAATTGCAGTTTATCACTAACCAACTAATGAAGAACCCGGCTTAACGTACAGGTTGACGCGAAAACTTTAATCATGATTTCAACACACGATTTTAGACGACATTTTTCGTTGGTTATCAAAAAATATCTACTGTTTCATAGAAAAGTGCAATGCGTGATCAGGAAGTATGGAACAGCAATTCATTTTTTAATAACTGATAACATTTCACCGTGGGGTGTTCAAATTGTGTACGAAAGGTAACAGATTGCGCATCGATATCCCTGCTACCCTGGTTAGGTAACCAGGGTTGTAGAAAATGTAAACTTAGAGTTAACTGTGTATACAGGTGTATACACAGTTAACAACAATTAACCTATAATGTTAAAAAGACAGAAGTAATGATTTTCAAACACGGCAATGGCCCTAATAAGATATTGCCAATTACTTTGTGTGGTTCAAAATTAAAAATAGTTAGTCAGTTTAAGTATCTCGGACACATCATAACGGAAAATTTAAAAGATGACGATGACCTGGAGAGGCAAAGACGTAGCATTGCATGTAGAAGTAACATGCTAAATAGACGTTTCTTCCATTGCTCGAAGCAAGTAAAAATAACTCTGTTCCAGGCCTACTGTCAGTCGTTCTACACCAGTCAACTTTGGTACAAGTACACGAAGAGTGCATACAACACTCTTCGTGTACAATATAATAACGCGTTTCGGGTCATGCTCAACCTGCCCTGGCGGTGTAGTGCGACTGAGATGTTTGCTGAGAGCAGAGTAACCGACTTCTTTGCGCTCATGGGGAAGCTCAGGGCGTCGTTCTTTTTGCGTGTGGTGGCAAGTCAAAATACTGTTGTCAAAGCTGTTTTTCATACTGTGCATTTAACGAGGGAGACAAAATAAATGTACTCAGCATTGTTACGGGGTATATTTGTTTTGGCTTCCTTGGTGTGACATGGTGGGTAGTTTTATTGTTATTTTTCTTTTCTTTACTGTTTGTATTTATGTTCGTTTGTTTATTTTATCTTTAGTTTATCTTTTGTTTTAGAATAAGTTTTCAATTTTAATTTTATGGGTGCTAATGCCTGAAATAAACGATTAATAAAAAATAAAAATAAAATAAAATTAACTCTAAGTTTACATTTTCGAGGTCTATTTACCTAAAATAAATGAATTTATTGTAATTATAACGCATTCAGTTCGATTTACCTATTCATAGAAATAAACAAAATATTTCATGCAAGTCCTTTCGAAAGAAGTTCCGTATTGAAGTTAAAAGTAGTGTCCGTCAATAGACGACAGTCACTAGTCTTTGCAGACTGGATTCGTATTTGGTTATGGCCGTCAAAGGGATGATACGTTTGCTGTCAATATGACGGTAGGATACTGTCAATGGCTAAAGTTCATGTGGACTATTCAGAGAAAATGAAAAGGATTTGAAGCTGTTTGGGTGGTAAGATATACAGAACATTTTTTAATCATAACTTTTCAGTTATTTTTAATACATTTTTGCATTTTATTTATTATTTATTGAATACTTTAAGCACACATATGTACAGAGGCGACTTAATGCCATAGGCATTTTCTACCATTCGACGTGATGCAGAGACAAACAGTGGTATGTGCAATAAATTGTAGGAATAAATATAAGTGCAAAAAACTATTTTAAACTATAAACATAATATATATACCTAACTATATATATCTAAAGATATGAGCACAAATAAATACGAGTATATAACGAATTTACTAACAACAAATGAGACACACACAGAGAAAACATTAGATACCGTTGTAATAATAGTGTCAACTTTTTACGAATGTGCTCGCGAACTTTAATTTTGAATGTCAATCGGTTGGTCTCCATCCTGATTCTGACGAAGAAAGAAGACAGAATGAAGTCTGTGCAGTGTGTGGAACTTTGAAGAAGACGATTATGCGATGAGCGTAGATTTCTATTGTGATTTGCGCAAATGTACTGAAAGTGGGGAGCTAGATAAATAGGAGAAGAGGGAGAATCAAGAAATGAGAACAAGGTGGTCAAGGACCTTTGCTCTCTGCGCTGGCGTATGGGCAACCATTTAAGAGGGGACCGATGCGCAGAGACATGTTCGTATTTACGCAGATTGAAAACGAACCGAATGCAGTTATTGAGAAGACGGTTAAGTTTATCGAGGAGATCTGCATTCAGGTCATAGTAGCATACATCACCATAGTCGATGATGGGGAAAATTAAGGACTGCACAAGCATTTACTTCTTACTCGATGGTAGTACATTTTTTAATCGGTACAGACCCCACAGCGTTCCAGTAACCTTTTGGCTTACCCTAGCGACTTAAGTATGCAATTACAGGGAACTATCAATATGCAGGCCTAGGTCCTTCACGTCAGCGCTAAATGGAACGATTGTACCAATGAAGAGTACTGGTGGCAAGATTGTGTCACCCACCTTGCTAATACTATGAGGACTGCCAATGATGATCGCCTGATACTTTGTAGGGTTTGCAGCTACACCAAATCTATCAGCCCAGGTTTTTATGGCTCTCAAGTCCCTATTTACAGTGTCGATAGCATCAGGTTATTCATCAACCTTCCTTTTAGAGTACAACTGCATGTCATCTGTATACAGATAATACGCACATTGAAGTTCGGAAGTTATGAGATTAATCAAAATAGAAAACAGAAGAGGAGAAAGTATACTGCCTTGAGGAACACCAGTTTCCAAATCACACCAGCAAGAAAAAGAGTCTTGGCGGTGTTCAGTCTGTCAGCGTAGTGTCTATCGGAGTTTAGTCGTACACTGCTTTGTTTGATTCTCAATGCTCGGTTCGCAACCTTATGTTATTAATCCAGTGTCCGATAATATTCCGCGAATTTTTACTAAGTCCTTAAAATTACCTATTTGGGTAATAAGATCGTCATACATAAAATCGTTCTCTTTCTAAAAATCTTTATTTATTCTGATTTGTTAGCTAAAAGCGACAACGGATTATCTAAAATATTATCACGTTGCATTTACTCGATAAACAAAATGACGATCCTAAACAAACAAAACCAAGATACGGTTATTATACGTTTCGCAAATAGATGAGAGGGGAACAGAAGCTTTTCCCTTTATTTCTGAAATGAAGATATTGTACGCATATCGTATCTATACATATTTGTATTACCTATGGTATGGATTTGACAGTGCTTCTTATAACAAAATTAATCTACAAATAGAATACAGAGTCATAGATTTTCTTAGTCTTGTTTTGATGATATTTTCATCTTCATATTTTATGGTTCACTCACGTATGTACTGTCGGGGGCTTGTGTCTAAGTAATAATAAATAATAATATTTATTTTCAGGTTATAAAGACCCATAGATACCTTAACCTATACCTAATAACAATTATGTTAGTAAATTAAACTATGTTATTATGTATTACTTAGTTGCACGACGTCGTTGTGCGTTCCGGTGGCACTTGTCCGCGAAAGCGGTGGAATACCACAACCTGTAGCCAAAAGCTTTCTTCCATCATCCGATTTAGATAGCATGTTAGTATGAAATCAAAATCAAATCAAAATCAAAAGTCATTTATTCAAACTAGACTGAATGTCAGCACTTTTAGAACGTCAAAATTACATAAGACAGTCTCCCAAAAACGCCCACCCTTCACCACTTCCTAGTGCTTTGGCTGAGAAGAAGTGGCGCAACAAACTCCCCAGTGACACAGCTGTCTGTTAAGTTAGAAGAACTTGGTTCTATACAATGACAGATACGTAATTAACGTTACAAAACACAAAACATGAAATTACAATATTTGCCATATTATGTAAGCTAGCATACGCCAAAATATCGCACGTATGCACACCACGCCTTAAAGTTGACGTTGCGACGCGACTCCAGCAGTTGCTCTCTTGGTGCGTATTCCAGTCTTTGGCGCACCTACTTCACGATGTGTTCCGCGTCGGTGGTGTAGTGGAGACGGGACATTTAAACCGGGGTATTCGGCTTCGCAGCACGCAGTTTTTCGTTGCGGTGGCGGATGAAGCTACGGTTGCTGCTGTTGGTCAGTAGATGAATGACCATTTCTACATACCAAGACTCCGCAATCACGTTATTCCGTTGGTCCCAGCTGTCATTTGTGGATCTTTGACAGTCAGTACGGGCCCGAAAGTTTGACAACCAGTCTTACCAAGGGGTATCGTATTACCCAGTAACTGGGTTGTGGAGATCAGATAAGCATTCATCATCATCTACATGTAGCTGAATACCAGTCATTCGTCCACGTCTTTTAGATGAGAATATTTTCTTGTGCATTTTTGTTAGAGACTGATTTTGGAGTAGTCGGGTTTTAGTTTTTGAACTTAGGTACTTTTTCCTACATCTTTGACTACTTTTTGTCGGATTTTAATGCTAGATTTTGAAAGTGTCTTAGTAGTAGTAGTAGTATCAAACGGACAGAGATCTTCTGATGACGGAGCTTCTAGTTTCAGTTGGAAGGTCTTTCAGTAATCCTGACCGTGTTTGGGCGCTTTAATTCCAATAACATTCTGTTCGACGATGTGAACCCGTTCGACACATAAGTATTTGTTTTTATTTCTTTTGAAATTGTATTTCCTAGCACATATGTTTGTCTGTTCCGATGTTGACATTAGCGTCGAAGCCGAATAAAATGGATGAAGGCGCTGACATACAGGTACACCTAGTTCAGAAGTCAGAGGCTTCAAATAAGTTTCTGTGACCTATAATGTCAATAAAGAAGAATTATGAAAAGAAGAATTATGTTAACCAAAGTCACAGGAATAAAATAACCAAACAGCAAACGTTTGAATACTTAACGTCGTTTATCACTTCCTGGAACAATATTGACTTCATTCCGTAACTTTAGCCTTCACCTTTTCATATAATACTTTAGATACTTGTCGAGTTCCTTCTCTAATTTAATTTTGAAAATATCGAGTTTTCAGATAGTCTTCCAACTGGTGTCGTGTTTCGAAAGCTGTAATTACTTGTTTTCACGCCCTTCTTCAGGAATGAGTTGAATTCTAAGAGGCTTCAGTGTTTTGGCTCGTATTTAGACTTAAGTTTTTGGATAAGAATTATTTTTGAGTATTTTGAAGCGATTAGAGATTAAAGGGCAAAGATGTTTTATTTTACGAAATGGTCTTTATTTGTATTGGTATCGCAATAACAAACCTCATCGTCATCATCTGCCTAGCCTTTTCCCAACTATGTTGGGGTCAGCTTCCAGTCTAACCGGATGCAGCTAAATACCAGTATTTTACATGGAGCGACTGCCTATCTGACCTCCACAACCCAGTTACTGGGTAATTCGATACCCCTTGGTAAGGCTGGTTGTCAGACTTTCGGGCTTCTGACGACCCGTAGGTAACGACTGTCAAAGATCCACGAATTACAGCCGGGATCAACGGGTTAACGTGCTTTCCGAGTCACGGAGGGGTCTTGGAACGTTAAAATGGAATAAAAAAATAAATATGCAATACCAAACTTCCTTAAACCAAAAATTTTAAGACATGTGACATCTACCACCCCGCCCTGGGGCCGCGTGGATTCACAACGCGGGCCAAATGATTGATGATGACAGCCGTTGTCGTAGTTGGCAGGTACAGCCCATTCCCTTTCAAAGACAGAAGGTCTATGGCCCAGCAGTTGGAACATTATAGGCCGATTATGCTTATGCTTATTGCGATACCATTACCCACTTACGAGCTCCTCAATACAAGAGACATTATTATTTTTGTTTATTTAATTTCATACATATTAAACATATTTTTACAAAAATCATACAAAAACATTTAAAAATACAAAAAATAGTAGCCCATCGGCATCAGGAGCAGGGTCCAAGGTGCCGGTGATCAGGGCTCTAGAGAAAGGAACCTCTTATACGTGCCGTGTCTAGGAGTACTGCTTTCTGGATCAAGCCCTTGATCCAGCTGCCTAACCAGAGCTTCCTGATGTGTTAGTCGACGCTCTTGGCTATAAACCCATTGGCCGTCACGACTATCGGCACATGACTGCTGTATCTACATCCCACATGTCGACAACCTCGCGTGCCAGATCAAGATACTTGATCTGCTTATCTTTTTCAGCTGTCACGAGGTTCCAAGAGACATAATTACTATGTAACAATTTTTTTAAAGAAATAACATTTTGTTTCAGATATCAGGATCCATAGGTACAATTACATTATAATATTATTATTGAGATTACACCAACAATTGCAAAAATGGAAATTAAAATTAAAATGTACTTAAATTTAAATGAAAATGAAAAATAAAATGAAAATTATGATTAAACTTATACTCATAATAGTTTCAGTAACTTGACAGTTGAAGGGTTACCAGATTATGACATAAAAAAAAGATATTGAGGTAGTGTAAAAATTAAAAATAGTAGAATTTGATATATATTCTTATATTCCACATGTTACAAACGATTTTTTTTAAGTTTTAGAACGAAATTAAAATTAAACCATTTTAACATTCGTTCTTTACGCAAAATCCTTCACTACCGCAACACTATTAGTTTTAGTACGGTAACATTATTTTTCCTCGAACTGTCAAGTTACTGAATATGATTATGTGTCCAAGTATAGGTACTTAATGACTGATGATGAAGATACAAAGAACGAAGGTATTTCAAAATTAGATACAGACTCATCAAACGAAGTCTAAGTAAGCGAATAAAATCATCTCATTTCCTAGCAAATCTGAAAATGCAGAAACTCCCCCACCAAGTTTTAACGAACCCGAAAACCATCTGACATTAGTTCCCTCCGTCACTTGATCTACACACTGCAACTTCAACTTTCGACCGCATAATCCGTAGACAAAGTGTTCATAATGAAACCGTTTGAACCATTTCACTGGGATTAAACTCTGTCACAATGTCTGGCGTTGAAATGCGATGCATAATGCACAGTATTAAAATATTAAAGAATCTCGTAATGGCTGCGGCGGGTGGGCGCGGCGCCAAAGCTGCTTTCACCACACTTTACCGTTTTAAACCCTGAGACATAGATTTGAATATTTATGGGGTGAGAGGGAAGTTTTGTGCCTGAGTGTTTGGTGCATCTGTGAGGGGGTAATTGAATGGTGGCTTAGTTTTAGTGGGAATAAGAAGAGTTCTTGTTAAATTTTATGAGTTATACATGGACTAAGATAAATTTAATTTCGTTGTTGATCGAAATAATTAATTAAACAGATCTGAACAGTATTTTTTTGTTTTGAATTTTCAATTCAATTCCACAGACAAGCATTTCGCAGCTGATACAATTTTATAAGGGTAGGTAATTTTTTAAACATTAGGAAAGTTATTATGATCACTTGAAAAAAAATATGGGCAGTCAGTTAATTTTGCATTTGTTGGTAAAGTGTCACAGTAAAACATGATTAAAAAGAAAATTGTTCGGTTATTTCAACCTACAATGTCAGTACAAAAAATACTCAAGTAGTAATAAATGAATGGTCAGCAGGCTTAGCACGAGAACCGTAGACAAGCGTTTTGTCGACGGAAGAGTAGACAAAAATAACGTTTATGTATAGACAGTTGACAGTTTTTCACTGAGAAATGTAGACAAGCGACTTCTATTCTACAGTAGAGTAGAAATTGAAAGCGTTATGCTAAGTCTGCAGTAAAAAAAATGGCATGGACAGTTATGTAAGGTGACCAATAACGCGCGGGCTGAATCGGTCGCAGTTACTATAAGCTATTAGTTTACTGCTCAGGTTGTACTACCGAACTTCCTTGCGAAATGCATAAACATGCATTTTGTGATTTTTCATTTACCAAAACTACTTACAAAAAATAACTGGCGCTTTCAATTAGTACCATTTTATCTAACTAATATTATAAATCGCGAAAGTTTGTATGTTCGGATAATTAGATGTTTGGATGTTTGTTACTCAGTCACACAAAAATGGCAGCAGGGATTTAGATGAAATTCGGCACAAATATAGTTCTTTACCTGGAATAATACATAGGATACTTTTTATCCCGATACTACGTTCCCATGGGCTAATTTTCGACCTCCACGTGAGCAAAGCCACTGGAAAAGGCTAGTAATAGATAAAAATTAATTTAAAAAAAATTAAGTCTAAAAATGCTTTAATACACGAAATCCAGTCGACAAAATAATTTAACAATCACGTTGCGACTCGCATAACAAAATTCAAACAAAATCTAAGCAAAACAAATAAGGGGATAAAGCATGTTTATTTTGAAAACTATTACCTACAGGAACTCATTTGAACTTTCAAAGTTAAAGCTCAAACTATTCGATGGAACTAAATACGGTCCGTGGTACAAAATGTTTCGGTCCATGGTACAGAATGTTTGAGGGATATTAAAATGTAAAATGATACAGACAGTTTCAGAGGAACTTTTTGAACAATTAACAACTGGTTGGGAATATGAGAGATGGTACTGTTTACGAAATGTTGTTGATTTAGTCTCAATTTAGCTGGAATTGAATATGTGACAGTAATATTATTCTGGGGTGGCAATGGTAATAATTAGGTTTGTTGATAAATAAATAACAATAAAAAAATAACGTGTGATTTATATAAAAAAGTTGGTTAACGTTAAGAGACGTTTAAACATCAAAACTGTATGGTTAAACAGTTTCCAATAATTACTTAACTATAAGCAAAATTTATAAATTAAGGGATGTTTTTTACCGTCTGGGAATCTTAGTGAACAATTGAAAATCCTGTATCTTTAGAAGGTGGAGGGTTATGACGAACTTTTAGCTCTCGTTCCCATAGGCCATTATGGTACAGTGCATTTTTAACCCACTACTTAGCGCCGTGAATTGAAAATTCAACAGCGCTTTTTTGACGCGCTAGGACGCATTCTGTTAGATACTCAATGCTCGGCTCAACACCGAAAGTGGAACATACAACGCGCGATTGAAATCGTCACGTTTAAAAATCCCCCATGCGAAGTAGCGCTAACTGAAACCATTGACGGTGACCCATCTTAGCACCTTAGGGAGGGGCTCACTCGGTGACCCCTGCTCCGGTGCTACGCCTCATGAGAAAGAAACATTTTTTGTTGTCCTGGTTTTTTAGTTTATTGCAGATGTTAAGGTCAGTTTGTGGTACCTATCGTTTGAATGAAGCAGTGGCTAAGTCTTCTATGTAATGTAATGTAATGTAATGTAATGCACCGATCCCAGCGTGGTTTGACCAGACTCGATTAATCGAATGAACCCCAAGATTCGCACTAGCCCCTGTAGCCTCATGCTTCATGGTGTTACAGAGGCCATTGCATATCAAGAAGTAGACCGGGGGGCGCGGTAATGGTCAGGTAGACAGGCCCTTAGGATAGGAAAGGATTGCGAGCCTACCGGATATGCATCCTTGAGTAAGCATTGGACTAGTGGAGAGACGGGTGGTATTTTTTATAGGAGGGCATCTTTTCACGACGTCGCCGGCATGTTGATTCAGGTCGAGCTTCTTGTGCAGGTTTAACTGTTTTCTTAGCTCTTTTCTATGCAGTTGCTTCACTATGTTCTGTGTTGTTGTTTTCATATTCGTCTTCTGAATTCTCACTGCTATCAGCTTCTGTTTTTTTGTAGATATCGTTAGCCGCTTTCTTGATCTTGTTTCTGTCTCCAGCCATGTCTTTCCAATACGTGATTCCCATGTTGAAGTATTTCATGTCCTGTTTTAGGTTGTCGTTCCATGTGTAAATAGTTCGTCCGACCTCCTTAGATTTAGCCTTATACTGCATTGCTGCATGCAATAGGTGTGATTTATCCCGTCTGAAGACGTGTGCCAAGTAGCACATCCTGTGGTTCTTGATGCGTTTTGTTACGGTTTTCCGTCTAAGATTTGGTGCATCTTCTTAGTTCTTGGTTTATTCCTGGCATGGTTAATCAAGTCTCTCATGATAAGTCGTTCATATTTTCGGAGTCTTGATCTGTTCGCCTTGGTGAGGGTCGATAGTTTTAAGCCTTATATCATACAAGGTACGATAACCATTCGGTACATAAGTCTAGCTAACTTCCAGTCCATCTTTGAGTTTAGTATGAATGGTAGTAATGATTTGGCGTTTCTCGTGGCCTGTTGGCATCATTTTCTAATTGTGCTTTTCCTGCTTAATGCGGATGTTATGTATGCGCCTAGGTATTTGATTACGTCCACTGTTGGTATACTTACTCCGTTGAGGGTCACGTTGGTCGTTTGCTGTGATGTTATGGGGTCCCTAATTAGAATTTTTGTTTTTGTTTCGTTTATTTGGAGGCCTACGCTATTTAGTAAGGCTTTAATGTAGTATAAGATACGCTCTAGACCTTCTAGATTATCTGTATTATGGATAAGGTCGTCCGCAAATGATAATACCATGGAAAGTGAAATTTCGCGGTCCTGATCTAGTTTGATTAAATGATAGTGTCTTCTAGTGTTCTAAGGACTTCGTCAATGACCAATGTAAAAAGGCGAAGGGACAGGGGGCACCCTTGCTTAACTCCTTTTCCTTTGACAATCCAACTGCTTTGCTGACCACACCATTTGATGCATGTTCTTTCATTCCAGCATGCCCTGATTATCCTGTTGGTCATCGATTTGTTGGTTCGTTCCAGTAATATATCTCTTAATGCGTTGAAGTCAACGTTGTCAAGGTTTTTTCTATGTCGAGGGCGAGTACGTAAATTCGTTTACCTGCACGCCATCCTTCGTCTAGAACCCTTTTGAGCGTAAAAATGTGGTCATCTGTTGATCTATTGTTTAAGAACGCTGGTTGGTAATTTCCCAGCTCCGTTATTGTATCGTTTACTTTTTTTTTTGTAAGTTTGAGGCGTAAATTCTGTAACCCGTGTTACAAATGGTTTATATGCGGCGGAAATCGTCCGCGTCTTTAGGATTTTTTTTTTGGGATTGGGACTTGTACGGTCTCAAGCCACATGTCGGGTAAAGTGTTCTGTGTCCAGGCGTTATTCATGTGTTTAGTAACAGCTTCCTATAGTATTTGGGGCATCGCTTTGTACAGTTCGATTACCATTTGGTCCGTTCCAGGGGCTGTCCCGTTTCGCATTTTATTGATGATTCCTGTTATTTCGTCCACCGTTGGTCCTTCGCAGTGTGGTTCGATTATCAGTTTTGTTATATTAACCGTTGGTATCAGAAAGCCCTCGGATTTTTTTTAGTTTTCTTCCCATTTCGCCGGTCGCGTGCCATTTGTAGCGTGTGGAGCTGTATGCTCCTGAATTCATCCGTTTCCTGTAGGCTGGCTATATGAATGCCTCTGCGTGAAAGTTCAGCGTCTATTCGATTTTTTCCGGGTTTTGAGGCGTCGCGGACGTTCCAGGTTGCAATGCACAAGTCTGGGCAGGTGTACTTAATTACGATAGAGGTCCGGTGTCTTAGTATTGTGTATCCGGTGTCGTCCGCAATTACGTCATATAACGGTGTAAATAGTGTTGCCTGTCGTTGTTCACACGGCGATAACGGGTTTACCTGTTGGGGGCTGTTCGTTTGAGGCTGGGGTTTCGTGGGTTTTTCCTGTTCTTGGCGTGTGTTGCACCGGTTACTTCTTGGTTTGATATGATGTGGTGTTTTAATGTTGGTATTTGCATTAGGAGTTTCGGGTTGTTGCTGTATTGTTTTTCACTATTCCGGACCCAGCTATCATAGTGGTGATTCTGATAGAGGATGTGTACTCGTATGTTGCCGGGTACTGGATCGCCCGTGGGTAATACACCTGTGTATTTCCGTTGATTATGTGTACATGCACGTTTACGAGGTAGAATTCAGACGCGGCGATAATTATATCTTCGCCACTTCAGAATGTTTCGTTAGATTGCGCGGTTATATAATTTGTTATCCTTTGTTCCTGGGAGAGAATGCTGTTGGGGAGAAATTCCTGTATATTATTTAGAAGTGTTGTTGATGTTCCAAAACATAGGTGGCTAGGTCTTGACGGACATTTCTGTGATTAAATGTTAAGCCCATTAAAATGTTTATTTGGTGGGCTAGTGCCCTAAACAAACAATTTCCATCTTTTAAAATGGGCACAATTGTATCCATTGTAAGCGCTTTTGTTTGTAGGGGTAGTCAGAAACACATGTATGTAGGGGCTGAAACTTGCTAACCTTAAAGTTTGTTTTATGGGCTGACCTTTTTTTTTGTTAGTTTTAATTCTTTGTTTATCTGTAAAGCAAAAACGTGCAAAGCCAACGGAATAGTTCGGGGTACCTATTTAGGCCATCTGTTTCCGATTGAATATTTTTTGACCGTGGCCCCTTGCAATCCACTGTGGAATTCGTTACACTGTTACAATAGTAAGATCCTTAAGTACGGTGTCTTGGACGGTACCGTATTTTGTGCTAGAATATTGGCGTGTATCAAGTTCTTTCCTCTATTACAGTGGGTGTAAGCACACTGGTCCACAAAGGAGGTGATTTGATTTTCAGAGATCACGCGCGGCGAATAAAGGCCCGCCGCATGCAGTACCTATAGCAAACGAATCCCCGTAATAATAGGAGCGATCTCACCAAGTCTGCCTCTGGGGTCCGTCGTCCTCCAGCAGCCCGTCTCCACTGCAGGCTGAAGCGCACTTCAAAATCACTTTTGCTTACTTGTTTGTGGTTAAAGTGTAATCAAAACTATACAAGGCCTCTAATTGAGTCAAAGAGAATAGGATCTTATTCCAAGGGGATGAGACTCAATTTTAACTGCATAAGTTAATGCAAATGTCCACACGATTTTCTATAACACTGTTGGCTTTAACATAATTTTTTATTCATTGTATTATGCTTATAGCTTAATGCTCTAATCGGGGTATTTGAGGTCTTGCGTTAATTATGTTACACTTTCACCAATTTTACAAAATACACTGTGGCAAAACACAAAACACACGCGGTTTGATTTCAAATTCGAGGCCCCAGTCAACATCTGGTGCGAGGCTGCGAGCTCAAAGAAGGCGACCGCTCGCTTCAACGGCTCAACTCCGAATCCAAGCAGTGGCTAAGTCTTCTATGATACATAAAAGTTTTTATTTTTATTTATTTATCAAGATAAATATATAAATCATTTAATTAGTGCCGCCAAAGAAATAGCACAACACAAAACACAGCAAAAAAAAAGAAAATCAAAATAGTTTAAATGTAAATTTTGGGCTTCTGACTACACTCGAAGTCTGACAACCAGTCTTTCAGAGATGTCGTGTTACCTCGTAAGTTATGGAAGTCAGATAGATATTCGATCCATGTCAAATACTGGTACCTACTCTGTTGTATTGGATTAGACTGAAAGTCGACGGATTTTTTGATCCTTAAATAATGACTTCAAAGAAACCACCTGTCTATTCACAAAAATCAGCTACTCTAGGTCCATCTCATATGTTTTTAAAACACGTCCATGTTATGAACGAATATACCTAGCTCACATTAATTTAACTGAGTGCTTGACTTGTCTGGGTTCACATTGTGACATTTGCCTCAAAATTCGCCGTTTCATGATTAATTTTACAAATTTTCTGTATAGATAACTTTGTTGACGAAAATTATGTTTGAGAGAAAATTGTGTCAGTCTTTAGCTGACGGGTTTATGTTATAATATGTATGACGTATGTAGGCAGGTACAGGTTAGACATCGGTAGGTGTATTTTAGACTTATATTAGGAAATGTGTAGGTATGTATATTTAAGAAGGGTTCGGGTGCGTGTGTTTTGTTTTGCTGAATCATTCTACGTTTAATTTTAGCGGAATTTAAGAGAAAAACTTTTTGATTTATTTCGTTTTCCGGATCGTTATTGGTTAACAATGTCGATTAATAGTCGATTTGGTTTATCTTTTACTCATTTTTGATCTAGAGATTGAGATGTTTTATTTAATTGTTCAAGTTTTCACCTCTGCGTTCCAGTAGCTATCTATAGTTTTATCTTTCTTATTTATTTCAAAGCTATTTTGGATGTTTGTTCATCATGCAAAAATGGCTAAACGGATTTGGATGAAATTTGGCACACTGATAGTTTATAACTTGCATTCATACGTAAGATACTTTTCATCCCGGTGGTACGTTTCCGTGAAATAATATCCGACGTCCACCCGGGCGACACCGCTAGCAAAAGCTAATGTTTAATAATTCATCTGCAGATAAACTTATCCATACATTAAGGTGGAAGCGCCAAGGTAGCCAAGCGAAATTCAAATTTTGTTACGTTTTTTGCAATTTCCAGGTCACTGTCAGGTTGTATGGTGATCTAAATATGATTCGCGACCGTATCAAATATGGCTTTACAGAATCATAATCATTAGAATCAGCAATACATCTCTATAAGTTCATATTACTCTAAAGAATGACTATTTCATGAAATTATGACATTTGAGGGCAATTCTAACTTATGGAATTGTATTGCTGATTCTAATGATTATGATTCTGAAAAACCTTATTTGATACGGTCGCAAATCATATTTAGATCACCATACAACCTGATACTGACCTGCAAATTGCAAAAAACGTAACAAAATTTGAATTTCGCGGGCTACCCTGGCGCTTCCACCTTAAGCGGTTTTTAACATCAGTATGGAACGTTAATTAATGTATTTTATTATCAAACCACAAAGTTCGCAAAACAAATGATATTGCTTATTTGTATAAAACAAGTATAACAAAACTACAAACAAATGTCATAGGCCTTAAAACAGACGTGAACATCGATGAAAGCTTATTAACGCGCGATATAACAGACTGTGTAGTTAAATTGATACAAATTAGCAATACTCACGGATTTAACCCCGCACTGCGGTGCAATTTGTGTGGGCATTAATGTGAGCAATTTTCTCGTTGAATATTTAAAACGGGCGTAATCTTTGCCAATTAGGGCGTTTAAAAGTGTTAGTTTTTAAAGTGTTAAACTGTTTGCATCTAATTTTTGCGGTGCTTTTCGGCAGATTTGTGTGCTGCTTTACGTTTTGGTTATTATAATGGTTTGCTTGGTAAAATAGAATTATAGTCATTGTTGTACCTATTTTTGAATAATGGGACAGTATTACATGGGACTTAAACATAACTGGCGAAATGTAGGTGAACTATAAGTAGGGTACACCTCTGCCTATAAATAACAAACCAGGCGTGATGTTATGTTATGTGTGTTTTTTATTATTAATTCATTTTAAATAAAATAACCAAGTAATTGACTATCAATAATGTCTGAAATCAAAACCTTAAATTATCTTTTAAATAAGTACTTAAGGAGGCGTGGGCAATCAATTAATTTACACTTAGACAAAAAAGAAACTAAAATTGTATGGTCATTCATCACAGTTGTAATTCAATTCACTGAGCCTATTGCAGTCCACTGTTGGACATAGGCCTCTCCTAGGCTGCGCCACAAAACCCTGTACTGCACCGTACTCGCCCTACGCGTCCTGTCTGTACCAGCCCTCTTCCTAAGGTCGTTGGTTCATTTATCAGGGGGCGACCTCATACTACGATTGCCGATACGAGATCTCCACTCCAAGACTCGTCTGCTCCACCGGACACCGGTCTTCGACAAAAATGGCGAGCTCACTACTACTTCAGCCCGCTTACAACTTGCTACTTTGACCTATAATTAGTTCAGAATAATACAATATAATCCAAGACAAAATCGCGCGACAAAGTCGCACATGTGTGCTCAAATGAACACTGTAAGCATATGTGTAGTAGCTCGGCGTAAATCATAACTGTGCGGCCGCAAGTTTGAAGTTGGTGTCTATCAGTCGGCCTCCAGGCAATGTTTGAAGTTTGTTGGATGTTTTTGTATTACAATCATATTTGTATTATAGTGTGGCGCTGTTGTTATTTTGTTTAAGTGCGTTTTCTTTACGCTAAAAGTTTCTTTGAAAGATTTCAGCGTGAAGGATTTTTTCTTCAATTATCGAGAAAAGCTAGAGTTTATATCAATAAGTATCTAGTAGTAGTAGTTTTATATGTGTAATTAAAACCCTTTGTATTTTTTTGTAATAGCTTAAATTGGATTTTGGAAAAGCCTTTGAGTGGGATGCTGAGCCAAAGCTTCCCCCAAATCTTTCCTGGTATTCTTTTACAGAACCACCTCGATCCAACCCTTGTGGTATACGTTTAGGTCATCTTGCACCTAGCCTGCTTTTTAGCCCTGGGCCAGTTTTTATTGACATACTTTTATTAACAGTTCTTAGAAATAAAACATAGTGTTAGGACTGACGAACGAATTTTTACCCGATAAACTAAATCATTTGGAAATAACTCTTTAGTTCGCCCGCCTATCAGGTATCCAGATTGCGCGAGTTTGACTCGCTTTTTTATCATCATCATCTGACGCCCGACTTCACCCACTGCTGGGCCCATTTTTTCTGGTGCCGATCCCACCACGCTTCTATGTTTTTTTTTTTGTTTTGAGTTGAAAAATCCTCATGGATGTCTTCCGCCCTGCGACAGCCGGAGGGGTCTGTTAGACTCTTACTGACTAAAAACCACCCCTGTGTTCCCCCACGCTCCTGGGCCAGCCTCAGCCAAGTTTTGCCCATAATGGCAACAATGTCCTCCGCCCATTTCACCACCGGACGACCAAAATCTCGTCTTCCAGTGCTATAGATATAACTACCCAAAATTCTGAACTAACTAAAAACCTACTATTACCAAATCAACAATAAAAAAAGAACAAGAAAATAGTTGTAGGGTTTCATAGACGGACGCGGGTCGACGTTTACAAGCACTTAAAGTTTTCCCATAAATATTGACATAACTTGTAGCTCTTCCATTCATAACATGTGTTTGACCCTTTTTTGTGACTAGTGTTTGAAGAGTTTGGAGTAGATGCCCACAGCTGGTGTATTGTCTACTTAAGAGAAGTGACATTCAAGCTGATCGCATAGTTGGTAAATACTTTAAAGAATACTACTGACTGCGAGTGATAAAACTGGGTACTAAATTTCCATTTGCAGCAGGTTTTCCCAATAATAGAATAGTGGTATGAGGAACAGGGGGCCGATTCTACTAACAAATTTGTTAAAAAAACGCAATAGAACCGCAACCGAATCACCACTTTTAAGCGTTTTCGCATTCTACTAAAATGAACAACGGTCCAGCTGCGACACAGCTGCGGTTACGTTTTAGTTACGCCAACGATCGATTGAAACAATGTCAAAACCTATTCTACTAACAAAATCGAACATGAGCGTGACGTTTACTATAGGACAAAGTTAATGATAAAATTATGATCATTATGTCTTTTAATTATAGAAAATACTTTTAGTGCCACATATTCGTGTTTAGTAACATTTTTAGATTCAACTTTTTTCTCTGTGGTATTAATAAAACATATTATTTTGGCATGTTGGTAACGCGGGTTACCCGCTGTGTTCCCGCTACAGTTCAGTTGCAATACGTTTTAAGTTTAGTTTCCATTTTGCTTATAAAATAGTAGAATGACTTTTTATGTAACTATCGAACGGCGATCGAAATCGAACTGTTGTGGAAACACAATTTAACGTGTAACGTTGCAAATTAGTAGAATCGGCCCCCAGGGTGTAAAGTCCACTCATACTCTAAAGAAAAGGGAGGATCGTCCGACCAGACGGGTGTTGTGTCTGGTGGGCAACTGCCCGACGGTTGATGTCGGGATGTTGTACCTATGCGAGTCGCGCAGTAAACTCTGATTGCGCGATGCAGGATTTTGTGTGACGTGAGTCTTGCGTAGATTGCCTGTAGCATGTAGATGGCGCCACTTCTCTTTTTGTGTTTTTAGATATTGTTGCGAAGTATTTTTCTGTATTGCCGCTACAATAGCATAGTAGGTTTTGCCCGCGGCTAAAAAGTAGTTTATGTCTTTCTCCATTATCCCAAGCTATATATCTGTCAAATTTCATGACGATCGGTCCAGCTGTTGAGGCGTGAAAGCGTAATAGACAGATAGAGTTACTTCCGCATTTATAATATTAGTAGGGACTTGCTTTTGCAAAACTCAAAAAACTCAAAACTCAAAGCATTTATTTCAAATAAACCAATTAAAGGCACTTTTGAATTGTCAAGGTCGGTGAGGTAGAAAGATGAAGCTAGTTGCCCATTCCAAAGCGTAGGTACCTATGGAGAAGAACGGGCAAGAAACTCCATGGACACTCTTTTAAAATCATGATATTATTACAAACAGTTGGTTACATCATTATGTTGAAATTGTCAATGTGAGAACGATGTAAAAAGACGTGCACATTAAAAGCGTCCGTAATTAAAACAAAAATAAATTAACAATTTAGAAATTAAAATAAGCCGTGGGAGCTAAGAGATGACCAGTCCCTACTGGCGGCGCCCGTTCACGAACATGACGTATGGATCAGCACCATTCAGCTCAACCATTTTGAAGGGAACTTAATGATCCAACACACACGCCACCACCAGCGAGACATTTGAGTGAGCATGACATACTCTCAGCTGCCAGGGCACATTCAAGTCAATGAAAGACGTACCCTGTAAATGTTAGCTATATAGTAAGGACATAGTGCTCACACGTATGCTATGCAATTATACAATACTAAAAGGTTGAATTTATACAATGCAAATGTATCTAGCTTTTACAGTCTTCAGCAGCTCCAACAATGTTTACAAATGCTATTCAATTTAGTTTAAGGTACCTTGTGGAGCAGGACAAGCAACGTTTCTTGCACGCGGCTCCGTCCGATCCCGGTTCCGACATACCAGTTGTAGGTCGTGAGTACGAACCCAGACAGACACTGTGTTTTACATTTCATCCCTGCTCTCAAACCGTGAAAGAAAATGTCGTGAGGAAACCGCCATATCCTAGGACCCAATATTCAAAGACATGTAAAGAAAGAAAAAGTATTTATTAGACTCGCACAGGAATATCACCAACAACACAAAAAAAATCAAAGTCCTGTACGAGGTCAAAAGAAGCTCAGCATGATGCTGCGAGATTTAAAAAAAATGTCGCAGCGCTCGTATTCTGATAGGGCCCACAGTGATGTCACTGACAGATACAGAAATAAATAAAAATAAGATAATATGTATGTCGCATCCGGCAATTGACGTTTACAACAAAACAAGGCACGCCACCTAGCGGCAACTAGCAGGACTAGAGTTGGCGCGCTTTGACAGAGTCGGGCGTTTCCGCTCGATTACGAGGTTGAGAGAACGCGCCAAGTTGGGGCATTCTTAACCTGGTGATCGAGCAGTGAAGACGCTTCGTAACTGTCCTACGTTTTATTGAACCATCTTCCTAATAGTAATTAATTGTAAAAAGTTATTAAAGTTTACAGTGATTATTTGCCTAAGTAACTGTTATTTATTTGCACGATACCCACATAAACACGCCTGATGGCTGATCGTAGCTCAAACCATCCTGACGATCCGACATGTAAATAAAACAGAATGTAAGTAAATAGTTTTTTTTTTGTAATCCGCGTGTCAGCACCCCACGTAACATCTATTACTTGTCTATGACTTTAGTGTCTGTGACACTATGGCATCGCTGTGACAAGTAATGAGACGCAGCTCGTAGGTGCAAAAGCAAATAGAAAATCACATCGAATTTTCCAACCCGCCCTGGGCCCGAGTGGTGGAAAATGGCCAACTCCGTCTTACAGGAAGGATAGTGTGTTTCAGTAGTTAAAACATTATAGGCTGTGATTCTTTGCAATCAACATGGCAATTACCTGCCCGATGCAATTGCAACACGTGGTGCTCAAATTACGAGTATAAAAAAAGACAGATAGACCGCGCGGAATACCAAGAGGGAAGCCAAAAGTCCAAATACGGCTACGCATGCACTAGCGTCGCATTGTATGTAACATCCAATGCAACGGTTTAGTTTTTTTGTTTGTTTGGATTATAAAACAAAGGCAGATAGACCACGCGGAATACCAAAGTGAGGCCAAAAAACCAAATACTAAAGCGTCGCATTGAATGTAACATACAATGCGACGCTTTAGTATTTGGTTTTTTGGCCTCACTTTGGTGTTCCGCGCGATCTATCTGCCTTTGTTTTATAA
Organism: Antitype chi; assembly: GCA_947359405.1. Classification (NCBI taxonomy): domain Eukaryota; kingdom Metazoa; phylum Arthropoda; class Insecta; order Lepidoptera; family Noctuidae; genus Antitype; species Antitype chi. The sequence goes on along the minus strand of OX375817.1, from coordinate 17,543,025 downwards.
TCTGAGACGTGGTGTTACAATTTTTTTTACTTTTCATTTAACTTTTAAGTTATTTCGGCGTTTTTTGTCTTGTAATTTTGTGCGCGAGTCAGCCTCGCATTTGGGCGGTTTTAAAAACTTAAATAACTAATAATGAGCAAGTTTATAGTCAAAAAAACAGTAACTTGTAATTTCTAATTCCTTTTGTAGGTAATAAGGGCCTACGTCCCGTTTGGTAGCGTAACACGGTCACTTTATGAACCGTACTGCTCATTAACGGCTTGTCTTGAAGATTTGAAAAATATATGATTTTGCTATAGATTCATATAGATCATTTTGCCCGAAGTACTTTTTTTGTATAGTTAATACTTTTGCTGTAAAAAATATTTTATAACACGCAATATTTTGGCTTCTATTCCATACTCCTACTAAACGGCTTCGTTATTTGGAAAAAAAAAATACACTGAAAAATAGATAGTTAGAGGTACCACAGAATCGCCGAAGCACAATTTTAAATTAATCAAAGGAATATCCCCATTTTGAGATAAAGGCTCAGAGGTGCCCTGCGCGGGCGCGGGCGGCAGTCGTGCTTTAGCATACAAACGGGAGATGAGGATACTATGGGCCTTAAAATAGCGAAGGTACACATTTCGACTCGAGTAACTTAAGGTGTGTTGTTTAATTTGTAGAAACATAGCTTGGCAACCGTCCCAGATATTTAAATACTCTATACTCCAATTTCAATAAGATTAGACATTTAAACAAACCTTTTTTACAATTCAGTTCAACCGTTTCTGACGTCTATACCGTAGGCATAAGGATGGCATTAAAAGCAAAATAGTAGTTACAATACCAACTGTTTACTGCAGCTGCCATTTGTTATGCCATTAACGCAATAGAAGTCAAAATCAGTTGATCGGACCGTAAAAAGGGTTTAGTTAAATGTTTAATCTTATTTCAAATGGAGCATAGTTTTATAAAGAACTAGCTTTTTCCGGCGGCTTCAGCCGCGTGGAAGTCGGAAATTATCCCGAGGGAATGTACTACCGGGATAAAAAGTATCCTATGTATTAATCCAGGTTACAAATTATCTGTGTACCAAATTCCATCCAAATCCGTTCAGCCGTTTAACCGTGATTGAGTTACAAACATTTAAACATCCAAACATAAAAACTTCACATTTATAATTATTATAGTAGGATAACATCAAAGGTTTTCGCAAACACAATATAAATCCAATTTTATACCTCCAAGGGTAAGATTTTAAACTGAGTTTAAACTATTATACCGGATTATTTACTGCAGTGGCGCTTAACTGTTAAGTTTAAATTTAAGCGAAGCGAAGTTTAAATCGTGGCAAGCGATAAATATAATACGGAAGTGTTTGTCCGTTTTTATTGCCACTAACTTTAAAATTGTTGCTTGCGGTTTATGAATCCGTGTCATAAGTAGGTATCCAGGTTACAGATTCCAACCCAGGTATAAGTATACCTGTCAGTGATAGGTTTTTGACGAAAATAATATTTACTATTTACATATTTATCTGTACTATGAAAATAATGCTTGTTAGGTAATATAAATATGCGGTATCTACCTTATAAAAATGGGATTACAGTTTTCCTGTTTATCGCAACGATGTTAATTTAGTTTTATCTAAAACTAATTTACTTAAGTACCAGCCTCATTAGCTTATTAATAGTATTGCAACGATGTCAATTTAGTGTGATCATTGAACTCATTTACTCACTACCCTCATTAGCTATTTATAGAATAGATATGAATACCAATATTACTTAAACTCATAAAATAATTACGATAATTAGGATAAAAGTATCGTTACATAATTAGGTATTTGGGACTTATTTGTTTTTGATCATATTGCGTGTTTGTACAAAACAGTGGTCGGATTAATCGTTTAAGTAGTCCGTTAATTAAACATTTCATAAAAAATATATTTTTTAATTATTAAATTTTAGCGATTTTTTTTTAAAGAATCGAGCTACTTGTATCGGAGTGTATGTCAAAAATGGAAAATAAATAAAGGATTAATCATCTGCAAAATAACTAGGGCCAATCAATCCTTAGCGGAGATACGACACTTTTTCATGGCAGCTCCATAGTCACTTCTAGGGCAAAAACTCTATATGCGTGGTTTCCAATGCTATTCCAAAATATCGATATTTTTAGGCATGTATTTAGTCTTCAATAAAAAAATTCCAGTCATAAAAGTGGGCATTTGGACAAAAAGTATTATATGTGTCGCCACGTACCTTTTAATGACGAATATCTGAATCTAAAATACCCATGTCTCAATAATAAGCCTGGGTAAAATCTGATTATGATCATATGACCGCTGTTGTTATGTGACCCGATTTCCACTGAATAACCGTTACTGAATTATCACCGCAATGATATTGGGGGGTGTCCCCCAAAGTGGCCTCCAACCTCCCCTTATAGCCACCCCGAGCCTCGCATCTGAATGCTGGTCTGATTTGGTATCATTTCTGAATCTGATCGCTGTTAGAATAATACACACACACACATTGATAACATTGAAAGACAATAATAAAATGAATATCTGGTAAAACTGAAGACACATGCACTGAGAAATAACAAGATCACTCACCAATATCGACTGCTAGCTCCGACCATCAGGCCCAAGTGACGCCGGGCGCGCGCGCCGCCGTCTATCCCCCGCGCGCTACCCCGTCTTTCCCCCACCTCACGTCATGCTCTTAACTAGTCATTATCTGTACCTATAGGGTATATTACTTCACATTCGCGACAATATGGCTAGCTACAGAACCGATTCCTCCGGCAAGCCACAGGCGCCCCTTGGTTCGTTCGGAACGAGATCCTCCATCTCGATCTGAAAATCCCCACGGTCAGTCAGTTCATGAAACGCAACTCGAAGCGTTTCTTCGATAAAGCCGAAATTCACCGCAATCCCTTGATTGTGAAGGCCGCCACTTATGTCCCCAGTAGGATTAGCTCTGTCCGACGGCCGAGACATGTCCTCACCGACCCAGACGACCACATTACTCTCCTCCAGGAAAGCAATAGGGCCACCAGTACAGTTCGCACACACCGATCAAAATCGTCCTTCCGACCTCGCCGCCGAGGTCCTCGCGCCCCGCGAAGACCCCTAGTAGTATCGGCGCCTAACGTTGAGACCCCCGACCGACCCTTGCTCGTTGAAGCGCCAGCCCGCGCCACAGCTGAGCCAGTAGCTTTAAATTCCCCCTATAATAATAATGATGCCAATTCGATCCAGCCTGTCCCCAATAGCGATAGCTGTCCCCCTATCAGTGACGCCCTGAGCCGAGGTCCGTACCCCACAGGGCAGCGTGCAGTCGCTTAGCATGTAAAATCTAGTTTGTAAGCCCTGGCTGGAGGCATTAAGTGTAAAATCTTAATGGCAGCCCCAGGAATGACCGGTTGAGCAGTCACGGCCTCTCAAGGCCAACTGCGAGATGCCCTACAAAAAAAAAAAAAAAACAATATGGCTATGAAAGTAGATTTTCAGCCCTACTGTGTGGCAATGGCGGGCCGGATTTGGCACGCGGGCCGTAGTTTGGAGACACCTGCTCTATACCATACTCTAACATTTACGTGTCTGTTTGTACAAGTAATGTCGAGATAACAGCTTTTCACCAAATGCATAAGAAAGTAGATATATACGCTACTTTTACGGTACGGTAATTTAAACATTTTTGTATGTCTGTTGTCTCTTTGTTTCAGCTGACTTCAGAAACGGCTTGACCAATTTTGAAGTTACTTTCACAAACAGATAGCTGATATTATAAGGAGTAGCTTTTTTTCCCGTTAGCTTGTTCCCGTGGTATAATTTCCAACATCCACGATGGGGAAACTGCGGACACAGTTGGAAGGATATATTATAAGTTAAATCAATATTTGAGCGTATGGTACTCGTGGGTTGCAGCTGAAAATCAGCGTCAGGTGGTGAATACTGTGTTGCCATCTGTCATTATGAGCTGAGCTGAGCTGAACTGAGGCCCTTTTGGCATTAATAACATTGTTGTGTTTTATTTCTAGTTTTAAGGTTTTTTAAGCTGTAATGCCAACAAACACATTTTTCTTTCTTTCAATTTTCACTTGGACAAAGTCGTAGCTAGAAGCTAGTTCTACTAATATTATAAAAGTGAAAGTTTGTATGTTTGGATGTTTGTTACTCAATCACGCTAGAACGACCTGGATTAAGGCACATGTCTCACCGGCAACGATTAACGAGTAACGAGTAGAGCTAGAACTAGAAACAAGTTAGCGAGACGCGGGGAGCGAGTGCGTAGTTCCGATATTTGTGTAGCTCGGCTATAAGCGAGTGTGCGAGTGAGGCGGGCGATTACTCGCATCACTCGCTCGCGGCAGTCAAGCGTACAGTCAGTCTTGCAGCCTCATACGCGATTCACGTGAGTTCTAATCGCTTGGCGAGTATCGCCGCGCGAGTGTTATCTTTCATAGCTCTTGTCGCTCAGCGACAAACGACAAACGACGTTTGTATATGCGTCTCTTTTGTTCACACAGAAAGTATATCTATTGTACGTTTCTTGAGCGAGAAAATAGCCGATAGTTAGTCGTTTTCTCGTCGTTGGTGGGACAACTGCCTAACACATATAATACATTTTATCCGGTAGTATGTTCCCGTGGGATAACTTTTGACCTCCACGCGGGCAATGCTGAAGGCAAAAAGCTAGAAAACAATATTTTTATCCTATTCAAATAACGATGTTTATTTTGGTCACCCATTAGAAAGAAAGAAGAAAGAAAAAACGTTTATTTGCGGTAAACATGACGCAAAAAGATAAGGAACACAAAAAAAATAAGAAAAGGTTGAGGGAAACATGCGTCACATCCACGCAAAACGGCTATCACTCAGCATTATGCTGCGACCCTATGCAAGACAGAGCCCCAGCGCTGGTTTTCAGGGATAGCCGGCTTTGACGTAATGACGTCACCCGGTGCATTAAATAATAATTATGAAACTACTGGTACAGCGAACTAATAGAAAAATTATATAAATTTTATGTTAATGTGATAGAATAAGGAATATAAAAAGAAAATGGAAATAGACATACATGCTACGAGAATATCATCCCCAATAAACATTTTTCTCTTTATGTAGTGGCAGCATTTCGAAGCGTCATCCATAGATAAAATGTGCGTGTGCGTCATAAAAATTGATGTAAGAAATTACAAAATGGCCAATGAATGATGTAATGTGTTAAAATTATGCAATAGTTGTGTGTCAGTGTCGTAGGTCAGTGTTTTAAGTATTTATGAGTGAATGTGAAAGATGAGATGGACCCAAAAAAAGACAAAACAAAACCTTGGAATCTGGAGGGTGACCCGGTGATTAGCTTCTAAAGTTGGTTCACTTATTTGGGAAATTGGAACTAATTTCGATTTTGCCTAAAATATATGACTTCAGAACTAAGCCATACATTTTAGGCCGTTATCAAATTAGATACGTGCTACAAAATTTTGGTCAATGTAGGGCGTTGCTCTTGCATTTAGATTAGACAAAAACTTATACTCTGTGAGCTATTTTCAGTATGTTGCACATTTGAAATATATACATTTATGCTTATAAATATATGCATAGTTTAATAGAAGGATCTAAAGAAGAACACAGACGATGGATAAAAAAGATAATAATTAACGGTTTACGTAGTTACGTAGTTTAGTGTATGAACAATGTATACATCACATCGCTTGGGCCCTATCAGAATACCAGCCCTGCGACACTTTTTAAAAGTCGCAGCATCATGCTGAGGTAGGAGCCTTTTGGCCTCGCGCAGGACTTTCTGTTTAATTTTTATCTTTTTTTTTTTTACTTCCAAATTTGTTTTTCAAATTTTTTGTACGATTGTGTGTTTAGTTTAGTAGCTATGTGATCTTCCCGTGCAAGTCATAATAAATACTTTTTCTTTCTTTCTACTTACTGGACAGCCTGTATAAATTCACGTCATTCAACGTCCACTGACCGTAGTGACCTTGAGTGACAGGATAGACGGCGGCGCCGAGGCCAGCCCTGGAAGAGGAGGCGAGAAGGAGAAGACCTAGACACGTACCGCAAAGATTGGATCGAGGTGGTGTCTGGAAGAATTTGGGGGAGACCTTTGCCCAGGAAAGGTGAAGGCTATTAAAAAAAAAAGCGTAATAGTGCTGAATATACATAGGGATATTTCGGAAAGTCCTTAGCGACAGGCTTTTGAATTTTTTCATTGGACATCATTTCACACAAGAAGTGGGCAATTGAATAGCTACAGACGAAACCACGTGCCAAATAATTAAAGAGCACAAAACTTTGAATTAGATCAGCCAATGTTTTATGAATGCTGTATGCCGAAGTTTCACGATTCAATGGAGTTTAACTTCGATTAATGACGGAATAAGGAAGTTCTGCCACTTGATTGACGGCTGCCTAATTAGTGGATACATATTCAGTTGTTACCTAATTAGAATGATATTGATTGAAAATCAAAGTCGTGAATTGTATTTTGATTAAAAACAATGTCCAAATGGCCAATGGCTTTTATCCAAACTGGGTAGGTATCTTGCAGAAGAAAACTATACAAAATTAAGTGTCTGTTTGTAATGTCAAAATTAACAGCTATACAGGATAAAATTTTAACCAGTGCGCAAACTGTAACCATGAATTTAGAATATCATTCCATGCATTTTGACCGCGTAGGTATTCCACTTTTCTATAAAACAGCAGATTTTTTTTTTGTGTAGGTAACTGACGATAAATTTCTACGCTAGGGGGTGTAGAATGATGTGCTGATTTCATAGTCATAGTTAGCGCACTGGTTAAAAATTTTCCCTGTATATTAATATCATATAGAAGGAAGGATGGTACTTATAAGTTCAAAACAAAAAAGCATTCACTAGAAGATAGCTGTTTTTATAAGGAGTAACATAGGCTACGTTGTTTGTCCCGGGGGTACGTTCAGGCTACGTTGTTTGTCCCAGTAGCACGTTACTGTGGCATAATTTCCAACATCCACGCAAGCGAAGCCGCGGACAGCAGCCAGTAGGAAACAAAAACCTAACAAAACTAGACATTAAGTTAAACATAAGTTATCTGAACCCACTAGAATATTTAATGGGTAGCTCGCTGTCCGTCAAAGAGATGTCAGCACCAACTGGTGGGGTCCACCAGGGCTGATGCCTGCCAGGGGTGCGGGTTGTTGGAAAGAGATACCGTCGCACAGGTAACTGAAGGAACACGGGTGGGTTTTAGTCAGTAACAGTCTGACACGCCCCCGCACCAGCCAGAGTGGGAGAAATTATTTAATGATTTCCCATCCTCAAAATAAAAAACCCTCTAGAACATATATACACACATACGTACTTGTAACTAGAAATAAGAAAACAATGAATAATAAGGCAAGAAATAAATAGGCTTTTTTTATTTTTATTTAATGACAATATGAACATGGAGATTTTGTCGGCCAAAGTGATATTTGTCCCTCAGGAATTTCTTAGTAAAAACCCCATGGTCTGGATTTGCGCCCGGTTGATGGCAACAAGCTTAACCCCTTTTATTCATTAATTTATTCACAAGGCGACTACAACAGGTAACAATCACATTATTTCGATAAGTTAACATTGTATGTTTCGATGTGATTATCAACCAAAGCGTAATCGCACAACATGACCAGCAAAAACAATAATAATGGCGATGATAAAACTGCAGTAAAAGGTTAGTTTACAAAATTACAGTTACAAGGTCTGTGCGTCTGACCTCCGACACACTTCTACTTCTGCTTAGGCAGGGAATGTGTAGGACATGTATGTATGATAATATAACTTGCGAAATGTGGGTGTACGGTTTTTTGCCAAATTATCTTTATACTAACAACAAAGCTTATGAGTATGTTTGTTTAAACACAGTAATCTCTGGAACTCCCTACCAGTCGGATTTGGAAAGTTCGTCGTTCCACAGCCATTTGCCTAAGATATTCAACATAGCGTTACGACCCTTCGGAGCTGAGCAAATGGAAATATTGCAGAAATAACGCAAATGGAAAACGTTGTTATAGTACGAGTGGGCGATGCGATGCGAGACGGGGAGGGTCAGGGTAGCAAAACAATTTACGCAGAGGAAATTTCTGGCATAAGCTAGTTCATCATCATCATCATTTCAGCCGAAAGACGTCAACTGCTAGACATAGGCCACCCCTAAGCTTCGCCACTTCGACCGGTTCTGTGATTCCCACATCCAGCGGCCTCCTGCGGCGGAAGGTCACTGGTCCACTTTGTGGGAGGCCTTCCACCTTTAAGTCTTCCGGTACGCGGTCGCCACTACAGAACTTTTCGGCCCCATCGGCCATCTGTTCTGCGAGCAATGTGCCCGTAAGCTAGTTCATCATCACCATTTCAGCCGGAAGACATCCACTGCTGGACATAGGCCTCCCCCAATTTGGGGGGGCTTGCCATAATCGCCACGCTTGGCAGGCGGGTTGGCGATCGCAATTTGGTGGTAAAATGCATAGAGAACGCTGCTGCCCATTCTCTAGTAAATCCGTTAGTCGCCTCTACAACACCCACGGGATGAGATGGGATGGTGCTATTCTTTACGTCCGGCACCATACGGAACATAAGCTAGCTAGCGTAAGATAGTTATTGGACTATAATAAAAACTGATGGTCAGCAAAAATTCCAAAAATTACTAATTAATTGGTGAATCAGACAATATGGGCAAGTTAATGGGAAGATAATACAATAAGTACACCTCTGCTCGACCTTTCCTTTCGGGTCAAAATGCGTTATGATAATTATATTATGTTTAGGTTTCCTAAAAATCACTTGGAGCACTTAAAGGGTGGCAAGCAGCACCATCAAATTTGTCCACCACCCAACTGTGAATAATGGCAATTCTTGGTAACGTGGTAGCGTGCTTGTGATAACATGCAATGGTTATTTATGAGCAAGTAGGATACCAAGATTCTCCTGAAGGATATTTGGGGGCTGTGTAGTAGCTTCGAGTTTTTTTAAGTCCTATAATATCTTATTCATCATCATCTGCTTAGGCATTAATCTCAACCTAGAAATTTCCTAAATAAGTTGGGGTCAGCTTCGACGATCTAACCAGATGCAGCTAAGTACTAATATTTTAAATGACGCAGCTGACCAACGAGTGACCTCCACTGGGGTGGCTGTTGGCTGGCTGGTTGTCTGACTTTCGGGGTACTTACGTCCCGTAAGGACTGTCAAAGATCTACGAATGACAGCCGAAAGCAACGGCTTAGCGTGCTTTCTGAGGCACGATGGGTTCTTGGTATGTGAAGATCGTCACCCATCCACCGTGGCAAGCGTACCTGTGCGGCTGTTATTGCTTAGCCGCAAGCCCCTTCCTATATCTTTACCATAAACACAAAAAAAAATGTTAAAATAATCTAGAAACATTAAGTTAACATCGTTTAGTTACATTTTAACATTTACGAATGCTCGTCCGACTTAGTTTATGACTCGCCGTAAACAGGGTTCGATTCCCGACGTCGAACAAAGCAATAAAAACGCGATAAACATTCTCTAGAAAAATCTATTTGGTGTTTATAGTTCGTCTTTACATAGAACGGACGATAAATGGATGTTTAGTTTTGTCTTTATCTTTAAACTTATGTTTATAAAGGGTAACCAGGATTTTATTTGTCTGTTTGTAAATGGTAATTTCTGGACATTATGCGACGGGCGGCCTCCCGTAACGAAACTACAGTAAAAGATTTTATACAAAAAAGTTATGAAAAAAGTCACAGTACACACGGCTACATATCAAGCTATACATTTCCAGTATATGCTGATCTGACATTGCATAGGATTTCCGTACAGTGCGAGATCAGCGTAAACTGGAAATGTATAGCTTGATGTGTAGCCGGTGTATATGTTACGGCTAATAGCCGAAGTGCGGCTACACCTAGTTTTAGCCGGCTATAACTAGGTGCAGCCGGTTAAACTTAGATGTATCCTACTTATGTCACCGGTGAACTGCACCATACTGCTTACCGACCGATTAGGTTAGGTTAGGTTAGAATTGCGACCAAACGCGCGCGAGCCGAGCGAGCGCAGCGAGCGATGCCGCGGCAGCGGCCGGCGAGCGCTAGTCCAGCTGCACCTAGTTGTAGCTGGCTAAAACTAGGTGTAGCCGCACTTCGGCTATTAGCCGTAACATATACATGCAATAAGGGGCATAAAATTCAAAACGTGCCAGTTGCCAAATTAAATACCTATTTCTGGAGTTGTCGATTTGCCCATTTATAAATAAACTTCGTGCGAGTCGCTTATAGAAAATAATATATTATTTGAATGTTCGTGAATCGACTAATAGTTATACAAGATTGTAGGGAAAAGTGCTAAATAATCTTGGGCCTACTGATTTTTGCTGTCGGTATTCTTTAATTACCTACATTTAAAATAATGAAAGAATGTGACATAATTATGATAGTGTTACAAGGTAGCATTTTATAAAACAACCGCCGGGAGGGAATTTCATATGAGGATATCTAGTGGCCTTATTGATGATGTCTTTTAGAATGGTCATTAATCAGAAGGCAAATTCTCATAATTAAAAACGTTCAAAACCTAGTCGCAGTCTCATCTCAGCGACAAACAATGTCAAAAATGTATGAAAAATCGAGGTATTTTTGACGGACTGACACAGAACAGACTGTGAACGTTCTTATAATTACGAGATTTACCTCTCAGGTGTGTAGTACTCGTAACCTACGTGCCTGTACGTGATTACACACGTTCAAAATCTAGTCGCAGTCTCATCTCGGCGACAATCGAATGTCAAAAATGTATGGAAATTTGAGGTATTTTTGACAGATTAAGACTGAGATCAGACTGTGAACGTTCTTAGAATTACGAGAATTGCCCTCTGATGTATAAATGTAAACGAAGCAAAGGGAATATGTAACTATCGTGGCAGATGAAGTTCTGTAGATTCAGCCTACCCTTATAGAAAGAAGGCGTGCCTTTATGTGTGAACGTTATTTAACTTTTCTTTTAGGTAGCTAGGAAAAATTGCAAGATTTAAGGAAGTGGTATAAGCGTACATTATTATAGGAAAACTCATAAAAAGCACGAAAGAAATCCGATTTTTACGACCCCATGAAAAGTTTTTTTTATATAAAATATTGATTTTGAAGCAATTTGGATTGATGAAATAACTTTTTTACGTCCAAATCCCTAATAAATATTATAAAATGTTAATGGCAGTTTGATTATTTGTTTGTCCTGGTTGGCAAGCTTGACATGAATAACTCATGACACGGTTTTCTGGCATAAATGGCTGATTTACATACAAAGGTCCAGTGGCTTACGGCTCACTCTTTGTCACCGAGAAGAGGCCTGTGTCCCAGGAGTGGGAACATTATAGGTTGATTTTCAGACTAGCCACGGTACTGGGTCAACGCCATTTGCATGGATCCAGTATCAGACATCATCATCATTATCCTACAGCAGTCCATTGTCCTACGTGTGAGTTTCTCGCATCACTGGATTCTAGAAGAGAATTGAAAATACTGGATCAATGTGAATCAGCCATCTTCTTGTACCAACCCACACTGGGCCCTCATGGTGGATTAGAAAGAGAGGGAAGCGAGGACGCCTGAGTACCAGCGCTTGGAACATTATAGGCTGTTTTTTTTTAAAGTGAATACTTAATTAGTTGCGTTGAGCACTTTTTGGGTGAACAAAAATCATGGAACTCGCGTCATCGTCACCGAACGCGTGAGCACACGGATGAGTCACACATTGATGTCTTTTGGAAAAATCCCTTTTTTTCATTAGGAAATTCTAATTCTTGTATCCCTTTCTTTCCCTTTGTATTTTTATCGTAAAAAATTGTGCTGTTACCTTTAATGGCTGAAGTCGATCTCTCTCGCTCGTTTATCATTTTTTATCGATAGTAATCTCCTGATTACTCCCAAGGACCCAATCTGAAATCCTGTACTGACGATAAAAAAATACAGACATAATTGTTGAAGTTTTCACTTCTGTCGACACTCCCGGAGTGCCACTGCTTTTTTATATGCTTGATCCTACTCAGGTCGATGGAATGTATGTGTAGCGGCATCTACACCGCCACATGCGAACTACATATCACACCAACGTCACGCAAAATCATGCAACGGGAAAGCAAAGGTTACCGCGCAAATGGCACGTATCCAACTTCCTGACGTCAATGGTCGGGCAGTAGTCCACCAGACGCAACACCCGTCCGGTCAGAGGATCCTCCCTTTACTATGGAGGATGAGTGAACTTTACACCCTGTTCCTTATACCTCTATATCCTACTCATATATGCATTTGTTTTAGATGACCCAAGCCACTTCCGACACCAAAGGCTTTTTCCAGATCCTTAAAAGTAGTATATGACTCTTTGGACATTCAAACAGGCTTTGTTCGCATCAAATATCTTATTTAATACAGCCTAAGCCTTTAAAACACAATTACTTATGTGAAATATTTGATGTAAAATAATAAATTAATTATTGTTATTAAGAACAATAAAGGGGAAAAGCAAATGATATTTATAAAATCGAGTTAAAGTAGCATTATCTACGGCAAATCCTCAGATTAATTTACTAGTGTTAGCCCTAAAGATGCAATAGCAGACAAAAGATTTGTGATAACTGTTGCCCCACATTGTACGAGATTGTCGCTCAAGATGCACTAATATAGGATTTTTCAAAACTCAAACACTGAGGCAAAGTTTATTTGCAAACAAAATGGCGGGCTAGAGGAAAAATAAAAACGTATAATAAAATATGGTATTGAATAAACGCCTGTGGTTTCGTCGTGGCTGGCTCCAATTAATTGAAAACAAACAAAGGTATTTCGATATTCTAATTTCCTTGTGGAATTACTTTAATTTTTCATGGCGGCAGATGCCATTTATTAATCGTGTTCTAAATTGAATATGGATTTGTGGTTATTGAAAATGTTTTTCCAAAAAATATTATACCTGTGTAGGTGGGCTGCACGGGAATAGTATTTATTTTATGATTATTTTCATCACGTTAATATCGAGGCGATCTTTAAGGGACAATTTGTTAATTTTGTAAAGATTTATTTAGAAGTTTAATATTTAAATTATTTAAAATAGGCGCAATCTAGTGTAATGTGAATAAAGAATCAACAACAGTAAAACTTTACAAAAGAAAACACACCAACAGTGTCAATACTTAAGAATCCGACCCAACACAATCCCATTACACACACATTAAGCGTAGACCGCTCGCTAACTGTAGCGTTATTGACGCGTGATATTTCTTGCTAATCCACCCTCACCTTGGTTATCTTTAGTAGTCGTCTTGCATTTTTAACCGACGAAAAAACGGAGGAAGTTCTCAAGTCGACACGTATTTTTTTTGGTATGTATGACCACGTCTAACATGTTACAGAATAGTCCGATTTTTTATGCTCTTTAAACTTTCAACCTTAACGACAACAAGCAAATAATTAAAATCGCTTAACATTATGATATATCGAAATGCTCGAGGGTGTATTCCAATTCGCGATAAGGTTCAAATTCGCTATTATTCAAGGGGGTTTTATATTGGTCACAGACTCAGAATCCAGTGTAACCCCCGTCACTTTTGTTGTTAACTGGTTACCCGACTTGAAGCAAAGAATCCTATCACTCGGTGCTTTTACTTCTCTCGTATCGACACGAACCGTGCTGTGCCGATTAACTATTCGGGAATCAACGAGGTGGCTAAATTATCTGTATTTTCAAATCACAACTTACCTACTGTATTCTTTTGGCAATTACAATTGCCAAAAGAAGAATACAGTAAGTTGTGATTAATAATGCGTAATGCGGGCTGTAGTGGTTCAGTATTAACGGACCTGATTTACGAGCTACAGGTCGTGGATTCGGACCCAGGCAAGCGCTTTTCTTTGTGTAATTTATATCATCACCACTGCTCTCAAAACGGTAGAAGAGAACATCGTGGGGAAAACGGCATGTCATAGAGTCAAAAATTCGAAGACATTCACCAACCAGAACTGGGTTCGCGTGGTGGAATACAGCATACTCCCTTTCACAGAGACGACGCCTGTGACCAGCACTGGGAATGTTATAGAGTGATTATGTTATTATGCTATGCATGCAATGACAATAACACGTCAAATTGAAAAAGGGTGTCCATTTGAATTCTCGGCCTGCAAAAATGAAGTAAAACCACTCGTAGAGGCTTTTATATTGGACCTAAGGCTGTGTTTGTTTGAACTAAGCCAGCATACAACTTTTCACCTAGGCCAAAGAACCTATTCAACTACACTTCCAAACTATATTCCTAAACTGCTATTAATAATCAGTACTTACGCCTCGTCGCGACTTAACAGGTAAATTACAACATGGCCGGGCAAAGTTACAGCTGTTGGCAATTAATAGTTGTGCCTGGCTCGTGTTCTAGGTACATAAGTTGCATTATTGCCTAAGGTTTATGTAAAGGAAGATCTTCCTGTAATAAAAGAGTGCCCATGGAGTGTATTTATTGCCTGCTTTTCTACAAAGGAACTGACTAACTAACAATTCAAAAGTGCCTGTAATTGGTTTAATTGAAATAAATGCTTTGAGATTGAATATTGCACTTGCTGTATTTTTTGTTATATTTAAAAATATAACAAAAATTACAGCAAGGAATTAGTAGCGTACATACTCAGCCTATAACGTTCCCAATGCTGGGACACAGGCTCCTCTCCGTGAGAGTGAGTGGGCCGTAATCCACCACGCGGGCCCAGTGTGGGTTGGTAGATGTCACATGTCTTCGAATTTTGTTTCTAGGACATGCCAGTTTCCTCACAATGTTTTTCCTTCACCGTTTTGAGAGCAGCAGTGATGAAATTATTTACACAAAGTAATGCGCCTGACTGGGTTCGAACTCACGACCCACAACTCGTAAGTCGCGGCCGTTACCACTGGGTCACCACTGCTCTCTTTCTCGCTCTCTCTCTCTCGCTTCTCTTATAGGCCTCTCATAATCGTGGACAACAAAGTTTCTGCAGGTAAGTTAAAAAAAACATACTAATCTATTTTTCTTTTCGTCTTAACTTCTCCCGCTCTGGATGGAGCGGAAAGGCATGTCAGACTTTTACTGACTAAAACCCTGCCCGTTTCACAAGCCACCCGGAAACTTAGTGCCTTGTGAAGCTAATAGATGGCGCTGAGTGTATCACTTGAGCAAACAAAATGCTCGCATTGATTATTTACATTGTTCTGAACTTGAGAGTGCCAGTCGATTGTCTGTCTGTTCATATAGATATCACTTAGGTATTTGCCATTTTTGCAAGTGTGACATTTGGTTTAGTAAAAATCTTTTCAAGGTACCGTTCTATGTTGTTTTCAAAATCACATGGGCATACCGCGAAACTGTAGATAAACATATCTAATCTTCTTCTTTGTGTAGCTGGAACGACTGTTTTAATAGAAAAAAAATGACACAAAACTACGTCACTTCCACGGCGTCATCGGTGGCAGCGCAGAGGTCACCTTGGCTGCATGTTTTAAGGCACTAAGGGCAAGATATGGAGCATAGCTTGTGACTCAGCTTCAAATCTACAACCTGCTTTCGTTCCGTCGGTAGGTAGCCCCAATTTACGGGTTGTGTTATTTATTTATTTAATAATAAATAAAATCCATTATAAATGGATTTAGTTTATATATTTTTTATTTTATTTACAAGCTTCGTCTTACACAATCGCCCTTGGGTTCAGAGACTGTTCAGGGTTTGCCAAGTGGACTACGGTACACCCTGGAGAAAGATGCTAGTTTTGTGGTAAATAGTGAGTAGGTGGGGGAAGGGTATTCCCTCTCACGGAGGCGGCCTATGTCCTAGCAATGGATACAATAAAGGCTGGTGCATGCATGTGTAAACTAACAAGGATAACATTAACACACATTGTGAAAAAACTCGCAAACGTTCGGAGCAAGCAAAATTGCAATCACGGTCGTGTCTTCTGGAATCGCTTTCACACTGCGACTTGGTAGCAAAAGACATCCGCAGCAACAAACTAATGGGTGGTGTCACAGTTCTGTTTAGTGTCGATTTCCGGCAAACACTACATGTGGTGAGGCAAGGAACTAGGACTGATGAGGTGAAAGCTACGTTGAATAGGGCGACTGGACGCAAGTTTATAGACTGCGCTTGACCATCTACAGGTGAGTTCTTTCGTAGGTGAACCTACCAGAGGCTCTTGGTAGAATAGTTCTGATTTTAGAAGATCAGATACGTCTGGTGTACTTCTATTTCTTGGGTGTGTGAACAGGCCAATTTAACGTCCAAAAATGATCAAGCTACAGCGAATAACCACAGTATTCTCTAGCAAATTGAAGGCCAATGGCCATAAGACCATTGGGCGGGTGTCGACGTCAGGACACGCTGCTTCTCACACGGACTCCTATATTATAACCATAACTACAAACATAGTATACAGGAAAGTTTAAAAAATTGTGGTTGTATTTTTTAGTAAATTGTTGTGACTTACGACTTCCACGCGAACGAAGTCGCGGGCAAAAGCTAGTTACGAATAAGTTTTTATTTTTACTGAACAAGTGTTATTTTAAAAAAAATCAATAGATATTAAATGTTTTTCTTTCTTTTTGGAAATCAAATTTTATTAATTTCTCAAATGTATTGCAAACTATAGCTTTGTATAATTTAAAAGCATTTTGTTTAAATTTTATGGATGTGATACCATGCATCCGTTTAATATGTTATTTTGATGTACAGTGACTTGAAAAAGCATGGCAGTTGATAGTGTGTCATGCTCACTTAAATGTCTCACTGATGGTAGTACTTGTGTTGGATCATTCGGTTCCCTACAAAATGGTTGAGCTGTATGGTGCTGATCCACGCGTCAAGTTCGTGAACGGGCGCCGTCCGTTGAGACTGGTCATCTCCTAACTTCCATGGCTTATTTTTAATCTTATATTTAGAATTGTTTTTTTTTTTTACATTGTTCTCACTTATAGAAGCAACAAGAATAATGTTCCTAAGATTTTGTAATATCTAACATGACTTAAAAGAGTGTCCTTGGAGTTTCTTGCCCGTTCTTCTCCATTGAGATCTATGTTTTGGCATGGGCAACTAGCTTCAACTTTCCAACTAATCGACTTTTTGACAATTCAAAGGTGCCTTTAAATAGTTTAATGTAATGAAATGTTTGTTTATAATATTACTTTACATTAATTCAAATAATTATTTCATGAACACAAAACAAATCTAATAATATGTACAGGTATATAAAAAAGAAAATAATCTTATGGCATCAAATAATACGTCCGCATCGTTGTCAATGGGAAGAGTACCCAAAAGGCTGGCAGCATTGCCACGTTGTATGGCAATGCTGATTCTTTGGCCGAATGGTTTAATTGAAATAAATGCTTTGAGTTTGAGTTTAACGTCTGATATTTCAACTGCCAGTCAGCCGAGTGTATTATCCTAACCCAAAATGTCAGTTCCATTTAGTTCCGAGTTTACCAACTGGGATCGTTCAAGTTTCATACATCGGGCCGCGTGAAGTTGAACATGTACCTACTACTCGGAGTTTAAGCCCGGACTTTGGCTTGGGGCGCGTTTATATGGCGCCTGTTTTAAGTAGAGTATTATATTTTCAACTACGGTTAAAAAAATGTATGTATTACACAATTTTTTTCACAACTAATAAGTTTTTGGAGGAATTTTTAAGTTGTAGACGATGAGAATCTGACATGTGGTAGAAATTTATAACATGCTTATCACGCGAAATAAGATTGAATTCTTGGTCAAGTCAACTTCTATAACATATACATTTCTATTCACAGAAAGTGTTACTCATAATCTATATACTTACTACAATTCATATAATTGAAGTTTGTGTGTGTGTTTGTAATATTAAAATAACAGCTTTTCACTAAATGCATTTGAAAGTTATATACGATAGGTACCTACTTATAACAAAAACCCATTTTTTTTTTCTCTGTCTGTTTGTTTCTGTGACATGGCTGGACCGATTTTGGTTGTACTCACTGGCAGATAGCAGATTTTCTATACTTTAACAGTAACATACTTTGTGTTCCGGTAACACCTTCCAGTTGTATAATTTCAAACATCCACGTGGGCGAAGCCGGGGGCAGAATTTAGTAGGCTTCCTACTACTATATACAGGGGTTTTTTTGTGTTTGAGGCTGGGAAGTCATCAAATAACTTCTCCTGCTCTGGGTGGAGCAGGAGGGCGTGTCAGACTTTTACTGACTAAAACCCACCCGTGTTCCCTCAGTTGCCTGTGTGCTAGGGGCGACGGTATCTCTTTCGAACAACCCCCACCCCTGGCAGGCATCGGCCCTTGCGGACCCCACCAGTTGGGCGCACCAGGACACATGGCACGCCGTGTCCACCCCAGGGACCAAAGGCCAAAGCCCTGACGAGCCCATGGCCCCACCTTGGGGTTCCTCTTTGCTTCACCGTGGGAGCGGACCACGGCTACTGAGCACCCCCCGCAACGACAATGCGGAACCCACTGTGGGGGACTATATACAGGTTGTGGCGTAAATAATAGATAACCCTAAAACTGTCAATTGGCCAGATTATCATCTATCATTTACCCACTGATATCGCCATATGCCCGCGGGATAAAAGAACTCAACATCAAACTCATTTAGACATACTCACCAATTTAGCATATATACAAAAGGAAGTTGTGAACTTTATAGCAACTTGAACAAGATTGCCAGTGCTATTTCGGCAAACGATTCAAAGTCTTAAATCACTCTAATAGGTAGCTACCTATTAGAGTGATTTAAGACTTTGAATCGTTTGCCGAAATAGCACTGGCAATCTAATGAATTTTTATTTACTTATAAAGAGACTTGAACACAGCTGTGTTCAAGTCTCTTTATAAATAAAAATTATAAAGTAAACACTGTCGCGGTATAAACAAACCCTTACTTTAGTCTTCGTAGGCCAACACTGACACCGGTAGAAGTTATATTAACAGTGTTATTGAGACAAATTTGAAGTCTCTGAGTTTGTACACAGCTGTGTTCAAGTCTCTTTATAAATAAAAATTATAAAGTAAACACTGTCGCGGTATAAACAAACCCTTAGTTTAGTCTTCGTAGGCCAACACTGACACCGGTAGAAGTTATATTAACAGTGTTATTGAGACAAATTTGAAGTCTCTGAGTTTGTACACAGCTGTGTTCAAGTCTCTTTATAAATAAAAATTATAAAGTAAACACTGTCGCGGTATAAACAAACCCTTAGTTTAGTCTTCGTAGGCCAACACTGACACCGGTAGAAGTTATATTAACAGTGTTATTGAGACAAATTTGAAGTCTCTGAGTTTGTAAGTTAGTTCACTTGATTGCTGCGGGTTTTTGGTATAAGTACTGTTGGAAACCTGGAACTCTCTAAGTCTGTCGACGAAGTTAAGAGCCTGTCTGAAAGTAGTTGAGCCATCAAAACTAGTGTCAAATCGTGATGTCGTTTATTCTTAGTTCGGGCCGGAATAATCATATCTCCGTAAGTGAAACGAAGTAGGAAACGCCCGTAACTTCGGCCGAAACTACGGATTACGTGCTTAGTAGATATCTCTGTTTGAGATATTGACTGCATTAATTGGTTCTATGTTAGAAGGGCGAGAACCAAGAAAATAAAAAAGATATGCTAAGTTGGAACATATGGTGGTGATAAGTATTAAGTAATTATGGTGGTAAAATGCATAGAGAACGCTGCTGCCCATTCTCTAGTAAGTCCCTTAGTCGCCTCCTACGACACGGGAAGAGATGGGATGGTGCTATTCTTTATGTCCGGTACCACACAGAAGTATGATTCATACAATGACAAATAAATTGATTAACGATTTTATCACTCTTTTAGGAACGAGCAAAATAACCATGGGCAAAAACGACCCTTGTTATTTACAAAATATTAAACACATAATTAGAGACCTAAATAAACATAAGAATTTGTGTACAAAACACATTCCGGTCCTATCATAAAGACAACCTGAGGCCATCATTATAGGATCCCAATTATTGAATCACTCGACTTTCAACAACAGTCGACATTTTGAGTGATTCGTTTCGTTTGTAGTCTTCAAATTCGATATCGAAGGGAAAGTTCCTAAGTTTGTCGTAGTGCCTTTGACAAGGATTACAAGGTCACTGACAATTAATTTCCTGGAGTTTTCGATCTCTTTAACAAAGATCAAACGACAGATTTTCGTATTTTTGTTTTGTTCTATACATTTGAAAACTTACATCACACGCTCTAGTCGCGTTCTTAGAGCAAGATTATTTGAAATTCACGAGTAACATAAAACTTTACACAGTATTGAGTATGACAGTTAACCAAACTCACATGTGGAAAGTTACTCGACAAGAAATTCTCGCACGTTCGTGCATGTATGTTCGAGCGATTCAATAATTGACCTCTAATGTGTATTTAAAGTACGATAGTCATAAACACAAAATTTATTCGGGACTTAATGAGTGCCTACGTTTCAATTACAACCCATTGCAAGGCTTGAACGAGCTTAATAAGTAATTTTATTAGGAGTACCAACTGTAATTAAAAGTACTGAGGCGTTCAGGGCTAAGGTTTCGACCTATTTTACATACGACCTATGAGCTAATTTTGACATGTTAATAAAGATGTAGCTTATTTGAGAATATACTCAAATTCAAAGAAAATAGACTTAGTTTGTTGTGTTCTTCAAATAGTAATTTAGAAGTCTCATTTACATCAATTATGTATGTAGTCTGATACAAGTTCTTTGCGAATCTTTTCTAACCTTAATTGTAAAAGACATGCAATGAAATTTATTTCCAAAAGTCGTCAAATTGCTTATACGTTACATGACTAATCCGTGTTTCTACTGAAAGCATCGTGAGGGTGTCTGAAGAGGTTATTCAGTCTCCCTCCATGGCAATACACACATAGCCTACACTGGTACCTTTTACGGAAGATGCCAGAAAAACAGCTACTAATAGTCGATATTAGAAGATGTATAAGTTATATAAATAAAAAGAAAAGTCCTGACTGACTGACTGACTCATCAACGCCCAGCCCAAACCCTTGGACCTAGAAAGCTGAAATTTTGCACAGAAGTTCCCTTTATAATGTAGACGAGGAAAAAGGAAGGATTTTTCGAAATTCAACAACTAAGGGAGTTAAATAGGGGATGAAAGTTCCCCGCGGGCGAAGCCGCTGGCAAAAGCTAGTGTCAAATAATGACGAGAATATGTCAGACATTGTAAAAAATAAAAACAATTAAAATTAACATTGTAATTTGGGAGCAGTTAATAGAGTTTCACATACTTATGCTGTTAATGAGGTAACAGAGAAGCCACATATGCAGAAGGAATGAATGCCAAACTTCCCTATCTTCAACGTAGTCTTTTATCTTATAATATGCTTTTTTGATAAGGACACGTTTGATGTGAGTTTTAAACTTTCCATCGTTAAGTTCTGTAACCGACTTAGGCAACTTGATAAAGAAGCGGATACTGTTTATTAGAAATGACTTGTGTAGCTGCACCTACGTTATGTATATATGCATCCATTCATCATGCGCGCGCGCCGGTGGCTGGTGTAATACTGTCGACCCAGGCCCGGCGCAAGCTTTTATATGTGAGCCATAATGCGAACATTTTCGTCTTACCGACATATGATTTGTTTATTTTATTATAATATGCATGTAGGTAGCCTTAAATAATATTGTAAATATTTTTGTATATAATAGGTGTAGTTTGGCAATATATTCATTCTAATCTCAACCGTCTTTGACTTCACACACTACCAGGGACTCCTACCTCAACAGTGGTGACCCCGACGTGATTACAAAGCTACAATGACATCCAACGTAGATTTGAAGAAAGACGAGCAAGAAGTGTCCGGTGTGTCAGCTACTCTTCGCATTCCACCGATCTGGCGCGACAGACTGCGGTTATGGTTCGCGCAGTTCGAAGCCATCGTTTCTCCACACAAGAAGGGAGACAAGGCAATGTACGAGCTCGTCATTGGCCAGCTGGAACGCCAGGATATCGACGAAATAGCCGACATAATCCTCCGACCACCAGAAACTGACAAATACGAAACGTTGAAGAAACGATTACTGCAGGTTTACGAAGAATCCGAACAAAGACAAGTTCAGCGATTGTTGTCTGAAATGGAACTAGGTGATATGAAGCCGTCACAATTATTGCGGCGCATGAAAAACCTCGCTGGTGACAACATATCTGACTCGGCGCTACGTATCATGTGGACGAACCACCTACCACAGTCAGTGAAGTTTTCTGATACGCAGCAGCGATACAGTACATTCGATAGAGAGTTGTTGGCAATCTATATGGCTGTGAAATATTTCCGCAACATATTCGAAGGACGTGAACTCATAATCTACACCGATCATAAACCGCTCACATACGCCATTCACAAACCACCGTCAGCTAGCGACACGCAGCGGCGAACACGGCAACTACTGTTTATCAGCGAGTTCACAACAGATATTCGGCATATTAGCGGAACAGATAACGTAGTGGCGGATGCCCTTTCGCGAGTTGAGACAATCGACGTACCAACTCCAATCGACTACGTACAGCTAGCTACAACGCAAGAGCGAGACGACACGATACCAACACTTATCAAACAAACCAACATTCAACTAAAGAAAATCACGGTTCCCGGAACAATCAAGCCAATATACTGCGAAACATCGACAGGAAGCTTACGACCGTATTTGCCAAATGACTATCGTTGCATCGCTTTCAAGGCCGTGCACAACTCTAATCATCCCGGCATAAGAACGACGCGGAAAATGATTCAAGATCGGTATTTCTGGCCATCAATGAACGTCGACATTGGCAACTGGGCAAGACAATGTACAGCGTGTCAACAATCAAAAGTACAACGTCACACGCGCAGCGACATCGAAACGTTCCCGATCTGCGAAAGATTCCAACATATACATATAGACATCGTTGGTCCGCTACCTACGTCAGCACACGGACACCGGTACCTGCTAACAATCATCGACCGCGCCACACGCTGGCCCGAAGCTATCCCAATGCAAGACATGACGTCAGAAACTATAGCAAATAACGTCTATGAAACATGGATATGCCGTTTCGGTTGTCCAACCACAATCACGACAGATCAAGGACGACAGTTTGAGAGTCAGCTGTTTCACGAACTCGCAAAACTATTGGGCGCTGAGAAAACCCGTACTACTGCCTACCACCCGCAGAGTAATGGAATCGTCGAACGTTGGCATCGATCACTAAAAGCGGCACTCAGTGCAAGACTCGCGGACAACAACAAGTGGCTGAATGAACTACCTACAGTGCTCATGGGACTTCGTGCTGTAGCCCGGACCGATACCCATACAAGCCCGGCTCAACTAACATATGGACAAGCACTACGTCTACCCGGCGACTTCATATCACCATCTACGAGCAACACAAGAATGAGTCACGACTGTGCGGAACAATTACATCGAATTATCACTCAACTTACGCCATCGTATGTGCCGCATAGCAACAAGCGCAGTATGTTCGTGCATAAAGATCTGCAAACATGCAACTCAGTGTTTCTACGAATAGACACCATCCGCAAGTCACTGCAACGACCGTACGAAGGGCCTTACCTTGTCTTGGAAAGAAACGACAAGTACTTCAAGATACAGATGCCCGGCAGAACTGCAAACGTCTCCATTGACCGCCTTAAACCTGCGTACACAATCAACACAGACAGCGAACATCGCACCGCGAACATAACTTCAAGCTCAACATCATCTTCGACTACAGACCCTAAGACATCAGTGAATGATGAGCGGAGAACCAGATCCGGAAGGCTCGTGAAGATGCCCGTACGCTTCGCTTAAGGGGGAGTCCTGTAGCTGCACCTACGTTATGTATATATGCATCCATTCATCATGCGCGCGCGCCGGTGGCTGGTGTAATACTGTCGACCCAGGCCCGGCGCAAGCTTTTATATGTGAGCCATAATGCGAACATTTTCGTCTTACCGACATATGATTTGTTTATTTTATTATAATATGCATGTAGGTAGCCTTAAATAATATTGTAAATATTTTTGTATATAATAGGTGTAGTTTGGCAATATATTCATTCTAATCTCAACCGTCTTTGACTTCACACACTACCAGGGACTCCTACCTCAACAACTTGCTACTTTTAGTTAATCTAAATTTTGGAATAACAACTTCATCTATACTATGTGTATTTAAATCGCATCTTTTTTTGAAAAGACCTAAGTTTTTGCGAACATACAAGATAGTTTCTAGGATATAAAGAGAAGGCAGAGTTAGTATATCAATTTCTTTGAATTTGTAATCCAGCATGGATGCATGGATGGAGAACGGATTGCGCACAGATAAAACATGAGTATTATGTTCTATCTGTGTGCTAAATTTCATCTAAATTCATTTAGCCGTTTTAGTGTGAAAGCCTCATACGAAGACAGATAAACTTACTTTCACATTTCTAATAGTAGTTAGGAAGTTAGAATTGCAACCTGTAAGGCCGACCCATTTTAGGTAGTGTAAGGTTACGTTAGATGTATCAGCTCCAAATTTGGACTCTCTGCTTCCTATTTATAACAACTAACATCTAATGCTGTAAAATCAGTACAAAGTGAAAAATAACTTAATGTCGGAAGTTAGTGACTGGTGACAGGAAAATTAAAACATATCCAAAGTCACCAACTTCCGAAATTAAAGTTATTTTTCAATTTTCAATTCGTCGGAACCTTTTTTTTTATACTAAAAGAATTACGGAGCAAAAAATATTCAAAAATCAAAATTTTGCAATGTATGGCTGAAAAGAACTTGATGAGAAAGTTATCCTTTTTATTCATGGCTATTTTCGTAGTATTCCAATACCTTTTTGTTGAAACATAATTAATATAAACCCAGATTTTTTTTCTTAATGCCAGTTAAGTAACCACATGGATTAGGTTACCCTAAATAGTCAGTTCCACTATCATCTTAGCCAAAACTTTATTGCAACCTGAATCCCTATCGTTTGTAGCGGCACTACAGAAAAATACTTCGCAACAATATGTAGAAATACAAAAAGAGAAGTGGCGCCATCTACAACGCCCCAGGCGAACTACGCAAAGACGCACGTCATAGAAAGCCTAGATCGCGCAGTTAAAGTTTACCGCGCGATTTGGATAGGTACAACATCCCGACATCAACCGTCGGGCAGTTGCCCACCAGACAAAACACCCGTCTGGTCGGAGGATCCTCCCTTCACCAATAGAGTATGAGCGAACTTTACACCCTGTTCCTCATATAGAGACGTAACGTATAGAGATACGTTCATATACGAATCCTGCAGGCTTTCGCATCGAAAAATTACACATTTTGATAACCTGATATGCCTTGCGCCGTCAACAAACAGCTGTCCGAAGAATAGCGGTCGACAAGATTTCCGGGTTCTGGTTTTGTACATAGCCATCATAGAACTTCTACGATCACATTAATTGAAGTTCGATTCGGTACGGAAACGTATCGAATGATTGTGAATAGCTATGCATGTCCGAAAAAAGAAGAAGGGGTTTGCTAGACGTGCTATAGATACGAGAAGTTCCAAATCCTTACCCTTTTACTAATAAACATGGAATAAAGTTATACCAGGAATAACCATACATTTTCATAGGTTTAAACTTGGGATAACTTTATTCCGTGTTTATTAGTGAGAGGGTTAATGTCAACACAGTGGTAACCATGCCAACAGCAGATTCAAAAACGCGGGGTTTTGACAAATAAACGAATTGGGTACAACAATAATGAAAACGCAAACATTTTAAGCTTGAAAATGATTTTCGTCACGGATCGCTGCCGCCGCAAAAACTGACGAACCAAATAAAAAAGTGTTAGGTTCACCGCAAATGTAACTGAAGTTTTAATAAATTCAAGCCAGCTCACTGAGTACGGGCCTAACAGATAGGCAACAGTGAATTTTTCTGACGTATCGATTTTACGCCCAAGTTGGAACTAAACCGTGTCGCTAAATAAAATCAAATATCGTCTGTTTGGTTAACTATGTTCGAGTGAAGACACTACTTTATGGATTCGCAAATTAAAAATGTTGGGTTTAGTAATATACTTCAAACAATTATTGTAGAACAAATCTGATATATTAATCGATTTTTTTTATATTAATAGTTTAAATAGGATTATGCGTTTATATTTGAAACATTTATTCTTCTTATTTCTTGCACTTACCACTGTTTATCTCTGCATCACCCAAAAATTGACTGATAGAATTTTCTACCAGCCAACCTTTGAGGTGATGCCTATGGCATTATGTCCACATTTGTGTGGATAAGATACGTATTAAATAAATAAATAAACAAATCAGAAAACTTGTAAACAAATATCAAACTACAGAGTGTGATCCCTCAGTTTTCACAGAAAATCAGTTTTTCAATATCGTCAGTTTGGTTGACTGAGTTTTGGCGGATTTCTTTTTATGAACGACTGTTACCGGCTTACTGTAGGCGCATGTCACGGCCGTCTGTCAGCGTCTATGTTCCCATCCACATTTCTGTATAATCCTTCAGCCTTCTAAGAAGGAGCATGTTCTGGGCTCGCTTGTTTCATAGACCTCATCCATTTCTCTTCATGAGGTCCAGTGCAAGCCCATTTCGCAATAAAAAAAATTATAACACTTACATTTTCATCACATTGAAGACTTATTATTTTAAGATTATTTAAAGGGACACTTTGACAGTTAAGCTTAAGCATAATCAGCCAATAACGTTCCCAGTGCTGGACACAGGCCTCCTGTCTGAGAGAGGGAGAGGGCCGTCAATCAAGTGCGGGCATATGTCGCATATCTTCCAATTTTTGGTTCTATGACATGCCAGTTTCCTCAAAATGTTTTCCTTTACCGTTTTGAGAGCAGTGCTGATGAAATAATTTACACCAAGTAAAGCGCCAGACCGGTTTTGAACCTACGACCTACATCCCGTAAGTCAAGGCTATTACCACGGAACCACCTCTGTTCTCGACAGTTAAGGAAAATGAAAAGGTTGGTATGTTAGATAGGTTAAAACTCAACAGCGATGTGAGTTTTATTAAAGCTTAGTTTGGTTTTTACATTTTCATTTCAATTACTGTTTTTAGGTTAAAGAAGAAAGAAAGAAAAATAGATTTATTTGTCACAGAAACACGTGCATACAAAAAAATTAGATCACATTAAAAAAAAGAACATGATAACAACACAAATATTTATAGGTACCTAGGTTTATTTTTTTGTAAAATAAATACATAAAGCCATTTCGCCAATTTACATGAAAATTTCAAATTGAACTAGAAATATTTTGTTAATACGCCACAAATGACTGTCGTAGTTAAATCAAACAATATTAAATTACCGCCATTTTGGGAGCGATGCGAATCAAATAGCTACGAACTATTAATTATACTAATAATTTAGTGATATAAATGAGTTTCATTTGAAATTGGTTATCGTATTATGTGGTGGTTTTAAATGAACAAAATCGTAAAATCAACATGATTAATTTATTCTATACATTATTAACAAACGTGTAAATGTAATACTCTTGCTGAACAAAGAAGGAAAACTTTGTGAGGACGTTTAAAACGTTTCTGAAATTGCTTATGTATCTAGAATTAGCAAACATGGCTACTTTGATTAACTGAGAAAAAGCGTAATAGTAGATGGTTGAACTTTATTGTTCTAGAGATTAACTAACAGGTACTAACAATTCATCATCACAATCATCTGCCTAGCCTTAAGTTGGGATCAACTACCAGTCTAACCAACTTCAGCTGAATATCAATATTTTACATAGAGCGACTGCCTATCTGACCTCCACTACACAGTTACTGGGAGTGCCATGCAGTCCATAAATACAGAAAGACACTGCCTACCCTATCTAAATCAGATAACTATGTAAAACTAATATTATTTTATCAATAAACAAAAAATCTTTATTCATAAATCAGCTCCACCTGTCGAGCGTCGGTCGTATCATTAGTATCATCCATACAATACCCATTCGTTCGTACAATTTGACGCAACTTCGCATTGCGATGCACTAGCGCCGCTGAGTGGCCCGGGAGAGACACGAACTATTCGCGTCTTACAGTTTATATGTGTGTTTCGTGGTCATGCAGATTGATTGTGTGTGCGTTCCTATACATACGTGGCACACGATGTAACAATTTACGCACACAACTGTACAGGGTAGTCACTGGCTTTTGACACGACGAATTACGAAACTTACCGAAGTTTTCCGAACAAAGTTGGTTGTGCGACTATTTTTAAAAGTAGCATTGTTTCATTGAATTGTCACTACATAAACTACCATTACTTTTTTGTCGTATTAGTTTTATATTCCGATTTCCGACGCCATTTTTTATTTCGATTTATTTGTTTTGGTTGTGAGCTATGATTATATGTATTTAAGGTTTTAACGTTGATAATAGTGTGAAAAATAGACAATATTCACTGTGAAAGTTGTTTAGGTGGTGTGTATAGAGAAAAGAAAAAATGATGCAATCATCTAAACTATCTTTCGGTTAATATAAAAACAAAACCTGTGATCGTGAAAAGTATTTGTACACCGGATTTACAATTATTAAAACTAAAGGTAAAGTCAATTGTAAATTCAATACAAAACAATATGATTCATTTAATTGCCTCACAAGTTGCATGCTATGTAGGTAGGTACTGTTTTTTTTGGCCTTTTTAAAATTTGTGCCTACCCTGTCTAAAAACTCTGTGCACGCCACTGGTTACTGGTAACTAGATACCCGTTGGTAAGACTGGTAGTCAGACTTTCAGGCTTCCAACTACCTATAACGACTGTCAAAGGTCTACAAATGACAATTAGAAGAGCTATAACCAAACATTTACTGAAAATAATGGTCAACTTTTTTAGCCAGCCATTTTTAAAAATTATTCTTTCCCAAAAAGTTGTATATGGCCATGAGAAAACCGGATTACATGCAAAATCTATCCAATATTTAGTAAGGCGTGTATTAACCAGATTTAACCAGTTTATCATAGCAAGCAACCTCCCGATATTTTGTTGTTCCCCCGGTTTTGACTGCATAATGAAAGCGAATTTCAATATTTTAATATTTATAAGCAATTCGTTTGTTATTGGGCTGGTTGCTCGGTTATTTTTTTAAACACGTCAGTTTTTAAGGAAAATCTGTGAATCTCGGGCTTTTATTTGCATTTGAAATATTTTTTGGGAACGAATCACAAAAGGGCCACTATCCTAAAAGCAAACAATGGCGGTGAGGCGTCCAGCCCCGAACTTAAACAAATTAAATGGCATTGATGACACGTGTTCTGCGTAGCTAGGGTTTATTCTAGAATATTTATTGTAGGTAACAGAATTGTCATTTGCTTTCGGGAAAATTATAAATGGCGATTAAACACGTGTACGGCAGGAAGTAAGCGTGCAAAGCCTCGCTACGCGCTGTGCTACGGCGTAGCAAGAACTGCTACGAAAACTTTGTGTAAATTTAAGAAAATAATCATTAGTTAGACTCAAAACTGATTTTTTGCGTCTAATCATCGAGCTTTTAAGTAACCAACAATGTATGAAATACGTGTACGTTATCGTGGACGGAAATTTAAGAGCATCTTTTTAAATTTCCATTTTCTTCTGCGAAGCAATAATGCTCGCGAAGAGGGAGGCGGCGCACGTGAGGGAGAGGCAGTATGTGCGCTCTCATGGCCTTAGTCGCCGCGGGAGACGCCCTGGGCGTCGTGAATCCCAGGCTGATTCCCGGCCACCGTAGGCGCGGGCTTGCGGACGGCGAGTAGCTCGCTGTCCGGTAAGGACCAAGCCCGGGTCGACGGCGCGTTGTGTTCCACGCGCGCCTCAAAGAGATGTCAGCACCAGCTGGTGGGGTCTGCAAGGGCCGATGCGTGCCAAGGGTGCGGGTTGTTCGAAAGAGATACCGTGACCGCAGGCACACAGGCAACTGAAGGAACACGGGTGGGTTTTAGTCAGTCAAAGTCTGACACGCCCTCGCCCTCCTGCTCTACCCAGAGCGGGAGAAGTTATTTGATGATTGCCCACCCAAGAAATAAAAATAAAGGTTAGAAATTATAAAAGCGCAGAATAATAACAAAGTAAATTCACGAAATATACTAAATCCTCTCTTAAAACACGCTTAATGGTGGAGTATCATAAATAGTCTAAAACATTCCGCTGAGACACAATGGGTCACATGTTCTCTACGTTCTGGTTCTAAGACATGCCGGCTTCCTCACGAGCTTCTCCTTCACCATTTTGAGAGCAGTGGTGATGAAGTAATTCACAGAAAGTAAACCGCCTATCTGGGTTCGGAACTATGACCAACAACTCGTAAGTCGTAGCCATTCCCGATGGCCACCATTACTCTCCAATGATGTAAACAATCCTCAATCCATTAACATTTCCAAGTCATGAACAACATTTAAAACAACAAAACCTTACATTGTAAACATGACGACACATAAATCATATTTAGAGTTACGCTCCAGTGTGTAATAGGCTTAATTTACTCATGTTATTCAATTTATAGCCCCCCTTGTGTTATGGCCCAGTTGACGACTGAAACCACCCTGTGGGGGGCGATACAATATGTTTATGCTACGTCGCATGGATGCATGTAACTACCTAAAAATACCTCTGATTTCTCTACATTTTTGACAACTTTTTGACATTGATTGTTGCTGAGATGAGATTACATAAACTAACTGTGTGCCAAATTTATTCCAAATCCGTTCAGCTGTTTTTGCATGATTGAGTAACGAACATCCAAACATCTTCACAAACTTTCACATTTATAATGTTATACTATGTGTTTCCGCCCGCGGCTTCGCCCGCGTGGGAGTCGGATATTATCCCACGGGAACGTACTACCGGGATGAAAACTATTTTATGTGTTAATTTAGGTTACAATCTATTTGTGTGCCAAATTTCATCCAAATCTTTTCAGCCGTTTTTGCGTGATTGAGTAACTAACATCCAAACATCTTCACAAACTTTCACATTTATAATATTAGTAGGAAGTCAATTGTTTGAATTGTATTGAAGTGTCAAAATGAAAGCCATACCTACAGTTAATACTCGTACACGTTGCACGTCAGCTGTAATGTTTTGTTTGGTTTATACCGTAATCTAAAGCGCATATTGCAACGTCTAAACAAAAATCGTACACTCACTACCTGGCTGACAATAAAGATAGGTAACGAAACAAAATAGCCCAAACCCCATGACACCCACATACCGTTACCTAAGTACATTCCCCCTTTAATGGAGACGTAGCCCATTCAGCATTGAATTGTGCGTATGTAATTGAACGAAGCCCTTGTTAGAACGAATGTGTGTTAATTAAAGAGCATCCTTGTTTATACAAACACTCTATGTACTTTGGTATGTGATTAGTCGAGGTTTTGGGTTCCGATTCTAATCTGTCACTATGGGGCAGTCGGCAGGGGTAGCGAACTAATGGCATGCGGCTAGAATTTGTGGGTACGAGGTAAGACATTGAGGCAGTTGATCTTAATTAATATTATAACCCATTTTGTATGGTGATTTGGGACATAAAAAACGACAACTATTTTTCACTTTTTAGTTATGGTACCTACCCCACACTAATTCGAAATTTCATCATCCTTGGGGTATTCACAAAGTCAATTAAATCAAAACAATGCATATTTATGCGATAGCAGCAATCGGGGTTGATTTGCTGTCATATTTTAAAAGTTCCGTTGTCTGTCTCTGAAACTCATCATCAGATGAGACAATCAAATGAGACAATTTGGGAATAAACTGTTTTCGAACAAAAAAATAATTTTGCAAATCCGTCTATTTACAGGAAAAGTTTTTATCCAGTGCGCAAACTGTAACCATGAATTCAGCATATCATTCGAGACCCCCAGCGCAGAAATTTTTCGTCGGTTATACAAAAAAAAATAGCTGTCCCATACATTTTGACCGCGTAGATATTGTATTTTCTATGAAACAGATGATTTTTTTTTGCAAAACCTGCGAAAAATTTCTTCGCCGGGGGGTCTAGAATGGTATGCTGAATTCGTGATTAAAGTTTGCGTACTGAATAAAAACTTTTCCTGTATGACGGAGTTGAGCCCGAACATACATAAAAATATATAAACATACGGAGTTGAGAACCTCCTCCTTTTTGAAGTCGGTTTAAAAAAAAGTCTAGCTAGGCTAAGAACGTATTACATTTCATTTGAATGGTAAATAATAGAAACATTATGTTTCAAACCATTATTTGATGCCCAGTGAGCTTTACTTTATATACTAGTACATACTGTTTAATTATTTATTTTAAGACTGTAATGACTTGGATATTAATTATAAAATAAACTATTCAAATATGAATTTTTAAAGGCGTCCCAGAATGGGTGCTCTCCTTTGAAAGTTTGTGATTTAAAGAATTATATATTTTGTTCATAGATATAATTACCTATTTCATTTGTTTTCCAGTGATGATGTTATAAAAACACAATAGGTAGATGTTGTTACTTTGGGAACGACGAAAAGATTAGCTATCGTAATACGAGTAATATGGTTCCTGAAATACAGGTACTGCAACCGGAGCCAGGATCCCATATTTTTCTGTAACCAATTTTTATGGCAATAAAGATTTCTTAAATCATTATTATAAAAAAAAAAAACTAAATAAGAAGGAAAGTTTATCAAGGTCAAAAATCTATCAGGCCAGCCCAACTGTGCTGGCTTTGGCTTCCAGTGTTACTGAATGCAGCTGAATACCCAATATTTTACCAGTGTATCCATAACGACTGCCAAAGATCTATTATTATATTTTTTTCACTTCTAATACTCTAAAAAGACACCAATATAGCCCTACGAAGCGGGACTAAAGTGACCACTTTAGTCCATAAGGAGTAAAACGTAATTCGTTTTTTAATTTCATTCATGTGACATAGACAAACTCAAACAGCCAGTAAATATACTATTATCTGTGGAGTGTGGACCATCTTCATTGCGAAAATGTTGAGAGTTTTAGTTCCATGGTTTTTGCCAAGGTGGCGCCATGTGTTTTAAATTGTTAATCTGTTACTAGTTCAGAAGAAAAAACTGACCGCGAAAATTTCAGAATTATTGTCGAGTGTAAATTTGTTCGGCTTTAAATAAATTTATTAAGAATGTCCAGTGACAGTTGTGGTATATTATGTTCCTTGGTGAAGAGTTTGACGTCGAGCAAAGAGCAAAAGACATACCTAATAGATATTGTGATTTTTATTTTGCTATGTAATATTTATTAGGTAAGTACATGTTTTTGTACTAAATTGACTATTTTTCTCGCACTCATAGTGAAAAGTACAGTTTGCACCTCGAGACTAA
Organism: Antitype chi; assembly: GCA_947359405.1. Taxonomy (NCBI): domain Eukaryota; kingdom Metazoa; phylum Arthropoda; class Insecta; order Lepidoptera; family Noctuidae; genus Antitype; species Antitype chi. The sequence goes on along the minus strand of OX375817.1, from coordinate 17,509,625 downwards.
ACGCCAACTTAATATATCCTCGGTTTCATTGACTCCCTCGCACGCTCGGGATTCAAACCATCTCTGGTATATTATGGCTTCGTTTAGTCCCTCGTTATAAAATATACTATTACTCACTTAGCCGAGATTCCTTGATTTGCTAATTGACTCTTAGATAATAGTGTAAGAAAGGTTTGCCTTCCCTTCTAAAGAGAAACAGTCCGTTAATGTTGACCGGTTCCGGAATAATGTTTGGGTTAGTTCAGTTAGAGAATGTTTGCTATAGTTTATAGAACATTGAAATGTACTTAAACATAGCGTAGCTTAGTTTGTTTAATAGTAAATTGTTCTACAGTAACTAACCTTGGTCAGTTATATCCTACTTAATATATAATATTATAAATGTGAAAGTTAGTGAAGATGTTTGGATATTTGTTACTCAATCACTCAAAAACGGCCGTCCGGATTTGGGTGAAATTTGGCACACAGATAGATTATAACCAGAGATCGGATATTCGGATGCATATTCACCTAAAGTCGAGATGTTGGCTAACATGGAATGCGCTTTTGTATCGAAAACTCTTAATTTAGGTAAGTAATTTGTTTATTTTTTGTTTTAACTAATACAAACCACCCCTCCTCCGTACATATACATATTTGTATCGGGTTAAACATAAATTTTAAATTAATACACATCTGAATAGTTATGCAATCCAAGAATCCCGGGGTTTTAATAAATATTACAAATAATTTTTAAAGCCATTTCCTTACTTTCATAGCTAAATATTTTCTTCAGGTAAATATGCATCCGAATATCCGATCTCTGATTATAACCTAGATTAACACATAGGATACTTTCTATCCCGATAGTAGGTTCCCGTGGGATAATATCCAACCTCCACGCGGGCGAAGCCGCGGGCGGAAGCTAGTTTAAGTCTAAAATTTGACATAACATCATCACGCTTTGTTTCCCCGAAAGGTTCGGCAGAGGTGTAGGTACCTATACTACACCCACATTATGTCCAATGTAATAGTCGGCGAGCCTAATGCCATCAAACGGGCAAAAATCCAGACATCGAGCTGCTACCTTCCAGAAGATTATAAATTCCAGAAAGAATATCCCAATAACACTTTTTTCTGACCTGATAATCTAACCCAGGACCTCATGTTCAGAAGTAGCGCTTGCGACCACTGTCCATTTAGCCTTTTCTCAACTGTGTGGAGGTATCGGCTCCCAGTCTAAGCAGATGTAGCTGAATACCAGTATCTTCCATGGAGCGATAGCATACCTGCAGGCTCGAGCACCGATTTGTCGACGAAAGAATAGACATGACTATTAAACTAAATGATGTACAATAGGTGAAGATAGCTATGTTTTCTATTAATAATCACAGTTATGCGTTCTAAACGAATCATGATTTTGTAGATAATTGTATATACTTTGCGGCCGTCGAGTAGAAAGTTTGTTGTCATTGTGATTTTGAAAGTTTGGGAAGAAATATTCTTCTGAAATAGTCTTATAAGGACCTAGACAAAGATCGTTGGAAACGAAAGACAAAATTACAGATTTTAGAAGGATATCTACGGTGCGATGTCAAAAATGGAGAAATGAAATGTCACTTTGTATTAAAAAAGTACTATCTATTCTTCGTAGAAATAGAAAGCGTCATGCTAAGCCTGCTGAAAGTCATAACTCAATTACTAGGTGTCACGATACTCCTTGCTAAGACGCCTTGGGCTTCTCACTATCCATAGCATCTGCAGATTAACGAATTACAGCCGGGATCAAGCTTAACGTACTTTCCAAGGCATGGACGGATATTTATACATTGTAATGAATGGTCACCCATCCACGAACCGACAAGCGGCAGCCGCAGCTTAGCCTTAGATCGACCCATGCAGCTGTTATTATATAACCACGAGCCCTAAAGTAAATTGGACGTCTGCCCGGTTTGGGCGAAGCACTGCCGTGTCCTCGGGGAGGCGATCGGCGGCGGCGGCGATCTCTCGCGTCCTGCCCTGGTCCAGGTCATGGTACGGAGCGAGAGTGCATGGGTAGCCGTCACCTCCTTCTGCGAAGTAGTAATGCTCGCGAAGAGGGAGGCGGTGCACGTGAGGGAGAGGCAGTATATGCGCCCTCACGGCCTTAGTCGCCGCAGGAGACGCCTTGGGCGTGGGGTATCCCAGGTTGATTCCCGGCCACCGTACTTGCGGGCTTGCGGACGGCGAGTAGTGGATAGCTCGCTGACCGGTAAGGATCAAGCCCGGATCGACGGCGCGTTGTGTTCCACGCGCGCCTTAAAGAGATGTCAGCACAACTGGTGGGGTCCGCGAGGGCCGATGCCTGCCAGGGGTGCGGGTTGTTCGAAAGAGATACCGCGGCCCCTGGCACACAAGCAACATGGGTGGGTTTTAGTCAGTTAAAGTCTGACATGCCCTCCTGAAAAAAAAGCCCTAAAGTAAGCAACTAAAAGTCTTATAAAAACTGTCGGCAAGCCACCACCTAAATAGTAATAGAAGATTAAAAACCTTGGCCAGAAGTGTTAGTTCAGTTTCAAAGAAACTTGGAACCCTTCGCAACTTTACAAACATTTGCTTTCTAAGAAAAATAAGGCGAAGGAAATAAAAATGTGGAAAGTTTTCAAGTAAAAAACTACCGGACATTTATTTGTTGGCTATTTAGTATTTATGATCTTTGGATTTTTAGTTTTTTATAACTTTGTTTCGTAGTCAAAGTCAAATATAATTTATTTGTAATAAAAACCACTTTTAAACGTAAAAATTTAAAAAAAATAGAATTGATTGTATTTGGCCCTTTCAAAAGATAGTTTCGTATAAAGACGTATATAAAAGAAACTCCACCGTTACTCTTTTAAAAATAAAATTTTCTATACATTAATTATATCATTATAATAATAAGACGATGCACCAAGAACAAACATAACGAATAAAAGGGTAAAAATTATTATAAATAAAGCAATGAGAGGTAAAAAATACTAGAATCCAGGTCTGTAGGTTACAAATTGTACTTTTAATGTGAGTTTTAATATTTTTTGAACTGAATTGCAATATATCACAAGGTATTTTGTTAGTTAAAAAAAATATGTACTTCAGATACTCTTAAAAATGATTCGTTCTAGAATACATTTCGTTTTGCACAGCCCAACATTGATTGTGAGTTCATACAATTCAGTCAAAAATAGTTACTGCTATTTTTTGTGTTATTATCGCAGATTCGGGTAGCTACTAAGAATTTAGCAGCATCATAATTAACTGTAGGTTTAAAACTAAGATCACTCATTATTTTAGCTGTTTGGGAGTTTATTGCGCCACTTCTTCCCAGCTAAAGCACTAGGAACTGGTGAAGGGCGGGTGTTTCTAGGGTGTTTCTAGGTGTTTGTAGTCTATCATGTAATTATGACGTAAAAAATATGCTGACTCTCAGCCAAGTTTCATTATATATGACTTTTGTTTTTTTGATAAACACACTAATTCAAAGAAGAAGGTCTGAAGAAGAGTGGAAAAGGGTTGATGGTCCTTGCAGGCCGATGCCCTAATCTTGTTCCAATTACAGTAACGGCCTCAAAACCCCTTTAGCCCTCAATAATCCGAACCACGAAGCGAGACAACCCTCTGACAGCGCTGTCACTTTCAATCCTCCCCTTTCACCAAAAATAGAATAGTAAACAGAAAAATACCCACCAAAGAGCATTGACCCCTTGTCATAATGTTTTATGAATATTTTTTCCACTGGCCACTAAATAGATTGGTACAGAAGGTGGACTCGTTACATTGAATAAAAACGCACGTATGTGCGTAATTTTATTTGATAAATGAACTTTTAATTTTCTAATAATTGAATTAAATTTTATTCGAAAACATCCATGGGCAAGGCATACGGTGCAAGATGGGAGGTGAGCCATATTTAGTGGAGAGACGCCGCATACACACCGAGGTCCGAGCCGTCTATGAACCCCCAATTGTGGAGGTTGTCCTTGATGCGACCTATGTATGTGGTTTCCATACTGTATTTGAGTACGAAGTCTATTTAAGGGTTACCAAGTAGGCCACGGTAGCTTGTGCTCAGGCGATAGTAGGCTTTAAGGACGTATAACTCCATGGCTCTTTGTATGTGTATATGTGCGTGTGCCACTTTTTGTTCGCAGTACAGAACCAAACCTTCTTTACCAAATCTATTTTGTGGACTGGCTGTCTGTGTACGGTGTCGGAGTTTCGTCGGGTTCTGTAACAGTCTTCCATGTTTTTGACATTTGCTAGTGCATCCCGTTTTACGCTTAGCTTTTTCGCTGGTTAAATTCGGGTATATGATTGTAAATGTAAGGGTGTAGAATGGTTGTCTGCACCGGAGTATTTTATTATAAGTTGAGAGATAGGCTAGAGAATATTTAAGTGAAGGGCTGTTAAGCATGTTTTGTTGTTATGAACTGTATATAATATTTGTTATTTTGACAGGTTTTTACACGCTCACCTTGTATGTTTATTTGTTTGTAACCAACTCCTTACGGGCGCGATTTTGACCCACTTTAAACAGTCAGATTTCATTTAAACTTTGTAAACTTATCGAGGAGCGATGACAATTCAATAATTTCAAAAAAAAAATGAGAAAAATGAAAAAAAATAAAGGAAAAAAAACACGCTTTTGTAGTTAGCTGAACTAAAAAATAGAAAATAAATAATAATAAAAAAAAAACTTAAAGACACGCTTTAAAAACCAACTAACAAAATTAATTGATTATAAAAATACCTCAAAAAGCACCCCACGCTTTTTAATTGAATTAAATTATTTTCTACTTTTTTAGTTTGGTTTTTAAAGCGTGTTTTTTAGTTTTTTAAACTATAATTTTTATGTTATTATTGCAATGTGGGTTTTTACATAGCATCTCGCCTTGTTTCCCCGAACGGGTGGGCAGAGGTGTACCCATGTGGGTGTACCCGTAGTACACTCATATTTCGCCAGTTATGTTTAAGTCGATCGAGGCGAGCCTATTGCCATCAACCGGGCACCAATCCAGACTCCGGGCAGCTACTGAGAATTTCCAGAAAGGAAAACAGAATAACACTTTTCCCGACCTGGGAATCAAACCCTAGTAACGCTTGCAACCACTAGACCAACGAGGCAGTCACGGTGTGACGATTTTACGATCACAGTTTTTGGCCATTGATAGTAACCAGATTTATCCAGTCGATTAATATTTTGGTTTAATTTTCTGATACTGATGACAAAAAGATGGCCGTTGGGGCCGAAAGGTTCTGGAGTGGCGACCGCGTACCGGAAGACGTAGAGTTGGAAGGCCTCCCACAAGGTGATTCGATGATCTTTCGAAGGCCGCAGGAATCTGTTGGATACGGGAAACACAGAACCGGTCGAAGTGGCGGAGCTTGGGGAAGGGCTAACCTATTTTGGTATGGTAATTTTATTCTGGGTGCATCGTTTTCACATATAATCATATAATGAATGTACTATGTTAAATATTGTACTTAAAACATTTTAAAAGAGTAACGGTGGAGTTTCTTGCCCATTCTTCTTCATACGAAACTACATTTTGGAAGGGGCGACTAGAATCAATTCTATTTTAATGTAAATTTTGACGTTCAGAAGTGCCTTTTAAGTGCCTATTTGAAATAAATGCTTTGACTTTGCCTATGTCCAGCTGCCGACGTCATTCGGCTGAAATGATGATGATGACAAAAATCAGCAATTAAAAACATGAATACGTCAAGTTCGAGTAATAAACTTTCCTGGCTGAAACTGGCTAAAATACGTTATTTATTTTCACACCAGCATTATCATCTAAGCCAAAAGATTCCCTTTAAACAAAGAACAGCTACATTCTTTACAAGCAGAAGCAAAAATACTGAGGTAATTAAACCTCAGATTCCCACTTTTCCTTTGAAACTTTAAGTATCTATCCAACTAAGGATGGACAGCAAGCTTGTGCACAGTATGGAGGAACTGGAGAAGCTGTTTAGCTCCCGCATGTGTGAGTACGAAGACAAGCTGCAAAGAGCTACAGCTGGAACTGACCCTGCACACTCAGATCTGGCCGCACTGTCCCTGGACTTTTCTGAGTTTAAATCCTTTGTGTGCAAAACATTCTCTCATTTTAAAACTCAGATAGAACTCCTGTCGTTGAGTCTAGACACGCATGAGACTGTGATGCGAAGAAAGATCCTGCTTTTTCATGGTATTCCTGAGAAACATAATGAAAAGCTGTGTGATTCGATTCTTCTAATAATTTCAAAACAATTGATGGTTGACGACGTTAAAGTGGAGCATCTAGATGTATGCCACAGACTAGGAGCCCCCCAGGGCAAAACTAGACCTGTACTGGTGCGATTTAAAGATATGGAGCATCGTCGGTTAGTGTGGGATAGTAAAACTACACTCAAAGGTAGCGGCATCACAATTTCGGAGTTCCTGACTAAAACGCGGCACCAGTTATTCATCGCGGCTCGCAAGCACTTTAGCATCAATAGCTGCTGGTCTGCAGAGGGAAAGATTATTGTCTTGACACCTGACAAGTCACGCCGGAAGATAGCGTCCATGGGTGAGCTTGATTCTTTAATCGCGTTATTCCCTGCCCCAGCCAGTGCTACCACCCCGAATGATCCCGAGCTTGCCGCTTCTACCATATCCGCCGTGGCATCTACATCGCCTGTGACAGAAACTTCCAAACGAAAGACTGTGAGAAAGGCTCGCCGCTAAGATAACCTATTTTGATGTCCCCCGACATTCGTGCAGTGCCGGTACACTTCAGATTTATATTTATCTTTTGTCAATCTACCCATAGCTTTTACTTTTTAGTTAGTTTCTCTGATAAAATAGCTCGCCGGTAGATGTTACAAGTTTTTGTTTTTATGACGTGACGTCTGTCAACTGTCAGTGTCATTTTTTTTTTCTCTATTGACGTTACGTTTCGTTACACGTTCCGTTTGTCATAGTTTTCCTTTTTATTTATATTTTTGATTCGTTTTTTTTGAATGTTTAAAGTATCTTTTATGTCTCCTGATAACGTAATGTCTAGATTTATTCCCATCACATATAAATGTACCTACTTAGTTTATTAATAGATTGTTAAAATCTCTACCAACAACAGCGAATTGGTGCTTTTATTAGTTGAGCATATTTTTGTATTTTTTGTATTTTTTTTTTGTATTAGTAGTGTTTTAAAGTAGTTAAGTAGTTTTGATATTGTATTTTATTTACTTTTATTTATTTTTATTCATTAGTTTATTCATAGACATATTATTATTATTTTTTGCAACCTATGTTCGATGCGGATATTGATGATGAGTTCTTCTCTTGCACTTCCTCTTCTAACAGTTTCGTCAGTGCGGCTAGCGATTCCTCCTCTCCCCTTACTCTCGGCGATCAGATTTCCTCTTTACTCACCCACCTCCCTAACAATCTCAACATAGCTCACATCAATGCCCAGAGTGTTCCTTGCCATTACTCTGATCTTCTGGCTTCCATTAACTGTGCACATATAGATGCTTTGCTGATCTCTGAGTCCTTCCTCAAAGCCTCTCTTTCATCTGTTCATTATGCCCTTCCTGGCTTTGTTCTTATTCGTAATGATAGAACCGGGAAGGGTGGTGGTGGTGTTGCCATTTACTTGCGTACTGATATTCCCTATAAGATTATCAGCACATCACCTTCTTCCTACTCGGGATCAGCGGAGCATCTCTTTCTCGAAATTTCTCTGCATCATGTTAAAATGCTTCTTGGAGTGGTGTACAGTCCTAACCTTAGTATAGATTACTTTGGTTCTTTTGATTCGCTTTTAAATGATTTCTGTCCGTCCTATGACCACGTAGTCTTGATGGGCGACTTTAATACTTGCCTTCTTAAAAATGACAATCGTACTCACAAACTTCAATCTCTCTTATCGTCTTTTAACCTTAGTGTTCTGCCTCTTTCTGCTACTCATCATTTCCCTAACTGCACCCCTTCTCTTTTAGACCTGATGATTGTCTCTAATCCAAATAATGTATCTGTCCACGGTCAGCTGACTGCTTGTTTTTCCTATCACGACCTCATCTTTATGTCCTACAGGACTCGCCCTCCCAAGCGTAAGCCGCAATATATTTTCCTTAGGAACTATAAGGGCATAGACCTGGCGGCATTGCTGCGTGATGCTGGAAGCATCGACTGGACGGCTGTCTTGGAGAGCACTTGTATTAATGATATGGTTCGCATTTTCAACAGCACAGTACTCAGCCTATACGATCGTCACGCTCCCACCCGTCGAGTTAAAGTCAAGTATGTTCCGGCTCCCTGGCTCACTCCAGTCATAAAAGATGCGATGGCAAGTAGGGACAGAGCCAAAAGAAGGTTGAAACGCTGTCCTTCTGAGCGCAACCTGAATGCGTTTAAGATACTGCGTAATCGTTGCAGTCGTATGTGTAGAGATGCAAAGAGACGCTACTTCCATAATTCTCTCGACAACCGTAATTCTTCAGAAGTTTGGAAATTTCTAAAAACTGTCGGCATTGGTAAGTCTCCAGTTGTTTCCAGTAGTGACATTGACGTGTGTGCACTCAACAAACATTTCTCACATCCCCCTGTTACGTTGGACCCACGCGTCAAATCAACTACTTTAAATAGGCTTTCCTGTTTGCCAGTGCCGCAGTCACCTTCTTTCGAATTCAGTCCAGTGGGTGAAAGTGAGGTCAAAAAATCTATTTGTGCTATCTCCTCCACTGCAGTTGGTAATGATAATCTTTGCTCAAGAATGATTTCTCCTATCCTCCCCACTGTACTTCCCGTATTGACCCACATTTTTAATTTCTCCTTGTTTTCTTGTACATTCCCTGAGGCCTGGAAACAAGCCCATATAATCCCCTTACCCAAAATTTCCGACCCCGTCTCACTGACCGATTTCCGGCCCATTTCTATCCTTCCATTTCTCTCAAAAGTTCTTGAGCACATTGTTCATCAGCAACTTTCCACCTTTTTATCTTCAAATGACCTTCTTAGTCCTTTTCAATCTGGTTTCCGACCTGGTCATAGCACAGTTACGACTCTGTTGAAGGTTACTGATGACATCCGCTGGGCTATGGACCACAAATCTCTCTCCTTACTTGTTCTTCTGGACTTTAGCAGTGCCTTTAATTCTGTTGACTTCGATATCCTTCTCGGGATCCTTAATTCCTTCAATTTCTCTTCTTCTACTATTGCTTGGTTCGACACCTATCTTAAAGGCCGCTCGCAGCGGGTTCGTCTCGGTCAGTCTTCTTCTGACTGGTGCCCTCTTGTTGCGGGTGTACCTCAGGGTGGCGTTCTCTCTCCCCTTCTCTTTTCTATTTTTATTAACTCTGTCACCAGAGTCATCTCTTCCCACTTCCATCTCTATGCCGACGATCTGCAGCTTTATAATCATTTTTCAATGCAAGATGCGGATGCCGCCGTATCTGCTATGAACAGAGACCTGGATTTGATTAGCGAGTGGTCGCGGTCTTTTGGACTGCTGATCAACCCTAAGAAATCCCAGGCCATGATTATGGGTGGCAGGTATATGCGGAATAGGCTTGATGTTGCGTCGCTGTCTCCACTCTGTTTGAATGGAGTTCAGATAGAATACGCAAAAACGGTTAAAAATCTGGGGGTGACCATGGACTCATACTTATCGTGGACTGCCCATGTTGCTCAAGTCAGTCGCAAAGTACACTACACGTTTCATTCGTTAAAATGCCTCCAGAGCTTCCTGCCCTTGAACACCAAAATCTCCCTTGCTCAAACTCTCATACAGCCCATCATTGACTACGCTGATGCCTGTTATTTGGATGCCACCGAGGAGCTTTTAAATAAACTTGAGCGTTTGCAAAATATCTGCATTCGTTTTGTTTTTAACCTTAAAAAATACGATCACGTTTCTAACTTTCGCAAGATCCTCAAGTGGCTCCCTATTCGACTACGCAGAAACTCTCGGATATTGTGTTTGCTATTTAACATTCTTCACAACCCTAAAACCCCATCCTATCTGCGGGATCGCTTCTCCTACGCCCGTCCTTTTGATGCACCTTGCAGGTCGCATCTTAGAAATCTCCTCAAGTCCCCTCCCCACTCAACCGACTTCTACTCCTATTCCTTCACTGTGCACGCGGTACGGTTGTGGAATTCACTTCCGCCTGACATTAGGGACTGCCAAACTGTAGCAGTATTCAAAAGAAGAGTGAAAGAACACTATCTCTCCACATTGTCATAATTGTATTTATTAATTAAATTACATTATAATTATATATATTTTAGTGATATTTATTTTAGAAGTATGTATGTATATTAGTATGTATGTATATTCTCATATTATGTGTGTATGTATATTTTTAAATTAGAGTTTAATTTGTAATTTTATGATTTTCCTTCTGTTGTTATTACACGCGTTGTCTACATCTCTGTTATCTTCTCTCCTGTCGCAGGTGTGCTGGAAGAGATTTCTGTAGAAATAAGCATTACCTTTGTACGTATTTTTCTGTTCCTTTCTTCTTGTCTGTTTATATGTGTGTGCATAAATGGTTCAATAAATAAATAAATATCTTGAAGTTCATTAAAATGGCGCACCAGTTTCACACAGTCTCCTTCGTCGTTAAATAAAAACTAATAAGTATAATGTTCATGAAAGAGTTTCATCTCTGTTTTAAGGGTTCCGTATCTCAAACGGAACAAATGGAACCTTTGTAGCATTACTTCGTTGTCTGTGTCTGCGTTTTGTCAGGAACGCGTGGACGTATTAATTTGAAATTAATGTTCAATACGCAGGTATTACAATCTCTCTTGGAGCTCTAAAAAATCAAGATTTTAAGTCATCGTGCGAAATATTTTAATTTGGCAAGAGTTTTTTTTAACTTTTTTGTAATTTCAAATTAACATTTACAGTTGGAGAATCGACCGTGAACTAACTCGATGTATGGGAGAACATTTTGGAATTACAAAGTAAAGTTTATTCTCGAAATAAATTCACGATACTCACTACGGAACCCTTCATTGTACGTGGTCCAAGACGCACTTGGCCGATTTTTGTTTTTATTAGTATCGCAGTTACAGTTTTCATTAACCTGGTTAAAGAAGATACTAAGTGATCTATTTGTTTTTAAGACAAGTTAAATTAAGGTATAATCACTTTTATTATGCGACAATTGTGCAGAGCGATGTAGGTAGGTAGGTGGTAGGTACTGTCGTCTCTAGATCCTTACTTTCGTGATCTTTGGGCCGCATAGTGCATGCGTCTATAGTATTTTTATCTCACGAACCGACGCTCGCTTTACTTGTGGTAACCAAGTGTATAAACACGCTGTAAATGTGTGCGTGAAGAAGAGTAGCGTCATCACACAACACACCCACGCGCGCACACACACACACTTTCGATTTCTTAAGGTTTTGGAAAATACCGAGAGATCCTGCGCTTATACACACATTCACTGCGTGTTTGTAGCTACAGTTGGAAACCACAAGTTAAGCCTGGGTAGGTTCTGCTGTCTCTTGACTCTGAACGGTGCGGCAAATCTGTGATACTTGGTCCGCATACATTTTACTGCATGGTCGATCTTTTTGTATTGTATAGCCCCAAACTATCATTCCACTGCAAAATATTATCCAGTCAGCCAATACCGACCGTCAAACAGCAATTTCCTCATTATTAAATGGCAATTAAAAATTTGTAAACAAACAAAGAGAGCCCTGTATTTCAATTATGATTTCACCCACTTTTCCAGTCGACTTAATTTACTTGGGAAGTTATTTGAAAGTTGTATAAAGAGAGGTTCCCCTTTTGATCTTGTCTTTAACCTCGTGTTTGTGTAAGATAATTAGTATTAATTCGGTTTAAGTGAAAATTTAGCTTGTTTAGAGTTTATTAAAAATACTTTTCGCTAGGGTATAAGAAAGTGGTGGGTGGAAGTTCTATTTGTTCCTTGAACAATTTAACTTGGCAGTGGGGGCGGGATACATTCCTTAAGGTGAACCTAGTCCACATTTTTTGCATACAAACTTCGGGAGTGTTTTACTCCACTGTCTGACATGGCACATCCAAAATAAAATATGATATCGTTTTGTCTCATTATTAGTATTGTCTGTACGGAAACAGAATACTAAAATGAAAACCCATTAAAAAGTTAGAAGCCAACAAATATTCGTTTTTCTTGCTAATTTTACTTAACTTTGGGCTTGTTTAAGTAATAAAAGAAATATAAAATCTCCAAAACCAAGTCATTGCCGACAAAGTTCAATTATCGAAAAGTTTAATAAACTTTATTGGTCATTGATTTATGCACTGGTTTTGTCATAAAACCCGATCCCTCCAAAGAACTTTTCTTAATTTTTTCGCGAATTTTTTACTTTAGATGATCCTGCATCTCACTCAATAACGTTGTGCGTGTAGACTAGCGTCTAACTGCTCATCACTGATACTATCTCTGTCAGTCACGAAGCCTGGTGGGACAGCGTGATTTTTAGCCAGGCCTACCAGTGAGTTCAAGCGCGCGACTAGGTTCGCCTTAAGGAACGGATTAATGCTTGAACGGGTGTGTTCTAGATTAGTACCTAACTGCGCACACAGGTATAATTGTTCAATGTTTGTGTGATTTTTTTTAGTTAAATTTTATGTGGTTGGCTTGCTGCGCGCTTTGGTGCTTACTGTAAGTGCAGCAAGCAATTGTTATAAATAAATAAATAAATTTGAGTATTCCTCGAACAAGGCACGAACCGACGACGCAAATTACTGTTCTTCTTAACACGCTTATTAGCTTCACCTGTATGTTTATTTGCATGTAACCATGTTTGTAACCGACTCTTTTGGACTTGATTTTGACCCACTTCAAACGGTCAGATTTCATTTAAACTTTGTAAACTTATCGAGGACCGATGACAATTCAATCATATCAAAAAAAAAAAACAAAAAACCCGAAAAATCACGCGTTAGCAGAACTTAAAAATAGAAAATATATAACGTTTTTTTAACGTAATAAAGTTTTTAAATCGTGTTTTTTTAGATTTTTTAGTTTATTTTTTTTTAAACAAATACTTTTAGGTGCCTTAATTTTTAACCTTTATAACCCCATTAAAAACCAACACCACTCAAAACAATATCTATACGCCTTACAACTATTAATAAACATAAACAACACAATCGTGAAGTAATCCATTACCGCGTTTCCATTGTGGCCGGCATACAATGCGTTCACTGCACTGTGACACGGCAACGCGGTGACGGCGCCGCGTAATGTAGCGTGAATTAACGTGAAACCTCTAGAGGACTGGAACCGTTGATATTGTAAATATGTGTTCTGTGCTGAGTGACTTTTGGGATAAACCAAGGAGATTCAAGCAAGGAATTAGTATGTACTATATAGATTTATGATACTATAGAGAGATACCAATAGGTACATCACGCCTGTAATCTCCGATGGGTAAGGCAGACGCACACCTACAGAACAGCGACATTTCGGCAGTCATATGTAAGTCCCGTGTAAAAGGCGAGCATATTGCCATTATCGACATAGAGAAACTTTGATCCCCTGTCTTAGTGGCGCCATCTAGCGTAATACAGCTAAATAAAAAAATGTTAGTTAGAATGAAGTTGCGTGTGGTGCCGGACGTAAAGAATATCACCATCGCATTTCTTCCCGTGAGATTCGTAAGAGGCGACTAAGGGAAGCTTACTAGAAAATGGGCAGTAGCGTTTTTTATGCATTTTACCACCATACCTGGCGTGGCGATTATGACATAACCAACTATTTTGGGGGAGGCCTATGTCCAGCAGTGGACGTATTTCGGGTGAAATGATTAAATGTAGTTATTGGAAAGGCTAGAAACGGCAACTTTACTCCTAGAAGACACTTCCCTAAACATTTATAGCAGCAAAAAGTATGATTACTGGCAATTTTGCGACATAAATTCCGCCATATACCTTTTACTTCCAAAAACATCTATGAATTTAAACCATTCTTTATCCAACCATCACAAATAGCTGCCAGCAATTTTCGTACATCGTTTAACAACAAAACAAACTAACGTATAACATGTTATCACTTTAAAATTCGCACGCAAGGGTAGAACACGACAGTGTGGAAGTTATTCAGAATAACATTGTCTGGAAGTTAGTCCAGCTGCCCGAACAACACGCTTTGCACTGGAGTTAAGAAAGAAAGTGGATGTTCTGTAGTAGGTTATGTAGGTAGTAGCTGCAGTTAGAAATTCCATGGCCAATGATGAGCCTACAAAGTCATAGTTCTGTTAATAAAAATACTGTGAGGAAAGCCTTCAACAGTTAACCATGATTGCTCACTACTTTAGACATTCTGTCAATTGAAAACCTGTTATTTTCACCAGTATTATTTCAGGTGTCAAAAAACGCAATATATTTAGACAGCCGTTTGTGTGACCGTTGCCTGATTTCTTAGGCATCAATATTGTATAAACGGATAATAGATAAACAGGGTGGCATGTATTCAGTACATGCTTTTACAGTCAAAATGTATGGAACAGAAAAAAAAATACTGTCCCAAATGTTTTGACCGCTTAGGTATTTGATTGAGAGATTTACTCTTTATTATGTACACCATCAAAATAACGGATAGTTAAGTAGAAATTTTACATAGGGTAACTTAAAGGCAATAGACTGTAACATAAAATAGATATAATCCAGATACGTACAATAATACTCGATGTTGGTAAGCGTATGTGCCCTCGACGGAGATCGGTAGCAAAGTGCACAGATTAGGTACTAATGCGAAGTGGCTCGATGGACCGCGTCCCGCACACCGCTCCTCTCGCCGCCGCCCGCTGCTTTCCGCTGTCTCACGACAGCAACCGAAGATTGCCGAGTGGTCGGAGGCGCCCGAAAAGTAACACAATGGGCGGTTTTATCGCTAAGCACACTTGCGCACTTTTGTAAGAAACATCAGATATATTTTTTTTTATTACTCGATCCGTGGTGACAGGTTGTGTGTCAATGTGTCTGCCATCCTTAATAGAGTACTCTTTATTATCAACATATGTACACAATAACAACATAATTATCTACCCATAACAGTTTAGTTGTTAGCGATCCCTCATATACTGCAAAGTTTATATGCGCATTTTGAGCATTACAAGGACTGCCGATACTGTTTCTCCCTCGTTTCTGCTCTCCACACATTTCATGCAATATTCATGAATGATGCGTCCAGGTGTACCATTACTTCCTGTGGTTTTGAATGTTTTGTACTGATGTTGTACCACATGTGCTGGAAGCTTGCGTCAGTAGATTAATCGACAGGCGTTGTGGTGAATAGATGGTTTGCTTTGTGGATTGACCGACAAGCAAGGCAAGATTGAATCTATTAAATCTGCTGGTTAGGTAGCAGCGTTTCCAGATTTTTTTTTCGGGCAATGCGGCCTTTTTTTGACTGAAAAGGTGGGATTGTTTCTTCAAAAACGGGACGTAATAAAAATGAGTAAATAAATAATCAGTCGTGTTTTTATTACTAGAATTTATGATTTTTTTATTTGAGTTTCAAATGAACATGGTGATAGAAATTCATAGAAAATGTATTTCAATGAAAATACGTTACTTTACCATACTCATAACAACCGCACCTTGCAATCCTTGGAAATCGGGTAATTTAATTTCGGAAAAAAAAAAATTGGGACGTCCCTCAAAAATCGGGACGTTTGGCAACGCTGTTGGTTAGGATCGTTTTGTCGCACGCCAGCAGATGGGAATCAGAATTCCATATACAAAAATATGTGTCAGTTAGGTTTTCATAAACCAAATCTAAATCGAATTTCGCTAGTGTTATTTATATTTTGCAGGACACACTTACTTATTAGCCTTTAAGTATTCTAAGTAACCGTCATATTTTTATAAAGATACTAGCTTTTGCTAGTGGAATCTTTATTCTATCCTACTTATATTATAAACTAGGTTTTACCAAAGGCTTTGCCCGCGTGGAGGTTAGAATTTATCCAACGTACTACCGGAATAAAAAGTATCCCATGCGTTAATTCAGGTTAAGTATTGAAAATATGTGTGTCAAAGAACAATGCGCGGTTATGGCCCACCTCGAACACAGTTTGAAGTATAATAAAAAATATAAGTTTTTTAAATAGGAATTATCCGTTTATGCTCTATCTCTAACTATGGCGCCGTGATCTTATCAAATAAATATTAAATTTATTAACAATGAGTATTTCAATGCCAGGGAAAGTTTAGGATTGCCATTTTCTGGTCAATTTAATTTCTATTCATATAATTTAGTTAATGTAATCGATTACGGATTCAATAATAATTATAAAAATCTACCTGTGTGCTCAGTGGCGTGCAACCGAATGGCTGACTGATATCCAGCAGTGCATCCTAATCAGTTAGGCCATTGCGTAATTGAGTAACAAACATCTAACGAATAACACACAGGATACTTTTTATCCCGATAGTACGTAGTTTAATAGTTTGTAATATAAGTAGGATTGGATAAAGATCCCACTTCTGAGACTAAGAGTTTCCTCTGACAAGGGTTGACGATTACATTTAAGTAGGTAAATTCTGAGAATGAATGCACTTTGTAGATTACGAACTAACAAGTTACAAACAGATACTACTCAAGAAATGTCTCCTCTTCTGCTCTAGATGTTTCTAGGAACTTGAAAAGATTCTTTGAGTATCTTAGCTTTCTTTCCTTTGCGAGAAACTATTTACGTTTTGACGTAAATGAAGCTTTTGGTGTACAATTTCATGCACTAAATATTCTGTTTTCACTTTAAAAATAATAATATGTGTATGTGTGCATAAAAAAGGGAAAATAAAACATTATAGATCACCCAAAAATCCGCCCGCATCGCTGGCAACTCGGAAAAATCACTCAGGCCAGCCATCTGCATAGCTATGCACGATCATTTGACAGGCTATCTTATCGAAAATTACACATTTTGATAACCTGATTTGCTTTGTACCCGACAGCTGTTGGAAGAATTGCGGTTGTCTATTTGATTTATAGTGACAAAATTACTATCAGGTATTGGTTTTATGAACAACGTTAATAGTACTCCTACGATGTAACACTGATTGATGTTTGAAAAACTGTTTCTGCCCATTATAACCAAAAATATTAGAATATTTGTTGTTTCAGATTTTCCGAAGCTCCAAAGATTCATTAAAGTACAAGAAGCCTCACATAGCTATCTACGATTAAAAACATTTGAAGATATGAAAAACAGGCAGTAAAGTTCTCCCCTCATAGAAAAGGGTGGATCCTCCAACCAGACTGGTAGGCTAAAGTCCGTCAATTGATGTCGTGATGATAAAAATGCTATTTGCGCGGTAAATTTCGCTTGCGCGATGCAGGATTTTGCGTAACGTCAGTATGATAGGTTAGTTCGTACGTGGCGTTGTCGTTGTCGCCCACAGTAACATAGACTGTGAAAAGTATAAATAAGCCTAATAATTATATTATATCTATGTATCTTTTCGAATTGCATGTAATCTTTTACATATTAGTGACACATTAGAAATTACTGTGCCTCGTGGGTCTTGTGGTCGCAAGCGCTTCTATTGAGCCCATGCTTAACAAAAGCGCTGGACTCAGGACCCAGGATCCCACGATTCTGGGTCTGATTCCCGGGTCGGACAAAGTGTTAATGGGTTTCTTGACCAGGAATTTTTCAATAGTAGCTTGGATAGCTAGCCTTGTGCCCGGTCGATGGCAATAGGTTCGCCCCTTGCTTTAAGGGACTTAAACATAACTGGCGAAATGTAGGTGAACTATAAGGACAGCTCTGTCTAACTCTTCGAAGAATACAGACAGGTGTGATGTTATGTAGTAACACTTTAAAAATGTTTAATTCCAATTGTATTTATGCTGATCATGATATTTATTCTACCTTGGCCAGCGGCTAAGCATTGCCATACAACGTGGTAATGCCGCCAGTCTCTTGGGAACATTACCAGTCTACAGCGATGCGGAAGAATTTTTCGACGCCATTTTTTAATTCGTGGAATAGGGTTAGTTAAGTTAGAATTATATTTGTTTTTTTTTTCTTGTACATACTATTAATTTAAGACTTAAGACGGCGCACGTGAGGGAGAGGCAGTATATGCGCCCTCACGGCCTTATTCACCGCAGGAGACGCCCTGGGCGTCGGGAATCCCAGGCTAATTCCCGGCTACCGTAGGCGCGGGCTTACGGACGGCGAGTAATGGGTAGCTTGCTTTCTGGTAAGGACCAAGCCCGGATCGACGGCGCTTTGTGTTCCACGCGCGCCTCAAAGAGATGTCAGCACCAACTGGTGGGGTTCCGCAAGGCCCGATGCCTGCCAGGGGTGCGGGTTGTTCGAAAGAGATACCGCGGTCCCTGGTACACAGGCAACTGAGGGAACACGGTTGGGTTTTAGTCAGTAAAAGTCTGACACGCCCGCCTGCTCCACCCAGAGCGGGAGAAGTTATTTGATGATATCCCACACAAAAAAAAGACTATTAGTTTCTACTAAATTATGTAAATAAAGATTTGAGAATGAAAATTGTATTTTCTTTTCCAATTCAAAGGCCTTCGTATTTTCGTTTAGTAAATAACGTCTTCTTCCAAATCCTATTTAATAGTAAATATTCAACGAACTCCACATTGGTTTGTAGTCACAAACATGTTTATGTCAAAACATTGAATTTTGGTCCTTTGACTTGCTTTGTTTGTCAAATTATTATACTGAGGGCGATATTAGTGATGGGAAACTGCGCGCAAATATCGACTGTGAGTAATTTTTTATTTTGAATAGTGTGTCTTTGTCAAGTGAAATCTACTTTAGGGGCATTTTGCGCTTTGTCGTACCAACGAACGAAACTGAACCGTCACTCTCGGTTCAGTGTCACTTTTGTTATTGGAATCAATTCAATTTACTCTTAAATTTTGACGTTTATACGTGTCTTTTAATTGCCTATTTGAAAAAACTTATGTGGCTTTGACTTTAGTGTTATCATAGTCAAACTAGCTTAACTATCTATCCAGCGTTACAATTTCAAATATATAATTCATGACTTCTGTTAAAAATACCTACATTTTGCACAACCAAAAGCTTGCTACTCTCATGCATGGCACAATGAAAGTAAAAATACAATTCTCTTCAGAAGATCCTGTCATATCACGCAAGCATGTAATATTTCTTCTAAAAATAAATTTATCTGCAGCCGTAGGTGCTCCACGTGCTACAAAGCTCTGAATACAGAAACAAGTGACTTTATAAAATGTGTTCCTTGTTCTCTCAGACGTTTTTAAATCTGCATAAGCTGGAATCTTTTCTCTAATATTAAAATGATACTGATTTTGGAAAAGTTTAAAACATAGGTAGCTACTTTTTACGTTTCCGTTTTGTGTTTTTGTTTGTCTCTGCTCTAGGCTTTGAAGGCAAGGAACGGTAGAACCAAAATCGCTTTTCCATAAATTATTTATTTGTTTAGGAGCAGTAGTGGCCCTGCAGTAACGGCTGCGACTCACGACTTGTAGGTCATAAGTTCGAACCCTGACAGGCGATTTACTTTGTGTAAAATATATGAAATATTTTACACCACTGCTCTCAAAACGGTGAAGGAAAACATCGTGAGGAAACCGGCATGTCCTAGAACCGAAAATCCGAATACAATCATGTGCAACTACCAATCCGCACTGGGCCCGCGTGGTGGATTATGGCCCACTCCCGCTCACTGAGAGAACGCCTGTGTCCCAGCACTGGGAATATTATAGGCTAATTATGCTATTTATTTGTTTTAGATCTGACATGAAATGCCTATGTTCATCAAGCATACAAACTTCAGAAACAACAGCTGGAAACAACGCTTACTACGGACAACCAAAACAAACAAACATCAACTAAAACGCGATTAGTCAGTCGTCAAAATTACTCGATTAGTAATCGAGCATCGTAGTCGCATCACTATGGGAGTTTTAAACGAGTTTAGCACAAAGTTGGCCACTCAAAGAGGAAATTAACGGGAATACGCCGATCGTAAATTGGCATTTCACGAGATATATTTTGCTGTTTCAGGATTAGGTACAAAGATTGATTCGCGTGAATCGGGTTAATGTTCACTCGGTTATGAATGCTCGTGCTCGAGCCGGGGTTTGCGTTAAACAAGGTTAAAGGGATGTTTTCGTATACGATTTTTTTATTGCTGCGTATCAAGTAGGTACTTCTTTTATTGTATTAAGCTTGTTTGGGTTGTAAGAGTTGTTTTAATATCAAAAACGGGTTACTTATCAGTTTTCTTTCAGCAGCTTTTCTTTTCAGTTGTAAAACGGAACTAGACGTTAAGTAGTATAGCAATGACTTAAACAGTTTTTTTTTTCTTAAAAAAAAAAAACTGTATACATGATGTATTTTTTGCAAACATCATGTAAATTGTCATGGTAGGTATTGGTGCTTAGGGTAAATTTACAATGAAATCAAAATTGTTAAATTGTTTATTTAAACTCATTTAACTATTAAATTATTTAACACAAATTTTAAACAGACTATCACCCGTTTCCTCCAGAACGTCACTTTGCAAAGCACGGATCCCAGACTTGGCTCGAAAAACGAGCAATATACGAGCGAGTATGTGCAGGCTACTAAATCCTGTATTGAGTAGCTCATTTAAAAACTCGCCACTTAAAAAATTAGTGTCGCCCCTCCCTTCTTGAACCACTATTCCATTGAGAACATCACTCACGAGCTCACAAAATCTTGCAAAATACGTCTCCGAGGCTCGGCTCGAAGGACCATCTTATCACTATGTGCTGGCTACCAAAACCTGTCTTTTGTTTTTTTAACTCCCTTGACATCTAACAAAATGACTGTCACATGTGCGGGCTACTAAAACCTTCATTTTGTTTTTTTTTTTACTCACTTGACACTTAACGTAGACTGTCACTCACCCCTTTTCGAAATCACTATCCCATTCACAACCTCCCTCACGAGCTCCCAAAATGTTGCAAAGCATGGATCGAGACCCGGCTCGAAGGACCATCTAATTAGTATGTGCGGGCTACCACATGAGTTATGGCCACGCCCCGGGCGTGCATCTGCACACATCATAAATTTGCTTCACTCGATGCTCGTTCGATTTTCGAATACCGATGAGTCGCATACGGCTAGGCGGCAGTTCGATGCAGATTTACAACGGATATTCGAGTTTTAAACGGGGAACGGTCGAGTGCGCATGTATTGTATTGCATTGTGATGTTGAGTTAAATAGTTAACATTGAGGTGGCTAATACCAATAGGGCTTGATAATTAAATTGAGTTTAAATTAATGGACAACAGCTGCACGGGTCGATCCATTAGATTAAGCTACGCTTGTCACGGTTGGCCCATGTATATGACCATCTTTACATAAGGAGACCCTTCTGTGCCTCGGATTGGTTCCGGCTATCATTCGTTGATCCTTGGCAATCGTCACCGCTTGTCAGAAGCCCGAAAATATGACAACCAGGCTTACCAAGCCGTATCGTATTGCCCAGTAACTGGGTTCTGGAAATCAGATGGGCAGTCGCCCATGTAAAATGCTGGTATTTTGCTGCATCAAGTTAGACTTGAAGCTGGCCCCACTATAAGTTGGAAAAGGCTAGGCAGATAATCTATAGCTCAAAGTTGTGGTATTTTATTGACCTTTCCCAGATATTAGTAACCCTAGTTGATTTTGATTGGACATATTTTTAATATGCTTCTGGATACTTCTGGATTATTCAAATATCAAAAACACAAATCGCCTTTTTGCATCAGCCATAATTCTCTTGACTATAGGTTTACGGGCAGTTTATCTGTGGGACCACAAAAACAACGCATTGCAATAAAGAGTTTTGTTTATTTCACGGGCGATTTATGTCAGGAAAATCCATTAGTAGGCTACTAGTGTTGTTCTGCAACGCTTTGCATACGATGCGTCTTTTTTTGTTTTTTTGGAATTGCACTTAAAAGAAAATTACAATAACATCATACCCCAGCTAGATAGACTAAACAAAGTGGCTGAGAAACTGGATGCGGAAAGCAGAGGATAGGATGTTGTGGCACAGCCTGGGAGAACCCTATGTCCAGCAGTGGGCTGTAATAGGCTGAGTTAATCGATTGATTACGCCCGTATTCTCCGCAGGATTTGGAAAGGTGCACCTAAAGTACAATCACATTTTTTCTGTGATTTTTAAGTTTGACAGGAAAAGGTAATTGGGCATCTTAGTATGGAAACCATACCTTGATACAAACGAAATATAGCAGAATGTATTGATGTACGGTTCTAGTTTACTATGGCATTAATCGCATTAATGTGAGTCACGGGAAACTCGACAAAAAATAAAAAATAAACCTCATAAACAATTTTAGTAGGTACCTATCTACCAATGTCAAAGTGTTATGAAATTTTACAAGTGTGCGTGGTTCAAGTATGTGTAGCATAAGTTTTCAAGTCTGTGTGGCATAATTTTTCAAGTGTTTGTGGCATAAGTGTTCAAGTGTTATAAAGTGATATAGGCAAGATGAATAAATTACTAATTCATTATAGTATTTATTATTGAACTTGATCCAAATCAATCATTAGTTAATCTAAGAAGGCAGCGGGTGCGTCTGTTGCTTCTTGGTATCTTGCCCAAGACAGAAAATACACTATGCTTGCGATATAGGCACAGTTCTCTAAAGTACGGCGGCCGTGTATGTACATGAGCAGTAGTACTTTTTTATACTTTGTCTTCCGTGTTGTGTTGGGTTTAACAAAATAAATGTATAATACTGTTTCAGTCTATCAGACTGAAACAGTATTATACATTTATTTTTTAAGTTTCGAGAGCGAATCCAGTCACGTCATATCATGACGTGACTGGATTCGCCCTCGAAACTTGTTCTACCTGACTAATGTGCGAAAGAGACAGCGTATACGTGCCGCTGATCGTGTGGCTCGTTCGTGCTCTGAGCTGTATGGTCTCGGATTTTTTAATAAAGAGTATTCTATCTGTCTTGAAGAATCATATTATTAGGAACTATTATGAGCTTTTATAAAACGATGAGTATATCTAGAATATAAAAAAAAGTATATCAAAATTATAATTTGCTACACAAACATTAATTAATGATGTACCAACCGAGCAAATTGCTGTTAGATTGTAATAAATGGCTACGCACAAATTCATGATAAATGGTAGGCATATTTTCCAATAGGATTTGGTTGAAAAACACTATGTTAAACACGCACACAAACATTGACTTAAATTGATCATTTAAGAGCAAATTGCATACAAACCGCAAGCAGTCAAAATCAATTTATCACAACAAATTTTATGTAAAAGCCAGTATACGTTAAATGTACTACAAAAACATCTATTTCGACTTATAAAGGCGAAACGGGTCGCGTTGCATTCATCTTTTCACTTCTCTATCTTCAGAATAAGCCCGCGCTTTGAGAATAGGGCCTCAAGCGAAAATACGCTTGCTTTGCCGAGAAGTGCCTCTCACTTGCTGAAGATCTTATAGATTTGGAAAGATTCAATAGGCCTCACCGGTCTTTGAGAGATGTACTTACGTCGTACTTGTCTGTTGAGTACCTACCAAGGCATTTCGTTGAATCCTGTTGAAGTTAGATTCGATAGGTATCGATTCTCAATGCCTTTATGCAGGTGTAACATTTGAGTATGATTGAATGAACGAGTCTTGATACTTGAGAACGTCAGGTTTATCCAAGGCAGCCATCTTCTTCACTCTTGTTAGAGCAATCGTGGTCCTCATGAAGTTTCTTGTCTAATAGCTGATGTGATTAGCCTCACGATTTCTCCCTGCTAACTCCGTTTTTTTTTTTTTTAATTGTATGTGCACTTATACGAGGGATCGCCCATTGCGGATTTAATTTGGTCGATCTCATGAGTCCGCGTGATCTAGTGCCCTCCACTCTACCCTGCACGACAAGCCGTTCTATAGAGTTCAGGCAGTCACACTTGACACCAATTTTGTTTACAAATGAAAAGATATTTCCAAAAAACGCTAAGCTATTTTCATTTACGTAAAATGATTGAGTTTTTCCCCACTATGTACAATAGGAACCCTGTGTACCGGGGTCTACAAATAAAACACATTATTTCGTTTATTCCACGCTTATGTCAGTCCTGCGCCTGTCATTCAAGTGATTTCTTCCGAAACAAAAACTTACGCTAAAATATTTAAAGGGTTTGTCTACATAAAACCCCTTGACTGTTCGAATGTGATGATAAAGCTATTTCTTTGCCTGCTGGTACAACATAAGGTTGTTTTTGGTAAACAACCAACCTTTACAGTACGTATCTACTCTTAGTTGTCTCGAATTTCCCATCAAGCAAGTTAGCAAGTTATAATGAAACGCTTTATTTGAAGTACTTAAAATAAATAAAATAATACTTTCCACATTTTTAAATGACAGTGTAAAACCATTAAAATACGTTTCACGCAGAATAAAGAGGAATATTTTGCTTGCGAAAATAAATAGAGATTTTTTAAACTAGTAAACTTTCAGACCGTTTGGAATACCTATAAAGAATATTTAGAATTAGCTTTTCGTTTCTCCTACATTATTTATCTAGTTATCTAAACAAGTTTGCAATTCAAAGTAAATATTAAGAGTAGAAAAATTGTAAGAAACTGCTAACTAATATTGCCTAATGAATTAGTAATGATGCTTGCGAAAAAACTAAAATAATTTCAACTTACAAATTAAATGTTTTGAGCTTTGAAATAGCTAATTATGTAGTTGATTTGGTCAGAAATGCGAAACAAAATACTAATTTAAGATAGAATATTGTTAAAAACTCAGGGGCAAGAATTTCACATGTCATCATCATCATTTCAGCTCAAAGATGCGCACTACTGGACTTAGGCCAAGCATTCATTCACACCTTCCTCTAAGCATCGCCATTTTGGTCGGTTCTATGCTTCTCCCATCCAGCCGATTCCTGCGGTCTTCAGTCACCGCCACCGGTCCACCTTGTGAGAGGCCTACCAACGCTACGTCTTCAGGTACGCGGTTGCCGCTCCAGAACTTTTCAGCCTTTCCAGAAGCTTCTTGGACCCCTTCTTTATAATAAACTTTATCTGTGCCAAATTTCATACTTCTCCGTTCGCGTAGTTATCGTAAAAAGGGGTGCAAAATTTAGAGAATTCTGATTCTACAGAAGTACATACTCGTAGTTGCGTAGAATCAGCAATAATTGATTAGTAGAATCTTAAAAATTCATACCTAATCATGATGATATGATTACAGTCTTGATTGCAGTGGCGTGCAAATAGTTTTTAGACAGGGTAGGCAGAAGTTTAAAAAAAAATAGAATAATCGATTGCTGTACCTACACAACATGCAACCTGTGAGGCAATTAAATGGATCATATTGTTGTGTATGAAAATGCACCATTTTTTATTTTCTCTATGCACACACTACCTGAACAACTTTCACAGTGAATATTTTCTATTTTACACGCTTTATATTAGCTTCACTTGTAGGTATGTTTGTTTGTATGTTGTATGTAACCGACTCCTTAGAGCGCGATTTTGACCCACTTTAAACGGTCAGATTTCATTAAAACTTTGTAAACTTATCGAGGACCGATGACAATTCAATCATTTTTGTTACATAATGTAAAAGTTTTAAATATTTATTTGATTTAGGTAGGGTAGACAGTGTATTTCTGTCTTTAAGGGCTGCACGCCACTGCTTGATTGCCATTTAACATCAATAATAACAGTATCATATTTTATATTTTGCTCTTTACTTGACATCAAGGCACCGACGACATTTTGCATCAAAAAAAGAACTTCCTTCCGGTCGTGAAAGGAGCCGATTATCTCGAACACACTGACATAAAGTATGAACAACTTGGCATAGGTATAAGGAAAAGAAAATAATTTATCTGTCTACAATTTTATAAGCGGTCGACTGCGATGCGGACGAGTACTTCGACGCCAAGTGTCCTACTGTTTTTGTTTGTATTTGTAGTTAGTCCGTAATTTAATTTAGTGCCCAGTGTAAATAGTCAGTTAGTTACTTAAT
Source organism: Antitype chi (assembly GCA_947359405.1). NCBI lineage: Eukaryota > Metazoa > Arthropoda > Insecta > Lepidoptera > Noctuidae > Antitype > Antitype chi. The sequence goes on along the minus strand of OX375817.1, from coordinate 17,483,634 downwards.
GATTTTAAAGCATGCTACTATTCATATTGTACATAAATACAGTATTTTACTCTATATGAGAAAATATCTAAAAATATATTATTGAGATAGCTTAGGCAAAATGCAGTCGCAAAATGTTAGTTTTATTTCGTGAAATAACAAAATAAATAATAAAATACAATTTAAAGATTTTTTTTTATCTGTTCTTGAACATCATGAAATAGTAGCCGCCATGTTATTACGTCATACGGCATGTCAATTGAGCAACTTTGTACTTTTATTATTTTCGTAACATAGTAATTTTTTATTAAATAATATTTTGCGTTCAGGAACAGCAAACCAATGATAAGTAGAAAAATAACACATTTTTTTAATTTTAAACAATTATCTCCTATATTAATATCAGCGCATTTGTTGAAATAGCAAACTGACGTCATACCCACAAAACAATATGGTCTAGCGTTTTCGTCAAATTATGCGTGAAATTTGAAAATGTAAAATTCAAATGCATTTTTATGGCACTAATCGATTAAATTAAAATATTGCTTTAGTGCTTAATTAGCACTCTAGAATCTAATTAAGACACTTTTCAAAAATATACCCTGTTGTTGTGCCCGATAGAAATGAAAACAAAACAAATGAGCTCATGTGAACTTTGTAACTATTATTAAGATCGTGAATACACATGAGATATGCAATAAACAATTGAATTGAATTGTGTTAAATACTGTAAAAGTGATGTTAGTAAACCATTTCAAAATGATTAAATAACTAGGTGTCCCATCATTTTCTTGCCCTTATCCCTATTTATTTGGGATCGGTGCAGCTTCTTTTTCCATACTTTTCTCTATTATTGGTATCTCAGTTGTCACCCAACAAGTAGGTTAGGTAGGTAGATTGGTCGGAGTGGAGGAGCCTGGGGGAGGCCTATTTCCAACAGTGGACGTCTTTCGGCTGAAATGATGAATGATGATGAAGTAAGTATGTATTAAAGTGACAAGTGATCTACTCGACAGATGATAAATCACGTATGGTCTACTTTGACAATACCTAGATTTTCACCTGTACTTTTGCTGCGGTTCCTAGTCTTAGGTATCTAATCTATAAAGAGGAAAGATTTGATTGTTTGTTTGCATTGAATAGGCTCCGAAACTACTGAACCGATTTAAAAAAATATTTCACTGTTGGGAAGCTACACTATCCCCGGGTGACATAGGCTATATTTTATCCCGGTATTCCCACGGGAACGGGAACTACGCGGGTGAAACAGCGGAGCGCTGCTAGTATGTAAATAAAAAAATATTCTTATGGCCTGAGAATTGGTACTAACATGATTTCTGTCCACAAACACCATTTTCAAAACTGAACCAAAAGTATGTAGGATATTAAATGCATTTTAAATCACGAACGAACCCCATTTTTTCTAGAACCCAACCTAATAAAATAGACCGAGCACATTACTTTCCGTCGACTACACCCGTACGTCTCCTATGCAAAGGCTTAAATTCGACTCTTTATGACACCATCGGAGCTATAAGAATGTTATATAAAATTCTTGTATGACGAAATTACCTGGGAGTCTACGTAAATTTTTTACAGCACCTTTTTGATACCTCGCGAGTAGGCACTTAATAAAAATTCTACGATGTTAGAACAATCGCAGTCGTTATTTTGATGACACCAGCGCGTCTGCGTTCTGAATATTACAACGTTTCTGTCAACTAAGCTTTGTGTAATAACACCCAAGTTGCGACTAATGCCTTGCTCTAATTTTCGTGGTTGATGTGATTTCAGAGCTGCGATGTAATAGGATGCATACTATTGCATGCTGCTGTGAAATTACATTTACGTACATATTATGTCTGCGTATGAAGGTTTTATTTGCATTTGCTGTGTGTAGTGTTTGTATGATACTCTCTATCATTCCTCGCCACATTGGTTAGGTGTCTGAAAGAATTGGTCATCAATTGTTAGATAGTATGTTTGTGTTATAAAACCAACTTATACGTATACAACAATGGCATAAAAAGAAAAGTAATCGTGTAAATTAACATGAGATTTGATAGCAGATCAAAATCTTGTTTCCACAAATTAGAAGTCGGGATGATTGCGCTTGTTATAGAACGTGGAAACAGCAAAACTACAATAAGGGAAAACACTGACGCTACTAATGCAAATAGGAGCATTTTGAAACTATGAACAATAAATCCTAACAACGAAATACAAAAAAGTGTTTTATTTTTTCGAACAAATGAAATAATAGTACTTAATGGGTCGACTAAGGATTTTTACGATTAGCCAACTAGCTATAATAACTAACTATTGGATATACTTCGGACACTCAGACAGTTTTGCGAAAAAAAAACTGTTCTATAGGTAAGTATTTTTTTATTAGGTAAATCTTTTCATAGTACTCTCCACTAGCCTCTATACAGAGTTTCCTGCGTCTGAACCCGTTTTCGAAACATGTTTTCCAGTCCGCCGCAGACACCTCGTTTACAGCCTGCTCGAACGCTGACAGCGCATCTTCCGGCGACGAAAATTGTATCCCTTTGAGCTGATTTTTTATCTTTGGGAATAAAAAGAAGTCACACGTTGCTAGGTCAGGGCTGTAAGCAGGGTGACCCAGGAGTTTGTGCACGGTGTGTGAAGGCGCGTTGTCGTGGTGGAGCAGTAGCCTGCGGAGCCCTGTGTTTGGCCGCTTGTTGCTCACAACAGAGAAAACTTCTGCCAACCATTTGGTAGTATACCATTCAGCGTTGATGCTTCTTAGCTTCCGTAAAGGAATTAACTCCAAGTAGCCAGTCAAATTGAAAAAGCTCGCGATTAAAATCTTCCCCCACTTCAAGACCGCTTCACTTTGGTAGACGTTGATTCGTTTTTAAACCCAAGCCGTCGACTGGCGCTTTGTTTCAGGATCGTATTGATAAATCCAAGACCTGTAATGATGTCGTAAACACGCCGAGATGAGCCTGTTCAAATTTGTTTATCATATCACGGCACCATTCCACCCGGGCCTGCTGAATCTCTTGATACGTAACTCGCCTATTGTCATGGATTAAATTTTTCACTGCTAGCACGTTTTCTTCCATAACAGCCGTCAAAGGGCGACCACTTCTTTCTTCATCCCCCAAAGTTGGTCGACCGCGCTTGAATTCGTTTTACACTACACGGTTGCCTTAGAAGAGCCTTCATCCATGAATGCCATTTGTAGTCTATCGTACGATTGTTTCGGCTTCAGGCGACACTTGAAATCGTAAAAAATCATAGCGCGAAAATGTTCCTGGCGCAGATCTATTTTACAATGAGACACGATCATTTAAATTAGCGCGCAAACAATGTGGAGAGAAATTTTGAAATTGGAACTTACCTATTTTTACTTACAAATAATCATAATTTCAAAATAGATTTATAACTGGCCAGCCTCTCATACATAAAAACTTTTTTTCGCAATACTTTCTGAGTGACCTGGTACATAATATATGAGGTTGAATCTTTGTACAAAGACTGGGAACTTATATCAAAATGCTATTATACCATATCGGATTTGGTGCGGGTTGTTCGAAAGAGATACCGCGGCCCCTGGCACACAGGCAACTGAGGGAATACGGGTGGGTTTTAGTCAGTAAAAGTCTGACACGCCCTCCCGCTCCACCCAGAGCGGGAGAAGTTATTTGATGATTTCCCACCCAAAAAAAAAAAAAAAAAAACCATATCGGATTTTTTAAATGTCCGCAATTAATTATGGATTCCTATTAATTACGACATTTTCATCATTTGGCCCTCAAATCTGTAAAAACAATACCTTTTTGCCCTCTATAATTAGCATTAGGATTAAATTATTAATTTCATAGTTTAATAAGTAGACTCAAATCTTTTAAGGTATAACATACCAAAAATATGTTACTTTGTACGCCATAAATGGCAAAACATGCAGATCTACCTGATATTTTAAAACCTTGCACATTTATTTGATGTATACTCATGTTTTACAATAAATATATTCTATTCTATTCTATTCTAACACGTAATTTCATCTATTGTTTCGACAATGCTAGCTTTTGCCAGGGCTTCATCCGCATGGAGGTCAGAGGCTATCCCACTAAAACGTCTGACCGGGAGAAAAAGTATCAGGTTATAAACTATTTATGTGCCATGCAATTCCGTTCGGCCGTTTTTGCGTGATTGAGTAACAAAAATTCAAATATCTAAACATACAAACTTTCATATTTATAATATTAGTAGAAATAGTGGGATTGTCGATGCCACCTAATATTGTGACTGTATATTTTTATAAATTTATTTTAATATTAAAGGCTTAATGAATCTTATAGCCCTGAGTTATTTTAAAATTAGCATGAAACTTACGCATAATATAACCTTGGCAGAAACTTTAAGAACTTTCCCCATCTAAAATTTCGTGGGCTGGTGCGAACTGTAATTAATTACAGCAGTTTCTGTTTATTTTGGATTAAAGCACATTTTAACACGAGGTAATTAAAGCCTCCTACACTTTATTGAAAATGTCTAATGTCTAGTGTTTAATTAAGTGTTCAGAGACAACAGGTAGGTGGTACTTAAAGGTGTTGGTAATATTTTTATTTATTGTCAACTGTATTTCTTTGAAGTTTTTGTAGGTTTGAGGTTGTGTTACAAATTTGAGAATATTTTATGTGTTTTTCAGGCTTTAAGAAGTTAATTAAAATTATCATCAGTTTCCTGCTGCTGTCTTATGTTTCTTGGAGTTGACGCAACACGTTTTCTTCTTCCATTCTCCCCTGTTAATCGTCACGCTAACATTCTCTACCTTCTCTTTCATATTCTTCATTATATTATATTCATCCTCACACAGTCCATGCATATTTTTTGAAAAAAGAAAGAAATAAATTTAAATGTACCTGGCGAAATGAGGGTTTGGCATACACCCGCTGTTTCTTACCCTTCAGTACAGTCGTGATGTTTTGTTTATTTCTTCAGCCTTACCCATGTTGTTGTAGTTTCGCCTCGTTATGTTTAAACTCTCTAAGATCAAAGTTCACCATGGAAACTGAACGCGATCAGCACATAAACTACGTTTAATAGCTGTCAGTGCCATTATTTTCGCTGAGCGACTTTCGACAAAAGAAAATTATATCGGTTTTAATCACCGATATGTACTGTTAAAAGTATATCTGTAGCTACTATGAATATGACATTTCTCGCTCGGCTAGCAGTTAAATGATTTTTTATTTCAAAGTTGTCACTTCTCTCTGCAGTCCCCATGACTACCTATGTTTTATCTGTAATTCTACAAAAAGTATTTTTCAATTATCAATTCAGTAACTTATAGTATTAAAAATATCTAGTTACTATATTGCTTTTTTAATCAACACGTGTTTTAATTAACACTGTCTGAAAATCGAACTATGTATAATAAAAGTTATTTTAGCAAAAATGGGATAAAGATTAAAATTCTTGGCTCAAAACTAAAAAATGAAAAGCCTCAGGCAAAATTTATTTTTAACATATTTTTAATTGAAGATGAAAATTAGACGAATAAAAATATTTTAACTATAAAATAGAGTAGGTACACCTACTGTATTTTAACTTATAACCTACAAAGTAAAGTTATTAGGTAATTAAAGTTATTATTAAATTGACTTTTAAGGAAAATTTAATTATTCTGAAACAGTCGGTCGCTTTCAAAGTTTCAGTGCCTATCGCCCTTCTTCTAATACCTCTCATGTCTCTTTGGCACCTTCTCATTAAAACTTTACTGATATGTAGATAAGAATTTATTCAGGTATGTAATAAGTTTTATCAAACATCAAAGAAATGTTGATATTAATTTGAAGTTCCGTAATTAGCTTATTATCAAGGTTATAGTCATATTGTTCTAACAAGGACTTTTTGCTTTTGATTACTAAGTCCAAAATCATAAAATCAATTAATTAGCAGAAGAGCAATGGTGGGCCAGACTTATGGGTGGTAGGTCAGGGTTCAAACCCAGACAGGTGCTTCATTTTGTGTAAATAATTTCATCCCCACTGCTCTCAAAACGGTGAAGGAAAACATCGTGAGGAAACCGGCATGTCCTAGAACCAAAAATTCGAAGACATGTGACATCTACCAACCCGCACTGGGCCAGCGTGGTGGATTACGACCCGCTTCTTCTCACAAAAGAGGAGGCCAATCTCCCTGCAATGGGAACAGAACATTATAGGCTAATTATGTAAACGATTCTGAACATACAACTTTCATAATTTGCATTAATTCAGTTACACATTGTATATTAACCTTCCATTACTTATTAACAAATGCCTTAATATATACCTACCACGTATACCCCATTCTTACTACAGTCTTGTATATTCATCTTCGTAATTGATGCCCCCAAGGGAGAAATGTTATGAACTTTGGGGGCCATCGCTCTAAAAATTAATAGGTATCTATTATTCTTGAAGGCTTTATAATATTCAACGTTGTCTTTCCCCCTTGTTATTAAAATTTAAAAGGAATTCTTATAAAGAATAGTTATACTTTAATTTGGGTGCCTTTTGTGGTATGAAATAATTTTTTTCTTCAGGCTATAGATTTTTAGGCGAAGCGTTGAAGGCCATTGTTTGAATGAAATGAAGATTTTTTTATGGTATAAAAATTCTGTATTTAGTTAGTATTTTTAGTAAGCCAGAAGTAAGTTGTTTTTTTTAGGTCAGTATTTTATCAAAAAGTTTAAAAGAACTTGTAATAATTATTCTTCTTATTTAAAGTTTGTTCGGGGAAGTACTTTAGGTACTTTTTTCTGCTATAGTAAAATTGCTGTATTTTGATAATTAATTTTAAAGATATGGGTGAAGGTTTAATTAGTCACCCGCACTTAGTATTCAAACTTTGTCCTAACGGATGGCAATGTATTATCTCAAAAAATATTCTTACATGTGTCTACAGTTATTTATATTGAAACAATAACGCCCATTCTCAGTAACACTAATCAACACTTAATTTAATGTCTAAATAAAAGCGTGCTATTCGATTTTCTAGTTTTGGCAGTAAGCTGAGAATTGACAGTCCAACAGCGCGCTTTATTAAGTAAAGGCATTAGTAAATTTTATACTACGCAGGTAAGTAACACTTTCAATGTTTATGGAGCGAGTTCTAAATCTCCAATCGAAAGTAAAACTGAATTCCTGTTACACTGGGAAACTGACTATCTCTTTTCTTAAGCCTTTTGCGGTCCATAGAACAGCTTCATTAATTGTAACAAAACCATCTCATTCTAGCGTTCAAGTTTAAAATAACACTTAGCGAAAGAGGCATAACCGCTAAATGAAATTATATAAGGTAAGCAGTTACTATACAAGGTATTAAAACCGAGCTTTATTTTAATTTAAAGTGTGTCACCCCTGTGCCCTGTCATCTTAACTTCTAGGGGTGTCACGTCTGGGAATAATTTACGCATGGTGTAACGCAATATGGCGGCAAAAGCAACGTTTTATTGGCTACAGCATTGCGGTAAGCAATATGCATATTTGTCTAGTGATTACATAGTTGGAACCGTTCTGTTTTGACCGACTTAATTTCAGTTTTATTAAAGGGATGCCAGTTAGGTACCTATAAGTATTCTTCACATTTTCCTTCAAATGATTTTTCCCTGGTTATAATAGGTTCAATCAATCAATCAGTCGAGATCTGCTTCACATGGAACGACTGCCTAAGCAATGGTGGCTTAATGGTAGTGGCCACGACTTACGAGTTGTAGGTGGTAAGTTGGAACCTAGACAGGCGCTTCATCGTCATCTACATAAATAAAAAGAAAAGTCCTGACTGATTGACTCATCAACGCCCAGCCCAAACCCTTGGACCTAAAAAGCTGAAATTTTGCACAGATGTTTCCTTTATAATGTAGGAATAAGGAAGGATTTTTCGAAATTCAACCCCTAAGGGAATTAAATAGGGGATGAAACTTGCGCGCGGGCGAAGCCGCTGGCAAAAGGTAGTCATTCATAATTTCTGCCGAAAGACGTCCACTGCTGGACATAGTTCCCCCCCAGCTCCTCCACTTTGACCGGTCTTGTGCTTCCCACATCCAGCGGATTTTGGGAGGGTTTTGCCATAATCGCCACGCTTTTCAGGCGGGTTGGTGATCGCAGTATGGTATTAAAATGCATAGAGAACGCTGATGCCCATTCTCTGGTAAGGCCTTTAGTCGCCTTCTACGACACTCATGGGAAGAAATGGGATGGTGCTATTCTTTTTACGTCCGGCACCACACGGACAGGCGCTTTACTGTGTAAATTATTTCATCACCATTGCTCTCAAAATATTGAAGGAAAACAATGTGAGGCAACCAGCATGTCCTAGAAATAAAAAAAATTGGAGACCTGTGGTATCAACCAAGCCGCACTGGGACCATGTGGTAGATCACAGCCCTTTCACTCTAAAATAGGGGAGATCTGTTCCCCAGCAGTGGGAACATTATAGACTTATTATACTTTGTAGGCTGTTACGTGACTGCCTAGCTGAACTCCACAACCTAGTAACTGGGTAACACGACAACCCTTGGCAAGACTGGTTGTCCGAATTTCCGGCTTCAGACAATCCATAACGACTGTTAAAGATCTACGAATGACGGTTATTACAGATTCTCAAGTCTATCTTAAATCGTTTCTAATTTTTTCACGGTTATTACATTATTTTTAAAACCATCAATATTAAAGGGTGTGAAAATATTCCATCTCTCAGCGACTTTTGGTTAAACGGCCGATAATTCAATTGGCAATGCAAGCTTCGGTCGAAAGCGGATAGTTGCGGTTCCAATCGGAATCCGGGCAAGGTAAACCTGACTGCCGCAACTTGGTGTAGGGTTGCTAGGCAAGACCGATTAACTTTGTGTTGATCGTGTCGTTAGTGTTGGGATTCTGTAAAAGAAGAGAGTGCTAGTGAGTTTGTTGTGACACTTCCTGCTCTATACTAAAACACTATGGTGATGGGCGGGCGTTTTGGGCGAAACCTGTCTTATGTAATTTTGACGTCGTTTAAAAAGTGCTGATTCTCAGCCTAGTTTAAATCAATTACTTTTGATTTAGATTTCTGAAGTGAGACGTTTTTTTTACATTTATGTATTAAAAGCTTTAAGACAAATAAAGAAATAAAGTGATGTTAGTATTTAAGATCTTTTTTCTTTAAAATATACACGCTCATAAGAACTAGATAAAGGTCTAACATATGATTATAAAAATGCACTCCAGACAATCATTGGCTTTCCATCGTCTATTTTATTTTTTGCTGTAATGGCCAGTTCATCCTGCAAGGTTTATGAATAAAAGTTGTAATTCGAAAAGCCAATCTTTTTCTTCTTTCTCCTGGCTAATATCCCAATGTATCCAGGATCAGCACCACTCCTAATAATTCTGCGCCAAACCGTACGATTGTGGGTTGTCTCTTTTGTTGCGTTGTATTGTGACATGATACACAAAAAACCCAAGATGCACAGTCTCGAACAAAAGTAACTCACAAAACTGTCTGTCAGTGGTTATAGTTATCATATAACAAATTTTTCAATGAAATTCAATCTTACAGGCATGACTACGAGGTTTTTACAAAGCCATGTCCAAAAAGAATGACTGAAAGATGACTGATGATACTATTTGACACCTGCGCAAATTGCGCCCTATCTATGAGGACGTTTTTGAGACAGTGTTCGTTGCCAAGATATTGGCGGTCGTAATTTGAAAGGCAAATGACAAACAAAAATATAAGCAAAGCAAAGTTTCCAGCTAAACGATGTCCACTCAAAATCATCAAACACGGCTAAAATTACTACTTATAACACAGCACTGAAATGGGATTTTGGCTAAGTAATACTAGCTGCACGGGCCAATTGATAAGTTAAGCTACACTCGTGTGCCGTGGTTGCTCCGTCGATGGGTGACCATCTTTTCATACCGAGACGAGGGGTCTGGTGTTGTGGTGGGTCGTGGATTGGAAAGCACATTAAGCCCTTTGTCCCAGCTGTCATTTGTCTATCTCTGATAATCGTTGTAGGTCAGAATCCTGAAAGTCTGAATACCAGTTTTACTAAAGGGTTTCGTATTACCTTAGAAAAAGGCGAACTATGCGAAAAATGCGAGTCATATAAACAGAGACTGAGTAAGCATAGCTTAGTCTTAGCCAAGAACCTTATAAACAGACAAGGTGACACAATCCGCCTAAAGAAAAAGAAAAAAAGAAAGAGATGGCAAATCCTGAACTTGGACCAGAGGCGTTGAAAACTCAAAGTTTATTTAGTACTGAACCACATAACGTGAATATTTAATGGAACACCACGAAAATTAATCTCACACGAAGATCCCATCTGATTATGGCTACGAAACCGATCGCAGATAAAACGAGAAGAAAAAAAAACAATATTCACTAGTAATGGGATTGTGGAGATCAGATTAGTCGCTCCATTTAAAATACTGGTAATACTAGAAGCCGAGTTAGGAAAAAGCTAAGCAGATGATAACAGCACTACACCTACGCAGATATAGTCACAGCCATTTTCAAACTTAGCTGTCTCATAAACCCACACGTAGCAACCCTAACAGTAGGGCTGACGGATAATGCATATTAACTTCCATACAACGTGATACACACGTCGGCTTGGCTTGTCAGTGTCATGTCGCTTCGTCATGACCTTGTGTAAGATGTATTAGTCTTTGTAACGTGTGCCTTTTACATAATCTCAGGTTTTGTTAATGGAAAAAAGATTCTGAACGAGATTAAGAAGGATTGAAGTATACTTTTTGTGTGGAATTTATTCTGAGGAAGGGTGAAAATAAATAGGTTTTTTTTTGGGTCTTAATTTGCGTTGCTAGTCTAATGGTCGTGAGCGTATTGGTTCAATTCCTCGGTCGGGCAAAATTTTCTCATGGGGCTCATTAGTAGCTCGGAGTCTGGATTTGAGCCCAGTAGATTGTATTAGGCTCGCCCCCTTTATCATAGCACTTGAACATAACTGGACAAAATATGGGTGTACTATCTAAAAGTGCGCCTCTGCGTAACCCTTAGCCTAGCTTCATGCGTTATGTTATGTTACGTAAGTAAACCATTAAATCAAATATACCATTAATAAGAAACACCAGTAATATGAAAGAAAATCTGCCAAAAGTTTAGTGGAAGAGTTGGTAGGTATGTTGTGGAAGGGCCTTAGCCGTTTATGCTTCAATCACTTCACAAAAGATTTTCAATTTGTTTTGTAGGTTGGTTAGGTACTGTAGGAACCCTGAGGTCCCTTGCGTACCTCGGTGTATCAATAAAACTCTTGTATGCGTGTACTTATAAATTATTTCGTTTATTCCACGCTTTTGTATTATCAGTCCTACGCCTGTCATTCAAGTAATATCTTCCGAAACAAAAAACCTATCCTAAAATTGGGCTTTTGCTTCGCACGGTTTGTGCATTTAGCCAGGGTCAAGTAATTTTTCTTTTCGATCAAGTAAATGGCCCGATATCGGGCACGAAGTTACAAAAAAGTCATAGTCGTCTTTAGTCAGTCAAGTCCAGTCAAGTCAAAGTTATTGTAAAGCGGTAGCAACTTTACAACAACCTAACATGAGTTTTTGGGGGAACACGAAAAGTCCACGTTAGTCACTTATTTTCACCTTCACTACACTTGTGCACACACATGTAACTAAATTGAATAATTCACTACCAAAATTATACAATTTAATTCGCTATTTCACTAAATTTCATGAAAATGAAAATTCGTGCGACATATTCCAACCCGATCCCGCCAAAAACTCTTTGGAGAGTTTTTCTAAATCTCCTTGACAGTTTAAGTGTCATAAAGCCATTTCGTTTTCTGCCGGTACAATATAAGGTTGTCTTTGCTAAACCACCAACCTTTACAGTATCTAATGCAGCTTTAACCGATGATTATTTAAAAAATATCTTTTATATTTATTAAATTCAACCTAATATTATTAAAAAAAAGTGAAAATCTTTCCGTATTTCCCCATGACAACATTAAACTTCGCAACCCATATTTTCTCAAAATGGGCGGCAGGCACACTCAAATCCTATGGGATGGCATTCACATTGACGTATAAACAGAACAGCTACCAATACCTATAAGTAATGCCTACACTGCCTTTGAAATATCATCCATCTATTCAAAGTTTATCCTAAAGATTTGTTCAGAAAGATTTTTAGTACTAATAATAAATCACAGGACCTGCCACTTCTGGACTGAGAATTAATCAAAAAGGGATATTTGAATCCTGCGCTCGACTTATAGGCTATTCGTTTTGGCGAAGGCTGTTTTAAAATATACAGCTTTAAATAAAACTTCGACGAAAACCCTTTGTGTTTTGTGACTATAATTTGATGCTGTACCTATCTATAGGTATATTTATGCTGACAAATATTCGATCTTGACCGACCCAATTCGCAGAATGTCCTTTGCGTAAAACGTCCTATTTGCTTTTATTGTGTAGTTTGCCTGATATGATTAGTAGTGAAACTTAGGATATGATGAACATAGTTACTTGAATGCGGGAAATATAAAACCGGTCGTAGTGGCAGAACATGGAGGCCTATGTCCAGCAGTAGACGTCTATCAGCTGAAATTATGTTGTTGATAACGAAATAAAAAATAAAAAACACTGACATCATTTTCATAACAGCCGGTACTGCCGCCATTATGTTGCCGTCACCATTGTCATAGAACATCATAGCCTTACTTCTGATTTCCCATATTGTCTGATTTAAAAGAAAATTACCATAGGAAAAACATGAAACAGAAAAAAAACTCAGATGTAAATGTTATCAACCACACCGGCACCTGTTCACAAGATAAGTCTGCACCGCGATACAGCGGTCTGATATATCAGTAACAACTGGTAAGCAGGGATCTGATTGCGTGTTATGTAAATGTACTAGGCAAACAGCGTGTTTCGGAAATGCGTGGTCTTATTAACAGGCTGCAGAATATCAAACTGAGCAAGTTTTTCCATGGGCTCAATTTTGTAGTCGCGTAATTTATTTAATTTTTGATGGTTTCCACATAATCAACATAATATAATGTTCCCACTGCTGGGACACAGGCTTCCTCTCGGTGTATGTAGACTGCAATACACCACACGGGTCGAGTGAGGGTCGGTAGATGCCACATGTCTTCGAATATTTGGTTCCAGCATATGCCGGTTTCCTCACGATGTTTTCCTTAACCGTTTTGAGATCAGTGGTGATGAAATAATCTACACAAAGTAAATTGCCTGTCTGAGTTCTAAATCGAACTTACTGCTCTGTTTAAGATTTTTTTTAAAATGACCACCCATTTCATCCTTAAACACCACCATTGCCCATTTGACCCTTAAATATGACCTCGCATTTCTGATGCACGCTGTATGTCCAGTTACAGTAGAAATAGAATAGTTATTATATTGTACGAAGCGTTTGCTGTTATTAGCGCATAGCTTCCGGCTTCGAACACTATTATAATATTAGGCTTTAACTGCCACACCGCAGAGCTTTTCAAATATATGTATTTGCTATCTTTCTGTTTCTGCTAAACTATATGTAGTTTAGCAGAAACAGAAAGATAGCAAAGGAACACCATATTATCAGCCTTTTTCTGTTTCCACGGCTGTGGAACTGAGGCCATTGTGTGTAGTATATTGAAAGGTACTAAAATTAACTTAATCTTTTTTTTTCATTTCTGATGAGTCTAGGTTTTAATGAACCCTAATCATGCATGGATTTCGAGCTTAGTTTGCAAGACTTCTTGGTAATCAAAATTAATCGTATAAAATTTAAAATGATGGGATGGAACAGTTTTTTTCATCAGCTTATTGTGTACTTCTTCGGCATAAGTCTCTTCCACAGACAGACCTACATCTCTCTCTGGCTTGTCCTCTCTGTCTATTTATGCACGTCCTGGACCTGCATTTTTGTTTTTAACCACGATCCTTTTAATCATTATTCCAAATTCAACCCTCTGCACAACACATATTTCACCCAATAAAACGGCATTCTCTAATATATAACATAACCCAAGGAGCCTTTAACGTGTAAATAATACCAATGTTATAGGTATCGGTTATTTCGCGCCATGTGGAGGTAATGTCGGCACGTGGCGATTGCCTGTATAAGCTAAGCCTGGCCCCGCGGCCCCAGCCTGTTTAAGCTTGAAAATATTGTAAGGGCTTTTTAGTTTTGTATTTTATGTTCTTGTTTATGGCAATATGCTGGTAAAATGTACCTATTGGTTGAGTTCGCAATAAAACGAAGTAATTTTTAGGGTTCCGTAGCTCAATCGGAAAAACGGAACCCTTATAGGATCACTTCGTAGTCCGTCCGTCCATTGGTCAGTCTGTCAAGACCCTTCTTCTCTGGAACGCCTGAAGGTATCAAGTTGAAATTAATATCAAGTAACTATGTCTCCGGTCTCTTGAAGTTCTAAAAAGAATTAAGCTTTTAAGTCAACATGCCATGTTATGCGACATAATATCTTGATTTATGTTCTCACAAATAAATCAAAACCAAAAACTTACCGGTGACCTAGAATCTAATATTCGGCAAGAAGGAAGGTCACACAGCACAATTAAACACAAAAGCCTGAAAATCGTCAATTTGTAGTTTTTTAAACATTTTTGTTATGTGATTACTATCTTACATTTGCAGTTAGAGAATTGACCGTGACGTATCTATGTATAACGATGTATGGGAGAACATGTTTCTCAACTGCAATGTTAAATTCCTTTTTGGGCAAAATTCATCCCAACTACGGAACCCTTCATTGTGCGTGGTCCGATACGCACTTGGCCGGTGATTTTTTTTAAATAATAACTTTAGACAGTAAAAAATTACAATCTGGGTAGATGATTTCAACAGGGTTTACCTAAGGCTATTAAAAAATAGACTACACATAGATACCTACACTTTTCTCACCAATATTCTGTCACTCAGGATGTGACCAACAAAATTACATGTATATATTATATTCAAAGCCCTGTACAAGAAAATTACTTTCACAACGTGCTGATATACAAACACACCTAATGAGATGTAAATATCTAATTTCGTCATACATTTTCATACACGTGTCGCTAAAACAATATACCCACTTGTGTTATACAATACGTATATACAGTAAAAGTCAGTGTGATATAAAATGTTAATCCTGCTTACCAATTAATGATAGACAAATATTTACCCACCCCATAAACAAAGCCAAAAACATGAATAATAATGATATGATAATGTGATCTCATATTTTTGTATGCACGTGTTTGTGACAAATATATGTATTTTTCTTTCTTCTTTCTTTTTCTTTCTAAATGTCACATTATATTCCCCGTCAGTGTGATATTTTTCTTTTGTACTGGATCATATCTGGGAGTCTTCTGTTAACAGAGATATTAAAGGTCAATGATACAAGTTTTTTTTCGCGAAGACATGTTTTAATTCTTATAACTTAACTTTAATACCGTCACAAATCCTCTTGCGTTGGAGGCACAGAACAGACATATGTGGTTGCATGCACCCATAAGCGCGATTGTAATAGTATATTTTTTATCGAGGGACTAAACGAAGCCATAATATACCAGAGGTGGTTTGACTCTCGAGCGTGCGAGGGAGTCAATGAAACTGAGGGTATATTAAGTTGGCGTTTAGTCTCGAGGTGCAAACTGTACTTTTCACTTTGAGTGCGAGGAAAATTGTCAATTTAGTACAGACACATTTAATAATTATTACTTAATAAAATAAAAATCATAATATCTATTATGTCTTTTGCTCTTTGCTCGACGTCAAACTCTTCACCAAGGAACATATATACCACAACTGTTACTGGAAATTCTTAATAAATTTATTTAAAACAGAACCAATTTACACCCGTTAAAAATTCTGAAATTTTCGCGGTCTGTTTTTTCTTCTAAACCAGTCACAGATTAACAATTTAAAACATATGGCGCCACCTTGGCAAAAACAATGGAACTAAAACTCTTAACATTTTCGCAATAAAGATGGTCCACACTCCACAGATAATAGTATATTTACTGGCTGTTTGAGTTTGTCTATGTCACATGAAGGAAATAAAAAAAACTAATTACTTTTCACTCTATAAAAACTAAAGTGGTCAGTTTAGTCCCGCTTCGTAGGGCTATATTGGCGTGCTTTTAGAGCATGAGAAGTGATAACGTGATTGTTGTTTTGTTCAGAACGGTTTTTACACCAATAATAAAAGTCGTTTCTCAGCATTTTTTTTTAATGAATGATTGTTACACATAATGCATAGTAAACGTCTATGTGATAAATCTTTTGGCACCCTGTATATTCTTACACGTGCTGCCAAAACGATGCCCTTATTCCGACGAGGTGAGTCACACTGTCGCTAGTCTGTGGACCGTACACTGTAGCTCAACTTTATTTTTCGCCTGGCCTGGCCCAATCAATGAGTGTCGGCCATCAGCTCCTACAACGGAAATATTGACAAACTTTATATTGGACTTGCTAGAGTTTCTCAAACTTGAGACGTTTGTATGACACGTGCGAAGGGTTGGGGTGCGATGTTTTGAGAGGTAATATTTGTGATCGGATGATAGGGGCAAAAAGAGTCTCTGGACTAAATAATAAAAATAAAAAAACTTTTATTTGTCACTATTAGAACCACGTTTAAAATATGACAGTCACTCAAAGTCGCAATGTTAAAATTTTAATGTATTAGTCAGAATTGATCCTATTTATTAAACTAGGCTTAGACTAGGCCTGTATTTTAGAGGTCAGTGTTCAGTTATGGGATCTGTTAAAACAAAACAGCATTTTTTTTTTGTCATAATATTAGCCGCACCGGTTGATCGAAGCTACCCTTGCTGTGATCGGTTCGTAGATGGGCGATCAACCATTACATGTCGCGCCGTTGGTCCGGGCTGTCTTTCGTAGATCTTAGTCAGTAGTTACGGGTAGTCATAAGCCCAAAGTTTTGACAACCAGTATAATCAAGAGTCATCTTGATACCCAGTAACTGGGTTGTGGAAGATAGGTAGGAAGTCACTCAGTTGCACCCGGTTAAACTCGTAGTCGACCCCAACAAAGTCGAGAAAATGATAGGTAGAATGATTGTATGAAAGAGGCAGATCTTAAAATATTTTTTGCAAGAGATAATGCAGGTCTGCTGGAAGAAATTTCTAAGAAATAAGCAGTACTTTTGTACTCAATTGTTTGAATATGCCGTATCTGCTATGTATTTTACTGTGTGTAAATAAATAAATAAATAGGTTGTTACGTAGGTTGACTACAAAATGCAGCTGAAAGTTAGAATTGACTGGCTCTGCAATTATAATAATAATATTGCAATGAAATTTTCCATTAATTGGAAGTTACCAGTCAGACAGACTACTATTAGGTATATATTAATTATTAGCTGTTGCCCGGGGCTTCGCCCGTGTGGAGGTTGAAAATTATCCCACGGGAACTTAGGTACTACCGGGATGAAAACTATCTGATGTGTTAATCCAGGTTATAAACTATCTGTGTGCCAAATTTCATCCAAATCAGTTCAGTCGTTTTTCGTGATTGAGTAACAAACATCCAAACATCTTCACAAACTTTCACATATATAATATTATTAAGTAGGGGATGGAGAGGTGGCTTCTTGTTTCAACAATACTGCAAGCGACTAATCAAATATACATTTTATGATGAATATTAAATTTCCCTCAGGCGATAAATATAGATCGAGAGAAATAAACTAGATAGAAAACCTTAGCCGAATACCAAAGATCCGTCATATTGGCAAACATGAGACGTGAAGGGATAAAAGATATCACCACACTTAAATTTCGCATTGTAACTAAAAACACGTTCAGTTCAAAGCAAGTCCAGACGGAGATGGTTGGGAGAGCTGGAGCTCCTTTAACTTTCTAATCGGTTAAAATAATAAATAATAATTTCAGCCGAAAGATGTCCACTGCTGGATATAGGCCTCCCCCGAAACTATGTCCACGCTTGGCAGGCGGGTTGGCGATCGCAGTATGGTGGTAAAATGCAAAGAGAACGCTGCTGCCCATTCTCTAGTAAGTCCCTTAGTCGCCTTCTACAACACCCACGGGAAGAGATTAAACCGGTTACGTCATATGATTAATACGAGAAATATTTTCGGGTCCATTTCGCCAGGGTCGTATATTTCCGACCAAAATACCACAGCTCGTTTAATCTGCTTTTTTTATTTAATTACGCTGTATTCTATCAAAAATATATTTTTATTAAGTAAATAGTTAATTATGTAATCATTTACAATTAAATACACTTTAGTCTCTTGATTAGAAGTCTAGTAAGTTTTGCACATCCCTCTTTATTGTAAGTATTTATTTTTCGATTCACAATAATTATAGCAATATAACCAACTAAAATTCCGTGTGGTGCCGGACGTAAAAGAATAACACCATCCCAATTTCTTCCCGTGGGTGTCGTAGAAGGCGACTAAGGGACTACCTACCAGAGAATGGGCAGCAGTGGTCTCTATGCATTTTCCCACCATAATGCGATCGTCAACCCGCCTACCAAGCGTGGCGATTATGGAAAAAAACCCCTTTTTGGCGAGGCGTATGTCCAGCATTGGACGTCTTTCGGCTGAAATAATGATGATGACTCAACTAAATCTAAATTAACTTAATTACCTACTAAGCACTTTTCTGTACAGAACATCATTCCATTCTCATCTGGGGAAGGGCGTTGTTAGCTTCGCTGCAGTTTATAATTTTGCAGCTATCATCGTTTTACTTGTTGTACTTAGTTTTGTGTTATTGTTCCGAAATAAACTTTTTATTGTTATTATTATTTATTACTTAACAAAGTAAATATCCATGCCATTGTTTAAATAAAATTCGTTAATGTCATTTAAAAAAAAAAACTGGAAATAATCGTGGTCAGACCATTTGAGGACCATGTAGATTGGTGTCTGATATGGTCTTTTGAGGGAAGTACCACACAAAATGAGTGGACCTGTCCTGTCAGTGCACGCATTTGTCTGTAATCAATCATGCAGCTCAACTTAGAATAGTAATTACAGTAATACTTAGAGAATTAAAGGTGCTTGCACGTAATGACTTATTAAAAACAAAAAATATAAATCGCACATTCATTTAGTGAATATACAGTATCTAGGAAGTATTTTTCCGTGCCGGCCAGTTCAGGCGTCTATAGAATACTCCACTGTAGCGCTCTATGATTGAGACACACTGACCGAGAGGATGGATAATATGTTAAAGCCGAACATAATTCAATTAATCGACGGAAAATGAGCTACCAGTTATTTTTAATGGTTAAAACTGAGTCGATTTAACGACTTGTAGGTAAATACCTACAAGTCGTTAAATAGACATAGTTTTATTGTATTTATCATATTTACATGAGTTACTAAATAATAACTCATATAAATGGCTTGTCGTCAATTACCTTACTATTACTTTTGTACTGATAGCTGTAAGCCACCCAAACACAATAAATTAACTTTTGATAAATAATAATATAAGCGCATACATAGATATATCAATACGAAAAGGAAGTTCAAAAACTGAAACCTTGCTACTGAAAAATCACGTTCTAAAGAGTGTGAAACAAGAAAATATTCTTATCTGAAAGCCGTGGTTGAAGGAATGCCACTTTGCTCAAAAGCTTATGATCGCTTACTATACTGTTGGACGCCTTATTCAATTTAATGTGACGTCAAATAGCCTATAACCAGAGGAAAATCAAGACGCTTCCAACAATACCGCATTTGTCAAGTTATGGTAAGAAGTTTAGATGTTATGAGGAAACAGATGAACATACATACATATATCCCGTATATATGTATGTATGTTTATAACACAACATATGTATGTTAAAATCATAACCCTTCTTTTTGCTCCGCCTTAGTAGGATAAAAATAAATTAGCATTTAAATGAGCCAAGAGTACATGTAATTTTTTTTTGCACGCTCCACGCTAAGATATTATCTGTGGCTAAGCCTAACGTAGGAAGTGAAGGCTTAGTGAAACTATTTCTGACATCCAGAAGGCAGTCCTAACAATAATCGAAGGTCTCATCAAACAAGCAATAAGCAGTTACCCAATCGCATTCAGTTTTACCAACACTCGGTCTCCTATTGTTCTACATCTATCTTAGCCGTGTGTATAAAGTGTTCGTAACTTGAGACGGACTTTGCTAACGACTGCGCTGTTTGTCCCGGCCTCACTTCCAATCTATATAACGATTATCTGCGCAACTGTACCGGGATCATTTGTTAAAAGTTCCAGCGAATAAATGAGTTTGATTAAAGGGCACTTGAGTACAAAAGTGTTACGGATTTTCGTATTGTGTTCCGAAGGTCGAAGAGTTCGGCGTTTGTTATCTGGGACAGGGATTAGTTTTAGCATTTTATTATCTTGGCGTTCAGGGAAAATCTGTTATTTCATAGTTATTGTTTATCAGGAAGCTTTTTTTGTAGACGAATCTAAACAAGATATAACACCATGGAACATTCGATGCACTTAGTAGTTACTGCCTACCAGCATTCGAAGCTCTCGTAGTTGGATAAAGGTTTCTACTTCCTTAAGGAATGGAGCCTGGAGGCTTTTATTTAGATTGTAAGTTCTGTTTAAGTTTTATTTTAATTTTTTATTATTTTTGGTTTTCAATTTTTGATGGTATATTGGCGTGTGCTAGCTGACATATGGCAAATTTAATGTATTTTTTGTGTTTCGTAATTTTAATTACCTATTATTGTATAGAATCAAGTTCTTCTAACTTAATAGACAGCTGTGCTGCTGGGGAGTTTGTTGCGCTACTTCTTCTTCCCACTAAAGCACTAGGAAGTGGTGAAGGGCGGGCGTTTTGGGGGGACTGTCTTATGTAATTTTGACGTCCAAAAAGAGCTGACTCTCAGCCTAGTTTGAATAAATGACTTTTGATTTTGGAGTGAGTACAATCACTCCTTTCCTTAAGGAAGTAGAAACCTTGCATATTGCTAACCTTGCACGGTTGATTTAAATTAAATTAAATTAAATAATCATTTATTTCAGGAAATTATTCCCATATAAATTACATTACACACCAACCACCACCAACTAACCAATAGTCAGTTAACTAACATCTGTGGAATAAATATTGCTGTTTGACAGCTTTTGTATAGAAAATATGTCAAATTGACATCATTATTCTACAGACAAAGATAACTGACTATTGAAAAATCAGCCCTAAGTGGTATAAAGTAAAGTCGCTATTTTCGTCTGTCTGTTTCTCTGCTTACTTCTTCTAAACCACGCAACGGATTTAAATTCAGCTTTCACAATTTTTTTGAGAATTTCTTTCGAAAAGTTTTCATTTATCATACATGTACATTATAGTAGAGCAAATCCGAAAATTTGAAAGATTTGTAATGATCAGAGATCGGATATTCGGATGCATATTCACCTAAAGTTGAGATGTTGGCTAACATGGAATGCGCTTTTGTATCGAAAAAGTCTTAATTTATGTAAGTAATTTGTTTATTTTTTGTTTTAACTGATACCACCCCTCCTCCAGTACATACAAATATTTGTATCGGGTTAAACATTAATTTTAAATTAATACACATCTGACTAGTTATACAATCGAAGAATCCCGG
Source organism: Antitype chi (assembly GCA_947359405.1). NCBI lineage: Eukaryota > Metazoa > Arthropoda > Insecta > Lepidoptera > Noctuidae > Antitype > Antitype chi. The sequence goes on along the minus strand of OX375817.1, from coordinate 17,462,045 downwards.
GGTTTTTTTAATAAATATTACAAATAATTTATAAAGCCGCTTCCATACTTTCACAGCTAAAAATTATCTTTAGGTAAATATGCATCCGAATATCCGATCTCTGGTAATGATGTTGTGAGAAACATATTTTTTTGGCGCTTATTATTGCTAACGCTGAATAAACTTTACGAGATAGATCTAAATGTACTACGGAATTGTTTATCTTAAATTAAAAACAATATTATACGCACAAGATCTCAAAGGAACAATAATATGAGAAGTTTTGTAGTACCTACATGTAATAATTATTATGGTCGAAGGTATGGAAATGTTTTAGTCCCACCTATTTTTAATAACCTTCCAGTCGATATAAACGATTGTATCACGAAAACCTCCTTTAAAAATAAAATACATAAGTACCTCTTTAATATATTGTGATAGCCTCACTGTAGATAATTTTTTGTTTTAAATTTAAGAATGGCAACAGAATGGAAGAGGTGAAATAGTGTCATTATAAAAAAAAAAATTACTCATTTGGAATGTACAACAGTGAAGCTACGTCTGCCAACAAACTGCTATGTAGTTTGGCGGAGGTAAATGTAACCTTCAAAGAAATGTTTTGTGTGAATCAACATTTTTTTTAGGTCTACAGAAAAGTCTGCAATGGTATATGTGCATCTCCCTCAACATATTACTAAAAATCATGGGTTATTTACGAAGCTATTTAAACAATACAGTATCAATCCTTATCCAATTAAATACGACAGATGCGTTGTGCCTTTAGTGGATATTTTTCTCAACTACCAGCTTGGACTAGGGTGATCAAAGTTTAGGGAAATTACCCATACTTTTCAACATCCGGATATTATTTCCTTGTCAATGGAATCGGAATTGGGACAACCTCATCAATTACCGCAGAATTAAGTGGAAACCAAACACATTTCTCGACTAGTCCATAAAAAAACATGCTTCCACAAACACGTCCTACTCTTCCATCCATTATAAAATCTATTATTGATCAGGATGTGTAGCCTCAATACGTCAACTTAGTACACACAATTCTGCACCTTAGCTGTGAGGCAATATGTTTTATTATGTCTTAACTCGTTGCCAAGACGCGTGGTAACCCGTTAACTGCAAGTGGGGTAAGTTTGATGGGTCTCGCGTGTCTGTGGACGTGACAGCCGACTTTTAAGTTGTATAATGTTGTGCACAACAATTTGGCACGAAGTGTACCGGGGTTCTTTCTCTAAATGTTTTGAAATTGCGTCTGTGGAACGATTTGATCCGGATTTTAATTAATAGCGACTTGAGGGTTAAGTACTGGAAATAAATAGAACGAGTTTACCGGTTGAATGGGCTCAATAGTTTTAAATGAAATGTAATTTGAGAGGAATTGAAGATGGCTTTATAAATGTGAGTAAATTAAATAAATGAATACCTTTATAAGTGTCTATTGTTTGAAGTTTGAATGGTAGTAATAAATACAGTTAACTAGGTTTTCTTTAAATTAATAAAATAAAATGTTATTAAGATCAATATCCTTTCATTTTTGCCACTATACATAGTTTGAATATAATTTGTGTTTTGCAGAATTTTAAAATTCAGCAGTAGTGTTGCACTCTCGATTTCGACTATTCTTAATATTATTGGACTCACGTTTAAGTTCACCAATTTTTTTTTTAAATATATAATCCTATCATCTCACTTGCATTACATTAATTAAAAACGAAAACACCTTCAACACGAAGAAATGATTAAAATGAGAAAAGAACCTTCAGCGTAAATATATTCAGAAAATAGGTACTCATTAAATCCATTCACTAAGCTATGAAGACCTTTTACTGCAGGTTTATTGTAATCCCGGATTACGACCTGCCAACTTAATTAACTGCGTTTTTTTGATAAAGAAAATAATAAAGATGAAATTGCTTTAGACTAAGTAATGCGTGCTAAGTAATATAAATAATTCTCGTGTTTTTTAATGCCGGCTTTTGTTTTTAATACATAATACGTCGTTATCTTGTTTGTTAAAATGGTAACTTTTGTAAATTGTGAAAAGTTGCTAACTACTTAAAAAAAAACATCGATAAGATGTTGTTTGTTATAAAGGATGCGCTCATGTAACTTATGTAAACTTGGAAGATTGTATTAATGATTTTGAATTATAATAATTTTGTAAAAACATAGGTACGTGCTACGGTTGCGAATCATATTTTGTTTAGCATACAGTCTGACTCTGACTTGCAAATTGCAAAAAACTTAAGAAAATTTGGATTTCGTTGACTACCGTAGCGCTTCTCCTTTAAAACTCGGTGTCAGCTAGAGTAACCCTATTCAATAAGTAATAAAACTCCTCGTGTAGATAATAATAATGTTTAATCACTCCAATGTAAGAATGTACTTGTATTAAATAACTACAATAACCAGCTCTAATAATTATTTTAGAATTGTCGACACGGTTATTATATTGTGTCCAACCCATAGTTCGCCCCAAGATCAAGTGAACGAATCGATTGCCAGATCGCTCCTCCCATGAACACTTGTCAACCGTTCCTCCTTGATGTTGCCACATAAATAAAGCCGCGCCTAAAGAAGTTTGCACTTCAAAAATGTAATGTTTTTAGATCCGGTACTCAGCAACGCAATCACCCTTCGATGACGTAGACATTAGGTCCTCACGTGTACTGATGACAGCGCATGCATCATTTTGTTATTGTGATCTTAGCTTTTTTTAACCGACTTCAAAAAGAAGGAGGTTATCAATTCGACATGTTTATATTTTTTTTTAATTTAATGTATTTTCGGGCATAACTCCGTCATAAATACACGGATTTGCAAAATTCTTTTTTGTTCGAAAGGGGTTTATTCTGAAATGGTCCCATTAAAATTGCACATGGATCTGATGATGCGTTTCGGAGACAGACAACGGAACTCTTCAAAAAATGACAGCAAATCAACCGCGATTGCTGCTATCGCATAATATGCATTGTTTTGACCCTAAGAATTATGACATTTCGAATTGGTGTGGGGTAGGTACTATAACTAAAAAATAAAAATAAAAAAATGACAAAAAAAACAATCGACTTCCGAGTGTTTTTTTCGGAAGTCGGTTGTTTTTTTTATCGAAAAAGTTTTTACTAGATAAGCATGCGTTTAGAAAAAATAGAAAGACAGGAATACGTTTGTTTTAGGATTCTCATTGTACGATAGCTAGAACACCATCAATTTTTGAGCCTTTTTTACATAGCTCGATATACCTAGTGTCTATTTAAAATAGTTATAGCTAGGAACTGAAATCGTAACGGCTCAACAGAACTATCAGAATGCAAAACCAGCTCACATACGCATCAGAAACTAAATAACTGCCCGCAAAATGTTAATTCTTACAGCTGCTCTTTTTTCAGTCCAGTTACCACTAACTGCGGTCACTCTACAAATTTTTGCTTGTCCATTAATTGCCGCTTCCCTTAAAACAAAAACAGCTGTTAAAAGAAAAATCTCGGCATGCAACAGACATGTACACAGGACAGTAGCAGTTCCCAGCAAAAATACGTTCTAAATCCGCCATTATACGTGATAAAAGCCGTTTCAAGCGAAAATGCGAAACGTTAACTGAGTTTAAATTGCCCTATTAATGGGCTGTAATGGTGTGGTCCACTGGGGTAATACTGTCCCCGACTCGCACTGCACGGTTAGACGATCGTCCGATTCGATGAGTGTAATCCTATTACGTATTCTGTGTAAACTATAGAATAGTGCCTGTTTTGTACTGTTTTGATATTTGCTAATTGTTCTGCCTATTGGTCGGCTGCTACCTCGTAATATGGTCATGATCATATTACAGAAGGGAAGCACCTAAAAAGTTTCCCGAAAAGTTCACTTTTATGTAGTTTTTACTATCTCTTGCTAGCGGCTTCGCCCGCGTGCAGTTCGAAAATTATCCCACGGGAACAAAATATTTTATTTAGGTTACAAACTATCTGTGTGCCACATTTCATCCAAATCCGTTCAGCCGTTTTTGCGTGATTGAGTAACAAACATCCAAACTTTCACATTTATAATATTATATTGAGGCACCATCTGTTTAAGACTTCTGACTTACGATTAATAACACCAATCAACATTGATAATCAGTTTAATGTTAATTATAAACTATTAAGACAAAAAAAAAGAAAACTATATGATCTCTCAAGTTGGAACAAATTACATTTAAATGCCAATTTTCATCAAAATCGGAACATACATTATGACACTGGATTTTTATATATTGATGTATGCAGTAAGTGGTTCAGTTTTTGTTAACTTCCTCGGCAATTATAAGTATAACTGACGAAAGACTTGGAAAATTGACAATAATCGGTCATTGCATTTCATCATCTGCCTAGCATTTTCCCGACTATATTGGGGTCAGCTTCCAGTCAAACCGGACAATCGTTACGGGTCGTCGAAGCCCGAAAGTCGGTTGTCAGACTTTTAGAGAGAGAGACTTACCAAGGGAGACTTCAGAGTCTTACTAAGGGGTATCGTATTACCCAGTAACTGGGTTGTGGAGGTCAGATAGGCAGTCACTCCATGTCAAATACTGGTATTCAGCTGCATCCGGTTAGACTGGAAGCTGACCCAGCAAGGCAGATGATGATGACCTGGTAATTATATTAACTTGTATCTTTTCACTAATCTTTTATTTTTCCGACTTTGTTTCAGGTCAAAACGTTAACTATGAATATTAGAACTCCGTTTTACACCATTGCTTTTTACTGTCTGTTCAGAAAAATAAAAGTTCTATTTTGGAATCTATCCAAAAAGATTTGATCAAATATGGACTGAGACTAACCAGATAATGCACCTCAAATAAAGAGGATAAAATCTAAGTCAACATTTCTCAAAGTTTATATTTTTTAATACGTTTTTTTGTGAGTCTGTTTGTGGGATTGTGGAGTGGTAGTATGCCACCATACTACCACACCACAATCTCCCAAGCAGACACATAAAAACACGTTTAATTTCTTATGAAAAAATAACTTGATAACTTAATACACAAAGATTTGAAGAGTTCTACTACTTAGTATCTTTTCATCATCATTATCACGTTCCTTGGCATCCTTGTTCTGCTAACTCCTGATATATAGACCTCCCTTTGGTGTCATACTTCCCTGGTCTGTGCAAGTCTCATATCTAGGTCTAGGATACAGATAGTGAACGAAGGCCAATCATAAGTTTGAATGGATAATAGTATTAGAGAAGAACAAGGTAATATATTTAGTAAATAATTACTTTTTTGTCTAAAGTCAAAGTCAAAGCATTTATTTCAAATAGGCACTTAGAAGGCACTTTTGAACGTCAACATTTACATTAAAATAGAATTGATTCTAGTCGCCCCTTCCAAAATGTAGTTTCGTATGGAGAAGAATGGGCAAGAAACTCCGTTACTCTTTTAAAATGTTTCAAGTACAATATTTAACATAGTACATTCATTATATGATTATGTGTGAAAACGATGCACCCAGAATAAAATTACCATACCAAAATAGGTCAAAAGAATCAAATTGAAGCAATACAGATAAATTAATTCTGTGATAGATACAGGTGCTCACACATTTACAAACATTGTAAAAGTAAGTATACGAGTCTTTACGGTGAATGCTGCATATGCCTGTAACAGCATTTATACTATATTATTACATAACATCACGCCTTGTTTCCCTCAAGGGTTGGGCAGAGGTGTACTTATATATATCCACATTTCGTCAGTTATGTTATGCTCCATGTAAAAGCGGTGAGCCTATTGCCATCAATCGGGCACATATCCAGACTCTGGGCTGCTACTGAGAAATTCCAGATAGAAAAACCCAATACTACTTTGCCCGACCTGGGAATCGAACCCAGGATCTCATATTTTTGTTTGCCATAAATTCTTTTGTATGTCCTGCTGTTGGTGCACCAAGTAAATAAACAAATTGGTAATACTTGAGAAAAATAGTAAAAAGAAAGAAAGAATGAATACCGTTTATTTGGACAGTTTGTATGTATGTTCTAGTATTCTTCTTGTATTACTACAAAGACAACATATTATTTTCTGCTCGCTCAGCCACGTATATCTAACAAAACTTCCCGTGTACCAGACAATCGCTTTGTTACCTAAACATTAAATTCGTTTCTGGAAATCCCGACCCTTTCGAAACAAACCTATTTAATTGAAATACTCAAACGAATCTGAGCTAAAAAATTTGTACTTCCAACACGTAATTACACAAACAACAAATTAATTATTTATTTGTCTGGTGAATTAGGACCAAAAACGTAGTCCTTGAAAATACTAAAACAATGATAGGGATGTTTTGTATTCAAGTAATAAGTCAATTTAGTTATTCAGTTTGGAAACTGGATTTAAAATAATTTGTACAGCTTCATTTCTTCGAAAAAAACAAACTAAAATCGAAACCTGACTGCTGAAAAATCACGGTTAATTTTTAAACTTACCTTTTTAACTATTTAAATTATTTTGAGGTTTCCGAGTTTTATTTTTTTATGTGCTAATAAACCCTTTTATTGATACCCAACACAGCGTCATTACTAACGCCCTCTAGAGGCCGCCATTTTCAATGTAATGTGACGTCACATAGCCTAAAACTAGCGGATGATCAAGACGCTTTCAACGATATCTCTTGTCGAATTATGATAAATAGTTAAAAAGTTATAAGGGTAAACATACATACATACCGGTTATAATCATAACCCTCATTTTTGCTTCGCCGTAGTCGGATAACTATAAAAATAATTTTCTATGATAGAAAAAATATAATTAAAAAGATAAATTGGTGACGGAAACTATCATTTTCCGGCCCATTTGTCGTAAAAATATTTAGTGAATTCTCAGAATGATACTCAATAAAATTAGAAAAGGAAAATTCCAACGAAAACTCCAAAGTTTGACAACCTCTTTGGTGTCAAGTGTGAGCCGGTTTGCGAGAGCCTAGGTTACCTATTTTCAATAGGAAGAGAGGCTTTTATTGATGTCTAAGAAACTAGGTCGACATTTAGACTTCCAACATTTGACCCAAAGCAACGTTGGCAAATAGAGCCAACTGTTTCAGTTAATTGTTTCAAATTACGTCTTTGTAAGAGATTTCATTTACAACTAATTGTAGTAATTTACATTCAATTAGTATTAATGGACTGAATTTTAAAATGGAAAAGGTTTGTTTTTATTCATGTTGTACGTAAACACTTGCACTATGATTATCGCCCTTACTGCTACGATGTAAAGGTGCTGTCAATGACAATTTTTTACCACTGATTTACGGTTTTACATTACTCCTGATGGCTAAAGTGTTATTTCGACAGCTTCAGAATACAGTAGAAAACTCATATTTCAGACAGTATGGACCCTGTCTAAAAAAAGTTTAAAAATTCGAAGACATGTGACACCTATCAACCCGAACTAAGTCAGTACCAACAAAACTCAAATATTGAAAAGTTCAATAAGCTTTATTGGTCATTGATTTATGCAGTATTTTTTTCATAAAACCCGATCTTCCGAAGGACTTTTCTGAATTTTTTACGCGCCTTTAATATAAATGATCCTGCATCTTACTCAATAACCTTGTGCGTGTAGACTAGCGTCTAACTACTCATCACTGATACTACCTCTGTCGGACGCGATGCCTGGTGAGACAGCGTGCTTTTTAGCCAGGCCCACCAGTGAGTTGGAGCCTGCGACTAGATTCCCCTTAAGGCTTTGAAATACGTACCATACCAATTTATTTCGAAAAAATAATTTACCTTGAACAACTCAATAAACTGTACCAAGAAGATAAAACAATGCCTATTTAGACCGTGGGTACTAAAAAGAATTAGATATTACATTAGATAATCATCACGATGTTTTCCTTACAAACGAATATAGAACAGAACATGAAAACGAAAATAAATGTGCCAAAATCATACTTATTTAATTTTCTATTGGACCTGACGTTTAATTTAGGCCGTAAAGAAAGTAATAGGAAAATTATTTGTCGAATTAAAAATAATAATAAATTTTGTTCATGAACAATAAGTTTTCCACAATGGAATATTTAAGGGAAATTGCTTATGAAAATAGGTAAAACCGACCCATGCGCTTTATTTTTAATTTTTGACGCGGTTTGAAAATATTATTACGTGAAAATGATACAGTTTTGAACATTTGATTCTCCCATAACTTACTCAAGTATTTATAGGGGAAATATAAAAAGCACATAAAAAAAGCAATAAAAACATAGTACTGTACGAGGCATGGCCAAAGCTGCTATACAATGACAAAAATGTCTACAACACGTCAGTGTCATTTTTATGAAAGTTTGCCTTCTAAATATGCCTTTTCAAAATACAGTCCCCCACTAGACTAGAATTCCAATTGCGTTAATGTCACGTCACAAAGCTTGATACTGACCGCATCGCGTCATGCAATTACTGGTCGCTCCCCTTAAGTGCATGCGTGCATACAAATTCATAGGAAGAATACTGTAATGCGAGTGCTACTTCATGTTAGATGTGATATTGGCTTTTTGAATTCATACACTTTGAATACGAATGCGTAGAAGCTGTTGTTTTAGAATTTAAAAGCATATTTAAATATTTTCAAATATTTGCATAATTTCATGATGTCCTGAAACGAATAAAATTTAATCGTTAACAAAATACAATATTATAGATGTTTTTTTATAGACAAATTATTCACCGGGTCTCAAATAAATTAATATCATTGGTTTTTCGTTGTTGTAATGGCGGATATGCTGTGACTCATGTTTGCAGTAGCCATTTCATATCCCTTAATTATTTGGCCATCCTGTAGAACTTAAAAAATAGGCAGAAAATAGACTCGTTTATCTTAATTGATGATAAGTCACAATGTAGCATTCTGTAGCTGAGAGCTCTCGTAGCAGGCCGGCTACGGCGTAGCCCCTGCGTAGACCTGTGTGTAGCAATTCATATAACTTACGTCTGACGGCTATTGCAGCGTACAATGCTTGAAACCGCCTTTGACGTAAGTATCGTTGGATTGGACAACAGTAACAGGTTGCTGAAACGACATTTATCTCCTAATATAGCTAGAGCACATTGGTTGAAATTCAGGCACAAGTTGTCGGACATTTTTGCAAAAAAGAAGGCCCAGGCTTTTTTGGCGCAGCTATGAGGTACACTTTACACATATTTTTTTCTGCTGTATTATATGTGCCTTTAAGTCAGTCCTAAATAAATTTATTTTCTTTCTTCAAAAGTGTCATATACAAACGTACAAAATTAGCTACATTTTGCTTTGAAAAGAAAATTGAATAAACACACTCACAAAACGTCTTTAACACATCAGCAAAGAAATTATTAAGAGGACTTATTTCTTTAAAAAACCTCGGAAATCCCGTCATTCAGTACAAAGGGAATGGTATTTTTATATTCCATTTCCACATACAATTATCGTCGTTTCGAAGTGGAGAGTCTTAAGGCTCGTATGGCAGTGAGTGCCATCGGCTCAATAGAAATGTCATCACGTACGATGTGATAAAGCCCCGTACACCGTACACCCCCCATGTACGGGTATTATTGGTTTCCACTCAATTTATGTCGTTTCTGAAGGAAATTAAAGAACATTGGTGTCAGTCGTTTGGGAAATTTAAAGCCTATTATGAACTTGTGATGTTGAAAAATTGTACTAAAGTACTTCTGTTATATATTTTTACGTTATATTAAAAACTTGCGTTGTTATATAATAAAAGCTGCACGAGTCGATCAAAGTCAAAGTCAAAGCATTAATTTCAAATAGACACTTAAAAGGAACTTTGAACGTCAACATTTACATTAAAATAGAATTGATTCTAGTCACCCCTTCCAAAATGAAGTTTCGTATGGAGGCGAATGGGCAAGAACCTCCACAGTTACTCTATTAAAATGTTTTAAGTATAAAATTAAACAAACATTCATTATATAGTTAAGTGTGAAAACGATGGACCAAGAATAAAATTACCATACCAAAATATGTAAAAAGAATGAAAGTGAAGGAATTACAGATACATTATTTTTTTGATAGATACATGGTGCTCACATATTTACAAACATTGTAAAAGTAAGTATACGATATTCCTAGAATATTAACAAGTAATATTAGTCAGTGTGTGAATTAAAGTAATCACTGGGTGTAAAGCAATGTCATAAATATAATTAATTATACAATTGAATTAGCAATTTTGTCTAGAATCTAGATTGTCTTATGGAGCAGGATCAGCATGTTTCCAAGCATTCTTATCTTGGATATAATCCTCTAATTTGTAATATGCTTGTTTTGATCGAAGGTTAAGCTAGGCTTGCCAAGGTCGGTTCGTCGATGGGTGACTACTGACCATACATTACATTTCGAAGCCGTTTGTTGGACCTGGCTGTCATTGGTAGATCTTGTACAGTCGTTACGGGTAGTCAGAAGCCAGAAAGTCAAATAACCAGTCTTACCGAGATATAGTGCGTTACCCAGTAACTATCCCCCCCAGTGGGTTCCCGCATTGTCGTTGCGGGGGGGCTCAGTAGCCGTGGTCCACTCCCACGGTGAAGCGAAGAGGAACCCCAAGGTGGGGCCGCTCGTCAGGGCTTTTGTCTCCAAGCCGACGACGTAGCGGCCAAAAAGTAGGTTGCGGTGAGGTGCACCGCAACTGAGGCGGGCCGCGATGTCGAATGGGAGGCATCGCGGCTGAGGGTTACAGGCTGCGGCGGAGGAGGAGTGCCGGTACTTTTGAGTAGCGCTCTTCCCTTCCGTGGCCTGGACGGGGCCGCCACCGTTTGATGGCGGACGCGGTGGGGCCGCAGGGGAAGAGGAGTGTCGGTATAGCGTTGGCCACTCTCCCTATCCCCTGCGGCCGAGAAGTGGTAGGCGGCGGGGCCACTGCGCTGACCCGTCGCAGGGGGCCAAGGGAGCCAAGGGTGCCAGGGTAGTCTGGGGCCCTTGTCCTACTTGGTTCCTGGGGTGGTCACGGCGTGCCATGTGCCCTGGTGCGCCGGACTGGTGGAGTCCGCAAGGGCCGATGCCTGCCAGGGGTGCGGGTTGTTCGAAAGAGATACCGTCGCCCCTGGCACACAGGCAACTGAGGGATCACGGGTGGGTTTTAGTCAGTAAAAGTCTGACACGCCCTCCTGCTCCACCCAGAGCGGGAGAAGTCATTGGATGATTTCCCACCCTGAAAAAAAAAAAAAACCCAGTAACTATTTGTGGAGGTCAGCAGTAGTTGCGTGTTAAATACTGGTGTTCAACTGCATCCGGTTAGACTGGAAGCAGACCCCTACACAGTTGAGAAAACGCAAAGCAGATGATGATGATCTAAAATACTTTCTTACTCATCTTCATACGATTTAATTTTAAAGAGACTTCTTTAAGCAATCTTCATCATAAATTTTATCTTGACGTAAATATATTTGGGATATTTTTGTCAAAAATTCCACGACTTAAAATGTCCTTTCATTTTTCCACTGCAACGGTTCGTTGACTAAAACTGACACGTTTTAATCTTATATTATCAGAAACCTACCACTTGCTTCTTGATTATTATTACAATAAAAATAAAAATGGACTGTACATTAAATTGTGAAACCGTTACAATCGAGCCTGGTGTTGCTTTCTGCAACAATTTTATGGAAAATTAATATTTAATGACGGCATTTAAAGTTAAAGTTCATCTGTCACGTCGCGCAAGACTGCGGGAACCTTAAACTGCGCGGTTTATTTGTTTTCTAGCAATGAATTCGTGCGTAGCGTGGCCGTGTGTCGCTGTGGACAAGCCGCCTTCATTTCCATAGTAAGCGAAGTTAAGTACACAAGCGTAGCTTAGCCGCTAGTTGATGTAGAGCGGCACCTTAAAAATCTGACCATTTTGTATACAAGCTCGTGCAGTCTAGCGCAACGCGACGGTCGCATCGGGGCACTCGTAGAACAATTTCTATGAAAACTTCATGGAAATTGTTCTAATAAATTTATTTGCTTTCAAACATGGTGCAATAGGGTTTTATTAATAGAATTATGGTCTGACAGTATTTATACAGACATAACTAACAGTCTTAAAAAATAATCGAAAATAATCATAGGCGTCAAAAAATCATCCCGTATCGCTGTCAAGAAAAAAACTGTCCAAAAGGGTGGCAATCATGCCACGTTGAACGGCAAACCCGATTATTTCACCATAAAATAGCCTCTAGTCACATGAAGAGCGTTTACTCAGTATTAGATTATCTTTGTAAAAGGACCATGGGGGATTTTGTATGAACCCCGTCCCCACCCTATAACAGTCATGGGATACGTGTCAATTTTCAATTTATTCATTGGGACCCAAAAAAGCCTAAAGTACCTGTATTAGTTGCAAAAACTATTGTGTTTATTTATAATTTAAAAAAATACTTTTCTGCAAAAATTTATTAATTTTTAAACAAAAATCATTTTTTCCACAAACAAAAAAGCATATTTAGATAGTAGATAGATAGATAGACGACATAAGGAAAATTGGAGGCGCTACCTGGTCCAGAAAAGCTAGAGACAGGAATGAGTGGAAACAGCTGGAAGAGGCCTATACAGGACACGCTGATCACTAAACCGGAAAACCCGATGTGTTAAATTTACGTTTTTTAATATTATTAGATTATACTTGTGTTTAGTTCTTCAGCAATAAATGCTTGATAAAAAGGAAAAATACAATCGGTTGCTTTAAAAACGGTTACCTTATATGAAAACATTATTAAGACCGCCATATTCTAATCCTTTTTATTACACACTAAGTAAATGAGTGCAAAAATATATTCAAAACAATATACTATAAAACCCAAACCCCACGTATTTGAAGGATGTCGCCATAGTAAAAAAATATCTATCCTACTAGACGCTTCAAATGACACTTATTTCAAATCTGTTGGATGGTTGGGACGTTTCTTCTCATCATCCTTTAGAGTTAAAATTAAGTGTCCAAAAAAGACGACCCCTGTACAAAAAGACTCCTAACAAGCCCCTAAGAAATTATTATTCAGAATGCATTTCAGATGTAGAATCTCATTATTTAAATTGCCAAGTAAATTCTAAAGTGCTGACAAAATATCTTAACTATCTAGGTAGTAACAAGAAAAAATATATACCCATTTAAAGAATTTAAACTTTTTCCATACTTCTATCTGCTTCTTCTTAAATATAAAAATCGATGTTCGTTTTTATGCGCTGCCATACCGTTAATCCGATTGCGACAATACTTTGTCATCATATTGCATAGTTAATGACTATGGTTGAAAATTATGGAAGATTCAAGTAATTAAAAATTCTTGACATCACCAAGTTTAACAATAAAAACTATATTGAGGAAAATTTACACGTTTTTTATGCAGTTAGGTCAATACAACAAGTGAATTTAGCAGCCATTCTAATAAAATATAGCGATAGGTTGAAGTAGGTAGTTAGGTAGGTCAGTCACATAGAGGGCACCTTGGTGTTGTTGTGAGTGTATAATACCCAGAATGCCGTGTGAGGTCAACCTGTGCAGCCACATGCTCGTCCATGGTAACAATTGGATATTTGGCAGCTAAATGCGCTGTCAAACATAGAATTGTTGCAGTTCATGGTAAATTTTTTTTCACAAAATTGACAACTTGTTCCTGCTTGCATCACAAAGCACTAAATGTTGTAAGCCCCAGACCTTAGCTTCGGATTTAAAGGCAATTTTTGTATTTAAAACTTTAAAATTGTCGGGATAAAATTCAAAATTAAAAAATGGCTCTATGAGATGAGATGAGAAAGAGAAATCATGTTTTGTCACAAGAAAATAACAAGTTAAAAAATATCGTTTATTCAGGCTTCAATTTAATGATCTTTCGGAACCACATTACAGTCACAATGATTGTTCACGCAAACGCCTCCTCCCTTAGGTCCGGTGCCATCTCCCAAGTTGTGGCAGTATCGTTGGCATCCGAAGAAGTCGCAGCTGCCTCGACGTGCCCTGATCCAGGGACCAGTATTGAGGAGTTCCACGTGATCTCCTAAAAACAGAATATAGGAATTTTATTGTTATATTTATTATAACAGTGTAACCATAACCAGTGCGTCCTTCCTGCCCGTTATGACATACGGTGCCAAGACGTGGACTCAGACAGTTGGGCTGGTCCACAAATTCAAGGTAGCTGCTCCGCGGTGTAGAGCGGGCTATGCTCGGTGTTTCTTTGAAGGATAAAATCAGGAATTAATGTATCCGGAAAAGAACTGGAGTTACCAACATAGCTTACAGAGTAAGCAAGCTGAAGTTGCTTGTCGAAGGATCATGGCCGGTGGAGCAGGTGACTCCTGGAGTGGAGAACGCGTATCGGTAAGCGTTGGGATGCCGCCGTCTAGCTAGATGGACCCATGACCTTAAGAAGTTGGCTAGGACAGGCTGGATGCGAAAAGCTGAGGATAGGGTGTTGGCGCAGCCTTGGAAAGGCCTATGTCCAGCTGTGGACTGCGATAGGCTGAGTTGATTTATTTTAATGTGAGGCTGCCTGTTGATTGACTGTCGGTATTGTGGTCGTAAACGTTACTGTTGAATACGAGGTCCTGTATTTGATTCCTGGGTTGTGCAAATAGGTTTCGTCGCGTATGGTCAAAATCGTAATCGGTCAAGTGGCTGAAAATCCGTCAAAAAAGCGCTCGGGCTAAACAGCGATTGGTCCATATCGCGAACGGCCAAATTACCAAACAGTTAGGCCGGACTGCGGCTACACTTAGTTAATACCGTTAAATTAGAATTTATCTCGCGATATTATAAATTGTCGATAAATTGTGAACTGCACCATACTGCTTACCGACCGAATAGGTTAGGTTAGTTTAGAATTGTGACCAACCGCGCGCGAGCCGAGCGAGCGAAGCGATCGGTGCCACGGGAGCGGCCGGCGAGCGCTACTTCCAAGTTAGTGGCAGTTACTTGACTATTTGTTAAAATTTAGACTATTTGTAACAGCTGGTATACATAAGGATTTGCTACTTTGACAGTTTGCTATTTTGACGCTTTGCTATTTTGACGGATTGCGATTTTCATAAGACCAATTGTGAATTTGACCTTACGCGACGAAACGGGGCAATTAGTAATCGGGTTTTCTGTTAGGAATATCTCAGTAGCAGCCCGGGGCCTAGAAATGTGCCCAGTTGATGGTAATTGGCTCACCCCTTATTACATAGAACTTATACATAAATGGTGAAAGGTGAGTCCACTAAAGGTACACCATTAGAGGAAACAGGCGTAATGTTATATTATGTTATTTATTTGTAAATATTTTCGTATAACTTAATTACATTCGCTGGATGCGGGATGAACCGTACGAAATGGCCGTAGTTGCGGAAGGCCTATGTCCAGCAGTGGACGTCTTCTGGCAGAAATGATGATGATAATTAACTCTGTTTTTCCCGAAAAAGCCTTCATACTCTAATAAATACTCAGTATACATTTTGCTATGTTTAAATTCCATTTACTCACTGCGACTTGTGGGAGGTAACTGTGCCTTCCATGTGCAGATAGTGACCACCGAGGTAGTTATAGTGAAAATTTACATATTAGGGTGAGAGCGTATTGTCATTAAATTGAAAGTTTATAAATACGATGATCTAAGAAAACTACCACATCCTAACTAACATAAATGCGAAAGTGAGTTTGTTTGTTTGTTATGCTTTTACGATAAAACGGCTGAACGGATTTGGATATAATTTAGCACACCAGTAGACTATGACCTAGATTAGGACATAAGTTACTTTTTATACCGGTAGTACGTTCAAATCCGACCTGCACGCGGACGAAGCCGCGGGCAACAGCTAGTGATACTATATTGGTAGAACAAGGTTTTAGTATATTATTAAGAATCTAACCAATGCTGGAACTAAGTTTATATTTCCTTCCATCAGCACTTATCCAGTCTATAAAGGCTTAATAATGGTTGTAGAAAAATATCACTCACCTGGATTCAAAGTTTCTGCACAAACAAAGGCTATGAAAGCCGCAAACAAAGTCAACACAATGAAATGCTTCATCTTGTTCTTTTAAACCAATTTACTGACACATATTCGGGCTTCTATCTCCTTATATACAACTTAGGAGAATCTACGTAATTCGAAACCAACTTAAAATGGCCGCTGCGAAACCATTTGCTGAATAAAACGAAACTTTATTACGTTTAAATAAGATTGAGCATGGCGACATGTGACTGCAACTGCAATGATCTAATATTTTATGGCCGACAGATTAGGTTTTATTCACAGCTATGTAAGTTTTGCTATAGGTTGAAGATAATAACACAGAAAAACACAGTGGAAACATAGGGTCCTAGGTTCGGACCCAGCCAGGTGGATTACTTTGTGTAAATTATTTCATCTCTCAAACTTACTGCTCTCAAAGTTATGAGGAAAACATCGTGAGAAAACAAGCATGTTCTAGAGCCAAAAATCTACAAACCGCACTGGGCCGGCGTGGTGGATTACAGCCCAGTCCCACTCTCCGAGAGTAGGCCTCTGTCCCAGCAGTGGGAACATTAAGTATAGTCTGACTATGGAAGATTTTGCATATAAAAATATTATGGTTTTTGTAACCACATAAAAAAGGCTTCAATAAAAGTTATGACTTAGGTAGACGCCTACATTTATTTCTAAGTATTTTTTTGAGGAATTTGTCTTCTTTGACTCTTGTTTATAAATTTTTTGGCCCAATTAATAACCCAATGTTGAGTAGTGGACAGCGGCAGGCTGGGATTTCTATCTCTCTTATTGAATACTAGCTATTGCCAGCGTGTTCGCCCGCGCAGAACTTTCATCCCCTATTTAACTCACTTAGGGTTGAATTTTGAAAAATTCTTCCTTATTCCTTGTCTACATTATAAAGGGAACCTTTGTGCAAAATTTCAGCTTTCATCGTCTAAAGGTTTGGGCTGGGCGTTGATGAGTCAGTCAGTCAGTCAGGACTTTTCTTTTAATTTATGTAGATCACATCACGCTTGGTTTCCCTGAAAGATTAGGCAGAGGTAGGTAGTATACCCACACTTTGCCAGTTATTTATAAGTTTAATAAAATAATTATTTAAAAAAAATCAGTACAAAACATTATAGTGTTTACAAAAAAATTATTGATGTTGTGGAGACTGGTGCCTGTACTAGAAATACCTGTGTGACAGATAATTAATTAAAACGGGGCTAGTCTATTGTCATCAACCGATCACAAATTCAGACTCCGGGTTTTATGTAAGAAATTGTAGATGAAAAACCCCAATTGCACTTGGCCTGACCTGGGAATCGAACCCATCACCTCATGCAGGCACATTGTGAATACATCCTTAGAGAATAATATTGCTTACCTATTAACTGCAGACAAGTTAAACTAGTCATATTGTTATTTTTTAGTTGTTTTGTTGCTTTTTAGTTCCATCATATTCAATTAAGACAACTTAGATTTATGGACGCGATAGACTTGAATTTTGAGGAAAATAATCATGTTTATTAAATGCATTTAGTTAGTTAAATTGTTATGGATAAAAAATAGGTGCTATAAAAAGTTTAATAGTTGTTTTACTATTAATCAAATTAGTAGATGCTTACTAATAAATCTAATGGCCACTGCGTGTAACTAGCAATTTTGCAACTTATCGGCATTTGTTGATAACTGGTTGTATGAAACACAACTTCTAATATTCTATGGTATGACCTTCAATTGATCGCAAGCGCTACTAGTTATACCGGGTTCACACGGTGCGATTTAAGTTGATCAACTGCTAAGTGGAAAGCGTTTTTAACCGTCTGAACAGACTTTTAGTCAAAGAGAATTTGAAATTCAAAGTATTTCGGAATGAGGAAAGCGTTATGCCCCCTCCATGTTACTTTTTACTATAGTATATAATTGAAACAAACAGAGAGAGAGAGTCATAGTTTTCATGGTTTTCGAGTGTGCTGTAGCCAATAGTGAGGTCAAAATTAAATTCTAGATGGTGGCTGCGAGAAAAAATACCATCATATGTGTCGTTTTCGTAGTTTTCGAGGGTGCTTAAACCATTAATTACAAAATTTGTTCAACTAAAATCGAACCGTCTGAATCCGGTGTTACATGAACAGCGTCATTCAATTTGTGCAAATTATTCTATTACGTTTTATCTTACGGATTCATTTATTCTTTGGGATCATTAGCTACTTGTAATGCTGTTGACGTGGGATTTAGGTAGTCGTTGTGGAGCCAAATTAAATGTCGGGGGAAAGCATAATTTTGTAATTTTTATGATTATGTTTGGTTGTTATGCCTTCAGTTAATGTTGTCTTTAGTTCGTGTCGCCAGGCTAGTAAAGAGTTTCATTTCCTTTGATGATGCCTAATGGCTTTTTAAGATTGATATTATTTACAGATTCCGTTGATTTAATGAAAAGTTGTTTACCGTTTGGTAGTAGCCTGATTTGGCTTACAGACTTAGAGTAGCCTGATTTAGATACAGACATAAAATGGTGAATTTCATCGATACCTTAAAAGTAAAGTAAAGCCCAAGTAAAGTCTAAAAAAAATATTTGTAAAGAAAATTTATTACTAATTTAAACTATACGATACATAAATCACAATTGCATGAAATTGCTATAACACTGTAAATTGACGTAGAGCGTTAACTAGCTTAAGAATATTTTTTTCTGAATGTACCTATTCATAGAAACAGTATTTTTACCTCAAGAAGCGACGAGCGCTTTGTTTGTGGTACCCAATTGTATGTGTGCATGAAGACGAGTAGCGTCAGCAAATAGAAACACAGATGCAAAGTCACACACACATTCAATTTCGCCATTGTATCGGATGGTACCGGGAGCTTCTGTGCTTACACACAGATTCACAGCGTATGGGTACGCTTGGTAATCACAAGCAAAACGCGCATCGCTTGGTGATATAAAAATGCTATGTACATGTCACCGTAAAATTCTAAATACCGTTAGATTATAATCTATCTCGCGAGATTGTGGACTGTCAAAAGATTGCGAAACCGTGACATACTGCTTACAATTTAACACATTATTTTTCGGTAGATTATATAATCTGTCGAAGTGAAACCGTCAAATTATGAACTGATATCAAGACGGATAGTACCTTGCGCTATTACTAAATAGTCAAGTAACTAACTTGGAAGTAGCGCTCGCCGGTCGCTACCGCAGTAGGTCGCAATTCTAACCTAACTTAACCCATTCGGTCGGTAATCAGTATGGTGCAGTTCACAATTTAACGACAGTTTATTATCTCGCGAGGTAGATTATATACTAACGGTGTTCACAACCGCGCGTTGTGTTCCAAGCGCGCCTCAAAGAGATGTCAGCACCAACTGTTGGGGCCCGCAAGGGCCGATGCCTGCCAGGGATGCGGGCTGTTCGAAAGAGATACCGCGGCCCCTGGAACACAGGCAACTGAGGGAACACGGGTGGGTTTTAGTCAGTAAAAGTCTGACACGCCCTCCTGCTCCACCCAGAGCGGGAGAAGATATTTGATGATTTCCCACCCAAAAAAAAAACAGTGTTCACAATCATACGGTGACATATACAAGTACTTGTTCAACCCACATAGATGTCTGTGTGGGTGGCATTACATACGCATACCACATACAAAAACAGCCACATTATATTTTATAGAGAACCTTTCAATCGAGACGAGGGAAAAGGGGAAATGTAAGTTTTCCGCCTGACTGGGTAACCTATCGTATTTAAGAAAACCTAGAAAGTAATAGGAACTTTTTAGTTCTCTGTTAGTATATTTATTTGCTAGGAAAAGGAAATATTGTACCGGGTTCAAAGGAAAGCAAAGTAATTGGTTTTTAATTAGGTTATTAGATGGCATAAAACACATAACATCACGGCTTGTTTCCCCGAAGGCTTGGGCAGAGGTACACCCACATTTTCCAGGTATGTTTAAGTCTCATGTGTTTATAGGTAGGTTTTAAATAACTCTAATAAAAAAAGAAGTAGGTATCTATAAATGCCTCGACGACATTATTTTAATAATAGAAAATTTCATCATTATTAATAGCGAAGCAGTAGAATTAATTTTAGTAGATCCTGAACTTATGGTACAGGATTTACACTAGTGAAACTTGGGAATTAAAACCATTGTAGTTATATTAAAGTGCCATCACAATTTCATAAGTCTATTTACACAAAATCAGCATCTCTACTTTAAGTTATTCAATATCTTAGAGATTGGTATAGTAACACAGACCACGTAACACAATATCAATTGGAATCTGAATAATTCTTAAGGATATTGCTAATCCATAGCTTCAGATGTTCAAAAAATTGACTCAGCAACGTACATAACGCAATGAATGTTGTTGATCTGTCAAAATTATAGCCATTTCTTTTGTTACTGTGTTTCGCTTTAAAAAATAAAATAAATAAATTTAACTTTATTTCAGACTAAGGTCGATTTTTGCTAGTATTTTGGTGTTAGTAACAATAGTGCTTAGAAATATAGGTTAATATTGTTTCACAAAATTAATTAATTATTAGATCCTAAGACTATCGCCACCCAGAGACCCTGATAGGGACAGTCCGCTCTAGCAGCGATCATTTTTAGAATTCTGTTGGTCAAAGTCAACGTCAAAGTCAAAGCATTTATTTCAAATAGGCACTTAAAAGGCACTCACAGTTTGGAGGCCGCTTTCTTTCTCATGATGGCATGGAAACCATCTGTGCGGGACTCCGTGAACATTCCCGAGGTGCTACAATGCCATGGCAGTAGTCCCAACAGCATCCTAAAAGCGTTATTAAATTGCACACGCAGGACGCTGTAAGCAATTACCCTTCAGCTTACGGTACAGTAAAATAAGCTCTCTAATAAGCGACAACTTCTCAGAGAGCTTGGTATAGCTGACAAGCTATATCAAGCTGACTTACGTCCAAGACTACACAGAAGCTAGGTACTTGTTTATTTTTATAAATATTTGCTTAGTTTTGTAACAAAAGTTACTTCTATTCTTACAATTATTTGCTTATTTTTTTACAAAACTTACTTCGACTAAAATTAATAACCTCTTTTACTCAAACATCAAAATTTGCCATCGACACGGAGCAGTGGCTTTATGGTATCGACCCCGCCTTATTAGTTACTTACGATCGTGGTTTCGAAGCCAGCCAGGCATTTTAATATGTGTATTAGATTTCGTCACCACTGCTCTAAAAACAGTGAAGGAAATCATCGTAAGAACTAAAAATTCGAAGGTATGCATCATCTACCCACTCCCTCTCACAGAGACACTGCTGGTGTCCTAGCAGTGAGTACATTATAGACTGATTATACTATCGACACGATGAATTAAAAAAAAACAACTGACTTCCAAAAAAACACTACAAAGTGAAAAATAACTTTAATTTCGGAAGTCGGTGTCTTTGGAGCTGTATTGAATTTTTTTGTCACCGACATCCGAAATTAAAGTTATTTTTCACTTTGTAGTGTTTTTTTGAAAGTAGGTTGTTTTTTTTTTGGAAAAAGTTTTTATTTTTCACTTTTTAGTGGTTCACATGTGCTTACCCCTTCACAGCGTACCGGACTGATGTTATGTTATGAACTGGTGTAAGCAATAGATTTCAGCAATCCCAGTCCGTTTGCTAAAATTTATTGAGGAATTCTGTTGCCTATCTCCGAAGTTCTTAATCAGATCTTTACCAAATTGAAATGGGACCACTCCGAGAAAGTACTCTTCCAAAAAATACCCAAATCGCTTCCGTGTGCCTATAAAATTTGAAGAGTTCTCTCTATTGCTCCAGGATCCCATCATCAGATCCTGACTTGATGATCTTCCACCTGGAAAGTATACCCTTTCAAACAAAACAAAAATCTAAATCGGTCCAGCCATCTTCGAGTAATCGGGGAACATACACAAAAAAAAAGGTTCCGACGAATTGAGAACCTCCTCCTTTTTGAAGTCGGTTAAAAAGACTCAAACATCGAAACTTGATCGAAATGTCTTTCCATCTCGTTCCATACCATACCTTTCCATTACACGTCAGTAATTTATTTCCTTGTATATTCCCAGAAGCGATACCTATACAAAATAGATCGCTATATTCCTGAACCTATTACGCCTATCCGGCTGTGAGAAAGATACCAAATATTGACGCAAGAAGAAGCATAAATCATAGATATGAAACTTTCTGTGGATGCTGTTATGTAAGATTGTGCGAGTAACAATAAATATTGGTGAGGTGTTCTGTTGGAATAGGTAATCGTTTCAATTTTCTTTGGTGCTTTTTGCAGATTAATTTGGTGCTTGCATTTCGGTTTTACATCATCATTTTGGATCTTTGACAGTCGTTACTGGGTCATCAGAAGCCCAAAAGTCTGACAACCAGTCTTACCAAGCGTCATCGTATTACCCAATAGCTGGGTTGTGCACAACACTCCACCTCCTTCTGTCAGCTTATAATGTTCCCACTGCTGGGACACAGGCCTCCTCTATTCGAGAGGCTGTAATCTACCATGCGGGCCCAGGTTGGGTTGGTAGATGACACATGTCTTAATTTTTTTTATTCTAGGACCTCCTGGTTTACTCACAATGCTTTCCTTCACTGTTTTGAGAGCAGTGGTGATAACATTATTTACACAATGTAAGACGCTTTCCTGTGTTCGAACACGACCTACAACTCGGTAAGTCGGGGCCGTTACCAATTATTGCTCGGATGGACAGCAGCGTGTCCAGCGGCAGTCGGTCCATGTAAAATACTGGTATTCAGCTGCATCCGGTTAGACTGGAAGCCGACCACAACATGGTTGGGAAAAGGCTGGGCAAATGATGATTTTGGTTTAACATTTGGTGGTGCATTATTTTGACTTTCTTTATTTTGTTACAAGCATGACGCCCGCCATATCGTCCTTGTAGAATAGAATAGAAATTATTTGCAAATATGAGTAACACATAAGTAGTTGTATGTATCACAATAAAGAGTTCTGCCATATTTCACCATACGGCATGCAAACATTTTCATTATGTAAAATATAATATAACTCATATTACTCCGGAATGATGTAGCTTTCCAAAATTGAAAGAGTTTTTAAAATCGCTTTAGTTGTGTTGAGTTTATCCATTACAAACAATTTTACAAACAATAAAATCTTTTTTCTTTATAAAATGTTTGCAAAGTTTTTTTATGCCTCACGAGCTGTGTCCAAATAAACGTTATTCTTTATTTCTAAAAAAATAAGTGTCAAAATGTGGGTTACTATAGGTACAGTTCTGTCTAGTCCTTCAGGGATTACAGGCTTG
Organism: Antitype chi; assembly: GCA_947359405.1. Lineage (NCBI taxonomy): Eukaryota > Metazoa > Arthropoda > Insecta > Lepidoptera > Noctuidae > Antitype > Antitype chi. Next base: position 17,438,797 of record OX375817.1, on the reverse strand, counting down.
ATGTTATGTATGAACTCTAGAGCAGAGATGATAGTGATTAATTATTTTATGTCAATTATCACTAAATAGATATCATAGTTCCAAATGTAATAAATAATAGCAAGTTACTTACCTTTGTATTTAAGTTTTTTTCGTTGTAAAATATTTCGATTCAATAAAAAAATCTGTGCTCATAATAGGATGGTTTAAAGACTGAATGCTGAATCAGTATTCAACGCTATTGTCGTTCTGAAAAATGTACTAAAATTCGTAAAATAGAAATTACTTTTTCTTAAGTCGTTCAAATAAAAGTCTGACCCAATGTGGTTCTGAAACTTGTGAATAGCCTATTTCACTAGGTACAGTCCATATCTATGAACAAAAAAAAAACAGAAATACTTCGAAAAACTGAAAACCAAATCACAAATATGTTCATGCGACACGCAAAACCCAATTTTGGAGAATGGGAAAAAAATATCTACTCCAAAAAAAATATCCCTCCTGTTGAAATTTTACCTAAACCCAATAGGTAGTTTCATTTAGAAAAGTTTGCGGTATTCAGCAGTTTTCCAATTGAATTTGATAAGGGGTGAAATTTTGTACGAAAGTAATTTTCGTTGGAAAAAGTTCTGTATTACGTACCTGGCTTTGAGGATAGAGGCGATCAGGCAAACGATAGGCAAAAAAGTATTTCGCTTTGGGAACTTTTAAATGTGCCTATATCTGGAGATTCTGTAATTATTTGAAGTAGTATTTGAAGAGTTTGTAGATAAAATAAATGTTTATTTCGATCTCTATTGAGATATAAAATTAGAGTTCTTGTCATGTAGTTATATCTTTGCGTAAAACCTAAATAGTATTAAACTTTTTTTGATATCCTTATGAACGAAAACATAAATCAGATATTTACTTTCTATTTTCTAATATTATTTTGAAATACTTATTACTAAGGTTAGAAAAAGACCTCAAACTAAATCAAATTACGGAGAAACGTTAAATGAGTAGAAATTCTAACTAAAAACGGTATTTATTTCTATTAAAATAGGAACCAAGGTCAGCGACCGGCGGAAACTCTACATAGAATTTAATTTCCAGAAGTGGGAATCTATTTCTTTCCAATTCAAAAACATTTGTCACCAGTTCTTGTTAAAATAATATTTGAGACTCGATTATAAATCATGATATTAAAACTTACTTCATCGCCATTCTATGGAACCGTTGCGGTGGAAAAAAATAATGGTCATTTTTTTTCGCGTAAATTTTGACAAAATTATCTCTGATTTTACGCTGAGATAAAAATCTGAACAAAGATTGTTTAAAGCACTGTATCTGTCTACAATCAAATTGTATGACGATGAGTAAAAATGTATTTTAGATCATTGTCATCTCAATCAATCAATCAAGTCAGCCTATCGCAGTCCACTGCTGGACATAGGCCTCTCCCAGGCTGCGCCACAACACTCTATCCTCCGCCTTCCGCATCCAGTCTGTCCCAGCCACCTTTTTAAGGACGTCGGTCCATCTAGCTGGGGGGCGTCCTACACTGCGTTTGCCGATATGCGGTCTCCACTCCAGGACTCGTCTGCTCCACCGTTCATCGGTCCTTCGACAAACATGGCCAGCCCACTGCCACTTCAGCTTGCTCACTCTACAAGCTATGTCGGTGACTCCGGTTCTGTGAGATAGAGGAGTGGACTGTAAGTATTGGCGTTGGTTGTTCTGTAGGAACTGAGTTCTGCTCGTTCGCCCAATCAAGGATGCAAATTCAACAGAGAAAAATCTAAGTACGACTCACCTTTTCCCGCTGCGGCCGCTTCTCAAGCGTGGTCGTTCCTTTGGATGGAATGCTTATCACACAGTCCGCGGCACGAGTACAAAACACAGTAATGCACAATTGGTCCTTGTTTTAGCAATTTGCACTCACGGAGTTCAAAATCAGATTGTATTCAAGCGAGCAATGGCGGCAGATTTCCTTGTCCTTTTTTCGCACACACTCTTGATGATGGCGCGCGCGTCGCGGAATCATGTGTTTTGGCGGGAATGGGAACCAAACAATCGCGTGCCGCCTTGGCAAGCGTCCATAGATATTCAATATTAGATTTGACCAATCATGGGCTATACAACGTGTAACATAATTAACGCAAGACCTCATACACCCCAATTAGAGTATTGAGTTAAAACCATAATACGATGACCAAAACTATTTTTTTTTAAAGCTAACTGATATTATTAAGAAAAACGTCTAGGCCCAAGCATTACTTTATGCATTTAAAATTGAGTCTTATTTCTTCTAAAATAAGATTGAATTTTCTTTGACTCAATTAGTGGTAGGTATGGCAAAATACATAATTTAACACAAAATTACTTATATTAAAAGTTACTGAAATCGATTCAATAGTCCATTAGGAACAAACTACTTTCAGGTCTTGCGTCTATTCTGTTACACCTTGTATACAGAACAGGTTCTTTTCCGAATAATTGTCATCATTGTCATCTGCCCAGCCTCTTCCCAACTATGTTGGGGTTGGTTTCCAGTCTAACCGGCTGCAACTGGATATAAGTATTTTACATGGTGCGACTGCCACTCTGTCTCTGGTTGTCAGACTTTCGGGCGTTTGACTACCCTTGATGACTGTCAAAGATTCTCGAATAACAGCTGGAACCAACGGCTTAACTGACTGACGGACTGTTTTCACGCAACCATGCAGAAGCGCTGCGCGTCTCTTGTGCCAGCTCCAATGCCGTTTTGAGTATGGTAGCAAGTAGGTGGGACTGTCTTTATATGCGAAACTGCTGTGTCAGACAAGTTACATATAGTGTCGATCGTAAGAGACTACTGTAATGAATATGAGTTGATTATGGTTTAATATGATTTTGAATTTTATTCATCTAAATTGTGTGTTGATGTTGTATTTATATTGTATTGAATTTTGTGTGATTTTGTATTTATTACTGAATAAATTAAAGATTTTTTCAATTATGGGTTATGTGGTACCTGAAATAAATGAATGTTATTTTTTATTTTTTTAACGTGCTGTCCGAGGCACGGTTTTAAAACTGATCAATCGCCCCATGCGGTTGGTATTACTTAGCCTTAATTTAGATAATTATTTCAGCAATTTCCTTAAGTGCTAAACCCGAATGAAATCTAGTTAGGAACTAGACACAAACCACACTGTCACCATTGTAATTCGTGAATAGCTTTAAGTAAACTTCCATGCTTCTAAGTTTCCCCAAACTACGTAACTGTCTTTGGAACCGAAACCAGTATTTTGCGAACAGATCCTATATAGGGAACATCCAATAACCATCCTTGACCTATTTCAGAATTAAATTCAGTATGACGGATGGCACGGTTGGCGCAGTGTTTTAGCGATTGACTGCTGCGCTGCGTGTCGTGGGTTTGATTCCCGCATGGAATAAATATTAGTATGACCTACAAGTAGTTGTTCCGGGCCTGGCTGTTTGTGTTTGTGAGTTTAAATGTTTGTAAGCCCACCCACAATATAGGAGAAATTCCTAGTGTGGGGCAACGTTTAAAAAAAGAAATAGTATCTGGTTTTCTTAGCTCTATTTACAAGATGCAAGTTTCTGGCATGTGGTTTAGAATCAAATTGATGCAAGAATTGACCGTCTAAACAGTGATTAGATGTTGCTACATTTATGGTTGATTCAGCGTATGCTATGGCCACAGGCATTTATATCGTGCAGTGTAAATAACTTTAGCTCCAATACTACAGATATTTTTCTAAACGCGTCTGGAAACGATTAAAGAGTTTCACAGATAAAATCTCTAATATCCAAAAACCCTCACCTTCCTCCAAGTACATAAAATACTTGAAAATGAACCGAAAGTCAAGAGAAGAGTTTTTATGGAGCGTTCCATTCTATTTCGCTAGAGGATATATGAGCCAGCCTGATTCCCGCTAGAGACTGATAAGTCGCGAACGTGACGTGGAATAAATCATGGACACCGCCGTGATCCGAATAACATGTACGACAAAAATATATACCCAAGAATTTATTTAAGTTCTATATCGAAGTATTGCTTGTATACTTTCGGTCTCCTTTGGGTCTTAGCAGTATAAACCTTATCTAAAAGCTTGTCCCTCTTAAGGCGGTTTGTGGACATCTATCGTTGGGGCAATGCGCCTTCCGGGATAACTGAAGTGAGAATCATTACTTTTTCCGTACCGAAAATAAGGTTGTGTCCTTGTAAGGTTAAATACAGGTCTGCAAAAAGATTTCAGCCATTTTCAGGGCGGGAGGGACAACGACGCTCAACCTGTTTCCACCGATCCAGTACACGATTGTGAACCACCTGGAATAGGTTAAAAAAAATGCTGATGCACACATTTGTTCGCGTAAGTATTGCACTTTTGTATGTAACAGACCTTTCTTTTTGATAACTGACCAAAAAATTACAGCTAGGGATTTAAAACCATGTGCTAATTTGTGGTTACAGTTTTTGCGTCGATGTGACCCTTCCTCCCTGTATACTGCCATTTTATTACACAACCACGCTATGCAACTATGACCTGACCAATGAAATGTTTTGCTAAACATTGTTACAATAATACCTACATGGTTAGCATTTCACTAAATTTGTTCAAAACACGAATGTAGTCCCTCGAGTCCTATAAAAACCTTGTAAAACATTTTTTCGTGTAAAATCGTTCGTGCACTTAAAGTTAATTTAAAACATTATTTTTTCCCCAAAAAACTTACTTAGGTATCAGTAAAATCCATAAAGTCATTATTTATAGATTATGACAGTGCAATATTATGATAGTTTGCAAACCCATCGAGTTAGAAATATAATATATTACCCGTTTGCTCCCAGTTGACTCTTAGAACGTCTCAGGAATGATAAGTAGCTAAGTGCACAGTGTCAAGTGGCTGCCGAGTATACTAATATTAATATTTGCGAATTTTTTCAAGTGTCCGTTTTAGTAATATGCACCCTACTTAGATTTATTAGAGAATTTTCTTTTACATAATATAATATGTAACTGAATTTATGCACATTTTGAAAGTAGTTCAGTATCATTTACTGTATTGATTTCTGTCATTATTTTGTATTAATATGGTTAATTTTTATCCCCAAAATAATTACCACTACGTAACTTACAGTGACACTTCTGCTATACAGTCAGAACAAACCAAAATGGACGAATTACCTACTACAGTAGACTCTTATACGTGTGTGACTATGTGCGAGCGTAGATTTGTAATGTGACCATATTTTTTTCTCACAATCAGAATATTATGATTAAAACATAATATTCTGATTGGGGTATTTGGCAGAGTGCGTTGATTGCGGGACATATTGTATACACCATTACTATAAATTTTACACAAGGGTGACACAATGGGCGTCAAAGCTCAGCGTTATCAATGTCATTAAAACTTACAAAGATATAGTAATATACAGAAGTCAGAGATTGATAAATCACGTAATAAAAATAAAATAAGAATAAGAAACAGATTTTTCTTTAAGTTCACCCGTTTTATCTTGTTTGTAAACAACCATGGTTTGAAACAAACGAAAAATAATCTTAATTACCAAAATAATCAACCGGAGTTTGTTTCAGAAGCAATTCATGATCTTTTCAGAATGGCAAGTATTTAATCGAACCTGTAATATTTCCATTTTACACTGCCAAAAGTTTTATTGATCACTTTTATAATTGTAATAATCTGCCTATAACGTCCCCACTGCTGGGACACAGGCCTCTCTGTGAGAGGGTGTGGGCTGTTATCCACCACGCCACGTGGGCCCAGGTTGGTGGAGATCATTATAATTATCTCAAATAATTCCTGTTTTGGGGACCTAAAAATGCTAAATGGCCAAGTAACTGCTACCAACTTGGATACCGCTCGCCGCCGCCGTGTCGCGCGTCGGTTGCACAGTTCGCTTCACTCGCTCGGCTCGCACGTGGTTGGTCTTAGTTCTAAGCTAACCTAACCTATTTGCCTAGTACCCTAGCTTAGTTAATGCGATGAACTGTGCAAAAAGGCCACAGAGCAAAAAATATGCTCAACTATTTTAAAAACTGTGCATCATTAGAAGCGCGGATTTTTTTAAGAGGTTTTTTATTTAGAGACGGTCACGATGTTTTTTTTGTTGCGGATATCTTTTGGCTGAAATGATGATGTTTTTAGAAGATCAGTTTAATATATCACTTTTTCAAGTATCCACACAGTTTCATCCTATTATAAACAAGTAATGACCAGTAAAGAAACTGTTGAATTTATACATAGTTTCACGTAAGTAATACGTCGCCGGCTCGCTGGAAATTAAGTGTCGCTTCTACTGACTCTATTATGTAGCAAGGATCAAGGAAATTGGAACGTCAACGTCGTAATACGGAAGACTAGTTTTTTTTTTAACTTTGCTGACGTAAGCAGCTATAAATAAGGGGGATGTTGCGAGCGAAAGCTTGTTCGGGGAAATGCTGGGAATTTATTATGATTGATACTTGGGTATTAAAATTGGGAGTCAACATGGTGCACTGTGATGTTGGAAACTATTTTTATGGAATTTTGTTGTGTGTTTTTCAGTCAATTGTTTTAATAGAATTAATCTGTTTAGTCTTTTCCCAACCATATTAGGGTCGGCTTCCAGTCTAACCGGATGTTGTTTGAATACTAGTATTTTTAACCCCCGAAACAAAGGGGTTTTATGAGTTTAACGTGTATGTCTGTGTATCTGAGTGTCCGTCTGTGTCATCGTAGCTGCCAAACGGCTGAACTGATTTTTTTTAATGCTTTGTCTGAAAGTTGACTTAATCGAGTGTTCTTAACTATGATTCAAGAAAATATGAGCTCTTTTCTAGATGATGAAGGTATGTGGACATAGAGCAACTGTTGTTCATCAATCATCAATTATATGGCAAAAACAACCTTTTGTTACTTAATTACTAAATATTAGAATTTAAATCCATACCTACCTAAGTGCATTTTATGTAACAATTTTAATATTAAAATAATAATGACAGGTTTCTTGAAAAAATCTTTCACTTACATAATTAACTAATAAAATCTTGTCAAAATTCCTCTACAGCAGCATTTATAACAACATTAATTACAAATTGATTCTAATAAGGAATTATTAATTCAAATATTCATTAATGCTGAATCTTTCTTCGTAATACGCCAGAGTGTACGACAGATGTCCAGAATTTAATTTAATATAAGTCTCGTTTCACTTTTCTTTTAATATTACATCTCGAAGGCCGTCTCAGAACTCATTTCTGGAGCCGATTCGATGTAGATTCAATTTAATATCAGACGTCTTAGTTCCGTAGAACAACTCAGAAATGGAATATTATTCGGGCTTTTAAAAGCAATAAACAATTTATCGTTGATTGTACTCAAATTGTACCGGTCGCTTGTTTGAGCGAGATCAAATTTTTGTTTGGGCTTTCAATCAGATTACAAGTAGACTCAAATGGCTGGCGACGGAGTTTTGTTTAATTATTTATTGGTAAAACGCGAAGACAAGAAAACATTGGTCTTCTTTAATTAAAATTTTAATAAGGGTTATGACCAAATTCTTGTGTTGCTTTCATTTTAGCAGCCGGAAATTTGTACTGTTATATTTTTATAGTACAGCTCATCTTTGCGCAATAAAAGTAAAAGGCAATTTTGTTTTCCTGCAAAGTAATCTTCTACAGGCGTATACATAAATAACCTAATCATGCAGTCACCTCTATGATGGAAAACTTTCATTCCCTACCCATAAACAACTCCAAAACAGTTACCCAAAACAAATTCAACCATACAAATGCAAAAAACACACATAAACCAAGCCAAACGGTGGGTTTTCAAAAGACAAATCCCCAGTTCAAAAGTTGAAGGAGGCTGTCTTGTCAGGAGCAGGCGGCAACTTCTGGCGGTTACATACTGCGCTGATTTATAAACGGCAACTTTGTACTCAAATGCGGTGTTTGTCGATAGCTGGAATGCTCGTGAAGGAATGAATCGTAACAGGAGTTTCTTTGTATGTGTTTTGTTTTCGATTTATGAATTTGAATTTGAATTGAACCGAATACAGTTCTTTTTTTATTAAATAAATGGTTTGTTCAGGACTGTATACTTTTTTGTTTTTATTGTAACGTAAAGGTGACATAGACATATCGCGTTTTCTTTTGTTTTTATTTTAATAGGCTTTTTTGGGTGTGATGTTAAGGCAAGCAAGACATAATAATATGGGGCCTGTGCATTATAAAGAACTCAACTCAATTACAACTTAAGTTTAGTAATGAATTTCCTCATCTATGGGTAGATTTATTTCATCATCATCATTTCAGCCGAAAGACGTCCACTGTTAGACATAGGCCTTCCCCAAGTACCGCCTCTTCGACCGGTTCTGTGCTTCTCGCATCCTGCGCTTCACCAGGTCATCAGTCCATCTTGTGGGAGGCCTTCCAACGCTACGTTTTCCAGTACGTGTTCGCCACGCCAGAACCTTCCGACCCCATCAGCCATCTGTTCTGCGAGCACTGTGCCCTGCCCACTGCCATTTATGTTTGGCAATTCTTCGGGCTATGTTGGTTTCCTTGGTTCAACTACGGATATCTCTTCATTTCTGATTCGATCGCTTTGATAGATTTATTTAGTAAGAAATGATTCTGCACACTCTACAATTTCACCTTATTATTCCGACATGCATAAAATTTTATATTTCGCGGTATATACCCAAAACACTTTTCTCAATAAATCCTGACAGTTAATCGCGTTTGACTCATATTTTACACATGGCCAAACTAGAAGGCATACCTTTCTCAACCCTTGTCACTACATATTAATCAAGACCAAATATTCTGTAATAGGTGTTCAAACTTACGGACGGAAGTTTGTAAGCCTGGATTTTTGAACGTCTTAAGGAAAGAAAGCTAGCATTTAACTAAGCATAACTTTTATGCTCAGGAGAAATGGGTAGCTACGTTTTGCTTTGCGCTTAATATACTTATTATGATGGTGGGTGAATGTTTTCTTAACCTTTCCTTAACGTTTTATTCAAAACGTGTCAATTGTCTAATATCGTAACTACGTAACTGGCACTTTTCTAGAATTGTCAATTCGCGCACAAATAAATTAAGAAAATATTATATTATCTAATTAAAAGAGACGATACGCCCGATTCGGGCAAGTTAATTCGTACGAGACGACTAATAAGCTGATTTCTTCGTTTTGTATTCTTAGAGCCAATTTTTCAAACGTCAGATAACTCATATCTGAAGTGTAAATATTGCCTTTGATGTATTTCCGACAGGAAACGGTTGTCAAACTGTCATACTTATTTCCAAAATAAAAGTAATCTGACGATTGACAAATCAACTTTTAAATATTTAAAAAACATTCCCATTCTATGGAGGATGATATTGTCAGACAATGCGATGCACATGAAGCTTATGTAAGGTGGGCTTAAGCGTAACTAGGCGTAGGCGAGTAGATGAGGTACCCAAGTACCAACATTCTGAAAACTCGAGATACATCACTATCATCTTTACCTACTTGTTACAAGTCTGCCTACGTAAAACTCAAATAAAAGGGTAGAGCGACGAATAAGCGCCAAAACTTTACCATTGTTTCGTTAACAGTAACAGTCTGCCTTAAAGTCGTTCTCAAATATCAAGCTCATGACGGAGTGTAATAAACTGTTACATTAAAATTTCGACAAAAGATAAAATTATACGAACTTGATGAGAGCGTCTTAAACTTTACATATTATTCGTGTGATATCCGACTGATATGAATGCTATGTGACTTTGAAAGATTAAGAAGAACGGTATATATCCTGAAAGCTGAGAGTATGTCATGCTCACACAAATGTCTCGCTGATGGTGGCGTGTATTGGATTTTACCTTAGATTTCAAATCACAATGGTTGAACTGAATGGTGCTGATCCATGCGTCATGTTCGTGAACGGGCGCCGTCAGTTGGGGCTGGTCATCTCTTAATTGCCACGGTTTATGTTTTTTTAAATTAGTTAATTTAATCTTTTTTATTAAGGACGCTTTTAACGTGCACGTGTTTATACATTGTTTCCAAATAAATAATACCAACATAACGTAACGTTATTTTGATTTCAAGGAGTGCACGTGGAGTGTTTTGTCCGTTGTTCTTTTTGGGAACAAACTACGCTTTGGAATGGGCAACTAGCTTCACCTTTCTGACGGACCGATCCCTTGACATTTAAAATTTACCTTAAAGGTGTATGATGGCGCGAAGGGCTAATTTAGTGAACTGTACTTTGCGATGCGGAAAAAAACGATTGACAAACGCTTGGCAATAGGTAGTTCGAGTTGCGATGGGTGTGTAGCACAATAGAATACAACCCGAAATAATTCGGGAGGGGAAGCACGAACCTTTTAGGGAGCCACGTGCTCGCGTCATCGCCGGTACACCGGTTCACTTTTCCAGGTTCAGGGGCATTTGGGCTGCAAGTTACTTTCCTCACACGTTGACACTAATTGACACTAAACACTTAACATTAATTGATTATAAAAATACCTCAAAAAGCACCCCACGCTTTTTAATTGAATTAAATTATTTTCTCCGTTTTTTAGTTTGGTTTTTAAAGCGTGTTTTTTAGTTTTTTAAACTATTATTTATTTTCTATTTTTTAGTTCTGCTAACTACAAAAACGTGTTTTTTTTTCTCAATTTTTTTTAAAATTATTGAATTGTCATCGGTCCTCGACAAGTTAACAAAGTTTCAATGAAATCTGACCGTTTAAAGTGAGTCAAAATCGCGCTCAAAGGAGTCGGTTACATACAAACAAACATACAAGTGAAGCTAATATAAAGCGTGTAAAAAGGGGAATAATCGTTGATTCAGATCACGTATAGCCTAACCGCGATAACTGGAGAGTTTAATGGGGTACTTGGATGAAAAATTTCGGATATTACATAAGTCAAGCGAGGCGATCGATGTATTGTAATTACAAATTGAACATATTTATTCAAATTGTAATTACAATACATCGATCGACACTGGTGTGTGACATAGGTCTTGTTCGTTTATGATAACATAGGGTAAGTTCTATTAGCAGCACGGGTCAATCGATTAGGTAAAGCTTTGCTTGCCGCGGTTGGTCCGTGGATAGGTGATCATCTTTACATACCAAAACCCCTCCAAGCCTCGTTTCAGCTGTGATTCGTGGATCTTTGGCAGTCGTTAGGGCTCGTCAGAAGCCCGAAAGTCTGACAAACAGTGGTATTAAGGGGTATCGTGGAGGTCAGACATGCAGTCGCTCCATGTACGTATATCTAATACTGTGATCAGCTGCGTCCGATTAGACTGGAACCTAACCCAACAGAGGTGGGAAAAATTCTAGGCAGATGATGATTTGATAACATCATCATCATCATCATTTCAGCCGAAAGACGTCCACTGCTGGACATAGGCCTCCCCCAAGCTCCGCCACTTCGCCCGGTTCTTGATAACATAATAAATAGATATTATAAAATCTGAGTCACTTATAATTATGATCTATTCGGAGTTTATTGGTGGAGATGAATGGTAAAAAATAATACAACAGACTTCCAAAACCACACTACAAAGTGAAAAATAACTTTAATTTCGGAAGTCGGTGACTTTGGATTTGTATTTTAATTTTTCACTTTTTAGTTTTAGTACCTACCCCACACCAATTCGAAATTTCATCATCTTAGGGATCAAAACATTGCATATTTATGCGATAGCAGCAATCGCGGTTGATTTGCTGTTATTTATAGAAGAGTTCAATTGTCTGTCTCCGAAACTCATCATCTCTCATCACTATATAAAATTGAAATGGGACTATTTTGGAATAAACCCTTTTCGAACAAAAAAGAATTTTGCAAATCCGTTATACATATATGACGGAGTTATGCCAGAACATACATAAAAAACATGTTGAATTAATAACCTGCTTCTTTTAAAAAAATGAGCATTATTAGACATTTCAAACTCAAAGCATTTATTTCAATAACCATTTACAGGCACTTTTGAATTGTGAAAAACTCGACCAGTTGGAAAGTTGAAGCTAGTGGCCCATTCCAAAACGTAGATCTCTATGGAGAAGAACGGGCAAGAAACTCCATGGACACTCTTTTTAATCATTTTAGGTATAACAAAATCTTGGGAACAATATTCTTGTTGCTTCTATATGTGAGAACAATGTAAAAAAAAAAACAATTCTAAATATAAGTTTTAAAATAAGCCATAGAAGTTAGGAGATGACCAGTCTCAACCGACGGCGCCCGTTCACGAACTTGACGCGTGGATCAGCACCATCCAGTTCAACCATTTTGTAGGGCACCGAATGATCCAACACACGCGCCACCATCAGCGAGACACGAAATTCAGTTTTTATTTCATGAAGCGACGCGTGTTTTATTTGTGGTTACTAGGTGTACAAACACGCTGTGAATGTGTGTAAGCGCAGAAGCTCTCAGACCTCAGACAATGGTGAAGTCGGAAGTGTGTAGGTGCGCGTGCGTGTATGTGTTATGTGCTGTCGCTACTCGTCTTCATGCAAACATTCACATCGTGTTTGTATTATTGGGAACCACAAGTAAAGCGTGCGTCGCTTCGTCAGATTAAAATACAATAACAGTAATATAGTTTGAACCTTAGTGAAGTTTTCATTTAGTGGGTATTATTGCCAACAGTGATAAATAATAAAATCTACGAGGTTGACTATTTATAGATTGCAAAAACTTTTTCCAAAAAAAAAACAACCGACTTCCAAAAAAACACTACAAAGTGAAAAATAACTTTAATTTCGGAAGTCGGTGTCTTTGGAGCTGTATTTGAATTTTTTGTCACCGCCTTCCGAAATTAAAGTTATTTTTCACTTTGTAGTGTTTTTTGGAAGTCGGTTGTTTTTTTTTGGAAAAAGTTTTTATTTTTCACTTTTTAGTGGTTCACATGTGCTTACCCCTTCACAGCATACCGGCGTGATGTTATGTTATGAAGTGGTGTAAGCAATAGACAGACATGAGATTTCAGCAATTCCAGTCAATTTGCTATCATTTATTGAGGAGTTCCGTTGCCTATCTCCAAAGTTCTTCATCAGATCTTCACCAAATTGAAATGAGACCACTACGAGAAAGTACTCTTCCATAAAATTGCTAAATCGGTTCGTGTGCCTATAAAATTTGAAGAGTTCTCTCTATTTCATGGGACGACCTGGGAAGTATACCCTTTCAAACAAAAAAAAACAAAATCCAAATCGGTCCAGCCATCTTCGAGTAATCGGGGAACATACATAAAAAAAAAAAGGTTCCGACGAATTGATAACCTCCTCCTTTTTGAAGTCGGTTAAAAATAATAACAATGTCGATGATACAAAAGTGTTATCTAGACAAATATTACACCTTCCTATAGAAAAATAATCGTAAGTACATATTGTAAAGAAAAAACGAATACTACCTGAAACCCGAAATTCAGTTTTGTCCATTTGCCAGCGAAATAGATTCTATCGCCTTTCTGACAGATGTAAGTTATTGAAACAATCGAAATTTATGAAATATTGAAAACAACTTCCAATTGTTTCTATAAGCGGCTTTTCTTGTGGGGATAGAAATATACATTTTATAAACAAAGGGTTTACGAATTGTTTATTACAAGCTGTGTATTCATCTTGATTTTTTTTTCGATCTAGAGGTTCTTACCAATTTTTTGCTGAAAAGTTCTAAAGATCATTGTGATTGTAATTATATAACATCAACATGAAAATTACCTCTAGAAATTTATTTTACATTCAATTTTTTTTTTAAAGCATTTGTCTATATTTGCACAGATTCTACAAAGCCAAATTCTATTCAAACCTCAAACCTAAATATCTAATTTTCAAAGCTAGCTTCACTGCTATTTTAATATTCTAATAAAAAGAATCCAGGCCATGTTTTCAGCCCTTATTATTTATCCCCTATAAAAACGAACATAATTTCAGTCACAAAGAAATATGTACACAGCGTTAGTGAAGGGTGAATGTTGTTTCAGTGTCATAAATCCTGAAAGGAGGCTCAATATCAGATTACAACAGCTACACGTAATAAAGACCTTTACTTAAGAAAACATTTTGACAAGCTTACTGCGGGTCGTCCATATTCAAACAAAATTTAAAAAAAAATGTGTGTGAAAAGAATTCCAGTGTAGAGATTAGGGACCGTTTTTCAATAACGTTCTTTAAGTCTTTCTGCAATTCATATTCAGGCCCAGATCTAATTTTATTTGAATAGTGGGACCAACGCGAGCTGCATTACTGATATGCTATTTAATATAACTGGACGACTTTTAGGTGATAAGCTTTGTGTTTTTGAGACCATTATAAATCAAGGGTTTATTCAGAAATAAAATGTTTTTATTTTTGAGTTGTTTTAAAAGATCTCGAGATAAATAATGTTATCCCTTTTGACTTTGACTTTCACGACTAGGGTCGTCTTTATTTTTCTTTCAAGATCAGTCACTACAACGTTCTGTAACTTATAAAACCTTCTATTAATAACAAACATTCTCGCCATTAAACTTTAAAATTCCGTCAAAAATTCCTACTAAATAGGGCACCGTGCCTAGCCCACATATTTCGTAATAATCTCATCTTTCATACATTGTGGTTGCGAGGTCGGCGGCCATGCTATTAGCGAAATATAAAAGGTGGTCCGGATTCTGTAGAGAAGTGTTTAGAAGTCGGCCATGGGTCGTTAACCGAAGTATAGTGCAGCAATTTTGTAAGAACATGCAAAGTGCATACGGTTGTTTTCTAGTGAATGGTCGCATTTTTATGCATAGTTGTGGGGCGTTTCTGGTTTTTGTGGTTGCTTTGCCAAATGTGAAGTGTAATTTAACTCAGGACTATTTAAAGCTGTTTCTAAATTGTTATAACAACTATTGTGACGAAATCATGTCAGTTAGAGACTGCGAATTTTGCCTTCTACAGATTTATATATCTCTGTGTGTATGTCCATCTTTGAGCACATAAAGAGACTCCGCTTTTCCCACATCTCCTGGGAAACGTACTAGATACCATTTGTAAGGCGGTCTAGGTCAGGAAACTGGACTAATGTCCGAGATGGACCGAAGGTACTTCTTCTAAATATTCCCATCTTTATGCTTCCTATAGGATGCCTTACGCCTCATGACATAGCAATAAAGTATTTTACACATAACTTTGTAAATATAAATTGTACTAAAATATAATGATTAAATCTGTACCAGTCTGACCTCTGACAGATTCGTTGAGCGTGATGAACAAAATTAAGAGACTTTTTCGGAGGTTAGGTTTGTATAAAATACTGACGATTCTTTGCGATGGATGGGCTGTACCTACTGAAGCAAGATGCGTGAAAGCGTCTTTACCTTTATTCTGGAAGAAAAATGGTCAAAATTAAAGTCCTAACTTTTTATCGGATTTTTTATTAAAGACACAGAAATCAAGCAGTTGGTTCTTTATTCCATATGCTTCAAAATTTTGTAATGCATTTTTTAACTTTAAGAATAAGCCTATAAAGTTCCCACTGCTGGGAAACAGGTTCGCTGTGAGAGGGAACGGCCGTAATCCACCACGCAGGCTCACTGCACGTTGGTAATGTCTTCAAACTATACCTTTGCATAACCTTACTTACAATGATTATAGAACAAACAGTTGTAGTACCTACTACAAGTTTGACCAAGTCTCCAGTCACCCGGTCACCAAGTGCCCCAAATTAACTTTACAATGTAACAACATACCTACTTCCTTATTCAATACTGAGAGAGTCCGCATTTCTTCAAACAAACACACCCTTTTCTCGCAAGTCGCCGGAAAACACGAAAATATTAGTACAAACTTTAAAATGTGAATTGTGTTTACATTTGCCGTTTTGTTATACTACGTCGCAATGCAGTAGGTATACTTCCTCATAACCGACGGAAATCGTAACATAATTCAGAAAAAAGGATTTATTGAAAAACAGTTTCAAGCAAGGGAACTCACCGACACTTCACGTGACCAGAATGCGCCAATGAATTGCCCAAAGAATTAGCATTGGAATTCAACGTGGCAATGCTGCCAGTATTCTGGGTACGTTTCCGAATGACAGGGAATCGGACGAGTACTTCGATGCCTAAGTATCCTTTTGTTTTTGTATTTATTTGTTTAATCAGTTAGTCATTTAATTTAGTACATAACATCGCTGTCACTGTGGCGAAGTTGTCAACAGCCTCGGACACCACGGCCTATCTTGCAGCCGAAGTGCGGGTCGCTTAGCGCGGTACGCGAACATTAACGACATCATCCGACGAGCTCTTGTCACCGTCAGCGTTCCAGCTGTATTAGAACCCATTGGCTTGGCACGCGACGATGGCAAGAGACCGGACGGCATGTCTTTATTTCCATGGAAGATGGGTAGGCCTTTAGTGTGGGATGCAACGTGTGTCGATACTCTTGCGCCATCCCATCTTCCTGGGTCGGTGTGCTGTGCTGGCGTTGCCGCTGCGGCTGCGGAAAACCTCAAGCGGCGAAAGTATAACAATATTATTGGAAATTATATTTTCGAGCCGTTTGGGGTTGAAACCCTCGGGCCGTGGGGTCCGAGTGCTCATGCTCTCTACAAGGAAATCTCCAAACGGCTGGTTGACACTTCCCGTGACCCAAGGGCTGGTTTTTACTTTGGCCAGAGGCTGAGCATTGCTATACAACGTGGTAATGCCGCCAGTCTCTTGGGTACATTACCAGTCGACTGCGATGCGGATGAGTTTTTTGACGCTTTGTTTTAGTTTATTCGCTGTAGTTAGTTTAATTGAAATAAAAAGGTGAACCCTCGTACATAATGTAAATAGTTAATTGCGTTAAAGTATTTTAATGTAAATGAAAGGAGCAAGTTAGTTACATATTCCGGTGAAAATATTCGGAACTCTTTGTGAACGAGAAAGTTTATGAACTACTAATATCTTGTCTCGGGGTAACTGTTGAAGTTTATTTTCTTTTAGCGTGGTAGTTGTCTACTAATAAAATGGAACGTTTTGTAATTTTCGCCGAGGATTACAGCACACCGGGTAGAAATAAGCTCGCATTTCTTACGGTGTTATAAGAGACTATTATTTGAAATATAAGCTGCCTAGACAGGAAACTGGTTTGTGTAACGCAAAAGGAACATTGCTACAATAACTATCTTGCTAACAACTTGGTAAAATTGAAATGAGCTTGTACCTATAGAGTTAGCATTTCATCGATAATATAGAAATAGGTAAGCTTTTTACAAGCTTTATATTAGCTTCACTTGTATGTTTGTTTGTAACTGACTCCTTTGGACGCTATTTTGACCCACTTTAAACGGTCAGATTTTATTGAAACTTTGTAAACTTACCGAGGACCGATGACTATTCAATAATTAAAAAAAAATTGAGAATAATGAAAAAAAAAGGAAAAAAAAAAACGTTTTTGTAGTTAGCAGCCCTAAAAAATTGAAAATAAATAATAGTTTAAAAAACTAAAAACACGCTTTAAAAACCAAACTAAAAAAGGAGAAAATAATTTAATTCAATTAAAAAGCGTGGGGCGCTTGACATTAAGTGATTATAAAAATACCTCAAAAAGTACCCCACGCTTTTTAATTGAATTAAATTATTTTCTCCTTTTTTTAGTTTGGTTTTTAAAGCGTGTTTTTTAGTTTTTTAAACTATTATTTATTTTGTAGCTAGCATTCAGTAATTAACCTCCTCCAGAAATGGCAGTCTTAAACATATTTATAAAACGAAAACGTACTGTTTGATTTTCAACACCTAGCTTAAATTGAAAATCCAATAGCGCGCTTTTATTTAGACATTCATTTAGGTGGATCATCTAGTGTTAGTTAAAATGGATATAAGATGTTGTTTTCTCTAGACATCCTCCGTAATTTTATTCGAAACTAGCTTTTTCCAGCGGCTTCGCCCGCGTGTATGACGAAAATTATCCCGCGGGTACGTACTACCTAGATAAAAGTATTTTTTTTTTTTTAATCCAGGTTATAAGCTATCTGTGTGTCAAATTTCATTCAAAGCCATTCGGCCGTTTTTGCGTGATTAAGTAACAATCATCCAAACATATAATTATCCAAACATACAAACTTTCACATTTATAATATTAGTAGAATAGTAGGAGGAAGGATCACGAGTACCGATTTGTCGACGGAAGAATAGACATGACTGTTAACTAAATGATGTACAATAGGAGAAGATAGCTATGTTTTTCTATTAATTATCACAGTTATGCGTTCTAAACGAATCATGATTTTGTAGATAATCGTTTATGAAAGTTTGATGTCAGTGTGATTTTGACAGTTTGGGAAGAAATATTCTCCTGAAATAGTCTACATTTATAAGGACCTAGACAAAGATCGTTAGAAACGGAAGACAAAATGACAGATTGTAGAAGGCTATCTACGGTGCGATGTCAAAAATGGAGAAACGAAATGTCACTTTGTATTGAAAAAGCACTGTCTATTCTTCGTAGAAATAGAAAGCGTCATGCTAAGCCAGCAGTAGCTAAATGATTAATATCTAAATACAGCTGCAAGCTCAAAAAGGATAACGATTTCATCTCAAGCACATACATACACAATTCATAGGTATGTTTTGTTTCCTGCGTAACTCAAACAAACAAAATCCTTTCCTCATAATATCAGTATGCATTTCTTTATTTATCTACTTCACCATGTTAGTGTAATGAGGTAAAACATTGTGTTATTTTCCAACTATCCTTTTCTTCCGTGCTTTTGTGGACGCCTTTCTTGTACTATGTATGAGTTTTGTTCTTCAAGAAATTCTTCATGTTTGCACTTCTGCAGTTGTGGAACTATAAAACACATTCACCTACGTGTAACTGGAGAAAGTTATTCGATTTATAGGTCGCAATACTGCTGTCTGGAATTCTTTTGTTTTCAATTCGTGGTGATATATTATTTTGGTTCTGCTTTCGTTTTAGCTGTGGTCACTGAGGTCACCTTTGTTGTTTCAATAAGATTTTTAAAACACTTGAAAATCTTTGTATTAACTTTCAAAATGTATGAAAATTTACCAATCTTAAATAGGATATTATATTTCACCAGCTTTTGCCTGTAACATAGCTTCTTGCTTTGTTGGAAAACTAAAGCGCAGTCAGTTTATTTTATAAAAACTGTATAAAAATAGGCTTTTTTCATACTGCATGTATTTGGAAATCTGAAATAAATTAATATAATGTGATCTTTTCCACTTTTGTTGGTACATAAGTATAAATATACCTTTTACTATGAGCAGCAATATTCCTGCCACTATATTGTTCCATCAATGACCATGCATTTCCCCACCTGCCTCCATGACCTAATCTTCCACCGTATTATTTCCCCAGTTATCTGTTACCCCAGCCACAGCTGATAAGCAGCTGATCCCTTCTATATTTTCCTTTAATTCCCGCGCGTTGGAAACAACACTGGCCGGGATAATATTTATTTTTCTTCAATCCCCGGGAGCCCACTGTTTTATTTATTGCTTTCATTTCACCTCGATCGTGTTTTAAATTACTCGTGTGATTGTCAGTTAATTTGTGTACTTTTGTTTTTTAAATGTTCTATTAAAGGGATTTTTACAGTTGTCTGTTGAAACGGGAAAAGACACAGTAAATGTGAATTTTGGTTTGTATCTTTTAATGACTCTAGAAATATTTTTAATCTAAGAACATTTTGTTTATTTGATGTAATATTTTTATAGAAAAATAAACTTGGTATAGATTATGATTTATGTCTCATACTAGCTTTTTTCAGCGGCTTCACCCGCGTGGGGGCGGTAACCATCCCACGGGAACGTAGTACCTTGATAAAAAGTATCATATGTGTTGTTAATCCATGTTATAAACTATCTCTGTGAAAAATTTCATCCAAATCCGTTCAACCATTTTTGCGTGAAGTCCAAGTCAAACATCCAAACATACAAAGTTTCGCATTTTATAATCTGACTAGCTGAACCAATAGCCGTTGTTCTGTCTTAACTATGAAAATATATATATAAATGTTACGCGCAAGTTTCTTATTTTTTTATTTCATAAGAATCATCTCCTGATAATAACAAACACAACAAAATAAATATGATTTTTTATATAAAGTGATTAAAAGTAGGATTCACTTTTTTTTTCTCTCACACACGGTCTGTACATTCCCACTCATAACTCCTTCCAAGAAATAATAAATCCGACTCGACTCCAACCACAATCTGGCTCGAAAGATCTTCAGATATATCATTAGCAATAAACCTAGCTTTGAAATATATACAAGACATATAATAAACATCAGTTTCCGACATCTGTTACTCCGGTCCGCTATCCTTAATTAAAATTAAAATAGAATTACGAGCTATACGCGACCTCAATATTTAATTAATTTTAATATTGCCCTTTAAACATCGTTTTTGGGTTACATTTTGTTCTAAGAATTATTTGGGGTGGAAAAGTTTCCAACTGTGAAAAGATCTCTATTTTCTTGTCGTTAGCTGTTATGTTAGCTTATGCTTACTTACAGCTTCAGTCGTTTGAATAAATTATCACCATCATCATCATCATTTCAGCCGAAAAACGTCTACTGTTGGACATAGACCGGGAGCAAGTGCCACAACTCATCCAGCGAATTCCTGCGGCCTTCACCAGCATTAGCGGCATTAGGTAGGTACCTATGTTAAAACTGTTTTGTACTCTTCGTCACTTTTCCCTAAAGGTTCATTAGAAAACCAGCGTCAGATAGCATCAGTCTGTCTGGCATTAATGCTGAAATGAACCTTTTTGGCGTAGCCGTGAGGCACACACTGTTGTTGTTATTTATTTATAGTACACTTTTTTTAAATTTGTTATTGTATTTTGTGTTTTACGGACTGTGACCAAATAAACGGTATTCTTTCTTTCTTTCTTTTTCTTCAGTTTATCGGTCCACCTTCTGAACAAGTAGGACCACCCAATTCTGTATTAAGGTTGACCCCCAGCTGAAAATGGGCTCCTCATAGACTCGGTTTGCAAAGAATAATACACTATGCTAGGTAAATAGGATAGTGATAGAACGATGCTGTTTAATTACAAGAAGGTCTGTAAAATTCTGTCGTTTGTCGGACGATCAATGGGCCACACTTACGGCCCAGTTGGTCCCGCTTAATCGCAAATGACATCGCGGCAGGCCCAGATGGAGATGGTAGCATGAGCTGGATGGACTCTTTTAACAAAGATGGGTCCTTGACATTCTGGACAGAGAGAGGTGGAAAGAGAGTAGGGAGGCTTTTGGCTCAGCAGTAAGACTTTAATTTCTAATAAAAAAAATAGAATTCTTCGAGATCTACGAAACGAGGCAAGACTGTTAGCAAATAAATATTATCTTATCTTATCTTATACTGTCTCTATCTTTGCCTCACCCTAATTTTGAATTGTTATCTGTGTAGGTTCAATAGTTTCTGAGACAACATGATCCGAGAGTGAATAACCAATATCATTTCTTTTTCGTTTACTCTCCAGCTAGATTAAGACCGAGTTTCAATAAGCAACGATACTCCCGTTTATATTGATGGCAGACACGACTGAACCTCGTATTCGCATCGTGTGCAAGTGGCGTATGAAGTGATTAAAGGATTAGCTGGATGGATGAATAGCGTACAGGTGAATGCAGAAGCTGTAGCACTAAGCAGATAGGTACAGAAGGCTAACACTATACAAGGAGCGAAAACAGGGGATCACATGCATAGACGTGTACAGTCACCAAGAGAGGTAAGTCACCAGTCTGTTTTCATTCGGAAAAATAATAATTAAATTATTTTCTCTTTTTTTAGTTTGGTTTTTAAAGCGTGTTTTTAGTTTTTTAAACTATTATTTATTTTCTATTTTTTAGTTTTTGTTTTTTTTTTTTCATTTTTCTCATTTTTTTTATATTATTGAATTGTCATCGGTCCTCGATAAGTTTACAAAGTTTCAATGAAATCTGACCGTTTAAAGTGGGTCAAAATCGCGTCTAAAGGAGTCAGTTACAAACATACATACAAGTGAAGTTAATATATAAAGCGTGTAAAAACCGACCATCGATTGATCACCACGATTGCCCACTGTGTGCTGGCAATTTCAGATTATACTATGATGGCTTCCATACAATATTTGCCTTTAGAGTAAAATACAGGAAAGTTCCAAAATTAAATGCAATAAATAGTACTTACGTACGGCGATCTCAAACAAATGCCAGTCGCAAGTGCGGTTGCACTCGCTGCACGTAGACCTGTGCATGTGTGTTTGCATTTTCGTTCGTTGAATGGAGCCAGTCAATCTTCTGTATTTATCTATTCTGTACCTATAGGTTGCGTTGCTATGAAAATCTGGTAAAGTTAAGTGTTGCATACGTAAGACGGTGTTCGTACTGATGTATCATGGATGGAGTGCATCCGAGGGTAATAAGCGTAAGTTATGTTATGTATATGGAAAACAACTATCCGATATTCTAACGAGACGTTCTACAAGTAGGTATTTTTTTTTTTGGGTGGGAAATCATCAAATAACTTCTTCCGCTCTGGGTGGAGCGGGAGGGCGTGTCAGACTTTTACTGACTAAAACCCACCCGTATTCCCTCAGTTGCCTGTGTGCCAGGGGCCGCGGTATCTCTTTCGAGCAACCCGCATAGTTGACTAATTTTGTGACATTTGAACTTTGATCTACTGCATAGCTGTGTTACTCTCCTTCGTTAAAGAGTCCGTATATAAACTTTTAGATATTTTTCAAATATACACGTCACAAATATTAAAAACAAAACGAAAACGAAACTCACTATATTTTGAAATACCAACATTATTGTCTGATTGTAATAACGTTGGAAGTAACAAAAGTCCCTTAAATACATGTTTGGCTTAGTTTAAGGCTTTAAGGTCTAATTTGAACTGTACTGAACTTAATGATGTTGGATATGAGAAGGGTGTACTATATATTTTCAATAATTCAATAAAAAAAAATACTGTATTACATTACATATAACATAGCATCACGCCTGTAATCTCCTAAGGGATAGGCAGAGTTACCCACATATTATACACAAATAGTAGGTACACCAACATTTCGCCAGTTATGTTTAAGTTGTATATTATAATAAGGGTTCAATTTTGTTAAATAAATCGGGTATCTAATTGTATATTAAAGATAAAAATATACCTAATTCAGTACAAGTCACCTTACATTACATACGAACAAGAAATCAAGACAACAACACAGCAAAACTTCTCCAGCAGCGCACTTAAAAGAGTTTCTGCCAAAGAATCGCATAGCATTGTCTCAAATCGTATGCCTTTTTCCAATTTATTTGCTCATTAAACGTAAAAGGAACGCAGAACACGGGTCTTATAGCAACGAAGTTACTACTCCATTTTAATGAGGGACTTTGAAGCTGAAGGCAAGGTGAGGGGTCTTGTTTCCTTTGTCATAGTTTACTAATTAACACTGGGCGTCCGATACTGGCATAGATTATACGGTTTTATAGACTTGGCAGTGTGGAGTAATGAATTTTAGCGGCGATGTGCCGTGTGTTTGGTTGATTTTATGGTTAATTTGTGAGGTTTTGTTACAATTTAGATTTTTATGTCTAGAATAGAATTGTAACTATGATTACCCTGACCATAGCAACGGAAAGTTTTTTAAAATAAGTCTAATTGAAGCTATGTAATCGTCATCTATAATTGGTTCAGTGGCCAAACCAACGAGTAACTAAAAGTTGACGATTCTGAAAAATCAGAAGTCAGTTATTAAGTGGGCAGATACTTTAGCCATGACCTTCTGAAGAGTTATTTTTAAGGTAAAACTTCCTAAGTAGAATTTTATATTAAATTAAGTAAGTTTAATATCTCTCCAACAGTCACCAGCAAGCAGGGCCATCTAACACCTAGTTTTCCTCGATATTTTTTACAACTACCACGTTCCTTCTTCAACACATTTTATATTATATAATATGTTGGATATTAATGTAACAAATTGAGGAAAATAATAACCTGAAAACACGATGTGTTCGCGCAACATTAGGCGCATAAAGTATAAGGCGCATTTAGTGTAGTTTATCAAAATAAACACATCATATAAGTAATACGGTTTATTTAATAGGGCAGAAAGAAATTACCTGCGGATCCAGTCAGCTTGTTTCCTTCCTAGTAAATTGGTCGTGTAGGAAATAGTTACCAGTTTAAGTATGTTATTTTCATTGGCAATCACTATTTTTATAACAAAATTATACGTTATTTTGTTTATTTGGAAAAACAAACAATTACACATTATTTATTAAAAATAAATAGTACCTACATAAGGAGTTATACAAATGTGCAACCAACAATGTTCTCCACACATACACAAAAGACAAAGACAATGTTAAAAAGTACAAGTAGATAAATACATGAAATAAAATACATCAAAATTAGACCTATCGTTAAGGAAAACAAGAGAGATTTTAATATAATATTAATCATTTAATATATAAATTCGTATCTAAATTTAAAAGAATGAAGAACTTACATTGTTTATTTGATGTAAGAAATAATTTCTGAAAGGGCTGATTCTCTTTTTCTTCCATCCCTGGTCTCGTTATTTGGAGTCCCAAGTTATTCCGTCTTGGGATTAAAAATTGGGCTTTCTTGAGGTCTCATTTTATATTTGACCAACAGTGATTTAGTGTACTTTGGAACACATGTTCTCCATAGCGTCTTTTAATGTGACCACACCATCTTTGGGGGTTTTCGATAATTTCGTCTAAAAGGAATCATTAAATTATGATAATTCTTCCACTGACCAAAAGCTATTGCTGAGTACTATGTAGTTTTCTTTTAAAAGACACAGTTTTAAGTGCCAAAACATAACTACTAATTAAAATAATAATTTAAAATTTAATATTCAGATAACGAATCATAAACAGACCCTAACACAGTCCCTTTTTAAGCCTTTCAACCCAGCCGTGGACTTAAATACCGCAAACGCTAACAAAGCGCCGCTCCATCGAATCGCATTGTGCTTCAAAACGGCCTTACTTCAAAGCTAGCCATTCCAAATTTTATGCGGTCATATTTCACACACGTCCGGCTAACCGCAATCAGCATGTTAATTATCTACCTAATTATCTTCCAGATATTTTGTCCCCTCTACAAATTCACTGTGAGGACCTCTTATCACTCGACACTAATTATAAACTTGTTCAAACTTCACTTTCACTCCGGCTTGCAATGAGGGTAAGTCTTTGCTTTGTTTAGCATTAAACTTTAGTCCAACTTAGAACTTTGAAGGTGATGAAACAGACGAAGGGTATTGGCCACTTCAGTGTTATTTAAATTTAAATCTTTTGGACAATAAGAAGTGCTTTCAAAGCTGATTTGAAGAGACTTTGTGAAATGATAGGGTATTTGTTTCAGGGTTCTGTTATGCAAATGTTGTCCTGGATAAGGCGATTCTTAAAGGGGGTACCGAGATGATGAGTAATAGAGAAGTAAGAAGAGCTCATATAAATTGGTATGAAGGCAGGGGAATAAGGCTCTTTGAGTTAAAGATTGCTTTTGTATTCATTAAAATATCCGCTGCACTGCAGATTCTCACTCAACACGGTGAAGGAAAAAATCGTGAGGAAACCGGCATGTCCTAGAATGAAACATTTGAAGACATGTGCTATCTGCCAAACCACACTGAGTCCGCGTAGTGGTTTATGGCCCTTTCCCTATCACAGAGAGGAGGCCTGAGTCCCAGCAGTGGGAACATTATAGGCTGATTAAGCTACTGCAGATTTTATAAAAAAAACTAGCAGACCCGACAGACGTTGTCATGTGTTAACTATGAATATTGAATTATCATTGGTATAATACTAGAAAAGTTAATATGGTCGTTAAGTTTTCTCAAATTTTGTAATGTTACGCTCATCTTTCTTATTTCTTTCTTTCATAAGAACCTTTTCCTGACAATAACAAACATAACAAAAAAAGAATTAGCAAAATTGGTCCAGCCGTTCACGTGTGATGCCGTGACCAAGGGAAATAGGGATTAATTTTCATATATTTTTTATATTTGAAGATGTAGCGTAAGTATGCTCAGTTTGCGATGAAATGACGGAGCGGAGGAGAAAATTTTATACCGCGTAGTTCCCGCCATCAAGCTTTTATGAGATTATAACACCCATTTATGTACTAACTGGATCATACTGCATCTGATTTTCATCTACTTTATGCTCTACACAAAATACCTTTACATATTCTACTCATATTCCTGTTTGCCACTTCAAGTAATCTAAGTGTGCTTATGCTATGGGAAGTACGTAAATACCTAAAGTATTCCTCTTTCAATTGTTCTATAAAGAGGTCAACAATAAACTATTATACTCTATTATATGCTGAATACTACTGGAGAGCCGTGGTGGCTCAGTGGTAACAGTCGCCATTTAGGAGTTTTAGGTCGTATATTCAATCCCAGACTGGCGCTTTACTTTGTGTAAATTATTTCATAGCTAATGCTCTCAAAATGGTGACGGAAAACAACCTTAGAATACTGGCATTTTTTTTTGTGTGGGAAATCATCAAATAACTTCTCCCGCCCTGGGTGGAGCGGGAAGGCGTGTCAGACTTTTACTGACTAAAACCCACCCGTGTTCCCTCAGTTGCCTCGGTGCCAGGGACCGCGGTATCTCTTTCGAACAACCCGCACCCCTGTCAGGCATCGGCCCTTGCGGACCCCCCCATTTGGTGCTGACATATCTTTGAGGCGCGCGTGGAACACAACGTGCCGTCAACCCGGGCTTGGTCCTTACCGGACAGCGAGCTACCCATTACTCGCCGTCCGCAAGCCCGCCCCTACGGTGGCCGGGAATCAGCTTGGGATTCCCGATGCCCAGGGCGTCTCCCGCGGCGACTACGGCCGGCCATATACTGCCTCTCCCTCACGTGCACCGCCTCCCTCTTCGCGAGCATTACTGCTTCGCAGAAGGAGGTGACGGCTAACCATGCACTCTCGCTCCGTACCATGGCCTGAACCAGGGCCGGACGCGAGAGATCGCCGCCGCCGATCGCCTCCACGAGGACACGGCGGTGCTCCGCCCAAGCCAGGCAGACAGGATACTGGCATGATTAAAAAATCGAAGATTGTGAGTCATGTACTTACCAACCAGCACTGGGCCCGCTTGGTGGATTACAGCCCATTTCCTCTCAAAGGCAAAAGGAACGTTTCCCATCAGTGGGAAAACTATACGCTGGTTTTGTATACGCTGCACTGTGGCACTATTTATATACATATTAAGTTGGTCATTCGAATATGAACTCTATTGTTGAGCTCGCATTGACGTTGTTGCAAAATAATTCAGGAAAAGATTTGAGATGTAATTTCAAACAGCATTAAATAAACTTAAGTTAAGACACTGGTGCTTTAAAAATATATCTAAATCCTGAAACCCACTATTCATCTCTAGATCCTTATTGCCATTAAAAATATATAACTCAAAGTCGGCGCCTTTGAACCGGGGAAGATGGCGAAGCAAATATTTATTAAATCAAACTTAGTTCAAGCAATCTGTGAAGGATTTCATCTCGTTAAAGGGATGCTGCGAGCTAACACCTGCATGACTGAGATTAGTATTGGCGAGTAAATTCTTGCTCGAATAAATTTTAGGGTACAGCTGAAGAAGTTACTTTTTGGTGTTTATTTGACTTGTGTTGGTGAATGATTTGATTTAAGTTTCTGTATTAATATTTCAGTGAACTTCAATATTACGTATACCTATGAAGGTACAAGGTGGCCATTTCGAAGGTATGTTTTTTACAATAAAAATTACCATAAATATTGTTTCCCTCTAGCTTTTGCGGCTTCGAACGCGAGGAAGTCGGAAATTATTTCACGGAAACGTACTATCTAGCTAAAACGTATCCTTTGTGTTATTCTAGGTTACAAACTATCTGTGTGCCAAGTTTCATCCAAATCTATTCAGCCGTTTTTGCGTGATTGAGTAACAAACATCCAAACATCTAAATATCTAAACATCTAAACATACAAACTTTCACATTTATGATATTATATAGTAGGATAGGATAATACAGTTTTGACAATTTTGTATGAAAAATAATATCCGCCAAATCTCCGCTTTTTGCTGGTTAATATGCGATCGCTTTTCATCATGAGTGTCTGTCGCGTACTTTATTAGGTATTCCACTATCAGAGTAATAGATATTCTGTTTTTGTGTTCGGAATTGAATTGACACGTTCCTTAAGAAAACCCCCAAAGAAGAAAGCTATTTCATCAAATCAAATCAAATCAAAATATTTTATTTCACATAAGCCTGCATGGGCACTTATGAAACGTCAGAAGCTAGGTGCACGGTTCCAATTTGTCGTTTCCTATGGAGAAGAGCCGGCAAGAAACTCCACGGTTACTCTTTTAAAAATAATTGGCTTTTACAATGTTTTCAAATTACAGTGATAATAGGTATGGGAGGACAGTGCAGACCAGTCAATAAGTACCAGGTACTTAGAGGAATGAAAATACAGAATAGAAAAACGTCTACAAATCTAGTCTCTAAGGCCTACAACGTTCTCTCATTCAAAATATGTAAAAGAATCTACCTATATAAAATGAATCTATTTGAATCAAGTGACATGATTTCGATGACAATCACTGAAAATAAATAGTAGGTAGTAAAATTGATGTATAATGTCAAAATAATGACGAGAATATGTCAGACATTGTAAAAAAAAAAATAATAATAAAAAGAATAAAAATTAACATTGCAATTTGGGAGCAGTTAATAGACTTTCACACGGTTTTGCTGTTAATGAGGTACCAGGGAAGCCACATGTGCAGAATTAATGCCAAACTTCCCTGTCTTCAACGTAGTCTTTTATCTTATAATATGCTTTTTTGATAAGGACACGTTTGATGTGAGTTTTAAACTTTCCATCGCTAAGTTCTGTAACCGACTTTGGCAACTTGTTATAGAAGCGGATACTGTTTATTAGAAATGACTTGCTAGTTTTAGTTAATCTAAATTTTGGAATCACAATTTCATCTTTACTACGTGTATTTAGATTATGGAAATCGCATCTTTTTTTGAAAAGACCTAAGTTTTTGCGAACATACAAGATATTTTCTAGAATATAAAGAGAAGGCAGAGTAAGTATATCAATTTCGTTGAATTTGTTTCTAAGAGACTCGCGAGGCCCATTTTATAGATTGCGCGGATTGCCCTCTTTTGTAAAATAAAAATTGAATCTACGTCCGCTGCTGATCCCCACAGCAGAACGCCATAAGACATAATACTGTGAAAATAAGCAAAGTATACTAACCTAGCTGTGGCTACATCAGTCAACTGCCTTATTTTTCTTACTGCGTAAGCAGCTGAGCTTAATCTGCTTGAAAGCGCTCTAATGTGGGCACCCCATTGCAATTTTGAATCTAAAGTAATTCCCAAAAATACCGTTTCCGAAATAGCATCTAGTTTCTTGCCATCAAGTTTTAAATTTAGACCTACTTGGGGTACATTTGGTAGCGAGAACTTAAGACATTTAGTTTTGTTCGCATTGAGTAAAAGATTATTAGCAGCAAACCATTTCGATAGAACAGCTAGGCTTTCGTTGACATGTAAGACATCCGTATCTTTTCTATCTATTCTAAAAATAAGAGAAGTGTCATCAGCGAATAAAATTATATCCGAGAAGTTAGCCATCAGATAGGGAAGGTCATTAATATAAACTAGAAATAAAAAAGGACCAAGAATTGAACCTTGAGGCACGCCCATCCTAACTAGAGACCCCGAGGATGTCGCCCCGTTAACGTTTACTTTTTGCTGCCTGTTTGATAAGTAGGAAAGTACAAGATCAGCAGCTTGTCCACGAATTCCGTAGTGGTGTAATTTACAGATCATCATCTTCATCATTATCATTTCAGCCAAAAGACTCCCACTGCTGGACATAGGCCTCCCCCAATTTGGGGGGGTTTGCCATAATCGCCACCCATGGCAGGCGGGTTGGCGATCGCAGTATGGTGATAAAATTCATAGAGAACGTTGCTGCCCATTCTCTAGTAAGTCCCTTAGTCACCTCCTACGACACCCACGGGAAGAGATGGGATGGTGCTATTCTTTACGTCCGGCACCACACGGAGCTATTTCATAGTAAAATGTAATACCTATCAAAACGGTATCAGGACACTTGCGCGAAAGACATTTTCGCGAAAGTCCATGAGCGGAAATGTCTTGTCGCGCATGTGGTTTCGCGCAAGTGTCTTTCGCGCAAATGTCCCAGATCCTATCAAAATCACATTGGATACATTCCAAATGTTTCTCTAATTAAAGGTCAATATTTTTAAGAGCTACATTCATTCTAAAACTCACGCCTTGTTCTCGTAGTTGCAGGCAGAAACAAGCCACCTGCCAAGAGATAGCGCTTGATAGTAAAAAACAGTCAATGATAATAAAAAAAACTATATCGTATTACCCAGTAACTGCTGTAGATAAGCAGCCGCTCCATGTAAAATACTGGTATTCAGCTGCATCTGGTTAGACTGGAAGCTGACCCCAACGTAGTTGTTAAAAAGCTAGGTAGATGAACATAATGATGATAAAAATATAAAAACTGACTTATCCTAACATTTTGAAATTATACTGTCACTTTTATTCAAAAGTTTTATGCACAAAAAACGAAAGCCAGTTTCCATTATAAGAAAATTAAGCGTTTCTCAAGTCTAAGTAGAAGGTTCTTCAAAAAATCTAGAGTATGTTTTGAAGACACTTTTTCTTTAGCCAGCTTAATATTTCGTCACAAGACTTTTTAAGGTTTGGAGGTAAAAATACTTGAGTAATTCATGCAGCAGATGTGAATTAACTTAAAAAAAAAATTGAACTAAACTAGAACGCTTAGAAATTAACAAACATTTTCAATCCAAATTTTTGGATCTGCATTTTTTTTATAGTTAGACTGATTACAAAAAAAAAAAAACTTGAAATAGGCAAAGTAAGTAAGTAGTAAGTCATGACGATTATAATAAAATTAGACATCGCTCATAATAGTAAAACTGTTGCAGAATGAGGGGAGTTGCATAAAGTGTTATGTGCAATTTCATACACTGCTTTATCGACTCTCATATTATATTAATTGCGCACCCCGTATATGCATTTCAATGGAAATAAATAATTGGAGGAAATAAGTGGTGGAATAAACAATTGGCGGGTTTCTTGGTGATGTTAACTTCTTGGATGTGCCCTGTAAAAAAAAATGCTTAGAATTATTATTTTGTTATACAAAAAGTGTTAAAATATTATGATTCTATTATAACCAACCCGCCTGCCATGCCTGGCGATTATGGCAAATCCTCCACCTTTTGGGGGAGGCTTATGTCCAGCAGTGGACGTCTTTCGGCTGATATGATGATGATAATGTGATGTGTTTATAAAATACTATGTCGATATATTATACTAGTTTTGAAGTTTTTACGATATGAAAGTAGATAATATTATAAATGTTGAATCTCTCCAATTTTCAGTAGCCTTCCCGGTGGAACATTTCAAAGATATTTTCAACCATCGATCAAACTACCGTAGCGTACCAAATCATCCACTTGAACTCTTAGACGTCTATTTTTAAGCCAATTTACAAAGTCTTTGTCTTGTGTCCTAGGTCAAGGCCCCTATGGGTGTCTGCACATTTCAATTCTGCACGCGAGTCTAAAGTTTTTAGTGAGGTTCATTGTCTGGTTTATCGAAAACTGTACCTATGTGTAGACGTGGCTTTACAATTTGAATTCGTGTATCAGTTCGAAGTTTGAAATGAATTTATTTTTGGAGTGCGTTTATTGTAAAAGTTTTAAATAACTCTGGTTATTGTTATGTGTATTTATTTATTTAACCATTTATGCACACATGTTACGTGCCCTGCCTACACCAAATCAGCTGAATAGTGACATGATTAGCTGTTTACGCCAATCGGACGTTTCCACGTAAAACTGCAACATGCCACCTACCGAATCATCGAATCAACGCCTCGTGTCGCTGGGCGTTCACCTACTTCAACGACTGCTGATGCCGCATTTACGTGTAGGAATCAGTAGAATTGCAATATTAATAAGTTAATCGTTTTTACTTTACTTCGGTACTAGCATCGTCCAAATATAGACACAGAAATAATTATAAGTTCAATTGTAATTTTTATCTTATTAAAACTTTTATAAAATAATTTCGGTTTTTTTTTTCAGGTATCCGGCTGTCACCTTCCTAATTCACATATAAACAGACAAGATAAAAGGAACAGAAAAATACGTACAAAGGTAATGCTTATTTTATTTTTACAGAAATCTCTTCCAGCACACCTGCGATAGGAGAGAAGATAACAGAGATGTAAACAACACGTGTAATAATAGTAGAAGAAAGAAAAATAAAATTACAAATTAAACTCTAATTTAAATATACACATGTATACGTACCTAATATGAGAATATTAGTTTTGATTTGAAACTTGCTTTTGCCAGCGGATTCGCCCGCGCGGAACTTTCATTCTTTTCATAATCTTATTTATCTCCCTTAGGGGTTGAATTTCGAAAAATCCTTCCTTATTCCTTGTCTACATTATAAAGGGAACCTCTGTGCAAAATTTCAGCTTTCTAGGTCCAAGGGTTTGGGCTGGGCGTTGATGAGTTAGTCAGTCAGTCAGGACTTTTCTTTTTATTTATATGTATGAGTCATGACATGTCATGTCCACCAACCCGCACTGAGCCCGCGTCGATCTGGCACAGTCTATTTTACAAAGAGGAGGCCTGTCTCCTAGCCAAGTGAACGTTAAATATGTTTGATTGTGATAGGCTTATGCTATATCGCACGGAAGAGACTTTCCGTAACTGCGAGTCATAAGGTGAAAACAGTTTGAATAAAAACTTAAAAAAAAACAACTGACTTCCAAAAAACACTACAAAGTGAAAAATAACTTTAATTTCGGAAGTCAGTAACTTTGGATATGTATTTAATTTTTTGGTCACCGCCTTCCGAAATTAAAGTCGGAAGTCGGTTGTTGTTACAAGTTTTTTTTTCACTATTTAGTTTTAGTACCTACCCCACACCAATTCGAAATTTCATCATCCTTGGGATCAAAACAATGCATATTTATGCGATAGCAGCAATCGCGTTTGATTTGCTGTAATTTTTTGAAGAGTTCCGTTGTTTGTCTCCGAAACTCATCATCAGATCCAATATCATATATTTTTTTTGCTTTCAAAATTATTATTTACGGTTAAAGAGGTACATTGGTTTAAAAAACCACCATTTTGAGCGTTTTCAAGAAATCACCGCCTTAATAAGCTCACTCTCCTGCCCTAATCCTTATATTTACTTACTATTAACGCCACAAAAACATCTTTTATGATTTTCTGTGCCAAAAACAAACAGTTACCAGAGTTCATACCTCTCACAATAGATAAAGAAATTCTCAAACGGTCCACCCATGAAAAATATTTAGGATTACATGTAGACGACAAACTCACTTGGAAACTTCACATCAACCACATCAAAACAAAGTTAATGTCATTACTAGCAGCGTTACGTAAAGTTTCAAACTGCATTCCAAATAAAGTACGTAAAATAATATATAATTCTCTAGTAAAATCTCATCTTGAATATTTAATTGAGCTATGGGGGTCAGCGGCGAAAACTTACCTAGACCCACTACAAAGAACACAAAACAAAATTATAAAAACCTTATTTCACTATAATTATTTTACTCCGACAAGAACACTATACAAAAAAACCAAACTACTCAATATAACTCAACTTTACACATACTGCACTTGCGTCCTTATTAAAAAAATCATCACCAAATCTGTACAATCAAACATACACCTACACAGGAAAAAGATAACATACAACGTAAGGAATAAAAACAAAATCCAGTTAAAACCAGCTCACGCTCGCACTAATTATGGCAAAAAAACAATACTGGTTGAAGGAGCACGGCTGTTTAATAGTTTACCGGAAGACATAAAAAAGTGTGACAGTGTACCCACATTCAAACTTAGATTAAGACAATACATAATAACATCTTAAATAAAATAATGCTAATGCAATGCTTCCAACACCCTAGAGGTGCCTAATATTAATAGTACCTACTAGTTATAGTTAATTTAAGTATCTCATTATAAGCGAACTGTTATTTTTAAGTTCTTATGAGAAATAAAGTTCTTTAAACCTATATTTGGGGTTGGCGCAACATGTTATTTTCAATCACACTCCTCTATTAGTCGTAATCTTGGTAGTCACACTCTTTCTAACCATATCATCATTCACAGAGTCCATCCATAGTTTCTTTGGTCTTTTCAATTACTAAATGGGCCCGCTCTTGACCTCGATCACGCCTGATGGAAAGCGATTGATGAGGTCTATGATGGATCGAGCGTGCCCAGAAAATGCCTGCTCACTCTTGTTTTGAAGGTGGACGGGTTAAATGTGGAAGGGAACACAGACGCAGGCAGAGAGCTCCACACTTTGGCTGTACGCATAATACATGGGGGGGATCAGCGCTGAGTACGGCTGGTCGGTATATCAACCAAGTGCGGATGGTACCCTGCAGTGCGTCTGATAGTCCGGTAGTAAAAGGGCAATGGTGGGATCAGGTCGTGGAGCTCCTGCTCCTCCTCCTCCTCCGGTCTCCCCCTACTTTTATATGCGAGTCGCGCGGTAAACTCTGATTGCGCGATGCAGGATTTTGTGTGACGTGAGTCTTGCGTAGTTCGCCTTTGGCATTGTAGATGGCGCCACTTCTCTTTTTGTGTTTTTAGATATTTGTTGCGAAGTATTTTTCTGTAGTGCCGCTACATAGCCATTGATATGCATACTCAAAATTTTCCTCACTACATTATCGTCATTCCTCCGTATCACATGCGCATACCATGACAACCGATTTTAACATAATATTTCTTATTATATTCATTCGTTTAACACCACGCATCCCTCTTAAAATTTTCATCTAACCTGCATACCTTTCATTCATCCCTTTTGTGACCCAACATTCTGACTATTTGCTATTATAAAAAACCCGGCCAAGTGCATGTTAGCGTCATTAATATGTATGTTTACCTACACGTGCTAAATTACAGCTTTCTAGTATTAAGATTCTTTGAGCTAAGTAGCGGGCAGGCAGTTGGAGATGGCGGAACTATAAGGATTCATTGTTGACTACGAAACCCTAAAAATCGCTACGAGACGAGGTTGTACAAAATTAATGATAATTACTCAGATGCTTTTAATTTAATAGCTTTTAATAATTTCGCAAAAAACTCGACTTTAATTTGAATTCGCCTTTTTTCAAATTAATTACTAGTGACACATTTAAGTAAAAAAAAGATCTATGATAGACCTTCATAAAATATATTTCATATTAATTATCACGATAGTACCTAGTCTATAAAAAAATGTTAATTAATTTATTTGTACAAGCGTGCTCTAATAGAATTTCATTGAATCTATTAGTAGGAATAACTTCGGCAAATTTCGGTTGCCGAGCTTTCCCGAATCTTTTGACTTGAGGCGAGATCGAAATTAGGTTATTATTAAGCCTACGTGCATTTTGTATT
Source organism: Antitype chi (assembly GCA_947359405.1). Taxonomy (NCBI): domain Eukaryota; kingdom Metazoa; phylum Arthropoda; class Insecta; order Lepidoptera; family Noctuidae; genus Antitype; species Antitype chi. The sequence continues at coordinate 17,403,269 of OX375817.1, read as the reverse complement.
GGGCATTGTATGTAGTACCTACAATAAATTTTTAATTCTGTACCCTATTATTAACCCTATTATTATAGGAAATAAATAACTTAAATATAATTTCATATAGCCTGTAGCACCAATATCTTAATTTTCTTTTTTCATTGTTATTATTTAGTCTACCAAGGAAATCTACATGATCACTACATAAAACGATTGCTGGAGATTCAGTGTCAACGCTAGGCATTTATTTTGTCTGTTCAACTATAACAGCATGAGGTGCGATTCCTAGGTCAGGCAAAGTGTTAATGGGTTATTCAATCTGAAATAGCTCATTAGCAGCCCGGGGTGTGGATTAGTGCCCGGTCGATGGAAATAGGTTTGCCCCATTGTGAGAAGGACAATCACTAAACATTAAATTAGGGGGTTGTCCTTTTCACACTACTATGCAATATACATTTATAAACTAACACTAGTAATAAGTTATAATATTGTTTACTAACACGCTGTATCATTGTTGTCTGATAATAAAGAATATAATAATTACATGGGACTTAAACATAACTGGCCCTAGTACTAGTACCCATAGGTACACCTCTGCCCAACCCTTTGGTATAACAAAGCGTGATGTTGTTTAAAATCCACTCATATCGAAAAATCTTGTGTTCATTATAACTCGAAAGAAACTAAGACTGACCTTAGTCTTAAAAGATTCTATACAAAAATCCAATCCATATTCCTCCAACACCTCAAACAAAACCGCCGCCATTACATCAACAAACAAACTGATATACAAAATTAAATTTTCATCTATTTATAAGCAGAGGTGTCTGATCTAAAATGAAAATCTTCCATATTAAGTTCAGGTAAACATACCCTTCATTTATATTGTGCCCCTCGGATATTGTACCTTATTATTGAATGTCGTAAATCATAACATATACGGTCTCTTAAAGTAATTGAATTTAGGTAAGGGTCGCTGTTTCATTATGTTGTTAAATTATATGATTTAATTTTTGAAGGATTAGGTCGGGGGTCTAATGTTTTGTTTTCGTGTTTGTCACGTCATGGTGGGTCAGCTTATAGATGCGGTAGATGATTGTTATTTTACCTTTCCTGATTACTTACACATTAGGAGAGGTAGCATTAGTTGTTCCTGGAGAATTAATGAAGAGTTAATAATAGGTCGCACATACCGCGGTGTCTCAAGACAAAAGTATTTTACCAGTGCGTGTTGCCAGTGCCTGAAACGTGGTCTTTTTTTAAATTACTAAATAGGCCCGCTCTTGACCTCGATCACGCCTGATGGAAAGCGACCGATGAGGTCTATGATGGATCGAGCGTGCCCAAAAATGCCTGTTCACTCTTGTTCAAGGCACTGTTGGTACTTCCAGGCATCGACGAAACACAGCAAGCTGCTTGACGCCGGACTCCGGTGGGAGGGTGGTCGCGAACCAGGCGAGCGCTAGTCCTACCACCGTAAGGGAAGAATTAGCCAGTCATCAAGGTATTGGGTGTGACTGTCTGTTCATTCGAGTTACTTGGTGGAACAAATTACGCTGCACGAGGCTTCTCATGCATCCCAAATACTCACGTCGCTCATAATAGGCCTCATGCAAACGCTGAAAGTCATCCAAAGGGCAATTGAGATGGCTATGCTCGGACTTTCCCTACGCGATCGAATCAAAAATGAAGACATCCGTAAAAGAACCAAGGTTACCGATATTGCAACCGATAAATGGCAGTGAGCAGGGCACATTCCTCGCAGAACAGATAGCCAATAGGGCCGAATGGTTCTGGATTGGCGACCGCGTACTGAGAGACATAGCATTGGAGAGCCTCCCACAAAGTGGACCGATGACTTGGTGAAGGCCGCAGGAATCTGCTGGATACAAGAAGCACAAAAATGGTTGAGGTTGCGGTGCTTGGGGGAGGCCTATGTCCAGCAGTGGACGTCTTTCGGCGGAAATGATGATGATGATAATAGGTGAGCACTCTCTCTCATGGAGCGGAGGAATGTCGTAGCAGTGGGAACATTATAAGATTATTATGCTTGCAATAGGCGGATTTATTGACGACGTTAAAGAATTGCACCATATTTTATAAGCTGTATGTATTGGTGTCATAAGCTGTAGTTTCATAAATAAGTTAATATTCCAGCTTTGTTATACCCAATTCATGTGTGCATGTGAGCAGAATAATATATACATAAATTCTGATCCATTTACTTACCGAATAAAACAGTCCCTAAAAGTAATTAAGTAACAAAAAATATATCCAAACACAACAAAACTACAAACAACCCAGTAATAATAAAGTTGGGTGTTATTACCAAAACATACGTGGACATAACTTTAGTGAAAACAATAAATGTGTTGGAAACAATGATAAAATTAAATTACTTTCCAATATCAGTAGCCTACCTTTAGGTTTACTGATATTTATGATAAAGCACAAAATATACCTATTGTTTTTGTAAGTGAAACTGTTTTACCATCTATGGATAGGGTAATTACCTACATGTTGGGCGATTGGGTGTTTATAATTTAAGTAAATAAAGGCTTACCAACTATACAGGATAAGTTTATAACCAGTGCGCAAACTGTAACCTTGAATTCAGCATATCATTGTAGTTCCCCAATGCAGAAATGTTTAGTCGGTTATAGAAAAAAAATCAGCTGTTCCATACATTTTGACCGCGTAGGTATTGCAGTTTTCTATGAAACAGCTGACTTTTTTTTGTAGAACCGACGAAAAATTCCTGCGCTAGGGGTCTAAAATGATATGCTGAATTCATGGTTAAAGTTTGCGCACTGGATAAAAACTTTTCCTGTATCACACAGAACTATCCCACAATCTTTATCACAAATATAGCTCTGGCATCTCGCATCGTTTGTATCTTAATTTTAAGAAAGCACGACATTATTAATCAGCGTTTCTGTACATTGTCCAAAAAAATTATATGCTGTGGAAAGTAAAAGTAACGTCATAAACGAGAGACATACTGTAAGGGAGTGTACTACTCATGAAGATGAAATACTTACACTCAGGGACCAACACTGAAATCACGAAAATAAAACCAGCTGCTCAATACATATATGTTCGCACAATTGTAGGGAACAGCTGATATTTTCTTTATATTTTGTTGTCCACTCCATGTTATAAGTTGTATATTTTCATGAGTACTACACCACCTTAAAGTATGTCCGTCGTTTAACCTAACATACTGTATATACACACACACATAAAGAAAACAAAAACAACATTACTAGACTTTCTCGTGGTGAAGATAGATGAAGAAAAGATTAAGGAAAACAGTTGATTCTTTGGTAAAATTCACACAGTATTATAATAAGGAGTGCTTCCTTTCCTCATATGAAGCAATCAAGTCATTTGCTCAGGAAAAGATAAGGACACGACATGGAGAAGCCATTAAGAGCATTTAAATTAAAAGTAAAAGGGCCATACTTAAAAGAATTTATTCGCTAAACAGAAAGTAATACAGCCACACCTAAGGCTATTGTGTTGTATCGTTTAGTGCTGTAAATAGAGTAGACATAATACCAGGAACCATTAAAAAGCCTTGGATTCTACATGCAAAATTAAATGCATCTCCAACCACGAGTCTAAATAAACAAAACTATTTACACTAGTCTTAAATTTCTACATCTATATACCAACGTAAACCTCCTTTCTTAACCTACATTCTACCCGCAAACAACTGCAAGCCAAAATTACCAACCCAGGGTTTATTTTCTCAATTAAAACGGGAGCTTCTGAAATATCTTATAAGAAGGGGCTCCCTTCTTATTCAATTTGCTTTTATTGTTTAAAAGAAGACTACAAAGCGTGGGTTAACGATCGCCAGGCGAGAAAGATTCAAGAATAAACGGGAATCTTTTAGCTTGGAATTAATATAGTGAAGAAGGTTAAAAATGGACGGAATTCGCCTTTTTTCGACTGAACAGATTTGTTCTTTATATTGAGTTTATTTGATTTCTGAGGAATGAAGATGATTGTGTTTATTATGTACCTAGAAGTTTTAAGGCTGGTTAACCTTTTTATTCATCCAAATCTTGAACTAAAAATCTTGATTGATATTTAAATGAAGTGAATAATTTACTACTTCTCAGATACATCCGAATTTCCTCTACAATTGCTCAAGGCCCAATGTACCGTAAAATGTTAAGTTCAACACTGATCAAATAACGTAATACTTTTACTGACGTTTTTTTCGTCTCATACGTATCTTTTATTTGAGGGGCTAAGTAATATCTGCCGCACGCATGCTGCGGTTGGTCCGTGGGTGGGTGACCTTTACATACGAAGACCCATGCGTGCCTCGAAAAGCACCTTAAGCCGTTGGTCCCAGCCCGGATGTCATTTGTGGATATTTCACAGTCGTTAAGGGTCATCAGAAGCCCGAAAGTTCGACAACCAGTCTTCCCAAGGGGTATCGTAATGCCCAGTAGCTGGGTTGTGGAAGCCAGATAGGCAGTCGCTCCATGTAAATTACTGGTTCTCAGTTGCACCCGGCTTGAAAGGAAGCCGGCCCCAACATGGTTGGGACAAGGCAGATGGTGACCTACACGTCTTTTATTTACATCTGCAAATGAAAGAAACTTAACAAATTGTTTCAAAGTTTTACTTGCTTTACCAGCAACGTGAGAACAAATAACTTTTTAGGTCAAGTGTCACTTCACAGAATTGCCATAATTACGGTTTGAAGAATCTTTACTTTCCTCGAAACTTCCAAGTCTTATTGAATTAAGATGAAGGAATTCAGGTAAAAATACCAAGGATGGAAATTATTTTTCACGTCTATTTTAATTAAGTAACCAGTTCAAGATCTGAAAATTGACGCAAAAATAATTTTGGAATGGTCCTACTATGGTTTTTTTTACTAGACTAGGTGTATTTTTTTTTCAAGTTCGTCATCGTTCCTTATACTTTACCGAGAAACAAAAATATAACGTTTGTACTTACATATATGAACCGTGGCTTGTACTGAGTCAACAAAGACTTTAACATTTTAACGTTTAACGTTTTGATGACAAACTCAAATAAGCTCTTAAAAACAGTTTTGAAAATCTAGGCTTTATTGCGGTACGAGAACAGCCGTGATTAATGATAGTTATTAGCTGACGGATGACGTGGCCTACCTTTACATATATGAACCATGGCTTGTACTGAGTCAACAAAGACGTTAACATTTTAACGTTTAACGTTTTGATGACAAACTCTAAAAACCTCTTAAAAACAGTTATAAAAATCTAGGCTTCATTGCGGTGCGAGAACAGCTGTGATTGATGATAGTTATTAGCTGATGGATGACGTGGCCTACCTTTAGATATTTTTGTCTCCTTTCTAATACCGAGTAAAAATTCGTCAACATTTTCAAGGTTTTCTATGACATTGTGAAAATACTGCGGCCATTTTGCTTCTCGATCGGAATGATTTCAGATAAGTAGTCATGTCATGCCTAGCCTTTATCCAACTATGTCGAGGTCGGCTACCAGTCTGACCAGATACAGCTTTTACATGGAGCGACCGCCTACCAGCAGGCTTAGCATGACGCTTTCTATTCCTACGAAGAATAGACAGTGCTTTTTCAATCCAAAATGACATTTCGTTTCTCCATTTTCGACATCACACCGTAGATATCCTCCTGCCAGGGGTGCGGGTTGTTCGAAAGAGATACTACAGCCCCTGGCGCACAGGCAACTGAGGGAACATGGGTGGGCTTTAGTCAGTAAAAGTCTGACACGCCCTCCTGCTCCATCCAGAGCAGGAGAAGTTATTTGATGATACCCAAAAAAAACCATAGATATCCTTCCCAAATTGTTAAAATCATAATGACAACAAACTTTCTCGTACTCGACGGCCGTAAAGTATATACGATTATCTACAAAATCATGATTTATTTAGAACACATAATTGTGATAATTAATAAAAAAACATAGCTATATTCTCCTATTGTGCATCATTTAGATAATAGTCATGTCTGTTCTTCCGTCAACAAATCGGTGCTCGTGCTAAGTCTAATGATCTCCACAACCCTGTTAATGGATAATACGATACCCATTGGTAAGACTGGTATCAGATAAGTATTACTTAGAATTTAGGATGATTTGAAGCTGTCACTAGCAAAACAGAGCAAAAAAACAATATGAAAATCAGCGCAATAGCATGAGAGTACTTATTTAAATGATTGTAGGGAAAAAAAAAGGTTTCGAACAAACTAAAAGGACTGTACAAAAAACTATTTGAAACAACCTTTGTAATCCTTTCCCAAGTCAAGTTAATCCAGTAAATAAACTACACGAAAACATTTTAGTGAACATAGTTGTTGTTTGACGAAATCCGGTTCAGCGGCTACAATTTACTAAAGCATTCTTTCAGGATAATTCTCTTTTGAAACAATTCTAAATATTCCTTTATCTTAATCCCTGTAAAAGCTTGGAGTTCATTACTTAAAGGGCTTACACTCAAGTGTTGGTCCAAAATGCAAGACTTAGTGTTGACGGAGTGAATGCTTACTGTTGTGACTTAGTTCTAGACGAATAGTCTGGACTCTGGAGCATTGAAGTCGGCTATATAATCCTGTAATATCTGAGTGATTCTTTTATGATGTTTTTCTTCATCGTAAGTGATTTCCAGAATAATTTTACAATGTATCCTATACATAGGACATACAAGTAAATTCATTTGAAGTGTTACCTGTTTGTAATGTTAAAATAACAGCTTTTTCTAAATCCATATGAAAGTATTTAAGGTACTCATTACAAACTCTTTAAATATTTTGGTCTGGTTGTTTCGGCTGATCTCCGAAACAAACGTCTGGACCGAGTTTGACAAGATTTTCACTGGCAGATAGCTGATGTTATAAGGAGTAACTAAGAAATTTTGTTTTCAAAAATAATTATGGTTACATGCAAAAATAAATGTAATGCAATGTGTTATACCTTTTTACGTCTTAAAAACCACTTAACGGATTTTGATTAAATTTCGGAAGGAGATGGATGGCATCCTGAGAAACGACATAGGCTACTTTACGTTCCCGTGGAACGATTTCTGACACCCAAGCGGGAGAAGTTGCGGACAGAAGCTAGTCTATATATATAAAAAATAATCCCTATTTCCCTTGGTCACGGCATCACGCGTGATCGGCTGGACCAATTTTGCTCATTCTTTTTTTGTCGTGTTTGTTATTGTCAGGAGAAGGTTCTTATGAAAGAAAAAATCAATTAAGTTGCGCGTAACGTAATATATTCATAGTTACTACAGGACAACGTCTGTTTGGTCAGCTAGTTTACAATAAAATAATGGAAAACACAACCGATCGAAGGACATAAAAAAATATTCTTAAAAGCCTACACACAATGAGCATTCGTGTTGATTACAACTCATTCATTCGCCGTATGAGAAGATATTTTTAACCTGCAGTGGCACAATTACTGGCTGTTTTTATTACTATTTCATTCGAATTATGAACTCTATACTCTCAGCTATTGATCAAGTTCGCTTTAGGGTTGTTTTATATGATCGGAATGTATTGGAACTGAGTGAATGTGAGGTATATTCAGTAGATAGTAGAGTAGAAAATACGTGGATGAACTTCGAACGATCGAATCTATTCCAATGTGCGAGTAGACTTGATGTCAATGACTTCGCAATGGAAGGGTGGTAAATTTTATTTTCGACTCTGTTTAATTCAATGAAAACGTGTAGCCTTGAAATTCAATTGTAAATGGAAATTCCTTTTTTATATACCTACACGAACTGCATTTCTACAAACCGTTTTATTTAATGAAAAGGATTAAATGAAAATGCAGTCCCTGTCAATAAACTTGTTCATCGTGATTTATTGGTGAGCTTCGCTTTAAATGGGGTCCATTTAGATAAAAAAAAAAAATTAAGTTGTAAAATATTTGTGGCTTTTAGTCGTTATTTTTACATAAGTAAAAACATGACAAAAAAAAAATCTCATTACGTTGTGACATTCTGTTTAATATCTTATCTGGGCCTTTTTGGCGCAGGCCGTGAGACACACTTTAATGCTAGTTTCTGTCAGCGCACTTCACACCTTTTATTGCTTTTTTTTCTGTATATTGTGTGCCTTCTCAGTCTGTGCTTATTAAATGTATTTCCTTTCTTCTTTTCCTTCACCATAATTTCGCATTACTTCAAAAGGAAAACACAAGTCAATAAACCAACTCATAGCTACATATGCAAATACGGACACATAAATATTCTCACATACATCACTATACTCGTATTTGCAACTTGCATCGCCGAAATTGGGCCACCCTATGTATAAGGTCAGCGAAAATCGTGGTCCAACTTGGCATACATTCAAGAATTAGTTCAGATCAGCGATATATATGGCTATGTTCGTTGCTTTTTGTTTCGACCGGAGTCGGGTTCTTAGCAAGGATTTATGAATGAATAGCTAGTGCTGTTATCTAATGGTTTGGGAAAGTGTCCCTGGTAATTAGTTGAGTAGTTATTTATGTGATGTTTACTTTTAGGGAAAGGTTTGCCTTCATTTTCAAGGCTCTTTTTGGGGTTAATACTGTTAGTTTCAGTCCATAGGTAAGTCCGGTAGGTACAAATATTTACATCGGCCTATAACGAACAGAGAAGGACCTTTATACATTATGTAGGCTCAGTTGTCAGATGTCACATGTCTTCGAATTTTTAGTTGGTCTGAGACATGCTGGTTTCCTCACCTTTATACACTATGCGGGCCCAGTTGTCAGATGTCAAATGTCTTCGAATTTTTAGTTGGTCTGAGACATGCCGGTTTCCTCACGATATTTTTCTTCACAGTTTTGAGAGCAGTGGTGATGAAATAATTTACACCAAGTTAAGCGCCTATCAGACTTTGAGCCTACGACCTACAAGTTATTAGTCATGGCTATTACGGTCCTGAAGTGAGCCTGCGTGCCACTATGCCGTACACTCCGGTGTACATCTCCCACCTGCACTACACCACTAAGGCGGAGGAGATCGTGGAGTACGTGCGCCAGAAGACAAGATACACGCCGAGGGTGCAGTTACTGGAGTCGCGCCGCAACGTCAACTTCAAGGCGTTCATGGTGCACTTGCCGAATTGTTATCTGCCCGTCGTTATAGAAGAGGACTTTTGGCCGCAGGACGTGGTGTTCCGTTGCTTCCGGGGACAAGTCCCACAGGAGAGCACAAAGGAAAGCTAGTGCAAAGTGAAGTGCTACTATTGTGTGGATTTTTATAATTATGTATGTTAGTCTATAAGGTATTTATGTTATGGGTCTTTGTTACCTGAATTAAATGATTTATTATTATTATTATTTTAACACGTGGCCACCACTGCTCCCAAAAAATTAAAAGCCACATATTTACAAAATGCATAATTTATACTTATTCCGCTGGGATTTAAAGTGCATGTAAAATTGGTGGCTGCAAGCTTTTCCGCATGTTACAAGCAAACTCCATTTTTTAAATATAGAACGCTCAGAGGAAATATAGAGAGCTCGGAGAGAGTCATGAAATTTGCACTGGGACAAACATTAAGCAGAAATGTTTAAATATTGAGCCTAGCTGTATCAGTGATTAATGTCACGACAAAACAAGTAGGATGCCATCATGCATTATAGGTACGATTCTAAATGATGTGCTCCTATTTAGCATTTTTTTCAATCAAAATTGTATTAATGTTACATAATATTATTCACGCTTGACTGCATATAATCTTTATTGTAATAAAATTGTAACCTTACCGTGTTAGAGAGAAAAATAAATATGAGCGTTCCAACCCGCTAGTTCATCATCTGTTTACTCCTTGCATTGTCATTTACGTTCGAGGCAACAAAATTCCAAGATTTCCCAACGATTTTAACAATTAAACAAACGTGTATAAACGTCGGAACGTGAAAAATTGCGTGTAGGTATCGAGTTGTTTAGTAAAATAATTTTCCTGAAAAACTAAATATCGTTTACTTTTCGCTCGAAATCACCGATACAAATAAAATAATGTTGAGTAGACCTTCAATCATTGAAAGAATTGATGATGTTCGTCTCTGGCACAAACGTGAATTCCTAATTTCGAAAATCGTGCTAATTTATAAAAAATATTCAAGCACAACGATATTACAATAGTTTGATATTAAATACCTTATTTTCAAGAAACTCGATAGCCTGGATAGCCAAACCAATTCGATTCGCTTTGGAAAACACACTACACTAACAAAATTGGCTATTGATGATACATACGAGTAGTATAACGTATTCCGTATGCCAGAACCGTGGATGTCGGCAAACAGGACGCCGATAGACAATACAGCCACTACTATTGGTGCAAAGATTTGCTTTCATGATTGACTGCCTTGTTTGAAGATTGGCTACCTAAGAAGACTTCCTAAAGACGGACTGATAGCTAGAAGAAGATTCTGAGTATTTTCTGACCGTTATTTGTGTAATAAATCTTGGTTTAATACATCTCATCTTATGTAAGATGACATGTCTGTTTTAATGGAGGAGGAGACGGTATGATAGAAAAGAAGAAGAAAAAAGTGTGGAGTCAGGAAAGAAGTTCCTGACGATTTTTCTTCAACTCCAAATGTAACGTTGTTTACTCGATCTTTAATTTATTTTCACCTCACTATCAGCTCCAGCACCCTCGAAAACCTTGAAAACGACACCAATCAGGTTTTTTTATTAAATTTCCCAGCATCTTGTATTTATATTTTGACACCGTCGAAATCCATGAAAACTATCTCTATCTCTCTCTGTCACTTACTATTATAATTAAATAACAAAAAGTCGCATGGAGGGGGCATAACGCTTTTTCATTAAATTACGATTTCTACAATTTTCGTAACGTGACGATTTCTACAAGTTTACTTCTAACCACAAGCTAAGTTAGAGAACTTCGTTCCAAAAATATCTTGCTGGAAAGAACATCATCTAAAACCTGTTGGAACTTATGTATACAAGTTAGTTATTACTTTAATAATGAAGTAAGTATGATTGCAATAATTGAGCTCCGTTTGAAAGAAACCGTCCAGAAAGTAGCAACAAAGCTGTGTTTCGTCTGTAAGAGGACAGACACATTAGATAAGACACACAAACTTGTTCTTTTTTTAAATTTCGAATCCGCTGGTGGCTATATTTTTTTTTAAGCCAAGAGGCTACTTTCAAACATAATTCACTGCAAATTGTCACCCGCTGGAAGTGGTAAAGTCAAATCGGCCATATTAGACGTAACTACGCGCGCCATGCATAGTTGCCGAAATATCTAACTTGTCGACTCACTGCTCCCCAATTTGCATATCTAGACGAATTGTAAACAAACACCACACAATATATTGTGTGCCCAACTTGGACAAATGGATGGAACTTTGGTAATTAGATGCCTTATGTAACTGTGTTTGTTATAAATGTTTAGTGATGCTGTGTATTTACAATAATTTATTTAAGGGATGGGTTTTAAAATAATAATCAATTAATGTCAAGCACCCCACGCTTTTTAATCGAATTAAATTATTTTCTCCTTTTATAGTTTGGTTTTTAAAGCGTGTTTTTTAGTTTTTTAAACTATTATTTATTTTCTATTTTTTTAGTTCTGCTAACTACAAAAACGTGTTTTTTTTCTATTTTTTTTTTAAATTATTGAATTGTCACCGGTCCTCGACAAGTTTACAAAGTTTCAATGAAATTTGACCGTTTAAAGTGGGTCAAAATCGCGCTCAAAGGAGTCTGTTACATACAAACATACAAACAAACACACAAACAAAAATACAAGTGAAGCTAATATAAAGCGTGTAAAAAAGACAAAATATACACATAGGTACTTAAAAGCCAAAAGCCTCGTATTCAACCAAATACAGTTTGTCAATGTCGTTCATTGCTTGATGTCAGGGCAGTGGCGGCCAAGTTGTAACGGCTGTGACGTACGAGTTGTAGGTCATAAGTTCGAACCCAGGCGGGCGCTTTACTGTCTGTAAATAATTTCATCACCACTGCTCTCAAAACGGTGAGGAAAATATCGTGAGGAAACCAGCATGTCACAGAACCAAAAATTCGAGACATGTGACATCTACCAACCTGCACTGGGCCCGCGTGGTGGATTATGGCCCATTTCCTCTCACAAAGAGAAGGCCTTGTGTCCCAGCATTGGGAGCATTATAGGCTGATTATGGTATGACTGATTAACTATACCATGCATCGCATTTGTGCAAGAAGAGGTCGTTGGTCAGCAAAATGCTGCGACTTTGGATGAACCTATTGTCAACAGCGCTAATTTTCAGCAACTACCTCTCGAATAAATTAATAAACAAATACTTTCCAAAAGCAAACGTTTAATACATAACTTCTACAGATCCAGAAAGCAGGATGCTGCCTTAGATCCTGTTCACATAGGTAAGTAAATAAATCACTTTACTATTCGCTCATAAAACACGCTCCATGAACTCCTATTATTACACTATCAATACACGATCTAAACAAACAATACTAGCACTGAAATCTACAGCATCACAAACCCCGAAGTAAAAACAAAGATCCAGTACAAAGGCAAATTTATTCCACGATAAAAATCACCTCTGTATATAACGAAGCAAGAGAGCCTCGCATCAATCAATTACATGTATATAGCTATCGTTTGGTTCGATGCGAAATTCCTATTTGCATAGTAATAGTACAGTCGAGCCCTTAATAATGTTTAACCGATGCACGGGTATGGCCAGAAACTAGCAACGTCGATAAAATAGCTCTCATGAATATTAAAAACTTTAAAAGTGAGGTACTGGTGGGCATCGCTCAGCTCGGTCATTTCCCGCTTAGCTTTGAGGAGGTTAAGGAGGGTATTGCTTTACAAACCAGGCTCTAAATAAGTGTTGTAGAGCAGCCTGGTTAGTTAGACCCGCTATCATCCTGATGTCTGACATTGTTTTACCGTTTTTTTTTTTTTGTCGGGAAATCATCAAATTACTTCCTCCCGCTCTGGGTGACTTTTACTGACTAAAACCCACCCGTGTTCCCTCAGTTGCCTGTGTGCCAGAGGCCGCGGTATCTCTTTCGAACAACCCGCACCCCTGACAGGCATCGGCCCTTGCGGACCCCACCATTTGGTGCTGACATCTCTTTAAGGCGCGCGTGGAACACAACGCGCCGTCGACCCGGGCTTGGTCCTTACCGGACAGCGAGCTACCCATTACTCGCCGTCCGCAAGCTTGCGATTGTTTTACCGTGACATGAGCTCTCAAAGATGACCTAAGAGGGAAAAACTTCTGCAAATACCTTGAGTCAAATTTCGGGTTTCCCGTTAAACTAAAGCGTACGTACTTCTATATAATTATGGTCTATTCTTGAATGTTCAAGAGAAGTCCATAATTATAGAAGTACTAGCTTTTGCCTGCGGCTACGCCCGCGTAGAGGTCGAAAATTATCACACAGGAACGTGCCACTGGGATAAAAAGTCCTTTCGCGCGATCATTTTATTCTCATATAGAGGTATGAGGAACAGGGTGTAAAGTCCACTCATACTCTATAGAAAAGGGAGGAACCTCCAACCAGACGAGTGTTGTGTCTGGTGGGCAACTGCCCGACGGTTGATGTCGGGATGTTGTATCTATGAAAATCGCGCGGTAAACTTTAATTGCGCAATCTAGGATTTCTATGATGTGCGTCTTGCATAGTTCGTCTGTGGCATTGTAGATGGCGCCACTTCTCTTTTTGTAATTTTAAATATTTTTGCGAAGTTTTTTTCTGTTTGAAGAGCAGTGGTTTTCCTACGAAACTATATTTAAAAAAAGAATGGGATGTTTTACGTCATTTGCACTATGGCAGCTTAAAATCATCGAATGTAATTCCATTTCTTTTGGTAGAAATAGGCTTCTTCTTACTCCACAAAATTACCACTTCATCACCTAACACCATTTATAACGACCCTTTCTAGGCAAATGTCTAGTATCCAATTTCTCCATTTTTTATATTATGACCGACCAAATACAATCTAGTATCATAACGACTGTTTTTTTCCGTTGAGTATTATATGTGGCGTTTACTAATGATCCCTCACCCACGCTTTTGGTTTAATCTAACCAAAACCTTTGTTTCTTTTTGCACGTAAAAAGAAAATAAACTAAATACTGTGGTAAAGTTGTGAAGAGTTGTAATAATGAATAGTGTCCTCACCGAGTCTTAGGTGAATGACCTCCTTTATAAAAGTTTAGCATTTTTATTAAAGTATAAGTAAGTATTCTTTTTGACTTGAATTAAGATAGTGCAGTGGGGATTGTCTTATCTAAATATACAACGTATAAATCTTGCTTTGTAGAGAAATGCGGTAAAAATAAAAACTAAAAAACCGTCGCATCTTCTTGCCAGTGCCAGTCAGTAAACAACCGAAGAGATGATACCTAAGTCAACAGAAAAAATAAAAGAATTCTCAAAATCGGACGTCTCTGTACAAATTTATGCGTGATCATACATAAAGTAAATATACCTCCGTTTTAGGGTTGCGTAGTCAACAAGAAACCCTTATAGTTTCGGCTAAGCTGCGGGCAGATGAATGGACATCCATCTGCCCGCAACTTAGCTCAGAGACTCTTAGAACTAGAACACTATATTTTAGCATGGATGAATTGGTAAAAGAAAATCTTGAAAAATGATTTTTTGATTACTAAAATTATTAACCATCTGCCAGAACACCGCTTCGTGAACAGATATAAAGCGTGTATCAGAAATTAGGGATCATATATAAACATGTGCTACAGACCATAAAACCAACAACAAAAAAAATCTCCATGTCACCAACATTGTAATCACAAAAAATCTGCGTTTTTCCTCAACATTCATTGTGCGCATAGCCAAAGTGTGGAACTCACTCCCAGCGACTGCATTCTTGTCCTCAGCCCAGGCAGACGCCTTCAAAGCAAGGGTGAAAAAGCGTCTTCTGTGTATGCTCGTTCCATCACAGACCTCATCCATCGCTTTCCATCAGGTGTGATCGGGGTCAAGAGCATTTAGGAAAAAATACTGATGACCCATACTTTTGGATCGAGTAGGTATTAAAGTTTTGTAAAGTAAGTAAAGTAAAGTAAAAATTTATTTGCATAGATTGCAGGTACAGTAAATAAGGTGACAGGTAAAATATGGGTGATCCTTGTACAATCTACCTTATATTAGGCATGCAACATTATTACAACATGAGAGATTATTATTAAAAAATAAATAGCAATGATGACATATGTATGTAGATAAATTATTTTTAAGATAGGTATTCAAGTTCAGTATGGGACAGCTGTATATCAATGAGGACAGCTTATGTTTATTTCGTGTTTAAAATTGAGAAAGTTGTTCAACTGTCTGAACCACACCCTTAAATATGACCACACAGTTCTGATGCACGCTGCATAGGCACCGAGTGAATCGTACGTAATAATATTGCAGCTGGATTTTTTTCGCGCACTATATTTTGAATGCACGCCTTAGCGCCGAGAGTTGATAATCGAACAGTCTGTTTCTTCGACGCGCTGAAATGCACTCTGTTGGATTTTCAATGGTCGGTTCAACACCGAGATGTAAGCTATCACGCCCTTTATACCAGGAGGCTCTTATTTTGGTATTATGTTTTTTATTTTTTTTATTTGTATTCTTTGTGCTCGAGTTAAGTTTTCATTTTATTTGTTAGGTATATTGGCATGGCTGGCTGACATAATGTATGACTAACATTTTAATTAATTTCTGTGCCTCGTAATGTTTATTACTTTGCCTATAAACAGACAGCTGTGCTGCTGGGGAGTTTGTTACACCACTTCTTCTTCCCAGCTAAAGCACTAGGAAATGGTAAGGGTGGGCGTTTTTGGGGGACTGTCTTATGTATTTTGACGTTCGAAAAGTGCTGATTCTCAGCCTAATTTGAATAAATGACTTTTGATTTTGATTTACAGTTAAAAATCCGCCACGATATTTTTACGTCTGCGTCCGTCCGTGTGAACATTGACATACTCGATGCCTAATATACAGCGTGCATCAGAATGGTTTGGACATATTTAAGGGTGTGGATATAGACCATAAATCTGAACAAATAAATTGTTATCGCGAACGTCAACGTCAACTGAATCCAGCCTCAATTTCAATAACATTTCCCTCTAATAATATCCATCTAACTAAGTACCTACCGACACCACATAATAGTAATTTATGGAACTAATTTGACCGCTACCAACATATTACCGCGTTACTAATTCCCGCCTAATCATAGTCGCATTCAATGAGCCTGTGTGAATGACATCAATCGGTGATTATCTGAACATGAATAGAGATTCAATATTGGTACAGGCGACGATGCATACAATATTAGGGTTCAACAACAAGACGCCTAATGGGCCTACAGTTCGTGTAATAATGACTTCATCTAACTACCTACACTTTCTCAGATTCGTGGGTAGATATCAACTTGGGTAGTAAAGGGTAGATTGCTAACAGTCACGTCTAGCTATGGGTCACGTGACCCGCAAAGTAACAAGTTTGTAATACTTTGTAAAGTTTGAAGATTTAATTGGTGGAATAGTTTACTTTGGAACTGAAATAAAATTTGAATTAGAAAGTTGTGTTATTCGACTTAAATATGGAGAAACTTTAATACTTAAATATCGTTTTGACTGTTTTGGGAAATTGTGACAGTGGATTATTAATATGTAATTAGCTGCACAATCAGCATATGATGTTTGGGTATTATAGCGCAAACTATTCTTCAGAGAGGAGGCCTTTGTCCCAGCAGCCCACCGCTGGGAAACAAGTGTCTTCTCTATGAGAGGGAGTGGGCCATAATCTACCACGCGGGCCCAGTCCGAATTGGTGGATGTCACATGTCTTTGAATTTTTGGAATAAAAAATTAGCACAGATAATAATATACATGAGGATTGTGCATACTGCCAATCTAAATATACAAACTTAAAAGTGCATGAATAGGTAAAAAGTCGTTTCACGTGATCATTTAATACTCTTTATTTGAAGAATAGTGGTTTTCCTACGATACTATATAAAAAAAATTGGGATGTTTTACGTCATTCGCATTATGACAGCTCAAACTCGCCGAATTCAATTGCATTCCTTTGCTAAATATATGCTACATCTTACTCCACTTAATTACCACTTCATCTCCCAATAATTTCATTAACACGACGTGCTAAACAGGCCAATTTCAGCGCCTCACTTCTTCATCTCCCTTAACAAGAACTTTATTAACATTGGTATCACGTTTCCAATAGCTCAACACTATATGTTATTTGGTTCATAAATTCTACAGGCCTTGAGTAATAAAGTCGCCTGTGTCAGCTTCGTCGACGGCATACATTATGTGGGTTTGTCGTGATACACTCTGTGACAGAATATCATATTCTGTCACAGAGTGTATCACGACAAACCCACATAATGTATGCCGTCGACGAAGCTGACACAGGCGACTCTATTACATTGGTCATTCTATAGTATAGGTAGATACCTATACTATAGAATGACCACGCTACTTTTACAGTGGTAACATCCCTTATTACGGTCCCGTAAAGTTTGAATTCGAATGGGTTGAAGGGTTTTGGAAGTTGGTAGTATCCAGTTCTTCGAATGGTTCTTAGTGACATGATGAATATAATGACGTAGATTGTTACAGATATTTATGTGTTTTATAATAATAGGTACCTAAGTTTGAGTAATTTCCTTGACTGATGTGTCTCTTAAATACTTAAAGGTGGAAGGAATTTTCAAAATAAGATACCTGTTTTTGGAGTATATGTAGAATGTGCGGAAGGAAATGCCGGTAGATAATTTTATGTTTTCAAAAACAAAATTGACCTACATGGCTATGCGTGTGCGGTTTCGAACGTAACAGCCTCAGCTTGGAAAGTTGCCCACTTCGTTAAAAAAGATCGTGAAAACAAATTTTATTAAAGTTTTTATACCAGAATATGTTTCGATTATGGAATTTGTCGGTTCCGGTTAGCTTGGCTCGAAATGGATCTACCGTAATTTTTACCAAATAATTAATTTATTTAGTTTTCATAGTTGACTACGGAGATGATGACGTGTAAAGAATTATGGAAATAAAACACATGTTGCGCCAACCCCAAATAAATTTATATAAGTACAAGAGAATAGTGATGAGTTTTCACAGCTTCACAGCAAAATAATGATTTCAAAAAGAATTTGAACAATTTAGATTATTTTGATGTTTGTTCATCACTGAATATCTGGCCATAGCGAACGACACGATTTAAAAAAAAAAAAAAAACGTCAGGCAGAAGACACGAAGGCCAATTCTCATAATTAAAAACGTTCAAAATCTAGTCGCAATCTCATCTCAACAAATGTCAAATAATAATAATAATAATAAACATTTATTTTCTCTTCCACAAAGGCACCTTAAATATATGAAGATTACATATGTGAATAAAAACCTTTGTGGGAGACTGGTATCTGCACTAGGAAAACCTGTCACACAGATTACCAGGCCCCCCCCAAAAACAATGTATGAGTACAACTTAAATCTTAAAGAGTAACAATAATTTTAACCTTTGGTCGGAAACATTTGCGAAACTAAAATAAAAAACCAAAAAAAAAGATACAAAAAAATAATAAAAAATTGTTATTAGTGTGTTTGTGTGGTAATATGTGGTGTGGTCTAGTATAGTGTAATGTAGTGTAGCGTGGTGTGGTGTGTCGTGGTGTGGTGTGGTGGTGTGGTGTAGTGTAGTGTGGTGCGGTTTGGTGTTGTGGGTTGCAGTGTGGTGTTGTGATGGACAGGCTAAAAACACATTTATCTTAAAACAATTAGGAGGGTTTCAGTGCTAGCGTAATCAAGGTTCAGTAGATACGTTGTGAGAACTTGCTTGCACTTTGATTTAGTAAGGGCGTATATTTTTAAAGTCGAGTTTATTTTGTTGTATAAATGACTGCCAAGGAAACAAAAATTGCGGTGTGAAAGACTACTTTTACACAGTTGAGTAGAACAGACATTTGTCTTAATGCGTTTATGAGCGTGCAAGGATGAGTTGTAGCATAATGAGGAATGTTTACGCAAGATTGTTTGAACGATAAACAGTTGCCGAACAGTAAGGACCTTGCACATAGCGTACAGTTCAGAGGTAGGGTAAAAAAACGGTAAAGCATGGGCCACCTTGAGCACTGCCCTTGAGCTCGCTCGATTTTAATCATAAAAGATTTAGGGGCACCACCCCAAACAGAGATGCAGTAGTTGAGTACAGATTGTCCGAGTGAAAAGTAAACTGTTTTAAGAACTTTCGAATCTGCAACACGTCGTAGGCTTTTGAAAATGAAGATGAGTTTCCTAATTCTTTTGGACAACAGATCGATGTGGGAATTAAAGTTTAGGTTTTTGTCAATAGTTACACCTAGGTACTTGAGGGAGTCCACTTTTTCGAGTTTTGGGCATGAGCATGAGTTAGAAGATTTGTTGTTACACGAGTGGGCCGTGATATTTAGTAAGGGGATTTGAGCGAGGCGAGTGTTTGTTAGTGTAAATGTTATGTATTTAGTCTTGTCTGTATTAAGTGAGAGTAGGTTGTTGTTTAGCCAGGCCATGACCAGCGAGAAACCCATCTGAGCAAAGTGGTACACTTCCTCCCAAGTATCTCCATAGAAAAGAAGAGCCGTGTCGTCCGCGAAAGTAATAATTTTGCCATTAATAAGGTTTAACTGGCAGAGGTCATTAATAAAGATTAAAAAGAGGGTAGGCCCTAAAATACTCCCCTGTGGGATACCGATATTGATCTCGCAGCTATCACTCAACCACTCATTGACCACAACACGTTGAGCTCTCCCCTTTAAGTAACTTTCGAACAGTTTTAGCTGTTCGCCACGAATTCCAAGGTGTTCAAGCTTCTTCAGCAAGAGTGGCGCAGAGACGGTGTCAAAAGCCTTAGCCAAGTCGAGGAAAATCGTAAGGACCTTTTTCTTTTCATCCAACCTAGAAACTATGGTATCGGTAAGTTGATGTACAGCATCGCTAGTTGACCTGCTTTGACGAAAACCATATTGATTATCCGATAAAAGTTTGTTTGTTTCTAGATATTTGATTAATTGCTTGTTAATAACTTTTTCGAGAATTTTGGAAAGTGTAGGCAAAATGGATATTGGACGGTAGTTATTGACACAGTCCCTGCTACCAGACTTGTGGATTGGGTGAACTAGGGATTTCTTGAGATCCGAGGGAAATTCACCAGTGGATAGGCAGATGTTGCAAATGAACGCAATAGGATTAGATAATATGTTACAGTATCTTTTAATTAATTCACTAGGAACGTCGTCACACTTGATGGCACGAGTGGTTTTAAGAGATGCTATGATGATTTTGATCTCGTCCACATCAGTGGGCAGAAGGACAAAAGAAAAGAGA
This sequence comes from Antitype chi, assembly GCA_947359405.1. Lineage (NCBI taxonomy): Eukaryota > Metazoa > Arthropoda > Insecta > Lepidoptera > Noctuidae > Antitype > Antitype chi. Next base: position 17,382,900 of record OX375817.1, on the reverse strand, counting down.
CAGGGCGGCATAGAAGAAGTCTGGTATGTGGCAGGGTGGAACCCTGTGATAGAACCCGCTAAAGACTTACCGATTCCTACAAAGTATTGATTTATCTCATTGACAGAGTTAATGGGCTGATTTGAATCAATGAGATCGATGGGTGAACTTTTCTGTTTAGTGGTGTAGGTGATTGTTTTGATGGTGTCCCACAATTTCTTAGTGTTGCCTTGACATTTAGAGAGTGCATCCTTATCATACTCTTGTCTAACTTTTTTTAGAATGTTATTACAAAAATTACGATAGCGGGTATAGGTTATTTTTGCAACTTCATCATTAGGATGCTTTTTGGACTTAAGATGAAGGTTGTCTCGATTTCGCATGCACCGTAGTAGTCCAGGAGTAATCCATGGTTTAATTAATCGCTTACGTCTTGGAACAGTGATCTTTTGAGTACAAGTCATCATCAAAGTGGTTAGGGTCCTAAGGAAGAAAGATACAGCTTCATCAGCTCTACCCAAAGAGTAGATACCGTCGAAATCAACAGTTTTAATGTTTTCGTCAAGGGATGGATAATGAATACGTCTTATGGTTTTTGAACGATGGTGTGAGGAGCTCATATGCGAAAGGCTTATAATGACGCTATAGTGGTCGGTCAAGGTTGTATGGGCAACTAAACATTTCACCGAAAGTTTTGTCTTGACAATTACGTGGTCAAGGCATGTTTGAGAATGGGTGGGAATGTAGTACGCAGGCAACATACCATGAGAGGCCAATAGATTAAGGTAAATTTCCGCTCTTGCATCTGAAGAGGATGGCGCTATGTCTATATTAATATCGCCAGTAAGTAAAATATTATTGTATGTCGATAAAGTAAGTAAAATATTGTTTAATGATTCCAGAAAATGACAAGCAAATGTCAAAAATGTATGAAAAAACGAGGTATTTCAAACAGACTGACACTGAGATCAGACTGTGGACGTTCGTAAAATTACGAGAATTGCCCCTCTGATGATGACGAATACTTTCTAATTGTTACTTTTAATCATCATCATCATCTGCCTATTTTTTCCTAACTATGTTTGGGTCAGCTTCCAGTCTAAGCGGTTGCAGCTGAATACCAGTATTTTACATAAAGCGACTGCCTATCTGTTCACAACCCAGATACTGGGTAATACGATGCCCCTTGGCAAGACTGTTTGTCAGACTTGTCAAAGATCCACAAATGACAGCCGGGACCAACGGCTTAACGTGCTATCCGAGGCGTCTTGGTATGTAAAGATGGTCACCATCCACGGAACAACCGCGGCAAGCGTAGCTTAACCAGATCGATCGACCCGTGACGCTAGTATTACTGAGCCACAAGCCCATCACTTGTAGGTGTTACTTTCAGTATTAAGTGTTAAATGAGTGAGGTGAGTACGATAAAGAAGTTAATCATTAAATGCTCTGGTCACATAGGTACTTCTGTAAGTATGGGATCACTTATTTTATCTCTAGTAGACGGAGTCTGTACTTGGCATCGTCTAATGACTCGAATGACGCAGACAGCTTGTCAACCACAAATACACTAACAGGCTATTGATTAATCTTCATTAGTTTACCATTCTGATACGTGTATGTTTAGACGAAGTAAGTTTGGACAAGATGTTGGTATGTTTGTTTGTTTAACTAACTTGGTAACTGATGCTTTGAACAATAGAGTCAGCAAGCGTAAGTACTGTTTCATCCACATTGTTAACTAGTGTTATTTTTATTTCCCGGTTGCCTTTTTTTTTGTTTAATCTTTATCGAGATAGATTTTCTTGACCAATACTGGCTAGCAGTAAACTCAAAATCACCCATCAGATAAACTTTTGGAAACAACTAAGTACCTTTTCTATATAACACATGTTCTATAAGTACTTTATTTGCAGTATCATATAGGCATGTAATGCAATAGGGTTCGGGACGAATAAAGAAGGTCCGGTAAGATAAAGATTTCCTTTTACGGTGCGCCATAAGAGGTAGCCCAGTTGACGGACGTCAGATGACTCAACTCAAAAAGAAGTGTTCCCGTCGTCTGTTTCGCACACGACATCTAGAACACTCTAAAAGCTGCCTAGTTATTGGACGAGCGAATTGGGGCTGGAGCAGTTTGAAACAGGTTCGCGTTATTGTATGCATTTTTTAAAGTCTAACCTTGACTAACGGAAAACCGACTTATGAAACGACCCAAATATATTCAATACCTACGCGTCCCTAATGTATGCGACGGATGATTGTTTCTATCATAATTACGATGTTGGTCTCGGGGAAATTTGTTCTGTCTGATAGTCTGTTCTACATCCTTAAGGGGAACCTATTCGCGGGCTCGAACTCACTGGTGGGCCTGGCTAAAAATCACGCTGTCTCACCAGGTTTCGTGTCCGACAGAAATAGTATCAGTGATGAGCATTTAGACGCTAGTCTATACGCACAATGTTATTGAGTGAGATGCAGGATCATTTATAGTAAAAAAATCGCGAAAAAATGAAGAAAGTCCTCTGGAAGATCGGGTTTTATGAAAAAGCCAATGCATATAAATCAATGACCAATAAAGTTTATTGAACTTTTCAATAATTGAACTTTGTCGGTACCGACTTGGTTTTGAAGATTTTGCACTTCTTTTATTACTTAAACACGCCCAAAATTAAGTAAAATTAGCAAGAAAAACGAATCTTTATTGGCTCCTAACTTTTTAATGAGTTTTTATTTTAGTATTCTCTTTCCGTATAGGCAATATTAATATTGAGACAAAACGATATCATATTTTACTTTGGATGTGCCATGTCAGACAGAGGAGTAAAACACTCCCGAAGTTTGTATGCAAAAAATGTAAACTAGGTTCACCTTAAAGATTACAACTTTCTGATTTTTGTATATAATCGCTATTACAATTTTCCAATCATTTCTTTTCATACAAAACAGGCGCACCTTTAATCACGTACTCACGTACGTATATATACAATCATCTCTTCATTGGCCCTGCCTGACATGGATGTCACAAACACAAGCCACGCATTTTCCCTCGTCGTAGTGTCGGACTTACAACTGACATGTCGGGAAAACCTGAAAGCTTTGTGTGTGGAATTTTCGTCAAACAACATTGACATCGCTGCGCTGCCGTATCGAATATCGTGACATGGACAAACATAAAGGGTAGCCTTGGACGAATAACGGTTTGTATTAGCAATTTTCATCTTGGTGTTGGTTTGTGTGGCGAATATTGGTGACGTATTAAAATTCTGATACATTTGTGATTACTTCGTTAATTTTCATTTTGGTGTCGGTGAAAAAGTTGTATTTAGAGCTAATATTGCTTACACACAATTGCTTTGATGGAAGTTCTATAAGCAATAAAGTTACACAACAAATAACTCACCAGGGGGGTAATTGTGTAACACACAAATATTAGGAATGTCTTTTATTTGTACAGTTCAATAATATACATTTCGTTATTTACGTTGTTGAGCAGACACATTTTTCAAACCTTTGAAGCAATGGATTAGTATCCTTGATTCAGATTGTGATAAAAAGTGATATACGCGATTAGAGTGCAGTTCGTAGAAATGGTTTATCCGAGAAATTCATTCGTTCTCGAGAACCTCACTTGTACTAAACTTAAGGGTGCAATTAGAAATTGATTAAACAGTCTGCTTATCAAAGACACAAGTCAGTTAAACTTTTCCAAAAACCATTTTGCTTATTGTGTTAATGGTTTACAGTGAAGTAATACAGATACGAGAATTGTCTTTTATGTTTAATAAAACTAATAATTAGCCTTACAAAAATACTTTCATTGAAATAATTAACGTGTTACTCCAGCAGAAAAGTAACTCCTACAGTGAATAAAAATAAATAAAATATTTGCGGTAAATATAACCCGGAGAAAGACACAAAATAGAACAAGTAGCATAATGCTACGGCCCTATGCGAGACAGAGCCCCAGAGCTGGTTTTCAGCGACAGCCGACGTTGACGCGATGACATCAAACGGTGCAGCATGACAAGATAACAAAAAAAATCTACTAATGTTTATCATATACATTTTTCTAAAATGATAACATTTCTGGCAATGACTCACGCGCCCCGGCCTTAATTTGTATGCACAGCTGTCATAAAACTGTATAATTATAATCCCACCATCTTATCTGTTCAGTTTACAGCATCGCTAGTGGAGATTGAAAGAATTGATTTGTTGAGTTAGTTTTTAGGGGTTGGTTGTAGTTCCAAATTTGCTTACCTAAACAGCTAAGTTGGTGGCACCATAATTGCCGTTTTGACATACAAAGCTATTATCTTTTCTTTCATGTTACCCACCTCTGGTGGTTTCATTCCCTCGTCTTTCAACTAATCACCCCATCATTTCTTGCAACCACAATTAAAGCAATGGCGACGAAAAATTACTTCCACAGCTAGATGTCAAAGACACTTGAACTCGCCATGAATATAAGGAATGAAGTGACACCAAAAGAATAAACCCACATTAAATTAATAACAGCATCTAAGGAAATTGTAATAGTCTGCTGAAATAATTCGACCATTGTGTTGGCGGTCCGTTGCTCAGCGTTCTTGATTATATTTAAGGAAAACATCTTTGTGGGGATTTCGGTAAGAATTTATTAAAGCCGCCTCGGTCCGTGTAAGGTTTATTAAATGAATCATTTTGAATGAAAGCTTCGAATACTTTTGTTTTAGCCTTAAGTTGCTCAATTTATCGTGTAATTTGATCGTTGTGTGTGTGTTAGGTATAATTAATTTTATTTGTTTTGGTTGTAATTTTATTTAAGAGGTGTTACATACGTAACTTTAATACCTCTTGCGTCGTCGGTCTAGTGGTCGGAGGCGCTACTGATGTGCATGAGGTCCTGATTTTGATTTCCAGGTCGGGCAAAGTATTATTGGGTTTTTTATCTGGAATTTGTGACTGGTTGATGGCAAAAGGCTCGCCCCCTATTACATGGGATTTCATCATAACTGGCGAAATGTGGGTATACTAAAGGTACACTCTGTTCAACCCTTTGGAAAAAAAAAATACGCCTCGTTATCGTATTGATATCCTACTTGCGTATAATCTACACATCTATATACAGATAAATAAAATTGGAGTGTCTTTTTGTAATATTAAAATAACCGCTTTTTACTAAATGTAGGATGTATACACGGTACATATACCAAAATATTTTTTTTTTTACAATTTTTGTCTTTCTGTTTGTTCCGGATAATCTCTGAAACGGCGAGACCGATTTTGACAGGACTTTCACTGGCAGATAGCTGATGTACGAGTATTATGGAGTAACTTACGCTACTTTTATTTTAGATTTTTTAACTATTTTTATTGACATAATTATACTTTTTTGTTTAAATTCCACGAGGACGAAGTCGCGGGCACAGCTAATATTATCCTACTAATATTATAAACGCGAAAGTTTGTAAGTATGGATATCCATCCAAACATCCATCCATCCGGTTGGATGTTTGTTACTCTTTCACGCAAATACTACTGAATGGAATTGGATGAAATTTGGCACTCAGATAGATTATAACCTAGATTAACACATAGGATACTTTTTATCCCGGTAGTACGTTCCGGCGGGATAATTTCCGACTTTCATGCGGGCGAAGCCGCGGGTGGAAGCTAGTATTGTTTATTTTATATACACAATATCAATCAGTTAATGAAGTAAGTTAAAGAGGCATTTCTTTTTTAAACGCAATCAAAATGGCTTACCAATAACGAACCTTTCAGAATCAATCAGTAATGCAAACACGTAGCTAGAATCACTTTGAGCAAACTCTTGCATCACCGCGCAACTTTTAGGAACTACGCAACTGGGAGACGATTATGCATTTAGGTGAAGCGGTGCCAAGTATTTTCCACCCTCATATTTTATGTACGATTTCTTTAGTGCAAGCGTTTCTCAAGGCTCTGTATACAAATTAATTAGCTACCTTGCATCTAAGTTGCTAATTGAAAGGTAAAATTTACATTTTCAAGGTTTCTTTTGGCTTTGTAACTTGCTTTGGCGAAATTGGTGGTTGTCATTAGGATATAATTTTGTTTGCTGAAATTTTTAGTGGCATATAATAGAGCTAAGAGTTAGAGAGCAAAAGATAATTAGATACGGTATACATGCTGATAAAATATCTTTATCTTTACATACCAAGACCCCTCCGTGCCTCGGATAGCACATTAATCCGTGCATCATTTGTGGATCTTTAACTGTCGTTACGGGTCGTCAGACACCCAAAAGTCTGACAACCATTATTACTAAGGGGAATTGTATTACCCAGTAACTGGGTTATGGAGGACAGATAGGCAGTCACTCCATATAAAATATTGGTATTCAGCTGCATTCTGTTAGACTGGAAGCCTCTTTTTTTTATTACGGGGGGAAATCCTCATGGATGTCCTCCACCCTGGGGAGGGCGGAGGGGTCTTTCAGACTCTTACTGACTAAGACCACCCCGGTGTTCCATCTCACACTTGCACCGGAGATCACGGGAACAAGAGTGACTTCCGCGATCACCGGCTAGTGCCGGCCCGCCTCTGCGGGCCACCTCGCGTTAGGGGGGGAGTGAGGTGTTAAACTCCCCTCTTACATCATATAGAGGCGCGCGTGGAACACTACGCGCCGCCATCTGGGGTCTTAAGATTTAGGGGGCGACGGAATTCCTCAGATCCGTCGCCCCTGGACCCATTTAGGGGGACTGGAAGAGGGCGTTATCCGCCCTCCGACTCTCGACGTCTGCTGCGGATCGGGTTAGCGGAAGCAACCTCCCGCTCCCTCTCCGCAGCCTCCTTCTGCGAAATTACTGTTTCGCAGAAGGATACCACCGCGTCCCAGGACTCCTTAGACTGGAAGCCTACCCCAACATATTTGGGAAATTGCTAGGCAGATGATAATGTTGATTTATGCTGATAAAAAAGTCTAATAAGATTCTATAGTCGTAGAAGAGGTTTATGGGGAGCATTATGGGGGCTATACTTAATGTAATTTTGAGGCTCACAAAGTGCTCAACCTCAGCCTAATTTTAATTAATAACGTTTGATATGAATTAGGAATACCTAAAACAATGATGCCTTAAACTGAAAAGAATGATAAAAAGTTACTAAATAGACACCAAGTACCAAAATACTTATTTTACTATCAATATTGAAATAAAACGTGGGAAGACCGATCAAGTAACGTATTAATTTCCACAGCAACCTGATTTCTCAGAAGACCGGGACTTAATATTTCATTCAAGGTCGACAATCTGCCAAAGATGGCAAGTAGGTAAGTAATAAAATTGTTTTTGTCCAAAGACAAGAATAGAAACACTGGAAGATAAACATCGTTGAGTAATAAGAATGGAGTGCCAAGTCATGAATCTGCCTAGCCTTTTCCGAAGTATGTTGGGGTCGGCTTCCAGTCTAACCAGATGCAGCTGGACACCAGCATGTTACTTGTAGTGATTGCCTATCGGATCTCCACAACCCAGTAACTAGGTAACACGATACCTCTTGGTGAGACTTGATGTCAGACTTTCGGGCTTCTGATTGCCCGTAAAAACTGTCGAAGATATACGAATGACAGCCAGGTATATTCTTCATCATTCATCATCATTTCAGCCGAAAGACGTCCACTGCTGGACGCCTCCCCCAAAAGGGGGGTTTTTCCATAATCGCCACGCTTGGCAGGCGGGTTTGCAATCGCAGTATTGTGGTAAATAAAATACATAGAGAACGCTGCTGCCCATTCTCTAGTATATATATATTCTTAGTCGATATAAAATGAATATAATTTTGTAGTATACCTACACCGAGAAATAATGATTGTTTTCCCACAGCGAAATGGTTTTGTCTTGGTAATAAAACCGTTTTATAAACAAATAAAATATTAGAAACAAAAAATCGCAGATTAACCATTGTTAAAAATCACCACGTGCGAGAGTTTATTTTGCTTTGAACATTTATGCATCGCTGTTCCCTTTGTCGGTGGCGCGTGCGATTCGAGTTGTATTTACAAGTTACCTCTAGTGTTACTATTGATTCTCACGTTTTGGATTTGATGAATATTTTTTTAATTATTTTAAACCAAAACGTTTTTATTTTTTTACTTTTACTCTATGCTTCGAAAGTACTCCTGACGGCAAGTTGTTCTGCCGCGGGAAAACAACCATTAAAATTTCTCGGTGTAAACCATAGGGCAATCGCTTGTGACTCCACTGTTTTAGCAAGGTATTTCCAATTTAAAAATCACACATGCAAAGATCACCCATAATATTCTGCATTACACTCACATTTGCAGTAGTAGTACTACTGAAAAATGTCAATAGTAATAAAAAAAATATGTTTATCAGTCACTTCATTTTTTTTAATGTCCAGGAACGCTTTGAATTCAAATATTACAACCAATATCTTAGAACATAATCAATAATATGTTATTATGAATTCACTACCTATCCCCTAACTGCTCGGAGGTATTTGTCGGAGAAATTGAAATGACGATCGAAACTTGAAAATATAATGCTGTAAGTACCAGGTTTATTTGTACGACCCAGAAGAAGAATCATCAGCTGTCATCATAACCAGCCTATAATGTTAATAACGTCTTCGAATTTTTGTTTCTATGATATGACAGTTTCTTGTCAATATTTTCCTTCACTTTTTAAAGCAATGGTGATGAAATTGTTTACACAAAGTAAAGCGTCTGCTGGGTTTGAACCTGCGACCTACAACTTATAAGTCACGGCCATTACCACTGGACTACCATTACTCCGCCCACTCGTACCCTCTGCGAATGAAGGCGAATAACCCAGTTAATACTAGAGATGAAACGGATATCCGATAACTATCCGGTATCCGGTCTATCCGGCGGGCTAAATACGATCCGGCCGAATACCGGATGACTAGCGCCTACCCGGCCGAATAATAGATAAAAAAAATAGGTAATTAATTGCTTTATATAATTAGTATCACTTAATAAATATAATCAGTAATCAAAAGATTAGAAAATGAACGAATATATCATCTCATACTGCACTTAGGGCAAATTATGGTCGAATGAATACTATTTTTTCTGCATTAGGAGGTAGGTAGCAAGCGGTTCCGCTTGTCTTCGTAAATAAGGCCAGCGTCAGAAAAAAGCATTTCGCTGTACACACTGCTGCAAGGTGCTGAAAGATAGATTTTGGCAAACTTTGCAAAATTTGGGTATTGTTTAGCATTAGCTGCCCACCAAGAATAAGGGGCACAGTTGTTATCAATTCGCACTGACTTAAAATAAAAGTCAAGCTTACATGCTATCGCGTTTCTTTACGAATTAAGAATAAATGAATTGCCATTGTGTATTAACTTAATACACAATGGCTCTCCATTTATTCTTACTCCATGGCAAACATGATCACGTACATTCTTATTCACACTTAATTCCGTATAAATCAAATCAAATACCTAATAGAACATGTTCTCTCAATGAAATAAATCGTACCGTCTTTACAAAATAATGAATGAAACTTGAGCCATTTGATTATTGGTTAATAAAACGGAAAGATTTACTGTTTCAAGTAGAAATCGTACGGGATATTTTTCAGTAATTTCGTTCATATAGCCTTGTTGAGTTCTGTTAGTCTATCTTGTCATGATTTGTCATGAACTTTAGTAAGATTTTTAATGATTTAAAATACTAATTATAACATTGAAAGCATGTAATTTGTCTCAAATGATTTTGTATCAGTGTAGTGACCTTAAAACTTATCTCATCTGACAGTAAAAGGTACTGTTTTTTTTTTAACGTAACAGATTGGTAATACGTTGGGTGCGTCGTCTAGTTTTAAAAGTCAGTTCAGTAAAAAATTATCTCATTTGACAGTCCTCTTCGAGCTTCGAAATCAAAAGATTGTCTTCAGTCTTCAAGAAGTCTATATTTGTCCCCGGTGTATAATTTTGTCTCTCTGTCTGTTTGTTCCTGCTAATTTCCGAAACGGCAGGAACGATTTTGATAAAATTTGGTATGAGTATACTTTAAACCTTCGGGAAGACATTGGCTACTTGTTAACAGAGGAACATACTCGTATATCTTTTAGCTTCCGAATAGATATAAATTTTTCGTCCATTCATAGAAATAGACCTTTCCAAAGTTCCCCACAATATTTGGTCCTTCGATTTTCGCGACAAACGTCACTGTCTTTTTTTATCCAAGTTTTCACAGTTTCTAATTAAAGTGTCAGACTACCGACAATTTTCATTCCATCAATCACCACTTTCACCACCTCAACAAAAACGCTAACGAAAATTGACAACTAACTTCACAAAGAACTGAAAATAAAATTAGTGTTTTTTCCGCAGGAAATCTGGATCGAAACCGGCTTGAATCGCAATTCGACGCATGTAAGGGGTGAATAAAAACGGTGAACGTCAACACGGCGACAGAGGTACAGTAATTAGATTCCGTCGCGCTGTGTGAGCGGATAAAACTGAAAAAAGAACGAACAGCATGTATATAAAGTGTGGTTAGGTTGATACGTAAATAGCTGTACGGGAATGTTTGATGAAATCAGTGATTAGTTATCAAATGTTTTTAAATTGAGAACAAAATAGATCGTTCGTTGACCTTCTATTTTAAGCCAATTGATACATAGAGATGTCCCAGGTATTTAGTACCCACATTTCTCCAGCTTTTTGCTTAATATTTTATTGTTATTTGTAATCTTTGGGCACTTCCTGCACCACGTAGCAATTATGATGATTATTATAATTAAAAATAAATATACCTAATAACTACATAAAAAAGTTAATAATCTGATAACACAAATAAAAAAAAATCAACTAAATCAAATTAAATGGAAACAAAATAAATCGAGTAAAATTCACTCAAAATAAATAAATCAGCCCTCTGACACTAGGTACAGCAACATATCTGATGGAACAATGCCGGATGAAGGGCAGCCCAGTCATCTTAAATAAACTCATTTTTGTTTCATTGCGACAAATCAAATCTAAACTAAATCTAAATCAAACGCATGCTTACCTATCGAGCTATCACTGCTTACTTCACAACGGGTCTATTTACTTTACCCTGAAACTTGTTTTCCTCAATTTAGGTCACCATGTTGACTTACTAACACACTCCTTAACCTAGATCAGCATTTCTAAAGACCTGTCCTAATCCGTCCTACGCAAAGTAGTCCTACACAAAGTAACCAAAGCATCTATCAAAACAAAACTGACGAATCACCTCACTGACCTCCCTAGCTCTAAACCTTATAGAGTTAACTATGAAATAGACTCTTCACAATGGTATAGTCAAACGCAAGTCGGTGGTTTCACTTTGACTATGAGTTGGCCTAGCGTAGTTCTGAATTTCAATAGAATAAGAGATCAGTCGTAACGTCTACTACTGCTCTTAAAACGATGAAGAAAAAATGGTGAGGAGCAAAACTGACATGTTCTAGAACCAAAAATTCGAAGACACGTGACATCTACCAACTGTACTGGGCCTGCGTAATAGATTATGGCCTACTTCCTCTCACAGATAGGAAGCCTGTGGCGACATTACAAGCTCATTATGAAGAGGCCAGCTTATACTGGTTTTTTTACCGTGTGGCCTACTGTTCAAGTCATAGCCACATTGGTGACCAGCTCAATGTAGTACTGAAACCATCTAAAATTATGTTTATTTTAAATAACTTTGTTTTCTACCTAGTAACCATTGTGTCTATGACAGTCAAAAAGGCAAGAAAGAAAAATCTTGCGTACTCTTTCTAACACATGCAATAAGTCGTAAGGAAGAAAGAGACGTATAGAGTGCAGTGTTATGCTTTTTTTATTGCAACCTCTATTAGTTTCCTAAGCCCCGAAGAAACAATCGGCCCGTTGTTTACGTCAAAAGAAGGAAAGCTGTTATCAGAATAAGTCGTCGGTATAAATCAACCTCTAATCTTGTTTGTCAGTGGTGATCGAACGACTGTTTTTGCATGTATATAGGTATAGTAAAAGGAATTTGGTTACGCCGTATTTGTAAAGTCGTAATTTTGTCCGGTTTGGGATAATTTATTTCCTGTTTTTTTTTTTGTGCCTGTATTTTCTCTCGCATATTGTTTGAAACATGATTTGGCGATAAAAGGAGCATCTGATTTATTGAAAACCAACTGAAATATTATTGGAAAAAAATCCAACGAAAGAAAGCATGGAAAAATACTTTATTTAGACATAATAGTGAAGGCTGTGACTATTATTAATATATTAGCATATAAAAAGCCAGGATTTATTAGCTGAAAGGAAAATTCTAGATAAAAAAGCAAAATAAACAGTGAGGTTTGCGGTTTTCAAACGCAGATATTTATGAAATATTCGAATATTCTGGAAAATACTGTTGACATATTGCGGCCTTGGATCCTGGGTTTGCTTTGAGCTTCACACGTGAGAGAAAATGAATAGTAAAACAGCTCTTCACTTACTTGTCACAGGAAATGTAGTTTTAGATTGAATACGAACTTTGATGTCCTAACGAAAATGTTAAGAGGTTATTCATAAAGACTTAACTGAGGATTTGGAAGACATGTTGTATTTCAGTCATAGAGGCAAATTAAAAGCCAGAAAAAAATTTTTTTGGACCGAAAGTATAAAATACAATTTATTTTTGCTCAAAATAACTACAAGAAACGGTTGGTGTAAATTTTTAAGAACACAACTAAAACGTACCTGGTGTTTTATTTTACTCTCCAAAGACAACAAAACGAAAACATAAACGTATAAACTCCTGAAAATATGAAATTTTCAGTAGATGGAAGGCTATTTGCACTTCACTCCACTTGAGTGTCGTAGTAAAACAAAATAGTGCGTACAAGTTGATGTTGCCAACTCAGTCAGGACTCCTTGGTACATATTTTTTATGGTACAAGTTCAGCAGAAGCTTATGTTGTTTTTGTAATCGCGTTTATCGTTGGACTGTCTTGTTTGTTGAGCTGTGAGCTGTTTTGTTTATCCCTGATTTGGTACAAGTTTTATGTTATTTTATTTGTAATGAAGAAAGCGAATTATAGTTTTGTGTACGTGAGGTGTAACCGCGTAAGAGGCAACACATCAGGCACAGGGAACATATCTTTATTCTGCACAAACAAAACACACATTGCAAAAAAATATACATAAAATGCACACATAAAAACTAGCCAAAAGCCCCCTATTCAGGTAGAACAAAAAAAACATGGGCGCTCTTAATAATACCAAAAATTCAATAGACTCCACCTGTATTATGATTTAATTGTTGTATTTCCATAATAATTATTAGTGTGGCAGTAGCCAATCTAGTTAGAGCTTTTTTTTTTAAATCGTAGTAAATTAAAAACATCAAATAGTTATAGTAGGTATCTATTGTGTATGTATACATGTCCATGTTTTTCTTCTTCTCCTCGATCTGTGTCTAAGAAAGTTTAAACGGTTTCCCCACAAGTTAAAACGGGAAAATAAGTTACTTTGGCGGACGAAAGCTTGCAGTCTGTTACTCTTACAACATGTAGTGTCACTTGCAGTTATTGTGTCGTTAGACGCAGCCTTTTTCGAGCCATTGGGTTTAAACTTTTTGAATTCAAATAGCGAATTGGAACGGCGAAAGAAATGTTATACATAGTATATAACAATCATCGGTTTTCAGTTAACAGATTGACGAGATGGTTCACCATAATTGAAACTTGCAACAATGATATGGAGTATTGCTAAGTTGTGATGACACAAAGTGGAAAGTCCTAAGCCTGTAAAGCAAACCAACAGCAATGCTCCTCGATGAACGAATTATTTAAATATTTCTTCGGTAACCCAAAGAGATGTTATAAGTACAATAATTTCTTAAGAAGGCCTTTACTGGACCCTCTATCGTAAACGTCAGCATGATTGAAAAGCTTTTTTTGTTTTACCCAACGCAATGCAAGCGAGTGAGACCGTGATAACATCGAACGAAAATTGGCGCGCGGATATTTCATAAAAAAAATTCTAGGATATTTCCTAGAATTTTTTTTATGAAATATCCGCGCGCCAATTTTCATTCATTTTTTTCATTTTCATTTTTTTTTTCATATTTTTTTTTCAATTTTCACGAACACGTGTTTTTGAAAAAGCCATACAAGTTTATGGAAAAATGTTTTCCATATAGAATCTACATAACATGTGTGAGGTTTCTTTATGGATGTTTTCTTTTTTGCTATTTCAATGTATGAGTAGATACATCATGAACGGTCTAAGTTCAATTTTTAGATATAAATCACAAAATACCTGTGTGTTCAAAATATCTGGAGGTAAATTAGTTACAACGCCATAATCACGTACGAGCATTTTTATGAAAATTAAAAAGGGTTGGCCGTTCTTAAGTAATCTATTAAAATCTACTGGTGCAAAATCACTTAATATCTGCCAAAACATGTAACTTCAAACTCCAAATTTACTATGTACGTTACTAGTTTAAACGCTGTAATAGAAATTGGAACCTGAACGACGGCTACCGAATCCGCGTAGGATCTGTATCGTAACTTGTCGTAGAATTAAATATCCAGGCTTACACCTACGTGTAAACTCCAACTCTATAGATTCTTCATAATACCAGTTATGAGGAATACTGAATATCCTTGGAGAACGTGTCATATCTTGGGGAATATGAAATATTTTGGGATAAAGAGTAGTTGATGTAATAATGTTGTGGATAAGTATGTAATATTGAGTTTCTAAGCTTTGTGGTTTAGTAGCACACTTAGTAGTCAAATAATATTAATGGAAATGCTAGGGTATGCCCTAGAAGGACATATAGACCCTATTAGTGATACATATAAACATACATAAACTAGCGGTTTCTTGTTATGTGTGCAGGCAGAAACTACAGAACCTGGTGATCTTTACATACTCCTTTGGCTTCGTTATTGTTCACACATCTGGTCCTACTCTACGCAGATGACTTTTCTGATGTCTACTCTAATCAAGCATGTAGCTTCTGGGTATCCCCATAGGAAAAAGGCTTGAGTTTTTTAAATATGTATGTAATATCAGCCACATTTACATCATCTAAAGTCTGTTCGCTGATAGTTGATAAATATTATGATACGTCTCCGAATAGCAACTGTCGCTTAATTATCGCAAACTGTATGGCGGCTGTCGCTTATCTCCCGCTTTCGCCGTTTTCGTGGTACGAGGCACGCATATATCGTAAACTGCGCCCCGAATGGCGAGCGGACGCGGCGGCCATATTGCCTATATAAAGTCATTAAATTAATTATTAAAATGGAAAGCCAAAATAAATTTAATTAAAAAATCCATTTTTAAAAATGTATACGTGATACCTACATAACTTTAAATACTACCTATATTTATATTCAGTATTGCTAAATCTATAATAATCGTGCATATCGTTTGAAGGAGAGAATTTTTTTTGCAGACCAGAATTAGCGGGCCGCAATTTGTAATGAGTTAAGAAACCCTGACTTTATCAACTCTCGGCGAACAGACTGTAGACTATTACTCTCTTACTCTTACTTACTCTAGATATAGATAGATAAATAGTAAGGTTAATTATCAACCCTCTAGATTCTAGAAGGTTGATAATTTACCTAACTATTTCCGCGTCTCGGACTTATTTTAACTGGTTATATTAATAGTCTACAAAATATTTCTAGCTTCATTGCAAGCTATCAAAGTCTGGCTAGTGAATGATTGAAGCTATGGTCTACTTTTATCGCACTCTGAAAAAATATCCACTTCCTGTTCACACACGAACATGCCAAGGCCCGATACTCTCACCTCTGAAAAAAATGTGTGCATTATTAACTATAGGTAGGTACTGACAGCAGAAGGTAATTCCATTAATTTTGTGGTAGGTGTTCAGTTCATTAATTCCACTCTTAATTGACTCCATTTGCGAGTTTTTTAATTCTTTCCCAGATCTTTGTCCAAAACAATGATTCCTTACTTTCTTAAAATGTCCATACATTTTCTTTCTTGGCAATATAAATTAGTTTTGCGCGACTGAACAGATTTATAATTGTCCCGAAAATTATTCATCCCTCTTTTCCTTAATGCATTGTGGGATGGCGAATAATTAGCGAACCACTTTTTTACTTTTAATTGCTCACGCGAAATTACCTGACGTTTTTACTAATTAGGAGTTATAGCTGGCTTGCGGTAGTGTTGTTATCGGGCCTTTTTTTTGTTTCTTAGAAGCTTCTAGATTGAAATTTTGATTTGTTAGCCGCGACTTACGAGTTGTAGGTTGTAGATTTGAACCCAGACAGGCTCTTTCCTTTGCAAAAATTATTTCATCACCACAAGTCTCAAAACGGTGAAGGAAACATGAGAAAACGAGAGAAAACCGGCGTGTCCTAGAACCGAAAATTCGAAGACATCATGTGACGTCTACCAACCCGCTCTGGGTAGGTACGGCTTACTCACCCTCTCAACGCGAGAAGGCCCGGTAGGTTGTAATTGTAACATTATAGTCTGATTTTGTAATAACTATACTCCATTTGAAATAAGATTAGACATTTAAACAAACCTTTTTTACAGTCAGTTCAACCGATTCTGATTTCTATACCGTAGGCATAAGGATGTCATTAAATGCAAAAAAGTAGTTACAATACCAACTGTTTAGTGCAGCTGCCATTCGTTATGCGGCTAACGCAATAGAAATCAAAATCGGTTGATCAGACTGTAAAAAAGGTTTAGTTAAATGTCTAATCTTATTTCAAATGGAGTATAGAGTAATCCAAATTAGGCTAGGTTTTGCTGATTTTTTTTGACTTGTTAAAATTTTATATTCTTGTAACTATACTCCATAGGTTTAGGTAGTTAAATAAAAGTAAACAAATCGTAAAAAAGGGTTTTTCATAGTTGACACTTTCTTGTTTAAAAATATGGTATACCAAAATCAAATTTATTTTCGATTTATACGATAGTTTCCTCTTTTAATAATGTATATTATAGCTAGAAAAATAATGTATGATATAACGGAACGATTTATTATTAATGTGACAGATAGTTTTTCTTTTTTTTTTTGGGTCGGAAATCATAAAATAACTTCTCCCGCTCTGGGTGGAGCAGGAGGGCGTGTCAGACTTTTACTGACAAAAAACCCACCCAACCCACACAGTTCCCTGTGTGCCAGGGGCCGCGGTCATCAGATACTGATTCAGGTTCAGAATAGAGCCTATTATTATGACTATAAATAATATGATTTTAACATTTGCAAATAAAAGGTTTCGCATCTATGAGTCACGTGTTTTATTTTGTTTACCTGTATTAACTACCTAAACTATGGAGTATAAGTAAGTTAAGTACCTATAATATGAACAATGGTAAAGCTCTCGCTGATCTTGAAAATTATTTATTTACTTACATTAAAACAATAAAATAAATACACCTGGTGCGCGAAATATTTGGCCAACATTAATAACGCAGATAACAACTTTATATATTGCAACGTAATCAGTATAATTCATTCGCAATATCAACAGTGAGTGCGATCTTTTCTCTTAAAGTTCTCTTAGAAATTTCCCAGCAAACGTATAAATTAGATTCTTTATCAGTTTGTGGGGAAAGTTTAGTATCTGAAGGTTTGTTTTACTGGGATGGGCGACTACGTAAATTGAAAAATAAGAGTTGCAAGGTCTCTAGCAAGTATTGAGAATAAAAGTCTGCGCGCTCTTTGTTAATTGTGAGAAATAAAAAAAGTTTTCTTTCTTTTTTTCTGGACGTAGTTGAGGGGAAAATTATGTGAAGTTTTGTCGTGTCTTTTGTTCATTTTATCGAAAGAGATTCTAGTGCAACATGAAAGTTCATAGTCAATAATATAGATATATAGATTATAGAAATACATATTCCATTTTGTAATATAAATAACTTTAAATTAAATTAGAAATTCATACTCCTTTGTGCTTCATACTTCTTACACCTCAAAAACTTTTTTCTCTTAAGTATTTTTTTTTTCTTTAATGTTTTTTTATCTTCTTCTTCTACTTCCTCGTACTAGCAAATAAGTACTTCATTACGCTTTTGCAGCTAGATGACATTACAAGTCTATCTCGACTTAATTAAATCCCATCAAATCTTCTACACGAGATCGAGGCCTTTCTTAACTTAATACAATTCTTGCGTATCTCAGACTAAGACTTAACAATGGAAGCAGTCCTATTTAGTTTGTAAATGTGTTAAGAAATTCGTTAAACCTACCTAACTTCTATTTTGTTGAAAACTATTTTATGAATATTAAGTATGAAAAGTGGGCGTTTGAAAGTTTTTAGTATTTTTTTTTTGTCAACTTTAGCGGGATTCATTTGCCAGTTTTATTTATGGATTAAAATAAGATAATAAAGCCATTGTAAAAAAATAAAATAACTCACCTAACAACTATAACAGGAAAAAAATCCACGTGACTCAATACAAATGCAATACTTTTTATTAGAAGTAAGTTCCATAAAAATAGGAGGTAGAAAAGCAAAAAGCTTTAAATAAAACAAGAAACCATTATTTTTAACGCATAGGAATGTTGAAAATAAAAAAAATTGGTCGAAATATTTCGGATGACCTACAGCGATCCCAGGAATCATATATTTTATAAATCCCTAAAAAATATGGCAAAATGATTCGCTATTATTCGCTTTAAAAACGAAGGCTTGATTTTTTTGTAAATTTTGTGGGTATTGACGCCGCAATACCTTATTGATATTAATAACATTGAGCAATTTATTGTTTATTTATCTTTAAAATACATATGATTCGAAATAATTATCCTGGAAATTTTACTCCAATATAAAGGAAAAACACTCACATAAGTTTGTTTTACTCGCTCCGTGTCGTGCCGGACGTAAAAGAATAGCACCATCCCATTTCTTCTCGTGGGTGTCGTAGAAGGCGACTAAAGCACTTACTAGAGAATGGGCAGCAGCGTTCTCTATGCATTTTACCACCATACTGCGATTGCCAACCCGCAACCCCGGTGATTATGGCAAAACCCCCCCCTATGTCCAGCAGTGGACGTTTTTTGGCTGAAATGATTACTAACTCTTTTTAAATGACTCCATTTACTAGGAGTATACTTAGTACTAGAGATTAGATTCAATAACTAAATTATCTGTCTAGACTCGAAAGGGCTTGTGGCTTAGTGGAGTTAAGCTACGCTTGCCACGGTTGGTCCGTGGATGGGTGACGGGTGATCCACGAATAACAGCCGGGTCCAACGGCTTAACGTGCTTTCCGAGTCACGGAGGTACGGTGTGTTAAGGTGGTCACCATCCACGGACCGACCGCAGCAAGTGTAGCTTAACTTCATCAATCGAAGTGAATAATGTATAGTTATGGAAAATGCGTACACATCAGGCCAATAGTATTAGGCCACACACAAAAGGTCTACAATTTATTTTACCACATTGAATCCCCGTTCTTTGGTGCCAGAACAAATATTTTGCACTTAACCGCAGGGAACTGTGGGCGATGCACAAAGGCGACTTTCGTTTGTTCGATGTAAAGGTTCCTGTTTGTGTATGTGTGTCTGTTTGTGCACTGGTATTGAATGTGACAATGATGTTTATTGGACGCGTTCCCGCTCGCTTTGTATAAAGTTTTCTTTTTCTGTGTGAGAGGCTGTGTTTAGAATGGTTCTATTAAAATTAAGGACAGTATTTAAGTAGTAATCAGGAGTTAGTTGCAAGTTATTCTTTTATTCATAAAAAGTTCAAATCCATTAGCACAAGAAATCATAATTTATAGTATTTGACAATAATTTTTATTTCAAAATGTCACTGCAAATTATTCAAGTAAAATACATGCTTTGTTTTTTTTTTAAATAAAGTAGGTAGAAAATATCAGTGCTGAAAAAAAAACAATATTTCAGGTTACTAAAAATAAAAAGAAGATGAACCAACAGCGTAATAGACAAAGCACAAAATATAACAATTTGAAAGAAAACTTAGCACAAACGCAATCCAATTTCATTGTTTGTGTATTTACAAACAAGTTTATCTACTTTGACGGAGTTTAACAAAGGAAATGAGTTGACAGTACTCAGGTGTAGTTCACATAGACTCGGGTTTAGAAGATTGAAGTAGATTGTAACTTTAAAGTGTGCTCAGCGACTATATACCTTAAGATAGACAGATATTTGTGAAATATTTGTCTTTTTCGTACACAGTGAACGTTACGTGTTGATTAAGTGACACTTGGTGAATTAGCAGATGTTTTAAAAAGAAAATGGTACTACTAATGTCTGGGTTTACCAGTGGTTTTTGGAGGATACTATCACTCTCTTGGTATATTTTTTATAAAGGGCGGAAGGAACATCAACGCGAAAACGCGAAACATAATCAGCACATGTTTTAAGACTTCTCGCCGCTTAAAAAATAAAATGTGCTGTTTCATAGAAAACTGTAAGATACCTGCGCGGGCAAGATTTATGGAACAACAAATTCTTTTATAATAACCTACGAATAATTTCCATCCCCCCCTGGGGTTCAAATTCATATACTGAATCCATGGTAATGGGAGTCAATATATTATATTGCCACCTTGTACAAGTATATACCAAGTTAAGTCTGAATGCGAAGAATTAAAAAAGACATTGATCAATTTTTCTACACATAAAAATGGTATCCGGGTAGAATAAACCCCATTAGGAAGAAAGAAATACGAGTTTCCATAGACAAAGCAGGGCAAATTCGTGGCACAGTTTAAAATAACAGTGTACGTAATTAATTCGTAAATGAGTCTCTAAGTGTTCATAGATTAGCGACGGAATCCGAGAGCCAATTAACGAAATTAGGTTTTAGATTTCATTCGCTTTATTTCCTTGGATCAGCAGTAAATTACCAACGTTCTGAAATAAATTAAAACAGTTTTAGGGTCTTTGATAAAATGTTTATGTTTAAAAGTTATGTCAAATCGGTAATTTAAGCCGCTATAGCCCAACGGATGGATCTTTGAGCAGTTGATTAACAAGTTGTGACTTCAAACCACACATATTGTACTATTGGTTTAAAAAGAGTGCATCGAATGCCGATATTTAAAGGATATAATTTAAATACGTAGGTATAATATACTTATAAAAAATGTAGATCCAGCAATAAAGGCTAATTTTTGCTTTTTTATCCCGATCCTATCACAAGCATAATCACGATGGATAACAAAGATCCCCGATGCGAAGATAAGTTTGGGAACATGATTTCCGATGTGCCCTTTACTAATCAGGTGGATAAACATAAAGATAAAAGAGGGGGAGATGAGTAAAGAAATCAGTAAGAAGAAGAGAGAGGGGGCAAGGTAAATAGCGATAAACTTTAATAAACTTTCGTAACTCTGCATCGCTTTTCGACAAATGTCGATGATTCATTATCATCAACTTAGCCTGAAATAACCTATTGCTGTGTATCTGTATTGGCATCCTTTCTTTTCTGTAAATTTCTACGGTATTAAGCAATATTCCTTATCCAAGTCTTAATTGTCACTTGAATTTGACGACGACATTAGCCGGTCTCATCTATAATAATCTCATCGTTAAAGCTTAGGTGAAGCGAACTTGATGTGAGCTGTGGTTGCACCATATGCAAGGCATTGCCACTTTTGACAGCTCAGTTCAAGCACTTTACCATAAACTCACAGTACCATCTCAGCGTAAACTCCTCGTAACTAGAAATACAATTTTCTTTAAAAGTCTATCTTACAAATAAATAATCACAAACAGACCATCTTCTAGGAATCTAGGCTATACACACATACGTTTTTGCACTAAATCGACTGACGACCTTAAGTCAAGATGGCGGAAACACGCGGCATTTGGGACGTCAAATCAAATCCGCCATAAATAAGTTTAAGCCGGAACACATCGAGTTAATAAATTATGGAGCAAATACATTTTAGCTTTAACAAAAAATAAGAAGAAGATTTTGTATCTTATTTTTTCAGTGCCACGTTCTCGGAGGTTGTACTGATTTAAATACCTGTATAGAAAGCCAACTATCAGTAAGAAAAGGTGCACAGTAAAAAAAACCTACATCAATAACAGCCTATTTAAAAGATGCATAGACTTCTAAATGTCAAATTTCCTTCAAGACACTTTCTACGATAATTTTTATTTCTCAACCCAAAAAATACAAGATATAACGTAATTAACGCAAGTCCTCATACATCCAACTAGAATTTTGAGTTAAAAACATAATACATTGATCAAAAAATATTTTTTAAGCTTACTTTGCGCATTAAAAGTTGAGTCATATCGCCCTGAAAGAAGGTTGAATTTTATTTGGCTCAATAGGCGGTAGGTATGGCAAAATACATAATTTATGAAAAAATTACCTATGTTAAAAGTTACTGAAATCGATTCAGTAGTCAATTAGGAACAATTTACTTTCAGGTCTTACGTTTATTCTATTACAACTTGTATATGTGAAAACTCATTTTAAATTTTCCTCCCAGGCGCAGAAAAGCTTAAAATAATTTAATCATACACACAACATGAGAACATAAACCAATTCGCTTGATAACACTAAAATACGCCGGCGTCGCAAGCGTAGCACGGCGGTGTGGTTATCTCGGTCGTAAACAAACGATTGGCGATGATTTACGCCCTTAGCCTGCTGTAATATCTCAGGGTGTATCTTCAAAGTGAAAAGCTATGAACTTGATATTTGTGTTAGATTTTTAGGAATCAAAATATTAGGATGTTTTGGTTTAGCGCTTGCAAGCGCGGTGGAGTAGGTAGTGGAGGGGCAGTGGCTTGATGCTATGAAGGTAGGCCCAGTAGCATGGAGCAAGCGACTGGAACAATCAGCAGCCTATATTACTCCTAATAACATGAGCTATCTGCCAGTGAAAGTTCCATCGAAATTGGTCCAGGCGTTTCTGTGATTAGCCGGAACAAACAGACAGATTTTAAAGGTGCCGTATATACTTTCATATACATTTAGTAATTAGTTGTTATTTTGACATTACACACAAATACTTTTATTTCATTTATTTGTGTGTAGGAAGTTGGAAGGCCTCCCACAAGGTGGACCGATGACCTTGTGAGGGCCGCAGGAGTCCGCTGGATGCGGGAAGCACAGAACCGGTCGAAGTGGCGGAGCTTGGGGGAGGCCTATGTCCAGCAGTGGACGTCTTTCGGCTGAAATGATGATGATGATGATGTGTGTAGGTATAGATGTAAAGATAATATTAATATCAAATCTTTTTTCCGAATATTCTCCGCTTCTAACTACAGCTCAGTTAGTATGACTAAGATAAAAAAAAATCACATCACTTAACAAAGCAAAGTTCAGAATAAAATCTGAATACAAAATTTCGAAGTTTTTCATAAAAGATTCAACATTGAAACGTCATAGTTGGGTCATATACAGGGTGATTGGAAGATGGGTGCAAAGCTTTAAGGTGAAGATAGTATAGACAATTTAGAACCATTTAAGCCATGGTTGTCTTAGACGAAGTCTTACCAAATTTTTTTTTTTTTTAATAAGGTTTAAAAGACGTATTGTACAAATTTTTTATTTTTTCTGAGCTTTAAATGTCTGTAAAAAAATGTCTAATGACACAGAAGCCTAAAACATGTTTTTTTTGATTGCTTACACATTACTTTAATTAAATAAATAAAAAATGAAGTCATTTATCATTCAATTTGGCCATAATTATGCAGTTTACATTAAATTTTGAGAATTTACGAAAAAAAACTTAAAAATTTGGTTAAAAATATTTGGTAAGACTTCGTCTAAGACAACCATGGCTTAAATGATTCTAAATTGTCTGTACTATCTTCGCCTTAAAGCTTTGCACCCATCTTCCAATCACCCTGTATATCTTTATAGAAACATCTCCGTTAGATAAGTAACCTTCGTCTTTTGTAAATGATTTAGAACCGTGATGTACGCTACGTTATTCGTTCATATAGAATTGTGGGTACATTGTAAACTTTTGAACTTTAGCCTTTCACGGTAACAATGGTTTTCTGTGAGTCGTTGAAGTACTGTGAGCATGTATCCCGTTTGCGTGGGACATTCCTGCTTCGACAATAGCTGAACAAAATTGAAGCTTTGTAGGTTCGTCTTTTGTTTTGCAGGAGTCTAGAGTAGGGGTTAGGTTATGTGTGAATGTTTTATATTGCTTTTGAATTGTACAAAAACAAACATAGACAACTATTTTCGTTTGACTGTGAAATGAGAATTTCAGGCGACTGTTTTAAGTTATGTTTTTCACTGTCATTGTGCTTCGTTTTCAATCAATACATTTGCCTAGCCATTACCCAACTATGTTGGGGCGCTTTTTTTTTCTGTAATATACATGGAGCGACTGCTCGTTGCATTCTGTCTCGTTTTATTTAACTTAATCTTATTGAAATAGGCCACCCCAAGCTCCGCCTCTTCGACCGGTTCTTAGCTTCGCCTATCCAGCGGATTCCCGTAGCTTTCACAAGGTTATCGGTTCATCGAAATTCTACATCAATAAACCACAAAATTCAGAATTGAGTAACGCTCAAAGTCTCGTTTATATAAGCTAAATAAGTTTAAAATTTTCAGTTTCGCAATTTGCAACATTTTCATTTTTCTTTCGTTGACATACTTTTTCAGATAGTCACAAAACATTTTTGATAAATTAACACATAATTATTGAATACAGAGTTACCCTATAATAATTGCCTAATCGCATATGGAGGTAGGATTTAACAAAGAGGCGAATTTATTATAATTTGAAATGAGTGTGATACGTTCAAAAGCGATCCCCTCTTGTGTTGAACAATAGCCAGATAACTTGATATTAAGCCATTGTGCCTTTAAGCTGCATTATGTATATTTTATTAATACTAACTTCATTCATTCTGTAGCGAAAATTTAGAGATTTTATGAATCTTTACTGAAGAAAATGGGGCCTGTAAAAAAGTTACAGTTTGCAATATCATGAATCATTGCCAAAATTAAACTAACTGTATTGCAAATGTTAAGTTATCGATTCGAAACAGTGCATTGAATTAACTTTACTTATAAAGTTTAGGAAGAGGAACCCTAATTACTACGCACTCGCATTTACAAAAGGTTTTTTTTTTCCAATGTGTCAATTCGACGAAGCCCGTTGTCCAGTTTTTTTCAAAAATCAATATTATATGTCGCATCTGGAAGATCAAGGCAATTAAAATTAGGCACATTAATTAGTTTCTCGAATACTTGTAGATAATTCGTGTAAATCGGTGAAAGAAAACATCGTGAGGAAACCGGGAAGTCCTCTCTAGGACATCCCGGTTTCCATCCGGCTCTCCAAATATTCGAAGACATGTAACACTGGGGCCGCGTGGTGGATTGTCGTCCACTCCCTCTCACAGAGAGGAGGCCTGTGTCCCAGCTGTGGGAACGTTATTGTCTGATTGTGCTAATTTGTGCAACACAATTAGGAAATGGAGAGCAATTAGGGGATGGGAAGGGCAATGGAGAAGGCTATGCTTGGAGTTTCCCTGCGTTATCGAATCAGGAATGAAGAGATCCGCAGGAGAACCAAGGTAACCGACATAGCCCAAAGAATTGCCAATTTTAAGTGGCAGTGCGCAAGGCACATTGCTCGCAGAACAGATAGCCGATGAGGCCGAAAAGTTCTGGAGTGGCGACCGCGCACCGGAAGATGTAAAGTTGGAAGGCCTCCCACCAAGTGGACCGATGACACTGTAGGGGCCGCAGGAGTCCGCTAGATGCGGGAAGCACAGAACCGGTCGAAGTGGCGGAGCTTGGGGGAGGCCTATGTCCAGCAGTGGACGCCTTTCGGCTGAAATGATGATGATGAATTATGACGTTAGTCAATAAAATATGCACGCCATGACAGTTACTTCAAGAAAACTGAAAATAGATACAGCATTTTTAAGTAAAAAAATCACCTTAATAAGAACAAGAGTTAGCAATACGTTATTGGCGTTATTCCAAAGTATACCTACAGGTTATCAGGCTCCGTTCACACGAACCACAACCACACCAGATCGCAGCGACGAAATGTGGGCAAGCAGTGGTTACGTGTGCCGCTGCAACTTCTTGTAGTTGCGTTGTTGCTAGTAGTTGCGATGTCGTGAGGTTGTAGCCAGGGTTTGCAGACAGATCGACTCCAGCTGTGACGGTGTTGTCGCGATTACGTAATATTGGGGTTGAGTTGTGGTCGATATCGCCCATTCGGTTGATTTTGGCGGCCAGATGTGGTCCGTGTGACTCTATACATAAACATACAAATAAATAACACATATATACCCAAAAACATCAATCCAAATTTATATCATGTCTTTTTGAAATATCAAAATAACAGCTTTTTTACTAAATGCATATGAAAGTACGGTACTAATAACAAAAAGCAATTTGAATCATTTCTGTCTGTCTTTTTGTTCCGGCTAATCTACGAAAAGAATTTTGACGGAACTTTTACTGGCTGATAGGTGAGGAGTAAAATAAGGTACTTTTTGTTTGGTACCACGTTCCCGTGGGATAATTTCCGACATATAACAGTTTGTAGCATACCTCTAAGATTTTGATTCGATTTGATTCATACAAATTAGCGTCCACGTGGTGTTGTTGTGGTGTGGTTATGATACGGCTGATCAAGCCCTTAGGATTACAGTCTAACTGTACGCGACTGTACGTACTAAATTAATAAAGTTAATGGCACAGGTGCAGGAATTCCCACAGAATTCGCCAAGTTTAACATAAACAGTGCTGTGACTAAAACTTATAGTTTCTCTGCAAGTACGACGCGGAACGCCGCCATGAATAGTGGTCGAGAATTCGTTTGAATAATGAAAGTATTTAAGTTTCTTACTGACAGACTTGATTGCTAATTAATACTGTAAAGGTTTTCTGCAAAATGAGCAGTGATGACCCAAGGGTAACGGCTGTATGGGTTCGAACGGCGCTTTACTTTGTGCAAATTATATCATCACTATTGCTCTCAAAACTGTGAAGGAAAACATCGTGATGAAATCGTGATTTGAAGACATGTGACATCTGCCAACCCGCACTGGACCAGCGTGGTGGTTTACTGACTAAAACCCACCCGTGTTCCCTCAGTTGCCTGTGCCGCACCCTTGGCAGGCATCGGTCCTTGCGGACCCCACCAGTACGGCGCACCAGGACACATGGCATGCCGCCGTTTTGAGCGCGGTATGTGAGGGCGCGTTGTCGTGGTGGAGCAGTAGCCCACGGAACCCTGTGTTTGGTCGTTTGTTGCTCACAACATAGAAAACTTCTGCCAAGCATTTGGTAGGCGTTGATTCATTTTAAAACACCCAAACCGTCAACTGGCGCTTCGTTTCTGGATCGTATTGATAAATCCAAGACTCATCCACCTGTAATGATGCCTGTAATTTTTACTGAGCACGTTTTCTTCCGTAACAGCCGTCAAAGGGCGACCACTTCTTTCTTCATCCCCCAAAGTAAATCGACCGCGCTTGAATTCGTTATACCAACGATACACGGTTGCCTTAGAAGAGCCTTCATTCATGAATGCCATTTGAAGTCTATCGTACGATTCGTCCAGTTTCAGTCGACACTTGAAATCGTCAAAGTCATAGCGCGAAAATGTTCCCGGCGCAGATCCATTTTTTTTGAGTCACGATAATTTAAATTAGCTCGCAAACAACGTGGGGGAAATTTTGAAATTGGAATATACATATTTTTACTAACAAATAATCATATTTTCAAAATAGATTATAACTGGCCAGTTTCTCATACATAAAAACTTTTTTTGGCAATACTTTCTGAGTGGCCTGGTATTTAGTTTCATGAGGAGCCCCGATAACTGCATCACATTCTAATTGGTTCCTTACTAAAGCCTTATACAATGCCGTTATAATACCAACCGTCTTAGGCATGGCAAAAAAACAACACAACACAAAACATAACATCACCTGTGTACTTAAGTATAGTACACCGATATTTCACCAGTTATGTTTAAATACCATGTAATAGGGTCGAAACTATTTCCATCAACAGGGTGAACAGGGCAAAAATCCAGGCTCCTGGTTGCTACTGGAAAAATATAATAAGATTTTGTCCGATCTAGGAATCGAAACCAGGACATCATGTTCAGCAGTAGCGCTGGCGACCACTAGACCAACCAACGCAGCCAAATAAAAAAAGTCTTTAAATGTAATATATTTAAAGACGTTTTTTTATTTGGCTGCGCTGACTGAATATTATTCAGTCAGCGTCAATAATATCGGGGCGAACAGACTGTTCAAAATGATCTAAATAACTAGGAAAACGAAATATTAACTCAATGACAAAAAGAATGTTTCAGAATGAAGACAGTAAACGACAACTGTCATTCTGACAAGAACTTTATCCAGTTGAGATAATAGTTTAATTTTCTTAGTTGTTGAGATCATTTTGAACAGTCTGTTCGTCCCGATATTTTAGACGCTGACTGTACTAGAATACTATAAACAATCAAAACTACACATTACCTTTCTCAAAAACTTTCGACGCAAATTAATTCAGAATCTAATCACGTTTTAAAGCAAAAACACTGCGTTAATAACAAAGTTTCAGCAATTGAATTTACGATATGATATTATTAATTTATGACTACCCGCATAAATTAAAATTTACTATCAAAGGATAATACAGAGTCGAGAATGAGAAAACCTATCATCGGATTACCAAGAACCCTTCGCAGAGGCTTTAAAAGCCTACAAGTTGTATGTTAGAATTATTGATAATATTATTAATTGGGTTTCTTCCATGGCTGGTTTTGCTTGGTAACTTTAAAGGAAAAGGAATTAAAGTAAGTTGAACTGAATAATAAATGGCATTTTTATCGCATTTCAATGAAAAATGTAGTCTCGAATTTTCGTTTTCAGAATAAAAAGGACGTGTAGAAATTAGATGATTCAGAATTTCTCTTTACTTTATCTTGTTACATATACATAATAAAATAAAGATTAGTCATGCACTGTTTATTATTCCCTACTTCAGGAGTTGATAGAAATGTTTACCGATCACGTAAGGGTAACGTTTTTACCAGACTTAATTTTACTGCACAGAAAATTGCATTTTATATAGAGAACGCAGCAACAAGAAAAAAAAAACAATCAAATCAATTGATATTTTGTGTTTCTGTTCAACAAGAATGGTGAAAATATCATGTAGTTACCTACCATTTTTTTAATTCTATACCTAAGTTTTAGCAATTTCATGAAAAATCAAACTGAAGGCAGGCAGTTTTGGTTTATACCCGCTCTTAAGTTATTATCACACAACGCCCTTTAAACACAAACATTAAACACACACACAATAAACATTTTCCTTTACGATCACAATAAAGCTTTCCTAAATAAAAAAGGCAAGAAGGCTGCCGGGCTCAAATGGAATTGGGCGGCTCACATCAGCCGTATGGAAGATGACCGCTGGGCAAAGGTCACTTCACAATGGGTGCCTAAAGTTGGACGACGCTCGCCGCCGCGGTCAGCCCAGAAAGCGCTTTCGAGATGACCTGAACGCGCACCGCGAGGGCTGGTTCGAAGTGGCGCAGGAAAAGAGTTCCTGGAAGGACTTGGGGGAGGCCTTTACCCAGCAGTGGGACAATATAGGCTTAACAAAAAAACCATTTGTGTCTGTCTGTGTGACTGCACTGTTCGTCTAAACTACGCAAAGTGTCTTGATGCGGTTTACACTCTCATTTAGAGAATTGATTCCGGAAGGTTTTGTGTTTTTTTTACATTAATGTAAACTAAAAATATGACGTTGTAAAAACCGTGAGAAGCAGAAGCGGGTCATCATTATCATAATCAGCCAATAACGTTCCAACTGCTGCGACACAGGCGTCCTCTGAGTGAGAGGGAGAAACGGGTCACTGGTTATTAAATAGGTCCAATGTAATCAGGTCTTACACAGCTAGAAACTATTCATTTATCTAGTAAAGACAAGACAAAACGCTTTACAACCACGTCATTTATATCTGACCTGTTTTTGACTTACAGAAATCACTTTGAAATATAATAATATAAGCGTTACAGAATTTGAAACAATTTAGGTTCAACAAGTTTAGAAGCCCTGACAACAGCCTGTTTGGGTGTCAGATGGGTTGATTGTGGTCCAGACAATGTTTACCTTTATCTTAGCCTTCAAGCTCCTTCTCATAAAGTGATAAGCACTTTAAGTGGTATTTAGACGTAAATTACCTACATGACACTTAAGACGTCCAGTAAATTCGTATCTAAAATTTTTACATAGTGTAGTGAATGACGTATCTTTACATAATATAAAACAAAGTCACTTTTCGTGTTGTACGCTTAGATCTTTTAAACTACGCAACAGATTTTAATGCGGTTTTCATCGGTAGACAAATTGATTCAAGGGGAAGTTTTATAGGTATAAAACACCGACCTCCACTCGGGCGAAGCCGCTGGAAAAAGCTAGTTATAAATAGACGCGTCATACACGAACATTAGAGCCCTCAAAAAAAGCGTAAACCATGAATGTAGCTACATACTAGCGCATACAATCATACAGTGCGCCAAGAACAGGAAAGACCCATACTGATTCCTGTTGTTAGAAAGAGATAAACATATATATTTAGCCACGTCACTGGATGGTACGTGACTAATAGCACGACAGGCAATTACCTTGCATTTATCTTGCAATATTCCCACTTATTCGAAAAATCTTCAACAAATTGTCACAAAAGAAGTTGTGAAAAAATTAGAAAGTCATTTGGTATTTTTTATAAGAAAGAAATGATTTAAAATTGAGAATATTCTCTGGTTCCATACTTTTTTCATACATTTTTTAAACCGTGCTTTTTCAGTAGCCGGGTTTTTGTTTTTGAACTTATTTTTATCTTAATTATATTGGGATTAGCTAACAATATATATATTTATACACGTATTGAAAATGTGCTACTTAAGTCTTTTCTCTGATAACCAAAAAGTTTAGTTAGTCACTTTTTTTTTTTTTTTTTTTTTGAGGATGGGAAATCATCAAATGACTTCTCCCGCTCTGGGTGGAGCAGGAGGGCGTGTCAGACTTTTACTGACTAAAACCCACCCGTGTTCCCTCAGTTGCCCGTGCGCCAGGGGCGACGGTATCTCTTTCGAACAACCCGCACCCCTGGCAGGCATCGGCCCTTGCGGACCCCACCAGTCCGGCGCACCAGGACACATGGCACGCCGTGACCACCCCAGGAACCAAGTAGCACAAGGGCCCCAGACTACCCTGGCACCCCTGGCACCCCTGGTCCCCCTGCGACGGGTCATCGCAGTGGCCCCGCCGCCTACCACTTCTCGGCCGCAGGGGATAGGGAGAGCGGCCAACGCTATACCGACACTCCTCTTCCCCTGCGGCCCCACCGCGTCCGCCATCTAACGGTGGCGGCCCCGTCCAGGCCACGGAAGGGAAGAGCGCTACTCAAAAGTACCGGCACTCCTCCTCCGCCGCAGCCTGTAACCCTCAGCCGCGATGCCTCCCATTCGACATCGCGGCCCGCCTCAGTTGCGGTGCACCTCACCGCAACCTACTTTTTGGCCGCTACGTCGTCGGCTTGGAGACCAAAGCCCTGACGAGCGGCCCCACCTTTGGGTTCCTCTTCGCTTCACCGTGGGAGCGGACCACGGCTACTGAGCCCCCCCGCAACGACAATGCGGGAACCCACTGGGGGGGTAGTTAGTCACTTCAAGTCCTCAATTAAATGTGACGTCACATCACCAGTGGACGATCAAGATGTTTCCAACAATAGGTACCTCATTTGTCAAATCATGAGAAGTAATATAGAAGTTTTGAGGAATCAGCAATGAACATATATACATTCAAACATCCGCATACATACAAACTGGTCAAAATCATAACGCTCCTTTTTTCTTCGTCGTAGTCGGGTAAAAAGTATGACATGACTTTCAAAAAATTTTTCTCAGTTTTCTTAACTTAAACCATTAATGGTGGTACTGGTACCTACCTATTTTCAAATAACCCTAAAGTTTTTATACATTGGTACCTACCTATTAGATAATAGAGTAATGAAGTTTGCATTTTTTTTTTTCATTAAAACTATGCATACCTACTCACGCAAGCCATGTCTTGTTCGCCAGAATTAAGTTCTATAAAGAAACGTGTAAAAATACTATGTACCTAATATGTCTAAACTTAGAGGTAATTTGTTTCACCGATGTAATAAATTTTACTAAGTTGCATTCACGAAAGACTGAGAAAGTAACATTAAAATATTCACTTCATTGTACTCGCAGCTTCACAAACGGTTTATTTGGACATTCACTGGCAGACGTTGAAATTAAAGTAGTCGTAATTATTTGACTGTGGCAGACTTTTTTATTAAATTTTAATATAGTGTCTTATTAAATAGTGAAGGTACATAAAGTCTGTCTATTAAATATGAAAGAAGATCAAAATGACGTTTCAAAATGAAATACCCTTGTTTAGTGTTGTATATAACCAAGTTAGAAGCTAATAATAACTTAAAAAAAAAACAACCGACTTCCGAAAAAACACCACAGTTTCGGAAGTCGATGTCTTTGGATGTACAGGTTTTTTTTTGCGTCACCGCCTTCCAATATTACAGTTATTTTTCACTATTTAGTGTTTTTTCGGAAATGGTTTTAATTTTTCACTTTTTAGTTACAGTACCTACCCTACACCAATTCGAAATTTCATCACCCTTGGGGTATTCTCAAAGTCAATCAAATCAAAACAATGTATATTTATACGATAGCAGCAATCGCGGTTGGTTTTCAGTCATTTTTTGAAGAGTTCCGCTGTCTGTCTCCGAAACTCATCATCAGATCTATATGAAATTTAAATGGGACCATTTTGGAATAAACCCCTTTCGGATACAAAAAGATTTTTACAAAGCCTTCTATATAATTATGACGGAGTTATGCCCGAACATACATTTAAAAAAATGTATAAACATACCGAATTGATAGCCGGTTAAATAGGAAGAATAGAACTTATTTAAATCGTCGAAGAATACTCCCAAAAATCTTTAATTATAATTTAATCACACGTGCAAACAGGAGGATCAAAATCGTTTTAAGGAATCGCATTAATGCATTTATAAATGACTTCACGCCTGTACCCCCGAACGGTTAGGCAGTGGTGCACCAACACCCACCTTCCACCAGTTATGTTTAAGTCCCATGTAATAGGGGGTGGGATTATTGCCATCAACCAGGTACAAAGCCAAACTCCGGGCTACAACTGAGAATTCCAGATAAAAAATAAACACATAAACCTACATGGGCACTTATGAAACGTCAGAAGCTAGGTGCACGAGGCAGTTCATTAATAAATGGTCATAATATTAATTTTTTGACCAGTGAAAACAAAAAATCACGTACACTACAATTGTAACATGCTGTATAGTTCCAATCCGAGCCACTCAGCACAACACCACAAGGCGAACCACTCCAAACGAATATTTTGTCGCGACACACAATCTTTCCGAAAGTGCCAACTGCAGCACACATTTTTCAACGGCTGACATTCAAAATCGCTGCCATTTGAAAGTCGCATACTGAAGCGCTATGAATGGCGCCCTTTACACACAGAATAGCGAGCTCAATGCATTTAGTGAAGTAAATATCGCGAGCCGTGAACACTATCTCGCTACAGCACTGCTACGGTAGAGCTATGTTATGTAGTTTCTCTTTTTACGGGATTTTTGGCCTATTTTCATTTATTCTGTTTAAAAAGTAAAGTTGAAGCGGGTCATGCGACTATTATTGCTGCTTCCGTTCGTCCATTACTGCTACCTTAATTGCATGATACACTTTCAATTGAAATCTGTATGATTTTGAAGGATATTAGTTATCCATTGCTTCACAAGTTCGAATACTTCGTCTGTCTAATGTTTTTTTTTGTCTGTATAATCAATCAAATGACACACGGCAATACCGTAGCTTCCACCAGAACCCCAGTACACCAGACAATACATACTAAAACAAAAAATACATTTAACACAAAACCATACAATGGGCGGCCTTATCGCTTTTTGGGATCTCTTCCAGGCAACCTTGGAATGGACAGTAATTGTGTGGTGAAAGTTAACCAATTGAAATTTAAGTGAAAAAAAAATCGAAATCGGTTTAGTAGTTACGGAGATTACCCCTATATCAAACTCACAAACTTTACTTCTTTCTAATATTAGTGTAAAAAACTTATTTTTAATAAAACGATATAAATAAAATATTATTAGGAGTTTTACCTCTTTACTAACAGCCCGCTGTCACTATCGCCCCGTTTATGACATCACAGGCCGCAGCCTTTCTAGGGGATCACACAAAACGATGCTTAGCACACAACCAAACAGTTTGATCAAAGCCCAGCTTCGGCCTTTGCTTATTCAGTATTACTAAATGCTAATGGATTAATTAGCGATTGAAGGGCAGCGTCATGGAGTTCTAAGTACTGGGAGTTCAACTCAATGGTATCGTGTATTTGTATGCAGTTGGAATAAAGCCATGGTTGGTTAAACAGGTTTCTGTTGCGTGATCAACGTTATCAATTACTCAAACAGCGGCTTTGGTGGTAGATGATTCGTCTTACTATATATATAATTTTCTGTTTTTATGTGTGTGCCTAAATGGTTAAATAAATAAATAAAATAAAATAATAATTATCCTAATCGAAGAAAAAACGTGTTGCGCTGACCACAAGTAACACGGATAACCCTACTTCTTCTCGTGTTGTAGGATAAGATTAGGTACCAGATACAAAAGACCAATCATGAAGTAAATAATCAGTTGTAGCGGCACTACAGAAAAATACTTCGCAGCCAATATCTAAAAACACAAAAAGAAAAGTGGCGCCATCTACAATGCTACAGGCGAATTACGCAAAACTCACGTCACACAAATTCTGCATCGCGCAATCACAGTTTACCGCGCGATTCGCATAGGTACAACATCCCGACATCAACCGTGGGCCAGTAGTCCACCAGACACAACACCCGTCTGGTCGGAGGATCCTCCTTTTTCTATAGAGTATGAGTGGACTTTACACCCTGTTCCTCATACCTCTATACAGTAATGGACTGTTATGATAGTCTGGGTATTGTTAAAAACAATTTGTAACCCGCAGTAAGACGAATCATCTCTATCAAAACGGAGAAGGAAAACATTGTGAGGAAACTGACATGTCCACGAACTAGGGATGCCCGATCTGATGGTAATCGATCTTCCAGGAGATCGATTTACTGCCATACGATCTACCGATTTTTTAAATGGACTCAACAGGATATGATCTTCGCCCAGATCGAATCGTATGCGCCTGTAAGATCGTATGAATAAATCGTATCAACTAAAACCTAAACGTCAACTGAAACGTAAGGTACGAACTACAACAAAGTAAGATTACTTATATAAACATTGAATGAGATTAGTTTCGACTGTTTCGAGTTACATTAGTCAAATGTAGTATTGTGTATGAAATATAAAGGTAGGTGATACCAAGATAAGTAATATTTGTTTATTTTGCCGTCGGGTATGTTAACATTCTCTGCAATAGGAAGTGTTCTATCTGTTCTGTGAGCTTGGCCTATTATTATAAAATACTTTTTTAATATACTCCACCAACAAAATCAAACATTTGGATATTTTTTATGAAATGTTATACGGGTAGACACTATAAATTATGTAAACTGATTCCTGAAACGAAAGAAAATACTATCAGTAAAAAAACATCTCATAACGTCATTACAAAGGAACCATGGCACACTTTGTAATAGAACTATCATGTAGATTTCTTTTAAATAAATAATTTTGAAAGCATACTGTGTGCTTTTCATAATTTTTATGAAATTACGATACGATCTTCCGAGATCGAGTAAGATCGATTCAATACAATACAATTAAGATCGTGAATCGATTCACGAGGTTACAATCCATTGCGATACAGAAGATCGATTCAAAGCAAAACATTGGGCATCCCTACCTAGAACAAAACATTTGAAGTCATGTGACATCTACCAACTAGCACTAGGCCTGCGTGGTGGATTATGGCCCACTCCTTCTCACAAAAAGTAGGCCTGTGTAGTCCCCAGCAGTGGGAACATTATAGGTTGATAATGCGTAATAGGTACCCACATTTTATACTTGTGAAGAATGTAAATATTACATTCAAAAGAGGATGCTTTCAAACTGAAATACTCAGACATGTTACAAAAAGGTTGAATTTACTTAGGCTAGATTATGTTAGTTCACTTTGAGTTCTAGTAGACAAACTGTTCCCTTGAAACGAGAATGTTTAATTCAGGTCTCGTCATCTAGGTAGGTATAGGTACGTGATCTATATTTAACTGTAGACTGAACACGTGTACCTTTTAATGAGAGGATCGAGCCCTTAAACGAGTAGTTGTTAAAGGGCTGATTTTTCAACAGTCAGATAACTTTTATAGCTGAAGAATAAATCTGACAGTTGGACATATTTTCTATACAAAAGTCGTCAAACCGACATAATTATTCTTAAACTAAAAGTTATTTGACTATTTAAAAATCAGCCCCACAATAAGTAGGTAATTATAATCAGTAGTTTAAACAGTTTTGCTGTCAACAATGTGACTGCGATAAACCGCAAAGGACAATTGGGTAAAAGATAAGTCGAATACATAAATATTTATACAAGATTATGAGATTAAATACAAAAGTTTTGTAGAAGATTAAAAGTGACAATTTTGTATGTGAAATTATCAAGTGTCGTAGCTATTACGGTTCAAAAATATAGTCCTGTGACAAACGAATGGATGAAATAACAGCAGAACCTTAGTAGTACAATCCAGTTGACACCCTTTGGGTAAAGAATTAAAAAAAAACAGTTATAATTTTCATCTGCCCAGCCTGTCCCCAACTATGTTGGGGTTGGCTTTCAGTCTAATCAGATGCAGCTGAACACCAGTACTTTAGATGGAGCGGTTCCTTTTGGTGCCGGACGTAAATTAATAGCACCATCCAATTACTTCCCGTGGGTGTCGTAGAAGGCGACTAAGCGACTTAATAGAGAATGGCAGCAGCTTTCTCTATGCATTTTACAATCATACTGCAAATGCCAACCCGCCAGCCAAGCGTGGCGCTTATGGCAAAACCCCCTTTTGGGGGAGGCCTATGTCCAGCAATGGACGTTCTTCGGCTGAAATGATAACGATGAGATGGAGTGACTGCCTATCTGACTCCCACAACCCAGTTACTGGATTATTACCCATACCCCTTGGTAAGACTGGTTGGCAGACTTCAGGGCTTCCTACGACTGTCAAAGATCATCGGATGACAGTCAGAACCAATGGATCAACGTGCTTTCCGAGGCACGGAGGGGTTTTGGGATGTAAAGATGGTCACCCATCCACGGACCAACCGTGGCAAGTGTAGCGTAACCTGATTATCCACCCGTGTGGATGTTGTTACTTAACCAAAAAAAAAAAAAACAGTAAGTCAGAATAAAAACTTTGTGCAAGATTAAAATAATTTTCGAAGCAGCGTATTTTAGACGTTTCAACCAAATTTTCCTCGTGAATATATTTCCCCTAAACTTTTCTACTAAAACAGTGCAGAAACTGTTTCTGAACTAAGTTTTCTATCAAAAATTTAGTTCCTTATCCCAGTACGTTAAACTAAATTCTTCATATAAATATGGAAAATTCTTTTATATGAATAAAATTCAAAGTGGAGCAAAAATATCCCGGAATTTTTAATATTACACGTCCTGTACGTTGACTCCATGTTTTAAACATATTTATTTTTAACAACGGTTACTATACCGTTATTTATAACGGTAACTGTTTTTTTTAACGAGACACCTTTTGCATGGACTTTATCTACTTATGCTGGTTTAGTTGCCATGACATTTACTAGTATGTTTGTTTGTAAAAGTTTTCTGTATGTTGATTATTGGAAAAGCATATAATAGTAAACTTGCGTTGTTATTTCACCTTTTCTGAAAACATGTTTCTGATGTGGAAACTTGTTACCAGGTCCAGTCTCTCGGGATTTTAAGATGCATTTATACTTAAATTCAAAATTCGATGCTCGATTTATTATGAAGGGTTATGTTTAATAAGGTGGGAAATACTCAATATCGAAAATTAAAGAAACAAAAAAAAAATCATCATTCGATGCACGAAGGTGTTCGTAATCGGTCAGCTGTTTTTGTAATTTTTAGTGGAACTAAGATATTTTCTTACGAATTTTCAAAAACCATAACATTACAGTCATTTTGGTTGTCTTAGTGTAGGTACATGTCACAGTGTCATTTAAAGTTTTGAACGAAGTTGGAAGAAGGAAAAAAATAAATTGTTATTATCAATACCAAACACGTAGGTTAAGTTTTGCCAGCTAATTTTATTTGACCCTTTATTCAAGAGGGATTGTGCCGGACGGGCATGATCGCTTGGACGCGAAGGGTTTGTAGGGTGAGTGTATGCCTATCCAGGTTTTATCCCGGTGTGTGTGTAGGTCTCCCAGTCCACGCGGCGCTGACATTGACAACATTATTTACTGATTACCCTATTGAATGACTATTTCATGAAATCATTACATTTAAAGGCCAATTCTAAGTTTAAGAGCTGTTTTGCTGATTATAATTATCTTAATTCTGTAACTCCATATTTGTTATTGGGTGCGGTGGTTAACTGGGTTATAGCGGTCAGATAGGCAGTGGCTGCTCGTACGTAGATTTTAGCTGCATCCGGTTAGACTAGGAGCCGACCCCAAAACAGTTGGGAACAGGCTAAGCAGATCAGGAGCTAGCTAAAAACTTAATCTTTTGCGTTGCATGCAGCAATAATGACACAAAATTATAGACGCATGTCTATACTTAGCCAAAAACTAATTCCATGGTTCACCACCTTACTAACCCTGGTACCTAATTAAAACGTCCCTCTTTAAAACAAGAATAAAATCATATTTTATCCCCTTGTCTACCTGCGGGTCATTCTAATTCAATTGTCATTGTCAAAGTTTTCTTTAGAAATTAAAAATTCAACTCGTCAACGTCGTAACAAGGATTTGCATAATTTTAAGAGTTTCGACCCTGTGGCCCAGTTTGACCCGCGAATGTTTTTGTAATACTTTTGTTCAACTTCTTGGTGGAGAAGAAGTTTTGTTTTCGTTGTTTAAGATCCTTTGGGAGGAGTTTCTGGAGTTGTCTGTTTGTTGGAGATAGGTACTTTGAATTAGAAATCAATTCTTCAAAATAAATTTCGTAGATATGTCGGTTCAAATCCGGGCAAGTAGCAATGTGACTTTTGCAATTCAAATGTAATTTCTCCTATGTTTATATTGGGCATTAGTGATAGCCGTGAAAGTAAATGTCGTGAGGAAGCAGGTTGTAGTAAAAGCCCTGAAACCTGTTTAGTAGAAGTCTGAAATCGCCAAACAACCCTACCTTCTCTGTGTGATGTGCTCTGGTTTTCTACTCGCGTGTAGGTATAATTATAATAGGTCTTTACCTATGAAATTGCCGTTTTGTATGAAAAAATTTAAACGAATTTTTTTCATGTATTTTTTATTTGTATTAATCGAAGTAATCACCCATGCAATCAATGCATCTTTGCCATCGCAGTGGCAGTTTATTGATGCCCTTCTTAAAGAAATCAGCTGGACGGGAGGCAACAAATTCTTCAAAGGCATATTGTACTGCCTCTCGGGTATTGAATTTTTTTCCCGCCAAGAAGTTATCCAAATTCTGGAAAAAGTAGTAGTCTGTAGGCGCAAGGTCTGGTGAGTAGGGCGGATGACGGAGAGCTTCCAACCCCAGTTCTTGCAACTTGGAGACCGTCTGCTGTGCAGTATGAGGTCGCGCGTTGTCGTGCAGGAGCAGCGGAGACGAGCGATTGACCAATGCTGGTTGGAGATGTGCCAGCTTCTCCATCATTGTGTTCAGTTCTTCACAGTACACATCTGCAGTAATGCTCACCCCGTTTGGTAAGAAGCTGTGATGAATCACACCGGCGCTAGACCACCAAACAGTGACCATCACTTTTCTAGGGGTAAGTTTTCGTTTAGGGCATTGTTTAGGTGCTGAACCAGGATCCAACCAACTTGCTGAGCGCTTGCGGTTATCAAACAGAATCCATTTTTCATCGCAGGTAACAATGCGGTTCAAAATTCCTTCATTTGTGTGTCTGTTGAGCAGTGCAAGGCACGTCTCGACGCGTACTTCGCGCTGACGATCATTGAGTTCGTGGGGCACCCATTTGTCAAGCTTTTTTACCTTGCCAATTTGACGCAAATGGACCAATATTGTTTTGACGCTAACGTCGAAAGCTGCTGCTAATTCAGCCGTAGATTGTGTATCATCAGCTTCCACAATCGCCTTTAATTCGTCATTGTCGACCAAAGTCTTCGGACGACCGCGAGGTTCATTTTTCAGGTCGAAATTTCCAGAACGGAAGCGAGCAAACCAATAACAGGTGGTGCGTTGGTTTGTAGTGTTAGCTCCGTAAACGTCGTTGATGTTGCGTGCCGCTTGTGCCGCGTTGCTGCCACGACGGTACTCATATTCCCTAATTACTCGAATTTTTTACGTATCCATGATGACGAAAAATATTGAAATGCGATGAAAATGTAACACTTATCAATAAACAAATGACTACTTTTGGAAAAAAAAATCCATATTTTTAAAATAAAATTAATTTGAAATTAGAATTCTTACCCAAACAAAAATTATTTTGATTTGAAATAGCCAGTACTGCAAAACGGCAATTTCATAGGTAAAGACCTAATATAATAATATTTGTAACTATTTGAGAGAAGAAAACATGCCAGATTGTTTTGTAGGTAGGTTTACCGTTTACTGTATTTATGTCATATGCTGAAATAACTCTTCGGGTCAATATTTCAACGGAAATACAAATAAATTCCTAGTGGATGTTGATTGACTGTCATTACTGTACAAGTGAACATGAAAACGCACGACCTCACTCTATTAGTTTACGTAAATGGGTGCACGTGTGACAAAATAAAGCATGGACAAAGGCAATATTTGGGGACATAACAAACACTGACATTGTTATAAGTTGAATTACTTAAACGATTTTAAGAAACATTAGAGACTTTGGAGTTAATACAGGGGCCTAATGTGGCTGTGGCTAAAGCTACATGGGGCGAATGATTAAGCTACGTCTGCCGCGGGTGGTACGTATAATGCGCGACCATATTTACTCACCAAGACTCCTTCGTGCCTCGGAAGGTCTCGGCTGTCATTCGTGGATCACTGACAGCCGTTGCGGGTAGTCAGAAGCCCGAAAGTCAAACAACTAGTCTTACCAAGGGGCATTGTATTAACCAGTAACTGGGGTGTGGGTGTTCCGTCAACAATACTGGTATTTAGCAATTGTTTTTTTTTTT
Source organism: Antitype chi (assembly GCA_947359405.1). NCBI lineage: Eukaryota > Metazoa > Arthropoda > Insecta > Lepidoptera > Noctuidae > Antitype > Antitype chi. Next base: position 17,341,601 of record OX375817.1, on the reverse strand, counting down.
TACAAACTTCTGCTAGAAAAGAATATACCTCTGATACCACATTGATTCGATGGAATAATATCTCGACTCAATTTGTTTTATAAAGGTTTTCGCGTTTTCTCCTAAGATAAAAATCTAGGAATATTATGTTATTCTATAACAATGTTTAAAAATGAATCAGTTAAATATAAAAAAATAACGAATAAACATTGCTTTGAATACAACTATACCTTTGTGGTACTATGGTAACAAGATAACGATCATAACTTATAAACCACAAACAAAATAGTTTAATACACATAAAGATTCCTTCATACGATACAGAAACAATCGAATAAAAGGCGAGACATCGAAAGTTGAGCCAAAGTTGTATATGTAGCAGGTTTAATGGAAATACTGAAACTTTGCGTTAAACTCTGGGACTTTTGCAAAATACCGGATTAATGTATTTGTGTGTACGCACTTATGCAGTGCCTGAAATAAAAATGATTTGATTTTGATTTTTGATTTTTTTGATAATAATTTATTCAGAATGCTGTTGAGTCTACCACGCTTTTGTAGCGCTTCCGGGATGTTCACCGAGACCAGAGTTAGTTGATGGTTTTCATGCCATTATGCAGAAAGGCTGCACTTCTATTCTCGGTACAATGCGTGGTAGCTCCCACAGCATCCTGAGTGTATTGTGTGATAGGTGGGACAGTCCCATGCTGGTTCACTGGATACGGCTGCACACGTAGGTGACAGTCAGTTTTTCAATTTTTGATGGTATATTTGCGTGTGCTAGCTGACATATGGCAAATTTTATGTTTTTTTTTGTGTTTCGTAATTTTTATTACCTATTATTGTATAGAATCAAGTTCTTCTAACTTAACAGACAGCTGTGCTGCTGGGGAACTTGTTCCGCTACTTCTTCTTCCCAACTAAAGCACTAGCAAGTGGTGAAGGGCGGGCGTTTTGGGGGGACTGTCTTATGTAATTTTATTTTGACGTTCAAAAAGAGCTGACCCTCAGCCTAGTTTGAATAAATGACTTTTGATTTTGAAATTTTGATTTTTCAATTTTGTAAATAGAATTTTACTAACATTAGGTGAAGACTTTTACTAACAACTTAAGGATTTTACATGTCAAATAAAAAATAAAAAAAATATTATTATAAGAGTAGGGAAAGACCAAAGAAACGAGAGTTGGACTGTGTGAATGAGGATAAGGTAAGAAAGGGGGTGGCTACCGACATGACGACTAATAGAGAAGTATGAAGAAAATTACGTGTTGTGCCGACCCCAAATAATTACGATAAGGGCTGGGGAATTATGACTGGCTAATGTATGGATTTTTGTAAAAAACCTGGTAAATGGATTTGTTGGTCCTGGTTGATTGGAAACTTGATTACTGATTGGCTAATCTATGAGTCTATTTATCACAACTTTATTGAGGTTGGTCCGAACATGGCATTTTTATTTTTGGATGGTAAGTCATCAAATAACTTCTCCTGCTCTGGGTGGAGCAAAAGGGCGTGTCAGACTTTTACTGACTAAAATCCAACCGTGTTTCCTCAATTGCCTGTGTGCCAGGGGCCGCGGTATCTCTTTCGAACAACCCGCACCCCTGGCAGGCATCGGCCCTTGCGGACCCCACCAGTTGGTGCTGACATCTCTTTGAGGCGCGCGTGGAACACAACGCGCAGGGAAGGACGCGAGAGATCGCTACCGCCCATCGCCTCCACGAGGACACGGCGGTGCTCCACCCAAGCCGGGCAGACCTCCACCGTATGCTCCACCGTGTCTTCAGGACGATCTTTGCAGTGGAAACACCCGGGCGTTTCCTCCCGCCTTATCCGAAATAGGAACCTCCCGAAACAACCGTGTCCGGGGAGGACCTACGTCAGGCGAAAGTTGAGGACGCCGTGCCGCCTCTCAAGTAACTCCACAAAGAGGAGACTTACCGCCGCTATCGTGGCGTGCCCATTTATCACATCTTTATTCAGGTTGGTTCGAACATGGCTTGAAAATTGTTGTTCACTCATCACTGCATACATCAGTGCATAACGTTCGTATCCGCCAATTAGCGATCACACTTATTCTCGTTGCTCAGGATCTTCATTTTTTAGGTTCACCAACAGTTGATAACATTGTTACAAACAGAGAGAAATAAGCTAACTTATTTAGTAATAAGCGCTAATATTTAAAACAAAATGCAACATTGATAAAAAAGTTACATTTAAATGAAATTAAAATTTATGAAATTTAATAAATAAATTTTCATAAAAATGGAAAATTACTGATAAAATTATACGACGATTAATCTAAAATTTAGTGATTTTTGCAAGAATCCTGATAATGGCTCGTATTATTAGAAAATATCCGGTGTTTTGCAAAATAACTAGGATTTTTCCAACTACCCTACTGCGACTTAAACAAGAATGAAGTTGCATAAACTCGAATTCTCGAATAACATTCAAGTCTTGAGCTAAACTATTTCAATAGTGAAGCCTTATATTTCCAATATCCTAGCAGGAACGAGAATTGAGAGTTATTTTCATAGTTCTATAGTATAACACTTTGTAGGGCTGTTCGGAATTTGATATTGAAACTTTGACATGGAATACTGGTGTATAGTGTCAAGACAAGATGATGAGGAAATGATATGTTAGAACTAGCTGCTGCTCTCGGCTTCGTCAACGTGGATGTCGAAAATAATCCCATGGGACAAAAAGCCTATGTTACTTTTTATTATATCAGGTAGGTACCTGCCAGAGAATCTTGTCAAAATCAGTTCAGCTGTTTCGGAGATTAACCGGAACAAACAGACATACAAAAAATCTGGGTATTGTAGATACTTACTTTCATATAAATTTGGCACATAGCTGTTATTTTGACATTACAAACAGACACTTACAATTTTATTTATTTGTATGTATTTATATGTATTGTATGTATAAACAATGAGCAAAGGCATATTATTATGCGTTAGTAACAAGATACTGCCTTCACCAATTTGTGGTTTCGACCATGTATGGTAACGGTATTAGAGACGGCTAAAAATGAACGGTGAATGGCATTCAGCTGGCCCTAGTGTAGCACGGAGTTTCAATAGAATACGAGGCCAGCTTATACTGGTTTGGTAAGGTTACTACTGACGTGCGGCCCAAATGTACAAAAAATGTTTGGAAAGAAAAAACTTGAAGAAAAATAAACGTGATGGGTTCATAACATTACACGTACAATTTTTGCTTCTCAAAGGCTTTTTGCCAACAAAAATGCATAATTACTGCTTATTATTGCTTATTCGCTCGTATTGAAGTTACCTTGCAAGTATACCACCAAGTGGAACGTTCTTAAATAAAATATAAGCTACAACTTACAATCTATTGGTAGATATTGAGCGACAAAGAACTTTGAAACGTAGCGACAACAAAGAGATGTCAAATGCAGAAAAGAAACTCTTTAATGTTACAAAAAAATTACTCTTTAGGGTTAGTCCAACAAAGCTTTGAACGAAAACGAATTTAGCTGCGCCGGTTTAAGGTTTAAATTCTAACAAAGTGAATTAATTTAGGTGAAGCTTGAATTTAAGTGCTCATGACGTCGAAACGTTTTCCAATATGGCTACAGATTTTAATTTGTAATTTCCTCTAGTGATAAATTTGGAGGGAATGAGTGAGAGGGATAGACTGAGGTAGACCACACAGATAAAGATGAAAGTGAAGGTCACGACGGAAAAACAGGTCAAGGAATTATCTGTCATTAGAGAGAGTTGGAAAATGCTGCATTGAAAAGATGTTGAATTGGAAGACGATTGCCGATTTTTGCATGTGACTAATTTTATTCGGTGCTTAAGTTTAACACTTAGGTATAATGATTATTTGTGGAACAGCAGCTTTTTTATAACACTAACTGCAGCCTCACAGAGTCATTTAATAGTAATCATTATCAATCACTAGCGACTCGCCCTTGCTTTGCTCGGTTTTTACGATTTGGCAAAATTTCGAAAATTAGTAAGTTTGACGAAATCCGCTTCAAAATCTGTTGCATAGTTTAGAATAACATCGTGGTCATACAGACATACACGAAAAGTGACTTATACGCATCTAGATATAGATTCACTTTAATTGACCCGCATATCTTATCAAATATGTTCCACTAACAGCGCTCAGATTTAAACGTGTCAAACTTTGGTTTATTCAAACGAACGTCTCTGACTGCGATAGTCAGAAAAATATTTCGGTCAAGCTGACATACCCAGTAAGAGGTAATAGGGATGTGCAACGAATCGGCAAAACATTTCACATCTTTACGAGACAACGTTAGGTCAAGGTCAGAAGGAGGAAAGGGTTTCTGCGGTATAAGCGGATAGGCGATGACCCTTAGAGCCATCAACCTTCAGCGAGCTTTCCCACTAAATCTTTATGAGTTCTATTATTAAAAAGCCTTTTAGTTGGAGAAAAAATCTGCAAAACTGTATGCTACATTATTTCTTTATTATGACTGCATACCTACCCATAATCACATATATATTTTAAGAGATTTTTGTATGTATTTGAGTTCAGTAACTAGTTACCGTCATCATTCATTTGATTCGCTACCTTCTTGAGACCTCACTTCCTGTCACAAACTACTCAAAAAATCTTGAACGTGCACCGTGAGTTAAATACGTACACAATCACATAGTATCTTGCAGCAACAACCGACTTATAAGTAAGTTCAGTATACTGTCACTTTTACAGTCAACAAAATAAAACTAAAACCCCTACAAAAGCTCGAAACACAGACGTCAACGAAACAAAGTTTATTCCCGTCCCATAGCGGTATTAGTAAAAATCCCGGGACCGGCGGAAAGTGGCGCGATCCTGAAATGTCGTCAGTCGTCGATCACCGCTCCGGGGCATTATTCACGGGAAAGATAAGTCCGAAACGTACCTGGGAGTCGACACCTCTGAATAGATACTGCTTTTGGGATGACAGCAAGTGAGAGGCGGGAGCGGAGTGAATATTTAGTGACAAAAGTGAAGTATCATAGGGAAGCACATTTTTTTCCTGGTTGCGGTACCAACAATGCAAGAACAGGGCATGTGATATGAGTCAGATAGCATGGTTGGTAGCAGGACTAACTGCTCAGAGTATGTCACTTAGTAACACCCTTATGTAGTATCGTCAAACTATGGACCGGCAACTGCTGTTTCACACAGATTTATAGTATAATTTCCGTTGTTGTAAAACAATACTGTATTTCATACTCAAGTAGGCCGCAGCAAGGATAACCTCTACAAGTGGGGGTTCATGGACGGCTTAGACCTTCGGTGTGTATGCGGCGTCTTTCCACAGGCAATGTCTCATCTCCCGTTTTGAACCGCATACCCTGTCACCTGCACACATGGCTGCGTCAACGAACGGTATTTGCGTTGGTGAATTTAGGGCCAATCAAATTTAGGAAACTATACCTCCATAATATTTTTTCGTGTTATTTTTGGCATCGAATCGCTGAGAAAAAAAAAACATGATTAAAATAGCTTAACTTCTCTTGCTAAAGACAAGCCCCAGTCCCCCATATCACTTATTGCCGTCTTCAATTTGATACTACAAAGTATAAACCTTACTGAACTCTTTACCACACATGTCACAAATCAAAACACGCTTTCAGTTCATAAGTTACATCATCCATAAGAAATATCTAAGGTTGAATCGAGAAGCGACTGTGAGTGCGAGATTGGAGTATAAATCTGCCTTAGAGCTTCATGCTATGTGTCATGGCCGTGTTATAATTACTTTCTGTCTGACTATTTATGTGAAAAGTTTCTTTGTCTGTTATGTAGATAACTAGTGCATACAAACGTCTTATCCATAAAAAGTTATCGAACATCTGAACAATTCAGTTTAGATGTTCCATAACTTTTTATAATTAAGACTGAAAGACTATATTCACGGGTATTGGATACCTGATAGTCTAAGTACATCGGGCACACTCTGGGCAGTAGTTTTCGCAACTTACCTTGCAGTCTGGTAAATCTTTTTACTACTACATTCGTTACTTTATATATCTCATATTAACCCCCCTTTTGGGGGAGGCCTATGTCCAGCAGTAGACGTCTTTCGGCTGAAATGAAGATGATATTGCCAGAGAGAAGACAATAAATGGCGTGTAGTACGAAGGTAGGTATACTATGTATTACTAGGGCTGTATGCTTCAGATAAAGAGTTTAAAGAGATCATCATCATCTTATAAGAAAAACGTCCTTGTATCAATGAACACCGCGACTGCATATGCGTGAAATTTCTTGTCTTATCATAAAATATCCTATTGACACTCGGCAATATTGAGATGTCATGCTCACTCAAATATCTCGCTGGTGGTGGCGCGTTGAATCATTAAGTTCCCTTGAAAATGGGCTGATGTGAATGGTGCTGATCCAAACGTCATATTCGTGAACGGGTGCCTTCAGTAGAAACTGGTCATCTCTTAGATGAAACGGCTTATACAATTAATGTTTTTTTTCTTTATAATACGGACGTTTTTAATGTGCACGTCTTACTATATCGTTCTCACATGTATAATTTTTGTGCCGTGTAGTGCCGGACGTAAAGAATAGCACTAGGTATCCCGTCTCTTCCCGTGGGTGTCGTAGGAGGCCACTAAGGGACTTACTAGAGAATGGGCAGCAGCGTTCTCTATGCATTTTACCACCATACTGCGATCGCCTACCTGCCTGCCAAGCGTGGCGATTATGGCAAAATCCCCCAAATTGGGGGAGGCCTATGTCCAGCAGTGGACGTATTTCGGTTGAAATGATGATGATGATGTATAATTATAACATGAATGAATTTTTGTAACATATATTCGATATAAAACGGTGTCCGTGGAGTTTCTTACCCGTTTTACTCCATAGATTCCTACTACACTTGAGAATAGGCCACTAGCTTCATCTTTCTGACTGAACGACCTCTTGACAATTCAAAAGTGCCTGTAAGTTCTTTGAGTTTGAGTTTAATTTCCATTATTGAAAGAATTTTTGGAATGGATCTGTTGCAAAGATTACTTCCAACAAACTAAATCATAAATTTACCTCCTTATAATTTAATAGTAAAGATAATTTTGATTACTATACCATATTATAGCTATTTTTCTACCTTCACTATAAATAACATAGTTACCACGATTATACAAAAGAACTGTTGCTAACGAATAACCACATGACAACCTTTATATATTACGACAAAAACACACAATCTATTATGAAACTAACACGATCTATTTTAATCCCAGACTTTTTTCCAAGTAGATTACAGTTTCTTTGTCGGGACATTAATAACCTAGATCTAGTGTCGACCTTGGACCTGGATAGGAGACATGCAGACAGACAGAAAATGTTATGAGAATAAAGCTCTTGCTACACAAAAAGCTGTATGTGTATATGTTACGGCTAATAGCCGAAGTGCGGCTACACCTAGTTTTAGCCGGCTACAACTAGGTGCAGCTGGACTAGCGCTCGCCGGCCGCTGCCGCGGCATCGCTCGCTGCGCTCGCTCGGCTCGCGCGCGTTTGGTCGCAATTCTAACCTAACCTAACCTAATCGGTCGGTAAGCAGTATGATGCAGTTCACCGGTGACATAAGTAGGATACATCTAAGTTTAACCGGCTGCACCTAGTTATAGCCGGCTAAAACTAGGTGTAGCCGCACTTCGGCTATTAGCCGTAACATATATTTAGGATGTAAGTAAGTTTTTTTTTAGCGATGGGATGGCAAATAATTATTTAAAACTTAATGTACTTATTTAATTATAATTATACGAAAATATTAGCTCTCTGCACTCCTGTTCTATATAAATTTTATTTGTGCCAAATTTTATACACGTCCGTCCGCGTAATTTTCGTACAAACGGGTAAAAATGTTTTGCTTCACGTATTTAATACATACATAGATTTATCTGATTACTCTGTAAATGATAAAATACTACTAAAAGTAATATATAGTTAAATACAGTCATTTTATCACTAAGAGGTTTGTATCACCACAATTCGGCATCATTTCTTTGCAAGTATATTTTTTTTTGCGTAGGTACTGTCATGTAGAGCGTATCACATGAGATTACTAAACTAAGTGTGGCCTACATGACACCTAGTAGATTTTGATGTTGTTCACTTTGTCCCGTCTATCAGAAAATTAAATGTCCTTGCATCCCGGAGACCAAATTAATATGATCTGTTTTCTCCCAAGTAGTATAAAAAAAATTGTTTTCGGGGTGAAAACAAATTTTCCATGTTATGCTATTTAAAATTGCCTCAAAAATGATGTGTAAATGTAAAGTCTCTTTGCTTACCTACATGACTAAAGTGTACTCATATGTGTAAAGTTTCCATCAGTACCTAATCACTACATATTATAAAAAAAAGTCCACCGTCGCGGCTCTGTCTGTTAGCAATAAACTCAAAACTATTTAAGGGATTGTCATGCAGTTTTGCATTAATAGACAGAGTGATTCATGTGGAAGGTTCAGATGCATGATTTGTTACGGTTTCGTGTAAAGTGATTAACGCGTGCGAAGCCACTGATAAAAGCTATTCAGTAATAATTTCATTAGTAATGCTTAACAGCGCAATTATAATTCCAATTAATTCTTTGATCCGAATCCTTGAACGGTAATTCCGTATCTTAGAAATAGTTCGACTAGATTTATTGGAAGTTCGTAGTAAAAGTAGGAAAGTTTTCTTGTTATGGCAGGAATATCGAACGTAGGGACGGGATAAATAGAATGTACGATTTGGTTGGTAGAAAAATAATCTGTTTGTATTAGGGTTTTCTTCAACAGCATTGATCCTCTAGCTATCTGCCAGTGGTGCGGGTTGTTCGAAAGAGATACCGCAGCCCCTGGCACACAGGCAACTGAGGGAACACGGTTGGGTTTTAGTCAGTAAAAGTCTGACACGCCCTCTTGCTCCACCCAGAGCGGGAGAAGTTGATGATTTCCTAAAAAAAAAAAAATCCTATATCTATCGTTGCGATAAATCTTTAAAAAAATTATTAAAACAAAACTAAATCCCAACTGCAAAAAAAGACACAAAGTATACACAAAGTAAACTGTACTTCGGTTTAACAGACTATATTATGAGCTGAAAGCCTAAGTTAAATACCCGAATCAAGTTAGTAGCAAGCGGAACCTATCAATTTTCTTTTGATTTATTATTAACAATTGGGCCCCGCCTACGAATGCGAATATATAACTATACCTGAACTGTAGAAATCCATCCAGCCGTCTGCAAGATACGAGGTAATAAACTAAATACGCGCGAAAAACATAACCCTTCCTTGTCAGTCGGGTAAAAAAAGTGTTTTTTGTTCAAGGTTCATTCTTTTAGGTCATCAGCCTTTTTTAACTATAAAAGCGAAAAAAAAGTGTTTACTTTTTCGCTGAGGGTCATAAAAAGATTCATTGGATGCATTTACTTAACATTTCTTTTATCCACCTCCTTGCGTTGGGTTTTCCATTTTTGTCTGCAAATAAAGTGCATATTTTGTTTCTTTTTAAACACATTTATTAGCGTCTAAAGAAGGATACAAAGAAAATTCTTATAATAAATCATTTTATTTTCCTTTAAAGCTTGGAAATAAACTATATACATCAACACTTTTCTTCACATAGTAACTCCCAAGAAAAATATAAAATGTACATCCGTACATTCTTTAGAGCATTGTTGGTCGGAGTCACCACTTAACGTGACGAAACCGAGAATCTTATTACAATTGTCTCTTATTAGAATTATTGTATTTAAATTAAGGCACTGTTTTTAAAATTTATGTTTACTATGTCTAGATTCCTTAGCGCGTGTTATCTTCGAAAATATTTAACCAATTGACATACTATAAAGGGAAAATCTTATCTCTATGATATCCTTGTGATTATGAAATATATTTTTTAGATAAGGATTTATATTTGGTGGTTTACAAAATCATCCAAAAGTAAGTAAACTTTTTGAATATCTAAAAGCTACCATATCTGCTAAAATATAAAAGATAGAAGTATGGTATCGCGGACTTTTTTCTAGAACTATTTAGGGCGGGTCAAGTTACCATAAATTATTTTCAATTATATGCAACTGTAAAGGCAGCGCATGCAAATAACTCTGTTTTAATCCGCCTGGTTAGACAAACATTGTGATAGCTCGGCTATTAAGCAAGATATAAATAAATAAATAATAAACAAATAATGTAGCTTTCAACCCGTGATTTTTTTTTAGAATTGGACCATTCGTTCCGGAGATTACCACCTACATACAAACTTACAAACAAATTTTACCTGTTTATAATATTAGTATAGATAAAGTAAATTCACACCCTACGTCGATTTGACATGTTACAGCATGTACAACTATGTAAGAATGACAGGTGTGATTTTAATAATTTAAGTTGGTAGTCAATTTGTTTCACAGTTTACTTCCCTGACTCTTCTTACGCGTCCACGGTTATCTTTCAGCGACGTTGATCGTTGTTGGCCCAGTATACAAGGTGGCAGGGACATCGACGCGCAAAGTGAAATTATGAATTCAGGACATGATAGACGATTTTTTTTAATCAGTGATAAGGAAAAAAATTTTTTTATATAAAACTGAAATACCTTCGTAGTAAAAATATATTGAAAAGCGATTTTTTTTATGACCGACAAAGAGAATCAGCATATGTAAAGGGTTCAGAATCACGAACTTATTCCTGATGTCGTTGCCATTTTTTATATACCACTAGCTGACCCGACAGACGTTGTCCTGTCTTAACTATGAATATTGAGTTCGCATTATAAAAAAAAAAATTGGGGTTGGACCACCCTTAACATTTAGGGGTATGAAAAATAGATGTTGGCCGATTCTCAGACCTACCCGATAAGCACACGAAATTTTATCAAAATCGGTCAAGCCGTTTCGGAGGAGTATGGCAACGAAAACTGTGACACGAGAATTTTATATATTAGAAGATAGCTGACCCGACAGACGTTGTCCTGTCCATACAAAATTCCCATAGAAAATGTAATTTAAGTTTTCCCGATTTTTTGGCAGTTTCCTAATGCACAAAAAAAAAAATAGATGTTGGCCGATTCTCAGACCTACCCGATAAGCACACGAAATTTTATCAAAATCGGTCAAGCCGTTTCAGAGGAGTATGGCAACGAAAACTGTGACATGAGAATTTTATATATTAGATAAGATAAGATAAGATTATACAGGGTGGCTAACCTTACCTAACACTTTTTAATACTCTTAATACCATTTTCTTTAAAAAAACATGATTTTAGTCAGAAAGACCTAACACACCTACCCTACCTACTAAATTCCAACATGTTCTAAGAAAAATTACACAAGAATCGTATGTTACATAATTTTGTTCGGAACCAGTCGTTATGCGTGTTACTCCAACATTGCGTATTCCTGCCAGCGTCTGTGCGTACAATTTACGCAGAGTTCGCGTTTACGTAATGTTCCTTATACGATGCCAATTCTTATTTTTGGAATGGATGAAACTATATTTTGATTATTATTTGTGCTGTATTGGATTTGGATAGTAAAGATATGGGTAGATTAGGTGCTTGCTCACTATTTTTAACCGACTTCAAAAAGGAGGAGGTTCTTAATTCGTCGGAACCTTTATTTTTAATTTTTTTTATGTATGTTCCCCGATTACTCGAAGATAGCTGGACCGATTTGGATTTTTTTTTTTGTTTGAAAGGGTATACTTCCCAGGTGGTCCCATGATCATCAAGTCAGGATCTGATGATGGGATCCTGGAGAAACAGAGAGAAATCTTAAAATTTTATAGGCACACGAAGCGATTTAGGTATTTTTTGGAAGGATACTTTCTCGGAGTGGTCTCATTTCAATTTGGTGAAGATCTGATGAAGAACTTTGGAGATAGGCAACGGAACTCCTCAATAAATGATAGCAAATGGACTGGGATTGCTGAAATCTCATGTCTGTCTATTGCTTACACCAGTTCATAACATAACATCACGCCGGTATTCTGTGAAGGGGTAAGCACATGTGAACCACAAAAATGTGAAAAAAAAAACTTTTTCCAAAAAAAAAACAACCGACTTCCAAAAAAAACACTACAAAGTGAAAAATAACTTTAATTTCGGAAGGCGGTGACAAAAAATTCAAATACGGCTCCAAAGACACCGACTTCCGAAATTAAAGTTATTTTTCACTTTGTAGTGTTTTTTTGGAAGTCAGTTGTTTTTTTTTTGTAGTATTTGTGTTCGTTAATTCGAATATGGATTCATCATCATCTGCCTAAACTTTTCCCCAACTATGTTGGAGTCGGCTGGTACTGATACTGGTATTTAAGCAGCTGAAAACCAGCATATAACAAGGACCGAATGCCTATCTGACCTCCAGAACCCAGTTCTTGAGGGTGGAGAAGTTGGAGGCGCGTCATAACACCAATTTTAAGTCGTTCGTGGTGCACGTTCCGACTCACCATTTGCTGACCTTCCTCAAAGAAGAGAAGGAAGTTTTGGCCGAAAAGTGTGCTGTATCGGCGTTTCCGCGGTCAGCAACGCGACACCTCGCAGCGTAACACGACGCCGTCACTTCGTGTGCAGTTATTGTTTTTATACTTAGATATGTATTGTGTTTTATAGGCCATAGTTGCCTGAAATAAAGGATAAATAAATAAATAAATACCATAACCCCCTTGTCAAGACTGGTTGCCAGACTTTCGGGCTTCTGACGATCCATAATGATTGTCAGAGATCCATGAATGACAGCCGGGACCAACCGCCTTCGTGCTTTCAGAGGGACGGAGGGTTCTCGGTTGTTAAGCTGAATACCAATTACCACGGAACAACCGCGGCAAGCGTAGCTTAACTTGATCGATCAAACTGTGCAGCTGCCACAAACCCTTCCAAATATAGATAATCTTAACTAATAACATAAGAATAAGGAAATTAAAAACAGTGGCACTCCAGGAGTGCCGACAAAAGTGAAAACTTGAACAATTACGTGTGTATTTTTTAAATCGTCAATACATGATTTCACATTGGAGCCTTGGGTCCTGATTTCTCTCAGTAAAAAATGATAAACGAGCGATCGACTTCAGCCATTAAAGGCAACAGCACAGATTTTTACGATAAAAATACAAAGGGAAAGAAAGGGATAAGTAAATTAGAATTTCCTAATGAAAGAAAGAGAATTTTCCAAAAGACATCAATGCGAGACTCATCCGTGTGCTCGTTCACCCAACCACCATTTTAAATAGACCCCTGCGGTAGCTCATAATCTGATATGACGCGAGTTTCATGGTTTTTGTTCACCCAAAAGGTACACATATATACACAGTATACATATAGCTCATGGAAAGCGTTCGGTGACGATGACGCGAGTTCCATGATTTTTGTTCACCCAAAAAGTACTCAACGCGCCAAAAGAAGTTTTCGTTTAGTTTTTCCTATCTGTCTACTTTGAATAAAAACACCGAAAAGTCCGCAAAAGAACGTTGTAATTTGAAAAGGTAGTGAAATATAATTCATATATGTTTTATACATAACATAGTTTTTATTTCGGATTTTGCGAGAATGACTAAAACAATCAATGTACAAAAATATTTAAAATCTTGATACTTGAATTTCAAAATCACAAACGTCACACGTCCGCCAACACAGCTGTCGTAATACAACCAAATGCTTTTCAAACAGTCACATTGCAAAATTATTCTTATTCCTACTATTCTAAAATGTAAATCCGCATTTGAACGACCACGAACTGAGGTCACAATGCCCGCCACCAAAACGCAGGAAGGAAAATTAAAAATATTTTTGGTCCCCACTAACGAGGCAGCCTGTTTCTAGCCTATCTGCATTTCTGTACCGACAAAATTGGATTTACCTCTCTACGTGTTTTTTTCCGAATCATCCTTTTTGTCCGTAAGCTATGACAGATTTTTTGGCACCTTTGAATTACGAGTCGGGATATTCGGTCTTTGTATTTTGTTGATTTGGGGTTTGGACACTGTTGCTTTTTAGCGCAGTTTTTAAAATAAAAATAATTGTGTGACGGTTTTTCTGGGTTTACAAATCGGTACCACCGTTAGGCGTGTTATTGTTACAGTTTTTGAGATAAAGCATTTATTTTATTAAAAGCCCATTTTTAGATACTTTTTAATTTTCAAGAAATTGTGCAGCAGTGGAGTTTAAAGGTACTTCTAAAGTGTGGATCCCTTCAGTTAAGATAGGAAACAAAAGGCTGAAGGCTTGTCATCAGTTGAGCATAATGCACAAATCACTCTGTACTGATGTTAAAATTAAAATTGTCGCAGATTATTGTCAGTAAGTAGGTAGATACTTGGATAAAAACAACGACTAACAGTTTCTGCTACATACTCCAAGACTACCGCAGAATCTTTAGCCAAATCTCCTAAGACCTAAATCCTATAAACACGACTTTAATATTCCATCTACCACACTATTAAACCATCGATTAGATTCACGCATTTATAACAGTGTTCCAATCAAGATACTCCCCCGAGCTTTTGACAATAGGGAGCGATATTTGTGGTCATGCGTTGTGGTGTGCCGGCTCACAAATCAGACTCCATTGTTATACGCGTTAACCACTATTGCGTTACCGAAATTGGGTCTAGTTGAACGCTTATGTCCCTGAAGTTTAGTGTTATTCAGAGTATTGTTGGTAACACAATGTATGACTGAAAGGCGGTGGCGTATTGTACGGTAGAGAGGCGAGAATGGGCCAAATAAGGCTTTCATTGCAGAATAATTCAATTTTAGTAACATTCAGCAACACAGGCTTACAAATCTTACAAAAGAAATAAAATGTTCTCAACCTCTGCTTTAGATACTTCCGAATGTATTTTACGAAAGGGTTTGAAACATGTTAATTCTTACAAAGGACTAATAAAGATGCAGAGCATGCTAATTATGGGTATAATTTTAGATACAACACTGAAGTTTTGGACACGATACTAAAAATAATAGAAGTATTTAACATCAAAAAAGTACATAACCGCAGCGATCTTATCTTCTATTATTGAAACGCACGGCCGCAGTCTCATGCCTAAATAATAACAACACCACCGGATATACGATCAGGTTAAACCACGTTTGCCGCGGTCGATCCGTGTATGGGTAACCATTTTTACAGACCCCACCGTGCCTCGTAAAGTCATTGGTTCCAGCTGTCATTGGTGCAACTTTAACAGTCGTTACGGGTCGCCAGAAGCCTGAAAGTCTGACAACCAGTCTTATCATACCGTATAGTGTTACTCAATAACTGGATTTTTAAGGACGTCTACGTAAAATACTGGTATTCAGCTGCATTCTTTAAAACTGGAAGCCGACCCAAAAATAGTAGAAGTAGGTAGTAGTAAAAAAATAACATATAAACATAGGCCATCGGTAGGCTCATGTCGCGTTCAAAATTTATTATCCAGGAAATAAGGTCTTTGCGTTCACTAACATATTGTCGCTCATTAAGGTTATTTTACCGTACCCCAATCACGATGCAGCTAGTTACAAAGCATCGTGTAACGTGACTGCTAATATTAAGGCCTCCCTTTAGCTCCAACAATGGCCGGCGACATACTGATTAGAAGCCCGTAGTAGAAGTAATATCATAGTACTGGATCGCAAATCAGGACCTATTGTTAGACGCGTAAACGTTATTATGTTACTGAAATGGGGTGTGCGCTTCGTTGGAGTTAGTGGTGTTCCAAGTTATGTTGTGTAGTTATGATGAATATCTTTAATTTGTGTGGATAGCAGTGAATTTATTAAACTGGATAATTAATTTAAATAAAAATAATTGTTTGTTATCCATTGTGAGAACATAGAACGACCGTTTGAACTCATATTTTTAAATTTAAGTATTAAATGAGACATCGCCAAGCGGTTGGTCGAATCATCACGTGACCAAAGGGCTGGCTAATTCTTAGCTCAAAGAATCAGCATTGCCATCCAACGTGGCAACGTTGCCAGCCTTTTGGGCAGTTTTCCCACTGACAGCGATGCGGACGAATTCTTTGATGCCCAGTGTGCTTTTCCCTTTATGTAGATAATTACTACAATAAATGCAACGCACGATTACCTCAAAAAAAAAAAGTATTAAATGATAATTTACTAGATTTCTGTAGGTACAAACACGAACACTTTGACTCGTCAATCATATTTAAAAACTAAATACGAAGACCATGTAAATTGGTGTCTGAAATGGTATTTTGAGGAAATCCTACTAATAATATAAATGTGGAAGTTTGTATGTTTGGATATTTAGATGTTTGGATGTTTGTTACTCAATCACGCAAAAATGACTGAACGGATTTGGATGAAATTTGGCACAAAGATAGTTTATATTCTAGATTAACACATAGGGTACTTTTTATTCTGGTAGTACGCTCCTGCGGGATAATTTTAGAATTCCATTTGGGCGAAGCCGTAGCAAAAGCTAGTAGTTAAATAGTGCGAAGAGATTATACCTTTAAAGCTTATGATATTACATTATAGAAGTCGGTTTAGATGTCAAGAAAGCAAATAACATCCCTATTCTAATACTCCATCTGTGATGTCAATTAAAGTTTCCCTCGACATGATTTTGCTATGTAAATAAAATACCTTTACTACGCTTTGCGAGATATTTATAAAGATAAAAGCGAAAATTAAATATAATTTAAAAAATTAAAAGGGGCTTGTGGCTCAGTAATATTAGCCGCACGGGTTGATCGATCAGGTTAAGCTACGCTTGCCGCGGTTGGTCCGTGGATGGGCGACCATCTTTACATACCACGACCCCTTCATGCCTCGGAAAGCACGTTAAACCGTTGGTCCCGGCTGTCATTTGTGGATCTTTGACAATTGTGACGGGTCGTCAGAAGCCCGAAAGTCTGACAATCAGTCTTACCAAGGGGTATCGTATTACCCAGTTACTGGGTTGTGGAGGACAGATAGGCAGTTGCTCCATGTAAAATGCTGGTATTCAGCTGCATTTGGTTAGACTGGAAGCCTACCCCAACATGGTTGGAAGAAGGCTAGGCAGATGATTAAATATAATTTAGAAAATTAAGTATCATAAAATATCCGCGGGAGACGCCCTGGGCGTCGGGAATCCCAGGCTGATTCCCGGCCACCGTAGGCGCGGGCTTGCAGACGGCGAGTAATGGGTAGCTCGCTGTCCGGTAAGGACCAAGCCTGGGTCGACGGCGCGTTGTGTTCCACGCGCGCCTCAAAGACATGTCAGCACCAAATGGGGGGGTCCGCAAGGGCCGATGCCTGCCAGGGGTGCGGGTTGTTCGAAAGAGATACCGCGGCCCCTGGCACACAGGCAACTGAGGGAACACGGGTGGGTTTTAGTCATTAAAAGTCTGACACGCCCTCCCGCTCCACCCAGAGCGGGCGAAGTTATTTGATGATTTCCCACCCAAAAAAAAAAGAAAGTATCATAAAATATTATAAAACACTACGTATCTCTGGCTGTGTGTAACTGTACAGTAATGTTTTCAGTAACATTATCTCCTATGAAATATGTAATGAAGTTCCGTACATAACATTTTTTCAAATGTAAAATAATACTTTGCATATTAATAGTATGTTCATTTTAGTGTTACTTTGTATATTGTATTATGGTAAATGTAATTATTAAAATTATTTTTAAGCGATAATGTGTCTGTGCCTTGAAGTTTTTCTCTAAAAACATTTTTCGACTACTTCTCACTTCATCATAAACCTTTGTGTAACTAACTAACATAACTACAAACAGCTTTCAACAATTCAGTTAAAAGCGTGCATCATTCTAACGAACTTTCATCAAGATAAAACGAAAAAAATGCTTTCTGTTCATAACATTCACTTTAAACTTATTATGGGCTGAAAGCAGACAGGTTAAGTAACTCATCACAGAATAAATTATGCACATATTCGCACACATTTGTGTGCAAATATGTGCAATATGTTAAGGGTTTATAAACGTTAAGTTGATACTAGGTGAATATTCATT
Organism: Antitype chi; assembly: GCA_947359405.1. Taxonomy (NCBI): domain Eukaryota; kingdom Metazoa; phylum Arthropoda; class Insecta; order Lepidoptera; family Noctuidae; genus Antitype; species Antitype chi. The sequence goes on along the minus strand of OX375817.1, from coordinate 17,323,646 downwards.
TTTCTTTCATTTCACGTTCACACCACACTGAAAAAATTACATAAATAAAAATAAAGGTTCATCTGCTCCTTTTTTTTTCATTATTTGACCATTTGGCAGGCGGATGGAAGAGGGCTGAAATGTAACACCATTGGATCGGTTCACTAATTATTTAATGTTTCACTTTTGATTAATTTTGTGTTCAGAAGTTTAACTTCGATGAACAAAAACACTGGCCAAGCGCGAGTCGGACTCGCTCAGGTAGGGTTTCGTACAAGGCAAAAAACGTTTCTTATGTGGATACCCCCTTTTATTTTTTATTTGATGTTGTTTTTATTCTTTTTTGCTATAGCGGCAACAGAAATACAAATTTTGTGAAAATCTCAACTGTCTACCTATTACTTATCATGAGATACAGCCTGCTGAGAGACAGACGAACGGAGGGACAGCGGAGCCTTAATAATAAAGTCCTGTTGATTACCGTAAAACGGAGTTACTTTGCACAGGTTTTGGCAGAGTATTGATAGATAGATAGATAAAACCTTTATTTAGTGCACACAAAAGACATACACTACACACAAAAATACAATTAAATGATGACAAATAACACGATTTTTTTTTGATATTTACTATTTTTAACACCTAAGATTAATGTTTTTTTTTTTAATTCAACAGAACAATGTGTCCTTTGGCTATCAAACTCATACCAATATAAAGCCTCACAGGCCCTCTACAATTTTATATTTAAAAAAAAATGGTGTCAAAGTTTACCCGGAAGTGGGGTTCTTTGACAATGCATTAAAATGGAACATATGTTAGAGATTTCAAATGTAAGGGTTACTTTAAACATCATTTTGATTAAATAGTTTAATACTGCATGCATTATACAGGAAATTTGAATAAAAACAATAATTTTTATATATTAATAAGTCATTTTTATTATCACTTAGGTAGGTTACACAATTATAGGCACTTAATCATCATAGGCACACTTTTAAACAGTATTTTAGCGCACTGTTAAAGTAGTTCCATAAACTGTCAAAATTACCCTTAGTACTAAAGTAGCCCAGTTTTACCGGTAACCTTCGGGTACGGAACCCTAAAAATGAAGCAACTGTTATCAGCTTTACGTAGATAGATTCACATAATTCACTCCGTTCAACAACTTCGTAGTAAGATGATGGCTTTGTAAGATTGAAAAATAAACTAACGTGAGATATAAGTGAGATTTAGACGTCTGATAGTAAGTAGAATATGATGTTATTTATTATAGCGTAGAACGTAAAACGATCTATATCGATGGTACTAAAGTTTTTATATGCGTAAGCCGTTTTTTGATTGAAGGCAAAAAATAATATATGTCGGGGCATATTTTTTTTTGCAAACCAATATTTTGCACACTTAAGATAATCTTACAGCTGCAGGCTTAGCACACAGGCAACTGAGGGAACACGGGTGGGTTTTAGTCAGTAAAAGTCTGACACGCCATTCCCACTCCACCCAGAGCGGGAGAAGTTATTTGATGATTTCCCACCCAAAAAAAAAAAAGAAAAAATAGATAATCTTACAGCTGCAGGCTTAGCACAAGAACCGTAGAGAAGCGTTTTGTCGACGGAAGAGTAGACAAAAATGACGTTTCCGTGTAGACAGTTGACAGTTTTTACCCGAGAAAGGTAGACAAGCGATTTCTATTGTACGGTAGAGTAGAAATAGGAAGCATCATGCTAAGCCTGCTGGTCGACAAAATAGGGAAGTGTTTTGCGCATTGTCAAGCTTTGTAAAGTCATGTCTATATAATTATTATTAAACGTCAAATTGGCGCAGTGTATAAATATTATTAACATTTTATTTCTTTGGTTGATCCATGTGTAGTGCAACAATTAATGTCTTCGTTGGCATACCCTGCACGCAAACGTTTTATTCAGGAACGTTCCATAAATAATGATTATCGACTGTTTAACCATACATTTTTGACGTCTTAGCATAATCAGCCTATATCTGTGAGAGGGAGCGGGCCGTTATCCACCAGTGTACGACTAAACGCCGACAGACTGAACACCAACCACACTTTACTTCGACGGGACTCTTCGCCGACTGGACACTTCGCCGACAAGACTCTTCTCCGACAAGGCTCATCCTTGCGCTATTGCTAAATAATCAAGTAACTGCTACAAATATCGCAGTAGCGCTGGCTCGGCTCACGCGCTCTTGGTCGCAATTCTAACCTAATCTATTACTTACCTGATGAGCCTTGTCGGCGAACAGTCCTGTCGGCAAAGTGTCCTGTCGGCGAAGAGTCCCGTCGAAGTAAAGTCTTGTCGGTGTTCAGTCTATCGGGATAGTGCCTGTCGGCGTTTAGTCGTACACTCGTAATCCACCACGCGCGCCCAATGCAGGTTGGTAGACGCCACCTTTTTTTGAATTTTTGATCCTAGGACATGCCGGTTTTCTTTCAGTGTTTTCCTTCGCCGTTTTGAGAGCAATGATGATGAAATAATTTAGACGAAGTAAATCGCCGGTCTGGGTTTAAACCTAATACCTACATCTTGTAAGTTGCGGTCATTACCACTGCTCAGCATATTGACGCCTTACCGTTAGTAACTTTCACCAACGTTTATAAATAAACTCCTAATTGCCTTGCAAACGATTAAGGTGTCGCACGCAAGCAATATAATTTCTATGATATAATTGCCTACCCTGATGTTATGTGAGTGAACGTGTACCTAAGGTACACGTTCCCAAATAATCCTCCTACTATGTTACTAATATTATGAATGTGGAAGATGGATGTTTAGATGTCTGGATTTATGTTACTCAACGCACGCAAAAACGGCTCAACGGATTAGGATGAAACTTGGCACACATATAGTTTATAACCCGCATAAATACATGGGATAATTTTTATCCCGGTGGTATGTTCCCGTGGGCTAATTTCCGACCTGCACGCAGGCGAAGCCAATACTGTCTCGTTTGTCTAGTAATCGCAAGCGTTACTGCTGAGCTTGAGGTTCTGGCTGCGATTCCCAGGTCGGGTAAAGTGTTTATGGGATTTTCTATCTGAAATTTCTCAGTAGCAGACCGGAGTCTGGATATGTGCCCGATTGATGGCATTGGGTTCGCCTCCTGTTACATTGGACTTAAACATAACTAGCAAAATATGTGTGTACTCTAGATACACCTCTGACGAACCCTTTGGGGAAACAAGGCGTGAAAGAAAAAAACAAGAAATAAAAATACATAATGTAATAAATGGTCATCATTATAATACAATAAACTAATACTCGTAGAACATTTTCGACCCTTATCAATACATCTTTATCTCCTCATCATCATTTCAGCCAAAAGACGTCCACTGCTGGACATAGGCCTCCCCTAGGCTCCTCCACTTCGACCGGTCTTGTGCTTCCCACATCCAGCGGATTCCCGCGGCCTTCACAAGGTCATCGGTTCACCTTGTAGGAGGCCTTCTCACTCTACGTTTTGCAGGGCTGCTTGTAATTTTTGGGGTGGTTTTGCCATAATCGCCACGCTTAACAGGCGGGTTGGCGATCCCAGTATGGTGGTAAAATGCATAAGGAATGCTGCTGCCCATTCTCTGGTAAGTCCTTTAGTCGCCTTCTACGACACCCACGGGAATAAATGGGATGGTGCTATTCATTTTACGTCTGCCTTTCTACCGCCTATCTACGCCGTTCAAATTACTCAGTCTGCCTCTCAAAGTTCTGAATTTTGCAAAAATACTAAAAGTCTAGATAACTTCACAATCCATCTTAAAATCATATCACTTTTATATTTCAACAGAAATGTTATCTACAACATTAATGGGAAAATCGCAACAAAATGTATCTGTCGTTAAAAAATTCATAAGCTCCTGAATATTCTATGAATATTGCATAGCCATTTCATGCAGCAATAAAGTTTATTTGATATGACACTTAGGTATATTGAGGTAGACATTTATTTATGCACTAGCTTTTGCTCGCGCCTTCGTTCGCGTGGAATTCGTAAGACACCACAGTAAACTAAAATTCACACATTCCTTATTTTACACGATTTATATTAGCTTCACTTGTATGTTTGTTTGTTTATTTGTATTTTTGTATGTAACCGACTCCTTTGAGCGCGCTTTTGACCCACTTTAAACGGTCAGATTTCATTGAAACTTTGTAAACTTGTTGAGGACCGATGACAATTCAATAATTAAAAAAAAAAACAATAAATAAAAATAAAAAAAACATGTTTTTGTAGTTAGCAGAACTAAAAAATTGAAAATAAATAATAGTTAAAAAAATAAAAAACACGCTTTTTAAAGCGTGTTAATTATTTTTTTGTGTTTTTTTTTTTAAATAATTTAATTCTTAAAATATTTAATAATTAAAAAGCGTGGGGTGCTTTTTGAGGTATTTTTATAATCAATTAATGTCAAGCTCGCTTTTTAATTGAATTAAATTATTTTCTCCTTTTTTAGTTTGGTTTTTAAAGCCTGTTTTTTAGTTTTTTAAACTATTAATTATTTCTGCTATGTTTTTTTTTGAGTCTGCCCTGGACTTTATTATTTTGGCTTAGCTCCTAAAGGTCATAGCGTGATGTTATAAAGCTTAAAACATTCCTCTAGGAATGGACTATCAAATGCTTGCTCAATTTTATTTAAAATCCAACTACCAGATATTAAAAAAAATCTCTATAGCTTTATTATATTAATGTAGGGACTCGCCTCGGATTCGGAGGAGTAGATAGACAGAAAGACAAATAAAACATATAAACAATTTCTTACACAATAAAAAAAATTTAGCGACCGTTCTCACCGGCAACTCTCCAGCTGGTTAGGTAAGATAAGGTTATTTTACCAAAATAATGTTTTATTTTTGGGAACATAAGTCAGTATTTAGTTCGATATGGATTTGAGTTTTTTTTTGGGAAATTATGTGAACTATAAACATGTAGTATATTATTTCATGTATCTTCAATAGTTTTCACAGTGCACTTCAAATAATGACAAATTATAGGCAAATTTTTGATAACTTGGGATACATTTTTGCAATTTAAATTTATGGTTCTTAATTTTTTTCAACTAAAATTATTTATATTACTTGCTAATGTAGCTTTCTAAAGGTGGAAGAGTATTTAAAATCGGTTGAGTATTTTTTGAGTTTCTCCATTACAAAAAAACAAATAAAAAATCGAATCTCTTTATAGTACCTACTAGTTTAGATTTAGATAAAGCTATAAAAGTCTTGACATGACGAAAATAGCAACGTGCTAAGAAATTAACATTGAGTGACAAAAGTATTCAGTAAAGAAGTTTGGTTAAGATTTTTACTGGTTTTTTTTTTCTTTAAATAGGATTATTAAGATACAAAACTATCAGCATATTTATTTATTTTTGTTAAGGTGAGCGAACTAACGAGCTCTACTTAGTTAAATGGGGATGATAGAATCTGTTAACATATTTCTTATTTCTAAAATCGAACCTCAGACTAAAATACATTATGGTAACATTGTCATCAATAATTTACAAAATACACATCATTTAAAAACATAAACTCACCACGCCTTTTTGGGGATCGGATGTAATTTCATAACCGATCCCGGTTATGGAACTACAAACACCACCTGACACTTTTTTTCATATACAGTCAACTGTGGCATCTTTACCTTTCCATGGCAACTTTACCCATGAGTATTATAAGGATCGAGGGGATCTAACTATAAATAAAATATTTAATAGTGTTAAACACATGACTCCACGTATATTATGAGAGAGGTTTATAGATTATAATAAGGCCGCGCCTAATACAATCAATTATCTAGAGTTAAGTTTTTTATTTTAGTTTTTCCAGCATCAGCTGCTCTGATATACATGAAATGGATGCTCAACTTGCACCGGTACCAGAGAAATTTACGTTTGACATGACGGTCGCAATTTCGCTTTAACCACTTAGCTTTATTTGTCCAATTGCGATAGGCTGAGCCTTATCGTATTATTCTTATTTATTCCGTATATCTCTGAAAATGAAAAGTTATTGCGCAGTATTTAGGCTCTGCACACGCTTATAGGGTTTTTGCACAATATATGCTTTGCGCACACACTATTTTTATGAGGGTTTCAGCTTCGGCGCTAAATGGCGGGAACAGATTTTTAGTAATCGAGAGAAATTTAAGTACAGTACTGTAAAGGTTTGTTGCTTATAGAATGCAACCTTTACAGTACTGTACTTAAATTTATCTCGATTACTAAAAATTGTTTCCGCCAATTAATATTGAAGCGATACAGAAGTAGAACAATCTACTATTTATAACAAATTTTTAGTAATCGCGAGATAGGTTAATACAGTACTCATTGGTAAAGTTGCTCATGAAAAGTAAAAATGCCACAGTTGACGTATTCCTGCCAGGGGTGCGTGTTGTTCGAAAGAGATACCGCGGCCCCTGGCACACAGGTAACTGAGGGAACACGGGTGGGTTTTACTCAGTAAAAAGTCTGAAACGCCCTCCTGCTCCGCCCAGAGCGGGAGAAGTTATTTGATAATTTCCCACCCAAAACAAAAAAAAATATAGTTGACGTATTTGAAATTATCTGCTGAGCAACGTAAACAGCGCAATGAATGTTGATGAACTCTCAAAATGATAGTCATTCTTACTGTTAGCGTGTTACGCAATCACGCCACTGGCCATACACAGCGAGTAATTAACTTACTTTTCTTGAATTTGAGCGTTTGACTCGAGATTTGATAAGTGATTATGGTTTAAGCATAGCCACAAACTTAAAAAAAAAAAATATTTCCAAGAAAATTTCATTATTTGTGTGTTCTAAAAAAATATTTTCAAAAACCTTGTCTCGGCAAAGGATGTTTCATAAAATTTTACTTTCGGGCATCTCTTTATGCTTTGTTACATGGAACATATAATAGTTTAGTCATTTATAAAAATGTCCATGGTACGATTGTACCTTGTTAGATGGAATGCTCAAATATATTTTTTTTATGTTTCATACAGTAATACACCAAAAATAATTGTCAAACAGAGAATTCATGATAATTTTTCGCCTGAAACTATATATTTTATCCATTGTTTAATCGAAATTCAAACAAAAAGTATTCAATAATTAAGGTTACTAAGTCAGGTTGCTTGAAAAAAAACAGTCTATTTAAAAGTAAAACAATGGTTGAATGCAACGCTATATATCAGTAATATATCTCGGTACGCGCAGGCTTTAGCTTTAATCCGCGCCGGTTTGTTTTGGGGCGTCCTACTCATAACGGTTAGCATGTTTGAGTAGCGTACTTTACTAGACAAACACGCGCGATCAGCTACCACGCGCCGTTAAATTTACCAAAAACTGAACACTTCAATTTGTAAAAGCCCTCTTAACTCATATGATCTTTCTGAATAATATCACCAATAAGGTCACTATATGTCCTCCGAGGTTGTTAGTGCTATTTCCAATCACATCGGCCTTATAAATACGTTTTGTTAGTCGCCTATCATAATAAAATATTCTACAAAATATAACAAAGATCTGGTATAGTGTGTACAGTGTAACAGTGTAGGAAAAACAGTATACTAAAATGCGCAGACCTTTTCACAAACTTACCGTTATAAACAACAACCACAGATTAACAAAATACGTAGTTCATATTCATAGTAATTTTCACCCTAAAACCAATAATGACTAGGTTAAAGCCACCACAACTGTTCGCGAAGAGTTATAGCTGCGGTGTCTGCAACTAATGGCAATTTATTGACTATAAAACTTTTACACGCCCAGGTATGTTTGACAAACTGTTATATGACTGGCTGTGTTACCACTTTTTTTATTTTATTGCTGCGTTTCTTATATTACTTATGTTTATTTGCTGTGTTTGATGATGCGTGTAAAAGAGCTTTCTGTATGATCAATGCCGTAATGCCAAGTCTTTCTGATGTTCAAATGTTGGGGTTGAAAAATTTCCTTTATATTTGGGTCGGCTCTTGACTGGCAAAAATGTTTTGAAAGTTGAGCATTCATACACCCACACACAACGTCAAAACATTTACAAATAATGTTAAGAATCAAACTGATTGTAATGGTGCTACGACGTAGCAAAATTACTACGCAGCCTACGCCAGCGTAGCAAAAAGCCTACGCGTCACATTTTCTGTTCTTGTTACTATGTTCATTAGGACTTAAGGGTTCAACAGATTGAACACCAATGAAAAGATAACTTCTGCTCTTTCAAACTCTCAGTATAGGGTTATAAAATTATGTGGTCCAAATTTATTATACACATAGACAAAAAAACCGGGCAAACGTTAATCAAATGAACACAATTAGCTAACGAAGATAGAATTGTTTTTGTGCCCATATTTTTGATGCCTCGCCGTATATTTTCACTCCCGGGATGAATTTTGTTTGTTTTAATGCCCGTAATCATTTTAATACACTTTTTATTCGTGAGGTCCACGAATAAAATTCTTTATCAAATAAAAATGTGTACTTTAATTACTTTAGAATAGAGTTCATAATGAAATCTAAACGACTTCGGGAATATTTTTAAATCTAAAAGCGTATAAATGGAGTGGAGTATTTTTAAGTCCATTGTTATTCGGAGTTTTAAAAGTGCGTGGCGATTTCTACTTGGTTTGATATAATTTTGATGGGTTGAAATAAAGTATTACTTATCCACGAAATGGTAGCATAAAATTTTTAATAATATACCAAGTCTAAACAAAAGCCAATAAATTCTCACTTTATGTTGATAAATTAACATCATAAAAATCAAAGTACAACATTACTTGCAACACATCTTTACTACCCTACTTTAATCATTCAGAAAAAGGAGAACATAACTCTATAAATGCAGTAAAGTGCAATCTACCCACTTTATCCCCAATAATAAAACCCGCTACTCACTAACGACTTTTCGCAGAAAAATCCAGTGCTCTATTCAATTCTAATTAAATCTGGCATAAACGGAAAAGTGGGTCGCCTGCGTGCGATCCGGTCATCTGCGGAATGGACTAGATTGCTCAAGTTTTTATAGAAAGCAAGCTTTTACTCACAGCTTCGCCCGGGAGGTCGAAATTAACCCACGGGATTAAAGGTACTCATTAACAGCCTATAATATTCCCACTGTTGGGTCACAGGCTTCGACTCTGTGAGAGTGAGTGGGCTGTAGTCTTACCACGCGGGCCTAATGCGTGTAGCAGTCACATCTCTTACATTTTTACACGCTTTATATTAGCTTCACTTATATGTTTGTTTGTTTGTATGTTTGTAACCGACTCCTTAAAGCGCGATTTTGACCCACTTTAAACGGTCAGATTTCATTGAAACTTTGTAAACTTATCGAGGACCGATGACAATTCAATAATTAAAAATAAAAATAGCTAAAAATAGAAAAAATAAAGGAAATAATCACGCTTTTGTAGTTAGCAGAACTAAAAAATTGAAAATAAATAATAGTTTAAAAATTACGCTTTAAAAACCAAAATAAAAAAGGAGAAAATAATTTACTTCAATTAAAAAGCATGGGGTGCTTGACATTAATTGATTATAAAAATATCTCAAAAAGCACCCCACGCTTTTTAATTGAATTTAATTATTATCTCCTTTTTTAGTTTGGTTTTTAAAGCGTGTTTTTTAGTTTTCTAAACTATTTTTTTTGTTTTTAGTTCTGTTGTTGTGATCGAAGGTACTACCGAGATAAAACTTATCTTATGTCCTAACCCAGGTCATAGTCTACTTTTGTGGATTCAGCCGTAAATGCCTGCATAAGAAGTAACAGACAGAGTATTTTCGCATATATAATATTAATATTATATAGCAAGGATGCCGTCACCAACCAGGAGTTGACGCGCTAAGAATTTACCGCTTTAATTAATTATTTCTTGTTCTATATATCTGGGTCAAGTGTGATATTTTGTGGGTACTAAAGCCGTTGCAAATCACAAGTCGATCATGACTTTTATAGCGTGGGGATAAGGCCTAAATTGTAATGATTAGCGTTCTTGTGAAATGCAAGCATTGCGTGAGAGGCAGCAAGTTTTCCGGGTGGATATTTTATAGTTGGATTTAATTGGTTCGTGCCTATGTATGCTATGGATTAGAATAATAACATATCAATTACGCGAAGAAATATCCTGGTTTAACAAAATTTAATAATCAAGTACAATCTACAAGAATTTTCAGTCTTTAACAAAGCGTAAATAAATTTCAAAGACATCAAAGCTTAGCGAAGTGTACAGGAATTATCACGCAGTATCTATGAACACAAAGTGATTTAGTTGTAAAGCCTCTGAATCCATGTATTTTGAAACACAACAAGGTTCAAACGAAACTGGTTTTTAATATTAACTGAATCGTTGACCTATTAAATGATAAACTTTTAACAATTTCAATTTACTAAAATATAATTGTTCTGTGAACTGCAAAATTGTTAGTATATTTTTTGAAGTTCATTATTTTCATCAAACTATTTGGCAAATGTTTGTTTTCAAGGTTTTCTTTTTGATTAAACTGTTGGCCAAACGTTTTGGACGGATTTTCTTAAAAGTACCAACTATTTGGGGCTTGTAAATAGGAGCCAGTTTTGTGGAACACATGAGAAAGTTTGGTCGTATCTCAGTGATGCTAAAATAAGCCACCGAGATACCAATGGGCCAAGTTACTAGCGGTTATTCATACTGCATAGTGTTCGGGACCTAGGCGCTCAGGCATCCGATTTTATACTGGATGTCCGGTAATTAATGGATACCTTTGAAATGGTTCATGGTAGAACTAATAGCCATTCAGAAAAAAAAAATCTGTAAAGAAAAATAAAACAAAAAAAAAACCGACTTCCGAAAAACACTACAAAGTGAAAAATAACTTTAATTTCGGAAGGCGGTGACAAAAAATTCAAATATATATCCAAAGACACCGACTTCACTTTGAAGTGTGTTTTCTGAAGTCGGTTGTTTTTTTTTTTACTCTTTTTTACAGATTTTTTTTTCTGAATGGTCATTAGTTCTACCGTGAACCATTTCAAGGTTATCCATGAAATACCGGACACCCTGTATATCAAAGTTTATACAGCGACAATCTCATGCTATGAAACTGCTTTCATAGCATAAAATCTTCGCTGCATAGTAAAAAAAATATTACCTATTTAACTGCTTAAGTAATTAATATCTTTGATGGAGAGATAAGCAAAGATTACACCACACATCCCCTGGGCTTTCGCGCCACTAGACACTCTGATTGGCCATATTTTTCACCCAGGTAGGATATTTTTGCAGTCAAGCAAAGGCACAAAAGATAGTGACAGTGACAGATTGAGGATGAATCTCATTCACACTGTTTCAGCTGTGACAATATTTTACTTGTGTATTATTAATATACACGTAAGTGTCTTCCACGTATTTCACAGGTGTTTTGCACATAAGGTTATTTACTTAACTTAATTAATCTAATAATACAACATGAGGTGTCGAAGCGTAGAATTTACCTTCAAGATGTTTCACATAGTTTAATATCCTGAGAATAATGTGGCAGGTCCTGGGAGATGAGACGTTTTGCTCATAACATGTGTGGTCACTAACTTAAATCAAACTGGCAATCTTTTTCCGTACAAGGAGGTAAGGTTAGGATTAATTTGGATTCCGTACCTCAAAAGGAAAAAAAAGAAGATCCCTTATAAGATCACTCTCTTGTCCGTCTGTCCGTGTGTCACCACCGCTTTTCTCAAGAACGGGTGGACCTAGCAAGTTGAAATTTATACCAAATACTGAGGTCTATAGTCCCTATTGGGTGTATAAAAATCAAGGTCCTGAGTCAACACGATAAAAAGATAGTGCCAAATTTAGGCCAGATTGATTTAGTAATGGTTCTCTCGAGTTCTATTATGAAAGGCATGTTAATTTTATTCAGAACGAGACCTTTGATAATGTTACCGATTTTGCTGGTGAAGTATAACAAAAGTAACTTATAAAATCAATAAAATATGAATACTTTCCGTATCGGTATGCTATAGAATTAACTATCTCTCGGTACCCCGAGCCTTCTTGGAATGCGACCCTTTCCCTCACTAAGGCGCACACCTCCAGCATTCTTCAATTTGCGACGTGACAACATGTACTTCCGATCAAGTTGCCGATGTTAACTATGAACTTTGAAAGGGGTGAATATAAAAAGGTAGGGCAGGAATTTTATGTTTGATCCGGGAATATATTAGTTACTATGGGTTGGTAGGCAAGCTATCTGAAGCCGGCTTATGAAAGGCGTGTTGCTAAGAGGTCGCTTTTTTATGTTAGTCTTATCATAATAATATAATCGGATTAACACAGTTTATATGGTTTGGTAATGGTGAGAGGATGAATAAAGGGCGGCTAACAAAATGTATTAACATGGCAGATGGTGAAGTTCTCCCGAAAAGCCAGGTACGTAGTACTCGTAACCAGCGTGCGTAAATGACCAGATGCCTGAACGTAAACGAGGCAAAATGTAAGGGTCGTAGCGATCGGTAGCGGCGATCTCTCGCGTCCGGCCCTGGTCCAGGCCATGGTACGGAGCGAGAGTGCATAGGTATCCGTCACCTCCTTCTGAGAAGCAGTAATGCTCACGAAGAGGGAGGCGGCGCACGTGAGGGTGAGGCAGTATATGCGCCCTCACGGCCCTATAGCGTTGCGACGTCGGGAATCCCAGGCTGATTCCCGGCTACCATAGGCGCGGGCTTGCAGACGGCGAGTAATGGGTAGCTTGTTGTCCGTTAAGGACCGAGCCCGGGTCGACGGCGACGGCGCGTTGTGTTCCACGCACGCCTCAAAGAGTTGTCAGCATCAACCGATGAGGTCCACAAGGGCTGATGCGTGCCAGGGGTGCAGGTTGTTCGACAGAGATACCATGGCCCTTGGCACACAGGCAACTGAGGGTACACGGGTGGGTTTTAGTCAGTAAAAGTCTGACACGCCCTCCTCCTCCACCCAGAGCGGGAGAAGTTATTTGGTGATTTCCCAACCAAAAAAAAGGGTCGTTGCAGGTGGCGTCCTGTAGTTTCTGCGTGGGACAAAGCCGTGAGCTTATGTATGTATAGTGTAGTGTGTTCACTAAGCCGGCATGTCCTAGAACCAATAATTTGAATACATGTGACATTACCAACCCGTACTAGACCTAGTAGATTATGGCCCATTCTCTCTCATAAAGAGGAGGCCTGTTGTGCCAGCAACGCAGTGGTAATATTAGGTCTTTACCTATGAAATTGCCGTTTTGCAGTACTGGCCATTTCAAATCAAAATAATTTTTGTTTGGGTAAGAATTCTAATTTCAAATTAATTTTATTTAAAAAACATGGATTTTTTTTTTCCAAAAGTAGTCATTTGTTTATTGATTAGTGTTACATTTTCATCGCATTTCAATCTTTTTCGTCATCATGGATACGTTAAAAATTCGAGTAATTATGGAATATGAGTACCGTCGTGGCAGCAACGCGGCACAAGCGGCACGCAACATCAACGACGTTTACGGAGCTAACACTACAAACCAACGCACCACCTGTTATTGGTTGGCTCGCTTCCGTTCTGGAAATTTCGACCTGAAAAATGAACCTCGCGGTCGTCCGAAGACTTTGGTCGACAATGACGAATTAAAGGCGATTGTGGAAGCTGATGATACACAATCTACGGCTGAATTAGCAGCAGCTTTCGACGTTAGCGTCAAAACAATATTGGTCCATTTGCGTCAAATTGGCAAGGTAAAAAAGCTTGACAAATGGGTGCCCCACGAACTCAATGATCGTCAGCGCGAAGTACGCGTCGAGACGTGCCTTGCACTGCTCAACAGACACACAAATGAAGGAATTTTGAACCGCATTGTTACCTGCGATGAAAAATGGATTCTGTTTGATAACCGCAAGCGCTCAGCAAGTTGGTTGGATCCTGGTTCAGCACCTAAACAATGCCCTAAACGAAAACTTACCCCTAGAAAAGTGATGGTCACTGTTTGGTGGTCTAGCGCCGGTGTGATTCATCACAGCTTCTTACCAAACGGGGTGAGCATTACTGCAGATGTGTACTGTGAAGAACTGAACACAATGATGGAGAAGCTGGCACATCTCCAACCAGCATTGGTCAATCGCTCGTCTCCGCTGCTCCTGCACGACAACGCGCGACCTCATACTGCACAGCAGACGGTCTCCAAGTTGCAAGAACTGGGGTTGGAAGCTCTCCGTCATCCGCCCTACTCACCAGACCTTGCGCCTACAGACTACTACTTTTTCCAGAATTTGGATAACTTCTTGGCGGGAAAAAAATTCAATACCCGAGAGGCAGTACAAAATGCCTTTGAAGAATTTGTTGCCTCCCGTCCAGCTGATTTCTTTAAGAAGGGCATCAATAAACTGCCACTGCGATGGCAAAGATGCATTGATTGCATGGGTGATTACTTCGATTAATACAAATAAAAAATACATGAAAAAAAATCGTTTAAATTTTTTCATACAAAACGGCAATTTCATAGGTAAAGACCTATTATTATACGCTGATTAAGTTGTATGCTTATGCTATACATAACATACATAATCAGTCTTTTAACGATCCCACTGATGGGACACTGGCCTGATCTCTGTGAGAGGGACTTACCCTCCCTCTCACAGAGAGGAGGTCAGTGTGCATAAGGGCACGTAGCATAAGTGCTATACCCTAAAATAAACTTTATGAATAATGGGCCAAAACCTCAACAAAATCTAAATAAAACAAACTTATAACTTAGCTAAAATACTTTGTAACAATGAGGGTGTTCTGAAATGACGTTCAATATGTGGCAGCACTGAGACGTCAGGTCCGGTCACCTGTCAAAAGTGTCAAAGCGCCTACAGACTGAATGGTGAACGATAGAATGAAACGAATGACATCAAATATTTTAAGTTCATTGCCAAACTGGTGACCTCTTGTCACAGTGGCGCCAACTGGTGTCTTGAATATTCATGAATACCCTCATTGCATTCACATTCCCGCTGCTCGCTCCCAACTCGCACCAAGTAATAACCATATTTTGAACATGCCGCAGTGCATCTGCTTGAGCTCATCTAACTTATTATATCCCGCTGTTGGCTACTGCTTGCATCGTAAATTACGTCAATAAAGAGCTTCTACATATCGTTACGGGAACACATCATTGTGTCTAATGAAATGTCTAACTTACACTTTTTACGAGCAAAGAGGGTTTTTGCTTAGAAGAAACTAGTCGGAGATTTATTAGACAGAGTGACATTATACTAATGACAAATTAAAAACTAGAACTGGAAAAATGCGGGTAAATTATAGGTTAGGTGGTTGCACATTATTGAGTCTATCAAATTAACTGTCTAACTTTCGCTTCTATTTATGAGCTAAGAGTATTTTTTGCTTGGAGAAAACTGCTTGTGGGTTGGTTTAAAAAAATAAAGAATAAAATTGAAACAAGCATTTATTGAGAAAGAAAGAAACATTTATTAGGCACAACACTCTAATTTATAAAAAAAAAACAGTGGCACTCCAGGCGCGCCGACTTAAGTAAAAACTAGAACAATTACATACGTGTGTATTTTTTTAACAGTGTCGCGAGTTCAATTGTTTTTTCCCATCTCAAAAAATGCCCAACGCGCCTAAAGAAGTTTTCACTTGAAAAAAACAGTCGGAAAGTTTGACTTACATTACAAAACTTGCACCTGTCATCGACTTGTTTGTCTGTATGTATACCCTATTCTGTATGAAAAGACATGAGAATTACGGCTGCTTGCATGTCTGTTAATACTGACAAAATAATTATTTTACCAAACTACTCGTTTTCCTCCTATCATTTTCTATGTAACCATCATAAAACCCCATCATAGACCAGGCTGGCTAAATTTCTTTAGTCGGATTTATGCTACCGTTTGAATAGGATAAAAATAAACCTCACCAAGAAATCTGTTAAATGTCATCTATTTGGGCAAAAATTATGACATAAAACGTCGAAATAAAAATATTTTACTCAAAATCAAATAAACGGAGGAGGAAAATTCAACACTGGAGCGACTGTGGTGAGGAAATCGGTCATTAGTCCCCTACACTTCAGGTAAAGGAAAAATAAATAGCGATACCAATTTCAATATTTTACGTGATTTGGTGCTTGAGAAAATCAAGCACGTAACAAACATACAAAACTGATTATATGGAATCAGCGTTCCGTACTTACAATCTTTGTACAAGTTACAAAGATTGAAATCCTTATTTTGCGGAACCCACATTTGTGTGTAGTAAAATGAAACTGCATTTTAGGTATTAAAGTTGTGACGATTTTTGTGATTGATATATTGGAAAACACTATTTTACAGTAGGAATGAAAACTAATGGCGAAGGTATGTAACGCACTTACAAGGGCAGTTCAAGGCCTTTAATTTTGACAGCTCAACAACATACCAACAACCACATAATGGATGAAATTCCTTTAAGGTGAATCTAGTCGACATGTTTTCCATGCAAACTTCAGGGGTGTATTACTCCACTGTTCGACAATGTACATCAAAAATTAAACATGTTATGATTTTGTTTCATTATTAATATTATCTGTGCAGAAACAGAATACTAAAATAAAGAGCCATTAAAAAGTTAGGAGCCAACAAAGATCAGTTTTTCTTGCTAATTTAACCTAACTTTAGGCGTGTTTAAGTAATAAAAGAAGTGTAAAATCTCTAAAACCAAGTCAGTACCGACAAAGCTCAAATATCGAAAAATTCAATAAACTTATTGGTAATTGATTTACGCCGTGAAATTTTCATAAAAACCCGATCTTCCGAAGGACTGTTCTTAATTTTTTACGCGCCTGTTTTACTATAAATGATCCTGCATCTCACTCAATAACGTTGTGCGTGTAGACTAGCATCTAACTGCCCATCACTGATACTACCTCTGTTGGACACGATGCCTGGTGAGACAGTGTGCTTTTTAGCCAGGCCTACCAGTGAGTTCGAGCCCGCGACTAGATGGGGAATCTAGTCGCGGGCTTAACACACTTTCTAACAGAATCTGAAGGATTTCTTCGGATTCTCTTAGAAAGTGTGTTACGTAATTGCATTCTCCTAACAAAAAAAAAAATACAACTAGTCGCAACAACAGCCACACGTCATCAATTCACCCTGAAATAGGCACTCAAACTTACTTCGCCCTAACCAATCAAACTGAAAACTCATCTATATTCTGGCCTTTCAACAAACCAACCTATATTTCGAAGCATAGTGCCGCAAATACACTAAATCAGGACAAAAGACGTCTCCAGAACAATGTCCAGAAATTAAAGTCCCTTGAAACATATTAATTTCTCAACTTGTGCAATGGAGGGCAATTAAAACTTGAGACGGAGAACGTAGGAAGTTGAAATTATTAATTCTTTTCCATTTAATTTCATCTTCGGCTGAGCTATGAAGTGGGATGTACGTAGGGTGGCAGTTGTAATTATTGGTTTGAAGTAGGATAGAGGTTATTGCTTTGAAGTTGCTTCTGTGGTTTATTTTTTAATTTTATATTAAACCGGTTGAATTGAGATATAAATACATAGCGTGATATAGATTACCTTTTGAAAGAGTTTTTAATAATCCTATTCAATTTTACAAAAACATTGTGGCAACTAGGAAGATGCCTTTGGTGTGGAGTGAGGTGAAGCATGGCATCATTGACCTATGTTTCCAATGCTGGGACACAGGCCTTCTCTCTGTGAGAGGGAGTGGGCCATAATACACTCCACGCGCCCAATAAAAAAACAAAATATTTTATTTTACATAAACCTGTATGGGCACTTATGAAACATCAGAAGCTAGGTGCACGATTCCAATTTGTCGCTTCCTATGGAGAAGACCCGGCAAGAAACTTCACTGTTACTCTTTTAAAAATAATTGGCTTTTAGTGCTAATTAGCGGATGCCGCAAGTCTTCGAATATTTGTTTCCCTTCACCGTTTTGAGAGCAGTTGTTATGAAATTAAATACACAAAATAAAGTGACTGTCTGGGTTCGAACTCACGAGCAACAACAACAACTTGCAAGTCCGGGCCAATGCCACTTGGCCACCACTGCTCATTATGAAGGCAATAAAGCCTTTACAAATAAAAAGTAATTACAAACACTTTTAGCACCGAATGTTACATTATCTATATCAATAAAAAGAAAAGTCCTGACTGACTGACTGGCTCATCAACGCCTAGCCCAAACCCTTGGACCTAGAAAGCTGAAATTTTGCACAGAGGTTCCTTTTATAATGTAGACAAGAAATAAGGAAGGATTTTTCGAAATTCAACCCTTAAGGGAGCTAAATAGGAGATGAAAGTTCCGCGCGGGTGAAGCCGCTGGCAAAAGGTAGTTTTAAATATTTTTCAATCATTCATCATCATTGCAAGTACAAAAAAATCGCCGATTCAATTCATTTTGTAAATTGTTCTATAATCTTCTTTTGAATGTTATAAAATGATAAAGATAAGAATGTAAGTCAATCAATTTGACATTGAGACATTTGAGCTCCAATACCTTGTGTTAGTAGACTCAGTAAATAATTTTCTTTTGATTTGTCATTTGATTACAAAGAACTAATATTTTGCAATTGTATTAAGAAAAAGTCAAACATGTCTGTGATGCTGACCTGTAAGCTATATTTATTATACAGGGTGGTAGGTGGCAGAGAGAAATGCAGGGCGCGCAAACTGTAAATCAAAAATACGCTCGTGATACAGTTTTATACTAGTACGAAGGGATAGGGCGAATCCGTCCGAAGACAACCAAGCTATCTTTGCAATCTACCATCTCACATTCTCCAACTGTTGTCTAAATTTTCATGTCAAAATAATTATATACGATTTTTGTCTATTTTATGATTATTATTAAGTTAGTCTGTATGGTTGTCTCTTATTCATGAATAAAGATTATTGTATTGAATTGTATTAATCATGAATTCAGCACATAATTTCTAAACACCCTAGCGTACAAATATTTTGTTAGTTAGCAAAAAAAAGTCAGCTGTTTCATAAAAAAGTGCAATACCAACGCAGTCAATATGGAACAGTTAATTGTTTTTTTTTTTTTAAACCAACAAAAACTTTTAACACAGGGGAGTCCATAATCATGCACTGAATCAAAGGTTGTGCATCGATGTCTGCCGTTCTGTAGGTATACTTTCTATTGATCTGATAAAAGTTGACAAACAGGCCAACAATCGACCAAACCTTTAAATTCTGTGCTAAATATTTATTCTCAAGCTGATTCATTATTTCCACCGAAAGACGTCAACTGCTGGACATAGGCCACGCACCGCTACTTTGACTAGTTCTGTGCTTCTTGCATCCAGCAGATTCCTGCTGCAAGTTGACTATAAACCCTTAAAAGAAAAACTATGTAACGAGGGATCCATTCTAAATATAATACCTACTTACCTACAAACTAAATATTTAAAACCACCAATGCCAGCAAAGTACGAATCCCGATCACGCTTGATAGATTGTATAAAGAAAATTCTTTTAATATTATTTATTCACTCGATCAATAGCTATTTGCATTCAGAAATCTGCCTTCCACTGCTTACCTCTTATGTATTCACATAGCATATAACCTTTATGCCATCTGTCTGAAATCTCTTTGACCTAGGGTTCAATGTCGGTCATTTAGGCCTTGTAGAATGTCCTGGTCAGTGAAACGACTTCTGAATTTCAGTCTAGGGTTATTGAATATTGTTACAACGTTTTTATGTTAAAACAACGGATGTTTGGGCAATAAAGTTTTGCAGACTCTTTATTCGAGAGTTACTTTATAAAATTACATAATAAAAACATTTTAAGGTTAACTGCTGAACAAGGGACTTTTTGTAATAAAACTTTGGTATTATCATCACGCTTGGTAAGGCTATTGGCACTAAGCATAAAATTATGTATGAAGTGTTGCCAATTCGCAAACGAACATTATTTTAAATTCTTTTTACAACACTCTATTTCATAAATAAAATGCCCTGTTTAAGTACTGGTAGGTATCACTGATGCGTTTGTCTGTTGAAAAGTTGATTATTTTTTTTGCATAATTTCATAGATTTGTTGACCATGACTAGTCACAAAAACAAGTTGGTAAGTTAGTTCTTTGCTATAAATCAGGCGTCAACTTTCCTAAAAGTTAGTGGTAATTCAATTAGACCATAATTTACAGATGCTTTTGTAGTCTAGACTAGCCAAAAACTGCTCGATCCAAAAGTTATGAGCAAAAATATTCATGATGACATTTGTAATAAGTATTTTTTCCATTTTGCATAATTATTTTAATTACTTAAAAACTGGATTTTGTAGAGACAAACAGAAAAACTTAACTTAATTATAATCACTCAAGATGACCATCAACTTTCATCGTCACCATCTCAACATGAAATCCCGGACTTCTGTATGTAGGTATACAGATTAGTCGGAACATCGAAATGGAAACTATAACTATGAATTCAGTACGTTTCAAGATTTCTTGCGTAAAAGTTTCCCGTCGTTTATTTAAAAAAATCTGCTGTTTAAAATGAATGCTTTAACTTTGACTGACTTTAAATACAGAGCGTTTTTTGACACTTCAATGTCAAATACTTACTGGTGAAAATACCAGATTTTCATGACAGACGCTATAATATTGACGGACCCACTTTCCCATAGAACCAAAGAAAGAAAGAAAGAAAAAGTATTTATTAGACTCCCACAGGAATATCACAAACATAACTACACAATATGCTTTACAAAAAATTTAAATTTAAAATATTATACACCACCACCACCATTATACATTTTGAAACAAATATTCTAAATATATAATTTACTTATCAATTTGCCAACTGTACAACCCTTTACCACCTAAAATTATAACCACCATTTGATCGTTGTATCAGATTAAGGACAGATTAGTAAACGTCGCGTTTCTGATGAAGATGCATTGCAAGAGATCGACAGGTGGCTACTGAGCTACATGATTGATGCAACCATTCGCCGTGTTTGCGACAATCGGATGTCGTAGATCAAGTCACCAGGAGATGTGTCAACTAATGTATTGACAGGATGTGTCTGTGTGTTCAGGAAATGGTTGACTATTTGTATAGTCTACGAGATGTTTTAGACTGTCTATTTACTAGTTCTCTTCCGGTTCCTAATATGAAGTATTAATGCCATCATGATTCCAACCTATAAAAGGGATTTTTTTTTTTTGGATGGGAAATCGTCAAATAACTTCTCCCGCTCTGGGTGGAGCGGGAGGGCGTGTCAGACTTTTACTGACTAAAACCTACCCGTGTTCCCTCAGTTGCCTGTGTGCCAGGGGCCGCGGTATCTCTTTCGAACAACCCACACCCCTGGCAGGCATCGGTCCTTGCGGACCCCACCTATTGGTGCTGACATCTCTTTGAGGCGCGCGTGGAACACAACGCGCCGTCGGCGTCGACCCGGGCTTGGTCCTTACCGGACAGCAAGCTACCCATTACTCGCCGTCCACAAGCCCGCGCCTACGGTGGCCGGGAATCAGCCTGGGATTCCCGACGCCCAGGGCTATTGGTGCTATCGGTTATGTATAACTCCATCTCTTTCGCACAGGAATTGTGATTACACTAAAACGTCATAATACGGCACTGCCGGTTTTAGAGAGTTTTGTATTGTCATGGTTTTATTTTTTTTGGTCCAACACCGTAAAATGTTACACAGTTGACTTTATCATAACGTTACTTTTATATGTTGCGTCGTTCATAGTTTTAAATTAACACATAGTAAATTTTTCTACTATTTTTCATACTTAAATGCTGTTCTTATCACACTCTTCAGTACGAAAAAAATGTATAGTTTGAACATCCAGCTCATCTTGAATTGAGCTTTCAGGAAATCTATTGATGACATTGCTTATGAAATGCATCTTTAGACCAAAATATTAATCACTTTTACTTTACCAGAAAACGGACTCTCATAGCAGCTATATCTTTTACAAAATGCAAGAGAAACAAAATTAAATATAGCGATAAGAAGCTTAAAACGATTATAACGGAAAGTAAACAATGCAGAAATTATTTACTTAATTTTGTGTGTGGATCGAAGCTTAAAATCAATGATTATATATGGCACTTCTATTACATCGGAAGAATTATTGATCTGTGTCCCATGGCATTGCAAACAAGCCATTGGTTTGTATCAATTACGGATTACCCTGCTGTGATACTAACTTTATAGATCTGATCTCAGGTTAGTTCATGTGTTCCAATTAGGGATTGATTTAGAGACTCAATTCAAATGCATCGTATGTAGCAAACGCTAAAGTTTTGATGCTCTGTTAACTATGATTTTACATTGGTTAAGTAATACATTTAATGTTGAAAGATGAATCGTTATCTGCATCATCTGCGTTGCCTTTGCCCAACTATGTTGAAGTTGGGTTCCAGTATAACCGAATGCAGCTGATCTTTGGATGTATTGATGTTTGTTACTCAATCACTCAAAAACGCTTTAACGGATTTGTATCAATATCCAGCATTGCATATTTATGTTTTTTTTATAGGGCATCTCGCAGTTGGCCTTGAGAGGCCGTGACTGCTCAACCGGGCTTTCCTGGGGCTGCCATTAAGAAGTTAATCTTAACGCCTCCAGCCAGGGCTTACAAACTAAATTTTATATACTAAGCGACTGCACGCTGAGGGCACCCCCTGTGGGGTACGGGCCTCGGCTCAGGGTGTCACTGATAGGGGGACAACTATCATTGGGGACAGGCTGGATCAAAATATTGGCATTATTATTGATCGGGGAATTTAAAGCTACTGGCTCAGCTGCGGCGCGGGCTGGCGCTTCAACGAGCAAGGGTCGGTTAAACGTATAATTATGTAAGCTATTACGCCCTTTATACCAGGAGGCTCTTATTTTGGTATTATGTTTATTTTTTATTTTTGTGCTCGAGTTAAGTTTTCATTTTATTTGTTGGCATATTGGCATGGCTGGCTGATACATGTATGACTAATTATTTAATTTAAGTTCTGTGTCTCGTAATGTTTATATTACTTTGTCTATGTATGTATAGAATCAAGTCTATCCGACTAAAAAGACAGCTGTGCTGCTGGGGAGTTTGTTGCGCCACTTCTTCTTCCCAGCTAAAGCACTAGGAAGTGGTGTAGGATGGGCGTTTTTGAGGGGACTGTCTTATGTATTTTGACGTTCGAAAAGTGCTGATTCTCAGCCGAATTTGAATAAATTACTTTTGATTTGATTTGTGTGAGATTTGACACACGGGTGGTTTAATACATAGGATACTTAGTTTCGCCAGGATAAACACATAGGATACTTTTTATCCCGGGAGTGCTTTCCCGTGGGGTAATTTCCGACCACTACGCGGGCGGAGCCACCAGTAAAGGCTAGTAAAATATAATCCTATTAACAAAACTCTAAAAACCACTTCAGTGCTCCTTCAAGAGCTAACCTACCTACGTCACAGCCACTCAATACATTACATTCAGTAATTTGCCATTAGCTAGCCTGACTACGAGCGTTATATTGAAACCGCAATGCACTGGGAATATAAAGGAGCCATTTCTACGGTAATGTCCAATTGTGGAGGTGAGTCAGGTATCCTTCGATCCCGCTGGAATACTTACAACATCGTCTGTACTGTGTTATTTGTGTTTCGTTTTATTTTAATACGTGGATCACTACTAGTCGTGTGGGGAGAATTGTGGAGCTGTCGAGGTGGCATTATGTGATACGGGAATGTTTGAAGAGGAGCTCGTAGCCCCAATTATCGCCACACGGATTAATGGATTAGTTTAAGCTAGGCTTGCCGAGAACAGTCCGTTGATGGGTAACCATCTTTTTCATGCCGAGACCCCTTTTTACTCGACTGAGCCAGAAGGAGCGTTATATTTTTCGAGTGTATGTATATTTCGTTGGCACGCTCTGTAGCTTAAACGGCTTGATCGATTTCAACTTGAGAGGTGCCGTTAGATTCGTCCTAATTGTAAGAGTGACACCGGTTACCTATATCAAAATTGAAAAAAAAATGCCTGATTTTTAGCGCCATCTTAAGTCTTCAAAAAAAATTTTTTTTTCAGAACCTATTGAGTGGGGTATCAAAATAAAGGGTTTCGTAAATAAGTTTCATTAACGTCAAAAATCGGGTTTTTTGATTTTGTAAATTATTATTTTGCCTCTGTACAAAGCACAAATGTGTAAAGCTGTGACAATCGTTATGGTGCGGGTTGTTGGAAAGAGATACCGTGGCCCCTGTCAGACAGGCAACTGAAGGAACACGGGTGGGTTTTAGTCAGTAAAGTCTGACACGTCCTCCTGCTCCACCCAGAGCGAGAAAAGTTAGTTGATGATTTCCCACCCAAAAAAAAAACAGCTGTATCCCATTATATTGGAAACCGACGCCAACTTAGTTGGAAAAAGGCTAAGCAGATGATGAAGACGAAGACGAATCATCTACCACCATGGTAATCCAAACCATTTCATCTTTATGCGTTACAGTACAAACAAAGCTATTCAATGTTTGTTTAATAGTAAAGATGGTAAACAACTGTTTAATTTCGAAGATAATCGGTCTACAAACAAACCGAAACAACGGTTTATTAAGAAACCAAACCAATTAGAAAACTTAATTAATTGGTGTACATTTGGTACCACAAAACTGAGGTTTAGATAGATTAAAGACCAAACTAAAATAGGTACACTTACTGTATACAAAAACAAAATCCTATGCTAACCTACCCGTATATACCTACGATTGTCGACCAAATAATTGAGTTACCACTTTTGACAACAATACTAAAAGTCCACTAAAGTTGAAACTCTATCTATCTGGCGCTAATGGCTGCAACGCAGTTTTTTAAACTAATGTAGCTGTTAACGAAAACTAAAAATTTGTTAAAATATTTCATTTTCCTATAAATATTAGAAAAAAAGACGTAGTCCTTTATGAAATGCATAATAAGTCTATAATGAAGACACTGCAGGGATACAGGACTCCTCACTTCTAGAGCAAGTGGGCTGTGATGCACTACGCGGGCCCAGTGCGGGTTGGTAGATGTCACATGACTTCGACGTTTTGGTTCTAGGACATGTCGGTTTCCTGACGATATTTTTCTTCGCCGTTTTGAGAGCAGTGGTGGTGAAATTAATTACAAAAAGTAAAGTAAACCTGGGCTCCAACCCACGGCTTACAATTTGTAAGTCAGGGGTCTTGGTAGGGACCACTGGGCCAGTAGAGCTCCGCTAAGCCACCGCTTCTCAGACACATTGCTATTATGACGTGCAAGTGATATTAACCTTAGGGTGGTAAAGCAATTACGAAGTCGACAATACATGAAACATTTGTATAGATATCATCTTTGTTTCGAAATAACTTGGCTGAAGTAGCATGAAAGAGGCGATGACCCTGCACACATTCGTTTGGTAAACATGCACTTGTTTTTATAGAATTAAATAGTATTAATTCAGACAGAGTACATAGGGTTACTAACAAATTTACTACCTATTTAATAAACTATAATTATACAATTCAAATTCTGAGTAGAGCTGTATCTACCTCCGAACTAACAGGAAAAGCAACCGATCAGCGAACACACTAAGAATACTGTTGGTGATGCCGTTGACCCACGTCACCTATCTAAAATTATATTTGAAAGAGGTAAGATTTTAGAGTTTGCATGTTTGTTTTTTAAGCTTTAACGCTAAAAGGGCTGCACGGATTTAGATGAAATTTGGCATATGGGTAGAACATGACCTAGATTAGGACATATTATACTTTTAATCCCGATATTCAGATGGGATCGATACTTATGCGGGTGGAATCACGGATCGTAGCTATCACATAGTAATTGCGACAAAACTGTCAATATTATTTTCCGCAATCATCCCTGACTCACTACATCGATACAGCAACTGCAGCAGCACTCTTAGTGTATAGGTTTTACATGTTTTATTTGGATAGTTTAAAACATAACATCAGGCCTGTTTCCCTGAAGGTGTAGGCAGAGGTGTAGTAGACCCACATTTTACCAGTTATATTTAAGTCTCATGTAATAGGGGCAAGCCAAGCACAAATCCAGACTCCGGGTTGCTCTTGAGAAATTCGTAATAGAAAAACCTAATAACGATTGGCTCGGACTGGGAATCGAACCCAGAACCTCATGCTCAGTAATATTAGCGCTTGCGTCCACTAGACCAACAAAACAATTAAAAAATTTAGAAAAATTAAGAAATTTTAAATTAAGAAATTTTTACAAAAAGAAAACGGAATAAGATTACAATTTTAGACTGACTTTTTTTTTAATTTACTTCACAATAAAATCTCCATATAAAACTAAATGAATTTTCCTTTTTAAATGTATTAAAAAGACGACGGCTGAACTTTAAAGAGTGAACCGTATTCGTGATGGCAGTCTCCAAGTGTAAAATTTTTAATTACACAGACCTGAATGAGGGTAGCGCATTCATTAAACGTGGAATCTCAGAAACATAATTTCAGGAATGTTTTTAATATAATAGTTGTAAATTTTGCTGTGTGCTGAGATCTATCTTGTTCTGAACGCTTAGATTGCTTATGTGAGCATACTATTGGTTGTATTGTATGATTCCCGAGGAAATTATAGATTGGTTGTCTTCAAAACAGCAGTGGTGGCTTAGTGGTAATTGGCCGCGACTAACTAGTTGTAAGTTTGAACCCAGACAGGCTCTTTACTTGCTGTAAGTTATTTCATCACCACTGCTCTCAAAACGGTGATGGAAAACATCGTGAGGAAACCGGCATGTCCTAGAACCAAAAATTCGAAGACATGTGACATCTACCAACCCACACAGGACCCGTGTGGTAGATTACAGCCTACTCCCTCTCAAAGATAGGTATCCTGCATCGCAGCAGTGTCTGCAATATAGACTGATTATGCACGTCATAAAACGACCATGTATATTTGTCTAATATTTATTGGAACATTAAATATTTTAACAAATTTTTACTTTTCCTTAACATTCGAAATACGATTAGAGATTTAAACAAACCTTTTTTACAGTCAGTTTAACAGATTCTGACTTCCATACCGTCGGCATAAGGATGGCATTAAAAGCAAAAAAGTAGTTACAATACCAACTGTTTACTGCAGCAGCCATTTGTTAAGCCACTAACGCAATAGAAGTCAAAATCGGTTGATTGAACTGTAAAAAAGGTTTAGTTAAATGTCTAATCTTATTTCAAATGGAGTATACATTAGTTTAAAAAACTGCGTTGCAGCCATTAGCGCCAGATAGATAGATTTTTAACTTTAGTGGACTTTTAATTTACCAGGTATTGTTGTCAAAAGTGGTAACTCAATTATTTGGTCGACAATTGTAGGAATATAGGGGTAGCATAATTATATTAGAAGAAATGTATAAATTATGATATTTATGATAAAAATTTGAAATTATCAAATAACTTTTCCCGCTCTGGGTGGAGCGGGAGGGCGTGTCAGACTTTTACTGACTAAAACCCACCCGTGTTTCCTCAGTTGCCTATGTGCCAGGGGCCGCGGTATCTGTTTCGAACAACCCGCACCTCTGGCAGGCATCGGCCCTTGCGGACCCCACCACTTGGTGCTGACATCTCTTTGAGGCGCGCGTGGAATACAACGCGCCGTCGACCCGGGCTTGGTCCTTACCGGACAGCGAGCTATCCATTACTCGCCGTCCGCAAGCCCACGCCTACGGTGGCCGGGAATCAGCCTGGGATTCCCGACGCCCACGGCGTCTCCCGCGGTGACTACCTATTTTAGTTTGGTCTTTAATTTGTCTAAACCTCAGTTTTATGACATCTCCATGGTCATGTCCCTCGTGCAGAGAGGAGGCCTATGTACCAGCAAATGAGACAGTAACCTGTCCAGCCTTTTCCAAACTTTATTAGGGCCGTCCTCAAGTGGAACCTGTGGCAGCTGAATACCAATATTTTATTATGACCTCCACATTCCAGTTACTGGGCAACACGACGAACGAGGTGACTTCTTTTTCAGTAAAGAAATGGTCTTTGAGGAGCTCGTCGACCTTAATGATAACAGCCAACACGGGTCGATCGAAAGTTAAGTAAAGCTTGCCGCGGTCGGTTTGCTGATGGGTTACCATTACATATCGAAACCCCGCCGTGCCTCGCTTGGAAAGACTGTTAGTCCGTCATTTTTACACGCTTTATTAATATAAAGCGTGTAAAAACGCGTGTACAACAAACAAACAAACATACAAGTGAAGCTAATTCTTCACTTGTATGTTTTTTTGTATGTAACCGACTCCTTAGAGCGCGATTTTGACCCACTTTAAACGGTCAGATTTCATTGAAACTTTGTAAACTTATCGAGGATCGATGACAATCCAATAATTTAAAAAAAATATTAGAAAAATGAAAAAATAAGGTAAAAAAAACACGTTTTTGTAGTTAGCAGAACTAAAAAATAGAAAATAAATAATGGTTTAAAAAACTAAAAAAACACGCTTTTAAAAAGCGCATTAAAAAGCGTGGGGTGCTTTTTGAGGTATTTTTATAATCAATTAATGTCAAGCACCCCACGCTTTTTAATTGAATTAAATTATTTTCTCCTTTTTTAGTTTGGTTTTTAAAGCGTGTTTTTTAGTTTTATAAACTATTATTTATTTTTAAATCTGTGACAGTCGTTATAGGTAGTCAGATACCTAAAATGCTGGGTAACATAGGTAGTGTTACCCAGTAGTTGCATTGTAAAGGTCAGAAACAGGTAGTCGCTCCATGTAAAATATGGTATTCAGCTGCATCTGGTGAGACTGAAACCCAACCCCAACAGTTATGAAAAGGCTAGGTAAATTGAATGAAAAGGTCTATGGAGGAAATTGCATGCTAAATGGAATAATAACTATAAGTATAGCTTTTGTATCAAACATTGTGAACATTTAATACAAAATACTTTAGTTTGCCAACATTTTCAGTTCTATAGCTTCAACTATTAAACTGTTATTGAATATTAACGCCCCATTCAAATAGCACTTAAGTTTTATGACACAACTGTGGGAAATTAAAATGAGCGTGTTCGTGTATTGATTCCAATGTGTGGGTAATAGAACCTTTTTCAACTACCGAAATAAAACCTTTTTTGACAAGATAGTGTCAATAAAGGTTTTAATTTATTTTTAACCGACTTCAAAAAGGAGGAGGTTCCCCGATTACTCGAAGATGGCTGGACCGATTTGGATTTTGTTTTTTTTGTTTGAAAGGGTATACTTCCCAGGTGGTCCCATGATCATCAAGTCAGGATCTGATGATGGGATCCTGGAGAAATAGAGAACTCTTCAAATTTTATAGGCACACGAAGCGATTTAGCTATTTTTTGGAAGAGTACTTTCTCGTAGTGGTCTCATTTCAATTTGGTGAAGATCTGATGAAGAACTTCGGAGATAGGCAACGGAACTCCTCAATAAATGATAGCAAATGGACTGGGATTGCTGAAATCTCATGTCTGACTATTGCTTACACCAGTTCATAACATAACATCACGCCGGTATGCTGTGAAGGGGTAAGCACATGTGAACCACTAAAAAGTGAAAAATAAAAACTTTTTCCAAAAAAAAATACAACCGACTTCCAAAAAAACACTACAAAGTGAAAAATAACTTTAATTTCGGAAGGCGGTGACAAAAAATTCAAATACAGCTCCAAAGACACCGACTTCCGAAATTAAAGTTATTTTTCACTTTGTAGTGTTTTTTTGGAAGTCGGTTGTATTTTTTTTTGGAAAAAGTTTTTTTTACTGACATTATTTAAGTATTTTTCATGTGTCAATGTTAACTAAATGAAGGACTAAAATCTTTATATTTTTTTCTTTCTGTGCTGATTTTTTTATAACACAGAATTTTTTCAATATGTCATCACTCACTTTATAGTTGGGACAAAATCTTGTTTTTCATCGACGATTTAAACAATAAAAGGGCACTTAATATCTTAAATAAAGTTATAATTGCTTTAAATTCTGACACTTTGAAAATAAGGTAAAGATTTCCTTTCTAGAAATCATCAACAAAGTGAATATTTTTCACTTTGTTTGCACGTTTAAAAAGCTTTTTGGTTTTTCAGAGATCGATTTCTTTGGTGAGTTTCTCAAAACAAATGAATGAAAAACAGTATTCCCTTGGTAAGTAAAGAAAGGTAATAAAGGGTCGCTCTCAAGGGCATGGTCGGTAGTAGGAGGAAAATGTACCACAGTCCTAGTGGTGTTAGATTGATGACCATGTTTGGTAGGCCAATGTTTTATACATTCATTGGGAATAAGGAAAAAGATAGTGGAAATTAGTACATACTTAGTTGTTTTTGTTGAATTAATTTATTGCTATGGAGAAAGATTTTGGGTAGTATTTCTGCCCAGCAGCTTTGGTACATAAAAAGATATAATATCGAAGGTGAAAATAAACGCTTAAAATAAAAAAAGGCATGATGATATTAACACCCGCTGCAATGTCGCCGTCTACTGTCGCATTTTCATAGACAACAGAATATTACACTACGGCAGTATTCCTTGAAAGGTTAAGTAGGTGTGTACGTTCATGAAGCGTGAGTAGGTTTTCATAAAGTAAAATCGGTTTATAAATGATGTAGTTCGAAGTAAAAAAAACGTAAAAGACAAAACCGATTTGAGAACCTCGTCCTTCTTGTGAGGTCGGTTAAAAAAGTAGTGTCGCTGCGGTCTGTCTTTGCCGCTGTAGTATACGATCGCCTTTTTGAAAGCCCCTTACGATGTGTTTCGTTGTTAGAAATGGACCTGTTACCTGAGAGACTTGGGTTTGGTTTTTGTGATCTTCATCATTAGAATTATTTAAGGATCTTTTATTATAAAATCTAGACTTGTCTTCTTCGTCGCGTGTCGATGGAAATTTAATCTATATTGAGACAGCTCAGAAATTAGCAACGAGTTTTGTGCTATTACTCAATCAACTAAGTCTACCGCAGTCCACTGCCGGACATTAGACCTCCCCCAGGATACGCCACAACACCTTGTCTTTTGCGCTTCGCTTGATGATACGAGATATCCACGTCAGGCGTCGTCAGCACCACCGGCCATCGGCCTTTTGACAAAAATGCCCAACCCACTTCCACATCAACTTGCTTTCTCTGCAAGCTCCACTAATGTCCATCAATTCCTGTAGTGCTAAGCAGAACCTGATACCAGGTCTAGGATAATAATGACAGCCTCAACAGTTATTTAAGAATGTAAAGATCATAGTAGGTGGCGTTCTGTAAATTCTGCTTAGTCATGGTTAAAAAGGCGTTAGTTTATTTATGTATGTCAACAGTTATATGAGTTACCGATACCAATCAGCAAGGATTTAATGGAAAAGCCGCAAAATATACGAGTTCTCAACATATATACCACACTACAACCTTCATTACTTTCAATTCTTAGCACACAACATCTACGCTGCCCTTGAACCGCTGCCCAAATGAGTTGGTAAACAAATCTACGCAACAACACATGTTGGGTTCTTCCGTGTCAGTGCTCCATTACCGTTCACCCGTCACAGGGCATCAGTATTAAGATTTGCGTGGTTTATTTATTTAAACTTCTCGCACACAAAAAGGTACAAAGGCGGACTTAATGCGTTACGCATTCTCTACCAGTCAACCAAGGGTGGTGAAAAGATTAGATGGCAGGTGCTTAGGTTGAGAGGAACAATCAAATTGTATCATAATGAATAATAAATAAGATTGGTTGTTTTCTGGTACAATTTCTTGGAAGAGAAGATTGAAATTTCTTAGTATGTTGTAGTATGTTTTACAATGATTCAGTGGAGATTCCTTAGCTTGTTATACTTATGAAATTTGACGAATTGTTAGAAATAATACAGCACAACATTATGGCTGTTTTTACTGAAGGATTTGGCAAAGGTGTAGCTTTAGTAGGAACACTCACATATCACAAGTTTTGTTTGCCCCATATTATAGAAAAAATAAACATAAATATAAACTTACCTTTTTTCTATTGGTGTTTTTTTTTTGATGATAAGACATTATATCAAATAAATTCTCCCACTCTGGGCGAAGCGGGAGGGCGTGTCAGACTTTTACTGACTAAAACCCACCCGTGTTCGCGTGGGAGGTGCGCGTGGATCACAACGCGCCGTCGACCCGGGCTTGGTCCTTACCGGACAGCGAGCTACCGGTCGGGAATCAGCCTGGGATTCCCGACACCCAGGGCGTCTCCTGCAAAGCTAGGACCATGAGAGTCTCTTAGGCCTCCTTTCGGTGATAGGGAGCGGGCTGTAATCATGAAAAGTATTTTTTGCTAAATGTACCCTATATACTTTCATATATGCATTATTAGTAAAAAGCTGTTATTTTAACATTACAGTCATACCCTTCAATTTATTTATGAGTAGAGATTAACCAATTTAAAATTGCACACCCCCCCCCCCACTAAAATTTATGAAGCAGTAGAGGGGCATGCGGTTTTAAATTAGTTGATCTCTACGTAAATGCATATGTATGTATAGATCGTTTAATATAGTTAGATAAGTCGAACCACTGCGGAAGTTGGAACGTAGGAGATGTATAAGGACTTCTGGTTCTCTGTTACTATGTAGGTAGGTAGGTAGGTAGGTACAGGTACCTACTCAACTGTTAAAATAAGGTAAAACTAGGAACTTATAGAAATCGAACAGTATAAATTGTTAATGTTTAAGTGTAGACCCTCTTAAAATGTTAAGACCCACTCAAATCGTATTTAGAAATAAATAATCGTTTAAAAAACTAAAAAAACACGCTTTAAAAACCAAACTAAAAAAGGAGAAAATAATTTAATTCAATTAAAAAGCGTAGGGTGTTTTTTAGCTTTCTAAACTATTATTTATTTTCTTGTTT
This sequence comes from Antitype chi, assembly GCA_947359405.1. Lineage (NCBI taxonomy): Eukaryota > Metazoa > Arthropoda > Insecta > Lepidoptera > Noctuidae > Antitype > Antitype chi. The sequence goes on along the minus strand of OX375817.1, from coordinate 17,290,837 downwards.
TAGTTCTGCTAACTACAATAGCGTGATTTTTTCATATTTTTTCCTTTATTTTTTTCTATTTTTCTCTATTTCTTTTTAATTATTGAATTGTCATCGGTCCTCGATAAGTTTACAAAGTTTAAATGAAATCTGATCGTTTAAAGTGGGTCAAAATCGCGCCCTAAGGAGTCGGTTACAAACATACAACCAAACAAACATACAAGTGAAGCTAATATAAAGAGCGTAAAAATGAACTTCACTTAAAACTGCAACAGAAAAATTTGCAACTCATTAGTTTAAGCTTAAGCTAAAATTAAAACCCAATTTGTATGACCACATAATATTTTTAAATAACCACTCAAAAGGATTTGCATAAAAATAAACTAAGGCTCCTCATATCCCACTCTTAAATGAAAGAGAAAATTTATGTAAAGAGCATTCGTTCCCGTGTCTTTAATAGCTTTAAGTGCTGAAATAAAACACACTAGATATTTAGAATTTAAATAAAAATACAATTTAGTTAAAAGCATTCTCTAGGCTCTTGTAAAGCAGTTTGTTTTGTCTTCTTCAGGTACACATCAATGTCGCAGACGTTTTTTCAAGACACTGCAGTTTAATGGACATTTTACGGTGATATAAGTTTAGTGCTACTTAAGCTTAACGTCCGATGTATAGTTAATTAACTGTGTAGTTCAGTTTGTGATTTAATTAATGAAGTTTTCCAACAAATAATCTTTTTTTTTCGTGAGTAAAACATAAGATCTAGATACTAGACCCCTTATTTATAAACGTTGCTTAAAGTTACGAGATGTTTAAACGTCAAAAATGTATGGTTAAACAGTCGCTAATCACTAGTTAACTTTAAGCAACGTTTATAAACAAGGGGGTTAAAATACAACCAGAGAACTTGCTATTATGTTGATTAATGATAATATTCCGACACACGAACACACACTATGTTATCAAGTAGATAGCTGGAAATACCACATTAATAACTCTACAAACAAAATAACAGTCGCGTAATTATAATAATCTGCATAAAGCAACTCTGGGTAATACGGTACATATTTATCTTTCCTATTCGTCAATTCCACCATTAAAATGAACGCGACAATTATCGAAAACACAAAACGATTAACCCAGATAAAGGCCTGGCTATTGATTCCGTACTGGCCGCAAACCATAAAACCAGAGAACCAACCACTATAATTCACCAACCGAAACTTTAACCCCCACTTCGCTGTACACTGCTCTTTTTGTCAAACAAGATCCATTAAAATGCACCAACGACTACACATAAACAGCAATGGAAGGCAAATAAAAAAATGTGAAATTTTTCGTCCCGTCATAGCTTGATACTCCCCTGGGTATCGTTAATTCTTATTGAATACCTCGTATTGTTCGCTAATTGAATGGAATCAATCAATTTCAGCGTATATCAACTTTTACGATATATGTATATGACATTCACAGAACTGAATAAAACGTAGTGCATCATATTGAAGATTTAAATCGGGAAATGGGTTACATTGATAAATTCAACAGTACAACAAATATAGTGGTACATACTGTATATTTGATGCCCGATAAAAAACTAGTAATGTAGAATGATCGAAAAATAAAACGTTAAAAAAACTGTGTTGGACGTCAATACTTTGAATGTGTATATTCTATTAAATTTTTAGCATGGCAAACAAAGCCGATGACTATTCTGCGAATGTCTAAAGTGAATTGGAACAGCAGGTGTGCGTAGTTTTTTTTTTGTAGACCAATGAAAATCTTCGATGATACAGTTGGGTTTAATTTTGTGGGTTTGAATCAGAGATGGACAATTCTCGTAATTAAAAACTGAAAATGTAGTCGCAGTGTCATCTCGGCGACAACGAAATGTCAAAAACTTGTCAAAAATGTATGGAAACTCGAGGTATTTTTGACAGATTGACACTGAGATCAGACTGTGAACCTTAAAATTACGAGAATTGCCCTTCAGGTGTCAGGGTACCCTGTATTGAAGGCAGATGAAGTGAGTGACAGAATAAATGGTGACAGGACTGAATAGACACACAGTACAGCAAACATTTTTACACGCTTTATGTTAGCTTCACTTGTATGTTTGTTTGTGTGTTTGTTTGTATGTTTGTATGTAACCGACTCCTTTGAGCGCGATTTTGACCCACTTTAAACGGTCAGATTTCATTGAAACTTTGTAAACTTGTCGAGGACCGATGACAATTTAATAAATTAAAAAAAAAATTGAGAAAAAAAACACGTTTTGTAGTTAGCAGAACTAAAAAATAGAAAATAAATAATAGTTTAAAAACTAAAAAACACGCTTTAAAAACCAAACTAAAAAAGGAGAAAATAATTTAATTCAATTAAAAAGCGTGGGGTGCTTGACAGTAAGTGATTATAAAAATACCTCAAAAAGCACCCCACGCTTTTTAATTGAATTAAATTATTTTCTCCTTTTTTAGTTTGGTTTTTAAAGCGTGTTTTTGAGTTTTTTAAACTATAATTTATTTCTAATCACTGTATAGAATACGTAGATTCGTGTACGTTTTTCGGAAAAGATTGAATATGACAAGAATATAATAGTATGAAATGCAGAAAATACCTTAAATAGTTTAACTCATCTAAAAAATATAAATGAACTGTGTTTATGTAATAGATATGTAAACACTATCTCATATACACAACAAGTGAGGTAGCTGCTGTCACAAATGTCATCTGTCAGTCGCCACGAAACTTAATTGAAGCTAGTTCTATCTTTTCCATAAATTGAAACAAGAAAGAGACGGAAATAAATAAGAGCTGCCAAATTTAAGGCAGTCGAGACGTAATTTAGTTTGAAAATTCTAAAGCATCACTTGTCTTTTTCTTTCGCGGTCTTTCAGTAAGACAGAGCAATGCTCTAATTTAAATTTTTGATAGTTGGTAGTTTAGGTGGTAAACAAAAAAAACGGCACGACTGATATTTTAATCAACACAATTCTTTAATAATAAACATGCCATAGGAGTTTTCCGCTCCTTGACATTGGCAAATACAAAGTTCAATGTAATTTAACCAAGTAAATACCAACAAGGAAGAGTACCCAAAAGTTTTATAATCACTGCGTAGTAATTATAAGTTTATAGCGCCGGCACATGATAAATAGATCGTTTCGATGATAAATAGCCCGGACCGATACCCGAGTGATGGACGTGTGGCGCTTCCAAACGTCAAATGTGATGTAATTTGTTAAATGTTGCGTACAGTATTCCATGAATCAATAGTAAAGTTTCGTTGTGAGATAGGGCGTTAATTTTATTGATATTAAAGATAGCGACGACAAAACATAAACTTTGTGGGTATCCCTAATGACATTCTTTGTCTGCATACAAAAATTCAACCTGATATATATTAAATATTGTTATTAACTAGTATAGCTAGTCAACAGGCAAACCCCACAGTCTGGCATCAATAAAGTTTGTTTGAATAAAACTTCTTTTTTTTGGTTACTTTTTGGTTTTTTTTTGATAAAAATTTGCCCCGCACTAGGCTCCTGTATTGCGGGTGCGTTTACAAACATTTAAACTCACATACACAAACAGCCAGACCCGGAACAACTACTTTAGGTCATACAAATATTTGTGCCGTGCGGGAATCGAACCCGCGATACGCAGCGCAGCAGTCAATCGCTTAACCACTGCGCCAACCGTGTCGTCAAGGTGCCAAACAGCAGCTTTGGTGGTAGATGATTGGTCTTCATCATCATCGGCCTAGCCTTTTCGCTACTGTGCTGGAGTCTGCTTCCAGTCTAACTAGATGCAGCTGAATACCAATACTTAACATGGAGTGACTGCCTCCACAACCCAGTTACTGGGTGATACCCCTTAGTAAGACTGGTTGTCACACATTTGGGCTTCTGACGGCCCGTAACAACTTTCACAGATCCACAAATGACAGTCAGGATCAACGGGTTAACGTGTTTTCTGAGGCACGAAAAGGGCTTGGTATGTGATCGGGTGATCCCTGTATCAACTGTGGCAAGCGTAACTTAACCAGCACGATCTACCAGTGCAGCTGTTATTATTATTTGTTAGGATATGGTTCAAAATACTCTTACGCATTAGTAATAACAGTGGTTTTATTTAGTGTCATATTGTCATCCCCACATTGTATACTGTTTTGTTCCTGTGCCTAAACGCTAAACGTTTTTTATTTAGTGTCGTATTGTCATCCCCACATTGTATACTGGTTCTGCTCCTGTGCCTAAACGCTATACGTTGTTTATTTAGTGTCGTATTGTCACCCCCGCATTGTATACTGTATTGTTCCTGTGCTTAAACGCTAAACGTTGTTTATTTAGTGTCGTATTGTCATCCCCATATTGTATACTGTTCTGTTCCTGTGCCTAAACGCTAAACGTTTTTTATTTAGTGTCGTATTGTCATCCCCACATTGTATACTGTTCTGCTCCTGTGCCTAAACGCTATACGTTGTTTATTTAGTGTCGTGTTGTCATCCCCACATTGTATACTGTTCTGTTCCTATTCCTAAACGCTAATCGTTGTTTATTTAGTGTCGTATTGTCATTCCCACATTGTATACTGTTCTGTTCCTGTGCCTAAATGCTAAAGTTGATTACCGAGACTCGAAAAACCCACGATTCTCTAAGGTAGCCCACTAAATACAAATTTTCTTACGTTTTGTTCCTCTAAGTTCTTTTAATCCATTTTGTATATATTTCAAGAAATATATTTAAATTGGTTTAGCACATTATATGAACGAAGCAATCTGATGCAGTCAGAGGCAATAAAGGTCTTTATTAAGACGTATTAAGTTTAATAGCCAACCTATTTAAATACAATTTTCTTGTTTTCATCTTTTTTAAAATTCACTTTTAACTTAGTCGGGTTTAAATATTCACTGTCGTAAATCATATTTTGATTAACCTATAGCCTAACACTGGCTGACCAGCAGGTTTAGCAAGAGAACCGTAGAGAAGCGTTTTGTCGACGGAAGAGTAGACAAAAATGACGTTTCAGTGTAGACAGTTGACAGTTTTATACCGAAAAATGTAGACAAGCCATTTCTATTCTACGGTAGAGTAGAAATAGAAACCGTCATGCTAAGCCTACTGCAAATTGCAAAAAACATACCGGCACTTCCCTTTTATGCATTTAGTCATGAAGATTTTCCTGTATCACGACCATAGTTGAATTTATATAAACATTTCTAGTGTCGTGATTTTTATTTATTCTGGCACAAACACATGGAAAATGTGAAATCAAAAATGTGATTAAATTAATCAAATAGACAGCTAGCAGTAGTAGTCATTATGTTTGTGCGTTCGTAGCAATCAGTTAGCTGCACCGCTATCTCATATAGCTTAACACGATTAGGGTCCACTTAATCGAAGCTGTACATGGAAAAGTAAGGGCCATGTTGAGGTAGTCAGATCTGTACAGCATCGCTCGTCAACGTATCGCAAGTATAGGGGGAGTTAATTGCAAGTGGTTTCCTGAAACGCCCTATTTTCAAGCACATAACGAATTCTCTTTAGCATCCGACGTGTGGTTTGGGCTACGAGAATTTAGCCGGTTTCGAGCAAAAGCGACTGAAGAGCTTAGCTGCTCTCCCATCTAGCAGTGGACAAATAAGGATTTTATCAGGCTACCATCGGCCAAGTTGTACAAACCTTACCACCACTCGAGTAAGATATACGCCTTTATTCGAATCGCTTTCAGATTAAAAAAAGCCAGACAAGTGCAAGTTGGACTCGCCCACCGAGGGTTCCGTACAACATTTGTAGGTATCTACATTATTATAAAAAATTTGGACCGCCGCACTATGGGACCAAACAGTATTTTCCATCTCAAAAATGGTTTTGTCGAAAGTCGTAAATCCATAGATTGTTTTATGGTTTTATACTCTCAAAAGATGGAACTTACGAATAAATTACAAAATATAAAAAAATATATAGTTTTACGTTTATAAAATGAACCTCAAACATTGGGCATAAATATTGTCATGCCAATTAAATTACCGTTCAGGGAGTTCAACACATAATTATTCGGAAGTTTTCCAAGGAAACATATTAGTGTTATACATCATTAGATAGCTTAGAATATACACTTTGCAACCACGTTCAGTTTTTGTAAAAAAAATATTTTTATTTAATTTTTTAATATTTTTTTAGTGAAGTAAAGAAAATTGAGTTTTTGTTAATTTCAATTGGAGTTTTCGTTGTTGCCGAAAGCAGCCGGTGTCAAGTTAATTACTCTATTAGAGACCTTATCTACTCAGTAATATGAGGATTTAAAAAAAACTTGCGCGTTTTTTGCGCCAGAGGTGATTTTGAAGCAATAATGTCAATCGGGGAAAAATCCTCGAAAATTACGGTTCTTCTTTTTTATTATGAAATATTATATTTAGTTATTATCCTTTGATGTCTATATTGTTTTTTCTATTTCTATGATAAAAACATACATTTGCAAATTAAAAAAACTGCTATTATATTTGAAAGAATCTTCCCATGGCAATTTTGTTTGGGTGGTCACCTTAACCACAAGTATGATAAACTATATTGCTGCGGAAGTTGTATTTATCTGTTGTGGTAAATAATTACAATCAGTACTGATTACACTATTTCGATGAGAACTGTTATAATCAATTGTCCCATGGTTTTTGCACAAGGCACTAAAATATTAGTCCTTTAAATACCCGTGTATGTTCAGCATACGATTCATCAAAGTGTTCAGATACTTCTTTTCAATAACAATTAACGCATAAAAAACATTATTATCTAACAATGAGTGAATTCGTTTGTGTTCGACGCGATCTTTGTGATCAAATAATAAAAGGGAAAAGTACTTCAGACCTCAAAAAATATTTATTGGAAAATTTTCAACTATCGGAAACTGACGTTAATACTGTAATAGAGAGTATTCAAAAAAATCTAACATCGAGTTGCAACCAGAAATGGACCAAAGCTCAAAGAAAGCCGGACCGGTTCGAGAGCCTATACTCAAATTGGTTAAATGGTGAGTTTAAAGTATCATTGAATTCTTGCAGTACCTCAACCACTGTAAATTCTGGTTTGAATACTTCTGGTGAACGTGGAAGACCAACAAAACAATATGACGAGTGCTCGGAAAACACAAAGAAACGAAAAAATATGGAGCTGGTCCAGGAGTATGGAATGGAACATGTCCGTAACGCTTATGTGCAAGGTTTAAGATCCATGGGGGAAAATGACGAAGCGTCGATTGTGACTATTATCAAAAATAAGGAAAAAGAAGAGAAAAAAGTTATTCTACAAAATATACTCAATCCAGATAACGCACTTTCCTTTACAAAAGAGGAAGCATTGAGTATATGCATTGAAACTGATTTAACCAAAGCACAATATGCGTACCTAAGAAAAAGGCTCGTTGATAAGAATTTAAGTTCTGTATTGCCTTCGTATCAAACACTAAGTGAAGCAAAAAAGGCTTGCTATCCGCCTGCATCCAGCATTACGGTGACAAATATAAGCGCAAAAATCAACCTGCAAGATGGATCCTCCGGGCAAAGTGAGTATAAACAAACTCTACCGGAAGAAAACGAACAAATATCGGACGCTAATTTGTTTATAGTATCCCTTGTACCACTGCGACTAGTAGACGAAGAAACTTCTACGGTCATATGGAAAAACCCTACTTGCTCATCTGTTAGATATTGCAGACCAATTTCATTAGAATTTGCAAAAGAAACTCCCGAAAAAACTACAGCGGTTGTCAGTGAAATTGAAGCCAAAATTAATCAATTGATTCCAACTCTTGTGTCAATAGAAGACAAAGTCATCGAAGTTAAACATCAACTGTTTATGACAATGATTGATGGGAAAGTTGCTCAAGTGTTGACAAACACATCATCCAGTGCTACCTGCACTGTTTGTGGAGCAACTCCCAGACAAATGAATGATCTTTTAAAAGTTACAACGAGAGTTGAAAATGAAAATGCGTTTAAATACGGATTGTCGACGCTACACGCATGGATAAGATTTATGGAAATGATCCTCCATATTTCTTACAATTTAGGTTTTGAGAAGTGGTCTGCAACAACTCCAGAAAATAAGCAACTTAAAGAAGACAAGAAAAAATTTGTCCAAAAACGTTTCCGAGAAGTGCTTGGCTTGCATATTGATAAACCACGTCAAGGTTCCGGTAATAGCAATGACGGTAATACGGCAAGGAGATTTTTCCAAAATTACCAATGTTCTGCAGAGATAACCGGAATTGATGAAGAATTAATCAAGAGACTATATGTAATTCTTCAAACTATGTCATCGGGATTTCCTATAAATGCAGAAAAATTTGGTCAGTATACATTGGTAACCGCGCAATTATATGTAAGCAAATATAACTGGTACTACATGCCATCTTCGGTCCATAAAGTACTTATACATGGTGCTAAAATAATAGAGCATTATGCAGTTTTGCCTATAGGACAATTATCCGAAGATGCCCAGGAAGCTCGAAATAAAGATTATAAGAAATATAGGTTACATCACGCTAGGAAGTGTTCCAGATCAGCAACAAACGAAGACGTTCTGCATATTTTGTTATATACATCTGATCCTTATATATCTAGCTTAAATAAACCAAGTTTTCTAATATCCAAAGAATTATTTGACGAAGCTAAAGAATTGTTGGAAATAGAAAGTGATGAGTAGGATAAGTTTAAGTAATAATTTTTTTTGTCATGTAACTGTTTGTTTAATAATAATAATTTAGTTTTAAACTTATTTTAAGCATAAGTGTAACTTTTATTGCTATTTTAATATAACTGTATGATTTTTTGTATGAAATTTCGTATAACTTTATCTTTGTCATTTTTTTTCGGAAAAAATATTTTTTTTAGAATGATGATGTTTGATTTCTTTTATTGCCTAGATATTCACAAATACGTGAAAAAAAAAATCAAGGAGATAAATCACAAAACAACAGAGTTATCGATTTTTGAGATGGAAAATACCGGTTGGTCCCATAGTGCGCCGTTCCTTGCTTAGAGACCCTGTTTTTTTTTATTATATAATTATAAATGTGTAGTTTTCTGATTTTTTGCTATACATACTTGTAGTATAAGACGGTATTAATTGCCAAATTTCATAGTTCTAGGTCAACGGAAAATACCCTTTAAATTTTGATTCCTTTGAGAGAGTCGAAATATAAGTTTTTTGAAGTATTTAGCTTTCATTTCAACTCGATACCTCCTCGCGTTCCCAAGATAAATGGTCTAGACAGACAGACAAACGGACGGATGGACTGACAGACGGACAACAAAGTGATTCTATAAGGGGTCCATTTTTTATGGAACCTTAAAAATAGTGGACTAACGAAAAGACAAGATTTGGAAGGTATAAATTGATTCATATTGTTTTTTAATAAGTTCTACTTCCTACTAATATTATAAATGTAAAAGTTTAAATATTTAGATGTTTGTTACCTACTCAATCACGAAATCACAGCCATTATTTCCAGGATTTGGATGAAATTTGGCACACAAATAGTTTATAACCTGGATTAACATTTATGTTAACAAAATAATATGCTTCAGTTATTCAAGTTACATCATAGATATTCCTCTGAAGGCAAAGAGCATGTCAACAGTATAACGTTCTTTCTAAGTCACCAAGACCACAACATACTAAAACAACCATTCGTAAATAGTAAGTTGAGATTTTCTGTAGATGCAGAAAACCTCAAACGGCGCAAATATAACAACCTTATTGGGAGCTATATGTTTGTGTCGTTTGGGGTTGAAACACTAGGGCCCTGGGGTTCGAGTGCTCATCGAGCATTTCGGAGACATCGCCAAGCGATTGGTCGGCTCTCCACGTGACCATTGCCATCCAACGTGGCAACGCTGCCAGACTTTTGGGCACTTTTCCCGCTGACAGCGATGCGTACGAATTCTCTGATGCCCAGTGAGCTCTTCCTTTTTATTTTTGACTTTATATATTCGTAAAAGAATAAAACTTTCCACTACACAACTAACTTTATTAGAGTGATTGCACAGAACTGCAATATTGTTGGAACAGTGCATTTCCAATTCCCAATGTATCTGAGTGCCATTCGCTTAACGTTTCGTGCCGCGTCCCCTACAACCATTAATTGGTGCATCCATTCACGTTTGTGGGTCACATTCGATGCATTAACATCGGCCTCAGTAGGTCCTGAATGAAAATTCGAAGGTTCCAGTCTTGGTAATTATTAGGGGTCTCTAATTACTCCGATGGTTGCGGCTTTTCAAGCTAATGTGTGACTTTTGTGAGCCGAAAGCGCTTTAACTATTTCGGCCTCTGGAATTTCAGTTGTATGTCGAGCAATGGCCCATCATTGATGCATGGGACTTTAAACTGTTGTAGAATTTGAACTACCTAATTTTACTACGGTACTGTATTCGAGTTTCAACGTGTAATAGTAGACATAGTACCAGGAGACAGCTAACTATATTATGCAAATTTTTTGCTATCTTCCTTCTCGGATTCTCGTACATTGGTATCAGAATATTGCGAGTGCAAAAATATTGAAAACTAGATTTATTCAGCAATTTCGCTCACGTAGAGGTCAGAAATTATCCCAACCACTATGTGTTAATTCAAGTTATAAACTATCTGTATGCCAAATTTCATAATAATCCATTCGCCCGATTTTGCGTGACTGTGGAACAAACATACAGACTTTCACATTTACAATATTAATAGGATAGTTTATTGAGTGTGTTGTATAATCATAATTGAATAGCAACTTATCTTGAATTGTTCTTAATCGTATTTTAATTTGAACAATTTTTATATTACAAAATTCAGTAATAAATCAACTACACTGACGTAATTCATGAATACACAGACGCGTACTTACCATTCAACAGATTTAATACAAACAACCCCAAAATAAAATATTATTATTTTTATATTTGTATAAATACGTCAGCTCAGTTTCTGCTAACCAAAATAATAAATAAAAGATGAAAGAACAAAATCCCCATGTACACAAGCCGATTATACCGAATCCATTCAAAAGAAAACATGACAACCTGTCTTGAAATGTTTCATGAATATTAAACTACCTAATGTATTGGCAATCGTCACGGAAATAGAAGAAAATGTTCCTTTATTTCGGCAATAGAGGTAATCTTATAAGTCTCAGGGGCAGTACTGTGGAGTATTAGAGCACCATTGTTTTGGGGAAAGAAAGAGATGACATTAATACTTCGTATAACTTTGTCCTTGTCTTGCAAAGGAATCGTGATGGTTATGACACATACATAGGGTTCTCAGACATAATAATAGGAAAATGAATGTAAGGAAATTAAATAATATGGCCACAGCAGTACATTTTGGCCAGCTGTGGGCCATATAGAGTGGTATGAATATGTATTTCAGCATAATGAATGTTGCTGCTAGATCGAGGAAAAACATTGTCTATACTTTCAAAGAGTTATAACGTCAAATGCCAATTAATTTTGGGCTAGTAGTGCATGAGAACATGCAGTGGAACGAATCTAGTGGTAATAAAATATTAAAAAGTCCTTTATTTCACCGACACTAAACATGAGAAAAGTGACAGTAAAATACGACATTATCATACAGTAATTTTGTTTAGGATATGAGAAAAACAACCGGCCAATTGCGAGTTGGACTCGCAAACGAAGGGTTGATTAATAATGTAGAATATTTAATAATAATTAACAATAATAGTATCATATTAAATATAATAATATAGAATATTTAACTATTTTTTTTTTGTTGTATGGGGACCCACTTTTATTTTCATATTTATTTTATTCGTTGTTATAGCAGCAATAAAAATACACACTCGTAAAAAATTCAACTGTCTCATGTGTTCATGGGATACAGTCCGCTGACAGACATACGGATGTACGGCAGAGCCTTAGCAATTGGGGTCCGTTGGTACCCTTTGGGTACGGAACCAATAAATGCAGGTTATTTTAATTAAAATAGCCTTTCGAATCACTCAAAAACCTACCACCAAAACAACATTCATATCAAATCCCAAATCGAATAGGTACTTTATCTACAGACGCGTCGCCGCTGTCTGAATGTCGGACGTCCAATCAAATTCTGCTTACGACCTCGTCCGCAAATCACATCGGCTCGGTCTTGCGCTGAGTTGGCCTATATTAATCCTGCACTGGCGGAGGATTACTAGTGTTAGAAATCAAATGTTAGGGAAATTAGTTTGGGCTGAAGAATCTGCAGGCAGACTCCCAAAATTCAAAGTTTTCGTAATGTATAATTATGTAGGTACGTAAGATTATTATGTATGTGATCAGCACACAGAGAGCAGTGGTACTGGCCATGACTTGCGAGTTGGAGGCCTTGACTTCGAACCCAGGAAGGCACTTTACTTTGTGTATTTACTCTTTGTGTATTTCTACAACCAACAATTCGTATGGCATCCGCAAACCCGCAGAGGACCCACGTGGTGGATTATGGCCCACTTCCACTCACCGAGAGGCCGATTAAGCTAAGCACACTGGAGAAAGTTGTATGGGAAGTTCTAAAGACTAATAGATGACCCACTACTTTTATTTTGATCACATGCAAATAAAAAGTATATTGTCTATATGATGAAAAAAATGCCCGGTGTCTTTTATTATTTTTACGTATATTTTAAACCTCAGCATCGCGTTGGTAGTTGAAAGTGAATCTCCTTAATTTAACATAGCGTAGACTCAATACTAGAATTAAACGCAAATGTTTGTGTCTTGCTGAAACTGTAAATGAGATTTGCATGCAAGGAACTTGTGTAAAATAGGACAGAGCGAGACAATATTAATTTATATCCTGACTACCTTTTACCCGCGGTTTCAACCACATCGAAATCGGAAGCTATTTCTCGGTAATGTACTACCGAGATAAAAGTATCCTACGTCCCAACCCCGTTCACAGTCTACCTGTGTGCCACATACAAATCCATTTATGCGGCCTACCCAAATGTCCTTTCTTTGGTATTGTTCATCAAATCTTTTGAGCTCCTCAAGTTCTGAGTTGAGCTGCATGATTACTGATAAATGCGTGCACTGATTGGACAGGTCCACTCAATCTGTGTGGTTCTTTCCTCAAAAGACCATTTCAGACACCAATCCACATGGTCTGCACATGATCTGACCAAGATTATGTCTGGACTTTAAAAGAGACTGTAACTTCTGAGTTTGTTTCGGCCTTTCTTCTCAGAGTAGTCTGATAGGAAACGCCGACCTCATCTAGTTAAAAAAATATGATTGACGTGTAAAAGTGTTTGTACAAACCTACTTACAGAAATAAAATCATTTATCATTTAGCCAGGCATGAAAATAGACACAGAATTACTTTTGAATTTATAATACTCATATGGATATTAAAATTGATTATATCTGGTAGATATTGCTAAAAAAAGATCCCCCAGTTCAAAACTTTTCAACCGCCTCATCAACCAATCTATCCAGCCAACAATGACCCACGGTGCCGAGACATGGACGCTCACAAAGGAGACTGTCCACCGTATACGAGTAGCACAAAGGGCCATGGAGCGAGCCGTATTTGGCATAACCCTACGAGACCGAGTGCGCAACACCGAAATCCGTCGTCGGTCGAAAGTTTACTAGGGAACAGGGCGTTGGCCTCAAGTGGGGTTGTGCAGGACATCTAGTTAGACGAGGAGATAGCCAATGGAGTAAAGCTGGGATTGAATGGTGGTCAAGGTAAGGTCAAATAAACCACATGATATCAAAGTCACGGGAAACTACAGAATGAGGAGGGCACACGGAACCGGGAAGTATAGCAGAAAAAGTTGAGGCCTTTGACCAGCAGTGGGTAATTCCGTGCTAAACTGGTAATTGGTAACAAGAAAAACTCCCCAATATGAACATAAAAATAGTTAAACTAACATAGACATAAATAATAAGTTCATGTAATAAACATGACCACGCATTAAACGTCGAACAAAACGTATCCAGTCTTACAATCAAAACAGAGACATAAACATGCAAATACCATACTAGCAATAACGAAACGAAACGTCAAATCGTACGGCATGTGTAATTGAATCTGAAGGGAAATTGCATTCCGCACGTGAAGTTCCGATCACAGAGTCGTGTTTGCAGAGATAAGGACATTTTTCTACTAAAAATTTTACTGGACCAAAATTTATTGGCGAGATAGTGTCGGATATGAAGTAAATGTTCTGTGATGTTCTTGTATGTAAAGTTTTGTAATATCATATATCATTCGTTGAACTTGAGTGCTGAAGTGTTATTGTATTCTGGAGTGTTTTTGTGATTTAGGGTACTTTGTTTTGTCGTAATTTGTTTTCTGCCCACGCCGGATGTTTATATAAGATGTTTTTTTTTCTTTAGTAATCGCTAGAGACTACAATCTTCTTTGTAGTTACTTAGATTATTATTGTATTTGACTATAGGTACACAGATGATTTATTCATCCAGGTTATATTCATCAGATCTGGAAGATTCCCTGTTGAGTTACTTAAAAAAAATAGTTCATGTACATTAGTATATATTTTTATAGTCCTAAATCGTCACATAGAAACAAAAAGTCTCACGTAACTAACATTTTATTTGAGTTTAATTTGCCTCGTCGTTCAGAGGTTGTAAGCGCTACTGCTGAACATGAGGTCCTGGATTCGATTCCCAGGTCGGGTAAAATATTATTGGGCTCAGTAGCGGCCCGGAGTTTGGATTTGTGCCCGATTGATGGCAAAAGGCTCGCCCCCTATTTTATGAGACTTAAACATAGCTGGTGAAATATGAGTATATGTGTATGTGAGGTACCTACACCTCTGACTATGCCTTGAGAAAAACAAGGCGAGAAGTATATGATGGTTTTTTCAATGGAACATAAGCCAAAAAAACAACATTAAAAAACCAAATACCATAGCTCACTTTAAAGAGCAAACTCAATCCGAAACAAAAGAATCATTAAAGTTGCAAAAACTTAACGCAATTACGCAAGCTCTCATGAAGAAACATTGTTACTAACTACTGAAAAAAAAAACGACCACACTACTCCTGCTGGGGATGTGAAAAGAAATGTACTTGTTATGTCAACAACTAGAGTGGGGAACATTAATTTTCCGTAAATTGTAGTGTAGCATATTCGTTTCCATCTGGGTATTGTTGCTTCCAACTTTATTTCCTCTTATGTAAGGGAAATTATTCAGTTCCCCTCAGTTGATACGAATAAGGAAATAGTTGTTACAGGTATGCCTTATTGCTTACATTCATTTCTTATGGAAAAGTTATTTGTTTCTGTTTTGTCATATGTTTCTGTACGGGAATGCTGCGTGAAATCATTTTTAAAATAAAATCTAATTAAGTATATAAATACACTTTACCTGGTGACAGCGATGCGGACGAATTTTTTGGTGACCTTTGATTCTTTTTTTATACAGGATGGCCGGGATATCGGTACGCAAACTGTAACCAAGAATTCAGCACAATATTCTAGATGTAGATATTTTTCACCGGTTATCAAAAAAAGAGAGAAAGGAATCACAGGCTCTATCATAGAAAAGTGGAATACATGTTAGAGCAGTCAAAATGAATGGAATACCAAATTTTATTTTAAATAACCGACGATGAATTTCAGGGGGGTTCAGAATCGTGTTCTGAAATTGGTTTTCGTCGACGTCTGTGCCACATGCATACATGTACAATTTATTAATATTATTTTACTAATTTATACTATAATATTGATGTAAGGATCCATGTATTATGACGAAAAGCTACATAACTACGGGTTGTTTAAGCTCATTTTTGGACCTGAACTGTTGGTCAACTAACGAATTGCACCCATTATACTGTTAGGTTGTGTGTGTTAAGTACCATGCAGCTGTTCCAATTCAAACTAAAAAAAATATTCTGAACACATAAAATAATAGTAATTTGCAAGTTATCATTGACAAAACACTAACTTTCGCTGCTAACTATGCGTCATGTTCTCCAAACTTCACGTCAAATCAGTCACATCAACGGAAGGGGTCGTTACGTCGCGAGCTCGTGACGTCACGTCTCCGCCCCGTTGATCAACTGCGGATTACGTCCATACTCCAAGGCTGTGGTTTTAGTGTGGACAGGGTTAAGTTTTCATATAACCGTCTGAGAGTGAAGAGGTGGAGGTTAAACTGGTGACTGATGATGGTCTTAAATAAAACTTATTTATAATCCTATCAATATTATAAATGTGAAAGTTTGTATGTTTAGATGTTTTTTATTCAATCACGATTTGGATGATATTTGACACTATTGACGCGCCTGATTTGCATGCGGTGCTGGCTCGTTTTTTTGTCCCAGACAACTACTGCCGCGGCAGAAAACATAGGCTGTTTGCTGTGCCTCCATGTCGCACCGTTGCACGTACTAAGTCCCCAGTACCACGTATTCTGGCCGCTCTTAATGATCTCTTGGACACTAACCCAACAAACGATCTGTTCGCGGACGAATGGACGAAGATTTTATCGGCATGTCAGAAGTACTGTGAGGGGGATTTATGAAAGTGTTATACTTGCGGATCACAGTTGTAATGAACTTCTTAATTTTTGCCGATAGAAAATTCTATCGAGCAAACGGCTGGATAAAAAAAATGTTTTTGTGTATCAGGTCCGATGCAAGACTGAACATTACACCCACGATATACAGTATGAAGGTTTATGTATATATTTATATCAATCATACATACATGCGTTAGCTGCTGCGCAGCATACCCTGTACACGTAAGCTGTATACACATACATGATTTCAAAGTGATAGGCATGCACAAGGTACGTTGCGCAGAAAAACAACGATTTTGAGTTAACGCTTGTATTAATTTCACTCCTTATAAAACGTCCATACCAAGGGCCATTTATGAAAATCAATTCTTAAGGATTGAACTCCAATAAACTCCAACAACACAATTTCCAAAATCAAAAACAAAACACTACCTCACTGAAAACACATGTCTTCTCCTACTTAACATCCAAATCGCTGTCCGCTCCATTCTGTACACATGCTAACCGTCTTCGCGCACGTGCAAATAACGACAACAGTTCGGAGAGTCGGCCTTGTACATACTCATTAATTTAATGGACGGGCCCAAGGGCTGGCCAGTGGATAGTGGCGGTCACTCCAGATCGTGACTGGCTTAACTTGCTGCGTGGGTTATTGAATAGTTTTGTCGGTATCGGCGAGTTGTGTAGTCTGTGGTTGTGGTACTTCACAAGCTTGGGAGATAACTTATTGATAAAGATTGTTTAGTTTTGAATTTCGAAGCAAAATTTTTGTCGTAGATGCGTTTATTAGACAAGGATGTGGGAATAATTTAAAGGAGGTCAGAGAAAAACTAAAATCACCAATTGGTTTATCTATGTTTTAACTTTCAGCTGAGGATCTGGGTATTCAAATGTTTGTTGCGCGGCGCACTATTTTCTCATATAAAATAATTGACGATTAGTGACGTTCTGCTTTTCATACAAACAAAAGTAATATGAAATGTGACACAATCGTTACTACACGTCGACCTTTCAGGCTCAGGTGAGCTAATTTGCGAATGTACGCATAATTAGAATGTATGTGAGTGAATAGCCTTATAAAATGTACAAAAAAACTAACGTGGAGTGGCGCTAGCAGTCCAATTTAAAGTGATATGACGCGATGACTTAGCTTGAAGAAATTGATTTAGGCTACAGCCGTTTATACACGTTCTATAAAGAAAGACATATTTTTTGCTGAAAACTTTGTACTTATCCCTTTTTATGAAAAATACGCGAAGGGAGGAGTATCACATTTGACACAGATAAGTATATATGGAGAAAGATTTCAGAAAGTTAATGTTAAAAAGACAGCAAGTAAGCATGTATGAATTAAGTATGCATTAGAAATACATTAAAACTTAAATAAATAATGGTCGCAGAAATCCGCTGGATGCGAGAAGAACATGACCGGTCGAAGTTGCGGAGCTTGGGGGAGGCCCATGTCCAGCAGTGGAACGGTAAAGGAAAAAATCGTGAGGAAACCGGAATGTCCTAGAACCAAAAATTCGAAGACATTAGACACACTGGATTGGGCTTGCGTGGTGGATTAAGTCTCACTCCCACTCGCTGAAAGGAGGCCTGTGTCTCAGCAGTGGGCACGTTATTAGCTGATTATGCTGCAGATCGAACTGTAAAAAAAAACACCTTAGACTTTTTTCGCGATGTCACAGCATACTTGTTATGTAACAGTATAACAAGAACTGATGTCAACAAAGCTCACGGTTTCTCCGCCAACACTAAACCTCTAACTAATGCAAACGTAACTGAAGCCTGTGAGTACCTACTTCAGAAACTTTTAGCCCTTAGCTAGTCTTGTTCTAAGTAAAAACAAATTGTTATGGTTATTCGCACTTTGGACAAACTTTCAATATATTCTCATAGGCATGTCAAGGAGCGAAACTTTTTAGATAAATTGTAACTTTAGTGAAGCTGAAGTGGTAAAAAAAAAAATACGTAGCTACTAACAGTTTTGTGCTCGCGTTCTAATATTTTTGCTCTTGAAAATAAATTTTGTGGAGTATTTACCTACCTGAGTGATTTTTTTGTCATAGATTATAGCAAGGTTTTTACACTACAAATCGTAAAATAACTATAATTTCGGAAGTAAACATACTGCTATGCTGTGCAACATTTTGAAATCTGGGATTTTCAGAAACATGTACTGAGGTTGCGCGTTGATATTCCGGCCAGCCTGTATAGTGACAAGCTATTTTGTAACACGAATTTGAAACTGATCTGAGCAGCAATACTGCTTGTTAGCGCTAAAAACATGGACGACGATCTGGAAAACATAATAAATCACTACATAGTATAAAACAAAGTCGCTTCCCGACGACTGTCTGTCCCTATGTATGCTTAGATCTTTAAAACTATGCAACGGATTTTATTGCGGGTTTTTTTAATAGATAGAGTGAGAGGAAGGTTTGTCAAGATTTTTTATACATTGGCTAAAATAGAATGCTATTTGTTGGAGGTGTCGGAAAATAATAAGCCGTCTGGGAGCTTTCAACGAAAAGGTCCGCGATGTCATATGTCTATCTCTTAAGGATAACATACTATATCCATTTTAATACTTTAAAAAATGGGCAATTATATAGCGGTAATTGGAAAGAAATTTACACAGATACGGTTTAATCCTTATCATTTTAAATAAGTTAGAGGCTTTATTTCCGACTTCCACGCGGGCGAACCGTGGGTGGAAGCTAGTAAATTAAATAAATATAATTAAAGATGTGTTTTTGTATAGGATAATACCACATTAAAGAATCATGAAAACTAGTATCCTTAGTCTATTTCCCCAGATCTTGAATAAAGGATATTTGATGTACAGTACGTTTTATCCTATCTTCACGCAAATTTGCCCTGTGAATTGGTGAAATTCACAATTCACGCATACACAATAAATATGTGAGCTGTCCGTGACTGTACTTTGTTACTTCCCGTTTTGTACTCAATATTTTTACGTTCTAACATCATTATAGATTCTGTGGCCATGATTTTAGGTTGAAATTCCGTTGAGGGTTCCCGTTCTTGAATACGTAGGAAAGGAGGAAATAAAATGGAAATTAGTTTTTATTGTTTTTTGTAAATGACATTTTCCTGATACGAATTAATGATCAGCACTATGTTTTTACTTGTTTTAGATGTAATGCACCAGCAGTCGTTTGTCGTCGTCTGAATAATTTCAGTAGGTGTCTTAAAGAAGGTAATTCTTCTTCTTTTCGTGTCGATGGTACTCGTACCCTTTTTTTAAAATATAGTTAAAGCCCAGTTGGTCGTTTATTGCGGCGTCAGTGGCATTATTCAGAGTAGGTACTACTTCGTCATCTGCTTGGCCTTTTCCCATTTTGAGTAAGCTTCCAGTCTAGTCGGACGCAGCTAAATGCAAGTATTTTAAATGGAGCGACTCCACAACCCAATTATTGGGTATTGCTATACCCCTTGGTAAGTCCAGTTGTCAGACTTTCGGGCTTTGGTCAATCCGTAAATGACTATCTAAGATTCACGAATGACAGTTGCGCCAACGGCTTACCGTACTTTTTAAAGCATGGAGGGGTCTCGGTAGGTAAAGATGGACCTCCCATCCACGGACCAGTCGCGGCTAGCGAACCTTAACGTGATTGATCGATCTATGCGGCTGTTACTACTTAGCCACAAGCTCCTTTCTCTTATAGTATTATCTACTCACATAATCTTCTAGTGAGTATCGTACCACCATGACACCTATTGCGAAGATCGCCCTGAGCATACGGTGGAGGTCTGCCCGGCTTGGGCGGAGCACCGCTCTATCTTCGTGGAGGCAATCGGCGACGGCGATCTCTCGCGTCCGGCACTGGTTTAAGCCATGGTACGGAGCGAGAGTGCATGGATAGCCGTCACCTCAGGGAGAGACAGTATATGCGCCCTCACGGCCTTAGTCGCCGCAGGAGACGCCCTGGGCTTCGGGAATCCTAGGCTGATTCCCGGCCGCCGTAGACGCGGGCTTGAGGACCGAGAGTAATGGGTAGCTTGCTGTTCGGTAAGGACCAAGCCCGGGTCAACGGTGCATTGTGTTCCACGCGCGCCTCAAAGAGATGTCAGCACCAACTGGTGGGGTCCACAAGGGCCGATGCCTGGCATTGGTGCGGATTGTTCAAAAGAGATACCGCGGCCCCTGGTACACAGGCAACTGAGGGTACACGGGTGGGTTTTAGTCAGTAAAAGTCTGACACGCCCTCCTGCTCCAACCAGAGCGGGAGAAGTTATATGATGATTTAACACCCAAAAAAAAAAACACCATGACACCTTTTACATAAAACACAAATTAAAGTTGTTACAGTTAGTTTAGCTATAGTATAACTAATAAAGCATTTCTTTTGCAACTATTTATATTTGCTTGGTGGGTTTTATTTCCCAAACTATTTTTTGATCGCAAGTGCCACTAGAGTACCTAGATATCAAACAAAGATTGTTGGGAGATGAATTCAAAAGGACTCAAAAACTCCACAAATTACTTTATTAAAATTCAAATAATAAAAATATAGCTTTCAAGAGCAACGTTGACGTTTTTCTTTGACACGCGCTCTTGTCGATAGCTTGTTTCGAATTGGCGGCCGGCCGGCCGCCATGTGTCAGATAGCTAAACCATAAATACAACTATGCGCGTGTACAAAGATATTAATATTATCGAGTCAGAATTTGTGTCCGATTGATGGCAATAGGCTCGCTCCCTTTTATACATGGGACTGGTAAAATGTGGGTCTACTATAGATACACCTCTGCCTACCCTTTCGGGGAATACGGCCATTATTCGGATACGGATATGTTAAGATATTATTATACTCAAGCTTTTCAATGAAGTGACAGATTACGATTTCTCCCTTTTTACACTTATACGTCACTTCAAAATCTAATCAATCCCATCAAGAGGGTTATCCCTGGTTATCCCATTCAAGAATTAAACGAATAATAACCCAAAATGGCTGTCAAATAAAAAATCACCGAAACGTTTCCAAGCCCTTGATCCCCATTATTTTCTTAGTCAAAATTATCATAGAATAAGAATGTATAGAAGAGAAACTCTTTTGTGAACGCATCGTAAATGCCTACATTTTCAGATTACTAAGTCTACCATGGAAAGATCAATCAGAATAGACGAAGGTGGATGAAGCGTCAGATCGGTCTGACCCGATGAGTGCATCTTCGCGATACAATCTCACTAGATAAAACAACTTTAAAGTGTTTATTTATAACGTTGCTTTAAGGTTGCGTTGATGTTTAAAAATAAACCGTTTATTTATTTATTCATTCCTTTAAACACACACATATGCAGAAGTGAACATAATTAAATAGGAATTTTATATTAGTCAACCTTTGGATGATGCAGAGACTATTAAATTAGGGAATTAGGGAGGGAATTAGGGAGTGAACGGTCAAGTCACATACGTACGGGTTCTGTTAAGATAAAAAAATAAACAAAAATAAACATCTTTTATTTACAGACTACACAGGCCCACATTGTGTTAGTATCTAAATGATCTTATAAGCTATGTTAGTATATACCTACTAGGAGCACAAAAAAAGATGATTATACAGGGTGATTGGAAGATGGGTGCAAAGCTTTAAGGCGAAGATAGTACAGACAATTTAAGCCATGGTTGTCTTAGACGAAGTCTTACCAAATATTTTTAACCAAATTTTTAAGTTTTTTTTCGGAAATTCTCAAAATTTAATGTAAACTGCATAATTATGGCCAAATTGAATGATAAATGAATTCATTTTTTATTTATTTAATTAAAGTAATGTGTAAGCAATCAAGCAAAACATGTTTTAGGCTTCTGTGTCATTAGACATTTTTTTTTACAGACATTTAAAGCTCAGAAAAAATAAAAAAATTGTACAATACGTCTTTTAAACCTTATTAAAAAAAAAATTGGTAAGACTTCGTCTAAGACAACCATGGCTTAAATGGTTCTAAATTGTCTATACTATCTTCACCTTAAAGCTTTGCACCCATCTTCCAATCACCCTGTATATCGATCACAGATAGTTTCATCATCATCATTTCAGCCGAAATCATTTCAAAACGTCTACTGCTGACGACGTAACGACTGCCAAAGATCCATGAATGACAGCCAGGTCCAGCTTAATGTGCTTTCCGAGGCAGAGAGTCTATGTCTTGGTAAGTAAAAATGGTCACCCATCCATGGACCAACCGCGGCAAGTGTAACTTAACTTGATCAATTGACTGCTACAACTATCTACTTGGCCACAAAGATCTCGATTCGATAAGAGCGATCCAGTCAGCTTCATCAGCACACGCACAATGGAAAGTGCAAGAGTTTCACATCTACAAGAATTTCTTATTCCTTGACAACGTTTTCACATCGACCTCCATCATTCAGGACAGGCGAGAACGTCTTCATTGTACTTCGGAGTATAATTGAAAACTCAACGAGTTTTTATACATTGCACGTTGGTTGATATTGAGCCTGGGTCTCAACGAAATATGGTTTTAATTAATTTTTGTTTAATTCTTGAGTTTGAGCCTTCATTAATTTTTTTTCTATTTCAGGTTGGCGCGTAGTTGTGAATTGTTTTTTTTTTTATGTGAACGGCAAAAGTTGTCAGTCGTTTAAATAAGGAATCAGTTGCAGTGATCACTCGTCTTTTATTTAGGGTTCCGTAGTCAACAAGGAACCCTCAAAGTTTCGGCAACTACGGCCATTAGTCTGTCTGTCAACTGCTTAGCTTTCTAGACTTTGAGACTCTTTGTATTAGAAAGCTGTAATTTGGTTTGTGTGAATCAACATTTTCGAAAACATATTTGTTTATCGCCCTTACCTGTATGGTGGGGATAACTTTTTTCTCATCTAGTCCATGTTAGGGGAAGTCCCTGGAAAGACTGTTCAAAAATATTGCGGATGTGTAAAAAATATTTTCGGTTCAGGGATCCTTTTGTGAAATATTAAGCATTAAAGTGCTTCTTTTCGCCCCTCACTTGACTCCCCCCTGCCGCCCTTGCCAGCTAAATGGTTTCATTTTGATATGTGAATAAAACTAAGGAGGTGGTTAAGAAAACTGTCACGGCTAAGTTGGCTTTACAAGTTAACGAGTAATAGCCCACCAACTTACATTTACAGTCGGAATGTATGGTTCGACCACAATGTTGTCTGTTCTTTGGATAAATTCTTCCTAACCACGGAACCCTTCATTGTGTGTCCGACACGCACTTGACCGGTTTTTACAAAACCCCCGGTCAGAAAAGTATTCAATTATTAGTAACCACACATGATAATTACATGTCTAAAACAAACCTCGAACATCCAAAATGTGTGGACCAAAACAAGTGAATTGACATACATAATTTAAGAACACCCTCACTTCTGTGGACTGAATGCCCTTCACCTGCTTTTGTGAAATGAATTGTTCACGAGAAATTAATGAACGGCCATTTTAATTTCATTTTGTTTCTGGGCTGTTTGGTGCTGGGCGGAAAACAAGGTGTGGTCGTGTGTTGTTGTAAAATGTTTATTTTTTACTTATTTATTTATTTGTAAAGGTCGCTTACAGGCTTCGTAGCTTATCTTAGTGCTACTTAGTGCTTGAAAGTTTACCTGTGTACCTAGTACTTACGCAGAGTTTCCAACCCACTGTTTCCATATGCTACTTACGCAGAGTTAACTGATGGCTAGTACTAACATAATTGAATTCGTTTGAAGCACAACATTTTAGTCACTATTCATTCTCTTTAACTTTAAATTCAAAGCATAGTCAGCCTATAACATTATCACCGCTGTTGGTGAATGTCTCATATCTTCGATTTTAGTCACTTTATATTCATTCTCTTTAACTTTAAATTCAAAGCATAGTCAGCCTATAACATTATCACCGCTGTTGGTGAATGTCTCATATCTTCGATTTTAGTCACTTTATATTCATTCTCTTTAACTTTAAATTCAAAGCATAGTCAGCCTATAACATTATCACCGCTGTTGGTGAATGTCTCATATCTTCGATTTTAGTCACTTTATATTCATTCTCTTTAACTTTAAATTCGAAGCATACCTAGTCAGCCTACAACATTATCACCGTTGTTGGTGAATGTCTCATATCTTCGATTTTAGTCACTTTATATTCATTCTCTTTAACTTTAAATTCGAAGCATAGTCAGCCTACAACATTACCACCGCTGCTGAATGTCACATATCTTCGATTTTTTTATATTTTAAGACAGGTTTCCTCACGATGTTTTCCTTCACCGTTTTGAGAGCAGTGGTGAAATAATTTACATAAAGTAAAGCACTTGGCAGGGTCCGAATCTACGACCTATACTCTTAAGTCGCAGCTGTTACCACTGGGCGTCCACTGCAAATTCATTCTTCAACATTGGAAGACATCTGCCAGGGGTGCGGGTTGTTCGAAAGAGATACCGCGGCCCCTGGCACACAGGCAACTGAGGGAACACGGGTGGGTTTTAATCAGTAAAAGTCTGACACGCCCTCCCGCTCCACCCAGAGCGGGAGAAGTTATTTGATGATTTCCCACCCAAAAAAAAAAAAAATTGGAAGACATTTTGCATATCCACACATATCCACCGTTGGGCCCACTTAATTTGTGGTCCCGCTTCCTCTCCTAGAGAGGAAGCCTGTGACTCAGCAGTGGAAATATAACAGGCTGTTTTTATTCAGCTACTAGCTCACCCATTGGATAAATTACTTCTTTTTTTAAATAATCTTAAATGAACCTGTAAAAGCCCAAAGGAATCGCTAAGAGATTTAATTTAATGCCTAAAGACGTATACTTATATTTGGCGGTGACCGCAGCGGCTGAAGGTGACACAAGGACGGCCATCGGCTATTTGCTTTGAAGTCAGTTCTTAGCGTATTTATCGGAATCTTTGAGCATTTTAAAATACTTTACTTTTGGTTTGTGTAGCTAACAGGATTTTGGTGATTTAGCGGACCAGCAGGCCCAGACAAAACACATTTCTGTTAGCGTTCAGGCCAAACGCTACGCCAAAATGTATGGGAATAATAATAATAATAATAATAATAATAAATTTATTGAAATAAAAACTCAGTTTACAGAAACTTTGTGTTCGATAACAACTGCATTAGTATAATACTGTGTCGCAGTCATTAACGCCCACCTCCACAAAATTGAGACAGAAGCAAAAAAGACTAAAAACTAAATTAAAATATAAAAATGAAACATTAAACATTAGAACTTAAAATTAAGAAAACTAAACAATATTTTCACTGCGTAGTTTTATGTGAGATTGTGTGTCTGTATGGAAGGTTTGTGTGTTCTGTGGGTGGAGTATATGTGTGTGTGTGTGTGTGTGCGTGTGTGTGTGTGTGCGTGTGTGTATGTGAGGATGTTTGTGGGAGATGTGTCCGATTGCGCATATTATACATATAAAGGGTAATTGGAAAGTGGATTTAAGTTTTTACATATGTTTCTAATTCTTCATAAGTGAGTGTTTGAAGCCATTTATCCGTGATCCTACGACATTCCTGCAAGGTCAGTGGGTATATATTGAGCTGTTTATTGACACGATTATACAAAGTGGAGCTAAGAAAGTGATATTGCCGCCGAACAACTTGAACTCTGGCAGATTCCACCTGGCAGACTCTATCAGCTCTGCGTTTTTGTGTTACGACAACAGGGTCGAATGGGAGGACTGAGTGTTTACGCAATACTGCAGCAAGAAGAAACGTGTGTCTGACTGTTGGTAACTCGCAAAGAGCGTACAGTTCAGTAGTGGGAAATCGAACAGGTTTGTGAGTCATGACTTTTAACACTGCCCTCTGCGCCCTTTCCAGACGGAGCATTAAGCACTTACCAGCCCCACCCCAAGCTGCAATACAATATTTTAGGATGGAATGTGCCAGAGCGAAGTAAACTGTTCGTAGTGTGGCAAAATCAGCAGATGTTCGCAGGTTTTTAAAACCAAATATTAATTTTCTGACCCTGGAAACCAGAGCCTCAATTTGCTCCTTCCATGTCAGCGTACTATCTATTATAACACCCAAGTATTTAATACTATGGGTGCGCGTAATCTGAGTACAACCGGTGCAATCAGTCGATATTAATCCGCATTTATGCGCCGTCAGAGCATAGGGAGAAGAGGGTTGAGAGGCTCTGCTTGGAGCAAATGTAATGAAGTTGGTTTTTTCTACATTGAGGGTTAGCAAGTTTTTATTCAGCCATTTCATTGCAACAAGCAGAGCGGACTCTGCATATGAGCGGGTTTCCAACCAATCCTTACCATGAATGAGCATGACGGTATCGTCCGCATAGGTTATAATTTTAGCGTTAGTTAGAGCCAGATTACATAGGTCATTTATGTAAATAAGAAACAGGGTAGGTCCAAGGACACTACCCTGCGGGACTCCGTAGGTTAAAAATTGCTGATTGCTAACGTGATTTCCTATCTTTACGGTTTGAGAACGCTCACTCAGGTAACTCCTAAAAATATCTAGACACACTCCCCTAACACCAATTCGTTCCAACTTTTCCAGCAAGAGGGGAACAGAGACTGTGTCAAAAGCTTTTGAAAGGTCTAGGAAAATTGCTATAGTTTTGAGTTTATTCTTTATATTTTTTGCTATAGTTGCAGTTACTTCTAATACTGCATCTTCTGTGCTTCTACCTGATCGAAAACCATATTGGTTTGCTGAAATTATATTCTGTTTATTAAGGTAATTAAGTAGACGACTATTTATAATTTTTTCTAAAATTTTGGACATAATTGTAAGAACAGAGATAGGTCTGTAGTTATTGACACTGCCCCTATCCCCACTCTTGTAGATGGGATGTACAAGTGCTCTTTTAAAGACAGCCGGAAATACTCCTGATGTGAGAACCAGGTTAAATATGTGCGAAATAATAGGGATTAAGGTGTCGCGGGCAGCCCTGATCAAAGCAGCAGAAATGCCATCCCAACCCACGGCGCAATTGGCCCTGAGGCCGAGTATGATGCGTTCAATTTCATCGCAGTCTGTTGAGAGAATGGCCATAGAGTTAGGACAGGCATTGTTGCCAGAGGAGCGTGTATAGTGTGCATTAGTTATTTTTGATGCAAGGGTCTTTCCCACATTCGCAAAGAAGGCATTTACTTTATCCACTGAATCTGAAGGATCGGGAGTAATGGATAAAAGTTCAGTAGCAGAGGATTTGTTGTTTTGAAGATTAGATATTGATTTAATGAGTTTCCATGTAGCCTTTGGATTCCTTTGATGTCTCTCAAACTCGGTTCGTTCATATTCCCTTTTAATTTTTTTAAGTAAATTATTGCAGAAGTTTCTGTACCGCTTGCATGTGACTTGTAGTATACTATTATTAGGATTTCGTTTTGATTTAAGGCAAAGATTATCCCTGTTCCGTATGCACCTCAAAAGCCCCGGAGTGATCCAGGGTTTAGTAATCCTTTTTTTACTTGGGATAGTGCGCGTAACAGAGTTGTTATTGACCACTGTAGAAACAATATTAACAAATTCAGTAGCAGCCGTAGATGCATCATCACAATTCATCACTGAAGAAAAATCTGCAGTTTTTAAGCTTGCAACGCATGCATCCACGTCTACTCGGCGCGAAGTTGAGGGGGTTTTAGTTATATCAAATATTAATTTACAAAACACAATTACTGGAGCATGGTCCGTAATAGTAGAATCAAGGACTAAGGTTATAGCAGGTTTGTTTGATTTGATAACTACGTGATCTAGACAGGCGCTGTTACGAGTAGGAAATAAATGTGCAGGGAGCATTGCATGGGACGCTACTGTGTTTAGATACATGTCAGAATTTATATCATTCGTGTTTTGGGAGATATTTATATTGATATCGCCAATTAAAACAATGGTCTTAAATGACATTAATGAGTGCAAAGTAACATCCAGACATTCAATAAAGTTGTTAGTATTACGGAACGACGGAGATCGGTACATTGCTAAAAGGGCTATCTCTGTGCCGAATTTTAAAATCAAGCAATTCGCATCCGTAAATATCGGAATTTCGACAGTGACACGTAGGTTTTGTCTAACATACACAACAACACCGTCGTTTTGGTTCGCGTGATCAGACTGAAATGCTTCAAATCCTGGTATATTAGGAAGGTAAGGGCATTTGCGCAACCAACACTCTGATAAAACAATAGCATCAAAATGCACCTTAATTCTGTTTAGTAGGATTAGAAGATTGTTAAAGTTAGTACTATTGCCTATACTTCTAATATTCAAGTGAAATATATTAAGACCGTTCACAACATTATTTAAGTACGTATTACATTGTTCTGGAGAACACTGATAAGATGTCGAGACTGATAGTTGCTCTAGTTCGTGTGTAATTTCGGTGTTTTCATTCATTTGTAATTCTAGAGGGAAACAAATTAGTCGCAGTAACAATCCAGTGAGGGCTTGAAGCAAACCAACGTATTCGGTCCGGATTGTAGCACGTTAGTTTTAAGTTTAGGCTATAGTAGGAGATGAACAAGGTTGCACGATATAACCAGGTGTGGGAGATTGTGAGAGAGATGCGAGAGAGTTTTAATATACTAATGATGCGCGTAAGTCTGTATGTGTGGTTGTGGGTGTGAGGGTAAGTGTAGTATGGTGTGCCAACGTAATTTGTGGATAACTTTAGTGTGGTTTGCATATGTAAAGCAAACCGTATACAAAACAGTAACAGCTTTGAAATTTGCATGCGCGTAGCATCGTGATAACAAGGTTTACAGGTGATACTTAGGTACATGTTTTTTATAGGATCTAGTGTGGTTAGCTGGTTAGTATTTTTACAACATATTATTTCCTTTACCGGTTTAACAATGATAATAATATGATTATAGATCACTAGTCACTTTGAGTCTGTTTTCCTCGGGAAGTCTGATTCAGTTTTAATCAGAATATGAGGTGCACCATCCATCTCACGAAGAAAGATTTTACCATTTTTTATCCAGCAGTACTTGAAATTGTTGGTGTTCGCAAAATCTCTGGCAAGGAAAAACAACCTTTTCATTCTAGGACTAAGGTTTTCCGAAATAAATATAGGCTTCACTGGCCCTCCAATTTTTAGATGTTCTGTTGACAGTTTACTACCTTTGTTGAATTTTTTAAACTTTTCAATAAATTTTTCTTTCAGGAGATTGGTGGAGAAATCTACAATGATTGTCCTGTTGTCTTTGTCTTTAGTTCCTATGCGGAAGATGTCTTTGACCTCGTGCGGTTGTATGGATACATTCAAAACGGAGGCGACCTTGAAAACAGAGTTTAATAAATTTTCTTTAGACTCAGGTTTGTTTACAGGGATATTCTTTAATTCCACACAGGACGATCTAGCACCACACTCTAGTCTTTCTAACTTTTCTTCGAAA
The DNA here is from genome assembly GCA_947359405.1 of Antitype chi. NCBI lineage: Eukaryota > Metazoa > Arthropoda > Insecta > Lepidoptera > Noctuidae > Antitype > Antitype chi. Next base: position 17,260,947 of record OX375817.1, on the reverse strand, counting down.
TATTGAAAAGATGACGCATTCGATTTACGTTCCTCATCTAGCTGATTTTCAAGGAATTCAATTTTCAATTTTAAACTATCATAATTTTGGGACAGGAATGTTACCGATGATTGAATTTGAGAATTTTGGAGTTTAATCTCTTCCATACTTTCATATATCTTCTCGATTTTTTTTATATGTTCGTCTTTGAACTCCTGGAACATAGCTTTTATTTCTGCCATATAAATAGAAACCTGGTTGTCCGTATCCAATCCCGATTCAGTGTATTTTCGTTTATTCCGGTGAGTAATATTAGGGAATTTACAGTCGTCAGCGATAGATTGGTCTTTTTTGGCCATATCCGGTTCCGATGAGCTATGGTGTAGTAAATTTGTCGGCGTTGTGAGCGCAGTGGTAACCATAATAGGTGTGGGTGGGGGTGATCGATTTATCGGCATGATTGAAAACCAACTATCTACGCTGCACGCAAAACCTCGTATAAAAATACAAAAATACAATAAAATGTTGTACAAAGTCTAAAAATATTTTTGTAATTTGTTGGATTCGAACTTGCGTAGTCTTGATTAGTACTAATGTGGTGCGGAAGCTACGGCCGCTAGACCAACCACGCTTGCCGAGATATATTGAAATAGGTAATTTGTTTCTCAATATCAATTGTCGAGGTGCGAGGTGTGTGACCTTCTCATGAACTAGCGGTCGTCGATCCTTTCACTTTTGCTAGTCACAAGTCGTTTGACACAACACTTCACTTATGTTTTAATAATTGTTTCTGTTTAATAACACATTAAATCTTCACATACAGATTTGATTTGACACTAATTTACTGTTGATGCTATTGGTCATGTGATGATATGTATTTAAAGTTGTTAAACTCGTTTTTAACTAGATTTTTGAATAAAAATTTTGCGAGCACTCAAAAACACGACTGCACGCCACGACGATCGGGACGGGGGATTACCTGCGGAAAGGACACTACGTAACTTTTCCGCAGGTAATGTCATTCCCATACATTTTGGCGTAGCAGTTTGGCGTGAACGCTAACAGAAATGTGTTTTGTCTAGACCCCCTGGGAGGTCCGCTAAATTCGCGGCGTATTTTATTATAAACTTCTGCTGTGTGTTTATCTTTGAAACGGCAAATCCAATACTAAACAGGTTTCAAATGTGGAACCTATCAACAGATTTAGTGAAAGTTTTAATCTCTATTAATCCCTTGGTCCAGTGGTCGCAAGCGCTACAGCTGAGCGTGAGGTCCTAGATTCAATTCCCGGGTCTGGCAAAGTGTTATTGGGTTTCCTATCTGGAATTTGTGTTCAGTTGATGGCAATAGCCTCGCCCTTTATTTAGAATTGATGAAATGTGGGTGTAGGTACTATAGGTCCACCTCTGCCTCTGTTCCCACCAGCATTCCCACCCCGAAAGGTTGGGCAGAGGTGTACACTCACATTTCATGAATTGTTGTTCAGAGAGAAATTGTTCATCAGAGAATTAGTAGACATTTATTCTCTGATGAACAATTTTTAAATTACTAGGTTTATTGAACAGTAACTTTCCCTTAATAAATTAAGAAGAATTTAACTAGGTCTAACTTAGAATACTTTCCATCCATTCAAACACCAGCGTAGCAACTCAATTTCTTATAAAATTGATCCCGTTGATTATTCATCGTGAAATTAATAATTTAATCTTAAAATTTAATAAAAACTTGACTTATCCGGTCGGATGCCAGTGCCCGAAAAAACTTTGCTTGTTAAAGGCCTTCATTAGCAAGCCTTCGAGGGTTTTGGATGGGCCCTTCGGTTATCGACTTAATTACAAGTATCTTGTACGTACGTAGGCTTAGACACATTTGCTTTTGAAACTTGAAATAGATAGAGATACTATAGTGATTGATTTTAGGCAAATTAGAAATCTTTAGGTAGTGATTCACAAGTTAATCTCTAGGGTTGTCTAATTAGGTGTCAGGATACTTCTGTAGCTTATTCGGGTAATTCACATAATTTAATTAACATATTATTATGTGGGTGACTATAGGTGCACCTCTAAGTCAAAAGTCAAAGTCAAAGCATTTATTGCAAATAGGCACATAAAAGGCACTTTTGAACGTCAACGTTTACATTAAAATGGCATTGATTCAAGTCGCCCCTTCCAAAAGGTAGTTTCGTATGGAGAAGAATGGGCAAGAAACTCCACCGTTACTCTTTTAAAATGTTTTACCATATTTTACATACATTAATTGTGTAATTATATGTGAAAACAATGAACGAACCCGTCGGGGGAGACCAGGCGTAACTTTATGTTATGAATTTTCTGAAAACCAGGTGAACGTCGGGGGAATTTGCTGATTGTAGGCAGCGCAAGACCGCTTGTAATCATATTTTGGGAAGGCTTAAGCCCGTTACCCAGCAGTGCAAGTCTTTAATTTCGTTCTGACTAATATCTAATTAGTTGCCAGTGATCATCATCATCACCATTTCAGCAGAAAGACGTAAGGTTCAGGACTCCCCCAACCATCGCCACTATGTCCGGTTCTGTGCCTCTCGCATCTTGCGGATTCCTGTGGTCTTCACAAGCTCATTAGCTACCAAGCAAGATAAACACACTAGACGCTAGGTCTGGTAAATCTACCAAAAATTGCAGGTAAAATGGTCTACAAACAGAATTCCTATGAATTCTACGAACACAGCTGGTTATCTACTATTTGCCCCTTCTATTCACATATAGGCTTCTGCCAGGGGTGCGGGTTGTTCGAAAGAGATACCTCAGCCCCTGGCACACAGTCAACTAAAGGGTCAGTCAACAAGGGTGGGTTTTAGTCAGTAAAAGTTTGATACGCCTGCTCCACTCAGAGCGCGAAGTTACTTGATGATTTCCCACCCTTAAAAAAAATATATATACAGGCTTATTTTTCTAGAGTCGGATGAGTTTTCCTTGAAGAAACATTTTGACTTACAGGTCGTCTTGAATTACAGTTTGACATATTTCCTACACAAAAGTTGTCAAATCGCCACATTAATTTTTCAAATAAAACTTGGTAGCAGACTACTAAAAACAGGCCCTTACTGAAATAATACCCAAATGTTTAATTATTTCTATTAATTTACTAGGTTTTAGGTACGCAGTAATAAATTAAATCTTAACACAACATCGTTTTCATAAACACAAACAAAATAACAAATCCAAAACGCAAAGCCAAACAAAATAAATTACTATGAACATAAAATAACTTTGTGAATATGCAAAATTATCTTAAAGTACCTACACAAATAAAATGAAAGGCGATAATATGATACGCATAATAAAATGTAAGTATATGCAATGTATAGAAGCTTTGTACATGCAACACAGACTTTACAGCGGATTGGAGGAACGGTAAATTTTATGGTTTAGACGGATTTTATTGTTAGTACTCACTCTTGGATGCTTTGAAACTGGATAGGTTCCGATAGTGCAATTCTTCATCACTTACTTTTGAATATATCACATATTCGAAGAATTAATGTGATTGTGCTTAGTAAGCTTCAATTTTAAAAAATAAAAACTTTTTCCAAAAAAAAAACAACCGACTTCCAAAAAACCACTACAAAGTGAAAAATAACTTTAATTTCGGAAGTCGGTGTCTTTGGAGCTGTATTTGAATTTTTTGTCACCGCCTTCCGAAATTAAAGTTATTTTTCACTTTGTAGTGGTTTTTTGGAAGTCGGTTGTTTTTTTTTTGGAAAAAGTTTTTATTTTTCACTTTTTAGTGGTTCACATGTGCTTACCCCTTCACAGCATACCGGCGTGATGTTATGTTATGAACTGGTGTAAGCAATAGACAGACATGAGATTTCAGCAATCCCAGTCCATTTGCTATCATTTATTGAGGAGTTCCGTTGCCTATCTTCAAAGTTCTTCATCAGATCTTCACCAAATTGAAATGAGACCACTACGAGAAAGTATTCTTCCAAAAAATACCTAAATCGCTTCGTATGCCTATAAAATTTGAAGAGTTCTCTCTATTTCTCCAGGATCCCATCATCAGATCCTGACTTGATGATCATGGGACCACCTGGGAAGTATACCCTTTCAAACAAAAAAAACAAAATCCAAATCGGTCCAGCCATCTTCGAGTAATCGGGGAACATACATAAAAAAAAAAGAAAAAAAAAAAAAAAAAAAAGGTTCCGACGAATTGATAACCTCCTCCTTTTTGAAGTCGGTTAAAAAGTGTGTTCTTGTGTGGATATAGGTAAGTAATTCTCCAACTGCCTCGTATTCAGATACGTCAGAAGTACAATTATTTTAAACATTATTTTTCAAGAAAATACCTGTTTACCTCAATTTCTACCATTTCCAGTGTCCTTTGTCCAGTAGTGGACGTCTTTCGTCTAAAATAATGATGATGACGATTTTCAGCAAAATCAAATCAAAATCAAAAGTCATTTGTTCAAACTAGGCTGAGAATCAGTACTTTAATTTCACAACGACCAGCACACACTTTTGAACTTTAAAATTACATAAGACAGTCCCCCAAAACGCCCACCCTTTACCACTCCCTAGTGCTTTTAGCTGGGAAGGAGAAGTAGCGCAACAAACTCTCCAGCAGCTCTCTATTATGTTAGAAAAACTTGATTCGAGACAATAGCAGGTAAGTAATAAACATAAGTAACATTTAATTTGCCATAATTATGTCAGCTCGCAAATAAAAACAACCAATTTGTCTACCAACACTCTCATCAAGATCTTGTAAAATTTAAATGGAATTTAAATTATACAACTCCAACAATGTAAAGGGTTTTCGTATCCAGCTCTTTCTAAATTCAAGCTAAGTTATACACGGAGATAAATCTCGGGAATTGGATGCGTCTATCTCGCACGGGTGTTTAGCTGGTTCGTAGTTAGATCCCATCCGCGTTTATGACTTAAAAATCCCTCCATTTGGAGATTTGGTTGGTTCTAATCTACTATATTGCTTGGATTCAGTAAGTAATATAAGGAGAATTTAAACAAGTGTGGTTGGTAGTACAGGGTTACTGTGTATCCACATAAAACACCCATGGAACACGCTTATCTGCTTGGTCGCGTGTGAGGTCCAAGACAATGTTTGAACTTTTTGACCTCTTAGTTTCTTTCGGTATTTCTCCTCAGAGTAGTCAGATAGAAAACTTCAACCTCATTTAGTTTATAAACTATATTTTGACGTTCACAAGTGTTTGTACAAACCAATTTACAGAAATAAATAGCACGTTTTTTCTACTATACAAGTATCAAAGATCTAAGAGATCTCGAGAGCTAATACAAGCACCACCCTCCATAAAAAGCATAGCCGTATAAGAAAACCGAACACCAATCGATATGAAATAATAAGATCAAAGGTAAAAAATATTGGAAATCACGCGCAAAATTAATTAGCCGGGCTCAAAGATCGCGGGTGTGTACAAAAACTGACAGGTCATTAACTCATCGCCAGCAAGCCTCCCAGTAATTTACTTCCTTCTGGTGAATTTCTATTTATAAGAGAGATTCGCATCGATTTCTTAGATATTGGAAAAAGATTTTGTTTTTGGTTACTGGGTGATGGTGGATTAGAATTAAATAAGAAAAGTATTCATTACGTCACTGAATGAAATATTATTATGGGATTTCAATGTTACAACGCTAAGAGTTGAAGAACAAATAGGCTTATAAGCGACCAAATATCACTCCAGCGGACTATGTTGAGCCTGCAGAAAGGCTTCCAGCGGATCACCAACTGCCATGGCACACCTGGAAATCTCTTAATTGACTAAGAAGTCAGGTGGGCCCCTGCTGGCACAACATAGCCAGGTCGTACTCCGATAAACCAGAGTGCGAATTCAAAACCAAAGTCATTTATTCAAACTAGGCTGAGAGTCAGCTCTTTTTGAACGTCAAAATTACATAAGACAGTCCTCAGACATTTTCATTTCATTTGCAAATAAACAATACTCTTTCCTTCATCCTTAAACACTCTTAAAATCTTGCAAAAGAAGCTAAACTTGAAAACACTTGAAAAAATTCTTCAACAAGTCGAATGAAAATAATAACGGACACAAAAACAACACCATAACACAACGGTTGTTGTACAAATAGATTGAACAACACGTTGGGTTGTAGATGATTTATTTTGGCAATAAGTGTCGTGTTAAGCTCCGCCATTATCGGGGCCGCTCGACGGTGGACGGACCTTTGAACGGCCCATGTTGGGAGAAGTTAGCGGATTGGATTTTGTTAATGAAAAGAGGTCATAAATTATGACACGCGAACGTAGTACCAGGATAAAATATTTTAGAGGTCTGTGAAAGCACGTGTAAAGTTCACTCATCCTCTATAGAAAACGGAGGATCCTCCGACTCGACGGGTTTTGTGTCGGAGGAGGGAAGGATTCTCGATTACTTTGGTCACATTAGCCGTCGAGAGCTAGATAACCTTAAAAACTTGGCGGTGAAGGGGAAAAGACCTCGCGGACGGTCACCTAACCCAGTGGTTAGGTGAGCGAGTCCAGTGAGGGCAGTTTTACTTGGTCGGACCAGTGTCCGACCAAGTAAAACTGCCCTCACTGGACTCTCTGTTACGACCGCTATGAGAGAAGCCGAGAACCTAACGAAATGGAAGAATATACTCGTATAACATAAAGCCACGTTTATGCCTTTCAGGGACACGACCAAGAAGAAGAAGTTTTCACTTCTGCTACCAGTCTCTTTATCTGCCAATTTTTTCCTCTAAGTTTCGGGACTGGTAGGTAAGTACAAAATATCTGCTGTTGATTGAAGGTGAACAAGATGCGTGATGAGTATGAAAGATTATTTCCAGCATAAGTTGAATGTATGTGCTATGGCTGTGTTTAAAAAAAATACATAATTAAGTGAACCATCCTACTTATTCTTATAACTTAATCCCTACACCAAATGGAAGTCAAGAGAAACAATGTTTATAGCATTTATTAAACAAGCAGCAATGATTGACGTCTGTTTAATAAAACCCAAAAAGATGTCGTGGTTTTCAAACTTGTTTTTGTTTACGCCAATCCCTCGAGCAGGAGTGGTTTGATGTTTTTATTTATTTAATCCTAAATCAACTAACGATACTTCTTTATTGGATAATGTAAGTAGAAAATGGATTGGTTGTAAAAGACTTCTCGTGGGATCTTATTGGTGGGTTTAGAAAATAGGAATGTTTAGTTTATTTAATGTTTGGTTTTTTTTTAGTATGAAGATCACGAAATAATTTTACTAGTGAACATGAATTGGTTCTCTCAGACTTAACTTGCAAGGTCTTTTAAGAATTTCTAAAGCCTTTCGTTTTATAAAAGAAACCTAATCACCGACAACCTCGTTGGTTCAGTGGTTGCAATTGGTACTTCTGAGCATGAAGTTATGGGTTCGATTTCTGAGTCGGGCAAAGTCATATTAGGTTTCTTAGTAGAAACCCGGAGTCTGGAATTGTGTACGGTTGATGGGAACAGGGTCGCCTCCTATTACAAGGGACTTATACATAACTGGCAAAATGTGAGTGTATTATGCATACACCTCTCTACATAACTATTTGGGAAATACAGGCGTGATGTTTTGCTACATTTGTTTGCGGAAATGGAAAACCTGGTATAAGCATTTAGATTTAAAAAAAATGTATAAGTTTTATCTTATTAAACTTGTAAGTCTACTTTCAAGAGTTTGCAAATCCATCCGTTTTAGAAAAGGTGTACAACATAGGAATAATATTTATCAAACATTTTCTGTCTATTTATTTTAGACTTACAAATTAATTAATTGTTCTGAACTCTTTAGTGATGAGTGTTTACGGTAGAAACCAATCAAATGGATTCATAAACAACAGTTAATGAATATCGCTTCAAAACAACCACCGTGATAATCTAACCCGTCCTTGTGTTTATTGGATCAGTGAGTTTAATCTAATATTTAATCTTACTTTCTACTCAACTATGATGAGAAAAATAGAAGGGTTATGATTTTGACCGATATGCATGTATCGAATCAATCAAGACAAATCAGTTATTTCTTTGCAAAAATGGGTGTTTTGTTTCATTAAATTCTCCATATTTTACCATCACATGGGCAGGGAAGGTTTACAACTCCTGGTAAAAAATAACAAAAACATTGAAAATAAAAAATATAAGAAAATAAAAATTAAAACAAATATATAAATAAAAAATGTCAGCGTGGTCACACTCACAGATATGTATGTACGTATATTCATCTGTTCCCTCATAAGTTTCAAAGTACTTATTATAATTTGACAATATGTGGTATCGTTGAAAGCTTCTAGATCATCCGCCGGCGCAGGAAAAACGCTAAATAGTGCGGGGCAAGCGCTGCGATGCGACGCGAGTCAGGAGTAAAAGAAATTTCACGCGGTACGAAGTCACGGGCTAGTTTATAATATATGCTACATATTTGATAATTAAAACGTGTAAGTATATAGTCGACCTTTTTATTGCTTTACCACCCTAAAGTGGAATGTCAATTGTACATCATATATATTACAAGATCTTTTTCTTGATATGACACTATATACACATAATTTCAACCTTAGTGAAGTTTCAATTGACTGGGAATTAAATTAATTAAGATTGTAATTGTAAAGCAGATTGAGATTCTACGCCAATTTTCCGGCTTAAAACCATTTCATGCAACTGTCAAAAGAATGACAGTTGTGTTTTAAATATACAGACCATTTAACAAGGTAGGTATATTTAAAATCGATCTTTCTAATGCCTTTGCTGCTTTGTATGAGTGTAACAAATGCCTCTGAAATATTTCTGTCAATATTCAGCAAAGAGCAGCAGCTTTAATATTTCATGAAAAAATATCCAGTGGATCTAGGACTACGGTTACCGTCAAACGGTGCGAATAAGGATGCAGGGATTTGGGACGAAAATTTATAAGGGATTGTAACATTGAAATAATGTAGCTTGTTCCAAAAATTACTCTCAATGTGTTTACTGTATTGTAATTAACGATTAAGGCTATTAACTGTGCGACACTAAGGAAGCGCTTTAAAAAAAAAAACTAAAAGTAAGAGAAAACGAACAGCATAACTATGAGAAAGTCCCAACTGCTCCCAAATTACAATGTTAATTTTTATACTTTTTATTTTTTACATTATACATTAATTTTAATTTCGACTATTTATTATTAGTGATTGTCATGGAAATCATGTCAAATGGTTCAAATAGGTTCATTTTATATAGGTAGTTTCTTTTACATATTGTGAATGAGAGAACGTTGTAGGCCTTACAGTACCTGGTACTTATTGACAGGCCTGCACTGTCCTTCCATACGTATTATCACTATAATTTGAAAACATTGTAAAAGCCAATTATTTTTAAAAGAGTAATCGTGGACTTTCTTGCCGGCTCTTCTCCATAGGAAGCGACAAATTGGAACCGTGCACCTAGCTTCTGACGTTTCATAAGTGCCCATGCAGGTTTATGTGAAATGAAATATTTTGATTTTGATTTTGATGCGATATAATGTATTTCACGCAGACGTTTTCGCAGGAACAAGCTAGTACTTTAATATAAGGATTAAGGTAGAAGGACGATGCTGAGTACCTACATTATATTCAGGCAGGATAACGTTATATAATTGAAATTAGATAATATCTCTGTAACGGAGCATTGTAATACAAGATGCTACAGAGCTACTGTGGATCTTTTATGGATTCCGGAACCCAGACAAGAGTTGTTTTGTGTAAAATGAACCGTAAATGTAACGAATTTCGTGAGTACTAGCTGTTGCTCGCAACTTTGTTCGTATTTAAACTTTAGCTTGACTTGTAATCCTCTCATAACCGGTTTTTGATGTCGACAAACTAACTCGACACAAAAGTCTCTCCGGGTAATGATCTGACAAGAACTATAAAAGCTGAGCTACATTGCATCATCAGCCTCTAATATTTCCACTACTGGGACACAGGCCTCCACTCTGTGAGAGGGAGTGGGCCATAATCCACCACGCGGCCCCAGTGCATGTTCGTAGATGGCATATGTCTTCTAAAACATGCCGGTTTCCTCACGATGTTTTCCTTCACCTGTTTGGGAGCAGTGATGATGAAATTTAAGACAAAAAAAAAGTTTATATATTGCTTTAATTATTGTGAATGTGATGACTGTTCGGATGGTTTTTTTTTAATTTCTGTTTGGTTTCTTTTTTTTCTCGTTTAGTTTTAATCATGGTCTGGCAGTTTGAGTAATTTATGCGGCCTACCCAAATGTCCTTTCTTTGGTATTGTTCGTCGGATCATTGAGCTCCTCAAGTTCTGAGTTGAGCTGCATGATTCCTGATAAATGCGTGCACTGATTGGTCAGGTCCACTCAATCTGTGGTTCTTTCCTCAAAAGACCATTATAGACACCAATCCACATGGTATTCACATGATCTGACCAAGATTATGTCTGGACTTTATAAGACACTGTGACCTCTGAGTTTGTTTCGGCCTTTCTTCTCAGAGTAGTCAGATAGGAAACGCCGACCTCATCTAGTTTAAAAAAATATGTTTGACGTGTAAAAGTGTTTGTACAAACCTACTTACAGAAATAAAATCATTTATCAATTATCATCAGCTGTAGCATCGAAAGTTGTGATCTATATTTTCATAATAGTAATTTAGTGTAGATTCGAAGAACCTTTAGTGGTTTACGCTGTGCGTTTTCTGTCAGTCTATCAGTCATCTGCTGTTTATAGTGTAGATTCCGATCTACATCGCCACATGCGATATACGCATCACACTGACGTCACGCTAAATCCAGCATCGCGCAAGCGAACTAGCATATATACAATGACCCGACATGAACTGTCGGGTCCCGACCGACCCTTGCTCCCGACCGACCCTTGCTCGTTGAAGCGCCAGCCCGCGCCGCAGCTGAGCCAGTAGCTTTAAATTCCCCCTATAATAATAATATGCCAATTTCGATCCAGCCTGTCCCCAATAGTGATAGCTGTCCCCCCTATCAGTGACGCCCTGAGCCGAGGTCCGTACCCCACAGGGGGTGCCCTCAGCGTGCAGTCGCTTAGCTTGTAAAAATTTAGTTTGTAAGCCCTGGCTGGAGGCGTTAAGAGTAAAATCTTAATGGCAGCCCCAGGAAAGCCCGGTTGAGCAGTCACGGCCTCTCAAGGCCAACTGCGAGATGCCCAACAAAAAAAAAAATGAACTGTCGGGCAGTTGCCCACCAGACACGGCCAATATCTGGTCGTCAATCGTCCCTTTTCTTTAAGGAATGTGTGAACTTTACACCCTGTTTCTCATAACCTTGTAAAAATAATGATAGATAAAAAGTTGTGATGGGAAAAGAATACCCGGCTTTTTTTTTTGAGGGTGGGAAATCTTCAAATAATTTCTCCCGGTCTGGGTGGAGCAGGAGGGCGTGTCAGACTTTTACTGATTAAAAACCACCCGTGTTCCCTCGGTTGTCTGTGTACCAGGGGCGACGGTATCTCTTTCGAACAACCCACCCCCTTGACAGGCATCGGCCCTTGCGGACCCCACCAGTTGTTGCTGACATCTCTGACGGCCCGCGTGGAATACAACGCGCTGTCGACCCGGGCATTTTATTTTGTTTATCGTGGAGAAATGCCCACTGCGCTACCACGGGGAGATAGCGCAGTTATGTGGGACTGTAACCCACTAAAACTCCACGGTGTCCTCCAGTGCCGCTTGAGGCGGGAAACGTGCAAGCCATCCGCGAACTCACCGCGGCTGTCCGTCACTGGATCCTCCACAGAGGGGAATAACCCCTATCATCGGCGCACCAGGACACATGGCACGCCGTGACCACCCCAGGAACCAAATAACATAAGGGCCCCAGACGACCCCGTGTCTGACACCCTTGGAGGGAGAGCGGCCAACGCTATCCCGACACTCCTCTTCCCCTGCGGCCCCACCGCGTCCGCCATCAAACGGTGGCGGCCCCGTCCAGGCCACGGAAGGGAAGAGCGCTACTCACAAGTACCGGCACTCCTCCTCCGCCGCAGCCCCTCAGCCACGATGCCTCCCAGTAGACATCGCGGCCTGCCTCAGTAGCGATGTACCTCACCGCAACCTACTTTTTGGCCGCTACGTCGTCGGCTTGGAGGCAAAAGCCCTGACGAGCGGCCCCACCTTGGAGTTCCTCTTCGCTTCACCATGGGAGGGTGACCACGGCTACTGAGCCCCCCCCCGCAACGACAATGCGGGAACCCACTGGGAGGAAAGGATACCTGGCTAGTACACTTAATCAGACCGGCTTTGCTAGTCATCAGAGAGCTTCAACTATAAGTTTGGCCAATATTTGAATAGCCCTAGTGACTGAACTTGGATAAACTAGGTTTTTCTCCACCTTGCACATATACAACGAAATAATTTCCTGTATTAAGGTCACTTGAGTTCATCAAATAAACAACCAATTACAATTTAAGCTTGTGGCTATTATGCCAATTATAGACGACACACTGCCTTGGACAGGTATTTCGTAATTAAGCCAATTACATCACAATACAATGGTCATGAATTGAGTGACCTTTGTCCAGGGTGATTATTGTGATTTAATGTTTAAGTGCTACGTAACAGACTTAATGTTAGTATCCGTTCCAATTGGTCATAGATTCCTGTAATTATTAGTTAGCAAAAAGTATAAGGGTAGAATTTACAGAAGTCATCATTTTCAAACGCAGATCTGCCAAACCGCAATGAAAACGAGTGTTTACATGAAGCGACTGCCTATCTGGCTTCCACAATCCAGTTACCCGTTTGTAAGGTTGTCAGTTTTTCGGGCTTCTGACAACTCGTAACGACTGTCAAAGATACACGAATGACAGCCCGGACCAACGGCTTAACGTGCTTTTCGAGGCATGGAACTTAAAGAAGCATAATACGAAAAGCAAAAATGCTTTTGCAGGCACTACATAAGCCTCCCAGCACAAATTATGAGAGGCTGATACTTGTCTAATAGTAAACTGTGATTTTTGGTTGAGATAAATGATTCAACGCATTGATAAAACTTTCACCTGTTACAAACAGTAGACCTATCAAACACAATTCCTGTCTCTACATAAAAATAAAAAAAACAAATGAAAAAATCGCTGCCTACCTGGGCCTACCAGAATAAAATTACTCAGTTCTGGTTTCTGAATAACTCACACCTAAAAACTCTTTAGACCTAAAAGAATCTTACCTCAGCTGACAATAAAATCCGAATCGAAGAGCAATGAGAAATAGCGTCGTTTTATCAACAATGTGCTAATGTGCGTAAAGCACATAGCGTAGTTCCACTGATTACACTTCGCACTCCATTGACGCGTCAAGCTTCATTTGCCACCACCTACAATTCTAAGAAGACCCCTCATTGCTCTTCAGAAACCACCCTTCGTTCCGTATTCCACAACCCCGCCGGGTCCAAGGCAGCTCAAGTTACACTAGCCCCTCATTCGAGCCTTTTCGAATTAATTCGATGTCCTACTTTTTTGATGCTGACTCATGAATCGAGTTTGGAACGAATTTGGGGTTTGTTTCTGAACATATAATTAGAATTTCCGATGTTCGTGTCTTTTTTCGATCGATATAGAAGCGGCCCAATGTGCGGCTCGGTTTTTTGTGACATGTGTCAAAAATCTTTTGATGTGAAGTAATTAGCCGACCTTGTTATGGTTGCTTGTCGTAGGTCAAACAAAAATGTATATTTTTCGAATGAATGGCTTGTCTAAATAATCTTTCATAACTTGTATAGATCGAACTGTCAGCAATTGGTCGTCCTTCCAAGAGTTTGTCATCCACTGTACTAAATATTCGTTGGAAAAATATGTTTTATTTTCTCTACAAAAGTGGGTTCATTTATTTGTCGACCACGTCACTATTTGGCATTTTCATTATTCATTTAATTCGGGAACCCATTGATTTCCAGTGATGGAAAACAATGTGAGTAAATCTGGATTTATTTGAAAATGCTTGTTTCTTTTCGCTGAATGGAAAAGATCCGTGCTCTGAAGAGTAATTGTTACAGGTTGGTACTTATTCAAGAGATTTAGGAATCTATCTAAATCTCATAAAACAATTATGTCCAGTATTTTTATTTCACGAAGCGACTGTGAGAGTGTGAAGACCAGTAGCGTCAGCACATAACACCTCGCCAATCCCTCGGATGGTGCCAAGAGTTCCTGTGCTTACACACACATTCACAGCGTGTTTATACACTTTTGTAACTACAAGAAAAGCGCGCGTCACTTCGTGAGATAAAAATACTAAATATAGCTATCTAGTTAACTCGACTATTCCAAACTAACTTCTGCCCGCGATTTAGTTCGAGAAAAAAAGAAAAGAAAGAAAGGCAAGACAACTATACCATAAAACATCCGAAGGCACTCGGTGATACTGTAGCTTTCTATACGTGAAAGCCTTCACGTATTCTCGACTTGGACTAGTATTTCTTCTTACAAACAAACGAAAAATTGTACTTATTTATAATCATCATCTGCTTACAGGGTAATCCCTTCCGTTATTGGAAGACTGGTTATCAAAATTTCGGGCTTCTGACGACTCGTAACGTCTATCAAAGATACACAAAAACCGAACAATTAGCAAGGGTCGATGCCTATTGGCCCTTGCGGACCCTACCAGATAGCACTGATATCCAAAGTCAAAGTCAAAATCAAAAAATAGGCACTTAGAAGGCACTTTTGAACGTTATCATTTACATTAAAATAATAATTGATTCTAGTCGCCCCTTCCAAAATGTACTTTCGTATGGAGAAGAATGGGCAAGAAACTCCACCGTTACTCTTTTAAAATGTTTTAAGTACAATATTTAACATAGTACATTCATTTATGATTATGTGTGAAAACGATGCACCCAGAATAAAATTACCATACCAAAATAGGTCGACAGAATCAAATTGAAGCAATACACATAAATTAATTCTGTGATATATACGTGGTGTTCACACATTTACAAACATTGTAAAAGTAAGTATACGATTTTTCTACAATATTAACAAGTAATGAGTCAGCGTGTGAGTTAAAGTAATCACTGAGTGTCAATCAATGTCATAAATATAATTAACTATACAATTCAATTAGCAACCAGTTTGATTTTGTCTTGACTCTAGATTGTCCTATGGAGCAGGACCAGCATGTTTCCAAGCATTCTTCTCTTGGATATAAATCCTCTAATTTGTAACACGATTGTTTACAAAGTTTACTTTTAATATGAGTTTTAAATTTCCTTTCATTTAATCACAAGGTATTTTGTTATAACATTTAACACAGTACCCCATAAAAGATGTATGTACTTTAGCTAATCCGAAAAATGGTTGATCTATTTTGTCTTTTTTTCTAGTATTAAAATTATGTCTATCATTTATTTTTTATTAAAAAGATGTAGATTTTTTCCCCTTCCCCTTCCCTTCCATCCCTTTGAGGTGCGCGTGGAACACAACGCGCCGTCGGCCGGGGCTTGATCCTTACCGGACAGCGAGCTACCCATTACGGGACCAACCGCTTCACGTGCTTTTCAAGGCACGGAGGGGTCTCAGTATGTAAACATGGTCACCCATCCATGGACCAATCACGGCAATTGTAGCTTGAATTGATCCACCCGTCCAGCTGATATTACTTAGCCGAAAGCCTTTATATTTTACTTCTTTAAAATATTTAAGTTTATTTAGAAATATCGAGTACGGTTTTTGTAACGGTAAAATGACTGTGTACCCTCACTGTCAATTTACCGTTACAATTTATGCTATTATAAAATGGATGTAGAACGTTATTGTATCAGATACCCTAGGACTGCTTCTTGAAAATTCAGTTCCCACCTTCACAGTAAATATATTCATTTCTGATATACCCATTTATATGCAGCCGGATTCAAACGAAAGGAAATGGGATAAATTTTGTACTTTCAGTATGCTGCTTATTTTCAAAAATTTTAAATATTTTTCGATGAAAGAATGAAGTTGGATTATATTATTTGTAGAATGTAGAATGTTGGTATTGTTGTGCGTATGTCTATTTAAAACGTTTGTTTCGTATCACATCCTATGCTCGTTAGTTTCATAAATGACAATGAAATAGATTGAATGAATGAATTGCATGGATTGCAGGAGGATTGATTCCGAAGAAGGTGGAATATTTTTAAGTCAATCAGAACTATGTTTTTCTTTTGAAGCATTATGCAGGCTGGCTAGCTGGCAGGAATATTTAAACGCTAACTGAAACCATGCATTCAGCACAGAGCTTGCTGCTTTAGAAAAAAAAACAAAACAGCTGTTTCATAGAAAAATGCAAAAGCGGTGAAAATCTATGGACATGCTATTTTTCAGAATCGTGTATCATGGTAACATTTTCTGCAAGGGGTGCGGGTTGTTCGAAAGACATACCATGGCCCCTGGCACACAGGTAACTGAAGGAACACGGGTGGGTTGTAGTCTGTAAAAGTCTGACACGCCCTTCCGCTTCACCCAGAGCGGGAGAAGTTATTTGATGATTTCCCACCCTCATAAAAAATGGCAACATTTTATGCGTCGGTTTACCTACCACCCTGTATTTGCTTAGATAAAAAAGAATCTAAATTACTTTATTATATTACACAATTTTTTTTAAATAAAAAATGTCATAAACGAAGGGCGGTAAGTGCTCCCCTTGTGATAAAAATAGTAAATTATATTTAAACGGCGGGACGATATAATAATGTAGTCAATGTCAATGTGACCTTTAGACTATAAGGACTTAGGGTCTGACCAAATAATGTACTGCGGCGTCTAGCAACGTCGTTGCTAAGGGCGGCCCCGTAGCGACAATGTCGTGGCTACGATCGGCGTCGCAGTGGCAACGACAGGACAGGGCACAACGTATACAATAAAAAAAGGCTATTTTTGTGTTGGACTACGCACAATGAAGGGTTCCATAGTTGTGGTGATCTATTCCAAGCAAAAATTTAACTTTTCAGTTAACAAAATGCTCTTCCATCTATACCTACTATAATATTATAAAGCTGAAGAGTTTGTTTGTTTGGTTGAACGCGCTAATCTGAGAAACTAATGGTTCGAATTAAAAAAAATATTTTAGAGTTAGATAGCCCAATTATCGAGGAAGGTTATATGCTATATAACATGTCGCTAGGACCGTTAGGAGCCGAGCAAAAAGACAAAAAGTCACGATTACGAAGTACTCGCACGGGCAAGCGATTCGATGCGATGGTGTGGGTCAAATAAGTTTGTAATCACATAAAAAATAGTGATAAAACTAAAAATTTTTGAAATGTATCCTTTAGTTTTACTGTCAGACCTTGCTTCTTGCCAAAATTCATGATTATAGGTCAACGGTAAGTACCCTAAAGGTATTTATTTATTTGCGACTATCAAAATGTGTCGCATGAATACCCATCCTGATTCTAGTTTTAATTAATATCAAATACTGATGAGTGACCAACCCGCACTGGGCCCGCGTGGTGGATTACGGCCCACTCCCTCTCGCCAAGAGAGGAGGTCTATGTCCCAGCAGAGGGAACGATATAGGCTTATCATTATAGCTGATGAGGGCCTTGTGAGGGCCGCAGGAGTCCGCTGGATGCGGGAAGCACAGAACCGGTCGAAGTGGCGGAGCTTGGGGTAGGCCTATGTTCAGCAGTGGACGTCTTTCGGCTGAATGATGATGATGATGAATAAACAAATACACCCTATTTGTTTATTGCATTGACTATAAGTCACTCATCAGTGTTTGATATTAATTAAAACTAGGTACCTCCACGCATTCCTGAAAAAAGGATCTTAGAAAACAGATAATCGGACGAACGGACAACGAAGTGATCCTATGTTTAAGGGTTCCGTTTATTTCCTTTTGAGGTATGGAAGCCTAACTATCAATCAAAATCAAAAATAATTTAGGTATTGAAATTAGGCTGTAAATCAGCACGTTTTTTTAACACCAACGTGTGGGCAAACCCTCAGAATACTAACGATTTAATCATTTATTCGAAATTCATTCGCTATCTGATGAAACATACAACATGACATACAAATAATAACCTATATGACCATATAGAAAATAAACCAAATGTGAAAAATTAATTCATTGAGTAACCGATGGTGGATTTTGGCACTCACCAACCGAAATACTGATTTGAAAAGAGTGATCAAATTAATGTTAATTTCTATGTAATTTTGGCGCAATAGGTTTCAAAAGGTTTAAAAAAATACACCGAATGCACTTGTAAAATCCTGATTTGTAAGTAACGTGTACCTAACCTTTTTTTTACTAACCAATGAAATAAATAAATATTCTATTCTATGTAATTTTAGAATGTGGAATGAAACAAAAATGAGCATATGATTGAACTCCCTGATAACAGCCTTACTTGCATTTTCTAAAATTTTATTTTCCACAAAAAACTCAACCAAACCTCTTTAAAACAACAGCTAACGAGTTTACTTTCCAAGTATTTTCCTAGAAATTGTGCAGATAAACAGTGCATTCAAGTTTCAATTAGGCAAGCTATCAGACGATCGTATGTAGCGGGAGTCAACCGGAGATTGCTGCTCTAATTATGCAAGATGTTCCAAAGTAGGAACAGTGTAATTTGTCTCTGCGATAACGTTGGAGTGACGGGCTAATCGGGAAAGAACGTATTTACAAGTTAATTGCATGCTTGGCCGTTGATTTTTGGATTGGGAGATAAGGAATTGATTAGCGGCTGTCTGTTTTTGGTTCTGTATTTAGCTACCTGTGAAACCAACTAGCTGCGGGTGAATGAAACTGGGCGCACACCAGAAATGAAATAGTTTAGATTTTCATCGACTGAACAGTTTTGGCTTTCTTGCATCAGTTTTTGTTTTCAGTGTATTGACTATGAGACTTTGAAAGAAAGAAAGAAAATACATTTATTTCTCACCGACTAGAAAGGCACACAATATTCAGCAAAAAAAAAAACCCAACAAAAAGTGTAAAGTGCGCGTGCTTTAGGTACTTTAGGGTTTCACTAATGAGCGTGCTATAATATTAAAGCAAAAATCTGCCTAAGTCTAGTGTAGTCTTGACTCAGGTCTGCGCACAGCCTTAATCTTGAGGTAGAAAGTTGCGCTTATATGAATATTTTTGGTACTAATTAGTAATGCAATCATCAGTTACATGATCATTCGGGAGAAGGTTTTTCGGACAAATGAACTCTGGGCAATCTTGACGCGCTCCTTGTATATTTGTGTCTCAGGAAATACAAGGAGATATAAGTAAAGCCAGTGAGCGCACGATTTGAGCAAAAATCTGCTTACGTCTTTTACAGTTTTGACTCAGGTCGGAGCTCAGCCTTATTTTTGAGGTAAAAACTTGCACTTATGAATATTTTTGATTGTAATAGGTACAGCAATAATATAATCGGTTACACGATCATTCGGGCGAAGGTTCTTCCGACAAGTGAACTCCGGACAATCGTGACGAGCTCCTTGTTTATTTGTGTCTCAGAATATGCAAAGAGATGATCAGAATAATGTAACTTTAATACAAAATTGCAGCATGGCTATAATATAAGAAACAGACAAATTAAGGAAACCTGGCGAAGTCTTAATGTTTTCTTCGAGAGGGAGTGGGCTGTTATCTATCACACGGGCCCAGTGCGGGTTGGTAGATGTAATGTCTTCGATTTTTTAGTTTTAGGACAAACATGCCAGTTTTCTGTCGATGTTTTCCTTCGCCGTTATTATGTTAACTGGTTTATAGAATTGTGAAACAATATAACTGAATGTTACTCCGAATGCCCAAATTTGCTGCCGCGTTCCCATAAACTGAATAGTGTAGTTCGTGCACACACCAATTCACTAAAATTATCAATTTACTAAAGTGCATGCTCTGAATATTACTGAAATGTATTATGCTTCGATGAGTTTGATTGCTTTGAGTACTATTAATTATTTCCCACCGGTTCACATTGTGTTCATCATAGTCAGCTTAAAATGTTCCCACTGCTGAAACACAGGCCTCCTCTCAGTGAGCGGGAGTTAACAGGCCATAATCCACCACGCGGGTCCAGTGCGGGTTTTTTGTTCTCGGACATGCTGGGTTCCTCAAGAAGTTTTCTGTAACCGTTTTGAGAGTAGTGGTGATGAAATAATTTACACAAACTAAAGCGCCTGTCTGTCTGAGTTTAAACCGCGGGCTTCCAACTCGTAAGTGCCGGCCATAATCACTGGGGCACAATGCTCACCTTGTGGTATGAAATAATAAAATGTAAACTTATTGTAACTGTTTTAATTTAAAGTTGCTGCTGCAGTCAAACGGCGCAAATATTCCAATCTTATTGGAACCTATATATTCGAGCCGTTTGGGGTTGAAACTCTAAGGCCATGGGGTCCGAGTGCCCACTTAGTTTTCCGAGATATTTCCAAGCGGTTGGTTGACTCTTCACGTGACCAAAGGGCTGGCCTATATTTCGGCCAAAGAATCAGCATTGCCATACAACGTGGCAATGCTGCCAGCCTTTTGGGCACTCTACCCGTTAACATTTTGTTGATTATTTTCTTTTTTATACGAGTATACCTGTACATATTATTAGCTTTGTTTTGTGTTTATCAAATAATTTTAAGTTTGAAATAATAAATTTACCCAAAAAAAAAACATCTGCATCAAAATACACAAAAGTCAAAAGCAATATTACATTACATTGTTATGTCGTTTCATGTCTTTGTAACAGCATGCAACATTCTGTAGATACCATTACCACAAACGAAGTCGAGGATAAACCAAGTATAACTAATGTCATCATGTAAATTGAATACATTACATACAATGTAACAGTCACAAGGCTCGTATACCGAAATATAAATTAATTATTCATTGCTGCAAATAAACTTGAGACCGTATCTCTGTTATTATACAAAGTAGCAATGGAAAACGTCTTACTCTTTGTGGTATCAAGCTCGTCTCTCCAATAGTCTTTCTTAATAGCTACCGTATTTTATTCCCTTTTTGTATTGTAGTGCAGCAGAATGAAACTTTGTAAGTAATATTATATTTTAATGAAAGTTTCATTAAAGGGATAGACTGCTAGATTATTTATGAGTTTAATCATGTTTAGTTATTAAATTTTATATTCCTGATGTTGTTATGTAAAGAGATGGGTACAGGGAGAAGATTTTGAAGTCTTACTTCAATGTTCAATGTTATAAATACCTCTTAATGCAAACGATTTTCGACACGACGATTTTTCACAATTACTTATTAATATAGACAATAAGTTATCATCTTACATGGAACGACTTCCATTCTGGCCTCCACAACCCAGTTACTGGGTAACACGATACCCCTTGATAAGACTGGTTGTCAGACTTTTGGGCTTCTGGCTTCTGACGACCCATAACCACTGTCAAAGATTCACGATTGACAGCCGGAACCATCGGCTTAACGTGCTTTCTAAGCTACGGAAGGATTTTGGTATGTAAAAATGGCTAACCATCCTCGGACCAACCGCGGCAAGCGTAGCTTAACCTGATCGATTGATCCGTGCGGCTGTTATTACTTAGCCACAAGCTTCTATTAGAGACGGTAAGTGCTATTTGATTAAAGACCATAATAAAAATCAAAATCAAAAGTCATTTATTCAGTCAGAAATTCGAACTTTTTGAACGTCAAAATTACATAAGACAGCCCCCCAAAACTCCCACCCTTCACCACTTCCTAGTGCTTTAGCTGGGAAGAAGAAGTGGCGCAACAAACTCCCCAGCAGCACAGCTGTCTGTTAAGTTAAAAGAACTTGATTCTGTACAATAATAGACAAGTAATTAACATTACTAAACACAAAACATAAAATTTAATTATTTGACATATGTCATCTAGCACACGTCAGTATACCAACAAAACATAGTAACTAAACTCAAGCAGATAATATTAATCAAAAAATAAAACAAAACTAAGACTCCATAAATCATTATTTTTAAACTAATTCGTCAACTTGAAGCCAGAATCGTCTCCTTGCTTAGAAGAACGGTAGCAAGGTACATTGTTCATCATCATCATCATTTCAGCCGAAAGACGTCCACTGCTGGACATAGGCCTCCTCCAAAAGGGGGTTTTGCCATAATCGCCACGCTTGGCAGGCGGGTTGGCGATCACAGTATGGTGGTAAAATGCATAGAGAACGCTGCTGCCCATTTTCTAGTAAGTCCCTTAGTCACCTTCTACAACACCCACGGGAAGAAATGGGATGGTGCTATTCTGTTACGTCCGGCAACACACGGTACATTGTTATAACCACAAAACTTAGCACACAGAATGGTGATCGTAGTCATCGTCACCTGCCGTTCTCAACTATGAAGTCGGCTTTCAGGTTGACCGGATGCAGTTGAATACTAGTAAGTATTAGTAATTCATATTGTTTTACTATAATTTATGTCAACAAAGTGGTATTACGCCTGGTAAGTGCTCCTGAAGCAGAGATGGTGGTCGCCATTTTCACAGACGATGGGACTAAGGAAAAGTTCTATTCTTTATTGAGGAAAATTATTTAATTTTGGTACTACTATTCCTCCTTCGCGAAATGACAAGCCATATAAATGGTAATGTATGTATGTTTTTTTTTCTCATTGCCATTTGCAAATGTGGGAGTGCATATCTCGACCCAATTTGTTTTCTCCAAGAGGAAAAGCAACGTCAAAGTACCTACTTTAGTTTTTAGAAAATATTTTTTTATACAGAGAAAATGTATTGCCAGAGTTTTCGTTGAAATAGTATGTACTAGAAAACGACGTGGGGGCTCGTGGTTAAGCAATAATAGTCGCACGGGTCCATTGATCAGGTTAAGCTATACTTGCTGAGGTTGGTTCGTGGATAGGTGACCATCATACATACCAAGACCCCTCTGTAAATCAGAACGCATGTTAAGCCATTTGTCCCGTCTGTCATTCGTGGATCTTTGAAACTCGTTACGAGTGTTCAGAAGCTCGAAAATGTGACAACCAGTCTTACCATGGGGTCTCTGGTTACCCATTTACTGGGAAGTGGAGGTCAGTTAGGCAGTCACTCCATATAAAGTACCCGTACTTAGCTGTATTCGGTTAGACTGGAATCCAACCCCAACAGAATTTGGAAAAGTCTAGGCAGATGCTGAATTAACGATATGTACGAATAGAAACTATGTTCCCATAGATAACAGTCTCTAATCTTCAACCTCGCTTTAAGCTTTGCAACATTGGTGAAGGGCGGGCGCGTATTGGGGGACTGTCTTATGTAATTTTGACGTTCAAAGCGTGCTGACTCTCAGCCTAGTATAATACATGCCTTTTGATTTTTATTGTAATTTATAAGATCATAAGATTTTTGTTTCAAATAATGCGCCAAGGAGGTACTATTGCCAGTTAATTAAGTAGTACAGAGATGCAAATAAATCTACCGAAAATATTAACAAACATAAAATAATTATTTCAAAGCAAGCTTCAATGTTTCAACAGAAAATGTTCCTATTAATTTAAGTAATGCAAAATGTCCGCAAAAGAACGCCAATTAAAAGTAATGCAGCATAAACACTTGTATTGTTTTATTCCAAAACGTACGTGAACTTTATTATGATTCATTACCAAACCAATTATAACCATACCAAAAGTAATTGATAAAAGTAAAAACAAACCCTGTTCAGGTTAAATTTTTATGCTATCACTCACTAAAGGGAAATAGTAAACCATTTATAAGTACTGAGAAGGTATCAACTTTATATACCGTTACTTTTTCCAACAATTATCTATTTATTTAAACTTCTCGCACACAAAAAGATATTATAAGGTAAGGTGTTATTGTTTGAATAAAATTAATCAGTTGTAATTGAAAGATAATTGACGAGAACTGAGGTTACAAAATCAACCTTAAATGTCATTAATTTCTGATTTACCTGTATGGTCAACGAATAAAATCAAATCACTCTATTTGTAAGTGGCACTACTCGTATAAGTTGGCACTCACAGATACATTTTCCGAATAATTTGTTTACATTTTCCTGAGATACTTTTAGAACAGACTATACACACAATTATGTTGACCGCAACAAGATCCTCGTCTAACAAAAATTAAGTAAGTATATAAAAAAAAATCCTCATCCGAGTGGTATCAAATAGAGCTGAAAGAATGCCAAGAAAGCGAACAAGTAAGTGGTCTCTGAGTAGCTTGCTCCCTTTGTGGCTTTGCGTTTCACTACTTGAATGGCCTTCTTAATAGCTGTAGGTTTATGCCCAGTATGGTGTGCCCTGTTTTAGTTTGACGTATGTGAGCTTGAATGTATGTAATTTTTTTCGCGCTGGTTTTTGTTCTGGGAGAGAATGGTGGTGTGACCTATTTGGGAAGTGGTATATGAAAGGCTAATTTTGTAAAACCTCTCTACCTATTAATTTAGTATATGTACGTAATAGGGGGCTTGTGGCTAAGTAATATTAGCCGCATGGGTCGATCGATCAGGTTAAGCTACGCTTGCCGCGGTTGGTCCGTGGATGGGTGACCATCTTTTCATACCAAGACCCCTCCTTGCCTCGGAAAGCACGTTAAGCCGTTGGTCCCGGCTGTCATTTATGGATCTTTGACAGTCGTTACGGGTCGTCAGAAGCCCGAAAGTCTAGCAAGGAGTATCGTATTACCCAGTACCTATCTGGGTTGTAAAGGTCAGATAGGCAGTCGCTCCATGTAAAATACTGGTAATCAGCTGCATCCGGTTAGACTGGAAGCTGACTCCAACACAGTTGAGAAAAGGCTATGCAGATGATGACGTATGTAATACATAAATGAAGTAAAAGCAGTATGGAAGGATATTAACAGGTGACGTTTTGTATTTTCAGTCCACCCCCATGCTAAGAAGGTGTGAGGTTTCGTGTGTTTGTATGGGCGATTTATTTAAACCTACTTTTCTTTTCTTATAACGTAATTTACGGAATACGGGTTTTCAGTTAGCTATAACCTCGGAAGGAGTCTTCAAGTGTTTAGGCTACTTTTAGAGAAATATGTGCCATTGTTCAGCGTATTATCGCTCACTAACACGTGAGATTACTGGTCAAACATGGGCCAATGAAATGCAAAAAAGAAACTATTTCATAATTTTATTTGGCACCATCCCAAAATCGTCTCGTATTGCTCATCTCACAAAACTCCATTCACACCGAACATACAACCCAACATTGGCAAATCAGCCTTAACATATGTAACTCAGCCATCAGATACGAAAATCACCGAGCTATTCCGAAAAAAAAAACGAAACAGAATTTTCGCTTTTATAGGAAAATTGTATTGCGTGTAGTTTCTGTGGCGAGGCAAGATAGCAGCACAAAGTAGTTAAATACAGAAGGTTGGCTGATGCACGCACACATAGACACATTTCACATACAGCGAGTGCACGTGCACTCACGACTGACATTCGACCGAGATCGCCGTACGTACGCCCCTATGTTTGGGTGCGCTCGTTATCGCGCGTTGTATGAAGCTAGCCTTCTGTTCCTACCTATTTTGTGATATCAGCTTATCTGATCTTGCTGGCCGGACCGTATTGAATGGACGCCCGGCTGTCTCTCAAATGAACGTACGACTCTGTTGCTATAAAGCATTACGAAATAGGTTTCATGTAAAGCTCGTGTGATGTGATGGTAATAGGAATTGGTTTTGTATTTAGAAAATGTATTTAGGAGATTTTTATTTACGAGTTTATTTTATTTTAGAATTGGATTCTGTCTTGGAGCTTAGCGAGGTAAGTTTCAATATTTTTTTTCCGTATGAATATCATTTTTTTTTCTTTCTGTATAATAATTATGTTCAAACGAAAATAACTAAAAACTTAGTTTTGAGGTTCTAGAGCATTGTTTAGATTGACTGACTGTTAAAACTGTTAATTGTATCTAGTCATCTCTGTTTTCATCTCAGACCACTTCTAAAACAATATTATGGTGCAGCCACTTATTCATAATATTCGTACAATTTTACGAGATTGCTACATTTGCTAAACAGAACTGTCCCGAGATAACAAGGAAAACTTTCCAAAAAAGACTCGCATAAAGATAAGAAATATTGAAATTGGTAACCATAACCGAATAACAATGGAACATCTTACAAACTAACCCACTTTCGTACACAAAGAACTAGAAACGCGTGGTAATACCAACCCCGATAAACTAAACCTTTACAATTGCGCCGATGCAATTTCTCTCATGTTTTACTTTTCTAGGATAAGACTGGATTCGACTCACTTATCTGTTTTCGTGGAGTGCATTACGGCCCGTTGCCTCCGTCTCGATTCTCGCTCCACCCATTGGATTACCTTCAATTTCATTACTACAGGTTTATATCGACAAATCTGTGAGTGGTAAATTGAAAATACTTTTTATTGGCATCCGTGTTTGGAATTTATTTTTGGTGTGTATCTTGTTTGGATTTGTTTGCGAACAATTGGTGATATTCAAGATACGTGTATAAACATAGATTTAAATGGTTAAGTAATAGTGGATGAAAAATTGGGAATATGAAGAGCAAAAGGTTAATTAAAGGGGTGGATCAAAAATAAGAAAATATTTATAGACAAATATTTAATTTCTTATTATTGACCAAATAAAATAAGTCAATCTTAAGGGGAACCTAGTAGCGGGCTCGAACTCACTGGTGGGCCTGGCTAAAAATCACGCTGTCTTACCAGGCTTCGTGTCAGACAGAGATAGTATCAGTGATAAGCAGTTAGACGCTAGTCGTCTACACGCACAACGTTATTGAGTGAGACGCAGGATCATTTATAGTAAAAAAATCGCGAAAAAATTCAGAAAAGTCCTTTGGAAGAACGGGTTTTATGAAAAAGCCAATGCATAAATCAATGACCAATAAAGTTTATTGAACTTTTCGATAATTGAACTTTATCGATACCGACTTGGTTTTGGAGATTTTACACATCTTTTAATATTTAAACACGCCCAAAGTTAAGTAAAATTAGCAAGAAAAACGAATCTTTGTTGGCTCCTAACTTTTTAATGGGTTTTTATTTTGGTATTGTGTTTCCGTACAGACAATATTTATAATGAGACAAAACGATATCATATTAAACTTTAGATGTGCCATGTCAGACAGTGGAGTAAAACACTCCCGATGTTTGTATGCAAAAAATTTGGACTAGGTTCACCTTAAGAGAAAACATTTACCTACGTTTACACAAAACTTACTGTTGACTCTAAATAACAATCAAACATCAAAACCATACTCGTATCTTATATCTACTCAAGTTTTTAATTCTTGAACCATTACCAGTCATCATCCCATCATCCATGGTAGGGGAATTCAGGTTGAGTTTAAACCACTTGTTTTATCGTCCAAGTCTTGGCGTTGCGAAGCTTTCAAAGAATTAGCTCGGTTTAATTGTGGAGGAGTTGATGTCCACACCATATCGCCTCTCCATCCAACTTGCACTCAGTGGTTCGATTGTTTTCCTAATGGTTACGTCACTTTGTTCTTGTGCTGAGGAGTTTTCTGGAATTTGGTCTGTGATTTGGTGGAAGATTTTTGTATCTTTATACCTAGTGTTTTGTAGTATAGTTGTGGCCGAGTGTAATGGCCCCGACTTACGTGTCGCGTTGGCCGTGGGTTTTAACCCAGTCAGACACTTTACTTTGTATAACTAACTAGCTTTTGCCCGTGGCTCCGCCCGCGTGGATATCGGTTATCACGTAAAAATGTAGCCTATATCCTCCTCCATATCTCAGGCTATATCTGTGCCAAATTTCATGAGGATCGTTTCAGCGGTTTAGGCGTGAAAGCGTGACAGACAGACAGAGTTACTCTCGCATTTATAATTTTAAAGTATGGAAGTAGGGATTATAATTATCACCACTGCTATCAACACGGTGAGGAAAAACATCTTGATGAAACTATCCTATCCTGGAACCAACAATTCGAAGGCATGTGGATTATTGCCCAGTCCCTCTTACAGAGAAGAGGCATATGTCCCAGCAGTGGGAACGTTACAGGCTGGTTATCTATACTAATATTATAAAGAGGAAAGATTTGATTGTTTGTTTGATTGCATTGAATTGGCTCCGAAACTACTGCACCGATTTGAAAAATTACGTTTTGTTAAATAATAGCAATAATAAATATTATGAAACGATAATGAAAGTTTTTAATTTTGCTTTATTTTTAAATTCTTTATAAATTTTACTAAAACAAAATAGAAAAACACTTTATATAAAAAAATGCATGAAAAAAAGCACATTTCGTGCCCAGGATTCGATCATTCAATCTTATGCACGGCAAGCGGTCTTGTAACCTCTGGTCTAATTAGACGTGGAATGATTTCTCGTAAATGTTAACCATATTCACTAAAACAATACAGTAATTATACTAAAATGTTTTTAAAATAAATAAATCATTTAATTCAGGTAACAAAGACCCATAAAATAAATACCTTATAGACTAACATACATAATTATGAAAATCCACACAATAGTAGCACTTCACTTTGCACTAGCTTTCCTTTGTGCTCTCCTGTGGAACTTGTCCGCGGAAGCGACGGAACACCACGTTTTTGCGAAATACAAAAAGTAACTTGGGCCTAGCACGGATTTGAACGCATATGTCTTTTGGAGGGGTAGTAACCACTTAATGGAGCAATGATTCATTTTTTACATTTCGTTTTCACTCCTATAAACACTTGAACTCACTAAACCCCTTTTTAATCAATACTATTATGAAAGTCTTGTTTTCTACGAATTAGTTTTATTTTTAAACCTATGACCTCATTTATGCAAATAATGAGGAACAAGGGGAAATGGCAGTAAATATTTATTCAGATTTCTTTTTCCTTTTCAGTATGAACTGAACTTCTAGTAGTGAGCACGTAGAGCAATAACGTTCCAGATTTAGGGATCACTGAGCACAAGTAATGATAGATTTTCAAACTATTACCTACGCGCGTCGCGTAGCCTTGGAGTAGGAACTGTGTAACTTGCTTCAATCGATCGAGTATACTTTCGTTGATATTCTACGTTTACGGCTTTGTATATGTCGCACAGAGGAGGCCTGTGTCCCAGCAGTGGGAAGATTATAGGCTGATTGTTATTAAAGGGGACAAACTGAAAAAGGGTACTCAACCTGCCCTAACTGCGGTCCGTAGCTCCTTGCCAAGAACGGGCCTAGTTGTTAAGGAGGATTTCACTAAGGTAGAAAAGAAGAAGAAGTCTTGCTCTCGTAACTTGAGCGGTACCGCACCGAGTGGACCCAGCATGCTGCTGCGCTCTGCTGTGCCTACGACGTAGCTGTACATTTCGCGTCTCCATTCCACGAAGATTGAGTAAGTCGTGCAGTACTTGAAAGTGAAGACCAACTGGACTCTGAAGGTCGAAAGGTTGGAATCGCGCCATGATATCAAGCTTAAGTCATTCGTGGTATGAGTTCCAACCTATCATCTACAGTACTGCATGAAAGATGACTTTTGGCCGCGACGTTTCCAAGGACGGCTACGCGACACCTCGCAGCGAAACACGACGCCGACAACTTTACGTGTATAGTTATAGTTTTAATAAGGTCCTTAATATGTATTAGTTTGTTATTATTTTTAAGATTATTATGTGTATTTTATCTATGGGCCTTAGTTGCCTGACAATAAAAAGATTATTATTATTATAATTACTTGATGTTGATGCTTCTTTGGTTCCGTAAAGGAATTGAACGCAAGTAGCCAGTCGAATTGAAAAAGTTCAAGATTAAAATCTTCCCCCCGTTTCTAGATCGCTTCAATTTGGTGGGCGTTTATTCGTTTTGAAACACCCAAACCGTCGACTGGCGCTTCGTTTCTGGATCGTATTGATCAATCCAAAACTCATCACCTGTAATGATGTTGTAAACACGCCGAGACGATCCTGCTTCAAATTTGTTTATCATATCATGGCACCATTCCACTCGGGCCTGCTTCTGAGCATCGGTGAGGTTGTGCGGCACCCAGCGTGAAACTATCTCCCTCACGCGAAGATGCACGTGTAGAATTTTGTGAAGGCTTCCCGATCCAACCTGCATTATTTGCTGAATCTCTTAATACGTAACTCGTCTATTGTCATAGATGAAATTTTTCACTGCTAGCACATTTTCTTCCATAACAGCCGTCAAAGGGCGACCACTTCTTTTTTCATCCCTCAAAGTTAGTCGACCGCGCTAGAATTCGATAGACCAACGATACACCGTTGCCTTAGAAAGGCCTTCATCCATGAATGCCATTTGAAGTATATCGTACGATTCGTCCGGTTTCAAAAATCATAGTGCGAAAATGTTCCCGGCGCAGATCCATTTTTAATGAGACACGATATTATAACTGGCCAGTCTCATACATAAAAACTTTTTTCCGAAATACTTTCTGAGTGGCCCGGTATGGTTCGGAAAGGGCTAGGCAGTTATTGAGATGGTGAATAGGTTACATATTTTCTTACTGATTCACCTCCAGTTTTAAAACCTTTGAAATAGTTTCTATTAAAAAATGGCGTCAACTAATAATTACATTAATTTGTTAGTTAAAAATCACAATTTCCTTCTCCGCCACTCACAGTGTTATTACCGTTTAACGCTACGTTTATTAACAATTTCTAAATTACTGTAGTCTACTGTAACAAGTTTTCAGTCAGTAGTTAATTAACGCCAGCCACAAACCCTCTGTGTTGTCTAGTTTAGGGTTTTGGAGCGAAATTATAAGCGGCAGCGGGGATTGTGAGGTGACTGAATAATGAGTTCTCTTGGTTTCTGTGACCTTGGTACTTATTTTGTTATTTATTTTTAGTTGGTACTTAGTTTATAGCTTTCATTTGTCTCGAATACAATAGGACCTAGGTCCTATATAAACAGCGTGTCCCAAAAAATAGTGTCAAGCGGAAGTCCACAGATAGAGTACCTCTTAGGGTACCCGAATCACCCCCATGTATGTTCCGTGATTTTTCATAGTTTTCGTGATATGATTTTTTTTCTGAATATTTGAGAATTTTCGACCTAAAAACTTTATTTTTTAAGTAGAAGATTTTTTAAAATTTTTCTTTCTCCAACTGAATCATCTTAAATTGTACTTTTATACATAAAATAATCAGCTTCGTAACTTTGACCAAAATTATGAAAATGTTGGGGTAAAGTCAAAAATTAATGGTTGGTGAATAATTACTTAAATTTTCAACTTTAAATTAAAAATCTAAACAGGTGACTTCATGGTTTCTAATTTAAAAAAAAAATCTACCTTGCTGTCTTTGAAGGATGATTTTAGCCAAAGTAGCCCATTAAGTACTTCTTTTTTATGATTATGAAAGCTGACAGTCTGGAGAATTCTTGAGCCACTTAGAAAAAACAAAAAAAACTTACAAAAATTCAGAAAAAAAATCATAACACGAAAACTATGAAACATCGCGGAACATATATGGGGGTGATTCGGGTTTCCCACGGGGTGCTCAATCTCTGAACTTCCACTTGACACTAATTTTTGGGCCATCCTGTATCATCATCATCATCATTTCAGCCGAAAGACGTCCACTGCTGGACATAGGCCTCCCCCAAGCTCCGCCACTTCGATCGGTTCTATGCTTCCTGCATCCAGCGGACTCCTGCGGGCATCCTGTATATCGCTAATGTAATTACGCAATCCTTTTTTTACTGGTTAATAGAAAATCGCCTTTTCCCAACTCTGTTGGGGTCGGCTTCCAGTCTAAACGGATGCAGCTGAATACTAGTATTTTGCATGAGGCTACTACCTATCTAACCTCCTTCCATTTAATGGGCAATATGATACCCCTTAGTAAGACTGGTTGTCAGACTTTCGGGTTTCTAACGACCCATAACGACTGTCAAAGATCCGTGAATGACAATCATGAGGGGTCTTGGCATGTAAAGATGGTCACCCATCCACGGACCAACCGCGGCAATCGTAGCTTAACCTGATCGATCGACCTATGTGGCTAATATTACTTAGCCATAAGCCCCTCTCTCGAACAAAATTATCAGTATTTCCGCATATTACATAACCTCTCTTGAAACCGCTCATCTCATAAATTACGCCAAACAAAAGCAATGAGCATTCGCGTGGGAGAGCACTACGACTCACAAACAACTCGCCAAGCAAAGAGTATCTACATCTCATTGTTTTCATACATTACCACCTCTATAACAATCAATGTAAGACCTAAAATCCATTAACCCTCAACTCCATAACATTGTGATAATAATGACTCGAATATGTCGAGATCGAGTGATAACCTCGCGGTGAACTTGAAAATTGTGTTTGTGTTCAACTAAGATTTATTATTTAGCTTTCCTCTGTTTGTTTAGTATACGGCATCCTAAATTATCAATTTGGCTGTTGTTCGCTGTTATTTCCTGATTAATGTCGGCTGGGGTAAACAAGAATTGCCTTTTAGTGCGAGAATGTGCCTAGAAGAAAAAGAAATTCCTTAAGACACAGCTTTTCCGGGGTTATGTATGTATATTTTAATTCGTTTATAGTCTTACCAAGAAGAATCGTACAGTCACGAGCAATAAATGTATAAACATAACCGAATTCAAAAACGATTTTCTTTCAAATAACTATTGCAACCTTGAGAGAACCTAGGTATTTCATTAAAGAGTGGGTTCCGAAATATTTTTATCATAAAAACATAAAATTACAATCAGTACATGAGCAAAAATTCACTTTTAAAAGTTGGTAAGCGTATACATAATAGTGCTCGTGACTGTACACACCAGTAACTGGGTTGTGGAAGTCAGATAGACAGTCGCTTCATGTAAAATACTGTTACTCAGTTGCATCTGGTTAGACTGGAAGCTGACCCCATCATAGTTAAGAAAAGGCTAGGCGTATGTATGAATATTCTATAAACTTTTCAATATTTTGCACGTTCACCAAAAATTTAGACTTTAGCAAAATCGCTCGAGGGCGGTTAAAATAACACTTTTTAAGGCATATTATCAAGTTTTCTACTCGTGTAGTCTTAGGAATTGCTTCACTCAAAAAGCTGTTACTGCTCTTCGCGTTCAGTACAATAATGCATTCAGGATGCTGTTGGGGCTGCCACGCTTTTATAGTGCTTCGGTTAAATTCGCGGACGTGCAAACTGACGGCTTCGCTGCGATCAGACGCAAGCGTGCAGCATTCTGTTGCGCAGAGTGCGTGCCAGCTCTAACAGTCTCCGGGCTGCTTAAAACCGACTCCACTGAACAAGTTCTATGCGCTTGCACGAATCGCACCACCTGCCGTAAGAATGGATGTCGCATGCGCGCTGGAAAAAAATATCCATGAATCCGATTCCCGATATCCCCTGTACGATTACGCAACGATCTCGGGCAGGCTTAAAAGTCGTAATAGCTTCTTACGCTCTACGCAGGCAATCCAAGACAAACCACCTATTGTGAGAAGCAAACTGTGGGAAGAGAAGTATCCACCACCTCCCGACTTCGTTAAAGCCCAGGAACATTTTCCTCTCGGGCGTGATCTGCAGTGGTCTATATGGAAAGCTCTCAATCGATTGCGTATCCAAGTAGGCCGCTGTAGAGAAAATTTGTCAAACTTGGAAATTAGTGACTCATCCAACACCCAGTGCGAGTGCGGTGCTTCTGATCAGACCATGCCCTACTTGCTGGAGTGCCCTAAGTGCCCGTTCACCTGCACGTTGGATGATCTCAATAAAGCCACTGATGCCGCAATAAACGTGGCCACCTATTGGGCGCTAACAATCCTTACTATATAATATATTAATATTATAAATGCGAAAGTAACTTTTGTCTGTCTGTCGCGCTTTCACGCCAAAACTACTGAACCGATTTAAATGAAATTTGGTACACAGATAGTCAGCTTGTGAAAGGACATAAGCTACTTTTTAATGCGAAAAAAGGGTTGTAAGGGGTTGAAAGGGGGGATGAAAAGTTGTATTGAAGTATCGTCATTTTTAGAGCTAGAAGCTTGAAACTTATTTTTTAGGCTGTTGATTCGATATAAATAAATATGACATTCAAAGTTTGTAAAAACTGTACCCTCAATAGTGTAAAATAACAATAGGGAATACGGGATGAAAGTTTGTGTGGAAATATGTAAGGTTTATGTGAATGTTTTATAAGTTTGCGACAATAGACAAAGACCCAAAGACTATTCCGCGCGGACAAAGTCGCGGGCACAGCTAGTATAAAAAATAAACATAAAAGTGTACGAGTACCATCGACACGAACAGAATAAGAAGCTGGATTGCCTCATTTTTCACTTTTTAAGCCAGCTACATGTGCCTGATAATATAATTGTTTAGACATCGTTTTTTGTAAATGTTACTAAAATATTTATTTATTTTATTTTTTATGTACACACAATAAAATACATACAGATACAGCATAAACAAACAATTGAGTACAAAGGTACTGTAAGAAAAATGTTACTAACATTATAAGTCCTAGATACTTGAAAATAAATGTTTTATTATATTATTATATTAAAATCGGACTTGCAAATTGGGCATGTGGAGTAAGCCGAACAGATTTGAATGCAATAGTCTAACAGGCATACTTCGAAAAGGAAGTAGAATAAATGTAACCAACTACCTTTTGCTAGCGGCTTTGCCTGCGTGGAGATCGAACATTATCCCACGGGAACGTACTTCCGATATAAAAAGGATCCTATGTGTTAATCAAGGTTATAATCAGTCGGTGCCAAATGTCATCCAAATCCGATTAGCCGTTGCGTGATTGAGTAACAAACATCCAAACTTTCAAATTTATAATATTAGTACAACTATCTTTTGCCACTGGCTTCGCCCGTGTTAATCAATTTACACAAAACCTTAACCAAATATACATCTAAACCTTCCTCATAAATCACTCTGTCTATTAGTGAAAACCGCACAAAATTCCGTTCAGTATTTTTTTGAGTTTATCGTAAATAGATAGACAGAAGTCACACAGACAGACGCAGCGGTGGACTTTGTTTTATAATATGTAGTTCTTTACATGTTCTTTTTTTTTTAAACGTTGCCCCATACTAGGAATTTCTCCTGTATTGTGGGTGCGTTTATAAACATTTAAAATCACATACACAAACAGCCAGACCCGGAACAAGTACTTGTAGGTCATACAAATATTTGTTCCGTGCGGGAATCGAACCCGCGACACGCAGCGCAGCAGTCAATCGCTTAACCACTGCGCCAACCGTGCCGTGTAGTGATGATAGTGATAAAGTTTCCTAACATAATTTCACACTAACCCCAAACTTCTTAACACAAAATTCATTATTATTATCAAACACCATATTAAACGCAACAGAAGGAAAATCACTGCTTCGATTTTCATTCGTGCTGAATCCAAAGCGTTTGACTGAAACCGCTAAAGCCTTGTTGACTAGCTACTCGTATGACTGTCAACCCGAAGCTGCCAAGCACCACAGTTCTAACCCCGTTTGAACCCCATAGCGATCAAAGGGAACCCTTTGAAGACTCAACACGTCTCGGTAGTTGAAAGGTAAGGAATTTGTAAGAGTAGAATTTAGCTGATAAGGAAGGATATTTGATTCGAGTGATGAATTCAACAGAAAGTTAAATGTAGCGTCGTCGATTCTGGTAATTGGAACAATTGAAATCAAACATAGAAAATGATAAACACGAAAGACGATAGGCATCGTACCAATTCTAAGAATAAGACTATTTTTAATTTGTAAATTGTTTTGGTAGAAAAATAGAATCTATGATAAAACTAATCCTATTATTGTTAGTTTTGGTCATTTAATTTAAAACGATTTTATGTTCCAGAATTATTTATCTAAATTGTGTCATATGTAGTTATGTGTTTCTTCTTAGAAGTAACTAGTTATGTTATGAAATAGCCACATGAATAGAGCAAACGGGATTATGAATATAATTATAATGAAATCGCTGACAATTATTTATTCAAAATATATTTTTTATAGTATCAAATTCAAATCGTAATGAAGCTGGAAAAATAATTAAGAACGATTTATGAAACTGCTCGAGAGTTGTTTTTTAAGAAAATTAGATTAAATAAAACACATTACTGTGAAGTGCGTAAAGAAAAAAAACAATTTAGTTTATGTTAAACTAAAATTAATAGTTAGTTGCATGTCTACGGCTTTTAATTACTGCTTTACACCGGCAAGGTATTGACTATATCAATGTTTGACATTTCGCAAGAAAGATAGAGTTTTATTCTTCTAAGAAAACGTCGTATAGGTCTCTTAAATTGCCACACTGTCGATTTAAAATCTTTTTCTTGACTTCGCACCAAACATGCTCTATTGGGTTTAGATCTGGGCTGTTAGCTGGCCAATCTAAGATAGAAACTGATTGCAATGTGAGAAATTCCTTACGGTGCGTGCAGTATGGTTTGGATCATTGTCGTGCTAGAATGTCCAAATAACCGAAAGCACGTCTTCAGCATAAGGTAACATTATTTCTTCCAGTATATTTTTGTATTGGAATTGATCCGTGTTTCCTTCTATCAGCTTAACAGGTCCAACAACATGTCCAAAAAAGCACCCCCTTCATATTTCCCCCACCATTCTTTATTGTCTTTTTTGTGTACTTAGGGTCGAAAGCTTTATTCGGAGGGCGTCGTACATATCGTTTTCCATCAGATTTATTTTTTTCGCCAGAAAAAAGAAAAAATTTCCACTGTCTAACTGTCCAGTTTTCATACCTTCTTGCAAATGCAAGCCGGGCTTACCTATGGCTCCTATTCAATATGGGCACCTTCCTTGCTATCCTTCTTTGCAATTTTTCTTCTATCCAACGCCTTCGACTAGTACATGCAGAGATTGCTGAAGAGTTGATTTCTCCAAAATATTCTTTTGTCAGCTCATTAGACCCTTTAAAAGGATTTTGTTTTGCCAAACGAACGATACTTCGATCATCTCGACGAGATGACCTTCTCTGTTTAGGTACTCGCAGAACATTTAAAGTAATTTGATACGTGGCAAAATGCTTCACAGCATGGAAAACCATCGTTTTTGAGCAAATCAGATGGTCGGGTATCTTTAGAGACGACCAATTCTTCTCGCGAAGTTTTATTATTAATTCCCTTGTAGATTTATCACAACTTTAATTTTTCCCCATTGTTTTTATATGAAGCAATTTTCTTAAGACTTTAAAAGCACTAAATGGCGCCAAAATGGTACGAATCGTGAGTTACAACCACAGAGCCACAGAGTGTTCTGTATTTAAATTTGAATAAAAAAAATCTATTCAGCGTTCTCAATTATGTGACTAGCCAGTAAGTAGTAATACTAGGTTCAGATCTAATGTATAAAGTTTATCTATTTATTTTTTAGCCAATGTGTATCAACGAATGTATCACTAGTATGAAAAAGTTTTGCGATATCGAGAGAAATGTAAAAAAAAAATACTAGCAATTAGTTAGGTATACTTGTTAGTTTGAAAAAAACTTCCCTTTCAATAAGCATTCTTAATTATATGACTACCACTGTATATGTATATCACAATATCTTACTAATAATATAAATGTGAATGTTTGGATATTTATTATTCAATCACGCAAAAATATCAGAACGGATTCGTATAAAATTTGGCACACAGAGAGATTATTTCATTAGATTATCAGATAAAATTAATTCTGGTAGTACGTTCCGTGGGATAAATTTCGACTTCCACGTGGGCGAATCTGCAAAAGATAGTCCTACTAATGTTAAAAATGTGAATGTTTGTATGGTTGTTACTCAATCACGTAAAAAACGGCAAAACGGATCTGGATGAAATTAATCCCACAGATATCTTGTACTGAAATATACCAACTAAGAAAGCAATATGCTTGCTTGGTTGTATTATTTGGTGGTTATATTGTTAGCGTAAAATGGCAAGAAAACGTTTATGTTTTTATCTATGTAAATTATTATCAATGCGATAAAACACAAGTCACAAGTCTAGAAAAATAATGCAAAGACTAAAAGAGAAAAATAAAAAAAATACCTCTTTGCACTATATTAGTAGAAAGCATATTATTTTACCCCGCTAAGTAATCAGCTGCTTTTATCTGATCCTACATAAATTACAGGGGCTTAATGAGGTACGGGGACGTATGGAGTGAAAGTTTTAAATATTTATAAGCACACAAGTGCACCTCTGGATTCGGGTGTTGGACTTGACGAGAGTTCAAGGTTGAGCCCTACAGTTTTTTATGATAGGTTGTAGATAAAATAGCATCCAGTTTTTTTTTTTTGTAATAGTTTAAAAAGCAAGAATCTACACAACACCAGACGCGGGCTGGCACTTCATCGAGCAAGGGTCGGTGGGGGGCATCGTTAACTCGGGGTCTTCGCGGAGCGCGAGGACCTTGGCGGCGAGGTCAGAATGACGGTTGTCTGTGTTTGTGAACTGTACTGGTGGCCTTACTGCTTCCTTGGAGGAGAGTAATAGGGTCATCTGGATCGGAGAGATGCCCGACGATTGATGTTGGGATATATATGGTACTTGCGCGGTAAACTCTGCTTGCGCGATGCAAGATTTTGTGTGACGTCTAGCATGTAGCGTTATAGATGCCACTACAGTGTAAAGTCAAATTAAGGCACTGTAATACAAAAGGCCGAACAAAAACTCAGCACATTCCAACGTCGCACTTTTTCAAATACAAACCCAATTACCTCAGGCTACAACAATTTTCGTACAAGGTATATTGCGGCACTAAACCAAACTTTATTCACAGTTACTTTCTGCACTACTTATACCATAAAACTATTACGTACCAAAGTTTATTACGAAGAAATCCAACGGCACGACATTAGTTTATTCCCAGGCGAGGTACCCACGTACCCCCAGTTTGTAACTAGGTCACGGTAGACAAATCGTTTGACAATTAGCTTACCAGCTAACTGAGGTGATAAAATCTCGTGTATGCAGGAAATTGTGGTATTATAAAGTTGTTTGGACTGGTCACGCATGTTATTTTTTTTGAGCGGTGAATTGAAATGTTCTGTGTGATTGTTATTTAAAATTGTGAATCTTTTCGTGTGGTCTACAATGTCTGGCATTTTATTTTTTAATTAGTTTCCCAGAGGGGTAACATTTACATAACACACTTATAGTAGGAATGGGTGCTTTCATTTTGTCAGTTCAACAAAATGCATTGCGTTATTTACGCTATTGAGCAGATACATCTTTCGAATAAATGAATCTGATTCTGATGATGGTGTATTACGCAAGTGGAGTGCTATTTGCTTGATTATGTAAACTTTCTCATTAACAGGCATTGAGATGACAGCCAAGATGTATCCAAGGAACGAAAGGAATATTGTTTTCTGAGGTTGTAACGAGGTAGGCTTCGACTATTGGCAACTCAGTATATTAAATGATAAAATCAATATTTTTCTGATCAACGACAACCAATATCATCTAGCAAGGTATCCACCCTACGATGTAGTTCAAACAACAGTGAACAATATCAAAACAGGCCGATCCTAAAGAATGTTACTCCATTGGGTATTAAGTACATATCCGTGGCTGGCGTGAATATGTTGACATGTCTAAAATGGCAACTTTTCAGGGCGGCCATTTTAAACTTTTGAGCTCTTCTGGTAAATCGGTAAATTAGTTTAACGTATGTGTTCCAGTTGTTTTATAGGTTATTTTATGCCATCTTTTGAATGATTACAGTAAACAAACGAAATTCCCCATAGTTTCCATAATAATAGACTTGTCAAGTCGTTCACCAACGAGTTATCAACTTATTCACCGACTTGTCAATTTGTTCACCACAGTTATCAACTTATTTACCGATTGAGTGGCAAATATAGAATAAAACTAGTAGGTAAACAATGTTATTTTAATGACAAATACAGTGAATAATAACGTATTTATCAATAAAAAAATGTTGGGTAGCAAACAGATGATGAATATCTATCCTATGTTTTAAAAAGGTAAAATTTGTTTGGTTGTTTGTAAGTTCGTATGTAGAAGGTAATCTCCGGAACTAACGATCCAATTCTCAAAAAAAAATCACTGGTAACAAGCTGCAATATTCCTTAGTGCTATAGGTTATAATTTATGTTTATAACATGCATATTAGCTGAGCTATTACAACTTTTGTCTAGCATGTCGGAAAGAAATACCTCTTAAAACAGAATTATTTGCATGTGCTACCTAAAAAGTTGTATATAATTGAAAACAATGTATGGCAACCTGGTCCGCCAAATATATTTCTACAAAAAAGTCCAAGACACCATATTTCTATCTTTTATATTTTATCTTTTACGTTTCATTTATGTTTAAAAAAAGTATTTTTCGACATCCTTACGTTTGGATGATTATTTAAACAACAAAATACAAATCCTTCTCAAAATAAACTATTTTATGATCACAAAGATATCATAGAGATAAGATTTGCCCTTTACAGTATGTCAATTGGTCATATAGTTTCGGAGATAATAAATTAATATAATAAAACTAAAGAGTTATTTTTTTACTAGCAGCACCCCGTGGTTTCACCCCCATAAGTCTCGATCCCGTAGGAATGTCGAGATATAAAGTATCCTATATTCTAAAACACGTCATGGTCTACCTATGTGCCAAATTTCATCCAAATCCGTTTAGCCGTTTTAGCGTGAAAATGTAACAAACAAACATACAAACAAACTTACTTTTGAATTTATAATGTTAGTTAGGGTTACTTACTCGAATTATGCAATGAATTCTTGCATAATTCGAGTACTCATTCTTTCAATGAGTTCTAATTGAACAAATATTTAATTAAAACACCACTAACCTATCAGTA
This sequence comes from Antitype chi, assembly GCA_947359405.1. Classification (NCBI taxonomy): domain Eukaryota; kingdom Metazoa; phylum Arthropoda; class Insecta; order Lepidoptera; family Noctuidae; genus Antitype; species Antitype chi. The sequence goes on along the minus strand of OX375817.1, from coordinate 17,220,248 downwards.
TTGTAGTGTAATACGCAATAAATAAAAAAAAAGAAATAGTAAATTGTTTTATTAGGCCACAAACAACGGAAACATACTGATTAATAATTCAGTTGACAGATACATAGTAGGTATTCACATTTTATTAGACCTCAGAATCCTCTTCATCTGGGTTGTCCTCGTCCAAATCTGGATCAGTAGATGAGACATCACCGACAGTTTTTATATTAATATAAAACTCCTTGAACGAATCATCAATCAGGTCAATCATGTCCATCAAATCCTTTTTTTTCTCTGCACTGATTGGCAAAGCCTCCTTTGAGATTGGGCTCAACCTAAAGAGATCTATTACTGATTTTCCTCTTTTCTTAAAATTTATTGTCTTGAAAGGGAGTTCGCGATCCAGAGTTTTCTTGTAACAAATTTTTCCTACGCTGTTTTTATTATATTGCAGCCATTTAATAGGTTGCCACAGAAATTTCTCCCCCAAATCATACAGTTTTTTTTGAGTTAGTTTAGAGTTAGATTTAGAACTTCTTCTTTCTTCTTCTTCTTCAACCTTTGGCCACCCAATGCTGAGTGTAGGTCTCTTCCAAATCTCTCCACTTTTGGCGGTTTTGTGTCGTGGCTATCCAGTTTCTTCCGGCCACTTTACTGATATCGTCCGTCCACCGAGTCGGTTGTCTTCCCACACTCCTCCGTCCCGTTCGTCTCTCTGGTGATTTAGAACTTAGTTGGCCGTAACCGGATATCTCAATAAATCAAATTTCAAACAGAAAAATTTCGGTAGGCCATAACTTGACATGTCAATTTGTCACGATTTAAACAGAAATACTTCGGTTGGCCATAACTTGACATCTCAATTTGTCACAATTTAATCAAAAAGACCTCAGCTGGCCATAGATTGACACTTCAATTTATCAATTACTTACAGGTGTATAAGTTGAGCTATCAACTATCAAATAATATTTTGGTTACTGAGTATAGGTTGATACAACAAAATATCAATGTTCGTTTACAAAAACATTTGAATCGTTAATTTGACATGAGGTTTTGTCAAGTTAGACACGTTAAAATGGGAGATGTCAACATACTACCAGAGTCGATTGCTCCAAAAGTTATGTATATTTGGGGCTGTAAATTTTTTTCATATAAATTCCGTATGCGTGGGACGTATTAAGCCAATAAAAATAAAAACATAGAAGTCGACATGTCAATGTATTCACGCCAGCCACGGATATAATAAAGTACGGCTACAATTAAGGGCAATCAATTGTAATCTACACAAACGTACAATCATGTATTATAGTATTTTGCTCCATCAGCATAATGCGTTAACCCTATTAGACGGTCCACTGTCAAACAATCCTTGCTCCGCTGCTGTTAAACTTATTCTTCCTGCTGACTACAACATTTACTGAAGACATTCCTCTTACGTAAACCTTATTTTCTGTACTCAAATAGAAATGTGGCAATATATTTACGTAGGTATACTGTTAGGCCTCAGTAAATAGTTGCTGAAAGAGTATAAAAAGAGCTTATACAAAACGTCACGCGTTACAACACAAAGAAAAAGGTTCCAATAAGCATCTACATATATGTAAGGGACTCGATACGAAAAGGGTTTTTAAGGTACAATTCCAATAAAGTAGCGCGAATGTCGAGTGAATAAGCGGAATACGTTTTCGAGTGGCCCCACGGCTTTCTAGACGAATTTACGTAAATTTCTATTTTGTGACACGGACAAATTGGTATGGACCTTTTGATACATCGAGGGCTCCCGTCGTAATGGCACATCGTACGAGCGTAACGTGGAATTTTACGGTTTTAAGTTACGAATTTATTTTATTAAAATGATTGCCCAGAAATATTGGTGGCGCGTGAAACGCGTATATTTCAGACGGGAAGGCTGTAGGCCGCTTTGCACGTAGATAATTGTGTAATTCTTTCTCGGGGAACTGTCTAAACGCGAGGGCCTACTTGGTCATGTGTTTTTATAAGAGAAAACTGTCCAATTCGCAATCTCACAAGAATATTTTCACCTTTTAATCAAGTGCACCTTCTATAATTATATTTCTTTCCAATTTATACCGTGAATCAAAAATACTGTTACGTCTGTATCGGAATTCACCTAGCTCTTGATATTTAAAGTCAAAGCTGTTATTTCAATTAAACCTTTGAAATATCAAGGAAGTTAGTCGGTTAGTTAATAAGAAAGTTAGTTCCAGCTTTCGTAGCTCCAAAGTGTAGTTGCCAGTGGAGCAACAAAAGGCAAAATCAGTCTTGACATTTAACCTAGAGAATTCATATATTATTTTGACTTTAAAAAATCAGGACCAAAAATTAATGGATAAAAACAACACGTTTATTTCCATAGTTGTAATTTTCACTTCTATCAGTAGTCGTCCCCATGACTGCTTATTTTTGTGATGGATTGGTACCTCCTGGTCACAGAGATATTGAAGGTCAAAGTTCCAACTTTCCTTCACGAAAATAAGTTTTAAATGTTAAAAGTTATGTTATACTTAACTTTAAATACGCGGTACGAAAACTTGCCATTCAAAAACGAAAAGTTGTTCCAGCAATCATCGTTGTTCAGTTGCTTAGTTTGAAATTCAGAATACGTAGATAGCGGCTATGTGATTAGTCTCTTTACACCCTGTATACACGGTTGGGAATATTGTTCTATGAGATTTTGTTATGTTATACTCTAACAACATTGCAAGCCGGGATTGCACCTGATCCGTCCGGGATAACCGTGGATGATGGATGAAGGCCATGACCTTACCTTTTCCCCAACCTCGTAGAGGCTTTGGCTGTAATTTTGGGGATCCGCAGTAAATAATGGAACCCATTTCATAGAAAAATACTAAAGCAGTTTCTTTTTTATATTGTACTACAGGACTTGGTGAACTTTGTACCACGGGGGCAAAATACATTCGAAATTACCACATTTTCGATTTTCAGCTGTTCTTTTGGGTTTTTCGTCATTTACTTTACCACCCTCAAGCCTTAACCAGTTAGTTACTTAGTTCTGAGGGAAAAAAAAAAAAACAAAGAAAATCAAATCAATCGAGCCACCGAAAATATAATCTCACAAAAACTCGAAGTTTTCGTGAGATTATATTTTAAGGCTCTGGTAATTTTAAATATTGTTGTTATGAGCGATAATAGTTGCAATCCAATACGGGTTAAAATCGGTTGTAATAAATTCGAATAATAAATGAGCAAGCATTGTCGTAAAAATGCAAATAAAATCGTATAAAATTAGATATTAACTATTTAATAATAAATAATCTATCACTAGATGCAGTTTAGCATTTGGAATTTGATGGTATGTTTTTAATTATAATTGTTAATGAAGGGATAAACTGGTTTTAAAGATAATTAAGAGGTGACTTTGCTGATTTTTTTGATGCATTAAAGTATGCTTAATTATGTTTTGAGATCAATCACTGTATGCAAAATAGACTCGAAAATGTCTTAAATTTTTTTGTTTTCAAAATTGTTTACGGTTAAAGAGATACACTGGTTTAATTAACCACCTTTTTTAGCGTTTTCAAGAAATCACCGCCTTAAGTTAATAGAAGACTAGCTTTTTCAAGCGGTTTCGCTCGCGTGTAGGTCAAAAATTATCCCATGGGAACGTACTATCGGGATAAAAAGTATCCTATATGTTATTCCAGGTTACACACTATCTGCGTGATAAATTACATCCGAATCCGTTCAGCCGTTTTGCGTGGTTGACTAAGAAACATTCAAACATACAAACTTTTACATTCATAATATAAAATATGTAGTAGGAAGTCGGATAGAAGATTTTAATTAGCTTCGTTCCATTTTCTCTATAGTAATTAGTAACGATGTCGACAATACTGCCAATTTCATAGTTAATTAGACTGCCACAAAGTTATTTTGACGCCTGAATGACATTGACAGTTGGTAATATCTGCCGCACGCATCGATCGGCCAGGTTAAACTACGGGTGCCGCGTTCGGTCAATCGCGTGGATCCATCTTTACATACCAACCCCTCCATGCCTCAGAAAGCACGTTAATCAGTCGTTACAGATTGTCAAAAGCCCGAAAGTCTGACAATCCAGTCTTACCAAGGGTCGATTACCCAGTAACTGGGTTGTGCAGGTCAGATTGGCAGTCACTCCATGGAAAATACTGGTATACAGCTGCATCCCCTTACACTGGAAGCCGACTTCAACATAGTTGAGAAAAAGATAGGCAGATTCGGTTAGTAAACCTTTGTTGAAATTATCACCTCAGAATTAGAATGGACAAAACAAGATGGCGGCGTTGGTTCCGATTTTGGTTAAGCGCCAAAAATACCTTTCTGTTGTTCATATGACCATTTTTAGTAATGACGTATATGTATGAATCACAAAGTTCAAAATCGTTTTTTGTTTTTCAGCACCTCACTTGACGTCATCAGTCATCATTAAAAAACTACTAATAGCAGAAATTGCTTTCCACTTATGCACATGCAGCATATAAGTTCAAATACTCTATTTTAAATCTTCAAGAACACGCAAAAGGTAAGTAACGTACTAAAGTTACGGTTTATTGACAGTTGAACTCTCGTCTTGATTTCAACTTTTGTACCTAATAATTGCTCGAAACTTAATATTGTAATCAATACATTATCAGTATGTTACCTGTGCGTAGGGTTACAAGAAAGAAAATAAATTACCATGAAATGGAAGAAAAAAATGAACACGTAATGTAAATAAAAACAATTAGTAGAGATAGACACTGGTCTATCTCTACTATTTTTTTTTATTTACATTCGGCTTCCTCACGATGTTTTCCTTCACCACCATTACCACTGGGTAATGGTGGTGAAGGAAAACATCGTGAGGAAACCGGCATGTCCTAGTAGCAAAAAATATAAAACTTATATGTCACGAACCAATCTGCACTAGACCTGCATGGTGGATTATGGCCTCTCACACAGAGAAGGCCTGTGTCCCACAGTGGGAACACTATAGGTTTAGTTTACTATTTAAAAGGGAGGAGAAAGAATCATAGGGCTACTAAAAACTCGTCTGCATTTACTTTTAGTTAGTTATGTTTAATTCTGTGGCCTGGTGCAAAAAGGGCCAAAGTAAGAATTTGTATGAAATGAGATTGTAATGCCAGTTTATTGAAAAAGTATGATATTTTTTTGTGCTAAAAGGGCGTTAGTTTATCAACAATCTTTCAAAAGTTACTAAGTCAAAAAGGCCAATGCAGTGTGCGCTTTCATACCGTTTAGTAAAAAAAAATTGTGATTAAAGGGCTGCAGTGTGTTAAGCAAATAATAACGTACTTTGCCCCTTTTAGCTCCAGGTCACAGAATTTTATTATTAACACGCTTTTATTAGCTTCATACGTATGTGCCTATGTAACGGAAACTTTGAACATGATTTTGACCTCCAAAAAAACGTCGAATTAAATCGAAATTTTGCATACTTATCAAGGACCAATGACAATTCAATAATAAAAATAAAAAATTGAAAACAAAAAAGAAACTGAAAAATCACGCTTTTGTAGTGAGTAGAACTAAAAAAATGAAAATAAATAGTAGTTTAAAAAACTAAATAACACGCTTTAAAAACTAAACTAAAAAAGTAGAAAATAATCTAATTCTATCAAAAAGTGTCGGTTGCCTGATATTAATTGATGATATAAATACTTCAAAAAGCACCCCACGCTTTTTAGAATTAAATTATTTTCTACTTTTTTAGTTTGGTTTTTAAAGCGTGTTTTTTTTAGCATAATAAACTAATTTTTTTCAAGCTAAAGAATTACACTTAATTGAAAGTCATGAAAAGTTTAACGTTATATTTTACGGAATTTGCCACACTTCACATACGTATAAAATCTGTTACCCGAGATAAATGCATGCTAACCTAGAGTGTGTGTGAATAAAAACATTTACTTTACCTAGCAACACTGCTGGACAAACAGAAGCTTGTTTATGTTTTTAACAAACATTGCAAAACTAGGTGTTCAGTTTGGTTTCGAGTTACTAACTATGGCGGTTCTAGTTTCCATGATATTATTAGAGAACAAGTCTTTTATCAACGTATTCAAAAGCTAGAACAGTATTTTTAACACATAGAAATAGCATTTTGACAGGATATGTATTTTAGGTATTCTTTTTTTATTTTCGTTGGTTATAAGATTAGAGAAAGACCAAAGAACTGATGGATGGATCCTGTGAAGGATGATATGGTTAGAAAGGGTATGACTACGGAGATGATGACTAATAGAAAAGTGTGACGAAAAAGATATGTTGTACCAACCCAATAAATTAGGGTAAGGGCAGGAGAATCAAATGATGATGAAGCATTTTACGTCTAGTTAAATACCTACGATTTTTGGCAATGGGCCGGACATATTAGCCGTAGAGCTGATGACCGTAGAGGTAGATGTTTATTTTTGAATGGAGACCGGGAGTCGGCAAACGTTTCTCAGGCTAGGTGGAGTGACGATCTTTGCAAGGTGGGTAGCAGCCAGATGAGAGTTGCTGAGAATCGAGCTGAATGGCGTGCAATTTGAGAGGCTTATGTCCAGCCGTGGACTGATGCTGTAGGTTGAAGATAATGAAATACGAATTTTAACCTATTTCAAAAAGGAGGAGATTCTCAATTCGTTTGTATGTTTTTTTTTGTATTTTAGTCCGCGATATCTCTGTCAATTGTAGATGGTTTTCGAAAATTATTTTCTAATGGATGGCTTCACGAGCAGTCCCATGTACATTGTATTAACTTTTCTTTGGTAGTTTTTGCGTGATGACAACTTGCTGCTTTTTTTTTTTTGAGGGTGGGAAATCATCAAATAACTTCTCCCGCTCTGGGTGGAGCAGGAGGGCGTGTCAGACTTTTACTGACTAAAACCCACCCGTGTTCCCTCAGTTGCCTGTGTGCCAGGGGCCGCGGTATCTCTTTCGAACAACCCGCACCCCTGGCAGGCATCGGCCCTTGCGGACCCCACCAGTTCGCCGCACCAGGACACATGGTACGCCGTGACCACCCCAGGAACGAAGTAACAAAAGGACCCCAGACGAACCCGTGTCTGGCACCCTTGGTCCCCCTGCGACGGGTCAGCGCAGTGGCCCCGCCGCCTACCACATTTCGGCCACAGGGGATAGGGAGAGCGGCCAACGCTATACCGACACTCCTCTTCCCCTGCGGCCCCACCGCGTCCGCCATAAAACGGTGGCGGCCCCGTCCAGGCCACGGAAGGGAAGAGCGCTACTCAGAAGTACCGGCACTCCTCCTCTTCCGCAGCCTGTAATCCTCAGCCACGATGCCTCCCATTCGACATCGCGGCCCGCCTCAGTTGCGGTGCACCTCACCGCAACCTACATTTTTGCCGCTACGTCGTCGGCTTGGAGACAAAAGCCCTGACGAGCGGCCCCACCTTGGGGTTCCTCTTCGCTTCACCGTGGGAGCGGACCACGGCTACTGAGCCCCCCCGCAGCGACAATGCGGGAACCCACTGGGGGGGACAACTTGCTGCTTCATGTAGCTGTTGTTTACATAGCAAGTTGTGGTATATGAATTGGTGTGGGGTAGGTACCATAACTATAAATTAAAAAATAAAAACTTATTCCAAAAAAGAAAAAGTTAAGTTAGTAATTTAAGTCATTGTAATTCACATTCAGCTTGCTTACTTCAGCAATGGATTAAAGTTTATTGTGGTCATTTTGGTAAATTAAACTTATTACCTGTGCGAGGCAAGGTATAAAAATTACATGACAATTTATGACGTATACAAAAAATCCAAGACACTTGATATAAGCAATATGTTTTACCAATATCCTGTTATGTACCAACGCTTACTCATCGGGACGGAAACGGATGGGACATTATTCAAATATTTTATGTTATATTTACAGCAGCAATCACATGTGGCGGCTCCTATAAATTTGTAAGGCACTTAAGACGATATATTGACGTCTTGGATCCTAAGGTTTCGCGTAACGGCCTACAAATTGCTCGTAGTTCACTGTTACTTACGTGATCCGGTTTTTAAATGAATATCGGGGAGCAAATCGATGAAATCAGTTAGAAAGTTAAGCGATAGGTTACATAGATTTCTGGTCCTTTTCAACTGAGTGAAATGATCCTTATCCTTTTGGGGAAATGCCTGAAAATACATTGAATGAATAAGAAATTATTTGTAATAATTTTTTTGTGTATTATTTTACTACCGAATTATAATATACACTGTGGCAGCACTGTTAAGTTATTATCAAGAATTGTAATGGTCTTTTTAGATATGTTTTTACTATGACAACTCAGGAAATTTAATGTGTAATTGTACGATAGCAACAATTAGAAACAACGTCACCTAGCCGTTATTTCTGGGCTTGCGGATCATTAGTTGTTCAACAGTCGAAGAGAACAGTTGTGAAATTAAAAGTATAAGCAAGTTATAAGTATCGTTTTTAATTTACTAGCTAGATACAAACAGGTCAGAATACAGGCACAATGAAACAAGGACTGTAGTTTTTATTACTTAGCTGGAAATGCTGTGTAAAACCTGGACATGACTTTGAACTTTTTTGTTAACCAGCGTGATTCAGCCTAGCCTTTTTCCACTCATGTTAGAATCGACTTCCAGTCCTTTAAAATGCAGCAAAATAGCAGTATTTCACATGGAGCGACTACCTATCTGACCTCTAAAACCCAAATGATCGTGATTAAAGTGGTACTTTACTTGGTTTATCAAGCAGGGTTTATAAAAAAGAAAATAATTGTTTAAAGAACTAAAACACACGCTTTAAAAACCAAACTAAAAAAGGAGAAAATAATTTAATTCAATTAAAAAGCGTGGGGTGCTTGACATTAAGTGATTATAAAAATACCTCAAAAAGCACCCCACGCTTTTTAATTGAATTAAATTATTTTCTCCTTTTTTAGTTTGGTTTTTAAAGCGTGTTTTTTAGTTTTTTAAACTATTATTTATTTTCTATTTTTTAGTTCTGCTAACTACAAAAACGTGTTTTTTTTTCCTTTTTTTTTCATTTTTCTCAATTTTCTTTTTCAATTATTCGTCGGTCCTCGATAAGTTTACAAAGTTTCAATGAAATCTGACCGTTTAAAGTGGGTCAAAATCGCGCTCTAAGGAGTCGGTTTCATACAAACAAACATACAAGTGAAGCTAACATAAAGCATGTAAAAACAAACTGATTCAACTTATTTCCTATTTTTTTATGAATATCTAGTTATTTTATTTTCCCTACTTTTGATCTACCCTTAGTAGATTGAAAGTTATAGTACCCAAAGAAACGATGAATAGACTGTGGTAAAGATGACAAGGCTAAGAAGGAGGTGACGACCAAGATGGCGACGAATAAATAAGTATGGAAGAAGACATGTTACGTCAAAGCCAAATAAATTGGGATTTATCCCAATAGAATCATCATTCTATTCCATTTATCCCGATTTCTTCTAATCTAGATCATCATCTACCCATTTTCCCACGTGGCCGACTTTGCCGGTATTACATGTAACTAACAGATTGGTAATTAAAATTAAAAAAAACATGCGCTCACGAAGAAAATCATGAAAAGTTCACACGTAAATTTATGAATTATATGTTAAAAGTACTAACAAGTTTTGTAACCCGGAATCGAATCCGAGAGCATTACCAACAGTTTGTTACTAACTGAGCTATCGAGTTCATCAGATATACAAAATGATTATGTTAACTCTTCATGTCACACTAGAGTAATCTCGAGCTTCAGTGTGTCGACCAAGCGTACATTCGAACCATGGTGAGTCGCAGTACAGTTTTGTCGCACATGCGTTATTCGCACATCCATTTGTCGAGGTCACGTAGTACACTCTAAATTATGTAAGTATCAGTAAATGAATCAAAGCGTACTCTCATTAAACAGTTACTTTTCAATTATCTGCTTACTTACCAACTAATCAATAACTTTCCGATTCCTTTGAAATCTGTTTCTCACTCCTATTTACCTTTTCCCCAGAAGTAACGTTTGGTGATTTATTTATATACCTTCAACGAACAATCTAGAACTTTAGTTTAAGAAATATAAGAAAAACTGTTTAGCCGTATTATATGCTACATAATCTTTCAATAATGCTAGTTCGACACGCACATGGTCAATTTTTATTCCTTTGTTTGGTACAATGGACTGAAATGAGAATATTATGTTTGGTGCTAAATACTTTTTGAGTGCTTATTCAAGTAAAGTGTATTTTATATCAACAATTGTACCCTTGCTGTCTCTAAAAAATATAGATAACTAGATAGAATATCTTCATTATGTAAACCGTAAAAATATTAAATAAATGTAAAAATTAATGAGATAATGACTCTTTTTGGTTTCAAATAATATTAAAGTAATTATATTAACATAAAAAGATTTTATAAGAAATAAACTAACTCTTTTTTAAGCTCAAATTAAATGCCAAATTGATTCTTATTTAAGATTTTTTTTTGTTTAATGCAAATCAAAAGTTTTATCTGAACTATAATCCTAATTTTATTCGTTCAATTGAATATATTTTGACTTCATTCGTGATATAATCAGATGAATATTTTCTTTGTTAAAAAAAAATAGTTCAAAAATGAAATTCGTGCTGGTGGACAAAACAGCTGCAGTACTTACAATTAATTGACTATATTGTGGTTGCATTTGGATAATCCAAGACACGTTCAGTGTACCTACGCATAACTATAATACTTAATATAAATGGCTCTGTGTTTGGTAGGTTCTGAAGGTTATACGGTTACGATTTGTGTAAGTTTAACAAAATAAGTATTCTAAGTTAGCTTGATATTACTAGATAGCTAGATTTGACACAAGGGCGTGAGGTACGTACCAATTTTTCAGGATGAGAGACTAATAATTTTGTAGGAAAAGAGCTAAAATATATAGCAAAAATACTGTTACATCACTTCAGAATATCTACATGAAATTGTAAACTTTCCGAGAGACTATTAAAAGTCATATTATAGACGTCGATAGTCCAAACATGTTACGACCAATACCTAAATACAAGGAAACGGTTCGCAATAAAAACTTCAGTTTATTCTAAAACTTTCACAGTTTCCATACACGGTTAAGGACCCCAAAAATACTCGGGTCAAACTCCAAGAAGCAGTGGAATTATATTTTATGGGATTGTTAAATTTCTTGAGTTGAATTTTATGTGTCGTCAAAAGTAGGTAGGTACACGCGTAACGGAGTTTTAAGAAATTTTTATTTTAAGGTTGACGCTGCTGTTTGCTTAAAATATTAACTACAAAAGTATTTTGAAGGGTGAAAGTGTAGAGTTGTTGATTTATACCCCCATATTTATAAGCGCTGTTTGCAGTTAAGACATGTTTAAATTTCAAAAATGTATGGTCAAACAGTCGGTAATCATTACTCAACTTTCAGCAACGTTTTTAGGGGGTTAATGTTTTATGGTATTCTGTACTTACTACTTAGCTTAGCTGTTTAGCTAAATCTGGTTATATTCTGGTAGCCGACTCCAACCTAGTTGGGAAAAGGTGATGACTTCCCACTTTGTCTTAAACCTGGTACACTTTCGGCCAACATCGAGTCAAAATCAAAAGTCATTTATTCAAACAAGGCTGAGAGTCAGCACTTTTTGAACGTCAAAATAAAATAAAACAGTCCCCCAAAACGCCCGCCCTTCACCACTTCCTAGTGTTTTCTTGGGAAGAAGTGGCGCAATAAACTCCGCAGCAGCACAGCTGTCTGTTAAGTTGGACGAACTTGATTCTATACAATAACAGGTAAGTAATTAACATTCAACAATCTATATATATAAAAATGAATTGCTGTTCGTTAGTCTCGCTAAAACTCGAGAACGGCTGGACCGATTTGGCTAATTTTGATTTTGAAATATTTGTGGCAGTCCAGGGAAGGTTTAAACGTTGAGAAATTTTGGAAAAATTGTATGGAAAATTGAAATAGCAACAATTTTATTTTCACATACAAACTGTTCCTACCTGTCAAACATTTTATGCGTGCGTTCAGAAATCCAGAGAAAGTTTAAAATTATTTATTAAGTAATGTTTTATAACAGGCAACTTTAATCGGAAGTACGAAGTTCGCCAGGTCAGCTAGTAAATAATAAAAAAACATTATTTAAAAATCATCATCATCATTTCAGCCGAAAGACGTCCACTGCTGGACATAGCCCTCCACCAAAAGGGGTTAAAACAATGATATGAAGTAACTCATATGACTTGTCAGTAGGTAAGCTAATTCTGGTGAAAGAACATAAACGTTGTCTTGACTTAATCGCAGCAACAAACAATTCTTATCGTTAAAGTAGTCGTTGATAGAATAGTATGCCTTAGAACAAAGGTTGGATTTAACTCAAGTCATAATTATTTTAGGAGACCTTCCAAAATTACAGACTCTGATGGTATTATTCTGGCTTACAAAGTTTTAAATCCTTTGGTTAATCAAACAAGAAATGAAGTAAAATATATCAACCGTTAAAAAACAATTTTAGCCCTAAAGTAACATAACTACAACCGGTTTTGTCACCCTTGTCTAAAAGGCTCCGTCGCAAGACAATTGTAGCCACTTACATTTTTTACGATAACGTCATTGTATCTTTACTAAGAGTACTTTTGTAAAAAGTAATGGCAAGATATAAAAATCTTTTCGTATGACAGGGATATTATTTTAAGAATACTGTTTATGTACCTAATTCAACCAGTCAAGTCTGGCGCAGATTTATTTGTGCGAAAAAAAGAGAAGTCTTGATTTTTAAATATCTTTAGAGTCGTTTATTTAGTAATAAGTTGTCTATTCTTCTTCTTTTGTGTTTTTAAATTATGAGAAGGCTTGTGGTCCAGCAGTGGGAAGTTTTTTTTTTTGGGTGGGAAATCATCAAATAACTTCTCCCGCTGTGGGTGGAGCGGGAGGGCGTGTCAGACTTTTACTGACTTAAAACCCACCCGTGTTCCCTCAGTTGTCTGTGTGCCAGGGGCCGCGGTATCTCTTTCGAACAACCCGCACCCCTGGCAGGCATCGGCCCTTGTGGACCCCACCATTTGGTGCTGACAGCTCTTTGAGGCGCGCGTGGAACACAACGCGCCGTCGACCCGGGTTTGGTCCTTACCGGACAGCGAGCTACCCATTACTCGCCGTCCGCAAGCCCGCGCCTACTGTGGCCGGGAATCAGCCTGGGATTCCCGACGCCCAGGGCATCTCCCGCAGCAACAATCAGTCCCAATCTGAATAATTTTGAAGGATATTCCTAATTCAGTTCAATTGAATTCAATATATTTATATCAGAGAAAACTCCACATAAATGGTTACATAATTTTAAAAAAACCACAGAGATATCATAAATTTTAATCATCGTAATCGAAGAGTTTAGTGTGTTAGGTTAGGTTAGTTACATTGCATCATAATTTTCGAAACATTTGTCTGCTCAACAATGTAAATAACGCAATGAATGTTGTTGATCTACCAACATGACTGCAATTCCTACTGCAAGTAACGCAGTTTAAAAAAGTCTAAATTAAAACATCTATATCCAATTTATAAGAAAATATTCGCTTACTTATTACAAAGAAATTAAGGCTTCTATGCAGACTAGGGAGTGATTTAAAAATGTAATAACATTTTCCTCGAATAATGTAAGCTAAAAAAATGCAATGTGCATCCTAAATACTGTTTTGCGTGACTCTAAATTGCTTGTAGTTTTATTACGAGTTGCATTGGCATTTGCAGAATTATAAGGATACAAAATTATTATGCAATTTTATTTTGTACGATATCAAATGGGAAATCAGGAAATATAAAAATATATATTATGTAGAATACAAAGGTTTCTGATAATGGTTCTGTCTTTCTTGATTATGAAGAATAGATCACGTGGGAAGCACATATCTCTATGCTCTTTACCACCATACTGGGTTCGCCAACCCATCTGCCAAGCGTAGTGATTATGGCAAAACCCTCCCAATTAGGGGAGGCCTGTTTCCAGCAGTAGACGTCATTCGGCTGAAATGATGATGGTTTTCGTAGCCTGGTTTTGTGAAGTTCATGAACTGGCAGCCTCTACCAAAGAAACTAACGATAATAGACGTATTTCTAGAGCATTTTTTTTTAAACAACGGGTTGCTTTCCTTATTAAAGGAATTAATACTATAGTCATACCAACTAGTGATCTGTAACTCAGGACATCTTTCTCTATATTAGATTGTGTATTTTATGAACTAGTTCCTGTAATATAATGCGTTTGGGGGCATGTGGCTTAGTAATAACAGCCTCACGGGTCGATTAATCCAGTTAGGCTACGTTTTCCGCGGTTGGTCCGTCGATGAGTTACTATCTTTACATACCAAGACCCTTACGTGCCTCAGAAAGCACGTTAAGCTGCTGGTCCCAGCTTTCATTCGTGATCTTTGACAGTCCCTACGGGTCATCAGAAGCTCGAAAAACTGACAAAAATTCTTACCAAGGGTTTTCTTATTTCCCAGTTACTGGGTTGTGGAAGTCAGATAAAGGACATGTTTTATAATGGGCTTAAAATATTATTATTTTTGAACAGCTCTCTCATGTGTGGTTTTTATGATAGGGAAAATTATTCAGGATGGCCTTATAAAAACAAAAAAAAATATTAAAAGCACCATTATTGAATAAATAAATATTTTACATCCAGATATTTTTTATATCTTTATATTATTTTTGCACATTGAAATAAAGAAAAAAGGGTTAGATAATATTTCTTAAAGCATATTATGCACCTTATTGTTATTTAATATATTTTAAAACAAAATCAAACATGTCCTTTAGCTTCGCGTCAAATACTGGTATTCAGCTGTATTCAGTTTGACTGGCCGCTGAGTCCCATCATTGTTTTGAAAAGGTTAGGCAAATGATAAGTGCATTAAATAATGTAATGTTAATATTAGGTCTTTACCTATGAAATTGCCGTTTTGTATGAAAAAATTTAAACGATTTTTTTTTCATGTATTTTTTATTTGTATTAATCGAATTAATCACCCATGCAATCAATGCATCTTTGCCATCGCAGTGGCAGTTTATTGATGCCCTTCTTAAAGAAATCAGCTGGACGGGAGGCAACAAATTCTTCAAAGGCATTTTGTACTGCCTCTCGGGTATTGAATTTTTTTCCCGCCAAGAAGTTATCCAAATTCTGGAAAAAGTAGTAGTCTGTAGGCGCAAGGTCTGGTGAGTAGGGCGGATGACGGAGAGCTTCCAACCCCAGTTCTTGCAAATTGGAGACCGTCTGCTGTGCAGTATGAGGTCGCGCGTTGTCGTGCAGGAGCAGCGGAGACGAGCGATTGACCAATGCTGGTTGGAGATGTGCCAGCTTCTCCATCATTGTGTTCAGTTCTTCACAGTACACATCTGCAGTAATGCTCACCCCGTTTGGTAAGAAGCTGTGATGAATCACACCGGCGCTAGACCACCAAACAGTGACCATCACTTTTCTAGGGGTAAGTTTTCGTTTAGGGCATTGTTTAGGTGCTGAACCAGGATCCAACCAACTTGCTGAGCGCTTGCGGTTATCAAACAGAATCCATTTTTCATCGCAGGTAACAATGCGGTTCAAAATTCCTTCATTTGTGTGTCTGTTGAGCAGTGCAAGGCACGTCTCGACGCGTACTTCGCGCTGACGATCATTGAGTTCGTGGGGCACCCATTTGTCAAGCTTTTTTACCTTGCCAATTTGACGCAAATGGACCAATATTGTTTTGACGCTAACGTCGAAAGCTGCTGCTAATTCAGCCGTAGATTGTGTATCATCAGCTTCCACAATCGCCTTTAATTCGTCATTGTCGACCAAAGTCTTCGGACGACCGCGAGGTTCATTTTTCAGGTCGAAATTTCCAGAACGGAAGCGAGCAAACCAATAACAGGTGGTGCGTTGGTTTGTAGTGATAGCTCCGTAAACGTCGTTGATGTTGCGTGCCGCTTGTGCCGCGTTGCTGCCACGACGGTACTCATATTCCATAATTACTCGAATTTTTAACGTATCCATGATGACGAAAAAGATTGAAATGCGATGAAAATGTAACACTAATCAATAAACAAATGACTACTTTTGGAAAAAAAAATCCATGTTTTTAAAATAAAATTAATTTGAAATTAGAATTCTTACCCAAACAAAAATTATTTTGATTTGAAATGGCCAGTACTGCAAAACGGCAATTTCATAGGTAAAGACCTATTAAAATAAAAGTTTTATGAATATGATTACATATGTCAGGGATGGTGCTGATCCATACGTCATGTTCGTGAACGGGGCCGCCAGTAGGGACTGGTCATCTCTTAGCTCCCACGACTTATTTTAATTTCTGAATTGTTATTTTATTTTTATTTAAATTACGGACGCTTTTAATGTGCACGTCGTTTTACATCGTTCTCAAATTGACAATTTGAACATAATGATGTAACTAACTTTTTGTAACAATATCATGATTTTAAAAGAATGTCCATGGAGTTTCTTGCCCGTTCTTCTCCATAGGTATCTATGCTTTGTAATGGGCAACTAGCTTCATTTTTCTAACTCACCGACCTTGACAATTCAAAAGTGCCTGTAATTGGTTTATTTGAAAAAATGCTTTGAATTTAAGTTTGGATGGCGAACCTCTTAACCACTGCGAGCCATTTTTTCCAAAAAAATATATTTAATATGGCATTAACGTGCCAACAAACAATCTTGACTTATTGACTAGTAGAAAAAACTAAATACTTTCACAATCATTGGTTATCTTTATATGCAAACAGAAATATACTATGATATAGTAATCAACATCACACCACCATATTTAAATGAAAGAAAAAATTAGTGCAACTTCTGGTATCTGGTATTGAGGTCACATGACGTAGAATAGAATCTTTGTTTCTTTTTTTTCAATTCTCGTAATGTTTCTATTACTTTGTCTATGTATGTATAGAATCAAGTCGATCCGACTTAACAGACAGCTGTGCTGCTGGGGAGTTTGTTCCGCTACTTCTTTTTCCCAGCTAAAGCACTAGGAAGTGGTGAAGGGTGGGCGTTTTTGGGAGACTGTCTTATGTATTTTGATGTTCGAAAAGTGCTGATTCTCAGTCTAATTTGAATAAATGACTTTTGATTTGATTTGAATCATGTGAAGGTACGGTTTCTGAACGTAACGACTCAGGCTTAAGAAGATGAAGTTACCATACTCCTATCATACTGAACCTACCATACCGTACCTTAGGCTATCGTGCCCAAATTATTTTGTTACGTGCCACCAAAGGCACGCGTGCCATTGGTTCGCCATCCCTGACCTAAGTTATACAACTTCAAAAAGCTGATTAATAACAATCACCTGTAATCTACCTTTGTCGAATTGAGAACCTCTTTCTTTTATCGTTAGTCTAAAACAGTATTCGCCTAAAGCCAAGAAACTAAGGAAGAAAGAACACTTTAACGTGTGAAAGTAACCGAAAAACACACGAGACTTAATATTTACGCAACGTAATTTGAAGTCAAAGTTACAATTTGTTTGCCGGCCGAATTCCCATTGACCACGCGTACGACCACGCGAAGCATCGCTTAAGATTTCTTCACCATTCGTTTCATTCGGCAAAAAATGGGGCTTCGAAAACAGCTTTATCTACAGAAACCGCGTTTCGATATTAAAACTGAATTAAAATAATTAAAAAATACGACCTTAAGAAATTAACGAGAATGTTGTAGGCCTTGTAGACTGTAGATTTGTATACCATTTTCTTTTCTTAATTTTCATTTCTTTTAATTCACAATTTCAATTTCCGTAATTATTTTGTATGTCTATTAATCTGTAAGTAATAATATGTAACATTTATAGTGCAAGCATGGCAATTGTAAAATTCCTTTTTTAATTTTCTAAGGGTTAAAGACCTGAAATAAATAGATTTTAATTTAATTTAATTAATATGTACCTGGTACTTATTGACTGGCCTGCACTGTCCTCCCATACCTATTTTCACTGTAATTTGAAAACATTGTAACAGCCAATTTTTTTAAAAGAGTAACCGTGGACTTTCTTGTCGGATCTCTTTCATAGGAAGCGACAAATTGGAACCGTGCACCTAGCTTCTGATGTTTCATAAGTGCCCATGTAGGTCTATGTATTTTTTTTTAATACTTTTGCAATTTTTCTTGAAAATGCTTGCATCGGTAAAATGCCGAACGTTTTAAATATCATGCAGTAGTGCTACTGCGGTGGTTCACTTTGTGGCCACAAGCTAAAAAACTGTATTTTCACCGCACATTTTATGGAATTCCTTTGACATGGCATCCGACCATTACTTTGTAGTTGATTGCTACGAATTCGTAGAGGGGCTACGGCGTAGCGCTACGTGCGTAAACGTTACCTTTTGTTTTTATAGGAAATAGATTAAGTCTGGTTTGTTAAGAATGGTAAGGGGAACTTTGAATATTTTGTTCTTGGAAATTTTACTATCAAATTTTATCCTACTGATATTGTAAAGATGTTTGGATGTTTGTTACTTAATCACGCAAAGACGACAGGATGGATTAGGATGAAATTTAGCCCACAGATAGTTCGTAACCTGAAATAATACACAGGATCCGTTTGATTCCAATAGTACGTTCCCGTGGGATAATTTTCTGCCTCCACGCAGGCGAAGCCGCTGGAAAAAGTTAGTTATAAATAAATCTCACAATATCCAAGTGAGATTTAAAATAACAATACAGACTTAGTATTATTTTCTACATATTAGGCATAAGCTTCTTTTGAACTGCCTATTTTTTTACTTGCACCTTACATTCCGCCAGTTATGTTTAAGACCGATGTAATAGGGGGGAGCCTATTGCTATCAACTGGGCACAAATCCACACTCTCATCTGCTTCTGAGAAATTCCATATGAAAAAGAAATACAATAACACTTTGCTCGACTTGGAAATCGTATCCAGGACCTCATGCTCAGCGGTAGCGTTTGCAACCACACCACCAACGAGGCAGTATTTTTCATTTGCTTTGTTTATTTATCATAGTCTCAGTTTTTGTCATGAAATACGATCTCAAAAATATACCGTGTACCATAAAATTGACATCAAAATTTTCCGTTTTTTTCAAATTTTAATGTTTATATTTTTTTATCTCAATAAATTGCAAAGAATGTGTGCGATATGGATGAAATAGAGTCATGGAAGTTTGGTGAAGTGTCTTGACGTGCACTGTGCGTAAGCGTGCGTGAATGGATCACGCACGCTTACGTCGCCCGTTCAATGTCCACCGCGCACGAATGCAGCACATAAAATATTATTTTGCTCTGTTGGTGTAATTACTGTATGGCGTTCCAGTTGAGGATAAATAAAATAAATAAATAAACAAAAAATCTATGAATCTAACCAAGTTCATACTATGTTCGATATACGTTACTATTCTTCATTGTTATCCCTCGTATCAACTTTCATAATATTCTGCCAAGGCTTTTTGGCATGCATTCAGGTTGTATATTTGACCCCAAGCATGGTTTAACTGGCTGATTTTATATCTAACTTTGAACTCTTAACAATGGGTAACCACTCCAATGAGAACTTTACTTAGTTATTTTCCTTAATATTGTTTAATCTTACATAATATCTGCTTTTGCAAAAAGTCAATGAGTTAACTTTCTCTGATCTTCTGTTACTGAAATTAACATTGAGAAATCTGTTATTTAAATCCACCATCATCATTTATTTATTTAAATTTATAATATTATAAAGGTCAAAGTTTGTGTTTGGATATTTGTTACTAAATCACGCGAAAAGGGCTGATCGGATTTGGATGAAATTTAGCACATAGATTTTTTTATAGTCGCAGCCGTTACTATTGGGCCACAACTGCTCTCTCGAGCTTTCTAACATTAGTTTAAAAAAAAACATACTTCCTTAAGTTGAAATTATCGACTTCTTAATCACCTCTGACAAGGTTATTTTGTTTTATATCATTAATTTATTTTTAAACAAGCTTGCACCATAAAATTACCTACAAAAATAAATAAATTCCGCCGCCCTACATTGCGGCGTAATCTCATTAACTCACTTTGTGTGTTCCAAAGTAACAAAAGTGTATTCTAAGTAACAAAGGAGGATTATCGGCATCCAATCGTTCAAACGTTTGATCCCTTCAATTAGGAACTGAATAAAAGGAGTGATTAAATCGTCGATAATAATACAATATAAACAATTATTGACAGTTATCGAGAAAAACGGGAGTTTATGGGCCGTTCTGGGCGGAGCGGGGGGCGTGTGAGACTTTTACTGACTAAAACTCACCCGTGTTCCTTCAGTTAGTAGTGTCGGGTCACGGTACCTCTTTTGAAGAAATCCACGACCCTGACAGGCATCGGCCCTAGCGGCCCCTTTCAGTTATTGCTGACACCTCTTCGAGGTCTGCGTGGAACACAACGCGCCGTCGACCCGGGCCTATTCCGTCCGCAAGCCCACGCCTACGGTAGCCGGGAGTCCGCTATAATTTCCCCACGCCCAGGGCGTCACCTGCGGCGGCAAGAGGCGCAAGGGTGCTTAGATTGCCTCTCCCTCAAGTACTCCCCCTCCTCCTTCGTGAGCATTACTGCTTCGCAGGAGGTGATGGCTTCCCATGCACGTGAGGTTGGTTTGATGGAAATTAATGTCAATAGCTCAACAGGATTATCAACGCAAAATCATAAAACGTTCTAATTGTATATATTGCAAGCTGTGGCTTGGCGTGTCTTAACATTGACGATGATTATTTGTGTAAAAAAAGGCTAAAGACGTTGATATAAGAAAATAACAAAGCTTGTATGTTGATGAATGTGTTTACATTCAATCGTTCAAACGTTTGATCCCTTCAATTAGCTACTGAGTGGAGGAAGCGATTATGTCGTTGACAGTAATACCTACATTGATAAATTATTGACAGTGACGGAAAAATACGGGAGTTTTAGCAATCGTTTGGGATGAAAAGTGAGGTAGTTTTGATGGGAATTAAAGTAAAGAGCTCAAGTTTCATGATCATCTGCTTAGCCTTTTACCAATTTTTTTTTTTATTTATTTTTATTTAAAACGTTGCCCCACACTAGGAATTTCTCCTGTATTGTGGGTGCGTTTACAAACATTTAAAATCACATACACAAACAGCCAGACCCGGAACAAGTACTTGTAGGTCCCACAAATATTTTTTCCGTGCGGGAATCGAACCCGCGACACGCAGGGCAGCAGTCAATCGCTTAACCACTGCGCCAAACGTGCCGTCAAATTAAATTATCTTGGAGTCCACTTCCAGACTAACCAGATGCAGCTTTTTCGATGGAACGACTGCCTAGTTAACTTCCACAATCCTAATAAATAGCTTAAGTTAATCAACACAACACAAAAACACAATCATGTTTTAATAATAATTTTTAATGATAAGAAATGTGAGGTAGGTTGGAAATAGCCAAAGTTTATAATCATTTTTTTTTAATGTTTTAATATTTTATTTTATTTAAAAGAACTTGATCATTGTCTTAAAGGGTATAACGTAGGTCTACTTAGTTACAGGGTATAACGTAAGGTCTCTAGGTCTATTTAGATGTATTTTGGGTGAAAAAATACAAACTCTCGTAAAATTCATTTTACAGTTGTTGATAAATAAGTTTATAGGATTAATTATTTCTTTATCCTTCTTCCTACAAATATCTTAAATGTGTAAGTTTGTATGTTCAGATGATATTTGATACTCAATCACGCGAAAACGGTCAAACGGGTTTGGCTGAAATTGGCTCACATATAGTTTGTAACCTGGATTAACATATAGGATACTTTTTATTTCGAAAGTACGGTCGCGTAGGATAATTCCGACCACCACTCGTGCAAAGCTGCTGGAAAAAGCTAGTTTTAAATAATTTTAAGAATGGTTTTCTTTTTGTTTTTGCTATTTCATTCCTGGAACATTGGCAACTTCACTGCAAATACAAAACCCTATTTCTTTTTTTTCAATATTTTTAAAAGATACAATCATTTTAATCATCAAAATACGCGGATAATCGATACTATCTCCACGGAAACAAAAACAAAATTGCCCTAAATTGTTATTTATTGCTATAATTAGCTACGTTAGAATATTATAGGTCGTTGACCCGGTGAAATACGCACGCAATCACCCGCTGTAATGGCTCAAAGGAAAATATTCAGTGTTTTTTTTTATTCGACTGCCTCGTTAGGCTAGTGGTCACAAGCACTACTGCGGTGTATGAGGTCCTGGGTTCGATGCCCGGGTTGGGCAAAATGTTTTTAGGTTTTTCCATCATGGATTTCTGAGTAGCAGCCCGGAGTCTGGATTTGTGACCGGTTGATGGCATGTGGTCCCCTATTACATGGGACTTAAGAGGCCGTTTTGGAAATTTTGTCGATTTCGCTTGTTTACTTAATCTTAAGGACTTTTACGGTTAAAATACTGCATTTCCATAAGTTTTAATGCCCAACATGAAAGATCGTCGAAATTATTATCTAATGAATGAGCTCCTTTTTAATTAACAATTTTTTACTTATGAAAATATTGTATATTAACTGTAAAATAGCGTCTACAAAATCACGTAAATCAGCGAAATCGGAAAAATTTCGTATACAGCCGTTTATACATAACAGGCGAAATTTGGGAACTATCTGCACCTCTGCCTAAGCCTTCAGTAAATACGGGCGAGATTTATTTCTTTCTATTCATACGCTATCATCTATCTTCGTTATTATTATTTCTCTTTCTGTGTTAATTTCGGTAGTATAAATAGGACTATTTAAAACTAAATTTTGATTTTCACTTATGTTTGAGGCCTTTTAACCTTTGACTTTTGCAAAAGTCATAGTTTAGTTACAAATAGTTTTTATAAATCAATATTTGTTAACATCAGGTCTTGCGTTAGCTAAAAGATCATTATAATTATCTTTAAAAAGCAAATAACAGTTATGCCAGTTGGCAAGTAGATACTTAAAAAAAAAAAACTTTTAAATGGGCGTCAAAAAATCGCAGCGGAAATTTTTCGTGCACTGAATCTTCAAAGCACTGCTTAGCGTAGAGAATTGAAAATCGAACAGTGGGAATTTCCGACGCGCTGGGATGCATTCCGTTGGATTCTCAATGCTCAGTTCAACACCGAGAGTTAAAATACAGTGCGCTATAAAATCCCACCCCGATATATTTACGTGGTGTTAGATGTTTGTTCTGAACGCTTGTATGTATTCAAGTAAAAGGCTAGAATAATATAGGAAGTTACACCACATCTTACGCCCTTTTTTTTGGGTGGAAAATCATCAAATAACTTCTCCTGTTCTGGGTGGAGCAGGCGTGTCAGACTTTTACTGACTAAAAACCACCCGTGTTCCCTCAGTTGCCTGTCTGCCAGGGGCCGCAGTATCTCTTTTGAACAACCCGCACCCTTGGCAGGCATCGGCCCTTGCGGGCCCCACTAGTCGGTGCTAACATCTCTTTGAGGCGCGCGTGGAATACAACGCGCAGTCGACCCGGTCTTGGTCCTTACTGGACAGCGAGATACCAATTACTCGCCGTCCGTAAGCCCGCGCCTACGGTGGCCGGGAATCAGCCTGGGATTTCCGACACCCAG
Organism: Antitype chi; assembly: GCA_947359405.1. Lineage (NCBI taxonomy): Eukaryota > Metazoa > Arthropoda > Insecta > Lepidoptera > Noctuidae > Antitype > Antitype chi. Next base: position 17,196,685 of record OX375817.1, on the reverse strand, counting down.
GGCGTCTCCTGCAGAGGCTAGGGCCGTGAGGGCGCATATACAGCCTCTCCATCACGTGCGCCGCCTCCTTCTTCGCGAGCATTACTGCTTCGCAGAAGGAGGCGACGGCTACCCATGCACTCTTGCTCCGTACTATGGCCTGGACCAGGGCCAGACGCGAGAGATCGCCGCCGCTAATCGCCTCCGGCAGGACATGGCGGTGCACCGCCCAAGCCGGACAGACCTCCACCGTTTGCTCCACCGTGTCCTCAGGGCGAATCTTACGCCCTTCCAATATCATCAACATCTGCCTTAAGCCTTTTATCAACTATGTTGGGGTTGGCGTCCAGTCCCAGTATTTTACATGGAGCGTCTGCCTATCTAACCTCCACAACCCAGTTACTGGGTAACACGAAACCCCTTGGTAAGACTGGTTGTCAGACTTTTTGCGCCCTTCCAACAATAAGCTGATATAAACCAGTTCCTAGTAAAACCCACCTAGAAGATACACGTGTTCCTACGTTTCCAGAAACTAATACTTACTTTGACTTCCATAAGCTCATAATTACGTTTCCACCCACAACTAGAACTTTGCACTACCACGCTTTTCGCTCTAAATATAACATGCAAGCTGCAGTGGTATTAACAAAACTTAACGGAGCCTTTGAATATGTACATTTTGCTCTTTATTTAGAAGAGCTTAGATACTTATTGGTACTTCTATCTTTTTCCAGCGGCGTTGCTCGCATGGTGGTTGAAAATTATCCCACGGGAAGATATTACCGGGATAAAATAAGAAAATTTCATCCAAATCCGTTCAGTAGTTTTTGCGTGAAAGACTTACAAACATCCACCCATCCATCCTCACAAACTTTCACAAAAAGTGATAGTTAGTAGGGTTATTATGGCTTAAAAGAATACCTATTACCCAATAGTGTGATACAAGACTGTGAACTAGAAATTGCTAATAACGTGCCTCAGAATATTTTAACCAATGTATTTTCCCTCGAGGGAAACTAGTAACAATATCTTCTTGCTAAATGTAAACGAGTCCGTATTATCTACTAAGCATAAAAACGCAATCTAATAACGACATAGATTTTCCGATTGGGCATTTCAGTACACAGACCGACTTGGCTTTCACGTAATAAAAGCTCAAACCGAACACACTTCAAAGTACAGATAAATAGAATCGAAAACATCTTGAACTGTCAATCGATAAAGATTTATAAAGGTTGTGTGTTTACGGTGTTTTGAGCCTTATTGCTTTCGTGTTAAGGTTGTAAGCGCTCGGTGCTTTGCGGTGGGTTCTGTTAGGCTTGCGATACACGAGCGGTGAGTTGTTGCAAAGTGTTTTGTTGTTGTTTAGATGGTGAATTATATTGTTGTGTTATTGGTATGTTTTGTTTAACATACATACTATGTAGCGTAGAGTGGGACGGTAGATGAACCGACGACCTTAAAAATTTGGCTGAGACAAACTGGATGCGGAAGGATAGGGCGTTGTGGTTGTGGCGCAGTCTTGGAGACGCCTATGTCTAGCAGTGGAGTGCGTTATGCTACGTTGATTATTGCCTGCTATGAAAACTGATACTAGCTTTGAAAAAAACTTTTTGGTCATAATTTACAAATAAAATTACAAAATCCGCTTAATTTACCCGGTAGCTTTGTAAGCTGGTTTGCAGAAATAATTGCTTTTTTTTTGTATTTTTTAGTTCCGTGTGGTGCCGGACGTAACAGAATAGCACCATCCCATTTCTTCCCGTGGGTGTCGTAGAAGGTGACTAAAGGACTTACTAGAGAATGGGCAGCAGCGTTTTTTATGTATTTGACCACCATACTGCGATCGCCAACCCGCCTGCCAAGCGTGGCGATTATGGCAAATCCGCCCTTTTGGGGGAGGCTTATGTCCAGTAGTGGACGTTTTTCGGCTGATATGATGATGATGAGTATTTTTTTATTATCTAGTGCCTTGTCTTATATGTACAATGTCATAGGAACCAATTTTCTAACTTCCCATATGATTGATTAGTTACAAACATGCTCTATCAATGTCACTACAACAAAATCGGAAACAAACCATTACCCTGCTACTAACTAAACTTTTTCAAGGTTTTTCTTAATAACATTTTCTATCCGGAAAGTCTGGATCAGCCTTATTTATATCTAACTAAACTCACGTATTTTAACAATAATAATTGTCTACACAATTTATTTATCAATCGTTATTAAATCGCAATCAGAACCTTAATAATTATTAGGATTTTGTATTTATTTAACTGTTTATGTACACACATACATAAATAAACAGACAAGAAGATTAGAACAGAAAAACAGGTAAAAAGGTGATGCTTATTTCTAATGAAATCTCGTCCAGCATACCTGCGATATTAGAGAAGATAAAGAGATGTAAACAGCGTGAGTAAGGGTAAAAGGGAAAATAAACTAAATTTATAATCCAAAACAATTATTCACATTATTAAACAAATAATATGGGAATATACAACGTAAATAATTACAAACATACATACATACTTCTAAAATAAATATCACTAAAATATTGTAAATAAAATAATACATACACAATTATGACGATGTAGATAGTGATGTTAAAATAAATAAATTAGATTAATAGCAATATTGATCATACGACTTTTCATTACACAATCGGCTTAAAAGTTCCCACTGCTGGGACAAAGCCCTCCTTTCTGTGAGAGACAGACTATGGATTGGGTCATAATCCACCACGCTGGCCCAGTTAGTGGATAACCAACCAGCCAACCAGCGCTGGGGCTCTGTCTTGCATAGGGTCGCAGCATAATGCTGAGTGATAGCCGTTTTGCGTGGATGTGACGCATGTTTCCTTCAACCTTTTCTTATTTATTTTTTTGTGTTCCTTTTCTTTTTGCGTCATGTTTACCGCAAATAAACGTTTTTTCTTTCTTTCTAATTATTGAAAAGTTATCACAATTACAAGATGGTGGTGGTGGTGTTTATTAGGTCGGAAACAGTCTGATTGGGTATTTTTGTCATAGTTTTGTCAGTAGCAGCCTGGAGTTCAGACTCCGGTTCAGATTCGTGCCTGGTCGATGGCAATGACCTCACCCTATTACATTAAACATAATTGACTACATTTGGGGGTACTATTGGGTAAACTTCTGCCAACACTGTCAGATTTGTATACCATTTTTATTTTATTAAGTACCGCCTTGGTACTAGTTTACAGGCCTACAATGGCCCCCCATACCTATTAACGCTGTAAAAGCCAATTATTTAAAAAAAAAAACAGTAAAAATAGAGTTTTTAACCGGGCCTCTTTCATAGGAAACGACTAATAAATGGAACCCTGCACCTAGTTTCTAACTTTTCTTAAGTGCTCATTTAGCTATAAGTAAAGAGTAATCGTAGAGTTTCTAACCGGGCCTCTTTCATAGGAAATGACTAATAAATGGAACCCTGCACCTAGTTTCTGACTTTTCTTAAGTGCTCATTTAGCTATAAGTAAAGAGTAATCGTAGAGTTTCTAACCGGGCCTCTTTCATAGGAAACGACTAATAAATGGAACCCTGCACCTAGTTTCTGACTTTTCTTAAGTGCTCATTTAGCTATAAGTAAATTTAAATACTTGGATTTATTGTAAACCTTTCCAGGAATAGGTGTATGTGTGTAATCACAATAAACGAAATACTAATAAAATACTGCACTAAGTAAAATCTGCTAGCAAAAAAAACGTGTGTCTGCAGTAGTCCTTAATCAAATTATTCAAATAGAAGATTCCGCTTGCCTCCGAGGCGCCCGCGGAGCATTCAACAAATAAGAACTTTACCCGATGAGGACTCTGTTAAGCACTGCAATCTGTTGTTTATGTTAACCCCCGCTTCTTTTGATTTCTTATACATTGACGTCACGAGGGAATCCAATGTGAAGACGAAATTGTCTTCGTTTGAGTGCTCTGATGATTAGCTATCAATAATAAAATAAACATTTTGAATTTAAGCCGTGAGTCCCGGCTGTCATAAGTCTGAGAACCAGTCTTACCAAGAGTATCGTGTACCCAGTAACTGGGTTGTGGGGGGTTAGATAGGCAGTCGCGTACGGTTAGATTGGAAGCCGGAACACAATTGGGAAGTGGCTAGGTAGATGAGCAATAACTGGATAAACATAATAATTTGAAATAGTAACAACGACCTACAACGAGCCGAAATGAATTGATATAACTGACATGAATATTTACTTTGAGAAGTATAATATTATTATTGTTTTAATTATTGTGAATGTGAGGACTGTGTGGGTCATGTTTTGTTTTGTGTTTCATCTATTTCTCAGTTAGTTTTAATGTTAATCTGGCAGTTTGAGTAATTTATGCGGCCTACCCAAATGTCCTTTCTTTGGTATTGTTCGTCAAATCTTTGAGCTCCTCAAGTTCTGAGTTGAGCTGCATGATTATGATAAATGCGTGCACTGATTGGACAGGTCCACTCAATCTGTGTGGTTCTTTCCTCAAAAGACCATTTCAGACACCAATCCACATGGTCTTCACATGATCTGACCAAGATTATGTCTGGACTTTAAAAGAGACTGTGACCTCTGAGTTTGTTTCGGCCTTTCTTCTCAGAGTAGTCAGATAGGAAACGCCGACCTCATCTAGTTTAAAAAAAATATGATTGACGTGTAAAAGTGTTTGTACAAACCTACTTACAGAAATAAATAAAAAAAAAAAAAAAAAAAAAAAAAAACTGAGTATTGCATAGAATAGAAAAAGATAAGTTCATAACGACAACAAACTAATCTTCTTCTATTCTATGCAATATTCACTTATTTCAATTCATTTCGGCTCGTTACAGGTCGTTGTTACTATTTAAAATTATTGTTTTTTTTTTTTTGAGCTTGGGTAATCATTAATTAACTTCTCCCACTCTGGGTGGAGCAGGAAGGCTTGTCAGGCTTTTACTGACTAAAACCCACCCGTGTTCCCTCAGTTGCCTGTGTGCCAGGGGCGACGGTATCTCTTTCGAACAATCCGCACTCCTGGCAGTCATCGGCCCTTGCGGACCCCACCCGTTCGGCGCACCAGGATACATGGCACGCCGTGACCACCCCAGGAACCAAGTAGCATAATGGCCCCAGACGACCCCGTGTCTGGCACCCTTGGTCCCCCTGCGACGGGTCAGCGCAGTGGCCCCGCCGCCTACCACTTTTCGGCCGCAGGGGATAGGGAGAGCGGCCAACGGTATACCGACATTCCTCTTCCCCTGCGGACCCACCGCGTCCGCCATCAAACGGTGGCGGCCCTGTCCAGGCCACGGAAGGGAAGAGCGCTACTCAGAAGTATCAGCACTCTTCCTCCGCCGCAGCCTGTAACCCTCAACCGCAATGCTTCCCATTCGACATCGCGGCCCGCCTCAGTTGCAATGCACCTCACCGCAACCTACTTTTTGGCCACTACGTCGTTGGCTTGGAGGTGTAAGCCCTGACGAGCGGCCCCACCTTGAGGTTCCCTCTTCGCTTCACCGTGGAAGGCGGACCACTGAGCCCCTCCGCAACGACAATGCGGGAACCCACGGGAGGGGGGGGGGGGGGAATTATTATGCTCATCCAGTTTTTGCCTTAAACTATGTGAAAACATTATCATCAAATTATTTTATACTAATATCAGCAATCATCTCCAGAAACCAAGGAATGATCAAAGAAACCATATTTAGCTATCAATTTGATGCCAAAAACTTGGATTCTTCGATGTGGAAATGTAATCCGGTCCGATATTAAGGCTTCAAACCTTCAAACTGACAGGCTTACTTAATTAAAAATTAAATTTAGGAGCTCATCGTGTTGATAAAGATCTTATAACGATTCGACGAAGAATCGAACGTTATAATGTCTTTCTGACACGCGAGGTATATTGACTAAGGTTCGTATGGTCGGCTGAATAATATTTTAAGAAGTAAAAGTGAGTATATAACATTGAAAATAGTTCAGTTTTAAAAATAAATTACATTTCAATAAGTTTATTTTTGAAAGTTAATAGCATATGTATGCGGTATATATTTCGCAGCCATCTGCTTAAATTATCATCATCTGTTCATTAAACGCCATACGTCTGAATTGAAGAGCCACCATAAACGTCCTCTAACTTTTTAAGGGTTTTACCACAAAATCCAGGACCGGGCCTACAAATTCGGCTAATTTACTACTAAATATAGAAAGTACCCTCAATTAAATATGAGACATGGCCCCTCAATTCATACGGACACAATTACTTGGCTAGTTGTCCCTGAGCTATTTAATTGGATTGCGGCATTTAATGAACGGCCTAGGCGTCCAATTAGCTGGCTAATTTAACCAGATGCCTGCGATATATACATAGTCCCAAATCAGACCAACTAAGAACAAAAGAGGCAACTAAGTCCCAATTCTTTTAATAACTATAAATTTTAATGGTTATATACAACAAAGAGCTCATGAAACATTTTTATTAGAGAATATAAAACATACTCAAGTTAATGGAACGTCGGTGTTTCAAATGGATTTGTTGAATTCGTGTCAAAGCCGCCATTTGTTATTTCTAGAATTATGACGTTGTGTACAAGTGTTGTAAAATGCTTTGGATTTGTTTTGTCATTAGCGTTTTTTTTTTCTTCTGTGGGTGAATTTTTTTCGCTTTTGATTAATGTTGTCTTGATTATTTTTGTTTTCTTTTGTTAGATATTAAACAGTTCTTACTAGAGGTAAATACATATAATATTGTTACTATGCTTTATATTATTTAATACCACATTACTGAACTACATTCATAGCAATTATTCCGTTTGCCTAAGGTGACGACTAGGTACGGTCACCAAAAGAGATAAGTAATCAGGTCATCGGATATAATTGAAGAAATCGATGGATATTTTCAAATGAAATAGTATTTAATTAATAGAAAACAAACCGTTCTTTATCACATTGTTCATCATTGGATTCTTACTAAACTGGTGTACCTACTGTATCGAAATGCATGTATCCGTGCAATTTTAGGTTAGGTACTTATTTTTAATGGATACCTATAGATAAAATCTTTATTTCCGATATAAATGGTTACAATATCAATAGTGGTCACCCATACTCTGACGTCACAACACCCAGGTTCAACTTAGATCCTACGTATCGAACTTCAATGCTTCTAATGACTCGATACCATTATCAGAGGAGTTCATTACATTTTACATGGCTTAATCCAACCCACTCGTTCCGACAGACTCAGCAAGCGATTCTAGTCTTTATGCAAATGTAATTATGAGTGTCGGGTGACTATTGTCAGGAAGCGAGCAGAGGTAATCAGGTTACCCTTTTCGAGTGAAAAAATTCTGAGTGAACAGTTTCGTGCCTCGGTTTTGGACGAAAAAATGAGTCTGCCGGACGTATGGGAAAGTGTGATTACGAAGGATCAGAGAATAATAGATTTGCAAGCATTTGTTTCTGCTTAGTAATACATTTTGACGATAAATGTGATTTGCGGATTTGCATACATAAAACTTTTTTTCCGCTAGAGCGAAGGCTCTAGCGGAAAAAAAGTTTTATGTATGTTATTCGTTATAACATAAACTATCTGCCAGTGAAAGTCCCATCAAAATCAATCTAGCCATTTCGGAGACATACAAATAGACAAAAATGAGTTTTTTTTCTTAAGATAGTAAGAATAATTATACAGGTTGAAATTGAAAACATGCGACAAACCGAAATGGAAGATTGTACTCATCATTATGAACAACTTTTACTGAGGGACCAAAGATGCAATCGCAAAAAAAAAAACAGCTGTTCCCTACATTTTGACGAGTTATGCGAACATAAATGTAGGGAACAGATGTTTTTTTTTTCGCGATTGCATCATTTGTCCCTTAGTAAAAGTTGTTCATAATGATGAGTACAATCTCCCATTTCGGTTTGTCGCATGTTTTCAATTTCACCCTGTATAGTACAAAATAATATTAACGTAGCTTTTTGTGTCTGTGAGACCGCGTTGTTCTTCTAAAGTACGCAACGGGTTTTGATGCGGTTTTCAACATCATAATGAGAATTTATTCAAGAATGTCTTAATGTATGTTATTTATATAAAATAAAAGAATCTGGATGTTTTGTCGAGTCGCAAACACTATGTAAAGCAAGGTTGGGTCGCTAATTAAAAATAAATATGGATTGGAATAAGTCAGACAACAAATTCACAAATTATTATCGAGCAAATCAGAATAAATGCTGTCAATTTATAATGCCCTGTTGCGGTTACAATCATTTTAAATTTTATAGAAACCAAACATCCTTTGGAATGCTTTGTAATATTTAAAAAACTTGTATCGACTCGCTCGGCTCGACATACTATAATAAATAAATTCTCCTTCTATTTTCAATTCCGCAGAATTAACTAGTTTCACAACCTAACAAGAAGATCCGAGCATGTTATTTTAAAATCGAGTATCAATTATTTGAAACCAACCCAATTGTTACCGAAATATTTTCCACAAATCTGAAGCTATTCCTGTGACTAATTAATAACCGATCGATTGGACGACTAAAATACCCGTTGAGTGATCGATTATTGTTGAAAATAAACAATATGAACATTCAAAGGCTAACAGCTGACGATTAAATTAACAGTTAGGTAATTGACGATAAGACGAATAGAATCAATCGAAATTGGCGTTGAATTTCCAAGAAGTGTTAAATTAGAGTCTTCTTGTAAAACAAGCCGTGCGATGAGATTTCTCGTCTACAAAAATGACAAGGAAGACATTTTCAAAAATCCTTTCTAAATGCTCTCTTCTGCTAAGTTTCATGCTTCTAGACCCAGTAGTTAAGGCCATGTATTGTCTATCAGTGAATAAATAAACAAAAGATTTTTAACCGACTTCAAAAAAGGAGGTTCTCTAGTCGGTTGTATTTTTATTTAGGTTTGTTACCTCAGAACTCTGTCACTGTTATTTACTTAGCAAGTGAAGGTATACGAATTTTTGTAGGTACACACGGCTATACATCAAGCTATACATTTCCAGTATAACCTGATCTCGCATTGTATAGGATTTCCGAACAGTGCGAGATCAGCGAAAATGAACAATAAAAGTTTTTTTGTTTAAAGTTTTTTGTTTTTTATTTATTTTTTGTTTTGTTTTGTTTTATTTTGTTTTTTGAATTTGTGAAGTTGGTGGAAGAAAAAACGAAAATACAAAACCAAAGACACCGACTTGCGAAATTAAAGTTATTTTTCACCTTGTAGAGTTTTTTTTGGAAGTCAGTTGTATTTTCTTTTGAATAAACTTTTTTATAAAACAAATCATCTCTCTGAGATCTTGTAATCATTTTGACTACAGGAAAAATATTCAGTAAACTGTTTACTAAAGATAAATACAATAGTTGCTAACGCCCACTTTCCTCCGGAAATTATTCTGAAATTGGGGCCTGGAGAGTTTTTTAGATAAGATACCTAGTTCTTGTGATGCTATCCTGATTGCCAAGTCTCAAGTGTCTAGTCTAAGGATTTTCCAATCTACTTTTTGAAAGGTAATACTATTTTTTATTAGGGGCAAGTTCCCGTTTTGTTGCTAAGCAAAACTGACGCGTCATTTGATTTTCAGAGTTTTTGTAAGTTTTTTCGTTGGAGAGGGACTTATTATTTGGCTTTCAACTGATATAAATGTTACGCGGTGAAAGTAAAGGCTGCTTTTCCAACAGAGATGTGCTATGCTACATTTATATGGATGCGTTTTATATCCATCAATCACAATATTATTGGTCCATACCAGGCTTCATAGAAAGTATTGACAAAAGAAGTTTTTTATGTATGAGAGACTGGCCAGTTATAATCTATTTTGAAAATATGATTATTTGTAAGTAAAAATAGGTACGTTCCAATTTCAAAATTTTTCTCCACATTGTTTGCGAGCTAATTTAAATTATCGTGTCTCATAAAAAAATGGATCTGCGCCGGGAACATTTTCACGCTATGATTTTTACGATTTCAAGTGCCGCCTGAAACTTTGGGGGATGAAGAAAGAAGTGGTCGCCCTTTGAAGGCTGTTATGGAAAAAAACGTGCTAGCAGCGAAAATTTTAAGCCATAACAATAGGCGAGTTACGTATCAAGAGATTCAGCACATACTGCAGGTTGGATCGGGAAGTTTTCATGAAATTCTACACGTGCATCTTCGCGTGAGGAGGATAATTTCAAGCTGGGTGCCGCACAACCTCACCGATGCTCAGAAGCAGGCCCGGATGGAATGGTTCCAAGATATAATAAACAAATTTGAAGCAGGCTCGTCGCGGCGTGTTTACGACATCATTACAGGTGATGAATCTTGGATTTAACATTACGATCCAGAAACGAAGCGCTAGTGGACGGTTTTGGTGTTTCAAAACGAATCAACGCCTACTATAGTGAAGCGATTTAGAAGCGGGGGTAAGATTTTGATCGCGAGCTTTTTCAATTTGACTGGCTACTTGGTGTCAATTCCTTTACGGAACCAAAGAAACATCAACGCTGAATGGTACACTATCAAATGCTTGGCAGAAGTTTTCTCTATTTTGAGTAACAAGCAACCATACACAGAGCTCTGCGGGCTACTGCTCCACCGCGACAATGCGCCTTCGCACACCGCGCTCAATACGTGGGACTTCCTGATGAACAGCACGCCGGTCAAACTCCTGGGTCACTCTCCTTACAGCCCTGACCGAGCACCGTGTGACTTTTTTATTCCCGAAAAAAAAAATCAGGTCAAAGGGATACAATTTTCGTCGCCGGAAGATGCGCTGTCAGCGTTCGAGCAGGCTGTAAACGAGGTGTCTGCGGCGGACTGTACAAAAGTGTTTCGAAAACTGGTTCAGACGCATGAAACTTTGTATAGAGACTAGTGGAGAGTATTTTAAAAAGATTTAATTAAAAATAACACCTATAGAATATTTATTTTTATTTTCACAAAACTTTCTGAGTGTCCCACGTATAGCGTAGCATTGGTGGGAACGGGTTAGACTAAGCTATTTTTTTTACATGGAAGGATGCGTGCTGTGGATGGGAGCTGTGGATGCACGAGTGATGTAGCTATGTTCAGAGCAGAGTACCTACAGTAGGCTCCATATGACTTCCCTACTGTCGATGCATCGCGTAGCGTAGCTATGCATCTTCCTCGCACAGCTACCTCGTGCCGGCGCATCTTCATAACACATCTTACTCGCTCCGGTACACAGCTTAGCATTACTGCAAACAGTTACATAGTTTCGTAGCTTAGCTTTCAGATCCTGGCAGCATAGCTGTGTAACCACGTAATAAAATCGCAGCGGGAAAATTTCGCGTACTGGAAATCCCACCCAATATTTAACGCTGAGAGTTGAAAATCAAACGCTGTGTTTTTTCAACGTGCTGAGGCTGAGATTCACTCGCGCTGCTCTTTTTGGTTTTCAATGCTCGGTTCAATACTGAGAGTTGAGAATTCAGTGCGCGGAAAATTCCCGCCGCGAATTTATTACGTCAATGAACGTCAACTTATTGTTACCAAAAGGAGTTAATGCACGGAAAATAATTTGTGCAAAAGCATGGAACCTTCGAATCCCAACAAGCCAACACAAAGAAAACCCTGTGGCTGAACAGTTTTCTTTGATGAAAATTAAAAAAAACACCGTCAAAAATTAACTTCCCATTAGAAACAACATCAATTCCTTCAAAAGATTGCAATAAATATTTAATAGGTACTCTTGAAAAATCACAAACCAGCTGAATCACCAGCGAATTTTTCCATTCGCTACTTTGTGAGAGAATTCAAATTATATGTAAATACGGTACTCCCTATGTAGAGACATCAGTTGGTATTATGCTAATGTCGTAACGAGTCAACTCCAAGCGGTTAATCAAGCCATATTCGTATTGAGACGGTACAAAGTACCCCTTTAGATTCTGATACTAATATGTGTGGATGTGTTTATTTGGCGAGCGAAAAACGCGGCGTGTTCGGTTATCGAAACGTCGAAGGGAATTATTGTTGCGTTCCGCTCGCGATGGAGGGTTAAATTCGGCGTAGTTTTAGATAAACCACCCTTCATGTGACAATATTTTGGTAAGTGTATGCAAAATTATGTAATATCAGAGCGTTTGTTGTCTGCAGGTATAGTACCAAGATGCTGATATAGAAATACTTATTTAGTAACATTTACCTTAAGGAGTAAGAATTGTGGACACCAGCCGGTGTTACCTACCTATTACCTAGCAACATTTACTAATTTGGTTCTTTTTACCCGACTGCAGCGAAGCAAAAAGGATGGTTATGATTTTGATCGGTATGTATGTATGTTTGTGGGTGTGTTGATTATGTCAAAGTCAAAGCATTTATTTCAAATAGGCACTTAAAAGGCACTTTTGAACATCAACATTTACATTAAAATAGAATTGATTCTAGTCGCCCCTTCCAAAATGTAGTTTCGTAGTGAGAAGAATGGGCAAGAAACTCCACCGTTACTGATATGATTGTAAGTTCATCTCTTTCTTTAAGTTTAAACTGTACTAATCATAATTTGACAAATTAGATATCGTTGGAAGCATCTTGATGTTCCGCTGGTTATAGGATATTTGACTTCACATTGAAATTGGCGCCCTCTAGAGGATAAAAAATCATGTTTTTTTTTTACAGTACTTTGGAAATATATTGCTGATGTTGTGATGACCCACCTGATAGGAAGTGGTTATTTTTGTTTCAGTAACCTGAAAAACTGAAATGATTAACTGACGAGCTCATCACCTATTTATTAACAGTAGGTACGTAATATGAAGATTAGCACTTATTCGAAAGCCTAATTACGGGAAATCATAAAGAATATTTAAGAATGTATCAATTGTTGTTGATATTCCATTAAACCATAACAACACACACTAGACATGACCCAGAAAAAGAAAACCACACCCAGAGTCGACAAATCTAAGAAATCACTTAAATATTTCATTATTCCACGAGCCTAATTAAAGAAGAAAAAAAGAAGCAAAAACAATATAAAAGCCTTGCTCCCTAGGTGCGGCCTGAACGTGACCGGAATAAAGATAAAAATAAAAGTAAATAATAATACAAAAACCCTTGTACATTTGTCCGTTATGGGTTTTAGGGTCATGGGGGCTTGGGCTTGTGCCCTTTATGGTGGTAATTTATTAATGACCCCTATTGGCAATATTCGCATTATCTGATATTATGAGGGCCTCTGATACGGGGAAATGGAAGAACTTATAGGTATAATTTTGCTAGTAGTAATGTTACATTTGCGTATAGATTATAGTAAGCACTTTGTGCATTCTTGTATGAGAGAATGGAGATGAAAATAATTGATTATACTTACATAAATAAACTCATGCATTAAAAGACAGTGTTTAATAGTATGATTAGCTATGAAGCACAAAGCGGAAATAAGATGAAACATGTCAGGACCACTCGAAGTCTCAGCCAAGTGCAGAAATAATGAGCAGGGAATACCACTTCAGCGAATAAACGGAACCTAGATGATTATCTATTATTATTACTGAGGGGCTTAAGGATAAGTATTAACAGCAGTATGGGTCGATCGACCAGGATAACCTACGTTTGCCGCGGTTGATCCGTGGATGTGAATACCCCTCCGTTCCTCGATAAGCACGTTCAGCCGTAAGTAGTCCCGGCTGTTCCTTGAAGATCTTTGACAGTCGTGACGGGTCGTCTGAAATCCGAAAGTCTGACAACCAAGAAGTATCGTGTTACCCAGTAACTGGGTTGTGGATAACCCAGTTACTGGGTAACACGATACTTCTTAGACTTACTTAAAATAAGTCAGGAGGTCAGATAGGCAATCACTCCGACCACATCCGGGAAGACCAAAAGTGGTCCCCAACATATTGGGAAAAGGCTTGGGAGATGATGATGACGATGATTTTTTAATTTATTTATACAGGGTATCCGGTAATTAATGGATAACCTTGAAATGGTTCATGTTAGAACTAATGGCCATTCAGAAAAAAACATTTTTATTTATATTTAATCTGTAAAAAATAAATAAATAAAAAAACAAGCGCCTTCCGAAAAAACACTACAAAGTGAAAAATAACTTTATTTCCAGAAGGCGGTGACAATTTTTTTTAATACATAATCCAAAGACACCGACTTCCTAAATTAAAGTTATTTTTCACTTTGTAGAGTTTTTTCGGAAGTGTGTTGTTTTTTTTTTTGGATGTTTTTTTACAGAAAAAATACTAATTACGAATGTTTTTTCTGAATGGCCATTCGGTGTACCATGAACCAATTCAAGGTTATCCATTAATTACTGGACACCCTGTATAAAAACACATTTTTTTGTCCCTATAATTAAACAAAGCACACTATTAGACGTCTGGGGTATGTCTTGCATGCCATGGTCTGAAGTTTACTCAACACGCTGCTGCACTGTGTAATTTAGGTAAAATGGAGTTGCAGTATTCTTTAAGCTTTTGTTTTACGTTTTTACTATTCATTGAGTCTCGAATAGTTACAGGTATTTGGTTTAGTAAATAGGGTATTGTGAAAGATGCAGTGCGCCTACCATAAAAAATATTTTTACGTGGCACTTAAAGTGATTTTACTTTTAACTGACGGGTATTCACATCATATTTCACTGGGATCTGATTCTCAATGTTGTCAAAATGTTCTCTGAAAAACAAGTCCTCAGCACGGGCTAGATGTGGTTACACTTTGCAATGTCTAAATAGACCTGTATAATTGTCGCGGAATTTATTTCTTACAAGCTTTTCACTTACTTTCATAGGAATATTTAACCAATTTATTGTATTGAATTTGACGTACATACAAATTAAACTTCAATACAAAATTACTAGCATAAACTCCAGTTTCAGTTTGTTTTATGTGACTTTGAACCCTGCTGATCAAACGAAGCGAAATAGCACGAAGATAAATAAGTTATAGCTTCATCGTATCTTACGAGAAAACTAACCTTCTTTCGAAATTAAACTGTCGATTTATTTGCTCTGGCAGATGGATTGGTTGTCGGTAAAGCAATTGTCAAACTTAACTTGACCTACCTCCCGGGTTGAACGCTCCCTTCTTATAACGAGATTCTTAAACGGTAAGGCGGGTTAGGGGGGCCAAATAAGACTGGTGGAGATACAGCACGTCAGTTTTGGCGAATCGTAGTCGGAAGTCCGAGGTCACGTGGCGCTCGCGGCGTATATCCGGTTACGAGTAGGGAGCGAATCCGTAAAGGGTGGGAATCATTTGAAATTGCTTGAAATTTCGATATTTTGGGTAATGTTATGGCGTATTTTATTTGTTGTGGTTTCTTGTGGTGTCATGTTATACGGTTAGGGAGAAAATTATTGTTGATACAATACACTTTTATGAATAACTAGGTTTTGCCCACGACTTCGCCCTTTCGGAGGACGAAAATGATCCCACCGGAATAGAAAGTATACTATGTCAAAACCCATTCAGCCGTTGGTGAACCTAGTCGACATTTTTACCATACAAAGTATGGGATACTTCGGGAGTGTATTACTCCACTGTTCGAAAATGAACATCAAAAATTAAACGTAGTATGTTTTGTCTTTTGTCTCATTATTAAAATTGTCTGTATGGAAACAGAGTATTAAAATAAAAAGCCATTAAAAAGTTATGAGCTAACAAAGATTCGTTATTCTTGCTTATTTTGCCTAATTTTGGGCGTGTTTAAGTAAGAAAAGAAATGTAAAATCTGCAAAACCAAGTCGGTACCGACAAAGGTCAAATATCGAATAATTTAATAAACTTTATTGGTTATTGATTTATGCAGTGGTTTTGTCATAAAACACGATCTTCCGTAGGACTTTCCGTAATTTTTCTCACTCAATAACGTTATGCGTGTAGACTAGCGTCTAACTGCTCATCACTGATACTATCTCTGTCGGACACGATGCCTGGTGAGACAGCGTGCTTTTTAGCCAGGCCCACCAGTGAGTTTATTGTTATTCTCGGTGTATATTTTAAGCTCTAAGCCGCTAAAAATAAGACCTTACTCTTGGAAAATTATCCGAGTAAGCTTTTAAAATCAGGCAATTCTGTTAATTTTCCTGAATAACATATTGTAATAGAACAATAATATGATTTAAAAGATCGTCCGTGGACTTTTTAACCTGTTCTTCTCTTTAGGAGTACACTACGTTTTGGAACGGGATAGCTATATTTTTCTAACTTACCATGACAATTCAAAAGTGCCTTTAATTTAAATAAATACTTTGAGTTTGAATAAGAAACCAAAAATAACAATCATATTAAAACAGATTTCTTCTGTCATTATTATCGTTAAAACGTTACGAGTAGTGAGAAGACCGACAGTCTGACAACCAGTCTTATCAAGGGGTATCATATTACCCAGAGGCTGGGTTGTCGAGGTAAGACAAGTAGTCGCTCCATGTAAAATACTGCTAATATTTAGCTGCATCTGGTTAGACTGGAATCCGACCCAACATAGTTGGTAAACGGCTAGCCTTTGGGAATACCTAGAGTAGATGATGATTTATCATTAGAACGTAACTTAAAGATTGAAAAAATATGTCAGCCTGTATCAAAAAAAAAAACAAAAGTCATTTGTTCATATTAGGCTAAGAATCAGCACTTTTCTAACATCAAAATACATAAGACAGTCCCCCAAAATGCCCACCCTTTATCACTTCCTAGTGCTTTAGCTGAGAAGAAGAAGTGACGCAACAAATATACAGGGTGATTGGAAGATGGGTGCAAAGCTTTAAGGTGAAGATAGTATAGACAATTTAGAACCATTTAAGCCATGGTTGTCTTAGACGAAGTCTTACCAATTTTTTTTTTTTTAAATAAGGTTTAAAAGACGTATTGTACAATTTTTTTATTTTTTCTGAGCTTAAAATGTCTGTAAAAAAAATGTCTAATGACACAGAAGCCTAAAACATGTTTTGTTTGATTGCTTACACATTACTTTAATTAAATAAATAAAAAATGAATTCATTTATCATTCAATTTGGCCATAATTATGCAGTTTACATTAAATTTTGAGAATTTCCGAAAAAAAACTTAAAAATTTGGTTAAAAATATTTGGTAAGACTTCGTCTAAGACAACCATGGCTTAAATGGTTCTAAATTGTCTGTACTATCTTCGCCTTAAAGCTTTGCACCCATCTTCCAATCACCCTGTATATGTCTCTTTACGCCTTAACTCCAAACTGAAACGTATACGGTTCTATTAACGCTGACGTAAGTACAGTTTACTTCCCCTATACGCATAGACACTATCGTTTCATATACTATCGGATAATGATAAGGTTTTATAGCCTGGTTCTACCAAACAACTTAGAATACGTAGCTAGTTTTATTTTTCTTCTAAATCTTTGCCATTCGGATTAAATTCCAGTTTGATTGGGTCTAGATTAGATTAGATTATTTATGTCTAGATGTTTAAACCTATTTGGATAAATGACCGAAACTTAGTAAAATCCAGGAAAAGACGCATAGCTTTTAGGTTACCGTGGAATCGGCGTCCCAACCTGTAATGGATAGTAGGTTTATGACAGTGACAGTTGTCACTGTCAAGTATTGTCAAAGCGGTCCTGAATAACCACGTTATTATCTACACGTTTGTTGAACTTACACTACTCAAAACGGTGAAGGAAAACATCGTGAGGAAACCCATATTATGATGCCATAGTGTCACAGACACTAAAGGCATAGACAAGTAATAGATGTTACGTGCGGTGCAGACACGCGGATTACAAAAAATACTTTTAACGTACATATTTTTTTAGGTATTTTACACATAATTATCTTATTTTTATTTATTATTTTATTTCTGTATCTGTCCGTGACATCACAGTGGGCCCTATCAGAATACCAGCACTGCGACACCTTTAAATATCGCAGCATCATGCTGAGATAGGGGCCTTTTGGTCTCGTACAGTATTTGTTTTATATTTTTTTTACTTTTTATAATATTTTTAATTTTAATTTTTTGTTAAGCATATTATGTAGTTAAGTTTGTGATATTCCTGTGCGAGTCTAATAAATACTTTTTCTTTCTTTCTTTCATATGTCCTAGAACCAAAAATTAGAAGACATGTTTTTTTATATTACTAAATTGGCCAGCTGTTGACCTCGATGACGCCTGATGGAAAACGATTGATGAGGTCTATGATGCATTGAGCGTGCCCAGAAAACGCCTGTTCACTCTTGTTTTGAAGGTAGACGGGTTAAATGTGGAAGAGAACAAAGACGCAGGCAGAGAGTTCCACACTTTGGCTGTGCGCATAATAAATGTGGAAGAGTAGCGCTGAGTACGACTGGTCGGGATATCAACCAAGTGCAGATGGTACCCTGCAGTACGTGTGGTAGTCCGGGAGTAAAAGGGCAATGGTGGGATTAGGTCGTGGAGCTCCTGCGCACACTCTCTGAAGTACAGTCTATGTGACATCTACCAACCCGCACTGGGCCCGCGTGGTGGATTGCGGCCCGCTCCCTCTCTCAGAAAGGAAACCTGTATCCTAGCAATGGGAACATTATAGGCCGGTTATGTGGTTTAACTTATTAAAGTTAAACAACAGGTTGTCAGATATTAACCTGACAACCTATTCGCTACGTTTTCTAACAAACGTAAATGCAAATGTGTATACTAAAAGGTGCCTTCAACTATTTTTTTTATCGCGGTTAATATTGATGATCTGTGTCTGTTTTACAATTCTTTTCCCAGTGTATTTCTACTAAAATATTGAAAAGCCGAAGAAAACCTCTATAAAACTATAATCATTTCCACCATTATCATTAACCCGTGATCTTATCAAAAATCAAAGAGAATCTAACCTTCAATTTACATCCTAAAAACAATAAAACCAGTACGTGAGACAAAAAGTCACCGTAAATGTTAGTGCTAATAAAATGGACGACTCTTTATCGCCTCTAACTATAAACTTTTGGCCCAAAATCAAATCTTAGATTATGTCCTGATGTCTCCTCGTAAAATAACGAAGGGTCGAGGAATCAGAAGAATTGTTATTGTTGAAGATATGCAATATCGTCAGTGACGATGCTCGTTCACAAAAATAGGGTGTTTGTGAAACGACTATGAATACGATTGTGATTTTGTAGTAAGTAAATACGTATTCCAAAGCACGGTTTTGAATATCATCTCTTTATTTGCGTTCTTTGGACACACACCACTACAAGTTGTAGTGGGGTCAGCTTGCATTACCAATAGATAACCCAGCAACTGGGGAATATGATACCCCTTGATAAGTTTGGTTGTCAGACTTCGGGTTTCTGACGACCCGTAACGACTGTTACAGATCCACGAATGACAGTTGGGACCAACAGCTTAACGTACTTTCCGAGGCACGGCGAGGTCTTGATATGCAATGATGGTCACCCATCCATGGACAAACCGTGGCAAGCGTAACCTCACCTGATCGACAGACCTGAGCAGTTATTATCACTATGCTACAAGTCAATAGGTATTAACAAAATAAAACTTTAAGAAAAAAAAATAAGGTAAAGTTTCCGCAAGAAGGCTGACTCAAATGTAGTTAGGCCAAGATATCTGCCTATCTGCAGTTGCAGGGTATGGTGCGAGTAGGTACCTACTACTCTGAACAAACTTTTTAACCGACTTCAAAAAAAGGAGGAGGTTCTCAATTCGACTGCATTTTTTTTGTTAGCCCAGAATTTTCGACTGGGTGAGCCGATTTTGATGATTCTTTTTTATTTGAAAGCTGGTGCTTTCCGTGTGGTCCAACTTCATATAGATCTGATGATGCGTTTCTAATAACTTTAATTTTGGAAGTCGTTGACTGGTGACATGAAAATTAAAATACATATCCAAAGTCACCGACTTCCGAAATTAAAGTTATTATCACTCTTTGTAGTGTTTTTTTTGGAAGTCGGTTGTTCATGTTTTGGAAAAGTTTTTATTCATAAAGTTCTTCTATCTATTTGTATTAGTAGAACATAAAATAAAATAAATGTGGTAGTTAAAATTAAAATGAATACGGGATAATTTTAGATATGGAAAATATCATGCGGAGACCGGTAAGTACTTGAACTAAAAAATCGAAGACAGACATCTACCAACCCGCACTGGGCCGGGCTGGTGGATTACGGCCCACGCCCTCTCACAGAGAGGAGGTATGTGTCCTAGCAGTGCAAACATTATGGTTTGATTATTCATATAGGTACCTGCTAACATATCATAACAATTCTAATCATTTTATTTTAGGGCCCATGAAAAGTTATTTAAATGATGTGTAACGTCGTTGCTACAAACACATTCGGTCCCAATTTAATTCACGAATGTTTAAAACAAAATGTATTGTTTTTATGTTAATTGGATTAGGAATTAGTGGGGCGTGTAATAGGGTGGCTTCAGTACCGAATGGTACGGAATCGGCACCGTGTTACACCTGCCCCGTTTTTGTAGAAAAAAATGTGTAACGTTTTGTTTTGTTATTGAACGGTTAGAAATAGAGTGGGGACATGTGACGTTGTGTTTTATAGGGGTGATAGGTAGTAATTACATATTATTATTAGTTACTCTTTTGTTAATATATGTAAACAGGGCGGCAGAGACATCGACGTGAAAACTGTAACCATGTATTCAACACATAACTGTAGACCCCTAGCGTAGATATTTTTCGCTGGATATAAAAAAAATTAAGTGCAGTACCTACGTGGTCAAAATGTATGGAACAGGTAATGTATTTTTTTATAACCGAAAAAAAAGTCTTCTTTACCCCGGTCTAGAATTAAATGCTGTATTCATGGTTACGGTTTGCGCTCTGGTTATAATTGTATCCTGTATACCAAACCAACCAACCTGGTAGTGTTTCTTGGTACTGAAGTGCATAGTATCGATTATATCTACTAGTAAAAGGATCTTTTGGCGTGTCGCCTAAATCGGATTTAAGGTCCTCATCAGTACCTATAATTTCTTTGCTATTTTCACAAATTTTAACAATGCCCATCTACCAATTTCACTTAGGCGTCAAAATGTCCTTGTGATATTTCTCTTGCTTGGTTTGAATAAGCAAGTCCCATATAGGTTTTCCGGTTTAAACAAATATCTTCGGTATATCTAAAGTGTGTTCACACTTTTGTAATAAGACCTTCCACATCTAACCCGTCTACGTGAATTATTTACGGTTTTTGCTTTCTCTTCTTAATCTAAGTATAACTTTTATCGAATCTGCATGAAACTCCTACTAATTATGCATAATCTGTTTTTTCACTTCTTTAAAAAAAAAACGTCTTAAAAATAATTCAACTCAAAGTAATTTTCTTCCTTATTCTGTCTAAATTCCTTTTTCAATCCACGACGATGGCTTTGGATAAATAAACCAATTGTATTTATTATGCTGCTGATCCATGGACGAAAAATTTCATTTCATTTGTAACATTCAATGAGGAAAATGGATAACCATGGAGTTGGAGAGAGCAGATGATTGTGAGCCTTAGCTAGCTATAGAGATATGTTAGTTGATGCGTTTTAGCAAAGCAATAGTAATAATTTACTTTTCCCTAATATCTCTCCGTAGGAACCCAAACAATACACTATGTAGGTATAGTTTTTCGTAATTGCATCACGTTGGAAATCACGCGGCCAGCGAGTTAAAGTGTCCTGGCCATTTTTCTCAAGGGATCGATGGCCGGTGGAGCAGGACTCATTTTGGATTGGAGACTGCCTATCGGCAAGCGTAGTGAGGGACAACCTCCAGCTAAGAATGTACCTGGGCCAGACTGCATGCGGAAAGCAGAGAAGAGGCCTATGTTCCATTGATACAAAGTAAGTCTAGCGAGGTCTATGCCTATACTTACCCGCTCCCACACGTAAACGACACTGTCATAGAATTTACCTACCCACCTACAATTTGAACTGTCAACCGGTTTTTTACTTCAATGCGGAATGCGGGAAGCCCACCATGATTGTGATATTCCGATTTTTATTTCCACCTTCACTTACAATAAAGCGTCGGCTACAAAAAAATGTTTTTACCTACACGTATTTTATTACGCAATATTTTTATGTTGGGGTGGAAATGAAATTTATATCAGCGTAGGGAATCTCAAATATATTGTAACGCTGTCATAAAACAATAAATGCGACTTCAATTATGTAAATCGGTTGTACGGGCAAAGTTCAACAAATAAAAATAAACTTCCTTCCCCTAAATATGAAATCGCAATATAAGAGTATAAGGGGATGCTTCCTTATTATGAAGTTATTCCCTCCATGGTGTTTTTCATACCATAATCTCCCTCTCCCTTGGTTTTTGCCTTTGTGTTAAAAGATTGCATGGATTTGATGGTGTTTTCTGACGGCCCCCGAAGTGCAAAGAAAGGGAGACTAGAGAGAAAATTGATCATTACTGTCTGGGGATGTTTTAACAGTAATACGTCTTTGTACACTGTTTTTGAAGGAAGGGTCAATGCCCTTTCGGGAATACTCGCAGCTGCTGCTATCTGTTTAATTTGACAGTTTTTTTTATAAATAAAATACTAACTTACTTTTACTGACAGCCTTTTGAGAATGTTTTTATTAATTGCGTAGGTATGCGTCAGACAAAAGTGGGTCACGTTGATCAAAATTTGATTAACATTGACACCAGTTAATTAGCACTTTAACGTTGGAATTTCATTCATTTAGTTGTGTATTGTAGTAGAGTTTTGCCTATACAGATGACTGATCCGATCCGATGACCTTGTGAAGGCCGCAGGAAACCGCTGGATGCGGGAAGCATAGAACCGGTCGAAGTGTTGGAGTTTGTGGGAGGCCTATGTCCAACAGTGGACGTATTTCGGCTGAAATGATGATGATGATGAGGCAATATAGCTACAAGTTGAGATGAAACTTTGAATAGATCGGTTTAGTAATATGCTGAGCATCTCCGAAATTCTATATCTAATCTAGGAAATAATCTTTATTTAATATTCTACCGCACAATAAAATCATGGGGGCGTACTATAGCTGCACATCTGCTGAGCCCTTAGCGAAATACAGGCGTGATGTAACGTTATGTTAAAAAATGTTAAATTTTTCACTTAGGAGATAGCGATATTTTTAGCCAGGTACCTTCTCAATTGATACCTATGTCCAATCACAGGCCACCTCATCTCTCTGGCTGTGCAGTTACTAATGAACACACGATTTTCCTTTGACAAAAAGGCATACTTTGACAATAAACTGCCATGGGAAGAATATATCATTGTAATTTCAGTTTCAAACGATTCCAATATGTTTGACGTAAACACCTGAACATCCCACTTGATTGTAGGTAATACTTTAGAAATTACAAAGTAATATCACCAAATTATGAAGTTACGTTAAAAAAAAAATACAAAGACCATTGTACTGATTTCTTCTTAAATGGCAGATGATCCATCTTTTTTATATTTTCCTGAAATTTCTCTTGTACCCTAATGAACCTTGACTGGTCAATATGCATTCTTCAGAACCGGATACCAAAGCCACTTGGAAGCAGAAATTGATATAGTTGTTGCTGTAGTACTTCCCCGAATCCAATTGTACAAAGGTTGATACCGGATACATGACTAAGCTTTTAGTAAAATTTAAGGCACAAGCAAAAGGCACAAGGAGGCACGGGAAGAATAATAGAACCCTCCAGTATATTTCCCGGTGCACAAATAAAATAGAGTGGTGGTACACAAATTAGCAGTGGTGGCTCATTTGTGTATATAGTGGCTCGACTTACGAGTTGTAGTTCATGAGTTTACGAGTTGTAGGAACAGGGTGTAAAGTTCACTGATCCTCCATAGAAAAGGGAGGATCCTCCGACCAGACGGGTGTTGTGTCTGGTGGGCAACTGCCCGACGGTTGATGTTTGTTGTATGTATGTGAGTCTCATGGTAAACTTTGACTGCGCGATGTAGGATTTCTGTTACGTCCAGTCTTGCGTAGTTCGCATTTGGCATTGAAGATGGCGCCACATCACTTTTTGTGTTTCAAGATTTTTGTACCGAAGTATTTTTTGTAGTGCCGCTACAAGTTCGAATCCAGACAGGCATTATGCTTTGTGTATTTAATTTCATCACCACTGCTCTCAAAACGGTGAAGGAAAATATCGTAAGGAAATCGCCATGTCCAAGAATCAAAAATTCAAAGACATGTGACATCCATCAATCCGCACTGAGCCCGCGCGGTGCATTATAGCCTCTCACAGAGAGGACGCTTTTGTCCCAGCAGTGGGAACATTAACTGTGGGGTGATTGTGATTTGTAACTCAAATAATAACCAAACCCAATCCCACGCCAATACCACACTCCAATCAAGATAAAACCCAAACAATGACACCTCAACTTAAAAGGGCTCAAAACTTGGGGCAATCAATGTGAGCTTAATACCCAGTTGTTAGAAATTGCCCGATAGAAAGTTGGTGTAATCTCTTGTGGATCAACCGGCAGTATGTGAGGGTTAGATTGGGCTAAGGGATGGTGTTCTGCGCGATTTAGTTAATCACTATGCGGTAATCAAACGTGGAGTAATGTAGATGTTTTGATACTGGGAGTTGTTGTATTTGTATTGGAGGATATTGGTGATCAATTAAATGAATTACTATTTGAACAACGAAACGAACTATACAGGGTTATTTAAATTGGTTAGTTTAACTTCGCAGACGCGATGGAACATGATGTCTAAACGTGATCAAGCAAAAAATATTAAATTGATGATTTTTTTGTGGTGTCAGCAACTTAAACTACAGTTTCAAAAATCGTTTTTTTTTTCGTGTAAATTTCACAGACGGGATCTATTAACATGATAAAACAGTTTTTCTCAGCACTTACTTCAAGAGTTATAACTCTAACAGCGGAAAAAACACAAAAAAATATTTTTTTTTGTGTTCAGATTTTGATACCCATCGCGTCTGACTTAGCTAGCCATTTTATAATTACCCTTTATGAATACGCAGCTCATGCACTGGTAAAAATAATAATTAGTCAGCCAGCAGACTGCCTGCAGTCTTGACTATCCATGGTACATCAGACGTATATTACAACACAATTACTAGAAAAATCAGGCTAGTGAATATAAAGATTGTTTGACATAAAATCATCCAGCGCTGGGGCTCTGTCTTGCATAGGGTTGCAGCATAATGCTGAGTGATAGCCGTTTTGCGTGGATGTGACGCATGTTTTCCTCAACCTTTTCTTATTTATTTTTTTGTGTTCCTTTTCTTTTTGCGTCATGTTTACCGCAAATAAAAAAATTTTCTTTCTTTCTTTCTAAACAAAAGTCTATTTTGAAAAAAAAAATGCAATCATACCTGTCTCTCTGAAAGCTCCGTCCATTAATGTAGTAAATTGTGAACCTTTTTTTGCGATAGGTAATCTATCTATAAATAGTCATAGCGTCAAAATACAAGCTGCTAAAGCAGTCAAGATAAACACTCGCAACCCAATAAAGACACGGAAGTCTTACACAAACCTTTAGCCATAAAAATAAAGGTTTTCCCAAACAAAAACAAGTAAGAAAGACCGTGACACGCATAATTGTTCTTGTTCTAAGGTCCCTTATCCCCAGTGGATTAATTTGGCACAAAACGTGAGGGGTGATTGGCCCAAGGGTTGTGTCCATGGGATTCAGTTAATCGTCATGGTTATCAAAGGTAGAATCGATTATTATCGCAACAATCGAATTCAATGTTTTCCGGGATTGGATTAAGGAGAAGAGTTGTTTGGGCTAGATTCCATTAGTGGTTTGCTGTAATTGTGCTGTGTGATGTGCAAGTTGAAGTCAAAATAGCATTTTTTTTAAGTGGTCAAGTCCGAATTGGACTCGCAAACGAAGGGTTCCGTACCACGATTAATATTTAAAACTACAATAAAAAATAAAACTTTCTAGTCAAATAAAGTTTATAAAATTAAAGAGGTAACCGTTGAATTTTAAACGTTATATTATTTGTTGTTATAGCGACCATAGTAGTACATTTTCTGTAAACATTCCGAGTATCGTTTCAAATCGTGTTACGGTTCAAAAGATAAAACCCTGTGACAGACGGACAGACGGAAACCTGAGCCTATAATAATAGGGTCGCTTTGGCACCCTTAAGGTACGGAGCCCTTAAACACTAAATATAATGTAACCCAATTTACTATCTCATAAAAATATTGTGTAGTAGCTGACCCGGCAAACTTCGTATCGCCGATAAAAGATTTCTGAACTTTTTGTGAGACTAACAAACGTCAATATTTTTATGTATATAGATTTTCTTTATATTTTTCACCGTTTAAACCTTCCCTGGACTGGCAAAAATATTTAAAACCAAAATTAGCCAAAGAAAGAAAGAAAAACCGTGAAAGAGATACCGCGGCCCCTGGCACACAGGCAACTGAGGGAACACGGGTGGGTTTTAGTCAGTAAAAGTCTGACACGCCCTCCCGCTCCACCCAGAGCGGGAGAAGTTATTTGATGATTTCCCACCGAAAAAAAAAAAAACGAACAGCAATTCATTTTTATATATACATCTAAAAAAATCGTAATCACGAATTAGTATGTCCACAGCACCTGTAGTCCGTTCACAGTTATTTTACCTCTGGCAGCAGTGACAGCAGTAAGCCAACAGCAACCTATTTGTAACGAAAATAACCATCATTGAGAAATTGATAGATTTAGATTTAGTGGCAGCAACACAAAAGCAACCTTATTGTAACTAGAACAAAGATCACTTTGATTTTGAGAGTGACACAAAATGAGAGGTAAAATGAGTGTGAACTTGCTGTATAGGAAGCGTCGTTGCTTACCAAGCAACTATGTGAGAGACACGAGCTATGACATACTTATGGGTACAGTCCAAAATTATGCAACAATATCGTGTGTCAAATTAATCCTACCTTTTGTGGCTGTAATAAAATTAGGGAAGAAAATAAAATATGAAAATTAAAGCACAGCTCCAACTCCAGGAATTTGTATTTCGATAACAAATTTCAGTTCGGAAATTGCAACCAAATACGAAAATAAGGCTATAAAGTTATGAAAACACGAGCAACAAATTAAAATTATACCATCGAGTTATGAAAAATAAACTTTATTTTGTTAATTTTCATGTAAATTTTCCCTGAAACTTTGTAAAGTATGCCTATTCTGTCATACTGTCTGGTAATACTCGCATAATTAACATTTATACAATAAACGCAATGTGACTTTGGTTTTAAACTAATTGTTGTTCACCCGCCCCTGTGACGGTTACAATTTCATGCTCTTTTAATTATGGAACCCTATTTTTGTTGTACACTGTACAGATTGGGGTCTAATTTGTAATTTCGGTTTCATTTTGTAATTAAGTTTTGTTAGATTGGCATTTTGGTCGTTGATCTATTTTTCTAAATTATTGTTTTCTTAAAATAGCTTTCATTATTTTTATTAGGAATCGAGAGCATTTTCGAATAAGTGTAACATATAGGAAGAGAAATCATTTTAAATTCAAAATTAAATAATTTAAGATATATTCATTGAAATATGCACAAAAAGGCACTTTGGAATGTCAAATTGTACAAAAAAAAACAGAATTCAGACTAATTTCCTCTTTCAAAGGGTAGTTTATTTCGTATGGGGTGAAGATGAAAACGATGTACCTAGAATTAAATGACAATAAACTGATTAAAGAAGATAAGTGAAATTGTTACCAACCCTTCATCAATGGCGAATTAACCATACAGGTAGCCTCCACCCTAATCCAAACAAATCGTAATATTTCCCATATGTTAACATCCACACACAAATATTTGCATGATTTATACCAAGCCACTTCACCTAATTTATCAGCGCGTGACGTCACAGAAAGCAAAAAGATGCCGCCATCCTACGTAAAGGAAAAAGTTTTGCTCACCTACTCTTCGGCTAGATAATTAAATTCTTTGAACATTAATCTTAGTTAGGCCTTTTTACAAGTAAAACTTTTGCGATGATGTATTTTTGTTGGCCTTAAGTACTTAGTGTTGGAATGGGATCCAAAACGTGTTTAGATTTCGCTCAGGGAAAGTTGAAATTGTAAGCCTAATGAAATTTAGATTTAGAGTATGAACGAGCTACTGAAATGCTTTATTTGTGGGTTGGACGTGGTTACCTATGTACTAGAATTTTCAGTTAGGTAACTGGGTTGAAAATTGCAAACCGATTTTATTGTTGTTTTTTTTAATATCTAATGTTCTGCGAGAGGAAGTAACCAAGAGACCACTATTCCATATTGGTTTTTAATTAAGGTGATTATATTTATATCCTAGCAATATTATTGTCAACCTTATTTTGTTTCTATGTTATTTAAAGTAATTAGTGTTGTACCGTTTTAATTTTGTAGAAAAAATACATTGGTCGCTGTGATTAAATCAAGACAACGTTTGTGTTCTTTCACCAGAATTAGCTTACCTACTGATAGGTCATATGAGTTAGTTCATATCATTGTTTATTTTACTTGACTGTATAAACCATACTTTGTTTTTTAAAAATTTTGTATTCATGATTTTTTCATTTACTGTTAAATTTTAATTGCTTACCTTTTATTGTATAGAATCAAGTTGTTCCAACTTAACAGACATCTGTGCTGCTGGGGAGTTTGTTGCGCCACTTCTTCTTCCCAGCTAAATCACTAGTTAGTGGTGAAGGGCGGGCGTTTTTGGGGACTGTCTTATGTAATTTTGACGTTCAAAAAGTGCTGACTCTCAGCCTAGTTTGAATAAATGACTTTTGATTTTGATTTTGTTAACGCGCGATGTTCTTCACACTTTGAATGGTGTTAAGCTGCAGCTTGCAAAATGACAAGTCACAAGCGACATCAAAGCGACCAGGGGTACTGAAACAAATGCCAGCGGGCCCCGATTCACCGCTGGGCAATGCGGCGCTTCAGAAACGTCCAAGGTCGTGTTCGCAGCCGGGTCGAACATATTTATTTCAGTCGCACCGCCCCGCTCGTCTAGCCACAGCCTGCATCTCCCCTCCTGCTGTGACATAGGAGGCAATCAAAGTTTTTATACATAGACGGGAAAGAAAATCGAAGCCAACATCACAGACAAAATGTGGTGGATGAAAAAATCTTAAATACACTGACAGACAACTCACACCACCTAAACCTTTGGGTCTAGAAGCATGAAATTTGAACAAGACTTCGTTGTATGAGTGAGTACTAGTGAAGGATATTTAAACAAATATATTCCCGACATGGTCTTTTTAAATTTAATAGAAGCTTAATTCGTCTTATTACCATCTTAAAATAACATAAAAGGAGGGGAAATACTCAATGAATATAAACAAAATTGTCCGCATCGCTGTCAAAAAAGGAAGTACCCAAAAGGCTGCCAGCATTACCACGTTGTATGGCAATGCTGATTTTTCGGCCAGAAAATAGGCCAGCTCTCTGGTCGCGTGACGAGTCGACCAACTAAAGGGGTTAAATAGGAAATGGCAGTTTCAATGGAAGATCGTCTTCTATAGTTTTATAAACCTCCAAAAAACTGTAGTCTTATCTTATTTCTCAAAGTAAAAAAAATCTAAAAATATCTCATTCCTGTAGCTGATAGACCAAGAATATTAAAATGAACATTCTTTTGGTTGTCTCCTTATTGCGTCAGTATTTTTTGGAATCGCTTCTAAAATTCCTTACAATTGAGTCTTTGCTTTTGTTAACTGAAACATTACTTAATGTTGAAATCGTCTTTTGTAATGTTTCTATTGTATAAATGTTATCTTAGTCGCAAATGTAGTTTGAGAACAGTTTTAGATCTCAGTGTTTGATAAGTGGTGAAATTAGGTTTTAAAGATAAGTAGAGGATGGGGTTTTATTTTAAAAGCAAGTTTATTGTATCTTTGGCATATTAATTGTTAAAGATACACTAAGCAATGTCGATTCAAACATTTAACGAGCATCAGTAATAAACCTGGTTTAAAATAGCGGATAGGTAAACGATTTTAAAAGCTTTTTTTACTCCTATTTCATATTGTTTTAACTCAATTAAATGTAGTTAGAACGCTACGAACTGCAAAAACCGAGAGAGTTTTTATGTAATCTCACCTAAAATAGCCAAATATGTCATTATATTATTATCATTTTAGTGAAAACATTTATCAAAACAGCTAACATAATTTCACCCGAAGAGTAAAAAAACAAATTGTACCATTTCAGATCGTTAAGCAAAAATACAAAACTTAATTCAACGAATCAAGTGAAAAAATTGTACAAAAAGATTCGGTAGAAAATGGAATGTTATAAAAAGCATGAAAAATCGTCGCTGTAGCTATAACCGGGCCGATCAGAGGCCCGAACACGAACGTGCGAAGTAAACTTAACGTAAATTCGATCAATTTCTGCATCGAAGAAACAACTACTCTATAGAATTTTGATTTAAAATGCAGCAAACAAAATAAGTAGGTATCACCCCATAGCCATGAATAAAGTCCTAAAACAAAATAGATATTATGTTTTTTTTTTTGGTGAGAAATCATTAAATAACTTATCCCGCTCTGGGTGGAGCAGGAGGGCGTGTCAGACTTTTTCTGACGAAAACCCACCCGTGTTCCCTCAGTTGCCTGTGTGCCAGGGGCCGCGGTATCTCTTTCGAACAACCCGCACCCCTAGCAGGCATCGGCCCTTGCGGGCCCCATCAGTTGATGCTGACATCTCTTTGAGGCGCGCGTGGAACACAACGCACTGTCAACCCGGGCTTGGTTCTTACCGGACAGCGAGCTACCCATTACTCACCGTTCGCAAGCCTGCCCCTACGGTGGCCGGGAATCAGCCTGGGATTCGACCACGGCCGTGACGGCGCATTGCCTCTCCGTCACGTGGGTCGCCTCCCTCTTCGCGAGTATTACTGCTTCGCAGAAAGAGGGTCACCTCTTTCTGCGAAGCAGTAATGCGTAGCGGTCGATCGGCAGCGGCGATCTCTCGCCTAGGTTGTGTCGGTGTCGTCTAGGTTGACACCTACCCATGCACTCTCGGTCCGTATCATGGCCTGTACCTGGGCCGGACGCGAGAGATCGCCGCTGCCGATCGCCTGAGCCAGTGCTCCGCTCAAGCTGGGCAGACCTCCGCCGTATGCACCACTGTGTCCTCAGGGCGATCTTCGCAGTGGAAACACCCGGGCGTTTCCTCCCGCCTTATCCGAAACAGGAGCCTCCCGAAACAACCGTGTCCGGTGAGGACCTGCGTCAGGCGAAAGGTGAGGACGCCGTGCTGCCTCTCAAGCCACTCCTCAAAGAGGGGACTTACCGCCGCTATCGTGGCGTGCCCAATTATATATTATTTTCAAGACATAGCCCGAAGAATTGCCAATCTTAAGTTGCAGTGGGCAGGGCACATTGCTCACAGAACAGATGGTCGATGGGGCCGGAAGGTTCTGGAGTGGTGACTGCGTACTGGAAGACGTAGCGTTGGAAGGCCTCCCACAATATGGACCGATGACCTGGTGAAGGCCGCAGGAATCCGCTGAATGCGAGAAACACAGAACCGAAATGGCGGTGCTTGGAGGAGGCCTATGTCCAGCAGTGGACGTCTTTCGGCTGAAATGATGATGACGATTAATGTGCAAAATTTGTATTTTCAGTTTACAAAACCTTAAAAATTACGTGTTTTACTCTGCGCGTTTGTGCTAGGCTCACAGAGAATTTTAAAAACTAACAATTTACCGACATCGGATGCTATCGGTTCACGTTATTACTTTGACCTCGAATCGTTTGCTTGCTGTTCAGGCACAACGGGAGGGTAATTGCGGAAAAAATATTCAATAGGTTAGGAAGGTAGGCGATGGGTTAACGCAATGAATTAATGCGTGGCTTGACCAGACTTGATTAATCGAATGAACCCCAAGATTTGCGCTAGCCCCTGGCGCTTTAATGGTCACGGAGACGTGCCCTTAAGATAGGAAAGGATTGCGAGCCTACCGGATATGCATCCTTGAGTAAGCATTGGACTAGTGAGAGATGGGTGGTATTTATTTATAGGATATCTTTTCACGACGTCGCCAGAATGTTGATTCAGGTCGAGCTTCTTGGGTAGGTTCAACTGTTTTCTTAGCTCTTTTCTATGCCGTTGCTTCGCTATGTTCTGTGTAGTTGTTTTCATAATCGTCTTCTGAGTTCTCGCTGCTATCTGGCAGAGAATTTTAAAAACTAACAACTTACCGACATCGGATGCTATTGGTTCACGTTATTACTTTGACCTCGAATCGTTTGCTCACTGTTCAGGCACAACGGGAGGGTATTTTTGCGGAAACAATATTCAATGGATAAGGAAGGTTGGCTTCGGGTAAACGCAATATTTTTTTTAATAAATGGATTCACGGAACAACGGGCTAGTTGCATAACAAACTATCAGTAGGAATCGCTTTCATTTTGACAGTTCAACAAAATTAATTTCGTTGAGCAGACAAATTTTTCGAAATAGGAAACAATGCTTTAGCAATATCTGAATAATTTGAAGGATTCACACACTAGTGTGTGTAACGCAATTAGGGTGCAGTTGAAATGAGACTTAAAATGGAACACGTAGAACATATTATTCACTACCCAAGGCGGATGCACACTAGTTCATGCTGCATAAGTGGGTAATTACATCAGAAGACTATCGGAGTCATAGATTCAGTATGAATCCGATAGTTATACTATTCTAAAGGCACATCACGCGAAATCATGTCAGAATTATCACAAGCCGAGACGTAAGTCTAGTGTGAATTTCACCATGTATTGATTGAAATATTATGTCACACGGTATTGAGTAGACCAAGGTGGATACAGATATTTCTAGATGTAGTTATAATCTAGCTAGATTCACACTAGACTTACGTGAAGTATGTTTAATCTAGGCCTTTAAATGTAAAGACACAAACTTCATCAAATTAGTCTCAACAAATTCGTAGACTTGCCCAATAGAAGAGCGTCAACCTTGAGTCTACACTTGGTACCAAATCTTTCAATCAATACCTGACGTATCATCTTGATCAAGCCTCCAGGCTTCAAATTACACTAGACTACACTTATATATCTACATACCTACCTAAGGATGTCTGAAGTCTGGCCTTTTTTTTGGGCTACCAACAGTCTAATTTAATATCATTTACCTTAAAAATAATAACAGAATCTTATTACCCTGTGTACCCAAATGCGGCTCACTGTAGCAAGTCACGCGGTCTAATTTTGTAAAACGCCAATACCGTGTCTAAAGTCAGAATCAGGGCAAAAGAACCAGTAGGCGGCCATTACCTATATCAGACGTGTACTCAAAATTTACACTCTTAATAAAATTGTATGAGAGCGTTTAAGATGAAAACATAAACGGTTTAAGAAAGGTCGTGGGAGACTGATTTATTAAATTATGTCTTAATGCTTTT
Source organism: Antitype chi (assembly GCA_947359405.1). NCBI lineage: Eukaryota > Metazoa > Arthropoda > Insecta > Lepidoptera > Noctuidae > Antitype > Antitype chi. The sequence goes on along the minus strand of OX375817.1, from coordinate 17,163,374 downwards.
GAATATGTTTTTATGAGCTTTGCAGAATATTTGCATACTAATTTCGGTGGAACGATAAAGTATACTGTAAAATGATCAGAATCAAAGGGATGTGGAAGTGGAATTGGATGATTACTTTTATAGAACTTTTTCCAGGTTGATTTGAAGGTGTAGTTAAGGGCCATTCCAAGTAACAGAATCACATAACATAATATTTTCACTGCTGGAACACAGGCCTCCTCTCGGTGAGAGGAAGTGGGCCGTAATCCACCACGCAGGCCCAGTGCGGGTTAGTTGAGCCCAGGTCAGCAGTAGGTAATATTATGATTATTATCTATCCTTTATTGAAAGGTAGGACGCCCACAGGCTAGTTGGAGCGACGATCTTCGTGGGTGGCTGATAGCAGTTGAATGTAGATATGGGCGAAATAGCTCACTGAAAAGAAAAAGAGCGAGTAATTCTTCACTCTAAAGAGCTATATCACTCTTCTAGCTCACTAGCTCTTCTATAGCTCAGTGAGTCAGACGCCAACTGTTAGCTCATTTGATTCTCGCTGCACGCACGTCGAAGGAAACGGCTCGGCTGGCTCAGTAGTCATTGTCAATAGCTCTTTGGAAGTTTGGAGTTAAGTTAAATAAGTTTTTCTGTCTGTTTATATTATGACTATACGTAAACAAAACGCAAAAAAAAATAACAATGTGGTTCCATTTTATAATGTGCCAAAGTATTTTCTACTCCATCGCCATAAAGATAGATTTACAGCCATGATCATCACCATAAAGATAGATTTACAGTGACTTATATCGTATGATATTCTACAATGACGTATTGTACCAGAGAGCTATTGTTGGAGGATCGAACAATGCGATCCGAGGTATTTCGAAGCGAGCCGAATGAGCCGTTCGGCCGGTGACTTCGGTCGGGCATCGGTATCTCGCTGAAGTACTGAGCTAGTGAGTCTGAGTGAGCTAGTGAGTAATTTAGCGAGCGAGTGAGTGAGCGAGAGCGACGTTCATCGAAAAGAGCTAGCTCTTTTCTATCACTCGCTCATGAGCTACCCATGTCTAGCTGGATGAGAGTTGCCGAGAATAGAATTGAGTGGCGTGCGAGAGGCATATGCCCATAGAACAGATTATCTTTTCTGTGCATATGCCCAGCAGTGGACAGATGTAAGCTAAAGATAATTAACAACTGTTAATTGTTGAGAATTTACTTGTATATATATTTCCATGAATGGACTGCATCTTATTATACCTAACTTTACCTCACATAGCATAGTTTCGTAAACCGTTAACCTGATTAGATAACCCCCTTTCTTCTTCTGATCAATTCAAACTCAATTCTAAAATTACAGCATATCAATTTGGAACCGTGAAATACATTACCTATTTAGTATTTTTCCGTGAACATAGTAATATCTATAATCGATGTTCAAAGGAAATTAATAGTGCTTGCTCAAAGGAGGGAGCGACGCCAACTAGAGACTAAATGCTTCTGCACGAGTACCGTTCGAGTTTCAAGCGTTGTTACAGGTTACCAATTATGTACTACGGCAATTCGACTCGATTATCGCCAGTTTTCATCAATAAATGTATGTATGAATTTAGTCGCCACTCGTTTCTGTCAGTTTTAAATTGATTAGTGGAGTGTTTGTCCAATTTAACTTTAAGAGCCCCTTCACACTAGCGTTTGTCCAGCGTAGGCGTTCGATGAACGTATGCGCAGCGCAGACGCCTTACTACGAGACGCCTACAATCCTTTTCGCATCCGACCTTTCCTGGCCACCCGCGCAAACGCCACTACAACGCGACGCACGCGTCGCGTTATCGCAGCGTCTGCGCTACGCATACGTTCATCCAACGCCTAAGCTGGACAAGCGCTAGTGTAAAGAGGCTGTTGAAACTAAAAAAGGAGAAAATAATTTAATTCAATTAAAAAGCGTGGGGTGCTTGACATTAATTGATTATAAAAATACCTCAAAAAGCACCCTACGCTTTTTAATTGAATTAAATTATTTTCTCCTTTTTTAGTTTGGTTTTTAAAGCGTGTTTTTTAGTTTTTTTATACTACTACATATTTATTCTTCACCGTTTTGAGCTCAGTGGTTATGAAATAATTTAAACAAAGTAAATCGCCTAACTTACGACCTAAAGCTCGTTAGTCGTGTCCGTTTATTGCGCCAGCGCCGCTCTACAGTATGCGCACTGGTATTTTCTTTACACGCTTTATAAAAAAAAATAAAAAAAAACAATTAAAAAGCGTGGGGTGCTTGACATTAATTGATCATAAAAATACCTCAAAAAGAACCCCACGCTTTTTAATTGTTTTTTTTTTCTTTTTTAGTTTGGTTTTTAAAGCGTGTTTTTTAGTTTTTAAACTATTATTAATTTTCCTGGACAAAAGGCTGCGTTTCTACATTTCAAATCGAAATAGGGCACTATTTCTCTTCCTATAACTTGGGCTTAGCCCAACACCCTTACAAAACAGGGCACTGCATGATCACCAGATGCTGCCGACTACCAGAAAGTTTCAAATCCCACACAAGAAAAAACAATAACACTTCCCAAGATGCAACCACAGATACAATAAATCAGAAGTTAAACTTGTATACACAAGGGGCTTTTGTTTTTTATTTCAGTGTTGTAGAACTGAACGGGAACAGTTATTAAGTTGTACAACGAACAGACACGTCACTACCCATGGGTATCGTTACACTGTAGTTTACAAACTACGGGAGTTGGGAGTGATAACTCATGGTACGGGATAGCTTTCAACGTGTTTTCGATTATGCATAGATATAGTTAGCTACCTAGTGTTAAGTTTTGAAATAATGTTTCGAATTGTCTTAGTCCGACCATTGGGACATTTTATTTATTATAATACTGGCAAAAATATGAACGAATGACATTTCAAATAAGGCGGTTGAGAACGTAGGGTGCACTCTCCCTATTTGCTCGAGGTCAGCATCGAATACGGACGTGTTACGAGTGGTCGACAATATACCTTTCAATACTTTATGTAAGTGATTATTGCAGATGATGATAATCCTTTATATTCACGAAAGTTTGTTAGTATGGATGGATGGATGGATGGATGTTTGAAACTCTTTATCACAAAAACGGCTGAGCGGATTTGGATGAAATTTGGCACACAGATAGATTATAACCTAGATTAAGACATAGGATACTTTTTACCCGGTAGTACGTTTCCGCTGGATAATTTTCGACCTCCACAACGGCGAAGCCGCGGGCGGAATCTGGTATGAAATATATATGAATGACAAAATATCTTAGTGTTAGGTAAGTACATATTATTTTCCATATCCTGAAATATAGTAAATAGTTATCAATAATCGTCAGATTATAGTTTGAGAAATTCAAATAACGACGATTTGATCCATAGAATAGAGGATTAGTATCTATATTGAGGTTAAAATAAATTCGGGATAAAATAAGTTGTTTTAGAGCAAGGGTAGTAATTTACTAAACAAGTTCTTCTAACTTAACAGACAGCTGTGCTGCTGGGGAGTTTGTTGCGCCACTTCTTCTTCCCTGCTAAAGCACTTGGAAGTGGTGAAGGGCGGGCGTTTTTGGGGACTGTCTTATGTGATTTTGACGGTCAAAAGTGCTGACTGTCAGCCTAGTTTAAATGAATGACTTTTGATTTTAATTTTGAAACGGCACGATCACCGCTCTCCATATTACAATGTTTAATTTTATGTTAATCAATTCTTAATCAAGATTTGTTTGTTTTGTGTTTCTAGTAGGTATTATGAAAAGATCGTGTCGTAAGAAAACGAATTAAAATATTTTAGGTGTTACTAAAGGCAAAAAAAAATTATTTTATTATGGCAGCACCAAAACCGTCGTGGCGATGATCGCGGACAGAGTGGATTGTCCTTATGTCCGGCAATGCTGCAGCTGACATATTGTTTTCTTGTGTGTTCGTTTTGTTTTTTCTGTGCTTCTTATCCTGTCTGTATCCTATAAGTATGTCTGTATACGAGTCTTGTTACTCGAATTAAACACATTTTTTTATTATTATTATTGTACTGACAAAAAAGTCGAAGTTACCACTTTTTTTAAATCTACTTAATTGGAATTGTTCTTGCCCCAGGCATTCAATTTGCCTTTGTACACTATTTTGTTAGTAGTGCATGAAGTTTTAATAAATAAATAAAATATTTGCGGATTTATCAGTGTCTAAGCGATTATTTTCCTAAAACAACAATATTTAATTTTGCAAATGTTTTGATAATTAATCAAAAATTTTCGATGAACTCACATAGTTTACTTTTATAGGACATCCTTACTAAGATGATACAAAAAAAAAAAAAAAAAAAACAGAATCGCCTTTCAAAATTAAGACTACAAAGTGAAAAATAAGTTTTATTTCGGAATTTGTTGGATTTGGATCTGTATTTTAGTTTGTTATCAGCGACTTCCGAAATTAAATTTATTTTCACGTAGTGTTTTTTTTGTGGAAGTCGCTTGCTTATTTTGAAAAAAGTTATTTTCATTTTCATTTTTTACTTGCTATGTAAAAAATACAGATGAATGGAGAATTATCGTATATTTTAATAATATTTTTAAATTATTATGAAATTGAAAGGAACAACTTAAAAATACTATAAAAATACACGTAACAAACAACCAAAGTAAACCAAACAAGGATGTTTAAAGCCCCAACCCTAACTTCAAACAGATTAGTTCACGAAACTAAAAGTAATTATTTACATAGTTAGTATGCCTAAATGTCTATTTAATAGTGTCTACACTATTTATTATGGAATCCAAGTTTAATGGCAAATTCATGACGGTAGCAAATCACCTGCCCGTTCAAAGGATAATAATGTTGTGTTGTGTTTCAACTAAATTCGCTGTTTTGCTTGTATACCTGGTAAAGTTGGGCACGCCACGATTGCGGCATTAAGGTGCCATGGCGTCCTCACCTTCCGCCTGACGCAGTTCCTCACCGGCCACGGCTGTTTCGGGAGGTTCCTGTTTCGTATAAGGCGGGAGGAAACGCCCGGGTGTTTCCACTGCAAGAATCGCCCTGAGGACACGGTGGAGCATACTTTGGCGGTCCGCCCGGCTTGGGCGGAGCACCGCAGTGTCTTCGTGGAGGCGATCGGCGGCGGCGATCTCTCGCGTCCGGCCCTGGTCCAGGCCATGGTACGGTGCGAGAGTGCATGGGTAGCCGTCACCTCCTTCTGCGAAGCAGTAATACTCACGAAGAGGGAGGCGGCGCACGTGAGGAGAGGAAGTATATGCGCCCTCGCGGCCTTAGTCGCTGTAGGAGACGCCCTGGGCGTCGGGAATCCCAGGCTGATTCCCGGCCACCGTAGGCGCGGGCTTGCGGACGGCGAGTAATGGGTACCTCACTATCTGGTAAGGATCAAGCCCGGGTCGGCGGCGCTTTGTGTTCCACGCACGCCTCAAAGAGATGTCAGCACCAACTGGTGGGGTCCGCTAGGGACGATGCCTGCCAGGGGTGCGGGTTGTTCGAAAGGCAACACACAGGCAACTGAGGGAACACAGGTGGGTTTTAGTCAGTAAAAGTCTGACACGCCCTCCTGCTCCAGCCAGAGTAGGAGAAGTTATTTGATGATGTCCCACCAAGAAAAAAAAACCTAGTAAAGGTTGAGATTGTTGTACATAGCGATCGTTAACGTTAACATTGAAACTATTATGTTACAATTTTTTTTGTTCTGACGTTTCAATGACGTCATTGGCCGGTAAATTGCGGACGCTATGTGGCAGCCAGCGCTCTTTTAAGAACCTAAACCAAAGCTAAGCTAACGCGGCGTTAGAGCAGTGTGTACGTTCGAGAAACGTTTACGCAAGGAGCGAAAGTTTTTTTAATTACAATTCACAAAACTAATAAACAAACACAAATGCTATGTTACACTTACACCAAAATATTTCTGATTTACATATGTATATGCTTGATGTGAATCTACCGTGCGTATTTGATGTAAAGCACTTAAAAAAAACACGAAACTTACGAAATGTGAACTTTTCCAAAGACAATGAAAAGCGAAAATGAATTAGAATTCCTAAGAATTTTCTGTGAATTACCATTAATTAAGTATTCAATGCAATTCTAATTACTAAAGCAGTCTCAAGACGGGCTGCAATTATCCAAGCACAAAGCTTGATTTTCTAAGCCGCCATCGATATTAATGAACCTCTCTTGAGAATACCAAGGGTATTGAGTTTCGAGGACCTATTGTTGCAAATAAATGAAAAATAGCAATTTTGATGATAATTATGTACCCTTTACGTCGAGTCAAGGGACTTGACGTAAAGGGAACATAACGTCGAGCGGTGACGGTCATCTCGCTATTATTCCCTCTACGTCGACCATATGATTTTATTCTCGTCTTTATGCGGCATACTTGCGGCACTCGATATAAAGGGATTTACGTCGAGTGCCGCAAATACAGTCAGAAATAAAAGTGCAATTGACCACGAGTAAGAATTTAAACAAATGAATCTGTCTATCCTGTCCACATTAGTTGGGGTCGGCTTCCATTCGACCCGGATGCAGCAGTGTTTTATATAAAGCGACTGCCTATCTGACCTTCACAACCTAGCTACTAGGTATCACGATACCCCTTAGTAAGACTTCCATGGTATCAGAGTTTTGTGTTTTTGACTAACCGTAATGACTGGCCAAGATCTACAAATGAAAGCCGGGACCAACGGCGTACGCTTTCCGAGACACGGAAGGATCTCGATATGTAATTAATCGTAATCCTTCCATAAACCAATCGCAGCAACCTTGAATCGACTCATGCGGCTGTTATCATTTAGACACAAGCAGTAAGGCTGTGAACCGTTGAAAAGTTTTTTTTTTCAATAAAAATACCAAATTCTCTTTAATAAAATTATTGAAATATTTACTCGTCGTTTGTTCGTCCTTTTTTTCTTTCAGTTCTTAACCTATATTTACACAACACTAATCAATCAGAATTTGAATCATTTGGAAGGATAGTGCTACTCCATTGCATCTTAAATTCGAAAAATTTGTCTGCTCAACAACGTAAAATCCGCAATGAATGTTGTTAAACTGTCAAAATGAAACCCATTTCTACTTTAGTGTGTTATGCAATTACCCCACGACTTTGTTACTAATGTGACATCTTAAGCGGCAAACAAACTCGACCCTTATTTTTGATAAACGCTTCACTCGCCCTACATCGCGCCACTCAGTAATTTCTGTGTTCGTATTTTTCATGCGTGCTGATGTTACCAATCGATAAGCGTTATACTAGTTTTTAAAAAGCTACATATTAAAGCAGCAATATTTTTTGCCACTGAGTTCTGAAAGACAGCTGATCCTCTAAGAACTTATTCACTTTCTAATGATGGAAACTATTTAACCGACTTCGCAAAGGAGGAGGTTCTAAATTTGACTGTATTTTTTTTGGTGTTAATATGTTACGCTATATCTTCGGTAATTATTTCAGTCCGATCCAGCCTGTCCCTTTCAGCCTTACCAGTGATGCCCTAAGCCGAGGTTTGGTCCCCCACATGGGGCGCCCTTACCTAGCAGTCGCAGTTTAAAGTTTTTGAACCTTGGCTGGAAGCCTTAATTTATTAAGGTACCTCAGGCAAGTCCGGTTAGGCAGGCGACAATCTCTTAGGTTGACCTGAGTGACTGATGTGATTCACAAAAAAAAACCGGCAGTTTATGAAAGATCGATATTGAAAATTATTTATTTAATGGATAGGGTATGCCTCGAAGGTGGTCCTATATTTGTTTTATTAATTTTGCTTTGGTATTTTTTGAGTTAACTTCAATAGTACGTATTTTTTCTATCTAGTGTTTATTGATGATGTTATAATAACTGCCTGTCACTGTTATTTACATAGCCATTAGTAATTTAAATACATGTTTTGTATTTCGGCGTTCGATCACGTTCTATAAAAAGTCCTAGGATACATCTTATGTGAATTAATTACTTGTCTTAAACACGAGCCTATCCAATTAGAAATATCTCTGATTTTAAAATGATATACTTACTTCTACATATATTATATACATTACAACATGTTCTTCTTTTGAAAGACCGCATGAAATCCATTTCTGCTACCAAAAGACCACTTTATTTTTCAAAATAATTATTACTTGCGATTCGCCCCTGCTTCGCTCACTGGTGCAATGGTCCCTTGTAAAGTCGTCGATGTCTAGTGCATCTTAGAATAAGAATAATTGATTTAGTAAAACGACATTTAGTCAACAGTAGTAAAGTTCCCATACAATTATAGTGCCTAAAAATAAACAATTTCTAAAATATTTTTATTACAAGTGCAAGTGATAATATTTTGGAATTAGAAAGTTAGGTAGCGATCTGCCCGATCTAGGTTTATTCAAACCTGTGTTTCGGGCCACCACTTTACATCTTAGGAAAATATTATCTAATAAACCTTTAAATGGTGATCTAAATTATGGGAAAATCCATTGTGTAGTTTGGAAGATCTAAGCGGTTACAGAAACAAACACGAAATGTGACTTCGTTTTATACTTACTATGTAAAAGATAAAGAATAGACCTATATAAAATCCTTTTACTAACCACGCCATATATGACAAAACAAATGCCCAAACTTTATCTGTGTGTCCCAACCCTTATGATTGACTGACGAATTACAGGGGTGGACTGACGAATCGATCATTCAACACAAACTCATTCTATATCATTCCTTTACTGTCGTTATCCTAAATGGAAGGTATTTTGAAAAATGATGGCTAGAGTTATAGGGATAGGTTTTATTCTTGTGTGTTGTGGCTTATACGCATTTTTTTATCACACACATACATATTAGGGTTTGTTTATAGACGTTGCTTAAAGTGAAGTAATGGTCAACGTTGGCGTAAGCATATTTTTTTTTTACGTTTAGCCGTTTCTCAATGGAACGCCGCCAATCGCTTCACACTTAATTGAAGTTGTGAAGGAGTATGTCCACCTAGAACAAGTCACGCAGCTCGGTATAGGTACATATCACCGTAATATGAATATCGTCAGATTATAATATACGAGATTACAAAGTAGCGAAACATTGTGAACTAACTAATTACAATTTCATGCACTATTTTTCGATAGTTTGTATCTAATCTGTCCGTGACAAACCGACAAATTGTGAACAGGTATCAAAGTTGCCTGCGACGGATAGTACCTTACGCTATTACTAAATAGCCAAGTACCTGCCACTAACTTGGAAGTATCGCTCACCGGCCGCTGCCTGCCGTGGCACCGCTTGCTTCGTTCGCTCGGCTCGCGCGCGGCTCGTCGCAGTTCTACCTAACCTATTCGGTCGGGGTTCCCTGGCTTAGTAACTGCAACAATTCGACTACTGTCACGATTGGCAAATCAGGGGTGGTTCATAATTTAACGGGTGATAAAATCAGATAGATTGTCGGTAAGTGCAGGTTCGCTTACAATTTGACAGTTTGACATGGATAGATTATCTAACTATCGAAAATTAATAAGTTAAATTGTAAACAGTATGGTACAATTCACGATTTATCGACAGTTTATAATCTCGTGAGTTAGATTATAAACTAACAGTGTAGGGTCATGGCCATCCAGCTGATCCGGGGGTACCACACGATCTCCGGTGAGGCGTCGGGCCTCCTTGCCGGATTGCTGCCATGGGATCTGGAGGCAAAGGTCCTCGCGCACACTTGGGAGTAGCGCGAGGAGGAAAACCGCCGGGGCGTAACTCCGCTGCCGCGAGAAATTGCGGCACTGCGGACAGAGCTGTAGCGGGATCTCATGGCGACATGGAGAGTGCGATGGTCGCTACCCAGTGCTGGGCATGCCACGATTGCGGCGGTAAGTCTTAAGTCTCCTCTTTGAGGAGTGGATTGAGAAGCGCCATGGCGCCCTCACCTTCCGCAAGGTCGTCAACCAGTGCATCCTGTCCGTTATGTATTTATGACACGCGGTGCCAAAACGTGGACTCGGACGGTGGGGCTGGTCCATTCAAGGGCGCTCAGCGCACTATAAAACGGGCTATGTTTGGAGTATCTTTGATGGATAAAGTCACAAATGAAATTATTTGAAAAAGAACTTGAGTTATTCACATAGCTTGCAGAGTAAGCAAGCTATGTCTATGATCAAAACCGATGGCCGATGGAGTAGACAAGTCCTGGAGTGGAGACCACGCATCAGCAAGTCGTGTAGGATACCTAGATAGATAGACAACCTTAAAAAGATGGCTGGGACAAACTGGATGCGAACATATCAACTGACATTGTATTGTGGCGCAGCATTGGAGAGGCCTATCCAGCAGTGGACTACAATTCACGGCTGAGTAACATTTCTGATAAACGTCCAAAGTCACTTTACTAATATTAAGCGGGATATTAGCCTGTAGATCTTCCAAAATCATCTAGATCTCATTTAGAATTAAATCTTCAAGTAAACGCGATCAGTGTTAGATTAAATTTGTTCTAAAATAACAACTACAAGCTGAATTATTTTCTTGATTAAATTGAAACAAACAATTTGTACCGACGATAACTAAGCGGTTAGCCTGTGGACTCCCAAACCAATATGGTGGACTTTACCCAAATATATTTAGATTGGTTTAGCAGTTATCCTTTTTACCTATTCTGTTATGCTAATTTGCTTTTAATCGTTACCTATAAAATTCTTGAAAGTCTATGTTTAAATTTTAATTATATTTCTAACTGATTTAGTTAGTATTTCTGATGGAAAAATTATGTTTTCCAAAAAAACAAAAGTCAAAAAGCCTTACATAGTATATGCGCACTTAGTGTCAAGAGTGGGTGTTTCATATTATATTCAAATTCTATTACGTACCTACGCTGAATTCGTATATTTTTTATCATATCTTTGAACACAATTTTCTAATATTTATAGTAGATTAACTGCAAAAGAATGTACAAAGTAAACGCGACTAATCCACCGTAATGAAAAAAGCTCTTTGTAACTACTACTGTTAAAAAAATCTCAGTGAAAATGAGTCATTGTTGCAAAATGAAACGAAAAAATCCAATTCTCTGGGCTCTTCGGAAAATACGGGCGATGTAGCATGTAAATAAGTCTTTACGAATTAGGGAAGACATCTTTCATCTCTGTTCAGAACGATTAGATATTCATAAGATCACTCGCTCGTCCCTTGTCTTCCCCGCCTCCAAAACATTTTTTACCCATGATTTATTTTTGTATGTAAACAAAAAAGTTTTACTGCTCAGAAGTAATATGAATCTATAATACCCAGCTTCCAAGGTTTTCCTTTCAAAAATTACTTTGTATGTTTTAGGATTATGGAAACTTTAACAGGAAAAGTTGATAATCACCTGACAGGGTCGTGTTATAATGCTTCTTGTAAGTTATGAAACTTATCGACCAAAGTTTTTTGGGTAAAGAACACTCACATACACATACATAAAATGACGCCTGAAGAAGGTATGAGTTTAGGCGCATCCATGGGGTTAAGCAGGAACTATAGACCTCCTGATACGATCCTTATAGACTCCTTTTCCTTCCTTTATGTTCATACATTTGATCATACACGTCGGTTGCTACGCTACTTACCTTTCAACAGAACATCACCAATAAGGTCACAATAGGTTTCTCGTAAACTGTGATAGGAAAATAGATTTTACTTTAACTAAGACACATGGACTACCTATGTATATTCTTCTTCTATATTACCGATGCATTTCGTCCTGGTTTAGGTGATGTAGGAGGATGCAGGACCAGATGTGAGAAGGCCATGTTTATGCACACATTATTGCTAATCTTTTGGTAAGGGTTTTCTTTACTCTCTTCTCTATAACTCGTAATTATCTTCAGTTCTCACCGTCACTTGGCTAGATTCCCTGGAACTAGCATCTAATACTTTCCGATTACAATTCCAAAAAACCGTGTGGCGCCGGACGTAAAAGAATAGCACCATCCCATTTCTTCCCGTCGGTGTCGTAGAAGGCGACTAAGGGACTTACTAGAGAATGGGCAGCAGCATTTTCTATGCATTTTACCACCATACTGCGATCGCCAACCCGCCTGCCAAGCGTGGCGATTATGGAAAACTCCCCCTATTGGCGAGGCCTATGTCCAGCAGTGGACGTCTTTCGGCTGAAATGATGATGATGACAATGCCAAAGTGAATTATAGCCGCAGTAGCCGGCTAACACATAATCATGAACTAGGTATAAAGATTTCACTCTTGTAAAGTATTGTGCCAATACTTAAAATGATTGAAAATTGACGTCAATTATTTTAAGTGACAACAATTTTTCAACATTTGAGAAAATTTGTAATGTTTTAAAAGTGGACTGCTAGACTAGGACCCTTGCAAAATGGGTGCAAATACTGATCAAAAAGTTGGATTCGCCACATCTTTAGGGAAAAGGAATTTAAAATACATACATAGAGCGGTTGGTAAATTCCACACTTTTACGGTAGTGAAAAGGCAAATGTTTTTTTAAAACTTTATTGTTTCTTTATAATGTTTATTACACATGTAATTATATTATGCGGAGCACCGCACCGTCAGGTATCATAATACATACAACAAGTTTTATTTAATACTATTGTTACTTGTATACAATAATAAACTTTTGACATAATAATAACTGGTTATAATTATCGAGACCTGTCAATATCCTAATTCAAGAAAAAACGCCTTCAATGATTTTTTTAAAGTTATTTTACATCGAGATTCAGCGGAGTTAAACTGGACAGCTTTTATGTACAGTTGTGGAAATGAAAAATATTTTAACGACAGTATCTGTCAAGAAAGCACTTCGATATTTTCATAATAAGTAACAGTTCTTAAAAAATAAGGGGACGGGGGTCAAGACTACTTAGGTTTTTATACAATTTCCACAAAAGAAAATAAAAAACATTATAATTAAATATGCAACTAAACGTACACAAGTCGAAGATTTTTTACGTATTTTATTTCGTTATTATTTATAGAAATATATCGGTCACAGGAAGAATTTTAAAGTACACAAACAATTTTCGATTTCAAATCAGAATTGTTTTCTAACTATGTAAAATATTTTCTCCTAGTTTACACTTACATCTATCTACTCTATTACTTTTATAGTGTATTTATTATACAATAGATTTTTCAAATGGGTCTTATTATAAGTGCGGAAAAATTCAAAATGTATTGAGCAAGTTTAATTCGTTAAGCAATTTTGAATTCTTATTCATCATTATGATAAATAAGTTCTATAATATGTATGGATGTTTCGTAAACAGTTTCATTTGTGTAGTATCAATTTCATTCTGTAGTTGGTGACTAACGTATTTTAAATTTTATTTTTACTTTACTAAGACCCCTTTGCAAAAGCTCTCTTACAAATACTATTTACAACATCGTTTAGATTCACAAAATTTACTAAAAACTTACTTACAATTTACATCACTTAATACAGATATTATTAAAGGCTAGATAGACTGATTCGTATAACCTCAACTATTTACATTTTCATTTCTAAACATTTTGTGTTTTTAAACGTAGTATTGTCAGCTGTTTATACATTCCTGTGTCCACTATCTTTATGTCCTTTCAATGGATTAATATTTTCATCATCATTTTCTAATACACATCTATCATAAACAAGAATATTACGTTTGAATCTTATTTGCCAATTAAGGTAATACAAATGATTCGTTACATTCCTGATACAAGTAAAATTTTACCTGGAAGTTTAATCATAAAATGACAAGGGTTCTTTATATGTTGGAAATCAAGTCTAATTATTATTACAAATAAATTAATACGATTAACACGCTTTATATTACACTATATACAACACTACATGGAACAAGCATGTTCTACTTGCTCTTGGTTTTACTTTATATTGTACATAACACAACCCACACTATAAAATAGCAAATGTTTCAGTCGGGTGTATTGACAATGTGGTAATAGTTATTTTCTTCATTATGTTTGCATTGTCAATATATGCGGCTGATTTTGATAAAATTCTTGTATATACATTTAGTTAAAGATCCGTATGTGTCAAGAGAGCGTGAGGAATAGGCAAGCAGCCAACACCAGGAAGTGCGCGGGCGACGTCGGTGCGAAAGCCTGCCCCCCTCGCTGCATCGCCGCAGGGTATTCACCTGATAAAGGAAAAATCGAATTTGCTTCTTTGGCAAAAATTAAAACTGTTCTCAACAATATTGGTAGCAACAAAACAAATATAGAAGAGAATCAGGTTATACGTATGGACATGTGGACAAAATCATTTGCTGCCAGTTAGAAAGAACATAAGTGATAGAAAATAAGTGAAATTTGATTTTTAACATGCTCAGTTATTACTAATTCCCAAAGCTATTCATTTGGTGAGCAATGGGTAAGTCTTATTCGTTTTCACAGAACATGTGATTCATAGAGTACTTCACGCAAAACCTACTTAATTTCATTAAACGGAACCTAAATAACAGTGTTCCGAATAATAAACCAGGATTTGAATCTCTAATCGTAGATTAAGATGTGGAACAATAGACGGAACAGAATTTAAGGGATGAAGAATGACGCAATAAAACCAGTCATTATAATAATGGGGATATTAATATAGGTTACGAGACCAGTATATTAATTTCTGGGAAAGACAATATTCAGAATCATATTTTTTGGGAGGTAATAGAAATCAGAGAACAAAAATGAATTCCTCTAATGAATGAAATTCTAAAATTATTTTGTATTGCTCAAGTGATTCATAGGTAGGACCAATAGCTCTAATGGATATCATAAATCTAGATCCACACTTAAAGAAAATCTTATTACTTAAGAATTATTAACATTCACGTTTCTTCGTGATAGTTCTTTCTCAACTCAGGCCAGTGATAAATGGTATGTAACATGAAAACACCTTATTACATCGCAGTTTTACCCATTGTTCCTCACCTCGAACCTTACATTAAAAAGAAACATAAAATTTCGTTGATTCATTGCTTTAATGATAATAGTCTTCAGCCTTAATTTTTTATTCGTTGCGAGGTTTTAAAAATGTATTTTCTTTCTTTTATCTTACGGAGCTCATTTATCAAGTAGATTGGGATGCTCTTTACGAATCGCCGTCCAGATTTGGGATTTTATAAATTTATTATTTCAGTTTAAATTATACAGATTTTTGATAAGGGAATCATTAATAGCGACATCTTGTAAAGTATGGCTTTGTAAAATGTCAATGTAATTAGGCTTGACATTAATGGCGATGTTAAATATTCTGTTTTCTACTTTGATAAAAGCTCTTGTTACTTTTTCATATTTGAAGGAAATAAAATGAAGAGAACATCAAAAAAGTATAAATTACTGTCCATATCAAAAGAATATCTTGAGTATAATTTTGATTTCCATACCCTAACATAAAATAGGTCATCAAAAATAAAGTAAGAAACAAAAATTACATGCCACAAATCTAACGTCCAACTTACCATTGAGCACATGGACTACGATGCTCTTCGACTGAGCGTTGCTTGGGTTACACTGATACGTCCCGGAGTCTGATGGTCTGGCCTGCTGGATTAGCAGGAATGAGGTCGTCGTCTCCCCCTTCTCCGTCACCACCGACACGCCCCCTCTCGGGGAGTCGTAGCTTATTATCTGTACACATTTTATTCATTCCATGTTTTATGGTAATAGGATTGATGCTATTTTCTAGATTGGATACATTTTCCTGTTTTTCATGTTATAAAACTGTTGGATTGGATATATTATTATGGTAATTCGGATTATGTTGTCTGACAAATTGAATTACATCTGGGTTGTTAAATTTGAGAGTTGTGTTGGAAGTGTTGGGTTCTAAATAAATTGGAATATCGTTGAATTGTAAAATATTATCATTCTAGTTTATTTTAATTATCAAAGAACTGGAATCTATTGATTTAAGATAGATTTTAGTACAATACGCGCCACGAAAGATGAGACTTGACGAGCGTCAGTAGTGGGGAGCTTGGGGGGTACAGTCGTGTACGAAATAGTTACCCATAATTTGTCTAACTATTCAGGGATTTTCCGTTGACATTTAGATTAAAATTCTTTACAATATTATAATATTTATTACGAAATAATAAAGTTTACGTGGTGTATCAAGTCTCATCTTTCGTGGCGCGCATTATATCATCAACTTCATTGAGTATTTCTACACATCTATTAGAAATCTTACCGCATCATTGTGATTCCAAAATATGTAAGCTGGTGGTTCTGGTGAGTATAGAACCACACATGTGAGGTTGATGGTGCTGCCTCGGTCAATGTAGAGGTCAGGCCCACCAATTATCTCTGTTGTTGGTTCTGTAACAATACAAAATTATCAATAATTGTTCTACGTTCTTCTACATCTGATTTATTGTTCAGTTTACTCTTTCGTTAGCACTATTTGAAAGTTTTGCTGTTTTGGTTTGGAGTTAAGAAACTGGCTGCATTGCTATACTATGTGGCAAATTCTGCTAGTCTTTTGGGTATATTTCCTGTTGAGAACTGTCTGACTTTTTTGATGCCCTATGATTCTTTTCTGTTTTCTATACTAGTACCTACAATTTATTATTTTAAGACTGCGGTTTTAAATATTGTAAATATTTAAAAGTAATTAGTACCATTAAAGTAACTGTACTATATTTAAAGAATTACTGGACTATTATTTTTCGGATCATGGTTTATCCTCGTACGGTAAAACCATACACATTGAGGACTTAGCAATTTTAGTACTATTTTGCTTTATTCATTCATATTAATTAAGCAATCACTATTAGCGGTAATCGCGTGTGCTCCCTTGCTTCTGTATACTAAAATCCTATGAAACCATGAACCTAAAAAATTGTAGTAGTAGATAGTCTTTAATCAAGTCATAGAACCGATTCTATGACATCGAACAAAAACTATCTAGTGAGTGAAATATTCATAGTCAAAACACCATAGTTTCCTCCCTAATGCGCAAAACCATCAAAAATAACATTTCTTAATAACGAAAAGGTCGTCAGTGTTTTGTTTTTCTTATGGCCCCCATAAGTTGCGTGCGTGCCCATAATACGTCGCACTTAATTAACTGACTTGGTCAAACATGCCTAACATAAACATTTTGTCCTAAGTTCACTAACTTTCTGACGCAAACGCTTGACTCACAAACATACCGCCATGATAAACGGTAAATTAAAAGTTGGTACTGGTATTTATTTAGGTACGGTACTGGTATTTGAGGCCATTACCAGTCTTGGCCTCAATGGTACTTAGGAGTTAATGACGTAAAAGTTCACCTACACATTTCCCCTCTTTATCTTTTGAAGCTTATTTCAAACAATCTTGGTACAATTTGACCTTTCATTGGCCTTGGCTCTAAGTGGTCTCGTATAGATACTTGCTCTAAGAGTTCTAAATAATATATATGCTCTCATTTTGCTTTCATGTAGGCCTATTTTTGTGACGTAATAATCGTTTGCACTCTAAGCCTCATAAACCGGATAGACCTTTAGGTGGCCTTAATTTTTAAAGCATATACAACCCACATTCAATTTTATTTAACAACTTTTCACTATAAACACACTCAGAATTTCGTTACAGTGTAATCACGAGCATTTATAAACGTAATATTCTGTGTAACCAAAACTTGAACCAATTATTTACTGAAATAGAAATTACCGTACAGATAATAACACTGTTTCTTCAATAAATATTCCGTCACCCAACATTAATTTCGAGCTTGTTTATTGACGTAACAATAGTTTACAATCATTAAATACGGGTAGTCAACAGTGGAGTCATGACACAGCCTATTACGTTCAAATTACAAGGGACCAGTTCAAAGGTTACATTCGTAGAACATATTCAACTAATTAGAGATTTTACGAGCACAATATAAACTAAAGTTCTGTTTCGAAAATTTGAAACGCAAAACTTATCGACATTTTACATTCGGATTTGAATTTCAGAATTAATTTTGAGGTTTAGGAAGTTGTATTAATTGAAAAAGTTCACTGATACCGACTTCACGATCGCTTGTAATTTCGTTGTGGCCTGGCCTTGATACTCAAAGGGAGGCCTCCTATTATCCGATCAAAAGATGGTGCGGCTTACATAAGATTGTATTAATTACAGCTAATTAAGAAACCATGGAACTCTGAAATTCTGACCAAGAAAAATGGAAACAATTTTTGTAGTAACTGGAAAATGTTTAAGAATATATACAGCGTGCCAACTGTCTCCATGAATTCATCACATGATTCTAGGGTAAAAATTCTTCTTCGGTAATAAAAAATCTGCTGATTCATAGAAAAATGCAATACTTCCGCGGTCATTTGACCCCGGAGAAAATTCGACCTGTCTATTTTTTTTTGTTAATAACCAACGATAAGGTTCAACGCGGTTTGGTACAGAATCATGTACTGCATCCGGGTTTGCTCAGCAATTTTCCTGCCACCCTGTTCGTATAACATAATTTAGATTAAAGTGCCTTCGTCAGTACCTATTAGTCTATAAGCTTCTAATAGCAGACCCCAGCGACAAATAAATCCAATAAGTATCGACTTACCAACAACATTGAGATGTATAAAATGACTCATATGAGGAGTCGTCGATATTTGACACTCGTATATCCCCGAATCCCGATGCTGTGGATATTTGATCTGGAACAAAAATAAAGTATTAAATCGTCGCTCGGGTGGTGGTAGGAAAACATCCCACGGGAACAGACTACCGAGATCCTAAATGTCCTAAGCCATGTCTATCGTGTGTTAAGTTTCATCGAAATCCGTTCAGCCATTAAAACGTGAAAAAATTAAGACAGACTCACCGAGAGTTACTTTTGCATTTATAACAATAGTATGGTTGGTTAAGATACTGGTATTTAGCAGCATTCGGGTAGACTGGAAACTGACCCCAGTCTATTCGTGTGTTAAGTTTCATCGAAACGTGTGTTAAGTTTCGTCGAAATTCGTTCAGCATTTAAAACGTGAAAAAGTAAGACAGCAACACCGAGAGTTACCTTTGCATTTATAACATTAGTATGGATGGTTAAGATACTGGTATTTAGCTGCATTCAGGTAGACTGCAAGCTGACCCCGAGTAAGTGAAAGAAAGTGTAGGCAGATCTCACGCCATCATTACAGTAGCCAACGGGGTAGAAAATAATTATGCTGTGTCAGCCAATTTTCTAGTCTGGTGAGCGTAAGAAAAATGTTTGCACCTACTTGTAAAATTTTGTTTTGATAAATTGTATTGCTACTTTAAAGATTTTTAAAATAATTATAATAATAGCCTATTAAATACCCATTTCAGGGCAAAAGCCTGTTTTCATTCAGAGAAGGCGAGCATTGATCACCATGCTTGCTCAAGAAGGGTTGGTGATTTCAGATTTTTTTTTCCAGGTAATGCTCCAGCATCAGTTCAAAGTTACATTGTTCGTCTAATATCATTGAAGTACTAGAATACCAAATTTCGACTCGTTCAGACCCGTAGAAGATGTTCAAATCCCTTCGTCAACCAGAAAAGAGCTGATAGTTTTCAAACGGCTGAACCGATTTTCATCAAACATAGCTAAGAACAATCCGGACTAATTTACCTTTCAAGCAAAAAAAAACTAAATCAAAATCAGTTCATCCGTTCGGGAGCACAATGCCACAGATAGACACACACACAAACCCACAGACACGTCAAACTTATAACACCCCGTCGTTTTTGCGTCGGGGGTTAAAAATAAACAGCCACGGGCTCAAATTTTTACTTTAAATTAATTTGCACTAGCTTTTGCCAGTGGCTTCGCCCGTGTAGAGGTCGGAAATCATCCCACGGAGACGTAATACCGAGATAAAAAGTATTATGTGTTAATCCAGGTTATAAACTATCTGTGTGCTAAATTTCATCCAAATCCGTTTGGCCGTTTTTCCGTGATTGAGTTACAAACTTCAAAACATCTTAACATTCAAACATACAAACTTTCTGACATATAATGTTTATAATATTATTAGTAGGATATAATAATAATTATATAATACTAGCTTCCGCCCGCGGCTTCGTCCGCATGAAAGTCGGAAATTGTCCCGCGGGAACGTATTACCGGAATATAAAGTATCCTATGTATTAATCTAGGTTATAATCTATCTGTGTGCCAAATTTCATCCAATTCCATTCAGTAGTTTTTGCGTGAAAGAGTAACAAACATCCATCCATCCATACTTACAAACTTTCACGTTTATAATATTAGTAGGATTATATTATTACAATTGTAGCGGCACTACAGAAAAATACTTCGCAACAATATCTAAAAATACAAAAAGAGAAGTGGCGCGATCTACAATGCTACAGGCGAACTACGCAAGACGCACGTCATAGAAATCCTAGATCGCGCAGTTAAAGGTTACCGCGCGATTTGCATAGGTACAACATCCCGACATCAACCGTCGGGCAGTTGCCCACCAGACACAACACCCGTCTGGTCGGACGATCCTCCCTTTTCCATAGAGTATGAGTGGACTTTACACCCTGTTTCTCATACCTCTATACAATTATATTATGTAAGTAGGATCACGAAACTATCACAGAAAATACCAGTATAATTATATAAGTCCATGTCATAATGTAGATTTAATTAAACATTTCAGAAGACAAAACAGTTGAACCCTCTAACACAGCAGTTTAACGTTCAGCACAATATTCTAGAACTCTCAGAGATAATGGACTTCATATTACAGCTACATTATTATCCTCTAGAACAAACGTTCCAGTGATTTCAAGACCAATTAATATAATTTGAAGTCGGGTCTTATTTTAATTGTAATGTTATTACATGTAAACGTAAATGTTCCTTGAATATTTACATAGATCGAGTTTCACAAGTGTCTGTATTTAACGTAGTGTGAATTCTACATTCTAACATTATTATTGTAGGTTTATTTTATTGTCTAGTGGTATGTATTATTAAATAAGCAGCTTATGATAATATACGGTGTTGATGTCCGAACAACAAACATTTATTTGATTTAATTATCCTGAGCAGAGGCCTTGTAATATCGTCATGTTTAACAATATTTACAGAGAAAATTTGTGTTGTATTGTGTACGTATTTGACCAGTCTTAATTTGTTCATTAAAACTTAAAATAATTCATGGTTCACTAATGTTTTTCAATATGGATTATTATCAATTGAATTCAATCAATTGTTTAAGGGCTGATTTTTCAATAGTCACATAACTTTTGCCTGAGGAATATATATGTCATTTTGACAGCTTTTGTATAGAAAATATGCGAAACTGTTAGATTTATTCTATTACCACGTACCTACGCAAAATACTCGCTCTGAGGTAGAGTTGCGGAGAACAGCCCGTTTTACCTACAACGCGTCTGACTATTGAAATATCAGCCCTTAATCAAACTAAATCAATTTTAACTAAACATTTTTGGGATTATTTTATCCCCTTGTCATTTCATCTCAATGAAATAGAAGGGCAGAACTAAAATTTTATTTTCTTACAATATCTTTAAGTAATGTATTTAATAGTATTTATCTACCACTGCCAAATCCCTATAGGGATCCAACAAAACATAGGAACAAGTCAGTGGTATGTAGGAATACATTATCATCATCATCTGCCTAGAACCATGTTAGGGTCAGCTTCCAGTCTAACCAGATTCAGCTGAATACCAGTATTTTACATGGAGAGACTGCCTAACCGACCTCCACAACCCAGTAACTGGGTAATACGATACCCTTTGGTAAGACTGGCTGTCAGACTTTCAGGCTTCTGACGACCCGTAACGACTGTTAAAAATCCGCAAATGACAGCCGGAACCAACGGCTTGACGTGCATTCCGAGGCATGGAGGGGTCTTGGTATATAAAGATGGTCACCGATCCATAGACCAACCGCGGCAGGCGTAGCTTAACCTGATCGTTCGACCTGTGCGGCTAATATTACTTAGCCACAAGCCCCTCAATGTAGGAATACATTATATCGTATGAAAATATTTGGATTTGTATCCTTAAGGCCCATAGTATCCTCATCTCCCGTCTGTATGCTAAAGCACGACTGCCACCCGCGCCCGCGCAGGGCACCTCTGAGCCTTTATCTCAAAATGGGGATATTCCTTGGCAAATGTTGATTCATTTACAATTGTGCTCTAGCAATTCTGTGGTACCTCTAACTATCTATTTCTCAGTGTACTTTTGTTTTCCAAATAACGAAACCGTTTAGTAAGAGTATGGAATGGAAGCCAAAATATTGCGTGTTGGAAAATATTTTTTTACAGCAAAAGTATTAACCATACAAAAAAGTACCTTCGGCAAAATGATCTATATGAATCTATAGCAAAATCATTTATTTTTCAAATCTTCAAGACAAGCCGTTAATGAGCATTACGGTTCATAAACTGACCGTGTTACGCTACCAAACGGGACGTAGGCCCTTAACCAGTGCGAAAACCGAAGACAAACTACCTCGTTGGTCTAGTGTTCGGAAGCGCTACTGTTGAGCATGAGATCCTGGATTCCCAAATCATGCAATGTGTGTAAAGTGTAAACACAACAATACTTTTTCATGCAATGTGTTATTGGGTTTTCGATCTGGAATTTCTCAGTAGCAGTCTGGAATCTGGTTATGTGCCCGGTCGATAGCAATAGGTTCGCCCCCTATTATATGGGCACAAAGATAACTGGTGATGTGGATGTACTATAGGTACACCTCTGCCTAAAACCCTACCCCCGACCGACCCTTGCTCCCCGACCGACCCTTGCTCGTTGAAGCGCCAGCCCGCGCCGCAGCTGAGCCAGTAGCTTTAAATTTCCCCTATAATAATAATAATGCCAATTTGATCCAGCCTGTCCCCAATAGTGATAGCTGTCCCCCTATCAGTGACGCCCTGAGCCGAGGTCCGTACCCCACAGGGGGTGACCTCAGCGTGCAGTCGCTTAGTTTTTAAATTTTAGTTTGTAAGCCCTGGCTGGAGGCGTTAAGATTGACTTCTTAATGGCAGCTCCAGGAAAGCCCGGTTGAGCAGTCACGGCCTCTCAAGGTCAACTGCGAGATGCCCAACAAAAAAAAAAAAAAAACCCTACGTGGAATCAAATCGTGATGTTATGCTGTGAAAATCAGAGACCACGAACTACGTGACTACGTTTCCTCTTAAGAATACATGTTTAAAGTTACATTTATCTCCATTAAAACGCTTAACATGTCTCGTTAGCTTATATGGTTTGAAGAAAAGACTATCGGAGAGCTTGCTTTTTATTTCATGGCATGTAGCCAAAACATATATTAAGATCTAAAGTGGATACTTGAAAAAGTAGCAAAGTTTATCCCTAAAGCTTGATTCTAAGGCTTAGATCTTATTATTTGAGCGATTGTGTGTCACTGGACTTGCCAAAATACTCTTTACACAGTGTTTACCAACAGTTATTTTTGTATATTTCTTAAAATTTTATTAATATTTCATCCATTCCACTATGGAAACCGAAAGCAAAGGTTAGATACCAATTTGACTACCAATTTAACTTTTCCACATAATCAAATAATATTTGCCAGTTCTATGAAATGGATATAAAACGGCAAATTGACGAACTGTGTCAAGTTAATTACTCTGAATGTTTGTTGCAAGTTTGTGGGTTTGTGTAGGGCAACCTAGACAGGTTGCACAATACCCTCTAAAATCACAGTTATTGTTTTGTAGAAATCGCACTTGTGGCTAGAAAAGGATACCTACTCAGATAGTTATCATAATTAGCTTATAATGTTCGTACTACTGGGTCACAGGCCAGCTTGAGACGTATTGGGACTTAATCCACTACGCGGGCCCAGTGCGGGTTGGACATCACACGTCTTCGATTTTTTGGTTCTAGGACATGCCAGTTTCCTGACTATGTTTTCCTTCATGGTTTTGAGAGGTTTGGTCATTAAATAATTTACAAAAAGTAAACCGCATAAGTCTCTACACAATGGATGCCTGAGGATGGATGACGCCGCCGCGGTCGGCCCAGAAAGCGGTGGCGAGACGACCTGGATGCGTACCGCGAGGGCCGATTCCAGGTGGCGCGGGAAAAGAGTTCCTGGAAGGACTTGGGGGAAGCCTGTGCCCAGCAGTGAGACAGTACAGGCTAAACAAAAAAAACTGCCTGTCTGGGTTTCATCCTACGACCTTCAAGTCACGACCGTTACCACTGAGCCAACAATGCTCTTGCACTTATGTAGTATCTTAAATTTTTTCGTTTATTCATTTAAATACATATTAAGTTACATTTTTAAATATTTTTCTAAAATAACCTTATAAAAAACATTTAAAAATATAAAAATAGTGGCCCATCGGCATCAGGAGCAGGGTCCAAGAGGCCGGTGGTCAGGGCTCTAGAGAAAGGAACCTCCTTTTATCTATATTTTTCTCCTTGTATCTTACATTATTATTATTTTTTCCAAATAAAAGCTTTTCTATTCTCTCTAAAATGTGTGTTATATTACGTGTAATAGAAGCCACTGTGTAGCGTACATGCATAGTGAACTTAAAGAAAATGTGCTTCGAATATATTATGTAAGATTCATGACACAAGCAAATTAATATTCTTTACACATTATAATAAAGTCAACTTTGGAATATTTACCTGTAAAGTCCAGTCCTCGGAATGTGGCAAGTGAATAGCTCGAAACCTTTGATCACTCGTGTATGTGTACCGACCGACAGTCAGCAGATGAATGTCTCGATGTCTTACCCATGATACTTGCATGTTTATCTGTAAAAAAAATATCAAATTAGATAAATATATCGGTATGTTCCGTGTGGTGCCGGACGTCAAAGAATAGCACCATCCCATTTCTTCCCATGGGTGTCGTAGAAGGCGACTAAGGGACTTACTAGAGAATGGGCAGCAGCGTTTTCTATGCATTTGACCACCATACTGTGATCGCCAACCCGCCTGCCAAGCGTGGTGATTATGGCAAATCCCCCCTTTTGGGGGAGGCTTATGTCCAGCAGTGGACGTCTTTCGGCTGATATGATGATGATGAGATAAATATACTTAATACCTACCGTAATACGCTCTGAATATCAAGATGGCAACCAGTCAGTTATCGTTTAAAGCGTGAGAATATTCGGCAGAAGCTGGCAGAATTATCCGAGCGCTGATTTGCTGGATTCGTTTTCTCCCCTACCTATAGTTATTTCATAAGACAAAGTTTATTTTCGTTATATGATGTATGTGTTTATGTATTATTTTTCTAGTTATCTATCCCTGCACCTGATATATTTTGTCTCTGCATGACCCTAAGGTTGACAGGTAGAAAATGACTCAGGCATTAAGTGTGCCTTTGTACAGTATTTTTCACTTCTGCATAAAGTTAAAAAAATAAAAATAAAGAACATAATATGAAGCCTCTCGACCATCAGTCGACCCATCAGTTTTCAATGCAAGAGTGAACATGCATCTTCTGGGCATGCTCGTTCTGTCGAAGACCTCATCCGTCGCTTTCCATTAGGCGGGATCGAGGTCAAGAGCTGGCCGATCAGGCAATAAAGAAAAATTCGTAAGTGGACCGTCTATACTGTCTATACGTAGTAAACTCACCAGACCGATGAGTCAGTCTTTTACTCAGAGGTTAATATTACTCCATTTATTCATTTTAAATTATAATTACAAAAAAAAGGCAATTTCACTTTTTACTAAAGCAAAAAAAGTTATTATTTGTTCAGCAAAAAAACGTGTGCAAGGAGCCCAAAATTAATGCAATCTTGTGGGATTATCTCCAAAATATTCTTGGCAACCGGATACCCGACTGGCCTTTAATATTGCAGAGGGAAATGAGGTAGTTAACGAAAACTCATTTTGGTTTGACGTGAAAAAAAGAAAACTAGAAGAATTACTTTAGCGATAGCTTATAACCGAGCAGGGAAATTGGAACCTTAATGGTATAACATTGTGAGTTGTAGTGTCGTTAGCATTAGTTGGGTTCCAAAGCTTTATTCTCATTCCACTGAAGGTATCATTATAGTTCTTAATGAAGGTGGATCTTGTTTTTTGTTTAGCTAGGTAGATATTCTTGCAGACAGTATCCATTAGTGCTTTTTTTGTCGTTTAAGATTGATATTTGAGATAGAACAGGGGGATAGATAGTGGTATCGTGTTACCCAGTAACTAGGTTGTGAAGGTCAGATAGGCAGTCGCTCCATGAAAAATACTGATATTCAGCTGCATCCGGTTAGGCTGGAAGCCGACTCCAATATAGTTGAGAACAGTCTAGGCAGATGATGATGATGAAGACGATTCGAGACAGACCAAGTATTTTAAAATAAAACCTTTGAACAGTCAGCGTCAATAATATCGGGACGAATCGACTGTTCAAAATGATCTAAACAACTATGAAAATTAAAAATTAACTCAATGACACAAGGAATGTTTCAGAATGAAGACAGTACACGACAATTGTCATTCTAACAAGAACTTTAACCAATTGAGATAAAGTTTAATTTTCTTAGTTGTTGAGCTCATTTTGAACAGTCTGTTCGTCCCGATATTTTTGACGCTGACTGTACCAATAGAATGTTATTTTTTTTTCAAAAAAAGTTTTTGTAAACGTTTTTTTTTTCAGAAAGTTCAGGTAGTGTTCGAAACCAGTAAACAAGGATGAGTATGTAAGGATCGTCGCTGCCTAACCCCAAGGTAAAAAAACGGGAGTTCATGTAAATGTATGTAGATATTCGGATTTGTAAATAACAACGACATTAGAAAAATGCGCCGCAGAGAAATGTTTCCGTATTAATTAATGACCTAAGGCTATATGATTTAGTTTTATCGTGTAATTGAATGCTGAAGCCCTGGCCTGAAATATAACCGAGTGGTTATACAAGGACATTTGCTGTAATTATCGTTATATTGCGAGCCGTGTACACAAGTACACAACATGAATAACCTTATTATTTATTCTGATACTTGATACTAATTGCGATCTCACACTGCTTTTTTTCATAATTATACCGCCTGGAAAAGTAATATTAAAGGTTATAATGTGATTAGCACCGATTTTTCTGCTATTTTCTTGACCTTATAGAAAAAAATCAAACACTCTTATTTACTACTTATTTTTACAATTTCATTTATTGAGGTATGAGGAACAGTGTGTAAAGTCCACTCATACTCTATGGAAAAGGGAGGATCCTCCGACCAGACGGGTTTTGTGTCTGGTGGGCAACTGCCCGAAGGTTGATGTCGGGATGTTGTACCTATGCAAATCGCGCGGTAACCTTTAACTGCGCGATCTAGGATTTCTATGACGTGCGTCTTGCGTAGTTCACCTGTGGCATTGTAGATGGCGCCACTTCTCTTTTTGTATTTTTGGATATTGTTGCGAAGTATTTTTCTGTAGTACCGCTACACATTCAATCATTCACCTTGGATTTTTCTAACTATGTTGGAATTGGTATCCAGTCTAAACGGATGCAGCTGAATACCAGTATTTTACATGGAGCGACTAGGCAGTCGCTCCATGTAAAAAATTGTGGAGGTCAGGCAGGCGCCTGACCTCCACAACCCACTTACTGGGTAACACGATGTACCTCTTGGTAAGATTGACAACTGACGTAACGACTGCAAAAATCTACGAATGACAGCCAGGACCAACGGCTTATCGTGCGTTCTGCGGCACGGAGGGGTCACCATAAATAATGGATTGTCACCTATCCACGAACCGACCCCGGCAAGCGCAACTTAACTTTCAATCGAACTGTGTGGCTGTTATTGAAGTGAAAACTTCTTTAGGCGCGTTGGCAGTTTTTGGGTGAACAAATATCATGGAAATCGCGTCATCGTCACCGAAAGCTTTCCATGAGCTATATTTATACTATGTATATATGTGTACTTTTTGGGTGAACAAAAAGCGTGAAACTCGCATCATATCAGATTATGAGCCACCGCAGGGGTCTATTTAAAATTGTTGGTTGGGTGAACAAACACACGGATGAGTCGCACGTTGATGTTTTTTGGAAAAGTCCCTTTTAATCATTAGGAAATTCTAATTATTTTATCCCTTTCTTTCCCTTTGTATTTTTATCGTGAAAATCTGTGCTGTTACCTTTAATGGCTGAAGTCGATCGCTCGTTTATAATTTTTTACCGAGAGCAATCAGATCCCAAGGACCCAATGTGAAATCCTCTATTGACGATTTAAAAAAAAACACACGTAATTGTTCAAGTTTTCACTTCTGTCGGCACTCCCAGGCGACGACCTTTCTTTACCATTTACTTGTTAACTCATCATCAATCTCTTGCCCTGATTCCAATTTATTTGGGATCGGCGCAACATTTATTTTTCTTCCACACTTCTCTATTAGTCGTCATATCCGCATTCATTTACTTTTTAACTGATTTTGTAAAATTCGTTTTCTTTATTGAGGTGAATAAATAATACATTTTATCTTCTAATGTAGAAGGATCCAAATCCAACACCAAAAGTTATAAATCCCCTGAATTAAAAAAGATACAAGACCCCGTCACCAGTAAAGTTATTAAAAACGCGGAAACCATTTACCTGAAACCAATTACCGTCCAGCACATAAATTCAGAAACGTTGATGATAGCGTTCGCATTAAAAAGCCGTGTGAAAGAAAGAGAGATCTCGTTAGGCTGACTTGTATTTATGTGGGATGTGGCGACTTCGCCTAATGAGACTTTTATTTATAAAGTTGAGCACAATACCGACTTTAAAGTTTCATTGTGCTATTGTTACGTTTCATTTTAAGCGAGGAGTTTGTGGTACACCGCTATGTAAATTGGACGTTGCCTGTTGAAATAAGGGTAACTCGTTAGTACGGTGGTGTGTACTCGAGGTAACTCGCACACGTCTGTATTGTTACCAGAACGAGTGCTTACCGGACGAATAAGTGCCGTGTATGAGGAAGTGCGTCGGCGCGGCAGTAATGTTTTGAAGTAATTTGACTTTCTGTAAGTTTGAGACGGTAATTTTATGCTACAGGTCGTTACAGTGGTTTTTAAGAGTTTCATAAGTTGATTAAAGACTTGTTAGTGTGAGTATTATAATTTACTTATTTTATCTTAGGGCCCAATAATGTCTTATGATAGTTGAAAGAACATCTTAATTTATCAGCGGCAGTTTACCCCCACCGAATTTATTGCGAGACGATATGCATATGGTAAGTATAGGTATTTTTTTTAATCTACTGCCTGTGAGATGCTTATCTCAGTTAGTACTAGAAACTACCAATAATAATAAATTTATGTCTTCAAGTAGGCCACGTTAACAGAATCATAGTTATTCACCTGCCCATGAGAATTGACACAGGTATTAATAGTACGCGGATTTGGCTTACCTACTACCTACCGCAAAGCACTTCAATCAAAATATAACACAAATACACCAACATTGGCTCTCCAACTTTGGACGTAAACATTGGCCATATAATATAAGCCAGGGTATTATGACAAGGAGAATCCCCAAAAGATAGAACATATCCATTGCCACAGACATAAATCTAACTAGGCACGTGCAAAACGACGGGATATGTTATCCCGGCCTTTTATCTTTAGCGTCATTTCACGTGAGATATAAACTTAAGAAGGAATCTTGGGACGGACGTGGTTGCACCGCTATTGTCTGTGTTTTGTTGCTCGGGAATTTTCAGAGTCGGCGATTTTTGGGTTATGATTTGGTATGAGAGTTTCGTAAGATTAGATATGAGTCGTAATGTTATGATAATATGGGTTATATTTCAGGCACTATAGCTGCAGCCTAACGCTTCGGAGAATAGGTACTATAGCTGTGCCTCTGCTTATACATTTGGAGAATACAAATATGAAAAAAAAAAATGCCGTCTCTAATTGCTAGGTCCCGCAGACAGGTGCGACGCAACAGCGTACTATGAAAACTACATGGAAATTGATCTAATGCAGTCGCGTCGCTCTGTTGTATCGTGCCGGTCTGCGGGAGCCTTAAAAGCAAATCCCTGGGTAAGTTTTTATTACATACTAGCTTTTGCCAGTGGCTTCGCCCGTGTTAACCAATATAGCTACCCCAATCTATCAAATTTCTTTGATAGTTTTTCAGCTTTATTACAAAAGCATAAGGTACATATTCAATTAAGAAAATTTTACAGTTTGGGATAGGTTGATGTGCTGGCGTCTGTACGTCAACGCCACAACGCAACCGTTGTATGAACTGCAACTTCGTAGTTAAAGCTGATACCATCACTGAACTACGTATACTCTAATTAAGGTGCGAGCGAGCATTGATATAAAGAAAACCCAAGATACACAATCAGAGTATCAAAAAGTCTGTATAAATAGAGGACAATGTGCGCAGGTGTCAAATAGTATCGTCAGTCATCTATCAGTCAGTCTTATTGGACATTGCTTTGTAAAAACTACTTTAACTCATGCGTGTAAGGTTGCATTTGCAATAAAAATGTGTTTTATCATAACTACATATAACAAGTGACGTATAATTGGAGACAGTTTCAAGTGTTATTTTTGTTTGAGACTGTGCATCTTGGGGTTTTAGTGTATCAATGATAGCAGGCCAATTGATAAAAACATCAAACTTACCGTTTTATTTCCTAAATTCTTGACCCGGCAATTCAAGTACGCCGTCTTTCCCAGCAACGCTGTCACGTTCTTAGACGCCATCAGGTCGAAATACGGCCCAGTCCGGGGCGTAGGCCTCGGACCGTCGAGGGCGGCTCCGGACCGGATCGCGTTGTCCACGGACCCGGACGGTGACGCCGTTGCTGAGGCGTTTGTAGGCGAACCCTTGCCGAGTTCGCGCTGTGCTGATGATACTGCGGAAGAGAGGGTTCATTTTAGTTTTGATGGTACTGTATTAATTAGCTTTACTGTTGAGCTTATTTTAAACTAGCTTCTTCCAGCGGCTTCGCCCGCGTGTCGGTCGGAAATCATCCCACAAGAATGTACCGGGATAGAAAGTACCCTATGTGTTAATCCAGGTTATAAGCTATCTGTATGCAAAATGTCATGCAAATCCGGTCAGCTGTTTTTACGTTATTGAGTAACAAACATCCATCCATCCATCCATCCATACTTACTAACTTTCGCGTTTATAATATTAGTAGGACTATCTCTCTAGCCCACGGCTACTGTCCCGAGGGAACTTACTCAAAATCAGCCTATAATGTTCCCACTGCTGGGATACAGGCCTCTGTCAGAGGGAATGGGCTATAATAATCCAGGCCCAGTTCGGGTTGGTGGACGTCACATGTCTTTGAATTTTTGGTTCTAGAACATGCCTCTTTCCTCACGATATTTTTCTTCACCGTTTTGAGAGCAGCGGTGATGAAATTAAATACACAAAGTAAAATGCCTGCCCGAGTTCTAACTCACGGCCTACAACTCGTCAGTACCACTGGCCTATCACTGCTCGGGAATGAACTCCCGGGATGAAAAGTATCTCAAGTCCTAATCCAGCAGGCTTAGCACGAGAACCCTAGACAAGCGTTTTGTCGTCGAAGATTTGACAAATATGATGTTTCCGTATAGACAGTTGACAATTTTTCACCGAGAAATGTAGACAAGCAATTTCTATTCTACAGTAGAGTAGAAATAGAAAGCGTCATGCTAAGCCTGCTCAAAAATCAAAATCAAAAGTCATTTATTCAAACTAGGCTGAGATTCAGCACTTTTTGAACGTCAAAATTACATAAGACAGTCCCCCCAAAATTCCGGCCCTTCACCACTTCCTACTGCTTTAGCTGGGAAGAAGAAGTGGCGCAACAAGCTCTCCAGCAGCACAGCTGTCTGTTAAGTTAGAAGAACTTGATTCTATTCAATAGTAGCTAATTAAAATTACGTAACACAAAAAAAAAACATTACATTTGCAATATGTCAACTAGCACACACCAATATACCAACAAAACATTGAAAACTATAGGTACTCAAGAAAAAATAAATAATAATTAATATAAACGTAAACAGAACTTATAATTTAAATAAAAGTCTCCAGGCATATAGGGCGTGCCCGCTTACATAGCTTACACCGCTTGCTGCTGCTGCTCATAGTCTACCTGTATGCCCATAGACATTCTTTCAGCCGCTAACGCGTGATAAAGGTAATATACGGCCTAAGTAACTTCCATATTCGAAATAATTATTATCAGTTTGGATATTTGGGATGAAACCCTTTATCGACTTAATCGATTCCGATTAATAAAAAAAAAACATGAATGTTTGATTGCTGATTTAGGTGGACTTCCAAGAAAAACGAAAATTTCGGAGTTAAAAAAGTAAATAATAAAACAAAATTACCGATACAACTGTTTTTCCTGTAGCTATCGAATAAATTGTCGGAAAAATCTTCAAAGCCCATTTCATACCTGATCCCATTAAAATCTAAAAGGAAATTTCGTCACGAACCCAAACAGTTTTACCTTTAGAATAAATTTTAGCAAAATTGACTCAAACTCCAAGTTACTTTTCGTTTTCTCCCATTTTAACCCTTGTAAATATAGTGCGGTAGGACTGGAATAGATTAACGCCGACAACTTTATTATCCGTGTCTGTTCTAGTGGAAACTCCGTAAAACCGATCACGTGTGTGAACATCACTTGAGTGAGTGACGTCACGCTGGGCATTCACGCCGGGCGCCATTTTTACTGGGAATGTAGCGCACTGTGCAAGATATTTTCCTTTTTTTTGTGCATGGGATTTTTTTTTGAACGGAGGATTAAAAAGTCTGGTAATAACAAATGTTCGGTCCAATATGATTGCCGTTAGGTGCTAGGTAAAATTCTATTTGTACTTTTTTGAACTATAATGGACTTTACTCCGGACTCAGGTAGGCCGAATTAAAGAAAACCTGCTCAGGTGGATTCACAGATGATTCCGCCCTGTAGTGTAAATGTGGTGCTGTCTCACAAACAATGGGGCACGTACTATCTTGTTCAGCGTGTCCTGTTGTCTGCACGCTACAGGAGCTGATGGACGCTGCTGAAAGTGCCAAGCTCGTAGCCAAATTCTGGGCTGACTGTATTTAGATTGCTATCGACACGCTAAAAAGAAAACCAGCAGTTTAGAATAAGTCCGTAATATTACAAAACGATATCTAACTCTGGACCAACCTCCAAACTTGTAGCCAGTTATGTTTTAAATACAAAGTTGACAACAAAACTCAGGTTTAAAATTATTTCGTGCGTCATCGACATACCGTTCAGATGTTTAATTATCGTCTTGCGTAATTAGCCTGATAATGTTTTATGTTGAAGTCTTAACTAATATTATAAATACGGAAGTAAGCTTGTTTGTTTTTTACGTTTTCACGCTAAAGCAGCTGAACGGAATTGGGTGGAATTTCGAGCACAGATGTCTATCTGTGCGCGAAATTTCATCGAAATCCGTTCCTGTTCCATGACCTGCACCGTAATTACGTAAAACACTATCGTCACTATCGTACCGCGTAAGCGTGACCGGTTAATCAGAATCTGAATAATTTTGAAGGTTATTTGCTATTCCATTCTTTCATATGTTTGAAAAAATTGTCTGCTTGACAACGTTAACAACGCTATGAATGTTGTGGAACTGTCAAAATCAATGCGATTCCTACTGATAGTGTACACAATTACCCCTGTGGGTAAGGATATTGGCTAGTTTTCATCCTGAATCGCAGACGAAATTGCGGCAACAGCTAGTCAACTTTAAAACTTAAAGTTCAAGATATTTTTTCATACATAAGAATTATTAAGTATTGACCCTGTACTTCATTGTACAGAAACATCTCTTCACAAGAACAAAATACCCTAGTCGATAGAAAACACCACGCAAAAAAATACGCCACTATACAGAAGCAAAGTGTGAAAATAAATACCCACTACGGCTGTCAAATAAGGAACACCATACGATGCATATCATGTTACAGAAAAGGGAACGCCAACATTTTACAACTACTCAAACTTCCTAATATTTGTTCGTGTAGCTCGCTTCAAAATGCTTTCAGGGAGTTTGTAAGAAACATGAGCACGCTAATGTTATTTTAATGTGTGAGAACTATTTTACGGGTTTCACTCATGAGACATTATTTTGAGATGGTTGCAGATGTACCTCTACTTCCTTGAAATTATGTACATACTGACCAATGAGGCGCAAAATGGAGTGAGGAATATTTAACTAGTCCATCTTCTGCGGGGTTATTGCGTAACAGTAGGAATAGCTTTCAATTTGACAGTTCCACAACATTAATTGCGTTATTTACTAACGTGGTTGGTGGCACAGAAATTTTTCAAACATATTAAGCAATAGTTCTAGTAATAACTTTTAAAACGATTCTGATTATGAGTGTGTTACGCAATTAGGGTGCCGTCCTTTCTGATGAACGAAAATTAAGACCCTTCTTCTTTTTAGCGGACTCAAATCATAAGCTAATTCTTTTTCATATAATGTTTTTTTTTTAAGGTTCACCATTTTGATTGTTTGTGTTTTGGTTATTCGAAATAGATGCACACAGGCAACTGAAGGAACACGGGTGGGTTTTACTCAGTAAAAGTCTGACACGCCCTCCTGCTCCACCCAGAGCGGCAGAAGTTAATTTATGATTACCCGCCCGGAAAAAAAAAATTGGACAAAAGTTGATACACGCCTTTTTATAATCAAATGTTCTGATGTTTCCACAATAACTAATGTTTAACCTTCGAATTAGTACCTTCACACCGAAATATTTTATTCACTTTTCAGGCATTAACAAATCGATAAACAAGTGAGTGTGACAATAATTCCTAGACTATACATATTTGTATCCATAATCTTATTTTTAAATCAATACTAAAGAATGAACCCTCAAGGGGTAAAAAATTAAAAAGCGTTACCACGTCTATCTGGCCTTGAAAGCCACAATTTGAATGAAAAGCTTTGTCGTCTTCTATCAGTTATTATCCTGTCATTTAGAGTGGCACCTGCTCCCTTCGGAGTTGCTTGGTTTCTATTCTTCGTTTCATCATCATTGTTGGTAGGCGACGAGGCACGAGAATTCTCTGCTTTGTTTATTGTGCCCTTTATAGAGTTTTATTAAGACAGCAGATGTATATTCATGTCATTATTTTCGTGTTTATTTATTTAACGGGTGTTTGTACTCCTTATGATCTGTATAATATGGGATTTGAAGTCTTTTAAAGTACTTTTACTAAATACTGAAGTTAAAAAGTAGATCGATTTATTTTAAGTTTCTATGGATATTTAAAACAAAATCACATCTTAATATTATGCAAAAAACAAAAGAAAAACATAGTATTGTTTATTTTTATAAATCTTAAATGACATCTCTAAAAGCAGTACAATGAGATATAATTACACAAAAAAGGCTTCGAAAAACTTTCAGCGTATTGTTTTTAGAGCTCCAATAATTTAATAAGACTTAGAGATATAAAAGGTCTTGGAGATGATCCAGAGAAAAATATTTCGATACTAAAATTTAATTTTGGTTTTAAAGTAAGACGTATTTTTTTTATTTCATCATTTTTGAGGCTCTCGTTAAAAAAGAGAAAAGGCTAACTGGGATGATACAACAAAAAAAAACGAGAGTTGCTGAAAAATATACTGTAATTGGATAACATTTTCGCTACAGCAACACAACATAAACCTTATTGAAACGGCGCGTGGAAAACCCAAAAACTTTCTTTAGAAAATTTCAAACAATACTAAGTATAGAAAAGGACCACTAAGTCAACAACCCCAAAGTACCATACAAACCAAAATTCTAATGAAGACAAAAGTTATTATAATAACATGTCAAAATTTCCGCAAGCAAGCATTTGGTCACAAATAAATTGAGCACAGTAGAAGTTCCCCAATTGTCCCCACTTTCCGTAGACCCAATGCTAATAACAACATACATGATAATAAACTAGAAGGCAACTCTATTGTTATTGTTGGAGGTATTGAATATCACAAAATGGCCGCGTACAAGGGATTGGAACACAACACGAACACTGAACAAGAAGGGTTCGTTGGTAATTTTATAGCGGAAGCCCTAACATATTTTTACAGGGCTACGAAGGGAAACGTCAAAACTTTTGTGTGCTTTTTTTGGTTAGAATATTTATTTTGGCAATTTTCATTTACGATGAGATCTTTCTTGCTTTATACTCCACGTTCTGAACATTAAATAATGATGTTTATGACGCGCCCAATGTGTCAATATGTAGTCTCGGTTGTGCTTTTTTCGAGGTTATTTTTTATGACTATTGCTTATAGGAATAATGTTTAAAGAAACTTGTCCATGCAGACTGTATAAACTTTTAATTCTACGTTCAAAACTAAAACATGGTCTCAAATACATAGTTTCGACATTAATTAAGACTCAAATCGTCACCAGCTTAGCGTTATATGTGTATATTTTAGATGCTAGAGCAGTCTGTATCATATGCAAAAGAGGATCCACCCTAACGAGTTTAGAGTCTAACTAAGCTTAATCGCCAAATATAACAGCACGCTTGAGTGTCTCAAGCTATCTTTTCTAAGTTACATTTGATACAAAGTTATACATATAAAGTTACTTTATAAGCATATGTTTAAAGCTAAAGTAATACGCATTGCAGATGCCGCCGGCAACGAAATGGATTCTAGCTGTCCAGTTTCTGCAGTGTCTGGAATTATGTCGTGGCTAAGGTTTGCTTAAAATAAAGCAGGTTTTTCATTGTATAAAGAGCTTAAATGTTTGTCTAGGAGCGGACGAAAAACTTGGATTACTTATGCGGTGGTTTTCCAGTGCAATTTGTAAGGATTCGGTCCGTAAATGAAGATGTAGCGCTAAACTCGCTCGCAATCTTTTTATTGTGTGGAGTCTTAGTGGAACGTTAATGTGTCCGGGTATAGCACGTTGATTTTTTTTTAGTTTTGGTTTATGTGTTCCTGAGAGTTGTAATAGTTTGGTGATTTTCAAAATATGTGTGTGAATACTGAAAGGGACTAAGTAATGGGAGTGTTATGATTGATTTGATGTCATCCATTGATAATAATTGACTAACATTCTCAGTAAATCTTCATTTAAAGCAAAATAGCCAATTAAATAAACAACGCCAGATTACGGGTTACCTATCATAAGTTCGAAAAATGTTTTACCTAATTTCATTTCACCTAAAACTTTTCGTTCTTTTTTACTTCATCGAAGTCACGTCCGCCACTGTATCAGTTGACCTATTATCAATTCGATTTTTTTCGTTACTCCAACGTGTCATTTGGTCGAAAAACTTTTTTCCGAACTTGGCCGAAATAACATTTGTTCGAAGTATTATGTTTGCGAATATTCATTATAACAAAATAGCAGGCATGCAGCATGCAAGCAGGCATGCAAAATGCAGCAGGCATCGTTTCTGTCACGGCTCCGGTACTGCAGGGTTTGGGCGGCCCCACGCGAGCTTATTGTCGAAGATGGTTTTAACGCTCACCATGCTCGCGGGCCGCGCCACCCCTCCGCGCCTACGTGGGCTTAAATTAGATACTAGGGGTAGGGCAGACAAGACTGCGTGAAATCGGTTTTGCAGCGATTCGTTTATAACTAAATTTTGAAGCACAACATATTGACTTTTTATGATACTATTTTAATTTAATATTGAAAATGCTACCAAGTACCCGGCTATATATTTGTGACCAAATAATATTCCGTAAAATGTTGTTTCGGTGTGGTGAAAATATGGCAAATAAACCATTTGGGAAATGAAAAAAGTTCAAAAGAGGCTCCGGCCAATATCAAAAAGTTATTTTGTAAATCGGCGAAATACGGTTCGGTAAAATAATACCTATGACACATTATACATCGATGATCTAAAAATATGTCAAATAATGCATATAGCAAAAAAGAGGTCGGTCAATAGTTTTCGGTAAAACTAGATTCAAAGAAAAAAAAACGGGAAAGTGATCGGTTCCCCTAATGACGATACACCATTAAAAGTAGAAATAGCTAACTAGGTGAGAAAGGCAAGGCTTTGATAACATAATTAGAAATAAGCCCATAACAGTACCAGAAAAATAAGACAAAATTACAAAACTCAAGTCCTCAATATTCGTTAATATCTCATAACTTCTAACAGCCGATAATCCAAATACCAGAGAAATAAAACAAGCCGAATGGATAGCAGTAATAAAACCGACCATTACCGAAGTAAACAATATTAGAGAAAGAGTCGTGGTTATAAATCTTGGTAGAAATGCCTAGACAGCGATAGCCGACCAAATTGTGGCGAAAGAAGGCACAATATACGTAATACTAAGTTAGATTACGTTGTGTC
Organism: Antitype chi; assembly: GCA_947359405.1. Lineage (NCBI taxonomy): Eukaryota > Metazoa > Arthropoda > Insecta > Lepidoptera > Noctuidae > Antitype > Antitype chi. Next base: position 17,125,191 of record OX375817.1, on the reverse strand, counting down.
TTGTCGTCCGAAGATTTTTCTTTAGATAGAAGAATAGGGTTCGCTTTTGGAAAGAAGGTTTCTTGCAAGGTTAAGTGAATGATTGAGAGAGGTGGTTGAAGTTGTGTATAGTTTAGAATGGTTTCTTTTTCAGTACTATTAAATAATTGATAATCATAAAACATGCTTAACAAAACGTCTGTATTTCCTGGAAGGGTTAGGCAGAGGTACTCTACGATATTTAAGTAATACTAGCTTTTGCCCGCGACTTCATACGCGTGGACTTTAGAATCAAGTAGATAATCATTTTTTTTTGATAATATGTAGCCTATTTTTTAAGTTAGACCTCTCGAAATACATCATTGAAAACTGCATTCAATTCCATGCTGTGGTTTTTGCGTGATGCGGTAACAAACATACAGACAGACAAAAATTCTAAAAACCGTTGTTTTGGTTTCTGTTGCTCTAATAAAGACCCCCCATACTATTTTTTCTTCAATATCTTTAATGTACAGACATCGGCCTGTTACAATTTTATTATATGTATAGATAAGTTTAATTAAATGATTTTTTCGCACATTTATCGCGGCTTGTGGTGGGAGTAACCTGAAAGAAATTATTAGGTAACAAAAAGGCGTTCTTGAGGAGAAAGCTTTTTGTTACAATACATTTTCAGAGAAGCAGGACGTATCGTTTTCATGGTTTCCGAAAGTGCTAAAGTCGATACTGCAGGCGAAATGAAAATCCAAGACGGCAGATGTTCTTTTCATGGTTTTTGAGGGTGCTACATGGTCCTGCACTCAAACTCAAACTCAAAGCATTTATTTCAAATAAACCAATTACAGGCACTTTTGAATTGTCAAGGTCGGTGAGGTAGAAAGATGAAGCTAGTTGCCCATTCCAAAGCGTAGGTACCTATGGAGAAGAACGGGCAAGAAACTCCATGGACACTCTTTTAAAATCATGATATTATTACAAACAGTTGGTTACATCATTATGTTGAAATTATCAATGTGAGAACGATGTAAAAAGACGTGCACATTAAAAGCGTCCGTAATTAAAACAAAAATAAAATAACAATTTAGAAATTAAAATAAGCCGTGGGAGCTAAGAGATGACCACTTGACCTCGATCACGCCTGATGGAAAGTGATGGATGAGATCTATGATGAAACGAGCGTGCCTTGCAGATTTTGATTTTATAAAATTGATAAACGACTTATGTGGATATGTCCGCATAACATAATGGTACCTAACGAATTATCATGAACTGATAAATTGACCACCTCCAATTTTAGAAAGAGATTATTTAAAAAAAAAAACTGGTTTCTGTTCTTCTCCATAGAACGAAAACGTAAATAACTATAAGCTTCTTGAAAAGAAAAATACCATTCTAATTGAGTAAAATTTATTTTCCAATTCCGCTCCCGAAATTGCAATAAGTGGATAAATTAAACATAAATAATCTCACTAACTGGGTTGCTTACCCAGTTGAGTGACTGTTGAGTCTGCAAAGCAATTAGAAATTAAAAACTAATCCCACCCTTAAAAGGATTGCCGTAAACAAAAAACGTATAGAATTACTTTGTTGGCGGCATCGTTTCGTTTATTTTGAACCAATCTGACATCTGTTGGTAAAAGGAAAAGAAGATTCGTCCTTGGACTCAATACAGTTTTTGTTTACTTGCTTATCTTATTTTTTTCATGTTAAAAAGTCAACTATTAATATATGTATTATGTGTATCTCTTTCTTTTTGGGTGGGAAATCATCAAATAACTTCTCCCACTTTGGGTGGAGCAGTAGCGTGTCAGCCTTTTACTGATTAAAACCCACCCGTGTTCCCTCAGTGGCCTGTGTGCCAGGGGCCGTGGTATCTCTTTCGAACAACCCGCACTCCTGGCAGATTATGTATCTCTGTAAGTTACAACGAGACCTGAAATCTTTTGAACGTTTATTGAGCGACAAAATCATTGATATGTAGTCGCCTACTCGTCAGCAGAGGGACAGATTCTTATATAAGAAAGTTCTGTATACATAAAGTCAGATTTACTAGGATACTAACTTACTAACAGTACTTTGCTATATTAGCTGAAAAAAAACTGGCTAAGAGCGAGTCGGGTCTTTAACTGGTTATCCTTGTGAGCGTCACCAAGACCCCAGCACCACAGACCACAGTTGACTTCACATAAAGCAACCAATCAAATTCCTACATTGCATGGATCTCGAATAAAACCTTTGCGACAGGCGGACATATAAGTGATTTATAAAGGCTCATCTTTGTAACCTTAAAACTAGTATTATGTAATCCCGGGCATAAGTTACGGGTATTATAACATTGGGAGTGCTTTGCAAAAATATAATATTAGTAGCGATTCTATTGAGAAGATGAAAATTATTCATAATTGTATTTATTCCGACCGACGGCCTTAAAAAGGTGGCTGGCCCCATACTGGATGTGGAAGGCGGCGGACAGTTGTTGTGGCGCAGTCTGGGAGAGGTGTATTTCCTTGTAGCTTTTTAGTTGTATTACATAACCATCAACTACTCACACCAACTAGTCACAAATTCGTTTTTGATAATGATTATTGCCTGTTCATGCCTTTATCTTATTTCCTTAATATCTTCTTTGTTATTACTCTCTCAATATCTAAAAACAAAATTACTCTCTCATTACGACCAGTATAAAAGTTCCAGTATCTTCGCGAAATTAATTTCTGTATTCCGTTTGGTTGCGTAACTCATCTTTTGAGGAATACTTTTAACCTCAATTTGCAAAGACGGCATTCAACTAAAGATTTATGACGTTTAACGTTTTCAACGAGATTTAATTATGTGAAAATTTTGCTTTAATTAATCACGGAGCGGTGTTTCTGTATTGATCGTGTGGAATGTCGATTCTATATTTGCCAAGTCATGCGGTAAAGGGAGGTACAAATATTTTTGGAACGAAGTTCCTTATTGCACGTTATAGCGAATGAGAGCTAGGCAAAAAACAAGCTGAGTGCGAGTTGGACTTGCACACGAAGGGTCCATACTGCCGTACCATACCAGAAATGTATAAATAAAAAAATACATTTCTTGTGTAGGTTCTTTTTATTGTTATCTGTATTATATTATTTTTTGTTAAACAACAAAAAATAATATATTATAAATAAACATAATTGTTATAAAAATATTAAATATTATTTATTAATTAAAATACACACTGCGAAAATTTCAACTGTCTTCCTATAACGGTACTCATGAGATACAGCCCGCTGATAAACAGACGGACGGACGGAAACTGGAGGCTCAGTAATACTGTCCAAAAAATATATATATATTGACAACAACCAAAATCAAAAATCAAAATATTTTATTTCACATAAACCTGCATGGGTACTTATGAAACGTCAGAAGCTAGTTTCACGGTTCCAATTTGTCGCTTTCTATGGAGAAGAGCCGGCAAGAAACTCCACGGTTACTCTTTTAAAAATAATTGGCTTTTACAATGTTTTCAAATTACAGAGATAATAGGTACGGGAGGACAGTGCAGGCCTGTCAATAAGTACCATCGAACACATCTCGTTTTTTGTGTAAGTTAGTGAAAATGAAGACGGATAATTATTATGCTTTGACACTAGTGAACTTCGAGGATATGAGTACCTACCTAGTGATTTCAAATTAACGTAGCATTGAGTAAAGTCTACTTACATCTTTAGAAATATATTCAGGTCATCTGTTAACATACGTGTAAGTATTGAAGCGTTTAACAATAGCGTCAATAGGAGCGTAATTATGGATCAAAAAAGTGTGTACCTATCAGCACAGAATACATGAAAGTCTATAGTTAAAATGTTTTTGCGTGTATTGTATATCACACTTATTACTTCCATGTATCAAAGAGAAAATTCTTTTGAATTTCATATTCGATATTTGAATGAAATATTTTTACATTCCAACAAATAAACGATCTTGCTTACATGACACGTACTTCAATTACCCGAAAATTGACGACGAAGTTCAAAATAATTGAACTTAGTTTGTTCATTTAAGTAGAACGTTATAATTGGGTGTTTCCATCCATTGTGCGCATCTTTTCAACACATTAACGCTAAACAATGAGCTGTCAGCACATTTTGGAAGTGGCATTGTTGCTAATTAATTATTATCGTGTATGCTGGACGTCGGTTTCAGAGATTCTTGATGATTTATGTTAAAAATTTAATTAATATTTTTTTTTTGTTTTGAAAGTGTTGTGCGTTTACATACGAAGAAATAATGAGCTGGGGTTTCTTATTCTTTTTATTTTATTATTCTAATTTAAATGTCTTCTCTTGATAAGCAAAATCGAATAAACTGTAAAATGAAGGTGAGGGAATGGCTTACTTCTCTAACCTATCAGGATACTGAAGAGTTGCTGGCTGGTTAGCACTGGCTAAGTCATCGCTTTCACTCAACATGCACTTATAGCAAACAACCCCAACATGTCATCTCACACACACACTCTTACACTCACCCTCACTACACTCACCTTTACATTACACGTATCCATACACGTCTTCCACTTTCACTTCTCCACACGCATATATTATAGCAGAGATAAAATAGGTTACATACTACTTCTGTATTGTTTTGGTTAACTTAAACCTAGATTGTAATTATTGCTATAATTATTATTAATTTTAAAATTTTTCTATTTGTCAGCTCTTTAACATCATTGTTGACCTGAAGCACGCAATTGAAAGCTAGGCTTCACAAATGTGTCTGCCAGGAAGGAACGCTGACACCTGAGATACAGGACATGTCCTAGTTTGGGTGTCAGGAGTTTCACATAATGTGCATGTACTTAGCCTATATAGATAAGGATATAGTTATTTAAAAATGCATTTGTAAACCTCTTTTTCTCTCCTTATTGTATTATAGGCTTATGAAATAAAATTTAATTTAATTAATTTAATTTAATAATCAGAATTTATCAAGAAGTAATTATCATTTTATCTACCTCACAGTGACGAGAAACTTACTAGGGTTAGTACAATAGTTTGGCTGTAGTTTTTCTAGCACTCGGTGTTCTGTAGATTTGGCTAGCCCCATGAGAAGAAAGCGTGAGAATGTGTATGTACCTACGTATCATAATAACGCCAATAAAATTGTAGAGGTACATGCCTACAACCAGTAAAAAAGAATCATTATTCTATAAAAATTTACCTACGTAAACAATTATCTCCCAAATTCAACATTTAAACTCTTGTCAAAATATCTGAACATGTTAAAGAGGTATGAGGTCCCTAGTCAGCAAGGTGGCTTATTAGTCGATTCGCACGAAGTTAATTAATTTGTGGGCGAATCGACAATTCCAGAAATACGAATTAGGCAATTGGTACGTTAAGGCTCCTACACACTATGCTGGCGGCCCGGCCGCGCGGGCATGCCGCCATCAAGCCCGGCGGCATTCTCGGTATCTGCGGCAAGTGCCGGCAGCCTGAAAACGCCTGCACAGCATACCCACCCGGCAAAAACCCGCCGGCTGTGCCGCCGGCATGTGTGTAGGAGCCTTTATAGTCAACCAACTTACATTTGCAGTTGGAATGTATAGTTTTTTTTTTTTGAGGATGGGAAATCATCAAATAACTTCTCCCGCTCTAGGTGGAGCAGGAGGGCGTGTCAGACTTTTACTGACTAAAACCCACCCGTGTTCCCTCAGTTGCCTATGTGCCAGGGGCGACGGTATCTCTTTCGAACAACCCGCACCCCTGGCAGGCATCGGCCCTTGCGGACCCCACCAGTCTGGCGCACCAGGACACATGGCACGCCGTGACCACCCCAGGAACCAAGTAGCACAAGGGCCCCAGACTACCCTGGCACCCCTGGCACCCTTGGTCCCCCTGCGACGGGTCAGCGCTGTGGCCCCGCCGCCTACCACTTCTCGGCCGCAGGGGATAGGGAGAGCGGCCAACGCTATACCGACACTCCTCTTCCCCTGCGGCCCCACCGCGTCCGCCATCAAACGGTGGCGGCCCCGTCCAGGCCACGGAAGGGAAGAGCGCTACTCAGAAGTACCGGCACTCCTCCTCCGCCGCAGCCTGTAACCGTCAGCCGCGATGCCTCCCATTCAACATCGCGGCCCGCCTCAGTTGCGGTGCACCTCACCGCAACCTACTTTTGGCCGCTACGTCGTCGGCTTGGAGACAAAAGCCCTGACGAGCGGCCCCACCTTGGGGTTCCTCTTCGCTTCACCGTGGGACCGGACCACGGCTACTGAGCCCCCCCGCAACGAAAATGCGGGAACCCACTGGGGGGGTGGAATGTATAGTAGAACATGCTTTTAAACCACAATGTTAAGTTGGTTATTGGGATAAATTAATTCCAACCACGGAACCCTTCATTGTGCGTGGTCTAACACGCACTTGTTTTTAAATCATGGCATGTTGTGTTCATTGTTCAGGTACACACGTAAATAATTAACAGCAGGTGGGTACCTATATTTTGCCTCAGGGTCCATTATTAAAGAACCTTTGCCCTCGAATACAGCTATTTCTGCTGTTTTGTTATATTATACTATCGTCTGTATTTTAAAATCTTTGAATAGGTGCGTACATAAAACGTCGTTTTTCTGCCTTAGAAACTGTAACATGGTCTCGAGAAAATTTCCCTGAAATATTTTTGTTGTTCTACTCAATCTCAACTGTAATAGGACATTCGCAGTTTTCATGTAAGTATTTGCATGAAACTTCATAGTTTATTTTTTTGAGATTTACATTATCAAAGCAATAAAACACAATACCTACGGGTAACCAAAACTGGCAGATGATTTGATAAAGTTTAGGTCTACTAAACTTAATCAAATCATCTAAATAAAACAACACACAAAATTAAATAAACCCACCAAAACTAAGTGGTTTCTATATTGCAAAAATAAAAAAAACACGCTTTAAAAACCAAACTAAAAAAGGAGAAAATAATTTAATTCAATTAAAAAGCGTGGGGTGCTTTTTGAGGTATTTTTATAATCAATTAATGTCAAGCAGCCCGCGCTTTTTAATTGAATTAAATTATTTTCTCCTTTTTTAGTTTGGTTTTTAAAGCGTGTTTTTTAGGTTTTTAAACTATTATTTATTTTCTATTTTTTAGTTCTGCTAACTACAAAAACGTGTTTTTTTATTGTTTTTTTTTCTAAATTTTTTTTTTAAATTATTGAATTGTCATCGGTCCTCGACAAGTTTACAAAGTTTCAATGAAATCTGACCGTTTAAAGTGGGTCAAAATCGCGCTCAAAGATTCCGTTACATACATACATACAACCCGAGCTAATATAAAGCGTGTAAAAATGGCAGATGATTTGATAAAGTTTAGGTCTACTAAACTTAATCAAATCATCTAAATAAAACAACACACAAAATTAAATAACCCCACCAAAACTAAGTGGTTTCTATATTGCAAAAATAAAAAATAAAGATCTTTTTAACATCGAGGTCTTCTTTTATTGCAAAAAAGGTTGCTTTTTTATTGCAAAAAGAGATCTAAAAGATCGCCCCGAAGCAGAAGTCTGAGTAAGTTTATGGCTCAAATGTAAGATCAGCCCTATTTTATCTGTCCTTATAACTTTGGCTATGAACAATTTAGTTCAGTAGGTAATAATTTCCAATATTAATCATTTCCCATTGAACTGGATGCGAAGTGGAACGAAAATTAATTTGTAATTTGCCGGATGCTTGCGTACGGCTCAGCTATATTAATATAACAACTTTATAATGTATTGATTATTACTGCTACGTAGTTATCAAGATATGCTAGACATTACACGGTAGTAGCAAGCGCTCCTTGTAAAGGAGCTTGACCAGAAAAGTACGTGCACAGCAAAGACATTTAAGATGCTAGGTATATTTAAATGTTGATTACTCATCATCCGCCTAGTCTTTGGCCAACTATTTTGGCATCGGCTTCCCGGCTAACCAGTTGCAGCTAAGTACCAGCTGAATGCAAGAGCGCACTTTACTTACCACCATAAATAAAATAAATGTACTGCATCAGTGATGTTGAACAAAAAAAATACTGTTATGGTTGCCATTTAATTCCATTTACAAGCAAAAATACTAATTATTGCACATTATAGAACAACTTTCAAGGTTCAATTTACGAAAAAAAACATCAATATTACAACGTAGCTGACAAAAATACTTTAAAGTGAAAAATAACTTTAATTACGGAAGGTGGTGACAAAAAACTCAAATACATATCCAAAGTCACAGACTTCCGAAATTAATGTTATTTTTCACTTTTTAGTGTTTTTCCGGAAGTCGGTTGTGTTTTTTTGGAAAAAGTTTGTATTTTTCACTTTTCAGTTATAGTACCTACCTACCCCAAACCAATTCGAAATTTCATCATCCTTGGTCAAAACAATGCATATTTATGCGATCGCAGCAATCGCGGTTGATTTGCTGTAATTTTTTGAAGAGTTCAGTTGTTTGTCTCCGAAACTGATCATCAGATCTATATGAAATTTAAATGGAACCACACGGGAAGCATTAGTTTTCAAATAACAAAAAAATCGTTATCAAAATCGGTTCACTCAGTCGAAAGTTCTGAGCCAACAAACATAAAAAAAATACAGTCGAATTGAGAACCTCCTCCTTTGTTAAGTCGATTAAAAATGCCATGACAGTTTGCACAAATAACACAAACTCGCACAGAATAAAAATAAATCACACACCACACGTTCGGATAAACGTTAATCTAACTTCTTCAAGTTAATATAACTTTGCCTGTTTCCTATACGCATGAACATATTTTGGGAAAGCCATGAATAATAATTTCGTGGTAATACGAAACGCTTTTATCATTACTCTTTGAATGCAAAGTTGGCATTTAAATCTTGCGTGGTTATGGTTTAAATAAAAATATACGTTGAAAGGGTTGATAATGGCTGTAGGTGAGTTGTATTATAAATAGGTATACATGTTTAAAAATCTTGAGCGTAAACATTGGTTTCAAAGCAAGAGTGAAGAGCCATCTTCTGGGCACGCTCGTTCCATTATAAACCACATTCATTGCTTTGGGCCTGTTCTTGAACTCGATCACGCCTGAAGAGGCGTGATCGAGTTCAAGAACAGGCCCAATCAGCAATAAAAATAAAAAAGGTATTATTTATTCTTATTGGTATTTTTGTAAATTATAAGATAGTGGGAGCGTGAAAACATCATATTTTAGTGAGAAATGAATCGAGTGACTTGTTTTTAAACTCAAAACTTACTGGTTGGCAATTTACAAACGTGGTTTCTCAAGTAATTTAAGTACCTGCTAGGGGTGCGGGTTGTTCGAAAGAGATACCGCGGCCCCTGGCACACAGGCAACTGAGGGAACACGGGTGGGTTTTAGTCAGTAAAAGTCTGACACGCCCTCCCGCTCCACCCAGAGTGGGAGAAGTTATTTGATGATTTCCCACCCAAAAAAAAAAAAAGTAATTTAAGTAAAGAGATTACTTTAAGCGATAATGAAAACTAACATCATAGTCATGCTTTTTTTTTCAAATCACGGGAAACTTACTATCTTATTACTACCTCACTTCCACATAATTATTTACTTTTCTTGGAAATAAGTTCGTACTAAGCAAAAGGCAGGGGAGGCTTATGTCCAGCAATGGACGTCTTTCGGCTGAAATGATAATTTAATATAATAATTCTTTATTTCACCAAAAAAGTCATCACATTACAATTTTCAAAGACTAAGCGCAAATTAGGCTTCAATAATTTTAATACTTTGACTCCTAAACTAGGTGTTTATTTATTTAATACTTCACGCACAGAAATGTACAGAGGCGGACTTAATGCCAAAGGCATTTTCTACCTTTTTTTTTGTGCCTATGTATTAGGAGTCAGTGATTCTGCGTAACAAACAAAACCATATTATAGTAAATCAGGACGTTTCAACAATAAGCAAATGGTGTAAAAGTAAACACAAAATGAAAAACGTTTAACTTTGTGGTGAGGTGACTCACTACACACACACTCAAACCCTACATTTATTGTAGCGTTTGAGTGTGTGAGTAGTGAGCGAGTGTAGGATGTGTGTGTATGTATGTAGTGAGTAGGTGTAGGGTGTGTGTAGTGAGGAAGAATGGGGTGAAACCAGTACACAATGTTTGGTTACATTGAGAATTATAAATTCAATATCATTGTAAATTACCCAGCAGAAGATCCTCAGTGTTGTCATAACTTAGTGTTTGGAGATAATCTCTGAGTAATTTTTTGTATTGATATTTGATGATGATGATGATGATGGTGAAGCAAAAGCAGCAAGGAGTACCTTTGTAAGGGTCGTAGCGGTTGGAGTTACTGCATACCGTCATGGGAAAAGGATGTGTGGTTTTGTATAAAAAGTTGATTTTTGTAACGGGGCTGTAAGGTCAGGGTACCTTAAATCGTAGCTACAGACATACGGCCCTAAGAGACTAAGCTTAAGTTTTGAGAAATTACGTAGTGAGCAAAAAATTATCAAAATACACAAAAACTTTTTTTCTTGCCAATCGATCCTGTTTCATTGAAAGGATCAAAAAAACTCTTTAGTACCAACTGTAGTGAGTACAAGATTCTAAGTCTGAAATCGCTAAAACTTTTCTCATACACGTCGTAGAAAATGTGAATCCGTAATTTTTTTTTTTTTTCAGATTGACAGCTACAACAAAACCTGGCCAAAAATAAACAAATTAGAATTAAATTTCGAACTTGTAACGAATACGATTAGGTATGTTCACTTTTTAAAAATCTATGAAAACAGTTTTTTTTCAAGAAAAGTTCGGGTTCGTCCTCCAAGACCGTTTTCCTGTAGCTACGGAGCGGCCAAGGTACCCGGCCATACAACCCCATCGCAAAAAACCACCCTACATATATTTAGATCATACTAATTGTCTACTAAACATCATAATTATTAACATGATCTCTCATTATTTTGCTCGTTTAAACAATGTTTAATATTATGACAGTGGAATTGTGGAAACAAATCAGTTTAATGGTATTATCATAGGCGGGTATGTACGTAATATTCAAAAACAAACGTAATCCCTTAGTAAATCTCCTAACTATTTCACTGTTTATGCAAAACAGGTATTTGAATAATTAATTGTATTCAGTATTTTGTGCGGAACGTGATCTATGTTTTATGTTATTAATTACATTTTGTTTTCCATCATTTTTCAAATTTTATCAACGAAGCATACTCGTAGTCTGGATAAGAAAGAAATAAGGAAACTTATATTCTTGGCGGATATACCTACATACTTTTTTTTTTTTTGGGTGGTAAATCATCAAATAACTTCTCCCGCTCTTCGTGTCAGACTTTTACTGACTAAAACCCACCCGTATTCTCTCATTTGCCTGTGTGCCAGGGGCCGCGGTATCTCTTTCGAACAACCCGCACTCCTGGCAGGCATCGGCCCTTGCGGACCCCACCCTTTGGTGCTGACATCTCTTTGAGGCGCGCGTGGAACAGAACGCGCCGTCGACCCGGGCTTGGTCCTTACTGGACAGCGAGCTACCCATTACTCGCCATTCGCAAGCCCGCGCCTACGGTGGCCGGGAATCAGCCTGGGATTCCCGACGCCCAGGGCGTCTCTCGCGTCGACTACGGCCGTGAGGGCGCATTTACTGCCTCTCCCTCACATGCGCCGCCTCCCTCTTCGCGAGTATTACTGCTTCGCGGAAGGAGGTGACGGCTAACCATTCACTCTCGCTCCGTACCATGGCCTGGACCAGGGCCGGACGCGAGAGTTCGCCGCCGCCGATCGCCTCCACGAGGACACGGCGGTGCTCCGCCCAAGCTGGGCAGACCGCCACTGTATACTCCACCGTGTTCTCAGGGCGATCTTCGCAATGGAAACATCCGGGCGTTTCCTCCCGCCTTATGCGAAACAGGAACCTCCCGAAACAACCGTGTCCGGTGAGGACCTGCGTCAGGCGGAAGGTGAGGACGCCATGGAATATACATACTTCAAAACTGTACAAATCAAATAAAATCATAATCAAAAATATAGGTACAGGGATTTTTTTTTCAAGTTCGTTTTTGATAAGTTATTTTAAACCAGGTTTTTTAATTGTATTTTTTGTAACTCATAAAGTCATATGAATACATTTCGTCATTTGAAAAAATGATAGTTATAGAATTTCGGTCAAAAGATAAAAATATATTGTCAAGTTGTATCCTTATATTACCCTGCAACGGGTTTGAGGCCACATTAGTGAAATTTCTGCCATAATTTTGAGTAGAATCAATAGCATATAGCATTGAGCAGAGCATAATGATGATCGTAAACAAGCTAAGAAAAGAAAATATCAAAGTTTCTGTCCGCGAATCCCGCGAATAATTTGTTCGCGTGGAACTTGTAAGTCGTAAGACCACAATATGTTTTAAATACTAAAAAATATAATTAAAATTACAAACAACAATTCATTTGTTCCTAGTTTACAAAAAATAAATTGTGTAGGAAACTATTAGACTAAGCGTAGGGCTGTTCGGTCACACTGGAGCATTTTTTTTACTTTCAGCATTTTCATACCTGTCGTAACTTCTAAACGAAAGGTTCCACTCGAATAATTTAAAGTGAAATTTACATCATCAACCTTGATTATGAAAATATTTAATGCTTACGGAAAAAAGGATAGTTGGAGATGAACGGTTTCTTTTTTGATCAAGAAAAAAAGAATGAAAAATGTGTTTATTCTGCATGAACAAAACGCTCACTATATAAAACAGACATAAAATACAAACAGACAACTTTTTCAGTAGACAGGTGTTTTAAGTATTTTTGGGTTTATCCATTACAAACATACAAAAAAATGAAATCTTTACTCTTTATAATAGTAGTTAAAAATAAAGACACTTAAAAGATAGAATAATTTCAGTAAATTTCTAACCATTTATAATCCATTCAAGTCTTTAAGTTTAAGACTAATATAATGAAATAAGCAATTGTGGTTCACAATACAAGGGCACTGCAGCTTAGTTTTGCAAGTTTCAAGTTAAAATAGTGATAACTTAGAGAAAACGGTTGCAGTGGACAACTACTTTACAAGAATTTATGAGTACACTTCTCATTGCTTGGTTTAAATTGTTTCTTCTTTCTGTTTGAGTTATTAGAGAGAATTTTATCGGGGAGACTATATCAAGATAAAACAGGAGGTAATGGCATGGTTATTCTTGTCTATCATCATTTGCCCATCCTATTCCCAACCATGTTGAGCTTGGCTTCCAGTCTGACTAGATGCAATTGAATACCAGTATTTTATATGGAGTGACTGCCTATCTGACCTCCACAACCCAGTTACTGGGTAACACGACACCCCTTCGTAAGACTAGTTGTTAGATTTTCGGGCTTCTGACGACCCGTCACCAATGTCAAAGATCCACGAATGCAGCCGGGACCAACGGCTTAGCGTGCTATCTGAAGACTGCTCAACGATGTACACCAATGGTGGGTAAACAATAGAGCGCATAAAAAAATACCCTTCATTGTTTTGGAAAGGCTTGACCTTATTTTTGTGGAAATTGCTAAAAAACACCACAAAATGAATAGTAATTTTAAGCAGCTACAGAATAAAATAAAAGATTACCTACCCACAGCCTACCTACGTGTTTTAAGACTGCCGCAGGCACAACGCGACAGTATGACGCGATTCTGCGTTATACGAGGCGTAGACCAAATTCTAAACAGATTCGCAATATGACAAGTCGTGCGACGAGTCGTGCCTGTCTGCATTTAAAGATAGTTTAATCGATACATTTTTTTTTCTGGAAATCTATACTCGGTTCACCTTTTAAGAGAAGCCCTTCTTTTTGTCTCAGAAAATGAACAAATTGCTTTCAAGTTAATCTTTGAATTGATGTTTGCTGTTGTAGCTCGAGAAACAAACGATTTCTTGAAAAACATTTTCATTTATTTGGTACGGTAATTAGTTATCACCTGGATATATTAAATGTATATTGTATTATAAGAATCCCATTCTTTTTATCCATAGATAAAAAATAACTTTCAAAAGATTAAAGACATAAAATAAATATTCCTTCCGATCGATTTCAGTAACGGTAGCCGTTCTTAACGGAGTCTAGCCAGGTTCGCTGGAGACATTAAAATCTACAAGTGTGTATCCTTTACTCTCATAGTCCAACTAGTTTCCGCCCGCGGCTTCGCCCGCGTGGAAGTCGGAAATTATCCCGCGGGAACGTACTACCGGGATAAAAAGTATCCTATGTGTTAATATAGGTAATAATCTATCTGTGTGCCAAATTTCATCCAAATCCGTTCAGCCGTTTTTACGTGAAAGAGTAACAAACATCCATCCGTCCATCCATACTTACAAACTTTCGCGTTTATAATATTAGTAGAATGGAACGGCAACCCAACTCGACTGGGGACAGATCAAACGCAGGACCAACGGCTTCACGTGCTTTCCAAGGTCCAAACTCCGGGCTGCCACTGAGTAATTCCCCAGTGAATTAAACCTAGAAACGTACCCTCAACAGATGCCTACGAGACCAATGAATGGAGCAGTTAAAATATTGCCGAATTTGGAATCTCTTTTTATTATCCTTTTTACCATTCGTAATTGCACAAATAAATATTTAAATAAAAGGCACCAAATAACAATTACGTTAACCACAAATGACTGTTGGAATAAAACTTTTGTTTGTCGCGATTTAATCCCGCATAATTTTAGCTTTCTAGCATAATTTATGGCACGCAGTGGTACTACATGCAATAAATTCAGCCTCTATAATTATGTCAATTTAAATGATAAATAACTTTAATAATTCATTTTGTGCCATTTGAGTTATTTTAAGCCTCATTTACATACATAACTTTTATCAGCCTATAACGTTCCCACAGCTGGGATACAGGCCTCCTGTCTGCAAAAAAGAGTGGGTCTAGTGTGGGTTGATGGACGTCAAAAGTCTTCGATTTTTTGGTTCTAGAAAGCCTCGGTTACCTTGAGAATTTTAATGATACCAAAAATGTTTATGTAGGTACCTGCTTCTGATAAATTATTAATGTTCTACGAATAATTTTATATCCTTAAAACAATATTTATATATTTTTCGACTTTCACTTTGAATATTAAAAAAGTTCTTTCCTCATAATGTACTCCTACAAGGAAGGAAAGAAACCCGGCTTACGACTTACATTATGACTTCCCAAAGTTCTCGCTCACCCCTTGAAAAAAAAGGCAAAGTATGTAAGAACGAATACCTACATTTTTTAAATTATTTTTTTCAGTGCATAAATAAATTGCAAAAAACTGCACGATCTTTTCAATGGACCAATGGACGTTAAATTACCTGTATGGTGAACCATGTATAATATACTAAACCTACCTCTCATCAACTATTTGGTAAATTAACTAGTATAAGAAATCTCCCTCTAGTATAAGAAATCTACACTCTTTTAACGTATTCAATAGTAAACTTAGTCAGTATATAATCGCGGACAAATCACTTCTGGAGAAATGAAGGCATTATATAGTATAACTGACAAAACATTAGATGATGAGCTTTGTGTAAATGTGTATGTTTTAGCATTGCATAACTGATGACGACGAACTTTGTGTAATTCAACTTATATTGTTGTACTTGTATTGTTCTCAAGTGAGTGACATGTATGTCTTTATTGAGAATAAAGTTTATTTAAACCTATAAATTCCCTCGCAAATACTTGACAAACCATCATCTGCCTTGCCTTTTTCCAACCAAGTTGGGTTCGGCTTCCAATCTAACTGGATGCAGCTGAGTACTAGTATTTTACATTAAGCGACTGCCTATCTGACCTCTACAACCCAGTTACTGGGTACTACGATAACCCTTGGTAAGACAGATTGTCAGACTTTGGGCTTCGGGTAACGACTGTCGAAGATCCACGAATGAAAGCCGGAACCAACAGCTTGACATGCTTTCCGAAGCATGGACGGGTCTTGGTATGTAAAGATGGTCACCCATCCACGGACCAACTGCGGCATGCGTAGCTTAACCTGATCAAGCGACCCGCGCGCTTGTTATTACTTAGCCAGAAGCCCTTCCTTCCTTTACGACGAAGCAAGCGTTAAATTACCTCTGAGGTGAACTATAATGTACCTAGAACTACTGTTCCTAACTCTCATCAACGGAGATCGGATATTCGGATGCATATTCACCTAAAGTTAAGATTTTGGCTAACATGGAATGCGCTTTTGTATCGAAAAGTCTTAATTTAGGTAAGTAATTTGTTTATTTTTGTTTTAACTAATACAAACCACCCCTCCTCCAGTACTTACACATATTTGTATCGGGTTAAACATTAATTTTAAATTAATACACATCTGAATAGTTAGGCAATCCAAGAATCCCGGGGTTTTTAATATATATTACAAATAATTTATAAATCCACTTCCATACTTTCATAGCAAAAAAATTATCTTTAGGTAAATAATTATGCATCCGAATATCCGATCTCTGCTCATCAACTATTAGGTAATTGAAATCAATTCCCTCGGAAATTCTCGACAAACCAAAGGCAAAAATGTACCTGCATCCTGTGGGTGCGTGAGCCTCAATTATTAAGAGAGCTAAGTAGGTGGAGTGGCGCAGTGCTGAACTGTTGCCTACAATTTGGTTAATCGCCTCGCACGAATATGGGGGAAGGGAGGGAGGAGGCAGAACCCTGCGTGACTTCGTGCTAACTTTGGTCAGGCGTAGGAGAGGCGCGGAAGCGTGAAACATACCGACGTAGCGAGAAAGATTTTTGTGAGGTTTTCAGTGAAGGAGTCTTAGGCAAATTGTGGATTCTATGAAGACTAAATGTAGGCTAGGTTGTTATGGGCTGGTTCAGCTAGGATTTAAGAAAAAATATTATTCTAGGTATCTTAAGAGTACCACGCATTTGGCAGTAAAAGTTCTAAAAGAAACTTGTTTCAGACACCCCACATTCCATACCTACCTACATAATCTAACCATAGATTTGACTAAAGCCATCGAATAGATTCCTCAATATAGCATTGTAGAAATTCTAATGCAACTTCTTTGTCACTGAATTTGAAAACCACAAGATCAATGAAGGTTACAAAAATACGGGTTTAAAAAAAAAAAGAAAAATCAAATCATTTTTACTTCAGGCATTGTATAAGTAAGTACACACAAATACATTTCACCCATAGTGACGACATGTCATAAATAAGCAGATATATTGTTATTACTAAGTTATATTAAGTAGGTATTTTAGGTATTACAAATTATAGATTAAATTAAATTAAATTAATACGTTTATACATTATTAGAAATTATTATTAGATAATTTCATTTGATAAATTAAATTAGATAAATTCATTCGTCATTATTATTACTTGATTACTAACAATTCGGTTCTAGTCACGGTTCGGTTCGGTTCTACGACACTGAAGGAAAAAATAAATAAAAACCCAAAAAAATTACCGCCTCGCTATCGCTCCTCCATTACCCCAAGCACTATTGACTGTACAACAGTATATACGGACCGGTGAGGTCGCTACTGGCTTAGGTGTAAATAATTTGTGAAGCACTTAAAAATTTGTGTTTTCAGGCACGAAAAAGCGTTGCGACGTATTTCATGTCGTCTGCAAGATTAGAGTTACAAATCTCACGTTGCGCCTCAGTAACTCGAGTTTATTCTTAGATTAATCTTATTTTACATACCTTCACGCCTGTTTTCCTTCCTTTTAGTATGGTTAGGCAGAGATGGAATATTATAGTACCTATATCTAAATATTTTATTTCGTTTTTCAGACCTAAAGCCACTTTCTGACGGAAGTGAAAATATTACGCCAGGATTTTATCGCGCAATAGATTTTTAACTCTCCGTGTTAAGCCGAGCATTCAAGTCGAGAATCAACAAAATGCATTCCAGCGCGTCCAAAAAACACACTGTTGAATTTTTTTACTGCGATATTTTTAGGTCTAAGCAGTATTTTTTGATGTTTCTGTTTAATTTTGGTATTGGAAAACACAAAAGGAACACGGGTGAGTTTTAGTTGGTAAAAGTCTGACACGCCCTTCCGCTCAACCCAGAACGGGATAAGTTATTTGATGATTTCCGAATAAAAAAAAAATCATCCACATGTCTTCCCTGAATAAGTAGACAGAGGTATTTCATACAGCCACATGTCGATATTTTAAACCCCGACCGACCCTTGCTCGTTGAAGCGCCACCCCGCGCCGCAGCTGAGCCAGTAGCTTTAAATTCCCCATCTAATAACAATAATGCCAATATTTTGATCCAGCCTGTCCTCAATAGCTGTCCCCCTAACAGTGACGCCCTGAGCCGAGGTCCATACCCCACAGGGGGTGCCTTCAGCGTGCAATCGCCTAGTATTTAAGTGTAGTTTTTAAGCCCTGGCTGGAGGAGTTATGTTTATTCTTAATGGCAGCCCCAGGAAAGCCCGGTTAAGCAGTCACGGCCTCTCAAGGTCAACTGCGAGATGCCCGACAGATAAAAAAAATAAAAAATAATTTTCGTGATAAAAGTAACCTATAACGTAACAATAGCGCTTCTGTTAGTAAAGAATATACATTTACAGGGTGGCAATCGACGCGCAAACTGTAATTGTATGTGTAAGTATAAAAAAATGCTGTTCTATTCCTGCATTTTTTATGAAACAGAAGGTTTTTTTTTTACCGACAAGAAATTTCAACGATAGTCTAGTATCATGCTAAATCCGTAGTGACAGATAGCACGTTGAGGTCCTTGCCACCCTCTATATATGACCATTTTGTTAGAGAAAGAATCCTACTGTGGTTAACTATAACAGATGTACCTACATACATAATCTCAGGCGTTATGTCTTTCTACCTGTCCACATAAAACTGTGTCAAATCTTTAACTCAACTCAACTCTCAACTCAAAGCATTAATTTCAAATAAACCAATTACAGGCACTTTTGAATTGTCAAGGGGTTGGTCAGTCAGAAAAATAAAGGTAGTCACTCAGTCCAAAATGTATTAGCTTCTTCATTAACTTCCTGTAAATAACCTTACAAATTTCAACTAGATATTAAACCCTGATAAGTAGATTCTCATAATGCGCAATTACCTTTTTTCATATAAAGGCCAATAGCTCGTTAGAGCGTAAATAGCTTTGAACCGGCGCACACCCTGCCTTGCCAGCGACCTACTTAAGCCCGATACACACTATCGCACAATTCACACGTTCTCGCCCCAATCAAACCTCGCACCTTTGATTGGAGAAAGGTGAGGCGAGGATTTGAGTGAAATGACGTTTGGCACAATGGGTTGGACGGCTTCCTAATTAATATGCGTACATTTGACGTATCAGAAATGTGTGGTCGTGTTGACTGAACAAGTTTCTTTATGGGACCCATCGTAATCGCGAAAATAAAAGCTTTCCGAGGCAGGACACGGCATTATTATATATTTTTTTTTGCATTCCCAAAACAAATGTACTAATTATATAACATCTGAAATATATCTCAAATGTACAGCTACACTGTCCGATGGTATACCTAGAGTTAACCGCTTACCGAGAGTTAACACTGTAATTTGAAAACATTGTACAGCATTTTTTTTAAAGAGTAACCATAAGAAATGACCAAATGGAACCGTGAATCTAGTTTCTGACGTCTCATGAGTGCCCATATAAGTTCATGTGAAATTAAATACTTGGATTTTGAATATAATAGAACAAAACTCAAGGCAAAATGATCGTCAAATCCGTCGTCGCTAAAGCCACAAGCAGCAATAACGTACTGTTACCAACCAGCGCACTACAGCACCTACATTATAACCAAATTAATATTTGCCGAGAACCGCACGACATTCTAAACTACGCCTAACTATCGTGTCGCTAGCAAGTAAACCTGCTTTCGTGTTATTATTTAAGAATTAGTTTTCATAGCAGTATTCCTTAATGTTATAGGAAAGAAAGTTCTCCGTAGTATGGTACAATTTCAAATGGTAATTAAGTCGAGAAGTTGGTTTCTGTTTTGTTTCGATCGACGGCCTATTTTCTTTTTGGAATTGTGAAGTAGTTTTCCACTATGGTGTTACCTAGGCGACTGTCTATCAGACCTTTACAACCGTTACGGTTATAAAGGTCAGATAGATAGTTCTCTGTAGCAGTCCGGAGTCTGGATTCGTGCCTGGTTGATGGTATTGGGCTCGCCCCCTATTATATGTGTTAGGTATTTTTGTAAATGTGAAGGTATTTGAATTAAGATATAAACAGTATTTTGAAAATAATACAATCTTGTTTCGATAGTTAAACTATCATTTGATTTATTCAAAATTCTAAAATGGAGGCCACCGGATACTAAGACGTCAACTGACTAGTTGAGTCTGATAAAGTGGAGGGGTTTTAAAAAAGTTACCTGGTAGCGCCATTTTTAGCGACAGTAGCGTTTGAGGTGTGAAACTGTAAGGATCTTGTGATACCCATGTAAGTACTGAGAATTGTAATATTGAAATTATAAATGTATTGTCGTAATAATTGTGCTTTTATTCTACGCAGTGTTTGAACCTAGTAAATAAAACATGTTTTTTTTTTAAAATTAACGCTTTTATTTCCCTTTTGCTCTGGCTAGTCTTACACATGGGACTTATACATAACTGGCAAAATGTGTCTGTACTATAGTAGAGGTATACCAATAGGTGTTCTCATAGGTACACCTCTGCAGAATCAAAATCAAAAGTCATTTATTCAAACTAGGCTGAGAGTCAGCTCTTTTTGAACGTCAAACTTACATAAGACCCTCAGAAAGCTCGCCCTTCACCAATTCCTAGTGCTTTAGCTGGAAAGAAGTGGCGCAACAAACCACCAAGCAGCAAAGCTATATCTGCCTAATCCTTAGGGGAATGCAGGCGTCATATTATGTCATACTATGACAAATATTTAGAAGACTAACGCGCTGTTGATTTTAAACACTCGACTCAGCGACGAAAGTTAAAAATCCAACAGCGTCCTTTTACTTAGGCATAACTCTAGGTGTCGTAGGTATACCAACATCATTTCGGATTATATTTTGGAAACGTATGGCTCTCACGACGTTGTAGGCTGGCAGGATAATCCAGTACCAGAAAAACCATTAACAGAAGACACTTTTATTACTCCAAGATAATCTAAAAATGAAAAAGTGGGTGGCCTAGATAATGCCAAAACCAGTAACTATATTTCATCCTTACTCTAACCTCGGGACAAGATTTCTTAGAAGTTTTGTTATAATTCATTGAGGTTTGTACACTTTATCAAATGTCTTAGAGCCTCACAATGTCCTGGTAACACCGATATTTACTAAACACATGGTTTTCGCATTAACATTTGTGGTTGTCATTGGTAAAACACGTTCACTTATATAGGGTGGCGATTAAGTCACCTGCAGCCGTCAGGGGGGTTCTACACGTCATTCTAAACAACATTCGATATGAAACTCATACCTAAATTATATAAAAAAAAAATACATACATGCAACGAAATAGTCTGCCTGCTGATGTATAGGATCATATATGAGTTTCGCCACCCTATTAAAGTTAACAACTTTTGCATTGTTATAATGATAACTAGCCTTTGCCAGTGGCTTCGCCCGCATTTAATAATTTACGCGAAATCTTAACAAATTATACACTTAAACCTTTCTCATAAATCACTCTGTCTATTGGTGAAAACCGCATGAAAATCCGTTTAGTAATTTTCATTTTGTGGACATACAGACAGACTGACATACGCGGCGGGGGACTTTGTTTATTAAGAAAAATTAACAGTTCTACATTACAATACTACACAAAATTAGAATTACAGAGTGAGTAAATTTATAACCCACGACATTTTCCACACATTATGAAAATAAGTTATAAAACTATGCGATGTGCGCTTACAATTTTATATAACTTACAATAAAGTTAAATTTTGTGTTAGTGATAAAATTAAACAAAAATTAAATAGGCTTGCAGATAAAAGAAAGAAAGAGAAAAATAAAATTAATTTTACAAAATACAGCCTAAGAATTAAAAATTACGGAGTAATATCCAAAATAGTTTCCCGAACAAGGACTCTAAATTTACCAGTTGGTAAGGCAATGATATCAATATTTTGGAAGAGATTGTTAAATTGCTTGTAAGGCGACGCGACGTAGGGGTGCTCGCAAGCCTGCATTCGTACGACTTGATGATACGGCAAAATTAAATATAGGTCGTACGTTGTATTGGGTACCACGTAGTTAATATTATTAGTAATATCCACTAATATGTAGTGAAGGAAATATGCAAGAGCATGAATAAAACTTGATTCACACGGTGCAATTTAAATGCCTGTGGCATATCATTAATTGAAACCACATCAACAGTTACCCTGTCTGAACAGATGTTAGACGATACAAGGTTTATGTTGCACTATCAAGAAACTTGTTGGGAATTTGTAGCGCCACTTCTTCTTCCCAGCTAAAGCACTAGGAAGTGGTGAAGGGTGGGCGTTTTTGGGGACTGTCTAATGTATTTTGACGTTCGAAAAGTGCAGATTCTCAGCCTAATTTGAACAATTGACTTTTGACTTTGCTGGGTTGACAGTTTGAAATCATACCCATGGCACAGCTTCCGCTCATATACCTACCTTGCAACTGTCAATGTATTCCTACCTACTAATTCAGGGTGTACAAACGTGATGCTTCCTTCAAAAAGTACACAAAATTAAACAAACCCAACTGTATCGAAACAAATTACAAACAAATCAAGCCGATATGTTAGATTGGATGAATAAAATGTTTACAGAATTAATCCGCATGGGATTTAAAATTGCGTTGACTCTTACATTACATCGTTCGTTTTGGATTCTGTTAGGTTAGCTTTAGTGCCATTTTGTTGAGTTATTAGACGGAGAGAGGGGAGCGATATTTCGTTTAATTTAGATTACTTTGGATTTGTGTTTCCGTTTCAGGTGATTTTGATGTTTTTTTTTTTTTTAATGCATTGCGTATTTTTATAGGGACTTCATCGGAATGGTAGAACCGTAGAAGTTATTGACTGTTACCGGTAAATGCCATAGCTAGCTAATGGATGATCATCAAGATATCAAGTAGTTTATAGTCAGAGATCGGATATTCGGATGCATATTCATCTAAAGTTGAGATGTTGGTTACATGGAATGCGCTTTTGTATCGAAATAGTCTTAATTTCGGTAAATAATTTGTTTATTTTTTGTTTAAACTAATACAAACCACCCCTCCTCCAGTACATACACATATTTGTATCGGGTTAAACATTAATTTTAAATTAATACCCATCTGAATAGTTATGCAATCCAAGAATCCCGGGGTTTTTAATAAATATTACAAATAATTTATAAAGCCGCTTTCATACTTTCATAGCTAAAAAATATCTTCAGGTAAATATGTATCCGAATATCCGATCTCTGGTTATAATTGAGGATATCAAAACAAAAGTGGTGTAACACCAGACTACTTCATTAGGAGATTACACCACTCTTGCTCTATAGTTTTGCTTTAATATGCCCCGTGCTATAACAATTTTTGTCAGCGCCATCTATTGATGGATACTAAAAGGTACTTGTATTGAATGATCATAATTTAACGAATATAGTTTACACCAAAACCGTACCCAACAAAAATTGTGGGTTACACCACTTATGTTGCGCTGATAGCATCAATTGTAGCTACACTTGCTTTTGTTTCTCTAAATATCTTTGCTTCAATCAACTCAACACACGACTTAAAGAGAATTTATTCCAGAAAGTTTAGGTAGTTATGTATACCTACATAAATAGTAAACTTACATATAGTAAATAAATTACGATATTTTGTAAAACCGTTAAAATCAAGTGAAGCACGGGCGGGTTAATTATAAGACACAAAACAGTAGACTAGGTAAGACTAATATCAAATGTTACATTATCATCTGCCTAGCCTTATCCCAGGTAAGTTAGGGTTGGCTTCCATTCTAACCAAAACAGCTGAATACCAGTATTTTACGTGAAGAGACTACCTATCTTACCTCCACAAGGACTGCGACTGCGTGCGACTGTCACAATGGTTCAAAGATCCACAAATTACAGCTAGGACCAACGGCTTATAGACTACTCACACTTATTCAGCTCTGTTCAGCTTTTGTCCATGGAAAACAACGATTTTGTATGGAGTCTTTTCAGCTTTCCGCGGCTGAACGGATGCGTACGCATCTCATACAAAATCAGAGCAAACAGACCTGAATAAGTGTTTTGGTATGTAAAGACGGTCACCCAACCACAGATCAAGAGCCTCAAGCATAGCTTAACCTGATCAACCGACCCGTGCAGCTATTATTACTTTGCCACAAACTTCTCTTCATATCAAATGTTACATACCATATACAATTTCTTGTAAATCTCTGCTCATTCCTCCACAAATGTGATAAAATCTACGCCCGTTAGAACTAACTTAGAGCAAATTAGTTTTTGCTCACAAATTACAGTTACATTCGGCTGTTTGATAACATATTCAAACAACTTGAGGCCAAAACTCAATTACCTCTTATAATCCGACCCCACTCAGTTACGGATAACAACTATTTTAGGGCCTAGGGTTTGCCTATTTCTGTAATTGTGTCTGTAAAGTTAAATGCTTTATTTAAGTTGGAAGTTTTATTTTTCTATTGTGTGAAATGAAGCAAATTCTTAGCTGTATTTCAACGCTATTTCCAACCCGAAGGCCGACAGAATGACATTTTACCTACGATAACAATGATAGGGGTCAAAACTGTATTAGATTGATACAAACTATCGAAAAGCTTTTGTCAATCCTGTTGATAAATGTTGTAAATTACGTAACGGTTTGAAAGCGATAGCCACTGCACTGGCTGTCGGCTAATAATATAGTGTAGGTAGGTCCATCATCATCATTTCTGCCAAAAGACGTTCACTGCTGGACATAGGACTCCCCAAAGCTCCGCCTATTCGACCCGTTCTGTGCTTCCCGCATCCAGCGGATTCCTGCGGCCTTCACAAGGTCATCAGTCCATCTTGTGGAAGGCTTTCTAACTCTACGTCTTCTGATACGTGGCCACCACTCCAGAACCTTTTGGCCCCATCGGCCACGGTTGTTGACAATAAAATTAAAAAAAAAAACAGCCTTTTGGAATCCATAGAATGTTAGTAGAGTAGAACTTGTAATAACTAATGTTAGTACTGAATTTAAAAACATTATAATCAATTATTTTCTAATGCGGTTATTAACCCAGTGCTGGACGTAACGCGTGTCTAGTCTATCCGCAATAACAGCCAAGATGCTGTTAGTGCTGGCGCGCAACCAGCCCAGCGCCGTGGCTCATCGCTTGTGGAGCACGGCGTGGAAGTCGTCAACGCCCGGGATCCCGCCCGACGCACTGCACTACCGCGGCAGTCTCAACAACGCCCTGAAAGTATAGTTATATTGGACGCGCAGGGTGCTGCATGATCTTTGCGTACAATGAGCCCACAAGCAGCACGTGTAAAGTGATGAATAATGCGCTCTGAACAGTGTTATTTGCACTTGAGCATTACAATGTTTCAACCTGTGGGTTGGCATGCTCGCTCTGATCGACAGCGCCCTACGCTTCCTATCTATGTCCTCATAATTTATACTAACCGTAATTACATTTAAAATACCTGTACCTATAACACTTCAACAACTTGCAAATTGACATTGAAAATACAACGTACAAAATAGTACGCTAAAATAGTAACATTGATCACTGAAACGAAAATAAAACCATTTCTCTGCAATGATTTATTTACGGCTCTTTCTCGCTACGTCCTCCATTCTGATAGACAGATGCCATAAAATCCATTTCTCCAATAGTGCAGGTTATTTTATATTGAGCTTCAAATTGATGTATGAGAGGTTATGGCATGACTGTTTTGAGATTTCAACCAAAATTGTTATTGTTTGATTATCATTTATCCTACTAATATTATAAACTAGCTGTTGCCCGCGATTTCGTCCGCGTGAACATCAGTCATAACGCGGTTACAAAGGTTATAGTGAGTCAATCTATAATCTCTCTATAATCTATAATATCTCTAATATAACAATCTACATTAGTACACTAGTACATAACCTTAAAAAATTAAACTGGTTGTAACTTTTACGTCCCAACTTCTAAAAATCTATGAATTTAAAAAGGGCTTGTCTATCATATTAACTACCTACCAATTAAAACCAAAAATATCCCAAAATACGAAATTTTATTAGGTGTACGAAATTCCCATACAAGCCTGCCGTTCTCCTTTGTTCGGTTTTATACGCTTTTAAATAATCTGGTATACTATGGCTTCGTTTAGTCCCTTGATATAAAATATACTATTTCGTATTTAGAAGACGAATAAATAACAAAAGCTCAGCTAGGAGGGCTGCCAGAAGCCAGAAGGCATCATCATGCAAAAAATGTAGATCCAACTTTAAGAACACTCCATCATCTGCGTAAACTTTTCCCAACTATGATGGGGTAGGCTCCAGTCAAACTGGATACAGCTGAATATCAGTATTTTACATTGAGTGACTGCCTCTCTGACCTCCATAGACCAGTTACTGGGTAATACGATACCCCTTGGTAAGACTGGTTGTCAGACTTCCGGGCTCCAGACCACCCGTAACGACTGTCAAAAACCCACGAATGACCACCGAGACCAACAGCTTAACATGTTTTCCAAGGCATAGACGGGTTTTGGTATGTAGAGAAGGTCACGCATCCACGGATCAACGGCGGTAAGCAAAGCTTAACCCGATCGATCAACACGTGCGATTCTTATAATATAGCCACGAGCCTCTCTCTGACTTTAACGATGCTAATTATTTATCGATTTATTCAAAAATACTACTTTCATTTCATTGATAATCACAGTAGTTTATAGGTATTATTATAAGGGCGCGGAGCCCTTAAATAACCTTTAATAATAGCGTAGGTACTAAATCGAAATCATATCTATATTCTATTTGAAACAAATCTAAAAATTCTTAGAAATAAAAACAAATCAACTCACACAGCACAAACTCTCCGTTTAATTAAAAACAAGTCAACACAAACACTAACAAACTAATCTATAAGTTGATACAACTCAAGCACAGGCCAATACTAATAAGAGAAACTTCACAAACGGTTTAAAAATATTGACAGACCGAACCTAATCAAGGCACCTGTACACTATACACGTTTGTTGGGCGCCATTGTGGACAGTCAACATGGACAGTCGACAAAAGAGATAAGTGAGCAGGCACATACATAAAATGTGTGAAGATTCAAATTATTTTGAGGGGCTAATAACAACAGTTGCACGGGTCGAACGATCAGGTTAAGCTACAAAATCTTTCCATACCAAGACTCCTCGGAAAGCGCGTTAATCCGTTGGCCCCGGCTGTCATTCGTGGATCTTTGACAGTCGTTCCGGATCGTCAGAAGCCCGAAAGTGTGACAACCAGTCTTACCATGGGGTATCGTATTACTCCGTCACTGGGTTGTGAAGGTCAGGTCGGCACTCGCTCCGTGGTATTTAGGTGCATCTGTTTAGAGTGGAAGCCCGCCCCAACGTAGTTGGGAAAAAAGCTTGGCATAAATGCTGATGATGAACAAATAATTGACAAAACAAAATACTCGATTATAATAAATGAGCCTCTTTTTGTGATCCTTAAATAATTGTACATTCTTAATATTATTGTGTAAGTATATGTATTTTTGTTTGAAGTATGCATACACAACTATTTTGTTAACTATACGTTTAAGTACGAGCATTATTTACTCTATTTGCAAATAAAGGTTTAAGTAAACCGTGCAAGTTGAACCATTTTGTCGGGGACTCTAATAGGGTTTGCCTTGGGTATTGTGTCTGCCCGTTTGAGATTTAACGGACTTTTCTTAAAAAGGCAGTTGGGTTTATGTAATCTGTAATAAGGTTAAATAATGTATTTGTTATTGGCTTAATTCAATGTTTGCCCCTTTTAATATTTTTTATAAAAGATAAAAGAAGTGAGAGACAGACAGGTACATTTTTCATTTAAATTTTTCTGGGTTTCGCCAGAAGAAAAATGCTGTTTAAATCTTCTTCTCTTGAGTCTAGTTATTGTTTTAGGACCAATTCCTCAGGATGAAATTTTAAAGTAAGAAATACTTGTAGTAGATGTAGATACGCATAATCAGTCTAAAATGTTCTTACTCCTGGAACACGGGTCTCCGCTCTGTGAGAAGGATGGGGCTGAAATCCGCCCAGTGCGGTAGATGTCACATATATTCGAATTTTTGGTTCATGCCGGTTTCCTCGCATAGATGTTTTCCTAAATGTTTTTAGAGCTATGGTAATTAAATAAATGACACAACGTACTGTAGAACGCCTGCCTGAGTTCGATTCCATGACAAGCAAATCGTAAGTCGGGACCGTTACCATTGTGCTACCGCTGCTTCACTGCTGTAGTAGATACCCGTTAATGTTTCAATCAAAACCATAGCACTGACTTAATCATCACCAAAGCATTTATACCAGTCATGAATTTAATGCTACAAAAAAAACTTCACTCTTGTCCTTCTTCAACTCTCAATGATGGCGTTCCTAACCCGGCCTAGTTCCTCTGTTTATCTTCAATAAATGAACGAAGCTTACGAGTTTGCTTTCGATCGCTGAACGATTTTTTATCAGAATTTTTAGTGTTTAGTCGCCATACTGTTATCGGTAACGTAAACTAATTTAATTGGTTTGATGCCTTTATTTTTGTGTTGGTAGACGGGGAATGTTTTTATTTCTGATTCGTTTTCAGGGAATGTTTGTGTGTTGACATGCAACTTGTTTTGAATGAATATTGGAATGTTCCACGAAATGGCTTGTTGTTTATGGTTCGATAAACGAGTTGGAAGTTTGTGATTGTATAATGTAAAATGTAACGAGCTGTGTTTAAATATTAGTTTAGTTTTTTTTATGATATCTATCTCTTTTATCTATGGGATTTTTGTATGATTTATTAAAATTTGAACATTACAACATTTGAGTACGCAGTTACAATAAGTAATTATTAATAGTCAATTACAAGTAATTATTATTACTTAGTAGGTTCTCTATAATTTCTTAGGTTTCAAAATTTTCACACGTTTTTCATACATCGAAAATCGTAAAACACTAGACATAGTCTAGTATTTTATACAAGTTCACTTATCTATATTTCTTATAGCCACTATGTTTCTAACGGAATACACAAGGAAAATATTATCTTCATAACAAATCACAGCCGAAATAACAATAAAAGCAAACCAAGAGATATGTGAGTTATATTTTTCTATGTATTTGCTATGTTTTTCTTCGCTATTCCTTCGTCAATCGCTTTGGAGTCCTTACCCATTTAATTTAGCTCACTTTTATAAGCATTTGACATACCTATTGTGGGTTTTCTTCACTTTCTGGATTTATATGAGAAAATATAATCGAGAGGAACATAGTTCATAGGTTTTTGATTTTGAGTGTTTCAATAATATTTTATCATAAACATATTTCGAACTAGCTTTTGCTAGTGGCTTCGCCCGCAATAGATGTCGTAAATTATCTCACGGGAACGTACAGACGTCAGCACATCTAACTACCCCAAACTGTAAATTTTTTTTGATAGATTTTCAACTTTATAACATAAGCATAAGGTTCATGTTCAATTGGGAAAATTTTACAGTTTGGGGTAGCTTGATGTGCTGACGCCTGTACTATCAGAATAAAAAGTATATAATGTGTAAATCCGGGTTATAAACTATCGGTAAGTATGCCAAACATCCAAATCCGTTCGGCTGTTTTTGCGTGAATGAGTAACAAACATACAAACTTTCACATTTATAATATTATAGTAGGATGGTAAGATTATTAGGATAGTAGTATTTAAAAAGCAGACTATCGATTTTTACAACTTAATATTTTGTTATATTATGTTAAATGTATCCAATCAATCTGAATTCATAATCATAATAATTTATTTGCAATAAGTATTGGTACAGTGTAGGTCTTAAAGTAGGTAATTGAGTTCCTAATACATAGTCAGACATAATTTGACATGCAAAACATTATGTTACATTTATTATAAGTATATTACGCTCAACGGCATGCTTTCTATCATTCATTTTTATTGTTTTTTTATTTTTTTTATTGGTGGTTGATACTTTACGTATTTCACTAACAGTTGAGACACAAAAATCCACGGTCTGTCCGTGGATTTTTTGTCGGATTTTCAGCTTTTGTGAATTTCACAATAGCAGCTCGGAGTCTAGATTTGTGCCCGTTCTAATAGGTTTGTCCGCTAATACATGGGACCAAACATAACTTGCGACAAGTGGGTTTCCCATAGGTACACCTATTTTTAACCCATTGGCTAACAGGCATGATGTTATGTACACAATAAACGAATATATACATGACTAGCGGTCGCCCGCGGCTCCGCCCGCGTGGATGTCGGTTACCGCTGCAAAAAGCCTACCCAGGAAAGACACGGTCAGTAAAATGATTCCCAGGTCAATTCACAGACATCGACGACGCAGTCATTATCCGCAGGCTGCATAGACTCCCCTCCCGCACGCGCACCCCGTCTTGGTGACGCCCACTTCGCAACGGGCCGTGCAGCAGAAATCGTATTATTTTAATTTCGCCATAACTTTAAAACCAAACGTCCAATTTTAATCATTCAAAGACTAAATATTATCTACATAAACTGTACTTAGTGATGAAATCATTTATTTTGATTAGGATTATAGCATGAGTAAAATAAATGCGTTTAAATGTAGTCCAAAAAAAATTCAAGATAAATAAATAAAAAAATGGTTGTTGTGCCTCACTCGACATAGATAGGTATAGTGTGTCGCGGACTTTTTTGTAGATATTTATAAGATCTACAATTAATTAGAACATTTTATGGTTGTATCTTTTATAGTTTAGGCAGCGTACGCAAAATAAGTAACTTTTCTGGTTGATTTTTTACACCTTGTGTCCGAAAACCCCAAATATCTTACGGAACCCTAATTTTTTCCAAAATAAAATTTAGCCTATGTTACTCGTGGATAATGTAGCTTTCGAATGGTGAAAGAATTTTTAAAATCGGTCCAGCAGTTTTTGAGCCTATTCATTACAATCAAACAAACAATCAAACAAACAAAGTTTTCCTCTTTATAATATTATATATATAGTGTAGACAAAAATTTGATTTAACACAAACAGACACCATACCACACAGATAGATACATTGTTATATGCATAGTTAAATATTATAATACGGTATAATAGTATGTTGACCCAAATAATTATTTATGATGTACCACAACATATAACTGATCTCGATAAAATAAATTTACTTAAATAATGTGAAGGGGTATGGGATAAAAAAGCACCTTTTATAGCAATAAAGTATATTTAACAAGGATAATGATTACAACGATGTGAGCGGCGGAAACGCGGTACCGAACACTAACTCTTGCGAATAACTTATAATAGGTGGCACTGCTCACGCACTTCGTATTACTTTAACACCTCCCCTCGAACAAGTGAGCAAGTATAATCGACATTCACATACATTCATCCATCATGCCTAAATTACGTAGACATTCATGATGCTTTGTTCCACTCAAGCCTTTGGTCAATACATCAGCAGGCATTCGGTCAGTACACAAATATTTCAAATTAATTACACCTTGTTCGCACATATCTCGAACAAAATGGTGCCTCACATCAATATGCTTCGTTCGTGGATGATAGTTCCTACTTTGAGCAAGTTTAATCGCACCCTGGTTGTCGTTGAATAGCGTCACACACTCACTCTTAATCCCAATGTTAGTTAAAACATCTCGTAAATACATTGCCTCTTTAGTAGCTTCGGAAATGGCCAAATATTCAGCTTCAGTGCTTGATAAGGCAACAGTCCGCTGCTTTCGCGACTCCCAGCTAATCGGAGCACCTCCTAAAATAAATGCGAAACCGGTATAGGATCTACGATCTATCGCATTCCCTCCCCAGTCTGCATCAACCACACCAAAAAGAGGCAAATCTGTTCTTTCGTACACTAATCCGTAATCAGATGTACCTTTTAAATATCTCAGCACACGTTTAGCAGCCTTCCAATGTTCAACATCGTAATTTGTATTGAATTGGCTTAAATAATTGACGGCATACGTGATGTTTGGTCTCGTTGATACGGCCAGATGCATCAAGGCACCTATCAAACTTTGATACGGATACTGTTCCATCATATCACATCTGATACATTCAGGTTTCTCTAATTTAACATTAATATCTATAGGTGTGACAACAGATTTACACTCGCTCATACTAAACCGTTCTAACAGTTTATCTATATATAATTTTTGACTTAAATAAACTCTATTTTCATCATCACGACTAAATTCAATACCTAAACAGGTTGATATCTTGCCCATATCTTTCATTTCAAATGAATTCGATAACTGTTGCTTAATATCTTGCATCCATGCATCATCATTTGTTGATATAATCATATCCTCAACATATATACCAATTAACATCAATCGCTCACCTTTCTGTGCAATAAATACACAAGGATCCTGCGGAAATGCTTCAAAACCTATATCACTCAACTTTCTCACTAACTTTTTATGCCACTGCAACCCTGATTGACGCAATCCATATAAAGATTTTCTTAACAGACACACACTATCCACACTTTCATCAAGATCTTTATTCCAGCATTTAGCTGTTTGAAGTATGTTCTTTTCTGTTATTATTTTCTTTTGTGAACCAATCTTTTCTTTTGCGAGTACTCTCTTTAGAACATCGCTTAACTGATCTGGAACTTCCATAAATACCTCTTCATCGAGTGAACCATTAAGGTACGCTGTTACCACGTCCAGTTGATGGATTTCTAGTCCAAATTCAGCCGATAAAGCCGCTATGAGCCTTATTGATGATGATCTCACAACTGGGGATGAGGTCTCGTGAAAATCCTCCCCTGGCCGTTGTGAACATCCTTTTGCCACGAGGCGCACTTTCTTGCCCGTACTTTTCGTACTAAACACAAACCTACTTCCAATAACTTTTCGTTGTTTTGGTCGCGGTACAATATCCCAGGTTTTATTCTTCATTTGTGACAAATACTCATCTTCTAGAGCAAATTTCCACAAATTTACATCGCTTCTCTTCTCTACATCTTTCCACACCATTGGTTCTATCATAGCTATCCCTACACTTATCTGTTCATTCGATTTATCTGATTCATTTTCACTATCTGTAGTTTCCTCTTTTTCTCTATGATATTCTTTCCGCGGTCTACCCGCCATACCAGTACGAATTAAACGAGGTCTTCCTCTTCCTCTTTTAGCAGGTTCTATTAAATTTTCCCACGAGACAGTTGAGTTCCTCTTTTTATGTAATTGACTTCTTTCTCTCTCTTTCTCTGGTTCATAAACTCTTTCAATCGATCTTCTTGGTCTACTACCATCTCTTCTGCTTCCCAATATCTTCGAGTTATCTTCTTCTCTTTCATTATTCGCGTTAGACACCTTCAATTCTACTCTTATTTGTTCGTCATTAATGTCTTCTTCATCATCAAATATCTCTTCATATTCATGTCTAAACGCTGTCTCATTCATGAACTTCACGTCACGACTCACCATTATTTTTCCTGTTGCAGGATCATGTATCCTATATGCCTTAGACTGAATATCATAACCCACAAATATTCCTAACTGCGAACGAGATTCAAATTTTCCTTTCGGTTTTCCTTTGTCCTTATAATAAACTTTCGAACCAAACACGTGCATATATATTACAGTGGGTTTCTTCCCTTTCCATAGCGTAAACGGTATTTGACCATTTAACGCTGTAGTTGGGCACCGGTTTCTTATATAATTGGCAGTATTCATTGCTTCTGCCCAGAAAGAAGGAGGACTGCCTGCTTGGCGCATCATACAGCGTGCCATCTCAACTAATGTCCTGTTCTTTCTTTCAGCGATCCCATTCTGTTGAGGGGTATACGGGGCTGTCAATCTTCTTCTGATCCCAGCTTTTTTCAATGAATCATCAAATTCATTGTTTATGTACTCACGTCCGTTATCAGACTGAAGGTACTTTATCTTCTTTCCGGTTAAATTCTCTGCATAGGCTTTGTAGGTTTTAAATGCATTTAGGACATCACTTTTATTTGCCAAAAAGTAGACTTCACACCATCTGGACTTATCATCGATGAATGTAACAAAATATTTTTTACCGCCATAAGACTGATGTTTCATGGGGCCACAAACATCGCTATGCACTATTTCCAGTAATTCGCTTGTACGATTTTCCGTTGTCCTTGGAAACGGCGTGCAAGTCTGTTTTTCACTTATACAGATCTCACATTCAGACAACTTTTCGTCATCCTTGAATGTTAGCCCGTGTACTAAACTATTCTTCGCCATAGCTTTCAAGTCGCGTTCGTTGACATGTCCAAGACGTTGGTGCCACGTGTCGAGTGAATTATTCACACCTTGAACATTATTGACACAGTTTTGACTCGTCCGAACATGGTAAAGGTTCCCAACACGGTCTGCCCGCATATGAATTTTATCATCATTATCAATCACAATCGCATCATTCTTTCTGAAACGAACCTCGAACCCGCGATCAGTCATCTTGGCTACTGATAGTAAGTTTGTTCGTAAATCGGATACGTAGAACACTTTCTCTATCTCAATTTGGCGTTCTTCACTGCCCGTGTCTACCAAAATCCTTACCTTACCAGCGCCGGTAATTTGCGTTTTGCCGCTATTAGCTAAATTTAGTTCGGAGTCCAGCCGCGTAAAATCCTCGATCATTTGCTTTTCGTTACACATATGACCCGTGCATCCACTGTCAATGCACCAAATAGGATTTAGTTTCTCACCCAGCATAACCTCTTCGGTAGTGCTCAATAACATGGTTGTCCTTTGCTCGTTGTCTTTACTGCTTTCTAACTTTTGTGCGCTTTGCTTATGCTTGTTGATGTTCTTAGTCTTGCACTCTCTCGCTAAATGCCCGCGACGACCACAACGATAACATTCAACATTATTTTTATGGTCTTGATTATCAGTATTATTCTTCTTCTGATTGGCATATTTATTTTTATTGATACGTTTAACGAACATAGCCCCTTGGTCTATCGTTTTGGACTTACGAGCTTCGTAATCCTCGATAATCTTGACCTTTAACGTTTCCGTTGATGGCAAATCATCGCGCGATTCCATTGCCGTCCTAAACATGGCGAACGAATCCGGTAAACTGTACAACAATAATATGGCTAGCAGTTCGTCAATAACAATCAAACCGATTTCTTTGAGTTTTTTAACTGCATCAAAAAAATCCGCGATGTGCTTCTTCAAATCATCATCTTCCTGCATACGATTAAGCACCAGCTTTTTTAATAACGAGGCTTTTCTGGCAGGTCCGCTCGACTGGTACATAGATTTCAACTTATCCCATATAGCCTTGGAACTTCCCAAACCATCTATTGCGGCCAACTCACTTGGACTTACCGCCAACAATATATCTGACTCGGCTTTTCTGTCCGTTTTTATCCAGTCGGTATATTTCGAATCACCTAAATGTGGTTTTGGTAAAGCTCCCGATACATATTCCCATAGATCGTTCTTGATCAGAATTGCTCGCATGTGTATCTTCCATGTATCGTAGTTATCACCAGTAAGTCGATCAATCTTAATTGATGTAGCCATATCAAAGTTTCTTCAACTCCAAATAAAACAGCAATGCAGATATAAAATCTTCGTAACAACTTCATTAATTGTAGTAAACAAACGGCGAACGTAACTTTCAAGTCCACGTTACACTAATCACCTAGGTTAAACCTTAACTCGCATAGATGCGTTTATAACTTTGTTTACGACGAACTGTTTTAGTTCAAATCACTGCAATTATTCACTAATCAGTTTTGATTTCACTCACTGGCAAAGCCTGGGCCCATAACCTGAAGGGGTATGGGATAAAAAAGCACCTTTTATAGCAATAAAGTATATTTAACAAGGATAATGATTACAACGATGTGAGCGGCGGAAACGCGGTACCGAACACTAACTCTTGCGAATAACTTATAATAGGTGGCACTGCTCACGCACTTCGTATTACTTTAACATAATGTTATTATTTAAAAATTGTTGATTGTAATTTGTTTCTTATTATTATTATTTTTAGAATTAATTTAGAATTTACTTTTTGCTGTGTCCTACAGGGTCCGTAATTGTACCTACCTTAGCTTTAAGCCAATTGTAAGACCTTTCAAAATTATGGAATACAAATAAAGATATGAATATGAATATGTATTTAAATCAAGTTGAAAACGTTACACACTATCAATTACTTAACACACTAAAAGAACCTACCCACATTTATGCAAAATTGAGTTTTCTGAGAATTGTATGAAAGCGTTCGACGTAGTAAAACGATTGCATGTGCAGTTACCACCTTCTGCTTTGCATGATTAGCTAATTAAATGGTAATAGCACACCTTGGATTTATACGATTTAAAACTTAGTTTATCCGTAGGTACGAGGTTTCTTTCCTAGACTAGAGTCAATACTTTTTCTTTAGTGTGTCTTAAAAATAGGAAATCTCAGGTATTTTGCCAAGAGTGTGAGCAGTGTGTTCTGCTGTCTGCTATAAGTAAAGGCTATTGTAGAAGAATCAAGCAATTTTCTTTATTGAAGTGCGGTCTCGTATGTTTTTTTTTCCGTATAGCATATCGCCGGTCATCCTATAAGGTTATCGGCTGCTTAACCATGCTTGCCCGTGAATACCTCAATCAAGACCGCTAGCCAGGGTTTAAAAACGTAAAAATTAAGTCTCGATAAAATTTTGAAAATTATCTCAGGAATCTAGATTTTTGTTGGGTTTTCAATTTGCAATAATACACATAGGACTTATGTTAATCTAACTTGCAAAATAAGGGTGTGAATGTACACCTTTAGAATCACCAGAATGAGACCCTTATCTCAGACTGCGTACATTCAGCCGGTCTACCAATTACTTTACCAAATTCCTAAGACTATTCTAGACAAATCTATGCCAGGTCCAAATCCATTGGTGGTCTAATTTCATGAAGTCGTATTTCTGGAATAAAGTGGTACTTAACTCATACATTTCCACAATCACGTAATCGCAGAATTGCGTGTGGTTATTGGGTCATATTTTGGTACGACCTTAATTATATTTATTGAAGTACACATGCTGTATATAGCTGGGAAAGTTATGCTGTTTATTGTTTTTGGTTGAAAAATAAGTAATATCAACGCGTGAAATTCGAATGAAATTCGGTAAGCTCTCGGTGAGCGCGAGGTCGTGAATTTGATACCAATAAGGTTGCAGATAAATGTGAATTCGCTTCTAGTTAATACTACCACAGAACCAGCTGCTGACTAACCTAATGGTTAGTCGGTAACGGGAACTATCTGGTCTCTGTGGTACCCATATGACTAGAAGTGTTTATTTATCTAATAAAGTTTACTAGGCACCCATAATCTGCTTAGCCTTTTCTAGCTATCCGAGATGTTTGGATGTTTGTTACTCAATCACGCAAAAGCGGCAGAACGGATTTGGATGAAATTTGGCACATAGATATTTTATAACCTGAATTAACATATAGGATACTTTTTATCCCGGTAGGAAGTTCCCGTGGGATAATTTCCGACCTACAAGCGGGTGAAGCCGCTGGCGAAAGCTAGTCTGAAATAAATAAACCATTGACTTGAAAAGAAGTACACCTAGCATTTGACGTTTAATAAGTCCCAAAGTAGGTAAGTGTATAACTAATGAAATATTTTGAATTTTAATTTGCTAAGGGTGTGAATGGTTCAATGGGAAGAAGTAATGACTAACATCGGTCCTAAATTGTACCCTGTTTGTAAATATTTGACCTTTTCCATCACACTACTGTAATTAGGTCAACCCTTAAAAAGCCAAAGAGATCAGTCTCAGGGGTATTGCCCTAATCAAGCCATGGCAGGGGGATTAGTGATCATCGTATGATATGATTAGTTCACGTGTGGATGCTTCTGAATATCCCAAGGGATATTCTTCTAATGGCGTAGGTAAAATCGTTATTGATAGGACATAATCTATGGTAAGGATTGTGTAGCATGTGCACTTACATCTCTTAGATATTTTTTTTTGCGTTTGGTTAGAAAACCGTGCTAGCCGGATTGGAAGACGGCTTGTTTCAAAAAGTAGTAGATCTTCCGCCGGCGACTTAGTTCGCGTGGTAGTCAACTAAACTATAAAGCATATTATTATGGCACTCGGCAATACAATAGTGTAGCTTTCTCCCAGTGAAAGAATTTTTGAAATTGGATCAGTACTTTCAGAGATTACCTCCTACATCCAAACTTTACATCTAAGTGTA
Organism: Antitype chi; assembly: GCA_947359405.1. Taxonomy (NCBI): domain Eukaryota; kingdom Metazoa; phylum Arthropoda; class Insecta; order Lepidoptera; family Noctuidae; genus Antitype; species Antitype chi. Next base: position 17,086,870 of record OX375817.1, on the reverse strand, counting down.
GATTTGTTTATACAGTTATCCCATTCATGCATACATAAACTTAAGCCTACTTTCCATGAGGGTAAGTAGAAATTACAGAACGCCACCTGCTACAACACTTACATACTCCTTTTGCCTTATTTACGTTCATACAGAGAACGGCAGAGAACCAAAGTTGTCGACATAGCTCATAGAATTAGCAAGCTGAAGTGACAATGGGCCGGGCCATATTAGTCGTAGAACAGATGACCGTTGGGGTAGACGTGTTCTTGAGTGGAGACCGCGAATCGGAAAACATAAGGTAGGACGCCCTCAGGATAGGTGGAGTGACGATCTTTGCAGGGTTACTGGTAGCAACTGGATGAGAGTTGCCGAGACTCGAGCTGAATGGCGTGAAATTGGAGAGGCCGATGTCCGGCAGTAGACTGCAACCTACGTTGATGATGATGATGACGTTCAAACATCAGGTCTTACGCACACTGCTTTCAATTACTACACACCTGACGTTTCTATAGAACATCACTTATTGGTGATGTTCTTCAGAAATGTTAGGTGCGTCCATCCGCCTTGTAAATATCAGTTATTTTATAATTTTTTGATAGTGAAGAGTATCTATATTCAAACTTAGAGATTTTCTGGAGCCGCAAAAATAACTTCCGTACACAGATGAAAGGACATCGTCTATTATAGGTTATCCTATTTCTTCCGACATTACTGGTATAATTAGTAAGTCACCACTATATTGCGCAATACCCACGGGCAAACATGGGTTGTTTATTTATACAGGCCACAATAAGGAAATTCCCCATTAACTACTCTTTATTTATACCTCTCATATACACTTAGGTAAGTACTGTTTCCCCACATGTGATAAATTTAAAATGTTTAAAAGCAAACCATTATCAATCTCAGTTCCCAAGACAGTGCACGTACTAGAAAGAGAATTACTGTTTTCGCTTTCATAGGCAGTACGATTTTGACTTTAGTCAAAGGGGTTTTCTTTACAGCCATTTTTGGCTTTGATCTGAAGACCAATTCTGCGTAATTAAAAACGTTCTTGACACAATCTCATCTCAGCGCGATCAATTTCAAGAACTTGTTAAAAATTAAGGGAAATTAGATGAATTTTTACTCAACTACGGATAACCAAAAAGAAGGGTGGGTTATGATTTTGACCGGTAAGTATGCATGTATTTGGGTATTTATGTTCATTTGTTCCCTCATATCTTATATACTACTTACTTATCATAATTTAACTAATGAGGTATCATTGGATACGTCTTTGGTTTTCTACTCGTAATAGACTAAGTGACGTCACATTCAATTGAATATGGCGCCCTCTACAGGACATTAAGTCGCAAACTAAAAAAAATGAATTCAATTTAAAAAGCCGTAATTGTATGCCACCTTCCAGAACAAAACAATACATTCTAACAGTTATAAGCTATCATAAGCTTTAGGGTAAAGTGGCATACGACCATATGTAGCTTTCAGCTGAGAATATTTTGTTATTTCATACTTTTTAGAGTGTGATTTTTCAGTAGTTGGGTTTAAGTTTTTGAACTTAATTTTTATTGACAGATTTAGACTGAGATCAGATTGTGCACGGTCTTAAAATTACAGGAAATTCTGCTCTCTGGGTGTTTCGAGTGTGCGTACCATGGCAACACTGAGTTCAAGGAATGACAGTCTGCCTTACAGACAACCTTGCCTAGTGCCCGGTTCCTATAAACAAAAACGAATAGTTTTACTTGCAAATGGTTGCATTTTTATTGACGAACGGGGCATATAAATAGATCTGGAAGCAAATTTTATTTGTGATAGCTATTTCCTTATGGGGCGGGTCTACTTTGCAAAGCTACGAGTTTTTTGCTTTAGTATTGTTAAAGATATATTAGTCTTAATTTTAACCAATAATGGTACGTAAATTATAGGAACCGACCTTATGTTTGCGCAGAGCCATATATTTCATCAAAATATCAAAAAACTCGACCATTTCAAAATACGTATCCATTTTTACCAAATCGTTTATTAAAGCAATTTAATTCTAAAGCAATTTTGAAGCCGTTTAAAGCATTAAAACAACGCGAACAATAATTTTGAATTATTATTCCTTAATTTGAAAAGTTTCGGAGCTCATTACAGGGAGATGGTTTCTGTATTAGTTTTGTATTGGTTTTATAAATTAGTTTGAGTTATGTAGTTTTGTTAATGTTTGTTGTGTTTTGTTTGTTAATTTACCAGTGTTTATTGGCCATTCATAATCGGCACAAGAGCTAAATAGGTATATTTAGACAGATATAAACAATCATCATTTGCTTAGTATAGTTTTCCTAATTATTTTGGAGATGGGTGCCAATCTAACCGGTACTTTTTATGGAGCCACTATGGAGTCTATCAAACCTTCACAACATAGTAACTGGCTATCACGATACCCTGCTAGTATCTAAGCCTGGTAGTCATACTTTCAGGACCGTATCAACTGCCAATGATTTACAAATGATATCCAGGACCATGCTTTCCGAGAAGGACTCGATATATGACGGACGGTCACCCATCCACGGACCGACTTCAGCATGCGTAGCTTAACCTTCAATCGACCCGTGCTTATTTAGCTACGACCCCTTAACAGCTTATTACAGTGGTTTTACAAAATATATGGACCTTAATAAAAAAAAATAAGTATTATTCTTTGTTTCATTTGTTTATCGTGGATAAGAAATCTGGTTGATAATTTGTTGTTTCCATTTATATTTTAGCATTAGCACTTTTATCATTAAACTTATCAATTTTGGATTCGATTTAAGAGTACCAATTCTTATAATAATAAACTACCAAGATCGTTTAAACTTTTTAAATGCTAAGCAGTGATTAGCCATCATGCGGGCCCATAATTTACCTCTTGGCTCCCAAATTTCAGAGACTATTACGTCTTATGACTAAAACGTCTCCCAGGAGACAAAATTGGGTGTACTGAGTTTAAACATAATCTGTCTCAAAGGGCATACGTAATTATTATCCCTACATCGCCCTTCGAGGGCAGCCCAATTACTTTTTCACTAACGAGCGAGCCAATCTTAAAGTTTATAATCTTATAACTATGTTATATAATGCAGTGTTTCGTGAAATTTTAATTGATGTTGGTAAGCAATTTTAAAGGTAATGTTTGCAGTAGGTTTATTAGCATGTTATTCTTAACACGATTTTAAATTTAAAAGAAAGAAATATGCTGTCTAGGCATATAAAGATTCGGAGTGATGACTATGACCAGGCCAGGCTTAGACGGCGGGATGAACTTGAAGCTTATATATAAGGTCCGTATTGGCTCAGAAGCAGTGGAAAAAAGAAAGGGAGGCGCTTACCCTGTGTTAGGGCTTCTTACAGGATTTTGAAATAGCGACGAGACGTATCTTCAACTTGTATTTCCTCTCAGAACACAAAGCTGAATAATAAAAACACTTCGCGACCGGGGCGCGCGCGTTGCTCGGTATTAGTTTTCACGCCGACCGTCGTGATGGCGCCACCATTGCCTATCGATTGGTGCGCTAGTTGCGCGTGGTGTCGCTAGATGGCATTGTAGGTAGCCAACACGCTGCAGTGAGACAATACAGCCTGATTATATTGTATTGTTATACAGGAAAGATTATACAATTTTTTTTTGGTAAAACTGTATTTATGATTATTTAGAAAACTTAACAAGTATTATGTATTTGGGCTTCGCCCAAATATAGATTAGGTACCGTTTCGCTTACGAGTCACAAGAACCCGTAGAAGTTAGCTCTGATTAGAGGATTCCCTATAAGCCGATACAATTCGATTCGATTATATTGCCATATATCTTCTATTATATTATACTGACCACGGACACCACAAACCAATTTCCTTATTCTGTGGTTAATAGCTTATCTTAGAAGGATCGATTTGTCGACTACAGAATTGGCTACGGTACAATTTGCTTGATTTATTAGGACATTCGTCTTTAACAGAATATTTATATCGACACAATTATCGGCAAGTCTATTTGTCTGACTAGATGAGTTTGAAATTTTAGTATTAAGGCGGTGATTTCTTAAAAACGCTCAAAAAGATGGTTTTTTTAAACAAGTGGTTCTCTTTAACCGTAAATAATTTTGAAAACAAAAAAAGTCTGATATTTTCAGAGACTTTTTTGCATAGAGTGACGGAACTCAAAACATAATTAAACATACTTTAATGCATCAAAAAAATCATCAAAGTCACGTCTTAATTATCTTTAAAACCAGTTTATCCCTTCAATAACAATTATAATTACAAATATACCATCAAATTCCAAATGCCAAACTGCATCCAGTGATAGATTATTTATTATAAAATAGTTAATATCTAATTTTATACGATTTTATTTACATTTTACGACAATGCTTGCTCATTTATTATTCGAATTTATTACAACAGATTTTAACCCATATCGGATTGCAATAAGAACTACTAACGCTCATAACGACAATATCTTAAAGTTACCAGGGCCTTAAGAGCCTTGGAAATGGTCATTTTCCGTCCCCTGACGGACATAAAAATTGAGTTGTCTCTCTGAGCTACAGAAAAGTCTTAACGTATTAATTGGCGTATTCAGGTCTTCAATGTTTTTATTCACCGCATGGACAATCTTACAAAGTGACCGTCCAAACAGTTTTCTACTCAAACGAGTCACTCAATTCCATACAAAAAAAATAACAACAACGTATCGTATCGATAAAATCAGACACAAAATTCCCCTCCATTTGATGAGATCCCTGAGCAATTCTTTGAACAAAATTCCCTCAGAATATAACAAAGACGTACGTAGTTTTCTTTTAATTTTTCAGACAGAGCTTACGAAGTGATCCCGGACGCTTTGAGGGCAATGCACGTGCTCGCTCCGACGAATGGGCAACTCCCCCAGGGATCCATAATCCCACCTCTATACTGGGCAAAGGAAGGAAATTTTATACCCGTAAGAATTTCCGAGTTTGGATTTTGGTTCCTAACAACGCCTTCGTGAAGTCCGGAGTCGATTGAAGAACTACGTTTTGGCGATCATTTCCCACTGAGACTAAGGTATTTGAGGAATCGATTTATCGTTTGGGCTGTAAGTTTTGCTCGTAAATCAAGCTTAGGGCTGGTGCCAAGTAATACTCATGTTTTTATTCATTACGGCTCGGGAATGTATGTAGTTGTCACACATACTATTCTAGACTATGATCAAAATGGGCTATTATTTCATATCCTCAATTTATTGATTAAGTTTTTTTTCTCGCTAATCTTACCCGTGTATGTCATGATTTGTATAGCTATTCACAACCATTCGACAAATTATCTTTTCGAAAATGCCACATTTCGATAAGCAGATTTGCCTTGCCGCCGACAGCTGTCGGAAGAATAGCAGTCGTATAGTCGATAAGCATTGTTGGTCGCTGTGATTAACTCAAGACAACGTTTGTGTTCTTTCACCAGAATTAGTCTAACTACTGACAGATCATATGAGTTACTTCATATCATTGTTTATTTTAATTGACTGTATAAACCATTTTATTTTTTATATTTTATTAATGATTTTTTTCATTTATTGTTGAATGTTAATTACGAGTACTTACCTATTATTGTATAGAATCAAGTTCTGCCAACTTAACAGACAGCTATGCTGCTGGGGAGTTTTTTGCACTACTTCTTCTTCCCAGCTAAAGCACTAGGAAGTGGTGAAGGGCGGGCGTTTTCGGAGCCTGTCTTATGTAATTTTGACGTTCAAAAAGTGCTTACTCTCAGCCTAGTTTGAATAAATGACTTTTGATTTTTAATTGCATATATTTGATTTCATCTGACAAAAATTTCGGGTTATGAGTTTGTGACCAGCGTTTAGAGGACTCCTACAATTACATTAATTGATGTTCGATTCGGTACGGAAGCGCACGAAATGTTGGTGAATATACTAGTTAACGATGGCACAGGCTTTTCTAGAAGTAATGTATTCACTCTCGATTTGAAGACAACCAGATTAAGGCTATCAAGAGATGTATCTCTTGATAGCTTCCCTGACGGAGCCTACAGATTCTTTAATTGCACGCTTAATGATATTAAGTAATTTTTAGACATTATTATGAGTTGCAGCATTAAGCCCACTTACGCAATGTTACAAGTTCTTAAGTTCAGTTCATTACCATTAGAATAATTCAGTCGTGTACTTTTCGTATTTGCAGTACCTAACGAACCATTACTTTAGGTACCTGAGTCCAGCAAGATACTCAGGTGTATCATAATACTCTTTTCTTTGAGTGCACTTTTGAAACTTATTATGGACTCGGCAAAGACTCAAGTTTAAATTTTTATTCGAGCTAAAATTTAAGTATTTTATTCGAACTAGAACTAAAACTAAGTAGGTACATGTTTTATTTTAACATAATGTTAAAATAAACTTGAAATTTAGCTATGACGCTATGGAATGTCACATTGGTTAAAATGTTGTCAGTTTTATTTCATCATCATCATCATTATTTCAGCCGAAAAACGTCCACTGCTGGACATAGAACTCCCCCGAGCTCCGCCACTTCGGCCGGTTCTGTGCTTCCCGCATCCAGCGGACTCCTGCGGCCCTCACAAGGTCATCGATCCACCTTGTAGGAGGCCTTCCAACTTTACGTATTCCAGTGCGCGGGCGCTACTTCAGAACTTTTCGGCCCCATCGGCCATCTATTCTGCGTGCAATGTGCCCTGCCCACCGCCACTTAAGTTTGGCAATTCTTCGGGCTATGTCGGTTACCTTGGTTAGTTTTATTTAGTTATGTTGAAGGTTTGGTTTCCGTACTTAGTCCTTCAATTGGACAATTGTGCGTGGGCTATGGTGGCCGTCGGGAGTTATTTCAACCAGCCCACCTCGCTGCAGAACTTGATTGTATCTCGTGGTCTGTTGAGAACATCTGTGGAAGATCTGGGTTTGGGTGGCCTGGGGATCTGGGTGACCCGAGGGTTTCGGCCTTTTAAATAAAATGGGGCCTTAGCGAATAATTAACTTGAAACTAATTATGATAGTATTTTTAATTAAAATTATTCTACGTTTTACATTTCACGTTGGTCTAGTGGTCGCGAGCACAACTGCTAAGCGTGATATTGGATTTTCCGAGAGTAGGTAATTTCTTAGTAGCAGTCTAAAGTCTAGATTAGTGTCTAGTTGGCCCTCTATTACATAGGTACACCTCTGCTTAACCCTTCGGGGAAAACAGTGTTATGTGTCAGTCCACTATTCCACGTTTATTATACTGACAACATTTTCAATTTTAATACTTTTAACCCTTCCATGGTCGTTAGGATATAATCTAAAGTTAGTATTAGAATGATATTGGAAATTCGTACGACACATGAAATCAATATACCTAATATTGGAACATTTTAGTGATTGCCATGGTCTAGATTATTTGACGTACGGTAGGTAATATTTCAATTTGATACTTTGTTGTTTATTTAGTTCGTAAATAGCATAATCGGCCTTTAATGTTCCCTCTACTGACGAACTAGTCTTACCAATGGTTAACGTTATAACTAGTAACTGGGATGTGAAGGTCAGATAGGTAATCGCTACATATAAAATTCTGGTATTCAGCTGCATTTGGTTCTTCTGGTAGGCAACATCGTTGGGAATTAAAATGCTAGGCTCTGCTGGGACACAGGCATTCTCTCTGTGAGACGGAGTGGACTGTAATGTACCTACACTGCGGACCCAGTTCGGGTTAATAGACATCACCATGTCTTCGAATTTTTGGTTCTAGGACATGCCGGTTTGCTCGCGATGTTTTCCCTCACCGTTTTGAGAGCAGTGGTGATGAAATTACACAAAATAAAGCAACTGTCTAGGTTTAACCCCACGACCTACAACTCATAAGTTGGTGCCATTACCACTGCGCCATCACTGCTCTTTAGTGTTGTAGCTATGGTTTAGATAGTATTGCTGGTAATGTATTTCTATTCTTATTTTAAGAAACCCAACCATTATGTTTTATATTTATCTGCAGGCTTAGCACGAGCACCGATTTGTCAACGGAAGAATAGACATGACTATTAACTAAATGATGTACAATAGGAGAAGATAGCCATGTTTTTCTATTAGTTATCACAATTATGCGTTCTAAACGAATCATTATTTTGTAAATAATCGTATATACTTTGTGGCAGTCGAGTATAAAGCTTGTTTTTAGTGTGATTTTGACAGTTTGGCAAGAAATATTCTTCTGAAATAGTCAAAATTTTTATGGACCTAGACAAAGATCGTTGGAAACGAAAGTCAAAATGACAGATTGTAGAAGGATATCTACGGTGCGATGTCAAAAATGGAGAAACGAAATTTCCCTTTGTATTGAAATAGCACTGTCTATTCGTTCTGTCTTTGTAAAAATAGAAAGCGTCATGCTAAGCCTGCAGTTGGCTGCACCATAGTGTAATATTTTTTACTTTAAGTAATTAATGTTTCAGAAAACTTGATCTTGTATGTAAGAATACAAAGCGGCGATCTGTAGTTACAGCCTACCCCCTGAGAAAAAGGCGTGAGTTTATACATGCATGTCTAACTTAATCTATCTTAATTCAATCTACATCAAAAGCTTAACGGTGTAAGCGTAATAATAATATCAATCTGAGAATATTGGCGTGTCAATAATCTAATTATAAACTGTGTACATTGACACATATACATATGTAAGGTATAAGAAGAGTCTGTGAGTGGGGTACGAAGAGAATCAATAAAAGTTAAAATTGGCTATACCGTCCCGACCTGTTACGTCAACAACTTTAGCATAATCCTTGTTATTTTGTGGTTAGACTTGACCTATATAGACGGATTACTGCGAAAGATTGCAACATTGTCCCGAACAAAATTCCGACTTTTATAATATCAAGAGATTTAAAGGATTTTTGAGTAAATAAATTTTTGTTAAGGGGGATTTGTGCGTGAAATATTGGCTGCCATTCTGAGCTGGCTATGATTTAAAATTACCCTCCAAATGGGGCGAGAGGAACTGTATTATTGTACGTTTTTTTTTTCTTTGATCATGTATTTTAAATGTCTCTATCATTGTTGACTGAAATCTTAATATTATTCCAAATTAAATACATTATCCAATACCTATGTGTCAAAGGAAATATAAATCTACCTATTCATGACGAATGGATACAGTACGTACTGAATTACGAAAATAAATGCCGATGTAGCCGCAGTGATCTGTTGGCACGCCACGATAGCGGCGGTAAGTCCCCTCTTTGAGGAGTGGCTTGAGAGGCGGCACGGCGTCCTCACCTTCCGCCTGACGCAGGTCCTCATCGGACACGGTTGTTTCGGGAGGTTCCTATTTCGGATAAAGCGGGAGGAAACGCCCGGGTGTTTCCACTGCGAAGATCGCCTTGAGGACACGGTGAAGCGTACGGTGGAGGTCTGCCCGGCTTGGGCGGAGCACCGCCGTGTCCTCGTCGAGGTGATCGGCGGTGGCGATCTCTCGCGTCCTGCTCTGGTCCAGGTCATGGTACGGAGCGAGAGTGCATGGTTAGCAGTCACCTCCTTCTGTGAAGCAATGCTCGCGAAGAGGGAGGCGGCGCACCTGAGGGAGAGGCAGTATATGCGCCCTCACGGCCGTAGTCGCCGCGGGAGACGCCCTGGGCGTCGGGAAACCTCGGCTGATTCGCGGCCACCGTAGGCGCAGGATTGCGGCGACGAGTAATGGGTAGCTCACTGTCCGGTAAGGACCAAGCCCGGGTCGAAGGCGCGTTGTGTTCCACGCGCGCCTTAAAGAGATGTCAGCACCAACTGGTGGGGTCCGCAAGGACCGATGCCCGCCAGGGGTGCGAGTTGTTCGAAAGAGATACCGTGGCCCCTAGTACACAGGCAACTGAGGCAACACGGGTGGGTTTTAGTCAGTATAAGTCTGACTCGCCCTCCCGTTCCACCCAGAGCGGGAGAAGTTATTTAATGATTTCCCACCCAAAAAAAAAAACCGCAGTTTTCTGTAGCTAATAAATAAGTCGGGGTCTTTATTAAAACAAATCTAAAATTTCATGTCTAGACCAATAATTGATATACAAAAATCCAAGATGCACAGTCTCGCACAAAAGTAACACTGAAAACTGTACCCAATTACACGGCAGTGGTTACAATAATGATAAAACACAGTTTTTTGCAAATTTAACCTTAAACGCATGATTTAAAGTGGTTGTGACAAAGCAATGTCCAAAAAGACTGACTGAAGGCTGATTGACGATACTACGAGTATTTGACATTGCGCCCTATACGAGTATAAGCGGATGTTTTTGAGACGCTGATTATGTATATTATGTATATTATCATCTATGCCTACAGGATCAAATTAAATTTTCCGGCAATATTTTACCTACGTGTTGGTTATCGATATCGACTAATTTAATTTTAACCTGTAAACCTTCACAATACCTATGTGTAATGTGTACGTTAAGCAATGCCTTCAAACTCCGAAGTTACTCATGTTATCATTGAACTGATATCGAGTACCCGACTGTCGACGAACTAAAGGTCGATCTATAAGAAGACACAAACCAAAGTCACGAGACATATTTTGGAGACACACAAAACCTTTCGAATGTATTGATTAATTGCTGAAGTGTCAACGAACTCTCGTCTTTACACACTTTTTGTAAACCTTAATGCTTATACTAAGTAAGAAAACATGTTGGTTGTATTTATGTCTAAAAACAATAGAGGTATACTCTATTTGAAATAAGTTTAGACATTTAACTAAACCCTTTTTACAGTCCGATCAACCGATTTTGACTTCTATTGCGTTAGTGTCAGAACAAATGGCAGCTGCAGTAAACAGTTGGTATTGTAACTACTATTTTGCTTTTAATGCCATCCTTATGCTTACGGTATAGAAGTCAGAATCGGTTGAACTGACTGTAAAAAAGGTTTGTTTAAATGTCTAATCTTATTTCAAATGGAGTATAGAAAATCATTACTTTCTGAAAGCTAACCCTTGAAATAATAATACTCATTAACTTTGTATAGCTACAGATATTAATGGAAAATTGCCTTGTTTAGACCAAATTAGAGTGAATATACCATGAAAACTGTGCCGCAATTTTTTTCTTTCTAACATAGTAATCGACTTTATAAAACTCACTAACTTCTGCCCATGACGTGTCCGCGTGAAATGTCTTGTTACCCCGACCCATCCCGATGCATCGCATCACTCGTCCATGCATACAGATATTGATAGAAAATTGCCTAGTTTAGACCAAATTAGAGTGAATATACCATAAAAACTGTGCCGTATTTTTTTTTCTTTCTAACATAGTTATCGACTTTATAAAACTCACTAGCTTTTGCCCATGACTTGTCCGCGTGAAATGTCTTGTTCCCCCGACCCATCCCGACGCATCACGTCGTCCATGTTATTACTTCGTTTTCGAACAATTTTCTTCTCGGATAAATGTTTTCCAAATGTTAACCAACGATCTAGTGCATGGTGAAGAAAATGTTTACTTTTGTTTGTATTTAATGAAATAATCACGAAAAACCGCCATAAATGCGCCATTGCCAACCCGCGTTAGGAGAACGCTCATAAGGGTCCTATCGTGATATGAGTAGCCTGTAGCCTTCCCCAAGAATTTTTCAATCAAATGCAAAAATAAATTTTCAAATCCGACTGGCAGTACCAATGATTAGCATGTTCAAATTAAACAAACTCTTCAGCTTTATTTTTACTACTAGTATACATTTGCAAGCTAGTGTTAAAATCTGCATTATAACGAAAAATACTGGCTGCATCTACGTTTAAAGAGTAAGGGTTGTAAAGGACTATTTTCTCTCTCCTAAGTTCATTTCTAAATCCTGTCAACGCAAAAGTTTTTATAGCACGTTCATTAGTAGTGCCCGGCTAATATCATCCAGCTTGTGGCGAGTTCTAGGATTTCAACACACCAGACCATGTTTATGAAATGAAATGTTTATTAATGTAAGTGGATCTTATAAGGCACATTTACACGTCAATATTTTGTTGGTCAATATTTTAAAAACTAGATGGCGCCGACATCTAGCTGACTGTTCCCTGAGAAGCAATGCCTAACAAACTCAGAGGTCATGGTCTCTTTTAAAGTCCAAACATTATATTTTTAGAATTTTATGTATGTCCAACAATGCAGGGCTATGTCTGGTAGGGCCTTTTGAAGAAAGAGCCATTGTAGCTTTGAGCTGACCTATCCCAACCGACGGCATCCAGATCTTCAGGACATTTGCGTTTAAACACACGGTAAATGTCCTGCAGATCTTTTAGCGTCTTGTTGTCTTGGCTGTGTAACCAAACCCAGTACTGCTATGTAGTTATACATATTATTGTATGTTTTCCTTCATCAGGATTCCAACAAAGCAAACTACCGCACATTCGTCCAATTACCAACTGTAATAGAGTCGGTACTGCACAACACGGTAACTACGTCCCAAAATGAATATTTAAGAAGTTAAATATAACATTCCGTTTGGTATCCCACCACACAACTAAAGCGTCTAGCTACTTAATTGTTCTAAAACAATTACACTCTTTGTTTTGCTATACTTAACATACGAAAACAGTTTACTCAGAGCGAGGGTAACGTTACAAAATGGACGCTCTAGGTCTGAATACGTAATTAGTTAAACAATTTTATACAGAGCCTGAAAAACTAATTTGTGTTACGGTTGTTATGTTTTCGACTATGGTTCTCGCTTATTCCGTATGTAAAAGATATGGTCGTTGTTCAAACTTTGGACTAGCTTTCGGGGAATTTTCTCGCGTTTATTAAGTTCTATATTCATTTTAGCGTTGTACAGAAGATGCTAGGCAAGATTTTCACGAGTATACATTTCTTAACAGTTGTTTCCTAAGTTTGTGAAGGAATTTACTGTTTGATATTTTATATTTAACAATAGTAAATGATGAAACAAACTCACTCTTTATGAAGTACTTGCCTATATACTTTCTTGTATGTGTTAGGAGTTTTAACACCAATCTTCAAAAACATGGGTTGGTCTTTTTTTCTAGTTATCTATACTATTAGTTATTTAGAATAGAGATAAAAATTGTGAGTTTGCATGTAGGGGGTAATCTTCGGATCTATTGACCCTATTCCGACAATTATTTCACTAACGGAAAGCTACATAATCTGAGTATGCTGGAGTTTCCACTGGGGTCACCAGCCTCCTCTCTGTGAAAGGGGTGTATATAATCCACCTCGCGACCCCATTGCGGGTTGTTGGATGTTACATATCTTCGAATTTTTGGTTCTAGGAAATGCCGGTGTCCTCACGATGTTTTTCTTTACCATTATGAGAGCAGTGGAGCTGAAATAGAATACGCAAAGTAAAATGCCTGCCTTAGTTCGAGCTCACGACTTACAGCACGTAAGCTGGGGCCAATACCACTAGGGTACCCACACAAATAATCTTTATTAAAATAAAATCCTACCTATAAATATAATATTGTAAATGTGAAAGTTTGTGAAAATGTTTGGATGTTTGTTACTCAATCACGTAAAAACGGGTGAACGGATTTGGATGAAATTTGGCAAACAGATAGTTTGTAGCCTGGATTAAAGTATGGGATACTTCTAATCTCGGTAATACGTTCCCGTAGGATAATTTTCGACCTCTTTGCGGGCGAAGCCGCGGGCAGCAGCTAGTAACATATATAGCCTTTCATTATGATAATTTTACTTATTTTGTCATACATGACTTGATATATATATGAGCAAAGTTTTTCATAAACGAAACGAAAAATATTTTACACAGGTATTTTCATTTTAACCTGCCCTTCTAAACTTTGCATCTTACACAGCCCCTAATGGTCGATGTATTAAATAAATATGAACGTATACCTCATAAATATTACCCAGGTATACTTGGACACGGGTTGACCCACGTACTTCCATAACGTGCTGGTTTTATTAAAGGCAATCGTGCATAATTAGTGACAGCTGGTTAGACCGCTACCTGGCTGTAATAACTTGTCTTTATGTTAGTTGATTACATCTAGATGGTATCGGAGTAAACAGTTATATAATAAGGGCAAAAAATTAGAAAGTTTCAAGTTGTATTTTTTGTACTAGCCTTTGCTGGCCAAAGAAGAAGCAAAAAAGGAAAACCGTGCTTAACCACCTTTATTGTTAACAATCTATCGTAAAATATTCCTGAACCGATATAATAACTTGATCCTAATTTAAGAGTCATCATCATCATCATTTCAGCCGAAAGACGTCCACTGCTGGACATAGGCCTCCCCCAATCGTCATTTCTGGGGGGGTTTTGCCATAATTACCACGCTTGGTAGGCGGGTTGGCGATCGCAGTTTGGTGGTAAAATGCATAGAGAACGCTGCTGCCCATTCTCTAGTAAGTCCCGTAGTCGCCTTCTACGACACCCACGGGAAGCAATGGGATGGTGCTATTCTTTTTACGTCCGGTACCACACGGTACGTATTTAAGAGTAGGTAAGTGTAAGATACCTACACAATCTTTTCCTCGATAGTCTGTTTTAATAAAAAACTCTATGAACATTTTTTCCTCACTTGACTTACGACTACATCTTATAATATCGAATATTTTTCTAAATATAGAAATGAGACAATTTTGCAAGTCTAGACAGTTTAATATGTTGAGAGGTTCTAATGCGTTTTAAATTAAAAAATAAATACATTAAGAACTAAAAGTTTATTTTAAAAACATTTCATTCTTGGAACTAACACTCACGCTAGTCTGTTTTAATGTTATTTTTTCTTTTATTGACGTAATTGAGTGATAAGTGCAGCAAGTTAGTACTGAGATAAGTTTGAGTAATGGATTAAATTTACTTCGTAGAATGAATAACTACATTCTCATTCGTTGATCTTTGTCAGTTGTTAGGGGTATTCAGAAGCCCTAAAATCTGACACCCAATCTTACTAAGGGGCCTAGTGTTATAAGTAACTGGGTGATGATGATGATGATGGGACTCCCTTTTCCGCACGTAGACTCCCATTCGGTCCGTTGTGCGTGGGGATTCTGGCTAACAAAGCCAGCCTAGCTCCGCCCAAAAGCACAGAAGCTTCCTGGGAGCTTCGCAGGCTTCGCGGAGCGACCTCACTGTTCCGAGGATTTCTTCACGTTGAGAAGCCACGGCCTCGCATTCCAGGATGACGTGGGTGGAAAAGTAACTGGGGTGTGGAGTTCAGATAGGCAGTCGCTCCATGTAAAATACTGGTATTCAGCTGCATGTGGTTAGACTGGGAGCCGACCCCGATATAGTTAGGAAAATGCTAGGGAGGATTGACGGGAGGATTTGTTTCTCATTAGAAATGAGAAACAAAATCTACTTGTATTTGTGGTTAAAGAATCTTTATTTACTCAAAAGAAATTCACTACAAATTTCACTTAATGAGAAATATTTTAACTATAATATAATAATGATGACATTCGTGAGCAAAGCTAGTATGACACGCACAAAACAAGTACCTAATAAATAAAGACAACAATTCCAATAACGTACATAACAAGACATTGAAGGTAGCAGCAAAAGATTCATGCGAACCAAAAAATCTAAATTTGCGGGTAAGTTACAAACACAAACCAGGGCCGGACTTAAACTTTGTCAATAATAAAAGATTTTAACCGAGTTTTAAATATTTGTAAACTTTTAGCGGTTTTTATTTCTCGTGGTAGTTTGTTGAACATCTGTACCCCTTCGTATGTAATTTACCTTTTTGCACCCCTTAATCGACTTCGAAAACCAATTACACAATCCAAAGCAAGAAATTTTACGACCGTTTCTGCATTGCTCACGTATGCAAAATGTAAAAACTTCATATTCATGCAAAACACGATAAAAATGTTTATGGTGCTGTTTCCAAACATTCTTTATTTATAAGTTAATATGTCAACTGCATCCACCCCAACCCTCTGAACGCTATCTGGTCAAATAATGTAATATTTTATTCACAACTTTATTTCTGTTCTGTCGTCGTTTCGCGAAGTTCGCGCTTCGAGAAAACATACAAATGGCGGTGGGAATTTCCAGATACTTTTGTTACTTTACGGCTACAGCAAAGAAGGAATATTATTCAATATTTTCTTTTGAATTTACTTATAATTTGTTGGTTTTCGTACCAACTTTGACATTGTTTCTAGTGATAAGTGTGGCTTTGAGGTGCCATTTTTAGCTCCAAATGTCATTTTGTATTATTTAATACCATGGTGGCCTAGTGGTGAGACCAGTGTTGGTCTAGTGGTGTGACCAGTGGTGTCCCAGTGGTATCAGCCTTGACTTAACTACGAGTTGTAAGTCAGGCGTGCTATCCCAGGCAGGCGCTTCACTTTGTATTAATTATTTCATCACCACTGCTCTCAAAACAGTGAAGGAAAATATCGTGGCGAAATTGGCATGTCTTAGAACCAAAAAAACGAAGAAATATGAACTATACCAATCCGCATCAAGCCCGCGTGCTGGATTATGCAGACGTGGGCGACTAGGCATGTGTTCCACCAGCAGAAACATTACCGGCTGATAATCATAATTGATGCAATCAACCTTGACATTGTTGCTAGTGATAAGTGTGGCTTTGAGGGGGCATTTATAGCCGTAAACGCCATCTTCAATTATTTAATACTAGTTCCGCCCGCGGCTTCACCCGCGTGGATGTCGGAAATTATCCCGCGGGAACGTACTACCGGGATAAAAAGTATCCTATGTGTTAATCTAGGTAATAATCTATCTGTATGCCAAATTTCATTCAAATCCATTCTGCCGTTTTTACGTGAAAGAGTAACAAACATCCACCCATCCATCCATCCATAGTTACAAACATTCGCGTTTATAATATTAGTAGGATCATAGAAATGGAAATGGGTTTATGATTTAAATCTTTCATAAGTGTACGTATTTCTTATTTTTGTTAGTAATACTTGCGCAATGATTCGTTAAGTTTAGTGCCGCAACACAAATAATCAAATTTTGTGACTCAGTTTTTAATTGAAACCTACGTTTTTACCCACTTAAATTAAAGTCACGCGAACAAACTCAAAAACATTAATTTCAAGCACCCAATAAAGAAGGTAATATTATAATTGTGTCATCAGTCTAGATTTCAACAGTTCGTGTTGTTTTTCTTGAATTTTAAAAGCTAACCGAATATTTCGAGCAAGAGAAGTTTTACAAGAAAGTTTGACAAATTACTTTAGACTTTCAACCCTAGTTTTTCACGCCAGCTGACAAAAATATCGGGAAAGATAACAGTTTTTATTATTACTTTAAAACGTGTCATAAAATTATTCTTTAGACAAATAGATCTTTGTAAGACGCTTTAATTTTAGTTACATATTAACCTCATGTGCTCTAAAAGCGTTACCTAACTTTAGCAATTATGACTATTACCTGACTCTCAAGTCTATTATCTTAGACTTAATTTCAAGTTGAGAACTCTAAATGTCTGTACGTGCTCGCGACTACTAATTGCACTAAAATGTCTATGAATTTTGGGAATTTTGTACCACAGTGGCGTACAATGGGTTAATAATACTTCGTAACAAAATTATAAGAAAAGATTTTAATATAAATATTTATGTACATTCCACTTTTATTATTGTCCGAAGGTTACTCGTGTTGAATAACTAATAAATCTTTATGGTTGCATCTTGCAAGCGATTTTGAATCTTACCTCTTACGATTTAAGATCTTTTATTTTTTAAATTAAGACGTTTTCTGCAATATAAGCTCTGCTTGCAGTTACAAACTCTTTTCCCGTTTCCGCACGTGACTCAATTATGAATAACTACGTTTTTGTAGAGGATTACGTTTTTTGAGAACGTAATTAAATTTATTTAATTAAGGCATAAGGCACGAATAAATGATGTAGTGCTTAAGCTGATTCAAATTAAAACCGCAATTACTTACATTTTACTATTCCATTTTTATTTCTCTGTTTTTATTTTTAAACACTTTCGGCCTTATTCATAAAAAGTTATCAAACATTACTTGCTAAAGTCTGGTTTTTTATAGTGAAACCTCACTTTAGCAACTGTTTAGATGTTCGAAAACTTTTATGAATGAGGCCGTTAATACAGACTCTAAAAGTTACTATACAACCTCTTAATTCAAAATTGTTAAATCACTTCTTTTTTAATCTATATAGATAAAAATAAAAGTCCTGACTGACTGACTGACTGACTGACTCATCAACGCCCAGCCCAAACCCTTGGATCTAGAAAGCTGAAATTTTGCACAGAGGTTCCTTTTATAATGTAGAAAAGGAACAAGCAAGGATTTTTCGAAATGCAACCCCTAAGGGAGTTAAATAGGGGATAAAGGTACCGCGCGGTCGAAGCCGCTGGCAACAGCAAGTTATTATTAAATGTGTCTAACTGCTAGAGGGTGGAGACCTCGTGTCCTGAAACACAGACTCTTAAAGCCTAGCTTAGGCACCAGTCTCCCACAGTAATCTAAACCATACCATGTACCGTAATTGTAACAATAACTGCAATGTTAATTGTGGTGAGAAATAAATACTTAAAACTTATTTAAAATTAGAAAGCAGTGGTGGTCAGTAGTAACGGCTCCGACTTACAATTTATAGGTCGCAGGTTTGAACCTAGGTAGGCGTTTTACTTTGTGTAAATAATTTCATCACTACTGCTCTCAAAACGGTGAAGGAAAACATCGTGAGGGGAGGTCGAAGACATGTGATATCTACCAACACGCACTGGGCCTGCGTGGTGGATTACGGTCCACTCACTCTCGAAGAGAGGTGGCCTGTGTCGATTGATTATGCTATACTATTTAAAGTTTATAAACACCCATAGTTCCATGAAACTGCGGAGAGTGAAAATATTCAAAAGTGACTAGTCACGTCCATTGTGTGAACGACTTCTTAAACCTCGCTAACCAAGGGCAACCAATCTCGATATATTTACTAAAGGAATACCTACGCCTTTTACGATATATAATATTACGCTTTCGTCATAAAAAAATATGTCAGCTGCTAACCGCAAGTTATAAAAGCCGATGTAAGATGGCTTAGGCACGAATATCTTTCGCTAATAATAAAAAGTAAATCATTCATCATTTTTTTTAGATTCAGTGAAGGGTAAATTAATGACGATGGAACGTGATGGGTTGGATACTGTGTGTATTTGTACACTGTTGATGACCTTTAAACCATTGTGGTTCTGTTATATAATTTGAATCATTATAAGGCCCTGTAGTTCTTCTCGCCACTTGACATTCATGACTAAAACATAGTCAAATCTCAGAGTGGAAAACATAGAAAAAAGTGTATTTTGGCGTTGTCTATTAGTGTTACAGATTATAGAGTACACCCATAAGAAAAAGAGTACAATACTCTATTTTTTACCTATGTCCTAGCAGTGGAAACATCTTTGATTATGAATTACTGATATCCGTGAAGGAAATACATCGTCAGGAACCTGCACCCTAATTGCGTAAATCACGATTAATCATAATCTGTTTCGTTTTGAAACAGATGGCTAAACCATTGCGTCATATGTTCGAAAAATGTGTCTGCTCAATAACGTAAATAATGCAATGAATATTGTTGAACTGTGAAAATTAAACCGATTATGATTAATCGCGTGTTACGCAATTAGGGTGCTGAACTTGTAGTTAATACTAACTTCTGCCGACCACATTCCCGTGAAATTTCTTGCTCCCCCGAACCGCCCCGTCGCATCACATCCGACACCCTTACTATTATTCCGTTTTCGCTCTGCGTTCGTTCGGACTTTTATTATTTTTGCTCAGCCTCTAAGGGTCTTAGCGTGATGTTACGTAGCCTTCCTCAAAAATTGGGCTATCATATGCAAAAAGATCTCGAGAACTGATTGGTAGAACGCGCTAATCTCTATCAAATAAAATCTTTAGCTTTATTCTATAGATAAGTCTAGGCCGTAGGCTGCCTAGATCTGGGTATTACATATGTCGCTAACGATACAAAACAAGATTGGGCTGGTCCAATTACAAGGCTTTTGAAGAAAATGTGATGTAAGTAAGTACTCATATTATTTTCTTTTTCTTAAGCTTGTGAGAACATTATTTTACTTTTATGTTCTTCATTTACCTTGACAGCATGCCAGCTAAATTTGAGAGCTAGGTTCAACGACCTTTCAAAGAGAAAAATAAGGTTATACCTACACAAGGCCTCATATTTCTGTTCGTGTAGGTATTTACATGCTTAAATATTTAAGTAGTATTTACGCCAATGTGCCGAATGTCGCCAGAAAATACGAATAAACATTTATAATTTAGGCACATAAAATTCAAAAATATGTTACTGTACTTTCTTTTGTTTTTGTGTATAAAATTCTTCTTTCTGCCGATGTAAGCACTCAAGATGATATGCACTTAAAGTGTAGGAGCAGTGGTGGCCCAGTGGTAACAGCCGCGACTTACGAGTTGTGGGTCGTGAGTTCGAACCCAAGCAGGCACTTTACTTTGTGAAAATTATTTCATCATCTCTCAAAACGGCGAAGGAAAACATCGTGAGGAAAACTGCGGCTGTGTGCGGCTTTCACAACGCAGTTATTAGATAAAACGATACCTCTTAGTAAGGCTGGTTGTTGTTAGACATTCTGGTTCCCGTAACGACTGTCAAAGATCTATGAATGTCAGCCGGGACCGACGGCTTAGTGTTGAGCAGCGTAGCGTGCTATTAAGTTTAGTAAACACATGAATAATTAAACGAAGTTGGTTAATGGTTCGGAACACGTAAGTGGTGGAAAACTAATATTATGAAGATGATGACGTAGTGATGGCTCAGCTAAACCAGTGATTCCCAAAGCGGTCCAGACGGACCACCAGGGGTCCACAGGAGGCTCGGGGCCTATGTTTACTTGAAAAAAAAATGGGATTTCACAAGTTGTAAGTGGGGTTTCGCGAAAATTGATCTGGTTTCGATAGTTACAAAATTGTTGGCGCCGATTTACCTATCAATATAGGCAGATGGCGGTTTTGACAGGCTATATTTCGGTGAAAATGTTCATATTGAGACTTTAAAAAAGCATTTTGGGCGACATTTCTACCATATTACCAAACCTCGTCAAAACGCCAAGAAATCTGAAAGTTTGAATGTAAAACTTCAAAATGCTTTTTTAAAGTCACAGTTCTTTTAAAGCAGGGGGCAGCACCGAAACCAGGAAAATTTTGAAAGTGTTTTACTAGAAATAAAGTTTGGAAACCTCTGAGCTAAACTAAGAATGCTCTATAATACGTACACATTTTTAAACATTATACTACATTTTTGGTTGGGTCACATAATATTAACATAATGGATGTACAAGAACATTTATAGCATCTTTTTATTTAATTTATTCCGTAATAATAGATACATGGGTCGGTCAAAGGTTATGCTACGCTTACCACGGTCGGTCTATAGATGGGTGACCATCCATTGCAAATCGAGACCCCTCCATGCTTCGGAAAGCAGTCTAAGCTATTGGTCTCGGCGGTCATTCGTTGAACTCGTTGCAGTTGAAGGCCAAAAGTCTAACAACCAGTCTCACCCATGGGAATCGGGGTATCGTGATACCCAGTACTAGGTTGTGGAGCCTAGTTAAGGGCTCGCTCTGTATATAAAATATATGTCTGATGTAAAATACTGGTTATCAGCTTCATCCGGTAAGAGTGGAAGCTGACCCCAACATGGTTGGGTCACAGAATAGGCAGATTTTTAATAGGTATTAAAGCAATGTTGGAACTATACCTACTCTATGTAAGTAAATAAATATAAATGGCAAAATATAGTAATACCAAATTGTGTGTTCTGTATGGAGCCGGACGTAAAAGAATAGCACCATCCCATTTCTTCCCGTGGGTGTCGTAGAAGGCGACTAAGGGACTTACTAGAGAATGGGCAGCAGCGTTCTCTATGCATTTTGCCACCATACTGCGATCGCCAATCCCCCTGCCAACCATGGCGATTATGGCAAAACCCCCTTTTTGGGGAACTTTTTCTTCCTGAACGAGTTTTCTTAGGTGAAACCTATTTTACCGAAATCTATTTAGAAACTATTTATTTTGAACACAAAGACTTCCCAACTATCCTCATTTATAAAACACCAGGTATAAAAATAATTAAAAACATTTTTACATTACAAAAATATTGTATCTATGTATCTACTACACGCACATAAAATGTTGAATTCACATCAAAATTGGGACTTCAACATTTAAGTGTAGCTTCAAAAGAATTAGACGCTCTGGTAACCACAAAAGACTCAAGATAAAAAGCACATATTTCGCTAGAACATGACATTGGTTTTGTTGTAAATTTTGAAAAACTCAAGTTTGCATTTTCACTATGCATTATTTGTAAAATAATGTATTTTTAGCTAAATAATTATATAATTTCCAACCTTAAGAAATTGAAAACCATCCCAGTTTAATGCAATTTTTCAAAAAAAAATATCACCATCATAACTTTAGTTGAATAACCAAGAATGTACCTCCAGTCGTAAAAAAACATTCAACCGTAGCTTCAAAAGAATTAGACGCTCTGCTTACCACGATGGATAAAAGATACAAAGTACATGTTTGGCTAGAACATGACATTGCTTTTGTTCGGCATGACAACGGTCTGACATCTGCGGGCGGATCCGGATATAAAGAACCATGTGGGTTTAATACTCTTAAACCGAGTTTTGATCTTTAGTTTACATTCAAAGCCTTCTGACGAATACCTTCAGGGGATAAAGATTCGTTTTGATTTCTGTAATGTTTCCAGAATCTACAGTTTTGTGTTACTTTAGTTAGGTTTATTTCGGTTTACAAAAGATTTTTTTCAA
Organism: Antitype chi; assembly: GCA_947359405.1. NCBI lineage: Eukaryota > Metazoa > Arthropoda > Insecta > Lepidoptera > Noctuidae > Antitype > Antitype chi. The sequence goes on along the minus strand of OX375817.1, from coordinate 17,064,073 downwards.
ATAAATCAGGTGGTGGATTAGGGTCCATCAAATATGCAAAACATATTGTTGTTCGCGAAATAACAAAAAAAATAAACCGCCGAAAAAATTTAAAAGCAAAAAATAATAAACCTTTTTGTTTAACCTTTTATCTAAGTTCGGAAGTCGGTGACTTTGGACATGTATTTTAATTTTATGTCACCGACTTCCGAATTTAGTTATTAAGGTTAAACAAAAAGGTTTATAATTTTTTGCTTTTCAGTTTTTTCGGCGGTTTAATATTTTTGTTAAAAAGTTTTTATTTTATAATTTTTAGTGGCTCTATTCTACTAATTACTACATGCTTAATTTTTTTGATTACTTTTTGTAAAACACAACTCAGCATTAAAATCTGTGAGTGAACAATCAATAATCCCCTATTTTCCTACCCTTAGAGCTGGGTGATCAAAATCGGACTAGTCTGTAAAAAGTTATGCGTAGTCATAAATAAAAAAAAAAATTATATACGCGTCGACTTGATAACCTCCTCCGTTTTTTCATTGGTTAAAAAAGGGGTAGGAACAGATATTTAGAGTCGAATAAACTTTAACCCACAGAACATATATACCCTGATGCTTTAACCATAGTTAAGGTGCAAGTTTCAATCACAGTCCGAAAGAATTAAAAAAAATGCTAACCCGTATATGATTGAAACATTCGTCTACTCGACAACATAGTAACGCAATGAATGCTGTTGATCTTTCAAAACAAAAGGCATTGCCATAATAAGTAAGTCAGTGAACCCACTGTATTGCTACAATTTGAACGGTAAATTTCAAACTTGTGCCTACTCGAACAAAAAAATACTTGGCCAAACGTTTCACGTAACATTTCAAAACAAAAACTATTCAAATCAATTCAATCGATCAGTAAACAATGCGCCTAGAAAATCGGCTCTGAAATTTTCAACAAAATTTTGCAAAACTACTAGTTACTCACCATATTCCGGACATATGATGCAAAAAGCCACCGCCAGGAAAAAGCCGATCACTTCGCCACAGAATCCTTTGAAGGCCATTTTTCTCCTTTTTGTTTAACCAACACTGGCTTTTACCGACATCTTCACTCTTTCTATTTTTCACAATTTCTCACTAAAAACCCTTCGGCACACTCATCGTTCTTTGTATAACATCCGACTTTTTAATCGACATCGTTCTTCCTACGGAGAATTTTATCTTCTGATGTTTTATTTCGACTGGATAGCGTTGCGGTTACATCTGTAAAAGAAAGAGGTTTTTGTTAATATAATATTCAGTTTTAAAATCATGTAAATTTATCAGTGTCAATTTTGATCGGAACAGGTTAACTCGTTAAATAATTTTTTTACCCAAAAATTTGTCTACTAATTCGTTTAATGAACCCTGTTTTGGTGGTGATACTGCAGTTTACTGAGGGGTTCGTGGCTAGGTCATAATAGCCACACGGGTCGTTCAATTAGGTAAAGCTACGCTTGCCGCAGTTTGTACGTGAATGGGTGACAGTCTTTACATATGGAGATACCCTCCGTGCCTAGGAAAGCACGTTAAGCCGTTGGCCCCGGCTGTCATTCGTGGAACTTTGACAGTCTTTACGGGACGTCCAAAACCCGAAAGTCTGACATCCAGCCTTACCAAGGTGTATCGTATTTCATCCAGTTAGACTGGACCCCAATATCCATATATGTATTATCCTAGGCGGATGATGATACTCCATTTAATTTCATAGCTTAAAATAAAATGAATCGTTTTAATCGATATACTTTGGCAGCTAAAATGCCTGTTTCCTAAACATAATGATTATGAAACTACGGGCACTTACATAAAATTTCTTGGAAGCTAATTACATTACAGTACAGAAACCCATTTCCGAGGGAATGTGTAAGACTTCATAAGCAAGGGTTCGCCAAGTTATTCTAAGACGTGATTCTAATAACAGTTTCTACCCAGCACCCAACGTGCCCAAGTTATTCTAAGGTTTACTTCAAATTATCATGTTTTATTTTCCAAGTTAAATAACCGCATCGTTATTTTTTTTTCTCCTGTAATTTATAATCCTTTTAAATTTATTTCGGAGATATTGATGCCGAAAAAAAATGTATCTGCACAATTTAAGGCCTTAATTAAATTATGTATCTATACATATATCCCGAAATGTATCCCGATTTTTTTACTGCACAATACTTACGATTTTTTTTAATGAATGTATAACAAACACTCTGAAAAATAATATAGTTTGATTTTTCTTGTTGAAAACTTGTGTAGACACTAAAAAACAAACCATAAACAAGGTTGCGCATCGTAAAAATTATTTATGTTTCAGTTTTCATGCCACAGTACAGGGTCAATAGAAAAAAGGCGAAGGCAACATTGTTCTTCCGCTATTTTTGTGGGGGTCATTTCACTTTATTGCTATGTATATTGTAGCTGTATGCGTCTTAAACCACATATAAAATCACAACCATACAGGATAAAATTTTAACAAGTGCGCAAAATGTAACGATGAATAATTCAGCACATGATTCTAACCCCAAAAAATATATAATCTGCTGTTTCATAGATAAGTGCAATACCTACGCGGTCAAATGTATGGAACAGCATTTTGAAGTGAAACTTCTTATGCGACTTCCAACAAGGTTGCGTTAAACGTTTAACGCAACCGACGCAACAGAGTGAGTCGATTTCACTTCTTCCGCGCGGAGGGACTCCGCGCACTTTTTTTTTTACCGAGTTTAAATTAATTGCAGGGGCATTTAGAATCATTGTCCATGATAGTAGGTTACGCAGAGATGTCTCTGCCACACTGAATAAAGGAATTTATAAATGACACACCCAAAGTTTAAATCATAATAATGTAGGTACCAACAAAGATCAAAAACACAAAAATATAAACGACCAAGAAAAAAGAGGAATTACGAATTCCAACATTCAATAAACTCGTTTACCGGACCGCGTTACACAAACGTTTTTTCACACAATACACGACGCATAATTATTTGTTGAACATGTTACAACTGGAAGTGACCTGAAAAGGACGACGTGTATTGTCGGAGGCGTCCGAGGCAGAAATTGTATTGTATCCCAGCTCTTTATGTAACACAGAAACGGCGCTACCTATGTCTCTTCTATCTGTTCTTTGTCGCTGTCGACTATACACGGTTTCTTACGTTCCGCTTGCACAGTTTTAGTTGTTGTTAATGAAGTGGAAACATACTGGAATAGGTACTTGTGAGAGTGCACCTGTGTTTTAAGGGGGTAACGAGTTGAGTGATTTTGTTGTTCTCTTTGCTTTCAAATTTGATGCATTTTTAAGTTAAAGAATATCCATTTTGTAGGGATTTCGAATAGACATAGTATCAGTTGGTTATTTTTATAGATTTTATATATGCATATTTTTTTCTTCTTCTTCTTCTCACACACTATTGTCTAAATTTCTTTTTCATTTCCCTTTTCGCAGTTCTGCTGCAAGAAATCTCTTAAGAAATGAGCAGTACCTTTCTACTACATATAAGTATAAGAAATCTTTATATCATAGTTTCTAAATTGGAGACATCAAAACGTCCTTTATAACACCCAACTGTTTACCTAAAAGTGAGTTTGCAATTTAACTAATCCTAATGAAGTAATAAAAATAATTCTGGTAAAGGAAATAAAAGAGAGCTTGTGATTACTCAAAGAGACAGCCAAATCCTATCATTTCTTCGGCCTACAATCTTTTTTCCAATTTGTCTTAATGTTAACGCTGACGAAACAAGATTCCCTTCACTTCGGGCCCTGCCTTACTTAATGCAGAGTCTAAAGTCGGTAAATATATAAAAAATATCAAGGAAAATGGGTAAATAAAATTGAATTATCTTCGCACATCGTAATCAAAGACAAACGTACAATGTTTTTTTGTTGAAAAGTATAAAGAACGTGACGTTGATAAAAATGGAAACGAGATTTGAAAAAGTGAACAAAGTGTTTTTAGATCATTTTGTCTACAGCCAAATTGATCTATATCGAATACTTAAGTAATATAGCAAATAATGTAATATCAGAAAATATTAACAATACAATACCTAGAAAGACCTAGGAAAACTGTAGGTTGTTTATAACCGAGCGTCCTATTTAAGCGCGATCATCGCGCGAATACGCAGGTTTAGCGAAAAATAATACACCAATGATTATTCAACAATAGCTGATGTAAAAAGTTTAATAATTAAAAAACAACCGCCTTCCAAAAAAACACTACTATGTGAAAAATAACTTTAGTTTCTGTAGTCGGTGTCTTTGGTTTTGTATTTTCGCTTTTTTGCCGCCGACTTCCGAAAATTAAGAAGAAAAATTTATCAAATCGGTATATAAATGACGGAGCTCTGAGACAGCAAACATTAAAAAAAATGCAACCGAATTGAGAAACCTTTTGTGAAGTCGATTATCAATACCATCAAATGAATAAAAACCCCATTTATTTATATAAGTTGGTGTTTCCAAATGCCAGACGTAAATAAAAAAGGTAAATACCTCAATAATAATTTCCATATATTATGACATTTTAGCAACAATAAATATAAAATCGCCAACATCCTTCAATAAACCTATCCATTCTTCACACGGGCTCATATAAACAGACTATAAAAATGAGTTTTGTATTGACAATAAAAACGATTTTATGAGATACTTCAAAACGTTTCCCAACAAACGTAATGTGATACATTTGTGATTATTCGTTGAAGGTAAAACAGTGGTTACTTTGATGGCTTCATACAAATGGAATAGACTAATAGAAGATTTGTTTGGTAAACAGCATGTCTAATGGTATTGATCTGAAGGTTCATAAAAGCTCAAACAGAATACGATTGCCTTTAAAACAATATTCAATCAGTCAATCTACCTAGCCTTTTTCCAACAATGACCAGCTGTACCAGCTACCAGTCTAACAATATCCAAATGAATACCCGAATTCTACGACTATCTGACCTCTACAGGGATGTGGAGGTCAGATAGGCAGTCCCTCCATTGGCAGTAACCAGATAACATGAAACCCCTTGTTAAGACTGGTTGTAAGACTTTTGGTCTTCTGACTACCCGTAACGACTATGAATTACATGTTAGAGATCAAAAAATGACAGCCGGGACCAACAGCTTTAAATAACATCCATAGATTATTTTTCATTTGAATATTTAATAGAAGGAAACACATGAAGCTATCAAGACAAATTACACACAGCAACATGAAAATATTCCTCTTGCAAAGAAATCCTTAAATAATAATTTGATTTATAACCTAAACATCCCGTGCCAAGAGCAAGATACGGTGCATAAGCACTGACTCGGCTTGTACAACTCGAGATGCGAACAACACTAAGAATGCATGAGACTGGGCAAAGTAGAAAAGTTCGCGTCATAAAGCAAATCCCTGCACCGGAATAATTCTCAAAAGTTGTTTGTGACGTGGCACGTTCAAGTTTATTCCCCACGGTTAAACTGGGACAATTTAGAGAACATTAAAACTAGTAAGGCCTGCAGGAGCTTTTAATATTATCAACACTATTGAAGATAATGGGACTGGTCGTGGACATATAAACCATGTTATATATGGTGAACAAGTTACTGAAAATACTTTTAATGAAGAAGTTATAATGAGCCGCTCTTAGAAATTTTATGATTGAAGGTTACACTTTTGGTTCATTTCAAGAGAGATCAATATGACACCAGCAATATTTTTTGTTATGTAATGTGTCAGTTTGAAGGTGACAAAGATGAACGAGAGCATTCGAGTTTTCGTAACATTATTTCCGAAATATCGAATGCTTTAAGTGTTAATATCCTGGCAGTGATTGATAGTTCTGTTTCTGTGTAACTTCATGGACGCAAAGCTATTGTATAATACCTACCTGAGTATAGCGCTGTAGATACTTTTATATTCAAAACAACTAACAATTTTCTGAATAAATCTGTCTCTAAAATGTATCCAATTTTAAAGGATTACCTAATCTCACAATCTTATAATGCGAAACCAAAATTTCACAAACAACTTCGATCGTTTTGCGAATTTTTTCTGCCAAAACTTTGAGATTTAGATTTGAACTGTCTTGTTTACCAGTATTTATGAGTCTAACCACACATTATTTACAAGTTTCCCCTGATCGCGATCAACTAAGATTAAACCTGTCACGTTTCTCGCGAAAATTGCCGAGATTTAGGGACAGAAGAGTTAGAGAACTCATTTACATTATAACACCGTAAGTTGTGGACGATGTAAAAAGTTTACGATGTTCCGCCAACTAAGTGAATTTATGGTGGGCAATATCTTTAGTTGGATAGGGCTTGTTAAGTGCTTTGATTTTGTTCGGTCGTGGTTCGGTTTTGAAATGTATGAGGAGCTTATCGTTATACGCCTTATTGATTGTTGACTTGTGAAGTTGTGACAGAGTTCCTTATTTTCTTTGATATTTTGTTGTGAATCTTATCTTACTTTTCTGTTTTCACAACCTACATACTATAGTTTATCGCTTTTACTTCTATACGCAAGTTAGTTTTACTGACGTTTGTTCATTAAAACTTTAGATACATAATATTCTTCTACAAAGGAAGGTTCTAGGTATTGGCTACTTTGTATCTTATCTTTCTCAACTTTCATACAAAAGTTTTGTCATGGACGTTTTGTTCCGTCCGATCGAAACATCATAAAACTAAACCGGGGCTGCCCAAAGTTTTGGACAGAAAAATCTTCTCCTAGCATTTTTCATGAACTCACCTTATCAAGTAAATATAGAGGCGTAACATGAATATAAATCGTACGAGGCTGTTTTTGATGCCGTATACATTATTTAGTAATACCTCTACATATATGAGAAGAAAAGGCCTGACTTATTCACCGACTGCCTTATCAACGTCCAGTCCAAACCCAAGACTTACAAAATTGTCATTTCTACGGAATAGGGAAAAAAGATAGGGTGGAAGAACTCGCGAGCAAAATGCTGGTTGGTTTACATAATTACTAAAATTTCGATTCATCCATTAGATTATCAATGCCTGTGTCATCATCAGTGGGCTCGTGGCTAAATGATAATAGTCGGTTCGAACAAAGGTTTAGCTACGTTTAATTCGGTCGGTTCGTAGATCTTCCTTTATATTTCGATACCTCTCCGCGCCTCGGAAAGCTATCATTTGTAGATCTTTAACAGTTTTTACGGCTAGTCAGGCGCCCAAAGGTCTGACAACCAGACTTATCAAGGTGTGGGTTTTATCCAGTAAATGTGTAGTGGAGTTCAGATAAGCAGTCACTCCATGTAAAATACTGGTACTCAGCTGCAATCAGTAAGACTGGAAACTGACCCTAACATAGTTGGGAAAGGGCTAGGCAGATTGAGTTTTTGATCAACTTACCTTACCGTGGTCGGCAGGCCAATACTTTCCATACAAATCAGGCATGTCACACTGTTTAGTCGCACTACAACACTATTCATATAGAAACTGATGACTCTGAAGACGTACAGAAGTTGTGCACTCCATGCACTTTTGACGCAAGAATTTAACTAGTACTGCCGTTTCTAGATGCTGCCGACGCGACGCAGCGATTGCTTGCTTAGTGAATCGAACAGGCTAAAACAAAAATGGTGCATCCCAAAATAGCAAGACATTTGAAAACTCACGGCCAAAGAATCAGGCTCCAGACATACACTGCCTACTGAATAAATAAATAGTCGAAGGTATTTATGGAAAGCTTCAGCCTTCCATACGTCAATATTCATTTTGTGCTAATGAAATAAGGGCTTGACTTCCACAATTCTGCATGTCACTCACGTTTACTCTAATGAGAGGTAAACGACGTGCCGCTCTGGCTATGGATGAATGAACAGAAGACATTTTTTACATTTATATTTTATGCACACTGTAGATGCATATACGGGTTTTTACTTTTGCTTAAAGAATAAGGTGGAATACTCTTTATTATATATTCCATACAAATAACAAAGATAATCTTTGGATGAATTTAAAAGTGGGGGAGAAACAATACTGCGGGTAGTCTGTGGTAATATAAACTTTGAAAATTGTGACTCGAATTTTTTTAATAGTATACGTGTCGATTCAGGAACGTTCCTAGATTTTTTTCGGTAAGATCTTCATAAATGGCACTAATGACCATTATTTTAATTTAACATAATTTTGATTGGATATTATTGAAGAAGTACTGTGTGTTACTATGAGTTACAATCTTCGAAATAATAGCAGCAAGAAATGAAACAATGAACTTATTTTCAGTTAAAACAAAGGCAATTTAGGTTACAAAGTGTAATATACCAGTGCCAAAATTCCCTGTCATATCATAACAAACTTTATTACGAATCAAAACTGCAGTAATTCTGCAGAATTCACTTCTTATTACAAAGTAATATTTCGAAAGGAAGAAAAGTCACGAAAACTTACACAAACAAATGAGAACATTGTAACTCATTATAACTTTCCTTATAGGCAAACATGAACCTGGTGGGTATGTTTGCGTAAACTTTGGCTCTTCTTCAAAGGACGAACTTGCTTTTATTACTTCAAAACGTCCTATTAAAATAACGAGACAGCACCTTATTAAGTCGTGAACATTAAACAATGTTTAAGTAATGAGAAATATGAATGATTAATGTTGCTCAATTTTGGGATCGTATGTTTATTGGAAAGTGATTTTTCATCATGATAAATAGAGGTTCTAAGTTCTTATATCATTTACTTCAATGGGTGGATTAAAGTAATAGATTTTGCCAATCCTGCTGGCTTTTGGTCTAGTCCAACATTTTATGTTAATTTTTTTAATTTCAACGTCTGGCAACACATACTTATTATACATACACGAAACGATACCAGCCGACCATTTTACACCCACATCACAACTGTGAAGACGGCTGAAGGTAGAAAAGGCAAGGATTTACATTTTTACGCAAATACAAAAGCGTCAAATTATGTGTCTGATAATATTTGATGGACGGTTTAACCATAAGTTTCTTTTTAGCGTGTCGATAGCAATCTATATACGGTCAGTTCAGGATTTGGCAACTAACTTGGCAGCTTCAGGAGCGTGCAGACAACCGGACACGATATTAAGTAAAATTCACAAGCGAAATACTCCGAACTCCTGTTCATTGTCCTATATTTCCCTTCACTCATTCACACATGTTGTATATGGCAAGCTTTCAACCGGCATATGTTAGTATAAACAGACCGAACTACTTGTGGGAAGTGCCTGTCGTTCTCACCCTGAATGAAAAAAAGCGCGTGAGCCATGCATACAGAGGAGCCATCATTTATCATGTGAAGATACATTCCTTTTCACGCATGTACAGTCTGTTGCGAGGCTTAGAAGTGTTAGAATAAGGAGTGAAAATAAACGTTAGAAAAAACGACGCATTGTGGATTTATGAAGTGCTCCTAGTAATTTTAATAAAGAAAAACAAAAGAAATAAAAATGAAAAGTGGAATCTCAATCAATTGAAGGCATTCGATAGATTGTGGGAAATATAGACTGAATGAAATGGAAAATTAAAAATATTTTGTCAAAATATGCACGCATGCTACACGTCAACATTGTTACATAAAATGTAACAAAATAAGTCCACATAACGAACAGTCACAATACACAAGAAATTGGCAAGAAAAAGTACATTTAAACAGGAAGCGTGTGAAGACGTGTCCCGTAGTTGCTCAAGACGTGACATGCCAATGCTCATTCGGAATCAGGGCAGGATACATACACGGAATATCAAACGGTATTGTACTCCCAGCGAATATTCTCATACTATTGATATGAGTTATATCTAAAAAGGAAATGTATTCGAGAGGAATTCGAAAGATATCTAATCTATATCAAATATATCGAATCCTTATACAGTACGAGTATATTTTGTATGTGTATATGATGAGTATATGTTTATGTCTGGAATTTATAAATTTTAGATATTTTCGGGAATGTTGCTTATCATATTGATCTTATTACCAGATGTTACTAGCTGTGGTTCTATGAGCTTAGCAAGTAACCGTCATCATTTAAAATAGTGTCCATCTAGTTTCTCGCCCGTTTTTCTCTATGGTAAACCACTACGTTTTGTAATGGGCAACTAGCTCCATCTTCCTGACTGACTCGTTGACAATTCAAAAGTGCTTGTTAATGGTTTAATAAAAATATATGCTTTGAGTTTGAGTTGAGCATGACCTTTGAAACCACAGATCGTTGTCAATATGTAATTATACTCGTAGTTTTTAAACCTAGCATAAACTACACCATATAGAAATAGTATCTCTAAAGAACGAGTAGTCAATGTCAATCGACTAACAACCCTTCATGACACCATTAGAAATTTTTACTAGCACTAACGTGACTGCGGCGTCAACTATGCTATCGATTGATGACCTAAATGTCGCCATGGCAGCGACTGGTCCCAGTGCCTTGAGTTCGTCAGTTTGATTAACGCATCTTGTGAGATGTTTGATGTCTACAGTTGAATGAAGGCTGAAATAGTTTCTTGGAGTTGTGTTTAAGGTTGAATTTCGAGGAAATGCGAACGAGTGAAGTTTTTCCGATTTGGTTTAAGTGGGTTGAATTTTTATACAAGGTGTCTATTTTCAGCTATTTTAGATGAAGTCTTATTTTAATCGATTGAGGGCATATTTGTAGCCTAGGTAGTGTCTGGACACAGTGCAGTGCAGGTCGACAGTTTGATTTACGCATCTTCTGAAATTATGTCTTCATTTATAAAGGAGGTTGAGATAGCTTTTTAGGGGTTGTGTTTAAGGTTGTATTTTGAGAAAGTGTGTACGTAGGTGTTATAATTTTGAAGTATTATTTGTTATGATCTCAGTGGTGATGTCTACAGCAACCCTAAACTACTTTTTAAGACGGACCTTGCTGCATTGGTTATCTCTCTTTTACTTGAAGAATGTACACATTTACAACTTGAAATCTTCTGAAAAAAACCTTAAATGTCTTTGTTAGTTCAGAAACATTTTCTAAGCGGATTATTTTACCAAAAACAACAGACGCAACAAGATACAAGATCAAAGTGACATCTCCGTGTCAGGGTTTGTCGTGACAACGCTTGATATGACATTTTCTATGCTCATATAACCCCAACACGAGCCACGAGGCGACTGACGGAGATACGGAATAATTATAATGTTTCACTTCCAAGAGTAATGTTTCGGGAATTGTTTCTGTACGTGGAGGAGCTGAATATTTCTTGAAAGTTGGTTAAACTTGGGCAGATTGGGAAAGTGGGTATTTTTTTTTTGCAACGGATCTCATTATGAAAGTTGCGTGGTCTATTTTGCGAAAATGTTACTTAATTGTTTGAGCAATCTGCGGTCAAGAGTGGAGGTTTTAGGTTTCTTTGGACATTTCCATGTTTTAATAAAAGCAGGTTATGACAGGTGGGTTTCAGATCCGTCAGAACCTTTCTGACTGGCTCCTTAGCATCACATGAGCAATTTTCGCAAAGTTCGTGCCCTTACAAGCCAAGACTTCTTCTTCATCTTGATAATGCTGCCAAAGTAAGATGCAGCAAGATGAAAGCATTTAAAACGCATCAACTTATCTTACTTAATCAGAAACTTTAATCAAACTTTACAGTAAACAGAAATACTTGTCTCCAAAACCCTTACTTTAATCCTCAATTCTCATTCAAAATAACAGTGATACGCATCAAGATGAACTAATTCCGTCACAAGCCTCACAAACTGTCTCATTATGCTGAAATATTCCTATGTTTATTCTACTCGTTAATACTAACGCAATAACTCGAAGATTACGCCCGTTGGGTGGCGTCGAGGCGTCTACAAAATGACTGTGATTATTCAAAAAGACTCGCATTTTTTTGGGTCCCGTACGCAGATGACGAGTTTTGTATAATTCGTCGATTTCGTCAGACGGTGCTGTGTTTCGTGGCGTTCGTTTATTTTTAGAAAATAATAGCATGGGAAGGAAAATCTAGTTTTGGATTTGGTTTGTCATCTAAATGCATGTCAAAAATTTTATTTTGTATTTGCGTAATCTTTACATGCTAAAAAAGATAAAATAAATAAGTACGCTATATTCGAAAAACTTAGAATTTATTTTCTTATCCAATTAAAAATAAATCCTGCGAAAATGCTTCAAGTAATAAAATCTGCCATACTTTGACATATCATCTAATATGACAAATGGTTCTCAATATTTGCTTCTTGAAAAATTGGTTTACATTTTAAAATAAAAGTTATGTTGGAAATACTTTTTTTTAAGTAGTAATAGATTTGTTTAGTTTGATATTATATCACGTACGAACAAATGATTATGGAAAGCGGACAAATAAAATACGCCACATTATTTAAACGAACATTTTCGCATCTGGCAATGTTTTGGAATTTTATCCGAGAGAGATTTAAGTACCGAAGTATTTGGATTTTTTAAGGTTTCAAGATATTAAATGCGCTGTAGACCACTCAAATAACCTTGTTAATTAAAGGGATCCTCTCGAAAGGCAGTAAAAAGGATTAACCAGGATGGGTTTAAGCAATCTTGAGTTGGTTCATGTTTTCGGTGCACTGCAAAAGTAACCTATTGTTGAAAGAGTAAACTACTTTTGATATGTTGATTGTAGTGTCTGAAGGGCTGGTTTCAAATAGGATTCAATTTTCTTTGAGACCTGTAAATGATGACACACGTACCATAACATCACGTTTTGTTTCCCTAAAAAGGTTGGTCAGAGGTATACCTATTAATATCACACCCACATTTCGCCAGTTATGTTTAACTCCCATGTAATAAGGGGGCGAGCCTAATGCCATCAACCGAGCACAAAAACTTTGCCCGACCTGGGTATCGAACCCTACTGGGTTTAATAGAACCTCGTGCTCATCAGTAATGCTTATGACCATTAAGATCAACGAGGCGAGCAAGGCGAGGCGAGATTGTAATAGAAAAACTGAAACAGCATGTACTCGTTTTCTAGAAATTTAGGATAAAGTGACAAAGCAAGCAATTTAACCCTTTAATTTTTGCTTCCAGTGGAAATAACCCAATAAACATGCACGATATGCAAAACCCACTTTGGCAAACCGATCGAATGTTAGCTTTCCCTGTTCATGTTAGAAGGTTAGAATTCCACATTCCGGTCAATAGGGCAAACAGAATTGCTAGCCACAATGCACGAACCAAATGGCCAATAAATGTTTGCTCAGTATCACAATGTTTGTGCTTGTGATTTGTATGTGTAATGTTACTGATAACACAGAGTACACATGGTGGAAAAGTTAGAGGAATGGCAGTAGAGGGTTGGTTAGTTCGGCGGCGGCGCTCTCTCGCGTCCGGCCCTGGTGCAGGCCATGGTACGGAGCGAGAGTGAATGGTTAGCCGTCACCTCATTCTGCGAAGCAGTAATGCTCGCAAAGAGGGAGGCGGCGCACGTGAGGGAGAGGCAGTATATGCGCCCTCACGGCCGTAGTCGCCGCGGGAGAAGCCCTGGGCGTCGGGAATCCCAGGCTGATTCCCGGCCACCGTAGGCGCGGGCTTGCGGACAGCGAGTAATGGGTAGCTCGCTGTCCGGTAAGGACCAAGCCCGGGTCGACGGCGCGTCGTGTTCCACGCGCGCCTCAAAGAGATGTCAGCACCAATAGGTGGGGTCCGCAAGGACCGATGCCTGCCAGGGGTGCGGGTTGTTCGAAAGAGATACCGCGGCCCCTGGCACACAGGCAACTGAGGGAACACGGGTGGGTTTTAGTCAGTAAAAGTCTGACACGCCCTCCCGCTCCACCCAGAGCGGGAGAAGTTATTTGATGATTTCCCACCAAAAAAAAAAAAAAAAAAAAAAAAAGGGTTGGTTAGTTCGACTTTCCTCTTAGGGTGCATTGTATCTGCGGTGGTAGCTACTTTCCTTAAGGTGAACTAAACGACAAACAGGCTGTCAGCCAATATCATAGCATCTTGTTTGATTAAGTGTCCAGCACGCGTAGCATGACCAATTCTATCTCTATTCTACCAAGAATAGACAAAGTTCTTACTATCCAACTTGACATCTCTTTTGCCCGAGCACAGGGTGACCCGTAGACTCGCATTTCCATGAAGACAAAGACAGTTATTCTTTTCATAGCAACGGGGAGGTAGCTATTGATGTAGTTTAGGTGGATGCGCTAAGGATTTATTCATAAAATTGACATTCAATGAGATTAAATGAACTTAGAGCCCCCAAGTGTCAAAAGTAGAAAAAAAACATTAGTCGTCATGCTTGACATCGTAGTTTTATCGACTAAAGAATTGAAACATTTCTTCTCTTCAGTTTTAGCATCGCCATGCTTATGACAGTAGAAATCTTTCTGCAATCTGTCAGTTTGTCTATTCTTCCGTCGAAAAAACCCGTTTCTATGTTGATCATACTATGCGTGCAGTAAACTACATGTCCAGCAGGCTTAGCACAAGCTTTCTATTTCTAATCTACCGTAGAATAGAAATCGCTTGTCTACATTTCTCGTTACAAAACTGTCAGTTGTCTACACGGAAACGTCATTTTTGTCTACTCTTCCGTCGACAAAACGCTTCTCTACGGTTCTCGTGCTAAGCCGTATTAGAACGGGTTATCGTTAAAACTAACTATACTCCATTTGAAATAAGATTAGACATTTAAACAAACCTTTTTTACAGTCAGTTCAAACGATTCTGATTTCTATACCGTAGGCATAAGGATGGCATTAAAAGCAAAATAGTCGTTACAATACCAACTGTTTACTGCAGCTGCCATTTGTTCTGCCACTAACGCAATAGAAGTCAAAATCGGTTGGTCGGACTGTAAAAAGGGTTTAGGTAAATGTCTAATCTTATTTCAAATGGAGTATAGACTTACAGCCAACGTACCTTAAGGTAGGAGCCCACTAAAATGAAATTTGCTTACCTTTTTTGGAAATTGTAGGGCACTTTCAGGCAGAATGTTAAACAACATATGATTCGCGACTGTAACACGTTTGTATTTACTGAATTATAATCATTCAATCATCACAACCCCCAAAATTAAATTAATTCCATTCAATGATTTTTTCATGAAATAGTAATTCGATGGGATTAAATGAACTTATACAACGTGTAACGGAAGAGGTATATACATACCAAAGGCACGGCTTCTTTGGATGATATCAAACGATATTGGAAGGGTTTTTAATCTTATCTCTACATGTTCAAAAGTAATGAGAATTTTTAATACATTGATACCAGAAACTGAACTTTTAAAATTGAAATAAACACATCACTCGGAAGAGATTTATCGTAATATTGGCAAGTAACGTGGAAAGTTATAGACCTACGTAGTCCGGTGACACGTTTGTTATGATTTGAATTTAACAAACATATTATTATAAAACCGAAAATTTGGTATCAATTCTTAGAGTATTTTATTTTGAGCTGAAACTATGTATAGTGATTCTATACCAGCTGTTATCTTTAGTGCTAAAGAATAGCAATACGATTTCTGTTACACCCTGTATAGAGGTTTGTAATAATTGCTGACCTGAAAATTGGAAAACATGGAAGCATTTGTGGGGTATCTTAGCGCATCAACCTTAATGAAAAACAAAAATAAATCTCAGTATTTTCGATACAAGCAAAAATGCGTTTATTAAATAATAATTGTCAAAAACGTCTGTGACTGATTGCAAATAATTATGAGCAATTTTTGAAGTAGGTTGCGGCTTCCTTTTGAAGTGCAGCAAATTAAAAATCATTATTACCCACCCACTGAACAAAAAACCAATCCTTTAGCTCAGTACACCACAAGAGCAATAAACATGATAATACATAATAGCAGTGCAAACATAACAATCCGTTATGATCTAGTGTTGTCTAGTTAGCAACACGATCGGTCCCCAAACGGCACCTCGAGCCAAAACTAACATAAATCTACAGCTATTAATATAAATTACTTACGATTTACAATCCCTTTGGGGTGTTAAATTACAGTTATTTCCCTTCTATATAAAGGCTTTATCATAACAGACCGGACTCCTAACGTGTCGGCATCAATTTTAATTATTTATTATTGTGAGGTTTTAATGAGTTGGCCTTTGCTTAATGGGTTCGGATTAATTAGCGAACGATTTGGGCCGAGTTGTTTTAAAATGTTCAAGTAATGAGGTTTGATGTTAATTGAATATGGATTTTTGGGAAGAGCTGGTGCTTAATTTTCATGATGAGAAGGATGAAAGTGGGTGAGTATAATTGAACTGTTCATCAGCCTGTTATTGGCTCATGAAAAAGATAAGTTTTTGTATAACCTTGAAACAAAATGGCGGTAATAATTATCCATGTGAAGCGCGAGCGTTTTGGGAGAATGTCTTATGTAATTTTGGCGTTGAAAGGGAGCCGACTCTCAATTTATTTTATTGATAGTAGGTTTGCATAAACACTTTTACATGTCAATCATATTGTAGAAACTAGATGAGGTCAGCGTTTCCTATCTGACTACTCTGAGAAGAAAAGCCGAAACAAACTCAGAGGTGACACAGTCTCTTTTAAGGTCCTCAGACATAATCTTGGTCAGATCATGTGAAGACTATATAGATTGGTGTCTGAAATGGCCTTTTGAGGAAAGAACCACACAAATTGAGTAAACATGTCTATTCAGTACACGAATTTATCAGTAGGTAATCATGCAGAACATTTTGATTTCATTGCAAACATATTGAATCGACTGAGTGAAAATTGTTGTCGTTACTTACACCAAAAATAAACTACGTAGTGATCAATATTTTGTTATTTCCCATCACGAAAAATAGCTTTTCCTCTTTAATTCAATATTTCTATAACTATTCAACAAACCTTTACAAAACTGTCACTCACATTATTTTCCTATTCGCTTTCATAAACCCCTATTTTCGTTCCATTTTTCCTTTGACAGTTGAGAAGGACCTATGGGAAGGACAAAGCGATTTCACGGTATACTTTTCTTGTCAGTCAGAATCCTGAATGACAAACCTTTGTCAAAAAGACTCTTAGTATTTTTGGTAGGGACGAGTATTCTAGAATTTCCCATTGAATTTATAGTGAGCTTTTGATAGATAAGTTAAAAAGAGTTAAGGCCTTCAGAATTGAGGTTTGGCAGGTGTTCAGCTATCACATTTTGTTATTTAGATATTCATGTCTGAATCCTGTGTTTACATTTTTTTTTTCGAAAATAGGTACAGTAGAAACTAGGTTTACATTCTATCAAATATTCATCATGTTTTAGTCTCAATAGTCTTTAAATCCTCTGTTGATTAAATAAAGCTTCTACTAGCGACTTTGTTTGCGTGAAATTTCTCGTTTTAACATAAAATATATCCTACGGCCGACGTCAGCTCCTGGACCCACCGCATAGCATCGCATTGTCCGCCTGCGCTATGCTTCATTTTCCTTTAGCATTCATTCCTCCGTTTTGCTGGGCTTTAAGGATTGCAGCGTGATGTTACATAGCTTATAACCTTTCTCAATAATTGTGCTATCAAATGCATAAAGATTTTTTCTATTCCGACTTAAAGTTCCAAAGATTTACGCGTTCAAACAAACAAACTCTATACCTGAAGAGTACATGGGTACATAGTTCTTAAACAAATCCATAGCAACGTATAGTCTTTAAAAAGTAGGTACCTATGTACTTCATATTTTAGCCAAGTATTTTCAAAATTCTACTATAGAAAAACCAGTATTTAACACCAAAAAAGAAAGCAAAACACAGAAGTATTCGTCGCAAGTTGAAAGAGTTAATCAGGATCGCGTGTACTTAATAGGTAAGTGTTAATTATAGTAATAACTGCTTGGTACTCGATGCAGAGAATTGAATGCGGTAAAATAACCTCGAAACTATTCGAAACTTGGGGGTAAACCTAATACAGACGGTAAAACTGTTTAAAACGCCTGTAAAACTAGAAGAATTAAAGGGAAAAATTAAACTGATCCTCTAAAAACTTAGTGACTTTGTAATGATAGACACTTTTTATGCCTGAACCTTTTGTTTACTTTCTTTTCTTTTTCCTACAGTTAGTTGCAGTAACTATGCTAGGGCACTTCCACCTTTACGGGTAAGGTTACGTTAGAAATGTGACCAACAGTGCGCAAGCCGGGCGAGCAAAGCGACCGGTACCGCGGTAGCAGCCGGCTAGCTCTACATCCAAGTTGGTCGTAGTTACTCGATAGCTGTACCTTTAAGACACCAAAATAGTATTTATTAGAAGTTCACAAAAAGAGGCGCAATCATTATATTAGAGCATTCAATAATATTTTTAGGAGCGCAAAATGGGAATTAGTAGAGGTTTAATTTTATACATGCAATAATACAACAGCCGAAAAAACTTGAACAAAATCTGAAAACCAATTCTTGTAATTAAAAATCTCAACTCAGCGACAAGCAAATGTCAAAAATGTATTAAAATATTTAGGTATTTTTGACAGATTGACACTGAGATCAGACTGTGAATGTTCTTAAAATTACCATAATTGCCCCTCTGATATTAATCTGATTTCTCTTGTAGACTAGTGTAGGCTAGGTACGTACCTACCTACTATAAATTGTAAAATACGTCTGCTAGACTACAAACCGCAAACCGCAGCGAATTTTGGGTAAAGTCCAACAGACGTAAATAAATGTCCTATGGTTGAAAAGAAAGGTCTTATTTCTTTTATTGAAAATGTACCAAAACAAGACCATTGATATTACTTTTTGATCCATCAATAGCAGTTGTGGTATGGGTCATATAATCGTTTTCACTTACTGTCTTCTACAAAGAGTTGTGAAAACCAGCATTATTCTTCACTGCTTTTAATATCCTAGATAGAAAGAAGAAATCCTATTTGTTATTCAAAATGTTTTGATATTTTTGTTTTTATACTAGCACTTTACCCGTGACTCCGTCCGATTAATATTACCCTCCCAAAGAATAACGTTTTTCATACAAACTTCCAGTCCATATTTCACCCTTTTACGGGTAGATTTTCCAAAAATCCTTTCTTAGCTGACGTCTCCTACTTATAATCTACCTCTGTGCCAAATTTCATCTTCATAGATCCAGTAGTTTTTGAGATTTCGTGAGTGAATGAATGACTGACCTTTTGCTTTTATATAATTAAAAAACAATCAAAACCAAAAGCTAAGCCAAGACAAGACTTAAAAAGACTTATTGTGGTTTCGTTTAAGTCTTATTCGTAGTTAACAACATAAATAATAAAAAGGCTTTTAACAACATACATTTCAATAATAGAGGGGTATATTAGTTACCTCCATCAACCTTTTGCGATAACTTAATGTATTGAACAAGGGCGAAACACAATGATGCATTATATTTTATTTTTACTTGTAGTTATACTAACTTATTCTATTTTTTACTTCCGCCTTCATAATGTAATTACATTTGAGAAAGAAAACTCCAGAGGTCACGTCATTCTTTGACTAAAGTAATTAAATATTTTTTAGTAGGTCACGGGTGTGGGAATAAATCATGGTTAATTATCGGACATTCGACAAAATAATAAAATACAGCTGTGTAAATTCTTATTTCCTTCAATTTGGTGTACTAAATGTGTATTTTTCATTTATTCTCTAATTGGAAATAAATTGTAACCTTTAAGCTTGTAATTTTAGAGTTGCGAAGTCAATTATTTTAGAGTTGCGAAGTCAATTATTTTCAAGTAGAACTTTTCAAAGAAAATGTCAAGAATCATCATTAAAACTTATAGCAAATCCTAGTATTACGGTTACTTAACCACCGTTTCAAAGCAGGAGGTCATTGCTCTGATGACCTAACATTGCTGTGCCGGGCGAAGAGCCAAAGTTACAGAGATTTAGATTCATCCCGAATGGGTACCCTCTGAAATATGGAGCCCAGCCGTTGCCCAAATCGCGTCTATTTTTAGAAACTACACAATACTACCAGAAAACGAACGTGTAAAATAAAAGTTTCGTAGTCGCTCTGAATGCAAAATAGTGAGCCGATAGTTGCAAATCATTGAAGAGGAAAATCTCTTAAGGTGGGTGAAGTGGACCGTGAAATATCACAGACCCTTATTTCGGTTATGAGTCAGCAAGGGCTCTTTACATAACGTGATTTGTAATTTCTGCAAAATCTGTACCTGCGGATAAAATAAGATTATACTTTTGGAAGCATTGTAAATCATATTTATGAAAGTTTTAGACTTCATTTCCATCATAATGGCTTTGATTAGCATGGAAATCAAGTCTAGACCGTAAAGAAAAAGATAAACTGTGCCAACCGCTTACCTACTGACGACAGTTGGTAAAATAATATTTCAAAGCCAGACTCTGAATTTTAAATAATTCTGACAAGACTGCTCGTAATATACATATTTATACATATAAAGCTTTGAACTATGAGGGATATAAATATCTTGCAACTTCCTCACATACCATTTTCTTTGCGGGTTCCCTTTAAAGTTGAAACATTTTAACTGAAAGCTGAAACATGAATTAGAAAATTTATGAAACACATTTTCAGGTTGCACTAACGAGAACAGTTTTCAGTCCAATAACGATGTTCGGACAAAACGTACTTATTTTGAGAAGGTATGTTTACCAGAATTGATTAAACACGACGATTATGTAAATGAAAAGTTGATTACTAGCGAATCAGCGTTAAATTTCCAATAAATCATGTCGAACCAAATATTAATAAACCTAATATATTCCTATAATATATCCAATCTCCAAACTCATATCATAGTTTTATACTGTTCCAAAAAGTGTCAAACCTTAGCGTCAATACAACTTGGACTATTGCCCACACTAAGTGCGACGCCACACAATATGTCATGCAGATATTGAACCAACTCTCAGACCGCAAAATATTTGTATTACATAACTTTTATACGAAATGCAATAACAGCTTATTGTAAGGAGAAAGAGATAACACTAAATAAAACAATATACGGAATACTGAAACACAATGCGTTATTTACTACAAACGCTAATATTGATAATGCTGTAACTGTGCCACAATTTATTCTTAACTATATCATTACAAGGCAGTCAAAAACAAAATCAACATAATTAAAGACACGTGAAAAAAAATGCCAAGATAAAATATTATAGGAAGAGAATAAAAACCTCTTAATATTTTACAAGAGAAAAAAATACTTCATAATATTTTACTGGAGTTAATCGAAGCAGCAAAAAATGTCTTGCAACTTAACCTCGGCTTTAAGCACTGCACGTTCTCCTTGTGTTACTTCACAGTTACTGAGTTGAGAGACGTTACCTAGTCCCTTACTTTCTTGTCCAAGTTGTTACTGTTCCCTTTAGAGTTCTTGAAAATGTATGTGTGTACCAAGATTGTGTTTAATTTATAAAAAAAATACTTAATTTTTACACGCTTTATATTAGCTTCACTTGTATGTTTGTTTGTGTGTTTGTTTGTATGTAACCGACTCCTTTGAGCGCGATTTTGACCCACTTTAAACGGTCAGATTTCATTGAAACTTTGTAAACTTGTCGAGAACCGATGACAATACAATCATTTAAAAAAAAATGAGAAAAAAATTATAAATAAAAAAACACGTTTTTGTAGTTAGCAGAACTAAAAAATAGAAAATAAATAATAGTTTAAAAAACTAAAAAACACGCCTTAAAAACCAAACTAAAAAAGGAGAAAATAATTTAATTCAATTAAAAAGCGTGGGGTGCTTTTTGAGGTTTTTTTATAATCAATTAATGTCAAGCACCCCACGCTTTTTAATTGAATTAAATTATTTTCTCCTTTTTTAGTTTGGTTTTTAAAGCATGTTTTTTAGTTTTTTAAACTATTATTTTTTACTAAGGTATTGGACCTAATAAGATTACTTGAGCCTTGATACAATTAAATCTTATAGTAAATGTCGGAACTACAATATACAACTTTCATTGATTGAATACAAAACAGAAATAGCACATCTATATAACATACCTTTAGTTGTAACAAAACAAGTAAAGCAGTCTTTACAAGAGAAAAATTACTACTTTGCTAGATTAGGTTTATATTACACACACAGTATGAAATTCAATAAATGCCTACAAATCACATTTGGCCAATCAAATATTTTATGAATTGAGGTCAGTCTGTCCGCCGTCTCGGTAATTATAACTATGTAGCGAACGGTCCCTAAAATATGTATACGAGTATGGACAGCAATAATATCATTTACGATAGCTATAAATAGCCCATCTCTATGTTAAGCTTTACGTCTGCGATAACTTTCTTCTAGTTCTGACCTTATTAACCTATTCGTCCATAAATCCTAATCCAAGATTCTGCCAACATGGTAAACTCTCGGAAGTTTTATATTGTGTGGAAATATGAAACTATTTACTGTATGGTTAGTAAGGGTCTATGACTTTTGTTATTATAGTGCAAATATTTTAGCTTATAACGAATGCGTTCTTGGAATTTTTATCCACCGTCCATTTTTAATCTCCTTTCCTCAGTTGCCTGTATGCTAGGGGCCGCGGTATCTCTTTAAAACAACCCGCACCCCTGGCAGGCATCGGCCCTTGTGGACCCCACCAGTTGGTGCTTACATCACTTTGAGGCATGCGTGGAACACAACGCGCCGTCGACCCGGACTTGGTCCTTACTGGACAGCGAGCTACCCATTACTCGGCGTCAGCAAGCCCGCGCCTACGGTGGCTGGGAATCAGCTTGGGATTCCCGACGCCGAGGGCGTCTCCTGCGGCGACTAAGGCCGTGAGGGTGCATATACTGCCTTTCCCCCACGTGCGCTGCCTTCGCGAGTATGACTGCTTTGCAGAATTCGTTCTGTACCATGGCCTGAATCAGAGCCGGACGCGAGATGTCGCCGCCACCGATTGCCTCCATGAGGACACGGTGGTGCTCCGCCCAAGCAGGGCAGACCCCCACAGTATGCTCCACCGTGTCCTCAGGGCGATCTTCGCAGTGGAAACACCCGGGCGTTTCCTCCTGCCTTATCCGAAATAACCGTGTCCGGTGAGGACCTGCGTCAGGCGGAAGGTGAGGACGCCGTGCCGCCTTTCAAGCCACTTCTCAAAGAGGGGACTTACCGCCGCAATCGTGGCGTGCCCATGTAATAAACGGTGAGTCGAAAGAAATAGTATTTGGGATCGACACGGAGATTGCTTATGAAATATAAGTCAGGGCCTGTTTCCTGTGTAACTACAAAATCTTCAACAAAACTGTCCATCTGTCATCTGTCATTTCCGATAACTATTACGATGAATGCTCTCCGAAATTGAGTCCATCCATACTTTTCCTAGTTGACTGTGTACGATCCTACTGTGTCAACTCATCTCACAGCAAATATTTACTCGACAGTGTAAGGAGACGCCCTAGTTGAACAGTTTGTAAAGGCTTCTACCCTTTCAACACAAATCCACTTTGGAGGCGTCTTTGAAACCCGTCTTTGAAATTGTTTTCTTTTCCTCCTATAAAGCTTTGACCGCAATATTGATAACGGGCTTATTTCAATTAATCCTTTTTAGCAATACCGTAATGCTCGACTTTTAGAAATTCTTAGTTATTTAATCTGAATCTTCTTGAATCTCAAATGTATTTATGTATTTTGAAATCTGCGTTTTGTAATTGTATATCTCATGAAATTTATAATGAGGTGCCATATTTCATAAAATTTGAAATTAAGTGTTGCTTCTTAGTTCTGAGATTCAAACTTTATAATGAAAAGTTTATCTACTATTACATTTCTAAATTATAGGTACTTTTATTTATGATGAAACAATATGTTTTTATAAACTTGATTTTGTGTCACATTTCCCTTTTTTTTATTTGTTAATACTTCATTCTCGCTGTGGGGAGCCTTAAATAAGGTTTTGATCCATCTCCATACTTGTGTAACTCAGTTACTGGGAAAGGAAGTTAACGAACCGTTCTTGATCTTGCGGCGGATTCCATCAAATCAGCTACATGGATAAAGTTTCATATTTATGGTTTTACTTGCAGGCGTGTTACTCAGTACGCCATGAAATATAAGTCTACGTTGTATAAAAACCCTGCGAATATTTTTTGTGTCAGTCTAAATCAAATAGTTTTTCTTATCTAAAAAGTATTTATGCTGAACTATCTCGATGATATAATTTTTATTTGTTTGTGTACTGAAGTATAAAATAGATATACATTATCTATTTTATACTTATTGAAGTTGAACTGAAAGTATTAAAGCTATTAACTTAAGTATTGGAGGTAACATAACACATATCATCACGCTTATTTTCGCCAAAGGATTAGGCAGAGGTGCATAGTACGCCAACATTTCGTCAGTCATGTTTAAGTCCAAAGTAATAGAGGTCAAGCCTATTGACATCAACTGGGCTTGTGCCCAGACTCAGGAATTACAGAAAAAATAGACTCACTATTATTACTCGGTTTTCTTGTGAAACAGTGACTAACCGGAATCAATGTCAAAGCTTACTAGTTTTCATTAGCTCCCTGTAATTTGAAAAATAAAACCAACCATTATGCAACCCTGTAGACTATCGTTCTTAACTGTCACAACCCTATGATTACTTTGTTCAAATTGCATGTAAGTTTCAAAGGGCGGACACACTGGACATTTTTTACTAGTAGCTTCCAGTTTTACCGAAATATTCCATTAACAGTGATTAGTAATCAGAGTTAATGGATTCCGCGAGCGCCACACTTTATGTCATGTCATGTGCCAGTAATTACGTAAGACAATATTGTATTAAAACAAGAGTGCTGCTAACCTTTCATGGGTTTTTATGATGTTAAAGTTCATTATGATGTAAATTGCAATTTGAAATAAGCTGCTTGTAAAATTGTTCGTGAATTTAGGTCAGTAATAGGAGTCGAATCGTTTACCACATCACTATTTTCTGAGTGAATAACATTATCTACCTATCACCGGACCGACCGTGCTGCCCTCATCCGGTCGCAGTAAGAACACACGGCGAAAATATTTCGCAAATTACCCTCAATTTAGTATAATTATTTATTTATTTTTTCCTTGTCATAATGATGAGAAATATTATAAACTAACTTAAATTAAACTCTTGTAATGTTCTATCCTGCGCTTCTAATATATATATATATATATATTTTTCTTTTTGTATTAGTAAAGTGCATTACCTTTAGTTGGTATATAGTATTGTGGAATGCGTTTAAAGTCAGTGCTATTAAGACTTTTGTGCCGTCGAATAATATTGTGGTTTTGTGGACTGATAAAAGAATGTTTAAGAATAAGAATAGTAAAGTTAGTGTAAAATGTCTGTAAAGGTAAGTTGTAAACCTAAGAATTTGTTACATATATGGTTGTACTCAATTAGAATAAGATCTTATTGTATGCACTCTGTAATATTATGTTTTTAATAAAGACTTTTCAAACTAACTAAAAATAGGAGTCGAAACAAAAAACACTACCGTAATTGATTCGACTCAGCTTTCCTCTCTATCAGTAACTACCTCAATCAATCAATCAACTGTGCCGGATATATTACATCCCTCCTAAGTTAAGGGTAGCTTACTATTTGTCTTTGATTACCTTGTAATTCATTTCCCAGAGTCCCTTTTGCAGAATACCATTATAGTTCCTACTAGTATTATATATTTGTAAGTTTGTATGTTTCGATATTTAGATGTTTGAAAGAATAAAAAAAAAGTAAAAGTATTTATTAAACTGGCACAGGAATATCACAAACTTAACTACACAATATGCTTAACAAGACATAAACTAAAATTGTATGATTAGATTTTTTAATATTTTTTTTTGTTTGATTAAATTTGATTGGATGTTTGTTACTCAATCACTCAAAAACGGCCGAATGGATTTGGATGAAATTTGCTACACAGGTAGTTTATAGCCTGGGTTGAAATATAGGGTACTTTTCATCCCGGCAGTACATTCCCCAGGGATAATTTTCGACATTCACGCGGGCGAAGGCACTGGCAAATGCTAATTACAAAAAAAAAATTGTTGAATTTTATATCAGTCCAGCACTGTTTATTTTCTTCAAAAAGTAAAGCATTCACGCATTTACGTAAAATTCAGTATCCAATTACCCTAGACAAACAATCATTCCGTACGGTCTCTAAAAAATCCACCTACACAAAAATCCATTTTTCTTTTTACCTTAAAAACATTTTCGTCATCACTCTCGTGCTGGCGCTATCAAAGCTATAAGCTATCAAATTTTCCCCTCTGAACGCCTTCAAGGGTTCCTACGAGGAGCAATTTCCTTAAGCTGAATTTCATGAGCAATATACATACTTCATATAACACATTGTTTCTGCTAACGGTTGAACGTGTTAGCTCATTTTCTTTTTAGGGTGCTCATCGATTATATGGCTGAGTACACCCCGTATTACGACAGAAATTGTTACACTGTCTACGACTTTACCTGACTTTAGGTTTCTACTGATCGAATCTCTAGTAACTGTTTAATTATTCACATCAGTACACGTATGAATTCCTTTTTAATTTCATTCAAATCTTTCTGTAATTAAAGTTTCAATTACTAACAATTTTCACCACTTAGTGAAGTCTACCGTTAAAGTAGAGTACCTACTTCTAAAATTATAACAATTTCCGTTCTAAACATTAACAGTTGATATTTCGCGAGAAAATTGAGAGGTAACTTTAAACTTTTGAATTTGGTTCAAAAGGACCTCAAACGTTTCAAAGCTAAGTATCTACTTCGTACTTATCAAAATGTAAAAGTTGTCTTGTTTAAATGTTAACTTTTAAGGCGTTTAGTAGGAATCGCGTTAAAATATTCGAGGCCAGTACTAGCTAATGGAACGGTCTTACATATAGTGTATGCGCAATGCGATAGATGGCGCCTTATAATCCAGAGACTAATGAATTCACATAGTCTAACACGAGTCTTAACCCAAACATCGGTAAACCGTGTCATTACTGCCCTGGAACATCGTTCAAGCGACGTTGAATCCACTTTAGCACTATGCATATTTCGCGCATTATTCCTTACGATGTCTATGTCGAATTCGCCTTGAGCTGTAACTGCCACTTAAACAAAATGTGTTACATTACGTCCCACGTTACTATTTCAAAGATGTTATGCTTCAGTGAATACTTTATGAGTTATTTAGTCATATTTTATGCGGCATTATACTAGATTTCGCATAATTGATCATTTATGGTTTGATTGCAACCATTTGTGTGTTGTCGTTAAGTTTATTACAATGTTCTTGATATAATGCGCATTATTGCGAAAATAAATGTCTGTTCATTAACTTTTCTTATGAGAACTTGAAGCAATTTGCTGACTTTATGTTAATTTCTCTTAATTAAACATTGTGTTGGAACAAGCAACAGTATACATGACTGTGTTCATGTCATTACAATACTCAATTTAAGTGTCAATAAACACGTCATCATCATATGAACCGAATCATTAATCACTCGACCCACATGTTTCCATATCCAATTTAAACTCGAGTCTTCAAATTCGTCAATAATTTTCAACCAACACAAAAGCTCGGCGTAATCTCCATTTACTGGCTATAGCATAATTAATATATTCAACCCACATCAAATGTGAGCAATGGACCGAAAAATGCCATGGCAGATTATACTCCGTTAAACGTCCCGGCATAACACCTCGACATGAACGGCGACATAATCCTAAATTGCCCCACCCTTTATATGAGGATAGACAAATAACAGCGCATAGAATCTTTCGCTCAATATAATTGCCTACAGGAGAATATTTCCTAAAGAATGGTATGACTTTCCCAAATAAATTGTTCTTTTGATTAATACCATAATTATGGCTGTATAGAGTGCCATCCATTTTTGTAATAGCTAACGTTTTATTAAGTCTGGGAGACTATTAATTTGATGAGACTTTCTCTAATAGAATTATATTATTATTTAGTGTGGTTCTTTTTTTACTAAAAAGCGTAGTATTATATTTGGGCTCCTGCTTTTTGTCCGGCTTTCTTGGTACACTAACTAAATTAATTTGGCAAAGGGTTATTTTTTTGGTTGGGAAATCATCAAATGACATCTACCGCTCTGGGTGGAGCAGGAGGGCGTGTCAGACTTTTACTGACTAAAACCCACCCGTGTTCCCTCAGTTGCCTGTGTGCCAAGGGCCGCGATATCTCTTTCGAACAAGCCGCAACCCTGGCAGTCATCGGCCCTTGCGGGTCCGATCAGTTGGTGCTGCAATCTCTTTGAGGCATACGTGGAACACAACGCGCCATCGACCCGGGCTCGGTCCTTACCGGACAGCGAGCTACCCATTACTCGGCGTTCGCAAGCCCGCGCCTACGGTAGCCGGGAAACAGCCTGGGATTCCCGACGCCCAGGGCGTCTCCTGCGGAGGCTAGGGCCGTGAGGGCGCATATACTGCCTCTCCGTCACGTGTGCCACCTCCCTCTTCGCGAGCATCACTGCTTCTCAGAAGGAAGCGACGGCTACCCATGCACTCACGCTCCGTACCATGGCCTGGACCAGGGCCGGACGCGAGAGATCGCCGTCGTCAATCACTTCCACAAGGACACGGCGGTGCTCCGCCCAATCCTAGCAGATCTCCACCGTATGCTCCACCGTGTCCTCAGGGCGATCTTCGCAGTGGAAACACCCGGGCGTTTCCTCCCGCCTTATCCGAAACATGAACCTCCCGAAACTACCGTGTCCGGTGAGGACCTGCGTCAGGTGGAAGGTGAGGACGCCGTGCTGCCTGTCAAGCCACTCCTCAAAGAGAGAACTTACCGCCGCAATCGTAGCATGCCCAATTTGGCACAGGGTTGAAGTCTGTTATTTTAAAGTTGTCTTAGAAACATGCTGATCACCATCATTCCCCTGCCCATATATAAATACTCAACATGTCCTTTTCTTTTATTAGTCGTCTCGGTAGTCACCCTTTTTCTTACCATATCATCATTCACACAGTCCATCCATCGTCTCCTCCTACTCTTATAGCCATCGACATTCATACTCAAAACTTTCCTCACGCCATTTCCCTCATTCTTCCGTATCACATTATCACCATTCTTGGCTCTCTTTTACAAAATTTGTTTACAAAGTAATGGTTAACGTGTGCTGTGTACCTAAACCAGTGTAAACCGCAAATTAATTACTCACTTCAAGTCATAAAAGCTAATGTTAACTATCACAATCACGCTAAATGACAACCCTAGTTCCTTATTCAGGGAACGACCATCTTAAATGAACGGAAATGCGTACGGAGGTAAGTAATTGGTATCCCGAAATAAGTTCAAAGGAGTTTCACATCTGTAATTATTACAATAAAGATCACGTTTTAACGATTACTACATATTAGAAAGTTACATGTTCCTTTGTGGTAATCTAATCAGCGTTGTGTGCTGTGTGCACTGAAGTGAAACGTTCCGAGTGAAGCTTACGTAATTTCCTTCAGAAGAAAATATTCGAGAAATTTACCAACTCCGCCATTTTATAGGCTCGACTTATTAACATATTTTTAATGTTATATAATTTTGCTCGTGTTTGGAAACTCAAAGTTTTAGGTCTTTATAATTATGAAGTTAATTAGTCCTAAAGTTTTGTTTAAAGGAAAGTTTCTAGAAAACGCTTTTAATTAAATAACACGTCCTTAAAAGTTACAATGTTATCTAACACTTCAAGTTGAAGGTTATTTGTTTTGTAGGCTTAATTCAAAGTCTTGGCTTTCAATTACTTCATAGTATATTTACATGAAATCCCAAAAAAAATGACTGATACAATAAAAAAAGTCACTATACTTTTTAGGGTTCCGTACCTCAAAAGTTAAAAAAGGAACCCTTATAAGATCAATCTCTTGTCCGTCTGTCTGTCCGTGTGTCACCACCGGTTTTCTCAGGAACGGGTGGACCTCCACTACTACGTGGTGGTCCCGTGTGGTGCCGGGCGTAAAAGAATAGCATCATCCCATTTCTTCCAGTGGGTGTCGTAGAAGGCGACTAAGGGACTTACTAGAGAATGGGCAGCAGCATTCTCTATGCATTTTACCACCATTCTGCGATCGCCAACCCGCCTGCCAAGCGTGGCGATTATGGCAAACCCCCCCAACATGACAAGCACAAACAGTAAATGGCCCCTAGTGCCCGGCGGCCCACCTACCCTTGGCTACGGTATCGGTCAAGGCCACGGTGAGGCAAAGGGTGCGAACAATCCCCGGAAGAGATCCGGCTACCACAATCACCGAAAACTGGACCTGGCAACATATAACACGCGTACACTCCGGACCGACGAGAAGATCGTCGAACTCGAGGAAGGATTGAGTAGGTTACGGTGGGATATAGTAGGACTATCTGAAGTCCGACGAGAGGGGGAGGACTCGATAATCCTCAAATCCGGTAACTTGCTCTATTTCCGGGAGGGCGACCAGCAGTCCCAAGGTGGTGTCGGGTTTATCGTCCATAAGTCCCTTGTGAGCAACGTGGTGAAGATCGAGAGTGTGTCGACCAGGGTGGCGTTCCTTATACTCAGAATATCCGCAAGGTATTCGCTGAAGGTCATACAGGTTTACGCCCCGACCTCGTCACACCCCGACGATGAGGTGGAGACTATGTATGAGGATATTTCCAGAGCCATGCATGGTTCCAAAACTCACTTCACCGTTGTCATGGGGGACTTCAACGCGAAACTAGGCAAACGAAGCGATGATGAGCTGCGAGTGGGGCAATTTGGAGTTGGACGTAGGAACCACCGGGGTCACCTACTGGCTAGTTTTATGGAGAAGGAAGGCCTCTTTATGATGAACTCCTTCTTCAAAAAACGTGAGCACAGGAAGTGGACCTGGCAGAGTCCTGATGGTGCAACCAAAAATGAGATTGACTTCATTATGTCGACGAAGAAGCAAGTATTCAATGATGTATCTGTGATCAACACGGTGAAAACTGGTAGTGATCACCGTTTGGTAAGAGGCACATTGAATCTCAATATCAAGCTGGAAAGATCTCGACTAATGAAGACTACGC
Source organism: Antitype chi (assembly GCA_947359405.1). Classification (NCBI taxonomy): domain Eukaryota; kingdom Metazoa; phylum Arthropoda; class Insecta; order Lepidoptera; family Noctuidae; genus Antitype; species Antitype chi. The sequence goes on along the minus strand of OX375817.1, from coordinate 17,033,159 downwards.
TCCGTCCAGCACCGATCCAAGTCCAAAACTCCGAAAGCTTTCAACTCGAGCTCCAGAATCGTTTCGAGTGTCTAGGGAGCTCTGTGGACGATTTTAACGATGGGTTCGTGGAAACTGTCCATACGGTCGGGTCTAAGTTTTTCAAGACCCGTCGTATCGACAAAAATAAGAGGCTCTCTGATCCTACTTTGCAGCTCATGAAGGAGAGGCGTGAGATGGTTCTGCAGTCTTCAGACGACGCACTCGAGTACCGGCAGCTTAATAGACAGATCTCTAAGTCCTTGAAAAGCGACCTCCGCCGCTTTAATACAGAACGTATTAAAGACGCGATAGAGCAGAATAAAGGCTCCAAGGTCTTTGCTAGGGATCTGTCTATTGGGCAGAGTCTGCTTACGAAACTGAAGACCGATGAAGGCAGGATCGTATCCACCAAGCCTGAGCTGTTGAGAGAGATTGAGAGGTTCTATGGACAGTTATACACGTCAACAAGAAACCCCGTTACAAATCTGGCTAACGACCCAAGAGCTAGATTGACCCGACACTATACTGAAGATATCCCGGACGTCAGCTTGTACGAGATTAGGATGGCTCTGAAGCAGCTCAAAAACAACAAGGCGCCGGGTGATGACGGAATTACGGCTGAGCTTCTGAAGGCCGGTGGAAAACCCGTTCTTAAGGCCCTCCAGAAGCTGTTTGATTCCGTCATACTCGAGGGCAAAACGCCACAGGCATGGAACAGAGGTGTGGTGGTACTTTTCTTTAAGAAGGGCGATAATGCCCTTCTTAAGAATTATAGGCCCATCTCACTTCTGAGCCATGTCTACAAGCTGTTTTCCAGAGTCATCACGAACCGTCTAGCGCGCAGGTTTGACGACTTCCAGCCTCCCGAACAGGCCGGGTTCCGTAAAGGCTTTAGCACAGTAGACCACATACATACGCTGCGGCAGGTTATACAGAAGACCGAAGAGTATAACCTGCCTCTATGTTTAGCGTTTGTGGACTATGAAAAAGCCTTCGATTCGATCGAGATATGGGCTGTACTGCAGTCCCTCCAACGGCGCCAGATCGACTATCGGTACATCGAGGTGTTGAAGTGTCTGTACGAAAACGCCACTATGTCAGTCCGACTCCAGGACCAGACCTCGGAACCTATCCTTCTGCAGCGTGGTGTTAGACAGGGAGATGTTATCTCTCCGAAACTCTTCACTGCTGCACTGGAGGATGTCTTCAAGGTTCTGGACTGGAAAGGGGCTGGCATCAACATCAATGGCGAGTACATCACTCACCTTCGGTTTGCCGATGATATAGTTGTCATGGCTGAGACCATGGAGGACCTCAGTACAATGCTCGATGACCTCAGTAGAGCTTCCGAAAGAGTGGGTCTTAAAATGAACATGGACAAGACAAAGGTCATGTTGAATGCCCGTGTAACACCCACTCTCATGACGGTCGGAGGCGCTGCACTCGAAGTTGTGGACGAGTACGTTTACCTAGGACAAACTGTCCAGTTAGGTAGGTCCAACTTCGAGAAAGAGGTCAATCGTCGAATCCGACTCGGTTGGGCAGCGTTCGGGAAGCTTCGCAATATCTTCTCGTCCCACATACCGCAGTGTCTCAAGACGAAAGTCTTCGACCAGTGTGTGTTGCCAGTGATGACATATGGAACCGAAACGTGGTCGCTCACAATGGGCCTCATAAGAAGGTTTAAAGTCACCCAAAGGGCAATGGAGGCTATGCTTGGAGTTTCCCTGCGTGATCGAATCAGGAATGACGAGATCCGCAGGAGAACCAAGGTAACCGACATAGCCCGAAGAATTGCCAAACTTAAGTGGCAGTGGGCAGGGCACATTGCACGCAGAACAGATGGCCGATGGGGTCGAAAAGTTCTGGAGTGGCGACCGCGCATCGGAAGACGTAAAGTTGGAAGGCCTCCCACAAGGTGGACCGATGACCTTGTGAGGGCCGCAGGAGTCCGCTGGATGCGGGAAGCACAGAACCGGTCGAAGTGGCGGAGCTTGGGGGAGGCCTATGTCCAGCAGTGGACGTCTTTCGGCTGAAATGATGATGATGATGGGTGGACCTAGCAAGTTGAAATTTATACCAGATCTGAGGTCTGTAGTCCCTATTAGGTGTATAAAAATCAAGGTCCTGAGTCAACACAATAAACAGATATGGACAAATTAAGATTTTCGCGAAAAATTTCCAATTCTAGGTCAACCGGAAGTACCCTATAGGTTTTGGGTCGAAAACTTATATGGTAGTAAACTTATATGGTAGTTCCCGTTGACCTAGAATCACGAAATTTCACAAAAAGCAAGGTCTTACAGCACAAATATAGGATAAAATACAAAAAATTAAAAAAGTTGAAAATTAAGGTAAATTTTAGTACTTACAAGTTTTCGTGAAAATCTAAATTTGGCCACATTTTTTTTATTTTGGCGGTATAATGGGTAGGTACGGAACCCTCGGCGCGCGAGTTTGACTCGCACTTGACCGGTTTTTTATGTAGCAGAACATCGTGGGCAAGCTACATAATAGAACTTTGTGAACTGTGTTTCTCTTCATTCTACTAGAGTAAAAATAAACAAGTATACTTCATCAGCAATCTCAGTCATGATCCCAAATAGATAAAAGATAGAATATATGTATATTTCGTTCGATGAATAACTTTAGATGACTCGCGGTTTATTAATTATGAAGAGTAGTGGTGACTTAATGGTACGGACCTTGACTTACGAGTTGTAGGTCGTGTATTCGAACCCAAGCAGGCGCTTTATATCAATAACTTCATAACCACTGTTTGAGAGGTGGCATGCCGGTTTTCTCATGACAACGGAAAACATCGTGAAAAACCTCCAAGAAACAAAATTACAAAGACATGTGATATTATACCAACACGCAGTGGCCCTCGTGGTAGATTGCAGCCCTCAGAAAAAGAGAAGGCCTGTGTCCCAGCGGTGGGAACATTTTAGGCAGTTTGTCAACATACAGTCTACCTATGGATGATGTGTGTATGTGAGCCTTTACTTTAATTACAGGGAAAACAGTCCCTTAATTAAATGTAAAGCTATACTACACTGAACCCGTCCTTAGTTGAACTTAGTACTCAATTTAATCGCCATCGGGAGTGCGGTTATGTAAAAACCGAGTTGCTGCAAAGGGATGACTCTGCGTTTTGCCAGTTCGCTTTCATTCGTTTGACGCAGTGAAAACGCTGCGTCACAGTAGCGTTATCGAACCGTGCGGTGTAGTAACTTCACTAAAATATTAGCGAAGTTAGAGTAATAGGTGGAAGATTTGCTTTTGGTATAACATCGTTTGAATTGTTTTGTTTTGGCTATTTTAGTAATAGATTCGTCTTTTGTTTGGCAGGAATAATTCTGCTTGTGAGCCATATCTATAGGCCTTAGTTACTATATATTTGAGCTAATGGCAAGCGATGCGATAAGGAGTTTACAATACATCAATTATACTGCTAGAAGGCTGAACTAAAATTATACACGTAGGTATTGAATTTTTAAAAGTTATTCTTACATTAAAGATTAAATAAAAGTAATACAGCTTTAACGATGCTACCAAATTTAATGAGTATAATTCAAAATCAAATAATTCCGCACGTTTTTAAAACTTACAAGTTTGATCAAATGTTTTCTTTCTTTGTAAAGGTTTGTGCTTCGACTCAAATGCAACTTAGGTACCAGGGAACAAGCATCGTCAAGGTGGTTTAAAAGAAACGAGGTTTTATGTCTTGTAATGTCCTCGTATGTGCATTTTATTTGGATTTATTGCTTTGTCGTAAAATGTATTGTGCCTGTCGAAGACGTGTTTGAATGTAAATCATATATTTATTTTCTGTGTCGTGTTTTCTGTGATATGTGTATGTGTATTTTCATACTTAATCATCTACGTACAGTCAGACTGACCCATTGGGCTTGTGGTCGCAAGCGCTACTGTTGAGACTGAGGTGGAGGGTTTGACTCCCGGATCGGGCAAAGTTTTATTGGGTTCTTCTATCTAGAATTTCCAAGAGTAGAGTGAATGTGTGCCAAGTTGATGGCAAAAGGCTTACCCCCTATTGCATAGAACTTATACATAACTGGCGAAATGTGGGTGTAGCTGCACTTCTGCTTAACCTGTCGGAGAATACAGGCGTGATGATATGATGTTATTTTTAGCATAAAACTATACTTAATTTTTTATAGGGATAGTCAATCTTTAGGTCTTGCTCGGATTTTTTTTGTTAATATGTTGAAAGTTGCTGACATTCTTCATAAAATCCTAGGCAAACTGTTCAAAAATTCATTTTCCTAAATATTTCTAGCAAGATAAACCATAAAAAGCGAAGAATATTTTTAATATCCGTAACTCAAGTCCGCAAAAATGTTCGTCAGCAAAAACTTGATGAGTTATTTTTATATTATATTCTTAAAATCTCGTAGAATCCGGAGCCGCTGATTTACTGCTAGAAAGTTTAATTATGTTAATTTTATTTGTTTATGCTCAGTTACTTGAGGATTAACTTGTAGAAATCTCGCCGAAATAAAAGCGGTGTCTTTATAACATTGTTTCGTTTTCTTAGAAAATGTTTACACGAACGTTTTAAAAGCAGTAAATATTCTGTAAATAAACCTTTTTCATGGTTCGACAAGTTTCCTTCAAAAATGTAATTAAAGTCTGGCTTTTCTAAAGGTGTTATGAGCGACAGTGAAGGGATTATCTTGATTATAAAAAAGGAATTACGTCTTACTTAATAAAGCATGGTTGGTTTTTCATAACGAAAGTTGTAATAAATAAATCTTTCCTTGTTCTTTCTTTTTACACGCTTTATATTAGCTACACTTGTGTTTGTTTGTTTGTAACCGACTCCTTTGGACGCTATTTTGACCCATTGTAAACGGTCAGATTTCATAGAAACTTTGTTAACTTGTCGAGGACCGATGACTATTTAATAATTTTAAAAAAAAATGAGAAAAATTAAAAAAAAACACGTTTTTGTAGTTAGCAGAACTAAAAAATAGAAAATAAATAATAGTTTAAAAAACTAAAAAACACGCTTTAAAAACCAAACTAAAAAAGGAGAAAATAATTTAATTCAATTAAAAAGCGTGGGGTGTTTGACATTAAGTGATTATAAAAATACCTCAAAAAGCACCCCACGCTTTTTAATTGAATTAAATTATTTTCTCTTTTTTTAGTTTGGTTTATAAAGCGTGTTTTTTTAGTTTTTTAAACTATTATTTTTATTTTAAATATGAATGTTTTGTTTTACATCACATGAATATTTTCAACATAATGTAGGTATTTTGTTATAAAATAAATGAGTAATGACTTACATACCCATACATAAACTCACGCCTTCTTCCTAAGGAAGTAAACAGAAGCTGGAGAACGCCGCCTATTATGATACTTACATAATCCTTTTGCCTCGTTTACGGTCATACATCAGAGAGTCAATTTTTGTAATTTTAAGAAAGATTTACAGTAATCGCAGTCTGTCAAAAATACTTCGAATGTTCATACATTTTTGACAAGTTATTGACATATAATTGTCGCCGAGATGAGACTGCGACTAAATTTTGAACGTTCTTAAGGCCCTGGTAACTTTAAATATTGTCGTTATGAGCGATAATAGTTCGTATTGCAATCCGATACGGGTTAAAAACTGTTGTAATAAATTCGAATAATCGATGAGCAAGCATTGTCGTAAAAATACAAATAAAATCGTATAAAATTAGATATTACTACTACTACTATTTATTACTAGATGCAGTTTGGCATTTGGAATTTTATGGTATATTTTAATTATAATTATAATTGTTATTGGAGGGATAAACTGGGTTTAAAGATAATTAAGAGGTGACTTTGATGATTTTTTTTATGCATTAAAATATGTTTAATTATATTTTGAATTCCGTCACTGTATGCAAAAATAGCTTGAAAATATTATATATTTTTATGCTTTAAAAATTATTTTAAAACCACCTTTTTGAGGATTTTCAAGAAATCACCGCCTCACTGACGAGAATTGCCCTTCTAGGCCTACACGCACGCCGGTTGCGAATATGACTTGCGACTTTATTTTAAAATAAGACCCTCCACGTGTTTTGTAGCAACGGGTATGTTTTTGTGATGCTTGGTTTGGGTGACTATGAGTTACTACGACTACTTTTTACTAATACCTACCACCAAGTAACTATTAATAGTGAAATGTTGGTTCACAATAAAGTACATAACACGAATATATTACTCAGTAATAATTAATTCAGTCAGTAAGTTCAGTCAGTTTGGACTCAAATATTTCGCAAAAACTTGTAGAAGACGTAGTATTATTTGGCATCTTCATGTCTTAATACAATTTTGACAATATTATACTTTAATTTCATTTAAAATTGCACACGAGGCCATTTTTGTTTTGGTGACTACTAGCGCTGCAGTGCGAAAAAACTGAACTAAATTTGAATCACTTGGCTGAGTCTTGGTCAGTCATCTTCAAAGGGCTGACTTTCAATACGCCAAATTGTTAAACGTTGAATGATTCTAGTTCAATTAACTATCGGCCTAGGCATCCAATTAGCAGGCTAATTTAACCAGATGGCTGCGACAGGTATACCAACCTCAATTCATCATCAAATTTTCAGCCGAAAGACATCCACTGCTGTACATAGGCCTCCCCTAAAAGAAGGTGGTTTGCCATAATCGCCACGCTCGGCATGCGGGTTGGCGATCGCTGCTACCCATTCTCAATTCAATTAATTCTCCATCTCAATTACTACAACAAAACATCTCTTAAGCGTAAACTAAACGATCAAAACACAACACATAAGACCAATTACCTGAAAGTCTGAAACAATTTCCCGTAAACAAGAGCCGAATAATTAAGAAAGCTCGCGTTACGCACCGCACAATGACGCGGCGTAAACGCTCACGCTCATAGCGCGTAAACGCACACGCCCATAATGACGCAAACTAATTTATTCATCAAGATGGTATCTGCGTTGGTAATGTTAGTTGATAACTATTACGTAATTACGTTGTGGGATTCGGGAGGAGGATGAATCATTATCGTGGAGGTTGTTTCGTTTTATGTAGCAAGGTAGTGCGGTGGATAGATAATATCCGGGCTATAATAAGTTTTCTCGTGTATGTAGTAGGTACTCAGTTTTAATATTCATGAAAGGATTTTGCTGAGGGTTTTTGGAAATCCATTTGATATTCCTCCTAAATATCCGTAAGCGTAGTATACACGGTGCGGCGACGCGACGCCCCAACTGGGTAAAAGTAGAAGCGAGCACCGGGTGTTGGTCGAAACAGGCCGAATTCAACCATATTGATTTATGCTTTAGGCACATAAACTCTTATTGATGAGGAATGACGTAGGCAAACAATGCCATTACCTTTAATATAATTATCTTCAAAAAGTCCTAAGTCAAATGATTGTGTCTATGGATAGCATTTGATCGAGAACATGGAAAAAATCCAGATTTCCTTGAGACAAAAATATATTTTCACTCCTTTTAACCCCTTTGGTTCTTTATCAAAAAGGTCAGTCAGCAAGTCAATCATATCATTAACCCTAGGCATTGATTTTCAATAGAGTCACATTATGTTATCACATCGCGTGACTACCCTCCACTTTCATTGAATCCGACGTCCATATGATATGAACACGCAAACAAAAGGTGATTTGATGCGTAAAAACTTATTTTTTTTTTCGTTTATGGCGAATCTGTGTAAGAATAAGTTTATGAGAAAGCAAGAAAGATAAAAGAAACATTATTTAATCTCCACAAACAACGTTACACAAAAGACACAATACACACAACTAGCAAAAAACCTGGTGTAATGATTTTCTTAAAATAATATTTAAGTATAGACTTATTTTCACAAGCGACAGATGGCGCTAGTGGTCCCAGGAACTTTATACATCCGTTTTAAGCATTAATGTTTAGAATATCGGTAATAATGTATAATTATTTTGTATAATTATTAAATCATATTGTTTAAATTTAACAGGTTAAAGTATTCACATTTAATCATAAGCCCTAATGTATTTTAGTTAGTCAAATGATTGTATGTAATGTCTACTCTGCTCTGATTGGTCGAATAGCCGGCCGAGAATTGACTTCCGTTTAAAGTGGGGAAACATTTAGTGGGGTGACCGATTTGCTAAACGAGTCAGTCGATTTGGAGGCATGAAGCCGTAAGCATATCTGACGAATCTGTGCTACTTTTGTTATGTATATAAAATACTAATTAAATGGTAAGTGATTGTTATTTACCTGATCACTGTAGAAAAGTGAATAAACATGATTCATATTGGATTGAGGTATATGATTCTTAATATCTCAGAAGTGGGATCAAGATCCGTAAGTACGCCTACACAGTATGTTTGACCAACCTAAAATTATTATTTACTCCGTGAATGTAAAAATCCGTTATTCGTACAAGTGGTTTTGTTTACTTTTTAATTTCAAGGAAATTATATAATCAAGTTGTACTACCTAGGTACTTCTAAAAGAAAAGCATAATTTGATTCCCTAACTTCTAGTCTTTCATCATAATTTTAAATTGCACGGCAGGACCGTTGTCATTTATTCGAAGTATCATTGACTGGTTTAATTTTCCATTTTACCACATTTGGAATAGTATTGTGCATCATATGATTTTAAATCTTAATTAAAAGTATCATCGACTGGTTGAATTTTCTTTTCTACCACGTTGGAAATAGTAATATGCAGGATATGTTTTTAGATCTGAACTCGAAGTTTCATTGACTAGTTTAATTTTCTATTGTACCACATAGGGAAAAGTAATATGCATCATACGATTTTAAATCTTAACGGCTGTTGAAATTTTCAACCTAACTGAAATCGTACCGGTTTGTACAACGAGGTTGCAAACACTGGGTAATTGAACTCGTTTTGCTTGACTTTTTAGTTGTATATAGACGATACAATGATGGATCATGGATGGGTACCAGGACTATGGAATCCAATGAAATTTAAGATCAGTGGGTCGTCTTAGGGGTAATGGTGTATTGGTTTCTCTGGTATGCCACACGATGAGTGTGCGGTTTTTAAAAGGGGGTGAAATTTATCAGTAATTTTGCTCTAGGATGCACCGTTTTCGAGATAATTAGCTAATGCTTTTTTTTTCTGGTGGCGAGTTTCAGTTTATGGATGGAGAAAATGAAACCCATCGGAGCAGGAATACAGGAGTATCCCGCAGGAGTATCCGCAAAGGACTGCGTGATCGCTCACGCTTGAAGTTAAAGCCATGTGTGCTAAGGATAAAGCACAAGTGTGCTTTAAGAAGTTTTTATTTGGCCAAGTGAGCTAATGATAATGATGATGATAATGATAATGATGATGATAATGATAATGATGATGATAATAATGATGATGATGATAATGATAATGATTTGGGCCAGGTGTGCCCAGGGCCATGTGTGCTCAGGGCCATGTGTGCCAAGGGCTATGTGTGCCCAGGGCCAGGTGTGCCCAGGGCCAAGTGTGCCCGACACGAACAAAGCTATCCTCAAGAACTGAGGATCCATGGAACTTGATGGTGCAAAAACACCAGAAGTGCGCTAGTCGCGATGGGCGATCGATGAAAATGCAAACGGGCAGTCCCTGTGTCAAACAAGGCAGACACAAAGACGGGACGTACAAGAAAGCAATCTAGAAGGAAGCAAGCGCACGAGGTCTACATCGACCTCTTCTTCTTCCAGCAGGACAACTGATACTACAAGTACACCACCGCGATGCAAGAAATATGAAATAACTCCATGTTGGTCAAGGAGAAAGGTATTGAATGTTTCGAATGTTTGTCAAGAAGGAACCCATAAAAGGTCTCGTAACTTAAACAATAATCATTCAAATGTTATACTGGAGTTAGACCCTTTCAGTAAAAGTTAAAGTATTGAAAATTGGCTTAGAAGGTTGAATTAATGTACTTTATGAACGATATGAATATAATATGCAAATGTGACGAGAAGCAGACCATATATATTGCTCAAATAGTAGTTTTTACTTGGACTTTGTGATAAGCTAAACTTATAAAGGCGTTTCCAATTATTATTATTATTTATTACTTATTTATTAAAATCTCCCTTACAACTATCATTACAGGAGTATACCTAAAGCGATAGCGCGGTCTTAAAGTTAATTTACTTACAATTGTATGAAAAACGAAGAAGAAAAATGGAATGAATAATTGATTGAATTGATTGGAATTGAGGAAGATCATGGTCAGTTTCTGGAAGAAATGTTAGCCTGTACAAGTCGTAGTAATGAAAAGTTATCTAAATATTATATTTTTGTTTTTACGACAATTTATGCTTATACATAGGTGAATAGAATAATATAGAATAATTCTTTATTTCCAAAGAAAGTAGGTACATGTTACGTATTTTCAGTTTAAAATGGTCCTTATACCAACTGCCTTAACTAGGGCATGCAAACAGTTAAATTTAATGGATTTTGTATAAGTCGAGAGTACAGAAACCTCAATATTGATTTATTGGTTGATTCACCAGGAAAATGTAAGCGTATCTCATTGTACAAATAATTAAATTTAAAATCAATATTAAATGAAGCGACTAGAATAACTGGAACCACAGCCTCATTCATAGACAACGTATTTACGTAGATTGCAAAATAAAAGACTCGTCCTTAATTAGTGACATCAGGTCTGACCATACTGGTCAGCTTGTATCGTTTGACTTAGATAAAAGTTACACGTAGATAAAACCATTAAATCTCTGAATAAAAATAAATTGAAAATGTTTAATAATAGTGTTCTTAGCAATCTTTCAACGACAAGGTTTGATTCACAATAGATTTTTTTTTCTACAGTATGCAATAAGTATGTCCAAAAAAAAAAAAAAATGTTACAATGAACACTAAACCAAAATTTAGCGAATGGGCTACTGGTATTATAAAAAGCAGAAATATCATATATTATATGTATTTTGTGTCATTGACTTCTGATCAAGCTTTTCATAATTATGTAAGCAACTATGTTAATATATTCCAAAGGTTCGGGCTTAAGCTAAATCTAAATTAATAAGTAACAAAATTAGTATTCTAAAAATAAAATAAAGCCTATGTGGCAGGTAATTAACAAAGAAACTGGAAGCATAAAACAGCGAGGTCAGAATGAGTTCTCCCTAGAAATTGATAATGAAACCATTTCAGATAGGTTAAAAGTTGACGGGACTCTAAAAAGTTTGTTTACCAATGTCCCATTAGAGGTTGCGAAATCTCTCCTCTCTTAAAAGCGTTTGACTGCGTTGGCAGCAATGCACTGATCTGTAAATTACAACGCAAGAGAAATCGTGGACTAGCTGCTGATCTTGTACTCTATTTATCAAACAGGCAGCCAAAAAGTGGACGTTAACGAGGCGAACTCCTCGGGTGTTTGGTTAGGGTGGACGAGCCTTATGGTTCAATTCTTGATCCTTTCTTATTTCTAGTTTACATTAATGACCTTCCATACTTTGACCATTTTAAGTTTCAGCTGTCTTATTTGGCTACTTGAAATTTAATCATTACTGTCAAGGATTAAAATTATGAACAAGTATATAAAGTAAAAAGGGAAAAACTCACTGGGCATCAAAGAATTCGTCCGCATCGCTGTCAGTGGGAAAAGTGCCCAAGGGGCTGGCAGCGTTGTCACGTTGGATGGCAATGCTGATTCTTTGAGCTATACTTGATTACTAACTTCTCAAAATATATTTTATTCGCAAATGACACTTCTCTTAAAAAATAAAAGATAGAAAGATACGGATGTCTTTCATGTCAACGATAGTCGATGTTCTTTTGAAATGGGTTGCAGCTAATAATCTTGTACTTAATGCGAATAAAACTAGTTGACTTAAGTTCTCATTACCAAATGTGCCGAAGCGGTTCTAAATTTAAAACTTGATGGCAAGAAACTAGATGCTATTTCGGAAGCTGTATTTCTGGGAATAACTTAGGATTCAATACTGCAATGGGGTGCTCACATTAGAGTTCTTTCAAATAGATTAAATTCAGCTGCTTTTGCAGTGAGCATAAGCATAAGGCAGTTGTCTAAAGTGGCCACAGCTAGGATCCGAAGTCGGTAACAGAGCTTGGCGATGGATGGTTCGAAACTCACATCATACGTGCCTTGTCAAAGGGGCATATCTATATATATAAAAATGAATCCCTATTTCCCTTGGTCACGGCATCACACGTGAACGGCTGGACCAATTTTGCTAATTCTTTTATTGTTGTTTGTTATTGTCAGGAGAAGGTTTTTATGAAAGAAAAAATAAAGAAAGTTGCGAATTCAATATTCATAAATAAAAAAGATGCGCGTAACATTAGAAAATTTTACAAAACATATTCATAGTTAAGACAGGACAACGTCTGTCGGGTCAACTAGTTATAATATAAAATGCGGCATTGGAGACGGGGAAGTTTGGCATTGATTCCTTGTACACATGTCGCTTCCCTGGTAACTCATTGACAGCATTTATGTGTGAATGTTTATTACGAGTAAGTGCTCCCAAATTGCAGTGTTGATTTTTAAACTTTTTATTTCTTTACAATGTGAGACATATTTCGTCATTAATTACGATTTTGCACCTACAATTCTCATTTATACGCTTTATTAGTGGTTTTCATGGAAATCATGTTAATTGGTTTAATTAGGTTTTTATACTTTAATTGTTTAGATTCTTTTAAATATTGTGAATGCGAGAAGGTTGTAGGCCTTGCAGACTGTACATTTTGTAGAACATTTTCTATTCTTAATTTTCATTTTTCTTAATAAGTACCTGGTGCTATTGACAGGCCTGCACTGTTCTCCAATGCCTATCATCGCTGTAATTTGAAAGCTTTGTAACAGCCAAATAATTTTAAAAAGAGAAATCCAATATTTTGATTTGTTTTGGTCATATTAGTGGTAAAAGAGCCAAAGATTGTATACCCACGGTATTTATGATAAATCAATTAGAAATGGAGCCCAAGCCTTAAATTATACTGAACCGGAAGACTTGTCACGTTTTGTCTGTAAAACTTTTTGTACACTTAGAAAGCGCCATGAGCTTGCCTGAACATCAAATTATTAGTAGCTCATTGTCTTGTGATAAATGACGAAAACCATGCTCTGGAATCGAATCAGATATCAATGATTAGCCGAATGTAATGATGTGTCGTATGTAAGGCTCATTTTAATTTAACTATTATTAGATTTGTAAAATCGTGCGTCAGGAGACATTGCACGATGTCGGATGGCCGAATGTAATGATTTTCTTAAAATAATATTTAAGTATAGACTTATTTTCACAAGCGACAGATGGCGCTAGTGGTCCCAGGAACTTTATACATCCGTTTTAAGCATTAATGTTTAGAATATCGGTAATAATGTATAATTATTTTGTATAATTATTAAATCATATTGTTTAAATTTAACAGGTTAAAGTATTCACATTTAATCATAAGCCCTAATGTATTTTAGTTAGTCAAATGATTGTATGTAATGTCTACTCTGCTCTGATTGGTCGAATAGCCGGCCGAGAATTGACTTCCGTTTAAAGTGGGGAAACATTTAGTGGGGTGACCGATTTGCTAAACGAGTCAGTCGATTTGGAGGCATGAAGCCGTAAGCATATCTGACGAATCTGTGCTACTTTTGTTATGTATATAAAATACTAATTAAATGGTAAGTGATTGTTATTTACCTGATCACTGTAGAAAAGTGAATAAACATGATTCATATTGGATTGAGGTATATGATTCTTAATACTGGTATTCAACCAATCAAAGTCTGTCATTATTTTTATGACTACGAGTTTTTTTTTAGTTTTTTATTTTTAGATATCGATGACAATTTTGAGCAAACGTAGTTATAAATAAGTAAGTTTCGCTTAATCAGCCCACGGTTCCCATTGCTGGGATAGAGGCTTTTGCTCTGTGAAATGGAACGGGCCAAACCCACCTCGGCGGCCCAGTGCGGGTCGGTGGATGTCACGTCATATCCTTGAATTTAATGATTATAGGTTGGTATTAATTTTCCTCACGATGTTTTTCTTCAAAGTTTTTTAGAGCAGTGAAGAAGATATTGAAAAACACTTTTGCTATTTTATTAAAAGAATAAAAAACTGAAATGCATTTCCTTACTCTTTTAAATTGATTTTATTGTGACGATTTTGTACAAGGGCAAAGGGCACCAGTATTTTACAAATGATAAATGATAAATGATTTTATTTCTGTAAGTAGGTTTGTACAAACACTTTTACACGTCAATCATATTTTTTTTTTAACTAGATGAGGTCGGCAAAGTATCACGCAATCGGTTTAATTGCCTCGTGTTCAATAGTTGCCTCGTGTCTTTGAATTATTAAATAGCCCCAATTAACGTTATTACCTGAGCAATTTGATATTGCAAAGGAAGATTTCTTGAGAACTTTTACACTAATGAACTGAGAGTTCTATTGTCTTTGTTATTTACTTAACTTGTTTCAATCACTTCGTAATGGAAGTTGTTAATTCTTTAAGTTACGTCATTCTGTTTTCTCAATTGGAAGAGCACGTATGTTTCATTTTTTTATCGTGTGTTGTCTTGTGACTTACTAATGAATCTCAACAGCCTCATTGGTCTAGTGGTTGCAAGTGCTGAGCATGAGATCCTAGGTTTGATTTCCAGGTCGGGTAAAGTGAACAATGACTTTTATTTAACAAAAATATTAATAAAGGGTGAACTACTTAAAGCCTAAACTACTGTAAGGATAGAAACATAGAATAGTGTGAGTGTCTTTCTTAGGGGATTTATGCTTGCTATGTTTTCACTAACACTAGGGAATACCTAAATGGAAAATCGGACTAATGATTTTTTTAATCGCTTAACCCATAATTTCGCTTGAAATGCAATAGTGGTGCACTAAATAGGTAGGTAATTACTTGATACTTAAACCCTGAATGGGGCTGGAGTTAGAAAATCGAATAAACCTCTGGGTACAGACAAATATAGAAACAAGAAGTATGGAAAGTTATGTCTCTGGATCGTGTACTGAGAAGCTAAACTACAAGTAATGGAATATCGTTTTTATTAAAGGTATTATAACATAACATTTCGCCTATAATCTCCGAAGGGCTTGGCAAAGTTATACCAATGTTACACCCACATTTCTCCAGTTATGGTCAAGTCCCACATAATATGGGGCAAATCTATTACTGAGCATAAATCCAGACTGCGGATTGCTAGAAAGAAATTGCTGAAAATACAAACAACACTTTGACTGGCCTCGGAATCGAAACCGAGACAATTTCCCGTGTTTCAACAGTGGCGCAAGACCATCGAGGCAGTATATTGTTTACAGGTAGTTTTGTGTGTTCCAGAATGTTCTCATTCACCGTTTTAATGGCAGTTCATGTTCTATATGCGTTCAATTTAAAACAGCCTTTGTACAACTTAGTTTGTAGCCCTACACTATACTTTACCGGGGTTTCAAATTATCTAAAGTGACGTGTAAAGCTCACATAAAACACTGTTTTACAGCAGTAACATTGTTTCTAACAATATCTTTGAAATCTGCTGTAAAATGTCAGGGCTAGCTTGGTTAGGTAATTGAGTGGAACGAGCTTGATTTACTGTATTCAACTTAGGCTAAACTTCTAGTGCGCTTTTGCTTTTAACCACCAAACTGAAGAGAGTTCGCGTAGTGGATTGCGGTCAACTCCCTCATAGAGCGAGTGGGCATATGAATCCCAACAGTGGGAATATTGTAGGCAGATTTTTTTGGTGGGCATATCGCAGTTGGCCTTGACTGCTCAACCGGGCTTTCCTGGGGCTGCCATTAAGAAGTTAATCTTAACGCCTCCAGCCAGGGCTTACAAACTAAAATAAATTACAAACTAAGCGACTGCACGCTGAGGACACCCCCTGTGGGATACGGGCCTCGGCTCAGGGCGTCACTGATAGGGGGACAGCTATCATTGGGGACAGGCTGGATCAAAATATTGGCATTATTATTGATCGGGGAATTTAAAGCTACTGGCTCAGCTGCGGCGCAGGCTGGCGCTTCAACGAGCAAGGGTCAGTCGGGGGCAGATTTTGTTACAACCCTCTCCCTTACATAGTAACGAGGCTTCAGTCTTAGTAGTAGAAACATTACAGGCCGATTATTAAGTACACTTTGGACTTCATCACTTTTATACACCCACCAACAGTAGATTTAAAGAATATCTTAGTGACAAATTAAAATAATATTTACAAAATTTTATATCCGTCTATTAAAGTGTTGCTCTCATAAGTATGATAATAATATTCTGTATTGACATTTTTATACCATTTATTATTATATACGAAATTGTTACTAACTATTATCTATTTGTTTTGTACTATTTTAATTTATTGACATATTATTAACTATTGGTATTTGGTATGATTTTTTTTTGTAATCTTACCTAGATATTGACTTTATTTTATGTTTAAATTTTGTTAATTGACATTGGATTACCACAATAGTTTGTATGCCTTCTGGCGAGACATAGTATGGACAATCAGTTTCTTTTTCTGTGTAACATCTGTATAATTTTTAGTCTATGTTTACAAAATTAATAACTGTATTTGAAAAATTTGAATTTGGTAACGTATAGCCTCTCAATTTCAGAGAATGGAGGTCAGATTCCTAGTAGGAACAATATAGATTAATTGTGATCTACACATTGGATCAAACACTTTTATTCTCAAACCCACAGTAGGAGCGTGTAGCGAATTACAATCTTCCCCGTCCCAGCAGTGGAAACATTACGGGTTAGTTGTGTACTCGACTTTGGACCAATTGTATGACTGATTCCCTTGCCACCCTGTATACATAGCTTTGTTAAAGTTTACCTACAACAAAGCAAATTCTATCATAACATACATTTAAGGTAACTTAAAATGTGAATAATATTAATATGATACACTTTCTTGTCCACCGCTTCACAACACCTAAGTTTATTACGGCAAAAAAAAGGCACCGTCTTTAAGAATCATCTGTAGGACCTAGATATTATTGTTTTGGGCGTTGCCTGTAGGTCGGTATATTATTTCCCTCATTTATTTGACTTCCCATACCAACATAGCCAATATAGCAACACAACCTGCTAGGTTGCAAAGCAAGTCGCTTGTTACAAATATTATCAATGCACTAAAATGCCTGTGTACTGTAGGACCCACTTCCACTCCTGATATTGTAGAAACGAGAAGAAATAAGCTATTCTACGTTCTCATTGTTTTACATTTCGGCATAAAAATGTTAAAAAAAGTATTCAGACGAGTTTCCAACGACCTCTTTTATAGCATTTTTTAAGTACCTGAATGTTAAATGTTTCGTTAAATAAAAAGCACAGACAAAAGCGTAGAAGTATTTAGCCAGTGTACCAGGATCGCAGTCAGAGCAGGAAGTCGTAAATACGGTTTTATTTGAAATGTGCTGGAACGCAAGCATTGTGTGAATGTAACGGTACCCAGGGGTCATGTAAGTCACACAACTCTAGAACATTTTATTCGTGACCGGACCATGGCTGTTTAGTACTCATATACGCTCTTTATTACATCTTCTGTATTTGAAATTTTATTGTTCGGGCATGCGTATGCGTTTGTCGAAATTCCTAAGTTCATGATCGACACATACTTAGACGCATGTTTATTTGGACCCCATTTAGTTAAAGCAGAGTATTTGCCTGAAATTAATTAAAACAGTAGCAGTGACTTAATGTTTTCAGGAAATACCTACATAATAATTTGCAAAACAAAGAATTTCCATCAGGATTTAAAATTCCTCCACCATTTCCTACAAGAATAATTTTCATAAAAATGCTTAACAAATTCCTTATTCGAATAAGCAAGTGGTTTATGAATACATTTATGTACATCAGTCGACACATCCGTCCTTCTTGAATATGTGATGGGCCAACAAACGTTCGTTACCATACCCGACAAAAATGGGACAACTACATCTTGATAAAGTGGACGTTAATTTATTACGTGATACATAGCGTTTCTCGTGCTATTGTTAATCATGTGAGACAGAACAACGATTCAGCAATTCAACGTCATCCAACGGTGCGAATACCTGTTCGATTTTCCAATTTGCTTTCTTTATTAGAATTCTGGGGGCGTTCGGAAATAGCAGGCAGTTTGTCCGCGGTCACCCCGCCTGGCAATTTCGCCTTCGTTTTTGTTCGTATTTTCTTTTAATTTACAAAATAGCGGTTTGTACCAATAAATCTTCAGTTCTGTGAGCACAATGCTGCTGTCGAACGTCGAATGTTTTTTTTATTTTTATAAAAGAGTTCTACTCTCAAAAGAAGGTTTTCTCTATCTGGAAAGAGGGTGATAAATGTTAGGACCTTCATTGCTAGTTCTGCAGAACTTATTAGATAGGTATTAACTTTCTAAGAGTTCTGTAACAAGAAGCGGCTCCCTTGGGAATTGTGAAGAAGTATTTATTGTTCAGTGTGGCAATGTTCCGGGAATCTGTAGCTAAGGGGCGTGTCATCTTACTTTGGGAAGTTAAAACCAATAATAGACAGCACGCCTAGGGAGTTGAACAGTTTGTGCATCTTAACTACTTTATATCTATCTGTTTCTGAGTTTCACTACTGCATCAAATTGACTGTGACTACATAGTGACAGTGAATTTGATGCAGTAGAATTTTTTATGAAAAAAAACAGAAATAGGTTTGTAGTCATGTACCTACAAGCTTTTTCTATATTTTTTTGATAACGAAATGAGATTAAAAGCACTGTAATTTATTATGCTTAAACTACCCTTGTCTATATTTTCATCTCAAAGACTTTTAGCCTAATTTATTAAAAAAAATTAGTCGATGTGAAAAAATAATCACAAAGAAGTGATGTTATATAAAAGGAATATTAATCACAGTTAATTATAATTAATCAGCGCTCACGCGAGTTCCTTCAAACGAAAAAAAAAATCCTGAATAATTACTAATTTTATTAAATGATTTTGCTTGTAATGCCTAGGTCACCAACATTTTTTTTTCCAGGGAAACCTTCAAATAGAATTTGGGGATAAGACCGAGGAGTATGGGATTTTTACCTCACTTAAACCACCCCGGTGGTCATCATCTACCTAAATGTTTGAAGGCCAGCATTGAAAAAGATCTTTAATTTGGCATTTTGTTACTCAAATCAGTGGGTACCGAGGCGTATTATATATAAAATCTCAATAACAAGTATTTATAAACTTTTTAACCAGGTACCTAACTGTAGCTACCCAAAAATATTGAAATACGAGTATGCCTCCGGCGGCAACATTATCCAAACGTAACTCGTCAGTGGATCGTAATGTTATTATAAGAAAAAAATACTTTTCTGATTATTGTATCGAAGCCCGTCGTCGTCATTGCACGGAAAAATAAGCCGAGTATTATAATTGAAGAAACCCCTCAAGCTATACGAATTACATTAAAGAAAAAAAGGAAGAAATACGAGTACTTTCCAATGCTTCTAGTATCATTACGATTATTCTGAAGGCGGGTTTTTATCAAATAAGACATCTTGGGAAACATAAAAGCATTTGTTTTTCTATTGAACTTGTATTTTTTTAGGAAGGTTTTTTTTTTAACTATATTTGACTTCAAGTCTTTTGATAATTTTGCTTTCTAGTAAGGTTTATATAATTACTAGTTTTGCCTGCGGCTTACCTGCGTAGAATTCGGAAATTATCCTACAGGAACATACTACCGGGATAAAAAGTATTCTATATCCAATCTTAATGTAGCAATGTGTCAAGAGTCGTACTTTTTTGTTTACCTATTTTGATAGCTGCATTTGTATAAGGTTTTTCTTTTTTCTTTCGCTACTTCTAGCTAGCCTAGCTCTATCAATGCCGTGAAACTCTGTTATTGGCTTAAGAGATATTTGTTTTTCATAACTCATGTGAATTAATTATAAGCTGTTGAGTTTCCTAATAAATAAATAAATATATGTTGATCCAGGTTATAATTTATCCGTTTGCAAAATTTTAATTCAAATCTGTTGAGCCGTTTTTGCGTGACCGAGTAACAAATATCCAAACATCTAAACATACAAACTTTTACATGTATGATATTTATTTATTTATTTTTATTTAAATATGCTTTATTGTACACCAGAAAATACATAATAAAAATAAAACTTTTAAAAACTAAAACATACAATGGGCGGCCTTATCGCTTTCTGCGATCTCTTCCTGGCAACCTTGGAATGGACAGTGATTGCGTGGACATACAAATGGGGTTGTGATTGGTTCATAATAAAGGTACAACTTACTATAATAGATACATATATATATATATGCTGTATAGTAGATACTTATATACATACATACGAGTACTAAATATAAAAATAAAGAAAATAAAGATATTATAATTATAGAAGAGAAGAGAAAAGAAGACAAAGATATTATTGTTAGTAGGATTAATTTACCTTGACATGTATCAGCAAGGTGCGGTGTAGAACATAACCCTGAACAACTTTCTCCATGGGAAGAACATCGTAACCGCGAAAAAAATATCAGCTGTCCCATACAAAACTTCAATACATTTAGGTCGAGTAGGACCATTTAGGGCCGTATGTATAGGACAACTGATACTTTTTTCTTTGTAGGGAATATGCATGTTATTCAAAACGCTTTCATTAATTAAATACACATTGTATAGGAGCCAAAAAAAAATTGCTATATTTATAACATTTTCTAATGCATTAATAATATTTTACAATTTCTTGTTATGTTACGTTTTTCTGGTGGAACCAAAACGGAACGCAAGCTAAAACGCGTCGTCTTCGAAAATGCCAGAATTTACCTCAAAAGGCATGTGAATAAATATATTTTCTGTTCAGTTTGATGGTAACTACGCCATTAAATATGACCACACCTTTTCGAAACACGCTGTATAATCTACCCGCAGCTATCCGCAGCAATAACAATTAATTGTGCATCAAATTAACAAAGTTAATTCTTAAAATCTCTGCTACTTATATTCTCCTAAACTCTTCAAAAATAGGGTAGGGGTCCTTATACTGCGCACCCTGAATAAGCCGGGACTAATACCGGCTATACAAGGAAAGATTATTAGCGGAAGTCAACACTGCAAAAGCATCACCATCCCCACTTAATACCTTGCAATACGATCTTTATAAGTAACTTTGAAGGTCCTTTATTTCTGCAGTTATTTCGATACTGCCTTGTAAGGGTAATTTGCAGGCCCATCGCCTATGGGCCTCGTTAACTGGGTCATTCCCCTCACTTTTATAACTTGGGTATGAACCCTATTTGTTATCTTTTGTAACATAAACGTCACGCTTGTGCGCCCTGAGGGAAGGCAGAGATGTATAGTCGTAAAGTTTTCCAATGATAGGAGTTAGGATTTATGTGATGAAGGGGAAGTAACAACCTGATTGCTTGATTGGCGCATCTGATAGAAGATTCTGGCTTCTGCTAAGCGATCTGCGAGTTAATTTTGTAACACACTAACAGTAGGAATGCTTTCATTGCGTTATTTACGTTGTTAGGCAGAAATTTTTTTCGAAAATATGAAGCAATGGATTAGAAACATCCTTAATAATCATTCAGATTGTGATTGAAAGTGAGCTGAGGGGTTCTGCTTGTTTAAATTATGTATTTTGACCTGTATGAGTTCCAGTTTGTGCATGATTGTGTATCCTTTTTCACTTCTCATGCTCTAAAAGTACGCCAATATAGCCCTACGAAGCGGAACTAAAGTGACCACTTTAGTCTCTAGGGAGTGAAAAGTAATTAGTTTTTTTTTTTTTAATTTCCTTCATGAGATATAGAAAAACTCAAACAGCAAGTAAATATACTATTATCTGTGGAGTGTGGACCATCATCAAAAAGTTGAGAGTTTTAGTTCCATGGTTTTTGCCAAGGTGGCGCCATGTGTTTTAAATTGTTAATCTGTGACTGGTTTAGAAGAAAAAAATGACCGCGAAAATTTCAGATTTTTTGTCGAGTGTAAGTTCGGTTTTAAATAATTAAAAATGTCCAGTGACAGTTGTGGCATATAAGTTCCTTGGTGAAGAGTTTGACGTCGAGCAAAGAGCAAAAGACATAATATATAATGTGATTTTCATTTTATTAAGTAATATTTATTAAATGTTTTTGGACTAAATTGATTATTTTTCTCGCACTCAAAGTGAAAAGTACAGTTTGCACCTCGAGAGTAAACGCCAACTTAATATACCCTCGATTTCATTGACTCCCTCGCACGCTCGGGAGACAAACCACCTCTGGTATATTATGGCTTCATTTAGTCCCTCGTTATAAAATATAGTATAAACCCATGCTTCAAAACTCTAGTAGGTAAAGTCTGTTTTCTTCTGTCTTCAAATCCTACTTCCTACTATTATTATAAATGTGAAAGTTAGTATGATATTTGGATGTTGTTCGGATGTGGCACACAGAAAAACCGGATCACACATAGGATACTTGTATCCCGGTAGTACGTTCTCATGATATTCGACATCCACGCGGGCAAAGCCGATGGCAATAGCGAGTAATTTCATAAATTCAATCACCTAAATTCTTTGAATCTCAAGAAAAATAACCTACGAATTTGGCACGACTTTTCAAGCACTTCTTCCATATAATACCACAACACAATATACCCTCTGACGTCATATCACTACACAATACTGCACAACAGTTACAAAGAGCACCTCCTGCTAATATAATTCGGACAATTGGCATGCGGCCATAGGTCGCAAGCTCGCTTTGAATACCACAAACATATTGTGTGTACAATCTCCAACTAGTTTCTGAATTCCTGGTACACGATTCGTTTCTAGATTCCATTTGGAGATACGTACGTGTAATCTTAGAGGTTTGATTGTTTGTGTAGGTTTATAAGTTTGGTTGGATAATGCTATTGTTTTCTTGGGGTAAGATGAAGAAAATGATTATTTTGATTCTTGTTTACTTAATGTAATGTAATGCACCGATCCCAGCGTGGTTTTAATAAAAAAATACTAAAACAAAAATATATAATTGCACAATATACTGGGCTTTATTAGTTGGCTAGTTGCATTGGATATTTTACTAGTATTTTAGAAAAACCTATAAATACGTAGTTATTTCATTAGTTTCAAAATGTTCATAGCTTTACTGAATTTCTTGAGATCAACACGTTTTGTGAAAAGACTAAGACGAATACCATCATACTCGAAAATAATGTGTCTTCAAGTTAACACAACAATGGATAAGGAAAAAAGAAAATTGAAACTTTATTCAACGAATTTGGCCAACGAAATTACGTACACACTTTATAACCGATATTGTATTTTAAGGATAAAATTCCCTTTCTTTCTAGATTTTGAGGAAGATTTTCGCTTTAACTCTACTGACAATAATGTATTTCGATGCCATAATTCAGAAAGATTATGGTGAAAAAGAATTAATCAAGTTTCGTGGAAATAAAGACGATAATTACTGGGCTAATTGGCTAAAGGCTAGAGTATGTTAAGGCTCGGCTACACGCTCAATCTTACTTGTACAAATTCGGATTAGCACAAGAAAGCATGTAATGTTATGACGGCAAAATGATATAGCGTGAAAATATTTTGCACAACCGGTAATTCGCCCAAATACGTTCACGCATTTAAGCGTCTTATGTTTTAAAAATGCACTAACGGTTAGTTATTCTGTGGAAGTCACGTTATTGTCTTTGCACAAACTTTTGCACAGGCTGATCTCGCATCATTTTAAAATGTGTAGCTCCCCTGTGTACCACACCACAATTCGATTCAGCCTTTACCTTGGTGCCCTCCCCCAGCAATACCTTAAGCCGAGGTCCGTACCCCATGGGAGGTGACCTTGGTATGTAGTCGCTTAATTCATAAGTTTAAATGCCCCAGCCGGGGCTTATTTTACTAAGGCATCGACAAGATAGCCCGGGTAAGCAGCCGACAACCTCCTAGGTTGACTGTGAAATGGCATAAACAAAAAAAAAAGTAAACCAGGTTTTTGGAGCAGTGATGGCCCAGTGCTAACGGTGCAACTTACGTCTTATACAGGTTGAAATTGAAAAGATGCGACAAACCGTAATGGGAGATTGTACTCATCATTATGAACAACTTTTACTAAGGGACCAAAGATGCAATCGCAAAAAAAAACAGCTGTTCCCTACATTTTGACGAGTCATGCAAACATAAATGTAGGGAACAGGTGTTTTTTTTTCGCGATTGCATCTTTGGTCCCTTAGTAAAAGTTGTTCATAATGATGAGTACAATGTCCCATTTCGGTTTGTCGCATGTTTTCTATTTCAACCTGTATATTGTAGATTTGAAACCACACAGGCGATTTACTTTGTTGTAAATAATTTCATCACCAATGCTCTCAAAACGGTGAAGGAAAACTTTGTGAGGTAACCTGCATGTCCTAGAACTAAAAATTCTAAAACATGTGACATCTACCAACCCGCATTGGAACCGTGAAGTCTATTACGGTCCACTTCGCTCCACTTGTGTCCTAGCGGTGGGAACATTATAGGTTATTATGACCTTATGCCGTTTTTTGCCAAACTTTTACACAAACTGCGCACGTAAGTCGCTGCGTGTAGTCGGACCTTTATCCAGTGAAGGTTTTGGTTGCGGCTACTAAAGGTCTACCGAATTAAATGGTTGTATGTGTACGAACAAAATAGTTGACCTAGATTCTTATCGCTTGTTTATTGTAATATGTTTTGAATCTAAATGAAATAGTTATGTATGGAATGCTGGTCCCTGGATTTTATTTAGACTTACCTAATAATTTTCTGTGGGTACATGTTTTTTTCGGCACTAAGTTACCTCGAGGGATTTACATTCGTAGTTTTATAAGGTAACTTCTACTAAATCCATGTGGTGTATTTTTTCTTGAACTAAGCATTAGCTAAGTACTGATATTCATTCTAGTTTCCACTTATTACGGGGTTGAGAAACCACATAATGTCTAAATGATAAATTATTTTATTTCTGTCAGTAGATTTGTGCAAACACTTTTTTACACGTCAATGAATGAATAAATTGTTATCCACTTCCAGCAGTGGGCAGTGGGTTATGAAAGGGATCTTCACTATTAACCACTGATAAATAAGTTTACAGTACGTAATTTTAAACACAGTGAATTCACAAGCTAACCAATTATGTCAACTTAACGTTTTATTCCATGAAACATAGAAAGAAATAGGAAGCTTTTTAACTGCACTGCCGAAAGTTATACCGTATATAAAAATGTATCTAAATACGCGCAAATATAATTATAAAATAGATATAAATAAATATAATTAAACATAACTGTCGCAATGTGTATGTACTATAAGTATACCTTTGTCGTACCCTTGGCGAATACAGGCGTGATGTTACATTATAATTGAAATTTGTTTCAAAACGACATTAGTATGAAACAAAACTTGGTGTTCTAACAACGGACTGACAAAACATAATTAAAGAGTACAATAGTTTGGAATACTATTTTCCTTTTCTTTTTTACCATTTTTTTTTTTCATAATTCAGTTTTATCCACATAATTGAGCCTAGCAGAGCAGTATCAGTAAGTTTAAAAACAAAATATTTTAAATGCTCCTGAATTTTAAAGTGTGTACAAATATATTCCAAAGCAGCTCAAAATAAATACATAGTACAAGTAAAACGTTTAAATATGAGGTTTTTAACTGATAAACTCACCGATTAATCGCAAAAGTAAAAAAATGGCGTTACAAATTAACGTCGCTTTAAAAAGTAACAACATTCCAAAAAAAATAAACGGATGGGTCGTTATCGCGTCCTTTATGGGAATATAATTTGCATTTCTGTATTAATTCAAATTGTCTCGCTGTAAATTCATTTTACGTTCTTTTGATAATTTGCGAAATGTTCCTTTTGTATAATGAACATTTTATCTGTAAAAAGTTTTACATAATATTGTGTTAAAAATTATCTGGAACAACCGTCGTCACGGTGAAAAAGGTTCCTTCGAAAGAAGTGTCGATTAAATTATTCAATACTGTACCTACAGTCTACTCGTTTGATCTGCAAATCAATAATTGAATTCATAATTTTGCAAAAATAACTCAATTCGAGCAAAGAGTCGGCCACAGAACAGTATCGCTTTTGTATTTTGGTAATTCGTTTACGTATATTTTCAGTTTATACATAAGTTAATTTCGTTGTTAATAATAAATCACGAGCGCGCTATCATCACTACCATGTCTATTAAAAGCTATTCATTCTTCACTTCTACCCAATAACGCAAGCAACAGGGACGAGCGGGGCTTTGATGTGACTAATTAGTTGTTAAACTATAATTATTTTACTTGAATTAAATGACTATATATACACTTTCTTGTCCACCGCTTCACAAAACCTAAATTTATCACGAAAAAAGGCACTGTCCTTAAGAATCATCTGTAGGATATGATTGTTTTGGGCGTTGCCTGTAGGTCGGTATATTATTTCCCTCATTTATTTGACTTCCCATACCAACATAGCCAATATAGCAACACATGTTTTGGAATGGGCAACTAGCTTCATCTTTCTATCTCACCGACCTTGACAATTCAAAAGTGCCTGTAATTGGTTTATTTGAAATAAATGCTTTGAGTTTGAGTTTGAGTTTGAACAACCCGCTAGGTTGCAAAGCAAGTCGCTTGTTACAAATATTATCAATGCACGAGTTCGCTAACCATGAACTCTCTTCAATAGAGTCCACTGCGTACACATAGTATCTAAACACGTTTTAAAAAGATGGCCACTCAGTCAGAACTATCATTTGTATAAGATTTATTCCCTCATCTATTTGACTTCCCTTTTATCCCGCTAAGAAAGTGGCTCATAGAAAATATATCATTGCACGAGTTTACTAACCATGAACCCATAAACCCATTAACTCTCTTCAATAAAGTCTACTTCTTACACATAGAATCTAAGCGCGTTCTAAAAACGTGATAACTCACAACAGACTTTCATCTTTTTTAGATTACTTCTCTCATCTATTTGACTTCCCATATAGTCTGCTTGATGGCAAAGCAAGTGGCTTATTACAAATATTATCACTACACGAGTTTGCCAATCATGCACCAATAAACCCTTGAAATCTCTTCAATATAGTCCACTTCTTACACATAGTATCTAAACGCGTTCTAAAAAGGTGGTAACTCACATCAGACTATAATCTGTATAAGATTACTTCCCTCATCTATTTGACTTCCCATATAGCCCGCTAGGTGGCAAATCAAGTGGCTTATCACAAATATTATCATTGCACGAGTTTACCAGCCATGCACTCATGTTATTACGGGCTGTCTTCCACAAACAACGTTCTCTAATAAAGTCACCACTATACGGTTTCTAAGTGCGTTATAAAAAGGCGGCAACTACCTGCTATCATCTGTATAATATAACTTCCCCTATCTGTTTGAGTTCCCATACCAACATAGCCAATATAGGTAGCCACGCTAGGTGGCAAAGCAAGTGGCTTATTACAAATATTATCGTTGCACGAGTTCGCCAGCCATGCAGCCGTGTTATTACGGGCCGTCTTCCACAAACATGGCTCTCCAATAAAGTCTCGTGTTTGTACGGCATAATGTTATTTTATCACTCACGTATAATTTTACTGTAGTGTTTTTATTATCTGGTTCGAGTTAGTGCAATATTAATGCAGTGTTTTTGATTTGCTGACGGTTAAAGCTTTTATAGGGCCGCGATCAAAGATGGTTTCGAATATTTATAATTTGCTAAGTAATATAATTTAACGTACGTCGTAATATATGGTGCTCACATAAATGTGTGGGTAACTAACTAAGAAGATTTTAACACTTCCGATTAGAATTATTTCTCAATTTCCTTCCATATTAAAACACTAGACGACGTTTTCGTGCCATATGTCTGCCGGTTTTTACTAACAACCAATTAAAAACCTGTCTATTTGACGAAAAAAAATATGTAGGTCCAGTATACATAGTTGTAGAAGTACTAGCAATAGATGGCAGCACCTGCATGTCGTGTGCGAAAACAAGCTTCACATGAACATGTCAAGTTGCCAATCAGCAGTCAAGTTGACTGACATTCAAGTTCAATTCATTTCAGTACTGGAATGTAGCTTGCAACTGTCTGAAACCAGAGCAGTGAAGTAAAAACAGAGAAATATCTTGCGGAAATGCAATACGTAGTTAAAGAATTTCTTTTTTGTGAGTAGTTTTGCCTGGATACATAAATAATCTAGGTAATATGGACTGGTGTCCGCAACTCCACGTCAATGCGCGTATTTTGCGTATAGGTGGGAGAATCAGTTATTCGATCCACCCCAGCTCCTCGATTAAAGCCAGCAACACCTTGGTGTTACTGACTATCATACGTTAATAATAATCTACAATGTACTAATACTAAAGTTGAAGAGTTTGTCTGTTTGAAGGCGCTAAACTTTGGAACTGCTAGTAGGGTTTGAAAAAATATTTTTTTCATTTAATAGCCTAATTCTTGAGGAATACCCATAGGTTATTTAATATAACGATACGATTCTCAAGAGCCGAGCAAAGAAAACCAACTCGGAAAGAACGAATAAATAGCGCACTCAGACGATTCGATCCAACGGGGGTATTTCAGGGGAAAAAGACTTTTGAGGCATAGTAGATATTTGGCTAACTGGTGAAAACAACTTAAAAAAATAAGCAATCCTTCATAGATGGCGCTACTTGTAGGTACTAATCTACTTGTTTTAATTAGAAGCATTATGTCAAATAATATAACACTTAATTACGTATGTATAGTATTGAGTGACACTTAATTAATCAAGCATGCTTAGGTCAAGTTGATAGTGACATCGTTATCATGTTTGACTGAACGTAACGTAAACCATCGAGTTACGTGCGACTATAAAGCGATAATTAACCGTGAAGCATTCATTTCTTCTTGTAACAAGATAACTTATAAAGGATGGGAATTACACGTCTCTAACAAAACGAGTTCTATCTTTAACCATAGCCCAAACCTTCGAGTCAGTCATTGTATTTGGGCTTTAATTACAGCTCGATAAAGTTCAGTCTCGATAAAGTTGTGGCTGGATCAGACTGGATGTGGAACGTTGAAGACAAGGACAGGGTGTTGTAGCGCAACTTCGGAGAGGCCTACTCGTATGTCCAGCAGTGGACTGTGATATGCTGAGTTGAATTTGATAAAAGTTCTAATTACACAATTGACAAGTTAGACTCGGGGTTGACGTCATTTTTTATAAGTAGTACTTTAACATTGTCGAAATAAGGTTCCAAATAAGGCTCGATGGTTTAAAGCTGGATTTTATACTATAATAATAGTAATAAACCATTTATTATCAGGTTACAAAGACCCATAGATAAATACCTTAACCTAAATATACATATTACTTTGATTCATAATGAGGCCTTATGTGTTTTGAGTCACCATAATTGTTGGTTATCTAGTCCGTTGAAAACATCTGCTAAAAACAGTATCTGTGCCAGATATTTAGAGCAAATTAACACTAGACAACAGTATAGCAAGTTTTAATTTTGTATATGCAGCCGCGGCTGTTTAAAATAGGTCAAACTATTATGATATTATTGATTAGATTTTAACTAACATGAATATTCACTTAAAACACTAGCATACCCTTAGATACATAAATAAACTCACACCTTCTTCGCTTGGGGATAGGCAGATACAACAGAACGTCACCTGCCACGATCTTTATATACTTCATTTGCTTCGTTTACGTTCATACATTGGCACCCTAATTGCGTACCACACTATTCATTGCGTACCACACTATTAATTCCGTACCACACTATTAATTTCGTACCACACTATTAATTGCGTACCACACTTTGACATTGACAATCTGTCACATCAAAATTTTCCGTTTTTTTCAATTTTAATATATATTTTTTCAAAGAGTCAATGAATGTCAATAAATAGCATAATGTGCGCGTTATAGGTGGAATAGAGTTATGGAAGTATAGTGGTGTGTCTTGACGCTGCGTAAGCGTGCGTGATCCATCGTCGCCCATTCGATGTCCACCGCGCACGAATGCAGCACATGAAGTAATTTTTTGCTCCGTTGGTGTAATTGCTGTGTGGCGTTCCAGCGTGAGGATAAATAAATAAACAAATAAACACTATTAATTTCGTACCACACTATTAATTGCGTACCACACTATTAATTGCGTACCATACTATTAATTGTGTACCACACTATTAATTGCGTACTACACTATTCATTGCGTATCACACTATTAATCAGAATCTAAATAATGTTGAAGGTTATAGCTAATCCATTCTCTTATATGTTCGTTGAAATTGTCTGCTTAAGAACGTAAGCAACACCATGAATGTTGTGGAACTGTCAAAATTAAAGCGATTCCTACGGATAGGTACCTCTCTGGTCATACACGCAAAATGGTTGCAATTACTACCACCTCACCTTTCTGAAGAAATTCACCAATTAAGTCGTTATATGTCCTTCTTCGGCGTCCCCACCCATGCTAACTTAGACGTTGCCATTTATTGTGCCCATTTATTTATACAAAAGGGAAAGCCCTCTTCTACAACGTTACAAGGGACCAACACGCCTAAGAGGATTACTTGAAATAATAATTAATCCGTCTTACTTATCTTCCTAATTTCGCATTAATTTATAGGTTTCACTATACCCTAATTAGTATAAATGTCACGTGTTTCATTTTACAATCCCTTAAATTAATTTTTATTAGTAATGAGATAAGTAACACTAATTCAGAACACTCTACGCTCAAACAGCGCGGTTTGTAAAACAGAATTAAAGAATAAAAGATATGAAAATCGTTTAAATACTGAAAGGTATATAATTGTGTATCAAAGAGAATCAAACTCAATTATTAGTTTTTCCACAATGCTGACAAACACATTGACATGCACCATACATTAGAAAGAAACATTATTGTTCCCAGTTCGCAGGTAAGCAAGACTTGCGTTTAATTTTCAAGTCAATATTTTACAAAGGAACTAAACGTAGGTATTTCTCTAATGAAATGAAACCCTGTGAAGCAGCAAAGTTACTGCAAACAATAATTTTCAATTTCGTTTAACAAGCAATACAACCTCAAACTAAAATTATAATTGAAAACAAATAAACACGAGACCGCAAATTATTTCAATCAACAATAACAAAATTGGAGACAGCAGATGAAACAAAATAAAAAGACAATTACCTAATTGAATGAATTGATTCATATTTATAGTGAATGAAATAACCAATGTGCCGTGTTATTTTTACATAGAATCAATACTCCCGAACCAACCAGGAACCTCTAAATTATTCAAATATTCAAACCTGGAACTGATCGATTCTTGTTCGTCGACTGGTTCTGATGAGAATCAACTGGTTTCAATCAAAAAGGATTAACAGTAACTTGCCGACGATGAATTAAAGTATGTCTGGGTTCTTTTTGTATTTTATTTGCTCGTTTTTTTACATTAATCTGCAAAGTATTGGAAAGTAGAAATGAGGTTGGAGAGACATCTAAAGTGTAGATGTAGACTAAATGAAGAGAAAAACGCAAAAAATATGTTCAAGCACTATGTAATTCGAAATCGGAATACCTACGTAACTTTATTTTTAACTGTGTAAAGCTGGTTTTCACTGGCGAGAATGAAGAAGAAGAATTGCCTAGCTTGAGAGGTAGAACCGATGGCCGATGGGGCCAAAACGTTCTGGAGTGGCGACGGCGTATCGAAAAACGTTGAGTAGGAAGGCCAACAAGATGAACCGATGACCTTGTGAAGGCCGCAGGAATCCATGGGATGCGGGAAACACAGAACCAGTCGAAATGGCGGAGCTTGGGGGAGGTCTATGTCCAGCTGTGGACGTCTTTCGGCTGGAGTTATGATGATGACTGATGAGAAACGTCATCTGCTGAACCACTAGTGGCAATCGTTTTCAAAGCATTTCGAATTTTCACAAGGTCTTTCAACGGGATTGCCATGAACTTTTCCGTAGCTTATGTTGGTACCACACACTTATAATTTTCCATCGTTAACGCTAATAGAACGTCAGTTTATCTAAGCCCTCAGGTTATTAGTTTTCAACAAATTAAAGGAAACAAAAAAATCTGCTGAAAATACAGCGCATCATTATCATTGACAATGTTTTATCTACACCAATAACAATTTATCTCCTCGAGGCAATAAAGCTGCCTCGAGGAAACGTCGTTAGCTAAAACGCTCCCAAACCTAAAAAGAAATTTAGATTCAGGTTTAGGCAGAATGTAACTATGAAAAGAAATGTAAAAATGAGGTAAGTAGGTATCTGAAATGAAGAGATGGCACGTATGCTTTGATACTTTTGTTTATTCATCTAATGGTAGTCTAGAAGAATAACCGATAGTAGCTGTCCAGAACCCGGCCATAAGACTAGCAAATCGAGTTTAAGAGAAAAAATCGAGTTTGTGGAACGTGGCTCTGTCCCTCAATTCTGTGTGACAATCTTTTTCTAAAGCTCTACGAGTATGTGTATTATTGTATATGTATTTCCAACACAAAAAAAATATATTACAAATTAAAAAACTTTAAAAAACACTACGAAAAATTATTGTAATTTTAGAAGTCGGTGGCAAAATTGAAAATACATTACCAAAGACACCGACTTCCAAAATTTAAACTTGGGAGCGTAAACTAGCCTAACCTAACCTCAAAAGAAATTTAGATTCAGGTCCAGGCAGAATGTAACTATGAAAAGAAATGTGAAAATGAGCGAAGTCAGGGTAACTTCGCCGCTGTGGCTTTTGGCAATGAGTACTATTTTCTAAAGCTCTATGTGTAATGTTATAGTATTCCCAACACAAAAAAAAAAATATCACAAATTAAAAGATTTTAAAAAACACTACGAAAAATTATTGTAATTTTAGAAGTCGGTGGCAAAATCGAAAATACATTACCAAAGACACAGACTTCCAAAATTTAAACTTGGGAGCGTAAACTAGCCTAACCTAACCTCAAAAGAAATTTAGATTCAGGTCCAGGCAGAATGTAACTATGAAAAGAAATGTGAAAATGAGCGAAGTCAGGGTAACTTCGCCGCTGTGGCTTTTGGCAATGAGTACTATTTTCATATCCTGCTCCAAAAGGACGTGGATTTACATGTAAAAGTTTTCTAGTTTCCTATCTAGTTATGGCGAATTGAACTGATCATCGTAACTATGTTTTTTAACCACCATTTTACACGTCAATCTGCATGGTACTCAAGTGATCTGACCGTGACAATGTCTGACCGTTAAAAACAGAATGACTGCTGAACTCTGAGTTTGTATCGGAGTTTCCTTTCTGCGTAGTCAGATAGGAAACACTGACTTAATCATTATCATCTGCCCAGCCTTTTCCCAACTATGTTTGGGTCGGCTTCCAGTATAACCGGATGCAGCTGAATATCAGTATTTTACATGGAGCGAGTGCCTATCTGACCTCCACAACCCAGTAACTGGGTAATAAGCTACCCCTTGGTAAGACTGGTTGTCAGACTTTCGGGCTTCTGACGACCCGTAACGACTGTCAAAATTCCACGAATGACAGCCGGGACCAACGGCATAACGTGCTTTCCATGGCATTCAGAGCACGGTATGTAAAGATGGTCTCTCATTCACGACCAACTGCAGAAAGCGTAGCTTAATTTAATCTATCGACCCGTGTGGCTCTTATTAAAAACCGACACAATAAAAGTTAAAAAAAAACACGTGCAAAGTGTTTCTAAGAACCTCCTTACTGAAACAAATATAATTTAACATTTAACGTAATTTTCAGCACTTAAAGTTTACGTTTCCGTTCTCGTTAAATTCCCAATCTAAAGGCAAATAATAATTGATGTATGACGTTGAAGCTTCGTCCGCACTACGGCACGAGGTTCAGTATATGAAGCCTATATGTGCCGAGCACATGTACCTATCTGAAAAATAAATGTATCGGCACACAGGTTCCGCACAAGGCCTTGGCACAACATTCAATATTCGAAGTGGCGAATATAAGGCGAATATTTAAAAAAAAAAAAAAGCCTGTAGCAATATGTTTATATTCATTGGTTTAATCGTGCGCTTTCCGTGAATAAAGTTGCTCAGTAAAATGTAATATGGTCTAAACCGGGATCGATTTTGCCGAATTATTGATGAAGGGATGGCGCGTATGCTTTAGATGCTTTCGTTTATTCATTTAATGGTGGACTAGGAAAATAACTGGTGGTTGCTGTATACCATTCCACTATTAGACTAGCACACCGAGTTTTAGGAAAAAAATCGGATTTGCATATCGTTGTCTCTGTCACTCAACTCTGTTTGACAATCTTTTTCTACGGCTTTAAGTGTTAAATTACAATATTTTTGAAGTGAAATTTCTTATGCGACTTCAAACAAGGTTGCGTTAAACGTTTAACGCTACCGAGGGAGAGAGAAAGAAAGATACACAAAAGTAGAAAGTAGGAGAGAGAAAGAGAGTGAGTCGGTTTCACTTCTTCCGCGCGGAGGGACTCCACGCACTTTTTATTTAAAAAACAACCGACTTCCAAAAAAAAAAACATATCGAAAACTATCTAGTGAAAAATAACTGTAATTTCGGAAGTCGGCGGCAAAAAACGTAAAAACAAAACCAAAGACACCGATTTCCGAAATTACTAGTACAGTGATTTTTCACTTAGTACTGTTTTTTTTTGGAAGTCGGTTGTTTTTTTTACTAATAAAGTTTTTTAATTTTTCTCTTTGTAGTTGTGGTACAGACTCCTTATAAATTCGTATACCTTAACCAGCTAATCACAAGTAAAAAAACAAAGTGCGGTTTACTTGTGG
Source organism: Antitype chi (assembly GCA_947359405.1). Taxonomy (NCBI): domain Eukaryota; kingdom Metazoa; phylum Arthropoda; class Insecta; order Lepidoptera; family Noctuidae; genus Antitype; species Antitype chi. The sequence goes on along the minus strand of OX375817.1, from coordinate 16,998,323 downwards.
CTACCAAGTGTACAAACACGCAGTGAATATTTGCGTGAAGACAAATAGCGGCAACACATAACACACACACCGTGCGTTTGTGTGTTATGTGTTACACACACGCACGCACACTTCCGACTTTACCGTTGGGTCGGACGGTACCGAGAGCTCCTGCGCTTACACACGTACTCACAGTGCGTTTGTACACTTGGTAACCACAATTAAAAAACACGGCGCTTCGTTTTATAAAAATCCTAAACTTAAACTGGTATTTGAGTACAGCTATGTTTTAGGGCACGATAGTATATGGTAGTGTAGCTATTACTTTATGTCGTGTCTATTTCAACCATAGCCTCATTTAATAAGCAAATAAAACAACCCGAAAAGTGCTTAAATCACCATGCAACTGAATTTAGACTGAAAACAGTCCACCGACGAATGAAATCTCCGTTATAAATATGCCAAAGTAAATCCCTAGCTCCCTACACGCCCAGTAATTTATGTCCGTCCACGAGGACATAGCTTACTGAAAACATGACCATTTGTAGACTTAATTACAACTAGTAAAAGTGATTAAAATTTGGGATTCTTACAACCCGTTAACCGGAGCTAGCATGCATGTAATGCGAGGTACCCATGCGGCAGTAAGCCTCTTAGTGAGATCCTCCTTTAGTAAATAGTTCATTTCTAGATTAAAAAGCGGTAAAGAAAATATTATGATTGCTTTTTTTTTTATTTAAAGTTCAGTTACCAAAGGTTATTAAGGCCGAGTTTTCTCATTCTATTTGATATCGTCATTCACATCTCATTGCCATCTAGCTTTTGCTTCACCCGCTTGGAAGTCGGAAATTATCCAACGGTAACGTACTACCGGAATAAACAGTGTTAATCCAGGTTATAAACTATCTGTGTACCAAATTTCATCCAAATCCGTTCAGCCGTTTTATTTTATTTATTTTATTTTATTTTATTTGGGAAAACAAACAATCGTACATTGTATATTATAACTAGATACACAGTATGCTATAGGTAAATGTACAATCCACTACGTTTCCACGTGTTACTAGCTTAAATACGAATGTAATTGCTAAAATTAAGTACAATCAATATACCTATAACAACAACTTACATTTAGTTGGTAATCTTAAAATCCAAATAGCAAAAAAGTTAAAACATACTTAAATACCACCACCATAGCCAACCATGCCATACCATAGTTTTTGCGGGATTGAGAAACAAAATATCCAATCAACAAACAATTATAATATTAGTAAGAATCGTAGATTTTTTTTCAATCTGACCATTGATTTGCTCATTCTTTGAAGGTTACTTAGAGAAACTTAAGAAATACCAGTTCTGAATAGTAAAACGCATGCTTCTGTTGTTAAAATCAAACTGCATTAAATTGAAAAACATATGAGCTGTATGAATACTTTGAAACCTCAAGTTTACCCTTAAATACAATTATGTTTGATCACATCATTGAAATGAAATTGACTCTGATTTGTAATAAAACTTAATTTGCTTGCATGCACTTTGTAATTTATACATAATTATTTTGTAATTTTATCGTTTAAATTGACTGATGCTTATTTAATTGTTCATATTCATTTGTATCTTATTAATTGGTTCGACAATATACAGCGCACTAGCTTATTTTTAAGATCTTTGTACCTATGTTGTGTTACTTATATTTTACAAATAAATTATTCTATTCTATTCAAAAGAATAAAAACCACAGCAGCTAAAAACATTACCAATTTCTGGCACATAACATAATCTGTTACTGTGCTAACCTTACTTAATCGCATGAACAGAACTTAAATTAGAAGGATCTACAAGACGTCCCTTCCGTCGGCCCTTAGTTCTGCCTACCCAACGATGAAAGGTTAAAGATCAACAATAAAACAGGTTATGGGAATTCCGTACCAAGGCCTTTTCTTAATGAACCAACCATTTTGTTACAAAAAGACGTAACATGAAAACTCCGTTTCTTGCTCCATTGCGCAATTTCTATGACGTCATTAGCAATATTACCGAAACGAATTTTGCATAATTAGAGACTTCATTCGATAGCTGGGTCTCTATCGATTTTGTGTAACCTTTTCAAACGGAAATTGGGAAAATAGCCATTGAAATATCATATTTATTGACCCGGAGCGGCAGACTGTGTCAAAAACAAAAGAATAACAGTGTAATTAGGCACAAAATACACTACATTTGTTTTACAAAATAATTTTGAATAGGTACTCAGGTAGGTAGGCACTTATTCCTGTATCAACCTTGGTTGCTAACCGATATGCGACGAAAAATATTCATTCCAATTGTTCAATGTTTCAGTCCATATACAGATGCAAATTGATTTAATTATAGCCATCCATTATTGCTGCATTCGCAAATTGCAACTGTAAATCAAAGGTGGACAATGCTGCGTCCACATTTTTCCGGATGACGGCATTTCCCATAAAACGGGACAAACTTGCCACTCCCACATCGCAGTAGCACCTTTATTAGAACTGCTGATTGAATTATTATTACGAAAAGCACTCAGTTATCAAGCTTTCCAGTCATATTAATGATTTATTTGAACCGAAACACTGCATTTTATATGCAAAGGTCAAAGTTCGTCAGGCGGAATTCAATTCTTAAAAAGAGCGTGGTGAGTTTTTTCAGATTTTTTCTGTCAGATAGGATACATGTTTGGGGCAGCTTTTAAGGCCTATTTTCTGGTTGTACTGAAATGAGTTGAATAGGACATTAGACAAGTACATTATATATATTAAGTTACTTACATTTTATTTTTTGCACGTTTTTTCGCGAGATCAAAACAGCGATTTATGAAAACAGAATACCTAGAACCAAATACTTTATTCAGAGAAATCACGTTCATAACTCTTTGAAGACTTAAGTGTCATATTAGGTGTACATATATAATAGTTAAGAAGTATTGCTACCTCACAATATTATCCGCAGAGCACCACACAGTTGCTGTGAAGAAACTTCATGTATATTAAATGATTTTGTATATTATTATAACTATTGCCGTGGCATGTTCTCGGTAAAGTACATTATTAATATTTTAAAGGGTTATCTACATTATTTATTCACAAAGGTCAGGTACTGACGTGAAGCACGGTAATTTCATTTAATACGGCAATTAATAACCCTAAAAATATGGTAATTAAGTATTTAATTGTTGAAAAAGTTATTAATTACTACTTTTCATATTGGGAACTTAAAGTTTACTGTTAATCTATTATTTGCATTTCTGCCGTTAATTTTCGAAGCACTGGATTAATTAAATGAACGTTTAATAGTATGATTATTAATGATAATAGTAGTATTTAAATGTACAGCCCAAATTTTTTATCAGAATCGCTCAGAATTGCTTGACCTCCATCGAATATATTAATACACCAACATTAAATTTGAATCTACTTTCGGTTTTACACAAAATTAAACTGTTTGATCAAAAATTACTATTCATAACGCACCATCGCCACTGCGACCGCTCCATGCATGTTGAAATTAACAGCACGGTTCAATCAGAACCCGTCGAATTTAACCCGAACAATTCGCCCGCACATAACGTGAACATCGTCCTATAAAAAGGGCATTAATTTATTAGGTTCTCCCGTTTGCTGCTCTAAATAAAAATGATTAATTAAAGAGAAATCGGTAATACGGACTGAGCATGTGGCTCAATCGTACCAATCCTGTTACTATGCTAATTTTATTGCAGAAAACACCACTACTTACCGGCGGTACCTATGCAACGCAACCACACGAACTCGCACCCAACTCACTTACTTAGTCGCACGCAAGCACTTAATCACAAGTCACAAACATTTGTTCACAATCATCGATATGGTCATTTCCACGCATGTGCTGACACTGAAACACGTCACAGACACTATATAGGGTTCACCAGTTCTGTTTTTCGGGGTGCGACGCGAACAGGCGCTCCCTCGGTCGACGCAGCCTCTACTGGCTGGGGCGACGCTACCGCGCGTGCCTAGCCCCGCAACCCTCACCCCTCCCCGTTTACCTCGCAGTACAGGCAAATAGAAATAAAGTATGCGCTGTAAGGACAGTACGTGGAAGAAAAAACGAATCTAGATGCCTGAAGGCGAGCTAGTTAGATCGGGACGTCTCAAAGACCTGATGGAGCTCCCCTGGTTTACTACTTGCAAGCTTGTTATCGTTGTACGGACTCGATATACGGAGTATTAGTGATTTTGTTCATGTTATTTCAAGTTTCATATATATTTTTTTCGGGTCGCGCGGATTTTTTGTTTATTTAAAATGTATAAACACGTAACTGGACTTTTGGGAATTGTTTCGACAAGTGACGTCAGTAGATTTGGTATGGTAGCAATTTTAATTATTTACGTAGTTTTTATCGAGCTTTTTTGCTGCATAAATAAGTACGAGTACAATATCTATTTGAATGTTATTTCTGAAGGTGTTTTGATGATAACCAAAATGGAAGGAAAAATGAAGATTCTTGGTATTTATTAAGAAGATATTGGTATTTCCTTGTCTGTACTGTAAAAGTTTATTTAATTTCCGACACAACAAACTCCTACAAAAATTTTAGGCGATAAAAATCTATTAATACTACGCGCAAGCCAGATGACAGCCTGTAGACTAATAGTTTATTTTTCCAACCCTGAAAATAAAAATCCTTCAACCTCCCACGTAAAAGTACGCCATTCAAAACATCCTAAAAATAAAACTGAATCACAAATCATTTCAAACTTGTATCTGTCAACATGCCTACCCTTTCAGGATAAGAATGTCAGTAACAAATTCTCATCATTCTAAAACACACAACCGCATTTTTCATATACATGTACTCTGTATAAAATGTATAGGTTGGTACTATACATAAAATGTACAGGTACATTTTGCCCGTTTTGAGTTGACACCTGCGTTCGAAGTAAGACATATTGGAATTCGTAAAGGACCATTCTCTCGCAGCCGAGCGATTTTCTTTGTAAAATGATGTATCTGTATTGTTGCTACATAATTTAACTTTTTCTTGAGCACATGTGAAATTTCTAAGTACTTTGCGTACTTATTATATTTTTTTTCTTCGTGGAACGCCTACACTTTTCAATTGTGAAGTTGAACAGAAGAGGAAAGGTAGTTAAGGGTGGTGGTCGAGACGTTTTTATTTTTAATAATGGTGGCGAAAATGACGGTTATAAAAGATTGGTTTTCTTTACCGAAATTCATCCCGACCGACCCTTGCTCGTTGAAGCGCCAGCCCGCGCCGTAGCTGAGCCAGTAGAGTTAAATTCCCCGATTAATAATAATAATGCTAATATTTTGATCCAGCCTATCCCCACTTGGTGTCCCCCTATCAGTGACGCCCTGAGCCGAGGCCCGTACCCCACAGGGGGTGCCCTCAGCGTGCAGTCGCTTAGTATGTAATATTTAGTTTGTAAGCCCTGGCTGGAGGCGTTAAGTGTAAAATCTTAATGGCAGCCCCAGGAAAGACCGGTTAAGCAGTTACGGCCTCTCAAGACCAACTGCGAGATGCCCGACAAAAAAAAAACGAAATTCATGACGGTCGATTAACGTATTCAGTAAAAATAAAACAATTTTTAGTTGTTGTTGACTTTGGGCTACCTTATGAAGGATTATCTCCTCAACCACAAACGTGTCCTCATAATTAGCCTATAATGTTCCCACTGCTGGGACAGAGGTCTCCACTCTTTGAGACGGCATGGGCCATAGCTAAACCAACACGCGAGCTTAGGTTGGTGGATATCACATGTCTTCGAATTTTTTGGATCTAGGACATGCCGGTTTCGGCACGATGTTTTCCTTCATAGCTTTGAGAGCACTGGTGAAGAAAGTAAACACACAAAGTAAACTGCTTGCCTGGGTTCAAACATGACCCTCGTAAGTCAGGCCTGACACCACTGCACCACCACCGCTCAAACGTGTATTAACACGTTATAAACTACGGTACTGTACTGTTAATTATTCGACATCACTAAAATATCAACACGTTCCTGTGATTGATTATTAATCTGATTATATTTATCATAATCTTGCTGCATTAAGTCAATAGGAAATAATCATTGTACTATGTAAAATACTACGAATTATACTAAAAGAGTACGTTAACTTCTATTTACAAGCACACTGAAAAAACATCCTTAATATGATACTCCCGCAACAACTCTCTAACATGCTCTATCCTTCTCTTTCGCACCGAGAAAACCACTTTAAAGATGTGTATATTCACTCACACACGTGTTTATTGTTTGATGCTAAGTAGGTTGCAGCTGATTAGTGATGTTAAGTGTTTCGAGAACAATGATAAATGAAGTAAAGTGACCTTGTGTTGGCAGAACTGCCAGTTGTGTGGGGGTAGGTAATTAAAGCGAAGAGAGACTTCCAGAACTTTTCTATGCCTGCACTATACTGAAAATTATATGACGTTTTGTAGATTTACTCATACTTCACGGACATACAAGTAACGTAGCATAAAATTCTAACCAACAGAAGACTTATTTATACAGATTTAATAATTTTATGAGTTCTGCTAGCGAAAGATTGTAAATAATATATTAAAATTCATAATAATAACATTTACAAAAATGTGAGTAAAAAGAAGCTAACTAGGTACATAGAATAGTAGAAGCAAAACAGTCTTGCAAAATGCTATTAAATTTTGTAGTAAATTTAATGATAATGTTGACATTTTGAAATGTTTTAAGATTTTTTTAACAAAATAATACAAATTACTTATTGCTAGCAGCTTCGCCCGCGTGATGGTCGAAAATTATCCCCCGGGAACGAACTACCGGGATAAAAGTATCCTATGTGTTTAATCCGTGTTATAAACATGTTTTTTTTTGGGTGGGAAATCATCAAATAACTTCTCCCGCTCTGGGTGGAGCAGGCGTGTCAAATTTTTACTGACTAAAACCCACTCGTGTTCCCTCAGTTGCCTGTGTGCCAGGGGCCGCGGTATCTCTTTCGAACAACCCGCACCCCTGGCAGGCATCTGCCTTTGCGGGCCCCACCAGTTGAACTTGGTTGTTTTAGGAGTAACAAACATCCAAACATTCACATTTATAATATTAGTAGGATTTGGTATTCTAAGATAGGGTTACTTTGTATCAAATTTAAATATTTGAATTATTAAGCAGAAACTTGGCACGATATGAAAGTCACTCAAATAAGTTCACTATACCTTCTAAGTAAGTTAGAGAACTTTAGTCTTACTTAACGTCACGTTAGCTAGTATCGATCTCCTTCTAAAGCAATTTCACCTAAACTTGTTTTGTAACCTTTCATTTTAACATTGACCTCGAAATGCTAGTGAATGCCTACGGAGGTTGATTCTAAGCAAAGCCGATAACGCGTCGCGATACTTTTGGTCTACAGGAGGGATATAGATGAATGGTTAGTGTGTGTGTTAATTTCATTCATGTGTTGGTTATGAGCAGTGATCGGATATTCGGATGCAAATTTACCTAAAGTTGAGATGTTGGCTAACATGGAATGCGCTTTTGTATCGAAAAAAGTCTTAATTTAGGTGAGTAATTTGTTTATTTTATGTTTTAACTCATACAAACCAACCCTGCTCCAGTACATACACATATTTGTATCGGATTAAACATTAATTTTAAATTATTACACATCTGAATAGTTATGCAATTTAAGAATCCCGGGGTTTTTAATAAATATTACAAATAATTTATAAAGCCGCTTCCATACTTTCATAGCTAAAAATTACCTTTAGGTAAATATGCATCCGAATATCCGATCTCTGGTTATGAGTCACTGAGGAAATATTGGAAGGCCAATTATCGTAATTAAAAATGGATAAATTAAAATCCCAATCTCATCTCTGCGACTAATAATGTCAAAAACTTGTAGATAAATTACATATATTTTAGACAGATAACGACTGAGACCTGAATGCGTGAGTTCTTACAAATACGAGAATTGCTCCTCTGAAAACACGCATTTGACATAATAACACATTAAGTTACTAATCAATTTAAACAGACTTATTTTTGAAGTGAAACTTCTTATGCGACTTCCAACAAGGTTGCGTTAAACGTTTAACGCTAAAGGTTGCGTTAAACGTTTAACGCAAAAGGTTGCGTTAAACGTTTAACGCAACCGACGCAACAGAGTGAGTCGGTTTCACTTCTTCCGCGCAGAGGGACTCCACGCACTTTTTGAAGTGAAACTTCTTATGCGACTTCCAACAAGGTTGCGTTAAACGTTTAACGCTAAAGGTTGCGTTAAAGGTTTAACGCAACCAACACAACAGAGTGAGTCAGTTTCACTTCTTCCGCGCGGAGGGACTCCACGCAATTTTTTTGAAAAAAAAAAGCAAAGACTTTGAAACATAATGTCCATATTGTCGGCATATGGAATACAATACCCGTATGACCACAATAAGCGTTCGCGTCATGGGCTGTATATGCATAGCATAGCTTCGTTACCGATTTAGTTACTGAGAGTAGCTAAAAACATCGATTTTATGCTGTCGAGTTGGCACATACACTAAATATCGATTGAAAGCCGCTCAAATAAAACCAATTCTAAAAATGAATCGCCCTCTACATTCAAAACAGTAAAATCTATAACAAAAGTGCTGCGCGCCTGTGTAAAACTTATTTGATTTTGAACTATTTGCTAGCCTTAAAAGGATTAATTTCACGTAACCAATCGTGGGTTAGAAAACTTAATTTGGGAATCGGGATTTGCGGATTTTACTTCAGAGGATTCCGTCTATTTGTAAATACAACAGACTATATTGTTGAAGAGAACAAAATTCAATTTGTTATACAATTAAATACCTGGAGTCGATACTTTTCAGTTGCTCAAACGATTGTAAGTTAACATTTTACGAAAAGGACCTGCCCTGAATTTCAAAGCTAGCTATAATTTTACGACTCGTCTACTTTCCATATTTATTACCTCAGTTGTTAGCGAACAAATTCACTGTATATTTTTAATGCGTAACTTATTTCTGGTCGAGTAGAGAAAACAGCTTGCCAATAATAATTTACGTTCAGATCAGAGACTTAAACCGTGTTAAATAATAATATTGTTTGCTTACTCTGAATACAGAATATTGGACTGTCTCCAGCGAGCAATTTATACGTATTACGTACTAAACTGACATGACAAAGGATATTTGAAATGTAGAATACTAAATAACCTTTTCTTGGATACATCTCGGTAGTAATTCAAAGCTACATAAATGCTACGAACAATTATTTAGTTAACGTCTACGAGGCGTAGCGCATTTGCTACGCGTCTACGCGGCTACGAATCCTCGTAGGCTTAAAAGTAATTGGGTGGAGCGTTTTTAATAGCGGATTATCTGGAAATCAAAGTATAAGATAGTATTATGTTTTCTTTTAATTGGTTATTTATGATATTTTATGTAATAACTATCTTTATACAAATAAATTAACAGTGTCACGTGACTCTTCAAAATAATGCTCCGTAACTTTTATAATTTAAGATAGGACTCAGATTCTGTAGGTCGGAAATTCAATTTAAGAGGTGCTGCACATATGCTGGGGTTGCCATAAAGAGACACCGGGCAGCAAAATCGAATAAACATAGACATTTGTTCGGGAATAATGTGCTCGGCACAATTCAAAGAGGCTAGTTATCGAACGGAGTGTGTTGGTCAGCAAGAGCCGAATATTTATAATCATTGCGTCGGGTCGGCTTTGCTATTCATCAAATACTAGCGAATGGAATATGTTGACCCAAAAAAGCACCTCTCACACAAAACGAGAAGTTCAGTTTTTATTCAAATAACTCATAAAAGTTACATTGAACTCCAACTTGACGAAATAGCCATATCATCTCAAACCCACATTCCCATAAATATGTAACACATCAAAAACTCCGGAACCCACATAATTTCATCACTTAAATTCATGGGAATCCACATATTTACCCCATCTTTTAACCAAAAGAAAACGATTCTTTTATCCCTCAAAGATATCCGGGAGACTCGAATAAGCTTTGAAAATAAATGTAAAAGCATATATTTCTGTCTCATACTGTGCTAATGTGATTACGTGGGGGCACGAAACGTATCTCACTTTTTTTCCTGAAAGTGCTAACGAGCCCCTTAAGGAGGGCTGTAAATTAACTAAAGGGATATCTCTCGCCCGACCATAGTTTGCGATGAGTAAAAATGTTTGTTGTTTTTCCTCACAGTGCGCAGTGGAACGATCTACATAATTGCATTTCCTTATGAAGGTTTGCTACCTTTTTGTAATTAAGGCCCAGTGGTAAAGGCCGCGACTTACAAGCTGTAATTCGTAGGTTCCAACCCAGCCAGACGAAGCAGTAATGCTAGTGAAGAGGGAGGCGGCGCACATGAGGGAGAGGCAGTATATGCGCCCTCACGGCCGTAGTCGCCGCGGGAGACGCCCTGGGCGTCGGGAATCCCAGGCTGATTCCCGGCCACCGTAGGCGCGGGCTTGCGGACGGTGAGTAATGGGTAGCTCGCTGTCCAGTAAGGACCAAGCCCGGGTCGACGGCGCGTTGTGTTCCACGCGCGCCTCAAAGAGATGTCAGCACCAAATGGTGGGGTCCGCAAGGGCCGATGCCTGCCAGGGGTGCGGGTTGTTCGAAAGAGATACCGCGGCCCCTGGCACACAGGCAACTGAGGGAACACGGGTGGGTTTTAGTCAGTAAAAGTCTGACACGCCCTCCCGCTCCACCCAGAGCGGGAGAAGTTATTTGATGATTCCCCACCCAAAAAAAAAAAACCCAGCCAGGCGCTTTACTTTATGTAAATTATTTAATCACCACTGCTCTCAAAACGGTGAAGGAAAACATCGCGAGGAAGCCGGCATGTCCTAGAATCAAAAATTCGAAGATATGTGACATCTACCAACCCGCACTGGGCCCGCGTGGTGGATTATGGCCCATCTCACAGAAAGGTAGGCCTGTGTCTCAGCAGTGGGAACATTTGCTGATTATGCTATATACAAGGTGTAAAAGAAACGATTCTGAAAACGAAAACAGGTGATAGGGCAAGTGATTCTCGATATAGTACCATACATTTTTGGAACGAAGTTCCTTATCGCGCGTTATGAAAGGGGGCTAGACGGAAAAAATTCTCACGAAAAGTTGTAATGACACTTTTTGCTATAGTAAGCTATTGTAAGCCGTGCGGCGTGCGCATGTTTCTCTGTCTGTCCCTCTCTCTCTCTCTTATAGAAAGAAAGCCAGAAGGTATTTTCATTTCGTCTTTTTTTTTTTTTAACTTCGTTGCATCCGAGTGTCCCTTGACACCTCTCAAGTTTTTTTCAATATTTACCATTTTTTTTTATTGTGCACTATGAGAACAGTTAAATGAACCATTATTTGAGATTAAACACATTTAAAAACGACCAGGCGGCGACTTTAGGTTCGGGCATCCTTTGTAAACCGCCGCCAAAATAAAATAAGTAGAAACATTACAGAAGCGTCAAACGTTTTAAATTGATGGAAAATAACCAATTTAAGACGAAAGGTTACTGGTATCCGTTTGCATTTAGCTTGGATATAACCTAAGTTCTAGCTTCGCGTTCCCCTTACACCCAGTGAAGAGACCTTACTAATTTATTGGATATTCTCCGTATTTCTAATTAACTAGCACAATAACCGCGCTATGTTTTGGTATTCACTTAGCATTGTTTCCGACTTTTTTCTTTTTTGCTAGCTCCTAAGGGTCGTAGCGTGATGTTTGATATCCTGTAAATTTCCTCAAGAATTTATTTTATTTATCTATTTTATTTTATTTGGCAATCAAATGAAAAAAAATATCAAATCCTACTGGCAGTTCCAGAGATTACCCCCTACATACAAACAGACAAAGTTTACCTCTTCATAATATTAACATAGATAATAATGATTGTACATTCATGTAGACCTTATCGTGGATTAACACACTGACGTAAAGCAACTTTTGTTATTCGCTTACATTGACATGCAACCTGTCACCATAAATTATTCAGTACAAGATTGTTAAAGATTTTCGTTGGTTATTAAAAAACAATCGGCTATTCCATAATCATATTTTAACCGTGTAGGTAGACACGGGTTCGTCTGGGGCCCTTATATTACTTGGTTCCTGGGGTGGTCACGGCGTGCCATGTGTCCTGGTGCGCCGAACTGGTGGGGTCCGCAAGGGCCGATGCCTGCCAGGGGTGCGGGTTGTTCGAAAGAGATACCGTCGCCCCTGGCACACAGGCAACTGAGGGAACACGGGTGGGTTTTAGTCAGTAAAAGTCTGACACGCCCTCCTGCTCCACCCAGAGCGGGAGAAGTTATTTGATGATTTCACATCCTCAAAAAAAAAAACCGTGTAGGTATGAAATAAAACTCTTTTCAAACGATAAATTTATTAAACAAAATAAATGATTAACGGCCTTTTAGTTGCGAGGCCTAGTTTTAATTGAATTTAAAGTGAGTAAATCTATAGTACAATCGCTGCACTAATCTTCTCATTTTTTTAGTATCTCTGATCTCCTACATTAAAACACGTCCCAATGAATTAATGGCTTGTAATAAAATCTTGCATAAGCTAGAACATTACCTAAATTCGTCCCAACACGTTTGAAAGTCAGTTTCTAGACAGCTTTTAAAAATATTAATGTTTGTGTTATTTTTTATTTTTGCACCGTTATACAGGATGGTACGTTAAGTATCAACTAGTCTACCAAATATAACGACAGTAGCAAGTTTTTGGTGACGGTAAATTATCATGGAAGGCCATGCCTACGTCACGGCACCACGATAACACAGGGAAGTAAAATATATGGAAATTGTATGGAGATGCTTTAAAAAAAAGTTTTTTTTTTTTCTAGCAATAATTGTAGGTACATGTTCAGATCTCTTTTGCATGCATCCCAGAGTTTTGTCTATATTGGGGAATTCAATCGTACTGCTGATATTAAAAATGTTAAAGTTTGGATGTTTATTAATCAATCACGCAAAATTTGGAAAATTTTGAACGAACCGGAATTGGATGAAATTTGGCACACAGATAGTTTATAACCTGGATTAACTCCTTTTTTGTTAGCCTACACTTTCCCACTGCTAAGCAAAGGCCTCCCCGAAATCTCTCCAGGTATACTTTTCCAGGGTCACTTCGATGCCTTGCAAGACGCATTGAGATCGTCTCACCACCTAGGATCATTTTATCCCGGTAGTATGTTCCTGTGGGATATATTCCGACCACCAGACGGGCGAAACCGCTGGAAAAAGCTAGTATGATCTATAAAACTGGCCCATAAAATGTATGGTATTAAGTGCGTGTTACTGTATATTTTATGCACATCAAGCTACCCCAATCTGTCAAATTTATTTGATAGATTTTCAACTTTATTACAATATGATAAGGTTCATGTTCAATTGGGAAAATTTGACAGTTTAGGATAGCTTGACCTGCTGGCGTCTGTACGTAGACGTCCACTATAATATCACCGTGTTATAAATTATAAAAGCGCACATTTAGTATAATTTAAGAAAACCATTAGACATTGATTTAATAAATTTGTTACTAAACGGGCACATCAGTTTTCCGAACTTAATGTTTCTACTGAACCCTAGACAGCTCGCTAAGTATAGGGTCGTGATATTATTATAGGCAATAAAAAAGAAATTAAAGGCCATTATGTCACTAATTTATTTTATGGCAATGAAGGCAATATTGAAGCTTATTTATAGTATAAAAATTAATTGAAGGTGATGCTTTGGTTTTTTTTTATTGGTGTGTCTGTTTTGGTTAAAAGTTTCTTCGCGAATAACCATTTCTAGTTTCTCTATAGCCAAATGCCTCTGGTAGTACATAGGTTTATGGATGAGTATACTTAAATAAAAGCGCTGGCTCGTAATAAAGCAGGGCTCAGGTTCCGTTAATTTAGGCCCAACTATTTCCAAAATATATAGGATAAAACTCTGGCGGCCAAGCACCAAATATTTGGAATTTAACCTATTAAAAAAAAAGAAATGGATTTTATTTTATTATTAAGCCATCAGCTTAAAAAAAGGATATAAAATTTCCTCTTCGTGAGTAGCAATACTTAAAAGCACATAAAGTAATTCCTTGGACAGATAGCACCGCTACCAAGTTGTTAACTCCTATAATATTTAACCACTGCGTGGGGCATAACACCTCATAGTTTTTGATGATACAAGAAAACAAGAATTGGCAGTTTATACAGTTTCCCAGGTAATACAAAGGCACACCTGTATTATTTGTTTCAAAAACGATCGAAAGCTACAAGCAGCGGGGCACGTCTACCAAATTGGTTGAAACTGTAACTCGCTTCAATGTCGTCTTACAGATCTCCGTTTAATAAGCCCTGTGATGCTCCGTCTTGCTGAAACGTAGATATTCCGCCTGAATACCTACAGTTTGGCTCGAATTACGCTCCATTTAAGTATAATTTTCGTGTTATTGGATAGGGAAATGTTATTAAGTTCTGCCTTGACTTGGAGTTGGTTTGGTGAAGAAAGTGTTTCTTGAGGTTTGTTCGTTGTTAGTTTACTAGGACTTCTACCTAGTGGCTTAGAATAACGTCTTGACTAAGAAAGATAGAAATGTTAAGGCATATTTAGTCAGCTTTACGATTAAGAAAACTTCGCATCTGATCTGCTGATCAAGTATAGTGGTGAAAACTTTACAAATCGTATGAAGAGTATAACATGGTTACGGAATAAATGTAGCTTTATAATAAGGGTTAAAGTATGGAATTGCTGTTGTTTAGTAATAGACACTTCGAATTGACATAAAATCTTCATGGTGTGAGATTTTCGTATGAAACTTTTTTCACGTGATACCTATGAGGTTCTTCTTTAAAAAAAATGTGCAACATTCGATTTTCGACTTTCAATTGTTTTTTTTATTCAGCTTAGACGTGAAGATTAATACTTTGAAATTCTGAGTTATTTTTGAATACGAGTTCAGATGCGGAACTAACGCGGCAGAAATGGCTCGCAATATCAACGTTACATTTGGAGGGGGGACTGCTAATGAACGCACCGTGCGTTTTTGGTTTAAATGCTTTCGTAATGAAAACTTCGACTTGAAGAACAAACCACGTGGTAGACCGCCCACATAGGTGAATAACGCTGAATTGAAGGAGTTGGTAGAAGGCGATCCGAGTCAAACTACCTAGGAATTAGCGGTATCGTTTGACGTTATCCTACCTACAATATAGACTCATTTGCATTAAATCAATAAGATAAAAAAATATGAAAAATGGGTGCCTCATGATTTGACTGATCTGCAGAAAGAAATGCGTGTTGAAACTTGTGTTGCCTTGTTGAATCGGTACAGAAATGAAGGAATAATGGATTGAATTGTGACATGTGAGGAAAGGTAGATTATTTACGATAACCTTAAACGAATAATGCAATGGCTGACCCCAGGTCAAACGCCGCAACAGTGTCCTATAGCAAAGCTTACCAATAAAAAGGTAATGGTAACGGTGAAGGAAAACATCGTGAGGAAACCGGCATGTCCTAGAACCAAAAATTCGAAGACATGTGACATCTACCAACCCGCACTGGGCCCGCGTGGTGGATTACGGCCCACTCCCTCTCACAGAGAGGAGGCATGTGTCCCAGCAGTAGGAACGTTACAGGCTGAGGATGAGGATGGTAACTGTTTGGTGGTTTCTTCATGGTGTTATTCATTATAGCTTTCTTAAGTCTGGTCAGGCAATAACAGCAGATGTTTACTGTGCCGAACTTCGAACAATGATGGTGAAACTGGCTGTGAAACAGCCCCGACTCGCTCACCATTATTGCTCTATGATAACGCAAGACTTCACACTGCACGAGAAATCGTTGTAACTCAACTCTACAGGAGCTGCAGTTAGAAACTATACGTCATCCTCCATACTCGGGTGCGGGTTGTTCGAAAGAGATACCGCGGCCCCTGGCACACAGGCAACTGAGGGAACACGGATGGGTTTTAGTCAGTAAAAGTCTGACACGCCCTCCCGCTCCACCCAGAGCGGGAGAAGTTATTTGATGATTTCCCACCCAAAAAAAAAAAAAATCCTCCATACTCGCTAGACTTTGCTCCAACGGACTACCATTTGTTTCGTGATTTGGACAATTTTCTACGTGATAAAAAAAATCATCCCAGGTGGCAGTACAAAATGCAGTTTGTCGAATCTAGATCCTCAGAGTTCTACCGTAAAGGCATAAAAAAAAAACTTCCGTTTAGATGGCGGCAATGTATAGATAATGAGGGTAAATATTTTGATTATATAAATATGTAATATCTTAGGTAAAAACGAGTTTCAATTTTTTCAGTACATATCGGCAATTTCATACTTTAACCCCTAATATTTTTATTTTATGTAGAGAGATTTGAAATGTAAATCGGTTATGTGTATCATAAACAAACCACTGAAAAAAAATCTAGTTACCTAGTTCTTTTGTGGGTTTCATGATTTCTGAATTTTTGTGGGTTTGTTTTCTTTTTATTAAATTGTAAATCCGTAATTGGCTGTAAGATTAGTTTATTTATCTTATGTGAAACTGTTAAAAAGCTATGGATTTTGTGAATAAATAAATAAATAAATATATAATTGCGAAATCGGAACTTTGCTTTAAAATAATTATGCTATATTTTCCATGGTTTTCATAAAAGTGACGTGTTAAATATGTTGCGTGCTCTTAGTGTTTCTTTTCTTTAGAAGTATGTTTGTGTTATAGAAGCTTTTAAGTTTTTAGACAAGCACTTTAAGTGTTTTGCTTATTTTACCAAATTTTTATTACACAGCAAAAATGGGTTCATTTATTGAATAAAAATAAACGCTTTGTTGCAAGATTATTTTTGTGAGGACTTTTAAGTACCAGATTTTATTTACTGCGTTCGAGCGAAACTTTTTCTCCCCCTCTTCTTTACTGCTTACTTTTTCAAGTACATTATGGTAATTAAGACAAAATTAAAAGAAAAAAGCATAAATGATCATTGCTTAGTTATAAAGAGAAATCATTATCGTAAGGTCTTAGTTCATTTATTTTTAATTATAAAACACTAGCTTCCGCCCGCGGCTTCGCCCGCGTAGAAGAAATAAAGCCTCTAACTTATTTAAAACGATAAGGATTAATACCGTATGTCTGTAAATTTCTTACGAATTACCGCTTTATAATCGGCCATTTTTTAAGTATTATAATGGATATAGTATGTTATCCTTAAGAGATAGATATATTTATGCCATTGCGGACTTTCCTATAGATCTATATAAGATACACAATTCCACGATACATCATTTTGTTATATCTCAAAGGGTTTAGGTAGCGTTTTCGTTGAAATCTCCCAGACGAGACGGCTTATTTTTTTCCGACACCTCCAACAAATATCATTATATTTTAGCCAATGTATACAAAAACTTAAAAAAATTACAAACTAAATTCTTCCTCTTGAATCACTATCTATTAAAACACCTGCATCAAAATTCGTTGTGTAGTTTTAAAGATCTAAGCATACATAGGGATAGACAGACAGCGGGAAGTGATTTTGATTGAAAGTAGTGAAAACATAACAACACCCCTTGAACCCTTCAGGTTGGGCAGAGGAATATATACCTAAACAAAGGTGAAATGTGGGTGTACTGACTACACCCACATTTCGCCAGTTATGTTTAAGGCTCATGTAATAGGGGCGACCCTAAAATAATATAAAATTAAAAAAGAAGTTATTATAGATAATAAAATTTAAAAAGTTTCGCATAGGTACAATTATATTTATTTTATTGTATTCATAAGAGTACTTTTAGCTAGAATCACACAATATAATTCTGTGGAAAATTATACTTACTTACCACATTCGTTATTCGAGCGATAGTAGTCTTTAAATCAGCGCAGTTGACGATAGATTCGTCCAAACTCACAGCATTTTGCAGAGCAATGATCTGTTCTTGCACAGATGCGATGCACTGCTTAATAGTTCTTATTATTGTTGTTTGTTTGTTACAAAAGTAGTGTTCCATCCTACAATCGGAATTTTGTTCTGATTAAGTGTTTGTTGTGATTTGCCAGTGCACAGATCAATCAAATATGTGGTATTGTATTTAGTTCATAGACCCTGATATCAAGCAATGGACAAAATTGTTAAACTTTGTTTGCTTGAATACAAGGATTTTGGATACTTTTTATGTATTTTAGCGTTTTGTTTGTGGAGAATAAATATTTTTTCTTTCTTTCATTGTCATTTATCATAGTGCCCATGCCAGAAAACGAACTGGCAACCGCAGATCCCAGCATCCTCTTCAAATCAAACATCTAAACATTTTCATAATTTAACTTTACACAGAATGAAATTCGCTGCTCTGTTTTTCTTTCATTCCCAAAATACGATCAAAACATTACAAATTACCCGTAAATATTCAGAATTAATTAAAATCTCTCGCAAACCGCTAACACTGTTTCAAACAGGGTATTGCCCGCGAATTTTTATTGACTTTACCAGAGAACCTTGTTTGATCCGAACCCAAGCTTGCAAATCTACAGTTAATTAATTTTATTTATACTACGGAATATGTCTGAAATTATAAATCTCTCATGGGCTTAACAAATTGGATGTTTGATCTTGTTTTCCTAATGGGAAAGGCAAAAGTATCAGTCTTTATACTATTATTATAATAACCATGAAAACCCATTTTCAAAATAAGGAATCGTGGATTTTTAAAAGGTTTTATTTTTTATGGGGTATAATCGAGATCAAATAACAAAATGACGTTAGTTATTAACAGAAAATCAAGCGCCAGAATATAAAAAACAAACAATATCTAATAATATTAAAGTTTTCGTTTCGTTTTCATTACGTAATTTTATTCGATTAGATTTCCAAGCGAAAGTCGTTATCGAGTCAACTAAGCCCACCCAACACTATCAAACCATGAATTTCTATCGACCAACCGCCCGTCCGACCAAAAATCGATCGTCCGATGGAGTCTTAGCCCCACAAGCCCAGCTCAGCTCCTGGGAATTGGACGCAATAGTCAAACGAAATCGGATTTGAGTGTACAACCATTCGATCAGCAGTCAACGCTAGCTGTGTGCCTGTGGGGTATTCCCTTCCGTGCATTGTCATTCCCATATGATATGGTGGATATTGAGAAGGATACTGCGATCATATTTAAATAGGTTTGTTTTATTTGTTCTTCCGTTTGTTGAGATTCTGAACAGATTGGTTTGAAGACGGTATGCTTTGCAGGCAGATGCTGATTACACCTAGTCTTCGACTTGAGCTGTGTGTAAAATCATCAAAGCACCGGGATGAATTGCATTGTTGTTTATATATTTGCTATCTAAATAAAAATCAGTACAAGTTTGGTTAAACTAAACTATACTGCTTTGTCAGTTTGGTTTGTTGTGATTTATAGTTATTCTTTTTTTTATTATTAATTTGTAATATTTTATCCCCTTACTATTTTGCATTTCATTTGGTTTTCTTTTGCATGATTTTTGATTCCAATTTCGGAATCCGATTTTTTTCTTGCTAAACTTATTGTCTATAGGAGACTGAAGGTAACATCTAGTATTCTCTGTTGGAAATTGGATGACTGTCTTTTTTTACCAAACAGAACTATTGAGTAGGTTTAGCCAACAGTTGCTACTAGGGAATGCAATGTCGATTGAATAATGGCTCTACGTCTCGCTTTTTGAGCCTCATTTTATATTTAATTTCATTTCAGATATCAAGACTGATGTTCACAGAACCAGGATGATATGCTTCCAGTGAAGTCATTATCAAAATAACATTTAATGAATTTTTAGTGCGTAGATGCGTTTGTGCTGATCTGTTCCGGTATTTATTTATGCGTAGTGCAAATAATTAATTCCTTCGTTATTCGATATTTTTTTGCTTCGATATTCCTATAAATATGTGTATACTTATTTAAAAAAGTAGGTAAAATATCAATCGCGAACAATCTCGGCCCCAGAACTAGCACACGAGATCTCGAGTTACCAATCTCGACCCTGGCTTGTCTAGTGACGTCACCACATAATACACCGCTTAAAAACACACTATAGTTCAACCTACTTTCTTTTTTACCCATAAACAAAAGATAGTTTCAGTTTCCCCATAAACCATCAAAATCGACGCCATTAAGGGTAAAACTAAACCGGTAGCAACAACAAACTTTTAGGGGTGGTATACACATGTTCGGGTCGGCTCATTCGGTTCGGCAGCAATTGTTAAACAACAACGCCGACCCGAAGCAAATACTACGTATTTAAATTCGGATTTCATTACGTTCGTGCCGATAATCATGTTCGGGTCGTCTCAGCACAGTTTGAGCTAAGTTGAGCAGCTTTTACCCGATCATCATCAACATTTCAGTCTAAATAAGTCCACTGCTATACATAGAACTCCCCAAAGCAACGCTACTTCAGCCGGTTCAGTGCTTCTAGTATTCAGCGGATTACTCCGGTCTTCACAAGGTCAAAGATTCACTTCGTGAGGACGCCTTCCAACGGTTCCGCATCGGCAAAACAGATGTGTTATGCGAGCTATGTGCCCTGCCCACTGCCACATTGGCAATTCTTCGGACTATGTCGGTACCCGATCATAATAATATATCCACATGATCATATTTGATTTGGCCGCTCAACTGTGACCCGAACAAATGTGTAGTACACTTTACCGAAAGGGTATTCTTATCCATTGCTATCAGAAGATCACACGCCACAAAACAAAGTCAAGGTGAAACAAATTACTGTGGCTGGTTCACAACAGTAACGTATAAGGTATAATTTCATAGCTCTAATCTGTATGTAATTTCAGTATGCCCTTGAATTTAGATCGATACAATTATTAAGTTTGAGCTACGTTGTGGAATAAGGTTTCTTGTAAGAATTCTAAGAATTAGTGGTGTAAAAGGTATCTAAAGAAAAGACTTGAAATGTTTAAAGCATCTTTGTCACTACACTATATTTTTATACTCAAAACTAGATAATATTATAGCACAGCATCATGCTGAGTGAAAACCTTCTTGTCACAGTCACGAAGTGTAGCTGCTATTTCTGTTTTTCTTTTTGATTCGAATGATCTTTCTAATCTTTTTTTAGATGCACGTTTCTGTGACGAATAAAGCTTTTTCTCTATACTTTTAATATTATAGTGTTGTGTAGTGTATTATAGTGTATTTTTATTTAATAGTATAGGTTGTGCCTCGGTGTCCGTGTCTCCTTGTATTTGATAGGTTCGCCTGTATCCACTAATTCATCTCATGGTAAGCGATGATATTGTATCATCGCTTACCATGAGGTGAATTAGGGGATGACGCTAAGTTGATTTTTTGTTGGACTATAATGTTATGTGGTTGCTCATATTTGATTTACCTGTTTTGATGTTGCACGACTCGACTAATTAATTAATTAAGTTTTTGTTACATTTATAACGTTTTTTTATTTTGTTTTTCTTTTCATTTGTAAATCGCTCTAACCAACATAGTCAGCGCATGGTACTTGTAACTAGATGTATATATGTGGAAGCTTGTAATTATGCAAATTTTCCTGCCTACAAATGATTTTTAACAATTTTTTTAGTCTGTAAGAATAAAATAAATAAATATGGTCGATAATCAAGATCGAGCAAACAGATAAGCAGAATTTGTTACAATGTACTACACCCAACATCACTGAACCAATGCACCACATTGTTCTAGATCTAGGTATGATAATCTGTGGATACATCTGTCAACTTGTTTATCCTTTCATGAAACTCCATTCTACTATCCCACTAATATTATAAATGTTAAAGTTTGTACGTTTGGATGTTTTGATTTTTAGATGTTCGGATGTTTGTTACTCAATCGCGCAACAACAGTTGAACGGATTTGGATGAAATTTAGCACGCAAATAGATTATAAACTGCACCCTAATTGCGTAACATGCGATTAATCATAATCGGTTTCATTTTGACAGTTCAACAATATTCATTGCGTTATTTACGTTGCTGGGCAGACACATTTTTCGAACATATGAAGCAATGTTTTAGCCATCTGTTTCAAAACGTAACAAATTATTATTAATCGTGAGTTACGCAATTAGGGTGCTGGATTAACACACAGCATACGTTGTATCCTGTTGGTATGTTCCCGTGAGATAATTTTCGAGCTCCATACGGGTGAAGCCGCTGGCCAAAGCTAGTATTCCAATAATAATGACTCCAAACTCCGGTCATTGTTCAGGAAATAATTGAACGAACATGATTCAAAGCCTGACGTTCCTATAAAGGCACGAATATACGATCTGACGTTCAATTACGAACAAGACTCTTGAATAATGTGGTCCTACCTTTAGCTATCGATATTATTTACTACAAGGCTACATGGCTGGACTTAGCTTACATTTCACTCATGTTACAAATTATTCGCTCACAATGGGCCTTATCAGTCACTCACTTTTATTTATTTTTTATGGTTGTTTTTAGTTAGTGCAATGTGACGAAATCTATTAATTTTATACATTTTTAATTTAATCTCATTTCCAATATTTTAATAATTTCAAAATGTAATCGAATCGTAAATCACGTTCTTTGTTATTCGTAGTGGGTACTTTTAATAAGAATGTTGTGCATGCCTTTAAGTGATGTATTTACACAGTGCTGAAGATTCGTTATCACCTAATCTTTGTAAATATGTCATTGGTGTGCCTTGCTTTATAAATAAATAAATAAATCAGAAGGCTTAAAGTCACCCAAAGGGCAATGGAGAGGGCTATGCTTGGAGTTTCCCTACGCGATCGAATCAGAAATGAAGAGATCCGCAGGAGGACCAAGGTTACCGACATAGTCCGAAGAATTGCCAAACTTAAGTGGCAGTGGGCAGGGCACATTGCTCGCAGAACAGATGGCCGATGGGGCCGAAAGGTTCTGGAGTGGCGACCGCGTACCGGAAGACGTAGAGTGGGCAGGCATCCCACAAGGTGGACCGATGATCTTGTGAAGGCCGCGGGAATCCACTGAATGTAGGAAGCACAAGACCGGTCGAAGTGGAGGAGCCTAGGGGAGGCCTACGTCCAGAAGGGGACGTCTTTCGGCTGAAATGATGATGATGACAAAATAATGATTTGATTTGTCACGTGCTACTGCGGAATAAAGTTATGATGTTCTATCATATTATATTTCGTCAGAGTTTTGTGAGAATTGAACAAAAATATGGAGTATTTGCCGAAATATGTGGGACGTCCATGAGAATTTGGGTTTATAGCACAATTTGAGGTGTCCTACAATTTTGATTACACATTTTGAAACACACGTTACTAGAGAATGTTGCTTTGAATGGGTAGGTTAATGGTCACTGAATACTTAAAGTGTGTCTGTAATTATTTTCATGACTGTGGTTTAAGCTTATTAACAAATTCGTTATTTGAATTATCTTTTCTTTTGTCTGATTCATCGTAATTCTAGTCATCTGCAATTTACATTGTTAAGAGGGCTTATACTGTTTCCTTAAAAATTTAATACTGCCACGGAGCTGCTTGAAGTCTTTTTTCTCTTTACCTCGATAATGCCTGATGGAAAGCAAAAAATGAGGTCCTTCATGGAACGAGCGTGACCAGAATACAAGGATAGGAGCCGGATTCTGCCGTATCACAAAAAGGAGGCCTGTTTCCCAGCAGTGGGAACATTATAGGCTGTTTATGTATGTATATGTAGTATAACATACATCATAACATCCAAAATTACAAAGTATTAATCAATTAATAACGTAGCCGTTTCCCATCTATGTTGGGGTCGGCTTCCAGTCTAACCGGCTGCAGCTAAGGAACAGTATTTTACATGGAACGACTGCCTATGTGATGGCCACAACTCAGTAAGACGATTTCCCTTGGTATGAGTGGTTGTCAAAATTTTGGGCTTCTGTCTTGCTTAACGTGCTTTTTGAGGCACGGAGGGGTCTCGATGAATCGTAATGAATGGTCAACCATCCACGAACTAACAGCAGCAAGTCTAGCTTAGCTTTCGATCGTAATAGCAAAAGTATTTATTTATGTAAATACTTAACAAAAAATTAAACACGCAATTTCCATAAACAACTTAAAGGTTGAACTTAACTCAGTCGATAGTGTATAATATACACTACAAACTTTCAACGTCAATGTAATACCTAGTCTAATAAATCAACTACCAATATCATTAAGGGACAAAATAACTCAGAATAACATAAAATTCAAATGAAAACATTTTTTTTTACAAAATAATAAAACATTCATTAGTGAATAAAAAATACTTATCTTTAATAATAGATAAATAGTTTACAACATTCAAAATTAAGCAAAAATTATACTTAACAATAATTATCATAACACAAATTAAAAATAATTGGAGCAGCTTGGAGCAATTTCAAAACATTCCACCACCACTTTTTTTGTTCTAACGATGGTCGGTCAGATTGGTCAGCGATGTTCGACGTCTCGCGTTATGTAGATATTATTTATGTTATACCTGAAGTAATTTTATTTGTTGTTTGTTTGTAAGCTAACTGCCTACTTAAGTGGTTTTACATAATATTATGTAGTCGACGACCTTGGTGCACGGTAAAACTCAAATGAGTTTATGTTGGCACCAAACTAAATTTAAAATAATGTATGTGTACTATCAAATAAATAAATAAAAATAAAGGAACAGAACATACAAAACATACATAGAGAACTAACAAAACTGTAACATCTCACACACTTGTGTATACTTAACCTATGTTTACAAATAAATAATCTTAATCTGAATCTAATATAAAAATAACCTCAATATATTGAGTTGTAGCGCTTATTTAATATGTCAGATATCACACATGTACACTTATCAATATCATTCATGATTCGGTACATGATACCGTGTGTACTTTCTTTTTAAGCAATGTTGTAATGGTTCTGTGTATACCAGGCTTCAAGATCCCATTCAAATTGCATCCGGCCTAACAAATTGTTTGTCGTACCGAAAAAGATAAATACAAAATGGGTGTAAACTGGATGTAAAGCAAGATTGATGTTTCCACAAAGGGATTTTAAACTTCTTGATCGCAATGTTTCGTAGAGATTGGCGCAAGTTATAGGGTGATAAATCGGTTTTTTATGCAGAAAATAAAAGACTCTGTGATTCCCTTAATGACGGTTCTAATACCTAAAGGCAGATGAACTCGAAAAGGGCTAGTAATAAAAATTAGTTTTTTTTTTTCGAAACTTTAGTTTTAACGTTACGTCAATGTGTTCTCGACCCCTAAACTAGTATGACAGGGGCCAAGGTTTCTCCAGTTACATACTATCAGCATAAAAAGGCTTAGACTAAATAAACAGTGCATTTGGAAATCAATACTCTTGTGGAGAAACAAATCTTATATCAAATTCCTTATAATTTGTAAGAATTACTTTTACATTATATGTTTGTAACAAATTGCTAAATGTTTCCAAGAATTGCTTTATGCATTTGTTTTTCACCTCACAATTGAATTTGGAACGTTCGATCGTCAGTCACCGACGTTCGTCGCCGCCATATTTGATGTTTACGTCATCGTAAAACTAAAATGACTCAACCCTCTACTGCTACTAAAGTTTACAACTTGCACAGTCCCCCAATGGTCTTGTCCCTGCAGAAAGAGTCAGGTAGGAAATAAAAGTTGAAAAGAAGACGAACGTCGACTTTGAAAGCGGATTTAGTGGAGCGATAGAAATATTTGATTTGGCTACCGTTATGATTTTCTTGTTCTCGTTTTGTCTAGAAGTTATTTGTTACTTACTCTTAGATCTGTTGTATTTAAAGCTATTCTGAGGCATAATAAGGCATGTATTTAATTGAAACTCAAATAATACCCACTTGCTGCATGCTTTCCTAAAAATATTATTGACCTAAGACTGGTCAATAATATTTTTCAGTTATACAAAAAAAATCAGCTGTTCCATACATTTTGGTAGGTAGGTAGGTATTGCACTTTTCTATGAAACAGCTGATTTCATTTTTTATAATCGATGATAAATTTCTCCACCGGGGTTTCTAGAATGATATGCTGAATTGTTACAGCGACAAAATATGAGAAAAAGCCAGCAAGATAAAAAGAGGCTCATTTATTCTTTAAAAAATGTGCATTATTAGCCCAAAAAAAAACAGAGGGTCATAAATACCACAAAATTAGACGGTCAATAATTTTTAGAAGATTCGTTACCTATTTCCCATTTATTAACCTAATAAATAATATTCACCCTTTTTTTTAAGCTCATACTGTACCTCTGCTTTCAATAATAAAGTAATTATTTGATGAAGTTCATCGTTTATTTATCTACCAGCTCATAACGCTTGCCCCACCAAAGTGTTTCTCTCCATTTTCCTAATTCTGAAGAAAATTTGAAAACCACCACACACCACTCAGATCATTGACCCAACAAATAATTTGATTCACTGAATAACTCGAGGTTCACAAAACGTTTAATTATTTTCCTCTCGGAAATAATTTCTACTGTCCTCTCATATTTCTCTGTTAAATACGCGTATGAGAAGCCGTATGTTTTTAATTACGAAGTTAATTGTCTAATTGTTTTATGATGTCTGTGAAAAATATTATTTCTAAATATTTTCTCAGTGATCATTTACATATATTTATATTTTACATAATGAAAAAAATAAAATAAACAAAATAACTTACACGATTTATGATGCTATGCAAGTGTGAAGTAGTAGGTAACGGTTTGGTAGTTAGGCACTGATATAATAATGATCTTCTTCTTATTAAAAGATAATAATCTTGAAAGGTACCGGAAACTTTTACCTTAAACATTATAGTGAGCGGCAAGAAAATTATATGAATTATCAATAGAAGGCAAGATAATTTTTTGACAGAAACGCTGCCATGAAATATCTGAACAATAATATAACAGAATAGATAAATATATGTGAGAAACTGTTCACCCTTTGTGTAGACACGTTTTTTACCATGAAAAGCTATACTGTTTATTCGCTGTTTGTAGGCACGGTTCATCAGTGTTGTATGAACCACTTTGGATCTTGTACAGTGTCACACTTTTTCTCTGGCTCAGTTAATACGCCGTGTATAGGCACGTTCAGCAGTGTTGTATGGATCACTATATGAAAACTTGTACACGGACACGATTTTTTTACGGCGTGGTGTATACACCCTGTACGAGCACGGTTACTAGAACACTATGGAAGTTTGTACACGGACACCTTTATTTTACGGCGCAGTTTATGCCACGTGTGTAGGCACGGTTTATCAGTGTTATATGGAACAGTAATGGAAGCTTGTACACGGACACGTTTTTTCTACGGCGCGGCTTATAAGCCGCTTCCATCCGTTCCATTACCGTGTATATGTAACCGTGTCATATACAAAGAGCCTAAATGCCGTATACTCATGATAAAATCGTAAAATAAACAAAAAAGTCGTAGAATAACTAAAACCAAACAAAGAAAACGTCAAATCTAAAACGGGAACACTAATGGAACTAGGTAAATATTGGAACAGGCGGAAAAATGGTCGGAAACGATATTAATGGCTGGAATCGAGTATCGATTGATTTAAACGGCGGATGAATCGAGTCTATTCGATATCGAATCGAGATATTCAAGATGAATCGTGATTGCTCTGGATTGACAATTTGTGTTCTTTTTTATCGTTGCTCAACGGTTTTTCTTGTTCTTTTGTTTGATTCCTCGATAAGTTTCAGATTAGATGTGTTTGATTGAGACTATGAATCTTTTTTATTGTTTTTATGGATGGAAAGAGTGGAGATGAGTTTTATAGGCGACATCGTAAAAAAAGTAGAGGCCAGCGAATACTGACGTATTGAAATGGTGGAGAAGTTTGATTTATTTTAACCCCTACACTTGCAGCAAAGCAGTACTTGGAATCAGAAGAATAATAAGATAATAGAATAATCTGTAGCCGCATATGCGAACTTCGCGACACACTGATGTCACGCAAAATCCTGCGTAGCGCAAGCAGAGTTTACCGCGCAACTAGCATATATACACCGTGATATTTTAGTCGTCTTACAACGGCAGCCCACTTCATGTATCTAATCATTTAATAAAAAATAAAAAAAATAACATATGAATAGTTAAAAATAATATTAATTCACCTAAGTGAAGTGCATCTTAACGCATGACGTAGTTTGAAACACCCTGTTATGGAGGAATATAATGCTAGGTAGATATCTTCTACCGTTTGATAAGCAAACATTATTAACAGGGAGGGTGTTTCATAACTTTAAAGCATTACTTATTTTTCTTTGTACCTATTATCTTAATTAATGGTAACAATTTTGCTTTCGCGCCTATGGGTATTTGATTTATTTATCCTTTATTTCAGGCAACTGAGGCCCATAAAATACAATACATATATAAGTATAAAACAATAACTATAAGCTAATGCATATTTTATAAAACAATCTTAAAAACTACTGCACACGAAGTGACGGCGTCATGTTACGCTGCAAGGTGTCGCGTAGCTGGGCGCGGAAACGCTGATACAGCACACCTTTCGGCCAGACTCTTCCTTGAGGAAGGTCACCAAATGGTGAGTCAGAACGCGTACCACGAAGGACTTGAAGTTGGTGTTATGGCGCGCCTCCAGCTTCTCCACCCTCAAGGTCCAGTTGGTCTTCACCCGTATGTACTCTACGATGTCTTCAGTCTTCGTAGAGTGCTGCAAACTGGACACATATAGCAGCGTCGTCGGTACTGCAGGATACATATGCGTATGTCGGAAACATTAAGTGGACCGCCCTTGTCAGACGACTAAAATGTCACGGTGTATAAAACGTCATGACATTAATCGTCGGGCAGTTACCCACCAGACAGGTCACCCGTCTGGTCGGAGGATATTCCCTTTTACGTAAAGGATGAGTGAAGTTTACGCCCTGTTCCTCATACCTCTAGAAACCTTTTGTTTATCTAAAGCAGCGCATTTAAGATCAAATTAAACTGATGTAAAACCATTAGTAAGGCAATGAAACTCTTAACTCATTGTTCATCATCATCATTAGCACCATTGACTGCTTTGTTCCACTCGCTGCTGAGTATACGCCACCTCCCTTTTGTGTCATGTTTTCCAGGTCTGTATGAGTCATCTAGGTCTTTAAAAATAATAACCTAATTGATATCTCATACTTCCGAGATAAGGGTTACATGGCAATGACTTACCAATTACGTCGATCGTGAATTTTCTACCTTATATCCATTTCAGGAATAATAAATTTAAAAAAAAAAACATTTATTTTAGGTACCACATAATCCATAATTGAAAACATTTTTAAATTATTCAATAATAAATACAAAATCACACAAAATTAAATACAATATAAATACAACATCACTACACAAATTAGATAAATCGATTCATCGATCCTTACTAATATTATAAACGCGAAAGTTTGTATGTATGAATGTATGGATGTTTGTTAGTCTTTCACGGAAAAACAACTGAATGGATTTGGATGTTTGGCACACAGATAGATTATAACCTAGATTAACACATAGGATACTTTTTATCCCGGTAGTATGTACCCGCGGGATAATTTTCGACTACCACGCGGGCGAAGCCACGGGCGGAAGCTAGTATTATATATGAATAAAAAGAAAAGTCCTGACTGACTGACTGACTCATCAACAAAGTCTTGGAACTAGAAAGCTGGAATTTTGCAAAGAGGTTCCCTTTATAATGTAGACAAGGAATAAGGAAACATTTTTCGAAATTCAACCCCTAAAGGGGTTAAATAGGGGGTGAAAGTTCCGCGCGGGTGAGGCCGCTGTCAAAATAGCGAACAATCTAAATTTAGCTGAGTTACTATTCTATTTACTCATTAATTGTACCTTCTTTTTCAGTATGTTAGACCTACCTGACATGTTTTTTCCCAAGCCACGTCAACCGCGTCTAAGATCCTTCCTAAAGCACAAATAAAAAAAATCGGAGTCTCAAATTTTCATCAACTTCAACATTAATTCTTCCTTCATTCTGCAAATTCCTTTCACAATTAAATTCACAATATGATCTTGTTATTTGCGAGTTTGAAATAAAGCGTCATATTTTGTGATTATTAAACAGGGGTAGAAATATAATATTAAGTTCTGAAGTCTGACGTGGTGATACTGTCAGACTTAAACGTGTAGGTTGTAAGATTAGGGCTAATTATACACAAGCATAAATTTTTGTTTATAGATATTTAATATTATTGTCGTAAGATAATTTTGACATATAATCATGTCGGAAATACGTCAGTCACTCGATTGTCTGATTAGGACGCCAGCGCCACTACGTGGCACTCGACAGATTCTAGAACATAACGCTCGACCAAAGTTCAGTTTTACTGTGGCGGTCAAGCAGTGAATGATTTTAGAAACTGTCGCGCGTTCCGTATCGTTGTGACTTGTCTATAGATATTTGATTTGAACTGCGAATGGTTTTTCTATTGCGCAATAACCAACACTTCCTATAGTATGCTCACATATGTAAAATATGGCTGTTGATAACTGAAGAGACGTGCCTCCTCCGATCTATAGAACGTAGCATAAAAGATAAATGGCCTAAATTACACTGTCTGAAATAGACATTCAAAGATGTTCATTAATAGGATGTACTAATGTAACCCGCGAAATTCAAATTCTTTTAAGTTTTTTGCAATTTGTCATTCTCTAAATATATAGGTATCACAATTTAAAACCATAACATACAAAATGTTAAGACAATTCATCTCAATGTCTTTGCGTGAGTTTACGTTGCTGGGCAGACGATATTTTTAAATCGTATGCTGCAATGGATTAGGAATTTTTTCCAGAAACCTTGGATAGTGATTGAATGTATGTTACAGAATTAGGGTGCAAAATCTGGATTTTTGACCGGATGATGCCAAAAGATATCCTTCTATTACTTAGGACCTAAACATATTGGTTAAATGTGGGTGTAGGTACCTTACCTCTACGTTCACGGAATTCACAGACGTAATATTATGTTAAGATTTCTTTAAAAAAACCTATATTTTGAACAGAAGCCCGAGTACTCTATTTTATTAGCAATATTTACTTAGGTTTTTGTGCTACCTATCTAAAATCTTAAGAACGAATGCTGATACACGTGTCATGACTGTCTGGTATGAACCCTCTCGGGGAATGTACTCAAAAGGCACCTACAGGTACACATGTGTTCAAATAATGCAACGAAAACCAAATATTCAAAATACTATTTTGTATAGTTGGTTCTAAAAGACTTAATTTTGAAGGCAACTAGCAACCCTCTTTTACTTCGTACGCCTTTTACGACTTCACCTAAAAAAGAGATTTCTTTATTAAATTAAATGTAATAAACGTATAAACATTCCGTGATAAATTCTCCATGAGATGGTAAAAACCGCATCTAACTCCGTTGCGTAGTTAAAAAGAACGTGAAGGTGATCCCACAGACGGACACGAAATGCGACTTTAATTTTAGAATTATGTATATATGTGACTGTAGATTAGCTTTGATAATCACGAATTGAAGAATTCAATAAGACACGATTCAGTTGCAAATTCAAAGGAGATCGGCGACATTGAGCCCTAAATCCAAAGTAAAGAGAGATTCGGCGTAATAGTAGAAAATGATAAGGAGGACTTTCCCGACCAGGGCGGAATCCTCGGTAACACATTTTCTTTAGCTGGCCGGCGGCATCATTTCGAGTATTGCAGCCACTTACAGGATGGCTCAGCAAAATACCAACTTGCTGCCCTTGACTCGGTGGAACCCAGAGCAAACAAGCTTATAGGCGACGAAACGTTGGAGGTTAAGCTTCACAGCCTGGCTCATCGGAATAATGTTACTTGCCTGTCGGTTTTTTACAGACTGTACTTCGAGAGTGTGCGCAGGAGCTCCACGACCTGATCCCACCATCGCCCTTTTGTTACCGGATTACCATGCGCACTGCAGGGTATCATCCGCACTTGGTTGATATCCCGACCAGTCGTACTCAGCGCTACTCCTCCACATTTATTATGCGCACAGCCAAAGTGTTGAACTCTCTGCCTGCGTCTGTGTTCCCTTCCAGATTTAACCCGTCTACCTTCAAAACAAGAGTGAACAGGCATTTTCTGGGCAAACTCGATCCATCATAGACTCATCAATCGCTTTCCATCAGGCGTGATCGAGGTCAAGAGCAGGCCCATTTAGTAATAAAAAATAAAAATTAAAGTTTAATTAAATTTACACCGCTATTACATACCAGTAATACTATTCTGTAAAACATCTCGCCGTGAAAACTTAAGTAAAATGTGCTGACATTCCACTTGATTCTAAGGATAAACACTGTATTGACTGCTGATCGTGGGGTCCCGGGTTCGATTCCCAGGTCGGGCAAAGTGTTAAATGGTTTTTCATTGGGAATTTCTAAGTAATAGCCAGGAGTTTGGAAGTTGGTGGTGTGATAACCTCGTGTCTGTGAGAGCAAGTAAGGCCATTGGTCCTGCGTCTGATCTTTCTCCGGTCGTGTCGGAATGCCGTCCCATCGGATTATGAGAGTGAGGGAAGTGCGAGTGCACTTGTGTCTGTGCACACACTTATTCACTATAATATCTCCCTCGCTGAAGGCCGTCCGTTGAGATGGGCTGCCGGTCTGAAAGACTGTATATTGCAAGGTCACTTATTTATTGAATACTTCACGCATATAAATGTACAGAGGCGGACTTAATGCCAAAGGCATTTTCTATCAGTCGAGCTTTGGGTGATGCAGAGACAAACAGTGGTAGGTGCAATTACGTAAGTCGTGTTTTAAACATTTATTCAAATATAAGTAAATAATTATACATATAATATTATTATACCTATACATATGATATAAATACCCTATTAAATATAACCAAAAATAAACATACTTAAATACACATAAATATAATAAAACAAATAAGACAAACAATGGGGAAACAATATTATCGTTGTGAAGATACTGCCAGCTTCTTTTGAATGTGCTCGCGAACTTTCGCTAAAAGATAACCGGTTGGTTGCCATCCTGATTTCCAAGGGGAGCGCATTCCACAGAGAGATAGACTGAACGAAGAAGGAAGAGTGAATAAAGTCTGTGCGGTGAGTGGGACATTGAAGAAGGCGATTGTTAGAAGAACGAAGATTTTTGTTGCGGTTGACACAAATGTACTGAAAGTGAGATTTTTCCAGAATAGATCGACTGTAGTCCGTTCACAGTTATGTTTCGTCTGACAGCAATGATTGTAGCAACCCAACAGCAACATTATTGTAACAGAGACAAAGACCACTTTGATTTTGACAATGACGGAAAATCAGAGGAAAAATAAGTGTGAACAGACTCCACTTTTTAGCCAAGTCAGTAACAACTGACACACTGTACACACTTTTGCAAACACATAAAACCTTCTTACTGGTCTACCGTTAATAATAAACTTCATACAATAACTTCCTGAACTAGGGACCCACTAAGCTTCAATAATAACGTCAGCAACTGGATGCACCATAAGATCCGAGTAAATACCTAGAATTACATGTGATCCGAAACATCTGTGTCATTTCCTCAATATCCAACCAGTGCGGCCTATGAACGTTAGATAAGGCTCGTAGTTTGGGGCTTGAGATGAGCGTGTAGCGATTTATGTTAACAAGATAAACCTTTTTGAAGGTTTAAACTGAAACCTTTCTACACACTTACATGGATAAGACATGCATTGGTTTTTCTTTAAATATTTAATGCCTAAGCTTAGAAGACATTTTAAGTTTAAACGTTCTTATCTGTTAATATAGAGCAGAGGTGGCCACAGAGTAACGACCGTGGCTTACATACAGACAGCACCTTACTTTATGTTAATTATTTCAGCAGCACTGGAGGAAAACATCGTGAGGAAACCGGCATGTCCTAGAATCAGAAATTATAAGACATGTGACATCTATCAACCCGTGTGGCCCACGGCCCACTCCCTCTCACCGAGAGGATGCCAATGTCCCAGCAGTGGGAACGTTATAAACTGATTATGCTATGCATATGTTATGTATGATAACACGCTACCACACTTAGAAAATAAAAGGGCGCATTTTGATGCGCTATGATGAGAACTATTGGATTCTCAAAAAAATCACCCGTGCTAACGAAGGTATTACCACCTGCCAGGGGTGCGGGTTGTTCGAAAGAGATACCGCGGCACCTGGCACACAGGCAACTGAGGGAACACGAGTGGGTTTTACTCAGTAAAAGTCTGACACGCCCTCCCGCTCCACCCAGAGCGGGAGAAGTAGTTTGATGATTTCCCACCCAAAAAAAAAAGGTATTACCAACGAAGGCATAACCTACTATGCTCATTTAAAAAAATCAAAATAAAATGTAGTGGACATAAAGCATGATATTTTTAGCAAAATTTAAAACATTTTAACTACACCTCTTGGGGTTAAAACTGCAAACTATTTATTTATTTAGGTGTAGATCGTTAACTCAGTCGGTTACTGTGGCACGTTACTTTGAGTGAGGTCAGTGCATTTAGTATTGATACCTTCAATACTTGATGCAGCAGCATTGCTACTCACAGTACACGAGTTCTAAGGACATCGTAAGGAACGCGGAAGTTAAGTAGACGAAAGAAATTAAATGTCTGTTAAAAAACTTCATGTATTTGCAGTCAGAAAAGATTGTCTTTTATCGGTACAGTCACCTGCCTGACCTATTCCTAACAATATTGGGATAGTCTTCTAGTCTAACCAGATGCAGCTGGAGAACAGTATTTTACATGAAACGACTGCCTACATGACCTCCACAAGTTAGTAACTGGGTAACAGGTTACCCCTTGACAAGAGTGGTTATCAGATGTTCGGGCTTCTGACGACCCGTAACGACTGATAAAGATCCACGAATTACAGTTCCGACCGACGGCTTAGCGTGCTTTCGAGGCACGGAGGGGTCTCCATGTATACTGACCCTTGCAGCTGTTATTATTAGCCACGAGCCCCTGATGACATCCTGCCTATGGATAAGTCGAAATTAATCAATGTTTTGGTAGTTATTATGTTAGTCCTTCGAGCCGCATCGCTAATAAAATAATTATGATATTGCTAGGTCTATACATTTAAAACGTGATAGCAAACTGGAGAGCTAGCCGAAATAATAGTTTAATAAAAACTAGCTGCTGCTCGTGGCTTCGCCCGCGTGGATTATCGCACAGGAAACGTGCTTCTGTAAAAACAGTACTTTATAACACCAGCTATCTGCCAGTGAACGTTTCGTCAAAATCGGTAGAGCCGTTTGGTAGATTAGCCCGAACAAACAGACAATTTTTTTTTTGTACCGTATGACTTTCACATGCATGAAGTAAAAAACTGACACTTCAATTTTATCTATTTTAAATTTAATATTTCATAACCCGCTGTCCTCAACATAGCCGAAACCTAATAAATGTTATGTAACAGGTCGCAAACTGCTGGGAAGGCGTAATAATACCGCCGACGCCACGCTCAGCCGATACAAGCTAGCGGAAATTAACAGCTTGTAGGTACCGTGAGCAAGCGGAGCGGAGCGGAACGGAACTGAGAACGGATTTATCACCGCTGTTTGTGCTGTTATCGCAGTGTATTCGTGGTTAATCTCACATGCGGGATGACCGAGACCTTTGGAATATCATACTGGGAGCTGGACTGAATATCCGACTTGGGAGTAAATGGCGACTTCTGATTTGAATTGGAGCAAGGTTGCCGGTTGTCTAAATGTAGAAATGCAGTGTAGTGACTGATGATCGAATGTATGGGGGATACCACATATATGTGCTTAAGTCGTGGCCAAGTCGTAGATTTGCTCAGTTCATGAAATGCTCAAGAATTTCATGAAATTGTCGCGTTTCATGAAATTCTTGTCTTCTTCTGCTATTAAACAAGAAGACGGTCTACGTCAGGTTGACAGAGCCCCACTGCGTGGGACTCCTACTTCTGTCTGCAGGGTTTCAAGGAACCTAACCAAACCGAACGTCGGGGTGCCCCTGACGTTGACCGTCTTCTCGAGAAAAAATTCTCGACGATTTCATGAAGTGAACAAATCTACGATATGGCCACGACACATATACATTATCATCATCTGCCCAGTCTTCTCCCAACTTTGTTGGTGTCGGCTTCCAGTCTAACCAGATGCAACTTAATAAGTATCAATATTTTATATGGGCAGACTGTCTGTTTCATCTTCACAAATTACTGGGTAACACGAGACCCTTTGGTAAGACTGGTTGTCAGACATTTGGGTTTCTATACGATACGACAAAAAATTTGAAGTGATAACTTCTTTAAGCTCGTTGGACATTTTATGAGATGGCAAAAAACAATTGAACTCGCGACACCGTTGGCGACACCTCTGTATATAAGTTAGTTTTAGTTGAGCTTGATCAGTATAAATTACATGTAATAAAAGATTATACCTATTAGGTAAAAGAGCTGCCAAAATTGACTCAAACCACTAATATTGATTTAATTTTTTACAAAAACTGTAAAATCAATTAATATTTTTACTGATCATGCTAAATCAAAACATTCCTGACGATTAAAAAAATACACACGTAATTGTTCAAGTTTTGACTTCTGTCGACACTCCCGGAGTGCCACTGTGTTTTTTTTTTACATTTTTGTTTGTCTGTTTGTTCTGGCTTTTTATCCATAACGGCTAAACCGATTTTGACAGGACTTTTACTGGCAGGTAACTGATATAATAAGTTACTAACAGTACAGTAACAGGCTACTTTTGCCCCGGTAGAAAGTCTCTTTTCATGTCGCTGGTACTAGTACACTTTTATTTTTATTTTTTATATTTTTAGAGCCCAGTAAGTGGCCACGTTTATTGCGGCATCAGTGCGCAAGCTTGAACTCACTGGTGGGCCTGACTGAACAGCACGCTGCCTCACGACGCATCCTGCCCGATAGAGGTAGTATCAGTGATGAGCAGTTAGATGCTAGTCTACATGCACAACGTTATTGAGTGAGATGCAGGATCATTTATAGTAAAACAGGCGCGTAAAAAATTAAGAAAAGTCCTTCGGAAGTTCGGGTTTTATGAAAAAACCACTGCATTAATCAATGACCAATAAAGTGTATTGAACTTTTCTATATTTGAGGTTTGTCGGTATCGACTTGGTTTTGAAGATTTTACAGTTCTTTTATTACTTAAATAGGCCCAAAGTTAGGTTAAATTAGCAAGAACAACGAATCTTTGTTGGCTCCTAACTTTTCAATGGCTTTTTATTTTATTATTCTGTTTTCGCACACACAATAGACATACATCCCATATAGATACATTGTCGATCAGTGAAGTAATACACTCCCGAAGTTTGTATGGAAAAAATGTCGACTAGATTTATCTTGAATCTCTCATTCATGATACACCCATAACGCACACCCGAATACACTACAGGCACGGACTAAATTAAATTTAAACAAATGTTTACTTAATATACAGCCTAAATTAGTTACATTACATCTGTTTTTTTTTCTCAATTTATTTATTGAAAGAACACTCGTTTATTGTCGCCTCAGAAATCTTTCTGACCGATGCTATGTATGAGCCTACCTACTATGTATCAAAAAAATTTCTCCATGTCACAGGAAATCCAAGTGTGGAGGTTATTGCTATTTCAATATTGTAATTTTCTCCTGAAGAGAAAAGGATTTCATTTTATTATAAATCTGTCATCCTCTCGTGGCCTCTGCAGGCAAGATTATTACTATTATACTAAGCATATTATTAGACTTAGCTTTCATAAGAAACATTGACTTGAAAAACCACTCGAGCATATAAAATTGGCAACTTATTCGCAAATTATCTTACCACACGAAATATCAAATTTCAATACAGTCACCACTAAAATTAATTAACTATGAAGTCTACATATTGCCCTCCTCCTTATGCAAAGTAACCAAGTTGAAAGAGAACCTATATTAAATAAAAATAGAAAAGTGACAGGACCACCTGCTCGAGTGAAGTTAATTCCGCCTATAATTTTTAGTGCTGACCAAATAGTCGATTAATCGTGTTTCCGGAATCGAGTGCATTGATAGTTAGTCGATTTAATGAGATTGTAACGGTTTGTTGCGAATTTATGGGCGGTATTTAAGCTTCGAATGGAGTTTAAAGCATTTTAAACATAATTTAGTTCTGGATACGATTTACGGTTATTGAGTGAACAAGTAAAATATTGTACTTATTTTATATGAAAACAAATAGTTAATTATAATATTGGCAACATTTATCGTTTCGTTGAAACTTTTACAACTATTTGTTGCGAGGACATTATTTTACGAGTACGTACCTACCTATTATTTAAAATAGGACACATTAGGTTATCTAGGTACTTTATGCCGGCAATACTAAAAAATCCTACTAATAACAATTTTATATATTTTTAAAACAATCAACATAACATCGTGTCACAGTTACAAAAAACTAACATTTTTCATCCAAAGCGAACCCTATACTTAAACTTATCTAAAAATCGTTCACCTATAACCGATGCAATTAGTCGATGCAGTTAGTCGATTCAGTTAGTCGAATCCCATCACTAGGCTTGGTAGCTACAACTTCATTACCCAGAGCCAATTATAGGGACGTGTAATATACCGTATATATAATTTATTTAATTAATATAATAAATTTCGAGCGAGAAATTGATTCATATCTCGAGTTGTCGAGTTTACTATTGCATACCTTACTGAAAATGCGAAAACGCGTGTTAGGTACATTTGGAGTGAATATGTGTTTTATTTACACTTACGGGCGACAAAATATCAAACCAACAAATTGACAAGATCAAAATTTAAACCAATTGGATTCATATGGGAGATATAGCTTCACCAGAAGACTAATTATCGTAATTAAAAACGTTCAAAATCTCATCCTGGCTGTCAAAAACTTGTCAAAATTGTAGGGAAATTAGAAGTATTTTTGACAAATTGCGACTGCGATCAGACTGTGAACGTTAAAAAATTACGGGAATTGACCATCAGGTCTAAACTTGGCGTTCTACATTTCAATTGTTGGGGTTTTTTGATTTAACTCGAAGAACAATTACTAGTTTATCACAGAGAAGGTGTAGGATGCTATGCAAGTGAGCATCAACATACGAGAACACTGTCTATCGTGGTGATCATGTGTGCCTGCGCGAAGATCCAGGTTTCACGGTCCCGACTTGTCGGTACAGATGATAGGTACAGATCAACCCACGGTGCCCGATATGAAAAACTGTAGTCGGTACCGATTATGTCCAAGTGCATACAGAAAGTAAAAAAGCATCCGGAGACAGGCGCAATACGACTTTATTTATTTATTTAAGAACTTACAGTTAATAAAAACAGACAAAAAAAGGAAACTACTCGTATAGTCACCAGAAAATCAACTACAAATCCTCACGTATAGACACATTATAATAATAGTTTATGGTGTGAGCACAAAAACAAAGAAAAAAAAACAAGCACACATCGCCTTAATA
The DNA here is from genome assembly GCA_947359405.1 of Antitype chi. Lineage (NCBI taxonomy): Eukaryota > Metazoa > Arthropoda > Insecta > Lepidoptera > Noctuidae > Antitype > Antitype chi. Next base: position 16,958,866 of record OX375817.1, on the reverse strand, counting down.
AATAGAGAAGTAATATAAAAACTAAGTTTGCAATTATATGACTAAAACAATAGACAAAATAATAATAAACAAATAACCTACCGCTACTTGAAAAATTGAAGGCTTCTATGAAAACTTAATGGAAGTTGTTCTACCACAATCACGTCGCAGCATCGCGGTGCGCCTATGTGTGGGAGCCTTGACACTATTTTACCCGCACCGGTCTGTTCCTACCAGCACCCAATGGTTATTGCTATCGCCGCGGGAGACGCCCTGGGCGTCGGAAATCCCAGGATGATTCCCGGCCACCGTAGGCGCGGGCTTACGGACGGCGAGTAATGGGTAGCTCGCTGTCCGGTTAGGACCAAGCCCGGGTTGATGGCGCGTTGTATTCCACGCGCGCCTCAAAGAGATGTCAGCAACAACTGGTGGGGTCCGCAAGGGCCGATGCCTGCCAGGGGTGCGGGTTATTCGAAAGAGATACCGCGGCCCTTGGCACACAGGCAACTGAGGGAACACGGGTGGGTTTTAGTCAGTAAAAGTCGGACACGCCACCCTGCTCCACCCAGAGCGGGAGAAGTTATTTGATGATTTCCCACCCAACAAAAAAAAAATGGTTATTGCTATGCAGTTTCTTCACATTTTCTAAAAATTTGTCTGCTCCACAACGTAGATATAACACAATGAACGTTGTTGACCTGCCAAAATTAAAGCCATTGCTACTGTTGGTGTGTTATGCCACTACCCCGCTGTTCCGACTTGTCCATACTGGAAACCTGTATCATATTGCAAGCAACCTCATCTTCATCATTCTCCAGCACTTATCCTAATGCAAGTACCCTTTGACTAATAAATCATATCTTCAATGCCCGGTTATTTTCTCAAACTGCGTTTAGCATGAATGCGTAATGGTTTTTTTTTTGACGTATTCTAACTTTTATTCAAATCAGCCGTATTATATGCCAATCCTCTACCTATCCCAACCTGATTATGGAGCGACTGCCTATCAGACCTCCACGACCCTGTTACTGGGAAACACGATACCACTTGGTAAGACTGGTTGTCATACTTTTCGGCTTCTGACTACCCGTAAAAAACCGTCAGAGATCTACGAATGACATTTACAAGCCAACGGCTTAACGTGCTATCCAAGGCACTGAGGGGTTTTGATATGTAATAGATGGTCACCCATCCACGGACCAACCGCGGCAAGCGAGCCCCTCATACCTTTACTTTATATACCAATCCCGACCCCTTTTCGATACACATGCCTTTCCTTTTATTTTAATCAAGTTTGTTACGTATTCCTTGTTAATTGTCATCTCACACAGCGTATAATGTCAATATCGCCGGCTTCCAATGCAATTATTTCGAGACTACCAGTACATTTAAATTGCATCGATACACATAGCGACTGTGGCGCCTTTGAGCTCAGATAGAATTAACTGGATATTCGAAATCAATGTTATCTACCTACTGTTATACGTGTATGAATATTATTATATACTAGCTTTTGCCAGAGGATTCGCCCGCAAGGTCGGAAATTATTCCACAAGAAGCTACTTCAGGCTTAGCATGACGCTTTCTATTTCTATCTGTAGAATAGAAATCGCGTACAAAACTGTCAATTGTCTACACGGAAACGTAATTTTTGTCTACTCTTCCGTCGACAAAAGGCTTCTCTATGGTTCGCGTGCTAAGCCTGCTAAAATAAAAAAGGAACCTGTGTCTGAATCCAGGTTATACATTTCTCTCTTTGCATGTCAAGTGCACACCATGTGTTCCGATAACAATAGAATTTCTATTGTGTCTGCTAATTAGACGCGCGACGGGTTAGCCAAATTTCATCCTTATCCGATTTGCCAATTTTGCGTTATTGAGTTACAAACTTCCAAATTTATAAACCTTCAAAAATCAAAAGTCATTTATTCAAATTAGGCTGAGAATCAGCACTTTTCCAACGTCAAAATACATAAGACAATCTCCCCAAAATCGCACACCCCTCACCACTTCCTAGTGCTTTAGCTGGGAAGAAGAAGTAGCGGAACAAACCCCAGCAGCACAACTGTCTGTTTAGTCGAATAGATTTTATTCTACATACATAGACAAAGTTATATAAACATTACGAGACACAGAACATTAATTAAATAATTAGTCATACTTACGTCAGCCAGCCACGCCAATATACCAACAAATAAAATGAAAACTTAATTCGAGCACAAAGAACAAAAATGTAAATAAAGCATGATACCAAAATAAGAGCTTCCTGGTATTAAGGGCGTGATAGCTTAGATTTATAAGTAGGATAGTAGGATTCAATGTTTAAATATAAGGGATGAAGTATGTAAGGATCGTATTAAGTGGCATTCTGTAGTTTCTGCGTACCGTCATGGGAAGAAAACGATAGTTTATGTACTTATGTATGTCATCATCTGCCTAGCCTTTTCCCAACTATGTTTGGGTCAGCTTCCAGTCTAACCGGATGCGAGTTACTAAGTAATACCCCTAGATAAGACTGCTGGTCATACTTTCGGGCTTCTGACGACCCGTAACGACTGTCAAAGGTCCACAAATGACAGCCGGGACCAACGGCTTAACGTGCTTTCCCAGGCATGAATGGGCGTGGTATGGTAAGATGGTCACCCATCCACGGACCAACCGCGGCAAGCGTAGCATAACCTGATCGATTGACCTGTGCGGCTAATATTACCTAGCCTAGTATATGTATGATGTATGTATGTTTAAATAATGGTTTTAAGCGTACACATTATGTAGTGGATGTGTCTGTTCCTTAGGGTGGTAAAATGTTCGTTTCTCTTTAAATATTTATCTCTAACTATGTTACAAATAGTGTAAAAGTCAGCTTCCCTAAATATTATAAGCAGTTTTTCAAGTCAACGGTCACTTCGGATGTTTAAAAAAGGCGACTATACAGAAGATTGGAAGTCCATTGCGAGACATTTGCTCAGAACTGCGCCAGAAGTTTGGATTGACCAAAAAAAGTAAGTCTCTTATTAACAAAAATAAAGATTACTATACCCATAACTTCGAAGGTAGAAAAACAAAGAAAAATCTTGCACTTAAAACCAAGACACGGAAAATAAACGAAAACACCACTAAAATCCGAAACCAGGGGGTCCAAATTTAAAATTTCCAGCAATAAAGACTGTAATATGTAAATTCGTCTGCTTTATTATGATACAAGTACGATCTAGCTTCACAGTAACCGTAAAATCGTTGAAGATTTACCGTCAGTCTAAAACAAGCTCAACTGTACAATGAAACTTAAGGCAGTCCAATCCGGTGCCAGTCTTGCATATTAGTTTCGTTTACACCGAAACGAACGTTAAATGCAATAAAATAAATACGTCGTTTGTATCTATGCATTATGTACATCACATATTACAAATAAACAAAATTAAAGTGTCTGTTTGTAGTTTCACTGGCAGAAAGCTGATGTTATAAGGAGTAACTTAGACTTCTCTTATTTTAGAAAAAGAATTGGGTTCCGTGCAAAACAATTAAAGCCCTTTAAATCAAATTTAACTTCCGACATGCACGCGAACGAAGTCGCGGGCACAGCTAGTTAGAAAATAAAAGAGAGTAAGAAAATGAACCCAAACTGAAAATTGGATAATTTTGTTCAATAAAATGATAAAAGTAATTTACGTATTATTTTACCGAATGATCCCTAACAGAACTCAATTGGAAAGTATTATGAAATCGAAGAAATTCCTTGATTTCATAATCATTTCCAAATGTGTCGCATAGATGATACAGCAGTATTTAAACAAATAACTAAAAACCGCTGCGTCATCATGTTTCATGTTTGTCTGAAAATAGACTTATCGTGGCTCATCACGTCTCTTTTAATCATTATCACGATGATTAGCAACATTTTATCTTAACAATGTGATTCCAAACGAGATTTACATAATCCTACATCGTTCCTACCCGGAACATGAAATGTAAAATTATTAATCTTTTAGGTTTTTTTTTGCATTTATTGCCACTAGGTATGGACTGTTGTAACAGTATTATTTTAATATTACTTCAGTATGGGAACGAGATGAAGCTATAGGTACATCACTTATGCAATGAAATAACTTTTAACAATAATTTATTTCACATTTCGTGTTCTCCAAAGGTATTCCAGACCTGCTGCAGGGTATCATCCGCACTTGGTGAATATCCCGACCAGTCTTACTCAGCACGAATTCTCCACGTTCATTATGCGCACAGCCAAAGTGTGGAACTCTCTGCCAGCGTCTGTGTTCCCTTCCACATTCAACCCGTCTGCCTTCTATTCAAGAGTGAACAGGCATCGTCTGGGCACGCTCGTTCCATCATAGATCTTATCAATCGCTTTCTATCAGGCGTGATCGAGGTCAAGAGCAGCCCCATTCAGCAATAAATATGAATAAAAAAAAAGAATAATATAAAATAATTTAATGGTCGTTTTAGGCCCAATGATTTTTCTAACCGCCGCGAAAATATTATTGGAATTAAATGCATTTCAAGTCATATACGGTGTAAATGCAGCCGGCACCCATAAAGATGATACCGACGCTTCCTCAAGCGTTATTCAATTTGGTTCTCAGTCGGAGGTTGGTGGAGCACTGTGTACCGAAAGGCGAGCGCCCGGCGGTGCGGACAAATGAAGATTTTACACCTCATTTAAGAAATCTAGGATTAGTTGAGCTCTAGCGGAATAATGCTTTTGATATTAGTACTAGACTATATTGATGACAAAGATGTAGGTAGTTCTTATCAGCTATTCTGAAGACATGGGTGTATGTTAAAGTTGTTTTCTGTTTGAATGAATAATAATGAAATTGGAATGCCACCAATTAAAAACAATGAGGGTTCCGCACATTAAAACCAATGAAATCTAATACCTAACGACCAATTCGTATATGTAATCTGAATCTCGGAAACGGCCCCAACGATTTTCATGAAATTTAGTATGCAGGGGGTTTCGGCGGCGATAAATCGATCTAGCTAGGTTTAATTTTTAGAAAACGACAAAAGAACACCGAGCGAAGCTCGGTAATATCAGATATTCCATTTTATTTTCTTAGATGCACGAGAACGAAGTCACGGGCACAGCTAGTTAGAAAATAAAAGAGAAAAAGTAGATTAACCTAGGTTGAAAATTGGATAATTTTATCCAATAAAATGATACTAGGTAATTTACCTATGTACTTTAATAAGTATTGTTATCATTCCTAATAGTTTATTTGATTACATAATAATTTCCAAATGTGTCGCATAGACGATACAGCATTTGTGACACTAGTAACTGAATACCACAGGGTTTGTTCATGTTTGTCTAAAAAAAGACTTATCGTAACTCATCACGTCTCTAGTCATCATTATCACGATGATTAGCATTATTTCATCTTACCAATGTGATTACTGATTAAAAACGAGATTTACATAATCTCATCGTTCCTACCAAAATTGGTGGCATTTACCACCAGAAGGCCGTCTATTAATAAGTATATTAATATAAATTAATAGATCGGAGTTGAGAATGGTCGCCATATCCACTACTTATACATAGAAAATATGTGTTTGTCTGGCTACCCAGGTAGTATACAATTTAATATTAGGTCTTTACCTATGAAATTGCCGTTTTGCAGTACTGGCCATTTCAAATCAAAATAATTTTTGTTTGGGTAAGAATTCTAATTTCAAATTAATTTTATTTTAAAAACATGGATTTTTTTTTCCAAAAGTAGTCATTTGTTTATTGATTAGTGTTACATTTTCATCGCATTTGAATCTTTTTCGTCATCATGGATACGTTAAAAATTCGAGTAATTATGGAATATGAGTACCGTCGTGGCAGCAACGCGGCACAAGCGGCACGCAACATCAACGACGTTTACGGAGCTAACACTACAAACCAACGCACCACCTGTTATTGGTTTGCTCGCTTCCGTTCTGGAAATTTCGACCTGAAAAATGAACCTCGCGGTCGTCCGAAGACTTTGGTCGACAATGACGAATTAAAGGCGATTGTGGAAGCTGATGATACACAATCTACGGCTGAATTAGCAGCAGCTTTCGACGTTAGCGTCAAAACAATATTGGTCCATTTGCGTCAAATTGGCAAGGTAAAAAAGCTTGACAAATGGGTGCCCCACGAACTCAATGATCGTCAGCGCGAAGTACGCGTCGAGACGTGCCTTGCACTGCTCAACAGACACACAAATGAAGGAATTTTGAACCGCATTGTTACCTGCGATGAAAAATGGATTCTGTTTGATAACCGCAAGCGCTCAGCAAGTTGGTTGGATCCTGGTTCAGCACCTAAACAATGCCCTAAACGAAAACTTACCCCTAGAAAAGTGATGGTCACTGTTTGGTGGTCTAGCGCCGGTGTGATTCATCACAGCTTCTTACCAAACGGGGTGAGCATTACTGCAGATGTGTACTGTGAAGAACTGAACACAATGATGGAGAAGCTGGCACATCTCCAACGAGCATTGGTCAATCGCTCGTCTCCGCTGCTCCTGCACGAAAACGCGCGACCTCATACTGCACAGCAGACGGTCTCCAAGTTGCAAGAACTGGGGTTGGAAGCTCTCCGTCATCCGCCCTACTCACCAGACCTTGCGCCTACAGACTACTACTTTTTCCAGAATTTGGATAACTTCTTGGCGGGAAAAAAATTCAATACCCGAGAGGCAGTACAAAATGCCTTTGAAGAATTTGTTGCCTCCCGTCCAGCTGATTTCTTTAAGAAGGGCATCAATAAACTGCCACTGCGCTGGCAAAGATGCATTGATTGCATGGGTGATTACTTCGATTAATACAAATAAAAAATACATGAAAAAAAATCGTTTAAATTTTTTCATACAAAACGGCAATTTCATAGGTAAAGACCTATTATAATCTTTCTGCACAAACCACAACGTTTTCAATAGATACCAATTATGTAGAACTTACCTATGTATAAATCGATGTACGTGAGTACATGTATTTACTATATGTTCCATTATTTTATGTTCATCACAAATTAAGAATGCAAACTTTAAAAATAAATTTAGCTCAAAGTTTAGTCTTTATAAAGTGGACAGTAACCCCGCATACATATTACGTAGTTTCTATTCTATTAGACACTTTATAAGTTTAGAACCGTAAACGAAAACTCTACTTACGCTCTCACGAGTAAAATACCATGTAATAATTTAATACAAGTAAAATATTTTTATAACAATGAAATGTATGTTTAAAATCGTATGTGAAAGAATTCATTTTTCTTTGACGCGCACTCATCTCATCACTTTCTGTGAAGAGCCTTTGTATGCGGCTCTTCGCGCTAAGTACATTATGTAAATGTAATACCGGAGGCAGGACTGCTTGGTCCTCGTACATTACAGATAACCACACCCATATTATTTTACACAGAGTAAGAAAGCACGAACAATGTTTTCACGAAAAATAGCAGTGGGTTAAGTTGGTCTTTCCGTACATATGCAGGCTGTGACGCTGAGTAATTTTATGTTGTTGAAACAAGTGTGTATACACGAAGCGCAGCGGGGCTGCACTGTCGTGTGAACGTACGCCATTCTTTCAAAATATTTTGCTGTTTAATATTTATAAATATACGTATAACATCTCTGCACATGTGTTTCGTAATTTTAATATTTTTTGCCGCTTGACTCCTTTAGGAACCGTTATGGAAGCAGCTTATGAAACAGGAAAATTGTTACGTAATTATGGTGGTAAGCAATGTTTGTAAATGTAGTTTTATTTGGGCGCAAAGTTAAGAACTTATATATTCGAGCCATTTGGGTTTGCAAATCCCAGGGCAATGGGGTCCGAGTGCACACTTGGTTTTCCGAGACATTTCTAAGCGGTTGGTAGACTCTTTGTTGGTCTATTTTTTATCCAAAGAATTAACATTGCCATACAACGTGGCAATGCTGCCGGCCTTTTGGGTACCTTTCTCGTTGACAACGATGCGGACAAGTTTTTTGATGTTCCATGATTCTTTTATTTTTTTATATACTTGTACATATTATTATTTTATGACGTCAGTTCTTAAATTATGTAAATAGTTTCATGTTAAATTCTTATTTGTTATAGGTAGAAAGGTATACAAGTACAAAATAGCATACAATAACCGCTATTTAGTCCTTATAAACTCAAGTCTTCCAACAATGACTAATCAGTCCCAAGTTCTGAATCCCTTTCAAACTGAAAACACCACATAAATCCTAAACAACAAACAAAAATAAATTCCCTATTCATAATTAAATTACTTTGTCAACAATATCAGTGGATCTTCATTGACATTCCTTGCAAAAACATCAGAGCCAGACATACCTCGAATTGTTTTCATCGAAATCTCAACAAATCCTCAATGTGGCGTATCGTAGGTGGGTTTAATTTAAAAGGACTTAAAGGGCGATCACCGTCGCTCCTCGGATTAAAACTTGCAGCAAAACTATTGATACGGTTCAATATTTTAACACGACATATAAGAAACCTTTAGAATCTGGGATTCAGAATAAAATTCTTTTGGTGGTATTTCAGTACGAGACTATTTGCAATGGAATTCAGTCTCGCCAGGGTATTTGATTATTTCTGTCTTAATCTCGTTTCCTTTGCTCGTCTTTTGTCTTTTATCTCTTTAACTTATTATTTTCTAAGTTGTAATGGAATAATGCTTAGTGGCAATGACCTCGCTGAGTTATTAGGTGGAGAGATTTCATTCAATTTCAATTTGATTTAATTGAACACAACTGTCATGATTTCCAAAATATTAATAAAATTTGTGGTGATTGAAATACTAAATATATAAAATTGAAAGTATCTGTGATTTGCCTCAAATGATTTTTGTATCAGTGTACTTAGTGATAAAGTTTAAAAAGTATCTCATTAGGCAGTTGTTTTAAATACAGTTTTTTTTTTTACCAAATGATGTTTAGAGCATGGTCTAGTTTCTAACTTAGTTCTCTTCGAGCTTCGAAATCAAAAGGTTTTCATCAAGAAGTCTATGTTAATAATTAATGTTGATTCCTAATTAAATAGTTTGTTAAATATTTTTATATATTTTTTAAATATTATTATACACGTACCAGACTTTTTTGTGTGCATGAATTTAAATACAACAATCTTTACGTATTCTGGAACATCTGTGTTCAATTCATAAAAAAAATATATTTATGTGTAGAAAAATTGTATCATATTTTATCGAATAATTATGATAAATAAAACCTGCCACACTTGCTTCGCATCTGCGAAGAACTGCTCCTAAATACAAAAATAATAAGCTATGATTACTACTTATTAAACATTTTTACAGACTTTTTAAAACATTCAATTTATATTTTTAACGTCATAACGCAAAATTTTGTAATATTCTATTAATATTACTTTCTTTTTACAAATGAATACATGTAACAGACAACATCTTATTGTATTCTTCTAACGCAATTACGGTTACGAATATTTGGTCTGACAAATGACTTTAATTTTCCTGAAAATAGAAAGTCAAAGATTTGATTCGTACCTCAGCTGTACAAATAAACATTGAATACTTCCCAGCCGACAGTTGATGACAGAAATTAAAAATAAACTCGTGAATTGAGACTCAAGTTTGACTTGCCGACTTCTTTATTTGCTTTTCCTCCTTTGATCTTGATATTCAGGTAGCTGAAGGCGATACATCCCGGTGAACAACTTTTAATCCTGCCGTCGTCAGCAATCGAGCGGTAAGTCGTTTTAAATTAAAACTTGTCGTCGATCCCTGATCCTCAGGATTTATGGCGAAGTTAGAGGGAACCCATCGATCCATAGTAGTCCTCATACATACATAATTGCGGTCGAGCCGAAAAAAGTTGTTGCATTGCGTGTCTACCACATTGTTGTTACTGAAAATCGTGAAGGTTTTTACGCAGTACATTTCTTTGTTTTTTTAGCTTGAAAAACTTTAGACCAATCAAAAAACGTAATGGATGATGAATTCAGATTTTGAGTTTTAAATTTTATCCCTGTACTTTTTCCTGTGATGTTTGTTGTTAAGCTTTCCAGCCAGATTGAATAAAGGATGATTTCCACCAAACAGGCATCATCGCATCGGATCGGAACGGATTTTACAATTTTTAAACGATGTTAAATTGTGTACACAGTATTTAAAGACTATATGAACAAGCCGCACACATCAGCTTGACCGCGGGCGTCTTCCGCGGAATGCGATCGTAGCCGAAAGTATGCTCCGACGCGCGATCGGCTCCGTTCACCTGTCGTCGTATCCGATCAGTCTCTTTCGGCTATCACCATTTGTTAGTCTGCCATTCTCAAAAATTAGAATACGTCAACACGGTAGGAATGAAACTATTTGACGGTACGGAGCCGATCGTATGCGTCGACGTCCTACTGGACACGATCGGCTGTCACCACATCCGTTCGTATCCTTTCCGATTCGATGCGATGCGAACCGTTTGGTGGAAATCATCTTTAAATGTTTCTTTGTAAGATTTCAGTCAATGTCTACAAGTCGATGCCTATAGAATTAAAGGACTCGATGACTTTTGATACAAACAATGTGAAATGAAATAAATATTTTAGTAAGCACAGTTATTAATTATACGCTGCTGAGGAGTTATTAATATTGATGGGCACTTATCACGAAGAGTAATAGGTATGACCTTGACTACTGATATTAATTTTGAATTCTGATTGATAGGTACTAAAGTTTGAAATAATAGGCTATTTATGTACGTACTGAAATAAATGTATGCAATGACAGATTAGATAAATGTAAACATCAAACATTGCAAAGTACATGGATGCATGTCGTGAGAGTTTTTTTTCTCTATATTGTGCAAAATAGCTTTTGCCAGTGGAGAGCTTTCGATCTCCACGTGGAGATCGAAAGTCATCCCACGAGAACATGCTACCAGGATAAGAGTGAGAGATAAAAGTATCCTTTATGTTAGTCCGTACAGTTACAGCAGCTGTAACTGGCAATGGGTCATTTAACAAATTAATCTCTTTGTCATAGGGGTAACAGACAGTCCACTGTGCAGGGCCTGCATGGAGGACGACGAGACCACGGCTTATGTGCTGTTAAACTGCCCGGTGGTCGCTAATTACAGGGCAAAATACTTCGGTAACCCAGGTACCCTACGTGAGATTGTCAGCAACACCAAGGCATTGCTGGCCTTTCTCGAGGAGCTGGGGTGGATCGAATAACCGATTCTCCCACCCGTACGCAAAATACGCGCTTTGACGTGGAGTTGCGGATAACAGCCCGTTTTACCTATTACTTACCTATTAGTCCAGGATATAATAAACATTATCGGCCTTATTCATAAAAAGTTATCGAATATCTAAACAGTTGCTAAAGGCTGATTTTCAAAGAGAAACCAGACTTTAGCAACTGTTTAGATGTTCGATAACTTTTTATGAATAAGGCCGTAAATTTGTGTGCTACATTTAGTCCTAACCCGTTCAGCCATTTTGGCGTGATTAAGTAAGAACCATCCAAACATCTGAATATGCAAATTTTCACATTTAAAAACATTAGTAGGGTTGTAGAATAACGAAACTAGGTTCTTACTTTAATTTATTATTCACTATAATTATCGACATGATTGGTTTATTTTTTGCGTACATATGGAAAATAGCTAGCCTTGGAAAAATCCGAGTAAGGTCTTACATAAAAAAACAGTAAAGATACACATAAAAAAAGTTTATCGCACCGTAACTAACTAGTTAAGCCCTTGCTATGAACATTGTAATGACGTCACCAGCATCACTCAGAGAATTTTTAATTAGATTTATGTATACAACTTCACACTGTGCAGCGTGGATTTTTTTTTTTTGCTCGAACATTTTTTCATTACAGAAAACCTAATGTGAGTTGGCTTTAAAATAATACTGATTACATTATATTAACTAAATGTGACTGTAAATTTGGATGAGATATTGTTTTTCATGTCGTATAAGCTTTTTTCCAGACATACATGTCTTAACATCCGCACGCGCCGCTCGATCAGTATAAGCTACGTCTACCGCGGTTGGTCCATTGATGGGTGACCATCTTTAAATACCAAGACCGTGCCAAGGAGTCTCGTGCTACCCAGTAACTAACGATGCTCTTGTCAAATTGAGATAATTATGTTTAGCTAACTTTAACTCGTCTACAAAAAAACACTGCAAGTTTATCGTAGGGACTCAAAATAGCTTAGGAATTATTCGTAGGCATAATCCTTTCAATTTCAGATACATGTAATCTCGTTTTAAATTAATTTTGTTAATTAGATAACTTTTAAAATGATAAAGGCACTTGAACAAAGATGGCGTGAGTGTAGTCAGTCAGATAAATAATACTTTTCCGTCTGTCTCAAAACGAATACCGACCGAATACCGAGTCTTTTTGTCATGGATAATTAAGTTATCCAGTAATAGCAATCATTGTACCGATAATCGTTACAGTAAATGGCCTAATAGCGAAGAGCCTCAGGGGGCTCTCATTACGCGGCTGGATCAAGAGCTTGATTTAGAAAGCAGTACTCCTAGACACGGCACGCATAGTCAGGAGGTTCCTTTCTCTAGAGCTCTGAACACCGACATCTTGGACCCTGCTCCTGATGCCGATGGGCCACTATTTTTTATATTTTTAAATGTTTTATATAATTTTATATTCTAATAATTAAAATGTAATTTATATGTGTATTTAATGGAATAAAATAAAACTAATTATATTAACTTGTATGTACTTTTTTTATCGACTTTTTCTTTAACTATGTGTGGAGGCTTGTTATTTAGCAATTTTTTAATATTACTTTCTTTATATCATTGGTTTGTTAGTCTGTAAGCCTTCTTTAGAATTAAATAAATAACTACGAGATTGGCTAGACATTATAACCATTTAATTCAATGTAATTTTGGTATTTTGGTACATATATTTTCAGACACACTAATCGCTTTCTGCGGACTAGACAGCCTGATTGCTCTTATTGTTGCCTAATCTATCTCAAATGTCTTCGGTCGGTACTATCATGTGTCTAGAGATCTAACTTCTATAGAAGTTAGGCAAAATACAATGCTGCTGGCTTACTTTCATACATTGTGGTGTAGAGTGTTCTATTGGGATTCTGAACTTGAATCTTAAGGTTGCATTAGTCGACGTCTCGAGCTCATTTGTGAGCGTGGCTTAAACCATGCTTTTTTAGTGTATTAAGATTTCATTTTCATTTATATGGTGAAATAGACGATGATTAATAACGAAAACGAGCGCGTAATATTTGGTGAACAAACTTATGGGCGAATAGATATTAATTATATAAAACTGATGATTAAATATGTTAACCGTCTGTCGCGCAGGTTTGACGATTTCCAGCCTCCCGAACAAGCCGGGTTCCGTAAAGGCTTTAGCACCGTAGACCACATACATACACTGCGGCAGGTTATATAGAAGGCCGAAGAGTATAACCTGCCTCTCTGTTTAGCGTTTGTGAACTACGAAAAAGCCTTCGATTCGATCGAGACATGGGTTATACTGCAGTCCCTCCAACGGTGCTAGATCGACTACCGGTACATCGAGGTGTCGAAGTGTCTGTACGAAAACGCCACTATGTTAGTCCGACTCCAGAACCACACCACGAAACCTATGCTTCAGTTTGCCGATGATATAGTTGTCATGGCTGAAACCATGGAGGACCTCAGTATAATGCTCGATGACCTCAATAGAACTTCTGAAAGAGTGGGTCTTAAAACAAACATGAACAAGACAAATGTCACGTCCAATGCCCATGTAACACCCCCACACATAACGGTCGGAAGCGCTGCACTCGAAGTTGTGGACGAGTATGTTTACCTAGGACAAACTGTCCAGTTAGGTAGGTCCAACTTCGAAAAAGAGGTCAATCGGCGAATCCGACTCGGCTGAGCAGCGTTCGGGAAGCTTCGCAATATCTTCTCGTCCCACATACCGCAGTGTCTCAAAACGAACGTCTTTGACCTGTGCGTGTTGCCAGTGATGACATATGGAACCGAAACGTGGTCGCTCACAATGGGCCTCATAAGAAGGCTCAAAGTCACCCACAGGGCACTGAAGAGAGCTATGCTTGGAGTTTCTCTGCGTGATGGAATCAGGAATGAAGAGATCCGCAGGAGAACCAAGGTAACCGACATAGCCAGAAGAATTGCCAAACCTAAGTGGCAGTGGACAGGGCACATTGCTCGCAGAACAGAGATGGTCGATGGGGCCGAAAAGTTCTCGAGTGACGACCGCGTACAGGAAAGAGATAAAGTTGGAAGGCCTCCCACAAGGTGGACCGATGACCTTGTGAGGGTCGCAGGAGTCCGCTGGATGCGGGAAGCACAGAACCGGTTGAAGTGGTGGAGCTTAGGGGAGGCGTATGTCCAGCAGTGGACGTCTTTCGGCTGATATGATGATGATGATGATGAATGTATTTATTATTTATTTAAACTTCTCGCAGTTTTACCATTTTATTATTCGAGGAGTTATTTACTTATGCCCAAAGATACATTATAATTAGTGTTGAAATATGGAAGTTACGACGCTCATAACTTTCCAACCAATCTTTCTTTCCATTCTGTATCCGTAAAGGGCTAGATAATGACAAGGCAATTAGATATAATTTTTATTTTTAAATGAACACTGTCAAACAGTGACGTAAAGTCCATACGACGTTAGTACGAATAAATGACTGACTAGTGTAACTCGCGAGTCGTGAGTTTTCCATACAAGGTGGACATCGTCACACAAACTTTTACCTTGGATTCATTAGGTACATTGTTGTAGACCGACCCTCAGCGCTAAAATTGTTCGTTTATTTAGAAAAATCAGCTGTAGGTATTTTAGATGAGATCGCATTTTTTTAACCGACTTCAAAAAGGAGGAGGTTATCAATTCGTCGGAACCTCAAGTCAGGATCTGATGATGGGATCCTGGAGAAATAGAGAGAACTCTTCAAATTTTATAGGCACACGAAGCGATTTAGGTATTTTTTGGAAGAATACTTTCTCGTAGTGGTCTCATTTCAATTTGGTGAAGATCTGATGAAGAACTTTGGAGATAGGCAACGGAACTCCTCAATAAATGATAGCAAATAGACTGGGATTGCTGAAATCTCATGTCTGTTTATTGCTTACACCAGTTCATGACATAACATCACGCCGGTATGCTGTGAAGGGGTAAGCACATGTGAACCACTAAAAAGTGAAAAATAAAAACTTTTTCCAAAAAAAAAACAACCGACTTCCAAAAAACCACTACAAAGTGAAAAATAACTTTAATTTCGGAAGGCGGTGACAAAAAATTCAAATACAGCTCCAAAGACACCGACTTCCGAAATTAAAGTTATTTTTCACTTTGTAGTGGTTTTTTGGAAGTCGGTTGTTTTTTTTTTGGAAAAAGTTTTTTAACTTTCAAATTTGTGATATTATAATAGGATTTTATGTTCAGTTATTACAAAAAAACAGTCCTTGTATAGTATTTTAGACTTGCAATTGCCAATAGTACTAGAGTAGACCTCTTAGCTTTATATTTAAGGTGACCGCGATAACCTTTGAATAAAGTTCTGTATGCAGATGAAACTCTTACTTATTTAGAAGTATTCATGTCATCAGTTCGTCTCGTTTTATTGTATTGATACCGTTACTTAGGACTTTGTTATTGTTTTCTTTTATTATGTTTTGAAAACTTATCATACTGATTACGTGTGATGAGTTGTATTCGATTTTATTCTATTTTCATTGAACCACTTGCTTTTTCCAGCAGCTGTCTATGTTTTTTTTTTTTGGGTGGGAAATTGTCAAATAACTTCTCGCGCTCTGGGTGGAACAGGAGGGCGTGAGGGCGCATATACTGCCTCTCCCTCACGTGTGCCGCCTCCCTCTTCGTGCGTATGACTGCTTTGCAGAATTCGTTCCGTACCATGGCCTGAATCAGGGCCGGACGCGAGAGATCGCCGCCACCGATTGCCTCCTCGATGAGGACACGGCGGTGCTCGGCCCAAGCCGGGCAGACCCCCACCGTATGCTCCCCGTGTCCTCAGGGTGATCTTCGCAGTGGAAATACCCGGGCGTTTCCTCCCGCCTTATCCGAAACAGGAACCTCCCGAAACAACCGTGTCCGGTGAGGACCTGCGTCAGGCGGAAGGTGAAGACGACATGCCGCCTCTCAAGCCACTCCTCAAGGAGGGGACTTACCGCCGCTATCGTGGCGTGCCCAGGCTGTTTATCTGTTTGTTCTGGCTAATCTCCTTCACGACGATTTTGACTGGATATTCACTGACAGATATAATTGATGTTATAAATAGTAACATAATATGCTTTTTGTCCCGGTAGCAGTTTTCCGAGGGATAATTCCGACATCAACCAGGATGAAGTAGCGGTCTCAAGTAGTTAAATAATATAACAACATCATACTACCGGGTATTAAACAAAACGCTCGCTTCAAGCCTTTACAAACAAATCCTTAATTAGTTCAAATTAATACATGCGCAAATCCTGCCAACAAAATATTTTACATAGGTAGTCTCTTTAATGAAGTCTTGAGTTTATCAGTAAACATGTTGAACAGATTATTAATTTAACTTAACTAATTAAGGTACAAGTGTAAGGAACATTTAGCTGACAATCAAATACCTTTGATTATTACCGCGAGATTATGTATTCAGATTTGCGATATATAAAAGGCGTGATCGAGGTCAAGAGCTGGCCTATTTAGTATAAAAAAAAACATTTATGTACACACATATAAACAGACAAGAAGAACGGTACAGAAAAATACGTACATAGGTAATGTTTATTTCTACAGCAATCTCGTCCAGCACACCTGCGTTAGGAGAGAAGATAACAGAGATGTAGACAACGCGTGTAATAACAGTGGAAGGGAAAACATAAAATTACAAATTAAACTCTAATTTAAATATACACACATAGTATCCCAAAGTTTTCAAAGGGATAGCGGAAACCTCACGTCTGCGACTATTTGAGAATGTACAAGAACCATGTGTCTTTGACAGCTACCTTCGCAACGGCATAACATTACCAGAATGTTCACACTGCTGGGACACAGGCCTCCTCTATCTGAGAGAGAGTGGGACGTAATCCACAACGCGGGTCCAGTGCGGTTTGGTTGATGTGACAAGTCTTTGAAGTTTTGGTTCTAAGACATACCGCTTTCCTCACGATGTTTTCTTCCACCGTTTTAAGAGCAGTGGTGATGAAATTAAATGGATGCCTGCCTAGGTTAATTAAATCACCACTTAAAACACATAAGTACTCGTAAGTCTGGGCCGATTCAACTTTACCACCACTGCTCTAACTCATACAATAATTTGAAAATGTACCATGACTTATGTCGGGGCCGGCTTTCAGTGTAATAAAATGAAGCTGAATACCAGTATTTTATATGGCATGACTGCCTCCTTGTGGTGTCGAACTAAAAGAATAGCACCATCCCATTTCTTCCCATGGGTGTCGTAGGGGGCGACTAAGGGCAGCGTTCTCTATAAACCAGACTGCGATCGCCAACCCGCACGCCAAGTGCGGCGATTATGGGAAGCCCCTCCCTCCGCAAATAACTAGCACCAATAATAAATGATGCGGGAAGCACAGAACCGATCGAAGTGGCGGAGCTTGGGGAGGCCTATGTCCAGCAGTGGACGTCTTTCGGCTGATATGATGATGATCTCACCTATAGCCTGTCATCATCTGCCTAGACTTTCCCAACTTTCTTGGCTACCAGTTTTTTTACACGGAGCGGCTGGCTATCAGACCTCCACCACTCAGTTACTGAGTAACATGACACCCTTTGGTAAGGCTGGTTGTCAGACTTTCGTGCTTCTGACGACCCGTAACGAAGCCTTATTTGAGTAAATGACTTTTATTTTGAAACCATTTAAGTAAACAGTTAGAAGGACGGATTTATGTTAGCAAAATGTGCTTACAACATTCTCCCCTTACATCCGACAACCATATCGAAAATTCTCCTGACACAAATATGCTACTTTAAGAAACTTCTAACGCTATTTCCCGACGTTTTCATACGAATTAAGACTCCGCATTAAGATAACGTATGCGACCACAATGCCTCGGGAGACGTTATCGTTTAGTCTGTGGTACTAGCAGTACGTTTCAGCACAAGTTTTTTTAACCCCAGTGAAAAATAAGAGGAAACGGCATACCTTCTCTCGTATTTTTCAGAAGTAGGTACAGGTTTTTTTTACTGTATTTTTGGTGTTGGTTTAGCACGTTAAGCCGTTGGTCCCGACTGTCTTTCTACTTTCTGGATCTTTGAAAGTAGTTACGGGTCGCGAGAATCTCGAAAGTCTGACAACCAGTCTTACCAAGGGGTATCGTGTTATCCAGTAACTGGGTTGTGGAGGTCCAATAGGCAGTCGCTCCGTGTAAAATACTGGTATTCAGCTGTATCCGGTTAGAATGCTAGCTGACCCCAACATGTTTGAGAAAAGGGTAAATAGATGATGATAGGAATAGCTTAGGACTCATGTATCAGCATATAAAGTAAACTCAATTTGTCTTTCATAAAACCAACCCCTAAAATTAATGCTTTGCATTCCATACTTAAACACTATACCTTCCACCAACAACCTCATACAAATATCAAACACAGAATGTCTGAACATATTCCTAACTACAGTTCTGTTTTATGGCAAACGATTCACAAATACTGAACATACAGATCCCAAGAGGTACGTACATGAGGTGCATCAATATCACTGGTTTATGTACGTGGACCTCGCGTAGCTGAATAAAACTGTACGATACATAGTGTTGTTACAAGTTGGCAGTTGTTGTTTATGTAAAGACAATATTTTAGTTGTAATAAAGACTGTGAGAAGAAGGTGCATTTACAATGAGGATTTTACTCATTACAGAAAAGTCGGTTAAAATAATATGTTGTCATCGTACTTAGCGAGAGTGCATGGGTAGCCGTCACCTCCTTCTGCGAAGCAGTAATGCTCGCGAGGAGGGAGGCAGCGCACGTGAGGGAGAGGCAGTATATGCGCCCTCATGGCCGTAGCCACCGCAGGAGACGCCCTGGGCATTGGGAATCCCAGGCTGATTCCCGGCCATCATAGGCGCGGGCTTGCGGACGGCGAGTAATGGGTAGCTCGCTGTTCGGTAAGGACCAAGCCCGGGTCGACGGCGCGTTGTATTCCACGCGCGCCTCAAAGAGATGTCAGCACCAACTGGTGGGGTCCGCAAGGGCCGATGCCTGCCAGGGGTGCGGGTTGTTCGAAAGAGATACCGCGGTCCCTGGCACACAGGCAACTGAGGGAACACGGGTGAGTTTTAATCAGTAAAAGTTTGACACGCCCTCCTGCTCCACCCAGAGCGGGAGAAGTTATTTGATGATTTCCCACCCAAAAAAAAAACCGACTTAATAGCACTAACACGTTAATAGGTCGTCATTTGTCTAGACTTCACCCAACTATTTTCGAGTCTGCTTCCAGTCTAACTGAATACAGGTAAATACCAGTAGTTTACATGAAGCGACTACAAATCTGATCTCCACAACCCAGTAACTGGTAAACCGGTTATACGATACTCCTTGGTATGACTGGTTGTCAGACGTTCGGGCGGACAACCTGTGACATCTGCCAACGATCTACGTATGACAGCCGAAAAGTGAGTTTATTTTTGACTTTTTAGCGGTAAGGCCTTTAAGGTGAACCTAGTCCACATTTTTTGCATAAAAACTTTTGTGTGTTACTCCACTGTCTGCCATGGCACATCCAAAGTAAAATATGATATCGTTTTGTCGCATTATTAATATTGTCTGTACGGGAACAGAATACTAAAGTAAAACCCATTAAAGAGAGTTAGGAGCCAACAAAGATTCGTTTTTCTTGCTAATTTTACTTAACTTTGGGCGTGTTTAAGCAATAAAATATGTTTAAAATCTCCAAAACTAAGTCGGTACCGACAAACTTCAATTATCGAAAAGTTCAATAAACTTTATTGGTCATTGATTTTTGCATTGGCTTTTTCATATAACCCGATCTTCCAAAGCAATTTTCTTAATTTTTTCGCGATTTATTTACTATAAATGATCCTGCATCTCACTCAATAACGTTGTGCGTGGAGACTAGCATCTAACTGCTCATCGCTGATACTATCTCTGTCGGACACGAAGCTTGGTGAGACAGCGTAATTTTTAGCCAGGCCCACCAGTGAGTTCGAGCCCGCGACTAGGTTCCCCTTAAGGAGAAAAGAAGAACAGAACTGCCTTTGAAACAAATCCGCAAATTAATTTCTTGTATGTGTGATCATTTCAACAGTCGTTACAATAATTTTTCACTCGTTATATTGTTGCAGAAAAACCCGTTTTATTCAAAATTAATTTCAATGAATGGATCTCAAAGGCACCTTGTTAACCTTTGTGAGTGAACACTAGTTACAATAATTACACTTTAATATTTGAGAACAGTGTTTGAAAACAAATACTCTAACAGTATAATTTTCGCTACAAATTGAATATTTAATATGTTGTTGTAAATAAATTGCACTTTCATTAAGATAATTATTTTGAACTAGGTAACTTTGATAAATGTACCTATCTTAGAATATCAATAATTAAAATGATCGAAAACCAATTATAAGAATAATTTGGTTGAAGACAGTCTATAATTTATGTTTTCATAGGTTAACAATTAATTGTTAATTTGCACAAATTATGACTCCAATCGTGATTTTTGATAAAGTATTCATCAAAAATCACGATTCGGGAAAGTAAGAATTCATCCATGTAGAAAATGCGCTGTTAATATGATTGGTTGCGTCGAATTTCCTAATGTGATTTTGTTTTATTTTCCACGCTTCATTTGTTTATATCCTCATAACCCTACATCCAATTCTCGAAAACAATTAGCCATAAAAAATTATAAACCTAACCTAATCACGCTGGAGAACACCGAAAATTACCTGTTCAACACACGAAATTTATTATTTAAATTAAGGTATTCAAACAAAGGACCTGTTTAAACGGCTATGGTATAATGCAGCCCTAATAAAACAACAGGGTTTGTCTGAAAGAGTGATAAATTAATGGAGTGTTCATTCGCATTTTTCCCAAAGTTATGGGCGCTTACGAGTACTTACACGGTTTGTCATAATACAATGGGACGTTAAAGAAGATCATTAACATTAAATTCTGATTATGGTATTGTTCTCCATTTTTGTTATTGTTTTTTTTTTATTTACTTCAAAGGTAAACAAAACATTTCAAGAACGTGAAGTCTACGCGGTCGTAGCATATTGTGTGCTACGCCGCAGATAAACGCGTAGCACAGTAGCTTTTTAACAGCAGCGCGCAACGTAATAATTTGCCTCACTTTTGGGTTTAAAAGGATTTCAAATTATTTGACGGACTTGATATTCTGCTATGCATTTTTTTTTAGGTAACTTAATCCTCTAGTTAATCGGCTGTTCGATCGTCCACAGTTATTTACGTTATGAAAAGTTTAAACAACTAAGTAAGTAATTCAGTCTAATGTTCTTCAAGCTGTTCTCATAAATAACTAAACATTCGTAAGTTATCATTCCATTTGCTGCTTATTCTGTGGCTGGTCTAAAGTACACAGTTTACTGGCCATCTTCACAACCTGTAGGCAATGGCAACGTAAACACTGAACTAATTATAAGACGCTGGATGCCCAACGTAAATATTTTGCTCTATCTTGCCGTAATGTTGGTAACGAACTTGCCTGTTTTTATTTTATAGGGAAAGTTGGCCGCCTGCCTTTGAAATATGTTGATTAATTTAATTAGTTTTGTGGTTGATATTTCATTAGTTATTTTATCTTTGTTTTTTGTTTGTTTTGAGAATTATTAATATTAGTTTCATATTTATTAAGGCTCTATAATAAAATACCTGACTTATATTACGCTAAAACATTAACTTACTAAAATTTATACATGTATCAAATTACACTAAAAGTACAATCAAATCGCATATAACGGCAAAAACACCACTAAAGTTACATATACAATGGTCCAACAAGACTCAACCTTGCTTTAAACTAGGAATACCAAGACCATAACACTAAACTAGCACGAGGATGCAAAATAAACCTCTTCAAGTCTTCAAGGAAGGCCTCTGCTTACCAACATAAAGGACAACAACAAAAACTTTTTCCTTCCACGCATATATCTGTTTTCACCTCTATCCCAGTTTTACGAGACTAACGTTACGTAAGGGGAGTGGCTCGTGGCTCAGTTATCAGACTGTCGTCTACACCATTCTCATTTTATAGGCATCGTCATATAAATTCAACCGACTCGTTCTTAGCTTTCTGAGCGAATTTCAACATATCGCTCGCTGTACGCTACTGTATTCACGGCGGATACCTTCTAGTAATGTTATTTGAGTCGGAGTTTCGGCTGTATTATTAGAACGTTACTTTGAATGTTAGTGTGTAATGTGAATGTGTGTGTTTTCTCACTTTTTGGCGGAATTATCGGCGAGAAGCGGCTGTAATATCAAATGGCTTAATTTTGTCGTGATACGTGAATGTGTCGAAAAAAACAGTTTTATACGCAACGAATTTAGATTTTCTTTCGGTATTTCTGGGTATCACTCAATTTTGTTGATAATCGCGTGAAACCATTTTGCAGTAACTTAAGCCACTATACCTACGCCAGTTTAAAAGCCTTAAAACTGAAAAGGCAAAGACGGGACGATTTTAAAATTTAAAACAATCTCACCCCAAGTGAAACTGTAAGCTCCGTCAAACAGTAGACAAATCCATTCACCGCTGGGTTTCAACCTGCATTTTATAGCCAGACATTACACCCTGCACTCTTAGCTCTTAACTTCACACTTTGCATTATAAATTCAGTTTTAAAAAGGAATAAAACAGTAGCGACAGTTTTTAACCGTTGAAAATTGCAAAGTACCGTCTGAGCTACGTAAGGCGGAGATGATTCGGAGATTGCTAGCTTGGGAGTGACACTCAGCTATGAGATCTTGGTACTTATTCTGTAGAAAAATTAAATCAAATAGACCTCTTCTATTTTCATTAATAAACCCCGAAACTGTTTAGTGTCAAGTTTAGAGAAAATCTTGTGTAAGGTTGAGATGGAGTTTTTGTCCATTCTTCTCCGTACGAAATTAACTTTTGGAAGGGGCGACTAGGGTCAACTCTATTTTAATGTAAATGTTGACGTTGAAAACTTGCTTTTATGTGCCTGTTTGAAATAAATGCTTTGACTTAGGTATAGAATAGTCTAAAAATTTACGTAATAGGTAATACGGGCTGGTGTCCGCAACTTCACGTCATTGCGCGTATTTTGCGTACGGGTGGGAAAATCGATTATTTGATCCAGCCCACCGTTTCAAGGAAGTCCAAAAACGCCTGGATGTTACTGACTATCTCACGGAGGGTATCTGGGTTTTTGAAGTACTTTGCCCTGTTTGTGGTGACTACCGGGCAATTTAGAAGCACATAAGCTGCTGTCTCGTCGTCCTCGATGCAAGAACTGCAGTCTTAGCTCTTTACGTCACACTTTGCATTACAAATTCAGTTTAAGAAGGGAATAAAACAGTACCGATACAAATACCATCTGAGCTTCGTAAGGGGGATATAATTCGAAAATTGTTGGCTTTCTCGAAGTGACACTCAACTATGGGATGGTTTAGTGTCAAGTATAGAAAAAACTTTATAATTCATGATTAAAACAGAGTAAACTGATGGGTTTTTTTAAATGTCTTGTCATTGTCTTGTCAGTGCTGCGTGGCTACACAGATAACGCCTCCGTATAAATTATAGTCAAAATGTACATATGTCACCGTATGATTGCGAACCGTTAGTTTATAATCTATCTCGTAAGATTATAAGCTGTCGATAAATTGTGAACTACACCATACTGCTTACCGACCGAATAGGTTAGGTTAGAACTGCGACCAACCGCGCGCGAGCCGAGCGAGCGAAGCGAGCGGTGCCTCGGTAGCGGCCGGCGAGCGCTACTTAAGTTAGTGGCAGTTACTTGACTATTTAATAATAGCGCATGGTACTATCCGTCTTGATACCAGTTCACAATTTCTCGGACAGATTATAAACTATCGAAAAATAGTGCGTTAAATTGTAATGTTTTGTGCAGTTCACAATTTATCGACAGTTGATAATCTCGCGAGATAGATTATAAACTGACGATGTTCATAATGTTACGGTGACATATAAAAAGTCTGTTTCAAGTGTGGAATATCCAGGGTTCAACCGGTCTGGGCTCTGTATCAGTGACGCATGCTCCGAAAGATTTATCAACCAGACATGGGAAATTGCCTGAAGCCTTGAACGCCCTGAGACTAATGTGTGAGGTTATGTTACAAAAAGTAAAGTACAATCAGCCAATTAAATTCCCAATACTGGGATACATAATTCCTCTCTTCGAGAGAGAAAGTGGCCTGTAATCACGTGGGTCCAGTGCGGGTTGGTGGTCACTACATATCTTCGAATTTTTAGCTCTTGAAGATGCTGGTTCCATCACGATGTTTGCCTTCACCGCTTTTAAGAGCAGTGGTGATGAAATTATTTAGTCTACGTAAAGCGCTTGTCTAGGTTCGAACCCACGACCTGTCAACTCGGAGCCGTAACTACTGGGCCACCACTGCTTTCAAAACGTAAAGAAAACAAACAATACCACATAATTACAGACAGGTACACTGCATCTTAATCTCCCTAGCATTTTCCTAACTATACAGGTTGAAATTGAAAACATGCGACAAACCAAAATGGGAGATTGTACTCATCATTATGAACAACTTTTACTAAGGAACCAATGATGCAATCGCGAAAAAAAAACAGCTGTTCCCTACATTTTGACGAGTTATGCGAACATAAATGTAGGGAACAGATGTTTTTTTTTCGCGATTGCATCATTGGTCCCTTAGTAAAAGTTGTTCATAATGATAATAAAAAAATAATAATAATAAAATAAAATAATTTATTTCCAAAAGTAAATTACACAGTAGTTATGCGCAGCATTTACAGCTTAGGACTTACAAGTGCACAGAAATTTGATCAATGACCCCCATGCTAGGTGGAACCTGTGTTACAGGGGTCATCCATCCGTCCATTATACAAAATTACAAGTAAGTAAGTAGTATTTTGTTTTTTAAACGGGTACAATCATATTTTAAATTCTAGAGTGAGTGCGTGCGTGTGTGGGTGTGTGTGTGTGTTTGTGTGTGTGTGTGTGTGTGTGTGTGTGTGTGTGCGTGTGTGGGTGGGTGTGTGTATATGAGTATGAGTGGTTATGTGAGAGTGTGTGTGATTGGTCATGTATATTGCGATTTCAATAGGTCTTCTGTTTTGCTGTAGTCAAGAGTTAAAAGATATTCTTTAATTTTAGATTTACAATGAAATGTGTTAAGGGAATGTATATTCAAAATCTGGTTCAATTTATTATAAGTGAGGGCGCTTAGAAATGGGTAGTGTCGTTTAGCGAAAGTCGTGTTCGTGCTTTTTGTAGGACATGGGGGTACTGGTCTTCTTCTTGCTTTGGAAGGGTTACTAATATTTAATGGTGAGTTTGAGTGTTTGCGGATTAGTGCACGGTAGATGAAAAGTTGTCGGACTGTTAAAACCTTGTACTCCATATAAAGTAGTTGCGTGGGAAATCTAAAAGGCCTACCAAGAAGCACTTTAATTACTGCTCTTTGCGCCCGCTCCACCTGAATAACCGCAGACTTCGCTGCTCCTCCCCAGGCTGTAATGCAATACGTTAAGATAGACTCACAAAGAGCACAGTAAGCCATATTTAGAACTTCCTTATGGCTTATAATGATGAGTACAATCTCCCATTTCGGTTTGTCGCATGTTTTCAATTTCAACCTGTATAGGGGTCGGCTTCCAGTCTCACCGGTTTCAGATGAATACCAGTGTTTTACATGGAGCAACTGCCTATCTGACATCTAAAACCCAGTTACTGGATAATACGACACCCCTTAGTAAGACTGGTTGTCAGACTTTCGGGCTTCTGACGACCCGTAACGACAGTCAAAGATCCACAAATTACAGCCGGTCTTTACAGGTACAGTCAGCGCCAATAATATCGGGACGAACAGACTATTTCAGAATGAAGACAATACAGGACAAATGTCATTCTGACAAGAACTTTATCCAATTGAGATAAAGTTTAATTTTCTTAGTTGTTGAGATCATTTTGAACAGTCTGTTCGTATCGATATTTTTGACGCTGACTGACTGTACACAGCATAAAAACGGTAAAATCTTCCATAAACTTAGACCTAATAAATTATGCACAAACGTTGATACAGAAAGTAAAACTATTTATAGCTGTTGATTGAAATAGGACAGTTCCTGTGAAAAATTGATTCAATCCTTATTAGTTCCCGCAAGGACTCCTGAATAAACAAACACTTATGCAGCCTTATTTCTCACTAACTCAACGTTAACAACTCTACCTCTGAAGACGAAGGAAATTATACTACATCCACAGAATAAATAGAGTTCAAAATTGGTTGTATTTGTGAACGGAATCGTACAAACAAAAATCTCGTGGTAAATAATCGAATAATGTTTATAGAAAATGGCAATTATTGAAATCTACTGCTGCAAACATTTATCGTTGAAGTTTCTTTCAGTTTAATTTAATCAAATATTTGTTCAATTGAGCTTAAAGAACTAGCATTTAATCTGTAATCAACTAAGTAGGTACTGTCATCATCTGGCTAGCCTTTTCCCAAATTTCTTGTGTTTGGCTACCAGTCTAACCAGATGCAATTGAAAACCAGTATTGTACACGGAGCGACTGCTTATCTGACCTCCACAATCCAGTAACTGGGTCACACGATACCTCTTAGTAAGACTGCTGGTCAGACTTTCGGGCTTCTGACGACCCGTAACGACTGTCAAAGATCCAAGAATGACAGCCGGGAGCAACGACTTAACGTGCTTTCCAAAGCACGGAGGGGTCTTGGTATGTGAAGATGTTCACTCATATATGGACCAACCACAGCAAGCGTAGCTTAACCTGAGCGATTGACCCGTGCGGTTGTTATTACTCAGCTCCAAATCAACTATATGCTGTATCGACCTCTAAATACAAGTTCTTAATCATAATGATAAGGCTAAGACAATTCTCTTATTTATATATTTTGCGCTTTAAAAACTACTTCGGTTAAGTACCCCGTTAAGAGGCCATTACAATAGAAAATTAATTGTGTCTCATTAGCCGGTAGTTGACAGGTTAAAAACATTAGTTCCAAAATCGACCCAAACAATCACACTTCAGATCCCCACAGATTCCATCGAAACACAAAACGACACACAGAATCCAATTCAAAACTAATTACTCCCGAACCACTAGAATTCGAACAAAGAACACATTATCTTATAAACGGCAAAACTAATATTAAATGAAAAGTTCCAACGGAAAGCAGGTACAATGCAAGACCTCAATTCGTTCTCAAATACAATCGACGAACTTCAAGGCACGCCATTTAAACTTGGCAAAATAGCTTTTCAGTTAATCGCAGTCATTTTGTTGAGCACCATCGTTGGGTTTGATCTGATGATATTTTAGCAAAGTTGCCGACTATTGGTGGTTGATATAGTTATTGATATTGTATGGGTGGTTTCTTTGACTACCGTGGCATATTGGTATCTCTTTCCTTTTGGTTCAAAAAGAAGGAGCTGGAATTATCATCATCCGTTATCATCATAATTTTATTATCAGGCAACTAAGGCTCATAGACAAAATACACAAAAATAATCTTAAACAATAATAACAAACTAATACATATTATTAAAATGCTTATAACTATAAATAAACTCGTAAAGTTGTCGGCATCGTGTTTTGCTGCGAGGTGTCACGTAACCGTCCTCGGAAACGTCGATATACGACACCTTTCGGCCAAAAGTCCTCTTTCAAGCAGTGCTGTAGATGATGCGTTGGAACTCGTACCACGAATGACTTAAAGTTGATGTCGTGGCGCGATTCCAACCTTTCGACCCTCAGAGTCCAGTTGGTTTTCACTTTCAAGTACTGTACAACTTCTTACTACTTATTTAGTAGAGCAGTAGGAGCAGTGGTGGCCCTGTGTCCGATACCACTGGGTCACGAGTTACGAGTATTATGGGTCGTGAGTTCGGACCCAGGCAGGCGCTACTTTGTTTATTAAATTTCATTACCACTGCTAACAGTTTATACAGTGAAGGAAAACACCGTGAAAAACAAAAAAATCGTAGACATGTGACATTTACCAACCTGCACTGGGCCCGCGTGGTGGAATATGACAAACAGGATCTCACAGAGAGGAGGCCAGTGTGTCAACAGTGAGAACAGTATAGACTGATTATGGTATCTTGCAACTATTGTGAAATAGCAACAATTACATAAACTCACTCTATGTTATCATAACTCAGAAAATAGTAGTATCATTCTGATTTTAATATGTCTACATAGACGGGTAGCGACGTAAAAACGGTGTACCTACCTATGTATCCTTTAATATTTTCTATAGTGCAATTTATTGTAAAGCACTCACATCTGCCAGAGGTGCTGGTTGTTTGAAAGAGATACCGCAGCCCCTGGCACACAGGCAACTGAAGGAACACGGGTGGGTTTTAGTCAGTAAAAGTCTGACACGCCCTCCTGCTCCACCCAGAGTGGGAGAAGTTACTTGACAATTTCCCATCCTAAAAAAAGGCACTCCCATTCAAATGAACAAAAGAAAATTGAGAGCAAAACTCACTTGTTTATTTATATCTCTTTCCTGGTTAGCCAAAAAGGAGCTGGTATCAAGTACTACATAGAAGAATCATATCGGTTTGCAGTATTTCTCAAATATGTAGCCATTTTATTGCGCCACCGAGGCGTATTTATACTGAACTAGCTCTCTGCTCGCAACTTCGTGCGCGTAAAATTTCTTCCCGCGCTAGTACTTCGTTTTAACTTAGCGTTATTTCAGACTCTTTTTCTGTTTGCTCAGCTTCAAAATCAAAATCAAATCAAATCATTTTTATTTCAGGCATTGTATAAGTACACACAAATACACTTCACCCATAGTGACTACATGTCATAAATAAGTAAACATTGTAGATATATTATTATTAACAAGTTATATTAAGTAGGTATTTTAGGTATTACAAATTATAGATTAAATTAATAAGTTCATACATTATTAGAAATTATTATTATTAGATAATCATATTTGGTAAATTAAATTAGATAAATTAATTTGTCATTATTATTCATAATTTAATAGCACTCTCATAACTAGTCTGTTTAGATTTTTCCATTTAATTAATGCCGTTAATTCACTGCCACAGACCACTTTTATTGTATATTCACTACACTATTGCACTGCTCCTCAAACAGCCGTAATATTTATTGTATTTATTTTCGCTGAATGTCGGCGCCTGCGTCCCTTTGCTTATCACAGGCCCACGGGGATGCCACAGAGTGGCATTGACAAATAATGAGATCACGTTTGGCACTGACGGTATTTTGTTTTATTCGCTAACATATTACATTTTATCTATCTTTAGTACTGATTATTTAAATATAGGTACTATTACATACTGTAACTGCCCGTGACATTACATCGTTCGGGCCCTATCAGAATACCAGCGCTGCGACACTTTTTAAATATCGCAGCATCATGCCAAGGTAGGAGCCTTTTGGCCTCGTGCAGGACTTTCTGTTTTATTTATTTTTAAATATGTTTTTTCTTCAGAGAAATTTGTTTTTTATAATTTTTGTACCATTGTGTTTATTTTAGTATGTGATCTTCCTGTGCGAGTCACAATAAATACCTTTTCTTTCTTTCTTTCTTTATTACTTGATTACGTCATAGTCAATGCTGAGATTGAACAATTCGGTTCCAGTCACGAAAATTGTGCGGAATACAGTGGTTATAATATTATTTTTACAGTTTAGCAATCGTGTTCGAAATTAAGCTCTTGCCCTTCTCAGAACGGAAAAGAAGTCACCCGTTTTCACTGTTTTCAAACAATATACCAGACGTGCTACACCGACAACGCAGGTTAAACATGGCCCGAAACGCGTTGTTGTGAACACGAAGTGAGTTGTAAGCCCTCCCCGTGTACTGGTACCAAAGTGGGCTGGTGTAGAACGCCCGGCAGTAGACCTCGAAAAGTGTTGCCTTCACTTGCTTGGAACAATGAGCAAGGGTTCTAGCGTGGTGTTAATATATCTAATAGCCGGGTCAAGGAATGGGCTATCAATTGCAATTTACTTTTTTATCTGACTGATAGTTTCAGAGATTAGCGCGTTCAAACAAACTCTTCGGCTTTACATTAGTTTTTTATAGATTTACTGCAGCGTATCTTTGTAGCAGTGACTCGACTATTATTTTCTTATTAAAACACGACTTGTTACGACACTCTGGGTTCATTACAAAAGCCTCCATCCTACTTAATAATATTATAAATGTGAAAGTTGTATATTTAGACGTTCGTTACTCAGTCACGCAAAAACGGCTGAACGGATTTGGATGAAATTTGCACACAGATAGTTTATAACCAGGATTAACACATAGGATACTTTTTATCCCGGTAGTACGTTCCTGTGGGATAATTTCGAACCTCCACGCGGGCGAAGCCCCTAGAAAAAGCTAGTGAACTATAAATCGTACCATCAGCTCCTTTTCCAAACTTACAGTTTATTCTCTCGGCATGAGCTGTTCACCAAGATTGCCTGATGGTGAAGGCCGCAGGAATCCGATGGATACGAGAAAAACAGAACCGATCGAAGTGGCAGTGCTTAGGGGAGGTCTATGTCCAGCAGTGGGCGTCTTTCGACTAAAATGTTGAGCTGTTCTGAAACCGAAACCAGAGTATCCACTCTTGTTTTAGCATTACAACGTGATACATAATTATCTATGTATCACGGTGTACTAATACTTTACCAAAGGATGCAGATAGGTATAATTATAAAGGTAGGTATAAAAAAACTTTTTCAAAAAAAAAACAACCGACTTCCAAAAAAAACACTACAAAGTGAAAAATAACTTTAATTTTGGAAGTCGGTGTCTTTGGAGCTGTATTTGAATTTTTTGTCACCGCCTTCCGAAATTAAAGTTATTTTTCACTTTGTAGTGTTTTTTTGGAAGTCGGTTGTTTTTTTTTGGAAAAAGTTTTTATTTTTCACTTTTTAGTGGTTCACATGTGCTTACCCCTTCACAGGATACCGGCGTGATGTTATGTTATGAACTGGTGTAAGCAATAGACAGACATGAGATTTCAGCAATCCCAGTCCATTTGCTATCATTTATTGAGGAGTTCCGTTGCCTATCTCCAAAGTTCTTCATCAGATCTTCACCAAATTGAAATGAGACCACTACGAGAAAGTATTCTTCCAAAAAATTACTAAATCGCTTCGTGTGCCTATAAAATTTGAAGAGTTCTCTCTATTTCTCCAGGATCCCCTCATCAGATCCTGATTTGATGATCATGGGACCACCTGGGAAGTATACTCTTTCAAACAAAAAAAAACTAAATCCAAATCGGTCCAGCCATCTTCGAGTAATCGGGGAACATACATAAAAAAAAAGGTTCCGACGAATTGATAACCTCCTTCTTTTTGAAGTCGGTTAAATTATAACAATAAATACCCAGCTAGTAGGTACACAAATTCACGCAATGAAAATGACTATAGCCGAATCCACACGCAACCGTTAAGAAAGTAAACACAAATCATAAAAGTACCCACTATAGTGCCCAATATTTCACAGACCGCGCTTATCTTGTAATAGAAGGAAAACATATTATTGTAACACGGTGTTATAATATAAGCCGTAATAAAGTAAAACGACTTAGGCCTGTTTTTTGTTACGTAGATAAGCAATAGCTATATCTGAATTTCCAAACTTAATCAGAGGGCTATTACAAATTGAAGTATTTAGTTTTAGGTAAATTTAACGGCGCGTGGTCGCTGATCTTACGTGCGTGTATAGTGAAGTATGCTACTCAGATATGCTAACCATTAGGATTCGGACGTCCAGGAACAAACCGGCGCGGACTTATAGCTAAAGCCCGCGCGTCCCGAGATATATTACTGATTCATAGCGTTGCATTCAAAAATTGTAAAAAAATATTATTTTACTTTTAAATAGACTGTTTCTTTTTTTCAAGCAAGTTGACTTATTAACCTTAGTTATTAAATACTTTTTGTTTGAATTTCGATTAAACATACATAGATAAAAAATATTATTTCAGACGAAAAATTATCATTAATTCTCTGTTTTACGGAATTATTTTTGGGTTATTATTGTATGAAACATAAAAAAATGATTTGAACATTCCAAATAACAAACTACAGTCCTACCACAGACATTTTTATAAATTACTAAACTATTATATGTTCCATGTAACAGAGCATCAAAAGTTGCCCGAAAGTAACATTTTACGAAACATCCTTTGCCGAGCCAAAGTTGTTACTGACTTATGTAAATCAATTGGAAAATTTGTTTAGAGCGTTCCCTTGACAAATAATCAAATTTTCTCGGACATATTTTTATTTTTATTTTTTGCCTATATCTAACCCATAATCACTCATCAAATTTCGAGTCAAACGCTAAAATTCAAGAAAAATTGTGAAAGCACCCTTAAGCTTCTATCATAAAACCACGTAGGAACAGCCGTCAAAATATCGTTGCGTGTTTTATCGCACACTAAATTTTCAACTTACCGTGTTAAACCGAGTATTGAGAATCCAATAGAGTGCAACTCAGCGCGTCGCAAAAACACACTGTTCTATTTTCTAATGAGCGTCAAAAAATAAAAATACACACTGTTCGATTTTCAACTGTGCGTCAAAAACACAGAAACACACTGTTCAATTTTCAACTACGCGTCAAAAACACACTGTTCGATTATCATCTGCGCGTCAAAAAAACACAAAAACACAATGTTCGATTTTCAACTGCGCGTCAAAAAACACAAAAACACACTGTTCGATTTTCAACTGCGCGTCAAAAAACACAAAAACACACTGTTCGATTTTCAATTGTCGATGCTGCTTAGCGCGGAGAGTAGCCGAGTCCAGTGAGCGAAAATATACCGCCGCGTTTTTTACGTGGACTAAAAGCTAATATGTTGTATCTATAGGTATAGTAGTTTGAAATATGACACTGATCTGTTAAATAACAGTGACAAGTAAGCTATGACTTCTATTTCTATTCTGATTTGCCTTAGTGAATTTGTTCGCTTTACTTTCAGCTGTTCATCTGTTATAAAATTTCATGCCAACTTTCTGATTAGTTGATTATATACTGTCAACTCAAAGTTGCTATGGCTCTTTCTTCAAAAGGCCCTTCCAGATATGCATTTTTAAACTCACATACAATTCTAATAATAAAACTTTTAGACTTTAAAAGAAACCTTTGAATTTGTTTCGGTATTTCTTCTCAGGGACCAGTCGTCAGCTAGGAAATGCCGGCGCCATCCTGTTTTTTAAAATATTAACGTGTAAACGTGTCTTGTAAGATCTACTTACACAAATAAACATTTAATTTTTTGTAAGGACTTGATTGGGTTTCTAGACCCCGTGGGTGAATATGGCTCCATCAGCGTAGGCGTTTCAACATCGAGAGTATTAGACCTCCAATCTTCACAAGCAAACAAAAGCACCTGAATATAAACGATAGACAAAATCTTAATCACTTATTTAGATAAAAAGGAGAATCAGCCTATAATGTTTCCCCCGCTTTTGGATTATGCTGCTGGAGCACAGACTCCTCTCCGTGAGAGGAAGTGGGCCATAATCTACCACATGGGCCCAGTACAGGTTGGAAAACGTCACGTCTTTCAATTTTTGGTTATAGAACATGCTCCCTCTTTTTCCTCACGATGTTATCCTTCACTGTTTTGAGAGCAGTGGTGATGATATAATTTACAAAAAGTAAAGAGCCTGCCTGTGTTAGAACTTACGACCAATAACTTCACTTTTCATAAAGTATGAACGGCTACATAGCATAATATACCTACGTCACATTCGCATACCTTATTCAAAAATTACAAACATTATAATTACACATATCACATTTATAGAAACAAAACAACCCTTACACAAAGCGACAGTTGCCGCGGGGTGAGGCTACCTCGCGATAATTCTCTCTTGCAGAGTTCAGAAGCTAAGAAGACACAATGTGTCGCTTCTATATGTACAAAATATACGTAGTAAGTAAAATTGAAAAAGCTAAAAGCAAGCTGTTTTATATAAAAACCAAACTAAAAAAGGAGAAAATAATTTAATTCAATTAAAAAACGTGGGGTGCTTGACATTAAGAGCTTATAAAAATACCTCAAAAAGCACCCCACACTTTTTAATTGAATTAAATTATTTTCTCCTTTTTTAGTTTGATTTTTAAACCGTGTTTTTTAGTTTTTTAAACTATTATTTATTTTCTATTTTTTAGTTCTGCTAACTACAAAAACGTGATCTTTTTTCCTTTTTTTAATATTGTTTTTTCATATTCCTGACAGCAAACCCTTTCATTTGATACCCATATCATGGGGGTAGATTTCAAACAGCCAGTCCGCCATATTGGATTTGTAATGAAGTTTCTTAGCTAGTCATGTATTGTCATCAGAACTCAGAGCGTGTGCAAAATTTCATCCTAATCGAAGACCGGGAAGTGGGTCAAATTAAGATTCCAAGATTTTCTTACATACATAGTTAGTTACAAGTGAAGCTAATATAAAGCGTGTAAAAAGAAAGAAAATTGTTATTATTGTCACAGAAAGCCCATGTATACGTACTTAATAAAATCGTGGCGGGATATTTTTGCGGACTGGATATTAAACATACTGCTTAGCATCGAGACTTGAAAATCGAACAGTGTGTTTATTCGAAGCGCTGATAAGCACTCCGTTGGATTTTCATTGCTCAGCAGTATTCAAAATCCAATGCGTGATAAAATTCCGCCGTGATATCTTTTCATCCTAGTGAACGTCGACAAACACGTGTATAGGAAAAAAATTGACAAGCAAAATAAAAGCTGTAACTATAAGTACGGAATAGAAGAATGATCACGACTGAAATTAAAGTGAAGGTGGAAGAAGATGGTTTTTTGCAATGTTCAACGTTTAGAAAATAATTGTTGTTTGAGCATTATATTTTTTGATTTTTAGATAGTTCCGTACTTACTCAGTAAGTGCAGTTATATGCGTACAATGTTTCACTCTGCATGATATTACGAATTGTTTGCCCAAAAGCTTCTTTAGCAAAACAAAACGACCACCATACAAGTGTGGGCATGATCAAGCGTTTGTAAACACACTATCAATCAGAATACGATCATTTTTGAAGGACATTGCTAATCCATTGCTTCGTAAATTTTCGAAAAATTGATCTGTTCAACAACGTGAATAATCAATTATTGTTGTTGAGCTGTCAAAATAATGCAATTAATGTTGTTGAGCTGTCAAAATAATTCAATTATTGTTGTTGACTTGTCAAAATAATGCAATTATTGTTATTGAGTTGTCAAAATAATGCAATAATTGTTCTAGAGTTGTCAAAATAATCCAATTATTGTTGTTGATTTGTCAAAATAATGCAATTATTGTGGTTGAGCTGTCAAAATAATGCAATTATTGTTGTTGAGTTGTCAAAATAATGCAATTATTGTTGTTGATCTGTCAAAATTACTTTTAGTGCTTCCTACTGTTAGTGTGTTACGCAATTACACCTCTGGTGTGCAAAAAGAAGTAATCTCGTGAACACTATTTATCTATTTATATATACTTTATTGTACACCACAAAAATACATAACAATTAAACAAATTACTGTGTAAAATATACAATGGGCCGCCTTATCGCGATCTCTTCCAGGCAACCATTTTCTATTTTCACTATTTTCTTGTAGAAGGCCACAAATACTTTAAATCCGATAACATTAGTATCAACACCAATTCACCATGACGGCATTTCTTTCTTCTTTGCTCCACGCCCCACACATTTGACTTCGTATCTCGTTACTCGTAACTCTGTACAATTCGACCTTTTTGTTACAACCGAGGTGTATTCGCTTGCCTTTGTTTTCTCTCTGACAAAAGACGCACCTTTTAAAGGAAATCCAGTGTGTTATGTAAATTAGAAACAGTACGACTGCTTTAAGGTAATATGTGATATCGGTTGTGCTTGTGCTTGCTCGTGTAGTAATGATTAATTATGTTTTTTTTTTTTGACGAGTGTATCTTTATTTCGGTAAAGTTTTTTTTTAAATAATTGACTTCTTACTGCTTTCAGGTATAAGGGACAACGATGCGCAAACTGTTTGCTTGAATTCAGTACATTATTCAATGAGCAGCTGATTGTTGTTTATTTAAAGGCCGTATATGGTATTTTTCCGATTTCACTGATTTTATAGGCGCCACCACTGTTCCTGACCACTGTTCTCAAAAAGGTGAAGGAAAACATCGTGAGGAAACCGGCATTTTTTTTTCCTTTATTAATAAGAACGAAAGTTCTTAGTAATTTATTACAATCTAGCCTAATAGACTAATAAGCAATTTAACTCTAACTTAATATTTTACGTGGTAGATTACGTTATAACTAAGAATAGTGTAATTTTGCACTTTTACACAATTCCGTAGCACTTTCTTAGAGTCTGATAATTTAAATATAAAAACACTTTGTTCATGTGTTACATGTATAGCTCATCACTGTCACTATTATTCACTATTTATACACTACACTAATTCAAATGGTTTAGTTCTCTTTAGCCTATGCACTATGTTCGTGTTGTCTAGCAGCTGAATTGCCTCGATGTTCACATGTCGGTGAAGTCTGTGTTCGTGGGGAAACCGGCATGACACGAACTAAAAAAAAAAAAAATCGAAGACTTTTGACGTCTACCAACCCGCACTGGGCCCGCGTGGTGAATTACGGCCCACTCCTTCTTACAGAGAGAAGGCCTGTTTTACAACAGTCGGAACATTATAAACTGATTTATATGCATTATCTTCAAAACTGTGAAGAATTCCTAAACAAATCTGAACGTAAGTGTTCAGATTTGTTTCAATCTATAATTTTAAACTTTTGCTACCGTTTGCGCATGACAAAATTAATTATTAGTCTGTCTATAGTCTGAATATAGGTCGGTATTTGTTAACGAACACGCTTGTGCCTTATATTATATAAATTGGTATGATGTACCTAATTTATGAAAAGGTCAGACCGGATCGTAAATCCGTGAGTTTATCTACAATTGCTGCGTCAGTCCCTAGGGCTTCAATCATCCGCTCTTCTTTCTACGTTCTAAAAAATAAATTAAATCTCGTAAAAGGCAAAGGTAATAAAAATATCATAACTTTGAAAATAGTAGCGTCATTCTGATTTTAACATGTCTACGCAGACGTGTGGTAACGTTCCTCTGTTTTTTTGACGTAAAAACAATATATCTACCTACCATACGTTTAATATTTTTATAGTGCAACTAGTTTCTGCTTGCGGCTTCACCCACGTGGATGTCGAATGTCTTATGTTACTCCTTATAACATCAGTTATCTGGCAGTGAAAATTCCGTCAAAATCGGTCTAGCTGTTTCGGAGATTAGCTGGAATAAACAGAGTAACAGACTAAAATATAGAAAATTGTTTTATTGTTATAGGTACCTATCGTCTATTCTTTCATATGCATTTAGTAAAAGCTGTTATTTTGACGTTACAAACAGACCACTTCAATTTGATTTATTTTTTAAAGATTACTCTCACTCAAACGACCACAAAAAAACCGAGAGCAAACTCAATCGTTTTAAAATAAAATCGCCGCTGATTTACTCCTAAAAACCACTCGAATTTCTTAGAAATATTGAGAGAAACACACTACTGAATAAAAGAACTCAGCTAGATTCAACCAAAACTAATCACATCACCTTTGATAGATTGCCAAAACAAAACTCCGTAATCCCAATATATTTTCAAAACAATAACTTGAAAACATCACATGTTGTATAAAAAATGATGGATGTGTTATAAAAATATAGGAAAGATAAAGTCGAAGGCTTACCGCTAATGCTTAGGTAACCCTCCTCGCCCCGTTACAGATCATAAATACCGTAGAATCCTGATAAGCTCTGGTAAAAGAAAGGCAAGTACCCACCCACGCGAAAGAGGAAAGTTACGGCACCTATAGGGTTGACAGATCAGGGAATGAAAAATGCTAAGATAATGGGTAGAAAATGCCAGGAAATGGGAGGGTTTTGTGAGGCTAAGATGCAGTGATAACCCGGTGTTTTGTTGCCTAGGTAGGTAAAGCTTGTAGGTGTTACTTTTTTG
Organism: Antitype chi; assembly: GCA_947359405.1. Taxonomy (NCBI): domain Eukaryota; kingdom Metazoa; phylum Arthropoda; class Insecta; order Lepidoptera; family Noctuidae; genus Antitype; species Antitype chi. Next base: position 16,920,590 of record OX375817.1, on the reverse strand, counting down.
ACATTTGTACAAGCGTTTAAGGAGAGAGATTTTTCTAGCTGAATAGCAATTGTGTAGATGCCATTAAGCGTATACAAGTCTACATTCAAGGGTAAAAGTAAAATCATAAAATTCAGTACAATCATAATTTACATACATGGATTTTTGCTTGTAAAATGTTTAACCTCTAGCGAATACATACTATTTTCTTTTTTCTTTGCTATTTACAGATATAAAATATCATATTATTTGTATAAGAAAATGCCTGCTGGCGACCCTGGGTCCTCTCGAATTCGATGTTGGCTTTGTTTGAAAGTTGATCGGTCCCTAATTTTCTTTGTCTGAAAGAAAAAACAACTAAGTTGCCTACATTTTAGACGGCCAGTGTCGTCTCTCATTTATTTAAAACAAAGTTAGTTTGGGACGCGTCTCTGCTTGTTCAAAATTTTGTATTTCAAATTGAAATAAAGTAAGGGTTGTACGTTTTCTGAATCATTTACTAGCCTACCTTGAGAATGTATCACATGTTTATTTCGTAACAAAAACCCAAATCATTACATTCAGTTCAATAAATTTACCTACGCAATTCTCTCTTATCAAAATATTTTTTCCTAAAATTCACCCCAGAATGTGCCTCATCAATTATCCTATAGTGAAAAAAATAAACAAAAGTGAAAGACGTATCGAAATTTTACCGCTCGACAGTCCTTGTCTAGTAATTTATTTCGTAAAAATATTTTTCTTACCGCCTTGGGTATCTAAGAATGTAGGCAGGTTTTGTATGTAATTCAGATAGAGAACGAAAAATATTCTTCAAATAATCTCTACAGAAAATGTGGCGTTCAACATCGTGTGTAATTTTTTACATGTTACGCTTGTGTGATCATGTTTAAAAGTGAGAAATTTAAATATCGAGGTCTGTAGATGTGCTTCAGTCGTTTAAATAAACGCTCCGTTTAGCAATGTTATTATTTACGTACTGAAATAATTTAGGGTAGATAAATATTTCGTTTCAATTTTATTTGGTACTTTCCCAATTATGTTAGAGGATGCTGTTTTGGTACAGATAAAGGCCGTTATGATTTCGGTATCAGTCACATGGAAAAATCAAATAACAAATCAAAAAATATTGATAAATGATAAATGATTTTATTTCTGTAAGTAGGTTTGTACAAACACTTTTACACGTCAAACGTCGTATTCTTTCTTAACATCCAAAAGCATAAACAAAATTCGTAAAGGAGTTCGGAAAAGCTCCCTCAAATCAAAGGATTAGTTAATCTGCCTTAACCAGCTTATCTCAATCCTTTTAAGAATCCTATAAAAAGCGTGAGCACGGAAATCATTAAATAACGTTTTTCCTGTTACATTGTACAGAATAACTTGAAACGCTTTCTTTGTAAATAAATAAACATGACATGCCAGATTCTTGTCGTATTGACCTTGGATAAATTTATCACTTTTATGGCATTATAGCGTATCTTTCATAGCTCAGCATATAAGAAGGATAAAGACAGTTGACTACCTATTTGGTGTTGGGGTCGCAAGCAACTACTGAGCATGAGGTCCCGGTATCGAATCCCAGGTCGGGCAGTTTTTCTATGTGGAATTTCTCATTTGCAGCCCTAACTCTTAATTTGTACACGGTTTATGGTAACATGGCTTGCCCCCTTTTACATAGGACTTAAACATAACTGGTGATATGTGGGTACCTATACATACTAAAGTACAGTTCTAGCTAACCCTTCGAAGAATTACAGGCGTGATGTTATGTTAAAACGTTTGCAGATAAAATTGTCGAGTGTTTTGAAGGACGAGGTTTTCATAACCTTACGCTCATAAACAAACGATTATGCTTATTAAAAACATACCCGTTCGGTCATATCTACGAGATCATTTCTACTAGAAATCTACAGCTTAGGACGAGCAGCGTTTTGTCGATGGAAGAGTAGAAAAAAATTACGTTCCGTGTAGACAGAAAGTTTTCTACGGTCTTAAGCATGGCGATTACAAAATCAAAATGTCTTCACTACCTTTTACAGCTGTCAGTTGTCAGTGGGATTTTGATAGTTTGGGATAGCAAACTTCTGAAATAGGACATAAAAAAGGACCTAGACAAAGATCGTTAGAACAAGAGACGAAATGACAGATTGTAAAGGATTTCTACGGTGCGATGTCAAAAATGGAGAAACGAAATGTCTCTTTGTAAAGAAAGATATTATGTGTCTATTCTTCGTAGAAATAGATGGTTATTCTGTAGATTAATTACGTAACTTTTAATCAATTTCAAACACAAACATTGGTGAATGCATTGAGCCCAATAAAATAATGTTTAGTTTACAGAACGCACATAATTATTTTACCTCAATGCACATCACAGACACTAACCAAACTCGACACATACTAAACCGATACAATAAACATAATTGAATCACGCATTAGATTTGCAAACAATTGCCTGTCCATTTATACCTACTGTGCTTAATTAATCAAATGGCAGTCAAACGGGAAACCCAGGGTTGTAAAACCTATGGCACGTTCCAGTGACTGAAAATTCTGAATAAAAACAAAAATCTGATAATTGCTTTTATTATTATTTTCATAAAAGAGATCTAGAATGCCTAATTAGTATCACATTAATTGTATTATTGTACATTTGTGTTATGAATTACCCGTGTAAATGGACTTTAGTGTAAGTTATTTGCTTGCTTTTGTTTTGCGTTACATTTTCCAGAGTTTAATGACGCGTCACGGTCACATTAAAATAGCACATAGATCTAAAAAGTTAGCAATCCCTGCTTTAAGGCCCTGGTAACTTTAAATATTGTCGTTATGAGCGATAATAATTCTTATTGCAATCCAGTACGGGTTAAAATCTGTTGTAATAAATTCGAATAAAAAATTAGCAACCACTGTCGTAAAAATGCAAATAAAATCGTATACATAAAATTAGATATTAAATATTTAATAATAAATAATCCATCACTGGATGCAGTTTGGCATTGCGAATTGTATGGTATTTTTTAGGAAGTGGTGAAGGGCGGGCGTTTTGGGGGGACTGTCTTATGTAATTTTATTTTGACGTTCAAAAAGAGCTGACTCTCAGCCTAGTTTGAATAAATGACTTTTGATTTTGAATTATAATTATAATCATTTTTACTGAAGAGATAAACTGGTTTTAAAGATAATTATGAGGTGACTTTGATGATTTTTTTAATGTATGAAAGTATGTTAAATTGTTTTGAGTTAGAAATAGAAATAGAAACAATATTTATTTGCATAAAACATGGTATATAAAGTTGTTTTAAGGTACATTATAGAGCATACATGTTTAGCTTATATCATAGCATGCAAATATTGTTGGTTACATTTAAAAATGTTTCCCGTTAGTAAATTCTTTAATGCTGTGAAAGTTATTCGTTTTTAACCATTCATATATGTAGTTCCATCACTCTATGCAAAAAAGATTTGAAAATATCATATTTTTTTCCTTTCAATATTTTTTACGGTTAAAGAGATATACTGGTTTAAAAAACCACCTTTTTGACCGTTTTCAAGAAATCACCGCTTTAACCCGTCCGCTGCGCAAAATATGACCGGCACTCGGTACGTTTTGTGGCACGTCAATATATTTGTGTAACAAACGACATAGTAATATCGACCCTTCTCAATATGTGGCAGACCAAAGGATTGGACGGAATATACATACATGAAGCATTTTGGTGTTGGCATTCCTTAAAGATTTGGGATTTGAGGGAATGGTGTGATTATTATTACAAAGCTGCCTCGTTTTTGGCTAAATTAAGTTTTGGCTATTTTGGGACAGGTCGACAATGTATCAATCTAATTGTTCTTTGATATCAGCTTTTTGGGCTCGATTCCTGGGTTGGGTAAAGTGTATTGTGCTTTTGTATAAGGAATTTGTCAGTAGCAGCCCGGAGCCTTGATATGGGCCCGGTTGATGGCAATGGGCTTGCCCCCTACTTTATGTGACTTAAACATAACAGTGTGAGGTGTAAGGGGGCATACGTACCATCTCAGTGCCCCAAGTCAACCTCACCTGCTCGCGTTGCACCCTGCTGAATGACAAACGAGGCTCTGACAACCGAAAAATGGCGGGATAGCTATTTCTTAAAAACATTTCGCAGCTAAACCAGCGGAGGGGCAGCAGTATCACTAGTGCGATAAGCTTCAACCTTCGACCTGAAATCCTCGAATGGCAAGTCAGTATCAACCACGATCGACGGCACGGTTGGCGCAGTGGTTCAGCGATCGACTGCTGCGCTGCGTGTCGCGGGTTCGATTCCCGCACGGAACAAATATTTGTATGATCTGCAAGTAGTTGTTCTGGGTCTGGCTGTTTGTGTATGTGAGTTTAAATGTTTGTAAACGCACCCACGATACAGGAGAAATTCCTAGTGTGGGGCAACGTTTTTTTTTTTAAAAAAAAAAAAAAAAAAAAAAAAAAAAAAAAAAAAAAAAAAAAAAAAAAAAAAAAAAAAAAAAAAAAAAAAAAAAAAAAAAAAGATCCCCAGTTCTCGGCCGCCTTGCTATTCCTGATTTTGGTGGCGGTCAGGGTAACGGCAAGGTACGGTGCGAAGAATCACCCGGCTACGAATGACCGCCAAAGCCAACTGCCCTTATAGTATAGTATAGTATAGTATATTTATTTCCGAGTATATGGTACATTATGATCTTAATATTATTAAAAAACTTCACATATACTACCGTTGCCGGTGTAAAAATATTTAAATTAAAGTACAATTCCCATTTACTTTGAAATGACTATGGGTAACTATTATTTTTTAATACAATGTCAAATTTTATTAATTAGAAACAAAAACTTAAATATATTTATGAATGAAATGTCAAATGCCTTAAAATTAAAAAGTCAATCCACACTAAGTACCTACTGATTACATGTAATGTCAAAATTTATAATTAAAAAAATCGTGAACTGAATAAAAACAGTTGTCTAAAAGCCAGGCAAATATTGCTTTCTTGAATTTATTAGTAGGCAGCACTCTGATGCGAGAAGGTAAATTGTTGAAAATTTTGATTGCCATACAATTGGAATTCCTGCTATACAAATGCAGTCTCTGGCTAGGTGCAAGTAATTTATTTGGGCTTCTACTGTTGACTCTTTTAGAAATGTGTTCATACAATGGGAACATGTGCGAATACCTTTTTATAAATACACAAATTTCAAAAATGTAAAGACAAGGAAGTGGAAGAATTTTTAGTGCTTTAAATAATGGCTTGGCAACGTAAAATCGAGCTGAATGGCGTACAGTTGGAGATGCCTATGTCCAGCAGTGGACTGCTGTAGACTGATGATGATGAAACATAACTTGCGACATGTGGGTGTATTATATGTAGACTTCTGCCCAAGCCCGGGGAAACAAGGCGTGATATTATGTTATGTTATAGTAGCTTGTTAGACAAGACAAGACACAGCTGAGAGAGACCCTTCCACAATGTTTAATTTCCCATCTCTACATTCGCTATCAATATTATATGTAAAAAACTCAATTTCTGAGTAAACAATGAGAAACCTCAATTGCACGATCTTAGGACCTACTTTGAACCCTCAGAAATAATGATGTCCGTAACCGAAATGTATTAGCATATTTGAGCAGAAAAGTCAAAAACCCGAGGCACTCAGAGAATCTGTATTACCAACATTTTCTCAAACAAAAGGCTGGACCGAAGAAAAACATCTTATTTTTACACAAATTATAATCGCAGGATTATTTGGGATTAGCGCTCAATTTTGACGGAAGCGTCAATCCTAAAAGCTTTCTTTCTTGTCCGAAAGTATTTGTTAAGATTTTTTTTTCTTCTAAAGGTTTTGTGTTTGACCGGCTTTAGGCTGGCGTTTTGTTTATTTGGCGAGAGGGTTTTTTGATGATAATTAAATAGAAAACATTGGTTTTTTTAGCTTTAAATTATGAAAGGGTCAAAATAGAAGTAAAGTAATAAATAAATTATCCTTCGAAGCGTCTAAAGCAAATCGCGAATTTGATAAGACAGCTGCTTTCAACAAAATAAGATTTTTAGACAGTCTTAAGAAAAATAAACTGGACGATGTAACTTCTACCTCAATCTCCTCCAATCTTTACTTTTACTAACCTCATCAAATGAGGAATGTGGTCATTCCAACTATATAGTTGGAATTGGGACATCGGTGAGTAGGTTCACGAAAAAAAGAAAATTGTTTAATTCTCCGGAGGTTTTTCTACAAATCAAGATTTGTTGGGAGAAAACAATTTCGCTTGAACTAGTTTTCGCCTACGGCGTTTCCCATGTGTAATAAAATTAACCTTTTGGTCACTAGATATTGATATAATCATTGAAGGACAGTTTTCATATACTTATAAATATTGTTTTTTGTCTGTTGAAGATAGAACAAATTGTGTTGTAACAGATTTTTCAGTAATTTTTAAATACATTTTAGAGTGAACCGGTATTGCACACGTGTGCGCGCTAATCATTATTTAGTTGCACGATAAATAATAGAAACTCGTGCCATTTTCCCATAGGGAAAGTCAGAAATTACAGAATGCCACTTGCTGTAAAAGTGATACTCCAACTAAAACGCTGTCGAGCTAAATATGCCAACTAAACTGATTAATATCTTAACAATACCTTATCTTACCAGGTGGTTAATATAAATGAGCTCAGCTTTCATACCTGAACATAATTCACCTACAAAGTATTCGTCAATTAATGTTTTATTTCTGTCCACATTCCCAAATTAATTTTGTTAAACCATCATTTAAACTCGACGTTGTTAGTTTCTGCCCAACAATGGCTTTGTTATAATTTTCACGCACGACCCACTGAACCAGTTCTCTATTATCTCGAAATTTTTACTCCACAGAAGCACAATGTAGAAAATTACAAAAGGTCGGTTCCACACGGCGAGCAAAAACCGCACGCAATACAAACACGCGCCCACGTATAAGTGCACTCGCGATTGGCATTTGTTTTAGTGATCGATATTATAACTTTAAACTCGAATCAACCAATGAAATGGCTTTAATTTTTATTTACTAAGCACAGACTAAAAGGTACACAGCATACAGCAAATAAAAATCAAAGAAAAAGAGTAAAAAGAGATGTAAGGAATTAGCAGAAAAGTGTGCCTAAAGTGTAAGACAACTAGTGCCTGACGCTTGTTTTTAACTGGAGCTGAAGTATGAGGTGACAGATGTAAATCTGTGTAAATGTATACTCAAGGCGAGTTTTGACCACCAAATCACAAAATGTTCACCTTAGTCTTAGTACCTGTAGTGCTATTCCGTAAAAAATCACCTTGAATCTTTGTGAAGAGAGCTGCCAATACTACTAAGTATTGACAGCTCTCTTCGCTGGACACTAGCCATCCCAAGAAAACTCTAGTGGCGTGACAGCAGCTTGCTTCACCTTACTTTTCACGGAGAGATGTTTATACAATAGCTCTACAGAGGAGTAGTTTGCAATCGTCATGGGTACGCGTCTACGGCTTATTAGTCGATACGCATGAATTTGTTCGCGCGAAACGGGCGAATCGACACGTAATATATTAGTTTCTACAGTCTATTCGCCCGAAAATAATGTGGGCAAGACAAGTCCAGAAATACGTCAAATAAAAGGCTACCAATGCAAAAAACAGGCGAGTAAATTCATGCGAATCGACAAAGAAGGCGCGTCTACGTGTGGGTGCACCTGTTAAGGTGAACCTAGTCCACATTTTTTGCATACAAACTTCGAGAGTGTTTTACTCCACTGTCTGACATGGCACCTCCAAATTAAAATATGATATCGTTTTGTCTCATTATTAATATTGTCTGTATGGAAACACAATACCAAAATAAAAACCCATTAAAAAGTTAGGAGCCAACAAAGATTAGTTTTTCTTGCTAATTTTATTTAACTTTGGGCGTATTTAAGTAATAAAAGATGTGTAAAATCTCCAAAACCAAGTCAGTATCGACAAAGTTCAATTATTGAAAAGTTCAATAAACTTTATTTGTCATTGATTTATGCATTGGCTTTTTCATAAAACCCGATCTTCCAAAGGACTTTTCTTAATTTTTTCGCGATTTTTTTACTATAAATGATCTTGCATCTCACTGAATAACGTTGTGCGTGTAGACTAGCGTCTAACTGCTCGTCACTGATTCTATCTCTGTCTGACACGAAGCCTGGTGAGACAGCGTGATTTTTAGCCAGGCCCACCAGTGAGTTCGAGCCCGCGACTAGGTTCCCCTTAACGCTCGTTATTTGTAGCCGGCCTTCTGTAACCTATTTATCGTGAAATAGTACATCGTATATCAGATAAGAAAGTTTTCTGTCCAACATTACCAAAATTGCGTTGTCTGACAAAGATTGATTGAGATTTATGATCGCCCGCATTCCCCTAATTAACTTTTACCTGCATTTCGAAAATAACAGTTTTTATGCAAGAATTGAGTAACGATGTTTATAAATCATCTAGTTTTATAGTTTCGCCTTTTATTATGGATTCGTTTAGTGCGTTAATAGTGTTTGCGTTTGATGTTTTCGTAATAAATTTATTTTGCCAGCTGTTAATATTTGTGTTGCGTATTTTGCGAATTTTCATTTTAAAGTAACCAGCAGCGGGTGGTACACCAATATTATTTTTGTGCAGCGTTATTTGATTTGACTTTTATGATTTATTTTTGTACAAAATAGTGTTCGGCTGCTAGGTTCTTTTTCGGATATGATTTTGGATTTTTAGCCACCATTTTTTATTTATTTATTGTAGTAGTAGTAGTTTGGTTTTTTTTTGGATTGGAAATCATCAAATAACTTCTCCCGCTCTGGGTGGAGCAGGATGGCGTGTCAGACTTTTACTGACTAAAACCCACCCGTGTTCCCTTAGTTGCCTGTGTGCCAGGGGTTGCGGTATCTCTTTCGAATAACCCACCCCCCTGGCAGGCATCGGCCCTTGCGGACCCCACCAGTTGGTGCTGACATCTCTTTGAGGCGCGCGTGGAACACAACGCGCCGTCAACCCGGGCTTGGTCCTTACCGGACAGCGAGCTACCCATTACTCGCCGTCCACAAGCCCGCGCCTACGGTGGCCGGGAATCAGCCTGGGATTCCCGACGCCCAGGGCGTCTCCCGCGGCGCCTAAGGCCGTGAGGGAGTAGTAGTTTGGTTAGTTTCGTGATTTAGTATTTGAAAACAGTTTTGTTTAAAAAAACCTCCACGAGTTATTGTTTCTTCATGTCCAACACACACTTTAAACTACTGTATAAGCTTTTGTGGTACACCTGAATTACATGGCTCAGGAAATGAAGAGTCAAATGATACCTACATTATCAACATACTAATTACATAATTAGTAGGTATTTCGATAATGTGGGTATCATTTTCTAACACCTTATATACATGTGTAAGGTATTAGTAAATTTCCTTGATACAGATATACACTTCTTCAATGTTTTTAACAAGTTTAACAGACAAACTTTACATAAGTTATGTCTTGTAAAAGGTAGGCATTTTACCCAACTTGATTCTTAAAAATGTGCTTCAAAAAAGCTACGCACACACGGCCTGAAAATGAAAAAATGAAAGAGTGCGATGCTACGCATGCTCGTGAGTCTGTACTCTCGACCGCTAATTTATTTATATGCGCCCAGTACCTACCGGCGGTAATATCTCAACGCCTACCAGTGTTGCCAGCCACTTTACAATGTTGCCATGTGTAAAAATGCCTAGTATTTCAAAATATAACGGTTGTGGCGTTGCATAGAGGGAGTGTTCTACATGTCCCCAATTCAATTACGGGAGTATTTGAATTAGGAACATGTAGGATATTTCACTTTAGGAGCAATGACCATGTTAATAAATTCAATATTAATGATTGCGACATTTGAATCTTCTATTCTATTGCGCAGCAAATATTATTGCAACATTTTTCATAATCTTTCCTAAATTCAATCGTATGCAATTTAAATATTATTCTAACTCAAGAAATTAGTTTAGTAAGATACTAATATCCACTTCAATTGAATAATAGTTTCAATCAGTGTTCATAATTGTTAAACTAAAATAGCTGTTGCCCTACATTTTTTATTTTTTATTGTGGTAACTGTTTGGCCTCCATAGCAATCAAAATAATCACTTACCCCATGTAAATAAGACGCTTTCTAAACTGGCAAAATGATTTCCGTTCTGTTCCTAAGCCAACGTTCCTCACACTTCCCATGGATAAGAGATCTGAGCTTTCCCGGATGTTAACATATTATCAAGATCAAGGACCTGACAGCTACTAATTTAATTTATGTAACCTCACACCCTCTAGCATTTTGTTTGCTTCTTCAGAGGGTCGTAAATTCTTTAAATCTACAATTTGAATGTAGACTGGGTGTCGACTACAATCTTCTCAAAAATAGCCATGAATCAATTATAACATTTCGGCTGAATGAAAGATTTTGAATTATAGATGGTCATTCGTTGTAGACATGGAGAATAGATGGTCGATCGTTGCGTGTGTTGGATCATTCGGTTCCCTACAAAATGGTTGAGCTGAGTGGTGCTGATCCACGGGTCATGCACGTGAGCGGGCGCTGTCGGTTGAGACTGATCATTTCCTAACTTCCAGGGCTTATTTTTAATCTTATATTTAGAATTATTTATAATTTTTTTTACATTGTTCTCAGATACAGAAGCAACAAGAATAATATTCACAAGATTTTGTAATATCCAACTTGATTTAAAAGAGTGGCCGTGGAGTTTCTTGCCCGTTCTTCTCCATTGAGATCTACGTTTTGGAATGGGCAACTAGCTTCAACTTTCCAACTGATCGACTTTTTGACAATGCCAAAGTGCCTATAAATGGTTTAATTGAAATAAATGCTTTGAGTTTAAGTTCGAGGGAAGTGCCATGCTTACTGCTGATCCAAATAAGCACAATACAGAGTATTCTATATCAATCTATCCGTTTATGGTGGTGAAAACATTAAAAAAATTGTAACATAAATTATATTCAATAAACGTAAAATTTACACCTTAAAATGTAGCTGGCATAATAAAACAAAATACTCTCAAAATTTATATTCGGATATGATCATTATCTTAAAAGAACTGATAGATTATAAGTACCACCAACCTCTAAGCCTCTGCCTATATATAAATATAGATACCGTTCAGGCAATGCTATTAAACAGAGTTGATTGATTGAGAAGACGTAGACAAAAATAAAACACAAAATCAGCCTACTAGCAGAATCTACAAATTGAAGAAACGGAACCCTCACAGAACGCCTAAAATACTTCCAGATCAAGTACCGGTAAAGCTGTCAAAATCATTATCAAACACTCATCTCAACTAGGCCACGCAGAAGCGAGGGTGAATAAGTTCAGGGAAGTCATTTCCAAATGAACTGGTACCATAAATCAAAACGGTATCTATAAAAATTGGATCCTCCTTTATAAGGAATTTGAGAATGAAGGTCAAGTACGCACTTTAGCAGTTATTCTCGGTTCACATTCGTTTAATAACGCTATATCTAAAGTTATACGTGTCTGACTTCGATTCTTAGGTCAGGCAAAGTGTTATTAATCGGGAATCTCTCAGAAGCAGCCCGGTGACCTTGATTAGCAACTGGTAAATGGTTAAAACCTCGTCTCCTTACATGGAATTTTCTCCATCAAGGCGATGTCTGGGTATATTTCTATACCTTTTCCCCATTCTGAAGGAAAACAGGTCTGAAAACTAATGCAAATTCGTAAAAAATGTTTTTAATTAAAAACTTTTTATATTTTATATTTTTATTTTACTTTTTTGCCACCGAATTCCAAAATTAAAGTTATTTTTAACTTTGTAATGTTTTTTCGGAAGTCAGTTGTTTTTTTTAATTTTTTTAAGTTTTTATTTTTCACTGTTTAGTTATGGTACCAACCGCAAACCATTTTGTTTACTTGCTATATAAACAACAGTGACAAGAAGCAGCAGCATATCATCGAGGTATATTAAGTAGATTTAGAACATATTACCGACGCTAACGCAAGAACTACCCAAACAATGTTAATAAATTTATTATATTATCCATTCAAAACAGTTTTTTTTAATCCATCCATAATTAACGTAGATATCGCGTAGCAAACATACAAAAAAAAACATACATAAAAATTAAGAACCTCCTTCTTTTTGAAATCAGTTAAAATATGCGGGGCAGTCTTTGGGGACTGCTGATAGAAGTGAAAACTAAGTAACTTGTGAATTTTTCAAGTGAAACTTCAATTGTTTTTTTCAAAAGCGTTCGGTGACGATGACGCGAGTTCTATGATTTTTGTTCAAGTTTTCACTTCAGAAAACGTTCAAAATCTAGTCGCTAGCAACAATCAATGTCGAGAACGTAGAAGAGATATGTTTGACAGATTGAGATTGAGTAAATAATGCGAACGTTCTTTAAATTTCTCGAATAGAGGGTCTCCAGTGGAAAATTATAAGTTTAATTTGTAATGACTCTAAACCAGGGTTTAAATAATATTTGAGGAGAAATTTTGTAACAAAAAACATATATTTGAAATGTTTTCGCTGAAAATATTAGCACACACAATGCGTGTATAACAAGGGTTTCCCCCTTGATATATTGTGTATGGTTATATTGTATTATTTTCTGATGAAAACATTTCTCTGATTATTTCCTTGACATCTTATTCCAGTTCACCAATTACGATCGGAATTTGTAATGGATAACTTAAAATGCTTAATAATAAAAGCAATTTTGACAGTAGTAAAAAGTGTATAAAATGAATTGGGTTTCAATAATAGCGTCATTTGTATTCGGGATGAATTGAAAGATGAGTTGCTTCAATGATCGAATGCAGTCCAATTCACTCGCTTCGTTTTACGACATCACTTTAAGATATTCTTTTGTTGAGAACCAAAAGCTGGAGCCAAAGAATGGTCATGGTGCCAGCAGGATTGAAGGTTTATTTCGAGCTCTGCTGCACGCAGCAGTGCTACCGCAGTAGTGCTGCCACTGTGGTGCTGCGCAGCAGTGCTGCCTGCCGCGCTGATTTTGAGCAAAGCAGCAGTGTCGCGCTGTTCGTGGTGATGCGCTGTTGTGTATTCATTCATTTGCTTTGAGTTGACAAGATGTCGATCGGTTAATTAATTGTTCCTCATCTGATTCAGAGAAATTCTTCTTTTCGTTACCAATTTACTAGTCAACATTCACGTAGATACTATCACTGCGGCGGCAAACGCGTCACTACTGGTCTGTCGCGGCGGCGGGGCGACACTGCCGCGCAGCAGTGCTGCCGCTGCATTGCTGCCGCGACATTGCTGCGTAGCTTGGAATGTAATCTCATATAAACTTATAGAGAATGTATGGGGACCAGTAGTGTTGCGGTTGCACTGCTGCATGTAGCGGAGCTCGGAATCATACCTTCATGCATGCTTTTTATAAGGCTGTAAAGAAAGTAAAAGTTAAGCTACACTTGTCGCGGTTGGTCCGTGGATGAGTGACCATCTTTACATACCAAGACCCTCCGTGCTTCGGAAAGCACGCTAAGCAGTTGGTCCCGGCTGTTATTCGTGAATCTTTGACAGCCGTTACGGGTCGTCAGAAGCCGGGAAGTCCGACAACCAGTTTTATCAAGGAGTACCGTATTACCCAGTAGGTACCTAAACGGGTTGTGGAGGTCAGATAGGCATTCGCTCCATATAAAATACTGGTTTTCACCTGCATCCGGTTAGACTGGAAGCCGACCCCAATATAGTTGAAAAAATGCTAGGCAGATGATGTAAAAACTATTTTGAAGTCTGTTTTAACAAAGTTTATCAAGGTGTCTAAATCACAATTTAATTACACCCTCAATTTCTCGAGTAACACCAAGTAATGGTTATCGCAAAAAAAAACAATTACCTACACATCTCTCATATGACTGGCTTTGTTATAAAAGACATATCACCAATAAAAAAATTCTTAATCAAAAGCCTTTCTCAAAATCACGATCAATCATTTCTTGAGAGCTTTCATCAGTCTAACTTTGTGCGTATCTAAACGTTTGCACACAATCTTGAAAAGTCTCATGTTATATTGAAACCGCCTATCTTGGGATGTAAGCGTGGGTAATGACCGTAAGTCCTGGGTTGAGTGCAAGGTCAGTTAGAACCTTGTAGCACGGAGTGGCTTCGGCGGACACTGCAAGAGACGGCTTTGTCAACGCTTTCTATACAAATCAAACGAGTCACCATTTACTCGCACTTGATACAAATGACGCATAGAAACTGAGGGCTGTAAGAGCAGTTCGTGATAGAAGTTGTGCATTTAACGCATATTCGGCGTCACGCATTTTATCAGTTGATACTGTCGAATCAAGACACGGCTGGCGCGACGGTGTGCTCTAAGTTTAGAAGGTAAGAAACGTCAATTCAGGTCGTAGACTTGTAACAAAACATCACGCCTGTAACGCCTGCATGATTAGGCAAAAGTGTACTTATAATACATCCACATTTCACCAGTTACGTTTGAGTCTCTAGTAATAAGGGCTAGCCTATTGCCACCGGGCACGAAACCAGTATCCGGACTGCTACTAAGAAATTAACAGTAACACCTTTCCGGACCTGGGAATCGGAATCTCATTTTGGCAGCTGCACTTGCGAACTCTAGACTAAAATAAAAAGAAAGAAAAAAAATATTGCTTGATTTTTTAGGGTTCCGTACCTCAATAGGTAAAAAAGGAACAATTCTAGGTCAACCGGAAGTCGAAAAATCTCTATGGTAGTTCCCGTTCACCTAGAATCACGAAATTTGGCAAAAAGGTCTTACAGCAAAAATAAAGAAAAAATTCAAAAATATAAAAACAGTTGAAAATTAACGTAAAGGGTCTAGCGGGATAAGCACATGAAAACTGCACTCGCTTCTGATGAAGGGTTTTTACCTTATTTTTATTGTTTTTCATCTAAAATAGCCATACACTGAATCTCACACCCCTAACCCCTATGGTAAGGAAATAATGAGGGTGGCAACCCTTAACGAAAAAATTTTGTTTCTCAGTATCTATTCAAGATATCTTCATGAAAGGACATTGCTCTGCGTCCATACATTGTTGGCCCTGGACCCAAGAGCATCGGATAATTATGTATTGTGTTCTCTATCATTTGGAGACTCCTAGAAGATCTTGTTTTTATAGCGGACTAGCTGCAGAAAAGATATATTTCAAAAATAGTATCAGATTTTGAGGTTATAATCTAACCATAACAACGAATATTAAATGTAGTTACCCACCATAATTTTTCATAGCTTTGAGTAATTTTTAAGAAACTGAAAAGTAATATCATAATACCTACCTAGATAATGCTTTAATGCCTAGGCATGGCTTTTTGGCCTTTGTGCCATTGGTAACAATGACACGTTCACCGGCAAAACTAGGGATGTAATACGACACCATTAATCGATTTTTCGATTATGATTTACTGTGGTCTTTAATTATTACAGTCTGTTACATCTACTTTGTCATATAAACATTACAAGTATGTATGACAATGGTTTATTTTATATATAACAACACTCTTCTAAACTGGTAATAATAATATATAATAACATCTGTATCTAGTTTGCAATATTGTTTTTTAAATAAAACATTAGGTAATTGTGATGTGTTTAGTAAAAATAAGTATTTTTTTCGTTTAATGAACCGCAAAAGGAGCGTTATTTTTGTATTAATTGTCGTAAATAATGAATTAGTTTGAATGATTGTATAGAAATAAAGAAGTTTTGATTATTGTATAATATTATTCTTACTACCTATTTAAATTGGAGTATGACTGCATTCATAAAGTATTTTATTAGGTTTTTAAAACTACACTTTAGAAAAAAAAACACAATCGATCGATTAATAATTCAATCGATCGATTATAATTGATCGGACATCCCTATTTCACTTTTGACACGACATAAGTAGGTGAAGATGGCGATGTAATGTTATTAGTCGCATTAAATTCTATTAAAAATACATTTTGGAATACAGCTAGTCCGTGATACAGAAGTATTTGCAACTTATATAATAAAATAGGCGATTAATTATCGTATATTCTAAAACTCTTCATTGCACAGGGCCATTTTGAACATTGTCTTTTAAACCATATATGACAATTAATAAACTAATTATAATATATTTTTTTTAGAATTTTTGCAATATTAGAAACTGTAAAAAACGAGTAGTATATTTTTTGGGGGTGGTTTTTTTATATTAACCCCTAAAATGACACCTAACAAAAAAATATATCTTATTTGTTAATTAGTTAGCTATTACATATTAAAGTTACAAAAGGGTTGAATTGGTGGAACATAGCTTAAAAAAATAAAAATCAATTAAAGTATGTAGTTATATGAAATAATGTGTTTATACACTGATTCAATCATACAAAATATGAACATAATTAGGGATAACGTTAATATACTGAACATGCAATGATCGTCACTGTTTTCTTCAATAGAAGTCGTTATACCAGTCGCATCAAATATGGAGGTCAATATTTCAGCTGGTTTTATAATTTTTGATTTATAACGAGCATGTGCTAAGTAGTAAATAACAGTGGCTACATGAGCGCAACAGCCAACTGTTCTGTTCCCATTTGCTCAATCACAAACATATCTTCGAATTCCTTTGTAGGCAATTAGGCTCATACTCGATAAAACAATTATATGTCTGCTGTTAATATGCCTTGATCGTACTTTTACTTTTATAATATTTTCGCGATCTTTTAAAAACTCAAGGTTTAATTCGTTGTCAGTCATTATTTCAGCAAGATAACAGACTGCTTGTGATAATTGATAAGTGCCAGTAAATAATATTTTAAGGTCAGTTGCACTCAGTTCTGGAAAATCCATTAGACTAGTTGAAGATAATTTCGTAAAAAGTTTTCTACGCTGATTCAAGTTCTCATTTTCAACCAATTCTTGCAATGTATTCTGCTGATTTTGACGCTCCTTCACATGTCACCGCAGATGTCACCTGGTTATAGAAGCGTTTTGAGTCCATTAGGTTCCTCTAATATACTTTTCATTATACATGCGTCGTTTAACTACATACTTTGATGAAATAATTTACCTACATCTTTAAGTGCCTGCTTCGGTTTTAAACCCCGACCTACAACTCGTAAGTCACTACGTTGTAATAATGATGTTCATCGTTTCTTTGGGAAGAGCAAAGAAACTATAAACATCATGAAATATACATACGAAGTTGATATGAACTATTTAAGAAGGTTGCAGTAGAGCTGAACTGTCTGGATTATCTACCTACATCTGATGAACATTTAAGAATCGTGTCTCATGCAGGCTATTATAATGCTCTCCTAAAATAAAAATGATAATAGTGAATACGACGATTTTACTTTCTCAGAAGCGAAACTTGAGATGTGAGGAGGTTGTATATCACTTATATTTCGCTAAATATACTTAGAGGTACAAGGTTGCACGTTAATAGGGAAACGATGCTTGAACTTACAACATCTCGCAACCAATTTGTTACACAACGCAGTCCAAACTATTATGATACCATAACATCACGCCTGTAACCCCTGCATGGTTGGGCAGAGGTGTACTTTTTGTGTACCCACATTTCGCCGGTTATATTTAAGTCCCATATAATTGGGGGAGAGCATTCAACCATCAACCGGGCAAAAATCCAGACTCCGGATTGCTATCAAGATAGATATATTTTGATAGAGATATTTGGTAGAAAAACCCAATTGAATACCACCTAGGAATCAAATCCAAGACCGCATGCTTAGCAGTAGCACTTGCGGCCACTACCAACGAAGCAGTCTTGTTATATTATTATATTGACTGATCTATTTTAGTCTAATCGAAGAAATCATGCAAAGACTCATGGTCAAGATTGAAGATTTAATTTTGCTTTACACTAACTTAGCATGTTGATTTTGGTTGCTCATATAGGGTTAGTCACATAGTCTTTAAAAAAACTAAGAGTTAGCAAACAACACGATGCGGTGACACATTTAAATAACAGCAGTAAACGACTTATAGACAGTCTACTCGGACAGCATTCATTTTCAGAACCATTTTAGGGCTGGCCATGACTCGAGCCACTAAAGATGCTGCGCGCTTGCGCATTATTTTGTAAAAGCAATGTACACGCACCGCCACGCCGCCGCCGCCGCAAACCTCCCTGACGCACTGCAATGCCCTGGCCACCCTATCAGTTTCCTGAAGGCATTATTGAATGAAAGAAGAAGAGGAGAATTGCATAAGAGAGGTCTCTTACTTATTTAAGTATCTTCTTACGTTTCTGTACCAAAAGGGAAGATGCTTAATTAATTTTCGACAACTGATATAACTGTCCAACCCCTCAACCGACACAATAATATTGACCAAAACCGAGCCCATTTATTTCCATCGTCAATTTGTAAAAACTGATAGCCTAATAGAAAAATTCAATTTCATACCGATGCAGGCCATTACGCATTTACGTAACGAAGCGCAATTTCGGAAAATAAGTAAAAAAGGTGCGCCAGTTGAATTGGATCCTCTCTTCGAGTTATGAGGGTCGCGAGAACCATGCGTCACAATCATTCTCTGTCTAAGAACTGCGCCCCGTCTCTAAATATTGTTTTTACACTGTTAGGCGAGCAAAATATTCACCTCGACCATGCAAATTTCAACTTTCCCTTGTTAGAATATGGGTTCAGATTTGTCTGGAGGAAGTACCTTAATATGTGCCCTCGAAATTGGTACAGCAAGTTTCTTTTGGTATTTGACGTTCCCGTAATGTAAGTAAGTAGTACATTGTGTACGTATATGGAACGTGGAAAAAATGTTTTCATCTTGTTACAGAATTATTATGAATTGACATTGAACATTTTCATGTAATTGTCCCACGACAATAATATGAAGTTCAGTTAAGCGTATTTACGTTTTTAAAGATAGTATACTACTTTTCCGACTTTAGATGGATAGATAATGTAATCAGTAACCTTGAGAATGACGTATTTTGCATGTTCAAGAAAACTTAGTTAAGTTATGAGAAAATTACGTTTGGAATAAAATCATTACGAACTCAATTGCAACTTCACAAACCAAACCAAAAGTGAATTTACATCAACACAGCATTCTTTTTTGCTTGCTAGAATAAAAACAGTAACAGTTGTGAGTCTACAAACAATTCACTTTTCTGCAATTACAAAACCCAATCCCCAAAGTACACAATTTAGCATATGCATACAAATGCATAAAAAGCAAATTTTATTGCAAGCAACGGTCGCAACGTACCTATGCACAAGTTTGGAATAAGTTGGCGAGTGCGCTCTATTTACTTAGCTCTCGAACCACGACTAGCGTTCAAACTGCTCTGGTCATAGATTAAGTTTAGAGGAGAGATACGACTGTAGTTTGGCTGGTGGAATGGATTGCAGGTAGATTAGTTTGAGTGAAGACGGTGTCTCAAGAGAAGGTAAGAAGGTTCATGTTTATACAGGGTAGCAGGGAGACATCGACGCACAGCCTCAATTTCTACGGGTCGACCATGTTGCCCAATTCATGGTTTCAGTATGCGCGTCGATTTCCGTGCTATTGTATATAACTAGCTTCTATCCACAGCTTTGTCGGCGTGAAATTTCTTGTTTTAACATATAATAATATCCTATGACACACGGCAAATATTTTATCTACATTAGTGAAAGAATTTTCGGAATCGGATCAGAAATTCGCGGGGTAAAAGATGACACATACAAACCCAAAATTTTGACCGCCTTATAAGAAAACTTATAAAAAAAGAAGTTGAAGAAATTATAAAGCAGAAGAAGTTAAGTATATAACACAGCAGGCAAAAAAAAATATATTATCCATAGGTACAACGTGATGTCTAAGATCTATAAAAGACTAACTCAGTGCCGTTCTATCCGTTGCATAGGCTTCTTTCACGTACTTTATAAAACTTGCACAATAAAAATTGCCATAGCACCAATGTTACGTGACTTGCTGAGCTGTAAATATTTTGGTTAGCTACTCACCACAAAATGAATTCAGCTACTAAGGTACATAAAATTTTACAGCAGACTTTCTGAACTATTAGTCATCTTCTTACTTCTGTGACCAATGTAAAGGATTATTCCAAGTAGTCATAAGTTCTACAGTATGACTAATTAGAAAAAATTTCTACGAATAAAAATGAATAATTGGACTCCACTAAATTTTATTTTTTTGGTTCTAGTAGTCATACTTGTCACGAACTTCTGACTAATTGGTAAAATGTTACTAATGTAAGAACGTGTAATATTATGCGTCATATTGTGTCATTATAAATCACATTATTTATTGTTGAATTATTATAGATTATTATTGACGTAAAATCGTTACTTGGCTGCAGGGTAATTTTAAAATAATTGTAACTGTCAAACTCGCAAACATGGCGCCATTACCCACCTTTGTCTATAAAAGAGCGTGCCGCCATTGTTGCGAGTTCAGTTTGTGTCCGACGTTCGTGGAGTGATCATCACCCCTTTACCGAGTAACTTGAATATTGTAACGTTTATTTTGGATGATGCTTAATTGTATTTAGTTTGTGTTGGGAATTATTAAAGAATGTTATTTTATGTTAATACATGCAATTTACCGAGTGATATTATGAATATAAGGAGTAAATAAAACAAAATATACATGGAATGGTATTTTAAGTCTTTTCTTTTACAATTCAGAAGTGGGATAAGTAGCTCATTTTAATATGTGTATTTTTTTTTCTTTCCGGTCGAGAAACATGGATAAACAAAGAGTGCTTGCCTCTCCAATTTTGGGAAGTGATCAAGTGCAATCAATCGAAAGTCCAGATGACCATAGACACCATCACTCCCTGGAGCGACAATCACAAGGTTCAAGACAAAGTTTGCAGCAGACACAAGGTGGCATGGACCTGGATTGCCATCCACAAAGCAAGAGTCGATCACGCAGCCCTTTGCGCAGCGGCCAGCGGTGCAGCAGCCAGCGGCGCAGCAACCCGCGGCAAAGTAGCCAGCGGCCAACCAGCCCGCAGCGAAGCAGCCAGAGGCTCAGCAGCCCGCAGCGAAACAGCCAGCGGCGCAACAGCCAGCGGCGCAGCAGCCAGCGGCGCAGCATCCAGCGGCGCAGCAGCCAGCGGCGCAGCAGCCAACGGCGCAGCAGCCCGCGGCGCAGCAGCCATCGGCGCAGCAGCCATCGGCGCAGCAACCAACGGCGCAGCAACCAACGGCGCAGCAGCCAACGGCGCAGCAGCCAACGGCGCAGCAGCCAGCGGTGCAGCAGCCAACGGCGCAGCAGCCCGCGGCGCAGCAGCCAGCGGCGCAGCAGCCAGCGGCGCAGCAGCCAGCGGCGCAGCAGCCAGCGGCGCAGCAGCCAGCGGCGCAGCAGCCAGCGGCGCAGCAGCCAGCGGCGCAGCAGCCAGCGGCGCAGCAGCCAGCGGCGCAGCAGCCAGCGGCGCAGCAGCCAGCGGCGCAGCAGTCAGCGGCGCAGCAGCCAGCGGCAAAGCAGCCAGCGGCGCAGCAGCCACCGGCGCAGCAGCCAGCGACGAAGTAGCCAGCGGCCAACCAGCCCGCAGCGAAGCAGCCAGAGGCCCAGCAGCCCGCAGCGCAGCAGCGAGTGGCACAGCAAACCACAACACGGCACGAATCGCAGCGTGCAAAATCTTCCCGCAGTCATACAAGATACAGGTAACACTGCTGCTTCTAACGGAGGCAGTGGTGATTTCAATATTTTAGTTCAGGCATTGAGGTCTCTTGCCCCGGGTCATGAAAACATTGGTTCTTTTAACAATACTATACCCGAGTTTGACCCCGCACGAAAAGAGCAAACGATGGGTATGTGGTTGCACAAAGTGAATGAGTGTGCAGCCATTTATTCATGGAGTGAAAAACAAATAGTGCATTATGCACTCCCTAAACTGCAAGGTATAGCAAAACGGTGGTATGAAGGATTACCATCTGTGCTCTTTTCTTGGGACGAATGGCAGACCAAATTAATATCGGCTTTTCCCTCTGAAGAGAACTACGGTCAAATGTTAGCAGATATGTTGGCTAGGCGTGCACGTTACGGAGACTCCCTTGAAGATTATTTTTATGACAAAATTACTCTTATTAATCGATGTAGTATAAGTGGTAAACGAGCAGTAGAATGTGTTCTACATGGCATAGATGATCGCGCTGTTAGGTTAGGTGCCGAAGCGGCTCAGTATGAGGACTTGGATAAATTGTTAACTTATTTAAGAAATGCAAGAAGTCTAAAACAAAATATTGACCGAAAATCTAATATTAAGAATCAGCCTGTAACAAACTCATCGGATAATAAAGCAAAGAATCCAAGCGCCAAAGACAGAGTCCTTCGTTGCAATAATTGTAAACAGGAAGGTCATTTTGTAGGTCAATGTACTCAACCAATCAAAAGGTGTACTAAATGTATGAGAATTGGTCATGAGGCAGAAAATTGTTTTTCAAAAATAATATCGGCTCAAAAATCGGTCAATAGGGTTGATATCAAGGGTACAACTTCAGATAAATATTTTAAAACTGTGCGGATCAATGACATAGAAATGAATTCATTTGTTGATCTTGGTAGTGAATGCTCGATGCTTAAACAATCTGAATTACCCAAATTGGGAAATGTACAAGTAAAAACTAGAGATCTTCCTATACTTAGAGGGTTTGGTAATTCTGTTGTGCATACATTGGGTAAAATCAATACTCTAATTGAAATTGACGGGGTGAAAGCTGAAGTCGAAATATTAATTGTTCCAGATTGTGTTATGCAGGTTCCCCTTATGATAGGTCAAACCTTTACTGAACAACCTCATGTATTAATTCAGAAAACAAGTAAACATTTTGAAATTTTGCAAAATCAGATGGATAATACCCAATACCAAAAGGTAAACATTTTTAACCGTAAAAATATACCATTATTAGGTTTAACAATTTTAGAAGTTAATACAGAACCCAAATTCACTGGTGACCTTTACATTGAGGGAGGCTTGCGTAGCAAAAATAACTTTTTCTTTTTTGTTCTAACTGGAATTTATCAATTTAACTATGACGGTTACGGACAAATTGTTATTAATAGTCTAAATTCCGAGCCACTATGTTTAGAACCAAATACTTTAATTGCTAGGGGTATCACTGCTTATCAAGAAAATGACAAAAAAGTTCTGCATATTGCCCATTCTAAACTGCCAGATCAACAAATGAATCTAATCTGTCCTTCGGACTTAAACATTTCTGGTGAGCTAAGCCAAACTGTGATTAATGACTTGCTTTGCTTGTTAAATAACTATCGACATTGCTTTGCGTTTACTCTCTCTGAGTTGGGGCATTCCTCGGTTTGTGAAATGAGCATTGATCTGCACTGTAATACACCTGTAGTCTATAGGCCT
Source organism: Antitype chi (assembly GCA_947359405.1). NCBI lineage: Eukaryota > Metazoa > Arthropoda > Insecta > Lepidoptera > Noctuidae > Antitype > Antitype chi. The sequence continues at coordinate 16,897,230 of OX375817.1, read as the reverse complement.
TACAGGCTGGCAATGAAAGAGAAAGAAATAGTCAGAGATATGGTAGAGGAACTAGTTCAAAACGATATAGTACGCCCTTCGGTTTCCCCTTTTGCTAGTCCTATTGTACTCGTACGAAAAAAAACTGGCGGTCACCGCCTGTGCATTGATTATAGAGCTTTGAATAAAAATACTATTCGCGAAAATTATCCGATGCCACTTATAGATGACCAGATCGACACGTTAGCTGGTAACCTGTATTTCACAGCTCTTGATTTGGCATCTGGATACTATCAGATCTCCATCAGAGAACAAGATAGGCATAAAACAGGGTTCGTCACGCCGGAAGGCCATTTCGAATTTAATCGAATGCCTTTCGGCCTGGCGAATGCCCCAGCAACGTTCCAACGTATGATGCATCAGGTTCTAGGCAAGTTACGTCATAAAGAGGCATTAGCTTACTTAGATGACATCATCATCCCATCAAAATCAATACAAGAGGGTATGAGACTGTTAGAGTCAGTATTGATTTTGCTATCAGAAGCAGGTCTTACTCTTAATTTGTCAAAATGTGTTTTTTTTGGCCGTTCAATAACTTACTTAGGGTTTAATATTTCAAGCGAGGGTATCCAACCAGGGTCTGCTAAGATAGACGCGGTTGAAAAATTTCCCGTACCGAAAGATCAACACAACGTAAGACAGTTTTTGGGGCTAGCAAGCTTTTTCCGTCGGTTTGTGAAGGGGTTCTCAATTATTGCAAAGCCATTGACACAGTTACTCAGAAAAAATGCTGTTTGGGTATGGGGGCCCGATCAACAAAATGCATTCAATACTTTAAAAACAATGTTAGTTCAAAAACCGATATTAGCCCTTTATGATTCAAAATCCATTACCGAATTGCACACTGACGCATGCAAAATAGGTGTCGGTGGTATACTATTCCAAAGGAATGAACAGAATATTTTAAAGCCCGTAGCTTATTTTAGCAGACAAACTAGCCCTGAAGAACAAAATTATTGCTCTTATGACCTAGAAACCCTGGCAGTAGTAGCCTCGTTACAGAAATTTCGGGTATATCTAGTAGGAATACATTTTAAGATCGTGACCGATTGTAATTCATTAAGATCTACTTTCATGAAACGTGATATGATTCCTCGGGTAGCCAGATGGTGGACCCAAATGCAGGAATTTGATTTTGAAATCGAGTACAAAGCGGGATCCTCTATGGCTCATGTGGACGCTTTGAGTCGCAACCCATCTATCAGTACTAATAGCTCCGAAAAAAATGTTAATTCTGTAACAGAAACAGACTGGCTCTCAACAGTACAGAGTTCAGATTCAGAACTTCAACGGATTATTGGGATCTTAAGTAATTCAGATTTTAACGACGTTTTAGAAATAAAAGAAAATTATAAATTAAAAAATGGCAAGCTTTTTAGAATCACACCTAGTGGAGATAGATGGGTTGTGCCAAAAGGCGTTCGATGGCAAATTGTCAAACAGAATCATGACGACATCGGCCACTTTGCTTTAGACAAAACGTTGAGTAAAATAAAAACTCATTATTGGTTCCCAGATATGCGTGCTTTTGTTACAAAATATGTATCCTCTTGTCTAGAGTGCGCGTATAGTAAAACACCTGGTGGGAAAAGACCAGGCTTTTTGCACCCTATCCATAAAATAGACGTGCCGTTTGATACGATACACATGGATCATACGGGTCCATTTGTACGTAGTAGTAGGGGTAATGTGTATATTCTTGTCCTGATTGATGCTTTTACAAAATATATATATTTGAAACCTGTGAAAAATACAAAATCAAACACTACTATTAGAGTTCTGCGCGAGTTTATTAGTCTCTTTGGTGTTCCGAAACGAATTATATCTGACCGAGGCACGTCATTTACAAGTGATGTTTTTAAAAAGTTTGTATTAGATAAAGGCATCAAACATATATTAAATGCAGTTGCTACTCCACGGGCCAACGGTCAGGTGGAGAGATATAATAGAGTTATTGTTGATTCTCTAACAGCTAAATGTATTGGTTCATCTGAAAGCAAATGGGAAGACCACCTGCCCGATGTCCAGTGGGGTATCAATAATACTTTCAACAAGGGTATCAATAAGACACCTGCAGAGGCTCTTTTTGGGATAAGGCCACAGGGCTTAAGTGATAGTAGAATTATTTCTGCAATTGATGACGATACCACTTCGATAAACAAAAGTCTCGAAGAAATTCGTACTGAGATTTCATCTCATATTGAATCCACACAAAAGTCTCAAAAAGCAACTTTTGATAAATCTCGCTGCAAGCCTATGAAATATAGTATTGGGGATTTAGTCAGAGTTGAACGGCAAATTCCCTCTACGGGTGGTAGTAAAAAGTTAATCCCAAAGTATCAAGGCCCTTACAAAATTACTAATGTTTTCGATCATGACCGTTATCAAGTAGAGGACACGCCTCTTACAAGAAAAGGAAATAAAAATTACTCCAGTATAATTGCAGTGGATAAATTAAAGCCATGGATTTGCTTTAATAGACCACATGATGACGCCTTAACCGAATAGTCGTATTGCGGAAATTCTAATTGATTTATTTTTTCTTATAGCTCTATAATTATATAGACCAATGGGGTCTATATTTTAATGAAGACCAATGGGGTCAACACATTAAGACCAATGGGGTCAACACATGACCAATGGGGTCAATACATTAAGACCAATGGGGTCAATACATTAAGACCAATGGGGTCAATACATTAAGACCAATGGGGTCAATACATTAAGACCAATGGGGTCATATATGGTTATAAGGACCAATGGGGTCATATATAGTTATAAGGACCAATGGGGTCATATATAGTTATAAGGACCAATGGGGTCAAATCTATTTATAAGGACCAATGGGGTCAAATCTATTTATAAGGACCAATGGGGTCAAATCTATTTATAAGGACCAATGGGGTCAAATCTATTTATAAGGACCAATGGGGTCAAATCTAATTCTAAGGACAAATGGAGTCAAATTGATTAATTACTAGTGTCTGCGGTTAATTAAGACCGATTGGGTCTATCTTATGTTTGCTTATAATTCATACACGTTGTTATTATCATTAATTGTTTTGATCTTATTCTTTAATTGATTTGCAGCTAAGTACGAGGACGCACTTACACTTTGCTTGGATGGCCGACTGTAAGAACGTGTAATATTATGCGTCATATTGTGTCATTATAAATCACATTATTTATTGTTGAATTATTATAGATTATTATTGACGTAAAATCGTTACTTGGCTGCAGGGTAATTTTAAAATAATTGTAACTGTCAAACTCGCAAACATGGCGCCATTACCCACCTTTGTCTATAAAAGAGCGTGCCGCCATTGTTGCGAGTTCAGTTTGTGTCCGACGTTCGTGGAGTGATCATCACCCCTTTACCGAGTAACTTGAATATTGTAACGTTTATTTTGGATGATGCTTAATTGTATTTAGTTTGTGTTGGGAATTATTAAAGAATGTTATTTTATGTTAATACATGCAATTTACCGAGTGATATTATGAATATAAGGAGTAAATAAAACAAAATATACATGGAATGGTATTTTAAGTCTTTTCTTTTACACTAATATTTTATAGAGGTACAAATCAATACGAACACACATTGGACACAGTGTATCGTGCATGCGTTAATACAATTACTCAAATACTTATTCAATAATGTCCCGGAAATAATTCAAACACTCCAATTAGAATATTATGTTATGTATATTCATAAAATATACACAAAATGTATACTATTATGTATAAAATATTGTTTATTTTGTTGTACTAGTTAAACTTATTGGTGGAGAATATTGTGGTAATATTACAAATCCACGCACGCACACAGTCGCACTCGTATAAGGGTTTTGAATAGTAGGTACTTCGTCAATTTTGGTTTGTTTTAACTGTACAACGAAAGGGTGACTGTAATTTACGTTGTTTTTATTATTAAAAAAATTACACATATTAGAAATGATGGAAATCGATTCAGTAAACGATTCTTTCATAATTGACATTAATTCATTTACACATTGTATGATTAGGTATAATGTAATTTTATCATTTCAATTTTAATTACTGTCATTACCATTTTTTTTAATGTTGGTATTTCACAAATAAATTACTCTATTCTATCGTAACATGTTTAGTATGTAAAATACCACCCTTGACCCATCCAATTCCTGTATTTATTTTTACTCTTTGACTAAAACGATTTCTTTTACAAGAAACCGCTCGAAAGCTGCGAATATGAAATTGGCTCATCCTTGCAACAGACATGCCTTCTTTATTTATGCTAACAGAAAAGTGCCGTTTTCAGAACTTACCATGGTAAGTTGTGCAAGTATTTTTTACCATTTCTTTACAAAGTTTCATTGTGTAAAGGAGGTAAACTGGTTTTATTAATGTTGAGTCGTGGGCTGAATTAGGATGAAGATTGATTGGATAGACAATAGGATTGTTAGGGATGTTTATTTTAAGTATTAGTAAATCTTACTAAACATTATTAGTATGTATGTATATAAGTATCATTACACATATGAATATATCTATGTATGAATTATCGTAAATTGTATCTATATTTTGCACCAATGACGACCCCATTCTACGCAATCACTGTCCATTCCAAGGTTGCCTGGAAGAGATCGCAGAAAGATATAAAGCCACCCATTGTATATTTATACTGTTAGATATATTTTTTGTTATGTATTTTCTGGTTTACAATAAATCATTTATAAAAAATAATAAATAAATAATATTTTAGGTGTGTCTGACTATGTAAATCATTTCATCACCAGTAGGAATAATACATCGTGAGGAAACAGGTATGTACTAGAACGAAATATTCGAAGACATGTGACATCTACCAACCTGATGGGCCAGCGTGGTGGATCACGGCCCACTCTCTCTCACAGAGCCTATGTTCCAGCAATAGAATAATTATAGGCTGAATTTTGATGATCCTTGACTCTGATTCTCTGATCCTTGACATTAATTCCGTAGAGCCTCCTCCAGTGGCTTTTGTTGTGTTTGTTATTGTGAATATATGTTTTGTCAATACTTCGCAACATGTTTTAATAAATACCTACCTATTCGGTCTATGAATTATTTTTTAATATGATGATTTTAGTTGAGATTTTAGATGAGTTGGGTATTTTTTTGTTTGATTTATACGCGTTAATCTCTGAAACTATCAGTAGATTACTATTTTTTTGCATTTGATAGCCCAATTCGTGAAAAAAGCTAGGCTATATAGGCTAATCAGCATCATGCTAAGACTCTTAGGAGCCGAGCAAAAAGGAAAAGAGTCAGAAAGAACGCGAAGTGAACAGATACAGTTACAGCAGCTGTAACTGGCCATGAGTCATTTAACAAACAACTCTTTATCATAGAGGTAACAGACAGTCCGCTGTGCAGGGCCAGCATGGAGGACAACGAGACAGCAGCTCATGTGCTGTTAAACTGCCTGGTGGTCGCTAATTACAGGGAAACTACTTCGTTAACCCAGGTACCCTACGTGAGATTGTCAGCAACACCAAGGCGTTGCTGGCCTTTCTCGAGGAGCTGGGGTGGATCGATTCTCCCACTCGTACGCAAAATACGCGTGGAGTTGCGGATAACAGCCCGTTTTACCTATTACCTAAGAACGGTAAACGTAAAGGAAGCTATAACGCAGCCGCAGATGCGATGCGATGGGGTGGGTCGGAGTCTAGTTTAAATATATAAAACGACTTTTAACATCAAAATATAGTCGTAAGCGAAATAGCAAAGCCACCGAGTACTTCATTGCTCCTAAAAATGTTATAAAACCACGGTCGTTTAAAACCTCGAGAGCAAAGCACTCCTGAAAGAAACAAAAAGTTAATCTTAACTAAATTATAACGATATACCATTTACTGCGGAACAAAAATAAAGAAATCGCTGAAGAAAACTTTGGTCAATATTAAAATAATTTTCCTTGAAAAAGGCAAAGGTCCGAAGTGGCTCTCATTTACAAACTTTGTACGAAGAAGTTTTATTTACGAAAAAGTGTATGAAAACTGGTTTGTGTTTCTTTCACGAGTTTTGTAATCTTCAATGAATGGTGCTAACAATTTGACAGTTTTTCGAAAGCAATTGAAATACATTTTGTAACAGTCTTGCTGATCATTCTGGAAGAGTTCATCTATTATCAACATTTAATTTAACCAGAGTGATCATTGCTAGGGGTCATATTCATAATGGCATGTTTCCATAGAAAATCACTTAGACCACGTTTGCAAGGCCGTAAAAATAATTCGGCAGTATTTTTTCTTGGCACCGAGATTTGAAAATCGAACAGTGTATTTTTTTGACGCGCTGCGATGCTTTTGGATTTTCAACGCTCGGTCCAACACCGAAAGTTGAAAATCGAGTGCACGAAGATATCCCGTCGCGATATTTGTACGTCCATGCATCGTGGTCTTAAGAAAGAGTCGTACTATATTTCATTTGTTGTAAAACCATTCCACATGATACTTTAAAACGGTGTTTGTTAAAAAAATATAAATTTACGAATTGTTAAGCCCAAAAAACTAAACCTACAATATTTTATCAGGATTAATATGCATAATTATACTTACACGTATAGATTTTTCCCACCCACAACAGTTATAATAAATCTTCATCAGATTGAATTGTGTACATGACTGAAGGAGTGTTTTGGGCTTAATTAAGTCTTCAGTTATTATTCAAAACATTGTGGTTACTTATAAATATTGTGTTTTGGGCCTAAGTCTTTAGTTATTATTTATTCAAAACAATGTGGGTATAAATGTTTAAATAGCCCATTTGCAAATTTTGGTATATTTTTTTACACCACATGTATTTCTCCTGATTTTTTGACAAATATGATAGCTGGACAATTCCAGAGGTTTTTAAAATAACTGTGCTCGACGTTAGTCAAAACACAAACCTACTTTACTTTTGACCACATTTTGACGAAATAACATCGATTAAAGGCGGATTTCATCGAAGAAACTAAACGTGATAAAACATCTAAATTGCATTCAGAACCCGAATAACCTATCACAGAATCTGATTATTTGCTAATCCATTGCAGTCCAGGTGATAATCTATCTGTAAGCCAAATTTCATTCAAATCCGTTCTGCCGTTGTTGCGTGGTTGAGTAGCAAACATCCAAAAATCTTAACATCTAAATATCCAAACATACAAAGTTTCATATTTATAATACTAGTAGGATTTATTTAGAGTAGCTGTTTAGTGTTTAAATATTGATTTCACTCATTACTATGGAGCCATTTTCATTCCGAAAATCACAACTGCCATCGGAATAGTGTAATGCCACGGAAAATGTTGCGACCTCAGTCATAAATCGTGTCTGGACACAAACAATTAAAGCCGAATAGAGTTGTAAGTAATTTATTGGATAGAAATTAGATAAGGGTATCCATCAGAGTCTGTTGCTGCGGTCGGTGACGTAATGCTGCTATTGGCTGGGAAGAAAACTCAACTCGCTTGCGTAGTCACTGATTGAAATTTATGTATGGTAACGAATTTGATTCTGTATGAATTATGACATCTTTAAAACTTTATTCGTCTACAATTAAATAGCTTTTACTGTATTCGCTCAAAAATGAACATAGATTCACCAATCTGCCTACTCTGCAGGAGACGCGCTGGATGTCGGGAATCCCAGGCTGATTCCCGGCCACCGTAGGCGCGGGCTTGCGGACGGCGAGTAAAGGGTAGCTCGCTGTCCGGTAAAGACAAAGCCCGGGTCGACGGCGCGTTGGGTTCCACGCGCGCCTCAAAGAGATGTCAGCACCAACTGGTGGGGTTCGTAAAGGCCGATGCCTACCGGGGGTGCGGGTTGTTCGAAAGAGATACCGCACCAGTTGCCTGTGCAACTGAGGGAACACGGTTGGATTTTAGTCAGTAAAAGTCTGACACACCCTCCTGCTCCACTCAGAGCGGGAGAAGTTATTTGATGATATCGCACCCTCAAAAAAAAAACAATCTGCCTAGACTTTTTCTATGTTGAGGTCGGCTTCCAGTCCAAACGAGTGCAGCAGAATACCAGTATTTTATATGTAGCGACTGCCTGTTTGACTTTTTGACCTTTTGACAGTTACTGTGTATTACAATGCTCTCAGGCTTGACAGACTCTTGTCAGACTTTCAGGCTTCTGACGACCTGTAACGTATGTCAAAGATCCTCGAATGACAGCCGGGACCATCGGCTTAACGTGCTTTCCGAGGCACGGAGATGATGATAAAGATGGTCACCTATCCAAGAGCCAACCGCGGCAAGCGTAGCTTAACCTGTTCAATGAATCCGTGACGCTGTTATAACTTAGCCACAAGCCCATATAATTTAAACAAAATGAATGACCATTATGTTTGTCACTCGTATAATTCACTTATACAGGGTAAATTTTTAACCAGTGCGCAAACTGTAACCATGAATTCAGCAAATCATTCTAGACACCCCAGCGCAGAGATTTTTTGTCAGTTATACAAAACAAAAATCAGCTGTTCCATACACTTTGACCGCTTAGGTATTGCACTTTTCTATGAAACAGCTGATTCTAGAATAACATGCTGAATTCATGGTTACAGTTTGCGCACTGGTTAAAAGTTTATCCTGTATTTAGATTCTTACATAATTGAAACATCTGGTGTGGTGTGTCTTACTTCGATCTAGACGCCAAACACGACCGTAACTTCATTGGGCATCCATAATCTAATGGTGATGCTCCAGCAGACTTAGCACGAACACCGATTTGTCGACGGAAGAATAGACATGACTATGAGTATTAACTAAATGATGTACAACAGGAGAAGATAGCTATGTTTTTCTATTAAGGCCCTGGTAACTTTAGATATTGTCGTTATGAGCGATAATAGTTCTTATTGCAATCCGATACGGGTTACAATCTGTTCTAATATATTTGAATAATAAATGAGCAAGTATTACAATTGGTATTGAAGGTATAAACTGGTTTTAAAGATAATTAAGAGGTGGCTTTGATGATTTTTTTGATGCATTAAAGTACGTTTAATCATGTTTTGTGTTCTATCACTCTATGCAAAAAAGACTTAAAAATATCATATATTTTTTTGCTTTCAAAATTATTTACGGTTAAAGAGATACACTGGTTTAAAAAGCCAACTTTTTGAGCGTTTTCAAGAAATCACTGCCTTAATTATCACAGTTAAACGAATCATTATTTTGTGGATAATTGTATAATTATACTTTGTGGCCGTCGAGTAGAAAGTTTGTTGTCAGTGTGATTTTGACAGTTTGGGAAGAAATATTCTTCTGATTTCAGAAGAATATTGCTTTGATCTTAGATCTTTGTCTATACGCCATTTGAAATAAGATTAGACATTTAACTAAACCTTTTTTACAGTCCGATCAACCGATTTTGACTTCTATTGCGTTGGTGGCATAATAAATGACAGCTGCAGTAAACAGTTGGTATTGTAACTACTTTTTTGCTTTTAATGTCATCCGTATGCCTACGGTATAGAAGTCAGAATCTGTTGAACTAACTGTAAAAAAGGTTTGTTTAAATGTCTAATCTTATTTCAAATGGAGTATAGGTCCTTAAAAATGTAGATTATTTAGTCTACATTTATACGGACCTAGACAAAGATCGTTAGAAACGAAATACTAAATGACAGATTGTAGAAGGATATCTACGGTGCGATGTCAAAAATGGAGAAACGAAATGTCACTTTGTATTGAAAAAGCACTGTCTATTCTTCGTAGAAATAGAAAGCGTCATGCTAATGTTGCAGACCCTGTTGATCACAACGGCGTGACAATATACATATTACATATCCAAATATACACAGTTACGCTCATACAACTAGAAACAATAATCAAGTATGCTAAGCTGATTATTTCTGTCAAAAGTGAGTAATTTATTGTTTGAATTTTAGTGTTTTGGTATGTTAAATTGTAAAGTCATTCACTGGAATTGACAATCATGTTAACATTTGTGAAATTATGATTGTTTCTCTTCAGTTTTGTATTATAAATGGATAGTATTTATGAATTTTAGTATTTGACTACCACGTTGGTGTAGTGATTCCAAACGCTAATACTGATTATGATGTTCTGAGGGTTCAATTCCTAGGTCGGGCAAAGTGTTATAAGGTTTTTTTTATCGTGAATAGCTTAGTAGCAGCCCAGAGTTTAGATCTACGTATTATTATATGGGACCTAAAAATAACTCCTGCCAGTGGTGCGGGTTGTTCGAAAGAGATACCGCGGCCCCTGGCACACAGGCAACTGAGGGAACACGGGTGGGTTTTAGTCAGTAAAAGTCTGACACGCCCTCCCGCTCCACCCAGAGCGGGAGAAGTTATTTCATGATTTCCCATCCAAAAAAAAATAAAAATTACTGGCGAAATGTGAGTGTACTTTAGGTACTCTGTCTAACCCTTCAGGTTACAGGCGTGATATTATGTTATGAGCAAATTTTTTTTTAAAGTAATAAGCCAAAATTTATATTATGTAATTGTTTCACCTCAATTTTGCATTTTATTACTGAAATTGTGTCCAACAAAATTATTTCAACTGAATCCCATATTTACAGTTTTAAGTAAACTGTTCGATATAATTGGGTTCGACATGGGCGTTTCAAATAAAATTTAGAAATAACGATGTGAACTAAATTCAACGGTACGTAAAATTCATATTGAAAAAGTTACCGCTTACAAATATTCAAATTGAGTGAGACACACCACAGTGCGCTTTTGAATTTCATTCGGTTTTCAGCGGCCTTAGTTTCAGTTCCCTGTTAGGGTGTGGACACGACGGGCTTATTGCCAAAAAAATATATAAACCTTTGTGATTTTCTGGTTTCGAATTTATTTAAATAGATTTCTCTCATGGATTCTAATAGTCCTACTCTGCAGTCCACAAGCTATAATGGCGTTAACTCGCATAATATATGATCAATATTAGTTTTTTGTGGCCCCCATAATCAGAAAAAATTCTTTATCTTTCTGTCTAAGCAGTGTTTTTTTACTATATATGGATGCCGAGATAAAAAAAATAAAAACGCCATTAACTTGCCTTATTTGATATGTTTACTACGCTAAAACGCAGTAGTTAGTATGTATGTATATTCTCATATTATGTGTGTTTATTTAAATTAGAGTTTAATTTGTAATTTTCCCTACTACTGTTATTACACGCGTTGTCTACATCTATGTTATCTTCTCTCCTATCGCAGGTGTGCTGGAAGAGATTTCTGTAGAAATAAGCATTACCTATGTACGTATTTTTCTGTTCCTTTCTTCTTGTCTGTTTATATGTGTGTGCATAAGTGGTTAAATAAATAATACTAAACTAAAAAGTGACTAAGAGGGCTTTATAATTTAAATTTTTACTAGAATTTTTACCATCCGCTGCATAACTAAATAGCATGCATTTCATATTTTTCTGCACTTTTTTGTCCTTAACTCGAAATATGTTTTTTTTTTGGTTAACGGCATTATAGCTTGTGAACGGCAGAACTAATATAATGTGAAAGTTTGGATGTTTATATGTTTGGACGTTGGTTACTCAATCATACAAAAACGGCCGACCCGATTTTGATGACATTTGGTACACAGATAGTTTATAACTTGGATTAACACCTAAGATCATTTTTATCCCGGTTGTACGCTCCCGCGGAATAATTTCCGACCTCCACGCGGGTAATGTCCACAACTAAAACAATTTTGAATATCTTTTCCATCGTGGAAACATTGATTCATCATCATCTGCTTAGCCTTTTCTCGAAAAGGGGGTCAGCTTTCAAACCGGATGCAGCCAAATTCCAGTATTATAATGGAGCGACTGCTCATCTGACCGAAACACACCGTGCAAAACACTGATTATTATTATAGATCTTGAATTTAATGGTGTGTTTTTTTCATTATAATCTGGTATTGTCTTTGCTTATTTGGGACCAGATCAAACAGAAACCTGAGATATACGATGAAATATAATAAATAAGGACTTGCCCATGGCATTTTGGACCAGTGTTAGCATTTCAGTCTCCACTCCCTGAAGGCATACGAACAATAAACATTTCATTCTGTTTCGTGGAAAACCAAACTTGCCAGAAATATCCCGCCCCCGCTCCGCCTACTCTATAACCCGTGGTTTGCTTAATCAGGGCTGTTGAAACAAATTGTAAGCGGATTATTATAGCGGATTACATTAATTTGGTAATGTGTATGTTATTGTCTATTTATTTACGCTTACACGAGGAAAATTATATCGGGGAAGGATACTGTATCTATTAGCTTTTTTCCTTATTCGATTACGAATAAGTATTGTTCTTTTTCCTGTTTTAGCAATATTGTAAGTGGCTTTTATGGCTATAGCTGTGGTGCAATTATTTTCAGTGGGATATTTTGGCAATATTGAAAATGCCCTTATAAGTAAATCAAGAAAAGTAGGTTTTCTTATCAACTAACAAATATCCCACTGCCCTATCATCTAAAACAGTAAATGCTCATTATCAATAAGGACTAACCCTACAGTCTGTCCCGGAAAAGGGTCACTTCTCCACACCCATTACTAATTTATCCTTGTACAAAACCAACACATCCCACTAAAAAGAACACGTTTTTTTACACTGAAACATTATCCGAATCCAATTGATGGCCTTTAACCAACAAAAAGATACGTAAATGCCGCAAACCGAAAACGGCGATCGTAAATTCTATACCTGTGAAATCGGCACTGGCCAGTTAACGGTTTATTGCAAGCTTGTGGTCACATCCTTAGAAGTCCATGTTACGATTCAGTACCGACCGGCGCGAGTTTTATGGCGAGGGTTTCTTTGAATAATGTAGCAGCCGGCGCGTGAAGAGACGAGCTACAGAGCTGGTGGTATAGGATGCAAGTGATGAGCGAGCAGTGCTGGCCCAGTGGACTTACGTGTTGTAAGTCATAAACTCAGATCCTGCCAAGCGCTTTATTTTGTGTAAACCATTTCAAAGCCACTGCTTTCAAAACGGTACAGGAAAACATCGTGAGGAAACCGGCATGTCCTATACCCAAAAAATCGAAGACAAGTGACATCTACCAACCTGCTGGGCTCGTGTGGTGGATTATGGCTCACTCCCTCTCACAGAGAGTAGGCCTGTGTCCCAGCAGTGGGAATCTTATAGGCTGCTTATGTGTTATGTGATAAGCGGGTTGAGAAAATCTCCATGAGTAACGATGTAAAGAACAGTAAGCTTATGCTATCTATGCTATAGTCTTGCTCACAGACTAATCTTTGTACAAGGTAATAGTTGACTATAATATATCACGATCTGCACAGGGTGGCTAAAAGCAGTTAAAAAATTGTTGACGACAAACGAGTTACATGGGTTGCCGACTATAATCATCAGCCTGTAGAACCCTGTGATAATATAATAACCAGTTTTGGTGTATTATTAGTATTTAGTATATTACGTGCAAAAGCAAAAATCTTCCAGCTAAAGCACTAGGAAGTAGTGAAGGGCGGGCGTTTTGGGGAATTGTCTTATGTAATTAGTTTGAATAAATGACTTTTGATTTTGAACACAAAAAAAGAGCTAGTTAGAACGTAGAAATAAGTGTGGCTACTTAGCCTGGTTAATTCATTTAAGGCCCTGGTAACTTTAAATATTGTCGTTATAAGCGATAATAGTTCTTATTGCAATCCGATACGGGTTAAAATCTGTTGTAATAAATTCGAGTAATAAATGAGCAAGCATTGTCGTAAAAATGCAAAAAAATCGCATAAAATTAGATATTAACTATTTAAAAATAAATAATCCATCACTGGATGCAGTTTGACATTAGAAATTGTATGGTATATTTTTAATTATAATTATAATTGTTATTGAAGGGATAAACTGGTTTTAAAGATAATTAAGAGGTGACTTTGATGATTTTTTGGATGCATTAAAGTATGTTCAATTATGTTTTGAGTTCCATCACAGTATGCAAAAAAGACTTGAAAATATTATATATTTTTTTGCAGTCAAAATTATTTACGGTTAAAGAGATACACTAGTTTAAAAAAAAAACACCTTTTTGAACGTTTTCAAGAAATCACCGCCATAATAAATAGTCTGGCAATAACACTGCATTATTAAGAAAAAGCGTTTTATGTATGTGCCCGATTATCTTTAACAAAATACCCGAGGGAATAAAAAACGAGTCCATTCCACTTTAAAAAGAAATGGTCACTCTTATTAATTGATAAATGTTATTTCTCCATTTGTGAATTTCTAAATGATAAAACTTTATAGTTACCTAATTAATCCTGACATCTTTCATTCTTTATTTTATTTACCATCATTCATCATTTCAGCCGAAAGACGTCTACTGCTGGACATAGGCCTCCCCCAAAAGGGGGGTTTTGCCATAATCGCTACGCTTGGCAGGCGGGTTGGCTATCGCAGTATGGTGGTCAAATGCATAGAGAACGCTGCTGCCCATTCTCTAGTAAGTTTTATTTACCATATTAATATTATTATAATTATATTATTTTTTTTTTATTATTTTTTTATATTAATTTTCAAATTGACATTATTGTAGACTAAGTATTAACCACTTGTGCTAAATGTTTGCATGCCTAATTTAAGGTAGAATGTTTAAGGATCTCTTAATTATAAAATAAAACCATCTGCATTTTTTTTTGTAGGTACCTACTTTCTATGCAAATAAATAATTATTCTATTCTATTCAAGAATCGTCAATGAGAAAGCATCATTTATCGTTAAAACTAGTAAAATAGTTGTTCTGCAACTTTCTTCAAAACTGTGATTCATAATTACAATAAAATCGCTTTCAGCCTTTACCCTGAACCACTGACAAAACTGTCAGCATACGATTTAATGCAAAGTGTTGGAGAATTTAAAATGGCCGAATCATCCATTACTATATTATTTTATATGGTCTATTAGCCCATGTACATTGTAATTACAAAGTAGGATATCATATACTTTGAAGTCAATATGACATTTAACTTGTAGAATTTTATGAGAAATTCAAATCAGCAAGGTTATTCCGTTACGCACTAACAGTAGCAATGGCTTTCATGTTGACAGTTCAACAACATTAATTGCGTTATTAACATCGTTGAGCAGAATTTGTTTTCGAGCATATAAAGTTATGGATTAGAAATATCCTTCCAAAATTATTCAGATTATGATTGATATTGTGTTTCGCCATTAGGGTGAAGATCTTTAAGAAAAAATCACATTTTTATTTAGGTACTGCAGATTTCAATAACAACGAAAAGTTAAAATTCACTACGGAAACTTATCTGAAATAGAGCCTGAAATGACACTAAAAGTTATTAGAATAATGTAACAATTTAAATGAATTATGGGGTTGTAGATATCTGAACGGTTCTATCTAGAAGATACATAAATTAAGTAAATAAATATTATACTTTTTGAGGGTAAGTACCTACAAAAAGAACTTCAAATAATATAATAAGGGTGTTGCCTGAGCTGATAATATTGCTCTACGTGGGTTGCCAACTCATCGCCTCTTTATTAGTAGGTATAGCAGTGTGACCTTTTCCGTCAGTCAACTTTTACGACACACCCGGGTGATAATCAGCTGATTCATTCCGTTTTTCCTTACTCCCGCCTTTTTACTCCTAGGCTTAGTACATAGACCGTCCGTCAAAATAGAGCCCTATTTGGTATTGAGACAGATTCTGCTAGAAAATGGATCGGTAAGCAAACTGACTGACAACTAGCTTCATCTTTCTATCTCACCGACCTTGACAATTCAAAAGTGCCTGTAATTGGTTTATTTGAAATAAATGCTTTGAGTTTGACTACCATGAAATAGCTGTTACTCGCCAAATCGACATAGGGTGGACTGTACTAAAGTTTTTTTTTTTTGTACGGCATCTCGCAGTTGGCATTGAGAGGCCGTGACTGCTTAGCCGGACTTTCCTGGGGATGCCATTAAGAAAACTTAACGCCTCCAGCCAGGGGCTTAAAACTACTTAAATTACTAGGCGAATGCACGCTGAGGGCACCCCCTGCGGGGTATGGGCCTCGGCTCAGAGCGTCACTAGTAGGGGGACAGCAAGTGGGGACAAGCTGGATCAAAATATTGGCATTATTATTATTAGTCGGGGAATTTAACTCTAGTGGCTCAGCTGCGGCGCGGGCTGGCGCTTCATCGAGCAAGGGACGATCGGGGGTCTGGACGTTATGTGTCGTTACTCAGGGTCTTCGCAGGGCGCGAGGACCTCGGCGGCGAGGTCGGAATGACGGTTGTGTGCGGTGTGTGCGAACTGTACTGGTGGCCCTATTGCTGTCCTGGAAGAGAGTAATGGAGTCGTCTGGGTCGGAGAGGACATGTCCAGACCGTCGGACGCCAGAGGCAGTATATGCACCCTTACGGCCCTAGCCACCGGAGGAGACGCCCTGGGTGTCGGGAATCCCAGGTTGATTCCCGGCCACCGTAGGAGCAGGCTTGCGGACCGCGAGTAATGGGTAGCTCGCTGTCCGATAAGGACCAAGCCCTAGTCGACGGCGCATTGTGTTCCACGCGCGCCTCAAAGAGATGCCAGCACCAACTGGTGGGGTCCGCAAGGGCCGATGCCTACCAGGGATGCGGGTTTGTTCGAAAGATATACCGTGGCTTTTGGCACACAGGCAACTGAAAGAACACGGGTGGGTTTTAGTGAGTAAAAGTCTGACACGCCCTCCCGCTCCACCCAAAACGGGAGAAGTTATTGAATTAATTCCCAACCAAAAACAAAACGTTTCTTTGGTCTCCCCGTACTCTCATAGCCATCGACATTCATACTCAAAACTTTCCTCACAACATTTTGCTCATTCCTCCGTATCACATGCCCATACCATGACAACCGATTTCCACACAACTTTTCAGCTATCGGTGCCACTTTCAGGCTTCCTCTTATGTACTCATTTTTTTATTCGTTCCATTCGTGTAACAACACACATCCCTCTTAAGAGCGTTCTCCCCACGCGGGCTGGCAACGGCGCATTTCTGGCGCTTTTTTGTGATTATTTCATTAAATACAAACAAAAAACAAACATTTTTTTCAGCCATGCACTAGATCGTTGGTATTTACAAGTTAGTATGCTATTTTTTTTACAGTTATTTTGGTATTTACTTATAAAAATCGACATACTGACAATTATATTCTATTTGCATTACTAAGTACGATTAAATATTTTTATTAAAGAGTAAATGTTAAAAATAATTATAAATACCAACGATTTAGTGCTTAGCTGAAAAAAAAATTGTGCTTTTGTTTGTATTTAATGAACCAGCCCGCGTGGAATGAACGCTCTTAACATTCTCATCTCAATTGCATGCAATCGGGTTTTAATGACATACATAGTTTTTTTTTTTTGAGGGTGGGAAATCATCAAATAACTTCTCCCGCTCTGGATGGAGCAGGAGGGCGTGTCAGACTTTTACTGACTAAAACCCACCCGAGTTCCCTCAGTTGCCTGTGTGTCGAGGGCGACGGTATCTCTTTCTAACAACTCGCACCCCTGGCAGGCATCGGCCCTTGCGGACCCCATCAGTTCGGCACACCAGGACACATGGCACACCGTGACCACCCCAGGAACCAAGTAGCATAAGGGCCCCAGACGACCCCGTGTCTGACACCCTTGGTCCCCCTGCGACGGGTCAGCGCAGAGGCCCCACCGCCTACCACTTTTCGGTCGCAGGGGATAGGGAGAGCGGCCAACGCTATACCGACACTCCTCTTCCCCTGCGGCCCCACCACGTCCACCATCAAACGGTGGCGGCCCCGTCCAGGCCACGGCAGGAAAGAGCGCTACTCAGAAGTACCGGCACTCCTCGTCCGCCCCAGCCTGTAACCCTCAGCCGCGATGCCTCCAATTCGACATCGCGGCCCTCCTCAGTTGCGGTGCATCCTACCGCAACCTTCTTTTTGGCGGCTACGTCGTCGGCTTGGAAACAAAAGCCCTGACGAGTGGCCCCACCTTGGGGTTCCTCTTCGCTTCACCGTGGGAGCGGACCAGGGCTACTGAGCCCGCCGCAACGGCAATGCGGGAACCCACTGGGGGGGATGACATACATAGTTGACATTTAACTTGTAACCTAACCTAATGATCTTACTAGCATAAGCGTAACCAGCTGATTATGTTCCCACTACTGGGATTTACCACTGGGGTTGGCTGACGTCATATGCCTTCGAATTTTTGGTCCTAGGATATGCCGGTTTCCTCACGATGTTTTCCTTCACCGTTTTGAGAGCAGTGATGATGAAATAATTTACCCAAAGTAAAGTGCCTGCTTGGGTTCTAACCACGACTTACAACTCGCTTAAATTACACATTTAGTTGGAATTTAACTTGTAACCATTGACTGAACTAGCAGAAATCCTTATTAATATTATAAACGCGAAAGTTTGTAAGTATGGATCGATACATGGATGTTTGATACTCTTTCACGCCGAAACGGCTAAACGGATTTGGATTAAATTTGGCACACAGATAGATTATAACCTTGATTAACCCATAGGATACGTACCGGTAGTACGTTCCCGCGGGACATAATTTCCCACCTAGATCCTCAGAATTCTATCGAAAAGGCATAAATGAACTTCCGTTTAGATGGCAGCAATGTATAGATAATGAGGGTAAATATTTTGAATAAATAAATCCTTACTAATATTATAAACGCGAAAGTTTGTAAGTATGGATGGATGGATGGATGGATGGATGTTTGTTACTCTTTCACGCAAAAACGGCCTAACGGATTTGGATGAAATTTGGCAGACAGATAGATTATAACCTAGATTAGCAAATAGGATACTTTTATCCTGGTAGTACGTTCCCGCGGGATAATTTCTGAACTCCACGCGGGCGAAGCCGCGGGCGGAATCTAGTAAATACATAATGAGTAGGTACTGATACTGTCTAACCTGCTAGCCGAAATACATAGGTCAGCAAACCAAATCTGCAAATCAATTTTAGAACACGCTTAAATCATTTTCCACCAACAAATTAACATTTGAAAACCCACGTTTGAATATAAATTGCTACGAAATGAGTAAGGACCTAAACTAAGTTAAAGCTATCTATGTAATTTTTATTAGTTCTGCTGCAAATAAATTGGAATACAATATTTATTGGGTGATGTACAGTCAGCATGCGAAGTGGACTATTGTGAATTCATTAACCTGTCTGTGTATGGCCAGCAATTGAGAAAGTTTCGATAGTAGGTTTTGGGTTAAGAGATTTTGCTAAAATTGGCTTCAATACGATCAATCTGCCTCATCTTTTCACAAATATGTCGGTCGGCTTCCAGTCTTACTGGAAGCAGCTGAATACTAGTATTTTACATGGAGCGACTACCTATCTGACCTCCACAACCCAGTTACTGGGTTTAGCGATGACAATTTGTCAGACTTTTGGGCTTCTGACGACCCGTAACGACTGTTAAAGATCCACGAATGACAGCCGAGACCAACAGTTTAACGTGATTTCCGAGGCACGGAGGGCTCTTGGTATTTATAAAGATGGTCATTCACGGACCAACCACAGCAAGCGTCACTTAACCTGATCGATCGACTATACTTAGCTTCAATACATTGTACCTTTAAGAGGTGTGGCTGAACAGATTTATGACAAAAATACTGCAGCCGTAAATGTTAAGTCTGGACAGCGACCATATTCATTTGATCAAATACTTTTGTTTATTTAAAAACTCAAAGAATTAAAGGGAAATCAATATTACAGTACCACAAAATATCATCATCCGTAGCCATTAGATGACAACAATGTGACTTTCAAATGAAAAAACCCAGACCACAGTACCTATCTCAAAAATAAACAATCCCTCGAACGATGACATTGCCAAAAACTCCAGTCCATCAAGAGCATCCATCCCATCATCCATCGCCGTCCTTCTGGCCACAACGTTACACAGATCGAGTTAATTACAGTTACTTCAGAGGGAATCAGAAATGCAATTAGTTTTGTGCGTGCGCTCCGGTAAGCCGGGCTTTTTACTGCCTCTACGAACGCGTTCGTCCCGTCCCTAACAAATGTCATCTCGTTGTCGTTACGGGTCAGTGTCGTATAAGTTTTTTTACGATCCTCGCATTTGTTTGCTGAGTCAGAAATTGGAGTATACGACGTTGATTTTTTTTGTATGAAGTGTCGTGAAATTTTGGGCCTGTTTTTCTGTCAGTTTGGCTATATTATTGACTTTGTGGAAGCCATCAGTTATATTTTGTTTCTTTTCTTTATTGTTGATATTAAGTGCATTGGCGTTAGTTTGCGCCAGGTGTAGGAATGTGTCTTAACATTTATTTCAATAAATGTCAGTTCGCTTTAATAAAGTTGTCCTATTACTTCGCTCTCGAAACATAATTATAGAACATTTTAAGTCTTGTTGTGAATTATATACTTGCTCAAAAGTTGTCTTTGCTCGTTCAGTTTTCCTTGTTGACCTTTAAGATAACTATGGAAGTGTTTTTAGCATCGAAATTTTCATTGAAACACAAAGGGCTTTCCATGAAGTTTAATTACAAAATATTTAACGCAACTATACCGCCAAACTTCCTCTGTAATGGCAATCCTAAGTCCAACTGTTGGAAATTTTCAAACATATTTCGTTGTGTAACGAGGTCAAACGATAGAAAAGGGAGTTTGCACAACAACTGTTTACATAGAAAGGACAAAGGAATTATTAATCTAAACATTTTTTTCTGTGAAATAAAGGAGAGTGACCTATTCTATGTAATGGCTGACGTAATTCTTCTCAATCATGATAGGGTTGGCTCGCTGTGAGGATAGAAGCTTTCCGTTGCGTATTCATTAGGGAATCGTTGCGACAAATGTTCCGGAATTATGTTTCCGGGATTATTCGCTTACTCAAGAAAACAAGATGTGACACTCCTTATCCGTTGGAGGAAAACATGTCGGCCTGCTCCGCCGTGATTGTTGATTTCATTATCGTTGATCCGTAGCCTTTTGTCACTCGCGTATGTTCCATGTTTTGCCTTTGTCTTGTCCTTTTTATTGGATAAATCGTTAATCTTTCAAGTTATTATTGTGATTGGATGCAGTTTATGTCTTATGACTTCTATCTATATTGATAGCCCATATTTTCCTATTGTTTTGTTTGGCGGCCATATTGCAGGACAGGATTTAGTGGCTCCATCATCGGACAGAACATTTCGGTTTGTCATTTTTCCATGCAAGTTTCTTTCATGTTTCCATGTCATTCTGGAACAAAACAAAATATAATCAGAAACATCATAAAAACCTCAATTGGTTTGTCCATTATTAATTTATGGTTAACACATTGTGCACAATTTATAAAACATTGTGATGTAGTTAATAAATAATAACTAAAAGAGTACAAAAACAACGACGGCGCGGGTCAGGCATTCCGTTAATACAAAATATAAATTGAATGAAATTTAAGCGTCTGGAGATAATCATTTTCAATCTCGGTAATTCAAGATTTACCTTGCAATTAAATTATGTAAACCAGAAGTTTCGAGCAATAAAAAAATCCCATACCTGCTCCACCGCCCACCGAATTTAATTAATTATACCTATACGTTTATTGATCTCCAAAAATATCATTAATCGGTACGTACCTCCCACCGACGCATAAATCTATTTAACATTTGCGAGCAGGTGTGGGAACGGAGTGCCTCCAAACTAGTGTGAAACTTTTTAATCCTCATTAAGAGGTACTGCACTTTCAATAACAGCATTATTTCATAGTTCCTCAACTTTACAGTCCCTCTTAATATCATTTTGAGCAGTTTTTAATGTGTTATTAAGCATTTAAATTATCTTTTGCTTTTACTTTGAATTTATCACAAACTCAGGACTCAATCTGTTTGTCTAATAGTGTTGTAGTGTCGAAACATTGAACTATATTTTGGATACAATAATATAATTGACTAAACACAAAAACGTTTCGGAAAAAATTGTTTTAATGGTTATAAAACCTATTTAATATCCGCTGTCTAGTTTAGAAGAACTAAGCAAACACACGAAGAGTAGGTTTACTATTATTAGTGGACATTTAAAAACCAATCTATCTAGCCTTATCCCACATAGTATTTTATATGGAGCGACTGATGATCTGACCTCCACAGCAAAGTAACTCGGCAACACGATACACCTTGGTTAGAAGTTGACATTTACTGGGTAGTTAATGGCTTACATAGTAAAGGACTATAATCAGCATTGCGGTAACCTTCACCCTGACCTTTCCATTAACCATTTCACTATTCCAGCTCTTCATTCACCAAATCAGCACAAACGTCTCAATATCGACCCTTTGACGATGCACAATCAATACCAACTTAACGAGTCAATTAAATCGATTCCACTGAACCTTTTCACCCGGCTACCTTTTTAGGGTTCCGTAGGTTCATTATTAAGCGTAACCTGAATAATTCTGGCCGGTCGGTTGGTAGATAACCCTAATTTCATGCGTGACTTACTAAGCTTGACCGGTTCTTTATACAGTTACGTGCCGCAAAATTGTCTCCTAATTCTGTTGTTAGCTATGGATAGTTATTGAGCTGTGCATACGTTTCATGGTAGAATAAATAGAGTATATTTTGGCGTATTAACGTATAAGTAATTAAAACGATGGGTTGATACGATAATACATCTACAGAAGACACTGACTTGTACTTGGCACGACACAGGTGACTAATATCTTGGTGTAAACCAAGATAAAAATCTGCCTAACCAAATGCAGACTGCCTTTCTGATTTTTTTTATAACTCGCAGCACATCCTCTTTCACTTTTAAGTACACGACCATACTTTTTTATTTTTTCGCACACAGTCTGAAGAAAGCGATTACTCTCACCTGTTTTCAAAAGACAACCTTTACATATTTTATACTCCTCAATGAAATGAATAAGTTTGTATGTACCATATTGGATCATGTTATCTGACAAATAAATAAATAATAATAATAATTGCTGTATTCTCGTTTAGTTTTTCCTCCCATAGTATGTAAGACTCTGTAAGTCTGTGTCTCTCTGTAAGACTAGTTGTCAGACTTTAGGGCTTCTGACTACCCAAACTGAAGCTGATAAAGATCTACCTACAAATGACAGCCGGTACCAAAGGCTTAACGAGCTTACCGAGGCACGGAGGAATCCCGATATGATGTCGATGGTCACCTATCCACGAATTGACAGCGGCAAGCGTAGTTCGACCCATGTGGCTATTATTATTTAGCAAAGACTTTGACACCAAAAAAATCTGTGTCAAAAAAGTACAAATAATATTAAAGGTTTACGAGCCACTGCTATTTTGAAGAAAGTTACAAATTCTAACAAAACCTACATTAAATGTTCAAAATCCAAACATTCTAAAACTGTTGACGCACAAAAATATGAAAGATGAACTTACCTAATGCGTTTCTTAAAAGTTATCTGAACACGATTCCCACAAATATTTGATGTTTGAAAAGTTTTGATGAATCGTTCTATTCTACTGCCATTACCTAACGTTTGTTTTCATATGTCAAAAACATAGACTTTTCTTAGGATATGGTGTGTTTTCGTTTCTCTTTGAACTCCATAATTTTATTTTTCCTTTTCCTCAACAAAGGTACTTTTCAATGCACTTGTCTGGTTTAAGTGTTAACGATTCTAGTCAATCTGGTCCCGATCAAGTCGACCACAATCCCAAGGCTAGAGTTTTGTGGTGCCTTGTTAGGAACCAGATTGTGAATCGTTAACACTTAAACCAGACAAATTTAAGAAGCCAATAACTAATGTTATGCGATAGGTAGTAATCACTAAAACAAATATGTTGCTACTGATGTATGATTCACTGGTTTACTGCACTATCTAATAATCAAGTGAAATGAAAGTAGTAAACGAATAATGTACAAATGTTAGTAAGAATATGGAAAGATCTCACAAAATCCTTTTACTACGAGTCCAAACTGAACGTGGCCATCCATTTCAAGCAAAAGATGCTTGAAATGGATGGCCATGTTCTCGGGCACTGCTTAGGCTACTACAATGCGATGATCTGGCTCGAAGGACGACCATGAAGAGAAATGGACATTATATAAACCCCTTTTTCTCGCCGGTTCAAATATAGTTGACCATTTTGTTACCCCTTTTATAAATTCTTATAATACAGTCCACTATTAATGAAGTTACCGTGTTTTAGTCCTCATACCACCTGGAGAATACTATCCATTTCTCTTCACTGTTTAGTGTTTAGTGTTAAGGGCCTACGTCCCATTCGGTAGCGTAACACGGTCACTTTATGAACCCTACTGCTCATTAATGGCTTGTCTTGAAGATTTGAAAAATATATGATTTTGCTATAAATTCATATAGATCATTTTGCCCGAAGTACTTTTTTTGTATGGTTAATACTTTTGCTGTAAAAAAATATTTTCCAACACGCAATATTTTGGCTTCTATTCCATACTCCTACTAAACGGCTTCGTTATTTGGAAAAAAAAATACACTGAAAAATTGATAGTTAGAGGTACCACAGAATCGCCGAAGCACAAATGTAAATTAATCAAAAGAATATCCCCATTTTGAGATAAAGGCTCAGAGGTGCCCTGCGCGGGCGCGGGCGGCAGTCGTGCCTTATCATACAAACGGGAGATGAGGATACTATGGGCCTTAACTGGTAGCTGAAAGGTTCGCATTCAACCAATTAAAGTTTGTAAATTTTGTAAATTGCTACTATATTACATTTTACTATAACCTCATCTTCATCATGATAATTTCAGCCGAAAGACGTCCACGGCTGGACATAGACATCCCCCAAGCGCCGTCACTTCGACCGGCACCCTAATTGCGTAACACAAGATTAATCTGATCATTCATTTTGATTTCAGATCCGTTTCATTTTGACAGTTCAACAATATTCATTGCGTTATTTAAGTTGCTGAGCAGACACATTTTTCGAACATATGAAGCAATGGTTTAGCACTCTGTATCAAAACGAAACAGATTATCATTAATCATGCGTTACGCAATTAGGGTGCAGTTATGTGGTTCTCGCATTATTATTTTGTATCATATTGTATAATTTCTATTATATTCTAATATTACCCTCCAGTAATAAAATAATTGCGTGTATTTTCTCCGCAGTCTCGAAGTCTGGAGTCCCCCATTCAATATGCATATTACGACTCAACTTTCCATCTATAAACAAAACCTTATACAATTCTAGTTTTCTCCGAAGCGTTTAACCCCTTTGTGTTTGGCAACGAAACTATTTATCGTGGGGCGGTCTCGATCGCCCCCAATATATTTGAACTCTAACTACTGCCCAAATATTTCCTGTTGTGCAATTTATAGCTAAACATTCGTATCAATTTGTTTGAGGTTATTGTGTAATCGGTGTTCTAGATCAAATGAATCATCATTATCGATCCTTTGCTGGTCTAAGGTATTCACTTAACACGATTGATTTGTGGTTCTGCGGTTGTCGGACACATCGGTAAACCAATTTTAGATTTTCGTAGGTACCCGATGGGTTCGTACTACTGTTACTATCCCCTGTTAATAAGCCCTTCAAAATGGTGCTGGTTTATGCGTTACGTTTGTGAACGAGCGCCGTCAGTTGAGACTGGGCATCTTTAGGTACCATGGATTGTTTATTTGTATTTTTTATTGTTTAATAAGGATGCTTTTAGCGTGCATGTCTATGTAGAAAGACGTTTTCACAAGAATCTGAAGAGTTCGTTTGTCTCTGGAAGCAGTCGTATTTGAAACTAAAAGAACTGTGGAATCATTAACAAAAACTATTGATTTTATTTTTTGTTTTCACAAAAATAGATTAGAATTCTACAGAACCTGGTGAAACACGCCAATTAAAACTAAAGAAGCTGAAGAAGAAATAGTTTACATTAATTTAAGGTGGCAAATTTAGGCAAAACTTTGTTCCAATCACTAACATACTAGCTGCGCCCTGCGGTTTCACCCGCAAGTCTGGATCCCGTGGGAATGTAGAGATAAAAAGTATTTTATATCCTAATCCAGATTATTTCCTACATATGTGTCAAATTTCGTTCAACTCCGTTCAGCCGTTTTAGCGCTGTAACCGTAACAAACAAACTTACAAAAACTCTAATATTATCTCTTAAAAATATTGGTACCAATTTCATGTCTGAAAATGATATATTAAGCATATCAGCGATCTCCAAAAATAGTTTTCAGTCAGATTAGTTGCACTATGCCGAGTTTAAAAATTGTGTCCATAATTGGTGCAACCCTCAAATACTAATTCACATAACATCACGTTTCTTTTCATCGAAGGGTTAGGCAGAGGTACACCTATGATAAATCCACATTCCGCCAGTTAGAACATCAATTATATTTTCAAGAGCAGTATATTTATTTATTGTAAGTTATTCGTTTTTGGTGTCGATT
The DNA here is from genome assembly GCA_947359405.1 of Antitype chi. Taxonomy (NCBI): domain Eukaryota; kingdom Metazoa; phylum Arthropoda; class Insecta; order Lepidoptera; family Noctuidae; genus Antitype; species Antitype chi. The sequence goes on along the minus strand of OX375817.1, from coordinate 16,870,802 downwards.
TACCGATCTGTTTAATTTGTAGACATTAATGCGTACTTATGCTAATTAGAGTAGCCCTTGACCAGTGCTGTTTGACACATATCTATTGCATTGTTCGAGAATTTCATCATGGTTGATATAGGCAATTGAACAAATGTAACATGGTCATCACAGTCGCAATGTATTATTAGGCAAGACTAAATGTACGTCCAAACAGCATTAGGCATGTATTTCTAAGTTTCTATACTGCGTTCGCGATTTAGCTTCCAAACATGTACACAAATATGTGTTTTCGAAAAAACAATTTTAAAACCTAGCTCGTTTGCGCGACAATTTCACACATTTTAATGATTTTTTAGATAGATCTAATATTTTTTAAATCAATTTATTGTACTCAGACATAAAGTTAAGTTTTGTTTAAGTTTAATCAAGTGGAAACAAGGATTTACATAGATTTATTGACAGCGTCGCCACGCGTGACATTTGTTTGCATCAGAAAAAGCCATATACAGGAAAAGTTTTTTTTGAGTGCGCAAACTGTATAACCATGAATTCAGCATATCGTCCTAGACCCCAGCGCAGAAATTTTTCAACTGTATTGTTCAATGTATGGATCAGCTGATTCTTTTTTGTATAACTGACGAAAAATTTCTGCACTGGGGGATCTAGAAATGATATGCTGAATTCATGGTTACAGTTTGCGCACTGAATAAAAACTTTTCCTGCATATGTAGGTATGATGAAAATCCGCTACGTAAAGTGTGATTATGATGATCCTGCTTTTACATTGTTATTTAATTTCACATAAATCTATGTAGGAAAATTAAATGTCAGAAGCTAGGTGCACGGATCCAATTGGTCGTTAACTATGGGCGAACAAGAAACTCCGCGGTTACTCTTTTAAAAAAGTAATAGTTTAAAAAACTAAAAAACACGCTTTAAAAACCAAACTAAAAAAGGAGAAAATAATTGAATTCAATTAAAAAGCGTGGGGTGCTTTTTGTGGTATTTTTATAATCAATTAATGTCAAGCACCCCACGCTTTTTAATTGAATTAATTTTTTTTTAATTAAATTTAAAACTATTATTTATTTTCTATTTTTTAGTTCTGCTAACTACAAAAACGTGTTTTTTTCCCCAATTTTTTTTTTTAATTATTGAATTGTCATCGGTCCTCGACAAGTTTACAAAGTTTCAATGAAATTTGACCGTTTAAAGTGGGTCAAAATCGCGCTCTAAGGAGTCGGTTACATACAAACAAACAAACATACAAGTGAAGCTAATATAAAGCGTGTAATAACTGGCTTTTACAATGTTTTTAAATTACAATGTTAATTAATAGGTATAGGAAAACAGTGTATGAGTAACCTAGTCTAGAATGCGATACATAACAATAGATCACTGATCACTTGACATATCAAGTTACATTAATTTGTAACAAATAATATCTATGCCAATCGACGTTTCAATTAGTGCTGCGTCAGTTATGGTCGTAGTTAATTAACTAATGCGATATAATAGGGTTATGACATCATATCAGATAAAATCAAATCCTTTATTATAAGTACCACAAACACAAATTTATAATGTATCTAATGTCCTCTCCAAAGGATGGTGGACTCTCGGATTTTAAGGATCTATTTTTTTTTAATAAATTATGGCCTATGTTACTTCCTGATGGTTTAGCTTGCTATAAAAAAAATGGTTAAAATCGGTGTGTAGGAGTTATTGGGTGTGAATTTGAAAAACTTACCAGCGAACTCCCGCCCACTGCGTCGTGCACGTCATGGGCTTGGCGTCGTGTACTATCGTCCTAAATCCAGCTAAACTTCACTGCACTTTTATTTCCACAGGTTTTGGTTAATGTTATGGTTCGTATCTTGAAGGGGTTGTAGCACAAAATCAGAGAAGGACCATTTCGTATTAGAAAAAGTTATTAGCGCGCGAAGCACGTTATTTTTACGAGTTAAGACGCTTATTTGAAGTGAAAAAACACGCGGAATTGCGGTGCCACTGTCGCCCTTCGCAGACCAATCGGATTGCTCAGCAAATAGGCGATAAGCAAGCCAACAACTTAATGAAATCAAACTCTTTTTAGTATACACACAAAGGCTTGAGTCCTAGTTGTGGAGGAAAACTATCCAAAATTCCTAAGACTAAATGCAGTAGGTTCTACCTATCTTAAAGAGAACGGTACGTAACAATTGGTCTAGTAGTTTCTGAGCCTATTCGGTACAAACAAACATAAAAATCTTTCTTAAAGTATAGATAGTATAGAAAGGTAGGGATGAATGATTCAACATTTATATCATTAACACCAAAATAATATACAAAACACAATTCCCGGTAACGTAAATCCCTCTCGATGTCGATACGAAAATCACCGAAACAAAACACCGAACATCCAAGTCAAACAGTACCTATATCGCAAAGTTTTGATATTGCGTCAATCAGCCAAGTTGAGTCCTACAATGAAGACTTACTGCCTCCGTTGTTCCCAACACTTTCTTATAAGAATATATTGCTTATGTCCCAAAGTTGCTCGGCAACTTTGAAATGTTACCAGTGATACAATTTCGCGAACTTTGTAATAGCTCGGAGATATTTTGTGAAAATACTGCGTGTTTGAATGTGTTATTGCGAATTGGGTGCTTTTGAGAAACGGTTTCAATATTTTGTTGTTTAGAAAAAAATAATGTATTTTGCAGTAAAGTTGGTAGAAGCAAACCGCGCTAACTCTTATCTTCTTGTAGTGGTTGTAGACTGCAGTATACTAAGTCAATTGATTGATTTCCCTCATCATAATCCTACTAATATTATAAATGTGAAAGTTTGTATGTTTGGATAATTCATCATTTCAGAAGAAAGACGTCCACTGCTGGACATAGGCCTCCCCCAAAAGGGGGATTATGCCATAATCGCCACGCTTGGCAGGAAAGTTGGCGATCGCAGTATGGTGTTAAAATGCATAGAGAACGCTGCTGCCCATTCTCTAGTAAGTCCCTTAGTCGCCTTCGACGACACCCACGGAAAGAAATGGGATGGTGCTATTCTTTTACGTCCGGCACCACACAACGGTTTGGATAATTGAATGTTTGTAACTCAATCACGGAATATTAGGTATGTATTTTTAATGGATAGGTTATTACAGGGTTCCGTACCCAACGGGTAAAACGGGACCCTATCACTAAGACTGCGCTGTCTGTCTGCCTGACTGTCCGTCTGTCACCAGGCTGTATCTCATGAACTGTGATAGTTAGACCGTTGAAATTTTCACAGCTGATATATTTTTATTGCCGCTATAACAAAAAATACTAAAAAACAGAATAAAATAAATATTTAAGGGGGCTTCCATAAAACAAACGTGATTTTTTTGCTCGATATTGATAGTGGCAACAGGTAGACGCTTGAAATATTCACAGGATATTTAGTTATATATTCACTTTAAAAATAAATAATTAAAATAAAATAAAATAAATATTTAAGTGGGGCTCCCATACAACACACATACCCACACTCCCATACTTGCACTTGGCCGGCTTTTTTCTAACATGCGTCTCTAACTAGAAATTGTGGAACATCGTAACTTCCTAACTAATACATATTATAAAATATCTTAGTATGTTTGTCTGACTATTACGCTTTCACGCTCCAACGGCTGAACGAACGGATTTAGATAGATATTGGCACACAGATGTGCCAATATCTACCATGACCATCTATACCATGACCTGAGTAAAGACATAGGCTGTTCATCCTGGATCGCAGACAAGGTCACGGCCTACAGCTAATTTTTAATATCTTACGATTATTTATTCTAAAATTAGTTTCACGTAAGGAGATAGGCAGTTACTATCGAAATAATATTGTATCATTATTTCTGTAATTCATCATCACTTTTGTCTTCGAATATTATGAAATCTATTGCTATATTTAGTTGTTCTTTCCCCTAATTAGATACATCCAAGCCTAGATGTCTTGTAATACCCCGAAGGACCGTATTGTAACAAATTGGATTCAAATTGAATGGTGTATGAACAGTAACAGGTTGCTGACCCATCACTGAAGTAACCCATTCTTCACAATAATCAAAGCATATATCACGATCCTTGCCACTAAAGTTTATTTAGGAGTAGGGCCTAAACCAACATAGCATCCATAATCCACTTAATCATAATTTTGTTCCCACAAAATTATGTTACATGAAAATATCTGCGACAAATTGACAAGCCTAATTGGCGGATAAAAATTCCCCTTCAATTTTGTTCATCGCATTGAGTAAAAAAACACGTGGATCCAATTTGCCAAAGTCGTCGTGTTTGTAACCATTTTTATTGGCGTGTTGGCCCAATTATTGACCCAAATTTTGCATGCTCTTTAGTTGGTTTTCACGCAATTTTTTACACGCAACTGTCATTACTTGCGTATTTGTGTGTTCAAGTGAGATGGAGCATCCTAATTCGATTTAATATGACACTGCTGCAACTTTCGTCATCTTATAAAGTATTTTAAATGTTTATTGGTTTACTTACATAAATTTTGCCATATTTTACACAATTAATTATTACTACACTAGGTACTGGATTAAATGACTAACTAAATACTTATACAAATACTTAGGTAAATACAAAAACAAAAGGGAAGTACTCGACCGCATAGTTCTCATCCAGAAATGAGCCCAGAAGACTGGCAGCATTGCCACGTTGAATGGCATTGCTAATTATTTAGCCAAACAATGACCCAGCCCTCTTTGGTCACGTGAAGTGTCAATCAGTCAGCAAGAAATTTCTTAAAAAAGAGACACGCACTCGGGCCCCCATGAACCGAGCGTTTCGAGGATTAGATGTTGGTACTAAATAATATCTACCACGCTTCATAATACTCCTATAACAAAACTCAATTTTATCCCCCGAGGCCCCAAAATGAATTAGTTTTTAGCTTTTGCGATATCATCGATAAAATATGCATCCCTTGTGAAACTCAGCCAATAGATAACCAATGTAACACTTAAAGGATTAATTACATTAGCATATTTTAACCCTCAAACTATCTACACTGCTGAGACATTCCATTTAAACGATTCCATCCCAAATGCATTCGAAAAACAAAATGAAAATGAGGCGATAAAGGCGCCAAGCTTGTAAAATAATGTTAATAGAAACAGAAATACAGAATTCGAAATCTGATGAAACAAACATGAAGTAGGAAAGTTTCTTGAGGATTCCAGGTAAATACAAGCCGATGGAGATTTAATAAACGTTTCGGAATGTAATGAAGTGTAAAATAGAGTTCCTTCCAGAGATTAGTCCCCTTTGTCGTGCGGCGACGACGACGCCCAGGAAATCACTAGGAAATTGCCCAGTACCCTCCTCTAGCGCCCGAGGAGTCGCTGATATGAACAGTTATAATATCTTGGGAGCACATTGCTTGGACTTTGGACTTTTTTGCAGTCTTTAAAGGCATGAAATTATTGAAGTAAATCAAATATATATGTTACCGGCCAAACCCGATTTCAGGCCAAACTAGTTTGTCCGAGGCCAAACTGGTTTATTAAGCCGGGGCACGCCGATTAAATGGGTTAGGTTAGGTTAGAACTGTGACCAAAAGCGCGCGAGCCGAGCGAGCGTAGCGAGCGGCGCCGCGGCAGCGGCCGAGCGTTACTTCCAAAGGCTGTTAACGAAATGGCTAATTAAGCTAGTTGGCTGTGACATATCTCGCGTAGGATAAGTCTGTTTGGCCTAGGACATACTAGTTTGGCCTGAAATTGGGTTTGGCCGGTAACATATATACTTATCTCATACATATTTAGGCCTTGAAAATTAACATGTTCATGTGTTTTTTTTTGTTATAAAGATCATAATAACGAACAAAATAAACAAATTACAATGGTTAACAATCAATCGTTCTCAACAACTTCAAAAATTTTGGAACCAAAAGCTAAATGCACACACTAGACAATCTATAAAGCTGCCAATAAATCCTGCTTTGAACAATGACATCTTCAAAAATACTCCCATTTCTAATCAAAGATAGTGCTGCAAATATTTCTTCGTACTACAGCTTATGGCACGTCGTATCAGTTTTATCTTTCACAGTGATTATTTTCATAAATATCCTTTGCTTGACCGAGTGCCTTCCAAGTTAAGATGTTGAAAGTGGGGTGAGTTCATAGAACACTACAGAAGGTCGGAGCAATACAACGAACGAGCGAAAACTGACGCACGCACACATACCTACAAGATAATGTTTAGGTTGTTTCACCAGAATTGGTTTACCTACTAACAGGTTATATATGTTAGTTCATATATTTGTTTATTTTATTTGACTGTATAATTCAGTTTATTTTCATTTATTGTTGACATAGTCTACTCATTACAATGTTTTTTTTAATGAGTTGTATACGTAGTTAGCTAGCGACCTCGACAATTCATATTATTCTTGCCAGAGCAACCGGCATCAAGTTCATCATGCTCCCTTAGATGTCACTGCTTGCGATAGCGTCCGGGTTCGGGTTGCCTCCTTCCTTCAAATATGGCGAGGGGGTAAAGCCTGATCATTGAGTTATGCTCGTGAACGGGTGCTGCTTGTGGTGACTGGTCGTCTTGCTGACCATGGTTTTGTTATTTTTAAATTGTACTAACTTTTTATTAATTTAATTCAAAAGGTCCTAGTTTAACTTTCGTTACTTCAAGTTATAGCTATATTTAAATAATAATACAGAATTGCATATGTAAGCGTACCATGCCCTTTATGCCAGAAGGCTTTTATTTAGGTTGTAAGTTCGGTTACGTTTTTTTTTCTGCTTGAGTAAGTACCTGTAGTTTTCAATGTTTTGCTGGTATAATGGCGTGTGCTAGCTGACATATGGCAAATTTAATATATTTTTGTGTTTCGTAATATTAATTAGCCACTAATTGTATAGAATCAAGTTCTCCTACGAGTAACTTAACAGACAGCTGTGCTTCTGGGGAGTTTGTTACGCCACTTCTTCTTCCCAGCTAAAGCACTAGGAAGTGGTGAAGGGCGGGCGTTTTTGGGGGACTGTCTTATGTAATTTTGACGTTCAAAAAGAGCTGACTGTCAGCCTAGTTTGAATAAATGACTTTTGATTATGATTTTTATAGACGCAAACATACGAGGATCTCGGTCGAATGCCAGTCGTGAGTGCTCATGCACTCGCTGTACGTGAAACATACATATGTGTGCGTGCGTTTTCGCTCGTCACACGAAGCTAACTTTCTGTACTATTCTGTGGCGAATCCCCCCAGAGCCTCTTAAACACTCTTGGCTCAAAGATCCTGTAAGAAACTCTGAGATCAAAAGCGAATGCACCGCTTTGCATAGTGCAAAGTAAGATGGCGGATTAAAATTATTATGTCAAGGCAAAATTGTCTGTCGATGTTTATCTTGTTTATTACTTTTCTTGTTAACTAGAATGGACGCTTGTAAGTCTTGAAGCGATTAGTTCTTTTAAATAAATAAGATTTAATGGCCCAGGTTTCGAAAGAAAACTTACTCATCGCTAAGTGCTATGAGCTAATAGCACTTAGCTATGAGTAATAGCTAATCTACCTCATTTATGAGTTTTTAAAGCGGTTTGTGCCTAAGCAATAACAGTTGGTCATGTCGATCGATCAGGTAAAGCTACGATTGCCGCGGTTGGTCAGTGGATGGATGTTTACATAGCAAGACCCGCCGCACCTCGGAAAGAACGTTAAGACGTTGGCCTCGGCTGTCATTTGTGGATCTTTGACCCAGTAACTGGGTTGTGGAGGTCAGATAGGTAGTCGCTTCATCTAAAATACTGGCATTCAACTGCATCTGATTAGACTGGAAGCTGACCCCAACATAGTTGGGAAAAGACTAAGCAAATGATCGTATTATGCTTACAAGAATTTTCTCTTCGTCATAGCTTTGGTCGTTATGCAACATTAAACCTACTTGCGTATTGTATATGCACCTGCACATTGACATAAAAAATATTTCAAAATCTAGGTCCTACAGACTATTAATTATAACATAATTATGTACTATAAAGGTTTGTTGCTTATAGAATGCAACCTTTACCTATGTTAATACAGGCCGGTAATGAAATGACTGTCACATTTGAACTACCAATAGGATGGTTTCTAGATTCTATCCTTCAATGAGAATAGGATAGGGTTTATCCTGAAAAAAAAAAAAAAAAAAAGTATTAGGCGCAGAATTATTAAAGTCTATAAACCACTCTCATAATATACGTGGAGTCACGTGTTAAACATTGTTAAATATTTTATTTATAATTAGATCCCCTCGATCCCTAAGTACTAATAATAAAATTAAGAGATCGTTTGTTTTTTTGCTGTTATTAAGATCCTGTTAGTGCGATTCAAGCTAGAAAAGCTAAAACACGTGTTTGACTCACCTGAATACCTAGTTCTAGGTAACAGAAGATATTACTCAGAACCACAGTAAAAGTTCCCTAGAGTACCATTTCCAAATTCACAGGTACCCGCTTACTTCAATTAAATCTTCAATTTACTAGGAATGACAATAAGTAGAGCGATATGTGGATATTGAGTTCTGTTTACGTTTATGGATTTCTTTTTATTATTTATTTCTGCTTGAGTTTAGGTACTATGTTTTTTAGTATAACTGACAAATGGCAAATAATTTAATTTTATGTTTTGTGTTACTTACTTAATGTAGATAATCAAGTTCTTCTAATTAAACAGACAGCTGTGCTGCTAGGGAGTTTTTTGCGTCACTACTTTTCCCCAGCTAAAGCATTAGGAAGTGGTGAAGGGCGGGCGTTTTGGGGGACTGTTTTATGTAATTTTGACGTTCAAAAAGGGCTGGCTGTCAGCCTAGTTTGAATAAATGACTTTTGATTAAGATTTTAGAGAACTAGTCGTGACGAACAACGCAACGTGGTCCTACTGTTGTAATCATTTAGTTTGGTCAATATTTTGTATATTGTATCGTGGAAATTATTACATTTGATGGATATCGAATATTTTTAATTTCCAAGTTATTTTTAATCAAATAAATAGTATGTCAACAGCTATAAGTGTAAATAAAATTAATGTGTTATGAACTAAAAATTATATATGTGGCGAGCACTGAATAATTTGGAGTATGCAAACATGAATTCAAGTTTGACATGCAGAGCTCGATATACTATTGCTACCTTACCATCAACAATCGTTGATAATGATATTGAAACTTACCAATAATGATAGCCAATATTTTTCTCAAAAGTAATAGATAATTCAGTCCAAATTCAGCTAAGCGAATTAATATTTTAAAGCCATAATAGTGTCAGCACCCTAATTGTGTAACACACTATGAATCACAATCTGAAACATTTTGAAGGATATTACTAATCCATTGCTTTATAATGTTCGTGAAATGTGTCTGCTCAACAATGTAAATAACGCAATGGACGTTGTTGAACTGTCAAAGTTTGTAATGCAAATATCTCGCAGGATGATGTAGATAAGCGTCCATTGTAGGTACCTTTGTACCTAAAGTTGACCTTTCTAGGGACCTCCCTATATATCAAAACCACCTTAAAAAGAGCTCCGAAATAGGGCTGCTTATTGTATCCTTATTCTACCAAAACAAAACGAAAATAAACCATCACTAAATCATGGAACCAATTTAAATCTGTTACGTAACCATTTAAGTTGGGAGCAGCGATACGAAGCACACTGGCTGGCAATCCATGCGCTCATACATAAATACTTTGGACCATACAATACAGCTTTTACGAAAACTAACCGCTGCGCTGGCCGAGCCATTAAAACTTGGACGAAAGCGACTTTCATTCGGTGTCATCCAATTTTAGTTGCAAAAGTTTCATCGATATACATAAGCATATGAGTTTTTAGCCTATAACGTTCCCATTGTTGCGATACAGGCCTTCACTCTTTGAGAGGGAATGGCGCGTAATGCACAATTTACCCGCAGTGGGCACTGCGGGTAAGTAGATGTCACATGTCTTCGAATTATTGGTTCTACGATATGCCGGTTTCCTCACGGTGTTTTCCTTCACCGGTTTGGAGAGCAGAATAAATTACACAAACTAAAAAAACAACCGAATTCCAAAAACACTACAAAGTGAAAAATAACTTTAATTTCGGAAGGCGGTGACAAAAATTTAAATACATATCCAAAGTCACCGACTTCCGAAATTAAAGTTATTTTTCACTTTGTAGTGTTTTTTCGGAAGTCGGTTGTTTTTTTTTTGGAAACAGTTTTTAGTTATAGTACCTACACCACACCAAATTTCATCATCCTTGGGGTCAAAACAATGCATATTTATGCGATAGCAGCAATTGCGGTTGATGTGCTGTCATTTTTGAAGAGTTCCGTTGTCTGTCTCCGAAAGTCATCATCAGATCTATATATCCATTTCGGAATAAACCCGTTTCAAACAAAGAAAGAATTTTGCAAATCTGTCTATACATGACGGAGTTATGCCCGAACATACATAAAAAAAAAATACGTGGAATTGACGTCCTTCTTTTTGAAGTCGATTAAAAAACGGAAAACGAAAACGGTTTTGTGTGGCATAGTTTTTTTAAATGAAGATTTTTTTATGAACTTTGTTTTTGATAAATAAGTAAAATAATAAAATTAAGCGCCTGCCTGGGAACTCGTAAGTAGGGGCCAGTACCATTGGGCCACCACTGCTCTAGGATCATAAAGTCTTAAAACTAAGTAAATACTATGTGGGAAATGAGGATTTTCAATTTTAAAAAAGGTTGGTATTGATATTACTCCAGTTGAAGTGCTTTGGGGGAAGCCTAGTATGTCAAGCAGTGGACGTCTTTCGGCTAAAAAGGTGATGATGACGTCACTCCGCACATTCGCGGTAGGCCTGCAGAGGTCGGAATAGTCTTTATCTAGAGTTAACAGAAATTTTCACTACATTTGAGACAAATATGAAAATGGTTTTGGTGAGAGTATCCTTACCGGAATTCTTAGACCACATTTGAAAGGATGTAAAAATATCGCTGCGGAATTGCACTGGATTTTTAACTCTCGGTGCGCGTCAATAAAACACACTGTTCGATATTCAATTCTCGGCGCTTAGCGGAGCGTTTATCATTCAGTGCGCAAAAGAATCCGGTCGCGATATTTTTACGTACGAGCGACCGTGGATACAGTGATAGTCTGATTAAATATAGTCTAGACTCTTGTCTACACACATTGAATTTGACGAGTTTTCGTATGAAGGATGTTATTATGGAGTCGGATGAATCTACACAAATTGGAACTGGCAGGTGGCCCATCTGATATGAAACTGTAACAGGGAAAGTTATTGAAATAGGATTGCACTCGTCAACCTAAGATAAAATACAAAATCTGTATTAAGTGCTGAAGGCGAACAAAAGTAAGTCTGTGTTTGTTAGTTTTGGCTCAAATTATATGTATTTTTCTAACTGTAAACTAACCAATTTGTAACTGTCAGTTTTCATTCGTCATCATCAGCATAAAGACTTCCATTGCTTGTATGTCTCTCCTGAGCATTGTCATAAAACCACTACCAGCAGGGTATTGCATGCGTTACACAATAAGAGTAAGTTGGAATGGCTTTAATTTTGACACTTCAACAACATTAATTGCGTTATTTTCGTTGCTGAGCAGACAAATTTCTCGAACATATGAAGCAATGGATTAGCAATAACCTTCAAAATGATTCTGATTCTGATTATTAGAGTGTTAATGAAATAGGGTGCCGATAAAGCTAATATTCAAAACAAAGTTTTTCAAAGTTACCTATATCAAGATTCATGAGTTCATGAATCAGTATCAATCTAGAATACACAGTCCAAATGATTTGAACACAATCATCTGTTTGTTCTATCCACATCGTCTTGCCTCATCGTCGTCACTAACTGGTTGCTAGGCAACGCATTAACGATACGCCCCTGATACGAGATATAATTATTACCATGCGTTGTTGGTAGGATCTCTATAATTATATTATTATCAAGGCGCTCTGGAACGACTTGAGTTGGTTCCAGACGATAATGTGCGTTTTAACCTCTGAATTCAAGGTTTTATATTTGATGTTAGGACTTTATTTTGTGAATCGTTGTTGGAGTTTTTTTTTTTTTTTAATTTTAGTGCTGTACTCTTACATATTATGACAAGAGGCCAATTGAAGCTGGATTTTTCAACGTTCAACATTTTCCTGGACGTAGATGTGTGATACGGGTGAGAAGAAAAGCTGAAGATGATTATTGATTTTTAGGTTATATTTGAAGACTTTATTTCAAAAACCACCTTTGTCAATTCCATGTAATGAGTTAGTTACGCCATCTTGTAGAGGAATTTGTAAGGTTTCTGATTATATTTTATATTTCTTCAAAAACAAGTTTAAGGGTCCAAGGGTCAAGACAACGCCACCCTGTGATGTCGCCCGCCGCTATCGTCGACTCGCACGAACGTCAGGGAAGACTCTTTAGAAGCGCGCCAACTTCACACTTGCGTATTGTTGTCAATTGGGATCTCGTACTCATGTCTTTTCCGATACATACACAATATTTTTTTCAAGTAGGTACAGTTCTTTGTTTTTACAATAGATCGTATATGTATACTTAATTTAGTCAGGTTCAAAAAGATAAATTCATTGAAAAGAATTAATTGGATAGTCTAAAATCTTTGTTCCGTAATGTTGTATTAATGTGTTGTAATATCAAAAACATATAAGACCTAATTATGATAACTACAAAGAGAAAATCAATTAAGTAAGTATAGCAAAATGCCCCGAAATGTTAAAGAAATAAAATAAAAAAGAAGTACATATTACTTAAGTATCTAAAAATAAAACGACATTTAAAACCAAGAAAGTCTTTCATTTCGTATTAAAATATTTTAATTTCAATTGAAATTCATAGCTAGTTAATGGATCTAAGCTGTTAAATAAAATCGAATACCTTTTATCATAGTACTTAAGCTATTAGACAGTCTTGAAATTGGTATTACTTAGAAATTTTGAACTCCCTATTTAACACGTATCTAAGCTTTTAAAAGTATTATGACTTTCTTTTGAATGCTGAAATTAAAAATAGTTTCAAACTAGGCAAACAAAAGATGACTCGGGGGGTCTACTCTCTAAGTCCGTCAACGAAACTTCGTTACTAACGAAACTACTTTCGGACGGTCCCGTAGATACGGGCCCGTCCGAAAGTAGTTTGAAACGTCGGAGTGAAACTAACACCCGATTAATTAACATTTTCGGACGGGCAAAAACTCATTGAGAATAGGGACAGCTGTCAAATCGTGGTGTCATTCATCGAGGTCGAATCATTGAGTCAACAACGAAGAAGAACATTACTTTACATTTAAATAACTTTTATGTTAAAGAAAATTCATACGTTTTGCAAAGACTGCCAGCAAAGATGATCCTATTTCCTCAGCATTCCAAGAATTCAAAGAAATAAGAGCATCCGTGAACGTAATATTCTTAAAGGCATTACCAAGAACGAGTTAAAAAGCTTTAGAATAATAAAGTAGATGTGAAAATGTGTCATATTTTATCAAAGGTTTCTATGACCTCTAAAGTTCATAAAATATATTGATGTTAAGACGTCACTCGATTTATTGGTAAGGTCCGATCTTCAAGTGTCCATTAAAAAAACCGCCCAAGTGTGAGTCGCACGAGCGTTGTTTTGATGTTCAATAAGTGCTGACTCTGAACTGACTCGTGAACGTAATATTCTTCCATTGCTCACCAGTAACGAGACTGTATGACATATAACATAATAATTATCACGTTTGTTAATTTTGATTTTATTTTATGAATGGAACTGCTCGTGACTTCGATCACGCCTGATGGAAAGCGATGTATAAGGTCTACTATTGGGGCGAACCTGCCCAGAAGATGCCTGTTCACTCTTGATTAGAAGGTAGACAGATTAAATGTGGAAGGGAACACGGACGCTGGCAGACAGTTCCACACTTACGCTGTATCCATGAAGGGTTAAGCAGAGGTGAACCAATGCTACACCCACATTTCGCATTTTTACAGAAGACAGTATAGTACAAAGTCAAGTAGGTAAGTGATGAGAAAAACCACCATATTTCATCAAACGTTTCTATATCCTCAGAATCTCTATACTTTTACGCCCTGACGTCACTCGATTTATAGGTAAGGTCCGGTCTTCAAGTGTCCATTACGCAGGCAATCCCATTAAAAAAGAATGTGACATTAAAAACGTATCAGATTGTCCGGAGCTCGCCCCTTTGATGGGATTACCTCTATTTTCTCTGATAAAAAGAAAATGTCATAATGATAAGGTATCAGGGTCTGCTGAGGTTTTATTTTTGTTAGAACGGTCTAGCTAGCGAGCTGGGATGTGGAATTTATTGGATACTATTTATCATAAAGGCGGTTTTTATACTTACTTACAGTGCTTGTCTATCGCTAGATGTACCTACATGAAGGAAAAATGGAAATCAACATCATAGCACGAGGTCTTCTGTATTTTCTGCCTGCTCTAGAAAGCAAAAGTCATGAGTTTACGTATGTCAGTTTCCTGTTTAAAAAACGACTTACACTGTACTGGTTAGTGTAGCTAGTTAGTTTATACTAGTTATTTCATCATCATCATTTTGGCCAAAAGACGTCCAATGTTGGACATAGTTCTCACCAAGCGCTTCCACTTCGACCGGTCCTGTGCTTTCTGCATCTAGCGGATGCCTGCAGTCTTCACAAGGTCATCGGTCCACCTTGTGGGAGGTCTTTCAAGTCTTCCGGTAAGCGGTCGCCACTCCAAAACCTTTCGGACCCATCGGCCATCTGCTATGCGAGCAATGTGAGCAATGCCTACTGCAACGTAAGTTTAGCTTTTATTCTTCTTAGTTACTTGTGCAAACCAGAAGCTAAACTAGTAATTATATTGAACTCTTCTAAATGCTTTGGAGCCAGCTCAAAAATTTGATTTTCATATTTGGTTTTCAGAGATCTCTAAATAATGTTTTTTTTTAATCAGTTAACCAATCCAATTTACTTGGAATAATCATTCTATATTACCAGCTAAATGTAATAAACTCCAATATTGATATCTTATACCTATTTCTTCACTCTAACGACCGAGCATTGTTATATTTTATTACTTTCAGACGTCACGTTGGTTGGCACACTATAGAATTTAATTAGTAGAAATAAACATTGAAGTGGTAATATCGATAGCAACGTTTTTGCAAGAAGGTCAGACAAAAGTCCTAACATCTTAATTGCAAAAAGAAAAGTCTAAATTTTGGACTATACTAAAAATGCTACTATATATAAAGACTATATATATATATACATATATATATAGACTATACTAAAGGTACTTGAAACTATATTCTGGGCTAAAGTACCTACCTGTCAACTAGAGACGAGTTGGCGGCCAATATGCATAGAGTGTGTGGTTTGGATAGTTTTGTCGCTGGGCTATGAACGAGTGCGATGAGTAGAATGACTGCTCAGTTATTTCTGATATGCGTATGTATCAAGCGAGAGTCTCTCAGCGAGTATTCTGACCGCAAAGCGAGCGTATAAGCGGGTAATCTTTTGATAGCTCTTGTAGCTGCGACAAAATAGTGGCGATAGAGTTCCGGGCGGCAGTATGACCAGTCAGCGATCAACTATTTATATATGTAATTATAAATCTCTTTACTGATACAGAGCCGACATGGATTGTATTTATTTTTCAGTTGGGATGCCCGAAGTTGAAGCGTAGTTACTGCGAAAAATTTAGCTCGCACATTATTGGTCACAGTTACAACCTAACCTAACCAGTTTGCTCAGGGTACCCAGCTTGGTTACTGCGACCAAAAGTAAGAAAAGGCCAGGAATTTAAAAATAGGCTCAGTTATTAAAAAAAGTTTGCATCATTAGAAGCGCAAAAAGCTTCTAGATATACTTAAATTTCAAAAAAGGTTTATAATTAAAACATCCATAACTTTTTAGAGTATCTGTTAAATATTTCCCCTTTTGATTCCAGTTTCGTTCGTACGTTATTTTTAAAGAGTATAAATACAAGTAACCATAATCGTAACCATATTTATCAAGCAAACAGTATGTTAATTAAATATGTCACTACAGTCAATTTTAATAGCCCAGAGTACACAAACTGAGCACAAACAAATAATATTTTAAACCAAATCGTACTCCACAAAATAAAATGTTTCGTGGAACATCTATTTGCAGAGGCCGTCAGATACCGTTCAAAGTAAACTTAGTAGGGAGATAAAAAGTAGCGAATGTTAAAAAAATATTTTATTAACGCTTTTAACATTTCCCTAGGCACCGAATTCACGCAAAATATCACGTTTATACAAGTTTCCTTTAATTAAAAAGTAACATTTTATCTATACTACTGTGTTTTCTTGTCTTCTGATTCGTCGTCGCTGTATTGTTTAGGCGTTTCACCAGGTTTCAGGAGACGGCCCACAATGTCGTACTTCTCTGTAAAATTATTTTGCAATGATTAGTTTCTTTTTTTATATTTTCATGTTCGTTACTTTGAAATCTAAATTCCATAAAATAATTCAATAAAAAATCCTTTGTGATAATTCATCATCTCTGGAATGTCTTTTGAAAATTGATTTAAAAATTGTAATAAGTAATTGAAATATTTCTTATAAATAATCATATTTGTTGAATATAAAAAAAATAATACAAAACGCCAGTCAACCATCATTTTGGGTATTATGATATCTTTAGTCGGTACAGAGTGTCTACTTCACTTTCGAGATTTACGTCATTGCTTTTCGTGCATTCAAGGCAACGGAGTGACTTTTATATGTTCTCACACTTCTATTGTTTTTCCTTTGATTAATTTTGTATTGTTTCAGTTTTTATATCTATTTTTACTTAGTAGAACCTTAACTTAGTAGAGGAATTAGATAGGCTAATACTTTATTTTTATCATGGTTTATTCACGTGCATGTTTCATGATTCAGACGCTTTTTTCTTAAACTGCTCTTGTTTTGAGTGACTTTCACTTGAATCGAAAACTAGTATAACAACCCCAAAAATATGCACGTAAATGGAACCGTTAACAATAATAATTGTCTTACTATTAAAATTGTAATAACATACCTTTGAACTGGTCTTCCCATTCCTTGGCGGATGCAGCTTCATCAGGAGTCAGGTCACTGACATCATCGTATTCCTTGTCTGAGGCTGCTACCTGACCGGTGGCAAGACCTCGTGTGGCGTCTTTACCTGCGAAGGCTGAGTATGGGCCCCCTGGAAATCAACAAAACAAAATCGTCTTAGTCCAAACAGTCCCAAGTAATTAGTTAGCATAATTTTGACTACCTGTGTTATCGAAGAGATAGATTTGGTTGTTTTTGTCACAAGTTTGTTTTATTTGGCAAAGACCTTCCTGGCAAATTGCCAGAAATATGCTAACATGACGAAACACAAAATACTGTTTTCTAATTCGAACCAATCAGCTGTCACAAAAAAACTTTTTCTAAAAAAAAAACAACCGACTTCCAAAAAAACACTACAAAGTGAAAAATAACTTTAATTTCGGAAGTCGGTGTCTTTGGAGCTGTATTTGAATTTTTTGTCACCGCCTTCCGAAATTAAAGTTATTTTTCACTTTGTAGTGTTTTTTTGGAAGTCGGTTGTTTTTTTTTTAGAAAAAGTTTTTTTTTTCACTTTTTAGTGGTTCACATGTGCTTACCCCTTCACAGTATACTGGCGTGATGTTATGTTATGAACTGGTGTAAGCAATAGACAGAGATGAAATTTCAGCAATCCCAGTCCATTTGCTATCATTTATTGAGGAGTTCCGTTGCCTATCTCCGAAGTTCTTCATCAGATCTTCACCAAATTGAAATGGAACCACTCCGAGAAAGTACTCTTCCAAAAAATACCAAAATCGCTTTGTGTGCCTATAAAATTTGAAGAGTTCTCTCTATTTCTCCAGGATCCCATCATCAGATCCTGACTTGATGATCATGGGACCACCTGGGAAGTATACCCTTTCAAACAAAAAAAACAAAATCCAAATCGGTCCAGCCATCTTCGAGTAATCGGGGAACATACATAAAAAAAAATAAAAAAAAAAAAAAATAAAAAAAAAAAAAGGTTCCGACGAATTGATAACCTCCTCCTTTTTGAAGTCGGTTAAAAAAAGGGTGACAAAACAAATAACATTATTTTTTACTTCACACAAGTAATAGAAAACTAGAAATCCAAACTGCTATATATTTATTCAGAAACATTCAGAAAACTTCAACAGATTCCCTAAGTGTATTGTTTCAAGAAGATTACGGGAAACTATTTCGTTTTGGTCAGAAAATAATATGTTGTGCACAGGGGAGGAATACTAATAGAGTTCTTGGAGAGGTGACCGGCCTCGACACAGATGTGAATGATAAAAATTTTGTATTTGCATATACTTAGGTACATATATGTTGAATCCAAAGATGAAGATTTTTAATGGTCGAAGAAATAGAAGAGATGTTTGATTATAAAACGGAGATATGGCGAGATGTACGGTTTTACAAAAATTATGACACATAATCAAGATTAATAATATTGATGGTAAACACATCATCCGAAACACTTTATAAATGATGTAGACTAATGCTTTCCATAACTATTTGTATCAGTTAATAATAAACCATTTTAAGCTAATTAAGTTCAAGTATAATGTATGTTAACAACAATCTAATAAGTTCATATTATAATGATTTAGATGTTATGGATTCAACGTACGCTTATCAAGAATTACATAAGTCTTTAGAATCTAATCATTTAATAGGTAGACTGTTTCCTTTACTTATTAGTTTATGTCATGACATAGTAACGGATGTTTGTTTAACAAAGTTGCTGGGATCAGTTTTGCTGGCATTTTTTATATTGCAAGATAAGATCTATGAACTTGCGATCTATTAAAACTTTTGGAACCTATGACCATTTTTATCACCAGTTATTAAAAAGAACGAAAAATAAAAGACAACGCACACAGATAATGAACTAGTAGACATAAAGAACACAGATTTAGATAAGCACTCCCTAAATTTACATCCAAGCAAATGTTAAAAGAAAGAGACACACTTTTAAGGGGCTAGATTCCATTAAAAGGATTTTAATTCACCGCTTCATGCATTCATTTAAATAATTGCGCTTTTCTTTTTTTTTGGTCGGAGAACCTCGGCCCCTCACGAACGTAAAGCGTTTACGTTTTAAAAATTAGTTCCGAAACCGTGTTTGCTTCAAGCGTGTCTAAATTATTGCTTCCTTGCTTATAAACAGTAGCTGCTACTTACTGTCGTGTTTTTTGGATTTTAGTTTTTAGCAGAACTTTGTTTTTGTGATACACATCTACTCTTTGAGCTTGTGGTATAAACTGTTGTATTACATATTAAATGTCTCATAAGGATAAATTTTCTAATAAAATAAACAATTGATAGCTTGTAATAATATGTCTGATGTGATATTTTGAATCTAATTACAATATCCTACTTAAGTTTATGTTTGTCCGCAATTCAGTTTTGATACTAATTTTACAACCTTTAACATTGTTTGGTTGTTCACACAAACTTGTTGTAGGGATTGAGAAAACATCATAGAGGTTTTCTCTCTGCTCTCATATCATGTGCGTATAACCCCTCAAATACGATGACGTCATTCAATATGTAAAATCACTATATTATAAAAACAACGTCCACTTTTACCGAGGTCGAATCACTTGAATCGCGACTGTCTGTTTATAAAATCAGGGACTGTGTATAATTACCGCGTCGCATTGAATTTTGAAACTTAACACTGTAGCTCTAAGGTGCATTTTTGTGAAGAGCAAAATTGTAGCGTAACGTTGATAAATGCAGCGTCCTCGTTGTCAGTTACTAGGGGCATAGGTGATTACAAAATAAAATGTACAAACTC
The DNA here is from genome assembly GCA_947359405.1 of Antitype chi. Classification (NCBI taxonomy): domain Eukaryota; kingdom Metazoa; phylum Arthropoda; class Insecta; order Lepidoptera; family Noctuidae; genus Antitype; species Antitype chi. The sequence goes on along the minus strand of OX375817.1, from coordinate 16,850,929 downwards.
TATTTTGAATTAAAATAATAAGGAGCAAAAAAGGAAATCTTTGAATTAACATTTGAAAGAACTGATGATGATGATAATGTTTTTGAATATCTTATTTACTGTGTGTTAGTAAACTAAAGTACTTAGGTTTCTTTCCATAAAATTACAATCATTATAGATTAGTAAGTTTTGTTACTCGACCTCTGAACCTCTCATAATAAATTACCACGATACTTAAATAATCCTATGGTGAAAATTATGTTAAAATACTATTTTAAGTAGGTACATATATACCCAGGCAACTCTTTAGTTTACAAAACGAAATATTTGAACTACGAGTATGCCAGACAAGCCGGTAATTCATTTAACAATCAGACACATGTGGCGATTCTAAATTTAGAAACTGGTAATCATAATGATGAAGCAATTAACAAACTAAAATATGTAGACTTGTTATGATAATGTATTGTTAAATGTAAAAAGTCACATTTTTATAATCAGTCACAATTAATATGCTTAGATAAGATAAAAGTAGCAGAAGGCAGTGTAAAAAATATTTGTGAAGCTGTAGTTATAAGTTAGTAAAGTTATTTCTTAATTTGATCATATTAGAAATATTGTTTGAATCATTCGGAATGGAATGGTCACGCTCAAGTTTACTATGTTCTAGAAAGACACATTAAAAAGGCACACGCAAAATCACAAAACTCTTGTCACTATCTGATAAAACACAAGATACTGTTGCAGTGTAAACTAAAGTAACAACATTTGAGTTGTACAATATAACTTATCAATAGGACGAGTGCGCTGATTGATAATTTTGTCGATCTGACAACCGATGATTGAGAATACTGATTAATGGTATTATTAGCGTATAATGTTCCCACTGCTGGGCAACAGGCCTCATCTAAGTGAGAAGAAGTGGGCTGTAATCCACAGTGCGGGTTGGTAGATGTCACAATCGTATCTTCGAATTTTTGATTCAAGGAAACGCCGATTTCGAGTCCACCACTGCTTATCTCCTCCTGATTAATGGACAATGGACAATAATCAAAATATTGAGGATGTAATAATTTTTTTGTGTATTCACCAGTTGAACCATATTCTAGTTAAAACTATTGGCATAGTTGCTTAGCTGAACACTTTTAGCTGACAATAACAATTCTAAAACATAATTAACGTGTGTTATCTACTGTTATCAGTTTCAGGTTTCAGCCAATTCAGTATTGATGGATCGTTAAGGATAACGTATGCGTCAGGAAACTTGCTATCATAAACTGTTCATGATGTCGTAAAAACTCTGTGAAATTATTTAACTTTCTTGTGAAATAAGTTTTTATGTTTTACCAGTTTAGTTTTTTAATGCTGTGATGCTCGTTTTTGAAGTTTAATTATGATCATGATAGAGATAAAGACTCTGCAGGGTGTATTAGAAAGGTGTGGTCTTTAAGGGATATTATAGAGACCATACAACTGAGCAATGAAATTGAATATGGTGCCCTCCAGAGCACATAAAGTCATGGACAAGCAACAATTGTCTTTCAGTGATTGGTTTTTTTTTTTTTTTTTTTTTTTTTTTTTTTTTTTTTTTTTTTTTTTGGTGGGAAATCATCAAATAACTTCTCCCGCTCTGGGTGGAGCGGGAGGGCGTGTCAGACTTTTACTGACTAAAACCCACCCGTGTTCCCTCAGTTGCCTGTGTGCCAGGGGCCTAAAATAATTTCAATAAAATAGTAGGTTCAAAAACTAAAAACCCGACTACTGAACAATAAGAAACGCTTTAAAAAGTATGAAACATGATAATATTATCCCTGAAATCCGGCTTTCAAATGAGAATATTTACTTATTTCAAACTGTTAAGCATGATTTTTCAGTGGTCGGGTGTTAGTTTTTTCTGTATTTCATTGGTTACAGGAAGATAGTTGCTCAGTTCGGTGGTCTGTATCACACCCCACCTTCCTGATACATCCTGTAGACTCTCTGCCGAATAAGTCTAAACTGACTTTTAGACGGACTATACCTCTATGAAAAAAATTATCATCAATGATGATGATCATGATTGATCAATCAAAGCAGTTTGACAGCCTAAATTGTCAAAACTTAAGGATCGGTTTTGACATTAGACAAAAGTGTTTTGTTTTCAATGTGCGTACAACTAAGGGAGCTTCCATTAATTCCGTGAGGCGTTTAGGGGGGGGGGGGAGGGGGTCGAGGCGAATCTCACTCAATCTCACATGAGGGAGAGGGGGCGTCTCGGCAAATATCACGTAATTTATATTTTTTCGCAAAGACACAATGTAAAACTGCGAGAAAATTGGGTGAAATTAAGTAAAACATGTTTTTCCGCCAATATGGCTAAATACTACAAAATCGTATTTATCACGATTATGCGAACGCCACAAAGTAGCACAGTAGCTTCTTGATTGTTAAACCACCACCGGCCAGAAAAAGCAGCCAAACGCAATGCATAAATCCATCGCAAATAAGCACAGATTAACGTTTTTACACAAAAAATACGCATTTTGAAATATCTCACGTGAGATGATGGGGAGGGGGGGACGGTCAATCCAAATATCACGACATCTCACCAGAGCGGGGGGGGGGATCGAAAAATCGCCAAAACTGCCTCACTACGTAATTAATGGACGGCCCCTAACACTCGCCTAGGTTCTCAATTATCTACCATAACTTATGCAAGATAACTATCTGTATTCAAATCACAATTATGTCTGAGGTTGCTTACAGCTAGATGTCTAGGTCAAGCACTATGCTATGAAAGTTTTCCTGCTTTAAAAAAATGGTTTTCTTAACTTCAAATTTATGAATTGGCCAGTGCGGTCGCGTTTTGTAATAACAATTGTATATTTACACAGTTTAACCATTGCAGCTGTAATATATTAAGTATGAAGCTATATTGACACACTTGTACGCCGGTAAATGCGTTGTTGTAGGTATTAACTGTTTTTTTCCAAGTATTCACTAAGCGTTACATCGAATGGACTTGGTTTGTTTTACTTCGAATGGTACTGTGGTTCAAGGTATGCGAATTCGAAGCAATTGTTTCTTCGAGGTGTATTCTACACCTTTGTGAAGGTAAAAAACATAATACTTTGATGATCTATGCTAATAAAATGATTGCAAATAGGGGACCAAGCTCCCCACCATAAAGGTAATAACGTTTATCACAGACAAGGTATTTATGTTTGCCGAGTCATTCTGACAATGATTTACAAATGGCGTCGCAAAAAGACTCGCTGCGATAACCCAATACTTTTGAGACACTGGAAGTATATTTAGAAGGTTCAAAAGGTTAGCAATCTGTCTTGTCTGCTTATGTTGGTTTACCGTGCTTGTTTCATAAACTGTTGCCAAATAAAGGATCTTTTTACGTCATTTTTGCAATTTGCAGTTACTTATGATTCGCGAGCATAACAAGTATTTGTGTGTGTAATGGTTCTAAGGAAGTCAGAGCCCTATTGCCATCATCAGACTTTGACGATGACAATACTGGAGCTGTGATACCCACTGCACTCCAAGCAATGCAAGAAGTGTTTGCTTTCGTGAAAAGGGTCAGATAATAATTTAGTGATCTCTATAATAGGGCGAAAGAGAATGCTACACCCTGCCACTAGTGCACTCTCTATACGTATCATTTCAATACAGTCATGTTAGGTCTTTGCTGGCCACTAGCCTCAATTTATCATTATTTATTTAAATCATATTCACGTGTTAATGTTCGTAAGACCGGTTAGCATTCAAGACTACATCATTTTACATCACAGTTTTGTTTTTTAGACTACCAGTTGTCTGCGGACAGAGAGACAAAAAACTGAATACGTTCATATTTACGTATGGCGTCTCGCTCTTGCATTAGCAAGGGACAGAGATAGCCGAACACCAAACTAGCCTAGCTTGCTCTTGGCTCTATTAGACAAAAGACGGAATTTAAAATCGAAATAAACAATGGTGGCTGTATTCACAAAATTCTCATATATTTTTGTTGTTACTTGCAAAATGTTTTTGTTATTACATTCAGCCTTAATGCTCTGATGGAACTTGTGTTAACACTAGTTATATTGTACTTAGTGTCAAGGTTTACCTTGAATCGTTTTTTAAATCGACAATCTTAAACATAGCATTTGTAGTCTTTTAACTTCACAAATTTTGCATTGTAAGACTGTAAGCAAGATTGATTCGTCTATCTATATTAAGATAGCAAACAAGCTCGATAAATAAAAAGACAGTTCCTACCTAGTTTACTACGAGTGAAATCGTAAAACTAGGCACATTTTATTGCGCATGACCATAACCTTTAATACGGCAGCCGGTATAACCCTACCAAATAGAGAAAACACTTACCGGGACCGTAAAATCTCTTGCCCTTGGTTACATCGAAAATGATTCCATTCACAGCTAGCAACACTCTACCATCGGCTTGCGTTCCGTCGTAATTCTTGATCTCAGCCACTGTTAGATCCTTCCTTAGCTTCGGTAGTCTTGGAGGAGGTGGAGCCACAGTCACTTCTGATTCAAAGTTCGACTTGATAATCTTATACACAAGGTACACAATAATAGCTATTAACACAAGGTTGAGTGGGCTCATAAGTTCTTCCCATAACGTAGGAGAAGCTGCTTCCTCTGACATTTTGATACGTGTGCTTGCGCCGGCCGCGGTTACAAAACTGCTCTATCGTCACGTTATCAAGCCACTATAAGGTCAACGAGTGTAAAGCCGTCACCAGACGTGTATGTTTTAAAATTCGACGGGATATTTACTGATTGTTGTAATGTGAGACCGTTGCTGTTATGACAATCTTTGTTTATTTAACAGCGCTGCATGTGCATTGTTAGCCGTGGTTAACGTTCCGTTTAGTGATTTCAAAGCGATTTAGCGCTGCAAGTGCAATAACTGCATTCGCGTCTTTGTTGCTAATGACGTTGCTTAATGTGCGGATATTTGTCTGGAATATGCTTTGAAATAGAATAATAGAACGTTCCTAACTTGTAAACTGGAAGCAATTAACTTGATCTTAATAATATTTTTGTTTATATACTTATACTTATCTGTAGGTAGGTAAGTACAAAAAATCAAAGTCATGCCTCCAAAGTATTGCGTTTCATCGTGATGTTCGCGTAATTGAGGAAACCTAAACATTACCATAACGTTACAAAACTGGTTCAGAGAAACCAAAACACCTTTTCTAAAAATCCTCTCTTTATCTTCTTATTCAGAACATAATATTTCAAAACACAATTTCTATTTTCCCCGAAAATATATTTATTTCATTTTTTTCCAGCGGCTTCGTAATCTGACAGGCGATGGACTCAGCGCATTTTATGAATGGCGAACGAACTAGGAAATCGTTGGCTTGAATAATAACCAGTTTTTAATAATCATATCGTACGAGGAACGTGTACATAAATTTATTGGACTTTGCACGAAGGAGTAAAGAATATTATAATATAATCCGTGTCAGCGGTGTGACGTGTTATTAGTTATTTATGTTGTGTTTTAAGCGTTACTTTAATAGAGTTGCTTCACAAAAAGTGTCTCACCCTGACCTAATTAGTAAAAGTGAAATACTAAAGTTGTCATAATAATAAAACGTTATTTTTAATAGTATATTTTGCATGGCTATATGCGTATATAAACACCTACCTTAGTATGCCACGCAGGCTTTTTAAAATGAAGATAAATAAAGAGGACAAATAAACCATATTACATTGTAGGCATCTGAACATTTTCAGGATAAAATATAAGATTTATTTTTACACAAGTGTTATTGATCTCATTCTTATCTGTATAGTTTTAATTTGTTTTTTTTTCTTTCTATGTAAAAAATGCAATTGTTGATCGATTTCGAAAATACTTTTTTAATGGCTACGGTATGTTTTAGGGATGGTCCCATATAAATTGTTTATGCTTTGCTTTGGTAGTTTTCACGTTAGCATCTCCAATAATAGTATTCAATCAAGTTTGTGTATCTAATACTTCCTGTCACTGTTGTGGGCCTACCCCACACACGGCTACACATCAAACCATTTCCAGTACAAGATGATCTCGCATTGTATAGGATTTCCATACAGTTGCCGGAGAAATGTCAACCTCGCCCGCTTGGGATACGACACAAGTACCGAGTGCCGATGACCGATTTGTTCACATGACCGATTGAAGGCTTGACATCAATTCTACGGTGATAATATACCAATAGGCAATCCTATATTTACACTTAATGCACCAAATAGTAAAAACTACCACATCACGATGAATTTGCAATATTTATAAATGAGTATGCAAAAAATTTAAAATTTAACACAATCCATTTCCGATTAATTATTATGCTATTAATTTACGAGATATCAGAACATGCAATGAATGTGAAATCACATTTATGACTCGACAGTTAATGTAATGATAGCTGTTCTTGTGTATATGAATTTGGAGCAAACCATCATGACTTGAACATATTATTTTAGTACGGGGACATTGACATGAATAGCTATGATCTAGCAAGATTTGATCAATATGATGATAAAAATAATGATGAAACAAAATACAAAATAAAATCATTTGTTATGCAATCAAAATAAGAATAACGCTGACGTTTCTGCCACTTTGTACCTATTGTTTTAGTTGTCAAACTAATTTCAGTGCAGTTGCTTGATGTTCCGTCACCAAAGGAAATAAGTATTACGGGTCGTCGGATATCCAATGGATGCTTTCGAATGAAATTTAATATGACAAATGAGCAGTTTATTTTTCAAATAATTTTATCCATTGGTTTCTTACAAAACTTCAACAATATCTGACGAACCTGGTTTTTTTCTTTTTGAGCGTCATTGGATATCGTCAAATAACTTCTCCCGCTCTGGGTAGAGCAGGAGGGCGTGTCAGACTTTAACTGACTAAAACCCACCCGTGTTCCTTCAGTTGCCTATGTGCCAGGGGCCACGGTTTCTCCTTCGAACAATCCTCACCCCTGGCAGGCATCGGCCCTTGCGGACCCCACCAGTTCGTGTTGACATCTTTTTATTTATTTATATTTATTTCAGGCACATTACCCATAATTGTGTTAGTATTACTTAAACTATGTTAGTATAATTACTTCACACACAAACACAAACAAATCAGGAACAAAAATAAATAGGTACAGTATTCCCCAAGTTAAACTGTATTCAATACAACTTCAGGAACACTATAGCTATTATGCCATCTTCTGGACACACCTGGCAACAATACATGCACTGTGCGCAGGTGCTCCATCAGATGGCCCTCAGTTAGCAACAATGTTCAGGAAACTGTTGTCGCTGTCTCGCATCTGACGCAGTAAAGAAGCGGATCTTTTACGCATAATCGCAAAAAGTCATCTGTACGCGTTGCTGCAAACATCTCTGATGCACTACAGAAACGTGGCAGCGACCACAGTATCCCAAAAACATTATTGTATTGCACACGCAAGGCACTGAAGGTTTTATGTGTGTATTAAGACCACAGACTACAGGTATAAAAAGCCTGGAAATAGCCCTAAATAACGTTAACTTAACATTTTTGTCGCACTTTGCATATCTGCGGGCCAGCATGTTGCATCGTACGGTCAATGCCCTGCGCTCTCTATCCATATCACAGTTATCAGTGCCATCCTCTGTAACCCAGTGACCAAGGCATTTAAACTGCTTTACTCTGTTTCTAAATTGCACCACATAGCGAGACAGGTGGTACACACGGCTACACATCAAGCTGTAATTTCCAGTATAAGCTGATCTCGCATAGTATAGGATTTCGGTACAGTGCGAGGTCAGCGTTAAATGGAATTGTCGAATGGAATGTGGATGGGTGTGTGTAGAATGTCTGGCTCGATGTGTAGCCGTGCGTACCAATTCATAGGTCTATTTTTGTGCCATAAAAATGAACAGCTCCCTTTTCTTGCCATTATACCTTAGTCCCTGGGTTTCAGCATAGCAGTCACATATATTCAGTAGCTTCTTTCCTTTGAGGCACGCGTGGAACACAACGCGCCGTCGACCCGGGCCTGGTCCTAACCGGACAGCGAGCTACCCATTACTAGCTATACGCAAGCCTGCGCCTACGGTGACCGGGAATCAGCCTGAGATTTCCGACGCCCAGGGCGTCTCCTGCGGCGACTAGGGCAGTGAGGGCACACATACTGCCTCTCCCTCACGTGCACCGCCTTCCTCTTCGCGACCATTACTGCTTCGAAGTAGGAGGTGACGGCTACCCATGCACTCTCGCTCCGTACCATGGCCTGGGCCAGGGCCAGACGCCAGAGATCGCCGCCGCCGATCGCATCCACAAGAACACGGTGGTGATCCGCCCAAGCCAGGCAGACCTCCACCGTGTCCACAGGGCGATCTACGTAGTGGAAACACCCGGGCGTTTCCTCCCGCCTTATACGAAATAGGAAACTCCCGAAACAACCGTGTCTGGTGAGGACCTGCGCCAGGTGGAAGGTGAGGACGCCGTGGCATCTCTCAATCCATTCCTCAGAGGGGACTTACCGCTGCAATCGTGGCGTGCCCAGCACTGGGTTGCAACAATCGCAGTCTCCATGTCGCCATGAGATCCCGCCGGAGCTCTGTCCGCTGTGCCGCGATTTCTCGCGGCAGCGGAGTAACGCTCCGGCGTTTGGCCTCCTCACGCCACTTCCAAGTGTGGTTAGTTTTCTTTTGGTGACTGTGCCTACACTGCAATAAGGAGCGCTGTTGATAAACTTTTAAACATTTGTTTTTTGAAATGTATTGAAAAAACAAGATGGCGCTGCTAATTCCAAGTTCAAGATTTTGGCCGCGTGCCATATGGCTGCTTTTCCACCAGCGACACCGCCACCACCATAGCACGCTACGTTGCTATGTATGCCTTTGATATTCACCAATCATGGATATGACCAATGGATATTGGTCCCCATAGCATAGCACTGGTGGAAACGGGTTCAACTAAGCTATGTTTTTTATATGGAAGAATGCGTGCTATACGTGGAAGCTATAGATGCGCGAGTGGTACTATCGAAGTATCGCATAGCTCGAGCTGCGCATCTTCCTCGCACAGCTACTTCGCAGCGCCGGCGGTGCATCTTCATAGCTTCCGTAGCTTAGCTTTCATATCCTCGCAGCGTAGCTGTTCAGCACATCTCTGGTGGAAATGCAACCTAAGGACCTTGTACCGCTAAATCTTTTCGTGCTAGTGCAAATCTATTCTAGTTTTAGTTCTCATGGTAGGTATAACAGTTTTTGTATGACGCAATTGACACATGTGTTCAGCATAGATAGCTGTTGTCAACAGATGTAAATGTTTTAGTTTATAGAAACATGAACATCCTCATACATGTTTTTGAGCTGTTATTATTATGCTTATTTTAAGAAGCTACTCCGCATATAAGCGTGACTTAACATTTATCATACGATTTCACGATGACAATGATTTTAAAGATGACTACCATTAATTTTGCTCCAACAAACACAAACAAATGCACTGATAGATCAAATCTTGCTACCATAATCGTTAATAACAATAACATGACCACACTATATTTCACACTTGATCAAAACAATATAATTAAATTGAATTGAACTTTTTTCAATTGAATTCCTTCCGTTCGAAATTTAAGTCACTCCCAACAAGCCGATTAAAACTTTATAAATTTTTGTATCGCTCATTTGCGAAAATCGCACTGTATTGTTTCGAATTGCCGATTATTGTACCCAATTTAATTGGATCCCTGACAGTTCAATTAACTTGAACAATTTTTGATCTGTTCCCCGTGGCCTTTATGAGTGGTTTATTGTTCTTTGGCTTATTTCACTGATTGTACTCAAATAGCTTTTATACTGTTTAATTATCATAATTACGAACTGAAATCTGTTTGATGTTGGACGTAGGGACGTATTTATTTGATAACAGTTTCCAGGTTATCATCATCATCATCATTTCAGCCGAAATACGTCCACTGCTGGATATAGGCCTCCCTCAAGCTCCGCCACTTCGACCGGTTCTGTGCTTCCCGCATCCAGCGGACTCCTGCGGTCCTCACAAGGTCATCGGTCCACTTTGTGGGAGGCCTTCCAACTTTACGTCTTCCGGTACGCGGTCGCCACTCCAGAACCTTCCGGCCCCATCGACCATCTGTTCCGCGAGCAATGTGCCCTGCCCACTGCCACTTAAGTTTGGCAATTCTTCGGGCTATGTCGGTTACCTTGGTTCTCCTACGGAACTCTTCATTCCTGATTCGATCACGTAGGGAAACTCCAAGCGTAGCCCTCTCCATTGCCCTTTGGGTGACTTTAAGTCATCTTATGAGGCCCATTGTGAGCGACCACGTTTCGGTTCCATATGTCATCACTGGCAACACGCACTGGACAAAGATTTTCGTCTTGAGACACTGCGGTATGTAGGGCGAGAAGATATTGCGAAGCTTCCCGAACGCTGCCCAGCCGAGTCTGATTCAACGATTGACCTCTTTGTCGAAGTTGAACCTACCTAACTGGACAGTTTATCCTAGGTAAACGTACTCGTCCACAACTTCGAGTTCAGTGCCTCCGACCATTATGAGAGTGGGTGTTACATGGGCATCCAGGTATTCATACATATTTTTTCCTAGTAAATTTGTTTCACCTATTTAAATAATACCAACAAGTTTACTTATGAACATGGTTGGCAGTACTTGAAGTCGCATTAGCATGAAAACTGATGAGTTAAACTCAGTCTAAGTTATGCATGAGAACTACATTTCTGAGATTTTAATTAAAGTTTGCTTTCCAGCACAAAGTGCAAATCACACATTCCTCCTACCTTGGTCCTTTTGTAAGCTGGAAACTAGAAATCCATATTTCTTCTGGTTTTATAAACATTTGTAAACTACGTGTACCTTTGTGCACTAAAAAGGAATCCACTTTTTATCACTGTATGAAGGTTTGAACGAAAAAGAATCTAACCTTTACAAGTTTAAGTAGCAGCATTTCAAGCATACTCGTAATAAGAGCCTTTAAATGTTTTAATTCGAATTGAAAACTGCTTCGGGAAAATCTTTTTTCAAAATAACGCCAAATTAATCAGGCTGGTGTATTTGCAACATTGTCTCCACATTAAATTGCAAGCCCTACTACATAAAGCAATAAGCAATAAGCAATGCAATAAGTTTATTAATGTTAAGGCAATTTTATTTAATAATATAATTATTATGTATCAATGCTAGCTCTATGTACATTAATTTAATAGTCCAATAAAACACTCAGCGTTGTTACCTGAAACACAGGTTTGAATAAACCTACATCAGGCAGGTCGCTATTGTTTTTCATTAGGCCTTTATCCAATATATTATATAAGTTATACCTACACTAGATTTATTTTAGGCATAGTTTAATATTTGCTTAATAATTTTAATACGTAACTCTGTACTGATGTCACTTATATGTAATATATATGTGAACTTATGAATAAAAGTATTATTATTATTATTATTTTGTTTTTTTTTCATTTGTTTTCCTCGGCCTAGCCGGATAAAACTGATGGCACGGGCCTAAGCCAAGTGTCCAGCAGTGGGGTTAAGAGTGGGAGTAATATTATGGGTAGGCTGTGTGTTAGATGAAACTATATTTGCGTGGGAGTATTGGTGCAAGGTTATTATTATAATGCTGCAAAATGAGAAATGCTTCTATAACTTTCCAGGGGCATATAAAGTAGCTGCATCAATATTAATATCTGTGTGGAGTTCAATACCATCGGATTAACATAACCGTTCTCTCTGACGTCTCTCTCCTACATTTAAATATCTTGAAATTCATGAATACGGGGTGAAAAATTACACAGACAATTCATTACGAAAAAGTTATGTGTGGAAATTTTTGTTGGATATTTTTGTGTCATATTTCCTCATTTATAGGTACGTTAGTTTGATGGATATATTGTGTGAAGGATTAGTTCTAAAAGATCGTGGCTGAAAAATAAGTATGGAAGAAATAATTGCACCGAATCGTTTTCATAGAAGTTAGGTTAAAGCAACAGAACGAACACACTCACGAGTTTATAACTTTTTATGGACAAGTTTATCATTTCGAGTATCACGTAAATTGGGTTTCGAAAGCTTGTCTACGTCTAACTCTGCTTACCCCTCAACCGATCAAAACCGTGAAAACAACATAATTAATCATAAAATAAAAGGCCAAACCAATTATTTCTCGTCACTCTCACAACAACCCTACACACACATCAGAAACCCACTCAAATAAAACAAGCAATTCATTTGTCACATATTCCATTTTATTTTGCGTAGTCAGTTGCAATGAATACTTTTGCAGAGGTTTTAATATCGGGATCCGTGGGTGGAGGGTATTTCTTTATTAATTGAGCAAGTGGAGTGCTCTTCAGTTTCCGACTGTTATAAAATCTACATGGTGCTGGGGGCTTAGAATGTTTGCCACAGGATAGTCAGTGCGATGTAAAATTTTGGCACTATGTTTTTTTTTATAAAATTTTAGAATACTGTTACTTTATAGGCCTTGAATTATAAGAAGTAAGTAATTGTTTATTTAACAAAAGACTTACCCTAGGTAATATCAGAGATTGTTTAGTAAGAGATAGGTATGGCTAATACAGATGAGTAAGACCCCTGCCCTTCAAACTAGGAGAATCCTGTATCCTGAAGGACAGTCTACTTTTGAAGGATTGTCACATTTTACAAAATATTTCATAATTGCCTAACAATACTGATGATCACATACGTATTTATTGAATGGGCTTAAAATATAATAGTGAGGAGTGATTGTGTGTGTGTGTGGTTATGGAGTTAGACAGGTCCGTTGCTGTTTGTTGTGGGTGTGGCATTTGCAAAATTATACTTGGAAAAATATCAGTCAAGGAAATGAAAGTTATTAAGGTATTTCAAATGTTAATTCGTAGAATGGATGAGTTCCTCCGTATCAGAATAGTTCAGGTTTAAGAGGAAAGTTAACAATTTTCTTTTAATTTTGGAAGGGTTAAGACTATTTATTGTTAATAGAAGTAGGTGAGTATAATCTGTTTCCTTTGCAAGTTCTCGTACTGCATTCTTTTAAATTCTACTCGTAATAATCACAGATCGAGAGAATGTTGCGGACAGAAAAAATCAGGCGCACCATTCACTAGTGAACGGAGGCTGGTTAAACATCTTTATAATAGAGATCTGATATTGCTAACGTTACCTAACCTAACTTCATAGAATTTTTTTAGCGTTTTGAGACGTATCCTGATTATGGTAAACCACGTTGACGTGCGCTTGCGCACACTTCGCAACTGCAACCTTGTAGTTGCGAATTGTGCATTTTTACAGAAACAGTAATCACTAGGTTTCGACATACATTTAAGCAAACTTCGACTATCTCATCATTTGACAAAAGCGTATGACATTAAAATTGTAAAGATTTGATAGGTTCAGTTTTAAGCTTCCTCTCTCCTACTATTTAGTTTACTGTGCCCAACTGGGTCCTAAATTCTGAGTCCAATTTCGCGCACTGGGAGTTTCAACGCACCGAGTGACGAAAATCGGATAGTGTCTTATTTCGACGTGCTGGAATCCACTCTGTTGGATTCTCAACCTTCGATTCAACACCGAGAGTTGAAAATCCTGGGCGCGGTAAAATCCCGCTGCGATATTTTTACGTCCTTGCGAATGACGCTCTCATAAAATTTTAAGTTGCCACCTAAGTACACATTTTGGAATGCAATAAATGTTTGAATCACGATTAGCCGTTGGCTTTCAATTCTATTCCACAATTCTAAACTCCTTAATACGCAGCTTTTATCGAGCGGCACTCGGTGTCGAAACCGGCCGGCCTCAAATCGTCCATGTTGTTTTATTGATAGAACTTACACGGTCCTACTTGACTGGCCCGAGTATGTTTCTATGCGCAAATTAATTCTTGATTAATAGCTAGTTTTGCTTGTAGAGATTTAGGATAAAATTTAGGAATGAACTAGATTACCTAGCCTAAAAATGCTTTAGGTTTCAGGTTACTGTTACGGCTAAACCTCCTATTGCAATACCAGCCACAGCCTGTACTGTCCCACTGCTGGGAAAATACCTCTTCTTATACAGAGAAAGCACGAGCTTTAATCACCATGCTTGCCCCTTACACGGGACTTAAACATATGTGACTAAATGTGTGTTCTAAGTCTGGTTGTACACCTATGGCGTACCCTTTGGGTAGTACAGCCGTGATGTTAAGTTATGTAAAAGAGCAAACTGCGTGTGATGATAGTAAAGCATACGGGTCAACATGAAAGTGATTCTATCATCATCATCATTTCAGCCCAGTGCTGGACGTTTCTGTACTTCCCGCATCTAGTGGACTCCTGCGGCCTCCACAAAGTCATCGGTCCACCTTGTGGGAGGCATTCCAACTCTACGTTTTCCGGTACGTGGTCGCTACTCCAGTACCTTTCGGCCCTATCGGCCATCTGTTCTACGAGGAATGTGCCCTGCCACTTAAGTTTGGCAATTTTTCAGACTATGACCGTTACCTTGGTTTTCCTGCGGATCTCTTCATACCTGATTCGATCACATAAGGAAACTCCAAGCATTGCCTATATTTACTAAATAATTATTTAAGGGTCATCATACATAATACAAAATAGAAAAACATGACTACTGAAATTGTACCTACGCACACGATTTTTGTTCACAGTATTTAAATAAAATAAAAATTACTTCAACCGCTTTAAGCGCTTGAAGTGATAGAACTGATAAGTCTGTCGCGCGTCAGTTGTATCAAACGAGTCTTTTATATGAAATAGGAATTGTTTTTAGCAAACGTCGAACATTGCAATACCCTGCAGGTTCGCGATAGGTTTAGTGAAATAGAAATAGTAAAAAGTAAAAATGTTTTTGGTTTGTAGAGAATTTCATACTCGTTGTACGGCTGTTGGTTGTCGTGACTCTATATAACACTAACTACTATCACCACTTTAAAATTGAATAAAATTTTACTAAAACAGAGACAATATCTACCTATCTCTCTTCAAAAAAAGGCAATGCTCAAGAATTGTATAAGTTATTAAGATGGAAGAACAACGCACGGACAGCCTCAAAAAGAGGCTCGACAATTAAAAAACAGTCTTGTTAGTATATGTACAGATGCCAGCACATCAAGCTACCCCAAACTGTCAAATTTTCCCAATTGAACATGAACCTTACGCTTATGTTATAAAGTTGAAAATCTATTAAATAAATTTTACAGATTGAGTCAGCTTGATGTGCTGGCTGTCTGCACATCGACAAGAATTCATTTGACTGTCTACAATTTGTGTTCTATTTTACTGCATTAATGTGAAGCTGCAATAAGGTACCTATCCAATATGTAATAATATTACATACTAGCTGTTTTCCACCGTTTCGCCCACTCGGATGTCAGAAATTATGCCACGGGAATGTACTACAGAGGTAAAAACCCTATGTATTATTCCAGTGTTCGTTGTTGCGTGATTAAGTATCAAACATCCAAACATAATAATAAACTTTCACATAAAAAAAAATAAAGATTGTAGACAACTAAATGAATTCATGTTGATGTACTTATACATCTTTTTTAAGGCTACTAACAAGACCAATGTTTTTTGACACTGTAATGACCAACGCATTCATAGTCGTCTGTGCAAAAAGGGTTTGAACCTTAGCACAAAAGATAGATTTAAATCTCGCATGAAAACAAATCATTTGCTACCCGACTGTTCACTCAGATTTACCACATTATTCCAAGTAAGATTTAGGTCTGTGATCCACGATATGTATTGGGGCCATATTCACAATGACTCAGCAAAATATAATGCGTAAATAACTCGGCTACACTATCTCTTAAATCTGCATGTCATGTCGCCAAAGTTATTTGCAAGCTGTGCCACCATGAAATGCAAAAATAAATTTTAGATTTTTAATTCCATAGCAACAGAAACGTCACTAGCTTTACAGGGACCTTTGTGTATGTCTTATATAGCAAATCATGGCAGCATTTTCTATCATATTTTTCATTGTCAATTGTTAACTAGTAATCGCGGCGTATTAGTCTATACGCACCAATTTACCTGTTGAATCGGGCGAATCGACCGTTTTAGATAATATACTATTGTCTATATGTGACTTGCACGAGTTTATTTATTTGTGGGCAAATCGACCAGTAATACATATTAAGTAATTGGCAAGAATTGTGTGCAATAAAGTTATGAAATAATGCAAGTACATGCACAATATTCAAAATAAATTAACTTCGTGCGGGTCGCATATAGAAAATAATATATTGTATAAAATTCGCTCGATTCTGTCGAGTTAATTCGTGAGAATTGTCTACCAAGGCGTATTGCATTTTAACCATACAACAATGGTTGTATGGTAGAAATGCAATTTATTGCGAATACCACCTATTACTCGCCGTTCGTAAGCCCATTGGCTTACGAACGGCGAGTAATAGGTGCTATGGGTAGCTCGCTATCTGGTAAGGACCAAGCTCGGGTCGACGCAACGGCGCGTTGTGTTCCACGCGCGCCTTATAGAGATGTCAGCACCAACTGGTGAGGCCCGCAGGGGCCGATGCCTACCAGGGGTGCGGGTTGTTCGAAAGAGATACCGTGGCCCCTGGTACACAGGCAACTGAGGGAACTCTGGTGGGTGTTAATCAGTAAAAGTCTGACACGCCCTCCTGCTCCACCCAGAGCAGAAGTTATTTGAAGATTTCCAAACCAAAAAAAAACCATACAACAATGTCCATTCCTCCACCTTTTTGTTTATCTGTCCAAAATCAATTAAGATAACAACAGTAGTGAGGTATGGTTTAAAGAAACCTTAGTGAACCCAGTAGATCCGATCTAGAATTTCTAGATCCTTTGTAAAAATAACTCCTTAGTCCTTTATCCAAAGTTTATCAAAGTCATTTAGCATTGCCATGTTTGCACAGATCCCTCTGCATTTAGTGGAAGCAACCAATAACTGCACTGAACGTAGATTGAACAAGAATTGCGAAGTTTCCCTAAGTTCCCAATCCGTAATGTTTTAATGCACTCCGTCTGGGTTGCGGGTTAAATAAGTTTGCATTTCCAATGTCTCACGTCACGGTTTTGTGATCTGCAGTTCTTAATATGCGATTATGTAAGAAATGTAAATTATTACTTAAAACGTTTAGTGAAATCATCGCCCAACTCAGTGAATCTGGCGAGTTGTGGAAGGGATCGGTCTTTATAAAACGGAGCACCGTGCAATGGAGAACAGGTGTAGGTACTCTATCCATTCTTGACGATGCTACAACCGTCCTCCAGGGGATCTAGACAAAAAACTGGGAAAAAAATGGGAATGACATTACCTGCGGAAAAGACACGACGTAACCTTTCCGCAGGTAATGTAATTCCCATACATTTTGGCGTAGCGTTTGGCGTGAACGCTAACAGAAATGTATTTTGTCTAGGCCTGCAGGAGCGACTGCTACCCTCCGTAGCAGTCTCTCCTGCAGGCCTAGACACAACAACTGGTGGAGACCAGCTCGATCAGAAAACACAAAATCAAAAAACCCGACTGCGTATAGAGTGAACATTAACAAAGACCAAAAACAAAATAGTTTTTGGCGTTGGTATACAGCAGGTCAGGAAATGGTCGGCTGCTTAACCCGACTTGCCTGTGGTTGCCTCAATAAATTAATGTCTCCAACCAGGGACTGAAAACTTTAAAATAAGTGACTGCACGCTAAGGGCACCCCTGTGGGGTACAGACCTTGGCTTCGGGCGTCGCTGGAAGAAGACAGTAAGGGACGGGCTTGATCAGAATTAGGATATCCGCATAACAATACGCGAGCCTTCATAGAATTCGTATCGCGTTGCTGCATATTCGTATTTGTGACGGTAAAGCGTGTTCAAGTTTACCTTACACAATAGGGTATTTTACTCTATATGAGAAAAATTCGAAAACTATATTATTGAGATAGCTTAGGCAAAATGCAGTCGGAAAATGTTAGTTTTAGTTCATGAAATAACAAAATAAATTTTAAAATTAAATTCAAAGAGTTCAGTTTATTTAATCTGTTTTTGAACACCATGAAATAGTAGCCGCCATGTTGTTTCGTCATACGGCATGTTAACTGAGCAACTTTGTACTTTTATTATTTTGGTAACCATAGTAATTTTAATTTAAATAATATTTTGCATTCAGGAACAGCAAACCAACGATAAGTAGAATAATAACTCATTTTTTTAAATTATAAACAATTGTCATACAAAATATCAGCGCATTTGTTTTTAGCAAACTGACGTCATACCCACACAGCAATATGGCGTCTACTGCGTCCAGCGTTTTCGTAAAATTACGCGCGAAATTTGAAAATGTAAAATTTTAATGCACTTTTACGGCACTATTCGGTTAAATAAAAATGTTGTGTCTTTTTAGTGGTTTATTGCACTTTAGAATCTAAGTACTAAGTAGGACACTTTTCAAAAATGGGTGTAATACCCTAGTGGAATAAATTTGGTAACTATATATGGAATGTCGACCTAGATTGATGTTTACGACTAGGTTCTTAAAAAAAGTCGACATTAAAGTATCTCCAAAACTAAGGGATTAAGATTAACTGTAAATAAAGTCACTGGAAAATTCTAGTTACCATTTAAAATTACAACTTATATTCTCTAACGTTACACAACGGAAACAAATCCGCGTAGTATAAATAGTGTTGCCATAATGGCACGGCGGGAGTTCCACAACTGTTTGCATACGAGATAGCGCGAGGTGTTGTCTGTGGCATGTGGGATGATGACAAGTCTAATACTAGTTGTTTAGAACAAATAAATTAATAGAATGAAAGGCGACTAACAACGCAGATGTGACTTGATACGCTCTAGGAGTACATCATCATGTTCCTACCATTATTCCAGTTTATTTGGTTCCATCTTAGTTATAGTGGTGTAACTAGGGTGGGGCAGGCAAGGCAAGAGCCCCGGGCGCCTATCGAAGGGGGGCGCAAAAACTCGCCAATTACTACATTAAAACAAAAACATCAATTAACCATTTCATACTGTTACCTATATCGAAGAAATCTAAAGACTTACTTGAATACATTGTGCAGGACTAGTATGAAAGCGTTTTCCAAATCTGCCAATTTCTATTCAAATTCTCTTAAAATTGCAGCATTGCAAGCGATTTTTTAGCAAGTTGAAATGAATACCTTCGTTTTTGAAGGCAATAATTTGTCAAAAAAGGTTAAGTTACCTACGGCTTTGCTCAGTGTAGACCGAGAAGATAATTCATGAAGGAGTGCAAATATGATGCGTGCCCTAGGCGCCATTTTCTATTGGTACGCCCCTGCTCAGTAGTCACCCCCTTTCAAATATATAGTTTCTTTGGTCTGGAGGGACATATAGTAACCTTATTGGTGATGACCTTTAAAAAGGTCAGGTGCATAGTACTCGCAATCGGCGTACGTGTATGACCAGTGGCCCTAGTGTGAGTTCTATCTAACCATCACGATCAAACGCTTCGAACACGTTCGGCGGCGGCGGCGGCGCTCCGATTGGTCCGTCACCAATTCAGGGCCAATCGAAGCGCCGAACGTGCTCGAAGCTTTAGATCGAGATGGTTAAATGATACTCACACTAAAGCATCTAATGTATGAACTTAACGGGACAAGCAGAGTATGTATGGATCGTAGCAGGTGGCGTTCTGTAGTTGAATTCCCATTGGGTGTGCGTTTATGTATGTATGTACATGTCGTAGCTATATCGTAGATTTGCTCAATTCATGAAATGGCCATATCGTAGAATAGAATGAAATGCTCAAGAATTTCACGAAATGGTCGCATTTCATGATATTCTCGGCTTCGGTTCTTATATTACAGAAGAAGACGGTCGACGTAAGGTTGGTTCCTATTTCTGTCTGTAGGGTTTAAAGAAACCTAACCAAACCGAATCTCAAGGTGCCCCTGACGTCGACCGTCTTCTCGACCATTTCATGAAGTGAGCAAATCTACGATATGACCACGACATACATACAATACTAACAAAATATAAAAACATAATGCAGGAGAGTTAAATAAAAGTTAGCAGCTCACATTTACCTTGAGACTGTAAAACACGTACAATAAGATACATTTTGGTCTACATTAACGTTCAACTCAGAAGATACCAGACAAAAACTTTAAGGAAAGTTAAGCTGCCTTATTTTTCTTCGGCCTTTTGTGTTCCGACTATTTCAGCCACTTTCTTTGTCGAGGAAGGATGTCTGATTATTTAAGTCAATATTATTAATCTACCACTTAGAACCCATATTAATATAATAGCTTCTGCCAGCGTACGTCCGTGTGAAATTTCTTGTTCCCCAAACTACCCCGTCGCATCGCATCGCCTACCCGTACTATTAGTTCTTTCTGACTATTTTTTTATTTTTTTCTCGGCTCCTAAGGGTCCTAGCGTGATGTTAAATAGCCTATAGCCTTCCTCAAAAATTGGGCTACCAAACGCAAAAAGATTTTTTCATATCCGAATCTTCAGCTTTATTATATTAATATACAGGTTTAAATTTTAACCAGTGTGCAAACTGTAAACATGAATTCAGCATACCATTCTAGACCTCCCACCGCAGAAATTTTACGTCAGTTATGCAAAAAAAATATCAGCTGTTTCATAGAAAAGTGCAATACCTGCGCGGTCAAAATGTTTGGAACAGCTGATTTTTTGTTGGATAACCGACGAAAAATTTCTGCGCTGGGGTGTCTAAAATGGTATGCTGAATAAGCTGAATTCATGGTTACAGTTTGCGCACTGATTAAAAACTTATCCTGTATAGATTATTCCCAAGGAACCAGTTTCTGAATTCTAAGCTATACATGAACAAAATTAATCAATCCACTTGAATGCAAATCACTATCTCGTAACATACCCTGAAATAGCACGGGTATATCAACTTCTTGATAACCAGCCCTCAATTGAGCCCCAGTGAATTCTAACATTTGCTCTTTCATTCAAACCAAGAATATCATTCCACTTTACACCTTTTGAGACACCTCAAATTCTTTAAAAGAACACCCAAGATTAATTTCTAGGGAGGTTAAGCTGGCGTGAAAACGGGGGTATAATTAGTCGTGCCTACATTAAAAACCTTGGGACACAGAAAAGATAGATGCAGAAGGTTAATTTCTTATAACGAGCGAAAGCACGCGTACACTTAGGCACGGCACGGCTCATGTAGGTACAACGAATGCAAGCGCAATCGTGACTGCTATCGTAATTTTATTTTACGTAGCGATGCGCGCTTTACATGTGGCACCTAAGTGTGCAAACACGATGCGAATGTGTGCGTACAGACAAGTAGCATCAGAACATAGCACACACACACACACTACCGACGTTGCCATGAACTCGTACGGTACCGAGAGCTCCTGCGCTTACACACATTCACAGCGTGCTTATAGACTTGGTAACCACATGTAAAGCGCGCATCACTTCTACCTATCTAAACTAGCCTGTATTGCCCCACTGCAGGGCAAAGGCTTCCCTCTTCCTTTTTCCCATAATTCTTTATTTAGATAGCGCTGACCATTTGTTTTGGTAGGCCGCCATCTTCGTCTCGGCGTGCCGCAATGGCATCGTGCGTTTAGTGAGATCCAATCGCTGGTTATTTTAAGCGCAATACACACCAAAGCCGCCTACCTGCCGACACAGCCCGCCGGCTTTGGTGTGTACCTATTGTGTTTTAGCTTTGCTTCGTAACAAAAAAAATACTATATTCGTTTGAAATAGTTGGAGATCACCGTAAGCGTACGCGTCTATGAGTCTGCGCCTGTTTCTGCCTATTGTATGGATCCAGCCTTCTGCACCAATCTATATCGTGCTCAAAAGGAGCTATGTAGTCTCGAAGTACATTCAATGGAAGTAATTAAGTGTATTACGACGGAGGAAGCGAAATGAAATACATTGTCACATGGAGCGACTAATTTGGGACAAATGGAGTAATAAAGACTTTTGTTTCGGTCTGATATGCTGATTTTATGGTGCAGTGTTTTTTTAAAGTGTATATAGACAGTACAAAGTAAAAGTCAGGATACTGTTTATTGTTTTTCTAAAGTTATTTTGTTTTTTAATGTGAATGATGTTAAGGTTTTTGGTTAAAATTTATTCACAGACAAGGCACAGCCCTAACCATTTTGTCTCAAATAAATTCTGCACATGCGAATATTGGAGTAATACACTTCCGAAGTTTGGATGGAAAAAATGTCAACAAGATTCACCTTAATGGGAAACGACCTACCGAGTCTGGGACCAACGGCATAACGTGCTTTCCGAGGCACGGAGGGGTCCACCAATCAACCGTGGCAAGCGTAGCTTAACCTGATCGATCGACCCGTGCGACTGTTATAATTTAGCCATAAATTTCATAATGAGTAAGGGGAAGAATACATCATACCACGGAAAAGAAAATAAGTAGCAAATAGCCTTGCAGCTAACTTATCATGCACATCAGTCTTCCGCATTCATTAAAAGAAGCAAAGAAAAATTTAAACAAATCCAAACAATGATCGATGGAGGAACTGGCCGCCCGTTTACCATACCATTCCCTTAAGGAAGACCCTTTGTATACATGAAACGAAGGCTAAAAATAAATCCATGACTAAAACCCGAAAAAAAGAGTGTACATAGATACGAGGTAGGTACGTACTTAAAGACAGATTGCTCATTGCCTACAAGCACCGAAATGACGCATTTCCGTCACAGTACCGCGCAAAGGGAAATATATTTTGACGCTCTTTATAAGAAAAAATGTGGAGCTATTTTTCATATGTTTCCATTTCCCAAATAGGGTAATTGCGCAACTCAAAATGACGCAATAAAACGTAAGGAAATGTATCCACCGTTTGCTACAGGAGCTATAGGTTTCGCCAAGTTTAGGTGTTGCTATGCTGTGCTGAGATTTGCAGTACATACTTATATTTTTAGTAACATTTTAGAGTTATAATTTAGACAATATATTATGACAATGATTTAAATAAAATAAAAACATTTTCAATAAAAAAAACAACCGACTCCCGTAAAAAACTACAAATTGAAAAATTACTTCAATTTCGGATGTTTTTTTTTTTTTGTTTTTACTTTTCAGTTATAGTACCTACCCTACACCAATTCGAAATTTCATCATTCTTGGGGTCAAAACAATGCATATTTATGCGATAGCATAGTCATTTTTTGAAGAGTTCCGTTGTCTGTCTCCGAAACTCATCATCAGATCTTTATGAAATTTAATTGAGACCATTTCGGAATAAAACCCTTTCGAACAAAAAAATTTTGCAAATCCGTCTATATAGTCTATATATGACGGAGTTATGCCCGAACATACATAAAATATATATATATATATAAATATGTCGAATTGATAACCTCCTTCTTTTTGAAGTCGGTTAAAAATCACCGGGACCTTAGAACAATCACATATGATAAATAAAATGTAGAACCGAGATAGTGCAGAGGCCATTGTAATTAGGGTTCTGTCACCTTTCTAACCTAATACAGTTATTAAAACTAGTGGTTGCCCATTTAATTTGATTTTAATTTGAATTAATTTCAATGTAAATCAATAATAATCAAAAATATTAGCTTTTCATTCTATAGTCCTTCTCCATATAAACCATAAACGTGCCAAATTTTATGCTCCATGTACTTTCATAAAAAGGGGTACAATTTTTTTGCTTTACGTACCTATTAATATATAGATACTCAGTCACTCAAAACTCTCATTCTTTTACTCTTACACACGGTGTCTCCCTCTCTTTTTACCTACTAGGTATACTGGAAGTAGTTTCTCAAGAAATAATATCACCTTTGTGCGGCATCCCCTTGTTTCGCAGACAGAAATTTCGTAGAATTTCGTTTCCCAGAAAATGTTTCATATAATATTTGATCCTTGTATTTTTATTTCGAATATTATTGTTCCAAAGACTATTTACTTGAACGAAACATATTTCACAGAAATACAATTCAATGGTTTTTTATAACATTTTTGTGTTTAACAAACTTATCAAACAGATGAATTATTTTTTAACGATTGGGTATTGTTTGTTCGGTGTATTTTTTCTGGGTTTTTTTTCATCGAATTAAAATATTAGGTCTTTACCTATGAAATTGCCGTTTTGCAGTACTGGCCATTTCAAATCAAAATAATTTTTGTTTGGGTAAGAATTCTAATTTCAAATTAATTTTATTTTAAAAACATGGATTTTTTTTTCCAAAAGTAGTCATTTGTTTATTGATTAGTGTTACATTTTCATCGCATTTCAATCTTTTTCGTCGCCATGGATACGTTAAAAATTCGAGTAATTATGGAATATGAGTACCGTCGTGGCAGCAACGCGGCACAAGCGGCACGCAACATCAACGACGTTTACGGAGCTAACACTACAAACCAACGCACCACTTGTTATTGGTTTGCTCGCTTCCGTTCTGGAAATTTCGACCTGAAAAATGAACCTCGCGGTCGTCCGAAGACTTTGGTCGACAATGACGAATTAAAGGCGATTGTGGAAGCTGATGATACACAATCTACGGCTGAATTAGCAGCAGCTTTCGACGTTAGCGTCAAAACAATATTAGTCCATTTGCGTCAAATTGGCAAGGTAAAAAAGCTTGACAAATGGGTGCCCCACGAACTCAATGATCGTCAGCGCGAAGTACGCGTCGAGACGTGCCTTGCACTGCTCAACAGACACACAAATGAAGGAATTTTAAACCGCATTGTTACCTGCGATGAAAAATGGATTCTGTTTGATAACCGCAAGCGCTCAGCAAGTTGGTTGGATCCTGGTTCAGCACCTAAACAATGCCCTAAACGAAAACTTACCCCTAGAAAAGTGATGGTCACTGTTTGGTGGTCTAGCGCCGGTGTGATTCATCACAGCTTCTTACCAAACGGGGTGAGCATTACTGCAGATGTGTACTGTGAAGAACTGAGCACAATGATGGAGAAGCTGGCACATCTCCAACCAGCATTGGTCAATCGCTCGTCTCCGCTGCTCCTGCACGACAACGCGCGACCTCATACTGCACAGCAGACGGTCTCCAAGTTGCAAGAACTGGGGTTGGAAGCTCTCCGTCATCCGCCCTACTCACCAGACCTTGCGCCTACAGACTACTACTTTTTCCAGAATTTGGATAACTTCTTGGCGGGAAAAAAATTCAATACCCGAGAGGCAGTACAAAATGCCTTTGAAGAATTTGTTGCCTCCCGTCCAGCTGATTTCTTTAAGAAGGGCATCAATAAACTGCCACTGCGATGGCAAAGATGCATTGATTGCATGGGTGATTACTTCGATTAATACAAATAAAAAATACATGAAAAAAATTCGTTTAAATTTTTTCATACAAAACGGCAATTTCATAGGTAAAGACCTATTATTGTCTTAAAAAGTCAATATGTTAGTGACAGAAACGAATCGCTGCAAAATCGACTCCACGTAGTCTTGTTTGCCCTACCCCTAGAGTGTAATTTAAATCCGCGTGGGCGTGAAGGGGGGAGCAGGTGGTGAGCGTGAATACCATTTGCGACGATAAGCTCGCGTGGACCTGCCGGAGCCCCGCAGCGCTGGAGCCGTGACAGAAACCATGCCTGCTGCATGGTTGCTTGCATGCTGCATGCTTGCTTGCGCGCTGCATGTTGCATCCTTTCTTGCATGCTGCAGGCTCTCTTGCAGCATGCAAGCAGTAGGTTTGGTTAGAACTGAAACCCCCAACAGAAATTACCAACAACAATTATAAGAATAAAATAATAAACAAACAATAATAAAATATTATTTTTGGTAATAAGTTTTATATTAAATAAACAATAGGATCAAGAATATTTGCTTTGATATTCTTTGATATGATTATTCTAACATTAAACATTATGCAAAACAAAAATCAATGATTTAAAAATCTTCAAAGTAAGTATTCTGCGTATTAATTATTCTATGAAACGAAAATGTGAGATTTTTTTAATGTCAAACGAAATTCTATAAAACTATTAGCTATAAAACAACGTACAACCCCTTTGTACGTATTTCTTTGATCTATCCTTCTTGTCTGTTTATGTGTAGATACCTGTGTCATAAATCGTTAAACAACAACTTGCCTGCATTTACAAACGTTTATTACTGCCAAACCCTACAAATAATTATTTTAGGCTAAACTACCTAGCTCTAGGCATTATCACAGGCCACAAAAAAGGCTTTACTTTTCATTAAAAAACCGTCAACCACACCATACCTAACATTAAGTTCACAGCAAATAAAAAAGCCACTCAACTTATTACATGAAATACCTACCCAACTTCGCACATCTATGTTAAAGAAGAGCTCCGAATAATTTAGCCACCAGCTTCCAACTGCTCCACGAATACTCAATTACCACTTTTTGTCTCAGTAGTACACTTTGTTTCTTGTTTTTATTTTACTTCCCGCCCCAATGGAGACGGAGGGAATACGTATTAACGTCAAAGACGGCAACGTTCTGTTGTAGTTTTAAAGTTTTGTTCTGGAATTCGAATTCGGATTTGAAAATTGGGCTCGCATTCTAGAACAGTGTTACATTCGCTTGATTCTTGATTCGAAATTAGAATTGACATAATATATTTTTTTAATTGACATTCATACTGCATAATTGACCCTCCGTATCGATGGGTTTTTTTAAAGGTATCATTTGGTATGAGTTACGTTATGACATGAAGAATGGCTGATTGCAGATTAACATCAAAAACAAGACTCATAAAACACGTTCAAATCAAAAACAATCAAATAAACCCAAAAAAATAATTATACAAGTTTTTTAATTTTATTATAAAGTCATGACACTAGAATGGATCCAGACCCGTGCTTCACCTAGCTTCTCCACCTGGGTGAAGCACGGGGACTATATAAGGTCCCGTGCTCCAACTGATGATCAGTACAGTCAAGTAATTAAGAAAAATACAATGTAATCAGTAGGGTTTATTTTAACTAATTTTTTCCAAAAAATGGCCCAATGAAATTTTATTATTAATTAATTGCATTTGAGAATCTAAAATAAAATGGTCTTTTTCACAGTGTTCTTTACGGCGTTTAGTTGGCGTTAAGTCTAAAGAATCGGTATTTTGCGATATCACAGTTAGCAATTTATTTAGGGTAACATTATGGCTTCTTGAACTCTTTATTGTGTTTGGAATTCCAACTCTCCGCTACGTTATTTGTACGGTGCCTCTCGTTGAATACACACCATTCATCTACATTTTTACTAATATATTTTTTTTCAAAATATTGAATAAATTCTCGGATCTTCGCGTTTTGAAAGGTTTATACTCTCTGACAAAATATATTGCCATCCTTGTGCAATACGATCATGGGGCAATAGAGGTAAGCTGGAACATAGACCGACAATGCGTGTGTAAACTTTATCTTTGATGCCAATATTTTTGGATTTCTTCCATATATTCTGTGTGAAATGAAAATACTCAAGCAGACGCGTTGAATTTATTTTTAATTTTTTTATGCACCGCAAAGGTTTGTAAATAATATTCAAACTCTATTCTCTGCACCACAAAGGCTTGTATGTAATTAAATCATAAAATTGAATATGAGAAAATAATAATTTTAATTAAACTCTATTACTGTACATATAAATTGACTCCTATTAAATAATTGTTCAGAGCTTCTGAATCATATAGGCAAAACAATTTACTGCATCACTGTACAATAACGTCATCGGTTGGAGCACGGGACCTTATATAGTCCCCGTGCTTCACCCAGGTGGAGAAGCTAGGTGAAGCACGGGTCTGGATCCCCCGTGCTTCACCCAGGTGGAGAAGCTAGGTGAAGCACGGGTCTGGATCCACTAGAATGTATTTATGACTAGGTACTTAAGTAATGTTACGACGCTCGCAATAAAATAAATAAAGAGAATTTTAGAGAGGTAGGTATTAACATCGAAATCTAATCGCTATTAATATTCGTCAATGTTATCACCTATCGTTATCATTTTATACAAAAAAATTTAAGGGAGAACAAAACTATATTTATAGCCAGTTGTAAAAGTAACAATTTTAATCTGCGGGTTAATTGCATAACACACTAACAGTGGCAATGGCTTTAATTTTGACAGTGTTCACCAACCTTTATGCGTTATTCACGTTGTTGAGCAGACTATTTTTTCGGCCAGAACTGAATTAGCAATCATCATCATCAGCCTAGCCTTTTCCCAATGAAGTTGGGTCAGCTTCCAGTCTAACTGGATGCAGCTGAATACCAGTATTTTACATGGAGCGACTGCCTATCTGACCTCCACAACCCAGTTACTGGGTAATACTATACCCCTTAGTAAGACTGGTTGTTAGACTTTCGGGCTTCTGACGACCCGTAACGAATGTCAAAGATCCACATAATTGACAGCCGGGACCAACGGTTGAATAATAAAAACGCAGAATTAAACAAAAATCAGTTTATATTTCGAACATACTCATTTTTTTTAAATAAATAATCCCGCCATTTTATGAAACCCGCTATGACTACGCATAGAGTGGTTAGCATCTGGCAAAGTGAGATTTTCAGGAGAAATTCCACTAAACGTGTACTAAAAATGTGTTTAGGGCTCCAACGTTTTAGTTTGTTACCTCTAACCTTCACTACGCTTGTCTGCATGAGTTTTATAACACAGGCATCATAAGTTTCATAAGCACATGTTAAAATTATACATAAACGTTTTAAATGTTCACATAAGTAATTAGAGGCTGGCCCGTGGCTTGGTGGCTAAGTGGCTAAGTAATAAAAGCCAAACGGGTCAATCTGTCAGGTTAAGCTATGCTTGCTGTGGTTGGTCCATAGATGGATGCCCATCTTTATTTAAGTATAACAAATGTGGGTACAACTTATCCATCATAAACAAAAACACAATCTATGTACATAGATTTGGGTATTAAAAAGATTGAGTAAAAGACGATGTCTGTGCTAGTATTAACTGTGTGACAGACACCGGCGCCTTCCTCCTACAACATTAAGTACCTAACAACCTAAAATGAGACATGATGTTTTCATATACCTACCTAGTAATAATACAACGATACATATATTTCTGGTACAAATTAATTTACACTCATTTAAGTTTAGATACCTACTGGAATAAAAAAATAATTTTATTGGATATAATTTAGATTGAAAACAATTTATTTATTTTAATTTTAAGGCATGCAAGGAAATGTGTGTGTGTGTGTTGTGCGCTTACTATTTATGATTCCCTGGCGAACAGTCTTTCAGTGTATAGGTATTACATGTTTTGTTAATTGCTTTACATACCAAGCCGTTGGTCCCAGCTGTCATTCGCGAATCTTAGACAGTTTTTACGGGTCGCCAGAAAACCGAAATTCTGACAACCAGTCTTACTCACCAAGGGATAACGCATTCCCCAGTAACTGAGTTGTGGAGGTCAGTTAGGCAGTCGGTTTAAGTAAAATATTAGTATTTATCTGTATCCAGTTAGAATGCCACCCACAATATGATTGGGACAAGGCTAGGTAGATAATGATATATCTAAATAGAGGCTCACTCAAATAAAAATCCAGCCGTAATAGACAGAAAAACTTCTTTATAAGCATAAGTTTAAGTCTCATCATTTTACTTTTATACGTCAACGCTCCGTTAGATTTCCTTTTAAAGCAGACTTAGGATATTATTCACCGCCATTTTTAAAGATAGTCTCTTATTTGCACAATGCAAATGTGACTAGAGAAACTGAATATAAAAAGTGAAACTGCAAACCGTTTCTTTCATTTATTTCTTTGATAAAGACGGAGTGGGTTGGAATTTTGCAGCTGAGGCCAATTGTTCCTTTACTCGGTCGGATTTGCATGTTGGTAATGCATTTCTCTTTGTCGGAACGAAGGATGAACTGATGTTATGTCAGTATGAATAAAAAGCAGATTTTTTCCTTTAGTTCGTGAAGCTTTGGCATTAATTTTGAGTCTGTAATTGGTTATTTTGTGAGACCCTTTGTGTTCGTTTGTTATTCAACTTTTAAGTGTCTTTGGTTCAATTGTGTTCCGACGTTAATAACTTGAGTTTTTTTTAAACCAATGTTGGCTTCAGTGTGTGATTAGAGGATTCTCTAATCTTTCGTCATCGTCATCATCATGGCAGCCTTGTTCCACCTACTGCTGAATATATAATAGGCTTCTTTTCTTGAGTGCCATCCTTCACACGTCTATGCGAGTCTCCTCCAGCAGGCTTAGCATGAGCACCGATTTGTCTACGGAAGAATAGACATGACTATTAACTAAATGAAGTACATTAGGAGTAGATAGCTATGTTCTTCTATTAATTATCACAGTTATGCGTTCTAAACGAATCATGATTCTGTAGATAATCGTATATAATTTGTGGCCGTCGACTAAAAAGTTTGTTATCAGTGTGATTTTGACAGTTTGGTAAGAAATATTCTTCTGAAATAGTCTACATTTATAAGGACCTGGACAAAGATCGTTAGAAACGAAAGACAAAATGACAGATTGTAGAAGGATATCTACGGTGCGATGTCAAAAATGGAGAAACGAAATGTCACTTTGTATTGTAAAAGCACTGTTTTTTCTTCGTAGAAATAGAAAACGTCATGCTAAGCCTGTAGGCTTCCCTGCGATCGTTTGCCAACGCTTATCCTAGCATATCTCGGCAACCATTCCGGTAGGGGTCTGATCCACCTAACATCACTACGTCTAGCCGAGTGTCAGAGCCTCAACCCGTAGCCCTCCGTCTCGAACTTCAGTCTTACGTCGTTTCTCTTAGTTACGGACTATGTCTTTCAGTGATAGGCCTGATCTTCCGTAAGTCAGTTATATTTTATGATGGGTACGATAAGACAAAATAAATCTTGAAACCTATGGATTTTATGAAGATACTTCTAAGGCATAATTATAATATTTTCATGAATAAGAGTTTTGCAATTATTTGGTGAAATTTTCGACTGAAGAAGTCAACTTCGAGTTTTTGTAACTAATATTATAACCAGATTAAATAAAATTAGTTCAAAATTTCGTTTCCAGGAATTTCGGGAAACTAAATCCTCTTATTAGACAAGTAGGTCTAAAAAGTACATTTTTACAAGAATTGCTACTAAATAGGATGTTTTGAATATAACATTTATATTTACTGTTAAATTATGAATATTACAAACATAATCCGTGATACCTGTTCAAAAGGTCTAACAACACACGACAAACGTTTAATTATGGTAAAACATTTGGTACCAATTAATTTAATCTCTGGATGTTTAGGTAAATTATTTTTTGTCTTTGTACTGTAACAACAACAAACGTTATTTGGTCTCTCTTTCAGTCTCCACATAATTTTTACTTGTCACCATGTCACCTGTAGCCTGTAGGTATGTTGTTATGTGTAAACCTAGGTAAAAAAAATATATGTTTTTTTTTTAATTTTAAAAGCAACAAAATGTATCACATGGTTATATTTACGATATTTGAAAGTATCTTGACAATCCGATGTTACCTTCTGCCTCTCGATTGACCTTGAAATCCTTAAAAAAATCAATAATGTTCATATCTCTTCTTTTTTTAGTATTTATTATTTGTTCAACAAATAATAATAACAAATAAAACCAGGGTAGTATTTTATTTATATATTTTTTTAATTGTTTATTTCACAACCATATTCAAATAACACGGTGGTGATTGGAGCCTGCTTTCAAGTAAAATATGCCTGTTTTAGGAGACTCCACCTATAAATCTATTTATTTAGTCATATAATAAAAGAAATATGTAAATCGTTTTTTTTTATGCTAGCTATGAGGTATTTTACTATTCAAAAAAAATTTTTTTGTATAAGTTTACGAGACTCAATGTTTGCTTTAATACAATCTCACTGGCTGATTTCGTGTAGGTACAGACTTCCTGAAGCTTCAGTTACAGTTTTGCTTGACCTCTCAACTGCTTGAATATCACAATTAACGTAAAAAAGCAATTTTGTTGGCTTTAAGAGTCTGATATAATTTCTAGTAGAAGTAAATACACCCTATCCCTCTTACTAATAAACTCAGAATAAAGTAATTCCAAGTTTAAATCTATGAAAATATTATGGTTATTCCTTAGTTATTCCTGGTATAACTTTATTCCGTAGTGAGAGGGTTATTTCTGAAATCTTAATCTCTTATCTTAAACTTAATTAGAATCTTAATAATTTTGAAGGGTTAGGGTTTCATCAGTTAATGCATTGATTCATATATTTGAAAAATTTGTATGTTCAACAACGTAAACAACGCAATGAATGTTGTTGAACTGTCAAAATAAAAGCCATTCCTACTGTTAGTATGTTACACAAATACCGGGCTGGTGCGTTGCATTATCAGATCAAAAACAGCCTTGAGTTCTGTTGACAACTAACGAGACCTAGAGATAAATTGCCATTAATGTTTTCCTCTATCCTCTATCTTTACTACTTGGGTGGCTTTTAATGTCGAACCATATTCTAGTGTAAACTTTGGCAACATAAGTTGCTAAACTGACACATTTATCAGATAGATCTGATGTTGCAATGTTGAGACGAATAATTCTGTTAGCAAGCGTGAGCCATTGGGCTTTGGGGCATTTTCCGCAGGCGATTCGTGAACTAAGTCTTCAGGGCATTTTGAAATCACCATTGATTCGCCGAGCGGCAGGCGGCTCAAATCAGTACATGTGTACGGTCACCAAAAGAGATACTTAAAAAGTGTCTTCAGATATAGATGCAGTTTAATAAGAAAGCGATGGACATTAAATTAAATTAATAGAAAACAAACAGTTAATTTTTCAAATTAAATATCATTCGAAAACATACATTGGTTTCTTACATAACTTCAACTTTATCCGACGACACTCCTTTGGAGACTGTACGCACGGCGACATCTCAAGCTTTACATTTACGGCCTTATTCATAAAAGTTATCGAACATCTAAACAGTTGCTAAAGTGTGGTTTCTCTATGAAAAGCCCATACAATATTTGATGTATACTTGATGATGCCGTATGTACTTTATAAAAATAAATTTGAATCGTGTGCTGGTGTTTCCCATAACTCCGTGGGCTGATCGGAAACTCGCAAATATTATCATTCGTTTAATTCACTTCAGTCGTGGTATTTAATATTATGAAGAGGTTTCAAACTTTTTAATTATTAATTATGACGTTAAACGTTTAATAAAGTTTATTGTAATGAATTAATATATTGATGGGAATTTACGTTATTACAAAAACCCTTATTTAAATATCAGTATCAAATGGCTGATTACTATAGAGGGTTGCGTCCCAAACCGACGCTTAAACTGGAACCATGAATGCCGCA
Organism: Antitype chi; assembly: GCA_947359405.1. NCBI lineage: Eukaryota > Metazoa > Arthropoda > Insecta > Lepidoptera > Noctuidae > Antitype > Antitype chi. The sequence goes on along the minus strand of OX375817.1, from coordinate 16,817,630 downwards.
CATGATTCTATACCCCTAGCGTTAAAGCTCTCTCCCAGCCCTCTGCCAGCGATGCCCTGAGTCGAGGCCCGTACTCCACAGGGGGTGCCCATAGCGATCAGTCGCTCTAGCTTTAAGTTTTTAAGCCCTGGCTGGAGGCCTTAATTTATTAAGGTAGCCACAGGCGAGTCCGGTTAAACAGCCGATACCCTCATAGATTGACCAGCGAGATGTCATTCCCAAAAAAAAGGTAGGAATGGAACAGCATTCATTTTTTTTTAAGTAACCTATGAAAAAATTCAACGCAGGTGAGACCAGAATCATGTACTGATCCATGGTGATAGGTTGCGCGTAGTGGGAATTGATAAATTTTCCTATGAAAACAATTTACGGAAACCAAGTAAACGCAGGTAAAATAATATACTATCTGAATTAATGTTGTCCTTGAAAATTAAAATTAAAATATTAATTTAAATAATATAAAACCATTAATACATTCCAGGCTATATTATTACCGACGTAACGTTTCGAAGAAATGTGAAAATAATACAAAAAAAAATTAAAAACCAGTACAACTTTACCTACTACTTTTATGGATTGAAGGCCCAATTTTCATTGATCACCTGGACCATTTACGTGGCACTCAAGTAGGTTTCACCTTAGTTGTTTTGATCACGAACTATCTTCCTCTGACCAGTAGCTACTTATGCTTACAGCTTATTTGAAGCTGGACCTTCATTGCTTGATCTTTTCATATTTATTGGACTTGACGTGACTTGAAACAGAACAGTGCGTTGGGCACGCCACGATAGCGGCGGTAAGTCCCCTCTTTGAGGAGTGGCTTGAGAGGCGGCATGGCGTGCTCACCTTCCGCCTGACGCAGGTCCTCACCGGACATGGTTGTTTTCTGGAGGTTCCTGTTTCGCATAAGGCGGGAGGAAACGCCCGGGTATTTCCATTGTGAAGATCGCCCTGAGGACACGGTGGAGCATACGGTGGCGGTCTGCCCAGCTTGGGCGGAGCACCGCCGTGTCCTCGTGGAGGCGATCGGCGGCGGCGATCTCTCGCGTCTGGCCCTGGTGCAGGCCATGGTACGGAGCGAGAGTGAATGGTTAGCCGTCACCTCCTTCTGCGAAGCAGTAATGCTCGCGAAGAGGGAGGCGGCGCACGTGAGGGAGAGGCAGTATATGCGCCGTCACGGCCGTAGTCGCCGCGGGAGACGCCCTGGGCGTCGGGAATCCCAGGATGATTCCCGGTCACCGTAGGCGCGGGCATGCGGACGGCGAGTAATGGGTAGCTCGCTGTCCGGTAAGGACCAAGCCCGGGTCGACGGCGTGTTGTGTTCCACGCGCGCCTCAAAGAGATGTCAGCACCAACTGGTGGGGTCCGCAAGGGCCGATGCCTGCCAGGGGTGCGGGTTGTTCGAAAGAGATACCGCGGCCCCTGGCACACAGGCAACTGAGGGAACACGGGTGGGTTTTAGTCAGTAAAAGTCTGACACGCCCTCCCGCTCCACCCAGAGCGGGAGAAGTTATTTGATGATTACCCACACAAAAAAAAAAAAAAACAGTGCGTGAGAAAGAATCGTCCATGGGTACGACGACGTAATTAACTAAAAGATTTTTTTTTCATGTAACTGAACATATTTGGATGAAATTTGACACATGGGCAAACCATGACCTAGATTAAGACGTAGAAGTGATAAAATAAAGTTGCTTCGGACGTATCTAGACTACAGGTTAGAGAAAATATGAGGCATTACCGCGAGAAGAAGACAGTAGCAATACAATAAATAAATCATAGTCTGGTAAATTGCAACATACGTTAGGTCCAGGTATTAGGGAATACAAATAAAATCCAAACAATGTTGGTACTCAATTATCCTAATGAAGAACAATCATCAATAAATAAACAAAGCTTTATGGGGCTATCCCTCACGTTTATAAGCCTTTCCCATCATAATAATGAGTCCAATATTTTTGACTCAATCCGTTTGGGCATCATAACAAAATATTAAAATTGATCATAATAATAGAAGTTGTTGCCACCCTTAATTACGTTTGTTCAAGTTATATTGAAAGTATATTGGCAAGAATTTCAATTTTGTTTGTATGCTTAATGTGATCGCGAGATGATTGAGTGCTGGTATACGATGCAAACGATTTTATTCAAGCTGTGTGCTTAATACACAATAAGAATAAATTAACTTCAGACGCAAAATTTCTTTAAATGTTTAACGTTTTAAGCGAATACTTAAATCGGATTTACGCCCACAGAGGTTATTTTTGAGCGAGTATTTATGGAAGCATTTCTCGGAAATATTAGTACCATGATAATCCAAGAATAGTCTAAGTGAACAATGCAAATGTCTTCTGAAACATTAATGTCGAAATACTACGAATTCCAAGAACGCCACAAAGACTTTTCAAAACTAACTAACAATATCGTTTTCACACTGCTTTTGTCAAGAACTGTAAAATAACCATAAAATACATTTCTGCTGAGGAGCTGCGATAAAAAATCTGAGCGAAACTCGAAAACATTTAACTTCCCAACTTTTTGCGGGCTTACACTTCTCGTTTTTTTCGTACTTTTCACTCAGTTCCCATTGACCATAATACAGTCGAGGCTTCTAAAACTTCCCCGCTGCCTAACTTTAAAGTTACGAAGTATTTTAACTATGTATGGTAGTTGGAACGTCTTTAAGTAGTGCAAAAAAGGCAGAAGATATATCTTCCTTGAATGTAGACGCAATAGAATATTGATGAGGCTTACGAGAACGACTCGAGGCGGTCGCTGTGCTGGGCTTCTGTTTCGTTCATATGTACATATTTAGGTATTTGCTGTAATACCTAATAGGGTTGATGCAGATGGTAAAGTTGGATATAGGATTCTAACGTGACCGAGAGAAGGCAATGTTTTGAAAGAGAGCTTTCAGGATCAACTACAGCAACAGATACCTACATTGGCAACATCTTTTATTGATGTTGCTACGGGAGCACCCAAGGATGATATTTCCTCAGAAATCTATTACGACACTCCCGTCCACCACATCTATAATTGGCTGAAGAACCCTCGATGTGTGGTCTGTCCACACGCCTTAAGCCTCGCTGACAACGAACACTCTCAGTCCGAGATAGTGTTTGATCTCACAAGAATAGATCGCCGTTCAATTCAACTGATTCAGACGCTAACGTTTGAGCGAGCTCGATTGAATGTACCACATTGCTTCAATAGAATAGTGCTGCAATTTGAGTAGGCAATAGCTAACGAGAACAAGTTACTTGCATCGTGTCAATGTGGCTTCATATGTTTTCCTAGTTTTTCTCCTCTGGTATCGACACCAATTAAATAGAAATGGCTCCGGTGTGATCAGTAAGCTGATAGCGGGGCCCACTGCCCATAAGTCAGACGTACGTCTGACTCGGTTTTAATGCTTTCAAATAGTATTGCTTTTATATCCATCCACTAATTGGTTTCGTCGATCCGGCTTTACTTTTGAGCAATAGAACAAAAGGATGACCCGTATAATGGCGGGTGCAGATTTAGCTACGCACCTTGTAAAACAAATACCAACGTATAGTTTTGGGAGCTTCTTGTGATTCGCCAAAATTATTTGTGGGCTTGACTGGTCATACGCACGTTACGCAGTTCAAAATATTCCGTCATATAAACGGTTCACCGTTCGTGATTACGATGGTACATTGAAGAATCGATACTCAAGGAGGTTTTTTGATGCAGCCCACGTATCATATACAAATAATGATTTATTAAGGCATCCTCGGTTGCTAACCGGGCAATGTCATAGGTTTAAACATGGCCATTAACATACCCTAGACTTTCTAAAGAAAGTCTAGGGTATGTTAATAAGTTTTCTTTGTAGGTATGTGAAAATAAACCAGTTGTCACTCGGAATCGCAGTTTCATTAATCGCTGCCTGGTGTTATATTTCATGAATACAACTGAAAGAAACACGAAAAAAGAATTGATTGTGACTCGCACAAGAAGATCACAAACTAAACTGAACACAATCATTGAAATATTAGAATAGAATAGAAAACATTTATTCGACACAGACACAACACAACAGCAACAAACATATAAAAAAAAAGAAAGAGAACAATAAACATAACAATAAAATTGCAGTAAAATTGTGCTGAGCGTGCCCATACCGAAAGGGTTACCATCTCAGCATGTGCTGGGCGTTAGACATCCAGCGCTGGTTTTCAGTTGGCACCCCGCAGTGACACACGGACGCAGGTAAATAAAATAGATACATACTTGAATATTAGTAATAAAAATGTTTATGAATACGTAAATAAATAATGTAAAAGATTTTTTTGTGTGCCAAAACAAAATTATATTAAAATAAAGTTATAAATAGAAGGCAAGACATAGGCCTCCCCCAAGGCCCGCCTCTGTGCTTCCCTCATCCAGCGGTTTTCTGCGCTCTTAACAAGGTCATCGGTCCACCTTGTGGCAGGCCTTCCAACTCTACGTCTTCCAACTCTTGTTGTTCTTATTTTATGATAGAAAGGTTTGTGTATTTAGGAACATCTCGTCCTCTCCAGATGGAAGGGATGGGAATCCTAATGGATCCCCCATTAGGATTCCATAGACAATTTTAATGCACCCTAGTTTGCAGTAGATGCGACCGGCATTTGGTCACGTACCGGTATGTGCGATAAAGTGCCGCATCGTTCACCTCTTCAGCACGCCAAGAATGCAGTATGTCGTGCAGCTTTGGAAAGGACTTAAGGTGGATGCGCCAGGGAAGCCAGCAAAAATCAAATTTTCTTCCGTTTTTGGCAATTTGCAGGTAAGTGTGAGATTGTATGTTGATTAAAATATGATTCGCGACCGATAAAAAAGCTTTACACAATTATAATAAAAATGTCGAAATGCTTTGACTTAGATAAAAACCAAAATTAAGAACATCGTGCTGAAAATAAGCCCCAAAATCCTTTCTCACATAAAATCTTTTTTTTTTTGTTTCAGGTAAGTGCTCATTCTATTACACTGGTACGATAAACGTGACATGGTGCCTTTACATAAAGTGGTAAGTTTTCGCTCTGTTGAACATTCTTCCTAAAATTATTTCTAATGTTAGGAGAACAATGATATTTCACTTACGCCTGTTTTGTCATGGTGAGTGACAAAGGTACGGGACGATGTAGGTTAGCACAGTTACGCTGGGTACGCTCTGATGAAAATGTTTCAAACAAGCTTTAAGAAAAAAAAAAGTGGCTAAATGCGATTCGGACTCGCATACATACGAGTGTTTTCATACCATCGTACAATATTTAACGAGACATTTTTTTAATACTTTGTGAACGAAGAAAAAAAACCATTTCTTGCAACTTTCATTTTTTTAGTAGACCCTACACACTCTGAAAACTTTCGAGTGTCTACCTAATATTACGGTTCATAAGATTGACGACTTCATTTGTAAATAAACCATAAAAAACCAAAATTCGTGGTTTAAACGAACACGTGACAGTGGGCCGCACCTTTATTACAGGTGACAGATGGATGGACGGATGGGCAGACAGACAGCAAAGTCTTAGTTATTACTAAGACTTTGCTGTCCTCAACAATATAGTTTTCGTAAGGATTAAAGTAATAATAGTACCTATGCTTGTTTCAGTTTCTAGTAACAATGCCATTAGTAAATATAAGCACCAGCGAATATGTTTTATCGTAATGTTTGGATACTATTTTTGGCATTGTAAACTCTACCGAAATATAAGCCACATTAAAAGCCTGCAAAAGTAAAACGCGCTCCAAAAAACTGCTAGTAAACAATAAAAACCATCAAGATTACGTTCACAGTTCTGTTCGCCCCAAAAACGAAACGAAGCGTAAAGATAAGCTATTACCCAATGTAATCAAGAATCCATTCAATTTAAAAAAACAAAAGAGCAAATCATTTGTTACTTCCATTAACAGGAATACTGAAACGTCGATACGGTGGACAACTGGAGACTCGGCTGCTATTAAATTTCATTCTGCTACAATTTCACTGGTGCTGTGGACGAAAATCAATCAGCCGTTGGACTGGTAACCAACATTCGTTGATCAAAAATACGACATGTAGAGGTTCGAGTGGATTTAAGTCCTTTGCAAGGAGGATTGTGGTCTTTTGGTACGGTGACGTGGACATGCAGTGGGTCCTTTGAGAATTTTAATCATAAATGAGTGCGGACTGACACAGAGAGTGTTCCCTCTGTGCATTATAAAATGGGATCGGATATTTCCCGCTAAGTGCAATACTAATTTTTCACCTGGAAGCTCAAACTGTTTGGTACAAGGATACTTTGTTCCTTGAAGAAAAAAGTATTAATAATATAATTAATTACCTATTATTTGTCGGCACGGTTGGTGCAGTGGTTAAGCGATTGACTGCTGCACTGCGTGTCGCGGGTACGATTCCCGCACGGAACAAACATTTGTATGACCTACAAGTAGATGTTCCGGGTCAGGCTGTTTGTGTATGTAAGTTTAAATGTTTGTAAACGCACCCACAATACAGGAGAAATTCCTAGAGTGGGGCAACGTTTTTTTTAAAAAAAAAAAAACCTATATTGAGAGCAGTGGTGGCCCAGTGACAATGGCCGTGACTTACGAGCTATAAGTCGTAGGTTCGAACCCTGACAGGCGCTTTACTTAGTCTATATTATTTCATCACCACTGCTCTCAAAACGGTGAAGGAAAACATCGTGAGGAAGCATGTCCTAGAACCAATAATTCGAAGACATATGACATCTACCAACCCGCACTAGGACCGCGTAGTGGATTACGGCCCATACCTTCTCACAAAGAGGCGGCCTGTCTCCCAGCAGTGGGAACATTATAGGCTGATTCGGCTTTAGCGAAACTGAAATAGCTATGCAATTTCCGAATAGATACAAGCGTACTAGACATTGTTACTGTTTCCACTATAACTGATCTATGCTGGCGAATACTTAGGTGAAGTAAGCTGTCGAAAGCGTCAAACCAGGTGGAATGACAGCTCACTTCAAGTTTGCTTTCCCTCCAAGGTTTCACGGTGAGATTTGTAGTTACGCATGGAGTGCATTAAAATAGAATTTGAAGAACATCTATGTAGATCACAACATCCTAGGGGCAAATCTCGTAATTTTAAGAACATTCAGTCTCAATATGTCAAAAGTACCTCGAGTTTCCATAAATTTTTGACAAGTTTTTGACCACAAGGTGGACCGATGACCTTGTGAGGGCTGCAGGAGTCCGCTGGATGCGGAAAGCACAGAACCTGTCGAAGTGGCGATACTTGAGGGAGGCCTATGTCCAGCAGTGGACGTCTTTGGCTGAAATGATGAATGATGATGACTTATGGCAAATAAATTTTATTTGATCTGATTTCTGACGAAGTAGACAGCAAAATAGCGTTCAACTTTTTTCCTGAACTCTTACCTTCTGCCTAGTATTATTATAAACTAACAAAGCTAAGCGCTGTTTCAAAATAATAGGACAGTTACCGATAACTTGTAAAGGACCAATTAAATGTTAGAATATAACGTTACTACAGTTGTTAGACCAAAAACATTGGCAATGTACCTACACAGTTTTGAGGATTACTTCGGTTATTTATTACCGAGACAGAAGAAAGCTAAGACTCGAAATCTCAAAAGGATTTTGAAGTTAGACTAAATACTTGTTGTAATTTTATTAAGGGTTTTATAAAACACAAAATGTAATTATTTTTAAGTGATATACGTAGATAGAGTGGGTCTCCACTCTGTTTATGATGGATAGACTATCGCTCTATGAAAACAATGATCCTGCACTGACTTGTTTGTTATGATCTCTACATTCCAAGCCGTTGGCCCCGGCTGTCGTCATTCGTAGATCTTTGACAGTCATTACGAGTCGTCAGAAGCCCGAAAGTCTGACAACCAGTCTTACCATCATCATCATTTCAGTCGAAAGACGTCCACTGCTGGACATAGGCCTTCCCCAAAAGGGGTGTTATGCCATAAGTGCCACGCTTGGCAGGCGGGTTGGCGTTCGCAGTATGGTGGTAAAATGCATAGAGAATGCTGCGGCCCATTATCTAGTAAGTCCCTTAGTCACCTTCTACGACACCCACGGGAAGAAATGAGATAGTGCTATTCTTTTACGTCCGGCACCACACGGTACCAAGTCTTACCAAGAGGAATCGTACTATCCAGTAACTGGCAGTCGCGCCATGTAACATACATAGTTGAGAAAAGGCTCAGCTGATGATGACAATGCTGTTTTAGTTTCGTGGGCTCAGTGACTACACATGAAATTCCACATAATTTTGTAGAAATAAATACAGACGCACCATTTTGTTCTAACCACAATAAAATCAGAAGCTTCTTGAGCAGGTACTTACTCGATAGTATAATTTTAGATTGAAATACCGCAAAATACGCAGCCTCCTACCCGGAATAATTTCAAAGTGTTCTTAAATATTCATTGCATCTGTCGTAAACACTCTCAACTAGCGCAGAGCGTAACCAGTTGGAAAATTCCTCAAGCGCTTAGCGCTTCTGTCGCAGCGCTGCAAAAGTACATTTATTTTATTCCCACTTTTTATATCAAGCGTGTTGTTACGTGAGGGTGATTTACGAATGCACAATTCACTGTAAAAGCGACAGTGAAAAATGTACTACATTATATTGACTTCAGCAAACGATTGTTTTAAAACTGTAATGCCTTCATCCAAGTAGAGTGTCCGCCCACTCCTTGGCTCTCACCAGAAATGAAAATTTAGTATCCAGTTTAGTTCTAGCTGAGTTTTGTGGGTTCTTATCTTTATTTTTGGGAACAAAGAAAGCTGTTCTCCTGAACAAAGTTGAATTTCCTGCACAAACGTTTAATGGGTACCTACTACATGCTTGATATTTTAACGTAGACTTGGAAAAAAATAAGGAAAAATGTGTGTAAGATTCGAGATCTTATCCTCTCGATCAATTGAATAAATTGAGGAAAGTTGGTTATTTATTGATGATACTTATATGGACAAGCTACTTAGAGATACACATTTAATGGTCCTTTAAGTGATGGTTATGATGGTCAAACTTTGCCTCTATTCGAATAAAATGAGATAGAAAAGTCAGTTTGCCATTCGATTTCACATTTAAGAGCCGCCACTAAACATTATTTAGATGCTTGCTTTTGAAGCTAACACAAATACGCAGAAATTACTACTAACAAACATTGATTGCCACTTTATCTTGCCTCCGAAACAGACCCAACTTGACCGAACACAATACCAAACCACTACCCGAACGCTAAATCAAAATAGGCACACTATGAAATTCCGGTTGCACTATTGCAAATGCAGCCGCCACGAAATTGATCGATGCCGCACGGTGACCGCGGCTGCTGATTCATTTGTGCACCTGTGCCACGGGAGTAGAAATGCGACAGAGACCAAACTTCATTATGAACGCGATACGATAGGTACACTAAAAGGCTTGGTGTGCGTGACGTTGACGATAAGTTTTACATTCGCTGTGCTACAACGGTAGATACAGCTCAGTAAATTAACTGTATTTAGATAAAATTTGCATTTAATTGTCATGTATGATACTAAACTTATTGAGTTTCAAATGGATATTACATTTTAGACCTAATTAAGTTTTCGTACTAGTATAATAAACCCAACCATCTCGCTAGCTATTTTCATTTATTTGTTTTTTTGCTGTTTACTTTTGCGATTGAAATAAATACGGTTTTGTTCTGTGCACTCACTATGCTTTTTTTATTCACATACAGGCGTACCTTTTACTTCGTGGTTATTCATACCTCGGCCTCTGTTCCAAACCTACTCCTGTACATGTACTGATACATAGGCGAGTGTATTACCAACCACGGCACTACCTTCGTATGTGTACCTATGTGATCGGTGGCTGTTTCAGGACGTTGCACCGCAAGAGCTAATTTGTCTTTGTATGTGAGCTGTACTTGTGAATTTTGGATAATAGGTCATTGTACGGTTGTACTTTGGTAGATTTTGATAGAACAGATACTTAATAAGCCGCTCAAGTTTGCCGCCTCTCACTCCTGGAATGACCCATAAGATCCCTGCAAACAAAACAAAATTTTAAATTACATCTAGATATTAAAAGCCTAGTAGAAAAATAAAAGTATGAGCAGCAAATACTTTATAAATAAATTATTACTACTCACATAAGGTTATCTTATGGGCAAGGTACATTCATAATTTTTTTTCTCAATGCCTATTGAGTGGGGTATCAAAATAAAGGTTTAATAGGTCTTATTAAAGTCAAAAATAATTATATTAAGTAAAAACTGTGAAAAAATAAAATACAAAATCAAAAACAGACTGCGAAAAAGTGAAATTTTATTAAAAATCACCTTTTATATAATTGGTTGTAGAGTAATATTAAATTGTATGTAAGTACTGTTTATTATAATTATTGTACTTTGTTACTTGTTTTGTCTAAATTGTAAAAACCCTGGCTTGATTTTCGTAGATACGTGGTTTTCGGGTGACCACTGAAAATCAGCGCTGTGCTGTGGGTCCCATAGCACAGCATCATGCTGAGTGGAAGCCTTCTTGTCACAGTCACAGCATGCAACTGCCGACTGTATATGTTTTATATGCCTATGTATAAATATCTGTGTTGTTATCGCCCTCCCGCTCCACCCAGAGCGGGAGAAGTTATTTGATAATTTCCCACCCAAAAAAAAAACATGTTTTTTTTTTTAATTTTACGTCTTTTATATGCACGTGTTTCTGAGACAAATAAAACTATTTTTCTTTCTTTTACTTTTTTTTTGCGTCGGCGTTTTCCGTTTCGATTTTTTTTAATTTCTGGGTCATAATATCAACACTACACTAAACTGAAAGAGCACTAGATGCAGAATTCACCGAAGTTTCATATTTGTCTGTTATTTAAATTCAAACCCGTTTAATATATATTTTGTATATGATACGATATTTATTTATTTATTTACTTAGACAACTTGATCCATTTTGTTAGTAAAAACAGTGCTTAAAACTATGTTAGTTAGTAATAAACGAATACAATATTTGAATGATTTGCACATTCAGGATGCTGTCACTACTCACACTCACTCTGTGTGTGATGTGGGAGACAACGTTTTGATCGTAATATGCGAAAAAAGTTAAAGTCAACAATAAGACTAATGGAGAAGAATAGTCTTTCGTATCCTAACCGAAAGCGGTTATCGCGCTATCAAGCGGATCCGGAATTCCAGATAGTTCAAAAAGTTTAGCTGTCTTTGTGCGCAGGCGCGTAGCAGTTCGTAGCAGCGTAGCAGAGCTACGTATAGATGCGAAAGTCTTGCACTAAAATGTGTTCAAATGGCCAAGTGAAAATAATGTAATAACAATGATAAATGATTTTATTTCTGTAAGTAGTTTTGTACAAACACTTTTAAACGTCAACCATATTTTTAGAACTAGATGAGGTCGGCGTTTCTATTCTGAGAAGAAAGACAGAAACAAACTCAGAGGTCACAGTTTCTATTAAAGTCCAGACATAATCTCTGTCAGATTGATTGTGGAAAGAACAACGCAGATTGAGTGGACTGGAAATGAGAAATTGAGTGAGACTGCAATTGAGTGGATTGTGAAATACAATAACCTATATCCATAGATACTACTCTTGTGACTACCAGGTGGAATGACAGCTCACTTCAAGTTCACTTTACCTCCAAGGTTTCCCGGTGAGATTTGTAGTAACGCATGGAGTGCATTAAAATAGATTTTGAAGAACATCTATGTAGATCACAACATCCTAGGGGCAAATCTCGTAATTTTAAGAACGTTCACAGTCTCAATCTGTCAAAAGTACCTCGAGTTTCCATTAATTTTTGACAAGTTTTTGACTACAAGGTGGGCCGATGATCTTGTGAGGGTCGCAGGAGTCCGCTGGATGCGGGAAGTACAGAACCGGTCGAAGTGGCGTGGCGTGGGGGAGGCCTATGTCCAGCAGTGGACGTCTTTCGACTGAAATGATGATGATGAGGTACCACCCATGCATACAAATATTATGATTGCGAAAGTATTCATCATGTCTTAGCACAATATCATGCTGAAGCCCTCTTGTCACAAACACAACGTGCATCTGCTGAAAATTAGTGTTCTGTAGTCGTGTGTGTAAAGCTGTTTTGTTTTTTTATTCGAGTGATCTTAGCTTTTTGTAAGCATGTGTTTTTGTAGCAAATAATTTTGTTTTTCTTTCTTTCATATAATTTGGCACATGGATACACCATGACCTGGCTAGGCTGGTATATTATAAACCACCACAGACTTACTACGTGCTTCTGCCTTTCATCGGCTTCATAAGGTTCATAACTCATTTGTTGGGCTTGGTATAACCTTTTATAACAAGCTTCCCTCTTCTTTGCTAGATTTGCCTTTTCATGCGTTTAAAGCTCAAGTAAAATACATCCTTTGTTTAGAGGCTTACTATTCCATCAACGACTATTTAAATGACAAGAATAGTTGGTCGCTGTGATTAACTCAAGACAATGTTTGTGTTCTTTCTCCAGAATTAGCGTAACTAGTGACAGGTTATATGGGTTCATATAAATATTTTTTTTATTTTTATTCACTAAGTTTTTTTTTTATTCTCGAAATGTTTATATTACTTTGTGTATATATAGAATCAAGTCTATCCGACTAAATAGACAGCTGTGCTGCTGGGGAGTTTGTTCCGCTACTTCTCCTTCCCAGCTAAAGCACTAGGAAGTGGTGACGGGTGGGCGTTTTTAGGGGGGCTGTCTTATGTATTTTGACGTTCGAAAAGTGTTGATTCTCAGCCTAATTTGAATAAATGACTTTTGATTTTGATTTTGATTTTGACCATCAAATTTTCATACATTTATACATGACGGCTACCCAAGTACCAAGTACCAACACAGTAATCAATTAGTTACCGCCGTCATGTAACATTAAATATTACACATGAGCGGATTAAATCAAATTCTAATTAATCTGTAGAGCAGCCAGAATAAAGTTCGAACCAAAACAACAGCAAGACAATCAAATCCTTAGGATTTCTAGTTAATATTAACGTCCATTAGCTTTTGAGAAGGGTCACCCACGAAGATTTGAATTTTTTATTGAATTTTCTCGAATACCCAAATCAAGATCAGATACGTCTCATTGTTGATTGTGGTAGCTTATTAATGATCCGTAAATGGTGATTCTTTTAGGAATGCTGACTTTGGGAGAGGAATTAAAGAAAGATGGAATGTTTATTTTGAACTTCCTTTCGCCAGCGGCTTCGCCCGCGTATAAATCGGATATTATCTCACGGAAACGTACGAACGGGATAAAAAGTATCTTATGTGTTAATCTAGGTTATAAACTATCTGTGTGATAAATTTCACCTAAATCCGTTCAGTCGATTTTGCGGGATTGAGTAACAAACATCCAAACATTAAAACTTACACATTTTTAATTATTAGTAGGATGGAAAGATGTCAGTAGTGTCACACAAATGTGTTGTTATTGAAGCAAACTTGTTATTGTAGCAAAAATGCTAGGTTACCTATCATTTTTGCTACAATAACAAGTGCTTCAGATTGCTTGCTCAATCATTGGCATTAAAACTCTCATTACTTAGGTGGCAGTTTTTGTGCTAATCCATTTGTATAGGCATAAACAGACAGAACACACAGACAAAAGACAGAAGGATACTGTCCCCTCTTAATATTTAAAAAAAAAACGATAACTATGAGCATACTGTGTGTAGGTCAGATAAAATTATATAAGAAAAATAAAACATAAAATGATATAAGTACAGGACTTTTTTCTATAGACAATTGTCTAGGTTCCTATTCATAAATCCGAAGAGTATTTTTAATATACGTACATAATAGAGGCCTAACAGACAAAATATTACGTATCCCATGTCTTATAAAAACACCTATGCTTTCTTTTTTATACACAATAACATTATAATAATATATGATGATGGATCATAGCGGAAATGAGAATAAAGGCAACAATGTTATGTAATTATGTGCGAACATGTATGTTGTTTATCTTTTCTTTCTTCTATAAAGAGAGTATGTTTGGACTGTGATTATTTTGTTGAGTACGAGATGAAACTGGCATAACCTAACAACAACAGGCCTGTAATCCGCGAAGGATTAGGCAGAAGTATACCAGCAGGCTTAGCACGAGAACCGTAGAGAAGCGTTTTGTCGACGGAAGAGTAGACCGTGTAGACATTTGATAGTTTTGTACTGAGAAATGTAGACAAACGATTTCTATTTATCGATAGAGTAGAAATAGAAAGTGTCATGTTAAGCCTGCTGTAGTACACCCACATTTCGTCAGTACACCTACATTTTCTCAGTTATGTTCAAGTCCCATGATATAGGGAGCGAGCCTATTGCTGTCAATAGGTCACACATTCAGACTCTGGGCTGCTACTGAGAAATAAAAACAAAGCCATAATATTATAGACGACCCCTAGATGCATCTAGGCGAGCATGGGTCAGCTGACTGCTCCTACCCTAAGTACTCCTTCCAGTGCACAGAGACTTCAAGCTCTGCGGTCAATCTGAGTACCCGGCTAACTACCGCGGATGCCCCAAAGCCCCCAAGGAGACTAAAGGACCTCGTGCCCTTAGCATGTAGTCGTGTCGTTTTTAAGTTTTAAGCTCCAGCTGGAGGTCTTATCACAAAAGTAAAGTATTTTGAACTTTATAATGCAATACACGCACGACTCAAAGTAGATATATGCCTTTGATGTAGGTGTAGCCATAATATTGTTAAATATGTCAGTTTTATTTATGTGAATGACATCTCGCAGGTCAACCTTGAAAGGTTACCTCAATAAATTACCTCGAAATCTGAAACCCTCGCTTCGCTTCGTATACGGAACACAACTCGTTGTTTAACAAAAGAAATAAAATCGTCTATGGGTAGTATAACCCACTTATTTCATGAAATCGTTCCCAAATAGCACCACTACAATATAATTACAACGTCAAGCTTTATTCTAGAAGTTAAAATTAAAATAGTTTTGTGGACTCATTCTCGACGCTGCGCCATTAGAGTCGACAGATTTAATCTTTAGTGTAATGTAATAGTCCACTTCATACAATTTCACCGACTACTCTGGAACAGCTAAAACAAGTCACCCAGTAACAAAAGTACCTTCTTATTAGGTAAAGTGTAACAAACCAAGCTGGTTACTTCAAAACAGAACGGTTTCATTTCGATTTCATTACGTTACGCCATTTCCAAGCCGCGGTTTTATGAAATTATTGAAATGAGCTCCGGTATAAAAGCTGCATTGTAATGTGAAAATGTTTTTTTTCGTTTTCTTGTTAGGAAGGAGAATGGTAATGGACTCAATCAGCTATGTGTGGTACATTTGTTAAATGAAAATGTGGGTAGTGAAAATCTAGTGAAAGATTTTCTTTGGGAGTCTAATTTCTTTATTTGTATGATCAGACTTATTATACAGTGCACAAAGTATATTTCACGTAAGAAATTGTAAATTATAGAAAACATTAATGGCTCGGTAGTTTAAGATTAAAATATTACCATACCTTCCTAAACATTTTGTCGATAACACCAATGAATGAAAACCATGACAGTATAGTTTTTGGCATATTAGTCAATTCGCACGAATTGGCTTGCCCGAAACGGGCAAATCGACACTTTTAAATCTTTTATATATAAAAATGTATCCCTATTTCCCTTGGTCACGGCATCACACGTGAACGGCTGGACCAATTTAGCTAATTATTTTTTTGTTGTGTTCCTTATTGTCAGGAGATGATTCTTATGAAAGAAAGTTGCGAATTCAATATTCATAGTTAAGACAGGACAACGTCTGTCGGGTCAGCTAGTAGTATATAATTTTCTATAGGCTACTCGCACGAAGTAAATTTATTGCATGTTTTTTTTTAAACATTGCCGCACACTAGGAATTTCTCCTGTATTGTGGGTGCGTTTACAAACATTTAAACTCACATACACAAACAGCCAGACCCGGAACAAGTACTTGTAGGTCATACAAATATTTGTTCCGTGCGGGAATCGAGCCCGCGACACGCAGCGCAGCAGTCAATCGCTTAACCACTGCGCCAACCGTGCCGTCATGTATTTGCAGAGACCTTTTCTCATAACTTTTTTGCATAAAATTCAAAACCAATTGTATTTCTGGCTAATATTTATACGATTTTCTATATAACAAACTCATTTGCTGAGACTTCTATCTAGTACCTACATAATTATACGTAGACGTTACATCAAGACAATCCAATTAATCAACATAATAATTTACTGCCTACGTTTCAGTAACTACAGCCCACATTCTATAACTAGGCGCTGGCCAGTCTGTCTGGCAAGGCACACAGCCAGCCGCCTGCGGTTTGAGTCCCCGACAAACTGAGTTCACCCCGACGCCATTTGCTTTCGATGTGAGTTAATAGTGAATTATATTATTATGTATAATTTGTCTTTGTGGCAAATATGTCGGAGCAGCAACGAGAAATCTATTTCGTATCAGCTCAATCTGTGAGAATAACGCATTCCGTAGTCAGTTAAACGAGTTCCTTTTGATATTCCATAATTCATGAGACCATTTCAAAGAATTAACGCAAATATGTTTTTTTTTTTTCGTTTTAGTTTTTCATACAAAATATATATTTTTAGACTAAACTCCCACTGTTCCAACTAGTACCATGAGTCAGGGGCCCGGGAGATACTTATACAGACGGCAGCACATCAAGCTACCCCAATCTGTGAAATTTCTTTGATATTTTCAACTTTATTGTATACGTTTAAGGTTCACGTTCAATTGGGAAAATTTTACAGTTTGGGGTAGCTTGATGTGCTAGCGTCTGTACATTCGCCGCACCCCTGACATAGCAGCAGCTTATCAGCTGTACGTCACAATAAATGGTATCAAATTTTTTATTCAGAACATTGTTAATATCATGGTGAATCCCGCTACTATACGTTGCCCATCAATTGATTACAATGATCGGTCGGTATGCTTGACAGTTAAATAAATTGGTGATATGATCAGTTTGATTGTTAGTTATACGATGAGTCAGGTATTGTAGGCGGGGTTGACGGTGTTCCCTTGACGAAGAAGTGAAAGTAAACCAGTATAACATTGAAATAATCACTTATATTGGACATGTAATACACGGTAACACGGTAATCACATAAAACAACAATAAGGATAATCAGTACATGCACAATACACGTTATGCAACAGAAAATCACACACAAAACAGTTAATAAAAGATAGTCATAAATAAGCAGTAGATACACAGTTATAGAATAGTAGATCACAATAAAATCCTATGCTAAAAATATTGGAAAACTAGCTAGCTAGTTATAGGGTAAATCGCGACTAGTGGTGAACAGTGGTGTCACTACTTCATAAACAACACTTATTGATTAGTTGATTAAGGTAAAACTGTAAAAGAATCTGATGACTGAGTGATGACTACTGATTTGAACACTTTTTTTTTTGTTGGGCATCTCGCTGTTGGCTTTGAGAGGCCGTGACTGCTTAACCGGGCTTTCCTGGGCTGCCATTAAGAGTTACTTACTTAACGCCTCCAGCCAGGGCTTAGAAACTAAAAACTTACATACTAAGCGACTGCACGCTAAGGGCACCCCCGTGGGGTACGAACCTCGGCTCAGGACGTCACTGTTATGGGGACAGCTAGTGGGGACAGGCTGGATCAAAATATTGGCATTATTATTATTAGTCGGGGAATTTAAAGCTACTGGCTCAGCTGCGGCGCGGGCTGGTTCTTCAACAAGCAAGGGTCACCGATTTGAACACCGAATATTCGGTCCTTCTATCACATTTCTCCTATAGTGCAAGTAGCATGTGCAATTATCTGTTCCCGGCCAATCCACCTTTCAGGAACGCGAAACCATGGTCTTCCCGAGGAGCAGGTTTCGACTTGTCGAGCTCCGTTCAACACGTGTAAGAAAGTTCAAGGTTTTTTGGTATTTCATGGATTAACGACATAGTTAATTAGGCGTAATATATGCTACTAGTATCATGGTTTCTGAACTACATAAGATAATTTTAAGTAAATTCAAACTACTTTACAGCTGATTCGTATGAGTAAGTACAGTAAACAGGGAGTGTATTACAGGTAATTATATAGATAATTATACAGGTATTTACTGCATTTAAAAGGATTATTGTTCATTAAAAATAGCTCGTTTAATTTCCCAAGCAGCACAAATAGCTGTATAGCCACTGGACAACAGAATTTTTGAAAACTCGACGCTGTTATGCTGTTTGTACAAGGGCTGTCTATCCCGCTACACAGCCCCTATAATTCTACATTTGGCCCCAAATTAACCAGCGCTGAGAATTATAGTAGCTTGTTAAAAGCATTCCAGAGCATTGTAAGAGATGTACATGGGCTGCACAATAGCTTAGACAGCTGTCAACAGGCCACTATCCAGCTCCTTTAATTCTCTTAGACAGCCACTAGATGGTGTATGGTTTCCTTACGGCGATTAATAAATCTACAAAGAAATAGCAACAAAAGACTATTTGTGCAGTGCAAGTGTTATGTCAAACTCTAATCTGTGGGCAAATATATAATTTCCAATTTAAGGTAAGTAATTTTTCACGTTTCTTTGTATCTCTATCGCTAAATTGTACTGCGGGTGCCAGGTTACTGTTAATATATATAGGTGTTATTATCAAATATTACACGCGCCACAGAAATAATATGGTTTTACTAAAAATATTATACAAAATAAATACGGTGTACGAATTATTCATGGATTTTTAAAAAAAAATACATTTTATGAGCATTCATATCTATTTGTAGCTAAAAAATAATGTATTTTTACTTTAATAGCTTTGAAATATCATGAAAATTTTACAGATATCAGTATTTTTTTTCATATATAATCGGCTTGTTTACATTAAAATGGCGTTAATTTGTTATCCAGCAATCATTCTAACTAAATTCTCTTGAAACTCTCTTTTCTGTGCAATGGCCATATTTAATTCTATTAATCAGCTGAGAACTTTACGCTAGCTGTACAATAGTTTTCAGTTATTCTAACGACTGGTGAAAGCAGCAAAGTGAGAGTATACAACAGCGTCTTAGGGATCTCTAATATTGATAGAAAACTATTTCGGGCATTTCGTACTCAAGTAGCTTAGGTACTTCACTTGATTTTGTGATCCTACTTATTCTTGCCTGTTATGTCAAATCAGAGAGCCATTACTTGCCATGTTGCTTAGAAATGTATGTTTTAAAGTAAGATAAAAAAAACTATAACTTCATTTAACCTAGCTAAGTGAATATTTAGCTAGGTTTAACTTTACGCTCTCCCGGCCGTGTGAAAGAGATGAAGCGAATTTGGACTGTCGCTTATTCGCGAATTTGGTTTGTCGCGAAGGATTTGTTAGCGCCATTTAAATTTAACCAATCATATTGATATATATATATATTTTATTGAAAGGAGTTATTCAAACTTGTGTTAGCCAGTTTTTGCCAAATCTTTACCATATTATCTTTATATATTGTGAATTTGTTACCCGTCACGCGCTACGCACCGCACGTATTATTATTGTTTCTATTTTGTTTACGAATTTTTTTTTGTCTTGTAAATTGCGAGTCGTACGCACTCTTGCACACTTACACACTTCTGCAATTCAATTATGCGAACGAAGTGAATAACTTAGTTTGTTTTATAATTTATCAATTAATAATAGTGTACATATTTTTGTGATAGTACCTGTAATAGGTGTAAATATTTTAATACTATAGAGCGTTTTACTTATTGGCACAAATACTAAATCCGCATACTTAATGATCTCTTACTTCTGACGTAGTAGGTAAAGATGCTAATGTTATTGCTAAATAATTGTTCTTGTTTTCAGAAAATAGAAATGCCGCTCAAAAACTGAAGACAATAGAAAGAGGGGAAGGAAAATTATCTGTCATACCAAGTGCTTGAGAAAAAGGATGGATGGTTGAGATGATATATTAAAAACGTCACTTCGAAATTGATGAAACTAGAATATTCAAAGCATCATACAGATTGGACAAAAATGCAATGCATAGTGAAACGGTCATCCATTGCAACATATAACAATGCAGAAAAAGAACTAAGTGGCATGTTGAACCATAGTGACACGTCAGATTACCCAGATGATGAAGAAATAAAACCAACGAATGGTTTAACATATAGAATTACCAAAGCGAAATCAAGAGTATGTGATTAATAAAATAAAACGCAGTAAATGTATACCATTACTTTTATTTTTACTGACCATTCCTTAGCCAACAGCTATAAATTAATAAAACTTTTGAGCGCCACTGACACGGCTTTATTGTTTTGTAACGGCCACACAATATTAAAATTTATCTTCTCATGTAGACGTGGCGCTGAGGGCTTGAAAATGCACATACCTGTTATAAAAGCCCTTGCGGGTGAATCGCAAGTAAAACATCTAATCTAGACTTTTATAATCTCGCTTGTTGATAGAAGGATTCCGTCATTCAATAACTGTTTCATTTCAACTACAATGGTGCCGATTCTCTTGTACACCGAACTAAACTATCACTAAAATTCCTTACTTTTGGGTATGAGAATCTTAAAGCTATTCTGCAAAAAAAATCTCTAAACTTAAAAATAATTTTGACACAACTAAAATCGAATTTGACAATCGCGGATCCTGCAGGCTTAGTAGCATGACGGTTTCTATTTCTATTTTACTGTAGAATAGAAATCGCTTGTCTACATTTCTCGGTGAAAAACTGACAACTGTCTACACGGAAACGTCATTTTGTCTTGTCTTCCGTCGACAAAACGCTTCTCTACGGTAGTCGTGCCAAGCCTGCAGGTGGTATTTTTTTCTTTTGGCTTCGCAACGTGGTACTTGTGTGCCCTACGCAATGATTTTTTTAAGAGCTGAATGAAGCGTGCGCAGGAGGGCAGCCTCGACGTTTTTTATGGAATTTTTCACTTATTGGTATGGAAAATAAAAAAAATATTACCTACATGTTGAGATTATGGGGCATAGGGGTTTTATAAAGGGGGTCGAATTTATCATCATTTTTGCGATAGGACTAACCATTTTCGAGATATAAGCAAACGAAAAGAAAAAAAAAGATACAATACTGTTTTTGCACTTGAAGTCGAAGTGTTGGTGTGAACTTTAGTTCATGACCACTAGTTTTATTCCACACTTTTTTAATCGCGATTAAAAATAGTCAGATTTAGTTAGAAAAATTAATATAGTCAACATTTTTGGTGAAAAACGGCAAACTCAGAATAGCAAAATTACCATCTTCACTAAATTAATAATTCAGTGCAATCTTAGTGCTGTCAAACTAAAATATAGTTAAGTTGTGTCACTTTAGTCAATTTCAGAATGGGAAATCGTCGTTTGACAGGATTAAACTAAATTTTGGTGATTTTTAGTTTAGTTTAGAGAATTTTGTGCCAACAGAATCGGCACCATCTTCTAGATAAAGATCAAGATTCTTCGGTTTTCCGACACCATAATAAACACCATAAATAGTTGGGTATTTCAAAAACATTACGGAAAATCGGCCAGAACTCATATTTCGAATTTTTATATAGAGGCAAGCCATCAAAGGTTATATTCAAACCAATGCTCTTAATATTTTCTAAAACGTCTAGCCACTTGTTTAAAACTATAGTTAGCGGATTGATTAGTCCATTAATTGTACCAGTTTTCATCAACAGATTCGATTTATTTTAAAGCAATTATTCTAGCTTGTAGAATCGTTCTCGGATCATTTGGTAAAATATCTGGAAATCTCTTATTCACAATTATTAGTAATTCCTTCAGTGCATCTTGAGCAACATTTCTCTTTATTGCCCATTCTTTTATATTTTCGTTAAATAAAATGTTTACCATATAAATATTTTCTCCCTCATGTCTGGTTTGATTCATTACTTTCAGTATTTCTCGTTACAATTATTTTTTTAGAAAGGTCACTGACCGAATCCATTAATTGTACGGAACTATGATCATTGGTAACAAAATCTATGTGATTAAGTCGTGTTGCGAGGTTATGACAAAATTGACGTTATCATAGCACTACTAACCTATGTCTACTCTTCAATAATTCTAGAGGCTGTGAAATAGATAATATTTACACTATAAGCTTTGGAATTAAAGTGGAGTAACACTACACTAATTTACAGCTCATGCAGTCTTAAAATGCTTTTAACCAGCTAGTGTTAAGCTCACTGAGGAAGCATTATAATAGAATTTGTGTACTCCATAAAAAATGCCAATGGCAAAATTTTATTCTCTAATACAGTTCAAAGCTTAGAAACGGTGTGACGTTACCCCGTTATGCAGCTGTTTACAAACTTTGGTCTTCTTAACCAGCTAGTAGCATTATACGTAGCCAAAAGCTGGACAATAGTTCTTTCAAGTTCTACTAAAATGCATTTTGTTGTTTTTTTGTCCATTGTACAGCCATTAGTCAGCTGTGCTGTTTAACAGTGTAGAGATCGCCCCCTATACAGTCCCAAGAATCGTCTTATCCATTAGTACAGCTACATAAGAGCCTTTGACTGTAATATAGCTTGTTTATGGATGTAATTTCCGCTAAAGTGCTGCTTGGGTTGGTTTCGCCTACATTGTTAATATAGCATGTCTAATAGCATGTGTGTTTATCCTGGTCCTATAATATATTACTTTCAAAGAGCGTTTTATTCAAAGAACCGGGAAGGCCACTCTAGGAGGACATATACCTACCTAGTGACCTTAAATGTGATATTCTTCAGAAAGGTCAGGTGCTTAGTGTTCGCAACCAGCGCCAGACCAAATGTATGAACGTAAACGAGGCAAAAGAAGTATGTAAGAATCTTAGCAGGTGGCGTTCTGTAGTTTCAGATTACCCCCATGGAAAGAAGGCGTGAGTTTATGTATATGTTACCGGCCAAACCCAATTTCAGGCCAAACTAGTTTGTCTTAGGCCAAACAGACTTATCCTACGCGTGATATGTCACAGCCAACTAGCTTAATTAGCCATATCGTTAACAGCCTTTGGAAGTAACGCTCGCCGGCCGCTCCCGCGGCGCCGCTCGCTTCGCTCGCTCGGCTCGCGCGCTTTTGGTCACAGTTCTAACCTAACCCATTTAATCAGCGTGCCCCGGCTTAATAAACCAGTTTGGCTTAGGACAAACTAGTTTGGCCTGAAATCGGGTTTGGCCGGTAACATATATAACTTAAAGGCTTCTTCAAACAGGCGCAATGCAACAGCGCACTTGTAGAACTATTGCCATGAAGTTTCCATAGAAATTGTTCTACGAGTGTCCGTCGCGCCGCGTCGCGCTATTCTGCACGAGCCTTAAGCATCATCAAACATGCACAATATTATAAGCCACCGTCACAAAACGTTGAAGTCACAAGGCTTTTCCACTTTAATATTTCCCAAAATTTTGCGACTTTACTATAGACACGTAGAAGCTGCGTAACAGTTTATTTTAAACACGTCTCCACCTCACCTGCTGTCTGCCAGTCTCGGTACACCAATATAGAATTTAATATTAACACGTGGGTTTCCCCGCACTTACGCAAGTGTTACTTAACTATCACTTATTATACAGTGACTAAATATAGAATGAGAACATGCTTCGTAACTCAGATGTAGTCAAAATGAGTGTGGCTAATATATTTTTATGAGTTTCTGTGGTTTTGACATAACGTATTGTAAACAAGGCGGAAGAGAAATCAGTCAGTTCGTTTTTTGGTTCCATGTATTAAATTATAGTATATACTTTCTATGTGCTTCTGTGATTATAACTTAAGTTGTGACTGAAACTTGTTGACACTATTAGTCGTACAAACTTGAAAAATTTTGACAAAAAAATGCATTTGTATCCAACCTAAACATAATGTGCGGTGCGGTGCCTGTGCGGGTTGTTTGAAAGAGATACCCCGGCTCCTGGCACACAGGCAACTCAGAGAACACGGGTGGGTTTTAGTCAGTAAAAGTTTGACACGCCCTCCTGCTCCACCCAGAGCGGGAGAAGATATTTGATGATTTCCCACCCAAAAAAAAAAAACATAATGTTCCTAACACTTATACATATATTCAACAACATAATCCACAAATTACAGGCTCCATCAACCACATAGATAAAGCAAACAACACGACAAATAAAGGTTTTTAATCATAAATCTTTAATCCCACGTAATTATAGAGCAAAGGACTTAAAACATGACATTTACGGAACACAATTCGCAATCCAGCCTACAGTTCATGAAAGTGATTGTTATAATTGCCACAGGCAAATTACGTCATAACGCCAACATCAATTTACAGTTGAAAAACTGGAAAATACTAAATTAAACTCCTGTTCAGAGGGCGGAAAGTTTAAATCTGGATGGTCGAAGTTTTCGAGAGTGTTTACGCAAAGTCGTAATTTTGTACGGATTGTTCACAAATATGGCGCGGTTCGCATGTGTGACGTTCCTCAATGCTTAACATTTGCTCGCCACAAAGCCTTATCTTTTGTTACATTATATGATATTATGCCTGTTTAATTTATGTGAGTTCAAATTCGCGTTTATGAAATCAATGTTGTAATAAATTCAGTCAGTAATATTAATTAGAAATCTGTTTAGCGTGTATGAGGAGAAAATTCACATGTTATTGTACCAGGGGACTATAAAACAGAGGAAGTAAAACACAGTCATAAAAATGCTTATCAGTTGACAAAGGAGGACAATAAAAGATATGATTCCGAAACATCAATAAAGATGGAAGTCTGTCGAGGAGAAGTCGACGTGACTTGGTATGGCGCGCAACGAATAATGGTGACTTTCAAATTAGATTGCATAGCACACCCGGGATTCTCAAGGTGGTGCCAAGTATTTGCGTTTCAGGCTGTCTCGTATTTCGTTGGCGGAATTTTTATTTCATCGGAAGGGGTTTCTATCTGGAACTTTTCGGAATAGGTCGAGATATTTTCATATTGATCTGCTATAAGTTTTCTTATTTATTATAAGTTACTTGCGTGAAATGTGTGGTAGTATGAGTAATTGAGTATGACGAAGCACTGGTTGGTTATAAGTAGGATGGAAAAAATTAAGATAGTTTTTTACAGGGACTAAAAACTTCTACAGAAGTGAATAAAGCCTTTTACATCTACTTGTTCTCACTTTAACCCCTTTTTTTTGTTTTTCTGACTCGTTTTTGTTTGTAGTAGATAACGGCAGCTACTAATGAGTACTCGTATATCGGATCTATAGGTTATACACATGAAAGCGGATATTCTATTTGAATTATCATGAAAATTATTGTTATACTATTGCTCCAATAACTCACGTCCAATATAACTCACATACCGATTCCTATTTCGTTTTGTCGTCCAAATAAAAGCCAAGCAACACATAAATGTGGACGTACGTCCAAATCGCAATAAGCACTGGCCAGAGAGAGAAATATGGAACCATATTAACTCGTCGACTCGATTGCACAAACTCTTGCACAAACTTCTGCGCCACTATTAATGACCCCACAGCGAAATGGGAATGTCTTCAGCGTGATAAGTGATCCGCGTAACGTGGCCTGAAGAAAGCCCAGATGCGAATGCATTTTAAAATTCCCATTTCAAATGTTTTCACGATATTTTAAATCTTTCTCTAATTTAAAACCTTTCAGAAGTATTCATTATTCATGACTAGACTATGTAAATAGAAAATAATATGTCATAAAATACTATTTTCATGTAGCGACGTTTTTGCTGTTAAATACACATCAAAATAAATATTTATTTGATAGGTTTATCGAAAATATAAAATCACCTTCTAGTTTCTGGATCACCTTCTGCAAATCAGATTACGACTTTCCAAAAAAAACTATTCAAAGTTTTTGTTGTTTTTGGCACAATTTTCTGAAAGCAACGTAAATGAAAATTGTAAACTGAAATTAAAGCTCAACATTTTACGTACATTACTCATCACGATTAGGAGCCTAAATGAAATTTTGAGCTACCCAGCTCACAGAAATGGACCTTTACAGAAAAATAAATGGACGGTGAATCTCATCTTCGTTTTAGTTAATTATCTTTTATGAACAAATCTCTATTTCATGGATCTGTGATTGTTACAGTACAGAACTTGTTTTATGAAGATAAAAAAAGAAAAGAAGGATTTAAGTATTAATTTAAGTTTCTTGAGATGTTAGGGAGACAGAAAAGCACGACCATTAGAGAGTACCAGGGACTTCCGCATTTACTGGGTAACACGACACATCGTGTTACCCAGTAAATGCGGAAGTCATGTAAAATACTGGTATTCAGCTGCATATGGTTAGACTGAAGTCCATCCCCAACATATTTGGGAATAAATTATGCAGATGAGTCAAATGAGCGTGATGATCAGGTAATTCAAATCTTGATCGTTCTTTGCTGCGGTCATTAAGAGATCCATACGATACAGTGAGGCTGATCATCACCATCATCATTTCAGCCGAAAGTGGTCCGCTGCTGGACTTTGGCGTCCCCTAAACTCCGCCACTTCGACCGGTTCTATGCTTCCCGCATCCAGTGGACTCCTGCGGGCCTCACAAGGTCATCGGTCTACCTTGTGAAAGGCCTTCCAACTTTATATCTTCCGGCACGCGGTCGCCACTCCAGAACTTTTTGGTCCCATCGGCCATCTGTTCTGCGAGCAATGTGCCGTGCCCACTGCCACTTAAGTTTGACAATTCTTCGGGCTATGTTGGTTACCTTGGTTCTCCTGCGGATCTTCGGATTCGATCACGCAGGGAAACTCCAAGCATAGCCCTCTCCATTGTCCTTTGGGTGACTTTAAGCCTTTTTATGAGGCCCATTTTCAGACACCAGGTTTCGGTTCCATAGGTCATCACTGGCAATACGTACTTGTCAAAGACTTACGTCTTGAGATACTACGGTATGTGGGACGAGAAGATATTGCGAAGCTTTCCGAACGCTGCCCAGCAGAGTCGGATTCGACGATTGACCTCTTTCTCGAAGTTAGACCTACCTAACTGGACAGTTTATCCTAGGTAAACGTACTCGTCCATAACTTTGAGTGGAGCGTCTCCAACCTTTATGAGAGTGGGTATTACATAGGCATTGGATATGACCTTTGTCTTGTCCATGTTCATTTTAAGACCCACTCTTTCGGAAGCTCTACTAAAGTGATCGAGCATTGTACTGAGGTTCTCCATGGTCTCAGCCATAACAACTATATCATCGGCAAACCAAGGATGAGTGATGTACTCACCATTGATATTGATGCCAACCCCGTTCTAGCCCAGAACCTTGAAGACATCCTCCAGTGCAGCGGTGAAGAGTTTCGAAGAGATAACATCTCGTCGAGACTGATCAATGAGGATATAATTGTGTACCCAATAAAACCACACAAATGTAGGTATACCTTCTCTAGACCACTTTTAACAACAAAGTATATTGGATGATGTTCCAGTTGCATTGCTGACTATAAATTTTTAACGGCCGATCAAACTGTCGAATAGAAAATCGATGGAGTACGAAATGTTTCCATTCCAACACTGTCGCTGACATATAGTTTTATTACAAAAGATGTATTGTGGTCAACAGCTTTGAATATGGTGTACCGTTAAAAAGCATGACCAGCTTTAATATAAGTATTCTACGGCTGTTAATATAGAAGATGTAATGAATGATTTCACAATGTCAAATTTGAAAGAAAGTGATCTAGTTGATAGTCAAGTTGATTAATAAAAATGGTTGTTTGTTTTTGTTATATATCCTAATAACCAACGATTACGGTAGTAAGACTAACACCATCAGCTAGATGCACCGACGACCTTAAAAAGGGGACTAGGACAGGCTGAATGCAGAAGAACGAAGTGGTGTGTCCCAGCAGTGAGATCATTATAGGCTGATTATGATGGTGTAGATGCCGCCGCTACATAAGAAATTCTTATCCAAAATTCAGTCTATGAAAAAAAGCTGATGAAGCCAACAACTGCGGTAATCGTCAACATAAACGTAAAATCGGTATTAATAAACATTTAACAACGTCTACAAGCGTTATAAACGGCTCGAATGTCTCGAGAATAAACTTCGCCCAATAAACACGAAATAATCCTTCAAGTTTGTTTTATTTGGAGGGATTAAAAATATTTACTAGGAACAAGTAGAATGGTGGAAGATTGTACCAGCTGCTACATTGCAATTTAGTTTTACAATTAGATGGTATCGCTAGTGGTTGCAAGCACGCTTACTTGGTTCGCAGTTATCTTGCAGTTTTTCTACAGGATTGCTTGGTTTTGGAATCGTGCTACACAAATGGCACTGCGTGCGGTAGCTATGAGTATTTCTTCTATGTCTGTTTCCATAAAAACATTTTTATTTGGCAAAAGATATCCGCTTATAACAATAAAGCTTGGCTCAAAAAGATCCATTTATTTCTTAAGTGACTTCTTCAGATCTTTCTAGTCTAATTCTCGTATAATCGAAGCGGACCTAATTTCCTTTTCAACATTATCCCCATAAATTCAGGTGAGAACCAGAAGTTAAGCAACACGTGATTGGCATTCGCATCAATCGGGTGCAGATCCGAGAAACTTAGCTCTTATACCATTGTCATAAAGTACAATATCACTTTGTGAAAAAAGTCTAGATACTTTTAGTACAAAACCGAGTTGCAGGGTGAAACTAATCACTATAATTGAATTTTCTGCAGCGCGTTCGCCTCGTGCCTCGAATTCAGCTAATTCTATTTGCCATTTTAGTTGCTAACTAACGCCTTTATTTTCCCCATGAGTGTAATTGCCTTCCATTTTACTGTGATTTTACTCCGTATAATTTTAGTGTTTTGATATTTTGTTTGTGATCAATGCGTTTTGTCAAATTTAAATTTACATAGTAAAAGGTTGTTATTAATATTTAATTCGTCAGTCATGAATATTCACCGCAAATATGCGCTTACATTAATTAAGCGTCACACAAATTAGTGGCCAGCTATAAAGATATGTTGACCAATAAATTGGGAATCACACCGCATAGCGTTATAAATTTTATTATTGATATAAGCTATATAGTCGTCCAAAATATAATACTGCTGCAGGTTCATTAGCAACGCAACTCATTTGATTATTTTGTGGGTAGGTATACAAAATAAGTGCACCTGTCATCGTCAGTATCTGCCTCGCATCTCCTAACTATGTTGGGGTCAGCTTCCAGTCTAACCGGATGTAGCTGATTACCAGTATTTTACATGGAGTGACTCCTATCTGTCTGACCTCCACAACCCAATTTTTGAGTAACAAAATACCCCTTGGACTGGTTGTCAGACATTCGAGCTTCTGACGACCCGTAACGACTGTGAAAGATCCAAGAATGACAGCACCAACGGCTAAATTTTCTTTCCGAGGCATAGGGCTTGGAATGTAAATATCCATGGGCCAACTGCGGAAAGTGTAACTTAACCACATAGACCGAACCGTGCAACTGTTTTTACTTAGCCACAAGCCTCTCGCATTCATTAACCTCTCGCACGTCAAGTGCATCCCACGTGTTCCGATAACAATAGAATTTCTATTGTGTCCGCTAATTAGATGCGCGACGCCGACGGGTTATCTTCTGAAAAACCGTCGATTACCATTTAATCTTCGTCCAACTGAATTTTTTTTTCCAACACTGTCGCTGGACATTCAGTTGAACAACAAAAGATGTATTGGGGTAAACAACCTTGAATAGCGAGTATTTTTTTTGGGAATAGTATCTCGGTGGTCAACCTAGGAGGTTGTCGGGCTGCTTAACCTGACTTGCCTGTGGATGCCTCAACAAATTAAGGCCTCCAGCTAGGGCTTAAAAAACTCAATAAATATGAGGAGTTCTAATATAAGACGGCCGTTAACAAAAAGTGAGAAAATAATGATTTCACAATAGGACTTAAACATGTCTGGCGATGTGTGGGAGTTTTATAGGTATACCTCTGTCTAACCCTTCAGGTAAAAAAGGCGTGATGCGCAAGGGCCGATGCCTGCCAGGGGTGTGGGTTGTTTGAAAGAGATACCGTCGCTCTTGGCACATAGGCAACTGAGGGAACACGGGTGGGTTTTAGTCAGTAAAAGTCAGACACGCCCTCCTGCTCCCCCCAGAGCGGGGGAGAAGTTATTTGATGATTTTGCACACTCATAAAATTCATAAAGCAAGAACTAGCAGAATGGCTTCCATTTTGCTAGTTCAACAAAATTCATTGCGTTATTAACGTTGTTTAGCAGGCAAATTTTTCGAACAAAATATGAAGCAATGGATTAACGATAACCTCAGAATGATTCATATTGTGTTATAATACGCAATTAGGTTGTTGGTCATATACAACGAGTAACATAATTAACGCAAGTTCTCATACACCCCAATTAGAGTATTGAGTTAAAAGCATAATACGATGACCAAAAAAAAACGTTTTTTTTAAAGCTATCTGATATTATTAAGAAACCCGTGTCAACCAAAACATTACTTTATGCATTTAAAATTGAATCTTATTTCTACTTTATATAAGATTGAAGTTTATTTGCCTCAATCAGTGGTAGGTATGGCAAAATAAATAATTAAAAAAAATACTTATATTAAAAGTTACTGAAATCGATTCAGTAGTCAATTAGGAACAAACTAGTTTCATGTCTTGCGTCCATTCTGTTACAACTTGTTTAGTCCTCCTCATCGATTTCGATAACGCCCTTTGCAGTTATTATTTTCTGGCGTGGCCTTATATGACTCGCCAGCCCGAATTTTGTCTTTAATACCCGGTTACAACTAATTCAATAGAGTTGGTTGGCAAAATCAAAAGAATGGGTAATAGGAGGACCTATACACACACGCCGGCCGGTTGTTGTAAATCAAAATCAAAAGTCATATATTCAAACTAGGCTGAGAGTCAGCTCTTTTTGAACATCAAAATTGTTGCCTATTAACACATTCATTCTTGTTTTATAATCTCTTTCCTTCAGCTCTTTCCCTAGTATTTTTATTTATCCTTTACCTTGGCCTTAATAAAACCTAGGCAGCATTACCGCCTTCGAAATGGTAGGCGAAATTAATTTTGGTCTTGTTTTAATATTTCACTGGAACGAAAGGCTTATAAACTTTCTAAACCACATTATGAAGGGAAAAAACAACAAGATATTAAAAATAATGCTTTCAGTTCCTTAGTCATAAAACAGTGTTGATTAAATTTTTGTCAAAATTATTACGGTAATTTTATTGTTTGTTAGTAGTCTACCGTTTTATGGTATGCTGCTGAGTTTTATATGGTTAGGTGGATTATTGTGAGGCTTCATTCGGGCGCTATAGGATTTTATGCAACTCTGTGTGTTGCTATTCTGTATCTTGCGTGCTCTACAGACTAAACCTTTACTTGTTTTTTACACTTTGCCATTAATGTAATTATTATTACAGTTATTATCATTGAAAAGCATAAATGAGAAAGTATGAACTTTCTTTGGATGTTGCAAAAACACTGGAACGAATACAATAAACCACAATCTGAATTGTCTTTGGATAAATTTGACACACAAATAGTTTATAACTTGGATTAACACAAAGGATACTTTATATCTCGATAGTACGTCCCAGTGGGATACTTTCCGACCTCCACGATTCGACGTTCATGATCCAGTGAAACACCATTGCTTTTCCCAAGGTGAAGGTGGTATAGAGACATGAGGAACAGGGTGTAAAGTTCACCCAACGTCCATCTGCCAGGGGTGCGGGTTGTTCGAAAGAGATACCGCGGCCCCTGGCACACAGGCAACTGAGAGAACACGGGTGGGTTTTAGTCAGTAAAACTCTGACACAACCTCCTGCTCCACCTAGAGCGGGAGAAGTTTTTTGTTAATTTCCCAAAAAAATACCCAACCTTCATAAAAAAGTGAGGATTCTTCGACCAAACGGGAGTTATGTCTGGTGGGCTGCTGCCCAACGATGGATATCGGGAGATTGTGTATATACCAGTTGCGTGGAAAACTCTGCTTACACGATGCAGAATTTAGCGTGAGGTCATTGTGATGCGTAATTCGCATGTGGCAATGTAGATGCCGCTGCAGTAGAAGCACCATCTAAGTCTATATATATTTTATACTTAGACAGATTTTCCATCTTCAACATTCGATCCTTAATCATCTCCAAGATAAAAGAGCTATTAAAAAACTAGTCCTCTCAGTAATACCTTCAATAAATAGCGAGCAAATCGAAAATGTGACTGGACTTAGATAAATGACAGAACACCAGCAGAATACTAATGTGTTAGTGGCGCACTATGTGCTAATGAGAATTGATTTTATATATAGTATAGTGTGGATATACGGTTCATTTACTCAAGTGTAGTGACTGAGTGTTAAATGGAGTGATCGATGTATCATTTTAAAGTCGATCTGGCTTAGAATTTCTGATTGGCAAATCATCAAATCAAAAATCAAATCATTTATTTCTTTGCAAACAGGGGTATAGTACATAAATGTTTTTTTATAATAAAGTTCTCCATATTTTACCATCACCGTTACCGTCGATCTGGCTTAGGATTTCTGATTGACAAATCATTTTGTTACGATGATGTTTACTTGAGTTCAATGGAGTTTTGATCCTTTGTGCAAACTGGCGTCATGGCCTGTGGTGTAGAAGCAATCTTTCTTAACCAGCGTCAGGCATTAATTGCTTAACTGGACCTTTCAGGTACTGCTGTGAGGCAACCTTTACTGCAAATCGTTTACACCGCACTTTATACTTTTCATTTACCTATTTATTTTTATCTGCAGGCTTAGCACGAGCACCGATTTGTCGATGGAAGATTAGACATGACTATTAACTAAATGATGTACAATAGGAGAAGATAGCTATGTTTTTCTAATAATTATCAGTTATGCGTTCTAATCTTGTCCTCGATATGACTTTAAACTGTCGTGCATTTAGTATTGAACTAAATGTATAATTCCACCCGTAGGCTATGGGTTAAGTCCACCCAAATAGGCTCGGATGGAATAGCCGACATTAGTGCAGGATGTCGGCTCAGGGCGGTGGCTAATGAACGTCTAGCACGTCAAAGGTGGCGCCCATGGGCCCAGTCAGGTGGTCCACTGTACACCCACCAACTCGCACTAGACAAGCGCGGTGGGTTAATTTGTCTAAACCCCTACTCTCTCATGACACACACGACTAAAAATGCGCCTCAAGTACCCGGCATCGGTTCCAGCAGAGCCGACGCTGAGACTGACATTAGGCCGAATCTCTCTGGAACCATGGGGCCTCAAAATCCCCGGGTGGGATCCCTTTGTCAGACGACCAAAGCATGCTCAAAGGATTCAGAAAAACTCCACATTCTATCATTAAACACCAGGACTCTAAGAACGGAAGAACGGATAACAGAACTAGAATATGCATTGGAAAGTATAAAGTGGGACATAATCGGCCTGGCCGAAGTAAGACGAGATGGAGAAGATACCCTAGAAAGAAATTCTAATATATTTTATTATAGTGGGGGGACAGCCAGTAGATACGGGGTGGGATTTATAGTATCAAAAAAATGGAAGGATCACATTTTGGAGTTCAAAGCTTACTCAGATAGGGTAGCTGTTCTTAGATTCCGCATAACCGACAAGCGAACCTTAGCATTTGTTCAAGTCTATGCACCAACATCAGCCCATCCTGATGACGAAGTTGAAGAATTTTACGACCTCCTAAATAAGGCGTGTGACGATAACCGAGGCACGTGGACTATCGTACAGGGAGACTTCAATGCCAAACTTGGTGTTAGGCAAGAACTCGACAACATCAACATAGTCGGCCCATACGGACTAGGCTTGAGAAATGATCGCGGAACAAGACTGCTTCAGTTCGCTTTTGGTCAAAACCTAAGCGTAGGAAACAGCTATTTTTATAAAAAGTCTCATCGTCGATGGACATGGCTGTCTCCGGATCAATTCACCAAAAATGAAATAGATTTTTGCCTCTCTTCACATAAACAAATTATTAACAACGTAGAAACTCTTAATAGTTTCAAGTTTAGTTCCGACCATAGACCTTTGCGTACGACTTTAAAATTCAATTTAAAAATAGAGCGTGCCCAAATAATAAAAAACTCTATTAAAAGGTTAAACAGATCAACACTCATAGCAAATCAGGAACAATTCGTTCTTGATTTAAAAAATAGCTTCACTCTACTAGAAACAAAAGACGAAGATAGTGTTCAAACACAATACAAAAACATCAAAGATGTTATAAAAAAGGTCAGCAACAAAGTAAAAACAACCAAATATAAAGATAGTAAACTTAGCTACCAAACAAAACAGCTGATCGAAGAGAGACATAAACTAGCCATGTACACAAAAGAATACACAGCTACAGATAAACTTGTTAAGCGTAGTATCCGTAAAGATTTAAGAAACCGCAATACTCATCTTATCAAGATTTCTTTGGAACAAAATACATCTCTAAAATCAGCAAAACAGGGAATTTCTAGCAAAGGAAGATCGGCTATAGGCTGTTTAAGGGACTTTTCAGGTGCGAGGCAGAACGATAGAGGCAAAATTCTAAAAATTTGTACCGAATTTTATAGAAATCTTTATAGTGAGAAGCCGACCCTCCAACCTAACACAACAATGTATTCGTACTCCGATGACATTCCACTATTTACAGGTTGGGAAGTCCACAAGGCACTAGTGAGCATGAAATACAGCAAAAGCCCAGGTGATGATGGCGTAACGACGGAAGCCTTAAAAATTGGGGAGCCGGTTCTCCTTCCACATATAACGAATCTTTTCAACAGCATTTTAAAAACTGGAATTATACCACATAAATTTTGCCACTCATTGATTATTCTTCTCCATAAAAAGGGTGACAAAACAGACATTAATAATTACCGCCCTATCAGCCTGGTTTCGCACCTGTACAAAGCGTTTACTAAAGTAATAGAGGACCGAATATCAGAACCACTCGATAAGCAACAGCCTCCCGAGCAGGCTGGATTTCGCCGCGGCCTCTCTACTACTGACCACCTACACTCCATCAACCAGATTATCGAGAAACACACAGAATTCCAGCTCCCACTTTATATGGCCTTTGTGGACTATTCAAAAGCTTTCGATAGTATCAGTCATAGCTCAATTTTTAACGCCCTGC
The DNA here is from genome assembly GCA_947359405.1 of Antitype chi. Classification (NCBI taxonomy): domain Eukaryota; kingdom Metazoa; phylum Arthropoda; class Insecta; order Lepidoptera; family Noctuidae; genus Antitype; species Antitype chi. Next base: position 16,782,508 of record OX375817.1, on the reverse strand, counting down.
AGAATCAAGACATAGATACCACTTACATTAATCTTCTACAAAGTATTTATAGGAACAGCACTGCAGCGATTAAGATCAGCTCCATGACAGGACCGTCCTTCCAGATTGAGAAAGGAGTTAAGCAAGGCGACCCGCTGTCTCCGAAACTATTCACGGCTGTGCTGGAGGAAGTCTTCCGAAGGTTGGCAGCGGGCTGGACAGAAAGGGGCATTATGGTCGGCCATAAGAGATTATCTAATCTCCGTTTTGCCGACGATATTGTCCTCTTTTCATCTTCAGCCTCCGAGTTGACTCAGATGCTAGACGATCTTAGCACGGCAAGCCTAGAGGTCGGACTTCAGATGAATATGTCAAAGACCAAGTTGATGACGAATAGCGTGCATCGCAGGATCACTGTGGCAGATGGGGAGGTTGAATACGTTGATGAGTATGTATATCTTGGTCAAATAGTCTCTTTCCAGGCAAGACAAAACAAAGAAGTTGCAAGACGCACCGAGAATGCCTGGAAGAGCTATTGGGCCATGAAAGAACTAATGAAGGGTGATCTTCCTTTGTCCCTTAAGAGAAGACTCATTGACGTGTGCATACTTCCCATCCTCACATATGGTGGTCAAACATGGTCTTTGACAAATCAGCAGAGGTCCACGCTCGAGGTTTGCCAGAGGGCTATGGAACGAAGTATTCTGGGCATTAAACTAACAGACCGGGTTAGGAATACGACCATCCGTTCAATGACAAAGATAACTGATGTCACTTGGAAAGCTGCCACACTAAAATGGAATTGGGCTGGACACATCTGCCGCATGTCAGACGACCAATGGGCCAAACTTACGACCCAATGGGTCCCTCCTAATGGCAAGCGACGTTGCGGTAGGCCCAGACGGAGATGGCGGGATGAGCTGGACTCCTTCAACAAGAACTGGTCACTAGCAGGATTAAACCGAGAGAAGTGGAAGGAGGGTAGAGAGGCCTTTGCCCTGCAGTGGGACATCACAGGCTTTTAATAATATTTTAATATAATAATATGCGTTCTAAACGAATCAGGATTATATAGATATAATCGTATAAACTTTGTGGCCGTCTAGTAGAAAGTTTGGTGTCAGTGTGATTTTGACAGTTTGGGAAGAAATATTCTTTTGAAATAGTCTACATTTAAAAGGCCCTAGACAAAGATCGTTAGAAACGAAAGACAAAATGACAGATTGTAGAAGGATATCTACGATGCGATGTCAAAAATGGAGAAACGATTTATTACTTTTTACTGTAAAAGCACTGTCTATTCTTCGTATACATAGAAAGCGTCATGCTAAGCCTGCTGCTGTATATTGTGTGTCTTTTAGTCTGTGGTAAACAAATCTAACATCTTTCTTTCTTACTTAAAGTCATACAGATGAGTTTATTGTAATAAAGCAGATATTTCCACTTTCTTATCTTCTCATCAGCATACTAAAATCACTTATCTGGTACAAACGCATGACCGTTTAGTGTAATTCCTAGACGAACCTACGTTTTGTTGCCCGATAACACATATAGCCATATGCAATTATTTTTTTTTTACTACTTAACAGAGAGATGAACCTAACACAACATGAGTTCAATACATACAAACATATTTATTCATCTAAAAATACCTACTTCTGTTGAAAACCAGCATATTTGTTACAAATAAATAAAACCAAACAAAAATATAAAATGAATCCATCCCCATACTATTTAAACGGTATATCTGGGTGACCGAATATACTGGAATGTAGCCCAGAATAAAACATTCATCTTAGTGCTATAACTGACAACGACAAGTGTATATCCTAAGATTTTAACACAGAGTTACGAATTACATAATTTGGATGAGTTAGATTTTTTTTTAAATGGTGCTGCCTTTTTATACTACCAACGAAATTCCGGTAACTTTATTTTGAGATAGAATAGATTTAATATTTTTTTGTAAAACATAGGCATTACTTACAAAGATTTTAAAAATAAGGTAGTGCACTATGTTTTTTCCAAAATTGACATACAAATGATTAAGAACAATTAAATTAACACTATTCAATTCCAATAAAATTATAATTATTTGTGTACCTAATTGCGCATTACTTGCGTGCAATTAAATTGTATGCCAATTCAGAGTCAATTTCATTTCATTTCAAAATTCAAAGTCAATTCAGTAGATTATTAACTAAATTAAATTGCAAATAAATTGCAATAACAAATTGTAATAATTGCAATTTAATTGTAATTAAATTGTATGCCAATTCAGAGTCAATTTCATTTCATTTCAAAATTTTAAGTCAATTCAGCAGATTATTAACTTAAAGTTTTAAAATTGATGTCTAGATTATATAAACAAACAGATTGATCGTTCAGAAACTCATCAAGAGTAAAATAGCGTAATGTCAAGAAGAAGATATGGATGAATTCATCTGGCAAGAAATGGAGTATTTTTTGTCTCTGTTATAAGTGAAATATAAACTTTTAGATACATGATCGAACCTAGTTTTTATATCTCAGCAGGATCCCATTTTTATTTATTTGTCTGTGAGCAGAAGAGGCGATTTCTCTCCATAGGGTTGGGTCTATTGGTTGGTGTTCAGCCAATCAATACAATTTGCCAGTAATCCAAGTAAATACCAGTATCAATAAATATTCTGTATGTTGTATAACTGTAAATATCAACTATAAATATAACAGCATATACATTAAAGTTAATCTTTTCCATCGTAAATACAGTATTAAGAAGTTGTTTAATTAATTTAAATTATATGGTCAATTAAAACAACTCAATTTTAATTACGTGTTGTAATTCATGTGGTTTATTTTAAGAACAAGTTCCTAATTCTATAATTACTTAATTGATTTGTGTTATCAGCGAGTAACGTAACGTTTTCTTAGCAGACTCAAGAACAAAAATCATTAAAGTCTTAAATAAATCGTAGTTCTTCTAAAACGGCTTACAAAAGGATATTCTTTTTAATATACCATTTTTTGAGCAATTTATCTGTCTGGATTGATGTCTACACTTATTAAATTGTTATTGACATAACTGAATATATCTTCATGGAGTTTGTACAGACGTTTGTTGGTGTGGTCCTAGTGGTACGTGTAGTATCCATCCATGCTTTGACGGAAGAACGAAATGTTGGTACGTAGTTCTTACGTATACGTATTATATATCAATCTTGAATAAATCTCGAAAAACCATAGCAGTTGAGAGTATGTCATGCTTACTTAAATGTCTCACTGATGGTATCGCGTGTGTTTGCATCATTCGGTTCCCTACAAAATGGCTGCGCTGGATGGTGCTAATTCACGCGTCATGTTCTTGAAAGACTGGAGAGGACTGATCATCTCCTAACTTCCAGGGCTTATATTAAATCTTATATTTGGAATTGTTAATTCATTTTTTTTTACATTGTGCTCACTTATAGAAGCAACAAGAATAATGTTCCTACAATTTTGTAATATCTTGTGGAGTTTCTTGCCCGTTCTCCACAGAGATCTACATTTTGGAATCAGCTGCAACTTTCTGCTTAACTGAACGACTTTTTGACAATTCAAAAGTGTCAGTATAGGGTTTAAATGAAATAAATGCTTTGACGTTCAGTTGAACACCACGAAATATTTATTTGAATGTTGGGTGGTGGGGTTTTACAAGTCAATCACAATGATAATAATACATATTCATTGTGATTGACTTGTACAGCGCATAGGTACAGCGTAACGTTGTTATTTAATAACGTTACGCTGTGCCTATGTGTCACCTATTTATTTCAACAATAAACTGTAAAATACTTAATGCTTTCAGGCCTGAATGCTACGATATCGAACCAGACAGTGACTGCCTACAACTTTGGGGTCCTCAGGGGAATAATCAATCCCGAAAAATATACACTGGAATCTTTTGAACAGGACCAGCCCATCTTCAAAGAGTCGTACGCGGAATTCATTTCATGGGTAGAAACTGAACCGATTACTTACCACGAATGGCTCGTAATGAACAACTATGGCCTGCTAGTAGATACCCAGGAGTCTTTATTCCAAAAAAAAACAAGTTCACGCAGCAAGAATCGTTCCAAGAGGCGTTTTGTGGGTATTGTGAATACAGGGGACATTTTAATCTCAAGCAAAAGCAATAGTGGGTTGATTGGGCACGCGGCCATTATGATTACTGATTACTGGGTCTTAGAGATGGCTGGTGGCAGAAGATGGCGGAAAGGGATAAAAGACAATAACAGACAAATTTCCAAGAGTGACTGGTATAATCAGCACTGTTATGAAACGATAACGGTGTACCGTTGTCCTGACAGTGATAAAGCTGAACAAGCTGCCTATTGGGCTGATCGCAACTACTATAACCCTCACGGTGGCCCGGAGAAGACCATACACGTTACTTATAAGTTAACATCAAACTTTAAATCGAGGAACCCAAGTTACAGTACGAAGCTGGTGCTTCAGGCTTACTATTTTGGAACGAGAGGTGTAATACGACGAGTGTCTAAACAAGGACAGATCATCGTCCCGACCAGTATACCTGCGTATTTCATGTCACCTTATTCTTTGGAGAAAATTGGAGATTTTTAATTGTGTCTGATTGTGGAAGCTGTTTCTAGGATTTAGAATTCTGACTGCTAAGAATTGGTTTCACAAAATGCGAATGTTTCAAGGGTATGAATTTTTAGTACGTTTGTTTTTATGACAATATTGGCGCCTGTAATAAACAAAGTTCATTTCGCACCATAAATAAAATATTGTTAATAAAATATACATATAGTTTGGGTTCTAATTTTAATACAACTTTCTTTCTCCGGACAGCATTTGAATGCTTTACGGGAAACATAAATATACGTATAAGTCCCAATATGTGGGCAAACACGCACTGACAAAGTAATATCACAAAAAAGATAGGTACAGAAGGGCGGCTCCATACAACGATCAAAAAACATGCGCAGGCCCACATAGATGAGTGAGTACATTCGATGATCTCCATCTATCTCAAACGAATAGGTACCAGTCGCGAGTGCGCTTGTATTTGCTATCTTTGTCTATGTCAATCAATCTTCCTAGTTTTTCCCAACCATGTTAGGATTGGCTTCCAGTCTAACTGAATACTAGTATTTGCTTAGTGCGAGTGCCTATCTGACCTCCACAACCCAGTAAGACTGGTTGTCAGACTTTCGGGCTTCTGACTACCCATAATGCCTACCGTATCTTTGTCTATATATCCGTGCGTATTTTCGTCGTTGCATGGAGTTTTTCTTCTGTTCATATGTATTTTATGGCATCAGATAGGGTTGGGTGAATTCGACGATACTTAATCGAGTGTCAGTCAGCGAAGTACCTACGTCTGGCGTTTGATGTACTCGACTCGACACGTGCTGTCGCGATTCTCAGTTAAATATATACATGTTTCTGTTTTGATTGGAATGACAGCGCTTTACTGTAACTTTGACAGTTAAGGGAAATGTTGAATGCAGATATTTGCAATTTGCTTTTGATTTTGAAAGTAGGTGAAGTAAAACATGTACATTTCTGTCACCATGAAGGTAACGATTGCTAAAAACTAGATGCTAAAAACTTGAACTATGAGACAATGGGATTATCAGCCATTTTTAAAGGTTACTCTGAGTTGTGAGAGACTTTTAGCTGTTACTCTGAAACTATACCTATATAAAAATACACTTAAACTATTGTTAGCCGAGTTTATTTCCACATTTTACTTTTGGGTAGGTCAAAATAGTCAAGTAGAGTCAAAACAAAAAATATAGAATTACACTATAGATTCAGTCTCCCAATAAAATACTCGGTTTCTTTTACAGCTAATTCACTACATAATGCCGTGACACACACCACATACCACATCCAACATTATCGGCTCTCTACGATGAAACATCTATAAATCCGACAACGACGGAGTAAGACATCCAATTTTCTCTAAAGCCAGAGTCCACTCGAGAACTCAGCTGTGATGAAAAGAACGCGCAGGAAACAAATCTCTTTTGTGAGTTATTTTACACTGACTTAAGATGACCCTTTCAATGTTATTTACTTAATGGAAGCACCTACTTTATAACCGTTCGTTTAGTTTTTTGTCATTTTTGTGAAGATTTAAGAGCTTAAGGCCCGTATTACTGTACCTCATTCAAGACTCAAGCGTTACTTAAAACTAGTTTAAAGCTATTTTAAATATGAACCATATTCAATACTAACTGTGCCCCGCGTTTTTATCCGTACCTTCCGTACGTACCGTCTTGATCTCTTCGGTATTTTCAAATAAAAATAATAGTTTAAAAAACTAAAAAATACGCTTTAAAATCCAAACTAAAAAAGGAGAAAATAATTTAATTCAATTAAAAAGCGTGGGGTGCTTGACATTATTGATTACCTCAAAAAGCACCCCACGCTTTTTAATTGAATTAAATTATTTTCTCCTTTTTTAGTTTGGATTTTAAAGCGTGTTTTTTAATTTTTTAAACTATTATTTATTTTCTATTTTTTAGTTCTGCTAACTACAAAAACGTGTTTTTTTTAATTTTTCTCAAAAAAGAAATTAATGATGAATTGTCATTGGTCCTCGATAAGTTTACAAAGTTTCAATGAAATCTGACCGTTTAAAGTGGGTCAAAATCGCGCTCTAAGTAGTCGGTTACTTACAAACAAACATACAAGTGAAGCTAATATAAAGCGTGTAAAAATCATTAGACTTAATCCAGGTCATGGTTCACCCACATGTCAAATTTCATCTAAATCCGTTCAGCTGTTTTAGCGTGAAAGCGTCACAAACAAACATACAAAAATCAAATCTGTTCTCTCTTTATCATAAGTTTAAACTTAAGCTTTACTAAATCTAAGTTTCAATTTTTAAAGTGGTTTTAAACTCATTTTAAGTAATGCTTAAGTCATGAGTGAGGTTCTGTTATACGGGCCTTAGGCCCGAACTCCCCCAAAGCGGAAACGAGACGAGAGAAGGGGAGATGTGTTAAAAATAACCAATAATATTTGGTTATTTACATATCTTGTATCCACTTAACTTCAGTGGATACCATTGAGCACGGAGGAGATGAGTTACTTAGTGCGAACAAAACAGAGATGTGAGCTATGCCTAGCAAGCAAGCGACGGCGTGCAGCGGAGACGAGTGGAGATATTATGTTCCAACACTCGCCACAAGCAGCTTAGCTCCACGCTAGCTATTCCATATCTCAGCTCTGGTCTAGCCAGTAGGCATCTCCGCACAGCTTCGGACAAGGATATTATTGTAGTCTACCAATTTAAATTGCAATTTACATTACTAAAAAAAAACACTTAATTAATTAAAAGGCTCTTCTACCTAGCTAGGGTATTACAAAGGTGGCCCAAGGGATTAAATGAGCCATAACATTCCATCTGTGAATCGAAATACTCATGATATTAAAAAATTGCTACTTTCCCAAAGGAATAGTCAAACGAAACACAAATCTTGCTTCTCCATACATTTTATAAATTTAAGTAGCTTTCGTGTCGTCTTATAATAAAACTAACTTTTTTTAGTACATTAGGATGTTTGTTACTCAATCACGCAAAAACGGCTACATGAATTCAGATGAAATTTGGTACACAAATAGTTTATTACCTGGATTAACATATAGGTTACACATGGGTTAAATTTTGACCACCACGCGGACGAAGCCGCTTGCAAAAGCTAGTATTATAAATTTAAAAAAAAATCGTGTCGGTTCGTGTGACCGCGTTGTTCTTCTAAACCTCGAAACAGATTTTCACGCAGTTTTCATCATTTTATTTATTTATTTATTTATTTACTATAAGGTATCTTCACAGCTGACAGAAAGTATAACATTATTAATAATTCTAAACATTACGCCAATTACGAAGTACTCAGAAAATATGAAAGAAACAGAGAGTGACATAATTATTAATATTTAAAGTGTGTGTATGCGTGTATCTGTGCGATGTAGGTGCTGTAAATGTGTGTGATGATGTGTGTGTGTGACTGAACTCACTAAACTGGCACTACTGAGTTTGCCGAGTTACCGGCGATTGAAGGAGTATTTGGATAATCTCGTTTTTAAATCTGTTCCGTGTGGTGTTGAAGGGGTCCAATGTTGGGAATTTGTCGTTGTATAATGCTGGAAGACGCAAGAATGGTGACATCTTTAGGTAATTAGTGGAGGCCGATGGTACTGATAACATAGTGGTATGTCTGGTACGCCTGAGTGGGACGTTAAAGTTTATTCTGCTTATTAGTTGTGAACAGTCAAATCATCATTTAGGAAATGTATTCCTGAAGGTTTAAGGGTATTAAACATAAATAAAAAAACAGATTTATTTATTTAAAATTTTCGTACATAACACCCTAACAGGTATGCGTCAATGCAATGCAATGTTATTACTATAAACAAAACAGTTTCAAAAGTTATCTTACTTACGTTGATTAACAAAATTAACAAGAAATTAACATGAACTTTGGCTCTAAATATTTTCAATGCACTTCAGTGCTACTTCTGTGTACCTCTTCAGGCTACACTGAAATTTATTTATTTTTATTTATTTATTTAAAAGGTACACCAACGACTTATTCACTAGACAATAACATAAGGAAAATCACATTTGGACAGAGTTATGGTGAATTTGTCACTTAGGTACAGGTGTACACAGCACTTACTTAAAAATAGCTTCTTAAATATACGTTTTAAAAAGATTTTTTACTCGTAATGAGGATAAAGAAATGAATTAGAAACAAAGGACAAAACATTTTGTAAAAACAAAGTCATAATCCAAATAAGAATAAAAAAATACATTTAAGTTATTAGGTACTAGAATCAAAATTAACATAAAAACAAAATCATAATCGCAATGAGAATAAAAAAAATTAAACACTCAAAACATTAAATCATAAACAAAATAAGAATAAAAAATTAAAATCAAAATTAAAATTATTACTAGAATCTAAATTAAACGTTACAAATTAAATAAAATAACAGTCAAATAGAAATTCAAAATTCAAAACGGTAGAACACAATAACGAGTGCAAAGCGTACTTTTTAAATGGCAATATGTGGTAAAAAAACTAAAAAATTTAATAGTAAAAGTAGGTTATAAAATTATGATGCGTTGCTAATAGTATTAAGTTTTCTGCGAAATTGGGAATATATCAACCTTCATAGAAATAATATTGACCATTCTTATGGCTCGTGACAAAGGGGCAAACGTTGTTCTGGTGTAGATGTGCTGGATAAATTGCTATGTTTTTAACCGACTTCAAAAAGGAGGAGGTTCTCAATTCGTCGGAACCTTTTTTTTTATGTATGTTCCCCGATTACTCGAAGATGGCTGGACCGATTTGGATTTTTTTTTTGTTTGATGGTCAGGTGGTCCCATGATCATCAAGTCAGGATCTGATGATGGGATCCTGGAGAAATAGAGAGAACTCTTCAAATTCTATAGGCACACGAAGCGATTTAGGTATTTTTTGGAAGAGTACTTTCTCGGAGTGGTCTCATTTCAATTTGGTGAAGATCTGATGAAGAACTTTGGAGATAGGCAATGGAACTCCTCAATAATTTATAGCTAATGGACTGGGATTGCTGAAATCTCATGTCTGTCTATTCCTTACACCAGTTCATAATATAACATCACGCCGGTATGCTGTAAAGGGGTAAGCACATGTGAACCACTAAAAACTGAAAAAAAAAAACTTTTTCCAAAAAAAAAAACAACCGACTTCCAAAAAAAACACTACAAAGTGATAAATAACTTTTATTTTGGAAGGCGGTGACAAAAAATTAAAATACAGCTCCAAAGACACCGACTTCCGAAATTAAAGTTATTTTTCACTTTGTAGTGTTTTTTTGTCAAGTCGTAAAAACGGTCGCTCGTTTATAATATCAATGAACAAAATAATCTTGCAGTATAGATTCAATGTAGGTAGGAATAGCTAACGAAAAAGTGATAAAAACGAATGTTTGACAAAAGGGTGTCAAACAACCATCTTCAGCTGAATTTACTACGTTAAGAAGTTGACGTAATCGTCACAAACCCGCGATCGGATGGACGCAAACGGAGAATTTAATGATAAAAGTGATAAAACCGTTATGGCACCAGATAACGGATTTAACGAGCTTCTTACGAATTAATTTTCTAGCTGTTGCAGATTTTATTGGCACAATTTTATATTTTACCTACCTATTAATTTTTTATTATCATCTACTGATGGAGATAGGCAAATATTCAATTAATGTTAAGGAGGAAAGCCTTTGTTTAAAGTACGGTGTTTTTAAGTGAATGAAATAAAAAATGCAGTATTTACAGTAGATTAATATTCATTTTTTTATAATCTTTTTATGTTCTCCTTAAAGTAAGATAAGCTGACGTCATCATTCTTATATCTCTTTTTTATTTCCTTTTATAACATATAGGTATAAAATAAATGTTAAATCGCTCCTGAAAAAAAAATTACAAGCCACGCACGCAGTCATTTATTTCAATAAATAAAGAATTTACATGAAAATGTAACAAAAGGCCCAGACCATCTCGAAACTGTATAACTACCAAACCCTTTATGTGGACCATCCACATACTCAAATACACTTAAAGCCAAAATATTAACACTACAGAACATCTAACATCATTGGCATCGGGCGTGCAACGGAAATGGAGCCCAGACCTGAAGGGCCACGCACCCATTCATCATGGCGGGGGACTGTCTCCGGTCACATGACCTCACCTGTGACCTCACGCGTGTATCACATGCTCCTGTAACTAATTAAATTGGATTTACTATTGGTATGTTTGTCGGAGACAATACTGTGAAGTAAATGTGAATATGATGGTTTATCTGGGAAGATAGATATTGATGATTATTGGTGTCAGTGGTTCATAATGAGCCTATAATTTTCTTATTGATAGGACAGAGGCCTCCTCTCTGTGAGACGTAGAGGGCCGTAATACACCACGCGGGCCCAGTGCGGGTTGGTAGATGTCACATGCCTTCGAATTTTTGTGTTTCTAGTATATGCCGGTTTCCTCACGATTTAGTTCTTTGATACACATATAAATTTACGTGACCCAATCATGGATGTGTAACGTAAAAAATATTAGTTATGGATAAGATCATTAAAAGTATAAGTTTTGCAAACTGTATCATGTGACATAATTATCAAATGCTGTGAAGGTCTCAAATATGTTTTTTTTTTATAATTTCAAAATGAAATAATTATAAATCATTTAAAAAAATATATAAAAATAGTGGTCCGACACGCACTAAGCTGGTTTTGTAATTTATAATCCAAATCGCTAATAAAGTTTCACAAAAAATATTTACCGCAATTAAACTGACACATATTAATATCAAACAGACTATAGCGACAACCGTCCCGCCTAGACACCACATACACTGTCAGAACGAAATTCACCGCGTAAATGCCGTATGAGCACCTCTATAAAAGTTAAAAGCTTTTGTCGAAAAAAGTGGGAATAAAATAAAAGTGGATGCAGTTCCTAAAAACGGGGTACCAAATGCAGCGCCATGTACGAACATTGAACAGTTGTCGCGTCCCACGGGACTTTTGACCGGGGAAATATTTTCCAGGGTGGATACTTTTTGTGAGCATAATGTGGATGGCTTTTTTTGCAAGGATTCCTCGCGGTAGCTGCCAATTTTTCTGCCATTAGTGTTTACCGGGGGTAGTTTCTTGAAAGGTTGCAGTTTTTCGTGGATTTTATACAAAAACCCGATCTTTAATTCTTCAGTTTATTTTAAAACCTATTTTGGTGTTCTTTTTTTTAACGTAATACTATCAAAAGCAGTGGTGGCCCAGTAAAGGTGTGGGAGCCCAGAGGTCCCGACTTAAGAATTGTAGACCTTCATTTCGAACCCACGAAGGCACTTTACTTTGAGTATCTGATTTCATCACCACTGCTCTCAAAATGGTGAAGAGAACAATCGCGAGAAATTCGGCAAGTCATTTTGAAGACAAATGACATCTACCAAACACACTGAGCCCTACAGCCCACTGCCTCCCATAGAGGAAGCCTGTGTCCAAGCAGTGTGAACATTATATGCTGATTATGCATATTACGATCAAAATCCTCTGTGTATTCACCGCACCTGGTACGTATAACTCCTTAGGGTAGTAGGGGTACTACCCAGAATTTGTCAGAAAACATCTGAAGCAGTCTTCCTGAACTCTAAGCCTAAAAACAACAGAATGTTAACAAGACAACTTAACAATTACTTCTACCTTTCTTACAATTCATCTTAATTATTATTAAACTAGTTCTATAACAGTTACCTCTTACGAACAATTTTAGAAGCTCAGCAGTATAAACAGTTCGCCTAATCTAATGTATTCATAGGTCATCTCGGTTCTCAATTAATAACAAAGGCTATGTGCATCTAGTTAAAGGGTATTGCGTCCTTGGGTGCGGTCCAATATACGTCTGCTACTATGACAGATAATTATTACCTACTACGGCTCGTATATGCACAATCTCGGCGTTGAGATTGAGCGGGAGTGGGGGGAATCTTGTGGTCTTAATGACGTTGTTGGTGTATTAGATCCAATGCAAATGTAAATTAAATTGTGTGGTGGTTGTTATTGTTGTTAACTTATTTTAATGACTGGATAGGGTGGCTGGGGCAAACTGAAACTATCAATTCAGCACATCATATTAGAGCGTAGCGTAGACATTTTTGGCGGTTATCAAAAACATAATTTGCTGTTTCATAGAAAAGTGCAATATCTACGCAGTCAAAATGTATGGCAGAGCTATATTTTTTTATATTACGGACGAAAAATTTCCAAGCTACGGTACAGAATCATGTACTTAATCCACCCAGTATCTACCCGGTTGTGCATCGACGTCTCTGCCACCCTGAATCCCTAATGATGCTTTGCAGAGAAAAATAAAACTAGGAAATACGAATATCTGAACCTAAAATACCCATGTCTCAAAAATAAGCCAGGGCAAAATATGATCTTACGACTGCTGTTGTTATGTGAACTGATTTCCACTGAATAATCGTTACTGCATTATCATCGCATGATATTGAGCGTCCCCCCCCCCCCAAAAAATGGCCTCCAACCTTCCCCTTATAGCCACCCCAAGCCTCGCATCTGAATGTTGGTCTGATTTGGTATCATTTCTGAATCTCATCGCTGTTAGAACACACATTGATAACATTGAAAGACAATAGTATAATTAATATGGGAACTATATTTTCTATCACCAAAATTTATATTTGTCATCAAGTTGTATCACCTAATAAATAGATCTATCGCCACGAAATATTTTCGTTCTCAGATAAACAAAAATTGTTCCCAGGTATGAATTATCAAATTAATGTTAATATATGTGTAAAATAAGAGATCGATAACCAATAAAATTATATTGCATTACATGAATATAAACTTCGTTCTTATAATAACAGTTTTGTTACTTAAATAATAGCTCTGTGCTCAGAATGGTAGATCTGTCACCAAATAAATCGATTATCGATCCCTGACTGCGACTCCTTTTTATTTGATATTTTGTCACCAATACAGTAGTAACATTTTATTTCGTTCAGATATTAAATTAATAGTATTCGTTACCAATTTAATACATCAATTTATAATTTTAATGAAAAAATGATCAAATATTACCAGTCTAGTTAGAGTACGTTATTTTTTTTTTAATGGTTAGGTTAGGTTAGGTTAAAACTGTGACTTCCTACGCACGAGCCGAGCGAGCGAAGCGAGCGGTGCCGCGGTAGCGGCCGGCGAGTGCCAGAAACGACTAGATTATATAGAAAATCTAAACCTGCCCTAATAATACAATAATAATATATTATTTATGAATGCCCATTTTCTATTTTATTTTCGCCATTAAGTTTCCGCTTAGATATTAATTCTGTTCCCAAAAGAAAAACTTGATGCTAGTTTAAATTAAAACGGAGCTTATTACTGATATATTAATATGCTACCTATTACTTATTACGATACTCCTTATTAGCTGCCAACCCATTATATATGGTACCCACTCTATTTTTTTTTTAAACCTATATTCATTTTACTTAGTTGCCGCATTAAATACACACCTATTATAATACACACAAAAACATTTATTTGGTACTAGACCTTATATCTCAGGATTTTAGGTGATTTATTGTGGAACTGATTTTGCATTGTTTGGTGACTACATTTTGGTGACAGATCTACTATTTTGAGGACAAACCCTATTATTTAAGAAACACAAAACTAATTAAATTGGTGATAGCTTAAATGATACCCAATTAATATTTGGTAAATCTGAAGACAGATGCACGAAGAAATAACAAGGTGACTCACCAATATGCTGACTGCTAGCCCTGACCATCAGGCTCAAGTGACGAGTTGCGTGCCGTCTATCCCTGCGCGCTACCCCATCTTTCCCCCACCTCACGTCACGACTTAACTAGTTATTATCTGTACCAATAAGGTATATTAGTTCGCATTCGCGACAGCAGGCGCATTATACATTTCCATGGTGATTAACAACGGTCAAGCTATCATAAGTACTTACTTTTTGGTCCAAGAATGCGGTTACTTACATGCCCATTTTTACAGTGTCTATTATTACGATCCCCACGGTCGATGAGATAAGATAAGATAAGCCAACCTCCGATTGCAGAAACCATTTTTTTTTTTATAATTTCATCTTCCGTTGGATGTGCCTTCGCCCTTAGAGATAGTGATAGAGTAAGTTATCAATAAGTTTGACCTGAGTTTCTCGGAAGAAGCTTTGTACAAACACTTTTCCATGTCAATCATATTTCAAAAACTAGATGTGGTCGGTGTTTCCGATCTGACTACCTTGAGAAGAAACGCCGAAGCAAACTCAGAGGTCTCCTTTATGTCCAGACATAATCTTGGCCAGATGACGATGAAGATCATGTAGATTAATATCTAAAATGGTCTTGTGAGGAAAGAACCACACAGATTGAGTGGACCTGCCCGTCTAGGGCACACATATTTGTCAGTGAGAACAGTGGTGGCCCGTTGCAATCAGCCGTGACTTACGAGTTGTGGGTCATAGTTTCGACGAACTCAGACAGGCGATTTGCTTTACGTAAATTATTTCATCACCACTGCTCTCAAAACGGTGAAGGAAAACATTGTGAGGAAACTGACACGTCTTAAAACCAAAAATTCGAAGACATGTGACATCTACCAACCTGCACTGGGTCTGCGTGGTGGATTATGGCCCACTCCTTCGTGAGCATAGAGAAAAAGTCTGTGTCCCAGCAATGGGAACATTTTAGGCTGATTATGGTTATATTTGACAGATAACATGCAGCTCAGTTCAGAACTTAAGAAACTCCCGGATATCATGCACAGAACAGAACACAGCACTTAATTAATAACACATTACCGAAAACATACTCAGCCAAAATAACTCAAACGCACAGTACCCGTCAATGCCATTGACGGCCAAAGCACAGAATAAAAACGTCACGAGTGATTACGTTCAACAAAAGCAGATTTGTTCGCACGATATTCAGTTAATCCATGATTAATCCGACCACAGATGCGTGTGATGAGGGTCGGCGGTGTGACAGCGCGATAATTGTGATATTATGATAGCCGCCGTTCTGATATACGCTTTGTTCTAGGGTTTAGAGAGCGCGTTAGAACCGAAGCAAAAGATTTGGGATTTGTGGGTGATGTCATGTCTCTTGAAAAAGTTTAGAATAATTAAAATATTTCGTGATGTTTTTTGACTTAGCCTTGTATAAACTGAAAGAAGACTGTTTAAAGAAATCATCATAAAAGATACAAACTAGTTTAATATTGAACCGAAATTTAATCAATCAAATTAATCTTTGGTTCTATGCTAATAGGTGCACTATAAGCCATTTATTTTATCTTCTATGTTAGAGGGTTTGGTGTCTACACTTAGTTCTTCAAGATGACCATTGTGCGTGGGCCATGGCGGCTGTCGGTGGTTATTCCAACCGCTAAGCCCACCTCCCTCCAGAAGTTATTTATTCCTGGTCTGTTTAGAATATCTGTGTAAGATCTGGGTGCCCCGAGGGTATCTGTCCTAATCTGGGTTACGCGTATGCATTCAAAGAGCACATGCGCAACGGTTTCCTCAACCTTCGTTATGTGAAGAAGTGTTTATTTAGAGAGCAGTTTCCCGTGGATGGTCACCGTCACAAGACGCAGGCCGTTCTTATCTAGGCATAGTAAATGTCTGATTAGCCTGCCATCAAGAGATGGCATAGCTTTCCCGGACTGCCTGCAGCCCGGTGTCGAGGTCTACCAATTTTCCGCTTGTGTGTGGATGAATTCACGTAGCCACCTGCCTAGCTGGTTGAAGGGGATGGACACGATCGGTCTTATTACAAAAAAATGTTTAAGTTCTGGTTTAAACCAAGACTTATAAGTCTGGGATTGTTACGGTACTAAAGTCAGTACCAGGATCAACATGCGTCTTTATTACAAAACAAAGACTATCTGAGGATCAGTTAGTACCAAAGAAGGTCCATGGTTCAAATTATATTTACAGATAATAAACAAAATTGGCATTCTTTCATTCGTTATAATCAAGTTGTCATATTTGTAACACCTCTGGCGTGAAGTGGAATGCATTAAATTCGGCGGCAGCGTCCGTAATTTGAGACGAATGTTTACTTTGCGTCCGTTTTAATAAATAAATGCAGTTTTGCTGACAACTGGTTAAATGTAAATCAGCTGTATCGTCTCGAATCTACGAATAAAACAATATTATTGGGTACCTATTATATTATTAGGATTTTGTCTAATGTTATAGTAGCATCGACCAGGGGTACTTACTTCATGTCGAGCCCAGTTACGTAATGCGCAAACCACTTGCACTTCAGGACTCAATGGGCATCCTCGAGGGTCGTGGGACTTATCCCAAAAATTTAGATTTTTTTTCTCCAAAGAGTTTTGTGAACCTATATTATAAATCTAAAATCTTCGTCGCTCAATTCGAAAGAATTATTAAGATGGTGATGTCAGTAAGATCGCCGAGACGTCTCCTGCATATTCAAATCTTCCAAATCAATCATATTAATATCCATTTCTATCGTTTTGTAAATGAAAAGACAAAAAAATAACCAACGCTAACCTCAAATTAAGTAGTACTTAAGTTAAATCCAAAGATAAACTAGGGGTCTCGGCGGACTAACTTTAGTACCACAGATAGTTCAAGAACTAGAGATAAACTTCATTTTATAATAACGTTTTATTTAGTCATGGTTTAAACCTAGTAACAATCACAGTACTAAATTTAGATCGCGTTTTGTAATAAGACGGATTAGGTTCGGGTCCAAACTGACGCGCTGGATGCCCTTCAAGTAATTTAGTTATCGATTTACGAATAACTTTATCAAAAATTTAAATCTTAATTTATTTATAAACGTTGCTTAAAGTTAAGACAAGTGTAAAAAATATATGGTTCAGCAGTCGCTAATCATTATTTAATTTCAAGTATAAATAAGTAATGAGGTACCTAATTGCTTAAATAGGATAGCTACAGCAAAATATAAAGTGCATTAAAACAAAAACAACAAACGCTACGGTTGCTGGTCGAATAGATACGAAACGTAAATGTGCTATCGAACCGAACTTCGGCTTACGTGATATTGCAGAAGTAATCGCTAATTATTGAACAACCGGCACTAAGCTAGCAGCTGAAGCGTCGAGCTGGCGAACGAGAGGCACCTGCCTAATGCATTCGAAGCCCGCT
The DNA here is from genome assembly GCA_947359405.1 of Antitype chi. Classification (NCBI taxonomy): domain Eukaryota; kingdom Metazoa; phylum Arthropoda; class Insecta; order Lepidoptera; family Noctuidae; genus Antitype; species Antitype chi. The sequence continues at coordinate 16,764,777 of OX375817.1, read as the reverse complement.
CGTTTTAGTATTACCGAGAACCCATTATTATTGCAGAACCCATTGCGAGCAAGTTAAAAATATACATAACATCACCGAAAGCTTACGCACAGGTGTTCCTACAGTACTCACATATTGCCAGTTATGTTTAAGTCCTATGTAAAAGAGGGCGAGCTTAGACTCGCCATTTCCCCTCACAAATCCAGACTACGACCTATTTATTACTGGGAAATTCTTGAAGAAAAAACCAAAAGTCAATAACACTTGGTCCTACCCGGTAATCGAACCCAGGACCCGAAGGCTAATTCTCGTAATTAAAAACGTTCAAAATCTAGTCACAATCTTATCTCAGCGACACGGTTATGTCAAAAACTTGTCAAATATGTATGAAAACCGTAGGTATTTTGACAGATTGATACTGAGATCAGACTGTGAACGTTCTTAAAATTACGGGAATCGCCCCTCTGCTGTGCTGTAGTGCTTGCCACCATTAGCACAACGAGGCAGAGTAGGTTTACAACTTGTATTCTCCAAAGACATGTGTCACTGTGTCATACAACGACGTGTTACGACAAAAGGCTCGTGGAGGCGATCGGTTCGTGGGGGCGATCGGCGGCGGAGATCTCTCGCGTCCGACCCTGGTCTAGGCCATAGTACGGAGCGAGAGTGCACGGGTAGCCGTCACCTCCTTCTGCGAAGCAGTAATACTTGCGAAGAGGGAGGCGGCGCACGTGAGGGATAGGCAGTATATGCGCCTTCACGGCCGTAGTCGCCGCGGGAGACGCCCTGGGCGTCGGGAATCCCAGGCTGATTCCCGGCCACCGTAGGCGCGGGCTTGCGGACGGCGAGTAATGGGTAGCTCGCTGTGCGGTAAGGACCAAGCCCGGGTCCACGGCGCGTTCTGTTCCACGCGCGCCTCAAAGAGATGTCAGCACCAACTGGTGACGTCCGCAAGGGCCGAATCCTACCAGGGGTGCCTGCCAGGGGTTGTTCGAAAGAGATACCGCGACCCATGGCACACAGGTAACTGAGGAAACACGGGTGGGTTAAAAGTAAAAGTCTGACACGCCCTCCTGCTCTACCCAGAGCGAAAGAAGATATTTGATGTTTTGCCACCCAAAAAAAAAAAACGACGAAAGGTAGGCACGTAAGAGATGAGTGACAGAACGCATATCCATTCACACTTCGTATCCCACCTCTTTTTACTTTTAGAGTGGTCGGGAGTGGATTGGGTCCATTGCCGAACAATCCCGACCACTCCAGTGTAAAAAAAACGAATTCCTTCAATAAAGACTAGATACAGTCACCAAAAGAGATAAGTTACCTGGGTCGTCGGATATAGGTGAAGATTAGAAAAGAACTGATATGTGTTTTTTGAATAAAATTTAATTGAATAAATAGAAAACCAACAGTTAATTTACCAAATTAAATTACATTTAAAACATCCACCGGTTTCTTACTAAACTTTGCTTTATCGGACGATCCTGGTCACCTATCTGTTTTGGTGAGTGTAGAAAGGAAGCCTTAATGCGATAGTTCGTGTTCTGTAATAATTCCCACTTCAAATGTAGGCACAGTGCGCCAGTACACTCGCTTAGTTGAATAATTCAAAAATTCACGTTGGCCACTTGCGAAAACAAGGAAGAAGAGTAAACGCTAACTGTGCAGTTCGTGAAAAAATACAACCGGACGAGTGCAAAGTGTTGCCAGTTCATTATTCTGTTTGAATGTACCCCGTGCTTCTGTTCTTTTGGGGAATTAGGGTGCTCGTTATGATTTGAGTGGCGGACTTGAGACTGTCTTGTTTCTTTTGTTTCGGCTGTTGATTGTGGCTAGAGTAATGATGCTGGATATTTTTTGGGTAACAAGGTGACAGAGGTTAGTAATGTGCCAAAGCCTTGGTTTTTATATACAGTTTTCCAAAAATAACTCAAGGATCCAACATGGCAAACCAATAAAAATTACATACCTAATAGCGAGCAACAAAACAAATGAGACAACCTACAACCAAACCTACGCTGTGGCGCAGAAGTACTAGGTGAGCTGGCACTAAATAAATTGGGATATAATAGCCAGGAGAAAGAAGAAGAACTCGAGGATCCAACAATAACATAAAAAGTTTATTTAAAAAAAACAACCGACTTCCAAAAAAACCCTATCAAGAGAAAAATTACTTTAATTTTGGAGGTCAGTGTATTTGGTTTTATATTTTCGTGTGCCACCGACTTATCGCCGAAAGTTATTTTTCACTTTGTAGTTTTTATTTTTTTCAGGCGGTTGTTCTTTTTTTCACTTTTTAGTTACGACTATCAAATTTCTTTTTGGGAAAAATTTGATACCATCACTTGTTAATAACAGTTACAGGAAATTATTTTAATACCATCGACATAAACTAAGCGGCAAAATAAGTATGATTCAGGCTAATTCAAAAACCTATAATCAAAATTTGACCAAATTTTATGGGACCATGCGTTAAGTATAACCATTTCAAATCAAAGAAGAACTTTTTAAATCGGTTTATAAATGACGGACTTCTGTGGTAACAATCATAAGACAAAAAAAAATACAACCATCGTCGAGAAAAACTTCATCTGCATTTAAATAGAAGCATCTAAAATCGAAAGAATTCCTGAAAAACAATACTGATTTATTACAGGTAAACGCCAAAAAAAACAAACTCTTAAAAGGGTTTCACAAAAAGTCCATACCTAATGGACATACAACGAACGGCTTAAATATAAATCAATACAAAAATTCACAAGAACCTAGACAAAACACTAGGCCAATCTCAGACCGTAATCACAATCAGTTTTCTGGTTCGCAACACAATCAGCCTTACGCACGAAAGTACTAAAGATAAAGGGAGAGTAATGAAATCTCGGGTAAGTGGATAATTAAACAACAGAACAAGTTTTGACATAACTCCCAGCGGCCTCATAAGGTAATGAGTTTGGAAGAGAAACCTCAGTTTGAAGTCTGAAGTCTACCTATTTTATCAGCTAACATTATGAATTACGCAACTCTAGTTATAGGTTGAGTAAGACTCTAAGTTCTATCATTTCATAAACGCTCCTCGGAAATTTACGCAGACATAATTATATTAGTAGTGTAGTACCTACCTATACCCCATTTATTATAGCTTTAGAAAAAAGAGGCTCGTAGAAGCAGGAGTGCAAAACATTTTATTTCAAAGTTAAGTTCTAACTTTTTTAGGTAGATTTAAGACAGTACTAAATACTGAGCTAAACGAAGTAAAAGTAGTTTTTATTTTAAATAAATTTATATTTATAATAACATCTTCATCACACATTACAAACCTACAACAAAACGAATGAATGAAACAAACAATCACATGATGATTTAAATCTAATTAATATTATAGGCAAGTATTTTTTTTTTACATTACTTTATTTTTAATAACAACTTACGACCCACAATTCGTTGGTAAAACTTCGTCGTCATCAGCTAATTTAGTTACTCGGTGTTGTTCACTCTTGCTTCTTTTAGGTTTTTAGCATTGGCACTTTAATTTCTTTGGCATTAATCGTAACTGCATCACGTTTAATGTAATTTTGTAACGAAGTGTACATTAAAAAGAACCTTTTTTAACTTCTGTCTAATGCTATTGCAAATGGAGTATAGTAGTAGATAATAACCGTTCAAATAAGATAAGTTATCAGACTTTCCTTTGACAAATCAATGACGGTTCACGGACGGACAGTGTTATTTATAAACACTTAGTTTTAATAACTGTGTATCATAATTCTGCACTTATTTCAATTTATTTGGTCTTTATCGTTCATACATCTCTACTAGCCGTCACCTTAGAATTCACTTCCTATCGGATGGGTATTATTATTTTTCACACAAACCATACCTTACTGCAGTCAGAACTTTAAACGGTGACTACCCATTGACCTTTACCAGTTATTTCGGGATACATTAACTAGTGCCTATGCGTTCTCAACCAGTAACAAAATGTACCGAGACTCAATGAATCAGCAGCAAAAAAAATACTAGATATTGATTTTTTTTTTGTGTCACTCAGTTTTTACTTTATTTTGCTGGGAAAATCGTGGAAAGTAATATAGTTAGGCCGCGATTCTCTTAGCAAACGTGATGGCTATCGTAAAATTCTATTAGCACCAGTTCTTTGCAAACTGTTCAGTAAAAGCCCAACTATAAAATGGTTACGAGCTCCTGCATAATTTGTGGCGCGTGCGCGAACTGCATCCCAGAATTGATACGCGCATTAATAATACATAAGAAAAAGATATAAATGAAAGTATATTTGCAACACACTGCTTCAGTCTGCTCCTTTTTACACGCTTTATATTAGCTTCACTTGTATGTTTGTAACCGACTCCTTAGGGCGCGATTTTGACCCACTTTAAACGGTCAGATTTCATTTAAACTTTTTAAACTTATCGAGGACCGATGACAATTCAATAATTAAAAAATAAATAGAGGAAAATAGAAAAAAAAACTAAAAAACACGCTTTAAAAACCAAACTAAAAAAGTAGAAAAAAAATTAATTCAATTAAAAGCGTGGGGTGCTTGACATTAATTGATTATAAAAATACCTCAAAAAGCACCCCACTCTTTTTATTGAATAAATTTTTTTCTACTTTTTTAGTTTGGTTTTTAAAGCGTGTTTTATTTGTTTTTTTTTTTAATTTAAATCAATCTTAATGTGGCTTTAAAAGGCCTTACATAAATTGACTTACAATAGCGCAAACTGTCCGTTTTGTTGCTGCAACAACTCAGAGACTTGTCGTTTGCACCTGCGTCATATCGCTGCGACAAGTAGCAAGCGTACGACTATCTTATCCTGTCGTTGCAACTCTGTAGTTCGCCGCTGTAATTTGATTTCGTTGCGTCTAGTTGCCAAGCTGTCACAATTGTATCTCACATAGTGTGCGCCATGTTTAAGACCACAAAATCCAACAGAGTGTATGAGTGCATTCCAGCGCGGGGAAAGAACATTGTTCGATTTTTAACTCTCGGCGACAAGCATTTTCACGTCTGCACGGACGTGGTGTAACAGTTAAGAAGCATTAAAGAAAAAATAATCACATAAACCTGCATGGGCACTTATGACACGTCAGAAGCTTGGTGCACAGTTCCAATTTGTCGCTTCCTATGGAGAAGAACCGGTAAGAAAATCCACGGTTACTCTTTTAAAAATAATTGGCTTTTACAATTTTTTCAAATTAGTGACAATAGGTATGGGAGGACAGTGCAAGCCTGTCAATAAGTACCAGGTACTTAGAGGAATGAAAATAAAGAATAGGAAATCGTCTACAAATCTACAGTCTGTAAGGCCTACAACCTTCTCTCATTCACAATATTTAAAACAATTTACATAGATAAAATGATTTTTTTTAAACCAAGTGACATGATTTCCATGACAATCACTAATAAATAGTCGATATTAGAATTGACGTATAAAGTCAAATAATGACGAGAACATGTCAGACAATGTAAAAAATAAAAAGAATAAAAATTAACATTGTAATTTGGGAGCAGTTTTCACATAGTTATGCCGTTAATGCGGTACCAGGGAAGCCACATGTGCAGAATGAATTAATGCCAAACTTCCCTGTCTTCAACGTAGTCTTTTATCTTATAACATGCTTTTTTGATAAGGACACGTTTGATGTAAGTTTTAAACTTTCCATCGCTAAGTTCTGTAACCGACTTTGGCAACTTTTTATAGAAGCGGATACTGTTTATTAGAAATGACTAGCGAGTTGTAGTTAATCTTTTGTACATTGCACAAAACCATGAGTTTCGAGATGTGACAGAGTTTTATTCGTAGTAGAAGTATTAAAACAAACAACTATTATTAATAGGTTATCTAAAACAGTACCAGGGTAACAGACACGGGTATTGTATGTTGGCAACAAAACTGCGGAAAGTGTCGTGTGATACGTTAGTCTGCCGCAGCTACGTCGGAAACTCGGAAGCATGCCTTGACCCAGCTCTCTAGAGGTGCATATTGTCTTACTAATAACATATAGAATTTATTTTTTACTTTTCCTTCCTAGTCTTCCTACGTTTTAAAGTTATAAGCAAGATACTTGCATGATCAGAGCCACCAATAAGCTTTTTAAAGTATCTTTAGAGTATTTTTGCTTTAATTCGGGCAACTTAACTTTTAAAAAGTGACATGTGTTGTGGTTTAAGAATTTTATTAAGTATCTCCTAAAAGCGAGTAAATTATTGTTAATTCTTTATGAGGATAGCCTCATAAAGAATTAACAATAATTTACTCACTGAGAAACTAAATTTATGAGCGTACAAAATCTATGTACAAAGTAAAATTGGTTGTGATAAAAAAGTAAATATCACAAGTAATATTTAAGACAATTGCATTACACACATATGCGGAAGGTTATATGAAAGTAGATTGTCGTAGCTGATACAAAATGCCACGTTTAGGTATAAAAATGAGCCATTCATAGCAATGTCTTACAATCAAAGTCATTTATTCGAATTATTCAGAGGATTTGCATTTTTCTAACGTCAAAATGACATAAGACAGTCCCCTAAAACGCCCGCCCTACATCACTTCCTTGTTCTTTAGCTGGGAAAAAGAAGTGGCGCAACAAACTCCCCAGTAGACAGATGTAAGGTCAAATAAATGAGATAAGTGTGAAATACTTTGCAAAAAAATTGTTCTATAAATACGCTACCTACCAATATTAACAAGAAAATACCTCAATCTTTCATTTGAATAACTCGCATTCCCAGTCAAAAATTGAATACGAAAACCTGATGAGAATAAAATGCAGGATTACCTTTCAAGAAATGGTAAATTATAACAATAATGCCTTTCTTATAACCAAATTCTGCAAAATCTACTTTAATTTGTAACCCATAAAGTACATTTTACAAAGCGTGTTTTAAATGAGATACACTGGAATGACAATGTTTATTTTGAGAATATACATTCCTTCAGTTAAAAAGTGCTCAACGGAAACTTTTTTATTAGCTTATTTATTTGAGACTGAAACGTAGAACGAGCTTCTGCAATTTGTCGAGGTTTCTTGGCGATTCTTTTTATTCTTATTGTCCTTTGATTGTAGAAACAAGGGGAACTGAAAAAAGTTAATGTAATGTGGAGCCATCAATATGCTCAAAAAACATTTTAGATATTTCTTCTTTTTTGTTGGCGAAATCGGGATTTATTTTATAGATAGGTACAACTCTGCCCAACTCTTTGAAGAAACAAAGCGTGATGTTATGTTGTTTCTTTTTGGTTTTCACAGATTCTACATTGTAGAGCGAAATCGTAACTACTTTATTTCTGAGCGACTTAAAGGACTACGCGCTTTCGTAGAAACAATCTCCTAGCAATTCCTTGTACAAAATTCTGCAGTTTATTTATCTCGCGTATACCCACACTGTCTCAAAAAACTTCTCAGCAATCGGGCAGATAGCTAGTCGCTCCATGTAAAATACTAGCTCTGCATCGGGTTTGACTGGAAGCCGATCCCAACATAGTTGGTTGGCTGATGATGATTATGATAAATTGGTCTTGATTTCATACGAATATCGAGGACATTATATACCGAAAAATTTTAATGGTTGTTTTCCCGCGGCATAACAACTTGTCATAAAGAGTGCTTTCGAAACATAGAATAAAAGTAAAAAAATTAAGATGTTTTTGTTTTAAAATAATTAAAAAATATTCATCAATTCGAAAACGTGAGCATCATAGTAACACCAGAGGTAACTTGTAGGTACTACTCGAATCGCACGCGCTGCTGATAAAGGGAACAGCGATGTTTAATGATGTTTAAAGCAAAATAAACTCTCGCACATGGCTGCCGAGTTTTGTTTTTCACAATGGTTAATCTGCCATTTTCGTTTCTAATATTTTATTTGTTTATAAAACGATTGTATTACCAAGACAAAACCATTTCGCTGCGGGAAAACATCCATTAAAATTTATCGGTGTATAGAATGAGGTACAGTTGCCGATTTTCTCAGTTGTTGTTTTTGGTGTTTATCGATGGATCGAATGGCTGGTGGAGCAGACGGGTCCTGTAGAGGAGACCGCGTATCGGAAGCTTAGTGTGAGAAGCCTTCCAGCTAAATGGATCAACGGCCTTAAAACGGCGACTGGGACAAACTGAATGCGGTAGGCGCTGATCAGGATGCTGTGGTGCAGTCTGGGAGTGGCCTATGTCCAGCAGTGGACTCCGACAGGTTGAATTCATGAGGTACAGTTTACCCTATGACATTAATACTTTCCAGTCATTTGCAGGTATCTTATGGAACGCCAGTTATTGCAAAAGTCATTTAAAACGTTTCAAAACATGCACTACAAACTGAAACACATGTGATCTTTATGTATTCCGAGTATGTACAACTAATTATTTAAGACACACTCGTTTCTATATGCACATTTTGATCATATCAAAGCGTCATTTTCTACCATCCCATACAACAACATCCTTCCTTTTCCTACTCTTAAACCTGTCCCTTTCTTTATATAGTTACGTGAACCGTGTAATGGGAAGCGCAAATGTAACGGACCTTTTGTTGAAGAGCTAAAGTTTTAAAGTTTATAGTCGTAAATCCTGGACACGAAAGAGTTTATTTAGGTAAGATAGTTCCAGTACAGTTCATTTGTTTCTCTTTTTTTCTGCTGTTTAATTTTGTTTCTTAGTATTTCCACTGCTGGGTGTAGGTACTGTTAACTCAGCTGACTGTTTTTTACACTTCGCATAGCTTCATGCTTTAATTCAGAGAAATCTTCTTTGATAATTCCCTCAATTTCATCTACACTATATATCAATATACTCATTACTTTGAGCACAAGGAGAGCCAACGATTAATTTCTTAACAATACATATATTCTAATAGATGCATTACTATACAGACTGTAAGGGTAAACACCGTAATCCTTGAAACCAGTGGTTTGGTTTCGTTTATAGAACATTTCACCTTTTTTTTCACAAAAACCACTCCCTGCTTCCTACGCGCGAGGGCAACAAACTTGCGTCTAAATACGGGAGGGAGCGTGGGGCGCGGGAAACACGCCGCGTGGCCCGACTCCGATGCACGGATCGCATCCCCGGTCAGTCAGCTGTCAGTCTCGCTAGCGAGCACACGTAACGAACCGCCGTAGCGTCGCTCTTTTCACGCGCGTATTTTTTTTTTACTCCCTCGTTTATTTTATATTTAAGTCAACTACCCATGGTTTAAGTGACAACGGTGTTTACCCTTACATCCTGTATAATGCTGATTGACCTGTTAAACAAATACATATGTACATAGGTAGATTCTGAAGCGAGACTATCTTTATTGTTTATATAAGACCTTAGTATATGTACAGTCACTTTGATCTACTATATAAGTACGTCTGAGTTTGCGAAACCTCCCACTAGCAAGCACCAATATTTGTCTTGAAATATGGTCTTTATTAACACTCAAGAAATCACAATATTTGCCTCTTTACACATAATTTGTTTGCACAAACTATTGCTGCGGTTACAAGTAATATTTTCTCAGGTTTTATTACAATTTTCTCAGACAATATTCAAACAGTTCAATTTAAAACAGCATACAGGTTTAGTTATTAAAGTAATGAAGGATTAAAATGGAAGATAAAGATTGTTAACCCCTTGTTATTAGCAACATCTTCAGCATAATATCTTTTAATTATTAATTAAGACGAAGGTTTAACCACGTAGTTTAAAATCTTTGCAGCGTGTAGGTTATTATGTGTTGAGTTCATCGAACCCTGAAGTGGCAGCAGACTATCCTGAAAAGATTATGTGAAAGTGTTTGTATATAATAAAGTCACTTTTTGGGGCTATCCGTGTACCCATAATGTTCCCACTGCTGGGAAACAAGCACAAGGAGTGGGCTGATATCTACCACGTGGGCCCATTGCGGGTTGGGAGGTATCACATACCTATCTTCGAATGTTTGGTTCTAGGACATGCCGGTTTCTTCAAGTACTTTTCCTTCACCATTGTTTTGAGAGCAGTGGCGATGAAATTATTTACACAAAGAAAAGCGCCGCCGGCCTAGGTTCGAACCCACGATCCACAAATCGTAAGTCGGGGCCACTACTGCTTATTAAACTTACCTTTAATGACGAAAGTAAGATGTTTTAGCAACTCTTAAAAAGCGTGCAGAGCAGGGGCAGATTGATACCTAGACAGTTATATTACTATCCTCGTATTATATTATGGTGGTGATGTTGTGCATCTTTTAACTCTTACTGAATTGAAACTATACCTTCTTCGCAAGCGAATTAAGAGCGTTCATCCCACGCAGGCTGACAACGGAGCATTTTTCGTGACTATTTCATTCAATACAAATAAAAACACGTGTATTTTTTTCAGTCATGCACTAGATCGTTGGTATTTACAAGTTTGCATGTTATTTTTTTTACAGTTATTTTGGTATTTACTTATAAAAATCGACATACTGTCAATTATTTTCTATTTACATTACTTTGTACGATTAAATGTACTTATTTATTAAAAAGTAAATGTCAAAAGTAATTATAAATACCAAAGATCTAGTTCTTGGATGAAAAAAAATAGTACTTTAGTTTGTATTTAATTAAATAACACGGAAATATTAATGCGTTGGTGCCAGCCCGCGTGGGATGAACGCTCTTAATAAATAAAGTTCAAAAAATCCTCCCCAACCGCCTCGTTGGTCTAGTGGTCGCAAGCACTACTGCTGAGCATGAGGTCCTGGGTGCGATTCCCGGGTCGGGAAAAGTCTTATTCGGTTTTTCCATCATGGAACTTCTCTGTACCAGCACGGAGTCTGGATGTGTGCCCGTTTAATTGCATTAGACTCGCCTTCTATTACATGAGACTTAAACATAACGTGGTTGTACCTACTATAGATACACATCTGCAAAAACTTTTGAAAAAACAAGGTCTCTAGTAATATTAGGAAGTTAAAAAAAATACAAATAAAAAGCAAAATTAAAAATTTTGCTATAACCCATGACGGTTAAAAAGTAATTGAAAAAGGATAAAATAATTTGTAAACCCCCGACTTAAAAAAATAATGCAACTCAAGATAATAAACGTTAAAAGATTTAATAAGTATAGAGTTGATCTCACGCGGAGTCGGTCATAAATGTAAACAATAGAGTATCACTTTTCATAGCATTTCCCTACATACCTACCTATTTGGTTCTCGATTATTGTAGATGTGGCAATAATATATTCAACTACCTATAAACTTAATAAAAAACCCAAGAATATCCGTGGGGAGCTGCCATCACTATTTTAAATTTCATCGTAAATAAACAGTAATACTTATCAAAGAACATGCACCAATCAAACCCGAACCCATAACAGAAAACTGCATCTAAATCGGACTAGTAGTTTCGGAGAAAAATGGCAACATGCATTTGCACAAACAATGTTTGCTGCAGCGCCCCTTGGTGAGTTGTCATCGTAACATCTATCTAAGAACACGCACCAATCAAACTCAAACCCATAACTGAAAATTGCATCAAAATCGGACTAGCAGTTTTGGAGAAAAATGGCAACATGGATTTGCACAAACAAAGATCCTCTCACCCCAAACGCACATACCGTCTCCGTTACGTCGTGGGTAAAAATATACAATACCAGTGTCGTTGTCAGTTACAATTTTATAGATAGCACTACCCTTATTAGACTTGACTTACGGTACCAATATAAGTGACAAGATCGTCCTATTTGCAGCCACGACCAACAACACGTAACTACACGTGTATTTTATTGTAAAGATGTGCTTTTCCACATTGTCGGTGTAATTTTCTCGGAGGCCATGCAATTTTGTACATGCAAGACTGAAGCTAAATCTGTCCGCAGTAACTGCATGTCGGCGTAAGTTGTCGGTGTATGTCTGTATAGTGTCGGTATACGGCGTACTGTCGGTGTTCAGTGTCGGCCAAGTAGCCATGTAGTTAGCTTAATTAATCGCTAATTACACAGTGTATGTGTTTTTACTTCGCAGTTAATCGTGCTTAAAAGCAATATTTGTGTTACATTTTATTTTAGAGGACGATCCTAAAGGAGTACGTAATGCTCAATTGGATTAATGCCGTATCGCAGCAGCGTGTTTTACTTAAAGTAATGTGTTTGGGTATTTTTAAATCAGTTATGTATACTAATAAAGCTGGAGAGTTTGTTAGTTTGTTTGAACGCGATTATCTCTGAAAACTGAAAACTGCCAGTTGGATTTGCAACATTCTTATAGCCTTATTCTTGAGGATGGTATTGGATATACAAACTTTGTGTATGTGACGTGCTTATGAAGTAAATTTTGAATTTAAAATGAATATGTTCTAGAGTACTTTTGTCAAGTAAAATTGTCCGTCACTCTGTATTTTTTCTCCGAATATATTATTGCTACGATCTATTTTTCCAGTCAGTTATTTTAACATCACGCTACGACCCTCAGGGACCCAGCAAAAAGAAAAAACTCATATCGAAGGCGGGCGATGCGATACGACGGGATTGGTACAGGGTGGGTCAGGGGAACAAGACATTTCACGCGAACGATGTCCTGGGTAGAAGCTAGTTTCCGAGTATAGGTTCCTACCACTTTCATGAACTTGGAACTGTTCTGAAAATGAGACTTACAAATGTTAATGAAATAACAGACTTGTTTAAATACATCTAGCAAAGGAAATATATTAATATTCTTTTATATTCCAATTTAAAACTTCCGTTTTAAAAATCGCACTACAGTGGTGCAACGAAAACACCTGATTGATGTACCGTACCACGAAGCAGACAATGTTTGTACAGAAGTACGGATGGTGAGTTTGTTAAGAGCGCTGACGTGTGGGAAGGTACATTTATTTTGTTACTGTCAGGGTCAAATAAAATTAACTTGCAAAACGTCACAGACATAATGGGTATCGATTGTTTTAATTAAAATTTATAACATGTACAAGGAGACACAAACCAACCAACAAATTTTATTGTGTGTAGCTACATAAATAAATAAACAAAAAATATATTATTTTTAAGTTATTCATTAGATTTAGAAAAAAAACATGTTAAGAGATAAGCTTTAATTTTAATTAATACAAATTTTTAATATGATTTAAAAAAAATATGGTTCAAGTTAAAAATTCGATACTGACCACGTTTCATTTAAATAAAACATGAAGGTGAAGTCTGCGGTGGGGGTGGAGGGCTGTGAATGATGACGATGGTGATGATGTGACCTCAATTCAATGCATGGGTCATCATCAATATTTTTTCTGCTGAAAGATGTCCATTGCCAGACGCTTCAAACAAAATTAACGTGTAAATTAGTCTAACGCTAATCAAAACTGTCAATGTCAAAATGCTTGAACAACTGTATTGCGTACTATGTATAAAGTTACACTGTGGCAAAGTTATGAATTCATTCATACGCACGCGTTTATATTAAAAATGTTCTCTCTAAATTCACGGATTACAAACTTTGTTGGTTGTTAAAATTTTATCACATCTATGGCGTTCTGCTAGTTAATTTTATTTGACCCTGAGTATAGGATAGTATAGGACCATCAAAACGATGGATGGACTGTGTGAAGTAAAATATGGATAAAAAGGGATAACTACTAATAAAGAAATATGGAGGAAGAAATGTGGGGCTGACCCCAAATAAATTGGCATAAGGGTAGAATGATGATATAGGATAGTATCGCACACATAAACAGTTTCTCAGTACATTAGCTCATTAGACCCTAATAATACCCCAATAGGTTTCGGCACACAATAATTATGTTACCACATTATAATCAAAACAAAACAGAAACGGACTCGTATTGTTTGAAACTTTTAATTCGTTAACTCTATTTCTGTAACATCGAAATATAAAAGTTCTGTAAACCATGTTACGTCACAGTCTAACAAATCTATGCAGTTGTTCAATACGATATTGTATTCTGGATCATCGCCCTAATATTCCTACTAATATTATAAATGTGAAAGTTTGTATGTTTAGATGTTTGTTACACAATCACGCAAAAACGAATGAACGGATTAAGATGAAATTTGGAAAATAGATAGTTTGTAACCTGAATTAACACATAAGATACTTTTATCCCGATAGTACTGCGATCCCGTGAGATAACATTCGACTACTACGCGGGCGAAACCGCTAACAAAAGCTAGTTGATAATACAATTAACTTGCGGGCGTTTCGTCATTTGATAGACGATTACCCTCTTATAAACGTTGCTTAAAGTTGTATGATTAAACAGACGCTAATCTTCAAGCAACGATTATAAATATGGGGGTTATAGTCTAGTATTTGTATCCTACTCAGTTTATGAGTTTATTTAATTGCTCTAAACACGCCTCCTACCTCTAGCTCTTAGTTTTGACTTTGGATCACGCGTAATCTCATTCAATACTGCAGTTTCTTTAACTTCAATTGCAACCGAGTTCCAAACGTCGAGATACGGAGAAGTACAAAGGTCTTCGATATCGGAAAACCTATTGTGGAGCTCAAATGTAGTTGGACAGTAAACCTGGCAAGGTGCAGTCATGACAAGTGAAGTATGGCTTTGACAGAGTGGCGTCCAAGGACTGAAAGACGAGATGGGGGGACAACATTGTGGCCATCGCGGGCAAAACCTGGATGAGGCTGGCACAGGAGCGTGGGGATTGGCATTTGAAAAGAGAGGCCCAGCAGTGGGTGAAGTCGGACATGAATGATGACGATGTGACCTCAATTCAATGCATGGGTCATCATCAATATTATTTCAGCTGAAAGATGTCCACTGCCGCACGCTTCAAACAAAATGAACGTGTAAATTAGTCTAACGCTAATCAAAACTGTCAATGTTAAAATGCTTGAACAACTGTATTGCGTTCTGTGTATAAAGTTACACTGTGGCAAAGTTATGAATTCATTCACACGCACGCGATTACATTAAAAATGTCCGTTATAAATTCACGGATTACAAACTTTGTTGGTTGTTAAAATTTCGGACAAATAGTACGTCTATATTTTGTATGTTATGGTTGAGGAACCGGAATTTTATGGATAATGTAGCAGAAAACTAAATGTTGGGTTATATTTTACGACTGCGCGACTGTAAATATACAAAATATATCGGTAGGTGCTGTTATGTGCTGTTTTTATCATCATCGTATACGGAAACGGGATTTACAAATGCTGTTAAAGAGGATGCACTGTGGTAGCTCGGAAAAATAAAATTTTCTTACGTTTATGTTAAGCCATATTTGTTATGCTCGCGAATTATTCATTCATTTTAATCAACATACAACCTGCCTGTTGTTCCATATATTTTCACGGCGTTACTAACTGCACTTTTCTTTGGAACAGCAGATTTTTATTTAAGCGACGAAATTTTTTAGGGTTCTAAAATCATGTGCTGAATAGGTATCTAATGGTTACAGTTTTCGCTTTGATGTACTTGCCACAACCATCCTAAACTCCGCTTGCACCACAAATCACTAAATGCGTTAAGCGCTAAACGCATTTAAAACATCGTTCAATCATTTGAATATGACAGTGACAGAACGATGTTTTCGAGTAACTTTAAACGTATTTAGTGAAATTTGGTGCAAATGAGCCTAAGAGAACGCCACTACCATGATGCCAAAAGTTCCTAAATTCATGTGCGTTACGGTATACCATATTACCAGTGTGCCTAAAATCAGTGGTAAAAAAATGACGAAATAATATGTTTATTATTATTATACCTATCCCTACGTAATCGAATCAGGAAGTTGAAGTGGCGGAGCTTGGCCTGGCCTATGTCCAGCAGTGAACGTCTTTCGGCTCAAAGGATGATGATCATTATTAAATAATATTTTTTTATTATTTAATAATTAAATAGATTTATTATAATTTCCTTTATCTCAACATAAATTACATTTTTAAATATTAGTATAAAAAAATAAAAACATTTAAAAATATAAAAAATAGTAGCCCACCGGTATTGGAAACAAGGTCCAAGCTACCGGCGGTCAGGGCTCCAGAGAGAGGAACCTCCTAACAATAGATTTATTATTATTACCAGAGATTGCCGAACAAATGACGACTTGTCATAATGTATCTATACAATACGAGATAACAAAATACGTGTTTTCTTAAATAAATTGTCTTTGGCACCCCATCGGTAAACCAAAATGACGTCCTTTAATCAGGTGTTACCAAAACTGTGCACATCAAACATAATAGTGTCAATAAAAGGCAAAATGGCCATCCTAACATAATTGCCTTAGCAGACTAGGACTTAAAGGTAATTCCCTAAAGTACAGCTAAATATTATCACAACAGCGGAAGCCTAGCTCATCCATGGATCAGTTCTAAGTCCATTGACCTCTAGACCTGAGCTGATCTCACGCAAATATCCCTTGCGAATGATCGATAGAGGTCCACATAATATACGATGAACGTCATTCATAAATTATGAACCGAACCACGTTTATTTTCGGCGTGCCTGACAGTGTAGCACATGGAGTAGCAAACGAGGTATGTGTCAAATATTGATACTTAATGTTTGCACAACTTCATGTACCTTTAACACCTTTTTTTTCTTTTTTTTTTGGGTGGGAAATCATCAAATAACTTCTCCCGCTCTGGGTGGAGCAGAAGGGCGTGTCAGATTTTTACTCTCTAAAACCCACCCGTGTTCCCTCAGTTACCTGTGTGCAAAGGGGCCGCGGTATCTCTTTCGAACAACCCGCACCCCTGGCAGGCACCTTTAACACCTTGCATGCATTTTTATTTTATTTTTATAATTGTATGTACACACATGTTTGAGCAAATAAAGCTATCTGAATCTGAATCTCAATAATCAGTGCCTCTTCTATACTTATAAGGCTACTGTTTAATTATTTAGTGACCTGCTTAAATCTATTAATGGTTGTAGGATATAAAAAGCTTTTTCTCGGTGGAAAAATTTTTATGTTCCAATTCTGGTTTTTTATGCACTGGTATGACATTAACTTAATACAGAATTCCAGTGCAAATTTAGTATAAAATAACTACAGTATAATAGTAACAGTTAGTAAATTGTTAGCAAGGTAAGTTGGTTTAGTATTTTAATCTCACGAAGTGCCGAACTTTACTTGTGGTAACTAAGTGTCAACTAGTGTTACTCACACCCATACACACTTCGCCATGGTCTCGGACGGTACTGAGAGCTCCTGCGGTTACACACACATTCACAGTGTATTTCTACACTTAGTTACCACAAGTAAAGCACGCTTTGCTCTATGGGATATACCTGCTAACTTTGTGTATTTGTAGCTATTTGTGCTAGAATGTATTACATTTCGTAATCTATACATACCCCTTAAACTTACCCAAAATATGTGACGTCACCCGCCATGCTATTTTTGTGACCTACAGAATTAGATGCCGTATAGCCCTTACTAAACTTAACCTTCCTTTTCTAGGTTATTTAACCTTAAATATCTTTGATACCATTCGATTTCTGCTTATACAACGGAACCAAACACAGCTTACACTTTATAAGGTGTGGAGATTTATTAAAGGGGTTACACACTTGTTCGGGTCGGCACATATGATTCGGCAGTATTTAGTAAACGACAAACCCGACCCGAAACTAGCACATTCGACTCATGCCGATCAGAAAATTCCCTTCGGCATCTGTCCTCATTGAATCATGTTTGTGTCCATTCGACAGAATTCGAGCTATGTCAAGCGGGTTTTACCCTGAACATATAGCACAGGGTTTAAAAAGATCCATCACATCACAACACAAAAATAATGACTGCGAAACTACTTTAATTTTTCGGATGAAAAGTTTCTGTTTACTACGGTAACGCTCTGAATATGGCATGTCGTGTTCATAAAACGCTTAAGGTGTCGTGGGGTTTTCAAAGACAAGTAATTTGTATTATTTTTTAATGTAAAATCATCAGAATAAGGTTGAAGGTGACCTCAAATGTCTTCGTAGCCAGAAGATTCCCATGTATAATCCAGTACACAAAATATTTATCAATGACGAGCGGAACCAGTGACCTCTTCCTTAAGCGAGTTCTCGGCTTCGTTAAGCGTCATGTTTTGGAGTGTATGTATGTATATAGATTTCTTTGGCATGTTCTGTAGCCTAAACGGCTTGATGGACTTTAGCTTGAGAAGTGTCGTTACATTCGTCTCAATTGTGAGAGTGACACTGGGTAAGTATATTAAACTTATGAAAATTAATCCAAAAAAAAAAAATTTTTTTTCTCAAAACCTATCGAAGGGGGTATCAAAATAAATGGTTAAATTAATTATATTATCTAAAAAGTGTGAAATTAATTAATTTTGAGCCGTTTGGGGTCGAAACGCTCGGGTCATGGGGCCCGAGTGCACGTCTCCTCTTTAAGGAAATTTCTCGCCGGCTGGTCGACACTTCACGTGATCAGAGGGCTGGGTCGTTCGTTGGCCAAAGAATTACCATTGCCATTCAACGTGGCAATGCTGCCAGTCTTCTGGGCACGTTTCCTGATGACAGCGATGCGGAGGAATACTTCGACGCCTAAGTGTCCTTTTGTTTTTGTATTTATTTTGAAATTTATAATATACACCAGTCATTTCGATTTCACCGCCCAAATCATGGCGATACAAACAAGTGTGTAGCATCCCTTAAAGGGCACCACCGCCCGGGTTTGGAGCGACGTGAAATATTCAAGGATCATGGTAGTACCGTAAAAGAAGATTTTCGCTGTAGATGATTTATTGGGACGGCTCAGAGGTCACGGCTGTTCCTAGAACTGTTCGAAACAATAAGGGTATTTACTTTGAAGGCTGAAATATTGGGCTTGTTTTGGCAGGTTGGTATTATTAAATTCTATATTTGAAGATTGGAAATGAAAATTATTGTAGACGTTTCTTTGTTTTGTGGTTCCAGTTTTGTAGATGTTGTAGTTTTCAGATTGTGGCTAGATTCTAATAGATATATTATTATTTATATATAGATAGATTCTTATATCTTTTCTTATTTCGCTAGGTGTATTTCTTTTTTGTTGATAGGATTAATATTTGATCATTTGGTTTAAATCTATCTCAATTTTTAATAGTAAATAGCTTACATTATAACAAAACTAGATATTGAACATTTTTAAGAGCCAGAATGTAGTCATCAACACCATGTGCCTGGCCTTTCCCCAACTATCTTGCCTCCAATCCAGATGCAGCTAAATACCAGTATTTCACTTGGAGCGACTGATTATCAGACCTCAACCATCCAGTTACAGGATAATACGATACCACTTGGAATAACTGGTTGTCAGACTTTCGGGCTTCTGATGACCCGTGAAGACTGCTAAAGATCAACGAGTGACAGCTGGGATCAAAATAGCTTAACCTGATGGATCTACCTGTGCGGTTGTTATTAGTTATCCATTTCTACCTAGTCAGCCTCCATCCATAGGTTAGTTAACCAAATTTGATTATTACTGCTACTGGCTACTGGCTATTCGTTTCATTTACTTATTTCTTACCACCTTACACGTAGATATTAATTTATAATAATCCCTTTACAGAAATAGCACGGTAATCACTGAATTGTGGGCAAGGCCTGACCTTTCGGTTAATTTTGGAAGCAGCAATATCTAAGCTCTCTTTAGCTACCTAATTAGGATGCAGAATTTATGAACTGAGATGAAAAATTGTCCTTTTTATACCAAATCTCAGTTTTTATATAGAATCTATTTTAATCAAACCCCAAATGAAGATGGTTATGTCCAAAGTTGTACTATGGGCCTAACACTGAAACATAACGTAATTTTTTTATGGATAACGCGTACTACACTGCACAGCTACGTGCACTGATTGGACAGGTCCACTCAATCTATGTGGTTCTTTTCTCAAAAGTCCATTTCAGACACCAATTCACATGGTCTTCTCATGATCTGACCAAGATTATGTCTGGACTTTAAAAGAGACTGTGACCTCTGAGTTTGTTTCGGCCTTTCTTCTCAGAGTAGTCTGATAGGAAACGCCGACCTCATATAATTAAAAAAATATGATTGACATGTAAAAGTGTTTGTACAAACCTACTTACAGAAATAAAATCGTTTATCATTTACAGTGCCACCGAGTTTTTATCAGAGAAAAATTATGGATTAAGTGATCTGGCTTTTGTTTAAACTTAAGTGAAGGACATTAGATACGGATAGATTGATAGATGCGGATACGAGATCCGCAGGAGAACCAAAGTAACCGACTTAGCCCGAAGAATTTCCAAACTTAAGTGGCAGTGGGCAGGGCACATTGCTCGCAGAACAGATGGCCGATGGGCTCTGGATTGGCCACCAAACTAGAAGATGTAGAGTTGGAAGGCATCCCACAAGTTGGACCGATGACCTTATTAAGGGCGCAGGCATCCACTGGATGCGGGAAGCACAGAACCGCTCCGGAGCTTGAGAGTGGCCTTTGTCCAGCAGTTGAAGTCCTTCGGCTGAAATGATGATGACGATGAATGATAATGAATGTTTGTATGCCAAATGGCGAAATGTAGCTGAACTTGAATGTATCGTGACACCTATGTATTACCTACATTAGCAAAATAACTATCTAATGTCTAAAATATCCTTCACTGCTAAATTCGTTACACAAGCCTCAAAACACCGTGAAAAATAAAATCGATTCATATCTAATAATAAAGTGTTGCTGTGTCAATAATTCACGAACTTGGCGACATTTTCAGGAACATTATGAGTCGAGGCACGTAAAGTACGGAGCAAGTCTCACGGCCTATCGGCACTGTTAGCTTTAACTTAAAGTCCACGGAACCAATGGTGCGGAATGAAAAATATTTTAGAACAATTTTAAGGACGGTTGTGACACCTTATTTTTTAAAGGAAAACGGAGTTTGTTGGTCACAGTTTTGCAAAACTGCAGGTTTTATAGGCTTGAGGAACAGGACGTAAAAATTCTCACATCCACTATAGAAAAGGGAACATCGTTCGACCAGGTAAGTTCGTCTCTGATAGGCAACTGCCGGGCGATTGATATCGGGACGTTGTATATGTTACCGGCCAAACCCGATTTCAGGCTGAACTAGTTTGTCCTAGGCCAAACTGGTTTCTAGCTTAATTAGCCATTTCGTTAACAGCCTTTGGAAGTAACGCTCGCTCGGCTCGCGCGCTTTTGGTCACAGTTCTAACATAACCTAACCTAACCGATTTAATCGGCGTACCCCGGCTTAATAAACCAGTTTGGCCTAGGACAAACTAGTTTGGCGTGAAATCGGGTTTGGCCGGTAACATATATACACTACACTAATTATATTATAAAAAATTACTAGAAATGCTAATTGTGCGGTAAACTCTGCTTGCGCGATGCAGGATTTTGCGTGACGTCAGTATGATGTGTAGTTCGCATGTGGCAATCTATGATGTGTGAGGGTGTGTGTTTATGTGTGTGGATGTATGTGTGTGTGTCTACACTTTAATGAAAATCTAGGATTATTATTATTTGGTTCAACACCCTAGCAGCTAATTAGCTGATGCGTATGTATCAAAAACCTAGGAGATATTTAATCTGTCTATATGATTGACATGGATTATATTTTAACAGTTATCAAAAGGTATCTTAATACGTAAAGTGCTATGCGCTGAGCTGGACTTGCAAAAAAGTGTATATACAGGTTAAAATTTTAACCAATGCGCAAACTGTGACCTGTTACGCTACGGTGTTTGGTTACAATCATATCGAATTCCTGGTAACAGTTTTTTCCTGTAAATGCGGTTAAGTGTTCCACGCGTCTTTTATAAGTCATTGTTTCAGTAGAAAGCGTTTGAATTCAGTACCAAGCAGGTATAATACTGGACTTAATGGTATGATGTGAATTTTCTTTGTTTTCAAGCTTTTACTTTCACTGCTTTGTTTTCAAGCTTTTACTTTGTCTGCAAACTAAAAATGATTTCAAATAAAATTTCCACAATTTTGTCTCAATCCTTTTTATCTACTCACACTGTGACTACAGCTTAACCTGCTACAATCTACTGTAAAGGTGCTTTTAAAAATGTAACAATAATTCTCCAATGGCCGGAAATATCGGAAAACGAATAGAATCATTCTGAGTGTAATAATCCTAGATTTAAAGTATTGTAAGCCCTTTAATGCTTTATCCCTCTGTTCGCAACAGGCCATACTGAAATGAAAATCGTTTCAGTGTTCATTGTCGAACAAAGGCTTTTTAATATTATTAAACCTATGCTATGCAGTGTTTTAATACGCAATGGGATATTTTTGACTTTGATGTGGGCGAGTTAAGTATCTTGCCCATTCTTCTCCATACGGAACTGTCTTTTGAAAGGGGCGATATACTTCACTAAAGCATGAGTTATTTCTGTAGGTACCCATTCGTCTCGGTCTGAAACAAGAGAAGATGATTCCATCATTCTTTTTTACCCGACTACGGCGAATCAAAAAGGAGGGTTATGAGTTTTGCCAGTATGTATGTATATTATGCCTGTATGTTCTTCTGTCCCCACATATTTTCTAAACTACTTACCATAATTTGACAAATGAAGTATCGTTGGAAGCGTTTTGATCGACCGCTGGTTATAAAATATTCGCATCTGAAGACAGTGGTCGTATGCCACTTAAACAATACATTCGAATACAGCAGGACCCCTTTAATCCGAACCCTTTCTAATCCGAACACCTCTGTAATCCGAACGCCCCACCGCTTTTTCACTCGCCGTCTCGCCAGTTGCTTACCGAATGTCGAGTAGTTGTCATGCGCATTTGTTATTGTTGTCGTTGTACTCGTTACTATAATATTGGATTTAATTAAAAAAGTTCAATAAATGTAACGTTTATAGATGAATATACATTTAAAATTTCACAAGACTAATAGTTTTATTTCATAAAATATACCCTATAAATTCTCTGTAGGTACTATAATCTGAACGCTCCACGAATTCGAACGGGGGGTAAATTTTCGGAGTTCGGATTAAAGAGGTCCTGCTGTAGTTGTTTAAGCGATTATTGCTTTAAGGCAAAGTGGCATACGACTAGGGATTTCAGATGAGAGTATTTTAATGTTTCATACTTTTTAGGCCCTTCGCCCATGGCATCTTTTTGTAACGATGCAGTAGCGATGCTGTCGCGCGTTTGCATCGGCCATCGATACAGTTGCGATGCTATCGCTGGCTTTTACCTTCGCCCAGAGTCTGTAGTGCTACTATCGCGATGCTGTCGCGCTTCAGTCGAGATCTTATTAGTTTACAAAACGTGCGACAGCATCGCTACAAAAAGTCGTCGTGGGCGAGGGGCCTTAGAGTATGATTTTTCAGAAGTCAGATTCTATTTTTTCAACTTACTTTATTATCCATTGATACCGTTAGCAAAAAACATAGCCAGCATTTTAATGACATAAAGTTAATAGTTTCCAATAGATTGTCTTAGTAAAACGCGGGAAGTAAAAGGGACGGCGAAGTAACTTAGCACTCAGTATTGTTTTCTACTTAAAAAGCTTTCGGGGATTACTTAAAAAGTTAAAGAAAGAAATTGAGTTGAATTAATTATTAATGCTTTGTTATGGGTTCCCCTTGTTTGTTTTTATATACATAACAGCTTTTATTGTTTAGTCGAGGATTGACTCTAGACTTAAGAATATGGCTGATTTTTAGGATGACTGCGAAATCTTTCTGTCACTATTTAGTTGATGTAACTTATAAAAACAATTCCCAATATGTGTCCTGGTATTTCGATTAAAAAATCTTCAATCATTCGTTTTCTTCATTCGGATGGTTTTAGCGTTAAAAAAAAAACTTTTTTATTAAACTGAGAGACACTGAGATTACGCACTGCCTTAATAGGGTCTAGAAGCATGAAATATGGTCCAAGAGTCCTTTTTGTAACGTAGGTGAGCATTAAGGAAGGTTTATTGAAAATTCATCCCCTAAAGAAGCTAAATATGCGATGAATGTTTATAGGAAAGTTCGTCATTTTTGCCGATAGTGTCCCATTGGACTTGTCTCATAATGAATTATGGTTAAGCCAAATTAGAAATACCTACATTTTACCAAATGCCCTATGTTAAACTTTTTAACTGTCTTGAACCTATTCACGATTGTAACCTATTCGCCGGCTGGTCGACACTTCACGTGACCAGAGGGCTGGGTCGTTCTTTGGCCAGAGAATTAGCATTGCCATTCAACGTGGCAATGCTGCCAGTCTTCTGGGCACGTTTCCTGATGACAGCGATGCGGAGGAATACTTCGACGCCTAAGTGTCCTTTTGTTTTTTGTATTTATTTTGTATATCGTAGTTTTATTAAGTACTTTTCGTTATGTGTTTGTGTTGATGTTACGGCTAATAGCCGAAGTGCGGCTACACCTAGTTTTAGCCGGCTATAACTAGGTGCAGCCGGTTAAACTTTTATGTATCCTACTTATGTCAATTGTGAACTGCACCATACTGCTTACCGACCGATTAGGTTAGGTTAGGTTAGAATTGCGACCAAACGCGCGTGAGCCGAGCGAGCGCAGCGAGCGATGCCGCGGCAGCGGCCGGCGAGCGCTAGTCCAGCTGCACCTAGTTAATAGCCGGCTAAAACTAGGTGTAGCCGCACTTCGGCTATTAGCCGTAACATTGATATTAATAACAATAAAATTCACGATTCGTATCATGATTTGAAGAACTTAGCTAGTTCATCTCCTTGACAAGTACGTCCTTTCTCAAACTGTTATATCTAGTATCAAAACCTCATAATTCATGCCAAACTCATTGATAACCTGAAACCACCTTAAAATCGCCCTTTAAAACTTTTTTATACAAAAGGTAAAGTACAAAAATATCTATCCCAAAATAAATAATGACGCAACTCTCGATCTTCAAGCTTTTATTACACTACAAGAACATTCTCGTCAAAAACGACCTGAAAATAAAATAAATAATCGTTTAACAAACTAAAAAACACGCTATAATAACCAAACTAAAAAAGGAGATTCTATTTTTTAGTTCTGCTATAGTTAGTTTAAAAAAGGAATAAAAACACGTTTTTGTAGTCAAAAACGTCTTTTTTTTCCATTTTTTTTTCATTTTTCTCAAAAAAAAAAAATAATGATTGAATTGTCATCGGTTCTCGATAAGTTTACAAAGTTTCAATGAAATCTGACCGTTTAAAGTAGGTCAAAACCGCGCTCTAAGGAGTCGGTTACATACAAACATAAAAGTGAAGCTAATTTATAGCGTGTAATCATATTATCTCTATGGCAGCAAAGTACAAAGAGCCATCTGCACTTTTTAACTGTTTAATTTTGTTATTTAAGTACATACGGTTTCTTACAAAATTAAACCTTTACAGGAAAGCGTTTTGAATTAAAATCTGTGATCATTAATAGAGGAATACTTATTTTATTTTATTTACAATATTATATTTAAGAATAAATATCTTTGCGGCCGTCGATCTAATTAATCGGTTAATCACTACATTATTATAAAACGAAGTCCCCCGCCACGTCTGTTTGTCTGTCTATCTGGTCGCGACAAATTCAAAAAGTACTAAACGAATAATCACTTTTACTTATTCCCAACTTACCTTGAACTTGTCAAGATGTCACGATTTTCATTATCAATTCATTATAAAGGAGTAGACAGCGTTGTTACCGATTGTCACAGCTTTCATTACACTCTACCCACAAGAACATATCAAGAACCAGCTGAACATGAAACCATATTATCTGATCTGCTTACATCTATAAAATAAATAATCACTTAAAAAAAAAAACTTTAATTATCCCTACTTACCTTGAACTTGTCAAGTTCTCACGAAATTCATCATCAATACTAGCTTAAGCACATCTCTTTAACAAAAAACACAGTCCATTCACAAAGTGTACTGCATCCAAACCATCACGACATGTCAACATCATTTATTACCTAAAAATCACCTTTATTTATGAAAGTTAAAATAAAAGAATACTCCATCTAAAAATAAATAGTGACGCAACACTTTTAATTATAAAGGAGTAGACAGCGTTGTTACCGATTGTCACAGCTTTCATTACAGTTAGTGTTACAAAGAAAATACTCGGAGCGGGCGGCCTGTTTTAAGTAGTAGGGTAAACGGCCCTGTTAGCTGCGCTCTGATTTGAGTGGCGGATTTTGTTTTGTTTTTGTTTCACGTATACTGGCTGGGTTATTTTTTTAAATGAACACAATTTCATGTAGTTTGCTATGAATTGGTTTGAAGATGTTTATGCACTGTTGCAAGAGTTTTTTCAGTAGTTGTTATTTTAAATGTAGCTTGTTTTTACTAATGAACAGTGTGTTTATAACAACGCGTTTATTTGGTTTTGTGTTTTATTTTGTCGAATTAACGATACTCTTTACAAGCTTTATATTAGCTTCAGTTGTATGTTTGTTTGTATGTAACCGACTCCATAGAGCGCGATTTTGACCCATTTTTTACGGTCAGATTTCATTGAAACTTTGTAAACTTATCGAGGACCGATGCCAATTAAATAATTAAAAAAAATATGAGAAAAATGAAAAAAAAGGAAAAAAAATACACCTTTTTGTAGTTAGCAGAACTAAAAAATAGAAAATAAATAATAGTTTAAAAAACTAAAAAACACGCTTTAAAAACCAAACTAAGAAAGAAGAAAATAATTTAATGTTTTTTAGTTTTTTAAACTATTATTTATTACAACACAAGACATAAGGAAGGTCGACATGTATTTTTTTCCAATTAATGTTATTTTTTTGTTAGATACCGGTTTATTTTTCCTAACATGACTTCTTGTCGCTACATCTAAGAACACTCCTTCCCGCACCACTCTTAATTTCCCCCTTAATCACGACTAAACTCCCACACAAAACACATTATAACTCCATAATTCAAGATACGTAGTTTGATCTTACGCCAAACGGACGCACATGAAGATAGCCACATACAGTTAAACATTATGTTGCGACTAACATACGTCTGGCAGGGAATCAAATTGGAAACATTAACTTGGTGACGGTACATGCCTATGTTTGTAGAATATGCTTTATTGTTGTAGAACTTGTGATTGAGGGTAGACTTAAGTTGTGTGTGGATAGGTGTCGTGTTATCTAAGGGAGTTTGGTTATAATCTTATGTCGTAGTCATTCTATATCTTAAGTCTTATTTGTGTAGGTATCTGACAGACAATGTACGCATCATGTTTGTTGTAAAACCAGATTCTGTGCATGATCTTCTCTTATTTTTTATTATTTTTTTAATATTCGTCACGACAAAAAAAAATTACTTGTTTTAACTTCTGAATAGTTTCTCTCATAAAATTAGGTCATATTCATTCAAACGTTACTTTTTGTTGATCCATAAGGTTGAGATTATTATTAACTTTTCCTTGAAGTTGGATCACTTTTGTTAGGTTTATTAACAAATAATTGAACCACAATATACTCATAGCTATAACATTACAAAAGGACGCATCTACCTATAAACAAAAAGCCTAGTACCTAATTGGTCTAAAAGTTCAAACAGTTACAAAAATATGACCAAAATAAGCAAGCAACAATTGCTTTCACCCCAAACAGTACGACCCCTCCATATGTCCTGAGTACGTACTAATTTAAACATTGCCTCCCAAGAGTACAGAAAAAATACCACCCGCCGGGGCCACACGAATACTGAGCATTTTTCCCTTAATTTGAAGAACTGCTAGTTATTTTCACTTACTTTCGGTCTGACAACGTGAGCTGAAATTGAAATAGTTTCAATCAACATCCCTTGTAGCAATCAATTGTTGGAATCAAATATCGGCGCTGTTGTTAATAAATAGCCCTGGGGATGTATTTTTTATTTTTCTAGCATTTTTAAATGTTAGGAGCGTACTGCTTTAATGAGCTAGTTACTTTATTTAAAAAAAAAACTCTTAGCTTCTTTAAAGACAAAATAAACAATAACAACTGCCATCTATTGTCTCTTCCACCTTACAATATCGAACTCTTTGACACAAGATACAAGTGGAGGGGCTACTAATTAAATGTCGTAGATATCGAACGTCTAGCTACTAATGAACCTTGATGTCTCTGATTATTTTCAAGAAACGGAACTCTGCTTAATACAATTATCACAGAATAGGTTGGTAGAGAACGTCGGCTCCATTCAACGAACGAAAACGTGAACAAATGGATCAGAAAACATACTTGTGAAAGTCAACGTCTCGTGCCTCTTAAAATATTGAATTTGATTGTTTGAAAACTCAAACCCGTTATTCCAATTTTAAATGACCTAATAGATGTTTTCCATTTGACCATAAGTTAGGTTAATTTTAATAACGTAAATTTTCGTCAATGATTATTTAATTTAAATTAAAAAATAATTATTGGAAATACTCAAATTATAATTACTGGAAAAAGTGGTGAGATATAAAGATGAAACCTATTACAGACGAATGCAATAAAGATAATTGAATTGATTCGAATTGTATGTATTACAATAAATTCTCTTTAGTGAGTGATTGCGTTAGAATGTAATCTAAACAGGCTTTGTTTACTTTTTCATTAAATACCTTTGAAACCGAATATGCCTCATATGTACGAATATCAAACAGAAGTTGTTATGGCACAATAGAATGGAAGTAGCATGCCATTATTGGTAGTTTTGTGAAAGTGACTGGCATAATGTATGTATTCTTTGCTGCAAGCCAATGCCAGTCGCAAATGCGTTTGCACTCACTGTATGTAAACGCGTCTAGTGTGTTTTATAGGACTTTTGTACCTATAAAATTTGGTGCTATACTTTTACACAGACTACTAAATATACTATAATAAGAAGATTCGATTTTTTGTTATTTTGTTTTGTTACTCTTTCACGCTAAAACGGCAGAATAGATTATGACCTGGATTAGGATATAGGATTAAGATAGGATTTTTATCCCGATATTACCACGGGATCGAGACTCTTGCGGGAGAAACCGCGGGGTGCAGCTAGTACTCCATAAAAGGGCCAACAGAAATGTACGTGGTTGTTGTAAGAACTGGAACTCTTATAACTTGGTGTTTCATTGCCTCATATCAATATTGGATGGATTACAATATTGAAGTAAGTTGAGTAAGGCTTACCCAACCAATCGACTCCAAAACTAAAATGCAACTGGAATTTGAAGAAGAATGATTCATTTTTCTCATATCCAAAATGCATTTAATAAGTTTTGAATATCAATGTTGAGATTAAACTACACGACGATTTAATTAATTTTAGTACCTATAGCAAAATTATGTTGAATTAAATTAATTCATATACAAGGCGAAATTACAAATCTTAATATTAATTGAAATAAAACCTAACATTAATATTAACTGTAAAGAGGTATAATCAAATGCGCCTAAAGATTTGATTTAAATGCTTTAATTAAGTGGGTTCAACTATTCTACAAACAGAATTGTGTAAAATACATTACTTACATTTGTTTTAATGTAACCCTATTTAAATGTAAATACTTGGTGAAGCTGTAATTTCGGGACCGAAAAACTAAACAGAATTTAAATACTTGTCGACCACATAATATTGTTTTTCGTAGGTTGTGGCTAGACCTAATTATATATAGACAAGAACGAAATAATTTAGAATGTGGGAACTGCCCTAGATTGGATTTATATACAGGGCAGCAGGGATATCGAGGCGCAACCTGTTACCATATATCCTGTAGGCAGGTACATGATTCCAGATTATCTGCGTTGAAATTGCTCACCAACGGTTAAAAAAAAAAATTGTTTCTTATAATTTGACCGCTTAGGTTACACGCGCACTTATAGGAAAAAGCAGTTTATCTTTTTAGGCAGAAACTCCAGAAAGACATTTGCTACGATAATTCTTTTGCCTCGTTTATGTTCATACATCTGGTCACACACGCACACCGGTTGCGAGTACTGCGCACCTGACCTGTCTGAAGAATATCACCAATAGGGTCACATGTCCTCCTACAGAGTCGTGGTGATCCCGGTGATTAGATATCAATATATTAAAAATAAATTAAATAAGAGAATAATAATGGTAATATACAAAATAAAACATTTAAAATGCACAACACTTAAAAAAGTCGCGCTCAACGGACACATACTTGAAGAAATGTGTAACGCAAATTACTCAATAGAATTTCAGTAAGTGTTATCAATGTCTGTGAGTTTTATTTTGGAAGGTGTAAACAACACGTGCAGATGATGATCTTGGAAACTTGGCACGTGTAGATCTTCAAATGTTCGCTGTTTTTTTGAGTGTCATTGCTTGAATTATACTGTTGCATGAGTGCTTCACTAAGCCTGTTTTAGTCTTTCAACTACGAGCAGCTACTTATCTACATGTTTTAACATCATAAGTGAGAACATAACATACATAATCGGGCTATAATACTCCCACTGCTGAGACACAAGTCTCCTCTCTTTGAGAAGGAGTGGGCTGTAGTCCACCACGCTGGCCCAGTGCTGGTTGGTAGATGTCACATTGTTATCAAATTTTTGGTTCTAGGACAGCTTCCTTACGAAATTTCTTACGATTTGAGAGCTGTGGTGATGAAACAATTTATTACCCCTAGGCGACCACTGATAAAGAAAAATGCGTTCTTGCGTAAAAATACCAACAATACAAAATGCAGCTAAAACGAAATAGTAGCGAGCATGTAAATTCAGTGCTAAATAAAGAGGTACTCGTTGAAACACGCTAAGAATGTCTGTTCAGCCGGAATGTTTAATAAATCAGTACTTTACTTGTTTTTCCGTCGACCAGACGGTCGCCCCAAGATTGTGTTTAGGTATAAAGATATTTGCTACGTTTGTTTGTTACATTACAATGTTGTTTTTCTTGAGATTCTTGTGTTTCGGGTGGCTTTTTAATTGACTGCCTTTGAAATTGAGTGTCTTAGTTAAGGAGCTTGAATGTCCAGATTTGATTATTAATCTAGCAATATGCGTGTGGTGCCGGACGTAAAAGAATAACACCAACCCATTTCTTCCCGTGGGTGTCGTAGAAGGCGACTAATAGAGAATAGGCAGCAGCGTTCTCTATGCATTTTATCACCATACGCCTGCTGAGCGTGGCGATTATGGTAGAACCCTTCTTTTGGGAGAGGCCTATGTCCAGCACTGGACGTCTTTCGGCTGAAATGAGAATGATGAATATCCGCTGTGCCAAGACTTTGTAAGCAATATAACATGTTAGCTAAAACTACGAATTTAGCCATCTACGAGTCGAGACATATCTATCTAAATGTAGGATTTGTTAAATAGATTTAATTTAATTTGAGTAGGAATCTCTTAATGTTATATTTTCTTTTCTTTTAACTATTTAATTAATATTTTAACTTTGGTAAGTCAGTGTTTAACTCTCTTGTGCATGCCTATTACTTGTGTGTTATGTATTGTGTATGCAGAATGTAAGGGTAAACACCGTTGTCACTTAAACCATGTGTAGTTGTAATAATTAAATGAGTGAGTTAAAAAAAAATACGCGCGAGAAATTAGCGACGCTACGACGCGGCATTACGTGCGCTCGCTAGTGAGACTGACAGCTGACTGACCGGCGGCGGCGTCGCGACTCGTGACCCGTGCGTCGGAGTCGGGCCACGCGGCGTGGTCCCCGCGCCCCGCGGTCCCTCCCGTATTGAGACGCAAGATTGTTGCCTTCACGCGTGTGGTGAAATGTTATTGTTGAGAAAAGCAGATTTTCTTTAAAAAAACGGTTGTTTTTTCATTGATTTTACGCTCTATAAACGAAACCAAACCACTGGTTTCAAGGATAACGGTGTTTACCCTTACAGCCTGTATATTTTTTTGGAGATTTTTTGAGAAATTGTTGTGCTCCAAGCTCATGTCTACAACTAGTTTTACTGGATTCCAATTAAATTACAGGCACATAGGCTTTTCAATTTTCTCTCTGTACCAGGAAGTGACGCTCCAAGATTTAAAGCATAAATGGCATCCATTCGTGGAAAATGGCACAATTTTGAGATATAACATTGTATTTGTGTTGTTGTGAAGTCTGGTTATATGCTCGGTAGATGGCAAATGGCTCGCCAACACATTGGGACTTATATATAACTGGCGAAATATAAGTTTAACTACAGTTACAGGCGTGATGTTATCTTATAATCCTACAATCCTACTTCCTACTAATATTATCCTACAAATATCATAAATGTGAAAGTTTGTATGTTTGGATATTTAGATGTTTGGGTGTTTGTTACTCAATCACGCAAAAACGGCTGAACGGATTTGGATTAAATTTAATACAGAGATAGTTCGTAACCTGGAATAACACATAGGATACCTTTAACCCGATAGAACGTTCCCGTGGGAAATTTTTATCAACCACGCGGGCGAAGCCCCTAGCAAAAGCTAGTATAACATATTTTAGAGTCTTAATAGTCCTTCAGACCAAATTTCGGCCATTGCGACCAACCTCAACGGAGATCAGCCTTCGGTGCGGGAATGTTATATGTGCATAGATTCAGGTGCTCTCTTTTCCTCACTCTCATAGTCCGATGAAACGGCAATCCAACATGACCGAATAGACATCAGGCACAGGGCCAACGGCTTAAGCGGTGTATTACACCGCAAACTTCCAAACTCCGACCTTCACACTCCACGCTCAGCAGTCGTTCTTGACAGCACGAGACCAGCGGGGTTTCGGAGTCATACAATGTACTTAGTGTACAGCTTGATGTAGGTAGGTACCCAACATAATATCCAACACAACGTTATATAGGTACATGATATTATTTGTGTATGAAAAGCCCTAATCTCGCCAAGCCGGGCTCTGATGCGGGCACTATTGTTGCACCAACAAACTATTAACGTCTTCAGTCTAGGCACAACTCTAACTTAATCTAGCTTCACGAAGTTCCTGACTAGTTTGATAAGGGGAATATATAATTATACAAAAGTTGTTCGGGAAAAGTCTCGTTAAGTAGTTGTAAACAGTTTGTACTTAGCAGTATTCTGAGAAAGATTGGGTTCATAATATCGGGCTTAGGCAGACTTAGGTAAAGTTTTGAAAGAATTTTGGTTTTAGCTGGATTAGCAACTTGACTATGGATGCTTGAATTTTTTGAGAAGGGTTTTATTCAGACAATTCAAAGCTTTTATAGGTATAGTAACTGTTTTATTTCCCATTGTAAACAAATTAGATTATTGTCTCTCCTTCTCCTTTTAATACATCCAAAGGTTGTCTTTAAAAGATCACTATTAGTTACCGCCCATTTTGACCTTATGTAAAATTTCAACATTTATAGCTACTAGTGCTCACCCAATGGTCGAAATTTGAGGGCTTGATTCAGAAAGGTGAAGGTGGTAAAATATAAAAATAGTAACCCACTGGCATTGGGAACAGGGTCAAAGGTACAGATCAGGTCAGGCTCCAGAGAGAACCTAGTCCCTGTTCCCAATACCAGTGGGCTACTATTTATTTATTTTTAAATGTTTTTTATTTATATATTCTAATCCTACTACGTAATATTATAAATGTGAAAGTTTGTGAAGATGTTTGGATGTTTGTTACTCAGTCACGCAAAAACGGCTGAAAGGATTTAAATGAAATTTGGCAAACAGATAGTTTATAACCTGGATTAACACACAGGATAGGTTTCATCCCTGTAGTACGTTTCCTTGGGATAATTTTCAACCTTCACGCAGGCGAACTCGCGGACAACGGCTAGTATATTCTAATATTTAAAAATATAATTTACTAGCTTCTTCCAGCGGCCTCGCCCGCGTCGAGGTCGAAAATTATCCCACGGGAACGTATTACTGGGATAAAAAGTATCCTATGTGTTATTCCAGGTTAATAACAAAACTATCTGTGTGCCAAATGTCATTCAAATCCAGTTTTTGCGTGATTGTGTAACACACATCTAAATATCCAAACATCTAAAAATACTA
Source organism: Antitype chi (assembly GCA_947359405.1). Classification (NCBI taxonomy): domain Eukaryota; kingdom Metazoa; phylum Arthropoda; class Insecta; order Lepidoptera; family Noctuidae; genus Antitype; species Antitype chi. The sequence continues at coordinate 16,730,942 of OX375817.1, read as the reverse complement.
ACTATCACATTTATAATATTAGTAGGATATGTATATTTAATGAAATAAAGAATAACAATATTAATTTATCCACCAGGTAACGCACGGCCTAAACCAATAGGTTTTTAGAAGTAAGAAGTGTTGCGCAAGAGTTCCTATAAGGAAGAAGAATTAAAAATTACTCTCCTAAATTGGTTTAAATAGGGAATGTTTTATAGATAAGGCACAAGACAATTTATTAACACCACGTAACAAACTTACTTAACTAGGAACTCAACAAGTTTAAGGTAATTAAAGAGAGCAAGAACTTCCACGTACATAATGATGCAGAATTTTAAGGCAACGGAAAGTACTCACCGTTCCAACTATGTATAAGGTTAAGCAACTTTCGGTTGAACCATATTTTTTTTATGAAATCTTCTATACTAACTCTATCCCTAATTAGTAATACAGTAGTCGAATAAACAGAACTTTTTGCTTTTAGGAAAATAATTTCAGGCGCACGGGTTTTTTTTTTGAGGTGTGGAATCATCTACCTAGTAACTTCTCCCGCTCTGGGTGGAGTGGGAGGGCGTGTCAGACTTTTACTGACTAAAACCCATCCGAGTTTCTTCAGTTGCCTGTGTGCCAGGGGCCACGGTATCTCTTTCGAACAACTCGCACCCAGGCGCACGGGTCGAGTGAAGGTTAAGCTAGGTTTTCCGCGGTTGGTTCGTTTATGGGTCCACCATAACATATTAAGACTTTTCCGGGCCTCGGAAATCACGTTAAGCCGTTGGTCCCGGCTGTTATTTGTGCGTCTTTGACAGTCGTTACGGAACGGTAGAAGCCCGAAAGTCTGACAACCAGTCTTACCAAGGGGTATCGTATTACCCATTGTTACTGGGTCGTGGAGGTCAGATAGGCAGTTCCTCCATATAAATACTGGTATTCAGCTGCATCTGGCTAGAAGTCAACCCCAACATTATTATGAAAAGGCTAGGCAGAATGATTGAAAAACCTAAGATTAGTTCATAGTGGTGCAAAGATTGGCCGGTCGTGTAGCTTACACCTAGGTTAGTAGCAGGTTGACTGCCTAGGGATCTAACCTACCTACCTACCTACTAACCTTGCTTACTAACCTAGCTTCCTAGGAAGCAAGGCGTTAAACAGTGAAATATTATGATAAAAAAAATACTATTAAGCCTAAGAAGGTAGGTAATTTGTCACGTTAAAAGAGAATTTCATCATGATGATCCAATGATGAGTGCGATTGTCGCAACCAAATGCTGGGAACGCAACGACAGCGGCGGTAAATCCCCTCTTTTAGGAGTGGCTTGAGAGGCGCCATGGCGTTCTTACCTTTCGCCTGACGTAGGTCCTCACCGGACACGATTGTTTCGGGATGTTCCTGTTTCGGATAAGGTGCGAGGAAACGCCCGGAAGTTTCCACTGCGAAGATCGCCCTGAGGACACGGTGGAACATACGGTGGAGATCTGCCTGGCTTGGGCGAAGCACCGCAGTGTCCTCGTGGAGGCGATCGGCGGTGGTAATAACTCACGTCCGGCCTTGGTTCAGGTCATGGTATGGAGCGAGAGTGCATGGGTAGCCGTCACCTCCTTCTGCGAAGCAATAATGCTCGCAAAGAGGGAGGCGGCGCACGTGAGGGAGAGGCAGTATATGCGCCCTCACGGCTTTAGTCGCCGCGGTAGACGCCCTGGGCGTCGGGAATCCCAGGCTGATTTCCGGCCACCGTAGGCGCTGGCTTGGGGATGGCGAGTAATGGGTAACTCGCTGACCGGTAAGGACCAAGCCCGAGTCAACAGCGCGTTGTGTTCCACGCGCGCCTCTAAGAGATGTCAGCACCAACTGGTGGGGTCCGCAAGGGCCGATGCCTGCCAGGGGTGCAGGTTGTTCGAAAGAGATACCGCGGCCCCTGGCACACAGACAACTGAGGGAACACGGGTGGTTTTTAGTCAGTCAAAGTCTGACACGCTCCACCCAGAGCGGGAGAAGTTATTTAACGACTTTCCACACAAAAAAAAAATATCCAATGATAAATTATTTTATTTCTGTCAGTAGGTTTCTACAAACACTTAGACACGTCAATTATATGTTTTAAACTTGATGAGGTCGGCGGCGTCGTTTCCTATGTGAATACTCTGAGAAGAAAGGTCGAAACAAACTCAGAGGTCTCTTTTAAAGTCCAGACATAATCTTGGTCAGATCATGTGAAGATCATGTAGATTGGTGTCTGAAATGGTCTTTTGAGGAGAGAACCACACAGATTGAATGGACCCGTCCAGTCAGTGCACGCATTTATCACTAATCATACAGCTCAACTCAGAACTTTAGGAGCACAATGCCCCTTTTTAGTGGTCCACACATGCATAATCAGTAAGTATATAATTTTCCCACTGCTGCAGCATAGATTTCCTCTCGGTGAGAGGGTGTGGGCCGTAATCCACCACGCAGGTCCACTGCGGGTTCGTAGTTGTCACATGTCATACTCACAATGTTTTCCTTCACCGTTTTGAGTGCTGTGGTGATGAAATAATTTACACAAATTGAAGCGCCTGTCTGGGCTGAAACGTACAACCCGTAATTGCGGGCCGTTGCCACTAGGTCACCATTCCGCCCTTGGCCACCATTCCACCAACCTACATAACAGATCTAAAATTAAAAACTTGTTTGAATTCTCACTTTTAAGTAATGAACTAAAACATCACAAAAATATATCAGCTCAGTTAACCCACTCATATTTAAACTAACAAAAATTTAAAGCAAAATATATACGGAGGTGAAAGCTGGCAACGTGTTAAAACATCACATTGTACTATTTGTGGTCTATTCTTCAGTCCCACGGGTGTGGAGCTCACACTGAAAGTCTGAAAGGTCCTTCGCTAGACCTCGTTTATACCGAGTTTCGTTCAGTGACGTCACAGACCTTGGGAATAACAAAACCGGTGTCCTAACGAATACGTCAGTTTTGACGCTTGTTTTGTATTTTAAGTTGAGATTTTGTTATTTAAATGTATGATGATTTTAAACGAGTGGATTGGTATAAAGCAATTTGGTTTTGAGTAGTTACAAGTAAGATTGCCTTACCTTACTGTATATTGGTGTTAAGATGTTCACGCAAAAACGACCAAACGGATTAAGAAGAAAATCCTACTTTTTACTAATATTATAAACGTGAAAGTTTAGGTGTTTGTTACTCATTCCGGCAAAAACGGTCAAACGGATTTGGAAGAAATTTGGCACACAAATTGTCTATAACCTGGATTAGCACAAAAAATACTTTTTATCCCAGTAGTACATTCCCGCGGGATAATTTCAGACCTCCACGCGGGCTAAGCTACTGGAAAAAACTAGTTTAGATTAGGTCTAGAAAATGGCAGGGGAAAAATTACATTAGTAGGTAATACTACAAATTTATTAATCCTACATGTTACTCACAAACAAAGTAATCCTTAGAAAAATTTATAAGAGGAGCAATATTCTATGATATTGCTTTTATTATGTAATACACGCATCTGCTAATATCACTCCCACACAAGAACGAACAACAAAATAATCCCCGGAAAATTCACAAATCAACACGCACAGCTTAATCTGTTTTCCATCTACGCACGCGAGACGTATAAACGAGTAAATTTTATTACACACATCATACACGGTGTTCGTATTATTCCCCTGAACAATACAATCTCGCCGAAATTACAGCGGGACACGCAAAGTGGTGGGGGATATATGAACGTCGCTCGCGACAATCCAAAGTATTCGCAAGTTCAGGGGAGATAAAGCTATCTCGTGTGACCCATTTCCCAGGGTACCAGGGGTGGCAGGAGATTAGTTGATCTTCTTGTGGTCAAGATTGTGTTTTGTTTTGGTTGGTAACTGTGACGGTGTGTCATAGCTTCAATCCCAGACAGGCAGTTCACTTTGTGGAAATTATTTCTTCACCACTGCTCTCAAAACGGTGAAGGAAAACATCGTGAGGAAACCGGCATGACCCAGAACCAAAAATTCTAAGAAATATGACGCCTAACATCCCGCACTAAGCACGCGTGGTGGATTACAGCCCACTTCGCTGCTTAGCAGCGGGAACTGCTGGATGGTTATACTATGACTCCCTGCCCTCAAGAAGTTTACAGAAATAACCGAATATTTAAAACTTACAGATTGATAACGCTTCTCTTTGTTAGAGCAGTGACAATTTTTTAGACTATTTAAAGAGTAAAATAAGTTAAATTTTAAGACTTAAAAAACGTTTGAGTAATCGTCGTAAAGTAACTATCAGACTAGTCGGTAGTCGAACTTAAAAATTTATCAAATCAAAAGTTAGTTAATAAGAGGTATTTTTGTTTTTTGTCAGTTTGAGACTGAAATGAGCGAAAATTCTTAAAATACTGGAACTTGCACTAACATGTCATGTAATAAACAGTCAAAACTCTACTGGTTCTACAATATGTGCATTAAAATCACATTAACATATAATAAACTAATTTAATATATTTTATAATGTAATGTGCCTAATTAATATCAACGAAGCAAGACTGTAAATTTTATTATGATTATGATGTGTATGGCTAATGAGATCACATTGATGTTATTTCATGATATTATTATGTATGCATGTACTAGAAATATTTGTACGACTGATAAGTCGAATATAGTGAGACTATAATTATTTTACCATGTTAATAAGTAAGTATATACAACGAGTAACATAATTAACGCAAGACCTCATACACCCCAATTAGAGTATTGACTTAAAAGCATAATACGATGACCAAAACTATTTTTTTTAAAGCTAACCGATGTTATTAAGAAAAACGTGTCGACCCAAGCATTACTTTATGCATTTAAAATTGAGTCTTATGTCTTCTGAAATAAGATTGAATTTTCTTTGGCTCAATCAGAGGTAGGTATGGCAAAATACATAATTTATAAAAAAAAACTTATATCAAAAGTTACTGAAATCGATTCAGTAGTCAATTACGAACAAACTACTTTCTGGTCTTGCGTCCATTCTGTTACACCTTGTATATTCTGGCAAATAAATAAATTTCATTTCATCTCATTTAATTACTTCATACAAATGTAACACAGCGAATTCCTTAGAGCGACGAAATGAACAGAACAAAAATCACGACTATAAATGGTAGCCCTAACCCCACATGTGTCCGCATAGAGTCGTCTTTTATCTTGAAAAGATAAAGAGAGAACACATATCTTTTTGTTATTTAGAGATTGTATATTTTTGCCCGATTTCAGTAAGAAGAAGAAGTGTTATGATTCTGTCAGCCTCCGTATTGTAAAAATGATTTCTATTATCGTGTGGCATACCAATGTACTAATGTCTAGTCGTACTTCGTCTACTTGTAATATCAACAACTACCCGCAAAATAATATTTTCATTTTAGTTCCTCATGATAATTTTGTAGGCGAAAGTGATGGACAACATTATTATTTTTAGTGCGTTGGTATACAGGAAATTAATTGTTATCGAATTGGCACACAAATACAAATTGATATACAAATTTTCCGTGTTATGGCAATATTATACAACTTTCAAACAATTATAGTCTGTTGTGATTTGAATATACGGAGTGGCAAGTCAGAAACTAAAAAGGCCAAAAGCTACGATTCTGTTCAGCACCTTTTGTTTTGTCCATGTATAATTTTGAACAGATTCCACCGTAATCCACCAGTGGAATTTAACGCAAAAAGGAACCTAAACCTATTCTATCCCATGACTGAGTTTCTCAACTTGACTTCTGTTCTTAAGCAACCGATTTGATAAATAAGACCAAAAAAAGGGATAAAGCACACAGAAAAGGAACTTCCTAATCACCACGGCTGAGGGTTAAAAGCCTAGTGCTTAAGCCACGATTACTAACAAGCCTCCCTAAATAATAGATTAAAGATAACGCTTCACTACGAGCCTCATTTCTGTGGGTCATCGCCCATAGACAAGACCTCAGCTTTAAGGGATGAAGGTTGCTCCCTAGAGTATGTACGTCGGTTAATATTTGTAGACAAAATTATCTGGGTGTTTCATTTACATCAAGATCGGTTTTAGTAGCGTTTGTTTAGGAACAATTTAATGTAGTGTATTGCTAAAGGGGTCTTATTTAATTCTGTATTTCCCTCGATCTGCCTGCTGGGTAATTTCCAAGTGCCGTTGTCTCGGACTCTGGGGCATAGGTACAATGCTTATTTACAGACTTTCAATCAAATAATTACGACTAAGAGCTTACAAAACACAGGTAACTGACACTTTTTTTTATATAAGTCTATATTGCATCCCACTGCTGGGGAAAGGCCTCCCGTTTGTACTTCGAAACCTTCCTGTCTTGTGCGTTCTCTAGCCATGTGTTTTAAATTATTTTTTTGGAATGACATCCCGCAGTTTGACCTATGAGGTTGACGGTTGCTTAACCAGACTTGCCTGTGGTAATCTTAAAGGGTAAAGGCAAGGACTTCAAACGTAAAACTATAGTGACTGCTCGCTAAGAGCACCCCCTGTGGGGTACAGACCTCGGCTTAGGGCATCGTTGCAACCACGCTGCCAGAGCTCAGGATCTATTGATCCAGAGCATGGCAGAGTGGTCGATTGACGTGGCTGTGGTCGCCGAGCCGTATTTTGTCCCCCCCAGGGGTAACTGGGTGGGAGATCTTGACGGCTTGGTGGCCATCATTGGCGGGGCTCTAGTCAACCCGTCCCGAGGTCACGGCTGGGTGGCCGCCCTTGCGGACGGCATTGGCGCTGTTGGGGCGTATTTTTCGCCCAACAAGAGCCTCGCCGACTTCGAGAACTTCCTTGTCGAGTTGGGGGCCGTCGTAGGCCGACTCCACCCTCGCCCCGTGCTGTTACTAGGGGATCTTAACGCCAAGTCTTCTGCGTGGGGATCCCCGGTGACCGATGCTAGGGGTGAGGCGCTGGAGGAGTGGGTGGTCACGACTGGCCTGGTCGTCCTAAACCGGGGCTCGGTACACACGTGCGTGCGGCAGCGGGGCGGTTCGATCGTAGACGTATCGTTCGCTAGCCCTGCTGTCGCGAGCCGTGTCCGCGACTGGCGTGTCGCCGTGGAGGTGGAGACGTTGTCGGATCACAGATATATCCGCTTCGACGTCTCCACCCAGACCACCGGCGGCCGCAGTCCATCGGCCCCGCGAACGGACGGCCCGCGCTGGGCGCGTAAGCGCATCGACAGGGAAGTTCTCCAGGAGGCCGCTGTTATCCAGGCCTGGATCCGGGAGTCGGCGACGATCGGACCCGTCGACGTCGAAGAAGAGGCGCTGTGGTTCCGCGGGGCGATGACGCAAATCAGCGACGCGTCCATGCCCCGCGTCCACACGCATTCGGAAAGGCGCCAGGTGTACTGGTGGTCTGCCGAGATTGCGCGACTACGTGTCGAGTGCGTGGCGGTCAGACGCCAGTACACCCGATACCGGAGGAGACGTCGTCGGGTCCCTGACGAAGAAGCCGCGCGGTATGAGGTGTACCGCGCGGCTAAGGAGGCTCTGTGGCTGGCCATCGGCGAAGCAAAGACGCGAGCCAGGGAAGAGATGTTGGAGACTCTCGACGGAGATCCGTGGGGGCGCCCCTATCGTGCGGTTCGAGGGAAACTTCGACCCGCGGCGCCTCCACTTACGGAGAGTCTCCAACCTGAGTTGCTGGAGCAGGTCGTCACAGCCCTCTTCCCGGCAAGAGCGGAGCACACTCCGCCGCCGATGGCATTGCCCACAGTTGCAGAGCCTACCGAGGAGAACGCCATCAACGTCCCAGAGGTGACACAGGCAGAGATGAGGGCGGCCGTGATGCGGCTCCGAGCCAAGAACGTGGCTCCGGGGCCCGATGGTATTCACGGCATAGTGCTAGCCCTCGCTCTGAAGGAGCTAGAGCCCCAACTGAGAGGACTCTACACCGCGTGCCTTGAGCAGGGCCAGTTTCCCACTTTGTGGAAATCTGGTCGTCTGGTCCTGCTCAAGAAGGTGGGGCGCCCCGCGGACTCGCCGTCCGCGTACAGGCCCATAGTGCTGCTTGACGAGGTGGGTAAAATGTTTGAGCGGATAATCGCTGCCCGCCTCGTCGGCCACTTAAGCAGGGAGGGGCCTGACCTAGCCGAAAGCCAGTTCGGCTTTCGGCACGGGCGCTCCACCATCCACGCGATATCGCGGGTGAGAGTCCTGGCGGAGGAAGCGGTGTCCCGGGGCGGGGTGATGTTGGCCGTGTCGTTGGACATCTCCAACGCCTTCAACACCCTGCCCTGGAGCTGCATTCGGGAGGCACTGCATTATCATCGGGTGCCCCCGTACCTCCGCCGCATCGTTGGGGCTTATCTGGCGGATAGGTGTGTCACCTACATGGGACGTGATGGCGGAAGCCAGCGCCGCATGTCGTGCGGTGTTCCACAGGGTTCGGTCGTGGGACCGCTCCTGTGGAACATCGGGTACGACTGGGTGCTGAGGGGCGAGCTCCAGCCGGGCGTGGGCTTGACGTGTTATGCGGATGACACGCTGGTTACGGCCCGGGGGAGCTCGTACAGGGAGGCAGCGTTGCTGGCGACGGCTGCGGTGTCACAGGTCGTGACCCGCATACGGCGCCTAGGCCTGGAGGTGGCCCTCAACAAGTCGGAGGCCATGGTCTTTCATGGCCCCCGGCGAGCGCCGCCGCTGGGATCACACATCGTGGTCGGGGGGTCTCGAATCGCTGTCGAGTCCACCATGAAGTACCTAGGATTGGTGCTCGACAGCCGGTGGGATTTCGGCCCCCACTTCCAGCGGCTGGCGCCCAAGTTGTTGGGCGCGGCTGGGGCGCTGTCAACGCTGCTTCCCAATCTGGGGGGCCCGAGCACCGCCTGTAGGCGGCTCTACGTGGGGATCGTGCGATCAATGGCCCTGTATGGGGCCCCGATCTGGGCGGCTGACCTGACGGCCGGCAGCATCGCTGTCCTGCGAAGGCCACAGCGAGCGATGGCCGTCAGAGTCATTAGGGGATATCGCACGATCTCCTACGAGGCGGCTTGCGTACTGGCCGGATCCCCGCCGTGGGACCTCGAGGCGAAGGTACTCGCGTCATTGTATCGGTGGCGCGAGGACTCGAGGGCGCGGGGCGAGTGGCTGACGCCGCGACATTTGGAGTTGCGTCGGTCACAGCTTCGCGCAGCCCTGGTGGCGGAATGGCGGGACAGGCTTTCACGCCCTACCGCCGGCCCCGCCACCATCGGGGCGGTCCGGCCGGTACTCGAGCGCTGGCTCGGGAGGAGGCACGGCTCCCTGACGTTTCGGGTGACACAGGTGCTCTCGGGGCATGGTTGCTTCGGGAAGTACCTGTGTCGCATAAACAGGGAGCCGGACGCTCGGTGTCACCACTGCGTCGACTGTCGGGAGGACACGGCGTGGCACACGCTTGCAGAGTGTGCTGCTTGGGAGGAGCCGCGCCGTGCCCTCATCTCAGGAGTCGGCAGTGACCTGTCGCTGCCGGCCGTTGTCGACTCGATGGTCGGCAGCGAGGAGTCCTGGGACGCGGTGGTATCCTTCTGCGAATCAGTCATCTCGCAGAAGGAGGCTGCGGAGAGGGAGCGGGAGATTGCTTCCGCTAACCCGATTCGCAGCAGACGCACCGGGCGTCGGCGGAGGGCGGATAACGCCCTCTTCCGGCCCCCCTAAATGGGTCCAGGGGCGACGGATCTGGGGAAATCCGTCGCCCCCTACTTCTTAGGACCCGAGATGGCGGCGCGTAGTGTTCCACGCGCGCCTCTATGTGATGTAAGGGGGGAGTTTAACACCTCACTCCCCCCCTAACGCGAGGTGGCCCGCACAGGCGGGCCGGCACTAGCCGGGGATCGCGGAAGTCACTTTTGTTCCCGTGATCTCCGGTGCAAGTGTGAGGCGGAACACCGGGGTGGTTTTAGTCAGTAAGAGTCTGACAGACCCCTCCGCCCTCCCCAGGGCGGAGGACATCCATGAGGATTTCCCCCCGTCATCAAAAAAAAAAAAAAAAAAAGGGCATCGTTGGTAGAGGGCAGCAAGGTACGGGCTGAATCCGACTGACACACACACACACACACACTGTCTTATTCATTAGACACTAAAGATTTTTACTAGATATTTGATAATGTTTGACCGCTATCACTCCTGGTAGTAAGTGATGACTAATTTTCTTTCGAGATTTGAATATTGTCAGGAACCCAATCTAGCAGAAAGTTTTACTCTTTAGGGTCGATTTCATCAATGATACTGAACGCGATAAGGCCAATTCTCGTAATTAAAAACGTTCAAAATCTAGTCGCAGTCTCATCTCAGCGACAAGCAAATGTCAAAAATGTATGAAAAATCGAGGTATTTTTGACTGATTGACATTGAGATCAGACTGTGAACGGTCTTAAAAGTACGAGAGTTGCCCCTCAGGACACCTAACGGCATTTAACAGCCATCACTGCCATCATTGTTGAGGAAAATTGACATTGACAGCTCTTGAACACAATTGGAAAAAAGCGTTCATAATTTAACGCACAATGGAACTGAGACGTAAGTGTGCGCTTCTTATGCACTACTACCTATTACTAAATAACTAGATCGATGACGCGGCTACCTTAGCTCGCTGTTCATTGTTTGCTCCGGACCGGCTGCGGCGGTCGCGCGCCTGTGCCTCTGCGGTGCCTGTTCGCAGCCCCGCCAGTGCGCACTCATACTGCTCGATATGCTCCCACAACCCAGGCGATCAATCTGCTTAACGCCCTGATTGCTCAGAGGCCAGATATTGATATATTTGTGTATAGCAGTAGATCTATGTTAAATGTTTGTGTGAAGTTTTTTAGTTAAATGTATTGTTTTGTTGGCTTGTTGCGCGCTTTGGTCCTGACTGTAAGTGCAGCAAGCAATTGTTATAAAAATAAATAAATAAATAAATGAGCTTCTATAACGTTTAATTTTTTTTTTTCTGTAAACATTTTTACACATCAATCTTATTTTAAAAACTAGATTAGGTCGGCGTTTCCTATCTGAATACTCTGAAAAGAAAAGCCAAAACAAACTCAGAGATCACAGAACAAATTTCTTATGGAAAAGTGCTTGTGGAACAAATCTAACTTAGAAAGATGTATTATTGATTCTAATGATTATAAATCTGTAAATACGTACATGTTATAGTCGCAAATCATATTTTGTTCAAGAAACAAGCTGACACTCACCTGAAAATTGCAAAAAACGTAACAAAATTTGAATTTCGCGCTCTACCACTGCGCATTCACCTTAAAGTCCAGTCCTAATCTTGGCCAGATTATGTGAAGCACAGAACAGATGAAATGTGAAGACCTTGTAGATTGATCTCCGAAATCTTCTTCTGAGAAAAGAACTAGACATCTATTTAAAAGCATGAATGAAATGTCTTCTATAGTTAAAGCAAAGTTCTCGCCACATAGAGTATAAACACTCGAATACAAAACATTATCAGCAAGGACGCTTAATCTCAGTAATCAATCGTTCTACGCTTTGCAATTGACGCTTTCAATTAACAGCCGACGGTTATTTTTAATCAAATTATCAGTAAATACGTACAAATTAAACGAATCAGTATAAACCGTTGGCCACTACAAAGCTGAGCCGTAACCATTAAGCCGCACGGCACGCAATGCATTCGCGAACATATTCATATTCATTACGGAAAATGAAGTGGGGACGATTCACCTGCTTGACGCAACGCCTGCATCATTTATGTCGGGGCGGTGTATTGTGATGGTGATAGATATTCATTTTATCACAGGGATATATCTCTTTAAAATACTTTAATTTTTGCATACTCTCTGCCCGCGTTTGTGGTCCCTTCCACATTTAACCCATCTGACTTCAAAGCAAGAGTGAACAGGCATCTTCTGGGCATGATAGACGTCATCCATCGCTTTCCATTAGGCATTATCAAGGTCAAGAGAATACCCATTAAGCATGTCTTTTTGTTTTTGACCCGTTGTTGATGGCTACTACCACAGGTCACCTCGCTCAAAAAGCGCCCAGAAAACAGGCGTGATGTTTTGATATGTTATGATCTGAATTCAAAATCACCAGATACAAATGTGTCAGAGAGTAATGTTATTTTATTTCATTTGAGTCAGTTAAAGCTACGTGCTTTGGGGAGGCAGTCCAGTGGTGGACGTCTTTCAGCTGAAATGATGATGATAATGTTGACATTTATGTCATTTTATTTGACTTCCGTAAATAAAACATAGCTCTTTTCCGCATGATCATTTACGGAAATCTCAAGAGAACATTTTAAACCAGCAATGGTTAAAAATGGAGAAACTCTGTATTATAGACACTTAGGACACGAGTAGAAGTACCAACAGGCAAAACACTGACGCATTCGATTTTGCGATAGACAATCGAATGGTCACAGGGGAAATTTCAAGTGGTATTACCTACCCTAAGTTGTCCAATTTGACCACGCAGGTAATAGCACTGTTTTTGTAGATAATAGTAATAGTAGATTGTTTAGTTCCGCCTGCTAAAGGTCCCAAGTTGACCCTTACGCCGCCCACAGGAAGATTGATTGGATAGCCTAGTTTTAGGCAAACCCTACGAAGTTAATCAATCTATCTGTCCTCCATAAATCGGTAGGAAAGAGGTTAATGTCGGATTGACTACACTTATTGTTTTATACGGATTTAGGCAGTGTTTTTGTAATTAATTTTGCAACCAAAATATGGAACATTTGTTGTATTTTAACCTATGTTATTTTTTTGCAGGTATTGATGTATCGTGAAAGGCTACTTATGTGCAGAATTTATCCACACTACCATATTAGAATTAAATATTTGTTACTGATAAGTGAAAGATTAATATAATAATTATTATTGGTAGATAAGTCATAACAGCCGCAGCGTTGGTCGGTGGGTGGGTGACCATGTTCACATTTATTTATTTAAACTTCTCGCACACAAAAAAGGTATAAAGGCGGACTTAATGCCTTAGGCATTCTCTACCAGTCAACCAAGAGTGGTGAAGAGATTAGATGGCAGGTGCTTTGGATGAGTGGAACAATGATAAAAAAAACTATAAAATATATCATAATAATATTACATAAATAGGTTATTAACTAATAATACACATACATGCATAAATATCTACCATAATATATACTTAAAATATTTATATATATACAAATTCAAGGGACAGAAGTGTTGAGACGACTCTACGCTATTTGTTAAGAAAATACCTCTGCAATTTCCGCTTAAATGCATACCGATTGGTGGCCGTCCTGATTTCGAGAGGAAGCGCATTCCAAAGAAGAATGGACTGAATATGAAAGGAAGAATGAACAAAGTCAGAAGTATGAGAAGGACAGAGTAGAAGAAGATTGTTAGGAGAACGCGGATTCTTAGTGGGAGAAGAACATAGATATTGAAAATGAGACATAAGATAAAAAGGAGGAGTAGGAGAGTTGAGAATGGAGAAAAGCGTAGTCAAAGCACGCAAACCTCTTCTTTGGCGAATGGGCATCGATTTGAGCTCAGACCTGCTCGACACATGGTCATATTTCACATTCCGAGACTTCTCCGCGCCTCAGAAAGCACGTTAAACCGTTGGTTCCGGCCGTCATTCGGGGATCGTTGACAGTTGTTATGAGTAGTCAGCTGCCCGAAAGTCTGACAACTAGTCTTATCAAGGGTTATCGTATTATCCTGGTTGTGGAGGTCAGATAGGCAGTCGCTCCTTGTAAAATACTGATATTCAGCTGCATCCGGTTAGACTGGAAGCTAAACCCAACGCAGTTTTAAAAGGTCAGATTGAATTTTTGATTTTTCTGAGTTTTTGTTTCATTTCATAAAAGCCGGTAACCGATGTAACCTAGAACGACCATAAGCTTTCCATTTGTAGTTGTCACAAAGTAAACTGTTGACAAGATTCAATAACGTACGAATACGTAGGTGGGAAAAGGCTGGGAAAATTGTTATAAGTATCTGAAAGTCAAACTATAAAAGGCAGGCCCTAAAACTACCATTAAAGTAAATGTGCAGCCGCGTTAACATTTAAACTTACCCACTATTAACCACAAAACGATTACAGTTTTGCAAGCGTGAAAATAATACGATTGACCTCATATTTACCGACATTTTTCACTGGCTGAATTAATTTCTGAGAATACTTCCCCTCAGGTGTGATTCAACGAAATGGACGCCAGATATTCACGAGCATTTCTCACTAATTGCTCTGAGCCGTTTAATATGCTATGGCACGCAAAAAGAGACAAATTAATAAAAGAATGAATATTGATGTTTAAGTATACACCGTAAGTAATTCCGATGGCGTCTTTTCATTTAATATGCGGAAGTTTGGTTGCTTGAATACTGGAAAACGTCTTTTAGGGTTATGTACCTACAAAAGAAATAAAACGGAATGCCTATATCAGATCACTTCGTTGTCTGTCTCTACATTCGTCTGTCTGTCAATACCCTTTTTTTGTCAGACACGCGTGGTTACAAGTTCAAATTTAAAATCAAGCAAGTAGGTCTGCGGTCCCTTGGAGATCTAAAAAATGCAAGCTTCTATGTCAACGCTATAAAAAACTACAGTTATTTATGCGATATATTTCGATACTCGCAAATAAATCAAAACCTTTAAGGTACTTCCCGTTCACCTAAAATCTTGAAAGATGGCAAGAAGCAAGGTTCAAGGCTCACAGCAGAACGATTTGCAGTTGAATCACTTTTTTTTTGAGATTACAAACTTACATTTGCAGTTAGAGCATTGACCACGGTAAAAAATTATTCTCCTATACATTATATCGTTTTATGCGAGGACGTGTTTTTAATTTAATCAGCAAAACTGTGTGTAAGTCTATAAACTGCTCCCAAATTGCAATGTTAATTTTTATTCTTTTTATTTTTTACAATGTCTGACATATTCTCGTCATTATTTGACATTATACATCAATTTTACTACTATTTATTATTAGTGATTGTCATCGAAATCATGTCACTTGGTTCAAATAGATTCATTTTATATAGGTAGATTCTTTTACATACTGTGAATGAGAGAACGTTGTAGGCCTTAGAGACTAGATTTGTAGACGTTTTTCTATTCTGTATTTTAATTCCTCTAAGTACCTGGTACTTATTGACTGGCCTGCACTGTCCTCCCATACCTATTATCACTGTAATTTGAAAACATTGTAAAAGCCAATTATTTTTAAAAGAGTAACCGTGGAGTTTCTTGCCGGTTCTTCTCCATAGGAAACGACAAATTGGAACCCTGCACCTAGCTTCTGACGTTTCATAAGTGCCCATGCAGGCTTATATATTAAATAAAAAATATTTTGATTTTGATTTTGATTGAATTCTCCCCAACTACGGAACCCTACATTGTGCGTGGTCCAACACGCACTTGTTCCTATATAAATAAAGTTTGTTTTAATAAAAATGTCTGGTTATCTCTCCTTTACGTTTTCCGGTTTCGCTTTCGAAGCAATTGATTAATGTTTTAGAAATTGAGTGAGTTTGTACCAGAAGTTGTTGGTTTTATTATTCTTCAGAGTATTGACAAATGAGTCGCTAAATTAAGTCTGTGTAAGAGCAAGCATACGAAGTGTTTTTTAACGCACGATTGATCGCGCTAATGAACCTTTACGAAACATACAGTAAACATTCCTTGGATGGATTTAAAGGACGTCTAAATCACACGGAAAAACAGATAATAAGTTGTAGATGGAGGTAGGTTAGCCATCCAACAAGGGTAACAACATAGCGACCCAAAATGGGCGATCAAGGCGTTGCCGCGTTGGGGCGAAGACATTACAATAATAAGCGGGGAATAATGGAGAAGGATGGCACGAGACTGAGGATAATGGTGTGATTATGAAAAGACCTAAATCCTTAACTAGCAATGGATGCTAATAGGCTGAAGAGGAAGAAGTAACTTTGAAAACATGGAGTGACGTGTAAATTTTCATAATGAGCCAATAATGTTCCCAACGCTGGCATACAGGCCGCCTCTCAGCGAGTGGGAGGGGGTTATAGTAGATGTCACATTTCTTCGATTTTTTTTCTTTGGTTTCCACCATACATACACAACAAATTTAGTTTATAATGTTCTCACGATGTTTTCCTTCATCGCTTTGAGACCAGTGGTGAAGAAATAACACCAACTAAAGCGCCTGACTGGGTAACCTATAACTCATAAGCTGCGGCCGTTACCACTAGGCAACCACATCATTACACATTACTATTATTATGAAATTATTTAATTTCACTTGACGCTTTGACCGTTGCATTAATCAATCGTTAAAACAGAGCACCTTAAAACTAAAATTCACACTTTCATAATTTTAGAATAACGCCCTAAAACTCCCTCCACTTTATCGAAACAAAACGCAATCATCAACAAAATCCCATGTTATCCACGGATAAACGAATTGTCAACAAAATGTGACAGTTATCGTTGCGTGACATATTTTCTTTATTTTTCACTTTGAACGGGTCATCTCAAGGGACAGCGGTGACAGTGCCGACTTATATCGTTACTAATCTAATTTGTAACTGTGTAGATGGTAGCCATTTTTGTTATGTTACTCGTAGTACTCGTATTTGATTAGGATTACTACGCTATTTGACTTTATTGGACCTATGATTTTGGATATATGTGATAAGATCATCTGAGAACTAGACGTGAAAATTAAGTGCGGATTACTCTCTCGGATGTAAACAACGTTTAAGAGCGTTCAGTGTCAAGATTTTTATGAAATATAGACACTGACAGCAGGCTCTTTAACGTGGTTTAAAAATGCTGATCGCGTTCAGTTTCATTGGTGAAATTCGCCCTTGGTCTACACGTGTTTGCATGTTATGAACTCAATTGAATTACAGGACCCGCGTGACAAATCGAACACGAATTTTAGTCAGGCGGATGTGAAAATTAATAAAATCGTTTTAAAAAATATTGGATAACCAAAAATAGAAACATGCGTTCGAGAATTTAAAAAACACACAGGCCACCTACACAGTTAACCTATTAACTCGATGTTAGTAAGTAGTACGCTTGATTAGCCCAACTCTCGACTTACCCGACTTTCGCGACCGCTACCCGCCTCGGTCGCGGTTCATCCGCAATTCATTTTACCGAAGTACTACGCGATAAGTACGTTAGAACGTGACTCGACTACGAGATCTAAGTTTACCTTTTCTGCTGAGAACATTAGGCAATTTTTTCTGTCTTAGAAATGGGCGCTATCATAATTGCTTGGTGTTTTATTTTTATTTTTCCTGTTTATTTATCGTTGAAAAGTGTTGAGGTGGGTTTAGGTTACCGTGTTGTAAGTCTATCTCTATAATTAACGTTTTTAGGGTTCTCACCATAGTATGCAATACGGTCCATTGGAATTATTGTCCCAGATAATTACTGCCGCGGTAGGAATCACAGGCTGTTTGCTGTACCTCCAACTCACACCGTTGCGCGTGATAAGTCCTCCAGTACCGCGTACTCTGGCTGCACTTAGTGATCTCTTGGACACTAACCCATCTGTTTGCGGACGAATGAACGACGATTATGTCGGAAACATTGTGAGTGGGATTTATGAAACTTTACATGATCAAATCAGAAAAGAAGAGATCCGCAGATGGCCTATGGTCCATGGGGTCGAAAGGTTCGGAGTGGCGACGACAGTTGGAAGGTGGACCGATGACCTTGTGAAGGCCGCAAAAATCCGCTTGATCAGTGAAGCACAGAACCGGTCGAAGTGGCGGAGGTTGGGGAAGGTCTATGTTATTCAACGGTAAATTGCGGACGCTTTATGACGACCAACGTAGAAACAAACCCTACTTTAAGACTAAAAACGCGCTAGGTGACATAATTTTCCCAAAGAAAAATCAATTGTAATAATTTATCAAGGACCTTTCTAAAACTGCCCACAAGGTTATTCCTTGAAGTCTTAAAAGATGTCGGGTTGTGTCTTCTAAAAGCTTATTAACTTTAATATTTAGGGGTCTTAATGGTTCTTCATTAGCCACTAAAATTCATATTAGCGTAAAATGGGATCATTTAAAATTTATATTATAGCCAGCACCGCTTTAATCTTCGGGTTTTGGCTGAAATGAGACCAAAGTTTGGTATCAGTATTAGAACAGTTATATGGTTTGAGCATACTCCTGTGACTTTATTTTCATTTACAAAGTTTATGAAGCAGTTCTAATAAATTATCTGACCAAGATTATGTCTGTATTTTAAAAGAGACATACCTAATCTTGTTGACCTCTGAGTTTGTTTCGGCCTTTCTTCTTAGAGTAGTCAAATAAGAAACACACACTCATCTAGTTTTAAAAATATCAGTGACGTGTAAAAGTAACACGTTGTACAAACCAATTTACAGAAATAAAATCATTTATCATATGACCTGTCAATCCCGGCTAATGAGATAACAATTAATTTTATATTTTGTGGGCACGCATGCGTGCCCTCCCGGACGTTACAGGACTTTGAAGTCCGGATATCCACTAACGTTTTAAATTGTATGCCTTTTTACCGACTTCAAAACAAGAAGTACGTTCTCATTTCAGTTGTTTTTTTTTGGTTAGTTACCTCAGTACTCCGTCACTTATAAACCGATTACAAATATTATTCTTTGGTTTGAGGAGGTATACATACCGAATGGCTCGCAGCTAATAAGTGTAAATAAAAAAAAACGATTTAAAAAAATAACACGGTTCAAAGTGAAAAATAACTTTCATGTCGGTAAATCTGTAAGTTTATTTTGTGAGAAAAAAATTCAGGAAGAAAACAATAAGACAGAATTCCAGCACATACTTGAACATTTTAAGAAAAGTTAAATTGCTTTGCAATCTTCATAAAAATAACAACACAACGAGTTGACAGAAACAAACAAATCTTAGCCAAGAAACTACACAGTACTTTCTAGATCCAATTAACTAAACAATACTTATTAAATGCTGAGTCATATACCTATAGTAATCCCTAGAAAAAGAACTGAAGCTTTCAATGTCAGTTACATCATCCATCTTAAATTGAAGGAACATTTTCCCTTCTTTACCTGAACAGATAGGTATCCTATAAAATAAACAATACCAATTTTTCTTTATATTCAAGCACTAAGTTATTACCCTAATTCGACATATTTCATGACATTTGAAGGCTATATTAAGCGTGGCTGTATTATTATTATTGTAAGTATGGTTTAAAAAAGCCTGTAGGTATTTCATTATGCATCTCGTTCTTTGTAGGTATATGCACTCACCCTTTGCATTTGCACACATCATTATCAGATACACCAACTATTGGAAATCATGATTTTGTGTACCTTTCATGGTGATTAAGTTTTCTTTTTTAATTCTATGATTGTAGAAGGGTGCCTGATATTCAACAGCCAGACGTATTAGAAAGAAAAAAATATTTAAGACACGCACAGGGAATACAAGCAATAAAGAAGAACATTATCACTTTTAATTTTATAAAATAGTGAAAACAAAAAAAAAAGAGGAAGACCTGTGCGAAGCCAAAAAGACTCCAAACGCTTATTAACGTTTATTGTTGCATTTCCTCCACAAAGTACGTAACGATAAACATTATTCCCAACAAATACCTTTTCCATCTCCTTTTACCTGTAATCTATCCATAATAAAAACAATATAAACATTTTTCAACGCGAAGTAATTTCTCAAGCTAAAGATATCGGGTTCCTAAGATTGCTGTGTGATCTTTGAAGTCTGCTGGAGGGTTCTGATTTACTGGTCCCTCGAGGAAAGCCGGGAACACGAAGCCGAGATAAGTAATAACACCCCTATCATATTTTTATAGCACTTTTTGTATTACTGTTTTAAGTAAAAACGGAGATTTAAAATGTATCGCAAGTTTTATGGTTGATACGGTTTTTAGTTTTATTAGAAGAAGGAAGAATTAAAGTGATATGAATAATCATAAGTCATAATTTAGGATTCAGATTAAGTTCAAGTATTGCATGAACAGTTAAGGCGTTAAGCAGACGATGAACAGTTTGTCCATGACGATAGAAGGTATGAAAAATCTATGCACTATTGCACACGTAGGACAAATAAAATACCGGGATTTCCATACGTTCTATCGTCGTGGACCAATTTTCAGCGGACAAATTGTCCATTGACTACTCAGTGCCTAAAAGAGCACAATTAAGTCACTTTTTGCTCACACAATTATTGTTTACAATAAAATATAAATCTTAAGATTACGCTCATAAGCAAGCGAAGCACCGCAGTGTCCTCGTGGAGGCGATCGGCGGTGGTAATAACTCACGTCCGGCCTTGGTTCAGGTCATGGTATGGAGCGAGAGTGCATGGGTAGCCGTCACCTCCTTCTGCGAAGCAGTAATGCTCGCGAAGAAGGAGGCGGCGCACGTGAGGGAGAGGCAGTATATGCGCCCTCACGGCCGTAGTCGCCGCGGGAGAAGCCCTGGGCGTCGGGAATCCCAGGCTGATTCCCGGCCACCGTAGGCGCGGGCTTGCGGACGGCGAGTAATGGGTAGCTCGCTGTCCGGTAAGGACCAAGCCCGGGTCGACGGCGCGTTGTGTTCCACGCGCGCCTCAAAGAGATGTCAGCACCAATAGCTGGGGTTCGCAAGGACCGATGCCTGCCAGGGGTGCGGGTTGTTCGAAAGAGATACCGCGGCCCCTGGCACACAGGCAACTGAGGGAACACGGGTGGGTTTTAGTCAGTAAAAGTCTGACACGCCCTCCCGCTCCACCCAGAGCGGGAGAAGTTATTTGATGATTTCCCACCCAAAAAAAAAAAAAAAAAAGCAAGCACTTTATAAAAAATACGAACACTGGTACTAGCAAGCTGCTGAAACATCATCACATCATCATTATCATATCAGCCAAAAGACAACCACTGCTGGACATAGGCCTCCCCCAAGCTCCAGCACTTCGACCAATTATGTGCTTCCGGCATCCAGCGGATTCCTGCGGCCTTCACATAGTCATCGGTCCACCATGTGGGAGACCTTCCAACTCTAGGTCTTCCTGTATGGTTCCGTTCAGCTGCTGAAACGATTTAATGAAACTTGGCAAATGTTTTTAGTACCTAAATCCGAAAAACTCATCATTTTTCTTCTTTTCATTTATTTCAGGCAAGTTTGTACACAGTTTTTTTCACTAAAGCATAACTTCCTTAGCAGTCGCTCTATTATTACAAATTCTACACAATAAACCATTGTAACTCCACAACTCCACAAACAACACGATTGTCATTTCGAAACTTATTGCAGCTCATAATTGGACGTTGAAACTTGTGCAGTTAAGAACAGTACCTACGTCTGAACGACGTATAAAGCATCCTCCCATAATATGCTGCTGGAGAGAAAAACCCGTGGGAATGGTGGAATTAAATGTACCCACCCCACAAAGCTTGGACTTATTGGGGCCATTAATATGCAGTGGGGAACGTGGATGATTATAATGGGAAAGTGTTGAATATATATTTTTGTTAGGTTATTTGTTTTATTTTTAATATAAGTGATTTTAGAGTGTTGTCTCCTTCAGTTCATTAACCTTGCTCACGTATAGGCTTTTTTTTTGGGTGGGAAATCATCAAATAACTTCTCCCGATTTGCGTAGAGCAGGAGGGCGTGTCAGACTTTTACTGACTAAAACACACTCGTGTTCCTTATGTTGCCTGTGTGCCAGAGGCCGCGGTATCTCTTTCGAACAACCAGCACCCCTGGCAGGCATCGGCCCTTACGGGCCCCATCAGTTGATGCTGACATCTCTTTGAGGCGTGCGTGGAACACAACGCGCCGTCGACCCAGGCTTGGTCCTTACCGGACAGCGAGCTACCCATTATTCACCGTCCGCAAGCCCGCGGCTACGGTGGCCGGGAATCAGCCTGGGATTCCCGACACCCAGTGCGTCTGCCGCGGCGACTCGCGTATAGCCTTTAGCGGCATTTTTTTGTATGAATAATTTTTAATATAGCTAAGCTCCTGCTTTAGTAATCATTTTCTTAAAATTATCGTTTAGTCACATTCCATGACTCTTGTGCAAAGAGGGTGAAGGTTTATTTTCCTGAAAGAACCGAAGCTGAAGACACTTTTTATCCTGATGATAGCACGCTTCCGTGGGATACCTTCCGATATTCGGTATGTAAGGCTGCGCTGACGTTCATACTCGGGATCACCTGTATGAAGGTATGAGGATCAAGGTGTAAAGTTCACTCATGCTTTATAGAAAAGGGAGGATCATCCGTCCAGGCGGGTGGCAACATCTGGTGGGCAACTGCCCGACGATTGATGTCGGGACATTGTATTTAGCTAGTTGGGCGGCAAACTCTGCTTGTGCGATGCAGGATTTTGTGTGACGTCAGTGTATTGCGTAGTTCACATGTGGTGATGTAGATGCCACCACACACATGTAACGCCTTGCTGATCTAGTGGTAGCAAGCGTTATTAAATTGTAATTGGATTTTTGCATGAGTAATTTTTCACCAGCACCTCGTAGTCTGGTAACTAAAAAAATTTCCAGTTTATTAATAAAATTCTATGAATCGAAATAAATCCAACTTACCCGCTGGGCTCATAGCCCAACAGTTACAGCCGTCATTATGTTTACGCACAATTTAAAGCGGAGCCACCCAGTAATGAATATCGCAGTAGAGATAAATGGATTTGGTGCCAATAGAACCGCTAGGCATTACCGACACTTTTATACAGCTTTTATGGAACTCTATTATAATGTAACGCGGTTTTCATTCGTTTTTATGCTTATGGAGCTTTTTGTGAGCTAGGTTATTTGAAAGTGGTTAGCAGAGTTAATGGTGTATGTGATCACTGGTCTAAGTGCGATGACGTCATGGATCTTGAAGCTTGTAAGGCAGACAACTGCTAGATAAGATTGGTACAAATAGATTGATCAAGCCAGCCACATTGTACTTGATTTCAGAATGAGTATTTGTTATTCCTACTTAATATACAACTAATAGTATAAATGTGAAAGTTTGTATGTTTACATGTTTGGATGTTTGTTACTCAATCACGCGAAAATGGCTGAACGGATTTGGATGTAATTTGGCACACAGATAGATTATTACCTGGATTAACACATAGCATACTTTTTATCCCAGTAGTATGTTCGTGTGGGATAATTTCCAACCTCCACGGGGTCAAGCTGCTGGTCATAGCTAGTTTTAAATATTTTATAAGTCACTGCACTAACTTTGCTCCCCAAGAACCATAGAATCCATGTACTATATGTATGCTTAAGTTTTTAGTCGTTTTACGCTTGACAGAAAGCGTCGTGGCCGTTTCTAAAGTGCCTCGTGAATTTTTTTAACATGCTGAAGACGCGTTTTGGCCAATTTTTTACTCAATAAGCATTTTCTGTCTTTGAGCGTAACATTATTTGCATCTATTTGAAAGATATATTTTATAACCGACTTCAAAAAGGAGAAGGTTATCAATTCGACATGTTTATATTTTTTATTTATTTTTATGTATGTTCGGGCATAACTCCGTCATATATAGACGGATTTGCAAAATGATGAGATTCGGAGACAGACAACGTAATTCTTCAAAAAATTACACCAAATCAACCGCGTTTGCTGCATTGTTTTGACCCCAAGAATGATGAAATTCCGAAATTGGTGTAGGGTAGGTACTTTATCTAAAAAGTGAAAAATAAAAACCTTTAAAAAAAACAACCAATTTCCGGAAAAAACACTACATAATGAAAAATTACTTTAATTTCGGAAGGCGGTGAAACTACTTAATGAAATACTATTAATTAAAAAAACATTGTAATGAGTAGGTAGATCAAGTCAACAATAAATGAAAATAAACTTAATTATACAGTCACATAAATAAGCAATTATTTGAACTAACATAATTATATAACCTGTCAGTAGGTAAGCCAATTCTGGTGAAAGAACATAAACGTTATAGATAAAGTGATGAATAAAGTTGAATGATGTCTTTATATATTTTTTTTTGATATTGATAACCAACACGTCTGTAAAGTATTGCCAGCTATTTTAAATTGACCATGTATATGTTACCGGCCAAACTCGATTTCAGGCCAAACTGGTTTATTAAGCCGGGGCACCCCGATTAAATGGGTTAGATTAGGTTAGAACTGTGACCAAAAGGGCGCGAGCCGAGCGAGCGCAGCGAGCGGTGCCGTGGCAGCGGCCGGCGAGCGTTACTTCCAAAGGCTGTTAACGAAACGGCTAATTAAGCTAGTTGGCTGCGACATATCACGCGTAGGATTAAGTCTGTTTGGCCTAGGACAAACTAGTTTGGCCTGAAATTGGGTTTGGCCGGTAACATTCGGCTCGCGCCCTTTTGGTCACAGTTCTAACCTAACCTAACCCATTTAATCGGGGGTCCCCGGCTTAATAAACCAGATTGGCCTAGGAAAAACTAGTTTGGCCTGAAATCGGGTTTGACCGGTAGCATATATATCACCATTCTGTACATATCACCATTCAGCCTTTCACTTTAAACTTTAATTTCTCTGAGTATTATATCGACAGAAATATGGCCACGAAGGGGAAAAATTCATGATGTATATTTATAGTACTGCCTGCACCCCCACATCTCGTGACGTGTTCAACCTCACCACAAGGCAAAATTAATTACTCTGTAGCCTTTCTTTTGTTACCGAATATACATACATAGGTGCTTACCTGTGGCCGAAAATAGCTCCTATTCATGTTTTCTTAGTAAAATTAACGTATGGATCATGTCCCGAGAGCCTTATTTATGGCTGGCTATTATTAACTAACTCTCGTTATAGTTTGGGAGAGGGTCAGTTCGTTGGGTACCTTGGGTACCTACGTCATTGAGGTTTGCTCAGATTATTGCTTAAATATTTTCAGTATCTTGTCTTGATTTAAGAATTTGTGGTTATTGCTAGGTTTACCTATCATAATACCTATTTTCCTTTCAATCGTTACGGGTCGTCAGAAGCCCGGAAGTCTGGCAACCAGTCTTACCAAAGGGTATCGTATTTACTCGTAAGTGGATCGTGGAGCTCGAAAAATATATTAATATAACTTAAAACCAATTAATAAATATTCAAAACACGAGTGATTGCACCTACCACTGGTTGTCTCTGCATCACCCAAAGGTCAACTGGTAGAAAGTGCCTTTGGCATTAAGTCCGCCTCTGTACATTTCTGTGCGTGAAGTATTAAATAAATAAATAAATAAATACTTACTTACTACCATAAAAACAAATGATACTATTTTAATTTAATATGAATTTTTTTCTTAACAAAAAGCACCTTCATCCTCTCTCCTATAAAAAATGAACTTTGCTGTGCCCAACAGGGTCCATAATTGATTCGATGTTTTAACATACCAACTGTTATATGTAAACATTATGGAATGCAATAAAGTATTTGAGTATTGAGTATAGAGTATAGGCAGTCTCTCCATGTGAATGACTGACTCGGCTGCACCCAGTTAGACTGGAATTCGACCTATACGTAGTTGGGCAAACGCTAGGCAGATGTTGAATTTTCCCTTACTTGTGGGATATTAGTTGTTTAGAAAAGAACATGTCTCATTGTTACAATGTCCTAATGAGGACATGTGCTAACCCACGGTGCAAAATATTATCTTCAAACGGTCTTATTCATAAAAAAAGCTTATCGAAGGTTTAAGACAATGATTAGTTAAACTGGTCGATAAGCCTATAAAACTTTTAATGATTTTTTGTATTCATAAACGTTCTATAAAATTATAATAAGACATTTATTTCAGACGTAGTCCATAAGAATTTACTCTTAACGCCTCCAGCCAGGGCTTACAAACTCAAATTTACAAGCTAAGCGACTGCACGCTGAGGGCACCCCCTGTGGGGTACGGACCTCGGCTCAGGGCGTCACTGATAGGGGGACAGCTATCATTGGGGACAGGCTGGATCGAAATATTGGCATTATTATTATTAGAGGGGGAATTTAAAGCTCCTGGCTCAGCTGCGGCGCGGGCTGGCGCTTCAACGAGCAAGGGTCGGTTAAACTGTTAGTAACACAAAAAACCTTATAAAGCTATTGTTAGTACATACAAATGCCAGTTTATGCCAAGCCCTGGACGCGACCACCCGCAGTGTGTAGTCGCATCCAGTGCCGCCACATCGGCGAGTCCCAGCGGCCCATGAACACGCTTAGAAAGCTGTACGAGCTGGCCCGCATGCGCTTCATAAGACACGCAGAACGTTTCCGCATGATAGCATGAAACCTATCCACGCTTTATAAATCAAAATGTTGCCATTTTAATGAAGTCATCCAATAAATTGATCAACACATTGAATCGTCAAACGAGAATGTCTGCCTACACACCGAATAATTGTGACCATAGACATTATTACGTACTGGCAACTATTTAACTGTCTATAGTTTCGACACTTCTGACGCGGTGACATCATTGTTATTTAAATTTGACAAATAATTTGTAACTGTCTACTGATATGCTTGAAATTTGACATTTGGTGACACACAATATTTGTACGTCAAATGGTCAAATGTCATTTCTTTTTAATGTATCAGCTGCTTTAGAGAGTCGGCCATTTTTTCCTTAAAACACTGTTAAAGTAGGGGTCTGGCTTCTATAACTTTATTGTAGGGTTATGTGCGTGTGTGCGTTTATGTGCTAAAAAGCGTTTTTACTTTAGCAAGGTTTTAGACATTTGATAACTTTTTATGAATAAGACCGTAAGACTTTAGTGACAGCCTAATTCAAAATACATTGTTATAGACTGCTACAAAAAAAAGAACTACTCTTCATTTAAAACTGCTCTTATACAAGCGAAGCTGCTTAAATGCCCACCATCTCCTGGA
This sequence comes from Antitype chi, assembly GCA_947359405.1. Taxonomy (NCBI): domain Eukaryota; kingdom Metazoa; phylum Arthropoda; class Insecta; order Lepidoptera; family Noctuidae; genus Antitype; species Antitype chi. The sequence continues at coordinate 16,704,166 of OX375817.1, read as the reverse complement.
CTATTCGTATTAAGATAGCTACACACACCCACGTTATATTTGCCAAATGAATTTTTTAGAAATGTGTCGGTGGCGAGCCGGTTGTGCCTACGCTGAGCAAACAATATAAAAATATATTTATATCAATGCGCGAGTAAATTCAACGGGTTTTGTATTTTTAAAGGCCACAGCAAATAAATGTATTGCAGATAAAAAAATGGCTGCCCTCTGGTAATACCAAGGGATATATATTTAGTATTATAAAGGTATTCTATTGGGATTATAAAGTTATGACGGCTATAAATAAACAAGGAATTTGGTTAGGAATAATGAGAGAATTATATTAGTTTGAAGATCATTGACTAGCGGTGAAGAAGACTAGGGCGAGGAAGTGTCAGTAAAGGCTACGATTTACATCTATACCAATAAATTTTTTACTGGCTTTTTGTGTCGCGTTGTTCTTCTAAACTCTGCATTGGATTTTGATGCGGGTTCTACCTTTACCTAGATTTTTTTCCGGAATATTTGTGTACTGAAAGATACTATTGAACTTAAATATAAAACTCTAGGTTTTGTCGTCGTGTGTCTAATTAGCAGACACAATATACATTCTATTGTTATCGGAACACATGGTGTACACTGTCAAGTGTTTTAACCTCTCGCATGTTAATGCGAGAGGTACTATGCGAAGCAAGGACGCTGGGGTGATTGCGTAACACTAACAGTTGGAATAGGATTTAGACAGTTCAACAGCAGATAAATGTTTCGAACGTATGAAGCAATGGATTAGCAATATCCTTAAAAAATATTCAGATTCCTATTTATAGTATGTTACATAATTAGGATCGTGACTATGAGATGATTATTTAGATTGTAAGTTCTGTTTACGTTTTATTTTAATTTTTAATAATTTTTAGTTTTCAATGTGTTGATGGTATATTGGGGTGTGCTAGCTGACATAATATGGCAAATTTAATGGTTTTTTTTTTTGTTTTTAGTAATTTTAATTACCTATTATTATATAGAAGTTCAAGTTCTTCTAACTTAACAGACAGCTGTGCTGCTGGGGAGTTTGTTGCGCTACTTCTTCTTCCCAGCGAAAGCACTAGGAAGTGGTGAAGGGCGGGCGTTTTGGAGGGACCGTCTTATGTAATTTTGACGTTCAAAAAGAGCTGACTCTCAGCCTTGTTTGAATAAATGACTTTTGATTTAGATTTTGACTATTTTTTTTCTTGTCTGCAAAACTGCAAAAAGCCGCTCTAAAACCTTTTCCATATAAATCACATAAACCATTACCCAAATACACGTACCTACCCATTTAATATACACCTCTAAATCATTCCCACAATAAACTAAGATGCAGAACTTTACAATATAACACCGTAAATCCTGCAAGTAAGAATTCATAGTGAAAATGAACAACCGACGCTCCGTAGTACGTAGAAGTTGGACGTTTTCAACTTTCTTATTAAAAATTCGGTTTGAAAACTTTTAGCGGTTAATAGAATTTTAACCGCTGCAATGATTAACTTACGGTCCGTAGTCCGTAGGTACAAGTACGTCTCGCCTTTTAGTTTCTGAATAGTTTCGGTCGGAATTCATTTTAAGAGTACATTTGGAATGATGAATGGAAGATAATTATGTTCGTTGAAAGAAGGTGGCTTGAAAATATTCTTCAGAGTTTTTGTGTTTTGATTAGAGGAATGGTTTTGAGAGTTGTAGATGGTGCAATGTTTCTTGTAGCGAGTATCAGGTGGTTTTGTTCTTTTTCTGTCAGGAAAAAGATGCTTTATTCTTACAGGTTTATGGGGCTAGTCGGGGTCTAGTGGAAGTCTGACAGAACCCACCCTCCACTCCAGGTGTCCGAAGGACTTCCCTGAGGATCTCCAACCCCTTACCAAAAACAAAAACATTTATGCGGCTGCAAATACGTAGGCAAGTACAAACTTGGCCTTTAAACACGCATTTTTCCATCGAATCAATTATCGATCTTAACACTGGACCACACCTTTTTATGAATATCTACTAATCTGCGGGACCCTAAAAACTCTCCCCAGTAAACAATGAAAACAAAGACCTTATGCGAAACAAGAAAAACGGTGACTACCCAGTGAAAAATGTTAATTGATGCAATCTTAATGGGCACAGAACATTTACGGTTTCCTACACGCTTACCTTCGCTGCTAATTCGATATATCTACTTATAAATCTTGGCAAACGAATGTTCTTTAGAGCATATGGGCTAATTAGAGCACCGTCTTGCCTTTTTTAATTAGCATGCAACGTGAGTTATGTACAGTTTGCAAAAGAGTTTCGTGTGCATGTGGAAATTATACATCTGCACTACATACGCAATTGCTGTCCCATCGGACGATGAGAATGAGGGAAGAGAGAGTGCATCAGTGTCTGCGCCACACACTTGTGCACTACAATTTCCTCTCGCCGAAGGCTAGTCTTCATTGAGGTTGGCCGCCATTACCGAAATATGGCCTGGAGGACTACTTTACATACGACATTATATTTTCGTTATTATTACTGTTATTAGTTAAAATACAGCATCATGCCTGTATTCCCCGAAGGGTTAAGCAGAAGTGCACGTAATAGCTATGTACGCCAACATTTTGTGACGTATGTTGTTTAAGTTCTATATAATAATGGGCAAAACTGTTTTTCAGCAATTATTTGTAAATCCAGACGAAGCTGCTACATAGCATTATTGAGCAACAATTTATCCTCAGATAAGAAATGTCAAAGACAGAGAGCAAAACTCTTGTAGAAAGAGTACCTACACATGGGATTAATAACATACGTAGTTAGCTGCTTGCATATCTATCTCTTTTGCTGACTTTACATGAAGGGTAGTTAGTGACGCAAAAAGGTTGTTCCTGTACGGTAGGATTTATGAAGGATAATTATTATGAGGGAATTAATTAGAAATATGTAATTAGCTTGGTAGACTGGATTCTGAGAAGTGCGCTCTTGTGTAACGTAGTAGGTAATAATGTGTATATTTCTTGTGCGTGAGCTAAAAGGGTGATAAAGGGTTTATTTTAACAAGATGATCACATTTACCTACCATAGTTGTTTTTTTTTTTGACAGGTCGGTACTGTTTTGGTAACATAGTTGTTTTTAGGATTTTGTACGCAAAGGATGCCAACGGTCCCTTCGTCAACTAGAAAAACGCTGATAATCTTCAAGTGGCTGAACAGTTTGTCTTAAATCATCGCTAAGAACACTCTCGGTTAAGTCACATTTCAGAAAAATAAGCAAAATCGGTTCATCCGCTTAGGACCTAAGGAGCTATAACACCCCTCTTTTTCGTCGGGGATTAAAAAGGATAGTTGATAGGTATTAAAAAAAACTTTAAATTTGCCAACGAGGTTCCTCGTATAAATATGAGATTAGGGGTACGGACCGGGTACCTGAATTTGTTACACACTCCATCAAACAAGTACTTATTAGGTGGAGTACCGGTACCCAGTTACCGAAATGACATGAACCATTAAGTACCGATACGGAACCTGTACATTTGACACCGGTTCCAAGCCCTGCATACCTACCCTACTCCAATACTCAACAATCTCTAGCTTACCAAACACCACAACCAAAACAAATGAAAACAAAACAAAAGAAAAACAATAACTCAGCAAGTCAGCAAACGGCGAAAAATCTTCTCTAATCTGATAAAGGGCCAAGATTCGATGACGTCACCCTTTTGAAAGGCCGAACAACATGTTGGTATAACAAAACAACACATCATGCCCCATTTACTCTCATTACACGTGTAATTAAACACGAAAGACAAATAAGATTGTGTTGCCCTTAAAAGATTCGCCAAATAAAATAAAAGATCTTGAGAAAATAGTCTTGTGAAGTTTCGCTAAATGTTTTTGTTGTTGATATAGGAGGATAGAGGAGATCTAAATGTATTTAGAGTCGTTTAGAGATCTATTAAAAATAAGTTGGAATAATTCACTTATTTGCGAGTTGCGACATTATTTAAAGTTTTTTCAAGTCGACCATCCCACTGCTTGACGGTAGCTCTAGTGCGGTGCTATTGAAACTGTGGCTTCTCAAACACCCCTCTCCAGCTGACTATGTTGAGCCTTTAAACAGGCTTCCAGCGGGCCACCAACTGCCATGGCTCATCTGGAAATCTCTTAATCGATTAAGATGCCAGGTGGGGCGCTCCCGGTACATAACAACTTGGCCAGAATACCCCCAATTCCGATGAGATGCGGTGCGACTGTGGAGCCACATCGCAAACTATGCCCCATCTCTTGTTATGCTCTCTTTACAAAACACCTGCACGATGGAAGAACTTTTGGAGGCCAACGGTAACGCTGTAGAAGCGGCAGAATTCTGGTCGCAGCTCGTTTTAAACCAACAATCGGAATCATCGACGCGACGAAGAAGAAGATTTAAAGAAATGTAGTGACTGCCTTGTTGGTCTAATGGTTGCAAAGTTGTCGGGCAAAGTGTTATTGGATTTAACCATCAGTGATTTCTCAGTGAACATCGAGGCTTCTCAGCTGCTAGACAACACGGACATCGTGCGTAGGCTAAATTTTACTAAACTATTTGAATTAGTGTAGTGTATATATGTTACCGGCCAAACCCGATTTCAGGCCAAACTAGTTTGTCCTAGGCCAAACTGGTTTATTAAGCCGGGGCACCCTGATTAAATGGGTTAGGTTAGAACTGTGACCAAAAGGGCGCGAGCCGAACGAGCGTTACTTCCAAAGGCTGTTAACGAAACGGCTAATCAAGCTAGTTGGCTGCGACATATCACGCTTAGGATTAAGTCTGTTTGGCCTAGGACAAACTAGTTTGGCCTGAAATCGGGTTTGGCCGGTAACATATATAGTGAATAATAGTAACAGTGATATGCTATACATTTAACACGTGAACAAAGTGTATTATCAGACTCTAAGAAAGTGCTACGGAATTATGTAAAAGTGCAAAATGACACTATTCTTAGTTATAACGTAATCTACCACGTAAAATATTAAGTTAAAGTTAAATTGCTTATAAGTCTACTAGGCCAAATTGTAATAAATTACTAAGAACTTTAATTCTTATTAATAAAGAAAAAAAGAAAAGTTATTTCTCAGTAGCAGCTTGGAATCTGAATTGGTGCCTGGTTGACGTCAATAGGCGCCCCCTATTACATGGGACTTAAAAACAACTGGCGAAATGTGGGTTTACAAAGGTACACCCAGTGGCGTGCACAGAGTTTTTGGACAGGGTAGGCAGACATTTAAAAAAAGAAAAAAATTAGAATAACCGATTGCTGTAACCTGTGAGGCAATTTAAATTCAAATTGTTTTGTATTGAATTTACGATTGACTTTACCTATAGTTTGTATTTATTGCAAATCCGGTGTACAATTTCTTTCACGATCACTTGTTTTTTTTGTTAATCGAAATATAGCTTTTAAAATGCATATTTTTTATGTTCTCTATACACACACCGCCTTAACAACTTTTACAGTGAATATTATCTATTTTTCACACTATTATCAACGATAAAATCTTAAATACATGCTATCCTAGCTCACAACCAAAACAAACAATGGCGTCGGAAATCGGAATATAAAAATAATACGACAAAAAGTAATAGTTATTTATGTAGCGATAATTCAATGAAACAATGCTACTTTTTAAAATAGTAGCAAAGCCAACTTTGTTCGGAAAACTTCGGTTAGTTTCGTAATTCGTCGTGGAGTGAAAAATCGTAAAAAGCCAGTGACTATACCCTGCACGGTTGTGTGCTTTATTTGTTACATTGTGTGCCACGTATGTATAGGAACGCACACCAAATAAATTTGCATGACCACGAGAGCACACATACAGGAAAATTTATCATCCAGTGCGGAAACTGTAACCATGAATTCAGCATATCATTGTAGACCCCCCAGCGCAGAAATTTTTCGTCGGTTTAAAAAAAAAAAATCAGCTGTTCCATAGAAAGTGCAATACCTACGCGGTCAAAATGTATGGAACAGCTGTTAAACAGTCACTAATCACTACCTACTTAACTTTAAGCAACGTTTATAAATAAGGGGGTTAATTTCTAATTCACATCCAAAACCACAATTCACTCATCCCTTTAGAATATCCAGTATTAAACCATGTCTAAAAATATCTGAAATTCATTATACATTACACGTCCCGTTAACAAAGTTGCGAGAAGAAAAAAACCTTACTGCACTGCACTGCAGAACTTTTATAATGCAGGATAAAGTGTTCAAAGTTTAAGCTTGCTCACCTATCGCTATGCAAAGTGAATATTTAAGGGCCGTCGAGGGTCTGCAGCTGCATGCCGTGATAAAACTGAACAAGATGCTCGTAATTCTGATACTTAAGTGCTTGCTTGGTAAAGAATAAGAATTGGTTGGTTTAAGAAGGTTGAGGTACGTTTACATGGAGTCTCTTGTGCGAGTTGCGAGTCAGAGAGAGTAACTTTGGTGGTCAGATTTTTGAGTTTCATAAATCATAAATGGTTTTATTTCTGTAAGTAGGTTTGTATAAACACTTAAACATCTCAGACATATTTTAAGAAATTCATAGGACTGTCTCTTCTAAAGTCCAGACATAATCTTGGTCAGATCATGTGATGACGATGTATATTGTATGTGATGTATATTATTGTATTGTTTGTGCACTTGTTGGAAGCTATTTCCCTTTTTTTTCCGCGGGTTTGGGGAGAGGCACTCACATTTTCCCAGCTTTGTTTTGAAGTCCCAGCCAGCTAGTGGTACCTATGTAGTTTGTGATTTGATGTGATGTAAGATAATAAAATATGTTTTTTTTTGGCAATAGGCATACTACAATTTATGACTAGCTTGATTTAAACAAATTGTTTCATGAGTACATGTTTGTCAAGCGACAAGATTGATTAACACACACACAATGCATATAGATCAATTGTGTTCCGTGACTAGTTCTAATCAGAGTCCAGCACAGTAACAAAAACAATACACACAAAACAGTAGGCTGTAAATAACAGCTGACTACACCAAAATTTTCACGGTGAGATTTTTACAGAATAAGTACATACTAGATCGGCTGTGAGTGTGGGATATGGCTTGTTCGTGCTTGGAAAAATACATAAAGATAAAAGAGCATTCAGGTACGGATTATTCTTTACAAGCTAGTAAGTAGCTTAAAAACTTATAACCTTACACTTACACTTAACATTTATCTCAAAGTTTTCATCTACATCAAGGACCTAAATATTTCCACTTAAAATCTTCTACACATTAACATGTTTTGCCAAACTCACTCATTTAATTCCTTAACAACCCAATATGTCAACCTTGTCATACACACAATGCACAGATGTAAACAGACCCTTATTTCTGTTACAACTTCTCAAGGATAACGGCCGGATCCTTGAGAGTTTCACATGTTTTGTCAACAACATCATATTATTATTAAATGCAAAGTGATTTTATTGATCAAAGCTACGTACAATAAATAGACCGGGGCTGAAGCTGAACGTGTAGAGTAAATTGAAACACGTTTGTGCTTAGTAGAACTTTTTCTCTTGATCAATCGTTTTGACTTGTTGACTTTATGTCTCATTATATACTAATTTGAAGATGTCTGTTTCGAGTATTCACTTTGTAAGCATCATCATTATTAGCTTATAACAAGCTACTACTGGAATTCTAATGGCTGATGATGCTACATTTACTTCTACAATCGCTAGCCATTAACTCGATCTTGGAAACATGCTGGTCCTGCTCCATAGGACAATCTAGAGTCTAGACAAAATCAAACTGGTTGCTAATTGAATTGTATAATTAATTATATTTATGACATTGATTTACACTCAGTGATTACTTTAACTCACACACTGACTCATTACTTGTTAATATTGTAGGAAAATCATACCTATACTTACTTTTACAATGTTTGTAAATGTGTGAACACCATGTATCTATCACAGAATTGATTTATCTTTATTGCTTCAATTTGATTCTTTTTACCCATTTTGGTATGGTAATGTTATTCTGGGTGCATCGTTTTTACACATAATCATATAATGAATGTAAATATTGTACTTGAAACATTTTAAAAGAGTAACGGTGGAGTTTCTTGCCCATTCTTCTCCATACGAAACTACATTTTGGAAGGGGCGACTAGAATCAATTCTATTTTAATGTAAATGTTGACGTTCAGAAGTGCCTTTTAAGTGCCTATTTGAAATAAATGCTTTGACTTTGACTTTGACTTTGACTTCGGTCAAACTCAGCTTGCTGCTGCCAGCCACTACACGATGATCGACAGAAGATAAAGCCATCTTATCCTACACTAACGAATTCACTCAAAAACACGTCGACAAGAAAAAAATAAAAGTCGTATTGCACTTTGTCTTACTAATGTAAGATGTAATTTTCTATCGAAACTGAAATTACTACAAAAGGTTTATTTGTATTTAACGTTAACGAGAATACTGCTAGATAAACTGGCAGTAACATGAAAATACTGATAAAGAAATTCAATACAATCAAAGAGAATAAATCAGAACAATATTCTTTAACAATGTTCAAGTTTTTCTTCAACAGCCCGTGCGATGACTTCTTATTAATACTCCTTAGAATATACTTAAAAGTTAATTAAGAACAAAGTACGAATTTTTATGCAATTCATTATCAATTTGTAAGTCTTCATTGAATACCTTGATAGATGTTGATTTACTTTACAACCTTTTTTTCAATTGTTATTTCTATTGCTTCGAAGTTTTAATTTTCCGAAGTACGTTCTCAGAAAGCCAGAAAAAAATTGAACATTTTATTTTATAAAGAATTTAATTAAAAAGCTGTGAATAGATTTCAATTAGAATGAACCTTGCAGTCTTTGAGACATCTCTTATAAGAAAATCTAGAACCATTCTAAAATATAACGTAAGGTCTGAAGTCTGTAGAAAGCTGTGTATGAGTCAATTGAGGGAATGAAAAGCCTGAAAATGTACATTGAAACCAAGATTGAATATTCACCTTGAGATCTTTCTTCTACATATATATAAATGAAAATTAAATGATGTTCGTTGATAAGCGCTTCACTTGAGAACGGCTGGACCTATTTACCTATAGTCGGAATAAACCCCCTTATTTATAAACGTTCATTAAAGTTAAGTAATGATTAGCGACTGTTTAACCATACATTTTTGAACATCTCTTAACTTTAAGTAGCGCTTATAAATAAGGGTGAAGGTGGTTAAGGGAAGAAAACATTAAAAATGTCCCGGAAGATTTTAAATTTCGGAAAGATCTGAAACGAACGTTCTACGGGATTGTTGTAACGGACAGCGTCTGTCGGGTCATATAGTTATGAGTAAAATTGAGACACTCGAATTGCGACAGTGAAAGCGGCACAAAATTCTAATATATTTCGCCCACTTTTTACTGTACCTTTCAAGGACTCAAACATAATCCTACACACATTTTTTTTAACTATTATTTATTTTATATTTTTTTAGTTCTGCTAACTACAATAGCGTGATTTTTACAGTGTTTTTTTTTTTCAATTATTGAATTGTCATCGGTCCTCGATAAGTTTACAAAGTTTAAATGAAATATGACCGTTTAAAGTGGGTTAAAATCGCGCCCTAAGGAGTCGGTTACAAACATACAAGTGAAGCTAATATAAAACGTGTAAAAATAAAACAGATAATGTGTCCAACTCAACTGGGAGTTTACTCACTAAGTTTTCAACGAAGATATGAAGCCCGTCTGAAATAGTAGATCCGTCAAAACCAGTGTCAAATTCTGTTCCTCGAACGGGAAAATTCAAAGCGGTAGTAGAGACTACTTTCAAATCGTATTGTCATTCATTCTTAGTTCGGGCCCCAACTAATCTTATGTCTGTAAGTGATACGGAGTAGGAAACACCCGCAACTGACTTATAGCTTAGGCAATAGACCCCCACACCCAATCCGAAATTAATAAACAATAGTTTAAAAAACTAAAAAACACGCTTTAAAAACCAAACTAAAAAAGGAGAAAATAATTTAATTCAATTAAAAAGCTTGGGGTGCTTTATGAGGTATTTTTATAATCAATTAATGTCAAGCACCCCACGCTTTTTAATTGAATTAAATTATTTTCTCCTTTTTTAGTTTGGTTTTTAAAGCGTGTTTTTTATTTTCTTAAACTATTATTTATTTTCTATTTTTTAGTTCTGCTAACTACAAAAACGTGTTTTTTTCCCCTTTTTTTCATTTTTCTCATTTTTTTTTTAAATTATTGAATTTTCATTGGTTCTCGATAAGTTTACAAAGTTTCAATGAAATCTGACCGTTTAATGTGGGTCAAAATCGCGCTCTAAGGAGTCGGTTACATACAAACATACAAACAAACATACAAGTGAAGCTAATATAAAGCGTGTAAAAAGGCCTCCAACATTTACCCTCTTGTATATTCTTTGAACATTACAGCTGAAGCTTCAAAAATATTGACTGTATGCCATCCTCCCGAACTGTCTCACCCCCTATCTTCCCCTTTGTTAAACTTGCTTACATCCTGACAACATTATTTTAAGACAAGCTTACCGTCCCTAGGCCTTTCTCAACAATGATTTATGGAGCCCCGGGACGTATTTACTTCATACTTTATAAACTTCCCCTTATCCGCAATATCTTATTGGGGAATGTTCGGCGTGCATATTTGTGGACTAGTGAGGCCGATGTTTTGGCCTTATCTTTTGTTAGGCCAGATGGATTTGATTTTCTTGTTTTATGGATATGAATAGCGTTGAGCGATTTACGGAGTACAGTTAACCGAAGACTGTGAGATTTTCGTTTTATATCGAAATATGTTTACATGGAACTAAGATTCCAGTGTCTAAAATGCAATTTTCTGCTTTCGTGCAGGACTGTCGATGTGCGTTTATTTTATTTCTTTTAAGGCTCCCGCAGACCGCCGCGACGCTACAACTCGACGCAACTCTAGTACAGAAATTGTTCTATCAAAGTTGCGTCGTGCCTGTCTGCGAGAGCATTTAGGCTTCGGTTTAATTGATTTCAATACAGCATATTTCAATGCAACATGTGCAGTAGGTATCGAAAATCAAGCAATTCATGAAGCTTCTTGTTACATCATGTGCCATATGTTAGATCAAATAGTATATACGTAAATACTTATGTGCTTTCCCACTTTGTATTCTCTCTCATTCCATCCTATTTTCCTCTCACGCCACCACCAGATGATGATTTATACCAACCTTGGCATACATTACCGCTAAACTATGGAAACTAAAAACAGTGATAAATAGTCTTCCAAAACTTGCCTTTGACAATGTCAAAGCGTCTTGAAGGTTAAAACTGAGACGACTACCGCCAGCTCCACATGTTGGCCCCAACGTTGGCCGATAAGGTTAAAAAAAACCCTACAAAGTGAAAAATAAGTTTAATTTCGGAAGGCGGTGACTTTGGACATGTATTTTAATTTTTTGTCACCGCCTTCCAAAATTAAAGTAATTTTTCACTTTGTAGTGTTTTTTTTCCGGAAGTCGGTTGTTTTTTTTTTTGGAAAAAGTTTTTATTTTTCACTTTTTAGTTACCTACCCCACACCAATTTGAAATTTCATCATCCTTGGGGTCAAAATAATCCATATTTATGCGATGGTAGCAATCGCGGTTGATTAGCTGTATTTTTTTTAAGAGTTCCGTTGTCTGTCTCCGGAACGCATCATCAGATCTATATGAAATTTAAATGGGACCATTTCGGAATAAACCCCTTTCGAACAAAAAAAAAAGAATTTTGCAAATCCGTCTATACTACATAATTATATGACGGAGTTATGCCCGAACATACCTAAAAAAATATATTAACATGTAGAATTGATAACCTTCTTTTTGAAGTCGGTTACAAACTGAATTGATTCCAACGTTGGCAAATGCTATTTTGCCTACACCTTGCACGAGTGGCGTTGGGGCCAAAGTTGGGACCAACTTATGAAGCCAGCGTAAGACCTATTTGCGTCTAAGTTATAAGTATTGAGTTGACTTAGTAAAACTGGGTTAACGATATTGTTCCACCTGTATTTTGGAAGTCTGCGTTGTCCTTAGAAGTTTTAATTGTAATATTTCTTGGTAAGCTGTTATCCAAGGTCTGGCGCGTGTGACAAAAAGTTATTTTTCTTTTTACTTACCTATAAAGTAAGGTGAGCTTGGTAAGTTGTTCGTAATTTTTTAGCTCACGAAATAGGTGTCATCCAGAAAATGTCTGATAAGATTTTTTTTTTATTACGCCTAACGCAATAATTTATTAAAAGAAATATTTACGGAAACGTTGCAAAGAAAAATCATTTACCTACATACTTATTTTTTTGATTACGACGAAAAATACATCCCAAACACCCATCTTTTTAATTTCACTCTGAAATCATCCCTACAATTACCACTCGAAATATAAAACACTATCGTATGAATACCTCGGACAAAAACGTCCATTACTTATTTCCCTCGTTCTCTTAATGACGTCATTATCTCCAGAGGCTCCGTACGCGGTCACGTCCCCCCTTAATTCTGACTGTGACATCGTCTGAGTGACGTAGCGATGATAAATGACGTGAAAACCGTGACACTTTTATGCGACCGCGGAAATAAAGATGTTGGGGTGTTTTCGACCGCGTATTAATTTGCAGGGTTGCAGAGGTGGGTGATGACAGGGTTAATTACTTGATATTTGAGTTTGTTCGATAAAAGGCTGTTTTGAATAAAACTATTTGTTTGTTATATTAATTGACGCCTATTTACATTAACATAAGTCACACGCATCGATGAAAATGTAAACAGTTGATGGTCAGATAAAGGAGACTAGTCGCATTTCATACAAATTTGGGCCCAATGCCAAAGTCAAGCCAGCAAATATAAAATTGGTTATCCTGGTCTGGGAAGTCTGCCTCATAATTTTTTACTACTACGCCGAATCTCTATGACCATTCCTTCACCTTTTTTTAGAGGTGTAAAATCTAGTAATTATGCTTAAGTAAAATATAAAAGTACCGATTGGTGAAAATAAATGAAAGGTGACCTTGAACAAGTATTACCTACTATGACAATAAATCTCTGTGAGTGTTCCTATAACTATAGTGTTTTATTTACATGCCAACTTCACTTGTAAAAGCGTAATTTGCTTCAGATCACGTTTTGTTATCCTAGCTTGCTCCAAAGAAATAATGGCCACCTTCCTTAATAGATACAAAAAATCATAAAAACCAAAATTGCAAAAAAAACATTCTTCATTGTAATGCAGGAAGAGTTTTTATTCAGTGCGCAAATTGTAACTATGAATTCAGCAAATCATTTTAGACACCCAGGGCAGAAATTTTTCGTCGGTTATGCAAAAAAAAAATCAGCTGTTCCGTACATTTTGACCGCGTAGGTATTGCACTTTTCTATGAAACAGCTGATTTTTTTTTTGTATAACCGACGAAAAATTTCTACGCTGGGGGGTCTAGAATGATAAACTGAATTCATGGTTACAGTTTGTGCATTGAATAAAAACTTTTCCTGTATATAAAAAAAGTTATGACCCAGTAGGGTTATGTTTTGCACAACTGTTATGTTACATCAATGTGAGGTTGATGTAACATCACTTACAATTACATGAGACGGTTAAGGTAATTAACCCAATTTTCTCTAACATATTTCATAGCCTTTGTAAGTATAAGGAAATATACACATAATTTTAATCAGATTTTCTGTTCAAAGAAGCGCGTTTGACCTTTAATGGAATTTTCCGAACTGTGTTATATTAATTAGAAATTATGAAAATTAACAAAGAGGACGGTTCGTTGGCCTTGTGATACCTTGTGTCTAGCGTCTTACCCAAGGCTGTGTGCAGACTGTATATAAAGCCTGATTTACACGATACGAGTTTCTTGCCTGTGGCAACAAAGAAATTGAAGGAAGAGATGACTTGCATAGTTTAGACTTGACTGTTTAGATTTTAGACGGTGCAACTTTTATTGTTGCTTCGACTTATGGTTTGCCACAGGTAATTAAATCATCATCGCCTACCTTGCCATTTCCTAACTTAGTTGCGGTCAGCTTCCAGTCTAACCAGATGCAGCTGAATACCAGTATTTTACATGGAGTGACTCCCTATCTGACCTCCACATCCCAGATACTGGGTAACACAATAGGTACCTCTTGGTAAGTGTAGTAGTCAGACTTTCGGGCTTCTGACGACTCATAACGACTGTCAAAAATCCACGAATGACAGCCGGGATCAACGATTTAACGTACTCTCCGAGGCACGGAGGGTTCTTGGTAGGTAAAGATGATCTGACTGTCGAATTTTATCAACAGATTCAGCCATAAACTACATTAATTTAATTTAATCAAACGTTTATTTGGACGGTTCCTGTGTATTTCTAAGACAGAGGAACCGTCCTGTACCCGTACGTAACCCTAGTACCTATATTAATTTATACCCACAAGCGATCCGACTCGGCTTCACACTGGTGCAATTGCGAAGACGGTATTCTGTTCGTCACGTTGTGCACAAATTTTTAACAGAAACCTAACAAAATGTTCTAGGTTTGCATTCATTCAAGACAGTGTTTCATTACTATTATTAAGTAACTACTTCTTTTTGTATAAAATTACTTAATATTATAATTATCATTATGTCCATCTAGCTCGTATCTTTCAAATGGTGAAAGAATTTTTCAAATAGGGACTGTGGTTATGGAGATTACCCTCCACATATACTACAAACACACAAAATTCGCTCTCTAACTTAATAATATTAAAATAGATTGCTATGATATACCATGATTAAGTAATATGTAATGTAGATTTCTATTTTAAACGTGGTACTCCAAAATACGAGTAAATGAAATCATTTGCTTCACAGAAATATTTCATACATATGTTTGGAGACCACGCATACCACCACGCGTACTGCGTCCAAACATTCCATTCGAATCACCTACAGAACCTGGAATCGATTCGTTAGCTGCGCCAAGAGACGGTTGTAAAATTCGTGGCACCGAAAGTGCGTTAAGCGCACAGCTTCTGTTACAGACCACATTCAAAGGGTCAGTTCAAATAGAACGGAAAAATGGCCAAGCAATTTACTGATTCCATTAAAAATAGGCCCGTATGACTATTGCCTAAAGTAGAAAATTGTATGAACACAGTCGGCTCGCGCAGGCCGCGACACGGTCGCGCGCTTCTTCGGTCTCAAAGAAGGCTCGAGCCTGCGCGAGGATTTTTCCGTTGTCTGAACTTACCCAGATACGTCACTTTTGTCGTAGTGCGAGTTAACGGTGACGCTTGGTTTGTATTGGAAGTGTTAACAATGCCACCTCTATTAGCAGCCTCCGAGGTGTATCCAATATCTGTGGATTCACTCTTGATAGGAAAGCTCGATCGTTTAAAAAGACAAAACCGACTGATGCGTTAGATATGTCAATCAACGCAGGGGCGTTCAGAATCGTACTGAACTCATGGTTGGACGTCAATGTCCCTGCCACTCTGTGTTATACAGGATAAAATTTTAACCAGTGCGCAAAATGTATTCATGAATTCAGCATAATATGATTCCAACTAAGACCCTAGAGTAGAAATTTTTCTACGGTTGGAAAAAAAATACTGTTTCATACATTATCACCGCGTAGTTATTGCACTTTTCTATAAAACAGTTGATTTTATTTAGCTGATTTTTATTAATCTAGAATCATAGGCATGGTTACAATTTGAGCAGTGATTTTTCAATTTCCAACACAGAAAAATCTTTTCGACGTGGCAGAGAGCGCTTTGCACCAAATCTAACAAAAACAAAAAACAGAAGCGACACCGATACACACAACAATAAAACATTATGAAGCTCATAATCATATTTCTCCGCTAAAAAATTGCGAGTACGCCATAAAACTCCTTTCCCTCCTTTATTTAAGGATTGCTTTCGCATCATAAATTCGTTAAACATTGAAGCACTTTCGGTACCATTTAGTTCTTAGCTCAGGACGAGTCCAATTTTCTGCCTCGTTATGCGTTAAAATTGGCATGCGATGGCCTCTTGGTGTGTTCTTGAGTTATGGTAGTGATATGTAAGATGTTTTCGGCGGGTTATCGGTTATCTTGGTCGTATGTTAGGGGAGAACTGAAATTGATGCTTATAGTCTGGTGAGAAATATTAGGACAGGATAGATGACAAGTTGTTGGGAAATCGTTGGACATGAAAATTTTAAAATTCTCGACTAACAAAAATATCTTAATGTATATTTTTCATGTTTTGTCACTGCAAAAGAAGTAATAACGATGCGTAGGATTTCTTCAGATTGTAAATAGTTTTAGTTAAATACAACATAACTTCACGCCTTGGTTTACCAAATGGGTGTACCTATTTTACACCCTTTTTTTTTTTTTTTTTTTTGATGACGGGGGGAAATCCTCATGGATGTCCTTCGCCCTGGGGAGGGCGGAGGGGTCTGTCAGACTCTTACTGACTAAAACCACCCCGGTGTTCCGCCTCACACTTGCACCGGAGATCACGGGAACAAAGTGACTTCCGCGATCCCCGGCTAGTGCCGGCCCGCCTGTGCGGGCCACCTCGCGTTAGGGGGGGAGTGAGGTGTTAAACTCCCCCCTTACATCACATAGAGGCGCGCGTGGAACACTACGCGCCGCCATCTCGGGTCCTAAGAAGTCGGGGGCGACGGATTTCCCCACATCCGTCGCCCCTGGACCCATTTAGGGGGGCCGGAAGAGGGCGTTATCCGCCCTCCGCCGACGCCCGGTGCGTCTGCTGCGAATCGGGTTAGCGGAAGCAATCTCCCGCTCCCTCTCCGCAGCCTCCTTCTGCGAGATGACTGATTCGCAGAAGGATACCACCGCGTCCCAGGACTCCTCGCTGCCGACCATCGAGTCGACAACGGCCGGCAGCGACAGGTCACTGCCGACTCCTGAGATGAGGGCACGGCGCGGCTCCTCCCAAGCAGCACACTCTGCAAGCGTGTGCCACGCCGTGTCCTCCCGACAACCTATTTTACACCCTAGTTTAAGTAGTTTTAATAAGGTTAGGATATTAGGTATTATATTAATAAGTGTCTACTACTGACGGCTGGTTTTTTTGATGAATTAACTAAATAGCTATTTCTTTTCTTTCCCATCATACCAACTTTGTAAAGAAAATAAATAGCTATTCGGTTTCTACATTCATAACAATTAGGCCAACTAACAAAAGTGTCATAACACAATAAACACTTTTGCTCAACAAAAAAATGCAAACAAAAACGACGAATAAAAAGCAAAAGCTACTTGCTACCACGATCAAAAAAAGCATGCCACTTAAAATGAAGGATCCCAGACAACTTACGCAAAACAGTAATGTTTACCGAAACACTACATGATAATTGGAACATTTCCTTTAACCCAAGAGAAAACGGTGTGAAAATACCAACTTTATATACAAACTTATATCTTATTACGCAAAGCAAAGAGCGCCTTGCCACTAAAGGCATGTAATTTTAATGATTAACTCGACGCCTACGCACCTGAGAGTGTTCCTCTTAGTATGTACTTGTCTTGTTTTATGTTGCAAATCCCTGCTGGCTTTAGGATGAATAAAATTGCTTTGGTTTGTAGATTATTGTGTTGATGATTAGATGAAGATAGTTTTTGGTAAACGTATGGTGAAACAGTAGATTTTGTTTCAATAAAATATTTACTCAAGGTCGAAATGCATTCGTCTTCTTCTTGTACTATATTAATTGCATAATGGTCATCCCTCATGTTATCCATATTTTTCATATTTTATTTTATTTTTTATATGCTTTTCTAACCCATCCACTACTTCCGAAGCACAAAACTTAACATTGTAATTGTACAATGACATGAGTATTTACTCAGAAAAGTATTGTGAATATGAAGACTATTGTAGGGGATTCTATTGAAACACCTTTTTTTAATTCCACTATTCACATTTATTGAATCACGCACTAATAACTATTACAATATACTGAATTACTGCTAATTTAATATGAACATAACTTGTCTCATTGACGACTAACTTTAAACTGAGTAAAATCTGTATAATTCTATGTGTAGCTCATTGTGTAACTCACGACTATTTTCCTTAGAAATTTCCTTAAGTAGTTTTCTACTAGGGTACAAGTAGCGGTTATGTTTGACATCAAACATTTGTTCTAAACATTAAAGGGGGTGGAGCCTAATGGTCAAGCGTAAGCTCGATTTCTCTCGACAAGTTTAAACCTGCGCCCGATTCCTTCGAGAAGCTTCACTTGGATCGTGGGAAAACCGGTCACGTGCCGATTCTTCGTGGAATATTACCAATGTTTACGTCTTTGCTTTAATTTTACTGCGCATAACAGATTTGGTTGTTTGTTAATAGCAGATTAGGTACTGTAGGTATATGCAGGTAGGTACTTATGTATTTTGGCTTAATTCTAATTGGGTTTTGCCTTTAATCATGTACCTTTGAAGATAGTTCAAATTCTAATTATGTGATTGGCTTAGCATTACATTTGATCTGTAGGTATTCATGGACTTAAGAGTATGGGAAATCAAAACCAGCCCTACGCTTAGGTATGCAACAATAATTTTCTTATATCTACCTAATATCAAATCATTTTTATTTTTAATAATCAACCTTATTTTCTATGGTGACTTGACGTCGCCAACAGTCTCCCCCTCAGTGCGTTGCACTCCATCTTGTTGGGGCGACGTTGCAGGTACGATCAGGACTAGACGTGATGCTGGCCGCCGCAGGATACCCGCTGCTGTTCGCACGTCGACGATCCTGGTTCTTCCGTCTGGTCTGGGATGAGTGGCGACTATTTCACCGCGTGGCCACGAGTAGCGTGGCAGAGTGTGGTCGACAATTAGGATTATGTCGCCCAATGTTGGGTCCTGATAATGAGGACTTTGATTATAGCGTGGCGAGAGAGTGGGAAGGTACTCTCGCAACTACCTTGACCAGAAATGATTGGTCAGGCGTTAGGATGTCTGCCAGTTGGGAGAACCGATGAGTTCTGTGTCGTCGAAGGGGCCAAAGAGGGTGGCTCCGTTTGGCCGCCCGATGGAAAAATGGTTCGGGGTCAAAACTTCTTCTTTTTCTGGATCGGCGCTGATGATGTGCGGCAAGAGGCTTGAATCGCCTACGGTCTGATTTGATCCATGTCAATGCCGTTCTAGAGTTGGTCCAGAAGTATCTTCGGGTCGTAGTCAGCTTCATTTCTTGGCTCGCATTATTAGCCAAGCAGCTTCCCAGTAGACAGGCTTGTAGTTCGAGTCGAGGTATTGAGGTTGGCTTGAGTGGTGACACTCTGGCTTTTGCAGTCAGCAGCTTCACTTCCACGCGATTGTCTGGATGTTGAGAGCGCCAGTACACCGCGCAAGCGTACGCTTTTTCGCTTGCATCGCAGAAGGTGTGCAGCTCCCCCTCAGTCGCGTTCGAATCTTTATGAATCAATCTTGTGGTGAAGCCCGTACATAATGCTTCCCCTCGTTTCTTTGGACGCCTTCCTTTCTCGTCTTCGTCGCGAGCGTTGCGCAGACTCCAGGTGGAATGAAGACTGTCTTTATTTTCTTCGTTCTGGGGGTGGACAATAGCGGCATCAGGCAGATACCATGATCTTGAGGAGGCAGGTTCGTGTGTTACTTCCTCAGCGTATTCGCTGTTGATCAGGTTTTCGACTTGTTCTTCTGGTTTCTGTTCAAATTCTTTGTCCATTCCCGTTAGTAGTCGTGCTGCAGCTGTTCTGTTTTCTGGTAGACTTTCGGCGTCCATCTTCCAGATCAGGTCTGCGCTGATTCTTCCATCCGATAATCTGGTCGTTGTTGAATGCAGCACGTCGAGAGCCCGTTGATCTATGTCGCTGGACGGTTTCCTGGTGGCGACTTTTGGGGCTTCGATGTCACAGTGGTCTCTAGTCGTCTTCTCAAGATAATCATCTTTTCCTGTTGGTGTTGAAAGATGATTAACCATTCGCTCCGTATTGTTTCTTGTCTTAGTTCCGTGCAAGACCCATCCCAACAGGGTTCTGGAGGCTATTGGCTTGCTTTGGTCACAAACTTTCATCTCTTGGGACACGATCAGATGCCAATTGTCTTGTCCGATGAGTACAGTCGGACGATCGTTAGGGTATTTTACTTGCTCTGCTATTTGTTCTAGATGGGGGCAATCTTCTAAATCCTTATTGCTGACTTCTTGGGGGGATAGGTTCAAAGTTTTAATGGTGTATCCTGACATTTTCTCTATGTTGCGCTCAAACCTTCCTTTGATCTTGATGTCAACCTTCTTTGACTTCTGATTTATTTGATGACCTCCCACAGCCTTAATTCTTAAATCTTCTTCAGAACCCTGGGCTCCAATCATGTTCGCGACATCTTCGTCTATAAGGGTCACTGTTGATCCTTCGTCCATGAGGGCGTATACTTCGGCTTTGGCATCGGGTCCCCATAGTTCCACTGGCACGATTTTCATGTAAGCTCTTGATGTTGTTTGTGTTGCATTCATTGTTGATACTACAGCTTGGGTCTCTTGCGAGGTTGGTTTCATCCATTCTTCGGAATGTAGCATCACATGATGATTTCTCTTGCATTTTTCACATGGCTTTGCTTGGCAACTGAATCTTCTGTGTCGCCCTAGTAGACATTTGAAACATATGAAGGCTCGCTTGGCCTGTTCCCATCTTTCTTTTATTGAAGCGTCGACAAACTTCTTGCATTTGAACAGTACGTGTTCCCCAGCACATTCAGGACAGACTATCTTTTCTTGCTTCTTAGCGTCGTCCTTGCATGAACATACTGTCGCCGCTTGTTGTTCGTCTTGCTCTCTGTCTAAATCCTCGTCATATGATGAATATTCTTCCTCATCGTGCCGTTTGACTCGAGCGGCGTTCACGCTCCGGGATCCTGAAGGTCTCATTCGGCTTCTCATTCCTTCCTTCTTCACTCTGGTTCCCGTGAACTCGTGCATCTCGAACTGGTCTACCATCTGATTGAAGAAGTTCATAAGGCCAATGAGGATCGGTTCATCATCTTCTTCTTTAGATGCTCTGTACTCGTACCACCTGAATCGTACTAGAATACACATCTTCTCTATTATACGATTCGATATATCACTCGAGTGCAGATAACTTTGTTTCTTCATTTGTTTCACAACGCTGACTGTATTGGCCACAGCTCCAGCATATCTCACTAACTCTCTTGCATCTTCTGACATGGGAGGCAGCTTCTCTATGTTTTCTATCTCGCTTCTTATTAGGTAAGTGGGTCTCCCGAATCGACGTTCTAATGCAGTCATTACTTCTTCCGGGTCCACTTGTGTATAGAGAATGGACTTCACCGCCTCTTTGGCTTTTCCTCTTACTGCTCTTCTCAGTCTTCCCATATTTTCGATTCCACTGAAGAGAGCTTGTGAGTCTTTGTACGTAGCTTTAAAAGCCATCCAGTCTCTTGCATCACCGTCGAATTGATGTAGCTCACTGACATACTTCGGCGCGTGCTGCGTATTCGTTGCTGCTTTGCTGTCAGTGGCGGACTTGACTGCTTCCATTATCGCTTCTGCCAACTGACTGGTGGGGTTCGTTGCGGGTTGCGCTTCCTTCGCTTTTGAAACCCACCTTTCAGTGGCCTTTTCAGCAGCCGCCTTAGTTGCAGTATCCTCTTCGTTATCACTCAAATCTGTGTCTTCTGCGGTGACACGTATTAATTCTAACTTTGTATTTGCCATCTTAGTCTTCAGCTTAATTTCTTCCAGCTGTAGTTTTTCCAACTCTAATCTGGCTTCTAGCTCTTTCTTCTTATTCGCAGCTTTATTCGAAGTAGATTTCGCCTTCTTCTTCTTCTCCACTAAGGTAACATTAGATTCCTCGACCATGGTTGTATCTTCGGTAGCCGCGCTAGTATCTGTCACCTCTTCGGAGGTAGTAGCTGACGTCTCCGTAGTCTCTTCTTCCGTGGTCGAGCGCGTGCTATCTCCTTTACGGCTTCGCGTCATCATTCTTGTTCACTTCACTTAATGTCAATATATTGTTCAATGACTCACCTGAGTTTATATGAAGTCCTTAGCGGAGACTGCTATGTTATAGAGACGTACACACACTTCGAACTTACAGTACATACACACGTTAACACTTATTCTACACGTTCTTATTAGACAGGGTTACGCCGGGCTTCGAGTGATATTCGAGCTTCGAGAGGACGCGGCGTTGTTCCTAGCCGACCTCCCAGCAATATTCTTCACTCAGCTAGTTGCGCTCCCACAAATAGGTATTTCTTGAATACCTAGCCTCGAGAATAAGCGATCTTCCTAGTCGCTTATTCCCAGCAATTTCCTTCAGCGGCACACGTAAAGCTTCAAGTGATACAGGGGCTTCGAGAGGGCGCGGCGTAGTTCGTAGCCGACCTCCCAGCAATATTCTTCACTCAGCTAGTTGCGCTCCCACAAATAGGTATTTCTTGAATACCTAGCCTCGAGAATAAGCGATCTTCCTAGTCGCTTATTCCCAGCAATTTCCTTCAGCGGCACACGTAAAGCTTCAAGTGATACAGGGGCTTCGAGAGGGCGCGGCGTAGTTCGTAGCCGACCTCCCAGCAATATTCTTCACTCAGCTAGTTGCGCTCCCACAAATAGGTATTTCTTGAATACCTAGCCTCGAGAATAAGCGATCTTCCTAGTCGCTTATTCCCAGCAATTTCCTTCAGCGGCACACGTAAAGCTTCAAGTGATACAGGGGCTTCGAGAGGGCGCGGCGTAGTTCGTAGCCGACCTCCCAGCAATATTCTTCACTCAGCTAGTCGTGCAGCCACCAATAGGTATTTTCTAGACGTCCTAGGTTCTTCAGCGGCACACGTAAAGCTTCAAGTGATACAGGGGCTTCGAGAGGGCGCGGCGTAGTTCGTAGCCGACCTCCCAGCAATTATTCACTCAGCGGGTCGTGTAGCCACCAATCGGTATTTTCTAGACGTCCTAGGTCTTTCAGCAGCACACGTAAAGCTTCAAGTGATACAGGGGCTTCGAGAGGACGCGGCGTCGTTCGTAGCCGACCTCCCAGCAATTATTCACTCAGCGGGTCGTGTAGCCACCAATCGGTATTTTCTAGACGTCCTAGGTCTTTCAGCAGCACACGTAAAGCTTCAAGTGATACAGGGGCTTCGAGAGGGCGCGGCGTAGTTCGTAGCCGACCTCCCAGCAATTATTCACTCAGCGGGTCGTGTAGCCACCAATCGGTATTTTCTAGACGTCCTAGGTCTTTCAGCAGCACACGTAAAGCTTCAAGTGATACAGGGGCTTCGAGAGGACGCGGCGTCGTTCGTAGCCGACCTCCCAGCAATTATTCACTCAGCGGGTCGTGTAGCCACCAATCGGTATTTTCTAGACGTCCTAGATGTCCTAGCTTCGAGAATAGGCGATCTTCTTAGTCGTTTATTCCCAGCAATTTTCTTTAGCACACGTAGGACTCGTGGTGTGATTAGTGCGTGGCTCGTAGAACTGATCTTCACCAATAGCTTTCTTGGTATTCGTGATCTTCTCTTAAAACGCTGCTAATCTTCAAACAGCGATTTATCTTCACGTAACTTCAGACTCAGGCTTCAGTTCTTTTTATTCGGCTTCTGAAGGACCATTATTGTAGGGGATTCTATTGAAACACCTTTTTTTAATTCCACTATTCACATTTATTGAATCACGCACTAATAACTATTACAATATACTGAATTACTGCTAATTTAATATGAACATAACTTGTCTCATTGACGACTAACTTTAAACTGAGTAAAATCTGTATAATTCTATGTGTAGCTCATTGTGTAACTCACGACTATTTTCCTTAGAAATTTCCTTAAGTAGTTTTCTACTAGGGTACAAGTAGCGGTTATGTTTGACATCAAACATTTGTTCTAAACCAGTCACATTAAAGGGGGTGGAGCCTAATGGTCAAGCGTAAGCTCGATTTCTCTCGACAAGTTTAAACCTGCGCCCGATTCCTTCGAGAAGCTTCACTTGGATCGTGGGAAAACCGGTCACGTGCCGATTCTTCGTGGAATATTACCAATGTTTACGTCTTTGCTTTAATTTTACTGCGCATAACAGATTTGGTTGTTTGTTAATAGCAGATTAGGTACTGTAGGTATATGCAGGTAGGTACTTATGTATTTTGGCTTAATTCTAATTGGGTTTTGCCTTTAATCATGTACCTTTGAAGATAGTTCAAATTCTAATTATGTGATTGGCTTAGCATTACATTTGATCTGTAGGTATTCATGGACTTAAGAGTATGGGAAATCAAAACCAGCCCTACGCTTAGGTATGCAACAATAATTTTCTTATATCTACCTAATATCAAATCATTTTTATTTTTAATAATCAACCTTATTTTCTATGGTGACTTGACGTCGCCAACAACTATGTTGGCTATAAATAAATGTGGGTCGTTTTTTTTCTCAGTTATTTTTAATCATGGTCTGGCAGTTTGAAAAACTAATGCGGCGTACCCAAATGTCCTTTCTTTGTAAAGGCTCATCAAATCGATGAGCTTATTAAGTTCTAACTCCAGCTACACAATTACTGACAAATGCACGCACTGACTCTGTGTAGTTTTTTAAGACCATTTCAGACACCAATCCACATGTTCTTCACATGGTCTGACCAAGATTATGTCTGGACTTTAAAAGACGCCGTGACCTCTGAGTTTATTTCTGCCTTTCTTCTCAGAATATTTAGTCAGGAAACGCCGAGGTATTCCACTCAGGGCACTGATTTCAACGGCACTTGCCTGAACAGCACCTGAGCAATTCCATTATGGGCACTGAAACAAAATTTCGTAACGTGCCGTTCAGTGGAACAGTTTATTCATATTGATTTTAGTGTCCGAACGGCACCTCCATACAGCTTGTAGTGATGAGACAGATGTATTCTTTGTTCAGGACATTATCAACATACCTATCGATACGGTAAGTGCGGGTCGAAACAAGCACAGTCAATGACTCCGTTGTGCGTTAGGTAATAGGTAAAGCGGGCGGATACCCGCAACTCCACGTCAAAGCGCGTATTTTGCGTACAAGTGAGAGAATCGATTATTTGATCCACCCCAGCTCCTCGAGAAAGGCCAGGAACGCCTTGGTGTTGCTGACAATCTCACGTAGGTTGTCGTGCGGTATGAGTGCGGTTAAATGTTTACGTTAAGCATTAGTTTGTTTAACTATCGATTAAATGTCGCCTGAGTAAATGGTGAATACAAATGTCGAAATGACGCCGATAGCTAGTTCATAGAGGCGTAAGGTGATTTATTTAATTTCTTCACAGTTATTAAATGAATAAATTAAGATAATATAGTATAATCCACAAAAGTAACTCTTTTAGCAATCATAGGTTAGTGCTTAAAAATCTATGTTGATTGAAGAGTTACCCTACTAGATTGCCCCAGTCGAACGGCGCCTCAAAGAGATGTCAGCACCAACGGTTGGAGTCAGCAAGGGCCGATGCCTGCCAGGGAGCGGGTTGTCTGAAAGAGATACCGCGGCCCCTGGCACACAGGCAACTGAGAGAACACGGGTGGGGTTTAGTCAGTAAGTCTGACACGCCCTTCTCTTCCACCCAGAGCGGGAGAAGTGATTTGATGACTTCCCTCTCAAAAAAAAAACCGTCGACCTTTCGTCACCAGTTTGGCGCGTCATTACAACCCAAAAATGTCATAGACTAGACGGGCAATGAGTCCTATGTTACGCCATGAATGATGCTTATGTTGATGTTTGGTGGTTGATTTTCGTTAAATTGTGTAAAATCGAATCGATTCATTACAATAATTGTAAGATAATGATTACATAATTTTATAAGATTTTAATTACTGCGTTGGCGGTGACGAAATAAGAAAATACAAAAATACATTTTTATTTTCTGATGTCAGACATCCAAGACTGGAGATAAAAAAGTACTTGATTAACTATATTTGGTTGTTATAAATACAAAGATACATGGACAAGGTGGAATTATCTGGTACAAGACTTAATGTCTGTTGATTTGTACCGATATGTGTTGTTTGAACCAGAACATTACAAATAATTATATCCCATCACTAAAAAGCCATCGCCACCATCGCATTTTTTCCCGTGGGTGTCGTGAGAGGCGACTAAGGGACTTACTAGAGAATGGGCAGCAGCGTCCTCTATGCATTTTACCATCATACTGCGATCGCCATCCCGCCTGCCAAGCGTGGCGATTATGGCAAATCCCCCCAATTGAGGGAGGCCCATGTCCAGCTGTGGACGTCTTTCGGCTTAAATGATGATGATGATGACTAAAAAAATATTTAATGTAGGTGCCGTTCGGACACTAAAATAAATATGAATAAACTGTTCCACTGAACGGCACGTTACGAAATTTTGTTTCAGTACCGTTAGTCGAAGTGCTCAGGTGCCGTTCGGGCAAGTGCCGTTGAAATCAGTGCCCTAAGTGGAATAACTCGAAACGCCGCGCCGACCTCTTCTAGTTTAAAAAATGATTGACGTGTAAAATGTTTGTACAAATCTACTTACAGAAATAAAATAATTTTACCGAAAGTAAAGTTCAAGTGGGGAAAAGGCGACCACCCATCCTCGCGAAAATATTTATCAGTTGGAACTAAGAAAATCCATTGATATGAGTAAAGGCACACACAGTCTAATAGTGAGACAGACTCAAACTCTCCATTAGGGGAGAAAATACGGTCAATAAACAATTTTATCTACACGAGATGAATAAAGTTTACGTATCTTAACCATTAGATACACGTGTAAGGGTATTATTACTAAGACCGCGTGGGTTTATTCGTTGTATTTATCTTCGCGTTATGATTTTGATAAATTGAAGCGTTTTGTAGAGGCATTACTTATTTTTATCTTATGAGTGTGCCTAATTCTTGATGTTCAGAGGGACGGTACACCAGTGGATTAGTAACATAATTTATTTCTGAGTTCTGAGTTTCTGCGTTTTTGTATTGTTTATAAAAAAGTGCTTAATTAAGCTTTTTTGATTGTTAATAAAGATAATATTTACAAAACACGTTATTTTATTAAATAATCGCACCTCTATAACTGAAATAACCTCTATTCTCACCTCTATTAATGGAACCCTCTGTAAATAAGACAGATATTTATTTATACCTGGATATCTGAGACACTGGGTAAGCGGAATACCTCTTTAAGTAAAACAAATTTTTAGGTCCCTTAAGGTCCCAGTTATCTAGGTTTCACTATTTTATCCAATAGACAATTTTCTATAGAATTTCACAAATCTATTTTAAAACATCAATGAAGACCATTATTTACTCCCAATTTAATTTAACAAGTACCTATTAGGAGTAGAACAAAGTCAAAGTAAATAACTAGACGTTTCGACAGCTTAAATATCAGATTTAATTACTAAGGTTCGAAAGGACTGCACTGTAATTATTGAAGACCGGGCTCTCATATTCACTCTTTTGTTTCTTTGTAATTAATTAAAATTGGAGTCGAAGTACTTTTTAGGTACATTTTAAGTGGTAATTTGAAACCTGCCAGTTGTTTTTCAAAGTTTTTAAGATTAGCTTGAAGTGTTAAAGAGTATTATTACAGGCTACCGGTGTGAAGCTGCTCGAGATTTTGTTTAATTAATACAAGACTGATAAAGAAAGAAAATAGGTAGGTATATTGAACATAGACTAAATGGTACAATAAAATACTTTAAAGAAAAAATCAACCTTCCCAAATCAAAGTTATTTTTCGCTTTGTAGTTTTTTTTTGATAGTCGGTAGTAAATGGCCTCGTGGCTGGCCCAGTTCAGTAAAAATGCCATACATACCACTACCAATACTGCCTTTAAAAAAAAAGTTTCTTTGGCAAGGAGCGGAACACTTACAGTCTGTAATTGCAGCAGAAAAATATATTTAGAGAATTTATGTTTGTATCACTTATATTCACATTGTCCGCTTTACTTTGTCTAAATTATTTCATCACCACTGCTATCAAAACGGTGAAGGAAAACATCGTGAGGCAACCGGCATTTCCTAGACCTGAAAATTCGAAAACATGTGACATCTACCAACCCGCACTGTGTCCGCGTAGTGGATTACGGCCCACTCTCTCTCACAGAGAGCAGGCCTATGTCTCAGCAGTGGGAATACTATAGGCTGATTATTATGACCGTCCTATCAATACTATGCACACGGAAGAGAAAAAAAAGGTGGAACTGCAATGCAACAAAATTACTAAGGAACCGTTGTCGCCAAACTCACACACATAATCCGATAATGTTTTTTCTCTTCCGTGATGCAGATCACAACACGATCTCCACACTTAATGTGATAAAAATAAATAGGTTCCCCACCACCACGTAGCTGTTAATCAAATTATTTTTCCATCAGTCTCTCTAGCTTGCAATTAATTGTTCGGCGACAAAATATTTTCGCCTCTCTAATGATTTTTTGACGAGGGTACTCGAATTTGTTTCACGAAACAACACTGATTTTAATGCCTTCGTTCGATAGACGATTTAATTTTGGGGTACCTCTAGTAATTAGTGCTTGGGGTTTTGTTTATTCTGAAATTCAATTAATTTGAAGAGGTTTTCTAGACGAGAAGTGTCCATTGTTATTTTGGAAGGCCACTAGAAGAATTACTAAGAATTTCAAAACTCTTTGAGACTATACAACGACTTTAGAGGTAATAGTACCCATATAGCACCATTTGAACTTGTTTTTATCGGCTTTAATTTCCATGTGAGATAATGTTCATGATTCGATCACTCAAAATTATACCGTATTTAACTACAAACCACCGACTTACATATGCCTTGATCACTTCTTAAAAAATTACATTTATGCCTACTAGCGTTTAGAGGTATACTCCTAGCCCCAAAAACAAAGTGCTCTAAATAAGTAAACCCAACTAAACCCACTAAATAACTCAACCTAATTAGTGTAAAACAATACTGAGGCTCGTTTACTTGGGCTCTCTGCGTAGGAATAGATTCTATCAACACGGGCAAAAACTACTGGCACAGTGGCTTGGCTACAGTTAATTAATCTGGATTGAGGTTCCAAGGATACACTTTTGTGCTTAGAAAAATGGTTGGTCTCTTATAGGATAAATTAGTTCTTAATAGGTAATATACAGGAAAAGTTTTTATCGAGTGCGCAAACTGTAACCATGAATTTAGCATATCATTCTAAACCCCCAGCGCAGAAATTTTTCGTCAGTTATACAAGAAAAACTGAATTCATGATTAAAGTTTGCGAACTGAATAAAAACTTTTCCTGTATGTATGAGACTTATATTTTTGAAGACCTGATATATGAGAAAAATGTCGTGAGGAAAGTTTTGAGTAAATGTCGGCTATAAGAGTAGACCTAAGAAATGATAGAAGGCCTTTGTGAGTGATGATATTATGGTTAGAAAGGGTGTGCCTAAGGATATGACGACTAATAGAGAAGTGTGGTAGAAACAGACGTTGCACCAACCCCAAATAAATTGGGATAAGGGTAGAAGAATGACGATATCATTTTTAAGACCTGTAAGTATTATTATATAAGCCAACTTTTATGAAACGTGGTCGCTTACAATGGACCTTATCAGAAGGCTTAAAGTGACCCAAAGGGTAATGGAGAGGGCTATGCTCGGAGTTTCCCTACGCCATCGATTCAAATATGAAGAGATTCGCAGGAGAACCAAAGCAACTGACATAGCCCGAAAAATTGCCAAACTTAAGTGGCAGTGGGCAGGGCACATTGCTCGCAGAAAAGATGGCCGATGGAGCCGAATGGTTCTGGAGTGGCGACCGCGTACCGGAAGGCGTACAGTGGGACGCCTCCCACAAGGTGACCCGATGACCTTGTGAAGGCCGCGGGAATCCGCTGGATGTGGGAAGCATAAGACCGGTCAAGGTGGAGGAGCCTTTCCTCACCACGATGTTTTCCTACACCGTTTTCAAAACAGCGGTGATGAAATAATTTGCACAAAAAAAGCGCCTGTTAGTTTTCGAACATACGACCTAAAACTCCAAAGTCGCTTCTGTTACCACTGAGCCACCACTGCTCCATTTACCAGACTATCCACCTAGAAAGCTGTATTTTGTAAGGCTGACTGAGAAGAAGCTTTATACATTTTTGGAGCCTGTTAGTTCGACTTACAAACATAGGTCTTCAGAAAACACGTACCTAAGTATCTCATTTACAATTCAGGAGCACTAGAAGATTGTTTCTCCTAAAGTATATTCACTGGTTGTTTGTGTATAAAGTATCGCATATGAATTCCAGACACCCCACCCGCAACATAACTTAAAACTGCAATAAATACAAACCCGAGAAATATTGCAATATTACTTTCAAAGTTCTGACAAATGGATGACTTCAGAGAAACTAACTTTGGTGTCAATGGACTTTTTACTAGTGAAACTCACACCTCCCTGAGTCGTTGATTTCATTTTCTAAGTGGAAAAGCCCTTTAAAGTTTCCCAATCTAATCGGGAGGCGCATAAAATAAAATTAAACTTAGCCTTAAGTAGTAAAGTAACGTTTAACACTTTAGTTTTACGTTGGGTATAAAAATATTTTATATTTATAGAAAGTGGTAGTTGATATTTTATAGATTTTGATTTTATTTTTATGATGCTCTCTAGTGGCTAAGTTACAACAGCCGCAAGCGTCGATCGATCAAGTTAAGCTACTCTTGCCGAGGTGGGTCCGTGGATGGGTGACGATCTTTACATACCAAGACCCCTCCGTGCCCCGGAAATCACGTTAAACCATTGGTCCCAGCTGTCATTCGTGGATCTTTGACAGTCGATACTAGTCGTCAGAAGCCCGAAACTCTAACAGCCAGTCATACCAAGGGGTATTGTGTTACCCTGTTACTGGGTTGGGGAGGTCAGATAGGCAGATGCTGCATCTGGTTAGACAGGAACTCTACTCCAGCATAGTTGGGTAAAGGCTCTCTAGCTACGCCCATAGAAAAGAAATAAAATGAGGCGTTTTCTCTAAAGCAGAAGGCGTGATTTTATGTACCTTTGTATGGTTTCTACTGTTTAGTACCGTAATTGGGTAGATATTAGAGGTGGTCGTTGAATCAATAGACAGTTTTTTAACGACTTTTCATTCGTCAACGAGATAACTGTTAATCATCAATGAAAAAACAGGTTGAAAATATTAGCTGTTAATTTACGTCAACGCACAAGACACACTCGTTCAATAGTCATTATTTTATTCAGTTCCAAATAAAACCAGTTGAAAATAAAATGCTGCTAATGCTGTTAATTTACGTCAACGGCTCAATGGATTATTTCACTATAATTTTATTTATTTCTGAGAATCAACTGTTTGTATTGTAAATGTAAATATTATTTGATTTGACTGTTTATTAAATGACATGATATTTTAAGTATTTGTATTTGTACCCAGCCAGTCCTAACTCTGGAAAGAGTACGAAGGGAATGTCGTTACATATTTTTTAATTCTCATCAAATTAATTAGTTGCAACAAAATTGTCAATGATTGAAAACGTTGACATAAATTAACGCTAAACCCTACTGATTAAACATTCAAAACCTGTTAATAAGTTAAAAGCTTTTTTAACCTGTTGACCATTGCTGGTTAACAGTTAAATTACATTAACCAAAAAACCGTCAATGACCCACCTATAGTAGGCATAGATAGGTAGGAGTTTTCAATTACCTACATCCCCACATGACAACGATATGCAATATCACCTATGGTACAGCCTAGGTCGATGTCGTGGCATATCACGGCTTTCACCGCTCGCCCACCGAACTTGAGAACATCGATGACGTCTGATATGTTTGTAAATGTTTGAGCACCGTTTGTAAATGTGTGAGCACCATGTATCTATCACAGAATTAATTTATCTGTATTGCTTCAATTTTATTCTGTTTACCTATTTTGGTATAGTAATTTTATTCTGGGTGCATTGTTTTCTCACATAATCATATAATGAATGTACTATGTTAAATATTGTACTTGAAACATTTTAAAAGAGTAACGGTGGAGTTTCTTGCCCATTCTTCTCCATACGAAACTACATTTTGGAAGGGGCGACTAAAATCAATTCTATTTTAATGTAAATGTTGACGTTCAAAAGTGCCTTTTAAGTGCCTATTTGAAATACATGCTTTGACTTTGACTTTATGAACTTTCCAATAAATATAACATATACACAACTCAACAACATGTTATTTGAACAGTCCCATAGACAACGCAGACAAAATAATCTGCGCTTAGCCCGACTAATCGCAACATAAATAGGTGCGCAAAGACTGGACGTTGACACAATAATTATCCCAGTGACACTGGCCAGGCCTAGTGTTAGTTTACTACCTGTGGTCGTACTGTCCATGGTAAACAGTTACCGTAGGTACATTTGTGTACATACAGAGTGTGTTCGTAGGTAGTTGGTTTAGTGAATGTTTAAACGGGAATATAACCTACGAAATTTTGGCTGTATACTGAAACTTCCTTCAGTGTCTGTACAACATTGGAAATTGCCTTAAAACCATTCCAACACGGTTTAATTAACAAAGAAGGAACTTACTTCTACGAATGCGTTGCATTTTGAGCAAGCAGTTCCACTACCAATTTAGAGGAACTATAGAAATGTCATAGGAAAAAGAAGTAGAAAAGTTCAACATTTCCAAATCTTAAGGATACGGAAATGTCTTCAAATAAAATATTGCCTGTATGTATTTCTTTTGGTTTTGAATGATTTTTACAAAAAACAACCAATGCCACGTGAACTAAAATAATATAAATATTGCACTGAAAATATTTTCACAATCCTGCTAACAAGGATGTAGTGATTGTGAATAAACGTCCGATTTATGTCTACTTAAAACCCTGATTATAATTGGGAAAAGTTAAGAACACGGTTCTGTTTAAATGTTTTTTTTTTTTATAAAAAATTACAAGGAAAGATGCGAAAAGTTACCCTTTACCTACTATGCTACATACAGCAAGCGAGTATTGACCAATGGGACACATTGAAATGTATTTTTTTTATACTACTGGGGGCCATCAATAAGAATAGGTTACTGTTCTTAATTAAAGAAATACTAATGTCCGGTACATACATACATATCTATACCATATTTTTGGAACGACGGCTCCGACTTTCAATTATTATTGTTCTACTAGAATCGCGTCGCACAGTCGCGTCGCACCTATCTGTGGGAGCCTTAATTTTAACCTTTAACTAAATACTTGTACCTACTAGGATTGCATAACCACTAACACAAGTGCAGCGTATGGGGTCAACCTCACGCCTGAGACGTTGTTCCATTGTGGCTACGGAACCAACGTGCGGTTCCTGCGATGACCACGATAAGCAACAACGTGTCGGCTCCACCCGTTCGAACAATGTAGTTGATAGTCCATTCAGTTAACGCATTCATAGTAACGTGGGTATTTGATCGGAAGATGTGCATCGTAGTTTACAGAGTTTGAATTTATGTGTTGTGCTGTACAGCGAGCGTTAATGAAGTCCCTTTGTATATGGCACAGTTTCCTTTAGGGCGTATAAAACGTGTCGGTCAACAAGCTTCCATAGAGATCCACGAACCGTGCCTGCCAGGGCGAATAAACCGTAGTTATTTATCCCAAGAAAAATGTGTGTGTACTAAGGGCCATGTTCAAAAACACAAAAATAAATACAGATATTATTGGCTTAGTGTTAATCAT
Source organism: Antitype chi (assembly GCA_947359405.1). Lineage (NCBI taxonomy): Eukaryota > Metazoa > Arthropoda > Insecta > Lepidoptera > Noctuidae > Antitype > Antitype chi. The sequence goes on along the minus strand of OX375817.1, from coordinate 16,670,500 downwards.
ACAGTAAGAGGTTTGTTGAACTGTCAATATGAAAACCGTTCCTACTGTCAGTATGATTCACAATTACCCCTCTGCTTGCGAACGCGTTCAGTTTCATTGGTGAAAATCGCCTTTAAACCAATGACTTGAACTTATCTCGCCTTGTTTTCTTTATGATCTCTGTTCAGGATTTGGATTCTTAAGAATTAGGTGCACACAGAAGGCAGCAACTAAAACCACGTTTAAAACTAGTTATATATATGCTAACATCCAGAAGTCCAAACTGAAGTCCATTGCTTCAAGAAGCAACGGTGCACAGTATATAGGTATACTAGTGATTGTGTTCGAAACACAATACTGTGGTCCAAAACAAAGAAAGCTGACATGACTCAAAAGGCTGCGTAGCTGGGCATTACATGTTTTCCGCATGCCGGACAAACTGTGGACCCAAATAGGACAGAACTGGTGCCCTGAGACAGTGAGGGATCTCCCGGGGTCTCGACAGGCCACGTAGGAGATGGCAATACAAGGTGGACGGGTTCCGTCAAAACTGGAAGGTAGACGCGGACTCATGAAAGATGAAAGGAGTGAATAGGCCTTTGTCCAGATGCGGGACAGAGAAGGTTAGAAAACAAAATCTGCATTCAAATCTTGACAAGATTAATATTTTTTGACACAAATAATATAACCTGCTTTCATCATATCAGCCGAAAGACGTCCACTGCTGGACATAAGCCTCCCCCAAAAAAGGCGAAATTGCCAAATCGCCACGCTTGGCAGGCGGGCTGGCGATCGCAGTATGGTGGTCAAATATATAGAGAACGCTGCTGCCCATTCTCTAGTAAGTCCCTTAGTCGCCTTCTACGACACCCACGGGAAGAAATGTGATGGTGCTATTCTTTTACGTCCGTCCACCACACGGAACAACCTACTGTTAGTACAAATATATTTCTTTATTTTACGCTTGCAAAAGTATTTTGTTAACTGTACTTCATCTAATACATTCGAACAAGCCATATCCATGCCAACAAACATCTAGATGTTAATATAATACATAGTCCAGTAATTCCCTGTAAATGTACTCCTACTTCATTTGCCATTGCTAAACTGTGCACTGTGTAGATTGTCTAACTGCTATTGGGAGTCTAGTCGCTTAACCTGATGGATTAGTGGTCCCGTACACATCCGTCTGACGTCGGCTTCTTGTTTGCATCAGCCATCAGTTGACTTTGAGTTTCGGGACTCAGTAATGGGTTCATGTACGGCGTTTGTGCATATATGAAAGATTAGAATGGATGGAATTGAGGACAATCGGACAATATTACCCATGGGACATTGTGTGTGAAATGGTATCGAGTTGTATTGCTCCAAACTATTTGAATGCTTCGCTATACCACAGTATAAAGATGATCAGTACCTCAACTGGGCCCTAATAATTGTTAATTTATATACATTAATGCTAACATGACTGCCTCGTTGGTCTAGTGGTCGCAAGCGCTATTGCTGAGCATGACGTTCTGGGTTTGATTCCTGGGGCAGGCCAAAGTGTTTTTGGGTGTTTCTATCTGGAATTTCTCAGTAGCAGCCCAGAATCTGGATTTGTGTCCGGTTGAGGGCAATAGGCTCGACCCCTTCCTAGTATCTGCCAGGGGTGCAAGCCTGCTAGGGGTGCGGGCCTGCCAGGGTAGCGTGTTGTTCGAAAGAGATACCGGGGCCTCTGGCACACAGGTAACTGAGGGAACACGGGTGGGTTTTAGTCAATAAAAGTCTGACACGCCCTCCTGCTCCACCCAGATCGGGAGTTTTTGATGATTTCCCACCCTCAAAAAAAAACCTCTTCTTGGTATTTCTAAAATTATAATTCGCAAGAATGTGTGTGTAAAGTGCCGATAAAACAATACAAACCTATGTGGCAATGAACTGTGACTCATTATTGCAAATATTAGTTGTGAAATACCTATACCCCAATAATTATGCATCCCACAATATTATATGCACAACAGTATGAAAGTTATCATTAGGACTTCATTCATGTAAATTCGCAAATATTTTACTGAACATGGTTAGTTAAAATATTTCCACTAGAAATTGGATCATTATTAAAACCACGTGTAGGACCACTCATGAGAAATTATTTCACTAATAAAGTTGTCTGTTTAATTCAATTAATCTGAAACTGTTATTTCTGGTTAGAAATTATTTGTGACAGGCAAAGTACCACCGTTGGTTCGCCGCCATTGATTTCTGACTGGAATTAATCGCATCTTCAACACTTTAGCTATGAACTTCATTAGACAAACAGACTTCAATTGAGTTGGTATTTACGTCTCTTCTTCACCATATGGCCTATCCTTTTCTTTACTATATTGAAGTTGGCTTTCAGTCTAACTGCTCGACCGACCACCGAATTTAATTAATTATACCGTTGACCGGCCAATCGATTACGTCACCGCCCCATTTCGCCGTGGGTGGTCCGCTCTTATCGCAGTCATATAAAAACAAAGGATGTTTATACGTGGGTTGTTTGAAGTGTTTGGTGTATCGTATAGCTTAATAATGGGGCTTTTGAATAGTTTATGTTTCGTTTGAGTGGATGGTCGTAATAATTTATACAATTAGTTATAATATGAGCCGCGAGAAGCCGTGTGATCTTTCTCTGCGTCATATTTAATACGTTTTTTGAATGAATTAACTTTTCCTAATAGCCTGAAATAAGAACCCAATCAAAGCAAAACAATAGCAGAAATCAGAATTCTAAACATCGCTTAATTTGGTATTGACTATAGAAACACAATGACGACTGATTACTCTCAAATTGAATTTCGGCATAATGAAGCAGTTAATACAAGCGATAAATATAACAAAATGGCGGTTTGTCATACTATCACTTATCTCTTACGCTCTGACGCGTGCGTTCAGCGTGAAAGTTAAATTAATCGTAATAAAGTTGAAATAATATGCGCTGAGTAGTGCGTATTTAACCATTTTAAATAGATTTTATAATGATTTAAGGTAGAGTTCATAGTATAATTATTATAATTATTTTATTACACACAGATTTGACATGTTTAATATAAAGACAATTTAAATGAGCATGGGTAGTAAAACAATGCAAAACAAATCTAGGAACTGAAATCTGTACAAAATATGGAAAACCCTGCCTCTCAAAGTAGGTAACCTGTATCTTGAGATAAAGACGTGATTCAGCTTAGAATGTGATGCTATAAGTATGATAGTAGACTGTGTCGATCTACCTGAGCGATTGAATACAAAATAGCGTGTCCGTATGGATTGAGGAGCCATGTCTCATATTTAAACGAGGGTACTAACAATATTTAGTAGCAAATTAGCCGAATTTGTAGCCCCGATCCTCGAATTTATAGTAAAACCCTTAAAAAGTTACAGGACGTTTAAGGTGGCTCTTCAATTCAGAAATGTTTAGGAATGTTATAATCCTACTTAATAAGTATTATAATTGTGAAAGTTTGGTTGTTTTGTTACTCAATCACGCAACAACGGCTGAACGGATTTGGATGAAATTTATCACACATATAGGTTATAGCCTGGATTAATATATAGGATACTTTTTATCCCGAAAATACGTTCCCGTGGTATAATTTTCAAACTCCAAGCGTGCGAAGCCGCTGGCAAAAGCTAGTTATTAATATCTTTTGAAATATTGAATGCAAACATACCATTGACCATATTAATTTGACATCTGTTATTCCAGAAGTACATACATAAAAGTATTAAGCTAAGCGTCCACTGCATCGGAATCGGAGCGTACGGAGCGTACGGAGTGTACGAGCCGTCAGTATTTACAAAATGCCGATAGGGTGCGTCCACTGCATTTGGATTTTGCAACGGCAATATCGGTATTTTCAAAGCAATCGAATTCGACTGTGGACGAGTATTCACATTATGGAGGATACTGACGAGGATATTGTAATCATTAGTTGTTTATTATCAGCAAAGGAGAAGAAAAACAAAAGGAAACGAAAGATGTAGGTTCATAAAATAAATTTAAAAAGGCCTATTTTCGGAGAATTTCATTTATTAGATTTTGATTTATAAGAAGATGAAAAAAGATTTTTTGGATATATTCATATATCTCGAACCAAATTTTTTGAACTTCGTTAGATCCTCGAACCGCACCTAAATAAGCAAGACACAACGTTCACTGCGGATGACGTCATCGGCAGAAATACCGATCTCTGGCGCAGTTATGCCGATCCAGTGCACGCTGTACCATACAAATCAATACAAAGCAACGAATCCGTTCGCTCCATACGAGCCGATTCCGACGCAGTGGACGCTTAGCTTTAGGTGTAATGTGCATAATGTGCAATAGACAATATTTCAGGGGTCGCACACATTTTGTCAGCAGTTTGTTCCACACGGTCGAGTCGGCGACTATTCTAATATCGCTCGCTACTGGCTGCTGAACAAACAATTTGGAAATCAAAGCTGTATTCCGTTTTCACCCGTCCACAGAGACGCAAAAATGAGTGATATGTTTTGACCCGTAAGTATGTAAGTACATTTGTATTATATGTATGTCCACCTGTTCCCTCATAACTTCTAAACTCCTTATCATTATTATAATTTGACAATTGAAGTAACGTAAGAAGCGTCTTGGTCGGCTGCTGGTTATGCTACAACAGTAAAGAATACAATCCATCAGCCAAGCTGCAAGCCGAAGCCAGTTTGATAATAACATAGCAGAATATCACGCCAGTATATTCCAAAGCGTTAAGCAGAGGTGGAACCATTTTGCCAGTTACGTTTAAGTCCCATGTGAAAGAGGGCGACCCTTTTGCCATCAACCGGGCACAAATGCAGACATTGACAATATAGGCACGACTATTATACAGGGTGATTGGAAGATGGGTGCAAAGCTTTAAGGCGAAGATAGTACAGACAATTTAGAACCATTTAAGCCATGGTTTAATTAGACGAAGTCTTACCAAATATTTTTAAGTCTTTTTTCGGAAATTCTCAAAATTTTATGTAAACTGCATAATTATGGCCAAATTGAATGATAAATGAATTCATTTTTTATTTATTTAATTAAAGTAATGTGTAAGCAATCAAGCAAAACATGTTTTAGGATTCTGTGTCATTAGACATTTTTTTTACAGACATTTAAAGCTGAGAAAAAATAAATGTAAGCGGGCATGCCCTTTATGCCTAGAGGCTTTTATTTAGATTGGAAGTTCTGTTTACGTTTTATTTTAATTTTCTATTATTTTTAGTTTTCAATTTTTGATGGTATATTGGCGTGTGCTAGCTGACATATATGGCAAATTTTATGTTTTTTTTTGTGTTTCGTAATTTTTATTACCTATTATTGTATAGAAACAAGTTCTTCTAACTTAACAGACAGCTGTGCTGCTGGGGAGTTTGTTCCGCTACTTCTTCTTCCCAGCTAAAGCACTAGGAAGTGGTGAAGGGCGGGCGTTTTTGGGGGGACTGTCTTATGTAATTTTATTTTGACGTTCAAAAAGAGCTGACTCTCAGCCTAGTTTGAATAAATGACTTTTGATTTTGATTTTAAAAAAATTGTACAATACGTCTTTTAAACCTTATTAAAAAAAAAATTAGTAAGACTTCGTCTAAGACAACCATGGCTTAAATGGTTCTAAATTGTCTATACTATCTTCACCTTAAAGCTTTGCACCCATCTTCCAATCACCCTGTATATATAATTATGACGTGTGAGTAATTTCCTTTTTAATACCCAGCCAAATTCTCTCGCTGCCAACATCGCGGAGGCCGCAACGCGTTGTGGCTCGCTCGGTATGGCCCACCGTTCCGAGGCAATGGCCCACGCGTTCAATATCACCGGAAAATTCACTTTATACTACAGTGACACGTATTCTTCACGTTTTTCGTGCGTTAAATTTTTTATGTGCTGACATTGGTATGTGGGCTTGGAAATGGTTTCGCGTGATTTTTTGTATGTTTTATTTTAGGCTAGGTTGTGCCAGCGACTTTGCTCATGTGCAGGTCAGAAATTATCCCATGGGAACCTATTACCGGAATAAAAAGTAGTATATGTGTTAAATCAGGTTATAATCTATCTGTCTGCCAAATTTCATCCAAATCCGTTCAGCCGTTGTTGCGTGATTGAGTAACAAACATCCACTTTCACAATTATAATACTTATTAAGTAGGATTTTAACATTCCTTAACATTTTTGTGAAGGGTGACCAGAAAAATTCAAACTGAGTTCATAAACAGAACTTTATTTACACATGAATCATTCTTCACCAATCAGTAGGTACTTCAATAATGAACACTATAAGTACAAAAAAATAAAAATAAACTAAAAGTCTATTATCTCAAATTACGTGTTTTAAAATTCCTTAACAAACAAACATCTAAACATAGAAACTTTCACATTTATAATACCTATTAGTAGGATGACCAGCATCGTTGTCAGGCCAGAGTACGTTGGGAGCAGTGATGACCAGTATCGGCCGCGACTTACGATTTGTACATCGTTAGTTTGAGCCCAGACAGGCGCTTTTTTTTTCTTCGATTAAATCATTTCATCACCATTTGATTGCTCTCAAAACGGTGACGGAACACATCATTGTGAAGAAACCGGCATATCCTAGAACCGAAATTTTGAAGACATGTTACATCTACCAACCTGCACTAGGCTAGTGTGTCGGATTACTGTCCACCTCCCATTCTTCTCACCAAGAGGAGACCTGTGTCCTAGTAGTAGAAACATAGGCACATTGTGTGAGGCAAAACCTCAATATTCAGTCATTCAAACTTCCAAAACACTAAACAATCAGAGCATTAACAGGAACACGATTTAAATACAGTTCACGATAAAAGTTCTACATCCCACCCGATCGTATAGCGGACGAAGCAAAAAAGGTTTTTCATTAAATATTTTCACGTAGCGGACTCGCCCGTATCATGATAAATGGGTTTGACTCTTAACAATGTTAGTTCATCCAAAATGTATTGAGTAAAACGTAGCCGTTCTAACTGAACTGTGAATGGATGTAGGGGTTCCGTTGTTTCCTTCTTCCGTTCTGGAATAGGTCTAGACTTCGTTTACAAAACCGTCACTTAGTTAGCTGGGTTTTCTTGACGAAATTTTGCAGTTGCAGCACTGATGGTTTATCCCTGGTATATCGCAATATACTCGCCCCCTATCAAATGGAACTTAATAACCTAAATGTTGAAGTGCGCCTCTGCCTAAACCGTTGAAGACAGCAGGCGTGAATCTATGTTTTGTTATCAAAAGGTAGGTATTACGGACACTGGTGCTCTACAAAAACATTATCAACAAATAACAAACATAATTATTTGTTGACAGTTTCATTGTTCCCTACAAATATGTATTGGTTCATAATTCTCACCCAGAAAAACAATGTAATTATTACCTAGAGATACAATGATGTACCTAAATAGAATAAAAGGAAGTATTGTACTCTGACACGTGTACCCATTGTATTGTTGCCAAATAATGGTGACCAACTAACCCAGACTACGCAGACATTGGGCTGATTTCAGAACTCACAATAATCATTACGTAGGTACATATAGGTTTTATAAACCGAGGTAATAAAGATGTATTTTTTATGTTGTCTTTTAGTTTCGTGTATCGTTCATAACTTTGGAACAAGTTGTAAAGACTAGTTGTATAGAAAGCTTGTCAAAAAGGTGAACAAAATAGTTAACATCTACACCGTTAAATTTTAATGGTTGTATTCCCGCAGGGAAATGGTTTTGTCTTGGTAATACAATCGTTTTAAAAACAAATAAAATATTAAAAACAAACGTTTGAACATTTATGCATCGCTGTTCCCTTTGTCGGTGGCGCGTGCGATTCGAGTAGTACCTACAAGTTACCTCTAGTGTTACTATTGATTCTCACGTTTTCGAGTTGATGAATATTTTGCTAATTATTTTGAAACAAAAACATCTTTATTTTTTTACTTTTACTCTATGCTTCGAAAGTACTCCTTATGTCAAGTTGTTCTGCCGCGGGAAAACAACCATTATTTCTCGGTGTATATCTAAAACAGCGTCAATCAATACATCTTTTATACACGAAATGATAACAGGCTCACGGATTAGCGTTGCACGTCGATCGAATGTTAAGCTATGCTTACCGCGGTCGATTCGTGGATGGATGACCATTAACACCATAATAATATCAAGACCCCACCGTGCCTCGGAAAGCATGTTTAGCCGTTGGTCCTGCTGTCATTCGTAGATCTTTGACTGTCGTCACGGGTTAGTCAGAAGCCCAACCGTCTGACAACCAGTCTTACCAAGGGGTATCGTATGACCCAGTAACTGGGTTGTGGAGGTCAGACAGACAGTCGCTCCATGTAAAATACTGGTATCCAGCTACATCCAGATAGTCTGGCTAGCGAGCTTACCCCAACATAATTAGGAAAAAGCAAATTGATCGATGATTTTCACAGATTTTTTATAAGACTTATTAACAATCAATATCCTTCAAAATGGTTCAGATTCTGATTGATAGTGCATTACGCAATACTTGTGCTTAAGTAAGACCCACATTCTCACATCTGTGTCTATAAGCAGGGAAGTTTAACAGAAAAGCAGCCATCTTTCAATCAGAAATGCCTCACCGCATCGCATGAGCGACCAGGTAGTCCGGAGTACCGCATGCAGGTGACGTTGACATATGTGACGTAACTTGAGTATCTAATATACGTGGCCGCGGCAAAACGGCTAATGGAAATGAGCCTTTATAAATTACGTAGGTGTAATATCTCCCACACCTTCCTTCATATTTGATATTTCATACATAAAAAATGTTGTTATTTTCTCTGAAGTTGGAACATAATAAGATATTCTTTGGCTTGACAAACCTTTTATTCAGTTACTGTGTTTAAAAACGTACATTGTTTCCAAATAAAAAAAATACTTATCCGAAAATGAACAGCAAATGTTAAATAAACATTGCAGAAAAAAGGATACCAATAAATGTACAAGTATTAGTAGAATATGTCTAAGAAATGTAAAGGTAAACTGTACCCACTCTAAGCATTAGCTAGGCAAACACCAAATAACCTCTAAATGGAATCACTTAGGGCGTACTTAGATGGTATTCGTGGTACTCGTATCTAAGGATCTTTTCCTGGGACGAGGGCTCCCAGAAAATCTTTACTTGTGGACATAATAAGATCGATGTTAACCGTTAAGCCGTTGGTCCCGGCTGCCTTTCGTGGATCTTAGAGAGTCGTTACGAGTCGTCAGAAGCCCGAATATCTGACAACCAGTCATACCAAGGGATATCGGGTTGCCCAGTAATGGGTTGTGGAGATCTGAGGGGCAATTCTCGTAATTTTAAGAACGTTCACAGTCTGATCTCAGTCTCAATCTGACAAACATTCCTCGAGTTTCCATATATTTTTGACAAGTTTCTGACATTTGATTGTCGCCGAGATGAGACTGTGACTAGATTTTGTACGTTTTTAATTACGAGAATTGGCATTCAGATAGGTAGTCGCTCCAAGTAAAATACTGGTATTCAGCAGCTACCGGTTAGACTGGAAGCTGACCCCAACATAGGTGGGAAAAGGTTAGGCAGGTAAAGATGATGATAGTAAGATTGATGTTATTTAGAACTAGCTTTTGCCCGCGACTTCATACGCGTGGACTTTAGAATCAAGTAGATAATCATTTTTTTGATAATATATAGCCTATTTTTTAAGTTAGACCTCTCGGAATACATCATTGAAAACTGCATTCAATTCCATGCAGTGGTTTATGCGTGATGTGGTAACAAACATACAGACAGACAAAAATTCTAAAAACCGTTGTTTTGGCTTCTGTTGCTCTAATAAAGACCCCCCATACTATTTTTTCTTCAATATCTTTAATGTACAGACATCGGCCTGTTACAATTTTATTATATGTATAGATAACGGATACATGTAGTGTTCAGTTTTATTTAAGTATTCATACGCACGTCACGTTGCAGTATTGGTATTAAAGCTGATTTACATCCGTCACCTCACACGTCAGGTCCAGTTGAAAACCAGCGTCAGGCACTAGTTGCCTGGCATTTATGCTGAACTGGGCCTTTTTAGCGCAGCCGTGAGGCACACTTTGACGCACTTTACACTTTTTGTTGGTTTGTTTAATTTAATTATTTTGCTGTATATTGTGTGCCCTTTTTAGTCTGTGCTAAATAAATGTATTTTCTTTCTTTTCTTTCAGTTTTCGCTGCAAACCCGACAAATATCAATGAAATATTCCAAGCAGCAATCGGTGATTTCCACTGCTAATAACTGCTACTTGTACCAAAATCAGTAGTTGGTATAAGCATACCAACGTGTAAGTATACCAAAAATATAAATATAGATGCCAACTTGGTACTATCTGTAGGTACACAATATTTAAAAACACGACTAAGGTACATATATTTGTGTTTTGTTTCATTTAGTTTCACTACTTTTCAAAGAGATGTTCTTTGGCAATATTTTAGTAAAATGTAGTCACCGTGGGCATAGCCACTTCGTAATGAAACATTTATTAACTCCGATAATAAATCATACTTTCTGATAGCAGTAATAAAAAAAAACTTGCAACATATTTTATATTTCAATGACAAACGCTGGAGGGTTTCTGAGCTCATCCTTGAAAAATCTCAACGTTTTTTTCGCCGAATTTCTGAGTGGAAATCACGATGTCTCGGCCAAAGATGTCGATGGCCACTTAATATGATTAATTGTGCCCAAGTTTCTTGGCGGGGACACTTTATAACATCCTTTGTTGGGGATGAGTCCCGACGCAACTCCTCAGAACTCCACAATGTTGGAGACAGGAGAAATTATTCTATTAGGAACTTTTTGATGGGGGAGATTTTCTACGATATTTTACGGAGACAGACGTCCTCTGTAATGAGATGTTTAAGTTCTTTAATGCTCTTGTGTTGTGCAAGTTATAGTTAAAGAATGGAAGCCTTGCAATCTATGAGAATGCAATTGGAGTAGGTAGGTATGTGATCGCGAAATTGCGAGCGTAGTGGATCGCATTGTTTCGATTAATGATTCGTTTAGGTACTAAGAGAAATTCGGTTTGGTGAAGGTTTGAAACTATTATTCCGAAATTGCGATTTGGTACTAATAGTAATAGATAGTTTACGAATATTTTTATTGCTGGCCTTTAGTTTATGTTGCCTGTAACTTGTCTTTTGTAAAATTCGTAAAGCACTCTCATCACTAGTTTATTTCCATTTAATCAATGTAGTTAATTCACTACCATAAATCACTTTTATTGTATATTCACTACACTACCGCACTGCTCCTTGAACAGCCGTAATGTTTTTATATTGATTTTCTCTAATGTCGGCGCCTGCGACCCTTTGATTGTCACAGGGATGCCACAGAGTGCTTCAGAGACAAGGCATTGACAAATAATGAGGTCACGTTTGGCTCTGACGGTTTTTAAAGTGAAACTTTTATTACATCGTCTCAAACTTTTTCGTCTGTGTGTTGCATGTCGCGTGACGTGTCGCGTGACGGTCGGCCGCGGAGTAGGGATAAAGTGAAAGGCGCTCGTCAGAGCAGCCGAGGCCAATATGGCGGCGCCTATAGTTCGCATCAGCTGACCGTGTAGTTTTTAGTTAAATGTCTATAATGTGAAAAAAAGTTTCACTTTTACGGTGGTTTCATAAAACCACACAAGTTTTTTTTGTTTAATTCGCTAACATATTACATTATATCTATCTACATTATATCTTTAGTACTGATTATTTATTTATACTGCATTTTTTAAATGTCGCAGCATCATGCTGAGGTAGGAGCCTTTTGGTTTCGTGCAGGACTTTCTGTTTTATTTTTTCCAAGTTTGTTTTTTAATAATTTTTGTACGATTGTATGTTTAGTTTAGTACCTATGTAATCTTCCTGTGCGAGTCACAATAAATACTTTTTTTTTTCTTTCTTAATAATCTTTGTTATTCATAAAAATACGTTACGTTATGGCCTGATTCTTTTACTCTTTCTAGACTAAAGAATATTAATGCTCGCTAAACAGAAATAACTGTAGATCCATTTGGCATTGCACGTCTATTTTCATCCAGTCCGAAGTAACCAGACCTTTTTATTGTATTGTCTAGTTCCAGACCAGACAGTCACTAAGATGTATTATACCTTGACACACTGCCAACCAGTTGACAAATAGGAAAACACGTTGTCAGCATATTTACATGAGGACGTAGCCTAAAGCCAGATGAAATATTACCATTTCGGCTTACCACGCTTTTAGCCACATGTGTGGTTTGTTAGAGTTTATCATAACTTAGTCACGTGACAGTTGAAACAAGGGGTAAGCGTGAGAGTCGTGTTGTTTTGTCAATATTTGAGTCAGGTCGCACATTATGTAAGACGAATTTATGGTTTGCAAGCGTTGCGATTTCCAGAAATCAATACTGCATATTAAGCAATAGCAGCGCTCCGCGGTTTCACCCGCGTAGTTCGCGTTCCCGTGGGAATACGGGGATAAAATATAGCTTATGTCACCCGAGGATAGTGTAGCTTCCTAACAGTGAAATAATTTTTCAAATCGGTTCAGTAGTTTCGGAGCCTATTCAATGCAAACAAACAATCAAATCTTTCCTGTTTATAATATTTTTATTATAGTATAGATAATCAGCCTAAAATGTTCCCACTGCTGGGACATAGGCCTCCGCCTGGTGAGAGGGCCGTAATCCACCACGGGGGCCCAGTGCGGGCTGGTAGATGTTACATGTCTTAGAATTTAGATGTTTTCCTTCACCGATTTGAGAGCAACGGGCATGCAAACAAAGCAATTCTGCAATGGAAGTTTTTTTTTTTTTTTCTTTGACTTGTTTGGTCAATATGTGGTTAAAACATTACTCCATCGGCCATTTCTACGTCTAGCCAGACGCGCTTCTCGACTTCACTTAAGGCGTACACATCGCCCTGTTATCAAAGTTGTAGGATGTCGTCATCGTTAGACGTAGGAGTAGGTACGTATTCTGGGAACGTAGAACATAAAAAACTAACCAAAGCAATTTGAGTAAACGTCACTTTTAATGACGGCAACTCACATGTACCACCTTCAAGCAACAAACGCTTATTAAATCCACACTTACCTACTCATCCACACATTCAGTTCAGTTCATCTAGTGATTCCACAACAAGCCTGGTATCTCCCCTCAGGAAACGTACTGTATCGACTAGACGACTATGTCGTTAAGACAAGTCCTTATCTACAAGTGTCTTACATAAGGGCTTACGGCGCGCGTACACCTAATCCATCATCGGCCCAAATATTCTCATACAGTCAATCGCACGTTTGTGGTCACATTTTGACCTTGAACTGGCTTGGCGTAGTATGGAGTTTCAATAGAATATTTAGGACAGCTTATATTAATTGTGTTACCACTGACAAGCGGTCGATGGTATGTCGTCGATAGAAACCGGCCGATCAGACCAAACATATAATAATATGTAACGTATGACTAAAAACTGAAATATAAAATCTTTTTCCAAAAAAAAAACGATTTTCGGAAAAACACTACAAAGTGAAAAATAACTTTAATTTCGGAAGTCGCTGACTTTTGCTATGTATTTTAAATTTTTGTCACCGCCTTCCGAAATTAAAGTTATTTTTCACTTTGTAGTGTTTTTCCGGAAGACGGTTATTGTAATTTTTTTGAAAAAAGTTTTTATTTTTCACTTTTTAGCTATAGTACTTACCCCACACCAATTCAAAAAAATCATCCTAGGGGTCACAAAAATCCATATTTATGCGATAGCGATAGCAGCAATCGCGGTTGATTTGCTATCATTTTTTTAAGAGTTCGGAATCAACCCCTTTCAAACAAAAAAAGCATTTTGCAAATCCGTCTATACAGGTTGAAATTGAAAACATGCGACAAACCGAAATGGGAGATTGTACTCATCATTATGAACAACTTTTACTAAGGGACCAATGATGCAATCGCGAAAAAAAAAGCATCTGTTCCCTACATTTATGTTCGCATAACTCGTCAAAATGTAGGGAACAGCTGTTTTTTTTTTGCGATTGCATCATTGGTCCCTTAGTAAAGGTTGTTCATAATGATCAGTACAATCTCCCATTTCCGTTTGTCGCATGTTTTCAATTTCACCCTGTATATGACGAAGTTATGCCCGAACATAAATTAAAAAAAACATGTCGAATTGATAACCTCTTTCTTTTTGATGTCGGTTAAAAATAAGTGCGTACACGACTTCATCCGAAATCGACCGATGACGTCCGATGACATCCGATGATTTCCGATAGCTGGATGCACACTCTCACTTTCTTTTACAAACATATTTGTTTCCGAGTTCGACCGATGACGTACGAGTATATTTCGGCCGATGACGGATCAGATGTACGCTTCGCGTTACTCGCTGTCTAATGACTTGATTTTCTGAGTCGTAAAACCGTATCACTGAAGATGTTCGTTTGAATTCTGTGTTTTACTTACATGGATACACTTAGGTCCTTATAGCACTTAGTTTAGTTTAAGTGTACTTGTCTGTTAAATCTTGGAATGATAGCTCTTTATGTGTTTATTTGGTATGTGTTACATATTTACTTCTTTCGGTACGTTAATTTTTTAAGCTATCTTGAATCAAGTATCGGATTATACTTGCTCTCTTGAATATAGGCACATTTTTCAAATAATGAATAAAAGCTCTTTACGTTTCATTGCAAAATCATTGTGCCAAGGACTCCAACTTAATTATATTAGAAAAGATTATACTGAATTCAGTGGACTTGTGTCAGTCAGTTGATTTAGTCATAAGTCATAATCAGCCTTTTATTTTCCCACTGTTGGGACAGAGGTCTCTTCTCTGTGAGAGGGAGTGGGCCGTTATCTGCCACGCGGGTCCGGTGCGGGTTGGTAGCTATCACATGTATACGAATTTCTGGTTCTAGTACATGCCGCATTTCCTGACGATATTTTCTTTCACCACCGCTTTGAGAGCAGTGGTGATGAAATAATTTACACATCTGGGTTTGAGCCTACGACCTCGTAAATCGCGGCCGTTACCATTGGACCACAATGACTGCTCTTTGCGCATTTACGTCACGTTATTTTATTTGAAATCCTCGCATTAAATCCAGCAAAAATATTGTGTTATTTTTATATGTATCCAACCTCTTTCAACATTTTATGTACTCAAAATCAATTTATTTACAAACACTTCTTTAAGAAATCTTAAATCCATTACGTAGGTACACACACTCGTCTCTATTCGTTATCATGTCATTTTGAAAGCTCTTGTGTAACGATATGGCTCAGTTTCGTCAAAATTCAACATAAAATAGACCGCGCCTCTTATGTTAATCTAGTACTTTGGCTAAAGCTGAACATTTCTTATTTATTCTCGCGTTTCTCAAGCCACAAAAATACTAAGTCGATTTGAAATATACTTGCGTCTTGGAATTTTCGCGTTTCGTCTCTGAAACAGTTTACGAGAGTAGTATTAGATGACTTTATTACCGCGGCAACATAAGGTTTTAATGTGGTTATATTAACAGTTCTTGGAACTAGATAAAATATGCAGGTACTATAATGTAGGTAACAAAAGATAATAACTAAAAACTATGCTGTAACATTATTTCGGTTTTAAGAAACTCCTACGACCCAATTTCTTTTTATGATTTTCATCAATCTGAATGACATGTCTCGTCTCGTTTTTTATTTTTGTGTTTCGTAATGTTAATTATCTACTATGGTATAGAATCAAGTTCTTCTAACTTAACAGACAGCTGTGCTGCTAGGGAGTTTGTTGCGCTACTTCTTCTTCCCAGCTAAAGCACTAGGAAGTGGTGAAGGGCGGGCGTTTTGGGGGGACTGTCTTATGTAATTTTGACGGTCAAAAAGAGCTGACTCTCAGCCTAGTTTGAATAAATGACTTTTGATTTTGATTTGATTTTTTGGATACTTTATATCCCGGTTATACGTTCACTGTTAGATAACTTTCGACCTCTACGCGGGCGAAGACGCTGGCCAAAGCTAGTCCCAAATAAATACATGATAGTTACGTATTTACTTACAACCCAACTCCATTTCTTGGAACACCGACAAAGTTTTTGTCCAAATCCACTTCAAGGGATCCTTTGTGCTAATTTTCTCACCTAATTCCACTCAATACTGTCACAGATTAGGCCTAACAAATTGAGTGGTTGGCCTCGGGGACCATTACAAAAGTCGATTAGAGTCGTAATGAATTAAATCGCCTCACGAGATAAAGACTAGAACTTAAAGTAGGCTTTTGTGGCTAAGCGACTATAATTTGTCATTGAGGGAGATATTTTTGAAATGTGGGTAGGTTTTTGTTAGTTCAGTGAATTTTGCGGTTTGTTGCAAAGATGAGGGTACAGTGTACCTACTTGGATGTAGATGTTAGTTTTGAAACTACCTGAATTTTGCACTTAGTGTACCCAAGGAACAGTCAACCACACATACCTACGGGACAACAATTTCACAGCGCCTTTATTTCGTAGCAGTAAGGGTCGCTTTTCGTAGTGTAAGTGTTGAGTGGTTGACTGTACATTTAGAAAAACTTTTTCAACACTTTGTGGAGGGCTCGATATTTTTTTATCGTTGATTTCCAATTTAAAGTTAGTAAGATGAGCACAACGATAAAAAAATATTGATAAATTTATACCTTTCACAACGGCCAAAAAGAATATTCTCTGTTCAACATTCTGTCAAAAATGGCCAGTAAAAGATGGCCAAGAAATTAAACTCTAAGAGCAGAACTGCTATATTAAAACCATTGCAAGCAACCCTAGAAATAATTACTCTTCCCCCATTTAGAACTTGAACAACAAAGGCTCCCCACAAACGAAGTAACTACATACGTAATAAAACTTAAATAGTATATAGTAAACTATTTATAGTTGTAGATAAGGCGACATCTCTTGTTTATCGTGTGCAGGAAGTCTTTAGCGTTGATGGGTAGGCGGGGAGGAGGAGTAGGGGGGAGGCTGGCCGGCGAATTACTTCGTTATGTGACGCTTTAACATTTTATACACACTGCTGTATAGTTGAGAAAGCTAGAATATAGTGCATTTTGGTCCATAGTTTATAGAGGTACATGGCTTTGATGTACAATACTTAATAACATAAGACATTTTTCAAAAAAGAAAACAACCAACTTCCAAAAAAACACTACAATTTAAAAAATAAATTTAATTTCGGAAGTCGGTGACTGGTGACATGAAAATTAAATAAAATACATATCCAAATTGTCTGAAAAAGTTTTTTATTTTTCCCTTTTTAGTTATAGTACCTACCCCTCACCAATTCGAAATTTCATCATCCTTGAAATAGAAATAATATTTATTTGCATAAAACATGGTATATAAAGTTGTTTTAAGGTACATTTTAGAGCATACATGTTTAGCTTATATCATAGCATGCAAATATTGTTGGTTACATTTAAAAATGTTTCCCGTCAGTAAATTCTTTAATGCTGTAAAAGTTATTCGTTTTTAACCATTCATATAGTTTTTTTTTTTTTTTTTAACAATCTTGGGGTAAAAACAATGCATATTTATGGTATAGCAGCAATCGCGGTTGATTTGCTATATATTTTTTGGAAGAGTTCCGTTGGCTGTCTCCGAAACGCATCATCAGATCTATATGAAATTTCTGTTGAAAGTTTTCACTCGCTTGCATTGCGTTAGATGAAACAACAAAGTTTTCAATCATACTCACGTTGACGATAGGCGGACCGGGAAGAGGCCACCGGCCGCTTTCCCCACACCATACGTTCTGCCATAAATCTGTAATTCTACCAGCCAGTGTGTATCGCCTCCGTGAGCCTCTAACGTCCAAGGAAGTACCGATAACTGAGTCTTGTTGGCCATTCGATAAGCTTTGTTCACAGAACATAAGCAACATATTAACGTGTATACTCTCAAACTAATTGAGATCAGCTCGTTAGCGCCTTAAAGTTCATTAGCAACTTTGATGTGCGGAATAATGGTGATGGGGTTATAGTGATAGACTAAGCTTTAGAAAATCACTGCTGTTAGTATAAATAGCTGCTTGAAACTGTTTAAATACAAGACAACGACCTCTTAGAGGGTATGGGCATTTTCACCCGGCCAGAAGGCTCTCAAAATAAAATTTGATTGGATTGATGAAACAGAAAATGTCAGTGCTAGTTTAACTTTATTACTGTAGTTGGTTGCCATGTTTAGAACAAAAATTCTAAGAGCATAGTTATTACTATTTGAAATCATCATCATCATATGCTTAGCTATTTCCCAACTATGTGGGGATCGGCTTCCAGTCTAACCGGATGCAAATGAATACCAGTATTTTACATGGAGCGACTACCTATCTGACCTCCACAACCCATATACTGGGTAATACCTCTTGGTAAGACTGATAATTTGAAATCCGGGTTTCCGACTACCTTTTATGATTATCGATATAAAGATCCACGAATGACAGCCGGGATCAACGGATTAACATGACACCTTTCGTTGTCAGACTTTTGGGCTTCTGACTAGCTTTAACAACTGTCAAAGATCGATCTGCAAATCACCAGTATGAACGTCTGAAATTCTACAAGAAAGCCCCCAAAAGACTCCCTTCACCATTTCCTAGAAGCCACAAAATCTCAATTTCATACCACAGAGTACTTATTAAACAAAACAAGATCTATGACTGAACATCGTACTCAAAAAAATTCCCAAGTTCCTTGGAATTACTGCCATAGCGACATTTTTTCCTTAGTTTCGACCAGTAACTTTAGCTACCTACATCTAAGCACTCGTAAAGCACTACATCCAGGTAAATAACTTATTAAATATACTTACTTAAACACCAAACGTATGTGCAGGAGTGGCTGAGCGATGGATAACGTTCCGCTTTGCAAATGCGAAGTGTTTGCGAACCCGCGATCCGTGTTGCTAGCGTTTGCCCGAAGGAATACTTGGCATTTACTGGGTCTGGCTGTATGAATGTAGCTGTGTCTGTTTGTTGGAGATGTTTTTGATACTGTTGGGATAGTACGGATTAGTAAAAACATACAGAAAGGTGGAGACGTATTAACAGTTTGATAATAAATGGCAATCTCAGTTTGTACTAAAATGTTAACTCTTATAAACGAGACAAACGACAATGGCGTGTTTTAAAACAGGTCCATATTTGGAACCATTCACATTTTTGTAGGTTAACATAATCCTACAATCCACAATCTTACTAATATTATAAATGTGAAAGTTTGTATGTTTAGATGTTTGGATTTTTATTGCTCAATCACGAAAAAACGATGAAATTTGCCAAACAGACAGTCTGTAACCTGGATTAACACATTTTATCCTGATAGTACGTTACCGTGAGATAATTTTCGACGTCCATGCGAGCGAAGCCGCTGGTAAAAGCTAGCCAGTCTTTAATGTTCCCACAGCTGGGTGTTTTTTTTTGGGTGTGAGAAATCATCAAATATCTTCTCCCGCTCTGGGTGGAGCAGGAGGGCGTGTCAGACTGTTCCTGACTAAAACCCACCCGTGTTCCCTCAGTTGCCTGTGTGCCAAGGGCCACGGTATCTCTTTCGAACAACCTGCACCCCTGGCAGTGCCACTGCTGGGTATCAGGCCTATTCCTATTCGGACACAGGCCTATTCCTATTCACCATGTGATCTCAAAGCCCATTTCATAAAGAGTTCTCTAAATTAACATAACATATGATCACCCTTCGTTTCCCCGGAGGGTTCTGCAGAGGTGTACCTACCTATAGTACATTTCGCCAGTTATGTTTAAGTCCCTTGTAATAGGGGGCGAGCCTATTGCCATCAACCGGGACAAATCCAGACTCCGAGCTGGTACTGAGAAATTTCAGATTGAAAACCCAGTAATAATTTGCTTGACCTGGAAATCGAAACTAGGACCCTATGTTCAACAGATGCGCTTGCGACCACTGAACCAGCGAGACAGTCAGCAAAAAAAAATAACTAAATTACACCTTAATTTAAATACTTTTAATATAGTACCTCTACCTTCATTCTTTTACATTTCCGCATATTTTTACACTCCAAAATCTAATTCAGGGTGGCCTAATTTACTTACCATCCTGACAAGGCACCAACCAAAATAAATGCGACCAAAACCGCGGGTGAAAGCTAGGCATTAAGACAAGGCTACAACATAATAGCGTACTACCTAAAGAACACAAAGCGTATGTTAGTTCGAGCTAGAATACTAAAGGAAAGTGGGTATTCCGGTGAAGGATTTAAAGAAGTGAAAATGTTACGCAAAGAAAACGTGAACTATTCGTATTCTCAAAGAGTTCATGACCTACTGAACTTTATTGTATGGTTAATTTTATAGTTGTGTGGATTTTGGAAAAGTGATCGTATTCATAGTCCAATGTGGATAAGATTCGAGAAAATTCAATCGTATATCGTATGTCAACTGTCTTTATTTTCTAGGTATGAGAAATCTCCGTTGACAGCAAAAGAATACAAAAACAACCCACAATGATGTAGCTTTTATGTACGTAACCGAGCCCTTAACTAATTACTAGCTTCCGCCCGCGTTCGGCTGCGTGGAGGTCGGAAATTATTCCACGGGAACGTACCACCGGAATAAAAAAAAGTATTCTATATGTTAATTTAGGTTATATTCTATCTGTGTGCCAAATTTCATCTAAATCCGTTCAGCCGTTTTTGCGTGATTGAGTAACAAATATCCAAACATCTTCACAAACCTTCACATTTATAATGTTAGTAGGATAAAGTACAGAGAACTTCAAACATTATCTTTACATTTAACAACACCAAAGGGAACAACATATTAACACCAAGATCATCTTGGTCTAATGGTCGCAAGTGGTGCTGCCGAGCGTGAGGTCCTGGGTTCAATTCCCAGGTCGCGCAAAGTTTAATTCGGTTTTTTTTTCTGGAATTTCTCAGTAGCCGCCCGGAGTCTGGATTGTGCCTGGTTGATAGCAAGGCTCGCCAACTTTATATGAGACTTAAACATAGCTGGCGAAATGTGGGAGTACTATACGTTTCGGGTAAACAAGGCGTGATGTTATGATCATTA
The DNA here is from genome assembly GCA_947359405.1 of Antitype chi. Lineage (NCBI taxonomy): Eukaryota > Metazoa > Arthropoda > Insecta > Lepidoptera > Noctuidae > Antitype > Antitype chi. The sequence goes on along the minus strand of OX375817.1, from coordinate 16,649,437 downwards.
AACCATTCCGTGCTCATTCCCTGTCAATTACGTCACAAAATCCCTACACTAAAAAGTAAATAATAAATCTACAAACTGTGTTAACACAGCACTTAAAAACACCCGCGTCTTAGCGCTAGCACTACTAACAAACTAGCGCAACTTTCCGCATGCAAAATGGATTTGCGCAGTTGAAATTATGACCATGAGTGCACCGCTTTAGATAATTGCAGCTAAACTTGTCTCCTAATGAGGGAACGTTCCTGTACTAGTGGCTCGTGTGATTTCGTTTATGCTAGTTTGTGTCATGTGTGTAGTTGGTGTTTTGGGGTTTATGCTTGGCTTGCATGCATTGATATCATTGCAAAAAATGCCTTTAAAATGCTATAGTGCACTGCAGATAACATGAGATCATTATTTATTTATTTATTTATAATAATAAGCACACCAACAGCACTGTCACTTACATTTCAAATAAAACTTACATCTAAGATTGACATTTCAGTAACCGTGCAAATAACAGGTATGCATGACATTGACATAATGAAAAAATTAGAGACAATAAGAAAATAAAATAAAAAAGTGTGTCCAGTAAACCTAAATCTAGAACACTACGTAAAACTAAACAGTTTGAGCTATGTAGGCGTACATTGCTCGCACTGTTTATATAGGGAGCGTCTGTATGAAACGAAACTCATAGAGAAAACTTCGATAGGGTAAACCGTCAAGTTTGACCTATCGTTACATAACCTTGTCATACGTGTTAGAGGGCTGTTAAAGGTGGTGTTTAAGGTAGATGTTGGCTATTGAAAAATACGATGATGTCGTTTGCTACGTTGACTAGTCCTAAAGTTAAAATAGTTAATCAGTTGCGCATCTATGGAACCATTAATAATTTTGTGAAGAATCAGTAAGTCAGAAGTGAGTGCCTTAACTTATGATGGCTGATCTAAATTCCCTTGTATTAATCAACTCAGGTGATCTGATGAAGGCCGTAAGAATCAGCTGGACGCGAGAAGCACAGAACCGGTTGAAGTTCAGGTCGGGGCTTTAGGGTAGCCTATGTCCAGCAGTGGACGTCTTTCGGCTGAAATGATGATGATTATAAATGATTTTATTTCTGTAAGTAGGTTTGTACAAACACTTTTACACGTCAATTGATGGAGAATCAACTCTGCCTATCGTAGTCCGCGTCAGCCTGTCTTAGCGTACCTATCTATCTACCTATATATTACGCTAAAGAGATAAGGTGATAAAGCTTTTTTTTCCATATCAAATCCAATCAAATCAAATGTTTATTTGCAAGAAATACATTGTTGGTGAAGGAGAGATATTATAACCTAAGTATATTGTATCCTGCCTGCAAGCAAGCGTGCAAATTTTAATTAAATTTACATTAAATATAATTATCACAATTTATATTTCTATTGAATTTTTAAAATGTATATTGTTTATAATCATTTTATTACACTAACTTTAAACTTGTATGTTCCATATAATCCTTAATGCTATAAAAACAACACTTTAGAAGCCATTCTGTCGATTTTGTCTTAAACACATAACCCTGTAATAATTTTAAGTCATTTGGTAACTTATTATAAACTAAAACACACATATTATTCACATTTTTCTTATACATATCTTTATGACAGGGTGGTTGATACAGTAGGTTGCGAAACTTAGCCTTTTTTTTGTCTAGCTAGGACTTCACTACGTTGTTTAAAGTAGTGCATGTGTTTTTTTGTGAAGATGCAGATATCTTTTATGCCCATACAAGGGATTGGAAGAATTTTCCATTTTTGGAATAAAGGTTAACAACTGTGTCTACATACAATTGGATCCTTGAACAATTGTGTGACCATGAGTGCACCACTTTAGACAATTGCAGCTAAACTTGCCTCCTAATGAGGGTACGTTCCTGTACTAGTAGCTCATGTAATTTCGTTTATGCTAGTTTTTTTTCTGATATATGTGTTAGGTGTTTTTTTGTTACTTAAAATGGTGGATGTCAAGGTGTGGTGTGTAACAGTCTGCTGTACGTATGCAAAGCATTACATCACTCTTATTCCGAAGCACGAATAATTTAAACAGCAACGAACTTTAAGGCTGCCAAATACTTCAATAATGCTGATGAAAGATGGATAAGTAGTAATAGTGTGCCCCTTATAAATACCCGTAAGTAAGTATTTCACCAACATCGATTTTTAACCGACTTCAAAAAGGAGGAGGTTCTCAATTCGTCGGAACCTTTTTTTTTATGTATATTCCCCGATTATTCGAAGATGGCTGGACGGATTTGGATTTTTTTTTTTGTTTGAAAGGGTATACTTCACAGGTGGTCCCATGATCATCAAGTCAGGATCTGATGATGGGATCCTGGAGAAATAGAGAGAACTCTTCAAATTTTATAGGCACACGAAGCGATTTTAATATTGATAGATGTACCTGTCGTACATACAGTTTATTGAAATCTAGAATGCCGTACAGATGTATGGTGTCTGCATGCTAGATTTCAATAAGCTAGTACATTATTGAAACCGGTAAGCTCTAGGAATAGACTACTCTAACATTTATATGAGAAGGCTGATTTGAAGATATGTACATTTTATGAATGAACTGTCAGAGCCTCTGTTCTTGATTTATCAAAAGAGTTATGATAAAAACTATTTACAACTCTCTCAGTAAGAGGTCCTTAACTTTTAAGCGCAATATCACAAGGACTTTTAATATTATACAAATTGTTGAAACTACTCTTCTGTGGTTTGGCAGCCTGTTACTGCAGATATTTCTGTATATTTCAATTCAAAAAATCGGTTTCCGTAAATCAATAAGGCTGACAAAACAATATTTTTAATAGCTCCTAAAATCGAGCACTTTTCACAACTCAAGTCCAGATTGCGGTTGGAATTTTCCAAATTCCCAGCGTACTACTCTGTTTGCGGTCAAAACTGTAACTGAAAAGTAATTCAGAGAACACTGAAAACGTTAAGCCACAAAACAACATTTGAAAAGTTTCGTTTCATTCAAAAACCGCTGAACATTTCTGTAACATAATTCGTGATTTCGCCGACAAATAATTTTCGTAGGTTTTTATGTACTTATTTAATATATAGGTATGTACATTTGATCCCAAACAAGCTTGACCGTTTGTTTTCTGGGCCTAAAATAATAAAAATGGATATCAAAATCGAGCCGCCTTACCCTACTTACATATCATCCTGTAGACGTCACTCCTAAACATTGGGGGTCTTTATCCGTCTATCACTAAGCGAACTTTGAACAAAGAAGGTTTATAGTTACAATACCTATAGAAATAAGGTTGATTTTCACTTCCACGAAATAAAACGACAAGTTGAATCCGAAATACAGATGAATGTGTAACTACTAATTTTATAAGGAATATGAATACAGGGTAAATTTTTAACCAGTGCGCAAACTTAACCATGAATTCAGCATATCGGTTATGCAAAAAAAAAACAGCTGTTTCATAGAAAAGTGCAATACCTACGCGGTCCAAATGTATGGTTTTTCTGTATAACCGACGCTTTTTTTTTTTTTTTTTTGAGGATGTGAAATCATCAAATGACTTCTCCCGCTCTGGGTGGAGCAGGAGGGCGTGTCAGACTTTTACTGACTAAAACCCACCCGTGTTCCGTCAGTTGCCCGTGCGCCAGGGGCGACGGTATCTCTTTCGAACAACCCGCACCCCTGGCAGTATAACCGACGCTTGCATACAAATATACAATAATTTACCTGAAAATATATGGACACTATGTGTATTTAAAGCGAGGTTAAAGGCATTGCTCTTAGAAAAATGTTATTATAGCATCCTAGAATTTATAGAAGATAAAATGTTAAAATAGAGTTTTAATAAGTATTATATCCGTGTGTTAATTATAATATAGGTATATTGTTTTTTATACATAAAGCTAGATATAAGTTTAATTAGTATAATATTTTAAGTGTGGAAGTCCCTGATCTACGTCATATTAGATCACATAGTAATATGTACTTATGTTTGCTTTAAGTTATCTTGCTGCGCCCTAACAGGGTCATGTACTCACTAGTTTTAAGCCTAGCTTATAAATATGGTTGTGTACATTGTGCATTTAGCAAATAAATAAATAAATTTCTACGCTAGAGGGGGTGTAGAATGATATGCTGAATTCATAGTTAAGTTTGCGCACTGGTTAAAAATGTATCATGTATAACCTGACTAGAGTTTATTTACACTTTTATCTAATACTTTCGGAACAAACCTTAGATAATTTCAATCTTGTGAAGTTTTAATTGTCGTTTTAAAAAGTGTTCCGTCTGGTGCCGGACGTAAAGAATAGCACCATCCCATCTCTTCCCGTGAGTGTCGTAGGAGGCGACTAAGGGACTTCCTAGAGAATGGCAGCAGCGTTCTCTATGCATTTTACTAGCATACTGCGATCGCCAACCCGCCTGCCAAGCGTGGCGATTATGGCAAGCCCCCTCAAATTGGGGGAGGCCTATGTCCAGCAGTGGACGTCTTCCGGCTGAAATGATGATGATGACGTTTCAATTTACTAGGAATTGCTGTCAAAAATGGTAAAGCAATCGAAGCCAAATATGTGACAGTTAAAATACTCCACAGTACTTTTAGTAGATGCATATGAACTTTTGACGTAGTTACACAGGAGGAACCCAATTCCTATGAAAATTCAGCCTTAGCAGAAGTTATCATTGTATAACTGGTTAAGTAGCTTCAGTACCATCTGGATTATAGCAGTACTACGTCAACGTGGCTCCCTTGACATCCTCTTCTGTCATAAGAAGACTGCCGCAACGCAACCACCGATGCTCTGCGAGGGGTGCGGGTTGTTCGAAAGAGATACCGTGGCCCCTGGCACATAGGCAACTGAAACTGAACTAAAAGTCTGAAACGTCCTCCTGCTCCACCCAGAGCGGGAGAAGATATTTGATGATTTAGGACACTCAAAAAAAAAAACATCAATGCTACGCTCTGCTAGAGTGACTGTCACCAGCCACTGTCACACTTACCTTACCTACTCTGTAGGTAATTCCAAAAAATTCGTAACAAAACAGAGCGCGTCAGTCGCTGACACGTAATTTTTTTTTAAACGTACGTATTTGCAACTGACTTAACACCAAAATACACCGTTATTTAAATCCAGTTGCGGTATATTAATATTCGTATCGATATTTCAGTTGTATTGTGTTTATTGTAACGGGTGAATGGCTGGTTGAACTGAATTAACTATTATTGAGCGCCATCGAGCGTAACGACGATTGTGGGAAAGACAAATATGTAGCGCTCGAGCTCATTGACTTCTATTCAATCAATTGAGTCGGCTGCTTCAAACATTGATGTGATTTTGTTTTCGTTTACATATTGTGTGTAATTGGGCATTCAGGCGTCAATTGTTGCCATTGGTTTTGTTTCAAAATGACTTTGAACATTGCTTGTAATATACTCGTAGATCTAAAATAAACGCTTGCTAAAAAAAATTAAGAGCATTCTGCTGAATCCACGTTTTCTGCTATTCGGAAAAAAGGAGGCATCAAAAAGATTCAACCAGTAAAATAGTGAACAGTTCTGTGACGTATGGAGGATATTTTTAGAAATTCCAAGTAAGCATTACTGACGATAAAGATTCAGCAAGATCTCAACGCCACCAAAACTGCTGAATGGCAAATGGCGTTAGTAAAATAAACGTATTTTTCCAACGTATGGATGATATTTAAATGGGCAGTAAGCACATACATACAGAATCAGCCTATAATGTTCCCACTGCTGGGATACACGCCTCCACTCTTCAAGAAGGAGTGGGCTGTAATCTACCATGCGGGCCCAGTGCGGGTTGGTCGGTACTAAGCACAGATGATGATAAATAATCAGTTTGACCTAAACGATACAAACTGCTGAATAGCAGACAGAGAACGGCCTTTCATTACTCCCACCGACCATGACAAAACTAACTAATTAACAAAATTCCTTTTCCAATTAATCACCCAACATTTAGCCAATAACTCAACGTTAGAACAAAAACAAAATAAGTGAACGAACAAACAAACTAAGGGTGTATTAGCGCTGTCTATCTTTTCACGGAAGCAGTAAAAGGTAATTGAGGGTACCGCGTTATTTAATGGTGGAGGAGACGGGAAGCCTAGTGGCAGCAATCTTATTTAATGCGTTATTGCTCTGAAGTTAATACGATGGCGGAATAATGTTGATATTGTGGTGATAATGGTGTAAGCGGGGAAAGCCTAACGCATAAGGCGGGTATCGGGATTGCGGAACGACGAGAGACGATAGTTCGTTGAGTTTAAATCCAACCCATTCCACTCTTGTAGTTAACCCGCGGGGTAATTGTATAACGTACTTACAATATTAGGAAACTCATCTACTTTTACAATGTTTGTAATATGTGTATACCATCTATCTATCTCTTAATTAATTTACTGTCATTGCTTTACTTTTTAATTAGTTTTACCTATTTTGGTATAGTAATTTTATTCTAGATTCATCGTCTTTACATAGGATATAGGTACTTAATTAATTCATCGTCTTCACATAGGATGTAGGTACTTAATTAATTTACCTATGTAAAATATTGTGAAATATTTTAAAAGACCAACGGTTCTTTTTTTTGTGTGGGAAATCATCTAATAACTTCTCCCGCTTTGGGTGGAGCAGGAGGGCGTGTCAGACTTTTACTGACTAAAACCCACCCGTGTTCCCTCAGGTGCCTGTGTGCCAGGGGCCGCGGTATCTTTTTCGTTCAACCCGCACCCCTGGCAGGCATCGGCCCTTGCGGACCCCACAAGTTGGTTCTGACATCTCTTTGAGGCGCGCGTGGAACACAACGCGCCGTCGACCCGGGCTTGGTCCTTACCGGACAGCGAGCTACCCATTACTCGCCGTCCGCAAGCCCGTGCCTACGGTGCCCGGGAATCAGCCCGGGATTCCCGACGCCCAGGGCGTCTCCCGCGAAAAGACTAACAGTGGAGTTTATTCCCTAATGTTTTTCCATACAAAACTACTTTTTGGAAGAGGCGCGTACCATCGCCACTATTTTTTTTTATTTTTTAGTTTTTTGTTCAAATAAAAGTGCCTTTTATGGGCTTATTTGACTTGTACAATCATTCGACTTTGAGATTGCTTGCAATTCCATTAATTTGACAATTCAGCTGAATTCATTGCGATATTTGTGCTGTCGAGCAGACGATTTTTTTAAACATTAACAAGAAACAGTCGATTAGGAATTTTATCCAAAGTCCATTATAAAGTTATGAACTTAAGCAATGGGGCGCATTTTGTTTGACAAAGAGTGACTGAAAGCTAGACGACTTAGGGCTGCTGTTGCTGAGCAAGTTGAGCAGCTGCTGAGACCACAGGTATACTATCACTCTTAAAGGTAGGGCTGAAAACCAGCGCTGTTGACAATAAGTTCGTCCGAAGCCACAGCATTTTGCTGAGCATCTACCTGATCTTACACAGATGCGACGCACGGGTAAATTGTTATTATATTTGTAGTCTGTTTGTAACAAAAGTAGTCATTATTGCACTCTGATAACGGCACTTTATTTTTGTTATGATTGATATTATATAATTGCCAGTGTCGTAACGCAGATCCATTATTGTCTATGGTCCCCCCAGCCTTGACATTAACAGTCAATGGATAATATAGTAAAACTTTTTCTACCTGAATACGGGGCTTTTAGCTACTTTGTATGTGTATCTGTTTTACTATATTTTTTGTAATGTGCGTTTTGTTTGTGCAGAATAATGTTTTCTTTCTTTCTTTTCTTTCTATCTGTGGGCTCAGCAGCTTTGATTCGCCTACTTTACCAATAATTTGAACGATTTAGAGTTGTGTCATTGGACAAAAAGAATGCTTAACGATTACGTTATATGAGATTTAACCACACATTGAATTTGATAAATCTCATTAGCCCAGTACCTACTTATACACGAAGCGTCCTGTCTCCCAGCAAAAGGAATGTTGTAGGTTAATTACGCTTATGCTTGCTTGGTGGGAACCAAGGGATGTCTTTGTCTCTTTCGTGGGGTAGACTCTTCCATCCCACGAAAGATATCCCGCGGCAATAAGTGGAACTAATAATTATTATACGGGGTGCCAGAAACATAGACGCGCAACTTGTAACCATGGTTTCAGTACATGGTTTTCAACACCTCTGCTTGAGCTGGAATATTTTTCATCTCTGATAAAAAAATATCGCTCTTCCATACATTTTGAAAGCGGGAAATAGCAGATTTTATTTTTGATAACCGTCTAAAAATTTATACCCTAAGGGGTTTAGAATCACATGCTAAATTTATAGTTTCAGAGTGCAACGTCGATGACCCTGTATGTATAGTTAGCAACATTCCTAAAACAACCTGCCTACGACACATTCTCTATTTAAGATTGTGCATTTTATTAACCAGTGCTTACAATATGTTGAAGTAAATATAAACCTAAATAAGGATTTATGTCTCCTCCGTATTCCTGTATCGCCTTGTCTGCGGACTTCTTTCATAGGACGGACTCTAATCAGGTATTCCAGTATTCCAGAGGCTTATTGCGACTGAGTTATTAAAGTCAGTAAAACGGCTAGCGTTGGCACCGTGCCCATCTTTCACCGCTGTGTACGCTATTAAAAGATATGCTTTAATAGGAAGCAGCGAACGTACTGGAGATATTCAGTGACCGTTGGTTTAAAAGAAAGGGCTATTTAATTTCGTTTGTCATCATAAAAGTGAACTGAAGTGTCACTGTTGAAGTGCTATGCTGTAAAGTTCACTCATGGACATAATATAGTTCACTTCAAAACTCGCTCAAGTGACAGCGCTCAATTTGAAATCGAAGTCATTTGTTTTTTTATAGAGCTTATAGCTACGTTCGAGTTTCGAAATGATGGTTACCCCTGTTATAGTAGTGAGATCTGGAAGTTTCTGAACCGTATCCGAACTGAAGTGGGAAGGTGTGAGACGAACCTCGTAAAGTGGGGCTACCTCGACGGAACGGCAGATGTGGAGCTGTGTTACAAACTATGATCCACCTCATATCTTGCTTTCTGTGTCCCAAAAAAATGCAGTTAAGGTGACCTCTGCGCTGCTGCCGATAACGCGGTGGAAGAGGTAAAGTTATGGGTCAACGAAAATTTGATAACCATCGTTCCAGCGACATGAAGAAGAAGCAAGTAGTACGTTTACACCAAGGTATAAAACATGTATTCTACACGTTGTGTCTACAATTTTTGGTTATCCTCTACACCGGAACAAGTTGTAACGAAAACTTGTAGCAAAACTTAAATAAAATAGTTAACAAAACATGTCTGATACAATGTCAATACATTTGTAATACTTACACGACATGTTTCTGACAAGCTCTTTACAAGACTTGTTGAAAACAAGTATCATAACTTGTATGTAACTGGATGTAACAACGCGGAGCCACCTTAAAGTATCCAATGAGTAATTAAAAAAAAAGTTTACCCATCCTTTTGACGTAATTTCTAAGTTGCCTTTTACAATATCCACAAATAAAAGAAGAAAAGGGTTTGCATATTATCCCAAACGCCTTATGCTTCCGGCAATCAAAAATCCATTTACTGGAGCATAGTTTTCCTATAAAACTGATTGAAATAAACACAATATTTTAGTAGTCCATGTAAAAACCAAAAGCTCCGCCCGTATATTTGAACACCGTCTTTATGGCGTGACCAATAAAATGTGTCCCACATCTAGATAACCGACATGCTATAAAATTTTTGGTGCATGTTCGGTAAAACCGAAACACTGGGTAACTGTGTCATGGTGGGTAATTACCGGAGAAAAGACATTTTTGGCAAATAAAATATTAGACTAGAATTTTAAGGAAAACTTACCTCTAAGTGAAAATGATTTTTCTTTTCAGAAACAACACGGACTTGTTAGGTTTCGTTGTTCAACTTATATTTTTATGACTATTATATTTTTTCACGGTAAGCTTTTTTAGTTGATCCGTTCCTAAGCGTATGCCAAACTGGATTATGTTGACTTTAATTCTCATAGATCAAAAAGTTCGTAATTTCTATATTTACCTTTAAATAAATAACTCAAATAGGAACCTAACTTCTAGTACTCAAATTCTTTTTATGTTTTAACTATCATCATTATCATCCACAGGCCACTTCATCCAGGCTGAGCATAGCCCTCTCTTTCCTTGTGCCAATCTCCACATTCCTGTGCCAACCTCATCCAGGTTCTACCCGTAATGGTAACTACGGATGCTGAAACATAAACACCGCTCAGAAATCTCGTAGAGGCCGTAGAGGCCTCTACGAGATTTCTGCGCGGCGGCTCTACGAGGTATCGTAGACACTGCGCGCTACGCAGGGCCACGTAGAAGCCGCGTAGACACAACTTAAGAGTTAGTTTGACAGATCGAATTATTAAATACAATTTTATTTTCCAAGAATAAAATGGATACATATACAGGGTGTCCGGTATTTAATGGATAACCTTGAAATGGTTCACAGTAAAACTAATGGCCATTCAGAAAAAAACATCTTTTATTTGTATTTAATCTGTGAAAAAAAAAACAACCGACTTCCGAAAAAATACTACAAAGTGAAAAATAACTTTAATTTCGGAAGGCGGTGATAAAAAAAAATTCAATACATACCTATCCAAAGACACCGACTCCGAAATTAAAGTTATATTTCACTTTGTAGTTTTTTTTCGGAAGTCGTTTGATAAAAAAAAAAATTACAGACAACAATTACACAAATAAAAAAATGTTTTTTTCTGAATGCCCATTGGTTCTACCATGAACCATTTCAAGGTTATCCATTAATTACCGGACACCATGTATATACAAATTAAAATTAAAATCCTTCAATCGTGACGTAGTTCTAATTCTAGTCTATGCTCTAGCTGTATAAAACCAACTTCAATTTACTTTTTCGCTTTTTGTACAATCCCGAGATCAGTGCGGAAAATTAAATTTAATTCGCTTGAATAAAATATATACGGGCAATAAAGCATGATTAGACAATTGTAGACGAGAAAAATATATGAGAATAGTAATGAAAACCATATCTCTTGCTGCAAACAATTTTATAGGAGATTGCATGAAGCATTTTTATTATCTGACTTTTGTCGCTTTATATAAATACGGATTTTAGTACGAAGATATATGTTGGTACATACGTATACGTATTTCTTGAAAGTAAACTGCGTTGTTTATTGAATTGAAAATTGTAAACTAAGCTATTTTCTGTTTAGGAGTCGTGACCCGTCTTGGCTTTTGTTTCAATCTTTTTCTTTTTTAAATTATCTTGGAATGAAATACTTGTGACCTCTGACTCTTTTGTGTACTATTACAATAAATTCACTCAAGACTCACGCGGATAACTTTAAACTCATCATTATCATTTCAGCTGAAAACGTCCACTGCTGGACATATGCGTCCCCAAACATCGCCAATTTGACCGGTTCTGTGCTTCTTCAACCAATTCCTGCGGCCTGCCGGCACCAGGTCATCGGTCCACCTTTTGGGAGGCCTTCCACCACTACGTCTTCCAGTACGCGGTCACCACTCCAGAACCTTTCGTGATATTATGATATTATTAAATAATGAAAATCAGTTAATTTGGAGAGTTGTAATTTATTTTGTTATTTTTTAAATCATTGGTCAATATTCTGTTATTTTTAACGATTAATCGATTTGAAATCAACTGGTAACACCAAATGGAGTTGCGTCTGTCATGGCGGGTGACGTCGTGTCAATTCATTGAGTTGAGCCATTGCACGTGGTGGTCACTCGCAAACCCTTTGGCTCTAAATCGTTAATTATTACTGCAATCCTTACTCGTTTAAGTAATTTAAGTGTCTGTATACTTAAAATAGTGAACAGTAAACGCTACAGTGTATTTATTTCAACGTTTCCTGAAGTTTAACGCCCGCTAAGCAACAGCTGGCATCTCGATTTCCCGTTATACAGATAATGGGACAAGGACGACTGTTTAGATTCAGGAGTGAGAGTAAATAAACGAGTTAAAAAATGAGGAAGTTCTCAATTCGACTGTATTTTTTTTGTATACATGTTAAGCGATATCTCCAGCAATTGGGGATCAATTTCGATTTTTTTTTTTTAATGTATCATAATCATTAACCATTTCAGCCAAAAGACGTCCACTGCCGGACAAAGGCTTCCCCCAGGCTCCTCCACTTCAACCGGTCCTGTGCTTCGCACATTCAGTGGATTCCCGCGGCCTTCACAAGGTCATCAGTCCACCTTGTGGGAGGCCTTCCCACTCTACGTCTTCCGGTGCGCGGTCGCCACTCCAGAACCTTTTGGCCCCATCGGCAATCTGTTCTGCGAGCAATGTGCCCTGCCCACTGCCACTTAAGTTTGGCAATTCTTCGGGCTATGTCAGTTACCTTGGTTCTCCTGCGGATCTCTTCATTTCTGATTCGATCGCGTTAGAAAACTCCGAGCATAGCCCTCTCCATTGCCCTTTGGGTGACTTTAAGCCTTCTGATAAGGCCCATTGTGAGCGACCACGTTTCTGTACCATAGTTTTAATTAATTATATTAACTTGGCTAGAGTAGTTTTTGAGTTAGCTTCAATAATACCGTTCCGAGATGGTCATCCATCTGGGAGCTACGGAGGTGTCTCAATATGTATTGGATGGTCATCCATCCAATACATATTGAGACATCTCCGCGTTCAGATTGCACGTTAAGCTGATGATCCTGCCTGTCATTCGTAGCCCAAATCTGCGTCCATTCTTACCAAGGGGTATCAAGTTACCCAGTAATTTGCTTGCGCAGGTCAGATAGGCAGTGGATACGTATAAATTACTGGTAAGCAGCTGCATTCACATAGACTGGAAGGCGACCCCAACATTTAAATAAATGTATTTTCTTTCTTTCTATTTGGGGTTGGGCAAATTGATTTGTTGTTTTCATAGAGAGCCAGTCTGTCTATTAATGGTCTTGACTCAGTCTGCGCACAACCTTAGGAAGGTACATAAAATTAGGTAGATATATGTACACGTACAGACAGCACACACGTCTTAGTGTATGTAATAAACCGTATATTCATAAAGCCGTATTACCCGAGACGATAAAAAAGCATATTCTCAGCTTTAATTTGAATGTATGTTATTATTTTTATTACGTTTTCTTTTCTGAGATAAATCGTGTTACTTCGTCTTTGCTCCGCCGCGCCGCTGCAAAATGATTCACAACTCTTTGGAGTTGCTCTTATAATAAAATTAATAGATCCACAGGATGGATTTGAATTTGGCTGATATTTTTTTGTTAGGGGTAGTAATATAAGACAGTCATTTCTTGAAAATATTGAGCTTGGGGTCTTGTGGCTAAGTAATAACAGCCACACGGGTCGATCGATCAAGTTAAGCTATGCTTGCCGCGGTTTGTTCGTGGATAGGTTTTATAGCTTGAAATATCGAGACCCCTCCGTGCCTCGGAATCCCGTCTGTAATTCGTGATAGTCATTACGGATCGTCAGAAGCCCGAAAATCTGACAATCTTACCAATAGGTATCGTATTACCCAATAACTGAGATAGGCAATCGTTTTATGTAAAATACTGGTATTCAGCTGCGTCCGGTAAGACTGGAAACCGACCTCAACATAGTCGTAAAATGGTTAGGCAGATGAAAAAGTAATCATCAAAAAAATCATGTTGACAATAGTCAACCTTGTGAACATAGGAAGAAAACCACTGTAACTGCTTTAGTAACCTAAGCTACGGATACTTATCTAAGGTCTATTATACCTTGTCACTTTTATAAAGAAATAGACATGGCGGGACATTCACTAGCAGATAGCTGATGTTATAAAGAGAACTAATAATTTCCGATATCCACTTGAACAAAGCCGCGGGCAGCAGCTTATATTATAATAATAAAGTTAAACTTTTCAAAGAAAACAATAAAATCGACTTGAATTTCATTTAAAGCTATCGAAAACGTAATTTTTAACTCGTTAAAATGTAAAATACTTTTCCTTTGATCCGCAAAACCATCAGAAAATTATTATTTTCCATAAAATCATTTAATTAGTGATTGATTGATTAACGTTCATCAGACAGTCTTTTTGGTCGATATCTATACAAAAGCTGTCAAAGTTTGTTGCCAATTCTTCAGTCAAACAACCTTCACCAAACGCTAAAGTACACACTATAACAACCCTTATAACTATCAGTCTAAGACGTAAAGTTCTGTGTACTGTCTGGCAGATGTTATCGTTTTCTATAAGACAGATTGCCTGAAAGTTTTCATCAATTTTAAGTTACTTTCATCTGTTTATTCCACAGTTTATTCGCTCAATACTCCACAGCTATAGAAAGTAAAATATTTTTATTAGCTTAAACGAGTGGACCTAGAAAATGATTAATGTAACTGTAGGTAAATACAGCTGTTTTGTGCCTATTGATTTAAGGTTCCGTAGATTCCGGGTTCGTAGGTTCCTTTGAGGGTTTTAGTCCACGTTCGAACGGACGTAAAAATATCGCGACAGGATTTTTTTGCGCACTGCGTAGGATCACGGATAAATGGCTTCAAACACTCACTTATGAAGAATTAGAAACATATGTAAAAACTTAAATCCACTGTCCAATTACCCTTTATATGTATAATATGCGAAATCGGACACATCTCTCACAAACATCCTCACACACACACACACACACACACATACACTCCACCCACAAAACACACAATCCTTCCATACAGACACACAATCTCACATAAAACTACGCAGTGAAAATATTATTTAGTTTTCTAAATTTTAAGTTCTAATGTTTAATGTTTCATTTTTATATTTTAATTTAGTTTCTAGTCTTTTTTGCTTCTGTCTCAATTTTGTGGAGGTGGGCGTTAATGACTGCGACACAGTATTATACTAATGCAGTTGTTATCGAACACAAAGTTTCTGTAAACTGAGTTTTTATTTCAATAAATGTATTTATTATTTATATTATTACTGCTTTCACATACTGTTCAGCACCGAGAGTTCAAATCACATCAAATCAAATAATTTTAATTTGTGTAACATAGCTAGTGAATACAGCTCTTAAATTAAAGTCATAGGTCGCTATGTTATGCCAAGAGGTGTACAAAAAGATGAAAATCGAATAGGCAGTGTGTATGTTTCGACGCGCTGGGATGCACTCTATTGGATTCTCAATCGTCGGTTGAAGACCGAGAGTTCAAAATCCAGTGCGGAGTAAAATTTCGCCGTGATGTATAAACATCCGTGTGAACGTATTGTGGTGATAATTGCTTTCGGAGACCAGCACCCTAATTGCGTAACACGCGATTAATCATAATCGGTTTCATTTTGACAGTTCAACAATATTCATTGCGTTATTTACGTTGTTGAGCAGACACATTTTTCGAACATATGAAGCAATGGTTTAGCCATCTGTTTCAAAACGAAACAAATTATGATGAATCGTGAGTTACGCAATTAGGGTGCTGCACAAAATATATCGTGCCTTGCCTTCCTTTAGGTTTTTTTTTTTTGAGATTTTGTACGTGATTTTTACGCTCATAATAATATATTAATTAATTTGTGAAGATAAAACTTTCGTTCAATTATTGACTCCTCTGTCACGTCACATTTAACTAGTTACTTGTCAATTTGATAAACAGTTGTTTTCACGAATGATTTGCTAAGCTTTATTATGGATAGTCAAGATTTTAGACGTTCTTAGTTAATCCGACTGTACCTGTAATTCAATTCAAATCGCTTCCAAACCATTAAGTCGTCAATTATAACCGTTATAACCCAGAAATAGCCATAATCGCTGTTTTTGTACACGCATTTATACAATATAATACGACAATAAAATATTCATATTTACATTTGCAGCTCAGCATGTACGGAACCCACGCATATTTAGGAACATAAAAGATATTTGTTTGTTTATTTGAATCTTGCCGATGTCGGTACTTACTCTCTCCATGGTATTTACACAGAAAAGTATAGAAGGTTGACTCCATATAAAGAGCGAAAACGCACGCACGCAAAGACACGCTTTACATACAACAAGTGCAAGCACACTCGCGACTGGTATTCGTTTGAGGTAGTGTGCATACACACGAGCGCCATGTGTCAACGGCAGAGGCAACTGCAGTAGTAGACACTCGTCGCCGCGCTACGGCTGATTGGCTCCATAAAAAGAGCGAAAACGCACGCACACATAGACACGTTTTAAATACAACAAGTGCAAGCGCACTCGCGACTGGTATTCGGTTGAGGTAGTGTCCATACACACGAGCGGCATATATCAACGGCAGAGGCAACTGCAGTAGTAGACACTCGTCGACGCGCTATGGCTGATTGGTTCCATATAAGAAGCGAAAACGCACGCACACAGACGCGCTTCAAGAACCATAAGTGCAAGCGCAGTCGCGACTGGCATTCGGTTGAGGTAGTGTGCATACACACGAGCGGCATACGTCAACGGCAGAGGCAACTGCAGCAGTAGACACTGGTCGACGATATAAAGAGCGAAAACGCATGCACACACATACACCCTTCAAGTGTATATGCACGTGAATATGGACAAATATGTTGAGCATACGTATGTGTCTATTTATGCGTGCTGTTTTCGTTTGTATGAAACAGACCTTCTGTAGTACTCTGTGCTTACATTCTCCATGGTAAATGCATATTTATTGCGCCTTGTATGTTCCCTAGCCTCGTATATGGGGGTGAAGAGGTAATAAATCCGAAACACGTGAACTTGTTTGAATGGTTTTTTCAGGCTTTGATCTGGATGACTATGCAGCTGTATGTATAGCATCAAGTTCTTCTAAGTTAACAGACAAAATGTGTTGCTGGGAAGTTTGTTGCGCCACTTCTCTTTTTCAGCTAATACAATAAGATGTGGGGGATTTTGCTCTTGAATTGGCGAATTTACGAATTAGTTTAATGTTTTGTTTTGGAATTTGGTCCTTTGATCTGAACAATGTAATGATGACGAAAGATAATCATTGAGAGTTGTGAACAGTGATTAATTTTTCAGAAATGTTTAACTAAAATCTCTTAAAAGTTCTGTCAAACATAAAGTCTGAGGACAGTGAAAAGTATCACCCTACCAAGCAGCTTACTTGTTCTTCGTCATAGCGTGCCAATTACATTTTAAACACAGTCGGCCAGTTTGGCTACGAGTTGGGCCCTTTCTGTAGCGGCCATCAGTTCTACTAGCGTGTACCGTTGGAATCGATATTAAGTGTCCGTCGTATCGTTTTGCAATTTTTCTACTTGAATATACACATACATAAACTCACGTCTTTTTCCAATGGGAGTAAGCAGAAACTATAGGAAGCCATCTGCTACTAAACTTACGTACTCTTTTTGCCTCGTTTACGTTCATACATCTGTGGCCCTAGTGTGAGTTTCATTTAACAGTTTCGATCAAACGCCTCGAGCGCGTTCGGCGGTCCGATTGGTCCGTCACCAATCCAGGACCAATCGGAGCGCCAAACGCGATCGATGCGTTTGATCGAAACGGTTAAATGAAACTCACACTAAGGCTTCAGGTCATACACTCACGCTGGTTGCGTGTACTACGCAACTAACCTTTCAGAACATCACCAATAAGGTCACTTTATTATGTACTCACATATGCATCACTTGAATATGTGGATAGTAATCTTTTAACACCGGCTGTACTTTAATGCATTACATTCTTGAAGTCTATTTGAATGCACTTACCTCATCAAATAACAACACACAATCGAACCACTTTTCCGGGACCATTCCCCCTGTAATCTCGAAGTCTCTGAATCTAAACATAATCTATGTTCCCACGGGGATCGAGACTCTTCATGAGTGTCAACCCTCGTCGAAGTTCAGCCTTAGGCGTGACGTCACGAGGTATGGCCGAGCGTTTACACCTTTTACCCTTGATATATGTGCCAATATCTGATGTGTCAATGGATCAAATATATTTTTTTGCTATGGGTAAGTTTATTGGTTATAGACGTTTTTGGCTGATAAGATCTAAGTTGGTAGAGACGATGCAGAACGAAATTAAGTGGATAAAGTAGATGTAGAATGACACGAGAGCAGTGAGAGAGACTAATGAGTTGTAAGTCGTGAGTTCGGACCCTGGCAGGCATTTTGTCTATATAATTTCATCCACGGAGACCGGGCAGGTCTGAGGACCTAAAATTCGAAGACATGTGACATTCACCAACCTGCACTAGCCCCGCGTGGTGGATGACAGCCCACTTCCTTTAACAGAGAGGAAGACTGTGTCCCAACAGTGGGAACATTATAAGCTTATTATTTTAGAAACGAAAAATAAACTGCGTTTTATGCAGTTTGATAGTATTTTTCACTTACCAAGAAGACATTCTTTACGTCACAATTCAATTTCGTACCTTATCCTAAGACATTTCGTTAAGATAATCTATTATTCTCAGTTATCTTCTATCACATTTATTACATCAATATCTAAGGCCTAACCTACGTGATCTCGATTCGTTCAGGTCAGAAACTCTATAACAATTTCAAACTTGACGAATGATGCATTTTAAGAAGGATCGATTCAAAAAACACCTAAGGCACGCGATTATTCTTATATTCCACGCACATCTGTGATCGTAAGGGTAAATTTTCTTTACACATATTTTAGAATCTACCACACGTAGTAAGCAAACCTTGGAATATATTGCCGCGATTCGATGCGATTTATTGCGGTTGAGAAAAAAGGAGTGTATTTGAAATCTTAGCTGTGTGAAGTGGGAGACTAGATATCTTTACGGGCCTCGTGTGGGGCGGGATTTATTTTCATGATGCTCATATTGCTGGGTTTTTCGTTTTTCTTATGGGAGTTGTTTTGGAGTGTCTTGCTTTATTGTCATCGGAGGACTCGGAGTTATGTATCGTCTTTCGGAGTTTGTAGCACCTCTTTTTCTTCCCTACTACGGCACTAGGAAGTGGTAATGGGCGGGTTTTGGAAGACTGTCTTATTTAATTTTGACGAGTGCTAACTCTCAGCCTAATTTAAATAAATAACTTTTCATTTTATTTGATTTCTTTGATCAAACTTAGAAACTGTATACTAGATCTCTGTACCACTAAAGTCAGTTTAGCCGTGACACCGTAAAAAAACTGGAAAATAGGCAGACCGATAGGTATGTGGCGGCATCTAAAACGCCACTTGCGAACTACGCATGAAAGACTTGACGTCACGCAAATCCTGCATCGTGCAATCAGAGTTTGCCTCATTAGAATATCTAGCTCTCAATACAATTTCTAGGACTAATATCTATAGAGATCGACTAATTTAAAATTGCACGCCCCTCTACTGCTCGTTGCATACACAGTTTAAATGTTTGTGGAGGGGCGTGCAGTTTTAAATTAGACGATCTCTACACATTTTGCAAAATTCAAAAGTGAATTTCTCGTGGAAGACTTATTGCAAATCTGAGATTGATCTATTTCTATTTCTTTTCTTCCTGGCGTCATAAAATTCCAATCGATACAGAAGAAGATAAAACACTGCAATTTTCACAGTTGCTAAGTGTGTACCTACACATTATTGCTCATGACAGTACCTTTTCCCATTTATAATATAAGTATGGATACCTTTTAATTCACACATACCTACATAGGGGCCATCCATAAATTACGTCACATAAATTTTATCGTTTTTTGACCCCCCCCCCCCCCCGGACCTGTCTCAGGTGCTCACACTTGTAAAACCCCCTCCCTCTTGTGTGACGTCACAAAGCTTTTGACCCCTGGCCCTTGTCACACAATGTCACATTTCGTTGACCGCTTACAACGCCCCCCCCCCCCCTAAACGTGTGACGTAATTTATGAATGGCCCCTTATGTATTAGCATGCCTTAGCATCTGCAGTTATCTCCTTAGCCCAGCTCTTACATAATCAATGTTTGTCCCAGTTACAGTTAGAAACTTTAAAATATTACCGCGTTACTCTGAAACTTTTCTATTTGACGACACCACTATATTATAAGTTTGGCCTGCATATATTTTCTAATGTTTTGAGAATGAATTTCTTGACTTATTTTTATCTTCAGCGTAGTGTTTATTCTGATTTGTGTCTATAACTGCCCAATAAAGGAGGAGACTCTCACATCGACGTGTCTTTTTAAGTAGATAAATATTTTTAGCACACATTACTGTTTTTAAAGAATAGTTCATTTTGACGAGACTGTTTTATGGAATGCGGGGGATTAGCTTTGATTTTGACAGTTCAACAATAGTCACTACGTTATATACGTTGTTAAGAAGACCATTTTTTCAAACAACTAAGGCAATGGACTAGCGATATCCTTCAAAGTGATTCAGATTGTGATAGATAGTGTGTAACGCAATTAGGGTGTTGTTTTGATCATCACAATTGTATTCACAGTGTTAAGGATTTATTTTAAAGAGAATAGTAATAATGCTATTATCTACTAATAGGAGGATCGTGTGCTGCCCAGCCAGTGTAGCAGAGATAGTCTGTAATCAGTAGATTACAGACTATCTCTGCTACACTGGCTGGGTATCATTAGAGAATAGATAGTAGCACTCGCTTTCATGCTAATAAGACTATGAACTACGAAACTGTATCATCCGTTTTACAACATGTTGTCGTGACGTAACTTGGGTGAGGCCTTTGTCCAGCATTATACAGCAGCATTATATTTCCAATCAAAATTAATAGTCACTTATTCAAATTAGACTGGGAATCAGCACTTTTCGAACGTCAAAATTAAATAAGATAGTACGTAGACACTCGCCCTTCACCACTTCCCAATGTTTTAGCTGGGAAAGAGAAGCGCCGCATCAAACTCCCCAATCCATCAGATCAATTCTTTCATAGCAAATAAAAGATGACGCCGAAAATTTTTCGACAAAAAACCAGGAGCTATAAATTCAATTTTATTGCAGCAAATAAAATATTCTAATTCAGAGCTCTTCCACGCTATTGTATCGATGACACGCGCCAATAAAGTAAAAATAGGTCAGCAGGCTGCGAAGCGATATGTGCATGAAACACTGTGTTCCGAGTACGGAATCCGTTTTCCAATTATCTGCTATTTTGTCCGAGCCGAGCGTTTTCGGAAGAGGAATCGTTGGCACTGTGCCACTTTTAAACACGGTGTCCTATTGTGTCGGCTGTTAAAGGTATAGTGTTCCTGTCGAAAGGTTTATCTGGGAATTCAAAATTGTTTGGAAAAGGAAGTTTCATTTGTTGATGTTTGTTTGTTAATATCATCAGCCTGGTTGTTGCTTTAGTGGATAGAGGATTCGTTTTTAACATTATACTAAATACTATTGAGTCAAGGTTTTACGAAATTTCTGATTTATCATGAAAGCAAATAAATAATACATAAACCTGATAATAACACATAACTTGAACCTCACGTATGGTTCTCAAACATGAAAGAGGTTCACGCTGGAGATTTTCCGGAGATCTATGGAACGGATTATTCTGGGTATTAAAATTGTGGACCGGATTTAGGTACAACAATCCATTTCAGCACTAAAAAATAACTGATGTCACTCGGAAAGCTGCCACACCTACATGGAACTGAGCTGAACACATCTGCCGCATGTCAGTCATCATTTAACATAAGGCCTGTGAACCTTGAAGGGTTAAGTAGAGGTCTACCTAAAGTCAAAATCAAAATCAAAATATTTTATTTCACATAAGCCTGCATGGGCACTTATGAACCGTCAGAAGCTAGGTGCACGGTTCCAATTTGTCGCTTCCTTTTGAGAAGAGCCGGCAAGAAACTCCACGGTTACTCTTTTAAAAATAATTGGTTTCTAGTTTTCTACGATGTTTTCAAATTATAGTGATAATACTTATGGGAGGACAGTGCAGGCCTGTCAATAAGTACCAGGTACTTAGAGGAATGAAAATAAAGAAAAGAAAATCGTCTACAAATCTAGTCTAAAATCTAATAAGGTACCTACTCCCATATTTGGCCAGTTACGTTCTAGTCCCATCTAAAAGGGGGCGAGCCTATTGCCGTCAAATAGGCGCCAATGCAGACTCGGGGCTGCTACTGAGAAACTACAGACGGAAAAGCCCAATAAAACTTTTCCCGATTCGGGCATCAAAATCAAAATCAATCAAAATCAAAAGTCATTTATTCAAACTAAGCTGAGAGTCAGCACTTTTTGAACGTCAAAATTACATAAGACAGTCCCCTAAAAACGCCCACCCTTCGCCACTTCCTGGTGCTTTAGCTGGGAAGAAGAAGTGGCGGAACAAACTCCCCAGCATCACAGCTGTCTGTTAAGTTGGAGGAACCTGATTCTATTCATCGATTGCAGGACCTCAAACTCAGCAGTAACGCTTGTAACTACTAGACCAACGAAGCAGTATTATATTTTCAAACATGCCTACATCATTCACAGATAGATAAAATAATCAACTTACCATAAATGCAACTCATAGTCATGAATTTCTCTAACTCTATTCACACCCCGTAAGCGCTAACGAGCGTGATAATA
The DNA here is from genome assembly GCA_947359405.1 of Antitype chi. Taxonomy (NCBI): domain Eukaryota; kingdom Metazoa; phylum Arthropoda; class Insecta; order Lepidoptera; family Noctuidae; genus Antitype; species Antitype chi. The sequence goes on along the minus strand of OX375817.1, from coordinate 16,626,949 downwards.
AACACATATCATTAGAGCAATCACACCTGATTTCACAGAGTTCTGTAATGTATGTATTTACATAATCTAACTACATACCTTGATTAAGCGGTTAACGTCCAGAGATCTCGCACATAACGTCCAATTACGTCAGCCATTATTATAATATAACGAAATTAACTATTTGTTGTACATCTGTGGAATAATGGGATTCAATTTTGTAAATTGTCTGCTAAACAATTGACAATCATCATGGACAGTGGACAGATGGATTGAGCCAGGATTAATAATGCTACGAAGGAGAAGACCGATAAATTGAACCTAACCTAGCCTAGAATGTCTTTTCAAGCATGTTCGGCAATTAATTATCTATTTTTGTTCAGGATTGTTCTCATGTAAGCAGATGCGGCTAGATATTAGTTTTATTTCACAGAGTAACTGCCATTGAATCTCGAATATTTAAGGCACCGACCGACATTTTTTTTACTTGCCTAGGCTGTCCCACTCCTGGGCAAAGGCTTCTCTGCACTTTTCCATTTTTCGCGAGCCCGCGCGTCCTCCTTTAAATTTTGACGGAACCTATCCAGCTCCTCCTATGGTCTGCCACGACCATGTCTTACTGTCTCAGGGCACCAATACTTTGGGCCTGCAGTTTGTCCTACAGCAGATATGTACTACCCAGTCACATTTAAGTTAGGCAAACTTTTGAGCCACGTCAGCTATCTTTGTTTTGGGGCGCAGTATTGTGTTTCGAACACGATCCGTTAATGTAAACGCTTGATAACACGCACATTATAATTTAATAATAAAAAATAAAGTTGGATCTCCCAACTAATAAAGTATTACATAATTACACGCCTGTCATTGATACAAAAGGGTTAGGCAGAAGTAGATCTACAGTACGTTCACCTACATTTCGCCAGTTAAGTGTAAGTCCCATGTAGGTTTTTGGCGGGATCGCGTTGGAACATGTCGCAAAAATTTTCATTTTCATGAAATTTTGTGAAATAGCGAATTAATTTGTATAATTTTGGTAGTGAATTATTCAATTTAGTTACGTGTTAGTGCACAAGTGTACTGAAGGTGAAAATAAGTGACTTACGTGGACTTTTTGTGTTCCCTTCAAAAACTCCTATTAGGTTGTTGTAAAGTTACTACCGCTTTACAATAACTTTAATTTGACTTTAACTAAAGTCGACTATGACTGTTTCGTAACTACGTGCCCCATATCGGGCCATTTACTTGATCGAAAAGAAAAATTACTTGACACTGGCTAAATGCACAAACCGTGCGAAGCTAAAACCCAAAAAAAAAAGTCCCCTGTAATAGGGGGCGAGCCTATTGTCATCATCCGGGCACAAATCATCACTCCAAGTTGCTACTAATAAATACCTGATACAAAACCAAGAACACTTTTTCCGGTCTGGGAGTCAAATCCAGGATGTTCAGCAGTAGCGTTACCGACCACTAGACCAATGAGGCAGTCGGAAAATATTACTTTTATAAAGGGAATGGACGCTTAGTACTTAACGTACTTATCTATAATAGGGTATTTTCCAATTTATTAAAAACTTTTCTAATTTGAAGATTGGGACGAAATATGTAGTAGAAAATTAAAAATAAATTGATTGATATCCATTTTCTCAATTAAAAACGATTTAAATTAAATACTTTTTTCGTAGTTTTGAATTTACCGCCAAAACGCTCCTTATGATGACTTTTTATCACGTGACCACATGTGACGTCAGTAAACGGCACCGGTACAAATACTATGTGTGGCGCAGGTTTAGAAGTAATTGTGCACAAAGGCACCGCACACCAGTAGTACCACTTTCTATCCATTAAAAATCTTGTTAAATTATAAACTCGACATTCACTTAAAAACATTATACTTTAGTTTACACAAAGTTGACGTCACGTATGGTGACGTGATAAAATGTCATCGTAAGGAGCGTTTTGGCGGTAAATTCAAAACTACGAGAAATAAATTTGATTTAAATAGTTTTTAATAAATTGGAAAATACCCTATTCTATACTAGTCTATCCAAAATTGTTGCAATAAAAGGATAACCAAATGATGTCGAAAACTCACTTTAAGTTTAAAGACTTGAATGTGAATATAGCTAGGTACTTATAAGTAGCATTGTACAATTTATAATCAGTCTCCTTCTGGGACCATTTCGAAGGTAAAACGAAGATCTCCACAATTTCCCTTTGAGATTATTAAAGTTTTATATTTGCTGGACGTACTGTAGTTGATTGCTTCCGTGTTTCTTTGCACAGAAATGAGAACTTATTCCCGGAGTATTGTTTACTTAATATTAAATCTGAATCCACTGTGGATTTCCTAAGTAACAGTGTTATGAAGAAGTGTGGTCTTGATTTCATTCTGAACTTTATGTTTATGTTTTTGTACGAGATAATAGATACCGGACGGATCGATCGGATCTTGCTGCAGTCGGTTCGTGGTGGGAGAACTTTCATTATATATCGAGAACTTTCCGTGCTTTGGGAAGCACGTTAAACCGTTGGTCCCGCTGTCATCCATAGATCTTTGACAGTCGTTACGGCTAAGCTCAAAAAGTTTAACAACCATTCTTAATCAGTAACTGGGCTGTGTAGGTCAGATTGTCAGTCGTTCTTTGTAAAATACAAGTCTAACCGGATGTAGCTGAATAGTAGTATTTACGTCCATCTTATATCCATCTTGTTTACACACATAAAATGGCAATTTTTCGTAAAACCTTTCATTTAGACAATTCAGTCACGTTCATTGCGTTATTTACGATGCTGAGCAGACGAATTATTCAAACTTATGCAGCAATGGATTAGGAATTTACCTTCCCTTCCGAAAAATCCGCCGATTTTAGAATGTGTTACGCGATTATGGTGCTGGTTTTCACACCAAACAATACATAATAAACCTGCCCAACGCATGAATAACCCACATATAACACCCATTCATATTATAACGTTGAGAGCCCACCAACAATTCCTGGAAGACTTAATCTGTGGCGGGATTACGCATTATTGTCGACTAGTCCGATTACGTCCCGCACTGTTCCAGGGTTTGTTAGCTTCCATTCAAAGCCCGTAGCTGTCTGCAGGACTCGTCGAGGATACCATGAATACTCCACAGCAGTAATAACAGCTTAGAAATCAAGTTTTTGGCTGTTAGTTTGTCTGACTGTCTGTTACAGCACGAAAGAGGACACAGAACTAGTCAGACTTGATTTTGCATACTGACAAACATCACTAACAGGTTTTTTAAAGAAGCTATTTCTTTGGCTGATATCTCTGGGTTTTTTATCACGTTATGGAGCTTGGTGATAACTTCGCAGAAGTTTCTCTTTCTAATCAGCTGGATCTATCCAGAAGATTGGGAACAAACAGGAAATAAAAATTAAATAGAGAGATATAATTTTCCTTAGAGAGAGTGGAAAATGTTTTCACCGAGGAATATCCTAAAACCTTTCAAGAGAACTATGTTTTTTTTATTCTGTTTAGAAGTGCTGATCGCGTTCGGTTTTATTACAAGTCTTTATTTTTACTTGCAATGTATGTATGTAACTATGTTTGTTCAGATGAAATCTTGCAACTCAATTTTGAAGCAGAGATCTTTAACCGATTGAGCTAAAATTTTGTATTCACGTTTAGTTTAGATGACAATGCATGGTTAGCTGTGTGACGTCATCATAAATCCCACATGGCGAAACAACTAAGATAGCGGACTATTATTTTTTAATACACACTTACAATATGGGTATCAAATGAAAGGGCCTACTGAGAATAACTCGAAAAATAACTAAAAGTAAAAAAGTACAATTAGCGCATTGAAATAAAAACTCGTTTAAAAAAAAAAAATTGACTTATTTTTTTTTTGTACTTATGTAGGTACAAAAAATTCAAAGTAAAAACTTTTATAAAACCTGTAAGTCGCCGCCGTTTCCACTGCACCACCACTGCTCTCTTACTCCAGTCCAAGAACCAAAAATTCGCAGACAAGTGACACCTTCCAACCCGCACTGGGCCCGCGTGGTGGATTATGGCCCACTTCCCCTCTAACAGCGAGAAAGCCTGTGTCCCAGCAGTGGGAAAACTAGGCTGAATGTGATGACGTTTTGTTAAGTGCCAACAAGTAGTGAGAGAGTGAAAAGTAAGGAGAAGAGTGAATTACAAAAAAAAAACATTAAAATCGGAAAATCGATCAATCGGTTTTAAGTTTTGACCACATTATCAAACAGTCTGACAGAAAGACGTAGTTTTTTGTAATAGGTATGGAAGTACGACATGATTCAAATCCTTCACGTCAACCTAAACATCCCACGCATTCTTTGTCGTAGGGCGAAGTAAAGTAATTGACAAATCAGTCACTTGAGTAACCTAGTTTATAAAGTCTCTTCCAAATTCATTCATGTAAATATTTGATCTGACTTCGCCTACCCTTTATTCAAAGCGCTGTCTATCCAAGTGTAAGATTGGACTATATTTTTGCTAAGATGTAGGGCCTACGCATTTTGAGTTATATTTACAGTACTTACCCGGGCTTTGACTCATCAAGATCAGAAAGGGACTGTCACACAGGTGACAAAGATGACGGTAGTCGAGTTTTGCTTAAACTTGAAGTGCTATATTTACGACTAGGTTCTTTTTTTTTGATCGGTGCCCCGTGGACATGTCTGCGACTTAAAGGGTTGTAGGCCGTAGGTTCAAGCCCTGATATGGGCTTTACTTGGTGTACATTATTTCATCACCACTACTCTCAAAACGGTGAAGGAAAATATCGTTAGGAAAGTACGTCGTCCATGACGCTACTCAAAAGTTCCGGTGACGGAAAACATTGTAGGAAAAGCTGCATGGTTTCGTACCCACGACCTACTACCCGAAAGTCGGTGCTGTTTCCACTGAGCCTGGGCCATCACCTGGTCTCCTGCTCCCGTGACAAATAACACCTTCAAACCGCCGAAATCGCTATACTTCTCCAATAGAATTATAGCCCGCTCGGTCTCACAGAGAGGAGGCCTGTCACAGTAGTGAGAACTTTTTAGGCTGATTTTAATGACGTTTTCCTAGGTTGTATTGGAACTGGGTTCGATAGCAAAAGTGTTATTGCGTTCTTCCATCTATAATTTCGCAGTAGTCAGGATTTGGGGACTTAAACATAACTGGCGAAATGTGGGTGTACTATAGATACACCTCTGCCAACCCTTCAGGGATTACAAGCGTGATGTAATGTTAGGAAGATAAGTAGTACTTTGAAAAATCCCAGGCCGATTCCCGGCCACCGTAGTCGCGGGCTTGCGGACGGCGAGTAATGGGTAGCTCGCTGTCCGGTAAGGACCAAGCCCGAGTCGACGGCGCGTTGTGTTCCACGCGCGCTTCAAAGAGATGTCAGCACCAATTTGTGGGGTCCGCAAGGGCCGATGCCTGCCAGGGTTTGCCGGTTTTTCGAAAGAGATACCGTCTCCCCTGGCACACTGGCAACTGAGGGAACACGAGTGGGTTTTAGTCAGTAAAAGTCTAACACGCCCTCCTGCTCCACCCAGAGCGGGAGAAGTTATTTGATGATTTCCCAACATGAAAAAAAAAGTTATATTTCGTACAAAAAAATTGAACCTATTTTGAACAACCTTTCAATCAGAAACTGTTGAAATAAAGCGCTTTTCACACTACACCGCGATTTGTGTGAAAAATATCCGCTTGTTAGCGAGGCGGGGGTTATTTATAGAGGCACTAACAAGATAACCGCGGTAATGAGAAACGAAGCGTCCCTTCGCACTCCGCTGCAGGTTTTTAGTTAATATTTTTCAATATCTCGCATAGAATTCTCGGGTTAATGGCTGCGGATAGAAATCGTCTGGTGTTTACTTAATTAAGGATGTGCTTTGTAGTCGGGGCAAAAAATCTGCCATCTAATGTAAAATAAGTTCTAGCTTAAGGTGCATTAAATCAGACATACCCTGGGCAGTCTGTGCCACTTCATAATTTCATGACTAGATTATAGTTTCAAGATATTAGCGATTCTCATATGACTCGTATTGACTGGAGAGAAGAAAGACCTTGGAGAATTGACACAAAGATAATAAGGAATATACAGAGAATCACCGAAACAAAACAGAGAACGATGGTGCCCCAGTGGTAACAGCCACCACTTACGAGTTGGTTCGAAGCCTGACAGCTGCTATACTTTGTGTAAGTTATTTAATCACCACTACTCTTAAAACGGTGAAGGAAATTATCATGAAGAAACCAACATGTCTTAGAACCAAAAATATTAAAGACATGTGACATCTACCAACCCGCACTGGGCTCGCTTGGTGGATTACGGCCCACTCCCTTTTCCAGAGAGAAGGCCTTTATCCCAGCAGTGGGAAAATTATAAGCTGATTTTGCACCAAAACAGCTGTTCTCTAAAAATACCCGGCGAAAATTAAAATGTAGGTGATTTTTTTTTTTAGTTTTCGCCGGGTATTTTTAGAGAAGGTGGTATAGAGACATGAGGAACGGGGTGTAAAGTTCACCCAACCTTCATCTGCCAGGGCTGCGGGTCGACCCCTAGGACACAGGCAACTGAGGGAACACGGGTGGGTTTTAATCAGTAAAAGTCTGACACGCCCTCCTGCTCCACCCAGAGCGGGAGAAGTTATTTGATGATTTCCCACCCAAATAAAAAAGGTGAATTGGTTTTAAGTGCTGCATCAGTTTTAGCAGTCCCTATTAAAGGTAGGTAAAACAGAGTTAATAAGCCATAATCCGTCTATTTATTTGTATGTTTCTACACACATCCACATCTATATGTATAGATCATGTAAAAAAAGAATAAAGTAGATACGTATATTGTAACAATACCGTACATACACGACCGTATGAATTTCATCTGTTGATTCAAAAACACAGAACAAACATCCTGTATTTTCCTTTACCCAACTGGAATTCTCTTCACAAAAGTATCAGAGACAAAGCCGACATAGAAACAACAATACTTTAAAGTAAATACGTATAGAAAACACGTGTAGCTTTATGCAGAAAATAATACTGAAGAAAATAGGGAATAAAAAGCGAATGTCACCACAGTAATGTGGTTTCATTTGCTGTGCGCTGCGTTGTGTAACGCAAGCCTTCTTTTATGCATGTTGTTGCCCTGGTACAACAAATAGCTGAGCGCACTTTCTTGTTTCGTGTTTTTTAGTTTTTATCAAATATTTATTGTTTGTTTTGATGTTGCTTGCTTTTGTCGTCTTTCTATTTTGTTAACTTAACCTGCACTCACATCACTGTGCACTCTTAAACCCGCTGTCCATGACGCTATGGACAACGGGTTTAAGAGTGCACAGTGATGTGAGTGCGGGTTAAGTTATTCAAAAGATACAAGAAAATTACCGATGAGTAGCCAGAGTTTCCCATCACTAGTATTTCAAAGTTGCACACGACCTGCACCCGAACTTCATAACCAGAGATCGGATATTCGGATGCATATTCACCTAAAGTTGAGATGTTGGCTAATGTGAAACGGGTTTTTGTATCGAAAAAACTTAATATAATGTAAAAACAAAATTTTTCTAACTAACACACACCACCCCTTCTCTTACAGACTTGCACATATTTGTATAGGGGTACATTTTAAATAAATATGCATCTAAATAGTTATGCAATCCTAATAATTTACAAGTCGCGTTATGCATTCTCGGTGTTGCTGGCATGCCGCGATTTTTACACGCTTTATATTAGCTTCACTTGTATGTTTGTTTGTTAGTTTGTTTGTTTGTTTGTATGCTTGTATGTAACCGACTCCTTTGAGCGCGATTTTGACCCACTTTAAACAGTCAGATTTCATTGAAACTTTGTAAACTTGTCGAGGACCGATGACAATTCAATAATTTAAAAAAAATGAGAAAAAAAAACATGTTTTTGTAGTTAGCAGAACTAAAAAATAGAAAATAAATAATAGTTTAAAAAACTAAAAAACACGCTTTAAAAACCAAACTAAAAAAGGAGAAAATAATTTAATTCAATTAAAAAGCGTGGGGTGCTTGACAGTAAGTGATTATAAAAATACCTCAAAAAGCACCCCACGCTTTTTAATTTAATTAAATTATTTTCTCCTTTTTTAGTTTGGTTTTTAAAGCGTGTTTTTTAGTTTTTTAAACTATTTTTTTTTTTACAACAATATTAAGAAGCTGCTTCCACACTTTCGTAACTAAAAATTAACTTTAGGTAAATATACATCCGATTAACCGATATCTATTCATAACACACTATTAATCAGAATCTGCATCATTTTGATGGCAAATCCATTATTTCACATGTTACAAAAAATTGTCTGCTTAACAACGTAAACAACGCCCAGAATGTTGTGGAACTATGAAAATTAAAGCGATTCCAACTGATAGTGTATTACGCAGTTACTCCTCTGGCCTGTGTGCATTGGGAACATTATAGGTTGATTATGCCTATGCTAAGGCCAGGAAAATGGTGATGAAAGTAAAGAATCTTTGACTACTAGGTCTCAAACTGAGCCCTTATTTATGAACTGTCAACCTATTCTGTTTTAAAAGAAACTTATACTAGGGTCACTGGTGCTAGGTATTGTTACTATTGATAGCTCACTTCAAGCTCACTTCGCCAGTACAAGTGTTCACAGTGAGATTTCACAGAATAGACCTGTTGATCACGCAGTGCATGTTCTATAACGACTTTAGCGGTCTATAGTTACATCTGTCTCAGTTAAACTAGAGAAGTTACAAGACGTGATGCAGTTAAGCTGTCATACAACATTACAACATACTATTAATCCCTGAATACACCTTTGTATTTCGAGATCTTGCAAGACGTATTCGTCTTGTAGGATTTCATATGAAACTCAAAGCATTTATTTCAATTAACTCATAAACAGAGACTTTTGAATTGTCAAACAGTTGGTCAGTTAGTCAGAAAGTTGAGGATCGTTGTCCATTCCAAAACGTAGAATCTCTATGGAGAAGAACGGGCAAGAAACTCTAAGAACACTCTTTTAAATCAAGATGTTACAAAATCCTGGGTACATTGTTCTGCTTACTACTATATGATGTGAGAACAATGAAGTAACAATTTCAAATATAAGATTAAAAATAAGCCTTGGATGTTAGGAGATGACCAGTCTCAACTGACGGCGCCCGTTCACGAATATGATGCATGGATCAGCATCATCCAGCTAAACCATTTTCTAGGGATACAAATGATCATGATGACACTATCCATATACTCGTAGTATCAAAGTCAAAGCATTGATTTCAAATAGGCACTTATAATAAGGCAGTTTTGAACGTCTACATTTACATTAAAATAGAATTGATTCTAGCTGGTCCTTCAAATAAAAAGGTCCGTATGGAGAAGAATGAGCAAGAAACTCCACTACTACTATTTTACCATACCACAATAGGTAAAAATAATAAAAATATTAAGCAATGACAGATAAATTAATTAAATCACAGATACATAGTGCTCACATATTTACAAACATTGTAAAAGTAGGTACCTAATTATACCATTTTCCAACAATATTGACAGACTAAGTCTTTCATGCAATGCAATTAATTGCAAAGGCTTCATCAGCCCACCATATACAAAAAAGTAGTAAAGACCTGTAATAAAGAAAAAAGCAATTCATAAAAGTAATCCATTTAATAGGAACCTACAAAACAAACATTATCCGTCAAGAAAACTGTTATTTAGCTCACAAAGCAACATTTTAACACATGTAAACTTTACGCGACCGTAAAATTACTTTTTATCGTCCCAAAGGCATAAAGTTGAAATTCCAATAAAATAGATTTCCAGCGATATTATGACGACGTGTATTCGTTTAATTTCGCCATTTGTGTGGAGTTTACCCACCACGAGAGGCATTATAGGGGGCCATGCCAGCGTTTTATATGAAAAAATCAGCCATTCCTATTTCAAATTGCCACTTGTGAACGTCGCGAGCACTTGAAACCGGGGAGAAAGTTTAATATAATACAAACAAGAGGTGTTGCTATACGTAGGTATGGAGATAAATACGTTTTGTTAGTCCCGCTTTGTTTTCGTTGAAAGATTAATTCTTTCGATAAATATGACCGAGTGGAAAGTCAATTTCCATTGATCTTTTGTGTTCATTGTTATTTTGGATACGGTTTGGTAACCGTGTGATAGCACGGATTACAGGGAACCCACATTAGGTTAGATAACGCAACCCATATAAACTGCCGGGAAATTCGGAAAGAACATAATTTACTTATAATCCCAACATTTTCCTTTACTGGGGGTCTTTTATAATAATAGCAGACCACTCAGTGTGACCTTGTGAAGATCTTAGGGAATCTTCTTTTCATAATTGAGTTATATTGAAAACTTCTAGATATTGCGTAGACACTTGACACACATCGCGACCGTTTCGTGCCTCGAAGACTGTATTAATTACGAAAGTCAGAAGACTAAAGTTTGAGATAATCGGCTCGAACTTAGGATATTGATATTGTCGGATCGTGGGATTGTGTTTGATAGCAAGTACATATTTGCTCCATGTAAAACACAAACATTATGACGTTTCAAAATGAACTTGGTTAATTTGTACTTTTAAGGCTCCCGCAAACCGGCGCGACACGACTCTAGTCCATCAATTTCCATGAAATGTCCATGTATTTTTTTCTAGTAGAGTCGCGTTGCGCCCAACTGTGGGTGCCTTAAGGCCCAGGTAACTTTAAATATTGTCGTTATGAGCGATAATAGTTCTTATTGCAATCCGATACGGGTTAAAATCTGTTTTAATAAATTCGATTTTTTTTTTAATGCATTAAAGTATGTTTAATTATGTTTTGAGTTCCATTGCTTTCAGAATTATTTACGGTTAAAGAGATAAACTGGTTTAAAAAACCACATTTTTGAGCATTTTCAAGAAATCACCGCCTTAAAGGGACCATAACCTCTGAATTTGTTTCGGCACTTCTTCTCAGGGATTAATCAGCGAGGAAATACCGCCAACTAGTTTTAACATTTTGATGGGTAAAAGAAGTATCTTTTTTATTTATTTTATTATTACTAAATGAGCCAGCTCTTGACCTCGATCACGCCTGATGGAAAGCGATTGATGAGGTCTATAATGGATCGAGCGTGCCCAGAAAATGCCTGTTCACTTTTGTTTTGAAGATAGACGGGTTAAATGTGGAAAGGAACACAGACGCAGGCAGAGAGTTCCACACTTTGGCTGTGCGCATAATAAATGTGGAGGGCAGCGCTGAGTACACTGGTTGGGTTATCAACCAAGTGCGGATGGTACCCTGCAGTGCGTCTGGTAGACCGGTAGTAAAAGGGCGATGATGGGATCAGTTCGTGGAGCTTCTGCACACACTCTCCGAAGTACAGTCGTCTTTAGAATACCGACAGGCAAGCAACATTAAGCTGATGAGCCAAGCTGTGAAGTTTAGCCACCAACGCTTCGTCGCCTATGAGCCTAAAAAAGATCTACTTATAGAAATACACATTTAATTTCAATTCATTTAACTTGCAGTGATAAGAATCTTCCTGTCTATAGCGCTACCGGCTACAGAATTATTTTGGTACGTGGCGGATATCGGAACTAACCCCGCCATCTTGTTTTTTGAATTCAAGTGACATTTTACAAAACAATAGCACAAATGTTTACCAACCACGCTATGTCAACATCATTCGAGCGCCGAAAGATTGTACATTCCCCGGCTTGGGCGGAGCACCGCCGTGTTCTCGTGGAGGCGATCGGCTGCGGCGATCTCTCGCGTCCGGCCCTGGTCCAGGCCATGGAACGGAGCGAGAGTGCAATGGGTAGCCGTCACCTCCTTCTGCGAAGCAGTACTACTCGCAAAGAGGGAGGCGGTGCATGCACATGAGGGAGAGGCAGTATATGCGCCCTCATGGCTCTAGCCGCAGGAGTCGCCCTGGGCATCGGGAATCCCAGGCTGATTCCCGGCCACCGTAGGCGCGGGCTTGCAGACGGCGAGTAATGGGTAGCTCGCTGTCCAGCAAGGACCAAGCTAAGCGAATCGCTTTCAATAATTTTTAAAAAGGATATTTTGTGGTCAACTAGGAACAAACTACTTTCAGGTATTGCGTTTATTCTCTTACACCTTGTATATTTATTTCAATGACACGAAAAGCAGGCTTGTTGTGCAAAAATACAGATTAGTTCGTCCCGGGAAGGTTGATGTATGAAAAATTCAAGTTGATCTTTGCTTAAGCACAAAGCCCACTCACCGGCACGCTCTACGGACGCCGTGTTCAGTTAGGATGGGCACACACGGTGTCATGGAATTTAAAAATAACAGATTTTACAGTAGTCAAAAAGGCTTGTTGCTAAGTACCTAATTAGAGCCACACGGGTCGGGCGATCAAGTTAAGCCACGTTTGGCGAGGTTAGTACGTGGATGAGTGACTATCTTTACATACCAAGACCCCTCTGTGCCTCGGAAAACACGTTAAGCCGTTGATCTCGGCTGTCATTCTTAGATCTTTGACAGTCGGTACAGGTTTTCAGAAGCCCCGAATCCAGATTCCAGGTTAATCCAGGTTATAAACTATCTGTGTGCCATATTTCATCCAAATACTTTCGGGCGTTTTTGCGTGTATGGCTAACAAAAAAAGAAATGTTTCTGTCCACAGATTTTTTTTAGTCTTTGTTCTTGGTTGTTTTGATTCCACCAATAACAGCAATCCCAGAGAAAACTAAAAAAGAACTGATTTTCATTCATTACCACAAACCCAAAAAAGCCACAGTGAACCATCAGCTTAAAATGTAACCTAACATAAGCGGCCGACAACAGGTGTTATGTGATAATGACTAAACAGCCTTTGAATTTGTAATGAACGCAGTGAGTACGGGGTGGCGGGCGCCATGGGGCCTTTGTGACGTCACAGGCTCGCAACACAAAATAGATGGTTGCAGAAGGTCAGCTAACGAACGAAAAGCCACGCACACATAGATACGATTCACGTACAGCGAATCTCTTCGCGAAATCGCAAATGCCATTAGACCGACTGACGGCTGCGCCAATAAGGCCCAGTTCAGGTAAAATGTCTGACAACTAGCGCCTGACGCTGGTTTTCAACTGGACCTGAAGTGCGAGGCGGTAAATATCTAAACATACAAACTTGCACATTTATAACATTAGTAGGATAATAGGCATAGACAAGTAATAGAAGTTACGTGGGGTGCAGAGACACGGATTACTATCATTTGACTATTTATGTAGGTACATTCTTTTTTAGTTATTTTACACATAATTATGTGTAAAATAACTAAAAAAGAATGTACCTACATTCACAGTTGGGGCCTATCAGAATACCAGCGCTGCGACACTTTTTTTTTAATGTCGCAGCATCATGCTGAGATACCCCGCATTTTGGCCTCGTACGGGACTTTGTTTTTATTTTATTTTAATTTATATTTTATTAAGCATATAAAACTATTTACTAAGCAAACGGTGAAGGAAAACATCGTCAGGAAACCGGCATGTCATAGAACCAAAAATTCGAAGACTTGTGACATCTACCAACCCACACTGGGCCCGAGTGGTGGATTACGGCCCATTCCCTCTAACCGAGAGGAGGCCTGTGTCCCAGCAGTGGGAACATAATAGGCTGACAATGAAACATATTGTGTAGTTAAGTTTGTGATATTCCTGTGCGAGTCTAATAAATACTATTTTCTTTCTTTATAGTAGGAAGTAGGAATAGTAGGAATAGGATAGTAGGAACTAGCATTAAAAAAAGACGACCTAATTCAGACAACTGAATCCAGCCCAGTAGAACAGCCCAAAATCTCCGTACGAACTCGTTTATGTGTCAGCCAGTGTTTTTACTAGTTTTATGGAGCGGGCTTTCTGTATCTATCTATTTCGTGCTCGCAATCTACTGTGGAAGTACAACAGTAATTTAATTGTGGGTAGGTAATGTACTTGGGACACACTTGATTTTTTGCTAGAGGTACAAAGGTTTATCGATTAAATGTTGAAAATGGTATGGCAGGTGGTGAGGGGGGGTTTTATTCTCGCCTGAAATAGTGCATGAAATTGGATGAGCAAAGTGGGATCTAAGTAAATACCACCTTTTATGACATTTTTTTCTGAAGCGTTTTAGTATACCGTATGAAGAAATATATCAAGTGAATGGCGCTGTCCTTTAATTCGGTTTGTGGGGTGCCATTACGGCTTAGGTTCTTGGAGTTCTGTTGAATCATGATCTGTAAAGATAGTTGATTCACCGAGCCTGTGCTAGCCCTGAAGTGTCTTCTCAAACACGACTACTGAAAAATCACGCTCTAAAAAGTAAGCCGTGGTCGTATGCCACTTTGCCTTATGGGTAGGTGGCGCCCACGGCTTTCTGAAGTAAATATTTCTTGTTTTCAGATTCATATCTGTCGTGGATTGATGGCGCCAAAGTACAGCGGACAGCGCCATCTAACAATTTGATTCGTAAACGAATAATCATGTAACCGGAAACGCAAGCGAGCCCTACCGCTTGGACACGATCGTCGGTGGAGGGGATGCAGCGAGGACTGACGGAGAGACCGAGTGCGGCGACAGTCTACAGTTGACAGTCAAGCTCGGACAGTCTAGGCAAACGCTCAGTAGCAACGCACGTGTTTGTTTCCGATGCACATGTTTATTTAATTTGTTACTCGCCAGTTTATAAAAGTTATTTTTCACTTCTCATGCTCAAAAAAGACACCAATATAGCCCTACGAAGCGGGACTAAAGTGACCACTTTAGTCCCTAGGGAGTAAAAAGTAATTCATTTTTTAATTTCCTTCATGTGACATAAACAAACTCAAACAGCCAGTATTATCTGTGGAATGTGGACTATCTTCATTGCGAAAATGTTGAGAGTTTTAGTTCCATGGTTTTTGCCAAGGTGGCGCCATGTGTTTTAAATTGTTAATCTGTTACTGGTTTAGAAGAAAAAAAAGACCGCGAAAATTTCAGAATTTTTGTCGAGTGTAAATTTGTTCGGCTTTAAATAAATTTATTAAGAATGTCCAGTGACAAATATTATGTTCCTATATATTATGTTCCTTGGTGAAGAGTTTGACGTCAAGCAAAGAGCAAAAGACATACCCAATATATATTGTGATTTTTATTTTATTAACCGACTTCAAAAAGGAGGAGGTTCTCAATTCGTCGGAACCTTTTTTAATTATTTTTTTATGTATGTTCCCCGATTACTCGAAGATGGCTGGACCGATTTGGATTTTTTTTTGTTTGAAAGGGTATACTTCCCAGGTGGTCCCATGATCATCAAGTCAGGATCTGATGATGGGATCCTGGGGACATAGAGAGAACTCTTCAAATTTTATAGGCACGCGAAGCGATTTAGGTATTTTTTAGAAGAGTACTTTCTCGGAGTGGTCTCATTTCAATTTGGTGAAGATCTGATGAAGAACTTTGGAGATAGGCAACGGAACTCCTCAATAAATGATAGCAAATGGACTGGGATTGCTGAAATCTCATGTCTGTCTATTGTTTACACCAGTTCATAACATAACATCACGCCGGTACACTGTGAAGGGGTAAGCACATGTGAGCCACTAAAAAGTGAAAAAAAAACTTTTTCCAAAAAAAAAACAACTGACTTCCAAAAAACCACTACAAAGTGAAAAATAACTTTAATTTCGGAAGGCGGTGACAACAAATTCAAATTCAGCTCCAAAGACACTGACTTCCGAAATTAAAGTTATTTTTCACTTTGTAGTGTTTTTTTCTTAAGTAATATTTATTAGGTAAGTACATGTTTTTGTACTAAATTGACTATTTTTCTCGCACTCGAAGTGAAAAGTACAGTTTGCACCTCGAGACTAAACGCCAACTTAATATACCCTCGGTTTCATTGACTCCCTCGCACGCTCGGGAGTCAAACCACCTCGGGTATATTATGGCTTCGTTTAGTCCCTCGTTATAAAATATACTATTAAATTCAAATTATATTTTCTTTCGAGTTCCCACAACAGTGCCCACGCCTAGGTACCTAAACTATGTCGGATCGCGAAGAAGATCCGATGTTTTGCATCTCGGCCACCATGATGCGACAAATCTATATTCTTGTTTCATACTTTTTAGTGCGTTATTTTTCAGTCGGGTTTTAGTTTTTAAACTTACTTTTTATTTAAATGATTTTGGGGTTAAATAACATTATATATTTTTGCAATGTGATAATTACGGCTTTTCATATGATACCAAAAGAACCATTTAAAAAAAATGTTAATAACTAGAGGGCGGGATATTCAGTATAATGTGACTTCACATAGCCTATAGCCAGCGAATTAAATGATAACTCATTTATCAAATTATGACAAGTAGTTTAGAAGTTATGAGTGGACAGATTAATAAACATACATACCGATCAAAAATCATAACCCTCCTTTTTGCTTCGCAGTAGACGGATAAAAACTCTTAAAAGTAAATATAACTTGATCTTCTGTCTCTATAATATTCTAAATACGTATCGCGACTCATGTATAAGAACATTATAAAGATGATGCGTGTTACATCATTTACCGTATGATTAATTTTCCATAGATTATGACGTGTTAGCGACGATGTTGTTCTCATAATGATAACACGACGTGCTGCTTATTAATCAAATGTATTCATACTTGGTTACAGTTAAGTACATAATCTGTAATTACACTTGCTTCTGTTTTTGGTACCAGTAGAGTAAAAGCGCTTCTGACAGGCGCGATGCGACACTGGTAGAACAATTTCTATGAAAACTTCTTGGAAATTGTTCTACAAGTGTCATGTTGCGCTGTCGCGTCGCGCATGTTTGAAGAACCTTTTATTCGAAGTTCAAAAATACGTAAAAATATTGCGCCGGATTTTAGCGCACACTGGATTTTGGATTCTCAACGCTCGGTACAACACCGAGCGTTGAGAATCCAACATAGTGGGTCTCAGGGCGACGAAAAATCACAATGTTCCAGAAATAAAAATATAAGTAGTACGTAACTCCACCGAATGAAACCATGTAGGTACGTCTATTTTTTAAGGAAAATGTAATTTCATTACTCCGTGGTAATAACAAAAACGTTAAAAATTATGTTCTTTTTTTTGCACTTATTATCAAAAGTAACTTGCCTGTAATAACCGTATATACTATGGATTTTGATACGATCAGACAGATCTGAGGGTAGTAAGATTGGCAACCCTATTTGTGACCCCAAACTGCCGTAAACTTATAAGTAAATAAATTCTTTATTACCATAAACACAGGTTACCTACAGATTTTTTTTTACCCTAGCTCCAGAGCTAGGTTAGAATACGTGTATTTCAGGGGCCAGTGACTTCTTCCATTTAGGTTACAATTAAGCGAGTTTTATGCAGCATTAAGTGATCAAATTATATTACTTAAAATAAAGTTCAATGCTTAACATTTATCTTATGTATGTACATGTTGTTTGTAAACGTTATTTTTTAGGTTTATAGAAACATAAAAAAATACTTTTTAAGTAAATCTTATTCACGCTTTGAAGTTGATTTTGCAAAGCAGTCTATTTACATCGTAACTAAATCAATCTGAATCGTCAAAGCTCGAAAGTCTAAAAATAAAATTCAATTCGTCAGCACCGAAATGAAGTTACTTAAAAGAGAAAGCGCAGGTACACAGCAAAATGAAGGCATTTCAAAGTTGACGTTTCGCATATTTTAATTTACATATTTTAAATGTTGATGCGACCCAGCTCGTATGTAAATGGGTTTACCTAACGCCCACATTGAGAAAAAATTAACCATAACTCATAGTGGGACAAGTTTTTCCATTTCCCTTAATAGCACACATCAGCGTACCTACACCTTAAGCATACCCGTCGGAATTCAATAGTTAACAGGACCGGACTAGTAAGGGATGCATTTTTTTTAAGGCTTCGTAACGTTAAAAATGCTTAAAAGAAAAAAATATATAATTAGAATAACCGCGCAAGTATATATTATTAAGATATTACGTTGGTTTGGTTTCGTTAAGGCTCCAGCAGAAAGGCGCGACGCGATTTTGGTAGAATAAGTTTCGTTTTCGAGATGAAGTTTTCATAAAAATTGTTTTACTCGAGTCGCGTCGCACTGTCGCGTCGTGTTTGTCTGCGGGTGCTTTTACACTTATTCAACAATGCAAAATATTGGTATCCAGTTGCTTCCGATTAAACTGCGTAGAACTGTCCTAGGTGCTATCTCTTCAATACCGCGAATGTGTACAATCCTAAACAGCTGCAGCCACGATAGCTTAAGAATTTTTTTAAAACTAATTATTGAATACTATTCTCACAACTAAGACAAGTATTAATTGCCAATTTGTTAATTTTATAATGTTATTTAATTTTTAATTATTTTCTAATGTAAATCAAATATTTAATCCTAATAGAGTTCAATTAATTTATCTGTTATTTGATTGCACATCAATATAATATATTTAATTAGATTTTCTTAATATGTTTGTTAATTGATAGATTTATGGTTTGTTTTACATTATTTTAATGAGAATGTGTAGTATAAATAAATTAGTGTATGTGGTGTTGAGCTGTAAGTAATTGTTGCACTTATAAATGTATATCGTGCACTTTTTATTGAAATGGAACGTGTAAACAATTGTAGGCTAACCTAAATAAATAAATAAACTGGAAGCCGACTCCAACATAGTTGGGTAATAGATAGATAGACGATGATGGTATTTAGCTATGACTTTCTAACGGAAAACCAATCATTTGGAACGTAGACTTTCCACATTGTATCCACAAATGACGAAATATATTTGCCACACACCTCCTTCCGTGTGGTGCCGGACGTAAAGAATAGCACCATCCCATCTCTTCCTGTGGGTGTCGTAGGAGGCGACTAAGGGACGTACTAGAGAATGGGCAGTAGCATTCTCTATGCATTTTACCACCATACTGCGATCGCCAACCCGCCTGCCAAGCGTGGCTATTATGGCAAGCCCCCCCCAAATTGAGGGAGGCCTATGTCCAGCAGTGGACGTCTTCCAACTGAAATGATGATGATGATGACACCTCCTTACTTTGCATCACATCATCATCATCATCTGCCTAGCCTTGTCCCAACTATGTTAGAGTCGGCTTCTAGTCTAACCACATGCAGCTAAATACCAGTATCTTACATGGAGCGACTGTCTATCTGACCTTCACAACGCAATTACTGGGTAACACGATACCTCTCAAGACTGTTGATCAGACTTTCGGGCTTCTGACAACCCTTAACGACTGTCATCCACGAATGACAGCATCACAACAACATTATCATTAGTATTTTGTATGGAGCAGATGCCTATCTAACCTCCACAACCCAGTTGCTGGGTACCCTTTGGTTTGAATAACGACTGTCAAAGATCCACGTATGACAGCCGGGACCACCAGCTTACTTTGCACCACATCTCAGTCCTAAATCCGACCCTGTATATTACTAGCGAGATGTCCTCGCCAAGGGAACAAAAACTATTTCTCGTAATATCGAATGTGCCATAAAATGCGATAGGAAAGCTATTGCTTATCTCAAAGCGTCCCGTGGGCGATTCACAGGACAATGTCACACGACCTGCCCCCAAATTATACACAGAATTCTCTGTGTCAAGACACTGTGACGGGTAGCTTTTGATCCTAAGTAGAAAAGCTTGGGTTGGCCACACGTGTGTAGGTTTTCAAAGGAAATGGAAACATGAAAGGTGACTGTACTGTCGTTGCTTAACTTTATAGTATTTTTTGTTGACTTTAATTGAATTAATTCTTTCTGTATTTGTCTGAGTATAGTTTTTCAAATTGTGTGCCTGTTAATGAGTCTATTGGTACTTGATGATGAATTGTAACTGCGTTAACCAATTTACACAAAACCTTAACAAATTTTGAAATTATACACATAAACCTTCCTCATGAATCATTCTGTCTATTGTGAAGACCGCATGAAAATCCGTTCAGCAGTTTTTGAGTTAATCGCGAACAGACAGACAGACGCGGCGGAGGATTTGGTTTTACAATAATGTGAAATAGTGATGTGAAAGTTTAGATGTTTGGATGTTTGTTACTCAATCACGCAAAAACGGCTGAATGGATTTGGATGAAATTTGTTGCATATATAGCTTATAAGTTAAAATAATTATTAAAATACTTTTTATCTCGGTAGCTCGTTCCCGTGGGATTATTTCAGACCACCACGCGGGCCAAGCCGCTGTCATAAACAAGTAAATATATAATAATTAAAAAAACTAATTATGTAATTCTAAGTAAGTATTGCAGCAAGCTTAATATTACTAGTCCTATTTTTTTTTGTTAATAATTTTTATCTTCTATCCAAAACCGTACAGCAAAATATAGTTTGATTTTCAACAGGGAAAATAATCAAATGGTCCCTCTTGCAACGAAGGTCGCGGAGGATGAGACTCCATCCAATGAAAACCCATCGATAGCCGTCGTCAGAAGAAATTATGCGAAAGGGTTCCGAGTTCTCCATTGAAACGCACCGGTGAGCATCTAAATTGTCGCTAACAACACCCTTACTTTACTTAAAACAGCACGTGACTAAACATTACGCCATCCTCTTCCCATCTAAGGATAGGTTGGTAAGATGAGTTCTTATTACAAACAATGTTGCCAATGTTTGCATCAGTAATAGTATAATAAATCCTGAAAGTACAAATATGTAAGGATTCGCACGCATTTACTCGCCCGAATAGGGCGAATTGACACTTTTAAATAATATAAGATATTTTCTGTAGGCGACTCGCACGAAGCTAATTTATTTGTGGACGTATCAACAATTCCAAAAATATGTATTAATTAACAGGCACGTTTTGAATTAAACGTTGAAAAAACAACGAAAAGTAGAAGGTATGTGGCGGCCATCTACACCGCCACATGCGAACTACAAAATAAAGATAAAAAACGGAAAAACACAAAACGTGATGTGGCGCCATCCACAATGCCACATGCAAACTACGCAAGACTTCACGTCACACTAATCCTGTATCGCGCAATCAGAGTTTACCGCGCGACTCGCATAGATACAACATCCCGACATCAACCGTCGGGCAGTTGCCCACCAGACACAACACCCGTCTAGTCGGAGAGTCCTCCCTTTTCCATAGGGTATGAGTGACCTTTACACCCTGTTCCTCATACCTCTATAGATACACTAAAATTATTGCATAAATTACAAAACGTTCCAATTGCCTAATCCGTATATTTGGAATTGTCGATTCGCCCACAATTAAAATAAGTTCGTGCGAGCCGCCTTTACATAATATTACATTACTTAAATGTGACAATTTGCCCAATTCGGGCGAGTAAATTCGTGCGAATCAGCGAATAAATCACATGTAAAGTTACAGGCATAAAGATGGCGTACTACAAAATAATGTTGGTCCTTGTAAAGAAGATACATGTACACAAAAGAACTATAAGTGTGAAAATATTTAAGCGAACAAGCGGTAGGATTACGATCGTTAGTCTTCAAATGGTCAACTTTATTGCCAGGACAGAACGCAGGGATTTACGAATAATCACGCTGGTAATACCACCTCACAAGGCCTTTATTTTTTGGGTTGGCAATGTTACTGACATGTCGGTTCATGTTGTTTATGAATCTAGACACAAAGTTCATTGTCGCTGATAATAAATCTTTGAGGTAGCCTTTTTTTAAATGATTTTATTTCTGTAAGTAGGATTGTACAATCACTTTTACTCGTCAATCATATTTTTAAACTAGATGAGGTCGGCATTTCCTATCTGACTACTCTGAGAAGAAAGGCCGTTACGAAATCAGAAGTCATAGCCTTTTTTAAAGCCCAGGCATAATCTTGGTCTGATCATGTGGATTGATGTCTGAAATTGTCTTTTGAGGAAAGAACCACCCAGATTGAGTGGACCTGTATTATTCACTTAAATTATATTAAATTAATATTAAATTAATTATTAATTAATTAATTAATTATTCATGAAAAATAAAATATTGTTAGTTTATTTTATCATATCAAAGATTTTATTAGCTCGACTTGCGTAAGTTTGTCTGCAAATAATTTTTCCAAATGGATCTTTCCGCTCGTCCTGATTTAAAAGAAATTATAACGTTTGAACAGCCAGCGACAATACAATAAGTAATGTTGAAATTTATGATCTGTAACGCGTACTTTTCATCTTTTAAACTACACATACTTTACAATACATTAAAGGCCTGTATTGCTAGAGGGGTTAGTCTGGGGTAGGCAGCTGCGCACCGCTGCCTCTCCCAGACTAAGTCTATACAGACATAGCTAACACCCGGGGAACGAGCTTATTGCTATCAACCTACCATGGGTCTAGGCTCAAGATTGCTATTAAGAAATTCCGAAACGAAAAATCTAATGTAAACTGGAAAAATAACTTACAAAACTACAGATCATGAAGAGCGTTCTCCCCACGCGGGCTGGTAACAGCGCATTTATGGCGCTTTTTTTTATTATTTCATTAAGTAAAAACAAAGTTAATCTTTTTTTTTCAGCCATACATTAGATCGTTGGTATTTTCAAGTTTTTATGCTATTTTTTTTACAGTTATTTTGGTATTTACTTATAAAAATTGACATACCGTCTATTATTTTCTATTTGCATTACCTACTAAGTACGACTAAATGTTTTAAAATAATTATAAATACCAAGGAAATGAGGTTATGCTTGGCTGAAAAAAATAATTATACTTTTGTTTGTATTTAAATAAATAATCACGAAAAACCTCTATGAATGCGTTGTTGCCAGTCCGCGTGGAATGAACGCTGTTAACGCTAATTGATAATCACTAACTGCTACCTGGTTAGTCTATTGAGCGCATGCACTACTGCTGAGTATGAGGTCCTGGATTCGATTCCCTGGTTGAGTAAAGTGTTTTTGGGTTTTTTCAACTGGAATTTCTCAGTGGCATCCCGGTATCCGGATTTATGCCCGATTGATAGCAATAGGCTCGTCCTCTGTTACAAGGGACTTAAACATAATCCCTCCCTTCCCCCGTTTACGCCATTTTTTTTTCCACGCAATCACAGTCCAATTTAAGGTTTCCTGGAAGAGATCGCTAAAAACGATAAGGCGGCCCATTGTACGTTTATGTATTTTGTTTTACTATTAAGTAGGTACGTAAATAAATAAACTTCCAAAACATTGGTCTACTTTAGGTACCCCGCTGCCTTACTCTTCTTGGAATACAGGCATGATGTCCTACAATAGAACTATACTCAACGTACACCAGCTTTAAAAATGCCATATTTAAATGGCTGCACCCCAAAAATTATGACTAAACGAAAAACGTTTTGTACATACAGTCATAATATCTGATATAACAATAAAAAAACATATGCACGCACCAAACAACCCATTTTCACCAAATACACCCCCACACACACCCCATCTTCACACACAGTCCACATTTCACACACACTCACACCCAAAAGCACCAAATCCTTTTGTCATAAGTTTTCAATCGTAAATTCCTTTTTGTTTGTAGTTTTTATATTTTTTATTTTTTTATTTTTTATACGTATTAATTACTTCTACGAATAAATATAAATATTTGCATTACTTGGTAAGGGACTGGACCTCACAACACAGGGAATCCTAGTGTGGCGTCCAGGGCATTTATCAACATGTATCATCTAAGGCTATTTATTTATTTATAAATCACCTATTTAAAAAAATACTTACCTACTTTTAGTTAATATATAAGAAAAGTCAACAGCTAGCCTTGAGAAGCTCACGTCGCCGTATTACGGAGTATCGGCTAGGTTTGGGCAAGTCCTTGTTGCCAATTTATTTTATTTTACGAGAGCAACTTGCGATAAGTGGCGCGGCACGTGATCCGACTGATCTATAGCGGTCCTAGGCGGTCCTCATCGACCGGTGACGTGGGACTTCATACTCTCAGGAGTTACCGGGAGATTGGGTTTAGAGGTAGATAAAAAAACAACTGACTGCCAAATAACTTAACCAAACACACATACTTCTTTTTTTTGTAAAAAAAATATTTTTTTTAATTTTAATCGTCGTTGAAGAGTGTTTTCGGTGAACCGTTACATCGGCGAAGGATTCATTCGGACTACCAACCGTCGATAAATAATATTTTCGGCGAAACGTTTCATCGGCCAATTATTTTTTCGTTCAACTAACCGTCGGAGTAGAGTGTTATCGGAAAACCGTCCTTTCGGTGAGCGGTATTTCGGAATACCATACGTAGCACGAAACCGATGCATGTTTTCGAATGAAATTTAATTTTATAAATGAACTATTTGTTTTCAATTCAATTTTATTCGAACACATCAATCGGTTTCTTAGAAAGCTTCAACTATATCCGTCAACCCTGATTACTTATTTCTTTTGGTGACTGTACCTACCCCACACAAATTCGTATAACACTGCTTGATATGTTAACAACAACAGTAACGCGAAGTTTTATAACAAGCTAACTCAAGAAGTACCTAAGCAAAATCTATATGAGACCACCCCACGAGCTTCTCTGCCAATTGAAAAAATAATCACGTAAACGGGCCCAGTAAAAAAGAACAATTCGTCGAATGCATAACCTCCTTCTTTTTTTGAAGTTGTTATTAAAAGTACAACCCGCAATTTTTCATCACTTATAACCTTGTGCCATTCAAGAAAGAACGAAAGAAAAGTGCGCTTATTGGCATTACAGCTTATAAAACCTTAAAAGTATAAGTAAAACACAACAATTTTATTAATGCCAAAAGGGCCTCAGCTCAGCATAATGTCAGATGGCAACACAGTATGCACCACCTGACGCTTATTTTCAGCTGCAACCCACGAGTACCATACGCTCGAATAATAAATACATAGTGAAGTGTGTGTTCGTAATAATAAATTAATAGAGTTACAAATAAAATAAAATCAATTAAATGTGGCATACATGTGCACTCTTAAGAGTAGACGTTGTTTTGTGATGATTGAAAAACTAAAATAAATACCCAATATTTGCTTATTATGTACAATGAAATAATAAATAGAAAGTACCTACCTATAAGGCAAAATCGTTTGACTGCATTGTTCTTCTTAAGAGCGTTTATTCCGAAAATGAGCAACGTCGCAAATAGCTTTCAAATATTTCACTGTTTTGATTAATTTGGCGATACTACTTTATGGAAATATGAAATATCGCCAACTAGTGACCTAAAATATTGACTATGAAATGCAATAATTAATATCTTAACATAGAATACTTAGTTTTAGATGTAAAAAGAACTTGGAAACTTTCCAAACGCCCTTTTTACTCCTAAAACGGTGACAACATCAAATTTAGTGTTATAATTGCAAATTATTATTCCTATTTTAGGTCACTAGTTAGCGATATTTCATACTTCCAACAGTAATAGAAAAAAAAAACAGGTAAATATTTGACACCTATTTGCGACGTTGCTAACTTTCAGAATAAACGCTCTTAACTACAAATTAAATAAGATTTTTATTAAATAAGACAAGCAATGAATAGTATTTATTTTGGCTGCGTATAATTATGTATAGTAAAATGTACATTATTAGCCTGAATTTCTATATAGAACTGCATAATATTGCGGTGAGATCCCAAGCGACATGCGTTTATTTTAGAAGCGCGAATTCACGATCCCGCATTGCGTCATGTGGATCGTCCACTTACCTACAGTTTATTACTATCAGTACCTACAGTATGAATACATTGTGGCCTGATTGGTCCTCCAAACTGCATATTACAGTCCGGATTTTCTAGTTGATATTAATAAGATCGCCCCCTATTACATGAGACTTAAACAAAACAGGGCCCCAATTCTATATGGTTATAATGATTCCCCGCGAACTCTTACTACGTACTAACTACGTCAATGTCGTATTTTGTAGAAACCAATGTAACAGTAAGGAATCTAAATTTCATATTCTGTATGTTCCAAGACAATTTTTCGATATTTATTAGCAGATTTCGTGTTCCCTACCCTCTTTTTTATAATTTTAGTGTTCCGAACAAAAATAAAAAGGCGATTTCATAAAGAAAATTGTTGCCTAAATTATTGCCGGCACATGTAACTGGGGATCGAACAAGCGACCTAGGTGTGTATTCATGTTTCAGTTTCCTAGATCGAATTGGAAATTTATGCCTGTAATTTCACAAATCATTTTTGACTTAGGAATAAAACACTTATCTTGTCGGGTTTTATTAAGCTTTCGGTAACATATATTTTTATTCGAGCCCAAAGTGTATTTGCTCTCGCAGGTATGTATTAAACTTTCTGTAACATCAACTTTCAATGTGACAAAAATAATATATTGAGCAAATAATACAAAATGTTTGCCCAATTCGGTTGCTTGAAATAAGATGTTTGTTTTATTCGTTTTATTGGAGCGGCTGTGCGCAGACTAGTCATGAATGTCTTTATACAGACTATTATTGCAGGCACAACTGTTCAAACTGACAACAGACAGAACAGTCAGCTAGGTATACAGAGCCAATTCGCGTAAAGAAAATTATGAAGTGATGTGCACTATCCCGAGTCCAGAGGCTAACCTTACAAGTTATTCTTGTTCTTTCTTCTTAGACAGCATTGCTCAGCTTATCCCACAGATGATTGTAATTTACTAACCGATAAATAAAACTGCTTGAACTCAAGCCTGCTAAGACAGGATTGAGCCATAAAATCCACCACGCAGGCCCAGTGCGGGATGGTGGATGTCCCTTGTCTTTGAATGATTGGCTCTAGAGCCCAAACCAGCTCCCTCTCAACGTTTTCCTTCATAAATTACGAGATAAACACGCAAGACATTGATTCATATCGTTGAATATATTGATACACCAAGAAATTGCATTAACTAAAGGTGCGCTTACACGAGCAACTCTCGTCAAATATGACGTCACGACTACATCCAACAATTTAGGGCAATGGCAACATGTAGCAACCTGTTGCCAAAAATATGGCAATATGGAGCAACTTAAAAAATTAAGCAATACGCGATCCATTACTGTTGCCGAGCAATAATTGCTCAATAAATTGCCCGTGTTAGAGCACCTTTAGTCCAGGTAGTAGTAGTCCAGTCTTACCGAGGGGTATCGTATCACCCAGTCACTAGGTTGTGGAGGTTATATGGGCAGCTGCATCAACATAGTTGGGACAGGACTAAGCAGATGTTGATGATTTCATTGCCTGTGGCATACCATAAGTTTATGCAACAATAATAGGTACCTAGTTGAGAATAGGCTTGGCAGATTGTTCGAGGTACTGTAGCCGCGAACCTGTTTAGTCCTATGATCGCTTAATGTGTTTGCTTTTATGGATACGAGCTGCAAGTTTAAGGTCATGGTAACTTTAAATAGTAGCGCTATGAGCGATAATAGTTCCTATTAAAATCCGACACGGGTTAAAATCTTTTGTAATAAATTCGAATAATAAATGAGCAAGCGTATGTCGTAAAAATGCACATAAAATCGTATATAATGAGATATTAACTATTTAATAATAAATAATCCATCACTGAATGCAGTTTGACATTTGAATTTTTATTGAAGGGATAAACTGCTTTTAAAGACTTTTATGATTTTTTTTTATGCATTAAGGTATGTTTATGTTTCGTGAAAATATCATATATTTTTTATTTTCAAAATTATTTACGGTTTTTTAGATACACTGCTTTAAAAAACCATATTTTTGACCGTTTTAAAAAAATCTCCGCCTTAAGGTGAACCTAGTCCACATTTTTTGCATACAAATTTCGGGAGTGTTTTACTCCACTGTCTGACATGGCACATCCAAAGTAAAATATGATATCATTTTGTCTCAGTATTAATATTGTCTGTACGAAAACAGAAAACTAAAATAAAAACCCATTAAAAAGTTAGGAGCCAATATAGATTAGTTGTTCTTGCTAATTTTACTTAGCTTTGGGCGTGTTTAAGTAATAAAAGAAGTGTAAAATCTCCAAAACCAAGTCGATACCGACAAAATTCAATTATCGAAAGGTTCAATAAACTTTATTGGTCATTGATTTATGCATTGGCTTTTTCATAAAACCCGATCTTCCAAAAGACATTTCTTATTTTTTTTTCTATAAATGATCCTGCATCTCACTCAACAACGTTGTGCGTAGACTAGCGTCTAACTGCTTATCACTAATACTATCTCTGTCGGACACGAAGCCTGGTGAGACAGCGTGATTTTTAGCCAGGCCCACCAGTGAGTTCGAGCCCACGACTAGGTTCCCCTTAAGACAGAATATCGTGAGTTGCTGATAAATTGTTTCGTGTGAATACACATTACACTGTATGCTTATATTTCCATGATTACTTTCGTATATGTGTAAAATTGTAAAGGTAACTAAAGCTTGCTTCTCTTAAACACTACTCACACTTATTCAGCTCTGTTCAGCTTTTGTCCATAAAACACTACGATTTTTTATGAGATGCATACGCATCCGTTCAGCCGCGGAAAGCTAAACGGACTCTATACAAAATCGTTGTTTTCTACGGACAAAAGCCGAACAGAGCTATATAAGTGTGACTAGACCCTTAGTACTTAACTAAATGGTCTGGGCTTGTGGCTAAGTAATAACAGCCGCGCAATCGATTAGGTTAAGCAATAATTGCCTCAGTTGGTCTGTGGATGGGTGACCGTCTATACCAAGATCCCACCGTGTCTCGAAAAACACGTTAAGCCGTTGGTCCCGAATGTCTAACTACCAGTCTTACCAAGGGGTATCGTGTTACCCAGTAACTGGGTTGTGTAGGTCAGATTATGCAGTCGCTCCTTGTAAAATACTGGTATTCAGCTGCATCTGGTTAGACTGGAAGCTGAACCCAACAAAGTTGGTAAAAGGCTAAGTAGATGACTTAATTAAATGGTTATATTTTCTTTCATACTTCTCTATTAGTCGTTAACTCGGTAGTCAACTCCTTTGTAACCATATCATGATTCACACAGTCCATCCATCGTTTCTTTGGTTGTAAAGTTGTTAATTTTTGTATTCATTCTCCTTGTCACGAATCGTTTTTACTTAAGGAAAACTGGGATTATATGCTTTTTACTTTACCAGGCTTAATTCAGTTTCGGCTAACTCTTTACCAACTTCAACTCGATCCATTATTGGTCGAACTAAAAGTTCGGCGTTCACACAAACGGGCCGATGTACCTACCCACCTAATTTGAAATTCTTATTGGCTCTCACATTCGTGAATTAGATTGTGTTCGTAGATTAGTAATTCGGAGAATAATGCTGACATTTTCTCTGGGGAGACTTTTTTATCGTGAGATTAGTGGTTTTGGTTCGTAAGTACTAAGTATTATATTCTATTGTAATGTACCTAGTCCTTTGCTGGGAATGTTTTCCTAAACTGCATGTATTTGGTGGTTTAAATAAGTTTTCTGATTTATTCTAGCTCCACGATAGATTTCGGTTTACATCAGTCTGCAGATCAGAGTAGCATATTTTTTTTTTTTTTTTGAGTGTGGGATATCTTCAAATAACTTCTCCTGCTCTAGGTGGAGCAGGAGGGCGTGTCGGACTTTTACTGACTCAAACCCACGCGTGTTCCTTCAGTTTCCTGTGTGCCAGGGGCCACGGTATCTCTTTCGAACAACCCGCACCAGAATAACATCAAT
The DNA here is from genome assembly GCA_947359405.1 of Antitype chi. Lineage (NCBI taxonomy): Eukaryota > Metazoa > Arthropoda > Insecta > Lepidoptera > Noctuidae > Antitype > Antitype chi. The sequence goes on along the minus strand of OX375817.1, from coordinate 16,597,346 downwards.
GGGTTGACATTTAAAAGCAGTGATTAGTGTACTGAACTCTTCTTCTTCTTCGTAACATAGTCAGAGCGGTCGTGCTCTTCATGAAATTTCTTGTCTTGATTACTCGCCATTTACTCCAATTTTTGGAATGAAATGTGAACTTAAACTAGGGATCGCCCACTGCGGATTGATCGGTTCATCTCATGGGTGGGTCTGGAGCCCTCCACTCTACCCTGCACGACAAGGCGCTCTATAGCGTCAGGCGCCACCTCACGCGTCAAGACGTGTCCGAAGTATTTCAAGATGCGCGTTTGGACCAGAGCAAATAGACGCTCTTTGATGTTGAGTTCGTGGCGTATCGAGGTGTTAGTACGAAATTCGATGCACGATACCACAAGCATTTTTCTTCAGCTCGACCTTTCCAGAACGACTATCTTTTTCTTGTCGATGTACCGAACTAGTATAACAATTTTCCTTCCAACAATACAAACCAAAATACTCATAGTGAAATTCAGGTACATGTTAAAACATAGATATATGCTACGTCGTTATTCAAAACACCTTCCAATGTCCTAGAGTACATATTTTCTAGACTAATGAAGTGTAGGGAATAGTCAGTCTTTGAGTAGGCGGCGGGCGCGACAAAGCGATTGATCACGTGCCCAACCCTCCTGTGGAGAGTGCTCAGTCGAACAATTAGAACACGCCCGGCTAGGGATTCTTTAAAATTCATCATGAATTAAATTCTGCACGTTCAGACGAGTATAGGGCTCTCGCGATCTCGGTTTTATTTTAAAATTTGGAAATTAGAAGACACTTTTGTTAGTAAAATATGAGGCCTAAATGTCAAGGCTTAGGGCAAGGTCAAAACAATTATTTAATTCAAGAGAGACCAGAACATCACGCCTCGTTTCCCCGAAGGGTGGGGCAGAGGTGTGCCTGAAGTACACCCATATTTCGCCAGTTATGTTTTGGGGGCGATTTGTACCTAGGCACAAATCTAGATTCCGGGCTGATACTGAAAAATTCCAGATAGAAAAAGCCAAAAACACATTGCCCGACCTGGGAATCGAACCCAGGACCTCGTGCTCAGCTGTAACACTTGCGACCACTACACCAACGAAGCAGTTATTTAGGAGATTCCCTGAGATGCCCTACTTGGAAAACCTTAAATAGACTTCGAACCCAAGTAGGTCGCAGCAAGGACAACTTCCACAAGTGAGGATTCATGGACGGCTCAGATCTCTGGTGTGTGTGCGGCGTCTCTCCACAGACAATGGCTCACCTCCCATCTTGCAGCGCATGCCCTATTACCTGCACACGTGAGGACCTAATGGCTGCATCAACGAGCGGTATTAGCGTTTTTGAATTTTTTCGTGTTATTTTTGTCATCGAACGCCAAGAAGAAAAATGGATATGCCATGGAAGTTGTGGTATACAATTAGAGAGATCTTATTTCTAGGTAGTAACGGTCGATGAAGATGAACCAGTCAGCAAGGCAATTGCTATAAATGGATGTATGTGAAAATAGTATGGTCACTAATTTCATATTAGATTGGGATTCGAATTGCTTTGTTCGTTCGTTTGTAATTTTTTGACATACTGTAATAATTATGACATTGTTTCGATTTATTAATTTTATTCCTATTAAAACAATAAAATATAAAACAATAAAATAAAAACTTTTTATTTCGGACTGATAAATAATCCATACATGTTAGAAGAGTACAACTTATGAAACTAGTGATAATATATTATAATTATTTATATCCTAATGTGGGTATTAACCCAGTGCTGGACGTACCGCGTGTCCAGCCTGTCCGCAATAACAGCTAGGATTCTGTTGGAGCATATTGTAATGCAGATATTTGAATTAATATTTTATTAGATATTCATATATCTAATAAAACATACATACATATGTATCTACCTACCTTAAAAATAAAAGTACCTTAAAAATAATTTATCTATGTCATTGTTGTATTTTTTTTTATAATAAGTTCTCATATTATAGTAATGTTGCATGCCTAATATAAAAAGTAGATTGTACAAGGATCACCTATATTTTAATAGGGTACGGGGCCTGTGAGGAATTTGAAAAATAGGTATTTGAAGAAACTATTGCCGTCGCGCTGCGCCCGAACAACGCCCCCGTAGTGTATGATAGGGAGCGTAGTTTATGACAGCTGCAGCTCAGACCGAAATTATCACAAAAAATTTGACGAGATCGACGTTTCGTATTCCCCTTATTTCTCCTCGAAAACTGAGCCGATTCAATTATTTTTTACATTAACATTTTAAGAAAGAGTATGTTTAGGTTCCTATTAAAAAAAAAATATGTTAAAATCTTTTCTAATTTGTCTGGTAGTCCTCTAATCACGGCGGTAAAAATAGGGCATTTTTTGTAATTTCTAGAGGGTCATGTTTTCTTTACTAATTAGTTGAGGAAAAAAGAAAATTACAGGGACGTGTTTACCTTGATTTTATGAAAAAAGAAATTGCTCTAGAGGCATTATTCAGAAAGAAAAAAGGGAATACATTTGTATAGAGAATCGCACGCCCTGTTCCCTCTTAACTGTCATCTTATTTACTGTACCTGTAATCTATGCAAATAAATGTTTACTTTACTTTACTTTAGTGACCAATGTCTGGATGACCGAGCTAACCCACCCTTGTTCCCTCAGTTGCCTGTGTGCCAGGGGCTGCGGTATCTCTTTCGAACAACCCGCACCCCTGGCAGGCATCGGCCCTTGCGGACCCCGGCACTTCGTGCTGACATCTCTTTGAGGCGCGCGTGGAACACAACGCGCCGTCGACCCGGGCTTGATCCTTACCGGACAGCGAGCTACCCATTACTCGCCGTCCGCAAGCCCGCGCCTACGGTGGCTGGCCTGGTATTTCTTTTTTCGTTTCCTACAAATGAAACCTAGCTAGATCGATTTGTCGCCCCCGAAAACCCCTACATACTATATTTCATGACAATCGTTAGAGCCGTTTTCGAGTTAGTTAGTTGGTATAATATATATATTTAGACAAGAATTGCTCGTTTAAAGGTAATTAGATACTGATTTCTCACAAATGATCTCAATCTGACCTTAACTTGAAATGTCTGTAAATTAAAACAAAGCCTACGCATCAGTAAATTGATAAGTTCAAAATTAAAAGCGTACGGTCCCTTGAGAGGTCATATTTCCACAGTGCCCGCAAGCAGTCATTAATTTCCCAAAAGATCGAGTAGCTAATTATAAAGGTTTATTCCTAACTGCCCCGCAAGGGACTCCATTGAAGCAGTCTGTTCATTTTCTGGGTAGCGCCCGTTTGGTAACGCTCCTGTTTGGCAACGCTACATATACTTACCTATAGCGGTGTATCGCATGCACCAAGTACAGTCAGTTTGTTAAGTAAAATTTTTAAGAAATTTATAGTTCGACTTTTAATTGTATTCAGTAACTTGATAGTTCAAAGAAAAATAATGTTAACATCCTAACACTAATAGTGTTGGGGTAGTGAACGATTTCGCGTTCAGAACGAATTACAAAAATGGTTTATTTTAAATTAAACCATTTTTAAACTCAACCCAATAGAATTTGTTTGGGCACAGGTAAAGGGGCATATCGCAAAAAATAATAAATCTTTTAAGATGAAAGAGTTTAAAAAATATTTGAAGAAGGGGTTAGCAATGCGACCCCTTCGTCATGGAGTGCTTGCGTTTCTCACGTATTAAAAGTAGAAGATGATATATGTCGTATGGACCATGTCATTGATAACATCACTGATAAATACTAGCTGTTGGCAGCGGCTTCGCCTTTGTGGAGGTCGAAAACTACTGTTTTTGACGTTCAAAAAGAGCTGACTCTCAGCCTAGTTTGAATAAATGACTTTTGATTTTGATTTTGATCTATTATGTTAATCTAGGGTATAAACTATCTGTGAGCCAAAATTCACCACAATCCGTTCGGCCGTATTTGCGTGATTGGGTAACAAACATCCAAACATTTATGTATCCAAACATACAAACTTTCACATTCATAAATACACATCTCTAAGTTGTTTTATTTTAAATGACCGTACTACTAAGAAACAATATACATTTTTTAAATCTACACTTTTAATAGTGCATGTCATGTTTTTAAGACAGGCGATTAAATTTAAAATGAAAAATTTGCTTGTAAGTACATTATTTCAAGCTCATTCAATTTCATTCATTCTTACACCACCTCACTATCTTTTTTTTTTGTCAAAATCTGGGTAATTTGTTATATAAAAATATAGTTAATTATTTAAACTAAGCAAATACAAATCGACAATATAGTTAAGTTAGTACAATATACATTAAGTAAACTTTGTTTATTAATTCCAAATGTGTCTAATTGTGACTAGACCTAAAGGGCGTACTCCGAACCTTTGACTTCTTTCATTCAAATTTTTTTCTGGGATTCTTAAAAATATTGTCACATATGTAGATAGGTTACTAAAATCGTATTCTATGCAGTACTTAGTCATTAATATGGTAGTTTTAAAGTGTAGAAAATAAAATTAATATCTATTAAATAAATTCGGCACACCAGAACTTTTGACTCTGACTGTACTATAAGGTACGCTCAGGTACGTAATATCTACAAACATAACCGATGTATAAATATGTAGTATTGCCAATCGAGAGCGTTACCAAACGGGCGCGACCCCATTTTCTTACAATATTTTCTTTTTCATTTAATTTACAAATGTAATAAATTGTTCGTCTTAAGTAAACGTTTGTTGGTTTGAATTTGGAATCGTTATGGTTGGATATCGTTTTAATTAAGTTATGTAAAAAAAAACCTTAATTTTTAAACATTTCTTTTAAATTAAATCCGATCTGTGTCTGCTGATTTGAGCTGGCACGTGCTAGACGTAGCATATTGTATTCAATATCCTACCCTATGTGAACGAAATAAATAGAGGCTCATGGCTAAGTAATAACAAACACGCGGGTCTATCGATCAGGTTAAGCTACGGTTGCCGCAGTACGTCGGTAGATGCGTAACCTTCTTTACATACCAAAATACCTTCGTGCCTCGGAAAACACGTTAAGCAATGGTCCCGGCGGTTTTTCGTGGATCATCGTTATGGATCGTCAGAAGCCCGAAAGTCTGAGAATCAGTCGTATTAAGGAGTATCGTATTACCCAGTGACTGGGCTGTGGAGGTCAGATAGGCAGTCGCTCCATGTAAAATACTGGTATTCAGCTGAATCCGTTTAGACTGAAGCTGACCCCAACATAGTCGGGAATAGGCTGGACATAGTTATGATCTATGTTAATGTAATATAGCAAGCAGAATTCCAGTTATACAGGGTGATTGGAAGATGGGTGCAAAGCTTTAAGGCGAAGATAGTACAGACAATTTAGAACCATTTAAGCCATGGTTGTCTTAGACGAAGTCTTACCAAATATTTTTAACCAAATTTTTAAGTATTTTTTCGGAAATTCTCAAAATTTAATGTAAACTGCATAATTATGGCCAAATTGAATGATAAATAAATTCATTTTTTATTTATTTAATTAAAGTAATGTGTAAGCAATCAAGCAAAACATGTTTTAGGCTTCTGTGTCATTAGACATTTTTTTTACAGACATTTAAAGCTCAGAAAAAATAAAAAATTTGTACAATACGTCTTTTAAACCTTATTAAAAAAAAAAAATTTGGTAAGACTTCGTCTAAGACAACCATGGCTTAAATGGTTCTAAATTGTCTATACTATCTTCACCTTAAAGCTTTGCACCCATCTTCCAATCACCCTGTATAGCGATAGTAGCTGTTAAGGAAAACAATAAAGTACCTACATTATAGCCTTCATAATAAGTACCAATATTGTAAAATAACTCATATTCCTACCTACTAAGAACGAACAGCAGACATCTTTGTATACATTTGAGTACAAATTACGACATACACTGAAGACAATGAGTGTTAGCATGTAACTGTGGCCATGTAACCATTTGTCACTGTGACTGACAGCCGATAAGTAGCTCGGCTTATGTCACAAATTGTACTGGGTATTAGTGAACAGGAGGTTGATATTTATCTCCTTCTTTGCTGGATCATTCACTTTTTGTTTCTAAGATAACTCGTCGAAGGATGATAGTGGTTATTTTATCGCCATTCGGCTTTACAGTCGGCCTTACGTCAGTGGTAATTTACGACGCTAGATGCGAACTACGCATTACACTGACGTCACGCAAAAATCCTGCATCGCGCAAGCGGAGTTTGCCGCGCAACTAGAATTAATAAGGTGAATTTTAGCCACCGTTTAAATTTTTCAGAGTGATAGTACCCGTGAAATCGAACAACTTTGTCCAACGAATATGGGTCGAAATATGAAAAAAAAATCGGACTTCCCTCGCATAATAAATAGTCAGCTGATCGATTTTGTATGGGAGGTCCGATTTTTTTTTCACAAAAATTTAAACGGTGACTAAAAATTCACCTTATTTTTTATACAGTGTCCCGACATCAATCGTCGGGGCCACTGCCCACCAGACACAACAACCGTCTGGTCGAAAAAGCCTCCCTTTTCTACAGAGGTTGAGTGAACTTTACACCCTGTTCCTCATACTTCTAAAGTAATAAAACCGGTAAAAGCCGCCCTCTTATTCTATTGAAACTCCGGATACTAAGCTAGGCCAGCTCTAGGTCAAACTGTTAACACTGACATGTGATCGACCTAAACTAACTTTGCGAGAACATGGTCATATAGTATCATGGTGGAGTACTTGATGAAGTCTGACCAGTGCTTTGAAGAGAGACTGAGAGACCAGAGAGACCTTCCACCCTGCCCATAAATGTCTCATAATGCACCTAAAACATTTTTTTACTTACTAGCTGTTCCCGCAGCTTTGGTCGCTTAATTATCACACGGGAACGTGATACTGGAAGAAAAAGATACTACTTATAACGTCGTCTGCTAGTGCCTTAGTCCCTTCAAAATCGATCCAGCCTATTCGGAGATTAACTGGAACAAACAAACAGACAAAATTTTAGAAATTGTTTTTTTTTAGGTATAAGTATCGTATATACTTTCATATTCATGTAGTAAAATATTGTTATTTTGACATTACAAACGGACACTTCAATTTAATTTAGTTCTATGTATGTATGTAAAGGTATAGAAGATACAAAGAGGCTGAAACACCATACCTAACTGCCGATTGACATATTATATACCTGTTATTATAAAAATAACCAATTTATCAAGCGAAATTCTTCTTTAAGGCAAGGTAAAAAAACAAAACGAACGATTTATGGTTATGACTCGACCAACCGCGCCCTGTATAAGGAAAAACTCATTTTAGTGTCAATGACACCCACACATACATATCGACGGCCCATATTGACTGTCTGTGTTTGTTAGGTACTCCCCCTTATCCACTACGGGTGTTCAGACAGACACTATTTGTATTTCTTAGGAACCTGATTCAAAGTCAAAAGAACGTTTAAAATCTATTTTTATCTAAGTTTCAACGTACATATATACCTGGAAAAAAATACTTTTATGTATGAAGGAGAGCAGTGATGGCAAAGTGGTAACGGCTGCGACCAGCCATGCTATTCTGTAACCATCTCACCGGGTGAAGTGAGCGTGGAGTGAGCTGTCAGTGTCATCCGACTGATGCTAGAGATTGTCCAAGCATTACTTTTACAATCATAATCGAGACGAGATTAAATCTCGATTATGATTGTATGCTAATTCTATTGATGATTTTATTACAATTTCAAAACTAGTGTTTAAGTGTGCATCATGCTTTATATTACATTATACGCGCACTCGCGCCTCAGGCAATATAAGGACTAGTCTAGGAAAAAATAGACCGAAACAACATTTAGTTTCTGACTGAGTTTTTGTTTTGCTACTTTATTTGAAAAACCTCCCAAAATGTAATGCATGATGCACATTTAAACACTAGCTTTGAAATCGTAATAAAGTGATCAATAGAATTAGCATATTTAATCTCGATTATGATTGTAAATGTAATGCTTGGTCATCCCTAGCATCAGGTGGAATGACACTGACAGCTCACTCCACGCTCACTTCACCCGGTGAGATGGTTACAGAGAATACCATAGCTGTTGTAGGGTTCGAACCCAGACAGGCCCTTCATTTTATGTAGATTATTATTATTTAATTACAACTGCTGTCAAAACGGCTAAGGAAATCATCGTGAGAAAACCGAAAATATGTTCTAGAACCAAAAATTTGAAGACATGCGACATCTACTAATCCGCGCCGAGCCTGCGTAGTGGATTACAGTACAGACTGCTTCCTCTCACAGATAGGAGCGCTGTGTCGCAGCAGTTAGAGCTTTATCTCATCATATCATCATCAGCCTATAACGTTCCCAATGCTGGGACGCAGGCCTCCTCTCTGTGAGAGGGAGTGGGCCGTAATCCACAACGCGGGCCCAGTGCGGGTTGGTAGATGTCACATATCTTCGATTTTTTGGTTCTAGGACATGCGGGTTTCCTCACGATGTTTTCCTTCACCGTTTTGAGAACAGTGGTGATGAAATAATTTACATAAAATTCAACGCCTGTCTGGGTTCGAACCTATACGACCTACATCTCGTAAGTCGCGTCAGTTACCACTGAGCCACCACTGAACTTTATACTGGACTGATTTTGCTTCTTTTTTTTTGGGGTTGGGAAATCATCAAGTAACTTCTCCCGCTCTGGGTGGAAAGGGCGTGTCAGACTTTTACTGATTAAAACCCACCCGTATTCCTTCAGCTTCCTGTGTGCCAGGGGCCACGGTATCTTTTTCAAACAACCCGCACCCCTGGCAGGCATCGGCCCTAACGAACCCCACCAGTTGGTGCTGACATCTCTTTGAGGCGCGCATGGAACACAACGCGCCGTCGACCCGGGCCTGGTCGCTGGACGGCGAGCTACCCATTGCTCGCCGTCCGCAACCCTGCGCCTACGGTGGCCGGGAGTCCGCCATGGACTCCCGACGCCCAGGGCGTCTCCTACGATGGCTAGGGGAGCAAGGGGACGATCCTTGCCTCTGACATCTATGCTTATTTATGAAGATGTTTTAAGGTAAACTGCTTATATTTGTTTCATAACATCGTTTTGAAATAGGTCAGATATGGCATCTTTCATATTTTCCTTGTACCTGTGGATGTAGTGTTGTGTATTGTTTTTCTTTTAGGTATATCAGTCTGTACCCAGTGAATTCAAATATATTAGAATTGCCAATATCAATTAGTTACATGATGGTAGCCTGTTTCGCTGGATTGTTTCATGCACAATTGTGTTCTATTTATAATTTATCTGTATGATAAATTCTCCCTCTATAAGAACACTGTGGCCAACCCAAATACTTTTAACTGATTTAGATCTATCAGTATCATCAAAAATTAAGCTGGTGTATCTTCGTACGTACATCTTTAAACTACGGTACTTACAAGTGAGGCACAAAAAAATGCTTTCTCTGAAGTATTCAGGTTTCACCGCGATTATCAAATTCTTGAGATCCATTACTATGTGGAGGTGTCCTACATACATCTGCCGAACAGTTAGGTCGCATTACAGAAAGAGGGCTTAATTAAAAATGTGTGTAAACCGATATAATGAATTTATTCTTTCTTTCATAAAAAGTTACTAAGTATCTACATCACACAATCTAAACCACAGTTAAGTACGCAGGTACTTAACTATCATTTTTGATTGTGTGATTTTTTACAGTACTTGATGTTTTAAAATTTACAATTTGATCAGAAATTTATTTTTGACTCGAAGAATATCATTCAAGACTTTAGCACCAAAAAGTTGAATGATAGGTTAGTCTTCGTTGGTTGTAGATAGTTGTTTCAGGTGTTTGCAGATCTTGAAAAAACTACTTAATTTGAAAACAGAAAAAATTCTTAGTTCCAAATTAAGTACTCACTTACATTTTCTTTCACCAACTAGAAAAAAACATTTTACAACAAAAAAAAAACAGTACCTACAAAGTGAAAATAACTTTTTCACTTCTCATGCTCTAAAAAGACATCATTATAGCCCTACGAAGCGGGACTAAAGTGACCACTTTAGTCCCTAGGGAGTAAAAAGTAATTCGTTTTTTAATTTCCTTCATGTTGTCACATGAAGGAAATTAAAAAACGAATTACTTATAGACAAACTCAAACAGCCAGTAAATATACTATTATCTGTGGAGCTTCATTGCGAAAATGTTGAGAGTTTTAGTTTCATGGTTTTTGCCAAGGTGGCGCCATGTGTTTTAAATTGTTAATCTGTTACTGGTTTAGAAGAAAAAAAAGACCGCGAAAATTTCAGAATTTTGGTCGAGTGTAAATTTGTTCGCTTTAAATAAATTTATTAAGAATGTCCAGTGACAAATATTATGTTCCTATATATTATGTTCCTTGGTGAAGAGTTTGACGTCAAGCAAAAAGCAAAAGACATACCTAATAGATATTGTGATTTTTATTTTATTAACCGACTTCAAAAAGGAGGAGGTTCTCAATTCGTCGGAACCTTTTTTTTATGTATGTTCCCCGATTACTCGAAGATGGTGGGACAGATTTGTTTTTTTTTTTGTTTGAATGAGTATACTTCCCAGGTGGTCCCATGATCATCAAGTCAGGATCTGATGATGGGATCCTGGAGAAATAGAGAGAACTCTTAAAATTTAATAGGCACGCGAAGCGATTTAGGTATTTTTTGGAAGAGTACTTTCTCGGAGTGGTCTCATTTCAATTTGGTGAAGATCTGATGAAGAACTTTGGAGATAGGCAACGGAACTCCTCAATAAATGATAGCAAATGGACTGGGATTGCTGAAATCTCATGTCTGTCTATTGTTTACACCAGTTCATAACATAACATCACGCCGGTACGCTGTGAAGGGGTAAGCACATGTGAACCACTAAAAAGTGAAAAAAAAAACTTTTTCCAAAAAAAAAAAACAACCGACTTCCAAAAAAACACTACAAAGTGAAAAATAACTTTAATTTCGGAAGGCGGTGACAACAAATTCAAATTCAGCTCCAAAGACACCGACTTCCGAAATTAAAGTTATTTTTCACTTTGTACTGTTTTTTTGTTAAGTAATATTTATTAGGAAAGTACATGTTTTTGTTGAGTAAAATTTACTATTTTTCTCGCACTCGAAGTGAAAAGTACAGTTTGCACCTCGAGACTAAACGCCAACTTAATATACCCTCGGTTTCATTGACTCCCTCGCACGCTCGGGAGTCAAACCACCTCGGGTATATTATGGCTTCGTTTAGTCCCTCGTTATAAAATATACTATAAATTTGAGAGTCGGTGTCTTTGGCTCTGTAGTTTTTTCCAAATTGATTTTTTTACGAATGGAGAACCTCCTCCTTTTTAAGTCCGTTCAAAACTACTGAGAACTAGTTTTTTAAGGTACCACACACCACCCACTGACTTTAAATTCAGTTAAAAATATCATCCTGATCCTGCTATTCCAAAGTCCATAAATCAAAATGCTTGTAAAAAACAAGGGCTGACTGAAACTCACACGAACTGCGGTGAGTTATCTTCGGATCTATTTGAAGACATTCGCGCTTATTGTTTCCTTGACAAAAGGGCGGTGGTGTCAGTGGCAATTGATCACGTAGCTTCCCTTCCCTACGTCCGTTCCGATAATATTGAGCACCGTACACATTCGACGTGGTAAAGCAGCGGTTTGGGAAAAGATTGTAATGTTCCAGATTTTTTTTACATCACAGGTTTATGTTATGAATCTCACAAACTATGTTATGTCTGTTTATAAGCATTACTATGTCGCTTATTGATATTCAAAACCTCTTCAAACAGAATTACAAATAACAAACTGCAACCTAAGGCCTTAGTTTAGCTTATAGTACTTCTTCTAAAACGTATTATCTCAAGTCACCAGTAAACGATCACTACTCCAAACAAAATAAAAGAAGAGCTAAAAACGGTGAAACAGAATAACAAAAAAGATTTTCCCCAATAAAGGGCCACAAAAGAACCTAACATTGAACGTTACGCTGCATTTTATTACACCCAGTGTACACGGTCCGTTCGCCTGAACCGTTACGGCGCGTCAATTATCCGGAGTCGTTGTGACGGCTCGGATACGGATTGAATTAACGTCGAGAAAAAACGCTCCACCGCGTTATATTAAACCCAGCCAGTTGAGATCAAGCTAACCGATATTAAATGGTGGCTCAGGCTGTTTAATTAAAGATGTGGTTGAAGTTTTGCTTCGTGTGCTGAAAAAATACTGTAGGGCTGGTAGGACTACGGTCTACTAAGAAAAATAATGTGGTTTACTTATAGACCGATGGAGAAATAGTAACTAAATTTCTCTATCAAGTGTGTTGTAATTATGTGTTATGTTGTTTGGGGCTCAGAAACGTTCCTTGAGGCAATCCTGTTGTAGTAGTGATTTTTGCTTGAAGAAGGAAAATCAGATGTTGATATTACGATTAATCATTGTAGATTTTTTACCTACTGAGCTACCAAATGTCCTCTTAAACGTATTTCAGACGTTTTCATCTCGACTTGTCTCTACATACTTTGTCAAAACTAATTCTAAGAATACAATTTTTTACCACAAAATTAAATCGATAGAGTGTATCGCAACAAAAATTACTTTGCAAAACACGTTCCATTGCTGGAATTTGAATTGGGATACGGTTATTAATACAAATATCAGAAACTAACAAGATTTCAGAACCCGCAACCGACCAAGAAATAATATGTTTTCCAACCACAAGTCCACGCCTCCATCACCCGAACTTTCATTTCCTGAAGGCAGGGCAAACATTGGTGTGTTAAGGCGAATACGCTAAGAAAACCTGCATAATCCGACATTTATTTCGGTTTTTGCAATTTACAACGTACTTTCATGTTATAGGTAGGTTCCAATATTACGCAAGAGTATTTGGTATTGATCATCAAATTATTGAGCTCAATGAGCTCCTTAAATTCTGACTTGAGCTACACGATTACTGACAAATGCATGCTCTGACTAGACAGGTTCACTCAATCTGTGTGGTTCTTTCCTCAAAATAGCATTTCAGACACCAATCTACATGGTCTTCAGAACGACCAAGATTATGTCTGGACTTTAAAAGAGACTGTAACCTCTGGGTTTGTTACGGCCTTTCTTCTCAGAGTAGTCAGATAGGAAGGGACCTCATCTAGTTTTGAAAATATGATTGACATGTAAAAGTGTTTGTACAAATCTACTTATAAAAATAGAATCTTTTATCACTAACAAGCATGTTTTCATTTGAATCATCAATCGAACTCTCTAAGTCAAAATTGGACTGTAACGTCATAATTTCATTAACATTTTCATGTTCTACGTTTGAAAATTGTGTATTCTTGAATTGCAAATTCGTAAGAGAGCTTCGTGGGTTGCCTTAACGCATCCCCCTTAACGTAGTAACCGACCTTTCTTATAGACGGGACTCCTTTCTTATAGACTCGGTCACGACTTGGAACGACTGTTTCCAAACTGATTATATCAGTTTTACCATTGTTTTCTCCTTATTAAGATAGTTTTTGGGTTTATTAAAATTGTTAATTTGTTGTAAGTACCTACTTCTTTGGGCTTTTATTTTGTTATCACCTTTATCGGTTTAATTGGGAATTCTTTGCAGGTCACAATGCGCGCAGCTGCGTGCGTGCAGGTATGTGCGGGTTTGGTGGGGTTTTTTTCAGGTCACAATTTAAGTTTATACACGAATGAAGTAATTATTTTAGAATTAGAAATTAATTTTATGAAAACCAATAAATACTTAGTACTCTTTGTTGGTCATTGAAGTTTTCAATTTTGTTTTTTGTCGACGTTCACCACAACTTTGAATGCTGCAATGCTGACCATATTATATCAAAAGATCCATTCGCAATGGTTTGAACAGACGCCATCGTCAGTTGGGTCTGGTTGTTTAATAAAAAATCCTTAGTAAAAAGTTAATCAAATAAATCATGACCGGTTAATTATTTTTGGATAGTTTTTTTTTTGTTTCTATTGAGCACTTTTAAAGCATAGGTACGTACGTCTTTTTAAATCATTTTCACATATAGCTAATAGTTTTGTAACAGTGTATTTTATAATAGTATCCATGGAGATTCTTGTCCATCCTCCATAGGTAGGTACCTACTACGCATTGGTATTCCAATGCTTAGTCACCAACAAGCTTCTTTTTTCTGACCGACCGACTCCATGACAATTTAAAAGTGCCTGTAAATGGTTTAATTGAAATAGATAGAGCTTTGGGTTTCAGTACGAATGAAGTGAGTAAACAGTATCAAGAAAACTGTACATAAATCTCCTTGATAAATTTAACCTTTACTAAGAATATAATTTATTATGTTTCATCTAAAACTTGAGTATGCGTACAATATCATGCCAAGCCACGATCAGTGCCAAAACACTCCTAGAAACCACGTTTGGCACATGTGTGGTGAGTTACAAGTTGATAATATTGCCTGCTCATATACCGAAACAACAGTTATCCTTTGCCACACTTACACGAACACATATTCTACGACAATGACAAGAATAATGCTTATTCAAAGTCCATGCTTATTTAGTAACGTTTTTTAATTCCGATCAATGATTGCGTTAGTTCCACTTTTGGTCTCTGGTTCAGACAAGTTCGTAGTGGCTACGTGGCGGCCGACCATGGAAGATGGAACCGTTACTCCGCATGTGGGGGAAATAAACCACGCCTATCAAACTTCTATTTATTTTCAAAGTAGGGCCTAAAAGCATCCTCGTAAGTTCCTACGTGAAAGGAGTCTGTGTATTTCAGAGTGATTTCAAATTCTGTGTCGCTGTTTCATTATTCTTAATTTACCTGCGTAGTTTTTGGTACAGGTCAGTGGTAACAAAACTAGTATAAGCTGGTCTCTGGTTCCATTAAGACTTAAACTCTCTACTACGCTAGGCCAGCTCAAGGTCAAAATGTTACCAGCGATGTGCAGCCAAGGCTTATTAGGTACTCGATTTGCACGAATTTACACGCCCGACACGGGTGAATCGGGCTCTTATAAATAATAAGTATCTCATTTTCTATAGGCAATTCGCGCGAAGTTAATTTTTGGGCATTCTTATAGTTCATAAAATGAAAAAACGTGCCAATTGCCTAATACGTATTTTTGGAGTTGTCGATCCGCCCACAGATAAATTTATTTCGTGCAAGTCGCGTATAGAAAATATAGTTTTCAATAATATTATAATATCATTGAAAAGTGTTAATAAATTCGTGCGAATCGCATAATCAGCCGTAGTCGACTGCACATTCCGTGGCTTCCATATTTCACGATAAATGATAATAATTTCGTCTGAAATATCGGTTTCTCGTGCATATACATAATCGTCTCTTAAAGACCGATTATTAGAATATACATTGATAGTACAATCAGTGGTAGCAAAACCAGTACATTTGTAGAAGCTGACCTCTTAGCCTCATAACCTATTCAAACTCCGTAATACGCTAGGCCAGCTCAATGTACATAGAATTACCAGTGAAGTGCAGTCGACTACGACGTTGTTCATAGACAAAATGTAATCATTTTCTGAAATACTAGAATAAACTTCTATTTCCGACTATCCTAAACCCAACTAACACTAACAAAGATGTGTGCACACTTCCCTGTCCTATCTAATACATGACCCATTTAGAGACTTTGTAAACAAATGGTGGGAACTTAACAGATGTATTGCAGTTCTTCAGTATCAAACCAACTGTTTAAAACATCATAGATAGGTGTTTGGGATCTTGATGAAACCACTTATTTTTTATTATTATTTATTCAGAACACTGTTACTGCACACAAGGTTATAATAATATTTTAACAATTTTTATTTGTAAGAGGCGTTTGCGCTCTGTTCGTGGTGAAGTTAGAAACCATAGACAACCATCTGTCAAGTTCATAATTATTTTGACAACTATGACATGACGTTGACAGTAGTAAACGGATAGCTTTAAAACATAAATACATACATAAACTCACGCTTTCTTTCCACTAGGATTGGCAGTTCTACGCAACTGACCTTTTCGAGGACCATCACCAATAAACTCACTATAGAAATGTCCTAAATTTATTTATTTATTAAGCAAGGCACACCAACGATATATTTACAAAGATAGTGACATTATGTGATGACGAATCTACAGCACTGTGTAAATACATCACTTAAAGGCATGCACAACATTCTTATTATAAGGCTAATACTCTTAAGTACAATTTGTAATGAAATTAATGCACCTTATGAAAGTTATAGTTTGTCCAGAATCGTTTACTGAATCGGTTTCTATCAGGTAATTATTTATCCCATGATAAATTGTAACTACATAAATCGTCACACTTCCCCGGTACAGTCAAAACAAACGAAAATGGACAAGTGCCCTGGGGGTGCGAGTTGTTCGAAAGAGATACCGTGGCCCCTGGCACACAGACAACTGAAGGAACATGGGTGGGTTTTAGTCAGTAAAAGTCTGACACGCCCTCCCGCTCCACCCAGATAAGGAGAAGTTATTTGATGATTTCCCAGCCAAAAAAAAAACATTGTGGTATACGTGTGCGACTGTGTGCGTGCGTATCTACGCACGTAACGTAACGTTACGTAATGTGGCCAAATTGGCCAATTGTGGACAAATCTTTGTAATGTGGCCAAAATTTTCTCCCACGATCAGTACAAATAATTTAATAAATAAACAATGTTTCATACATAATAGTACAAATTCATTGTAGTATTATGATTTTAACACAATATTCTATTTGAGGTATTTGGTGGTGTGTGTTAACTCCAGGACATGTTGTATATTCATATAAGTTTAACCGCTTAGGTAAGTATTTTTATAAACTACTTACTTAAACGATACATTTCCGCTGAGACAACATAATGTAGCTCTGTTTCCCTAGTAGTAGTTAAACCTTTCTTGAGCTTTCATTATTAACTGACACGATCTCTTTGAAATGTACCCCAGATACAATCGGATCGAATGTCTAGGAATCATTTAATGGGAGGATAGAAAAGTCGAATATAAAATTGAATGAAGTGCAGTTCCATGTTCCTTGCTCCCGTTCGCGGCAAAGCCTCCAAGACACTTGATAATTGATTTTGTAACAGTTTCAATAGAGTGATTTTATTAGTATTCGGTAGTTGAATGAAGGAAAGGCGAGCTTAAATTCCATTTATCATTCCAATTCGAAGGCTCTTTCAAGACTCACAAATGGATGAACATTATAAAGAGCATATCGTTTTCAGATAACTAAATTATTTTTGATACAAATTGAGTTGAATAAATAATATTGTGATTCAAATATGTAAATGGAAACTTGAATAATATCTGTAAATATTAATAAATTCGTTTTGTTATTCTTTTTCTTCTAGTTTTTTAGTACAATGCTAAGTACCTAAGTATTGGGTAGGGACTGACTGATCTACATAATTCTCGTCCTTGACATGTTTCTTGTAAATGTGGGTCTTGTATATTTGTGATAACATCTCGTTGTCAACTAGGCAACAATAGTTTGATTATGTAATTTGATTTTTGTGCCTGTAAGTATAGAAAGTTGGGAAAAAGACTCCATAGCTTTTTTTTTTTGGGAGGGAAATCATCAAATAACTTCTCCCGCTCTGGGTGGAGCGGGAGGGCGTGTCAGACTTTTACTGACTAAAACCCACCCGTGTTCCCTAAGTTGCCTGTGTGCCAGGGGCCGCGGTCTTTCGAACAACCCGCACCCCTGGCAGGCATCGGCCCTTGCGGACCCCACCATTTGGTGCTGACATCTCTTTGAGGCGACCGTGGAACACAACGCGCCGTCGACCCGGGCTTGGTCCTTACCGGACAGCGAGCTCCAATACTCACCGTCCGCAAGCCCGCGCCTACGGGGGCCGGGAATCAGCCTGGGATTCCCGACGCCCAGGGCGTCTCCCGCGGCGACTACGGCCGTGAGGGCGCATATACTGCCTCTCCCTCACGTGCGCTGCCTCCCTCTTCGCGAGCATTACTGCTTCGCAGAAGGAGGTGACGGCTAACCATTCACTCTCACTCCGTACCATGGCCTGCACCAGGGCCGGACGCGAGAGATCGCCGCCGCCGATCGCCTCCACGAGGACACGGCGGTGCTCTGCCCAAGCCGGGCAGACTGCCACCGTATGCTCCACCGTGTCCTCAGGGCGAACTTCATTATGGAAACACCCGGGCGTTTACTCCCGCCTTATGCGAAACAGGAACCTCCCGAAACAACCGTGTCCGGTGAGGACCTGCGTCAGGCGGAAGGTGAGGACGCCATGCCGCCTCTCAAGTAATAACTAAACAATCAATCAATGCCTTGACTAATGAGATGCAATTCATTTCCAAAAACACAATCACATAGTCGTAAATAGCATCTTTTAGAAACATGTGGTCATATTTAAGGAAAAAAGGTAGGTATTTAAAGAAAAAGTGTAGGTACCATGCAGCATGTATCAAGAGGGTAGGTATTGTTAATTTTTAAGGGTGGGGTACACCAAACTGAACAACATTGTTGTAGCTTGCATCCCTAACATAAGTATTGTCAATGCAAATGTAAAATGTCAGTGAATGCTCAAAGGGATGAATCTAAATAAAAATGCAAGTTGTCCGACTTAAACCACTTCTAATTGAACACTAAATGTAATATACATAAAATGCATAGAATAATATAATGTGTCAGTATCAATGCACTGCCAAATGTAGGTCGCGTTCAAAGTGCAACTACGCGAGCCTACTGGCTAACTTATTGCAATAAAAATATTTTAAAACCCATGTACAGACACCAGCACATCAAGCTACCCCCAACTGTCAAATTTTCCCAATTGAACATGAACTTTATTCGCTTGTAATAATGTTTAAAATCTTTCAAAGAAATTTGACAGATTGGAGTAGCTTGATGTGCGGACGTCTGTACCTGCACCGTACTATTGTCTATGGGACCAAACTCAAACTCAAAGCATTTATTTCAAATAAACCATACAGGTACTTTTGAATTGTCAAAAAGTCGACCAGTTGGAAAGTTGAAGCTAGTTGCCCATTCCAAAACGTAGATCTCTATGGAGAAGAAAGGGCAAGAAACTCCATGGACACTCTTTTCCAACTCTCTTGACCAACATCGTCATCGCAAAAAATAGTCAGCTATTCCATACAATTTTATAAATGTGTTTATAGGTCAACAAAGTTATTAGACAAGTGACGCCTAGAACACGGAAAGAGCGCTGATGTCTGAAATACAGATATTATACTATATTGAATCAGACACAGATGATCAAAATCTGTTCATAGGAACAATTATCATAGAGTGTATTACCATAGGTACTGTTAGTTATTTAATACATTCTGTAATTTTGGCTCTGTTTCCATAAAAATAAAATAAAAAAATGTATGTCTTGTAGGTGTCGTTCATAAAAAAGCGCGGGCCTGGCGCAGGCAGTCGTCGACTAGCTGTCAGATATATATGTTGTGTTTCAATTTCTATTTTGTTAATTCTGTAAATGATTGTGTCTAGTAAACTTTGTATCTTGTCTTCGTGAGTATAATTTACCTACAACAAGGACCCTGGGAATACATAAAACTTAGATAATATTTCAGAAGTCGGGAGAACCCTTGGAGAAAATCTGCTGGTATGTAACCTCTCTATTATAATGTAAATCACTACATAACCGGTTTGTATACTTACTTACAAAGATGTTACAAACTTACATTATTTTACAATCTTAGTTTCTCGGGAATTAAGAACGAAGTAGGTCATACGTCACTTGTCTTAAAAGGCGACGAGCAATGGCGATGCTCACACTACAGCAAGTAGGTACCTACCTGCCTGTTATAAACAAGCGTAAACACCTCTAGAACTAAACATAATAAATAGGTGTCTGATTTAGTTGGTGTCAGGTCGTTTCATCTCACTGAAATGATTAGCCCACTTATTATTTTACAAACATGTTTACGGCGGGTGTGGTAATTATGTAGTTTTATAGTGCATCTGAGGGTGTACTGTACATGCAAACTATATTATTGTGTAGGTAGGTATCTTCGAACAAAAGTTGTAAGTAGATAAATTATGGTCACAAAGCGCAAAGCGCATCCACAGCCGTCGGAAGTAGGGTACTGGTCTTGTAGCTGTTTATTTTGCTTTCTATGTTTATGATAAGGATAACAAAGACTACGCACATAGTACGTCTAGTGTTAGCAATTGAATACATGATTGGGTTTCTGGGATTTATTTGTACAAGTTATTGCATGTGTGTATGACCGCAGCTAACGTTGGTTAAATTCTATTAAAATAATCATCGTCTACCCATAAAAAAAAAAAAAAAAAAAAAGTACAATAAAAATACAACTTAGCTACATAAATTAATTTAAAATTAATCATTTAAGAATAATAGGGGAATAACGTTTAGTTACACGTACCTACCTATTCATTGCATAGTAATAAATGTTATTGTTTTCTTCTCTTCCTCTCTCCTTCACCTACCCCTTTTACTTCCTTTTTTTTACACACACACATTCACTCACTTATTTCTGTTTTATATACTTACACCTGTTACCTGGTTTTGCTACTTTGTGGACGCATATTATAGTCTCCACCCATACCAGATTTCCGAGGTATATTTAAACATGTCTTCCACGGAAGCGTCAGGCTATACACCACCACCCCGGCGACTCTCACGCGATCGCGGGCGAACTAGAGAGTGTCACAGCAAAACTCGGTATGACCAGCCCATACGGAGACGCCGGTCCATGACAAGTTTGCATGATAAACGCCGCCGTCATAAACGACAAACTGACCGTAGCAGATCTCGACGGCGATGCTCGTCCAGTAGCACGAATAGTGGCAGACATGCACGTAGACCACGTTCCTCGTACCAACGCCCTCGCCGCTCTGCTACCAGTACGTCTGAAAGCTCTGATGATTTATACTATATTAAAAATCGACACGCAAAAAGTAGGAAACGACGGCATCGTTCCCAATCTAACACGTCATCAT
This sequence comes from Antitype chi, assembly GCA_947359405.1. Taxonomy (NCBI): domain Eukaryota; kingdom Metazoa; phylum Arthropoda; class Insecta; order Lepidoptera; family Noctuidae; genus Antitype; species Antitype chi. The sequence goes on along the minus strand of OX375817.1, from coordinate 16,576,363 downwards.
CTGATAATTCGCTTTCATCGACTGCATCCGAAAGATCATCGCGCCCAAAACAACGGCAAAGCAAGTACTCAAAACGTAAGAGAAGATCATATTCAACACCTCGCCGTGACATCGACGTTATAAGAGAACTATCACGTGTGTTTCGTAAGACCGATCACCACTTTGAAGGGGCGCAAAATGTGATTCCCGAATTCAATCCAGATGCTAATGAACAATCAGCTATAAATTGGATTCGCAAGGTTAATGAAACCGCTAAAATTTATAAATGGAGTGAAAAGCAGATTACTTTCTACGCCATTCCAAAATTAGCAGGTCATGCAAAGAAATGGTACCAGGGTCTTAGTACGCTAAACTTGACCTGGCGTGAATGGCAAAAGAAAATAATTAGAACCTTCCCTGACGACCGGAACTATGCTGACCGCTTAAATGAAATGTTAGACAGAAGGAGCAGAAGAGAGGAATCCCTAGAGGATTATTACCATGATAAAGTGAGATTAGTAAAAATGTGTGGTATAAGAGGGCGTAACGCGGTTGACTGTATTGTTAATGGGATCTTTGACAATAACATTCGTTTAAACGCTCAGGGTTCAAGTTTTAGTAGACCATCGCAGCTACTTAGATATCTACGCCGTATTTCCAGAAAAAGCAACCTAATCCCACGTAAATTCAACTTAAACCGAAACGAGAATGTAATGACAAACCGTGATACAACACCCAACGCTCAAAAATCAATCAATAAGCTTCAAGAACGTAATAAAAATGTTCAATGCTACAATTGCTTAGAGAACGGACATACGTCACGTACTTGTACAAAACCAACTAAACGGTGCACGAAATGTTCTCGTCTCGGACACGATACCCAAAAATGCGAAATAATTCAACATTTCCGTGAGCAGCAGGGCAGTAAAAGTAAAGCGAGTAATATTACAAGTACTAAAACTGAGCCAGTTCAAAATGTTTTAAAAATCTCATCGGACAGTCAAACTAATGGCAAGTATTTTAAATCTGTTACTATAAATGGAGTTAAACTATCCGCATATATTGATTTTGGTAGTGAATGCACCCTTATTCGCAAAATAGTGGCAGATGAGGCTCATCTCACTATAGTAAAGTCAGGTCTCCCCTTAATTAAAGGATTTGCTTTCGGAAGTATAGTACCGGTAGGTAAAACCAATATTAATGTCGTGGTTGACGCAGTTGAAGCTGATATTGAAGCGTATATTGTAGACGATAATTTATTAGAAACTGATGTTTTAATCGGGCAATCATTGACTGAATTACCTACTGTAGTTGTTTATAAAACAAGTTCCAGTTTAACATTGTATTGCGACGACTCCGAGCTAGAAAAGATCAAATTAAATGTCACCCACGACACAGTATTGCAAGAAGGGTTAAATAATTTAGAAGTACACACAGTTAACGAGCATACTGGGCTACTTTTTGTACCCGGAAATATATGTATGAGACCTGGAAGAGAATATTCAATTTTGCAAGGAGTTTATCAGTTCGAAGCTGGCAAAGGTAAAATTCTTATAATAAATATGTCCAATGAACATATCAGTCTCAAGGAAAATAAGCTAATATCGCGTGTAGTACAATTACCTGAGAAAGATGTATTTTTACCGAACTCTGACTTGCTTAAAGTTAACAATATCAGTGTAAGAGAGACAATAAAACCACCAACATTTACTGAGTCTAAACCTCCAATAACGATGGAGATGTTGAATTTAGGGCCAGCTATCACCGAAAAGGACAAAATTAGATTGCTTCAGCTATTAAATGATTTTAGAGACTGTTTCGCTCTCGACTCCGGTGAACTGGGAGTGACTCACGTAACTGAGATGAGTATTAGATTAAATGATGCTACTCCTGTCTACTATAAGCCGTATAGGCTACCATTCAGCGAACGTGCTAAGGTGAGAGAGATAATTGGAGATCTATTGGCTAATGGCATTATACAGGAATCTCAGTCACCCTATGCGAGTCCAATAGTTCTCGTGCGTAAGAAGAATAATGACTATCGCCTTTGTGTAGATTACAGAGCATTGAATAAAAAGACCATCAAGGACAGTTATCCAATGCCTGTTATCGACGATCAGTTAGATCGGCTTAGTGGAAAATCGTTATTCACGAGTCTGGATCTCGCATCGGGCTATCATCAAATTCCTGTGGCTCAAAACTCAAGGCATATTACGGGGTTCGTAACCCCCGATGGCCACTACGAGTACACACGCATGCCTTTTGGCCTTGTCAATGCTCCCGCAGTCTTCCAAAGTATGATAAACAAAGCTCTCGGTGCAAAACGATTCGAATTGGCTATACCATACCTGGACGACTTATTGGCAACGGCCAGCACGCCTGAAGAAATGTTTGACAAACTTGAGGCAATTTTAGAGCTCTTACAAAAAGCAAACCTTACCTTAAACTTAAAAAAATGTTGCTTCTTCCAGTCTAAAATTGATTATTTAGGCTTCGAAATATCTGAAGACGGGCTTAAACCTGGAAGTAAAAAAATACTGGCGGTGTCGGAATTTCCCCGTCCAAGTAATGTTCATCAGGTTCGACAATTCATTGGACTAGCCAGTTTCTTCAGACGTTTCGTTCCCAACTTCGCATCTATAGCCAGGCCTTTGACGAAACTAACCAAAACTGATGCTGTTTGGTTATGGAGCGAAGAACAAGAAACGGCATTTCAAAACATTAAATCTAAACTGGTTACGAGACCGGTTTTAGCTTTGTACAATGCCGAGTACGATACAGAAGTTCACTGTGACGCCAGTAAGGTGGGTATAGGTGGAATATTACTACAACGACCCAATGATAACACGCCATTTCGGCCGGTGGCTTATTTCAGCCGCCAAACTACACGGGAAGAAGAATTTTGCCACTCGTTTGAATTAGAGACAATGGCTGTAGTACTGTCTTTAAAGAAATTTAGGGTATACCTTATAGGTATAGAATTTAAAGTCATCACTGATTGTAATGCTTTACGGTCAACGTTATCAAAACGAGATTTGTTACCGAAAGTTGCTAGGTGGTGGCTTATACTTCAAGAGTATAACTTTTCGGTTGAATACAGACCCGGCCAAAGTATGCAGCATGTAGATGCGCTTAGCCGCAATCCTGTATTTCCCCCGGAGCAAGAAGAATTAGAAGTCCTCAACATCACGACTAATGACTGGCTCCATACTGTTCAAATGACAGACCCACATTTAAAGGCGGTTAAGCAGATCCTTCAGAAAAACGAAAATGACATAAAAGACATATTTCAAAATTATGCAATCCGAGATGACAAGATTTATAGAAAGGTGGGCAACAAAATGAGATGGGTAGTGCCTAATTCAGCACGTTGGAAAATATGCCAAATAAATCATGATGAAGCGGGTCACTTTTCTGTTGAGAAAACACTTGAGAAAATCGCATCTGATTACTGGTTCCCAAAAATGAACCGCTTCGTCAAGAAATACGTGAAATCATGCATTAATTGTGCCTATAATAAGGAAATTTCAGGCAAGAAAAGTGGTGAATTACATCCCATTCCAAAGATTAGCGCTATTTTCCACACCGTCCACATGGACCATCTTGGCCCATTTGTCAAAAGCAAAAGAGGGAACTGTTACATTCTTGGAATTATAGATGCGTTCAGCAAGTTTATTTTTGTTAAAGGCGTACGAAATACTAAAACTAAAACAACTATTAAGGTTTTAGAAGAAATCTTCTCAGTATTTGGTCATGCTAAAGTGATTATATCTGATCAAGGTTCCTCTTTCACTTCCAGTGAATTCAAGGCCTTTACTGGCTCGATTGGTACCAAACATGTGTATAACGCAGTGGCGACACCGCGTGCTAATGGGCAGATCGAGCGGTATAATAGGACCATCTTGAATTCACTAGCGGCAATGAATCATGGCCTTGATGAAAAAGATTGGGACCTTAATTTAGGTAGGCTACAATGGAGCCTAAATAACACTGTTAATAAAGGCACAGGAAAGTGTCCTGCTGAGATAGTTTTCGGACAAAGAACGATAGGCCGTTCAGAAGGAATTATTAAAGGCGCTTTGGAAGATACAGAGCAAATGACAAGTACGGAAAGAGAAGAATTAAGAAAGACTGTTCAAGAGAATATAGAAAATAATCAACTAAAAATGAAAAATAATTATGACAAAAACAAAGCACCCACTAAAGTATTTCAACAGGATGATCTTGTTATGATTCCCAATCATAAAACAGAAAAAGGCAAAAGTAAGAAGTTAGTCCCAAAGTTTCGGGGACCCTTCCAGATAACACGCGTCCTAGATAATGACAGGTACGAAGTATCTAGCATTCGCGGACACGCTGATCGTGCATACCGCAATATTTTCCCGGCAGACCATCTAAAACCGTGGATAACGATGGGGGCACCCTCTGTTACTGACGAAATAAGCTCCACAACTGACGATTCTCTTTCAGAGTAATTTAATGCATCTATTATCTGAGTAAATATCTTTATTAATTGACTTACATCTTATACACTTACCACTATTTTTCCTATTGTGACCTTTACAGCATAGATAGCAGTGAGAAAATGATGAAATACGACCCCAAGTGTGGTACTAAAGTTCCCAAGTGTGAACACTATGATGATTACCCGAGATCGATGAGAAACCCCAAGTGTGGCCGTTAGCCCCTAGTGTGGCCAATATAAATAGATAACAATGGACCCCAAGTGTGGCCGTTAGCCCCTAGTGTGGCCAATATAAATAGATAACAATGGACCCCAAGTGTGGCCGTTAGCCCCTAGTGTGGCCAATATAAATAGATAACAATGGACCCCAAGTGTGGCCGTTAGCCCCTAGTGTGGCCAATATAAATAAATAACAATGGACCCCAAGTGCGGTACCTAATGAAGTTTCCAAGTGTGAACACTAATGATGATTGTCCACTGAAATGAATGAGAATCCCAAAGTGTGGCTGCAGTTAATCGAATCTACCCCCAGTGTGGTACTTAGGTTATAATTTGTGTGGCCCCAGTGTGGCTCTAGTATTTGGACTGAGTTACTTACACTTAATAATTAAAAACTGTGAATGATAATTATAATTTTTATTAAGTTTATAGATATTGGAGTTACTACTACCTGTTCTGTTGAAGTCTTAAAAATATCAATCATTATTTGAACTTAGATTTGTGTTATACTAGATTAAGATAAATAAATACAGTTAAAAATGGAATGTAAAATAAGTAGAAATCATTTGTATATTTAAATGTCAGATTTATTGTTCGATCTATCTTGTATTATAAAAAAAAAAATATATATATAATCAAGGCTTTTCAACATATTTCAATTTATTATATAAAATAAATCAAGGTATGAGGTCATACCTAACAGTGAATGGCCGAGCTGAGTTGGGGATGGGGTCATCCCCCCGGCAGAATGGCCGTCTGTTAGTTATTTAATACATTCTGTAATTTTGGCTCTGTTTTCATAAAAATAAAATAAAAAAATGTATGTCTTGTAGGTGTCGTTCATAAAAAAGCGCGGGCCTGGCGCAGGCAGTCGTCGACTAGCTGTCAGATATATATGTTGTGTTTCAATTTCTATTTTGTTAATTCTGTAAATGATTGTGTCTAGTAAACTTTGTATCTTGTCTTCGTGAGTATAATTTACCTACAACAAGGACCCTGGGAATACATAAAACTTAGATAATAGTACGTACTATTAAATTGTTGTACATTTTTGAACAAATAAATTATAATTTATTCTACTTAAACATTTGGGTCATTAATTAAGTAGGTTGGTACAGAAGTTTTGTATGGGACAGCTGATTAATAATTTTTCGTGATTACGATGTTGGTCCCATGTAGAGATTGTTCAGCTTGATAGTCACACACCTAAATATGACCACACATTTTTGATACAATGTGTGTGCTGTGTGCCACACACACACACACAAAACTCTCAAACATAAATTCTAGGCCACTCATTAAGTACAATTTACACTAGGAAACGTGACAGTGAGGCCATTCTATCTCGGATCGCGTGAATGCGGCTCTAGTGGGTGCCACGTTTCATTAATCAGGCCAAGGGCTGATCCCATCCCGACTAATTGACGCGCTACTGATAGTCCAATAATGACTGCTTCGCCCCTACATCGAATCCCGTCTAATCTACTGACCAATACATTATGTATTAAACCACTGGAATGAGTTTTAAATGAGAATCGACGTTTAGTGTAGTGGAAATGGCGCGGATAGTTTGAATAAAATGATTTTGCAACATAAATGTTAGCTACTTTAACAACGATATAATTACGTAAGTCGACATTCACACGGAGATTTTTTCTCCCACTGTATCTTCAACGCACTTGTAAGCAGTGCGCCTAGAGTTAAAAATCCATAAAAACTTTGTCCAAAAAAAAACAACCTAACTAAAACAACTTTAATTTCGGAAGTTGTCTGCGTCCTTCGTGATCCTCCTGCGTGATGGATGTCGATGGATGACGTCCTGCATCCAAAATGCAGTCGGAAAATGTTAGTTTTAGTTCATGAAACAACAAAATAAATTTTAAAATACAATTTAAAGATTTCAGTCTTTTTAATCTGTGTTTGAACACCATGAAATAGTAGTCGCCATGATTCCGTCATATGGCAACTGAGCAACTTTGTACTTTTATTATTTTCGTAACCAAAGTAATTTTTATTTAAATAATATTTTGCATTCAGGAACAGCAAACCAACGATAAGTAGTAAAATAACTCATTTTTTTTTTCATTGTAAACAATTGTCATACAAAATATCAGCGCATTTGTTTTTAGCAAACTGACGTCATACCCACAGAGCAATATGGCGTCTACTGCGTCCAGCGTTTTTGTCAAATTACGCGCGAAATTTGAAAATTTAAAATTTAAATGCATTTTTATGGCACTAATCGATTAAATAAAAATGTTGTGTTTTTTTTTAGTTGTTTATTAGCACTCTAGAATCTAATTAAGAAACTTTTCAAAAATTAGTGTAATACCCTATTCAGAATTTCCTATTCGCTATTTACGTAGATACATTTAATCTTCTCAAAGATATTTTCTTCAAGCAACAAAATAAAGGTGACTGTGAGTACGCCCACAAGGAGGTTTAAAAATAAAATGATAGATCGTTAATGACAGCATTGTTTACTACTGAAACGATGTTTAAACGACGCCGACCAGAAAATAAATATTCCAACCAAGAACTTGAATATTTGGAATAAGCCTGGAACACAAAAATAGAAAAATTAAGAAAACAGGGCTTGATTAAACAGATAATTTTAATAAAGCAACGCGGGAGCTACATTTCATGCATGACTATTGGGGTATTTTCATCATAGGTAGTTTTACCTTACAACCACAAATGTATATGATCGTAGTTAAGGATGACATCCCTTCATGTTTTGCACAAGTTAACCGTACTCCTTCGATGTATAACATTGATCTAAACATTGTAGATAATTATATTATATTCCTTTAATTTCAAAGGTCGTAGAGAAGAAAAAGCACTGGTGGACAAGTGGTAACAAGCGGTCGCTCCGTGGATGGGTGGCCATCTCTATATAACGAGACCCCTCCGTACCTCGGAATGCACGTAAAGCCGTTGATCCCGGCTATCATTCGTGGGTCTTTGACAGTCGTTACCTAAGGGTTGTCAGAGGCCCGAAAGTCTGACAGCCAGTCTTACCAAGGGGTATTTAGTTAGCCAGTTAATGGTTTATGGAGGTCACTTGCAGTGCCTCATCATCTGCCAAGCCATTTCTTAACAATATTTGGGGTCGGCTTCCAGTCTAACCGGATGCAGCTGATTAGCAGTCTTTTTCATGGAGCGACTGCCTATCTGACCTCCCCAATCTAGTTACCTACTGGGTAACACGACACCCCGTGGTAAGACCGACTGTCAGACATTTTGGGGTTTTGACTACCCGTAACGACTGTCAAAAACCTTCAAATGACAGCTGGGACCAACGGCTTAACGTGCTTTCCGAGGCACGGAAAGGTCTTGGCATGTAAAGATGGTCACCCATCTACGGACCAACCGCGGCAAGCGTAGCTTAACCTGAACGATCGACCCGTGCGGCTGTTATTATTTAGCCACATGACCCCCATGTTCATGCAAATAAATTATTTGATTTTCAATTTCATTGGTGAAATTTACTTTTGAAGAGAAAATATCAGAAACACTTCCAGCATCTACAATTTATACAGTGACATCTTCGTCGAAGCATTGTGAATATTTGTCGCGTGGGTGTACTCAGAATAGTGAATGGAGAAGCTTGATTAATGTTCCCGAACGAAAGGGAAATTCGGCCTAAATCAATTCACAACAATTTATAACTCTCTCGATTCCATTAAATTATAATTGTTGTTTTACATTGTTGAGATCGGAATAAGTTTGCCAAACGTCTTGTTTTTAATTGCTTATGAATTATTAATAATTGGGTGTGCGTTGGTTATGTTATTGATTGGTAGTTGGTACGTAACCATAACATACTCGTATCATAACATCACACCTGTAATACCGAAAGGGTTAGGCAGAAGTGTCGCCTAATGAAACACCCACAGTACGACAGTTGTAAACATGTTGTTGGTTTTTGTGTGCAACTCAAATTATTTCAACTAAACCATTTACAGGCACTTTAAACTGTCAAAATGTCGGAATGTTATCACATAATTTCCAGGGCTTATTTTTACATTGTTCTCACATATAGAAACAACAGGCGACTAAGGGATTACTAGAGAATGGGCAGCAGCGTTGTCTATGCATTTTACCACCGTACTGCGATCTCCGACCCGCCTGCCAAGCGTGGCAATTATGGCAACTCCCCCCCGAATTGGGGGAGGCCTATGTCCAGCAGTGGACGTCTTCCTGCTGAAATGATGATGATGATGATAGAAACAACAAGAATAATTTACCCAGGATTATGTAATATCTTTATTTATAAGAGTGTCCTTGGTTTTTCATGCCCGTTCTTCTCCATTGGGATCTATATCTTGGAATCGGCATAGCTTCAATTTTCTGACTAACTGATCGACTTTTAACACTTCAAAAGTGCCTGTAAATGGTTGATTTGAAATAAATGCTTTGAGTTGCAGCTGCACCCTAGGCAGATGATGAGTCTTATGCTCTTAAGTAAACCCACCATTAGTTTCATCGATAACTTGTTTATAAACACCATTGGTTTAACTAACCCTATAAGCCATAACATCTAAGTGAAAACCATAAAACTTAACTATAAACTATGTAATAATAGCTTTTTAACCGCATTAAGGCTTTACGATCTACTTCACTCGGGGCCTACTCATTGTGCTCATACAATTTCTACTAACACTTTAATAAAATATTAGGCTAAGCCCGTATTAAAAATTGATGTGGCGTTTCAACGTGACTGTTTTACGTTCAAATATGAATATAGAAGTTTTTGTGTTACAAGGTAACAGTGTTTTCGACGGTTGTACGTTGTTTTATAGCTAATTGTTTTATAGAATTTCGTTTCACATAAAATATTTCTCATATGTTTCATAGAATAATCAATACGCAGAATGCTTACTTTAGAGATTTTAAAATCACTGATTTTTGTTTTACACAAAGTTTAATGTTAGAATAATCATTTCATATAATAACAAATCAAGACAGTATTATTTTTCCTTATATTGTTTATTTAACATAATACTTATTATCAACAATAACATTTTATTATTGTTTATGTTTATTATTTTATTTTTATTATTGTTGTTGGTAATTTCTGTTGGGGGTCTCAGTTCTAACCAAACCTACTACTTGCATGCTGCAAGCGAGCATGCAGCATGCAAGCAAGCAGGCAGCATGCAGCGTGCAAGCTAGCAGGCAGCATACAGCGTGCAAGCCAGCATGCAGCATGCAGCGTGCAAGCCAGCATGCAGCATGCTAGCAAACATGCAACATGCAGTGTGCAAGCAACCATGCAGCAAGCAAGCGAGCATGAAAAATGCAGCAGGCATGGTTTCTGTTACGGTTTCGGCGCTGTGGGGCTCCGGCGGTTCCACGTGAGCTTATCATCGCAGATGGTATTCACCACCGCGGCGGGCGTTAAAACCACCTGCTCCTCAGCTTGCGGGCCGCCTCGCCCCTCCGCACCTACGCGGATTTCAAGTACACTCTAGGGGTAAGGAAAACAAGACTACGTGGAGTTGGTTTTGCAGGGATTCGATTCTGCCACTAACTTTTGTAGCAAAACATATTGACTTAGAAAATATTTTAATACGTTGAAATAAAATACCATGGAAAAATACACCGAGCAAACAATATTCGTTAAATAATCATTCTACTGTTTGTTAAGTTTATTAAACAAAAAAATGTGAAGAAAAATTCATTGAATTGTGTGTCTGTGAAATATGTTTCATTCAAGTAAATAGTCTTTGAAACAATAATATTCGAAATAAAAATACAAGAACCAAATTAAACATTTTCTGGGAAACAAAATTCTGTGCAATTTCTGTCTGCGAAACAAGGGGATACCGTTTTCGATGCTTCTATACATACATACAAATGAATAAATAATAGTTTAAAAAACTATAAAACACGCTTTAAAAACCAAACTAAAAAAGGAGAAAATAATTTAATTCAATTAAAATGCGTGGGGTGCTTGACAATAATTGATTATAAAAAATACCTCAAAAAGCACCCCACGCTTTTTAATTGAATTAAATTATTTTCTCCTTTTTAAACTATTATTTATTTAAAGTTTTTTAGTTCTGCTAACTACAAAAACGGAACTTTTTTTTCCTTTTTTTTTATTTTTCTAATTTTTAAAAAAAATATTTACATGTCATTGGTCCTCGATAAGTTTACAAAGTTTAAATGAAATCTGACCGTTTAAAGTGGGCAAAATCGCGCTCTAAGGAGCTCAAAACAGTGAAGGAAAACACTTCACTGTTTTGAGAGCAGTGGTGATGAAATTAAATACACAAAGTGCCTAGCTGGGTTCGAACTTACGACCTACAACTCGTAAGTCGGGACCACCACTGCTTCATATCAACAAGTATTCTTCTGATTGCATTCTGCATATTTATACGTAAACTATTTTGGGTAGTTTGTGGTTATTAAATGAAATACACAAAGTAAACTGCCTGCCTGAGTTCGAACTCACTACAAGACATGGGTAGCTCTTGAGCGTGTGATAGAAAAGAGCTAGCTTTTTTTGGTGGACGTCGCTCTCGTTCACTCACTCGCTCGCTAAATAGCTCACTAGCTCAGTTAGCTCACGCAGACTCACTAGCTCAGTACTCCAGCGAGACACCGATGACCGACCGAAGTCACCGGCCGAACGGCTCATTCGGTTCGCTTCGGAATACTTCTGATTGCATCGTCCGTTCTTCCAACAATAGCTCTCCGGTACAATATGTCATTGTAGACTATCATACGACATAAATCATTGTAAATCTATCTTTATGGCCATTGCTTTAAAGTATTTAGTAGTTTCATTTTTTTTGCGTGTTGTTTACGTAAAGTCATAACATTATATAAACAAGCAGAAAAACTTATTTAACTTAACTCCAAACTTCCAAAGAGCTATTGACAATTACAATTGAGCGAGCCGAGCCGTTTCCTTCGACGCGCGTGCAGCGTGAGTCAAATGAGCTAACAGTCGGCGGCTGAATCACTGAGCTATAGAAGAGCTCGTAAGTAATAAAGAGTCCAAACTTCCAAACAGCTACTCACTACTGAGCGAGCCGAACCGTCTCCTGCAACGCGCGTGTGGCGTGAAGCAAATGAGCTAACAGAGCTCTAAGTCACTGAGCTATAGAAGAGCTAGTTAGCCAGAAGAGTGATATAGCTCTTTAGAGTGAAAAAGCTAATCGCTCTTTTTTTTCAGTGGCCTATTTCGCCCATGTCAGTCACGACCTCCAACTCGTAATTCGGGACCACCACTGCTTCTGGTGACTGATTATCAACAAGCATTCTCCTGATTGCATTCTGCATATTTAACCGTAAAACCGTACACATTTTAAAGATAACACAGCCTACTGACCCAACCCGTTAGCTTTGAAAACCGAACATATATCCCTATTATGCAGAAAGAGAATTCGGATAAAAACGACATCGTTACTGCGTTGATAACAAATGCTATCGCCGAGAAATATTACGCCAATATTACAGGAACCATTACCTGGGACGGGAAGTAGGAGAGCAGACAAAACGAATCGTGTGAAATGTTGGTTCCACGCCTATAACTGCGTATGTAATAGAAAATAGACTCAAAGTGGAAGGTTATAGAGTTGGGAGTTGGTTGTTAGATGTGGTGATTCGGCGGTATTTAACGCGTATCACGCATTTGGATTGCCGCCTCTGCCCAGGTGGAAGCAGCGTGATCGATTGCCTCTTTGTCGTCTAAGGCCGATATTACGGGAAACATTTCTTCCGTGTTGTCATCGCCCTTTGCCTTCCCTCTGTGATATTCATATTGATGAATTGCAGCCGAAATGTACTGACGCGTCAGATTTTATTTTTTCTGACGGCTGTATAATTTAACTGGTATGTGGAACTATAAAGGTGGTTTATAACGTAGATTTTATACGCAGCTATGTTCTTGCGATGGATATTTTTTCCCCTTAAAAAAGGGTTTTGTTGTTTTATCATAACTCTGTTAAACATACGTGTTACGGTCGCAAATCATACCTATATTGTTCAACACACAGCCTAACACTGACCAACCGACCTATTCTGTTAAAATCTTACCGTGAGAATGTGGGTGAAGTGACCTTTGAGTGAGCTGTCATTGGGGATTGACACTAATGACAGCTCACTTTAAGCTCACTTCACCCAAGTAATCACGGTGAGTTTTTTTACAGAATAGCACTGCTGTACCCTGTTAGCGTGTTGCACCACTACCCCGCTGAACAAGGTTTGTTCACACTCTCATCAGATATTTACTGGAACCGGCTATAGGATGTAACTGTACCCATAAAAGCATCTGCCAGGGGTGCGAGTTGTTCTAAAGAGATACCGTGGCCCCTGACACACAGGCAACTGAAGGAACACGGGTTGGTTTTAGTCAGTAAAAGTCTGACACGCCGTCGTGCTGCACCCAGAGCGAGAGAAGTAATTTGATGATTACTCGTCCTCAAAAAAAAAAAAACATCAAGTTCATAATTATTATCTTTTGTAATAAACTAACGCAATAACCACTACGGCTATCCTAGCGTTTCCCCCTTTAAGTATGTTATTTTTCCTATTAAAGCGGCATTTATTTAATCCCAATAACTTACCTAGAGAAATTCATAGAAATCTGTTATAATCATGTTTTGTGCTTCTTGGTGTTTGGCCTTCGTTAAGTCAAAAAATTGAATATATTAGTTCAGTTTTATCGCATATTTTACTTAGTACATACTCAACGTTCTAACGATGATAAGCATTTCAATCGGTCGCATTCGTCACATTGAACGTAGTCAGTCAACTGTGCGATCGTAAACCTCATTTTATTTGCATTTAATCGTTAATTTAATCTTGCTGTTATCATAAATAGCCAAGTTTTGTTCCAATTGTTGTTTTTATAGGTACGTTTTACTAAGCTAGTATATTTACGTACCAGCAACCTAATTGCGTAACTCAATATTAATAAAAATCTGTTTCGTTTTGAAACTGAGTGCTAAACCATATGTTCATAATTATGTTCGAAAAATGTGTCTGCTCAACAACGTTAATAACGCAATGAATATTGTTGAACTGTCAAAATGAAACAGATTATGATTAATCGTATGTTACGCAATTAGGGTGTAGTTTTATGGAAAACTGTTTGTTATAATGGTATAACAAACTAGTTTTTGCCAGCAGCTTTGCGCGCGTGGAGGTAGAAATTTATCCCACGGGAACGCACTAGCGGGATAAAAAATATAATACCATTTATTGTTCTAAAGGCTTAAAACTATCTGTTTGCCAAATTTTATCCAAATCAGTTCGATTGTTTTTGTGTGATTGAGTAATAAACATTCAAACATAGGTACAAACTTTGACATTTATAATATTAAGTAGAATATTTAAAGGGTGAAAAATTGCACCTAAAAATTATCAGTTCTAAATGGTTCATGAAGTACAAAATACAGTTTCTGTATTCCAAAAAAAAAAAAATGCAGCTAAATTAATTGCATTGAAAATTCACTAAATGAAACAGGTCTTACCTATCAACGCAGAGTATGTATTTCTTGGTTCCAAAAAAAAAACATTTCTCGCCAATCCGTAGAATTAGCGGTCCGAGGTACCCCTGAAAGCTGAACACATTACGCACAGACCCTCGCTTTACTCATTTGTAGGAAGGAAACCGTGATGAGGTCGTCAGAACTGGTTCACAACTCCCCCCGCCCCTCTCCACAAGCAGTGTGGCCGTTTCCTCAGCCCAACTTTAATGGACATCATTTGGTAAATCACTGGTGTTCCCTTTAATTACGCATTCCAATCTTTCTTTTAAACTTCGCTCGTATTTCTGCCGTTCAACCTGTAAAGTATTCTCGTCTAGAAAGTTTGGAATCACGATTTGTGTAAGCCAAACTCGGAAGTAGGTTCTTTATTTTTAAAATGCGACACAAATTGTTACTTACTCCTGGGGGCGTAGACAAATCATCCGAGTTAGAGTTCGGAACAATAATATCAATTAAGGAACAAAATATTGCTATATGATTCAAGAGATCTTCGTTAATTTTGAATGGGATTTCGCAAAGCCTAACGCCTGATTCAACTAACTTGGGCTCTCAGCTGTCGAACCAAACTGTACTCTCCTATATAAATAAGTTGTGCCTCGGAGCACTGCCACTGAAACCGTCTGTTGACGAACTTAAATTGTGTTTCCGAACCGACTGGGTGTTTGCTTTCGAGATGAGACCCAAAATAGAAAAGATATTTCCAAAAATATTTGTTAAAATAAATTTTGTTTGAAGAGAATTATTCACGGTTGTCCAGGAACCGTTTTTAATTGGTTTCTTTGGAAATATGTTGTTTAGACCGGATCATAAAAATAAAATAACATAGCGCCTGCTTCGGATCTTCGTATCCTAACAATTTGTTGCTTGTATTTGTGTTTAATTGGACAAAAACCGTCCCATACCTTCATACGGACCCTAAAAAACATCCCAGTAAAGCGCCTTATAAAATCCGTCGGTACACTGATCTGGTTTACTACATGAATGTAAGGATTACGCCCGAAATAAACACGAGGAAAGTGGAATAACGTGACATGAAATGAAGGACGTAAAAACTGAAAAGCGTCCACCCATTGTTTCGGAGCTGACCGTAGTACACGTTGTTATTATTTAGGCGAGCTACGCCGCATTAAACATCAGAAAGTTACCCGTTATAACCTTTAGGCGAGCGTACCGAAAATAAAGAATGTCAACGCTTCGGTCCGGGTCTCTTGAATACGTTAGGTGAAACGTAAAATGAAATTATTTTGATACTTCCACACCTCGCATTCAGATTCTTTGGGACTTATCTCAGGGCTTTTGTATGGGGGTTTACCCGTTTTGCGTTTTGTAAATTAACTTCGTGAAATTTTATGGACGCTATAAATCCGGTCAGGTATTTTCGGTCCGGTAATGAAGCATTCTTGGTAAATAATTTTCGATGTAAAAGTTTTTGACCGTAACTACCTATTCGTGTCATTTAAGGCAGATACAGCCTGACGACAAGCGTGTACTAATAAATCACTGATATACATAGAAAGGTGATATTCTGATCCCTGTTCTGACTCTTTTTTTTTTGTCATTATGGCTGATGTGATGGACAGGCTGTCATAAAAGAGAAAAGCTACAATAGGAATTCTTTTACGATTTCGTACTTCGATTACATCAAAACACAAGGGGCTTGTGACTTTGTAACAGTCACTCGAGTCGATGGATTAGGTTATGCTATGCTTGCCGAGGTTGTTCCGTGGATGGGAGACAGTCTTTCCATACCGGGACCACTGCGTACCTCGCGTTGATTCATTCTGTCGTTCGTAGATCTTTGATAGCCATTACGGGTAGTTAGAATCTCGAAAATCAGACAGCCAGTCTTACCAAAGGGTATCGCGTTCCTCAGTAACTGGGTTATGTAGCAGGCAATCGGTCCATGTAAAATACTGGTATATAGCTGCGTTCGGTGAGACTGGAAGCCGACCCTAACACAGTTCGGAAAATGCCTAGCATCATCTACTAGAGCAATAGATAATAACGAAAAACAATCAGATGACAGAAGACAACAGTTCCTTAAATCCAAATCTTATAAACTTGAAATTAAATCAAATCCAAAACCAACAAACGAAAGCAAAAAAATAATAGTTTAAAAAACTAAAAAACACGCTTTAAAAACCAAACTAAAAAAGGAGAAAATAATTTAATTCAATTAAAAAGCGTGGGGTGCTTTTTCAGGTATTTTTATAATCAATTAATGTCAAGCACCCCACGCTTTTTAATTGAATTAAATTATTTTCTCCTGTTTTAGTTTGGTTTTTAAAGCGTGTTTTTTAAACTATTATTTATTTCTATTTTTTAGTTCTGCTAACTACAAAAACGTGTTTTTTTTCTCAATTTTTTTTTAAATTATTGAATTGTCATCGGTCCTCGACAAGTTTACAAAGTTTCAATGAAATCTGACCGTTTAAAGTGGGTCAAAATCGCGCTCAAAGGAGTCGGTTACACACAAACAAACAAACAAACAAACCAACAAACATACAAGTGAAGCTAATATAAAGCGTGTAAAAAGATTTAATACAGTAGCAATTGCATACAATTTCGTTATACGCAGTAAGCGGGGCAATATAAGGCAACATCTCACCACTAAACTATTGCTCGTTGCCTAGCAGTAAGGCAGTAACAAGCTGTTGATAAATTAAGTTGTCACCCGACAACAGGGCGGGACTCGAAATTGCTCGATGCGGTCCTTGAGAGAGACTGCGCTTTTTACGGCTTATTTTATGTCGCTTTGTCGCTTTTCTTGTCTTTTTAGCGCTAGAGTTGTAAAAGTACGCAAAGTTAAGTAGTTGAGCCGTCTTCAAAGAGGCACTTTGCTCATTGCAATGACATTTAAAGCCTTTTTAATTGTTTAATCACCGTTATCTATTTTCTAATGGAATAACTGGAGTTGGATGAAGAAGCTACTAGAAATTCAAATGTCAATAGGACGAGATGTTTTTATATCGTGTCTTCTGTTTATTTATGTCACATTACCTATTTAGCATAGCAGTTTTGCTACGAACTTTGCTATAACTGTTGGTACTTGCGGGAAACACAATATCTACTAGGACTGCCTTATCTCCCAATGGTTACCTACTATATTTCTTAGCGTGTTATGGTATATGCGTATAGTGTAAAGTACTGTAGTAGTATTTACTTTGTAAAGTATTATTTTATTTTAATTATTGTGAACGTGAAGACCATGTTTTTTTTTTAGGGTGGGATATCATCAAATATCTTCTCCCTCTCTGGATGGAGCAGGAGAGCGTGTCAGACTTTTACTGACTAAAACCCACCCGTGTTCCCTCAGTTGCCTGTGTGCCAGGGGCGACGGTATCTCTTTCGAACAACCCGCACCCCTATGTGGGTCTTTATTTTGTTTGGTTTCTTTTTCCTAATTTAGTTTATATCATGGTCTGGCAGTTTGAGTAATTTATGCGACCTACTCAAACGTCCTTTCTTTTGTATTGTTCGTAGTTCTGAGTTGAGAAGCATAATTGCATGCATTGGCCAGACACGCCTAATCAACCTGTGTGGTTCTGTCCTGAAAATACCATTTCCGACACCAACCTACATGAACTTCACATGATCTGACCAAGATTATGTCTGGTCTTTTAAAAAGTCTGTAACCTCTGAGTTTGTTTCGGCCGTTCTTCTCAGAGTAGTCAGAAAGAAAACGCCGACCTCATCTAGTTTTTAATTATGATTGACAAACCTACTCACAGAAACCAAATCATTTATCATTTAACCGCCGCTAACCGAAGATTTAAAAAAGGAAAAACACGGTTAATGCGCTCACCATAAAGTCCATCCCATTACCCTAACTGCAGCCCTGTATTCTATGTCCCCAGTTATCCACGACGCGGATATTGTTTCTCTACTGGCGAGCACTTAGAAAAATTACAATTACTCCAATGAAAAGAAGATTTGATATTGCCTCAGCCTTTATTGTTGTTTAGCCCTATTCCTTTAATAAATGATATTGTATTTTCTTGTCTGTTAAGTATAAGGAAGTATCCTTTATGTATAGAACCTCTGAGTATGCGATCAGAGCAATTCTCGTAATTTTAAAGAACGTTCACAGTCTGATCTCAGTCTCAATCTGTCAAAAATACCTCTAGTTTCCATACATTTTTGACAACTTCTTGACGTTTGATTGTCGCTGAGATGAGACTGCGACTAGATTGTGAACGTTTTTAATTACGAGAATTGGCTTTCTGATATAAAGATTATGAAAAATCATATTATTATTGATAGTAAACAACTCAAATATCTGCCTAGCCTTTTCTTAACTATATTTGGATCGGCTTCCAGTCTAAACGGATGCAGCTTAGTAAATACTGGTGTAGAGACCCACAACCCAGTTACTGGGTAACACAATACCCCTTGGTAAGACTGGTGGTCAGACTTTTGGGCTTCTGATTACTAGTAACGATTTATCATAGATCTATGAATGACAGCCGGGACCAACGGCTTAACGTGCTTTCCGAGGCACGGAGGGGCAACTATGTGCAATGGATGATGGATGACCCAACCAAGAACTGACCGCGGCAAGAGTAGCTTCACCTACGATCGACTCGTACGGCTTTTATCATATAGCCACGACCCTCTACTGATAGTAAACCACTTCACGTGGTATTTACGATGATATTGCTTATCACGCTAGTACAAAAAGTGCGAGTAGGACTCGCACACATGCACAAAACGTGCATAATGCGAATTTCTGGAGTTCGCCAGAAAATATGATTAAATGATTAAAAAGAGTGTCCATGAGTTTCTTGCCCGTTCTTCTCCATAGAGATCTACGTTTTGGAATGGGCAACTAGCTTCAACTTTCCAACTGGTCGACTTTTTGACAATTCAAAAGTGCCTGTAAATGGTTTAATTGAAATAAATGCTTTGAGTTTGAGTTTGAATAAATTAACTGCGTGCGAGTCGCCTGAAGAAAATAATACCTATACGATTTAAAAGTTTCAATTCGCCCGATTCAGGGGAGTAAATTCGTGTGAACTGACTAATTAGCCATACTAATCAGCAACTAGCATCGCTTAGTAACTTCTTTTAAAAAAGAGTTCATGATTAATTTCAACCATTATTTTATTAAAAATTCTCTGAAGAAAAAAATTTTTTCATCCGAGCAGAAAGTTACAAATAAATCTTGCTTTGTAGAATGGCATATTTTATAATTAAGTACAAGGGAGTTTATTCCGAGCCCGAGGCGTTTGGTCGTATTTCCTTTATAATACTGTCTGTTGCAGAAAAACTCACTGTTAAACAAAGGAAACTGAATAATGATAGTATAAGATCGGTAATGATAAAATGTTTTTAGATGCTTTGTGACGTATGCTTGTTTTATCAATGAGAATATTTAATTTTAAAAAATCTGTTATTATATTGGAATTTTATTCCCCACTAACTTTTGCCCGCGACTTCATACGCGTGGACTTTAGAATCAAGTAGATAATCATTTGTTTTGATAATATATAGCCTATTTTTAAGTTAGACCTACATCATTGAAAACTGCATTCAATTCCATGCAGTGGTTTTTGCGTGACGCGGTAACAAACATACAAACAGACAAAAATTCTAAAAACCGTTGTTTTGGCTTCTGTTGCTCTAATAAAGACCCCCCATACTATTTTTTCTTCAATATCTTTAATGTACAGACATCGGCCTGTTACAATTTTATTATATGTAGGTATAGATATTTATCAACGCTACTTAAAGTTAAGTAATGATTAGCGTCGGTTTAAATATCTCTTTACTTTAAGCAACGGTTATTAATAAGGGGGTTTATGTTTATTTATATTTAACAGACATGTCAATATTTTGTTGGTAATTTTTTTTTTTACTAGATGCTCCTGTCCTAGCTGACTGATCTCTGAGAAGAAATGTCAAAACAAACTCAGAGGTAATTGCTCTCTTTGAATGTCCATAGGTACATTATATTATTAGGATTATAAGTGAGTCTAACAATAGAAATGCCTTTTGAAGAAAAAGAGTCATTGCAGCTTTGAGCTGACCTGTCGCAACAGACGGCATGCGTATATCATAAAACAAATGCTGATATTTATGTACTGGATAATTTTATTGATATAGTTATGTTCTATAGTCTGTTTCAAACGATGTTATAAAAAAAAACACAACCGACTTCCAAAAAACCACTACAAAGTGAAAAATAACTTTAATTTTGGAAGTCGGTGTCTTTGGAGCTGTATTTTAATTTTTTGTCACCGCTTTCCGAAATTAAAGTTATTTTTCACTTTGTAGTGTTTTTTTGGAAAAAGTTTTTGTTTTTCACTTTTTAGTGGCTCACATGTGCTTGCCCCTTCACAGCGTACCGGCGTTATGTGATGTTATGTTATGAACTGCTGTAAACAATAGACAGACATGAGATTACAGCAATACCAGTCCATTTGCTATCATTTATTGAGGAGTTCCGTTGCCTATCTCTGAAGTTCTTTATCAGATCTTTACCAAATTGAAATGGAACCACTCCGAGAAAGTACTCTTTCAAAAAATGCCCAAATCGCTTCAAGTGTGCTTAAAAAATTTGAAGAGTTATCTATGTTTCTCCAGGATCCCATCATCAGATCCTGACTTGATGATCATGGGACCACCTGGGAAGTATGCCCTTTCAAACAAAACAAAAAAAAACCAAATCGGTCCAGCCATCTTCGAGTAACCGGGGAACATACATTACAAAAAAGGTTCCGACGAATTGAGAACCTCCTCCTTTTTGAAGTCGGTTAAAGAGTGCATGATTAAATCAAACCACTCAATTCGTGAGTGGCACTACAAATTAGCATCCACAGGTACATTTTATGATCAACTAGCTACTGCCTGCGGTTTCGCCCACGTGGAGTTCGAAAATTATCCCACAGAAAAGTATTACCACCGGGACAAAAAAGTATGCTATGTATTAATCCAAATTATAAACTAATAACTATTTGTATGCCAAATTTAATCCAAATCCATTCAGCCGTATTTGCATGATTGAGTACAAACATAAAAACTTTAACTTTTGTAATATTAGTAGGATTTGTTGGCATTTTCATTAAAAACTTTTGGATCAGACCTGATCAGACCATACGCACATTGTTTATGCCTACACAAGCGACCACCTTTAGTTCAATGCGATTGATTCTGCGCCACACAAAATGTGTTGCGCTTTTCATCTGTTTAATGAAATAAGTTCGTTCACCTGTTTCACTGGCAAAAAGTTCGCCGAATGTGATCGGTCCACTGTTTGAATAGGACCTATAATCATAATATAATCGCTAAAGATATTGAGTAGTAGGTAAGTCAAAATCACTAAGTATACGAGAAAGGTGGCGGAGGCAATGCTTAAAAAAAAGTAAAAACTCGGTTCTATCCTACCGAATTTAGTTTGGTTTAGGTACAGACTGGCCAGCACATCAAGCTACACCAATCTATATTTTTTTCCTAATTGAACATGGACCTTATGCTTTTGGAATAAGGTTGAAAATCTATCAAAGCAATTTGACAGATTGGGGTAGCTTGATGTACTGGTGTCTGTACCGTTTTTAAGAATTTAATCAGTTTGTAGCGGCACTACAGAAAAATACTTCGCTACAAATATTTATAAACACAAAAAGAGAAGTGGCGCCATCTACAATGCCACAGGTGAACTACGCAAGACTCACGTCACAGAAAATCCTGCATCGCGCAATCAGAGTTTACCGCGCGAATCGCATAGGTACAACATCCCGACATCAACCGATGGGCAGTTGCCCACCAGACAACACCCGTCTGGTCGGAGGATCCTCCCTTTATCAATAGGTATGAGTGAACTTTACACCCTGTTCTTCATACATTTATAAGTTAATAAGTTGATCAGAATATAATGTTCCCACTGCTAGGACAGGCCTCCTCTGTTCGAGAGGGAGTAGGCCGTAATCCACCACGCGGCCCAGTGTGCGTTGGTAAATGTCACATGTCTTCGATTCTTTGCTTCATTACTCAAAGATATATCGAACTAATCATAATACAAGGTGACATCGACGTGCAAAGTGGCCTAGCGTAGAAATATTTCGTGGTTTCTCAAAAAAAAAATCAGTTGTGTTATACAAAAGTGCAATTCATACTCGGTCAAAATGTATGGAACAGCATTTTTTTTTAAACCTTGGAAATGTTTCAACGCAAGGTAGCGGGCATCCGAATCATGTACTGAATCCTTAGTTAGGTACCTACAGTTTGCGCATCCATCATCATCCCTTGTTGCGAAAGAACGGGCTCAAGTCCTTAATACGAACTGTTGTTTAATTTGAAAACGGGTAGACCATAAAGACCACTAGTACCCAGCTTGTTTGACCAACTTTAATTATAACATAATTACCTTCATATAAGAGATAACATTTCCTGAAATTTGCTACATAACTAACTGCAAACAATCAACGTTGCAATGTAAACCAAAATTAAACAGGAAAATAAATGACAAAACACTGTACGCTTAATATTTACAAGTACTTAAATAAAGATAACTGACGTTCGCAATACTAAATAAACATTACCCTGGTTAAAGATTCATCACCACAAAGAATAATCAACTTAATCTCCTTCCAATATAGTAGTAAATTGAATGACGAATACGGGATGTATCACTTGCAATTCTATGCCGGAGCAATTGACTCAGGGTATTCCCTCCACATCCAATATTAATGTGCTAGCATATAGTGCGAAGCGACTGATTGCACGAGACTGTTTCTGTGGTATCCATTTCCGTCTGAACACGATTGCAAATACGTTACGGGAATGGTTTTGCATCAATGGATGTGTTGGCGAAATGTATGGTCGAGTTATGTATTGATCTGGTGGTATAGTTTAGTGTTATACGCGGGTTGGAGTTAGTATAAATAGTAAGGTGAGGCTTGCAAAGTTTCGAACACTTTGAAAGGTTTCAATCATGAAGACTTGCTTGGTTGTTGCGCTGTTCCTTGTTGCTTTCGCGGTCGTGACCTCGGCTGCTGACATAGGACATGCTGGTTGGTTTTGATTTTTTAATTAGAATGGTAATTTTTTGTTAAAACAGCATCCATAATAATATACCTAAAACATAAATCCACGTAAATTAAAATGAATCATAAGCACCTTAAATATGTTTGTTATTTCCACAGAGCCATCGCATGTAATGCTAAAAAGAGAAACGATACAAGGTCCTGCGTTCCCGAACCGCTGCGTGTTTTACGAGTGCACTGCCAGTTGCAGGAACAGAGGATACAAGTCTGGCGGATACTGCACCATCAATGGATGCCAATGTCTGCGATAGTCACGTGTTACAAAATTATCGATATGATGATTGATGGAATATTTATAGGAAACGTAATCGATTAAAATACATCTGCTAAAGTTTTACTTGTTTATTTGTCAGAACTATGAATTCCATTGTCAAATACAGTACATAATTTTAACTCACAAAGCGATACGTGCTTTGCTTGTGTACAAACCGCTGTGAACGCGTGTGAAAGCGCAGGAGCTCTATTGCGCTTTAGGTCACAAGTAATAGGGGGCTGGTCCTGACAACACGTACTGGTCTTTGAACAGTGCGTGTTGCCAGTGATGACATATGACACTTAAACGTGGTCACTCACAATGGGCCTCATAAGAAGGCTGAAAGGCACCCAAAGGGCAATGGAGAGGGCTATGCTTGGAGTTTCCCTACGCGATCGAAACAGAAATGAAGATATCCGTAGGAGAACCAAAGTAACGAACACAACCCGAAAAATTGCCAAACTTAAGTGGCAGTGGGCAGGGCACATTGCTCGCAGAACTGAAGGCCGATGAGGCCGGAAGGTTCTGGAGTGGTGACCGCGTACTGGAAAACGAAGCGTGGAAGACCTCCTCCCACAAGATGGACCGATAACCTGGTGAAGGCCGCAGGAATCCGCTGGATGCGAGAAGCACAGAACGGGTCGAAATAGTGGTGCTTGGGGGAGGCCTATGTCTAGCAGTGGACGTCTTTCAGCTGAAATCGAGCATATTGCCATAAACTGGCACAAAATCAGGCTCCGAGCTGCCATTTAGAATAGAATTTGAATACAGTTTCAAAGAACTAAGTCAGAATAAGGATATTGACTTCTTATGTTCTTTGGAGTGACAGTGAACATAACGCAGCATATGCAATGCGAGCGTAAGATGTAAGCGGGCACACCCTTTATGCCTGGGGCCTTCTATGTGGGTATTGAGTTCTGTTTACATTTATTGTTTTGTTTTTATTATTTATATCTGCTTGAATTTAGTTACTATGTTTTGTTGGTATATTGACGTGTGCTAGCTGACATATGGCAAATAATTTAATTTTATGTTTTGTGTTTAGTAATGTTAATTACTTACCTATTATTGTACAGCATTAAGTTCTTCTAACTTAACAGACAGATGTGCTACTTGGGAGTTTGTTGCGCTACTTCTTCTTCCCAGCTGAAGCACTAGAAAGTGATGAAGGGCGGGCGTTTTGGGGGGACTGTCTTATGTAATGTTGACGTTCAAAAAGTGCTGACTCTCAGCCTAGTTTGAATAAATGACTTTTGATTTTGATAAGCTGAAAAGAAAAACGTTACTTTGACCGCTGATATCACAAATCAAATACGAGTACAATTAAAGAATTGAGAGCTAAAGTACCTATAAATAAACCAGTTCTAATTACGTCACGTAAACTAAAATTGTTGTTTCGTTTTCCTTCCTTAATCTGCTGGTACTCCTCGGCTAATACAGGGTGACATTGACGCGCAACCTGTTACTATCGATTTAGTACATGATTCTGAAATTCCCTGTGTTGAGATTTTTCGTCGGTTATAAAAAAAAAAATGCTGTTTCTTCAATTTTGACCACGTATTGCAGTTTTCTATGAAACAGCAGATTTTTTTTTAAACCTACGTATAAATTCAAAGAGATCTGGAATCATGTGATTTTTTTGCGTGTCGATATTCACTGCCACCCTGTATAGATTTGTTATTTCCCATGAACCAGGAATCGCCGGAATAAAAACAATTTGAATTGACTGAATAAATAAAATAGACCCATATTGGCGTTAACACACAGTCATATGACAATTCTTCAGTTCCACCAGTCACAGAGAACAACTCAGTACAGTAGCTAGCACGTAAATGGTAACAAAACCAGTAAAAGCAAGTCTCCTATTCTATTGATTATCCGTGCTACGCTAGACCAGCTCAAGGTCAAAGTGTTACCACGACGTGCCGTCGTCTGTACCAAACCTCACGAACGCTGTAATGAGGTCAGAAATGCAATAAAATGTCATTGTTATCCCAAACCCTTATTTGACTCACAGCCATTTTCCCTTCGAGAAAATTATAGAAGACATTTATATACAAACTTATTCAAACTATGTCGTAAAAAGCGGGTGATACTAGTGATGTGACAAATAATTATTCTGGTATACTTAAGGGGAATCTAGTCGTGGGCTCAAACTCACTGGTGGGCCTGGCTAAAAAGCACGCTGTCTCACCAGGCGGACCGAGGTAGTACCCGTGATGAGCATTTAGACGCTAGTCTACACGCACAACAATATTGAGTGAGATGCAGGATCAGTTAAAGTAAAACAGGTGCGTAAAAAATAAGAAAAGTCCTTCGGAAAATCGGGTTTTATGAAAAACCACTGCATAAATTAATGACCAATAAAGTTTATTGAATTTTTCGATATTTGAGCTTTGTCGGTACCGACTTGTTTTTGGAGATTTCACACTTCTTTTATTACTTCAACACGCCCAAAGTTAGATCAAATTAGCAAGAAAAACTAATCTTTGTTGGCTCATAACTTTTTAATGGCTTTTTATTTCGTTCGGTTTTCGTTTTTGTAGATCGTACAGACAATATTAATAATGAGGCAAAACTATACAATGTTTAATTTTTAATTTACATTGTCGAACAGTGGAGTAATACACTCCCGAAGTTTTTATGGAAAAAATGTCGACAAGATCCACCTTTTACCGAAAACGGATACCGAATAACGCTGCCGCAATGTAAGCACGGGCTCGAGCTTATCAACAAAAGGCCGGTGTTATTGAGTTTCACTGAAGAGCAGTAGTGATCCAGTGGTAACGGCCCAGACTTACTTGTTGTACGCGGTTGTACTTTACTTCGTGTAAATAATTTCATCACCACTGCTGTGAAAACGGTGAAGGAAAACATCGCGAGGAAACCGGCAAGTCCTAGGACCAAAATTCGAAGACACATGACACCGACTCGCATTGGAGCCGGGAGTTAGATTACAGCCCACTCCCTCTCAAAGAGAGGAGGTCTTTGTCCCAGCAATGGGAACATTATAGGCTCATCATGCTTGTAATTTGATTAAACCCATTTAAGTATACAGAACCTACACAGCATGAGTTGAAAAATAGTCGCTGAGTTATTGTTGGAGTCAAAAAAACTTTTTCCAAAAAAAAAAACAACCGACTTCCAAAAAAACACTACAAAGTGAAAAATAACTTTAATTTCGGAAGTCGGTGTCTTTGGAGCTGTATTTGAATTTTTTGTCACCGCCTTCCGAAATTAAAGTTATTTTTCACTTTGTAGTGTTTTTTTGGAAGTCGGTTGTTTTTTTTTTTGGAAAAAGTTTTTATTTTTCACTTTTTAGTGGTTCACATGTGCTTACCCCTTCACAGCATACCGGCGTGATGTTATGTTATGAACTGGTGTAAGCAATAGACAGACATGAGATTTCAGCAATCCCAGTCCATTTGCTATCATTTATTGAGGAGTTCCGTTGCCTATCTCCAAAGTTCTTCATCAGATCTTCACCAAATTGAAATGAGACCACTACGAGAAAGTACTCTTCCAAAAAATAGCTAAATCGCATCGTGTGCCTAAAAAATTTGAAGAGTTCTCTCTATTTCTCCAGGATCCCATCATCAGATCCTGACTTGATGATCATGGGACCACCTGGGAAGTATACCTTTTCAAACAAAAAAAACAAAATCCAAATCGGTCCAGCCATCTTCGAGAAACCGGGGAACATACATAAAAAAAAAAAAAAAAGGTTCCGACGAATTGATAACCTCCTCCTTTTTGAAGTCGGTTAAAAATGGGAGTTCATACCTATACAGGACATGTTTTTATTCAGTTATATTTAACCATGAAATCAGCTGTTTCATTTGATAAGTGCAATACCTATGTGGTCAAAATGTATGAAACAGCTGTTTTATTTTGTATAACCGACGAAAAATTTCTGCGCTGGGGGTCTAGAATGGTACGCTGATTTCATGGTTAAGGTTTGCGCACTGAATAAAAACTTTTCCTGTATATCCAATATGGGCATAAAGCAAACACTTTTTGCTAAGAACAAAAATGGTGAAATTTCAATGTTTTCGTTTTAGTATCAACGATGTCCCGTATCCTGTACCATCGTTGCACATCACTAGCTGACACACTTTCTATTCTGTCCCAGCCAAGATCACTATTTGGCGGTCGTTTTGTGTAATTTAAGGATCTTCACATGCCCCAATAACTATAACAGTAAGAAAATGGCGAATTTAGGATTACGTCACAGGCTAGGGTATATTTTAACAGTTCTGTCGCCATTTCTAATTTTTTCATCACATACTCTGGGTACATGTTTGCAAGTAGCAACTTAAGCTTCTAGAAAGAATTGATGTACATCTTCATCAGCCTACAGCAGTCCACTGCTGAACTTAGGCATCTCCAACCACGGCCTTTCATCCAGCTGCTTTCAGCCACCCTGCGAAGATCGCCGCTCCACCTAGCCTGACGGCATCCTACCTGAAGTTTGTCAATTAACAGTTTCCACTCAAGAACACGTCTATCCCAACGGTCATGGTTTCTACGGCTAATAGGGCCAGCCCATGATGTATGTCCAGAACAGTTAAATACATGTGTATTCAATACCACTACACGTTTTCTCTCTCACTCGTATTTACTTCGCACTCGCACGTATTCCTTTCAGGCATCATTGCAATTTGGTTTCTTTGAGTAAAAGCTCCTGTAGACAGTCGCGACGTGACAGCGCGAGGCGACTCCATTACAACAAGTCCTATGAAAACTACATGGAAAAAATTCTACTAGAATCGCGTCAGTACAGTATGTCCGAATAATTGTTTGATGCACCGGGCGACGTCATTACGTCAAAGCCGGCTGTCGCTGTAAACCAGCGCTGGGGCTCTGTCTTGCATAGGGTCGTAGCATAATGCTGAGCGATAGCCATTTTGCGTGGATGTGACGCATGTTTCCCCCAACCTTTTCTTATTGAATTTTTTGTGTTTCTGTTCTTTTTTGCGTCATGTTTACCGCAAATAAACATATTTTCTTTCTTTCATCGTCGCGTCGCGCCTATCTGCAGAGGCTTAATTCGGTTTTCCTGATACAACACTAATAAATTAGTATGCATGTCTCAGGACCCCAAAACAGGTTCCCAATAATACTCGAGATACTTATGGGTACCCAAAATAGCTTCCGTTAATTTGTTTAAACAAATTAATTGAATTCTGAAGACTCTCAATCATCAAGTAGTTTGGATTGTGGGAGATTTGTATTTGCATTTTACGAGTAACCGCTAAGTCTATTGCCTTGTTTAATTTTGTTTCAAATGTCACACTTATTTCTTACACGAGTTCGAGGAAATTAAAGTATTTTTTCACAAAATATATTTACAGTCATCATAATTGGCAGATGATGATGATGGATTAATAGCTGTTAATAAAATGGATTTTGTTGCATTTGGGGTCTTCTTCTGGTCTAACCAGATGCAGCTATACTCCATTTGAAATAAGATTAGACTTTAAAAAAACCTTTTTTACAGTCCGATCAACCGATTTTGACTTCTATTGCGTTGGTGGCATAACAAATGGCAGCAGTAAACAGTTGGTATTGTAACTACTTTTTGCTTTTAATGCCATCCTTATGCCTACGGTGTAGAAGTCAGAATGAGTTGAACGGACTGTATAAAAGGTTTGTTTAAATGTCTAATCTTATTTCAAATGGAGTATACCAGTATTTTACATGGAGCGACTACCTATCTGATCTCAACCCAGTTACTGGAAAACACTATACTCTTGGTAAGACTGGTTATCCGACCTTCGACGACCCATAAGGTCTGTCAAAGATCCACGAAAGACAGCCGGCGTAACGGCTTAATGTGCTTTCCGAGGTAAGGAAGGGTCCTGGTATGTAAACATGGTCACCCATCCACGGACCATCGCAGTAAGCGTAGCATAACCTAATCGATCGACCCGTGCGGCTGTTACTACTTAGCCTCAAGGCCCCCCAATTTTTATTTACAGTAAAATGTGAAATTAGACAAGACAAATAATTTGATTTAATACTATTTTATTAATATTAGCAAAGAACACAGCCAATAAAATAACGATAAGTTAATAATAAATTTAACGTAGATAAGAATTTTCTTCAAGAATACAATCAGTATTTTCCTTTGTTCACCAAAGTATAAGGTGACAAGAAATATGTTGGTATTGTTGTCGGAATGATTAACGTACTTTTCGGATCTCTTATAACTGCCTTTGAACCGGTTCCGTAGTAGAAAGCCTGAAGCACAAGCTTGGAACAGTAGCTAGGGTTTGTTGACCTGAAGTCTGTTGGAAATAACTTATAAGTTACATGTATAGTCTTCTTAGCTCCACCTCCAGGGTTGTAGTACTTGCGGTCAGCCCAACTCGCAGCCTGTCGAGCCACCGCACTGTCGCGATTACGGTACACCGTCGTCCAATCAGAAGCGTGTTCATCGAACCACTTGTCCTTGGGAATTTGCCTATTGTTGTCCTGAATACCTTCCACATATCCACTGCCACCAGGCATCTCTAATACCCAGTAGTCGGAGGTCATAATCGCCGCGTGGCCAACTAATCCTCCAATGCCTCGGCCGGAGATCAGGATGTCCCCTTTCTTCACAGTATTTATAAAACGTCTCTTATTATCCGCTGTACTGCGCTTGTTAATTTTTCTTTGGAACATAGACTCCTGAGTATCGCTCAGTATACCGTAATTGTTCATTATGAGCCACTCCTGGTAATTAATCGGCTGACTGTAGTTCAATGAAATGTATTCTTGGTACAAATCTTTAAAGACGTGTGTCTCGTCATGTTCGAACGATTCGAGTGAATATTTTTCGGGATTGATTATTCCCATGTGGACCCCGACGCTGTATTCGGCCGCCGTCTGGTTCGATACCGCGTCATTCCTGCCTGAAAACAATAAATTGCGAACCGCCATTTTATTGTTCGTTCAGTTACATTTTTAAAACAAAAAGGTGACGTATGAAGCGAATTGTTGCGATACATCATTTTGCTTGACAAGTATGCAGATGTGACCACACTGACTTCATACTGACTAAGATAATTATTATTATTTTGTTTGGTGTTGCTCACTAAACTTGACCATACAAACATTTTTTTTTAATACAACCGTATTGAGAACCTCCTCTTTTATTTGAAGTCGGTTAAATATGTACTTTTGATGACCAACATAATTTAAAAATAAACAAATGTTGGTTTCACCAACATGGCGAATTAACAAAAACAGAAGATTATTGAAAAAACAACTCACCAAAATCTAGTTCTTCAGTCCAAGCCTGTGATCCTACTATCAACAGGAGCACACAAGTGCACATGTGTCGAAACTCCATGATGGCGTCTTCAATAATGTGATTAATTACCTGGTCAACACTCCCATTTATATATGCCTAATTGGGCAAGGTTTAAATGTACATAAACATTGCTATGTACTGAGTAACGTACTTCAGATTAGGGGATGTCCTGCGGCATACTGCAACACAGTTTCAGAGAATTGTGACACATTAGAGACAATGATTTCATACGTAGGTTAGAAGAAAAAATATCATTTTAATTCTTAACTCATCTGTTTTTTCTGTGTGTCTGCAGTGAAATGTTATGAGAAAGCCAATTCTTGTATTTTAAAAGTTCACATATTAGTCGTAATCTCATCTCAGCGCGTATATTACGCGAGTATTTTTTGACAGATTATGACGTATTATAATTCTACCGTTCTTAATATTACTCCAATTGTGTCTTAAATTTTGCCCATAACCTAAGAGGCCACCCCAAAACAAAAGAGAAGGAATCTTCAATTACGTTAACGCCTTATTTTTAGCTGTTTTTGTTTTTGGAAAGATTCTGGGTCAAATAATTGATTCAAAGTGACGTCAGTTGTCATTCCGACAAGGGATTTCACAGTTGCTAAGCAGTGATAAAATCCCTGAATAAAGGAATAAGGAAAATTATAAATGGAATTTCCTCCATACAGATTTGTCACTTAGGGACTTAGGGACTTTTTTTAACATAAAAAAAACATATACCTACTTAGTATTTGTTTTTTTTTTATATCCACAACCGAATCATGAGAATAATCATAGTATTTTTAAAAATATTTTAAGAGGTATGTGCTTGAAATATTTAAAATTTCTACCAACTTAACCTTATTACTATCAAAGCCATATCTACACGTGTTAGGTATATGTAGATACCCTCACTGAACGAAGAAAATTCCTGGAATTTCGTTAGTCAAATACAATGCGTAAAACTTACATACTTAATTCATATTTTTATAAAGAGAATTTCAGGTCGTGTAACTACATATCTTTATGTTTTAATGTATATCGCTAGTTAAAATTAATGATTCGTTTGTGTTGCGTCATAAGTGGACCCCAATGGGTTCCGGGTGTGAATGAGAATATTATAGCGTCCTTCATATTATTTAACATATTTTCAGACTACAACCAAATATGATAACAGTGACATAAACATACCAATATTATTGTAAACCTTTTAGGATCATTAACGTTAAAACGCCCGTCTTGGTTTGCAAACAAATACATACTTTGACATTGTCGTATTATTGTAGACTAGCATTTGCCAGCTTCGCCCACTATCCCACAGGATCTACTGCCGAGATAAAAAGTATTCTATCCTAACTAAGATCATAGTCTACCCATGTGCCAAATATCATCAAAATCCGATCAGCCGTCTCAGCGTGAAAACTTACCAGGGGTGCGGGTTGTTCGAAAGAGATATCGCGGCCCCGGGCACACAGGCAACTGAGGGAACACGGGTGGCTTTCAGTCAGTAAAAGTCTGACACGCCCTCCTGGTCCACCCAGAGCGGGAGAAGTTATTTGATGATTTACCACCCAAAAAAAAGCGTGAATTCTTAGAAAAAACGCAATATCGCAATTTTAATATTACACAGTTAGAATTTATTTTCAAATTATCTAGGTGTAAAGGAAATCTCATTGAGATTAATATTTTAACACAAACCCGTTCAACTATCAATAAATCATTTTCTTTACTTCAGACAAAAAATACAAACCAAAATAAACCAACCGTACTAAAACAAGAATACCTTGAAACAATTAAGCCTCATGTAGCAGATACGAGTATTTTTTATCCTTAGTATCAACGTCTTACGTGGGGAGTAAATAAATTAACACAAAGGATTGGCCAGACGAACGATTTGTCTCCGACAATTGCCGATTATAGTCGGGGACTATGGGTCTCCGATTATTCACGTCTTAATGTGTCCTACTTCACTCGTATTTTCTTTAAGTTCTGTGAATTTTCCTCAATTAGTAATATGCTATAAATAGTCGATGGGCGACAGTCAACTCGTAGGTAAAACAGTTTTAGCTGTGGCGTTTTGGCATTAGCCTTCCTCAACTTAATATAAAACTACGTCTTACACTCGCTAAGTTATGACTGTTAAGAGAGTATGATCTACTATTGTGCTTTAACAGTGTTATACTGTCTGTCTGTATCGATACGGAAAGAAGAAGAAGCCGGATGGCCCGATTAATGGGCATAGAGTAGTCAATAATTTATCTATTGGCAATTGAGCGTTGGCAATTTTTCGTAATTGCACCTACCAATGTTTGTATCTGCATCACCCAAAGGTTGACTGGTAAAGAGAATGCTTATGGCATTTATTCTAATTTCAACTCTTTATTACTTAGTGGTTGTAATGGCAACGTTGTCATTTGGTTTAAATAGGTTTTTGTACTATCGGGCTTCGCTCACGTGGAGGTTGAAAATTATCCCACAAGAACGTACTATTGGGTTCAAAAGTATTCTCTGTGTTAATCCAGGTCATAAACTATATGGGTGCCAAATTTCATCCAAATCCGTTCAACCGTTTTTGCGTGATTGAGTAACAAACATCCAAACATCTTAATATTCAAACATGCAAACTTTTACATTTATATTATTAGTAGGATTTATCTTTTAAATAGATTCTTTAACATTTCGTGAATTTGAGAATGTTGCAAGTCTTGTAGACTAGATTTGTACATCATTTTCTACATAATTAAGTACCGGCACCTTAATTGCGTAATACACGATTAATCATAATCTGTTTCATTTTGACAGTTCAACAATATTCATTGCGTTATTTAAGTTTTTGAGCAGACACATTTTTCGAACATATGAAGCAATGGTTTAGCACTCTGTTTCAAAACGAAACAGGTTATGATAAATCGTGCGTTACGCAATTAGGTTGACAAGCCTACATTATCTTCCCATATACAATTAACACTGAAATTTTAAAACATTGGAAGCGACAATTAGTTTTTAAAAGAGTAAATCAGGAGTTTCTTGCCGGCTCTTCTCTATAGGAAACGACCAGTTGGAATCGTGCACCTAGCCTCTGACGTTTCAATAGTAGTGAAATACAATATTTTGATTTTTCATTAAGTCCTCCTCTGCACATTTTTGTGCTTAAAGTAATCATGATCTGCCTAGTCTAACCGGATGCAGCTGAGTACCTTATTTTACATTGAGCGACTGCCTATCTAACCTTCTCAAACCAGGTACCGGGTAATGCGATACGCCTGGTTAAGATTGGTTGTCAGACTTTTGGGCTTCTAATTGGTGTGCTTAAAGTATTTAATAATTAATAGTTGATGAACGCGACTAGAGAAGGAACGCCACATTCAACTGTGCTCTTTTGTGGAACGATTTTTAGTCAACCTTTACTGTACCATGCCTCTGCAACACAGAGAGAGACACAGCTGAAAGACCCCCTCCCTTATTACAGGTGTACAAATCTACAAAAAAATATTTTTAATTCGTTTCTTTGTTATGTCATTTTACTCAGTATTAAGTCAACCAGTCGTTCGTCTGATCGCCCGCAAGACGTATAAAATATTCTCAGCGAAGAGCAGCCCAAAAGTTTATCTGCGTAAATGTAGGAAATGCTTCGTAACTGGCAAGTTCCCGCCCTAGGCGGATCACCCTCAAATTAGATACTTACGTAGTTAGGCATTCAGTAAAGGTGTTTAGTATTCTTTGGGAGCTCTTCGACAATCGCTCATAGGCACTTGATTATTTCGATATACTTCTGTTTGAAGGTAAGATAGTTTTTGGTTTGATACTCACTTTTTTTGTAACACAATCTTGGAAGGAAATATTTGAATTTTTCTGTAGTAGCCTGGAGTCTGGATTTGTGCCCAGTTGATGGTAATAGGGTCGCCTCTATTACATGGGACTTAAACATAACTGGTAAAATGTGGATGTACTGTAGCTACATCTCTGCCTAACCCTTCAGAGAAAAGAATAGTGATGTTATGTTATATTTGAACAAAATTCAGTGCTAATAACGAATTTTGGTAACAACTTTCATGATTTTTTATGATCGGTGTCTTGGGATCTGCATTTTAGTTTTTATTGGAAGACGGTTGTTCTTTTTTTGAAAAAAGTTTTTTTTTTTCATTTTTGGATATGTCACCTACCCAATACCAATTCGTATAAATACCACTAGTTGCTATGTAAACAATAGATACAGCAAGTATTAGAACGTCATCAAGATACGCAAAGTGGAATAAATACGGATTATCGAAGATAACGCAAAATAATATATATGTGGACTACACTGAGAGCATACCCAATAATAAAAGAATTTTCGTAATCGATCCACAATTGCCGAAGACGAATTGAGAACCTTCTCTTTTTGAAGTCTGATAAAAGATATAATCGTCCAAAAACCCGCAGTCTCTTCAGCTCAAAAGCTCGCAGTCTCCTTTACAGCTTATAAGAACTCCCTAAGGATTATAGTGCACATTAATTTAGCAGCAATAACAACACAGCATTAACCGGGTACAGGTGCAGGCAAGCACATCAAACACCGTGTGTACACGGCTGAAGCAGTAACGTTGTCGTATGCAAATTATTCACAGAAACTAAATGGAGGGTAATGGAGGGTATTAGTAACATGCTGCGACTGCCAACCAATCAGAATGCGAGTAGCATGGACCAGCCAATCACGTACAAGATGGATGTTCGTAATTTAATATGGATGGTGGAACTAACGGATTATAATGTGTTTGTGGTGCACCGTGGCATCGATATCTGGGGCTGAATTGAGATCCTATCGCCTAGGTTAGATTTCCGTAGTAATTCAGTTTAAAAGTCTGCATTTTAAAATGCAAATGACCCACATTTTCTTACGTTTACAATTTGCAGTTCTGTGTCTGGTTGTATGTTGATTAAAATATTATTCGAGAACATGGCTTTACAGAATTATAATAAATTACTAATTTTTGCCACCGGCTTCGCCCGAGTGGAGGTCGAAAATAATCCCACGGAAACGTACTATCGGAATAAAAAGTATCCTTTGTGTTAATCCAGATTACAAACTATCTGTTTGCCAAATTTCATCCAAATCCGTTAAGCTGTTTTTGCGTAATTGAGTAACAAACATCCAAACATCTAAACATACAAACTTCCATATTTATAATATTAGTAGGATAATAGGATTATAACCCTCTAAGTTCTGTGTAATTCCATTGAGAGATTTTTCATAAAATAGTCATTCATCGTTTTGAAATTGTCGTCATCATCCCAACCGGTAGTTGCTCCAGTGGCACTTCACCAATGACATCGAAGTCAGTCAACATTTATGACGATCAATTTCAACTTCTCCCGCTCTGGGTGGAGCAGGAGGTCGTGTCAGACTTTTACTGACTAAAACCCACCCGTGTTCCCTCAGTTGCCTGTGTGCCAGGGGCCGCGGTATCTCTTTCGAAAATCCCGCACCCCTGGCAGGTATCGGCCCTTGCAGGCCCCACCAGTTGATGCTGACATTTCTTTGACGCGCCGTCGACCCGGGACCAAAGAGGACTTACAATCTAATAAACACCAATCAAACAAAACCTTGCAACTCAAATTATATTTATGCCCTACGTATAAAATTCATTAATGCTATCTACAACAACACTGTTGGGTGAAGAACATCTGCATATGGAACCTGCACAGGTCCCGTAGCTAGTGCCTTGTAGTTGGCACAGCTCGTCACAGTCGAACTTGCATGCCCTTTTCTTTTTAACGGCTGCTTGTGACCCTGGAATGTACAAAAAAAAGAGATAAATAAATGCATTTAGAACCTTTCGGATTTAAAGTAGATTTGTTTCTTTTATTTTTTTTATTAGTAAATTATCAGTAGAAGCTAGTAAGTTTCTGCCGCGAGTTTGGCCGCGTGGAATTTCTTAGTCCCTCAACCCACCTCGTCGCATCGCAACGCCCGCCCTATTACGTCTCTTTCACTTAGAGTTCTTTCTGACTTCTCTCGAGTCAACGCGTATTTTTTTTTTATGTATAACCAGGCATGACTTTTTACAGAGTAGTCCGATTTTGATAATTCTTTTTTATTGAAAAGGGTATACCCCGAAGTCTGTCCCATATAAATTTAATGCTGAGTTGTGTATTACAAAAAGTAATCAAAAATTAAGCATGTAGTAATTATGGCCACAAAAAATTATAAAATAAAAACTTTTTAACAAAAAAATTAAACCGCCGAAAAAACTGAAAAGCAAAAACTAATAAAACTTTTTTGTTTAACCTTAATAACTAAGTTCGGAAGTCGATGACTTTGGATATGTATTTTAATTTTATGTCACCGCCTTCCGAACTTAGTTATTAAGGTTAAACAGTCGAGTAGGTATTGAATTTTTGTATGGGACAGTTGATTTTTTCGCGATTATGATATTGGTACCATGAATAAAGTAGGTCAGTTTGATGGTCTACCCCCACACCCTTCAATTTCTTTCAGTTCTTTGAAAACGAACACTGCATAGATAGAATGTGTGAGGTTTAAAAACCGGCCAAGTGCGAGTCGGACTCGCGCACAAAGGGTTCCTTACCATTATCTATAAAAAC
Source organism: Antitype chi (assembly GCA_947359405.1). Classification (NCBI taxonomy): domain Eukaryota; kingdom Metazoa; phylum Arthropoda; class Insecta; order Lepidoptera; family Noctuidae; genus Antitype; species Antitype chi. Next base: position 16,539,021 of record OX375817.1, on the reverse strand, counting down.
TGCAAAAAAATTACATTTGTTGTATGGGAGCCCCCTCAAATATTCTGTTGTAGATCGGTTGTTATAGCGGCAACAGAAATACATCATCTGTGAAAAATTCAACTGTCTAACCATCACGGTTCATGAGATATAGCCTGGTGACAGACGGACGAACAGATGGACAGCGGAGTCTTACTAATAGGGTCCCGTTTTACCCTTTGGGTACGGAACCCTAAAACAGGGTGAGATTGGGAGATAACGCACTAGTAACTCGTCTCTACATTAACATCTCCCATTAGCATAATCAGCCTATAACGATCCCACTGTTAAGCCACAGGCCTCCTCTCTGTGAGACAGAGTAGGCCGTAATCCACCACGCGGTTTGTAGACGTCACATGTCTTTGAATTTTTGATTTTAGAACATGCCGGTTTCTACACGATGTTTTCCTTCACCGTTTTGAGAGCAGTAGTGTAGTAGCTTTACTTTATGTGGGTTCGAACCGACGACCTACAATCTGTAAGTCGCGGCTGTTACCACAGGGCCACTAATCTTTCTGTACTGGTTTTTTTTTTTTTTTTGTTTTGGGTGGGAAATAACTTCTCCCGCTCTGGGTGGAGCGGGAGGGCGTGTCAGACTTTTACTGACTAAAACCCACCCGTGTTCCCTCAGTTGCATGTGTGCCAGGGGCCGCGGTATCTCTTTCGAACAACCCGCACCCCTGGCAGATCCTTCTGTACTGGTTACCCCGACGTAATCGGCGAACAAACACCTCCCAATTTTAATGTTATTTCTAAACAAATATCTATTCAAATACACCTTAATTCTGTTGTAGATGAATTTTATAACAATGCAAGCACATTTGAAGTTTAAAGTTAACAACCGTATAATTAAGGATGCAATAAACATAAATAATTGTCGAGATATTATCAACAGGATTTATTTACATTAGTTTGCGGGTTGAGAACAAAGGAATAGCGTAAAATACAAAATGGACTCTTTTTGGTTTTCATATTAAAGTATGGCCTACTGTACTTCAGTAATGCTTTATGCTATCAGAGGGTTTACTCTCAAATCTCTAAGTCCGTCAATGAAGATACGGGCCCGTCCGAAAGTAGTTGATCCGACAAAACAATCAGCTGTTTCATAGAAAAGTGCAATACTTACGCGGTCAAAATGTATGGAACAGCTGTTTTTTTTTTTTGTAAAACCGACGAAAATTTTCTTCACTATGTATTGTAGGTACCTACTACCTACTACTAAAAGAGGTCACTTTACCTACTTCTTTTTTTCTTCGCGTTTATTTTTTAAACTGGCTAAGGCAGTATGACATTAGGTATGTTCTATAGAAAAGTTGTCAAACTGCAATATTTATTCCTTAGATGAAAGTTGTCTGCAGATAAAAAATTCTAAATAACATAATTAAAGCAATTGATAGCACATTTTCCCATTTTCGAGTTCTGCATGTATGATATTAATGTTAGCATGAAGATAATTATGTTTATTTCCGTAACTCTTGGGTTTGTTTATTACACTGGACAATACTGGGACTACCATTTGTTCATAGCAATGTTATGAGTGTATGCGAAACCCACGCGGAATTCCCCTCAGTTGGTTTAAATTCCACAGGATAAAGTTAATCAGTAGGTAAACACAGAACCAGATGTTGTAACAACGTGCGCCTTCGAGGAATGCACCGCGTGATAACAAAAAAAAAACAGTTGATAAGAATATGATTATCATCAGGAAAACATAAATGAGTACTTAATTAATTACGCATAGACAATTCAAGGACGGGTGATTAGCGTAGTGACACTAGTAGGTATGTGTACATCGGTGCTTGTTATCTTCGAGAGTAGGTATAGCAAAATCTAAATAAAAACCAGTTTCCAAAACAAAACAACATAACTTTTATTTCGGATTTCCGCGTCTTTGGGCTCGTATTTTAGTTTTTTGCCAGCGACTTCCGAAATTAAAGTAATTTTTCACTTTGTAGTGTTTTCTTTGGAAGTCGGTTGTTTTTTTTTGTAGGAATTATTGTTTTATTTTTCACTATTTATGCAATGTTATCTACCCCACACCATAGATCTAAACCACCAATTTGTATACCAGTACTAGCCATGTAACCAACGTCCAACAGTAACAGGAAGTATTACAACATCAGCAAAATAAACAAATTGGATTAAATATGTACTATTGAAGCTAACACAAAAACGATCCAAGCAAAGTTAATAAAATTTATATGGGTCCACCCCGAGGCATACCCTATCCATTAATCTATCGATCCACAATTGCCGGAGATATCGCGCTACATACATACAACAAAAAATACTGACGGTTTGAGAACCTCCTCGTTTTTTAAGCCAATCAAAAACAGAACATTTTTTCACATGTTTTTTTTTTCATTCAAATCCAGACTTCGGTGTGAATGCTGCATTGCTGAAAGATAGCATTTAGTGATGCTATCCACACGGTAAAAAAAACTTTAAAAGGACTTTTAATCTTGAATTTACTAACTTGGACGACAAAGCTAGATAAAAATAAGCAGTAGGAATCATTACATATTTTTACATTACTTTATTTTGTTTACTAGTTTCCGCCCGCGGCTTCGCCCGCGTGGAGGTCGGAAATTATTCCCCGGGACCGTACTACCGGGATAAAAAAGTATCCTATGTGTTAATATAGGTTATAATCTATCTGGGTGCCAAATTTCATTCAAATCCATACAGCCGTTTTTGCGTGATTGAGTAACTAACATGCAAACATTTTCTTCACAAACTTTCACATTTACAATATTATATAGTAGGATAGTAGGACTGTGCGTATATCAATACCTACCTAAGTATGAAGTAAATGAAGTCACCATGGCAAACTTTTACCAACACTAAAGCATTCCATTACTTCGTCTAGAATAGAATAGCCACAATAGTAGCCAAGCCACATAAGATCAGATCTGGCACTAGCTAGTTAGTCATTGACATACTAAAGCTTGGGCAGGCCACGATAGCGGCGGTAAGTCCCCTCTTTAAGGAGTGGCTTGAGAGGCGGCACGGCGTCCTCACCTTCCGCCTGACGCAGGTCCTCACCGGACACGGTTGTTTCGGGAGGTTCCTGTTTCGGATAAGGCAGGAGGAAACGCCCGGGTGTTCCCACTGCGAAGATCGCCCTGAGGACACGGTAGAGCATACGGTGGAGGTCTGCCCGGGTTGATAATAACTTCTCCCGCTTTTCGGGCGTGTCAGACTTTTACTGACTAAAACCTATCCGTGTTCCTTCAGTTGCCTGTGCCAGGGCCACGGCAACTCTTTCGAACAAATCCGCCACCCTGGCAGGTATCGGCCCTAGTGGGCCCCTTTCATTGTTGCTGACACTGACATCTCTTTGAGGCGCGCGTAGAACACAGCGCTCCGATGACCCGGGCCTGGTCCTTAACGGACGGCGAGCTACCCATTGCTAGCCGTCCACAAGCACGCGCCTACGGTGGCCGGGAGTCCGCTATAGACTCCTAGGCTTCCTATGGATTTCTAGACACCCTAGAGTATACTTTTTTCGTCGGTTAATAAAACAACAGACCAGAATCATGTACTGAATCTATAATAACAGGTTTCGATGGCCATATCACTCTGTATACAAAAGCTGTGAACTAGATATGTGTCTAGTCTATTCATAACCGGTCTAACAAGAGCTACCTTTTAGTTATTTTCGTCCAAATTCTTTTGACACATTTTACTCATCGTTTTTACTTCTATGCACATTGCAGTCCTCTGAATATACAGAGAAGGATCGAACTTTACCCACCACGCTTGCCCGATAGGGATTGACGAATGCAGACAACGTGCTTTTTAATAAATGAACTAATTCAGTTTATATAGATACTTCTTTAACGGCTTGATTTTAGAAATATATATATAGAAACTGAACCTGCATTTTATTATCAAACAGCAATCAACTGAGCCTATCCCACGTCCCTAGCCTACATCATGTCATTTCCATTTCTGAATTTTCAGAGTACCTCTTCTCCTTTCGATTCCATGCAGACAATATGAAGTATAAAGTTCTATGAAATTGAGTTACTAACGAGTGACTAATATACTGACTTTTGGTGCCGACTACGGCTTAAGGGGCGAAAACGTTAAGCCGTAAAAGTTAAATAGGCACGAATATTTGAAGACATTAAAACGCTAATTATTCTGTCGTTTTTTGCAGTACCGTTGTGGTCCCTGGTGGTGAATAGTTTTAAACTATTGTCGTGAATTTCATAGCAAACGACTTAACCCTTAATTTGGTTTCGTTGAGTATACTCAACGTTACAAATAAAAAAATCTAGACCTCAAATTTTCTTCTGTGGTTTATAATTTTGTAGGCTAAAAACGCTTGAATATTAATATAATTTAGTAGGAAAAAGTATTTTACCCTCCTGTCAACATTTTACTTGACATTAGTGAACAAAAATGGCGACGAGACAACGCGCTCTACGAGCTTTACAGGTAAATATTTATTTTTGTAAGTTTTCGGTCTAATTTTGATACATACGTTACTTATTTCTATTTTTTAAATGTGTAATCAATACGAAAAAAATATTTACAATCCGTTTCTCACGTGGATAAGAACACGACAAGTCAGTAAACATGATAGTTAAGTATACTCAACAAAATCCGGTGGTGAGTAATCTTGTGCGAACAGTGCATGTAGAGTATACTCAACAAATCTGCATGTTGAGATTTATTGAAACAATGGTTCAAGGAGTTTATATCGGTTTGATCAGCTTTTTTGTGGGAATGGTTTTTGGGAATAAAATGCAAATTTTGCTTTGGCTCAAAGGCATGACATGTATTTTATTTTAAAATTGGATTATTAAAATATCAATATTTTTACATGGTTTTGAAAAATCGACTTTAGCACATTACTATTAAGTTCAGTTTACATTAAAAAAAAAAAAAATTATGACCTTTCCAATAGGTTTTCGTTATTTCGAACTAAACTTAATTTATATGCACCTAAAGTTAATTTTAGTTTTTTTTTTTGTGTGGAATAATGCAACTAATACTTAATATTCACGCCTTTCACGCTAGTGCCTGCTAACTGTTTTTTGCACGTTATTCATGGATGTGGCGTGTTATTTTTGTCTGTTCCTTGCTTGGGTGCCTGCAAATATCTGTATTATTTTCAGAATTCAAGATCAAGGCATATCCTTGCCCTAGTACCCGAAGAAAACGCTCCTTCAGAAGTGAGCGGGGAATCAAGCTCTGAAAATGAAGCAGACGTATTCAGTCACTATGAACGCCACGTATCAGAGTCGTCTGAAGCCCCTTCAGTTACATCTTCACTAGTGGGGCTAAATCTTCTGGATTCCTCCGATGATGTACAAAATCCGAACATTTCCATTCCACTTCTTGCTGACTTCAATCTTGATGAAACCAATAACACCGAACTACAACATCTAAGCAATGACATGTTATCATCTATTTGTTAGTTGCCAACATTGTCTCTTATGTCAAATATACCTTCGGTGACCACATCGTTCATTCTCAATTAGGTAAGTGATTCTCCACAACACAAATGTTGGCTTTTACGCCGCAGCCAACACTTAGTAGGTTGTACCTACTACGTGTTGGCTGCGGCGTAAAAGCCAACATTTGTGAGCACAAGGTCGGGGACATAACACAGCCAACTTGAACGTATCCAGACAACCTCGACGTATACCCAAGAAGAAAATTGAACTCAAGTTCAAATGGTCTTATGGTCGTTTCCTCCATCGTGCCGAATCAGATCCTGATACATTTGAAAGCCCCCTTCCAGATGGAAAGAATGCATTCAATTATTTCACCGATTTCTTTTCTGAAGATCTATTTGACGAAATTTCCTTATCTTCAAATATGTATTCTCTGCAGACGACGGGCTGATCAATAAATTTAACTGTTGAAGAGCTGCGTATCTTTCTATATTTTCGCAGTTACTAGACACATCAGCGTCAACAATGCCTGGTTATTGTACAGGCGAGATACCACACGAAAAAGAGTTAAAAAGGTTAAACATTTGAAAGAATTTCGGCTCGAAATTTATAGAGCATTACTTCACAAAAGAAGGAATGTAGATAAAACTATAATCAAAGATTTAAACCCTGAAGGTAAAATAAAAAAACCTAACCATCCCAGGCCTGTACATGACATAAAATATGACACTATCGACCATTTCCCTGAGCATGGTAAGGAATATGGTCGATGTGCATACTGTAAAAAGGTTTTACTACCGTTTTTGTATAAACTGTAACGTTAGGCTATGTCACTAATTATCACCATAATTAACCATCCTTAATGCATGTAAACGTTTTTTCAATAAATATTTCTTTTTTAATATACCTACAATTTGTTTAATTTAAAAGTGTTGGTAAGCTGGATTTGTAAAGTATACACAACACTTACATAAGACTTAATTTTGTTAATCATCACATTTTGTTGAGTATACTTAACGTTGTGTTTTCAGGAAACCCTTCAGGCAAGATTTTTTATTTTATTTTTCCCGTGTGTTTTTAATGCATATAAACACAATATATAAACGGCATCTTCCTACTACGACTTTTTTTGTCTTGCCAAATTAAGGGTTAATTAGAAGAAGAAGTAGTAAAATGGTAGGTAATTTTACTTCACATTGGTAGGTGGCATACTCGTTTTAGGTTGGTTATAAGTATCTCATTTGCAGGCCGACTCGATTTAAGCATTTATTGACTGAAGAAGGTAATCAGTTGCTTAATTTGATTTTAGGTTATGATTTTCCAAATCATTTTCCTGCGATAGGTATGTTTTTTATCTAATGACCTACTTTTTTTTTTTGAGTTTCAGAAATCATGAAATAACTTCTCCGGCTCTGGGTGGAGCAGGAGGGCGTGTCAGACTTTTACTCACTAAAACCCACCCATGTTCCTTCAGTTGCCCGTGTGCCAGGGGCCACGGTATCTCTTTCGAACAACCCGCACCCCTGGCAGGCATCGACCCTTGCAGACCCCACCAGTTGGTACTGACATCTCTTTGAGGCACGCGTGGAACATAACGCACCGTCGACCCGGGCTTGGTCCTTACCGGACAGCGAGCTACTCATTACTCGCAATCCGCAAGCCCGCGCTGGAACTACCAGTTGGATTTGAACCAATTCTTGATGAAGATTACCTACAGGATTACATTCTAATGACGTGAGGCCGAAATTACGCACGGCAGCCCCGGATCTTTGGGGGGGATAACCGGGGCACCCGCCCCGGGTGGCAGTTTCAGGGGGCGCCAAAATCATAAAATAGTAAGATTCAAAATAAAAAGCTTGGCCCACAAAGCGCCTAGCATCCGGAAGCCTGGTTGGCTCACCGTTGACTTGTAAGAAAAGGCACCACACAGGCTCACACCTAAGTAATTTATCTCAAACGCTGGAGAGAGGGGCGCTACTATCAAGTTTCTGCCCCGGTTCGAAAAAATCGTAGATCCGGGGCTGACGCGCAGACGTAGTCCCAGGCAGAAGCTAGTCATAATAATTAAACATTTAACGAGAGACCAAAGGTATTTTACAAGTGACTATACGAGTACATTTACATTTGTAGTCCTGGATCATTTTATACAAAAGAATAATAAATACATTTTTTATTACCTATGCTAATAAATATGCTAAATGATGCAACTGTGCAATAAATGTAATCATGTTCCTATGTATTTCCTTATCGTGTTAGGTTATCGGCCACATGGTTCTTGTAGCCTTAGACATTCTGAATTAATTTGACAAGCCATAGGTATTTATAAACAAAATAGTTTATTCAAAAAGGTGGTCCTGTAATTTGGATAACTATCGAGAGACTACTCATACTTCAAATCAATTATCAACTATGTATTAACAGAATTACCGACCTATACGTGTCCATTGGTTTGGTGTATAGGTATATTTGATATTTATTATGTACCGGTTCAATAGGATACTCGAGCTGCTAATGCTTATTTTCCTTAAGACCCAGTTTAGTGGCTATTTATATAATATTATATTTATTGTTCGACATACAACTAACGATCGTAACCTAAAGGGTCCACGAAACGATCAATTGCATTTTATAAATTGCAATCAATTGTAATCATGTCCATCGCTTCAATTGATCGTTTCGAGGACCCCTTAACGTACAAAAGTCACTTTACAACTTGCAGACTAAACAATAACTTAGTGACAAAGATTAACTTAAACGCGATAAAAGTTCGTAAACACGCGATAAAAGTTCGTAAACAATATGAAACAAAGAGACAATACTGAGCCAGAACAATATAAACCGTGAATCAGATAACAATTATGTCAGCAATACAATTGTAAACTCAAAAACATGTTTATATACTAACCTTGTATACTTAAAGTGAATATCACAACAAAAATCATGAATAAACTGAATAATTTCACTTTCATTTTCTTAAATTGTTTTTTGCAATAAAACACGAGTTTTTCACTGAATATTCATTGCACATTGTGCACTACAACATTATATATGATGTTTTTGATGACTGTGTACAGCTTCTTCGAACTAATGAGACGATCGACTCATGCGCCGAGTGATGCCAACTTCACTTCGCTTAAAAGCGCCGACTTGTGGCGAATATCAGAAGGGAGTAATATAAATTGTCGCTTACTTGGACCGGCGGAAAAACTTGTTTTGAGAATAAAGATTATGTAGAGTCACCAAAAGAGATATTATTATGTTATGTTATGTGAGATATAATATTTATGTAAACAAGGTCGACTGATATTGTTGAAATTTGTTAAAAAACCCATGGATGTTTTCGAATGAAATTCAATTTGACAAAATAATTAACTTACACCAGTTCATAATATAACATCACGCCGGTATGCTGTGAAGGGGTAAGCACATGTGAACTACTAAAAAGTGAAATAAAAACTTTATCTAAAAATAAACAACTGACTTTCAAAAAAACACTACAAAGTGAAAAATAACTTTAATCTCGGAAGGCGGAGACAAAAAATTAAAATACAGCTCCAACGACACCGACTTTCGGAATTAAAGTTATTTTTCACTTTGTAGTGTTTTTTGGAAGTCGGTTGTTTTTATCCGAAAATGTCTATCCGTTTCTTACTGAACTTCAACTATATCCGACAACCCTGCTTACTTATATCTTTTAGTGACTGTACCTACATACGTATTAATGTATTAGGTCAACTTGTTTTATCACAATTATATCGTTTTTTGTTCCACTCCCAAATTACATTTCTACAAACACTAGCTTTTGCCAGCGGGTTCGCCCGCGCGTGGGTCGGAAATTATCCCGTTGGTAGGTTACCGTGGGATCATTTCCGAAAGTTTGTATGTATCAATGTATGGATGTTTGTTACTCTTTCACGCAAAAACGGCTGAACGGATTTGGATGAAATTTGCCACACAGATAGATTATAACCTAGATTAACACATAGGATACTTTTTATCGCTGTAGTACGTTCCCGAGGGATAATTTCCGACTTCCACGCGGGCGAAGCCGCGGCCGGAAGGTAATATTATCATAAGCGGTATAGGAACTCAAACTCCGAGCTGCTTTTGAGAAAATCGTAATCGATTTTATTACGATTCTTTTTTGTTCTTTTGTAGGTCGGTTTGAACAAACACTTTTACACGTCAATCATATTTTAAGAACTAGATGAGATCGGCATTTCCTGTCTGACTACTCTGAGATAAAATGTCGAAACAAACTCAGAGGGCATAGTCTGTTTTAAAGTCCAGACATACACACCTTGGTCACATCATGTGAAAACCATGTACATATCGGTGACTGAAATGGTCTTTTGGGGAAAGATCCACACAGATTGAGTGGACCTGTACAGTCAGTGCACGCATTTGTCAATAATTAAGCAGAACAAGTCAGAACTTAAATAGCTCTACCATTTTACGAAAAATACCAAAGAACGGACGTTTGGGTAGGCCGCATAAATTACTCAACTAAATGAGAAAAATAGAAATAAAACAATGACCACATAGTCTTCACATTGAAAATAAGAAGACGTGCTTGAGAGGCCTTTAATAACTTGGAACTTAATCGTCCCTATTTACTTTGTGTTAATTGGTCTGAACAAACTTACAAAGTTTCTATCAGCAAAAAGGTCAGGTTTACATGGTATACTGGGGCAAAAAGTTTATAGAACTAGAGTTAGTTTGAAAAACATATTATTCTACAATATGATGACAATTTTATTCCATTAAAGGCTCCACTTTATGTCAACTCTCTCTTACAAGTCGTACATAAACTAGCTGCTTCTCACAATGACAACTGTACGTATGTACACCGCGTCACCAGTAGGTACTACTCTCTGTATATTTTGGCTGAGAACAAAACTACAAACGTAGTATACAAGGAAGCTTTTATTAAAATGTGGATATTATTGTAGTACATATATTGGGGTGTCTTAGGACTCCCACGCGAACAAAGTCGCCGGCAATCATATTCAAGTACACGTATATTATATACAGAACATTCTTGCAGTCACAGTCAATCGATTGTTCTTTTAACAAAATCCCTTAAAAAACTTTACCATATTTCTACAAACATCTGATTTCTCTAATACTTAATCAAATTTAACAGATTACTTGTGAAATCTGGCCAAAAAGATGCCCCGGGACAGCGCTGAAAGTCAAGACACAACTAAACAAAGTGACTATCTTAATATGTTATATGAAAGATCCACCTTACGACAAAGCGTTTCTGTCTAGTACTGCGAAACACTTCCTAAAGTTCTTACAAATCAATGTTTACAATGTTTGTTTTGCAATCCAGAATTACTTATCAGTTTAACTCTACCAACAAAGACCCTCGGGACTGAACATAGATTAATGACTCACAAAATATCCTTTGCGCACCGGTGAAGTCCCGATGTTGCAACGCTTCCCTATATATAGGCGCCACAGGAAGTTACCTACATCATTAGCATATAGAGTTAGTATCAAAGTAGTTGAAGTATTAAAAGATAAATAAGTTGCAAAGTTATGTTTTCTAAACTAATTTTCGTCCTTGTGACGGTGTGCGTTGTCAACGCATCTGTGTTAACCGTCCAAGTTTATGATGGTAAATAACAATTATTTATCTTCTAAATTTTTTTCAATATGAAATCATGTCATAATCTTGTAGAATATTCACAAATAAATGGTGTGAAGTAACTTAAGAAACTGTGTGTTTTTAATATTCTTATAACAGACGATCCAGAGACTGAAGTTGCAAGCAATCCGAAAGACTGCAACTTCCGAGCGTGCGACCAGCTGTGTCGCAGACTCAAGTTTACCGGTGGCACCTGTGTCAATGGTCGCTGCAAGTGTGACAACTTCGTCAATGCTGCAGGTATTTATGATATTTCTGCACTGCTTCATTATTATTTAAACTTAATTCCACTGATTTCACTTATCAATTAAAACTTCAATCTAAAATCTACTCATTATTCCCATTGTGTCATCTGTTTTAGATGGAGTTTCAGAAAAATCACTCTCTAATCTAGAAAAGTCAGTTTCACAAGAAGGTAACTATTGTCTTATATTACTACTCAGAAGTATTTTGAAACTTTACATACGAGTACATGCATACATACTCAGCCTATATCGTTCCCACTGCTGGGACACAGGCCTCCTCTCCGTGAGAGGGAGTGGGCCGTAATCCACCACGCGGGCCCAATGCGGGTTGGTTTGAAACTTTACTTTACTTATATCTGTTTATCATAGACGTTCTTGAGGCTGAAGTAGCAGCGAATACGAGAAGATGTAACCTCAAAGTATGCGAACTGGTGTGCCGCTGGTTTAATAAGACAAATGGCTCCTGTGTCGATGGTCGCTGCAAGTGTGCCAACTCTCTTATTGCGGAAGGTAACTGAAGATTCTTATATTAATGAACTGGCTTTCAAATTTTTTAATTAGATATCATATCAGTCAAAACTTCATTCACGTGCTTCCAATTTCAAACCATACGAACGGAACTATTATGTTCCACTTAAGATTTTTTCTGGTGCTATGAAATAAATTCTAATATCACGTTTTTCATATTGTATATTTACACACACATTTATAATTACGAATCTTATCCAGATGAGGTTCCCGAAAAATCTCTCTACAACTTAGAAGACACAGTTCTACAACACGGTAAATATGATTTTTACGAAAAGTCATCCTTCCTTACTAAAAAGTTTGAATTAATAACATTTATTTTTTAATAGGTGATCCCGAAACCGGAGTTGAAAACAAAAAGAGTAACTGTAACAACCAAGCGTGTGACCAGCTGTGTCGCAGACTCAAGTTCCACGGTGGCGCTTGTGTCAATGGTCGCTGCAAGTGTGACAACTTCCTCAATGCAGAAGGTATTACTTAAATGATCAATTAAAACTTCAGTAAACAGTGACTTTCGTTTCAAGAGTGCTTAGAGTTACAGTATGCACTTAATAGAAATTCATAAAATTTGCTTTCTCTGATGCAGTTTTTGCAGAATCACTCTCAAACCCAGAAGATTCTATCTCACCAAGAGCTTGCAACAACCAGATGTGCTACAACCTGTGCCGTAAAATCAAGTTGCGTGGCGGTGCCTGCGTTGAAGGGAAGTGCATCTGCAATAAAAATCTTTCCGAGCAAGAAGGTAAATATCAGACAATTAATTACATTCGTAGTCTTCTTTCCAGTCGTCATTTCTAACACTATACTTTTTCTTTTTTTCTTGCAGATGACATGACTGATCCTGCGGAATTTCTGTCGCCAAGCAGTTGTGACTTCAGAGCATGCGACCAACAATGTTTCAGATATGGCTACTCCGGTGGCACTTGTGTCAATGGACGCTGCAAGTGTAATAGATTCCTTAACACAGAAGGTGTCTACTATTTATTTGAGTTTTTAATCATTTGTCATAATTTATAGGTCGGAAATATCTTTCCAACGTGGTTCCTACCTTGCATTCCGTATAAACAATGCTTTTTTTTGTTGCAGATACCATGGTTGACCCTGCGGAGCTACTTCCACTATCCTCTTGTAACTCCATAGCGTGCGACGATCAATGTCGAAGAACCGGCTGGCACAGTGGTGTCTGTATCAATGGTCAGTGCAAGTGTGACTACTTCCTAAACACTAAAGGTATCAAATATTTGCTATCAAAAGTCCTTCTAAAGTTTTGAATTATTAATAAGATTTAAATTCTGATTCGTTCCTTGCACTTCGAAATTTAAAAATGTAATAACGATTACTATTTCAGAAAACTCCCTCTCTAATTTGGAAGATTCTGTTTCACCAAGAAAATGCACACATCAAGAATGCAACGCACTGTGCCGTAGACTCAAGTTTCGTGAAGGCGTCTGTATCGCCGGACGCTGCAGCTGCAATAACTATTTTCCCAGTCCAAAAGGTTTTAATAGTATATTTTTTATTATTTAATTTAATGTTTTTAACTCGCACGTAGATGTGATATGGAGTAGATGCGCCAGTGGTGGTAAAGGCAAGTGCATAAGCTTTTAAAATTTTTGTCACAGTGTGATCTTCTTTGCAGATACCATGAACGAGATGGAAGAATCTATTTCACTAGAAGATAACTTCCTTAGCACAGAAGGTAAAAAGTATCATGCTCTTAGACTAATAATGGAGACAAAATAAATAGCTCAAATTCAGTCATTAAAGCGGCGTTTGGTTGCCTGTATTTTGTTTTTATAAAGACTATTCCTATATTATGTCCTTGTAACTTAGCGATGATGTTTTTTTTTTTTTATAGATGTGGTTTCTGACGAATCTTTACCATTCTCCGAATTGTCAGAAGAACAATTTGAGCGCGGTTGCAACATGCAGGCGTGCCACCAATTATGCCGCACGCTTAAGTTCCCCGGTGGCGCCTGTTTCAATGGCCGCTGCAAGTGTGACAACTTCTTCGGAACAGAAGGTAATACAGATTATGTACTGTAAAAAACAGGCTTATTTTAAAACACTGACGCTTTTTGAAAAATCCTTAACATTGGCTCGACTTTAACCGTCCATGTTTTCTCTCGCCCTCTATTTACTAAATAAACATTATTGTTGGTAGATGCTGTTAATGAATATTCGGAATTAGCCCTAAGACGCGTCTGTAAATTAACGAAATGCAATCGTAAATGTACCCGTCGTGGCTATGAAGGCGCCACATGTGTCAATGGTCGCTGCAAGTGCTACAACAATCTACAAGAAAAAGGTTATTAATCAATATTTATGTAGGAAAAATAAGACTTTTAATAGAAGTTCTCATTTCAAATCTGTTTTTAATGCAACGTTTATTTTCATCTACTTTGAACCGGCGTCACACTGACGACTGTTTTCCTATGATATGTTACTTTGATGACATATTTCATTCCATTTCTTATACGTATATATAGACGAGATCTCTGAAACATCGCTACCAGTCTTCGAATTGTCAGAGGACCAGAATGAACGCAGTTGCAACATGCAGGCGTGCGACCAATTATGTCGCAGACTCAAGTTCCACGGTGGCGCCTGTGTCAATGGTCGCTGCAAGTGTGATAACTTCTTTGGAACAACAGGTACCCATTACTATTGTCTTTAAACACGACTGTCTACTTAAAAAAAGTTTATTTACTCATTTAATATTAATTAATATTGGTCTTATTTTATCTCGTGTGCCTTTTCACACTTAATTAGTTCCTTTCTCCTCTCTCTTTCTACTTTTTGACCATGTAAACATATTTTTTAGTAGATCCTGTTGATGAATATTCGGAATTAGCCACGAGACGCGTCTGCAAGATAAGGCAATGTAATCTAACGTGTACCCGTCGTGGCTATGAGAGCGCCAAATGTATCAATGGTTGGTGCAACTGCCGCAACAAAATACAAAGACAAGGTTAGTGTTTTAATATTTGTGCTAGATATGTCAACATCCTTTACTTGCAAATTGTTCATTGTTAATCAAATGGGATTAATAACACATTCAGTACCTATATTTACTTCTTGGCAAGTGTTATTGGGTTTTCTCATCTAGAATTTCACAGTAGTAGCCTGGAATCCTGGATAAATAATAATAATAAACCATTTATTTTCAAGTTACAAAGACCCATAGATAAATAAAAAACTTTTACCTAAATATACATATTATAATAACAATTTTAGTTATAAATAAAAACTTAAAACTATATAGGTATCACTTGATTGCACTAAGTCTTTGTAAGTTCTGGTGGCACTTGTCCGCGAAAGTGGCGGATACCACATCCTGCGGCCAAAAGCTTTCTTCCATCACCAGATGCAGTTAGCATGTTAGTATGCGCACCACAAACGCCTTAAAGTTGACGTTGCGATGCGACTCCAGCAGCTGCACTCTTGGCGCGTAATTCAGCCTTTGGCGCACGTACTTCACGATGTCTTCCGCGCCGATGGTGTAGTGGAGACGGGAAATATACACCGGAGTTTTCGGCTTCGCAACACGCAGTTTTCTGCTCCGTAGGAGCCTTGCCACAGCGGTTCTTACAGCTACCCGCCCGGTTGATGACAATAAGCTTGTTGCACCCTATTACATGGACTTAAACATAACTGGCGAAATATGGGTGTACTATAGATAAGTACACCTCTGCCCAACCATTCGGCAAGTGTTACTTATGTCTCACCATAAGACCTGCACATGGGCCTTAAAATAACACATGACTTTAAGGCCAGAGCCTGGATTCTGGATATATGCCACGTTAATAGCAATAGGCTCGGCCCCTATTACATGGACTTAAACATAAATGGCGATATATGGATAGCCATATAGACTATAGAAACATCTATGCTTAGCCCTTCGGGGACACAAGGCGCGTTTATATCATATGAGTTTAAGAAAGAAACTATCACACCGATATAAATAACAGATACAACGCTCTACAAATTCGCTGTTGCTTAAAACTTGATGTGTTGCTTGCTGCTTGACTTCTAGTTTCTGAAAATTCATCAATCTAAGATAATAATACCTTGTATGTTTATTAGATGCATCTCTGCTTAACGATGTAACCAGCGACGAAAATGAAGAATCTACCGTCGTCTTAAGGACAGATGAAGGTGAAATTTTAGTCTTCTTACATTTTATTTGGTTTTGCCTTTTTTCCTTGATCAATACATATTCATCGATAAAGCTAGAATTTATGTGTTATTACCTACTTCGTTTTCGCTTGACGTTTTTTTGTCTTTTTACTCGGCTCCTTAGAGTCCTAGCGAGATGCTAGCCTTCCTCAAAAATGGGGGTTTCAAATGCAAAAAAAAAGTTTTCAAATCTAACTGGAAGCGTATATCAAACAAAAACAAAAAAAACTCTTTAGCTTTATTATTTGTAATCTGTCTCTTTTAATAAGTCTACTCTCTCCATTACATTTTCCATCACTGTAAAACTTACTATATATTATTTCCTTGCAGAGGAGCTGTTTGTGCCTTCGCCCAGCGCCTGCAACACAGTGAACTGCAATCAAATGTGTCACCGCCTCAATTACGCCGGAGGATTGTGTCGCTTTGGTCAATGTCATTGTTACTAAAATTAATTGACTATGTTATTCTGTAACCTTTATGTAACTTTGAATAGAATAAATAATTTATGAAATATTTAAAGTAGAAAACTTTTAGGTAGGAAGTGATTATTATTTCATAAAGTAGGCACAAGTTTAAATAAGAGTTATAGAACCATCAATAGGATATGACCTAAGCCTGACGTATATGTGACTGCACAGATATCTTTGCCCGTGACTGTTCAATTATTATTGCTTTATATAATAACCGTAGTTAAATAAATAAACATATTATTATATATTAAAAACATTACAAACAAACAATGAACTTTATTGTCCTAATTGTTATAATCCTATATTCATTTTATAACAACAAAACATTTGTATAGTGAGATATTATTGAAACCTTCATAATACAGAGACATGTTACTACTCGTAATTCTCTTTAGTGGGCGATTTCATAAGAATTTTACCTGTTTGTTTTGGTTGATTTACACTACGGAACAGAAAAAACATTTACACTGTCAATCGATACTTTTGGACGCCATATTAGTCTGTTACAGAAGCGAAAATTCTTACACTCATGGCTAGTATAACACTTAATCAGCGGGTAAAGCCGCAAACACAGTAACAGTAGGAATGGCTATAATTTTTTGACAATTCAACAACATTCATTGCGTTATTTACGTGGCTGAGCAGACAAATTTTTCGAATATATGAAGCAATGGATCAGCAATTCACCTTCAAAATTATTCAGATTCTGATTAATAGTGTGTTACGCAGTAAAGGTGCTGGACTCACATCACTCACACTACGGTGAATCTTGTCATACCACTGACATGAAGTGATGAAGATTGCACAACCCCACATCCCACTTGGAATTTGTCTGAGTTTTTTGTAGCTTAATGCTTCAAAATTCGGAATCGAATTCTTCAATATTGTAATTGTAACACTAATCCTCCTCAAAGAGATGTCAGCACCAACTGGTGGGGTCCGCAAGGGCCGATGCCTGCCAGGAGCGCGGGTTGTTCGTAAGAGATACCGTGGCCTCTGGTACACAGGCAACTGACGGAACACGGGTGGGTTTTAGTCAGTAAAAGTCAGACATGTCCTCCTGCACCACCCAGAGCGGGAGAAGTTATTTGATGATTTCTCACCCAAAAAACAAAGCCAGCCCTCTTATTTTTATAAATACACTAAACAAACTGAATAAACTTTAAGCAACGTTCATACGTTGGTTATGTTATGTTAAGAGATGTTTGAACGTTAAAAATCTAGGTATGGTTAAACAGATGTGCAGATGTGTGTGTATAATCTATACTAAAATTATAAAGAGGTAAGTTTGTAAGTTTGTATGTCAGGGGTAATCTCTGGAAGTAAAGGTCCAATTCTAAAAAAAAAATACATGTTGAAAGCTGCATTATTTTTGAGTGCAATAATAAATAATATTTACATCTGGCATATTAGCCGAGCTATCACAATTTTTGTCTAGCTAGGCGGAAAGAAATACATCTTAAAACAGAGTTATTTGCATGCGCTGCATAAACAGTTTTATATTGCACCCTAATTGCGTAACGCACGATCAATATTCAATCATAATCTGAACCATTTTGAAACAGATTGCCAATCCATTGCTTCATATGTTGGAAAAATATGTCTGCTCAACAAAGTAAGTAACGTAATGAATATTGTTGAACTGTCAAAATGAAACAGATTATGATTGGTCGTGCGTTACGCAATTCGGGTGCTGGTCCGCCTTAAATACTTCTACAAAAAAATCGCGACACCATATTTTTTCGTACGGTATCGGTATCGGTATCACGCTGCCAGTGATGCGGTAACGTGTCTTTAGTTGCTTTTACCACTCTGCGTAGTGCCCAGAGCGATTGTTTCAGCGAGTTGATGAGAACCAGCTTCCAACATCCCCACGGCTCTAACCTTTCTTCTCGGCTCTTCGACTCAAATGACATCTTACCTCCATAATAACGTTCTTTCGTATTGATTCCACTCAGAAGTATAGCCGAGATTTTATTGATTTTGCCTCAAACCTTTATAGGAATACGATTGATAGAAGATTGTTTTACCAAGTTCAGAAAGTTGTAGACAGAGGCGTAAAGTACACATAACTAGCAAAATGTTGATCGCTTGATATGTTTAAGAATAACGTTGCCATAAACAGCTTACACAACACAACACATCACACTCATTTCTGGCGAATTGTGCGTGTACTTTAAGTACACCTATGCCTTACCCTTCGGGCAAAACAGGAGTGATATTGATGTTACACAGCTTAGAAATCCAGACCATGAAATGCAACTGAAAAATGCGAAACAACTAAAAAACCGTTATTCTTTTCCCGACACTTAGAAGCCTAACTCAAGACCTTACGGTTAACGCCACACTTGCAGTCACTACAGCAACAAGGCCTCGGCTCTTGTACTTGAAGTCATTACACGCTTTATATTAGCTTCACTTGTATGTTTGTTTGTTTGTAACCGACTCCTTTGGACGCTATTTTGACCCATTTTAAACGGTCAGATTTCATTGAAACTTTGTAATCTTATCGAGGACCAATGACTTAACTTAATAATTTAAAAAAAAAATTGAGAAAAATGAAAAAAAAGGAAAAAAAAATCACGTTTTTGTAGTTAGCAGAACTTAAAAATAGAAAATAAAATAATAGTTTAAAAACACGCTTTAAAAACCAAACTAAAAAAGGAGAAAATAATTTAATTCAATTAAAAAGCGTGGGGTGCTTGACATTAAGTGATTATAAAAATACCTCAAAAAGCACCCCACGCTTTTTAATTGAATTAAATTATTTTCTCCTTTTTTAGTTTGGTTTTTAAAGCGTGTTTTTTAGTTTTTTAAACTATTATTTATTTTTTATTAGAGGCCAGTTAGTAGGTACTGTAAAGGTTATATGCCCAGCATGAAACCTTATGTTTACTGGCAGCTAATAATGGCTATTGTTCGAACAGCCAGAAAGTATTAATTTAAAGATAATAAAATAAGAGTGACAGATGTTTTTCTATTACGTAAAAATATTCATTATTACTTTAAGCGCAGCCTTGCCCTGTACCTTTTGATTTTAAAATATACGTGGAAACACGAAGTTAAGCTCCTAGTATTGTTTCATTTGGTAGTGTAAAGTCCACACACTCAACAAACTACACTACACTACCACAGTACCCAGTGGGTATCTACTAAACTGATCCCTAAAAATTACCTTAAAGTAAATAAAAGTAAGTTAATAATTGCTCTGAATCAACTTACAATGTCTCAATCAGCCAAATGCTCACGTTTACACGACAATCCTCGAACAAACAGTTTCTAGAACTAGGATTAGTTTGCATGAAAAATATTATTCTACAAAATGATGACCATTTTATACAGCTACAGCTACCGCCACTTTCTCGAATTGGTCGGTTAATCGAATGTTCTTTAATAACGATCCCTACAAAAACGTTACCATATTTGCAAAAACATCTGATTTCTCAAATACTTGAAATCTGATCACAAATCTGGGACAGCCCAGAAAAACATGACACATAACTAAACAAAAGTTACTATCGCAATAGGAGATAAGAAGGTTCTACCTTACGACAACGCCTGTCTATCTGGTACTGCGAAACACTTCCTAAAGTTCTGACAAATCAATGTTTACAATTATTATTTTGCAATCCAATAATTACTTATCAGTTTAGCTCTACTAACAAAAACCTTCGGGACTGAACATAGATTAATGACTCACAATAGATCCTTTCTGCACCGGTGAACTGTGCGTATGTACTTGCTCCCGCGTCACCAGTACTACTCTCTGTATATTTTGGCTGAGAACAAAACTACAAACGTAGTATACAAGGAAGTTTTTATTAAAATGTGGCTATCGTTGTAGTACATATATTGGGGTATCTTAGGACTTCCACGCGAACAAAGTTGCCGGCAGTCATATGGTAGGCAGTATAGGTACACGTATATTTCATAAAGAACATTCTTGTAGTCACGGTCAATCGATTGTTCTTTAAACGCAATCCCTTAAAAAACTTTACCATATTTCTACAAACATCTGATTTCTCTAATACTTAATAAAATTTAACAGATTACTTGTGAAAGCTGGCCACAAAGATGCCCCGGGACAGCGCTGAAAGACAAGACACAACTAAACAAAGTGGACTATCTTAATATGTTGTATGAAAGACCCACCTTACGACAAAGCCTTTCTATTCAGTACTGCGCAACACTTCCTAAAGTTCTTACAAATCCATGTTTACAATGATTATTTTGCAATCCAATAATTACTTATCAGTTTAGTTCTACCAACAAAAACCTTCGGGACTGAACATAGATTACTGACTCACAAAAGATCCTTTCCGAACCGGTGATGTCCCGATGTTGCAACACTCCCTATAAAAGGGTCCACAGGAAGCCACCTTTATCATTAGCATAAAGTGTTAGTATCAAAGTAGTACAAGTTTCAAAAAGAAAATCATGTTTTCGAAAATAATTTGCTTCTTTGTGATGGTGTGCGTTGTAAACGCGTCTGTGATTACCGTCAATGTTTTTGATGGTAAATATTTATTTCATTTAAATTGTCATGACATATCTTTGAAAAAATTGCGGTAAAATTCGGAAATAAGTAGTTTTGATTAAGTTGCGATAAGTAGTATAAATTCTTGAAGCAAAGTAACCAAAAAAGCTATTAGTAATTTTATTGTATGTAATTTTGATTTTCTTTTATTTAATTTCAAACACCTTGTGTTCTAAAAAAGAAGTGAAGTTCGAACTAAGTAGTCTGAAGTATGCTGCAAACTAACTAAAGAAGCTGTATGTCATTGTGTCGCTGAAGCTTTTGTCGATGCTCTTATAACAGACGATCCAGAGACTGAAGTTGCAAGCAATCCGAAAGACTGCAACTTCCGAGCGTGCGACCAGCTGTGTCGCAGACTCAAGTTTCCCGGTGGCGCTTGTGTCAATGGTCGCTGCAAGTGTGACAACTTCCTTAATGCAGAAGGTATGTATATTTCGGTATTGACCCAGGTTCTTTATTATAAAACTCTCATTCTCTCTTCTCCACGTGCGTCACTCTTGCACTTATTATTATTTTCATTGTTGCATTAACGAAACATGTAAATTATATTTTTAAATATTAGAATATAAAGAATTGAAAAAAAAACATTTAAAATTATAAAAAATAGTAGCCCACCGGTTTGGGTCCAACCTTCCTGTGGTCAGGGCTCCTGAGAGAGGAACTTCCCAGGGATACCCGCCGTGCCCAAAAGTACCGCTTTCTGGATCAAGCCCTTGATCCAGCCGCCTAACCAGCACCCTAATTGCGTAACGCACGATCAATCCCAGTTTTACAAAATATTCAAATATAATTTGAAGTCCGCGCAACCACTAAGTGAAACTTTGTAATTAATAACATGTTTTTATCATAGATGATCTCAAGACTGAAGTTGCAGCGAATCTGAAGAGATGTAACCTCAAAGCGTGCGACCTGGTGTGCCGCTGGCTTAATAAGACCAGTGGCACCTGTGTCGAGGGTTGCTGCAAGTGTGCCACGTCCATCATTGCCGAAGGTATAACTTAAATGATCAGTAAAAAAACTTTTTCCAAAAAAAAACAACTGTAGTATTTTTTTCGGAAGTTGGTTGTTTTTTTTTTAAACAGTGTTTATTTTTCACTTTTTAGCTATAGTACCCCACACGAATTCGAAATTTAATCATCCTTAGGGTCAAAAAATTGCATATTTATGCGATAGCAGCAATCGCGGTTGATTTGCTGTCATTTTTTTAAGAGTTCCGTTGTCCGTCTCCGAAACGCATCATCAGATCTATATGAAATGTAAATAGGACCATTTCGGAATAAACCCCTTTCGAACCAAAAAAATATTTTTGCAAATCCGTCTATAAATGACGGAGTTATGCTCGAACATACATAAAAAAATATATATAAACATGTCAAATTGAAACTACTCATATGGTTGAATAATATCGTTCTTAGATGAAGTTTTCGCAGAATCGCTTTCAAAACCAGAAGTCTCTGTCTCACCAAGAGCTTACTGCATTACAAATCGCCGTCTTTTCATTGCATCGACATTTTGTTTACCTATTTTCGCACTTATATATGGATAAAAGAGTCTTAAAAAAATGTAGTTTCTTTTTTTTTCGCAGATGACATGACGGACCCTGCAGAATTTCTCCCACCAAACAGTTGTAACTTGAAAGCATGCGCCCAACAATGTTTCAGACTCGGCTTCACCGGTGGCAACTGTGTGAATGGGCGCTGCAAGTGTGAAAATTTCCTAAACACCGAAGGTACACCATGTAATATTTGTTACTAAAAGTCCTTCTACAATTTTAATCCTAGCTAGGAAGCCGAAGTAAGAAACAACAAGAAAACATTCTAGTATTTATTTTTATTATGTTTTACTTGTATTTGTATTACAAGCTACGTATGGTATTCCGAAATACCGCTCACCGAAAGGACGGTTTTCCGATAACACTCTACTCCGACGGTTAGTTGAACGAAAAAATAATTGGCCGATGAAACGTTTCGCCGAAAATATTATTTATCGACGGTTGGTACTCCGAATGAATCCTTCGCCGATGTAACGGTTCACCGAAAACACTCTTCAACGACGATTGGTTAAACGAATGAATCTTTCGCCGATAGTTAGGTTAGGTTAGGTTAAAACTGTGACCACCTACGCACGAGCCGAGCGAGCGAAGCGAGCGGTGCCGCGACAACGGCCGGCGAGTGCCAGAAACGACTAGATTATATAATCTAGTCGTTTCTGGCACTCGCCGGCGCCGCCGGAAAAAAATATGGAAAAAAGAGATTATTTTTAGGAGGATGCTATCGGCGAAAGATTCATTCGTTTAACCAATCGTCGTTGAAGAGTGTTTTCAGTGAAGGATTCATTCGGACTACCAACCGTCGATAAATAATATTTTCGGCGGAACGTTTCATCGGCCAATTATTTTTTCGTTCAACTAACCGTCGGAGTAGAGTGTTATCGGAAAACCGTCCTTTCGGTGAGCGGTATTTCGGAATACCATACGTAGCTCTTGTATTACAACGGGGTGTCGTATTACCCAGTAGCTGGGTTGTGGAGGTCAGGTAGGCAGTCGTTCCATGTTAAATACTTGTATTTAGCTGAATCCGGTTAGACTGAAAGCCGACCTCAATGTAAATTGAATTACGCAAGACTGATGATGATTTTTTTTAAAACTATGTGCGAATCTTTCTTGCTTTGCACCTAGTTTCTAACTATTCATAAGTGCCCATTGAAAAATATTATGAATTTGAACTTTGTATTTAAAATCATTATTGAATATTTAGCTTTTTCAAACATGGTTCCACTTTGCTTTCCATTTTTGTTTTAATGAAAGTAAACCATTGTCATAATAATTATACAATTTTCTCAGATGCAGTTACTGAATATATATATATGTATATTATATATATATATATAATGAAAGTAAACCATTGTCATATATATAATTATACAATTTTCTCAGATGCAGTTACTGAATCCAGCGGAGAAGACTCTGTTTCATCAAGAGCCTGCAACAACAAAAAGTGCAACGAACTGTGTCGCAAGCAGAAGTTCCGTGGCGGCGCCTGTCTCGGAGCTAACTGCTACTGTAATAAATTTCTTTCTCAGCTAGAAGGTAAGTAAGCTCTTGAGTCTTGAGACTGTTCTTTGATTTAACAATAAAGCCGGATAAAAGTACTTAAAAAAATCGACAAATTAAAGAAGTTACTAGCGGCATCTACAACGCTATAATTATGCTAGCTACGAATCATACTGCTGATGTCACGCAAAAACCTCGTCGCGCACTAACCTACAATCGTCGGTCAGTTGCCCACCAATCACATGGTACCCGTCTGGTCGAATAATCGTCCCTTTTCTAAGGACGTTCAGAGCACTTTATACCCTGGTCCTCATCCTCATACCTCTATAAACTCATTTAAATAAATATAATTATAAATTATTCGATTCTAGAAACACATAAATCTAATCTGCTTCCTCTTTTATAACTTGGTATGTTTACTGTCTCAATAAGGATTTTTAGAAACTGGACAAGCACTTTCTAAGACGGATTTTTACACGCTTTATATTAGCTTCACTTGTATGTTTGTTTGTTTGTATGTAACCGACTCCTTAGAGCGCGATTTTGACCCACTTTAAACGGTCAGATTTCATTGAAACTTTGTAAACTTGTCGAGGACCGATGACAATTCAATAATTTAAAAAAAAATTGAGAAAAAAAAAACAAAAAAAAACACGTTTCTGTAGTTAGCAGAACTAAAAAATAGAAAATTAATAATAGTTTAAAAAATTAAAAAACACGCTTTAAAAACCAAACTAAAAAAGGAGAAAATAATTTAATTCAATTAAAAAGCGTGGGGTGCTTGACATTAATCTATCTTATACAGGGTGAAATTGAAAACATGCGACATACCGAAATGGGAGATTGTACTCATCATTATGAACAACTTTTACTAAGGGACCAATGATGCAATCGCAAAAAAAAAACAGCTGTTCCCTACATTTTGACGAGTTATGCGAACATAAATGTAGGGAACACATGTTTTTTTTTCGCGATTGCATCATTGGTCCCTTAGTAAAAGTTGTTCATAATGATGAGTACAATCTCCCATTTCGGTTTGTCGCATGTTTTCAATTTCAACCTGTATATAAAAATGAATCCCTATTTCCCTTGGTCACGGCATCACACGTGAACGACTGGGCCAATTTTGCTAATTCTTTTTTTGTTGGGTTTTTTTCGTCAGGAGAAGGTTCTTATGAACGAAAAAATTAAGAAAGTTGTGCGTAACATGTATAATGCGAATTCAATATTCATAGTTAAGACAGGACAACGTCTGTCGGGTCGTCTAGTATATATGTATATGAAAATTAATCTGTATTTCCCTTGATCACGGCATCACACGTGAACGGCTGGACCAATTTTGCTAATTCTTTTTTGGTGTATTTGTATTATGACTGACCCTGTGGAATTACTTCCATTATCCTCTTGCAACTCCATACCGTGCGATGATCAATGTCGGAGAACGGGTTGGCACGGTGGTGTCTGTATCAATGGGCAGTGCAAGTGTGACTACTTCCTAAACACAAAAGGTTTGTAATAATTGCTAAAAAAGTATTTTCACAATTCATTGCCTAATTAATAATCAAAGTACTTTCAAACGTGATTCTACCTTGAACTATACATACGAAACTTTTCTTGGATCATCATCATCATCATTTTTGGACAAAAGTCATCGACTGCTGGACATATACGTCCCCCAAGCATCGCGATAAATAATTTTGAAACCTTTCTTAGATGCAGTTACAGAAAATACTCTCTCCAACTTAGAAGAATCTATGTCACCAAAACGATGCACGTATGAAGCATGCAACGAACTGTGCCGTGGATTCAAGTTCCCCGGTGGCACCTGTGTCAGTAGTCGCTGCAAGTGTGACAACTTCTTCGGAACAGAAGGTAATAAAATTAAATAATCAACACTATTTTTTTATTTACAATAAGGATTTCTTGAAATGCACTCTGACGCTGTATGTTCCTGTAGTGTCTTATTTGTCTAATCACCTTCGTTCATGCTTTGCCTCTAGCTTTCAATTTACCATGCTAACATATTTATTCAAAAGATGCTGTGGATGAATATTCGGAATTAGCCACGAGACGCGTCTGCAAATTAAGGCAATGCAATCGAACGTGTACCCGTCGTGGCTATGAGGGTGCCAGATGTGTCAATGGTTGGTGCAAGTGCCACAACAAAATACAAAGACAAGGTTACTTTTTAATACATATATAAACTAAATACGTCATCAGTATTATTTGCTTGCAAGTAACACTTTCACTTCATTCCAAAAGTAAGTGAGAGTGTGACGATTATAAATAATATTCTATACAGGAAAGTTTTTATTCAATGCGCAAACTGTAACCATGAATTCAGCATATCATTCTAGACACCCAGCGCAGATAATTTTCGTTAGTAATACAATAAACAAATCAGCTGTTTCATAGAAAAGTGTAATACCTACTCTGTCAAAATGATCAGCTGATTTTTTTTTGTATAACCGGCGAAAAGTTTCTCCACTGGGGTGTTCTGAATGATATGTTGAATTCATGGTTACAGTTTGCGCACTGAATAAAAACTTTTCCTGCATAAAGTTTTTATAACAAAAACATCGATTAAAATGATAAACAGAATAATTGCGTCACTCATAGTTTTGTAGTTTCTGAGTATTTATCAAACTGGGATATAAATAATACCTACCTTGTATTTTCAGTTGATGCATCTCCACTAAATGAAGTGACTAGCGACGACAATAAAGAATCTAACGTCATCTTAAGGACAAATGAAGGTTAAATTAAATATAACTTTTAAAGGAGTACCTACAGTTTAAAATTTTCTTGCATTTTCTTTGATTTTGTCTTTTGTGGGTGAACAATTCACTTAAATCGACAAAACGCTTTTTTATTACATACTTATTTATATTTCTGTCAAACTAATTATAATAGACTGCTTCAACAAATTCACCTGCTCTTCTCTGCAATACAAAATAAAACAGCACTCTAATTAACATTTGAGTGCGTTACCCTGCACCCGAATAGCGTAACACACTATCAATCAGAATCAAAAACACTTTGAAGAATAATGGTAATCCATTGCTTCATATGTTTAAAAAAATTGTCTGCTTTACTGCTACGTAAATAACACAATGTATGTTGTTGAACTGTCAATGAAAACCATTTCTACTGTCAGTTTGTAACACATTACCTCTCGATGGGCGAGTCTTTTTGCAGGGGAAGTATCTTAGCTCCACGAAGCGAGCTCGATCATTTTTTACACTTCATTTCGGATATGTTAGGTTATCGTTTGCCCATTCATACAAGCAGTAACTTTGTCATTTTATGCAGAAAAGCTTAACAATTAAGATAATGTAGAATGCAAGAGTGAGCAAAGCGAGCCATGGGATAGGTTTTATTTTGTCCATGCAAATACAGAAAGAGAACTAACTGTGTCGATTAATATTTAAAAAGAACCTTTAAAATTAAGATAGAGTAAGATACAAGAGCGAGCGAAGCAAGCTCGACAAGGGTTGATTAGATTTCGGATATAGGATTTAGTACTTTGTTGACTCATGCAAAAAGCTTTAGAATTGAGCGAATGCAGAATGCAAGAGCAAGCGAAGCGAGATCGGAAATTTTAGGAACTCGCCTGTCTATTATTCATGTTTTACCCCTCACAATAATATTTTATTTTGAAGGCAGGGTCGTGCAAGTCCACCCTTTTGCACCTCGCTCCCGGCGCCATTGTATCCCGCAGCCTCTTTGAACAGCTCTACCCTCTCCACAGTATTTTCCGTTCTATCCAATTTAATGTCCTATTTTTCCTTGCAGAGGAGCTGGATGTACCTTCTCCCAGCACCTGCAACACAGTGAACTGCAACCAAATGTGTCGGCGCCTCAAATATGCAGGAGGATGGTGTCGCCTTGGTCAATGTCAATGTTACTAAAATTATATTATTTTGTCATCTGCATGTGACTTATGAATAGAATTAGTAATAAGTACGATGTTAAAAGTTGAACCACGATGTGATTTAATTGCCGAGGCATACCATAATAATTTGAAGCAACAATAGTAGTTAGTTACACAGTCGAAACCATAGATATATGAAAGAAGTTTTTATACTTCTATGGTCGAAACAATATTAAGACAATGCGAGTCATTTGTTGCGTTAATTTTATTGTGCAAGAAACTTGCATCGTGTAAATGTTGCTGAGTGAGTAAAGTAGGTAAAAGTTTGAAGAGGAGTCATGGAGCCTTCATTACGATATGACCTAAGTCTGAAATAAATTTTGTGATTGGTCAGATATTTTTACCTATTTCAGTGCAATTTTAATTAAATTTGTTATTTAATATCGCAGTTTAATCATAAAATAAATACCTAGGTAATGATATTATTTGTTAATATAAAACATACACAAACAAACAATTATAACACGACACCTTACGCCATCTACCTGATTGTGTGCACAACACTATGCCACCCGAGTAGATCGCAACACTTACAAGATCAATCAACGATAATACGATAACAGCAACAGTACCTACAGGCTACTAGCGACATCTAACAATCGACGTGTGAAGTATCCGTGACGTCAACGAAGGTTACAACTACATACAAGCATGAGATGATGAAGACACACACTCTGTCAAAACCGACTATATAAACGATCAACCATGGAGGAACGATCACTCACTCGCTACTTAGAAGGCACAGTGGTCGATAGCCCCGCAGTCACCACTGTTGTCATAAGCTTAACCTGAGCGGAGGCCCCGTCGCCCTCAGGAATAGCTAGCTAGGAGGTGAAGGGATAGGATAGCCCCGCAGTCCATCCCTAGAGCCACTCATAGGTTTAACCTAAGTCTAACTTTGTTTGCTAAAATCTGTCAAGTATTTGAAGTTAAGTGAATAAACTCCCTATCTGTCATCCAACGTTGGTTTTATTCCACCGCCACCATTATATTGGCGCCCAACGAAATCTTCTTCTACCCGCAACAATTTTATCAGAGTACCCACATTTTTACCGGTGTACCCTCATATTGGCGGATAAACAGGAGCCTACCCTCAAGAGAATTTATATTATTTTGACAGTATTAAAATGTCGGAAAAAAAACAAGAAATGGTGATGATGACTCAGGAACAGTTCACTGCACTCATATCAAAAGTGACAGAAGCAAATGAAAGTGGAAATAGACATTTTAAAAGTTTTGCTGCGTGCACAAAGCGTTACGACGGTGAACGAAATTTCGATAAAGTTGAAGAATTTGTGACCGGGATTTCAGTTTACAAAAAAATTGAGAAAATCAGTGACGAAGACGCCTTGGAAGGATTAACTTTGTTATTGTCTGGTGCTGCTGCCACGTGGTGGAACGGTGTAAAAAGCGACATTAAAAAGTGGACTCAAGCTCTCGACGCCATTAAGTCTGCGTTTGCGCCGAAAATGCAGCCACACGAAATTTATTTGGAACTGTACTCGAAGAAGCAAACTACTGAAACAATCGATGCGTTTGTGTGTGAAAAACGTGCCTTACTCGCTCAGTTACCAGCAAAACGACATAAGGAAGAGGAACATTTGGACTTTGTTTACGGACTTCTTAATATAACCTATAAAAAGGAGATTGCTCGCACGGAAGTAAAGACGTTTGCTGAACTTCTGGATCGTGGCCGTCATATTGAGAGTCTGCTCAAGGAAGCTGGTGATCAAACGACATCAACACCAATGAACCCTACTTCTATGTATTCTGTTGATCTTTATTTAAATCCCGATGAAGGAACCATACTTACAAACAATGAGCAAAAGATGTTCAATGAATTGTTATTTGAGCACAGCGACATCTTTGAGAAAAACACGGAACCAACTCCATTCACACAACATAGAATCGACACAGGCAACCATCCTCCTATTAGTGTTAAGCCTTATAGATTGTCACTAACAAGGCAAAAACAATTAAGAGAAAAGCTGGATGATATGATAAAAAATGACGTTATCGAGGAATGCGATTCCCCATGGTCAGCACCTGTAATTCTAGTTCCAAAAGGAGAAACCGATGTTCGAGTTTGCGTAGATTATCGACGACTCAACGAGATAACTAAACCTGACAGATATCCGTTACCTCGTATTGACGATTTATTACATCAGGCAAAAGCGATGCCATACATGTCAACAATTGATTTACAGTCAAGTTACTGGCAGATTATGGTACATCCAGATGATTACGATAAAACAAGCTTTGTATCACCGTTTGGAACGTTCCGTTTCAAGCGAATGCCATTCGGTCTAAGAAACGCGCCTGCCACGTTCCAAAGATTAATGGACAAATTCATACAAGGATTGCACACGGATTGTGTATTATGCTATTTAGATGATCTAATTATAAGATCTATTACTTTCAGTCAACATATAAAGGACTTAAGAGAAGTATTTATGAAACTGAGAGAATACAAGCTACGAGCTAACAGAAAGAAATGTAAATTTATGTGTTCAGAAATTAAATATCTAGGCCATCTTATAGTGTCCGACGGTATCAAAACAGACCCAGAGAAAATCTCTGCTATTGCAAACCGTCAGGCGCCTAAAAACCTAAAACAATTAATTTCATTTCTACAAACTGCATCATGGTATCGGAGATTTATTCATAATTTTGCAGACATTGCTAAACCACTTACTAACTTAACGAAGAAGAAAATAAGCTGGAAGTGGGAACGAGAGCAACAACAAGCATTTATGAAATTAAAAAATGCCTTGACTACGTCACCAGTGTTAAAACAGGCAAGTGACGACTTACCCTTTGCTATCAAGACTGATGCCAGCCAATATGCCATTGGCGCAGCTTTAGTGCAGGGGGAGGGAGACAATGAGCACCCTGTTGAATACGCAAGTAGACTCTTAACACAAGCTGAATGCAATTACAGTGTTACAGAAAAGGAAGCACTAGCCATAGTATGGGCTATTTCAAAATTTCGTGGCTATATAGAAGGAACAAAGTTCATAACTGTTACAGATCATCAACCATTGAAATGGTTAATGAATCTTAAAACACCGACTGGTCGCTTAGCACGATGGGCACTACAACTGCAACCATACGAGTTCAAAATACAATATACTCCAGGAAGAACGAATGTAGTAGCTGATACATTGTCACGACCACCGTGTGAGCAGCATGATGGAAAATGTTTCATATGCAGCACAGAATTAGAACTACCTAGACACAGTGAAAAACAGCTAAGAGATGAACAAATGAAAGATGAGACCCTTCAAACTATCATAAAAATATTAGAAGAAGGAAAAGAAATACCAAGTTATGTAGAATACATTAGGAAAGGGTACCTAGTCCATAAAGGTGTCCTGTATCTTTACATACCAGAACAAGAAAACGACAACGCAAAGTTAGTAGTTCCACGTCATGAAATACAAAACGTACTGAACGCTTACCATGACTCACCTACTGCTGGTCATATGGGAGTAGAAAGAACAGTGCAACGTATAACAAATAATTTTTATTGGATGGGACTACGAAAAGATGTTATAAAATACATAAAAACATGTGTTGAATGCCAAAAATATAAGCCCTCTAATAAGAAACCAGCAGGCTTATACCAGTCCACCCCAAACTCTCAACGATTTGAGGTTTTGTCCATTGATCTTTTTGGACCTTTGCCAAAGGGACCATCAGGAGAAAAGTGGATTCTGATCATAGAAGATACTACTTCAAGATGGGTAGAATTATTCCCACTAAATGAAGCAACTAGTGAAAATTGTGCCAACATTTTACTCAATGAAATATTTCTACGGTATGGGTTGCCAAGGAAAATAATCAGCGATAATGGAGTACAATTTATATCAGCGATAATGCAAAAACTAGCATATTGCTTAGAAATTCAACAAATATTTACACCAGTATATCACCCTGAACCAAATGTGGTAGAAAGGAAAAATAGAGACATGAAGTCACAAATTACAATTATGGTGAAAGACAAACATAAGAACTGGCCATCGACTTTGCCAACAATAAGATTCGCAATGAATACAGCTAAGTGTCAAACTACAGGCTTCTCACCATCTTACCTTACATTTGGGAGAGAATTGCGTACACCATATGAGTTGACACATGACCTAAGCTCGGTTGTAGAATCAGAAAACTTTGTCGCAGAAATAACCCCAAAGTTAAAACAACTGGCTCAAGATTTGGAGCTAGCAAAAGAAAACATAGAGTGTAACAAAGAAACGTCACGCCAAGTAGCAAATAGCAAGAGAAGACCTGACCCAGATTATGAAGTTGGAGACTTAGTCTTGGTAGAATCTCATCCCGTAAGCAACATCGATAAACAGTTTACTTCGAAATTTGCTCCTCGACGAGATGGACCGTATGTTATATTAAAGAAACATGGAACCTCCACTTACGAAATTGCTCACACAGAAACTCCAAACGTGCCTATTGGAAAGTATCATACGTCAGCAATAACGAAGTTCGAAAAGAGAAACAACGTGATATCCCAACCAACTTATCCGTTACGCCGAAGAGGAAGGCCGCGGAAACAACTTGGTGCTGGTACTCAGTCGGGACGACCATAGAGTACCAGAGGGGGAGAATATAACACGACACCTTACGCCATCTACCTGATTGTGTGCACAACACTATGCCACCCGAGTAGATCGCAACACTTACAAGATCAATCAACGATAATACGATAACAGCAACAGTACCTACAGGCTACTAGCGACATCTAACAATCGACGTGTGAAGTATCCGTGACGTCAACGAAGGTTACAACTACATACAAGCATGAGATGATGAAGACACACACTCTGTCAAAACCGACTATATAAACGATCAACCATGGAGGAACGATCACTCACTCGCTACTTAGAAGGCACAGTGGTCGATAGCCCCGCAGTCACCACTGTTGTCATAAGCTTAACCTGAGCGGAGGCCCCGTCGCCCTCAGGAATAGCTAGCTAGGAGGTGAAGGGATAGGATAGCCCCGCAGTCCATCCCTAGAGCCACTCATAGGTTTAACCTAAGTCTAACTTTGTTTGCTAAAATCTGTCAAGTATTTGAAGTTAAGTGAATAAACTCCCTATCTGTCATCCAACGTTGGTTTTATTCCACCGCCACCATTATATAATGCATTTTTTGTTAAGTACTGTTTTTGCTAAGCGTTCTTTCTGATTTTTTTCTTTTTGCTTGGCTTCTGAGCTCCTGAGGATCATAGCGTTATGTTAAATAGCTTATGGCTTTCCTCAAAAACTGGGCTATCAAATGCAAAAAGAAATTTATAAATCCAACTGGCTGTTCCAGAGATTAGCGCATTCATACAAACGAACTCTCCAGCCGCTTCACCAGTTAGTAAAAGTTTAATTACAATTAAAAAAAGAAAAACTCTAAAACTGAAACACTGTTAATTTTTTTCAATTAAAACTTTATTCCAAACTTCTAATCAAATCGAAAACAAAAAAGCAACAACAATTTTCAAAACCTAATTGTGAATTTTCATTTCGTTTGATCGCGCGCTAAACGGAAAGCCACACTTTTGTTTAAAACTTTCCGTCAACTTAAACTAAACAATAAAAGTAAAAGTTAGACGTCGGAATGGAAAAGAAATTCGTCTTGAAGCGTCAAAGAATAAGACGAAAGAGAAGCAGGCGTTGAGTACCTTCTTAGTACTGCCGACGCCGAGCCGCCGAACAGCCTGCCCTTTGTATAAGTTCTTACAATTAACTTGAAGGACGAGGTCTTCAGACTTGGTCGATTGTTATCTCTGAACTTTGGAGAAGTGGCCCGGTCGGAAGATCAAAGATTAAATAACAAATATGTGTACAGCTAGCTAACATTTCATTTGTTTTATTGCCATCGTAAAACTGTTATGTTGCTATGAATCAATCAAGAGTTAAACAGAGTGACATCACAAAATATAAAAAACATGTAGGTCAATTTTGTTAAATGACGCAAACGAAGTTGAACTTAGCCCACTCATCACAAATATTCTGTAAAAAAACTATCGTCCTTTAGGATTATTAGATTTTTTTAAATGGTTTTTTTAGTTTAATTTTACCTCTGTGACCGTTCAATTTGACATTTTATTGAAATTCCAATTCTGTGACTATTTGTTTTAAATATTCTCTTAGTGACATTTTTTTTTCTGTGGCAGCATTGTGAAATTTTATTTATATTTTTAATAATGGTTTTGCCTGAAATAAATGAATTTTAATTTTTAATTTCACTTAGTCGTATCGGACGAATTTAGGTACTCGCCCAAATATTCCAATTGCATGCAAACGTATTTTTGTACGTATTCGCCCACAATTAGGTATATTAACTTCGTACTAATCGCCTACAGAAAATAATGTATTGTTTAAAAGTGTCTGTTCACCCGATTCGAGCGAGTAAATGCATGTCTATCGACTAATAGGCCTAGTTTTAACTGACTGAATCGTCACGGCAGATACCGTATATAACATCCCTGGACCTTCTACCATAAACAAAAACAAACATTTCTTAATAAATTACATCCCAAATAATCTAATTAACGCAACATCTTACGCAATTATCCCCTGTCTTACGAAACTAACTCATCACGTTGATGCTACGATATTGTCTCTAAATATACGGTGAAAGCGACCCCGGTCAGTCGGCTATAATTTTCTATTTATGGCCTATAAAGGCTTTCATTTCTAGGCACTTGTTATTGGAAAAACGTTCTTGACGTCCCCTGTGTATTCTCCTGCTGGTCGAGTAAATAAAACACTGATTTATACCATCGCTTTGACGATGGAAAAATATTGTTTGCGGATTCTGTGCTGTGTATTTCAGAAAATTATATGTGTCGGTTGATTAGTATACAGGTAACGGCTCTATGTAAAATACTTGCTGTAGGTGGATACCTTCAAACTAAAAAAAAAAGCAATACGCCAATAAATGAAAACATTGGCAATACTAGCACATATGAGTATGTTGGAACTGTCAGAGAAATCCTAGCATCGAAATTAAACAAGTTATTTTTTTAAACAATCTATATATATAGTGATGGGTCGAATATGGGTTTTGCTAACCTTTGACTAGTAACTAAATCATTCATCATCTATTTGATTAATTTTCGTATGCAGACAGGGAGCGGGATTAGACATACATACGCTGTTTAATTTTATCGTATTTTCGTCTTCAAGGTGGAGAAGGTAGTCTGACAGATCGAATGCAAAAAGTGAAAATTGGTGAATATTTCAACAACGAGTTCCCAATTTGCTGCGGTGTGCCACAGGGCAGTATACTCAGTCCTACCCTGTTTCTCGTCTTTTTAACACGCTTTCCTCAAAAATGCAAAATTGTATCTTTTGCTGATGATACAGCTCTTATCTTTTTCGCTAACTCATTGTCAGAACTGCAAATAATTGCACAAAATGGTCTCGAACGCTTTGACACTTAACACGTCCAAGACGAAATTAATGACGTTCTCTATTTCACCGACCTCACAACTTGATATTCCCATCACTTTAAACTCTCACTCCTGTAACAGTACACAGTTACACTCATGCCAATGTCCACTCATTGACACAGTTGATAATATGAATAAAGTACCTAGATATAACTCTAGATCGATACCTGAATTATAAAACACATATTAACTTGGTAACAGGCAGGGTCAGAAAACTAGTAAGTACACATTTTTATAACTCTTCGACACGGCGCTAAGCAGTCTATTATTCGCAATGTATATTACGCCTTATGCCAATCTATTATTACTTATTGTATTAGCTGCTGGGGTGGCGCCACAAATACTGCCCTTAAACCTCTAGAAGTGTCCTGTCCCACAGAGCTCTACTGAAAATTGCAACATTTCGACCTATTCTGTTTCCAGCCAAAAATTGTAGCAGGAGACGCCCTGGGCGTCGGAAATCCCATGCTGATTCCCGGCCACCGTAGGCGCGGGCTTGCAGACGGCGAGTAATGGGTAGCTCGCCGTCCGGTAAGGACCTATCCCGGGTCGACGGCGCGTTGTGTTCCACGCGCGCCTCAAAGAGATGTCAGCACCAAATGATGGAGTCCGCAAGGGCCGATGCCTGCCAAGGCTGCGGATTATTCGAAAAAGATACTTTGGCCCCTGGCACATAGGCAACTGAAGGAACACGGGTGGGTTTTAGTCAGTAAAAGTCCTGCTCCACCCAGAGTCGAGAAGTTAGTTGATGATTTCCCACCCTCAAAAAAAAACGTGAGGCAACATTTTATTCTGCAAACTATTCTTCTCCAACACTTAAAAACTCCTTTATTGGTAATTGTAGTAAATTAAATAACGACGGAAAGATATAATTTGTACTGTACCACAAACTCAGTTTAAATACAATAAGAGATTTTTCTACTACCTTGGCCCTTGCTTATACAATAAAATTAACGCGTCCATAAATATCTATAATTTACCACACAGCAAATGCAAATTCACCCTCAGTTCATTTCTCCTGTATAAAACGTACGACGAGACTGAAAAGTACTTACTGGCCACACCAAATCTCCTCATTCTAATTTGTTTTATTTAATATTAATATTAAGATTTTTGCTATTGTGTTTCAAATCAAATCAAAATATTTTATTTCACATAAGCCTGCATGGGCACTTATGAAACGTCAGAAGCTAGGTGCACGGTTCCAATTTGTCGTTTCCTATGGAGAAGAGCCGGCAAGAAACTCCACGGTTACTCTTTTAAAAATAATTGGCTTTTACAATGTTTTCAAATTACAGTGATAATAGGTATGGGAGGACAGTGCAGACCAGTCAATAAGTACCAGGTACTTAGAGGAATGAAAATACAGAATAGAAAAACGTCTACAAATCTAGTCTCTAAGGCCTACAACGTTCTCTCATTCAAAATATGTAAAAGAATCTACCTATATAAAATGAATCTATTTGAACCAAGTGACATGATTTCGATGACAATCACTGAAAATAAATAGTAGGTAGTAAAATTGATGTATAATGTCAAAATAATGACGAGAATATGTCAGACATTGTAAAAAAAAAAAAAAAAAAGAATAAAAATTAACATTGCAATTTGGGAGCAGTTAATAGACTTTCACACGGTTTTGCTGTTAATGAGGTACCAGGGAAGCCACATGTGCAGAAGGAATTAATGCCAAACTTCCCTGTCTTCAACGTAGTCTTTTATCTTATAATATGCTTTTTTGATAAGGACACGTTTGATGTGAGTTTTGAAATTATAAACTCCAAAAGCTAATTAACATGATTATAATGTGATACTCAAATGGGGAGTCGAAACTGCCTCTCCTAAATACAGATTACTCAGTGATCTAGCTAGGAGAGCAGTGATTCACCCAACAATTAGTAGTACCTACACCATGTAAATAATTATGCATTTTTGTAAGTCCCTCATATACTACAAAACCTTTATGTACCTAAATAAATATATTATACAGGGTGATTGGAAGATGGGTGCAAAGCTTTAAGGCGAAGATAGTACAGACAATTTAGAACCATTTAAGCCATGGTTGTCTTAGACGAAGTCTTACCAAATATTTTTAACCAAATTTTTAAGTTTTTTTTTCGGAAATTCTCAAAATTTAATGTAAACTGCATAATTATGGCCAAATTGAATGATAAATGAATTCATTTTTTATTTATTTAATTAAAGTAATGTGTAAGCAATCAAGCAAAACATGTTTTAGGCTTCTGTGTCATTAGACATTTTTTTTACAGACATTTAAAGCTCAGAAAAAATAAAAAATTTGTACAATACGTCTTTTAAGCCTTATTAAAAAAAAAAAATTTGGTAAGACTTCGTCTAAGACAACCATGGCTTAAATGGTTCTAAATTGTCTATACTATCTTCACCTTAAAGCTTTGCACCCATCTTCCAATCACCCTGTATTATAATTAATACTGTAGAAAAGGAGAAAACAAACACGTTAGTAGGAATGTAATAGTATTCTCGCGTGAGCAAGAGAAGGAACACTAATAGTGCATAGATATTAGTTCCATGGAATACTTTAATTTATTAGGAAAGACTATAAACAGCAGTAGACATTTACAAACTTATAAATAATTTTTCTGTTCAGCAGCGCGAGCTATGAAACAAAATAGGACAAATAGTTATTACTGAAAGGCGACTCAAATTTGTAGAATTTTCAATTAGATTGTTACTACACTTACATCCCTTTGAGTGTTTTCTGTGTAAACTTACGAATAAACATACTTTTAAGTGAACAAGGCAGATAAGTTGGAAATCGAAGTAGCATTTCTCAATAGTCAATTGAAATTGTGGTACCAATTTCCACGCATTTTTCAAGTGGATATCGATACATGTGTTAGTTCCAAATACATGGCTATATTACATTTTTAACCGACTTCAAAAAGGAGGAGGTTATCAATTCGTCGGGACCTTTTTTTTTTAATTTTTTTTTATGTATGTTCCCCGATTACTCGAAGATGGCTGGACCGATTTGGATTTTGTTTTTTTTGTTTGATAGGGTATACTTCCCAGATGGTCCCATGATCATCAAGTCAGGATCTGATGATGGGATCCTGGAGAAATAGAGAGAACTCTTCAAATTTTATAGGCACACGAAGCGATTTAGGTATTTTTTGGAAGAGTACTTTCTCGTAGTGGTCTCATTTCAATTTGGTGAAGATCTGATGAAGAACTTTGGAGATAGGCAACGGAACTCCTCAATGAATGTTAGCAAATGAACTGGGATTGCTGAAATCTCATGTCTGTCTATTGCTTACACCAGTTCATAACATAACATCATGCCGGTATGCTGTGAAGGGGTAAGCACATGTGAACCACTAAAAAGTGAAAAATAAAAACTTTTTCCAAAAAAAAACAACCGACTTCCAAAAAAACACTACAAAGTGAAAAATAACTTTAATATCGGAAGGCGGTGACAAAAATTTCAAATACAGCTCCAAAGACACCGACTTCGGAAATTAAAGTTATTTTTCACTTTGTAGTGTTTTTTTGGAAGTCGGTTGTTTTTTTTTGGAAAAAGTTTTTAACTAATGAGAATTGCCCTGAGTTGTTGCTTTATTTTGCTGCGGGTATATAAAGTAATTTTAAGTCATACACAATATCACGCCGTTTTTCCCGAAGGGTTTAGGCACAGGTGTTCCTATATTACTCCCAACTTTCACCAGTTATGTGAGTAGTATGTGTATGTATATAAGTCCCACACCAAAATCACAAAATCCGTTTAAAACTAGCAAAACCAACATATAAATATTCCCACTGCTGGGACATAGGCCTCCTGTGTGCGAGCCGTAACGCCCCACGCGTTACGGCTCGGGCCCAGGGCGGGGTGATTTTTTTGTTCTAGGACATGCCGGTTTCCTCACGTTTATTTTTCCCCCGTTTTGAAAGCAGTGGTAATAAAATAATTTACACAGATTAAAGTCTGGCACTTTCATCAACATCATTTCAGCCAAAAGACGTCCACTGCTGGACATAGGCCTCCCCCAATTTTTGGGGTTTGCCATAATCGCCACGCTTGGCAGGCGGGTTGGCTATCGCAGTATGGTGATAAAATGTATAGAGAACACTGCTTCCCATTCTCCCAAACTGGCTTGGGGATTTAAATTGATTTAAATGAAAACCTTCTTAACTAAGGAGCTAAAGGTTTAAGTGATCTGTTTTTCAGGCTGCCCTTCGATATCATCATCATTAGCAACCTTGTTCCAAACACTATTGTGTACAGGACCTCCCTTGTGTGCCATGCTTCCCAGGTCTGTGGAGGCCTTAGAATCACTTAATCATTTAGCTGCAAGTTTTGGTTTCCCGCAGCAAAATAAAGTCAACACAACTCAGTGCAATTCTCATTAACATTCCGTGTTCATAATTCGTCTATCATTCTCACATTGTGTGTACCGAGCAAGTTGTTCTGAACAAACTTAATTAACTCAGTTGCAATGTCTTCAGAATTTAGGCTCTTTCATTAAAACTTAAATTAATATGCGTCACGTATGGCTGTTTTGCGGTTGTTAAGAATACGCTGTTATTTGAATTCTGTGTTGAAATGAGGTTTATTATATAAAGTGAGGGACTGCAGAATGAAAAGTGATACTACCTGAGTATTTACACTGTGGTTACACTGTTTTGGCGCTATGATTTTTGGTGGCGGGTCGTGACAACAATTTTGTGAAGGTTGTGAGATGTTTAATGTTTTATTACGGTCATTTCTTTGTTTAATCATTAAGAAGGAGGTCGTTTTCAGATCTGCTGATGAACCATACCCACTAACCTGATTGTAGTAGTACCCTTAGATGTGGTTATTAGTTCCATTAGATTTCCACTTCTAAATCAATACAAAATGAGACTAAATTAATTGTGTAGCCATTTCATACAACTGTCATTCAATGACAGCTGTGATTTAAATATACGAACAATTAAAGTTGGGAGACAAATTGTTTAAAAATACTTTTACTGACTTTACTTGATCCTACCCCATTGTACCTTGAACCTACTTGCCCAAGTATAATTACACAATCCTACATTACATAGCTGCGTATAAAGCATAAAGAAACCTTTGAAAATATGTGAAACACGGAGTTGTCGGCCCTCTCGAAATAGAACCGTCGCGGGCTCTCTCATGAATATTGATGCTCTGTAAAAACCTACTTTCCGTTGAAAGCTCTGGTGTCTACGTACTCGTAGAACTGCCGATAAAGAGTGCAAAAGATACTATTGTTATGTTAAAACATTTATACACTTGCAAATGCAGCGAGTAGTCTCTGGCTTGGATGATACTGTCATTTCCCGTGGGAGGGAGTGAAGACAGTGCGCACAAGCAGTGAAACACACACAGACCTTAAACTGGTCTAGTGTAGTACGGATTTTATATAGAATAATGGCCTATTCCTATGATTAACGGACCGTTATTGGCAAAAATTAAAAGTCTTGTATCTTTACCAATTATAAAGCAAAGACCTCATAGCTTTGCATAGTAGACCCTCCCATGTAGAGGTAGCTATCGCAGATTTAAAATTAGCTTACAAATCTATTTATGTGCCCAGTTTGGCAAAAAAAAATGCTACCATTGGTTAGCAAACCGACTGGTTTTTGTTTATAGAAACCAAGCATATGAAGTTTCTTGGTTAAAGTTAGGAAACGAGCTGCCTAGCTATTAAGAACGTGAGACTATTGAGAGGTTTTAGAGGGTCTCCTAATCCTGCACAACATTTGTTTTTTTTGCCGGAGACGCCTAATAGTTTTGATTGAAAAAAATGCTGATACTGGTTTTGTAACGGTTGTAACAGTTAGTAAAGTACTGTTTGTAAAGGTTAAGTTTGGGGTACGATATTTCATAGTGAAATCAGTCAGGAATGAAGAAAACTGCAACCCCTTAAAGGATCTAGGTCGACTTAACCAATAACCCTGTAAATAGATGTAGGTATGTTGAAAGATGAATGTGTACTAATTCGCTTTAGCGAGAGATTACGTCATAATTTAACCTGAACGGGCACGGTTTATACCTTCATCAGATCCTATTGGTATACAGTTTTGTGCTGCTGAGGAGTTTGTTGCGCCACTTCTTCCCGGCTCAAGCACTAGGAAGTGGTGAACGGTGTAATTTTGCCGTTCAAAAAGTGCTGACTCTCAGCCTAGTTTAAATAAAAGACTTTTATTTATACTGAATTTTATTTCGATTTTGATTATTTAGATCCCCCCCCCCCCCAACAACTTAGGAACTTCTCAGTCTCCATTACTCTAAGACATCTTAGTGTGACAATACACGCGTCTGTGATGTTTACAACTAGTTCACACGGCCCGATTGTTTGACTCGATTTGGGTTTGGCAAATGTAATCGATTTTCCCGAAAACCCCGCCCTTGTACCTGGACCCTTCGTAAGTGCCACAATGGGGAAACACACCGCATAACAACTCATGTTTTACTTACAGAGAGAATTACAATCGATGCTTAATGGGATACTACCTTTAAGTGTGTTTTAGGAAACACTGATTTAAAGTCGGTCTCACCAGATGCGATTAGTAGGTATATAACATGTTGTGACTGAAATAACCCATTTATTAAGGCTCCTACACACTATGCCGGCGGCCCGGCCGCGCGGGCATGCCGCTATCAAGCCCGGCGGCATTCTCGGTATCTGCAGCAAGTGCCGGCAGCCTGAAAACGCCTGCACAGCATACCCACCAGGCAAAAGCCCGCCGGCTGTGCCGCCGGCATGTGTGTAGGAGCCTTTAGACTTCGTAGCGCAGTGGTGGCCCAGTTTTAAGGTCGTGGGTTCGAAACCTCGAACCCAGGCAAGGTATTTTACTTTATGTTAATTACGTCATCACCATTGCTCTCAAAACGGTGAAGGAAAATATCGTGAGGAAATCGGCATGTTCTAGATCCAAAAATTCGAAGACATGTGACATCCATCTACCCGCACTGGGCCTGCGTGGTTAATTGCGGCCCGCTGTCTCTCATAGAGAGGAGGCCTGTGTCCCAGCAGTGGGAACATTAGACTGATTATGCTGATCATAGCTAAAATAGCGGCCATTCATATCCACATTTATACACATGTCAAGCATCTTACCAATATTGTTTGCAAATGTGCAATAAGCAATTTTTTCCTGAAAATACCACTTTTCCTGCATACTATACCTACGCACATTTAATAACTTAACCACAATATAAAGTACAACTATCGTACCTATGAATAATTTTACCTCAGTAAATTTAATTATAGGCAACGTGCACACCGCAGCAGGCAGCGGTTCATTTGTTAATGTCGTCGCAACGCGAGGCGCATTCCTAATTCACTACCGCAAAAAAATCGATCCAGCTCGGATAAATTCTGTTAGGGAAACAATAAGTGGGCGGTTTAACTCAGTGTAGCGATCCATGGGGTTTTTAAAGGTAAGTAGGTATTTTTATCATTTGTTTTTGCCTGCAGTGATGGAATGTTTTGACTCACAAAACATTCCATTCCAACCATTTGACATGGTATTGTATCGAAAATGACACATTTCGATAACCTTATTTGCCTTACCATTGACAGCAAACAGCTGTCGAAAGAATAGCGGTCGTATATTTGATAACTGACCTTTTTTTCTGGTTTTGGATCTGTGAATGGCGTTTATAGGACTTCTACGATAACGTTGATTGACGTTCGATTCGGTATGGAAAACGTATTGAATGGTTTAAGTCAATTTTGCTAACTCTATGTAAACCGTAGACTACAGAACTATTATTATAAGCAAAATTAAGGCTGCAACCAGACAATTTAACCTTCAAACCAGCACTTTCTTGCTGACTACTCACCAGCTAAGAACCTTCCACAGATACAGCATACATGAATACACACCAACAAATAAGACCAAACACGAGGAACGAAACAGAAATACAGTACCTACACCAACATTCCACGTGCGCAAATTGAACCGAACTCGAAGCAAACTTGTGAATTGCACAAACATGGCACAAACATGGCGCACAAAGTTGTGCACACACCTTGCACAGGACATGTGCGGGAACAAGCTGAATAATTCACTGA
The DNA here is from genome assembly GCA_947359405.1 of Antitype chi. NCBI lineage: Eukaryota > Metazoa > Arthropoda > Insecta > Lepidoptera > Noctuidae > Antitype > Antitype chi. Next base: position 16,495,466 of record OX375817.1, on the reverse strand, counting down.
CACATATTTGTGCAAAGTAAACTATCCGCAGGTTCTATTCGGTCGGTATCGGAAGTAAGTGAAGGAGCCTCTGTTTGAGTCCGGCCGAACTCGGGAACATTGTGATATGCTGTGGAAACTTGCCTCAAGGGGGCGAGATCCTTTTGTGAAGATTTGAGAAACGCATTGAGTTTTTGTTTGAGGATTTTGAATATTTTTCTTTACTGAAAAATATTTTTGGATGAGTCTATCATTGCTTCGTATGCGATCACATACCGGGTAGGAGAGACATCGTCACGCAAACTGTAACCATGAATCCAACACATGATTCTAGCACAGAAAATAGTCGGTTTTTAAAAAAATGGTCCGTTGTTCTATAGAAAAGTACAATACCTACGCGCTCAAAATGTATGGAACAGCAATTTTTTTTAAATAATCGGCTAAAACTAGCAGCAGAATCTTGTGCTGGAATCGGGGTAACAGGTTCTGCCTCGATATCCCACCGTGTATACTATGCCATTATAGGTTAGCTTGGTTTCCCTCAGTGTATCTTCACGTTCTAGTTCTAGTGTATCTCAGTGTAATCTATGCATCATCAAAGATTATATTTTAGAAAAGAATTGAAAGCCTTTTTAACTCCTGACGCAAATTTATTGGCCTTTTAAGTTGTCGGTAATATTTTGATCAAAGCATTGTCACATCGGGGGACGGTCAATGAAAACGCCAAACAGACGATGCCCAGCAATAATGAATTTAACTATGCTATTGTAGAAAGGATAACATTTTCATTACTTAGCCGTCCCCTGACGTGACAATGCTTTGATAAAAGTATTACCTACAACTTAAAAGGCCAATAAATAATTTTTTTTGACTTTTTAAAAGTTTTTGTTTGGGTTGGGGGTTTTAAAATTTTTAATTTATTATGGTTGTTAGATCAATCACAATAATCGCAAAAAAGGTTGAACTATTTCCTTATTCATTAGATACAGCAGTAGTAGGTATACAGCATCGAATCTTCGTTTATTAAAAACCCAACGTCTCTCTGTGTGTCTGACACAGACTTGTATACCTACCTAACATTTTCATTACATTTCAGGCTATTTTCTGAAAATCACCATACATTTCTTTGCCTAAGTTTTTAGTAGAGTTCCACGGACATAGCCAGTCATAAATAAAACTTTTGTCTTTCCCAAGTTCCTTAACAAAAACGATCAAAGTAGTCTGAGTCAACGGATAAAGTCTTAGATGTTCCCGATGTCCTATCCTCAAAGGCAAATAGCAATCTGAGCGCAAATATTTCAATTCGTTCGAGCACCGACCGATAGCGCAGAGGTTATTTCCTTTGTCGCTTTATCTACAGATTGAACGAACATTATCGTTTTATGATTCCTATCTGCGTGTATCTAATAGTTGGTTTAAACGATAAAAAATAATACGTTTTTTAACCCCTGATTTGCTGAATTCACGCCGAAATAGAAACGTATAAAATCGCAGCGGATATTTGTCGCGCACTGAATCTTCAACTTTTTGTTTTTTGCTTTCTAGTGGCTGCCATTAAAAATTAATCTTAACGCCTCCAGCCAGGGCTTACAAACTAAAATTTATAAACTAAGCGACTGCACGCTGAGGGCACCCCCTGTGGGGTACGGGCCTCGGCTCAGGGCGTCACTGATAGGGGGACAGCTATCATTGGGGACAGGCTGGATCAAAATATTGGCATTATTATTGATCGGGGAATTTAAAGCTACTGGCTCAGCTGCGGCGCGGGCTGGCGCTTCAACGAGCAAGGGTCGGTCGGGGAGAATCTTCAACACACTGCTTGGCGCTTATATTTTTTCGACGCGCTGATACTTACTCGCGCTACACTCTGTTGGATTCTGAATGCTCGGTTTAACACCGAGAGTTGAAAATCCGACAGAAAAAAATCCCGCCCCGATTTTTTTGCGTCCGTATGAATGTCAACTATGTACTTAGTTTATGCAGACAGTAGCACTATCGACGAGCCTGATCTGCATGCTGTGCTGGCTTGCTTTTGTGTCCCAGACAACTACAGCCGCGGCAGAAAACACAGGCTGTTTGCTGTGCCTCCATGTCACACCGTTGCGTGAGCTAAATCCCCAGTACCATGTACTCTGGCCGCTCTTAATGATATCTTGGAAACTAACCCAACAAACGATCCGTTTGCGGACGAATGGACGAAGATTTTATCGGCATGTCAGAAGTACTGTGAGGGGGATTTATGAAAGTGTTGTTAAGTTTTTACTTTGTCTTAATATTTTGTATTATTTATTTTCTCTTTTTGTGCATGTTTATTTTTATTTTTGTGCAAACTGTGTCTTTAATTTCTGTAATTGGTATTAAACTGTTTTAATTAAAGAAATAAATTAATAAAAACTTTGAAATCATGACGACATAAACGTAGGTACGACGCAAATACTTACTGAATGGAAGTAACTGATACTCATTATCATCATCTACTTAGCCTTTTCTCAATTATATTGGGGTCAGCTTCCAGTCTAACCGGATGCAGCTGAATACCAGTAGGTATTTTACATGGAGCGATCACCTATCTGACCTCCACAACCCAGTTACTGAGTAACACGATACCCCAATTGGTAAGACTGGTTGTCAGACTTTCGGGCTTCTGACGACCCGTAACGACTGTCAAAGAACTGATACTATTCAGATGAATAGTAACCAATTATTCTTGAAGCGTTACTAATTGAATCATTTATTCAAAGTTCATACAATGTCCAAAATAAAGTTAGGAAGTCTGTTTTCTTATATTCAGTCTTTGAAACAAAGTCGCACAGAAAACATGATTGTTATTATCATACTGTTATCAACAACTTTATAATGAACTTTTATAATTGCCTCATTAATAACTTTCATTGAGCAACATTGTTCTTTAGCGTCACTCACTTAATCATACTTTTAATGTAAAAAAGTACAAAGTGTTTGCAACAATTAACGTCTATTAAGAAACTAAGAAAAGATAAACAAAAGAACGTAATTAACATTTGATTTTTATTGCTCTTCTCTAATTAACTTAATTATTTAAGGTTAACTGATGTGTCATCCCAGACATGGTTTAAGGCTTCTTCAGACAGGAGCGACGCGACAGCGCGACGCGACACTTTTAGAACAATTTCCATGAAGTTTTCATAGAAATTATTAAAAAAAGCCTTTAGGCTTAAATTCGACCCTTTTAAATATTATTTTATTTTATCGTTGTAGTAGAAATACTTACTAAGCAAGTAACGGCACGGTTGGCGCAGTGGTTAAGCGATTGACTGCTGCACTGCGTGTCGCGGATTCGATTCCCGCACGGAACAAATATTTGAATGACCTACAAGTAGTTGTTCCGGGTCTGGCTGTTTGTGTATGTGAGTTTAAATGTTTGTAAACGCACCCACAATACAGGAGAAATACCTAGTGTGGGGCACCGTTTAAAAAGAAAAAACTTTATTGCATAAAATTCAAAACGTACCGATTGCCTTATACGCATTTCTGAAATTGTCGATTCGGTTACAAATAAATTAAATTCGTGCTAGTCGCCTACAGTAAATAATACCTATATTGTTTAGAAATGCCGATTCACCCAATTCGGCCGAGGAAATTCTTGCGCATCGACTAATAAGCTGGATTAGACACTGAAAATATAATGTCCTGAACTTGTGGGATGCACAATCACACTATGCAGATGGCTGGAGCATCAGTAGGTATGATTCGTTCTCAATCATTATAGAACAATGTCCGGTTTCGGCTAACACTACTTTTAAAACTAAATTACACAAGACGGTTGTTGTCGGTATTTTTCTATAAATGCGTTTGTTTTCTTCAAGAATTCCTTTGCGTTTGCGATAAAGACTTATTGTGAAATCCATACCACACATTTTGTGACAATGTCCCATCAACTACGTTGTATTAATTGTGGTATAAATGTGTTTTTGTTTAATTTACTCTCTATAAAAATACATAACCTCCAATTTAAAATGTCTGAATAATTTCTTTTTTAGAAGTTCAGTATAAAAATGGGAATCACAGAAAAGCTTTTGACATTAAGCTACACAAAAAATCGTAAGAATTTTCACTGTCCATGACAAATTAATGTTGAGCCTAAGTTACTGTGGACATCTGACATTGTTCTTTACCATCGGAATTCACTGCTGGACATGGGCCTCTACCAACCTACGTCACACAGTACCCTGTCCCGTGCCTTCCGCATCTTGCGAAAATCAAATTTCTTTTACTTTTTTTTGAAATCTGCAGGGCAGTGTCAGATCGTAATTATGTTGATTTAAAAATGATATGTGACCGTAACAAATACGGCTTTACCGAAACATTAAAATCATCATTTCAAGATCATTTAATCCCATAGAACGAATTTCATCAAATAATTATTCAAAATTTTCCAAGATTAGAAAATTTTATGTTATCTATGCAGTTAGCACAGATAACATAAAATTATCACAGTTACTCATATATTTGAGGCTTACCCAAAAGACTAACAAATAATGTTTTAGAAACTAAGTTTTGTTTTCGCAGGCACACGGGTCAGTGGAGAATTCACGAGTGGATTTTAATTAATTTAGACAAGTTATTTTCAAACTCTTTCTCAAGGGAGTTGGACAGTTTGACACCATGTTACAACGAATTCATAATGATCGAACGATTTCATAACTTAATTGGTAATTAAATATCAAGATTTGAAGTAAAAAGTTTTTAAAGTCAGAAGGGGTCGTCAACATAGTCTACCATTCTTCAATAATATACAGTCCGTTCTCGCTTATTTTATCTCTGATATTGCGTCACTGTGAAATTCAAAGTGATATTTGTCGTCGTTAACATAAGGATGCTTTTGTGTTGCTGCCACAGACAAGTCTATTATCTCCTTTTTGTAAGGTCGAAGGGCCGAGAGTGGACTAAACGGTTATCTCACGGTGATCTTTATTTTCGTTGAAATAAAGTTGTTGTTGGGTTGCTGCTATTAGAGGTAAAATAACTGTGAACGGACTGTAGTGATACAAGGTTTTTTTGCCGTGTAAATAATATTAACAGGGGGCATAGCATAATTAGCCTAGAACGTTCCCACTGGTGGGACACAAGCCTCTTCTCTGTGAGAGGGAGAGGGCCGTAATCCATCACACGGGTCCACTGCGGGTTGGCAGATGTCACAAAATCTCGTCGAATTTTTGATTTTAAGACATGCTGGTTTCCTCAAGATGTTTTCCGTCACTGTTTTAAGAGCAGTGGTGATCAAATAATTTACAAAAAGTAAGGTGCCTGTCAGGGTGCGACCCTGCGACCTACACTCGACTCGCAAGTGGAAGCTGTTACAACTGCTCCGGCAATGTCAGGAGCCCATTGTTGGTAAACTTTATGAAATTGTCATAGAAATTGTATAAAATAAACAACATGGCGTTAGTTCTGATTTTAGCCACGCGCCCAAAGATCGTTGCATGCCTAAAACTTTTGTTTTTATAAACATGGCTAATGTAAGCTGCCTTTGTTGCTGTCTGTACGGTTGTTTTCAAAATCAGTGCTATTTAATGAAAATTAGTGACCGACCGAAGCTTCGTTTTAATTTTCAGCCATAAACCAGCCGATGCCAAGCCGAAAATCAAAAGTTTGTGAATTGTCGCGCGTCATTCGGCCTACTTCGTAAATCTCAGCCAGGTGACTCTCGGCTAATTTATGATCAATCGAGTCGTGGTTGTACTCAGCTGACATAAATGGACGCGATTTTGTTTAGATGTATGAAGCAAGGTTATGTTGTATTTTTTGTTAAAGCGGAAATATTAATATATTTTCATGCCTAAATAAAAAAAAATTAGCCGCAAAATTACACCAAAGCCGAAGCTTCTTTTTCGTTTTCGGTTGCAAATCCATTTTCGGTCGGAAAGTAATGAAAATACGTTGCAAGAATGGCAGACATTTTATTTACATCAATTCACGAACCGATGACATATAAATCAAGCTATTACATGCCACAAACAATTAAATAATTAAATGAATATCACGATCGCGACCAAATTAATATTTGCATTGTAATTTGCTAACAGCGCATATTACACGTTGCAGTTTGTCAAAATATTTATTTCCGTCGATGTTACTGTTTGCATAGCTCTTTTATACTATACCAATCAGGTATTATTTTATTTATTAATAATCCACATATATGTGTATTTTGCACCACTCATACAAGTTATTGGTCACTAATAGTTATTTATACACATACACAATCATAAAAATGTGGTTAATTAACATAAAAATAGATCAAATTGGAAGAAATTAAACAAAATTAGATAAAATTGGAAAAAATTATATAGAATTGTGATGAAAATGATTAAGTAATAAAAAGATATAATTTAATGTATTTACTCCAATGACATTGTACTGGGAATACTTAGCTTTCATATTTTCATTACATGTTATTTTTAAAATGTCTCAGTAACGCACTATTATGTGTTTTTTTATGGCTCTTTTTGTTTGCGTGTCGATGGCAATCTAAATAGAGTCAGCTCGCAATTTGGCTATGAGTTTGGTACCTTCAGTACCGTCCATCAGCTTCCGTAACGTGCAAACAACAGAACACGCTGGACACGACATTAAGTGCCCATTATTTGTGGAGTTGCACCACATTCACACTCCAGGGCGAAGTCATCTGTGAAACTTCATCTAAAAAAAGCAGGTTAATTCCTCTTTCTTTCTGCAACTGCTTAAAAAATTGCTATAGTATGTATCTATGTATTTAGCTGGTGACTTATCCCCTTTGTGGTTCGTACGTGAATTAATCAAACACCTACATATGAATATGTAGACACCTGTCTAGGAATCTACTCAGCAGACACAAATTACATTTGTCACATCATACAATATTGATGCATATCGTCTTACTCGGCCCAATTGTGTCTACGTATCTATAATTCATACGCTATTGTACATGTGACGACTTCATTTCGTCACACTAATTGATTGAGTTGTACATTATCATCGTATTATGTGACATCTGGTATATTCAAAATGTTGTTGCTATTAACACTAAGAATATTGTTTGATGAATTATAATATGGAACAGAGGGTAATAATGAAAATTCTTGGTGTTTATTGGGTCCAACTCCTGCATCCCAATTGCGTAACACGCGATTAATCATAATCGGTTTTATTTTGACAGTTCAACAATATTCATTGCGTTATTAACGTTGTTGAGCAGACACATTTTTCGAACATATGAAGCAATGGTTTAGCCATCTGTTTCAAAACGAAACAGATTATGATTAATTGTGAGATAAGTTACGCAATTACGGTGCTGGACAAATGCCATTTTTTCGTCTCGAATACGCGCCAAGTAGGTATGTACTAGTATTCAGAAAAAAAATTGTCAAAGAATCAGCATTATCATCTAACGTGGCAACACTGCCAGCCTTTTGGGCACTTTTTCCACTAACAGTGATGCGGATAATTTTTGTATGCCTAATGAGCTCATTCTATTTTTTCCTGTACATAAAACAATAATATTTATCATAATGTTAGATTGTATTGTATTTAAGATTTCTTAATAAGCAGTAAATAAAACTTATCTGTAGATCAGTTCAATATTATTTTATAACAACAAAAAGGGTTAAGTATCCTTAAACCACACACAACATACCTATGTTAGTGTCCATAAACAGTTTTGACATTCTAACTATCACAATATTGAACCACCCTACTGCCAGTTGGATTAAAAAGCCTTCACCATTCGAATTTCATCATGCAACAATACGGCCAACAATTTACCTAACAAATTCCACTGTACATTTTATCAACGCTTCATTTAATCGAGTTTGTCAGTTCAAAACAAAATGGGTGTAGCTGTAATTTGAAACAAACGCACAGTTTTTATTTGCACCGTTTTTTTTTGTTCCATCAAAAACGAATCTATTATAAATTGGATGGAAATAACTATGAACTTCTATTTACGAAGTTTTCAATCACTAGCTGTTGCCCGCGACTCCGTCTATGTATTTCATAATTTTTAATACTAATTTCCGGAATGAAATAAGTCCTTATCTACCTAGTAAAGGACCTGGATCAGATAGGTGACCTAAAATAACGGTCGGTTCAGTGATTTAGGCGCGAAAAAGTAACAGTCGAACAGGCTTAGGTACACACGGATACACATCAAGCTATACATTTCCAGTATAAACTGATCTGGCATTGAATAGGATTTCCGTACATTGCGAGATCAGCGTAAACTGGATCTGTATAGCTTGATGTGTAGCCGTGTGTACTTTCGCATTTAAAATATTATTATTATAATAAATAGCATAATTAGACCATAATGCTCCCCACTGCTAGGCCGAAGGCCTTCTCTCGGTGAGACGAAGTGGGCGAGACGGAGTGAGTAATCCACTGCGCAGGCCCAGTGCGGTTTAGTAAATGTCACATGTCTTCGAATTTTTAGTTCTAGGACATGCCGGTTTCTTCACGATGTCGTCCTTCACCGTTTTGAGAGCAGAAATGATGAAATAATTTACACAAAGTAAAGTTAATCGCAGTCGTTTCCACGGGGCCACTACCGCTCCGATATATAGATTACTAGCTATTGCCAGCAGCTTCGCCCGCGTGGAGGTCGTTGTCTTATACATATAAACCTTCCTCTTGAATCACTCTGCCCATCGATGAAAACCGCATTCAAATCCGTTGCGAAGTTTAAAAGATCTAAGCGTGCAGACACAAAAAGCAAATTTGTTTCATACTGTGTAAGGATAATATAAAAAGACAAAATACACTGCTTGTTTCGACACTAGACCAAACTGGCCTCTACGCTAGACAAAGGTTCAGCTTTACCTCATCATCAGCTGAAAGTTGTCCACTGCTGGACATAAGCCTCCCCCAAGCTCCTCCACTTCGACCGGTTCTGTACTTCTCGCATCCAGTGGATTCCTGCGGTCTTCACAAAGTCATCGGTCTACCTTGTGGGAGGCCTTCCAACTTTACGTCTTCCGGTACGCGCACGCTACTCCAGAACCTTTCGGTCCCATCGGCCATCTGTTGTGCGAGCAATGTGCCCTGCCCACTGCCACTTAAGTTTGCGAATTCTTCGGGGTATGTCGGTTGCCTTGGTTCTCCTGCGGATCTCTTCATTCCTGATTCGATCACGTAAAACTCCGAGCATAGCCCTCTCCATTGCCCTTTGGGTGACTTTTAGCCGATAAGGCTCATTATGAGCGACCACGTTTCAGTGCCATAGGTCATCACCAGCAACACGCACTGCGGTCAAAGACTTTCGTCTTGAGACACTACAGTATTTGAGACGAGAAGATATAGTGTAGCTTCCCAAACGCTGCCCAGCCGAGTCGGACTCGTCGATTGACCTCAGCTTTACCTACAGTATAATATATTACAGAAAGCACCATATAATGCTGACTTTACAAAACAATTCTTATAACCGTAGCGTAGGAACGAAGTTCTACGTTAATATCTATAGATTAGGTCCCGCCCTTCGCAATTAACGCTTGCAAATAATTAATTTACCGGCGCGACGCCGTGTAATGAGTTCCGACCGAGCTAGACTTAGATTACAGCCAGAATACCTGTAGCGTACCTAGGTATCGGGTTTTAATACGTATACGGTGTTTTTACGCAAGATTTGCAGTAAAAAAATAGTCACCAAGCAAGAAGTTGCGATTTTAGTGAGTTAGTAATGCATAATGGGAATGGTTTTTTTTTTTCAGGTTGGCTTCAAAAACTGGTCATCTGACCAGGAGGCAGATGACCAGTAATAGGGTAACCTTATTGTCATCAACCGGACACAACTGTAGCTCTTGAATAATGGAAAACATTCAAAAGATCCTCTAAATACTTTTTGATCATCTAATGGTGACCGCCTGTTCTTAAACTGACTTCAAAAAGGAGGAGGTTCTCAATTCATCTATATGCTTTTTCTTGTTATGCAAATTTGAAAAAACGTAAGAAAATCAAAGACTACCTTAGCGCGCCACCTTAAATAAAATCTCAATGCGGTATCCACCTTAAAACTTCTAAACGAAATCTAGGCAATAGGTATTATGCGCCCCTATCTCCGATAACCGTTACCATTACGATATGATTAAGAGAGCAACGTTAAAAGAAATTATTAGCTATTACGAACAAACTGTTGGTTAGTTAATCTACCACAGATGTTCAGCCACTTCGCTTGTTGCCCTGGTTTGAAAAAAGTCAAGTGGTTCAAAGGATAAACGTAACGTTAGATTTTTTGGAACAATGTTCCTTATCGCACGTTATCACACTCTTCACTCTCTATGAGAGCCAGACAGAAAAAAAATACATTTTGACCATCACACTATTGCAAGAGCGAAGGAACTTCGTTACGACTTCGAATTTGACAGTTCAACGAGATTCATTGCGTCATTTACATTGTTGAACAGATAATTTTTTCGAATTTATGTAGTAATGGAAAGGCTTCAGATTGTGATTAGTAGTGTGTTACGCAATTAGGGTCTGGATCGTATCAAAGTTTACAACTTCAACAATATTGTCGCGATTTGCGATCAGTCTAGCTTTAAGCTTAAAGCGGTCAAAAAATAAACATTTTAACCTCTCATACTTACACGGTGGAGCATACGGTGGAGGTCTGCCCGGCTTATGCGGAGCAATGCCGTGTCCTTGTGGAGGCGATCGGCGGCGGCTATCTCTCTCGCGTCCAGCCCTGGTCCAACCCATGGCTCCTTCTGCTAAGCAGTAATTCTCGCGAAGAGGGAGGCAGCGCACGTGAGAGAGAGGCAGTATATGCGCCCCCACGGCCCTAGTCGCCGCAGGAGTCGCCCTGGGCGTCGGGAATCCTAGGCTGTTTCCCGGCCACCGTAGGTGCGGGCTTGCGGTTGGTGAGTAATGGGTAGCTCGCTGTCCGGTTAGGACAAAGCCCGGGTCGACGGCGCGTTGTGTTCCACGCGCGCCTCAATGAGGTGTCAGCACCAACTGGTGGAGTCCGCAAGGGCCGATGCACGCCAGGGTTGCGAGTTTTTCGAAAGAGATACCACACAGGCAACTGAAAGCACACGGGTGGGTTTTAGTCAGTAAAAGTGCGCCTTGCTGCTCCACCCAGAGCGGGAGAAGTTATTTGATGATTGCCCACCCAAAATAAAACCCACTCAAACTAAACAAAGCATGACAGGTTCACATGTTCATTGTTTAATGTATTATTAAAAAGTGCAGATAATAAATAAGAAATGATTCATCAACTCCTTACTGTTCAGTTACAAAAGCCATATTAGTCATGTTCAGGACAGCTGTACCGAGGGGAGTTCCCAACCCACTCATCCGTAGGTACAGTCTCAGGGGCAAAAGAGGGCAGTAACACTAAGCAGTGGAGTCATAGCGCTGCTTTGAAGTCATTTGAAAAACAAATGACTAGCGGGACTTTTTCATACGGACCTGCTTCAGTCTTCACTGTGATCAGCACCCTAATTTCGTATTACACTATGGGTATCATTTAAGCTATCACCAATTTAATTAGTTTTGTGTTTCTTAAATAATAGGGTTTGTCCTCAAAATAGTAGATCTGTCACCAAAATGTAGTCACCAAACAATGCAAAATCAGTTCCACAATAAATCACCTAAAATCCTGAGATTTAGATTTAGCAAACTAATTTAAAGAGATCACCAATAAATCATTTTATGTTACTAGAAAATTGCATTAAGTTCAAATAAAAAAATATTTTTCTTTTGGGAACAGAATTAATATCTAAGCGGAAACTTAATGGCGAAAATAAAATAGAAAATGGGCATTCATAAATAATATATTATTATTGTATTATTAGGGCAGGTTTAGATTTTCTATATAATCTAGTCGTTTCTGGCACTCGCCGGCCGCTGCCGCGGCACCGCTCGCTTCGCTCGCTCGGCTCGTGCGTAAGAAGTCACAGTTTTAACCTAACCTAACCTAACCATTAAAAAAAAAATAACCTACTCTAACTAGACTGGTGATATATTATCTTTGCCACCCTACTAACATTATTACACACTGTTTTGTAAAACTTCTTTTAACGTTGCTTGATCACAAAAGCGTGCTCAGTTGACGCGAATTGAACACGGGATCGTACGATTCCGTAGTAAAACAAAAGCGTGTGGATTTCGCGAGACCGGTGTCGCCAGAAAGGAGTCGCAGTCAGGGATCGATAATCGATTTATTTGGTGACAGATCTACCATTCTGAGCACAGAGCTATTATTTAAGTAACAAAACTGTTATTATAAGAACGAAGTTTATATTCATGTAATGCAATATAATTTTATTGGTTATCGATCTCTTATTTTACACATATATTAACATTAATTTGATAATTCATACCTGGGAACAATTTTTGTTTATCTGAGAACGAAAATATTTCGTGGCGATAGATCTATTTATTAGGTGATACAACTTGATGACAAATATAAATTTTGGTGATAGAAAATATAGTTCCCTTACACTATCAATCACAATCTGAATCATTTTGAAGGTTAATGCTAATCCATTGCTTCTTATGTTTGAAATATGTGTCTGCTCAACAACTTTAATAACGTAACGAATGTTGTTAAACTTTCAAAATTATTCATTAATTATTTTCTTTTAATTAATTAATTTAGTGTGTTAAGCAATTACCTCGCGGATGTCATTGCCAAAAATCACCCAACACATCTGTCCTTCAGACGTAAAGTACGTAATAAGGCTAGAAAAGACATACCTACCCTAGAATTTTTTACTATTATTTATTTTTACATACATTCACGCCTTCTTCCCATGGGGGTAGGCAAAAACTACAGAGCTGCTACGATCTTTACATGCAGTGGTTTCCTTGACAAACTGACACCTGACAATAAAAAATTCGTAGTTAACATAAGCCATCTACCATCACAACAGCCACGACATCAGATGTACAGACGCCAGCACATCAAGCTACCCCAATCTGTCAAATTTCTTTGACAGATTGGGGTAGCTTGAACCTTATGATTATGTGATAAAGTTAAAAATCTATTTTCAACTTTATCACATAACCATAAGGTTCATGTTCAATTGGAAAAATTTGACAGTTTGGGGTAGCTCGAAGTGCTGGCATCTGTACTTACTCCTTTAGCTTCGTTTACTTACATACAACAGTGAAGTAATTGCTTAACATATAACAGTAGGAATAGGTTTCATTTTGACAGTTCAACAACCTTCATTGCGTTATTTACATTGTTCTACCGACACGTTTTCCGAACATATGAAACAATGGATTACCAACAAGTATCCTCCAAAATTATTCAGATTCTGATTGATACTGTGTTACGCGGGGCTTGTGGCTAAGTAATAAACAGCCGCACAGGTCGATCGATCACGTTAAGCTACGCTTCACGCGGTTGGTCCGTGGATTGGTGACCATCTTTACATACCAAGACCCCTCCGTGCCTCGGAAAATACGTTAAGCCGTTAGTCCCGGCTGTCATTTGTGGATCTTTGACAGTCTTACGGGTCGTCAAAAGCCCGAAAGTCTGACAACCAGTCTTACCAAAGGGTATCGTATTACCCAGTAATTGGGTCGTGGAGGTCAGATAGGCAGTCGCTCCATGTAAAATTCTGGTATCCAGCTGCATGCGGTTAGACTAGGATCCGACCCATACATAGTTAGGAAAAGGCTAGGGAGATGATGATGAGTGTGTTACGCAATTCGGGTGCAGGTCATACACGCATGACGGTTGCAAATACTACGCACCTGACCATTCTGACGAACATCACCAATAAGGTCACTATAAAGCTAAACGTCCACTGCGTCGGAATCGGAGCGTACGGAGTGGACGAGCCGTCAGTATTTCCAAAATGCCGATAGGGTGCGTCCACTGCATTCGGATTTTGCAACGGCAATATCGGTATTTTCAAAGCAATCGAGTTCGACTGTGGACGAGTATTCACATTATGGAGGATACTGACGAGGATATTGTAATCATTAGTTGTTTATTAACAGCAGAGGAGAAGAAAAACAAAAGGAAACGAAAGATGTGGGTTCATAAAATAAACTTAAAAAGGCCTATTTTCGGAGAATTTCATATATTAGGTATATTTTGATTTATTAGAAGATGAAAAAAGATTTTTTGGATATATTCATGTCTCGAACCAAATTCTTTGAACTTCATTAGATCCTCGAACCGCACCTAAATAAGCAAGACACAAAGTTCACTGCGGATGACATCATCGGCAGAAATACCGATCTCTGGCGCAGTTATGCTTATGCCGATCCAGTGCACGCTGTACCATACAAATCAATACAAAGCAACAAATCCGTTCGCTCCGTACGAGCCGATTCCGACGCAGTGGACGCTTAGCTTAAATATCTTGTTTGTTTTTATTCAACTGTATAATAATTTTTAAACAAAACCTACTTTTAGAATAGCTTAGATTACTCGTCTGAAATTGCCGTCATAATTTTTAGAGCAACTTCAAGGAAGACCTAAATACCGCTATAAGTTGCTAGTGTACAAAGATGGAGGTAGAAAAAGTGTTGTAATCATTCTTACTTTCTGAGACGAGATACCTGGCCCGGAGAGACGAGATCATTAATCTGCTGTGGAGGCAAGGTCGGCCCTTATGACGTCATGTCGTTTTTGCTGGAGTTTTTCTTTGAAATAACTGTGGATGAGGAAAAAACGGCTATGATTGTGGAGACAATTATCTAGTCTCTGTGTATGTTGTCTTTACAACTATAAAAATTAATAACATTGAAGTGTTGTTTGTAATGTCAAAATAACAGCATTTTACTAAATGCATATGAAGGTATTTATGGTACTTTATTTTTTAAATCTTTGTATGGCTGTGTGTCTGTTTCTTCCGGCTAATCTCCGAAAGGACTGGACTGATTTTGACGAGACTTTCACTGGTAGATAAATATAAGAAGAAGAAGCTACTGTATGTCCAGGTAGGTAGTATGTTTCTGTGGGATAAATTCCGATATCCACGCGGGCCAAGCCGCGGGCAGCAGCTTGTTAACTTGTTAACAAAAATCCAATCATAACATTTTATAAAACACAAAACATACATTTAGCAGCGTAATCATTGACAATATTCGTATTAAACAAAAAATTACTAAAATAAACAACAATAAACATACACATCAAAAACAAGTACAGACATGATTACCTACCTACAATTTCACAGTGTCTCAGCGACGGATATAAAAATACAAGTCGAAACGCCGAAAACGAATTCTGTGTAACATACATAATATAACCCGCGATTGCTTTTCCTTGTATTGTTTCTGTCACTCAAAAAAAATATCATGATATAGAAGAAAAGTTTTTATCCAGTGCGCAAACTGTAACCGTGAATTCAGCATAATATCATTCTAGACAAGTGCAGAAATTTTTCGTCGGTTATACAAACAAAAACAGCTGTTCCAAATATTTTAACCGCGTAGGTTTTCTACGAAACAGCAGATTTTTTTTTTGTAAAACCGACGATACATTTCTTCGCTGGGGGGTCCATAATGGTATGCTGAATCCATGGTTAAAGTTTGCGGCGCACTGAATAAAAACTTTTCCTGTATAATATAACAAAAAAAAAATACTGAAAACCAACTTCCTAAGTATGTGTGGAGTTTTTGGCGGGATACGGTTGGAACATGTCGCACGAATTTTCATTTTCATAAAATTTAGTTAAATAGCGAATTAAATTGTATAATTTTGGTAGTGAATTATTCAATTTAGTGACATGTGAGTGCACAAGTGTAGTGAAGGTGAAAATAAGTGACTAACGTGGACTTTTCGTGTTCCCCCAAAAACTCATATTAGGTTGTTGTAAAGTTACTACCGCTTTACAATAACTTTGACTTGACTGACTAAAGACGACTATGACTGTTTTGTAACTTCGTGCCCGGTATCGGGCCATTTACTTGATCGAAAAGAAATATTACTTGACACTGGCTAAATGCACAAACCGTGCGAAGCCACAACCGAAAAAAAAAAAAAAAAAAAAAAAAAAAAAAAAAAAAAAAAAAAAAAAAAAAAAAAAAGTATGTGTGAACCATGTGAACCAGTTTGTAATATTGTGAAAAGGGAAGTCGGTAGTAATCCTTTTCACAACTATGTTGGGGTTGGCTTCCTGTCTAACCGGATGTAGCTGAATACTAGTATTTTACATGGGGCGACAGCCTATCTAACCCCACAATATTTACTGGGTAACAAGATACCCCTTTGTAATACTGGTTATTAGACCTTAGGGCTTCTGACTACCCATAAGGACAGAGATTTTCTTAAACGAGCACGCGAGGCCGCATCAAAACTAGCAAGGAGATAGCTAACTTCTTTTACGGTTTTCTTTATGATTTCATAAAATAAGTTTAAACATTCTGGTAGGCACCTACCTATTGTTCGAAACCAAATTTAATCTTATTGAATTTTAATATTGTTAAAACGGTTTAAAAATATGGGAATTTCATAAAAGAAATATCAGTTTTCATAACGGTTTTTCAAGTTTATTCATTTTATAATGTTTAAAATTAAAATTACGCCTCTTGATTTATAAATAGTTAGGTTTCTTCATTATTTAGCTCAATAACTGTATTTTTTCTTTTGATAAAAAATACAAAGTGTTTCAATGACAAGTGTTTATATCGCCAAGTTCAGAAGCGGTTAAATATATTGATAGTCGCGCGGACGCTGTCGCTGGCGGTTGGTCGAGGCACTTGAGTGATGCTTTATCATTTCAGCCGAAAGAGAGAGAGAGAGACCTGTTGGACATAGGCCTCCCCCAAGTTCTGCCACCTAGACCGGTTTTGTGCTTCCCGCATCGAACGGATTCCTCTGGCCTTCACAACGTCATCGGTCCGCCATGTGGGAGGCCTTCCGATTCTACGTCTTCCAGTACGCGGTGGCCACTGCAGAACCTTTCGGCTCCATCGACCACTGCCATTAAGTTTTCCATTTCTTCGGGCTATGTCGGTTGCCTTAGTCCTCCTGCTGATCTCTTCATTCCTGATTCGATCACAGAGGGATGATGAGTGAACTTGAGTGGTTAAAATATATAAGTACAAAATCATTCATTTATTAATACATGTTTATACGTTTTACATTATTCATGTTGCAAGAACTTGTGTACCCTAACTTGTTTCACAGGATTCACACTGTCCAAACGGCATCTGATTTGCGTTGATAGCACTGACAAACTTTTCCGGTTGCACATTCACCCTTTGAGTATTCGAGCATATTGCAAACGAATCCACACGAACTATTGGCACAATGCTTTATAAGAAAGGGGATTTTTAATGTTTCGGAAGGTACGAATAGTCCTGGAACAACGAAAAAAAAATATTGGTTTAATATTTTACAACATTGCGAATAGCACAGAATATTTGCAGCCGTTTGGAGCCAGCTCATCAGCAGATAGAGTTGCACTGCTGTGGCGCAAGTCGCTTTTCCCATACGTTTCTGTGGTCTCGTGTGTGAATCCGCGTATTGCAGCAATACGGGTGATGACGAATGATCGGCCAGTGCTAGTGCTTAGTGTTTACATGCCCGCTGACTGCGCGGAAAACGTACCGGAATTCACAGACTGTTTAAGTGCGGTGAGTTTCATTGATGATAGTGTTATTGAGTCCGTAATCATGCTAGGGGACTTCAACGCGTCATCATCATCATCCAGGTGAGCGTTTTTCTCGTGAGCTATTAACTTTCTCGCAGGAACAAGACTGGACATGTGTGGGCACTAGTAGGTTGCAGCTAACATCTGAGACGTTCACGTTTATTAGTAAGGCACGTAATTGCAAACGCTAGCTGGACCATTGCATGCTTACAAGCGCAGCTTTAGATTGCATCACCAATGTATATGTTAAATACGATGTGTATTGGTCTGATCATCTTCCATTAGTCATCAACTGCACTCTAGATGTTGTTGAGCAAAAAGCATTGCCAATAAACCCTGTTTGTAACGAAATTAAATGGGGAGACAGGAATGCAAGTCAATGTCTGGCTTACGAAAACTTATGTAACTCTAAACTTAGTCTCATTGATTTACATACTGAGTTACAACAGTGCTGTGGCAAATATTGTAATGTTACCTCTCATAGAGACGTCATAGGTGGTGTTTACAAAGACGTGGTAAATATCGTATGTACGAACGCTATTGTCACTTACGAACAAAAGGCTTGTAAACGAAGGAAACCATTGGCTGGGTGGAACAGGTATGTGAGCGAGGCTCATAGGAATGCCAGGCTGGGTTTACATGGTGCGACTACGGAAAGCCCTCATCAGGTCCCGTTTATTACTCAATGGTGAAATCGCGGAAAATTTTCAAAGGCAAAGTCAAGTGGTGCCAAAACCACAAGGAACAGTTGAGGATGGATTCGCTGGCAAAGCACTATGCCAATTCTGACTTTAAAAGTTTCTGGAAAGGTACTATTAAGCTAAATCCTAGGTCTGGTGTTCCTGTGAGTATCGATGTCTTCTGTCTCATTTGTAATTGCCCTCGGACATGATGCGGACTCTGGTGGTGCCAGTAGTCAAGAACCAGACTCGAGACGCAAGCCGGCAAGAAACTCCACGGTTACTCTTTTAAAAATAATTGGCTTTTACAATGTTTTCAAATTACAGTGATAATAGGTATAGGAGGATAGTGCAGACCTGTCAATAAGTACCAGGTACTTAGAGGAATGAAAATACAGAATAGAAAATCGTCTACAAATTTAGTCTCTAAAGCCTACAACGTTCTCTCATTCACAATATGTAAAAGAATCTACCTATATAAAATGAACCTATTTGAACCAAGTGACATGATTTCCATGACAATCACTAATAATAAATAGTCGAAATTAAAATTGATGTATAATGTCAAATAATGACAGACATTGTAAAAAATTAAAAGAATAAAAATTAACATTGTAATTTGGGAGCAGTTAATAGACTTTCACATAGTTTTGCTGTATTAACAGCAAAACTATACCTCACTGACTGACCCCTACTGTACCTCATTAGAGGTACCAGAGAAGCCACATGTGCAGAAGGAATTAATGCCAAACTACCCTGTCTTTAACGTAGTCTTTTATCCTATAATATGCTTTTTTGATGAGGACATATTTGATGTGAGTTTTAAACTTTCCATCGCTAAGTTCTGTAACCAACTTTGCCAACTTTTTATAGAAGCGGATACTGTTTATTAAAATGACTTGCTCGTTTTAGTTAATCTAAATTTTGGAATCACAATTTCATCTTTACTACGTGTATTTAGATTTTGGAATTCGCATCTTTTTTTGAAAAGACCTAGGTTTGTGCGAACATACAAGATATTTTCTAGGATATAAAGAGAAGGCAGAGTTAGTATATATCAATTTCGTGTAATTTCTTTCTAAGAGACTCGCGAGGCCCTATTTTATAGATTGCGCGGATTGCCCTCTGTTGTAAAATAAAAATTGAATCTACGTCTGCTGCCGATCCCCACAGCAGAACGCCATAAGACATAATACTGTGAAAATAAGCAAAGTATACTAACCAAGCTGTGGCTACATCAGTCAACTGCCCTATTTTTCTTAAAAACCAAGCGGTTCTCTTTATGAAACCGCGACACATCAGACCTGAACCCCCCCGTTCCATCTCCTTGTTCGGCAAGCCGATCCCCTGGGAAAAGCGAGCGAAATACCTTGGTGTGACCATGGATCAGAATATCTCCTCCGCAGAGCACATAAAGAAGGCGCGCTCACGCGCCGCCTTCGCTCTCGGCAGGTTACACTCGGTTCTGAACGCACGTAGCAAATTGTCACTCAAGTGCAAGTTGCAGATTTACACGGCGTGCATAAGGCCCATCATGACGTATGCGTGTGCAGTCTTTGCACACGCGAAAGTCCGATTCATCCATAGGATGCATACCCTCCAGAACCGATTCCTCCGGCAAGCCACAGGCACCCTATGGTTCGTTCGGAACGAGATCCTCCATCTCGATCTGAAAATCCCCACGGTCAGTCAGTTCTTGAAACGCAACACGAAGCGTTTCTTCGATAAAGCCGAGGAATACCGCAATCCCTTGATTGTGAAGGCCGCCACTTAAGTCCCCAGTAGGATTAGCTCTGTCCGACGGCCGAGGCACGTCCTCTCCGACCCAGACGACTCAATTACTCTCCTTCAGGAAAGAAATAGGGCCACCAGTACAGTTCGCACACACCGCACACAACCGTCATTCCGATCTCGCTGCCGAGGTCCTCGCGCCCCGCGAAGACCCCAAGTAATGGCGCATAACGTCGAGACCCCCGACTCGCTGCTCGTTGAAGCGCCAGCCCGCGCCGCAGCTGAGCCAGTAGAGTTAAATTCCCCTATTAATAATAATAATGCCAATATTTTGATTCAGCCTGTCCCCACTTGCTGTCCCCCTATCAGTGACGCCCTGAGCCGAGGCCCGCGTACCCGACAGGGCGTGCAGTCGCCTAGTATATTTAAGTAGTTTTTAAGCCCTGGCTGGAGGCGTTAAGTTAATTCTTAATGGCCAAGAAAGCCCGGTTAAGTAGTCACGGTCTCTCAAGGTAAACTACCAAATGCCCGACAAAAAAAAAAGAAAGAAAAAAGTAACAGATTCCCTAAAAGACGATTTAGATTTGGAGAGGGAGCGCAGGGCGTTGTCAGTCCGGGCGAATATGCTGGCCCGCAGGTTCTCTCGATGTAGGTACAGTCGCAGTTAAAATAGCCCTTTTATAGGCCTGTGGTTCAGATATACAAAAAGGGCTTGCAATACTCTGCGTATCGAATATAACAAGCGTTCAGGGTGCTGTTGCGACTGCCACGCTTCTGCATTGCGTCCACGATGTTTGCCGACGCGGGCACTGACAGCTTTGACGCAGTATGGCACAAGAAATCTGCCTCGTTACTTCGCAGGTTGCCAGATAGTCCCAACATCATTCTGCACTTGATAGCCGCCCGGGCAGATAGTCCGTTTGTGTGGGCGTTAGCCGATCGAACGAGATCTGTTTTAGCCATTAAGTACTAACATAAACTAAGTAAAATTGTTACTAACGCAATGGACCTCATTTGTAGTCTAAATAAATAAATTATTATTATTATCTCTGTCTCAACTACCTCTTTTTACTTATAGTACAAACTATCGTACATAAATCATGACTATTTCCTTTAATTTATTCATCGATGTCGGTATCTACTTATCACGGTAACCGAAGTTTTCTTTAAAATAACTGCAAACAACCCAAAAAAAAATATTCCCATGTAATAGGGGCCGAGCCCATTGGCCACAAATCCAGAATCTGGGCTGCCACTGAGAAATTCCAGATAGAAAAACCCAATACCATTTTGCCAGAACTGGGAATCGAAACTAAGATTTCAGCTCAGTGGCGCTTGCGACCAGTAGACCAACAAGGTAGTCAAGGAAGGCGCTGTCAAAGTCAACGCTTACCATGAACGAGCAATTGACTCTAGACGAAAGTAGTTTGTCCTCCCCCGCCCCCTATTACATGGGACTTAAACATGAGTGGCGAAATGTGGGTGT
The DNA here is from genome assembly GCA_947359405.1 of Antitype chi. Lineage (NCBI taxonomy): Eukaryota > Metazoa > Arthropoda > Insecta > Lepidoptera > Noctuidae > Antitype > Antitype chi. The sequence goes on along the minus strand of OX375817.1, from coordinate 16,474,014 downwards.
AATATAAATACACCTCTGAACAACCCTTCGGGGACACAAGGCGTGATGTAAAATTTCTGTAGCGCCTTCATTTCGTTGCAGAAAAGTCTTTGTAGTTCAAGGCAGACAGTAATGACGTGCGGTTGGCCTAAGGTAGTATGTAAATAATATCTTGGTTACTTACTGCGTGGAATATGTTGTTCTTCGAATTTCGTTCGTGGGTCGGTATCCGTTTGAAGTTCGGCGGTGATGAATTTATACCCCTTAGTAAGTTCCTCAGATTCATCCGTGTATGTATTGTTAATGTAGAAAACCAGGGATGGGTGGGAAGAAATTTTCGTGTATACTATGACCACTAATGCACTAACGATGACCACCAGGAGTTTCATTTCAATATACGACTTTATTTTACCGGAACGAGATACAGAATGAAGTCAGTTTATGGACTGGAATTACTTGTTATGGAGATAATCTAGAACCTATATAAAAAAGGTACAACAATACTCATTGTATGGATAGGTATGGCGAGAATGGGTGAAAGAAGTAAAGATCACAATTAAAATACTTGTCATTTTATGTTCAGGCATTATACGTGTTTACAGTAAAGATGTTTATGCCGCAATTATGTGGTTACTGTATTAAAAATCCCATTACTGGAGAGATGAATTAAATGTTAACTTGGTAAATCGCAGCATTACTTACTACTATGTAAACTCCATTAGAAATAAGATTAGACATTTAAACAAACCTTTTTACAGTCAGTTCAACCGACTGTGACTTCTATACCGTAGGCATAAGGATGGCATTAAAAGCAAAATAGTAGTTACAATACCAACTGTTTACTGCAGCTGCCACTTGTTATGCCACTAACGCAATATAAGTCAAAATCGGTTGATCGGCTTGTAAAAAAGGTTTAGTTAAATGTCTAATCTTATTTCAAATGGAGTATACATAACTGACTGACTTACCGTTTGTAGTTTTTGAAGTGAAAACTTCTTTAGGCGCATTGGGCATTTTTTGAGATGGGAAAAAACAATTGAACTCGCGACACTGTTACCGACACCACTGACAACACGAACTTACGGACGAACAACGTTGAACGTAGGTTGAACGTTGAACGGTATTTAATCTAACGATTTCCAAAATATTTCCTGACTATTCAACAAATACACACGTGATTGTTCAAGTTTTCACTTCTGTCGGCACTCCCGGAGTGCCCCTGTTTTTTTTTGCCTTTATTACACGTAACGAGTAGAGTGACAAAGCCATGCAAGACTCAGAGCCGAGAGCACCTACTGAGAATTCGGCATAGTGTCCTAAAATGGCACTGCGAGCACCCAAATTACGTAACACACTATTTGAATCATTTTGAAAGATAGGATTGCTAATCCATTACTTCATATGTTCGAAATGTTTGTCTGCTCAGCAACGTAAATAACGCAATGAATGTTGTTGAACTGTAAAAATGATAGCCATTCGTACTGTTACTCGTTACGCAACTACCTCGCAGTTCCCATTTACTCGCCACTGCAGTCGGTACGTGCATTTGATTCGTAGCCAATATCATGGTATTTTTGTCCAGAAATGTAATAAATGAAGTAGTTTATATTCTTAAATAGTCTTAAAACTAAGACGGTAAAAAATTATTTTTTTACAGTCGGTAAATCCTCTAGGTAACCGGAACGCTTTTTGACACAATAGAAAATAAAATTTTCATTTTTTGTATTGGATACAACCCTAAATTTATACCCTTAAAGAAATCGTCGGAACAATGAGGTCGTTCCGCGAAGCCTGTGAAGCTCCCAGGAAGCTTCTGTGCTTTTGGGCGGAGTTACACTGACTTTTTTAGCCAGAACCCCCACGCACAACGCACCAATAGGAGTCAAAGTGCGGAAAAAGATATGATGGGGATGACGTCCCTCCATTATCTTCTTCATCAACCCTAAATGTATCACATAGTTTAGGTCAGCAGAAAGAAGAGATCGTTTGACTCTACAGTCTATGAATGTACGCGGACCATCGAGGTTTGGAACTTGCCAGAAAAATAAGACTTTGTTATGTAGGATGAGCCACGTAGGCTCCACCTCATTTCTACATCAAGTGCCTCCAACAAGTCGATAATCTATCTGGATTCATCTTATGCCAATATTTGAATAAAATTTTAAAAAAACAATAAATAGTGAAATTTCATTAATTGTGCGTGATAGCTCACAGGTAAGTTATTTATCCTGTCGAGTATGATCACTGCTCCCGTAAATCCTCCAAAAGTAGAAAGCAATCGGAAAGTCAGATAAGGAAAAAAAATGGTGGTAACTTACCAGCTGCAGTCTCTTATGCATAAGCCCTATATGGTTCTTGCGGGGAATCAAGCCCGAAAGAAGTATTTTTTTTAGATAAAGGAGTGGACATTCCAATAAACAATATGTCATCATGTAACAACCAACTAGATACTTGCAATCACGGGGGTTTTAGTAATCTTTAGTTCGATCACCACTAACATTGTTAATTCATGGTTGTAGTAATTACCCCGATGTTACTCCGATATTTCAAGTACCTGATATATCGGATTAGATATTTGAAATATCGGGGGTTTTAATTCTTATCTTGAGTATCATGAATTACTACATACTTATAATGCCTCTATTGGCTACCATTCATATAAATAATATTTAATGTCAACCATTACTATTAACACTTCATATTGTAACTCGTTCTGGTAACGAAAAGTCGTTACATACCAACATGAAACTTCTGCTTGTTTTCGTAAGTGCCTTGGTGCTGGTAGCACACGGCAATGGTACTCCATCGGATGGAGAGGACAGTGTTTATGTAATTAAATCTGAAGAGCAAGAGGCTAGTGGTGTTTCACCTCAAGGTATATTGGTCGAAGAAGCCCCAGCAGTACGCGTATTTGGTGCTGAAGACGAACCGAGGGTTGGTTCCCCGCAAGGACCACAAAAGGCTTATGCAGTAGAAGAGTCTGCAGCCGGTATGTTACCACTTACATTTTTTCCTGTTCTTTTTCCTTAATACTTTTTATTTTATTTTTAGGTTACGGGAGCGGTGATCATACTCGATAAGATAAATAACATACCCATGACAAGTCACGATGAAAATAATTATTAGGAATAAAGAAAACAGAATGAAAGATTTTGACAAGGATTTTCATCCATTGTTAATTAATATTATCATTAAAATAGTGGCTGAGATACAGCTAGAATGATTGGCCATACGGTGGAAGCAACTGAGAGTGAAATGAGGCGATGGATAACAAATATCTGTTTTCCTCGTACAATAAAATATCGTAGCAACAAATGATCTGCTCTCTGCTTCTTCCTAGATCATGTGTGTCATTGACTTGGGGTCGGCCAGCTATCAGATACAAAAAAAAACTTAGATAGATAAAAATTCTATTGTTTCAGAACGCGCACCGGTTCCTGAAACCGGTGTTTACATTCCAATTGTTACGAGGGTCTGCACTAACGCTGCGTGTGCTAACGTTTGCCATCGGCTTGGCTTCAGATATGGCATCTGTGTCTCCCTTGACACATGTTGGTGCTACAACTAACAACATACGTCTTTGATACTACAAATGATTTGGAAACTGTAAAAAAAATCTGCTTTTCAACTCTCCTATTTTGGAAGACACCCATTTTGACTAAAGTTGGAAAATGTCACATTACTAACAGTCAAATTATGTTTTTGGAAAAACCACAATGTAGATGTGAATGTTTCTTGATTAATAATGTAAATTTTGTGATTGTAATAAAATAATTTTTCGTACATTCTTAATTTTTCATTCAACTACTACAACTACATTACTAAATTCGAAAGATTTCTTGTATTCTGTATTTAATCATGTAGGCAGTATAAATCATTCAATTTAAAATGTATATTTAATGAAGCGACTAGAATTACAGCAACCACAGGTTCATGAATAGACAATGTATTTACTAATTGCAAAATAAAGGACTAATCCTTAATTAGTGGCGTCAGGTCAGACCAAACTGGTCAGCTTGTCTCGTTTGACTTAGATAAAAAGTTACACTTTGATAAAACCATTTAATTGAGACCTCTGACTAAAAATAAATTGAAAACGTTTAATAATAATGTTCTTAGCAATATCTCAACAGCAAGTTTTGATTCACAAGACTCCAATATTAACTATGGCACATTTTTTTCTACAATATGCCAAGATTTCTATAAACCATGTCCTGCAAAAAAAGTTACAATCACTACTAAACCAAAATTTTGCGAATGGGCCACTGCTGGCATTATAAAAAGCTGAGATATCTTATAAAATTTGTATCTCGAAAAATCATTGACTTCTGATCAGGCCCTTCATAATTATGTAAGAAACTATTCTAAGATATTCAAAAGAGTCTGCGCTCAAGCTAAATCTAAATTAATAAGTAACAAAATTAGTATTACTAAAAATAAAATAAAAGCTATGTAGCAGGTAATTAACAAAGAAACAGGAAACTCAAAACAAAATAAGAATGAGTTGGCTCTAAAAATAGATAATGAAACAATTTCAGATAAGTTAAAAGTTGCTGAGACTCTAGAAAATTTCATTACCAACATCCCAACCCCCAACTCAAATGGGATCTTACAAAGTCAACAGTTTGTTTTCACGAAAGGTAGGTCGACAACTGACGCGGGAGTTGAAACTCATCAGTCACATTTTGGAATCCTAGAAGAGTTCCCAGGATGCGATTGGCATTTCCTGTGACCTCTCAAAAGCGTTTGACTGCGTTGACCACAATACACTGATCTGTAAATTACACCACTACGGATTTTGTGGGCAAGCTGCTGATCTTGTACTTTCCTATTTACTAGACTGGCAGCAAAAAGTAAACGTAAACGGGGCGACATCATCGGGGTCTCTAGTTAAGATGGGCGTGCCTCAAGGTTCAATTCTTGGCCCTTTTTTATTTCTAGTTTATATTAATGACCTTCCCTATATGATGGCTAACTTCTCGGATATAATTTTATTCACTGATGAAACCTCTGTTATTTTTAGAATAGATAGAAAAGATACGGATGTCTTACATGTTATCGAAAGCCTAGCTGTTCTTTCGAAATGGTTTGCTGCTAATAATCTTTTACTCAATGCGAACAAAACTAAATGTCTTAAGTTCTTTTTACCAAATGTACCCCAAGTAGGTCTAAATTTAAAACTTGATGGCGAGAAACTAGATGCTAGATGCTAGTATACTTTGCTTATTTTCACAGTCTTATGGCGTTCTGCTGTGGGGATCGGCAGCGGACGTTGATTCAATTTTTATTTTACAAAAGAGGACAATCCGCGCAATCTATAGAATGGGGCCTCGCGAGTCTCTTAGAAACAAATTCAACGAAATTGATATACTAACTTTGCCTTCTCTTTATATCCTAGAAAATATCTTGTATGTTCGCAAAAACTTAGGTCTTTTTAAAAAAAGATGCGATTTCAAAGATGAAATTGTGATTCCAAAATTAAGATTTACTAAAACTAGCAAGTCATTTCTAATAAACAGTATCCGCTTCTATAACAAGTTGCCAAAGTCGGTTACAGAACTTAACGATGGAAATTTTAAAACTCACATCAAACGTGTCCTTATAAAAAAAAGCATATTATAAGATAAAAGACTACATTGAAGACAGGGAAGTTTGGCATTAATTCCTTCTCCACATGTGGCTTCCCTGGTACCTCATTAACAGCATAACTATGTGAAAGTCTATTAACTGTTCCCAAATTACAATGTAAGTTTTTATTTTTTACAATGTCTGACATATTCTTGTCATTATTTGACATCATACATCAATTCAAATAACGACTATTAATTAGTGATTGTCATAGAAATCATGTCACTAGGTTTTAATAGGTTCATCTGGGGGCACGGTAGTGCCCCCGCCATGACGAGCCAAGCGGAGTGCAAGGGCACTACCTACCTTTTCTCGAAGCACTTCGTCGTTTTTTTTAACCCTGCTAACTTCGTTTTGGATTATAACAGATAACCAAAATTCTCGGTATATATTGTCAATGGCGGATTTATTAAACATAGCATCGCATAGCTCATATTCTTTAGATTTGATTGATATCTAAAAAACCTTGATTTCGTCACTGACTCACTAGTGATCATTAAAATTCTTAGGGTACTTCCTAATCTCCTAGAAAGGTAAAATTTGGTATGTAAGCTAGTACACAAAAAAGAAAAAACCACCAAGACCAATATAACCACCGACCATTCGACGAAATAATGTATCTAGGTACTGAAAAAAATAAATGTCATATATGTATTCCTGTTTGAGGGACATTAACGGTTAAACACAATAAATTGTTATTATACTCGATAAAAAAAAAATCCCAAACAGGGTCAATTTTAAAACCATTTTTCGTTTCATTTCTTAATTACATCACATAATAATATGAAAATTGCATGAACAGCGAGGTAATCGTATTTATGAGGGAATTTAACAGTTAAATTTTTAAATTTTTTAACACGCTTTTATTAGCTTCGCCTGTGTCTGTCTATGTATGTAACGAAATCTTGGAACTAGAATTGTACCCACTTCAAGACTTCAAATTAATTTAAAATTTTGCACACTTATCAAAGATCGATGACAATACAATAATTTGTGCCATTAAACTACCAAAAAAAGTTTTTTTTTTTAAGTTAAAAGACACGCTTTTGTAATTAGCCGAACTAAAAAATCTTATAGGTCTACCCTACACAAATTCGTATACCTTCGCCTAAGTAAATAACAGTAACAGGACGTTATTATAATTATAACATCATCAACGTCGACTAAGTGGAAAAATACGTATTATTGAAGCTTACTCAAAAACCACTAATCAGAACTTGACCAAACCTATAAGGAATCACTCTTCAATATAATTATGGGATTGGGAATAGGAAATCTAATCAGGCACACGACTTGTAAATAATTATTTAGAAAAATCTTTAATTTGAATGACAACAGTTTTAGTTTGAAACCATAAAACATTTACATTGTTTTTGTTAAAACTTAAGGTATACTTAAACTAGGATGGATCAATCAACCGAATTTAGTACAGTTCCAAAATCATTTGTTACAGGGGGTCTACTCTCTAAGCACGTAATCCGTAGTTTAGGCCGAATTTTTCGTAGCCCGAACTAAGAATTAATGACAGGCCGATTTCACAGCTGTCCTAACCCCCGATGTGTTTTTAACTGTCTTTTCGAACGGGCCCGTATCTTCGTTGAAGGACTTAGAGAGTAGGCCCCCAGAGATCTAGATGGACATTTATGTATTTAAGAAGAGCACTGGCAGGTAGTAGCAGACACACATACGCCTTTTGGAAAGCCGAGCAGGTTGCAAATGTACAGACACGAAGAGTTGGTACAGGCCCTCGAAATCATTGGGATGTACACGGATTCAGGAGCGCCGTAGATATTACGATCTGGAACAGAGAAAATAATATTTAGATAATAATCATTAAGAACCTTGAGAACGCGATAACATGGAACGAAATAGGGCGCGCGGAGATTTCAAAAAACAACCTTATATATTTTTGGAAAAATGTTTGTAATTTAGAATCTCCATTACATGCGCGCTGTTAGCTGTAGACACAATACCCGTGTTTTTATACATGATTGAAAGTCTTCATTACGGGTCTATGTTTCCCAATAATATAAGAGTTTGAGGTCCCCATATAAGAAACCAGTTAAAAAAAATCGTAGTGTTGAATATTGTACAGTGGCACGGAACCCTTCGTGCGTCGCACTTGGCTGGTTTTTCTTACTAGTTAACTATGTATTTTATTGAACAAATAAAAAATCAACATTCATTAAAAAAAGTCTTGTTAACAATGAAATTCTGATCACCAGTCCGCTCTTATATTTACTTCATCATGATGGATGATGCGTGCGTAGTTTATCCTGTAAGACAGAACAGGAAAAAGAATGCTCGTGGTAACTTACCAGCTGTAGGCTCTCCTACTGCAAAAGCCCTTTGTTCTGGTCCCGCACCAACTACGTTTGGTTCATTTACTGCTGGATCTTCTTCAGCGAATGTACCCTGGGGATCACCCTCTTGCCCGCCCTCAATAACAGCATATCCATCAACTACTTCAGATTGAACTTCATCGACCCTTTCCACATCCTTGGATGGAGCAGCTTTGCCGTGTGCTACCAGCACCAAGGCACTTACGAAAACAAGCAGGAGTTTCATTTTGAAATACGACTTTCTTTATCCGGAACAAATTACGAATGAACTATTACTTGCATTGATTGCAATTATAAATCGTTTTATATCTAGTTTTATACTGAAAAGTAACTACTGACGTTTTATTTGTATGATGATAGGGGTGTTGCACTTAAGATTGTCATTGAAGCCCTTGAAGAAGTTGGGCATGATTCATCGTGGATTACACATGGAAATACCGACTCTATTACCCGAAGATAAAGCCTGAAATTTATCTTGTTGTTTTTATTTGTAAAACTTGGTAAGTCCAGTTGTTTACTGTAAATGATGATGAGTCAATTCTTTGTTTAGCTCACTGTATTCCAATCAATTTAACATTTTATTCCATACTAGATGTTTCCCGTGACTTCATATATGTCTTTACCTAGGTCATGGTCTTTCTGTGTGCCAAATTTAATCGAAATCCGTTCGACGGTTTTTTTTTTAATTATTGCGAAATGGGTCAGCACTTGGCCTCGATCTCGCCAGGTGGAAAGCGATGGACGAGGACTAATGGTGGAACGAGCAAGCCTAGAAGATGCCTATTGACTATTGCTTGTTTTAGCGTGAAAATGTTACTAACAATCTCACTTTCGCATTAATATAATATTATTAATATCTGGATGACCGAGCCGAGCGATTTGGTTTGACGTTTTTTTTTTAAAAAATGAAACCTGGCTAGATGATTTATCGCCCCCGAAAGCCCCTGCATACTAAATTTCATGAAAATCGTTTCCGAGATTCAGATAATATATACATTTATGTACAAAAATTGCTCGTTTAAAGGTATTAGATTTTTAAGGATATTTTTCGGCGCAACAAAATAAGGGTTGATGTTTCTCGTTCTGGACATGTCGAACATATTATTCGATTTAGATGCATGTGTCACAACAGCCACTAACGACTTCCCAAGACAGAGCCTATTCTTAACGACTGTCCTCGAAACACAAGAAACTATTTTTTTAATTAATAAAATCTGAAATAGTCAAATCCTTCTCTATTTTATCACTGAAGCGTGTTGTGTATTGGCATCACCAACACCATTCATTCTGTTCCGTATGCTAACATTACGAAGGTATTAAGCAAAAGAACTTCATAATTACTGAGAAAAAACGTCGTGACATACATACGTACAGACTGGCAAAATAGTATCACCGGTAGGAGCGCTAGGGTAGAGAAATTGAAATTTTCTTACGATTTTAGCAATTTTTAGGTCCGTGTCAGATTGTAATATGTATATTGATTAATATAATGATTCGCGACTGTAACACTTATCTAGACTATCTAAGTTAATTTTATTCCATTGAATTACTTTTTCATGAAAAAGTCATTCAATAGGATAATTATTATGAACTTCGAGGCTTTTTTTTTTTAGTGTGGACAGCAAAATCGGGGTTCGAAAGTATTGGTAAGTTTGGTGGTTGACTAAATCAAGTGGGGATATCGTCGGTCCTGAGGGTTACTGTAGGGTAGATCTTCGACAGTCATTTCGGGTCGTCAGAAGCCCGAAAGCATGTCAACCAGTCTTACCCAGCGGTATCGTATAACCCAGTAAATGGGTTGTGAAGGTCAGATGGGTAGTCGCTCCATGTAAAATACTGGCTGCTGCATCTGGTTAGACTGGAAGCCAACCCCAACATAGTTGGGAATAGGCTAGGTAGATGATGCTGATTATATTTGATAAACTTGCATACTTATTGATCCAATCGATCGGCAACAAAGCATGCATTAAATTCTTTGTATTTAAATATATTATTTTCCCTATTTGCTGTTAACAACGTAATTAATGCATTTACAATATAATACGTTACGGTTCAGTAGCCAACCGAATTTCTGTAATGAAATTCATTGATTAAATTATAGCTAACGCAGTACCCGCTATCGACTGTTAATACCGGATTTGTAGCCTATCAGGGAACGATAAAACCTTTTTGTTAATTAATTAATGGACTGACTTGTTTTTAGGTATCTACACCTCTGCCTAACCTTTCCAGGAAACAAGGCGTGTTGATACTGCGTAACTAATTACTCTGACAACGCAAAATAATATTTGTAGCTTCTATGCAATGCAGTATCGGACGTCAATTGCAAAGCCAAATTCAAAATATTGCAGATTATTATGATTTATCCGTGTTTCGTGTTTATTTTTCCCATATAATAGAATCTGGTTCAGTAAATATACATTACTTGAATTATAATCCAACGGATTAATGATAGATCGGGGTGGACTTCAAAACAAATTATTGTTTCAAACGTGTGTTTACAAAGAGCCCCCGGAGAAATTTTAATTACATCGGAATTCGCCAATTTTCCTAAATTTTTGAAAGGAAAATGAGTAATTTTGAGTTTGGTATTTCAATCCTATTATCCTACCTTGAATCCGGTATTAATAACCTTTAGGTACTGATAATTATAATACTAGTAGGTAAGCTAATGTTTTGTAATGTGAATATTCGTAAAAACTTTTAAACTGAATTTACTCGCCTGAATCGGGAAAATCGTACCTTTGGCGTTACCGTTACCTGCTGGGGAGTTTGTTGCGCCACTTTTTCTTCCCAGCTAAAGCACTAGGACGTGGTAAGGGTGGGCGTTTTTGGGAACTGTCTCATGTAATTTTGACGTTCAAAAAGTGCTGACTCTCAGTCTAGTTTGAATATAATATATATGTTTTTTAAATAATATATTGCGCAATAAACTTATGAAAAAATGCAAGTACATACAACAAACCTATTAGCTAGTATTATTTCTGGGGTCGTCGATTCGCCCACAATTAAATTACCTACTTCGTGCGAGTTGCCCATAGAATAAAAAATATTACTTAGTGTGCATTCGCCCGATTCGGGCTAGTAAATTCGTGTGAATCAAAGAATAAGCCGTAAAAACACGATTCAAATAAAGAACAGTAGACGGTGCATTTCCCCTCTCAAAGAGAGGAGGCCTGTGATCCAGCAGTGGGAACATTATAAGCTGATTATATGAGACGGTCAATTGTAGGAATCGGGGGACAGTTATCAATTTAAAATCAATTGCCTTTAGCTACTCGACCCTAGCTTTGGAAATCGATATCTAATCTCGTCAACCTCACGATTGAAGGACAGGCTATCAATTATCCCTAAAACGATACAAATACGTACTGAAAACCCTTTCCCTAGCGGATATTTGTTCTCGATTAGACACATTAATTAGTCTACGAGCAACCTACGATTGATGAAGTGGAATTCATTTAAAACGATTTGGTTTGAACCCAGAGCTCATGGGTTTACAGATGGACAGTATATTTTAGCTTATAATCGACTGCATGATTCGATATTCTTAATTCAAAGAAAAAAACACCAAAGTACTTATTTTTTAAATATGTTCTTTTCTAGAATCTTTCGATCGCGATCAATAGAGGTTTATTTTATTTTATTTAGTACCACAGTCCTTTTACAATTATTTTACCTCAGACACAGCAATTTAATAGCAACCTTAAAGTAACGACAGTAAAGATTACCTACTTTGATTATGACAGACTTGGCAAATGGCAGCAACCCAACCGCAACCATATTGTAACGAATGTAAAGGTCAGTGATTTTGACAGTGATGCATAATCAGAGGTAAAATAACTTTTTTTTTATTGTGAAAGTATTGTAATCTAACCAGCCAGTACTTACAAGAGATGTCATCAAACCACTAAGCAAAATGCATTTATAGGCCAGTCATTCAAAACATTGTACCTAGATCGCCAAAAATTGCACTGCTCTGATTTTTTGGAATAATACTAGTAGTGTAAATAAAATCAAGTTTGTAGCTTCGAAAGACCTGCACCCTAATTGCGTAACTCACGATTCACCATAATTGGTTTCGTGTTGAAACAGAAGGCTAAACCATTGCTTCATATGTTCGAAAAATGTATCTGCTCAACAACGTAAATAACGCAATGAATATTGTTTAACTGTCAAAATGAAACCGATTATGATTAATCGCGTGTTACGCAATTAGGGTGCTGGTCTAACTGCGTGGTGCAAACGGCTTTTGTGTCTACGCTGAATGGCGTATTTAGCGAAAATGGCTGCAATAAAATTCAGAACCGGAGAAAATTCAAGAACAAGAAAACATTTTACAACACTGAACCCAACTGACACAAATACCAAGCACTAGGGGTACCTACATTCTATATTCATAAACGTTGATTACAGTTAAAGAGATGTTAAACGTCAAAAATGTATGGTTTAACATTCGCTAGGTAATCATTACTTAATTTTAAGTAACGTTTATAAATAAACGGGTTGGTGTTAGGTAAAAAAAATGCAATTAATTTATTCAGAATCGATTTAGGCGCTATAATCGAAAGTCCCCACTCTAGCTTCGCCGAAAAGCAAGATAAACAAAATGAAGTAACCCATCCTTCAGATCCACTGTAAATATTTTATCTATTTATCTAAGCAGATTTTTCGTTTAAAATTGATAGCCTGTAAACGTTTCTATTTAATTTCAATAAGTACTTATTTATTTTTAACTTCAGATTTTCACAAATACATAAGTACTATTTAAATGAAAGTTTTTATTTGTAAACATTAACCCTTAAACCCTACCCATTCCTGGAGAAACACTATTACTACCCAGGGGTTTTAAGGACCCCAATACATAAAAATTTATGCTCACAAAATAAAACTACAATTCAATTACAATTACTGTTTAATATTATGAACGCTTATTTAACAATACAAAAAAAAAAAAAATGTTTTTGGTAACACATTCTTGGCACATAGCCTCAGTATGTTCACCGCAAAGAGGTTTTCGGCACATGCCACAGGTGACCTTGGTTTTCCGGTCCTTACCCCTTGGGCACATGGCACATCTTTTCTTAGCAGTGGGAGCAGAACTTGGTTCTTGCAATGGCCGCTTCTTTTGCAAGATTCCACATAAGAGAACTTGAAGATTCATGGGCAAAGAGGGCCATGTAAAGCGTTCTTCCATTTGAGGGGTGATCAGATCTAAGGCAAGTTTTTTCAAGAAATGACGTCTTTTTGTAGCTCTTTTCGTGGTCATTTTTAGCAAGACATATGAATTAACACCTACTATATTCAGAAGGCCATAAAAAATTGCCATTGGCCACCTTTTTGATCTCCTAGACACGCTGTAAAAAAACTGAAACAATAACATAAAACACAATATTGAATGAACTGTAAAAACGAAACAACAAAATTGCTTGATTTGTCTATATAATTGTTTCTAAAGAATGAAATACCACTGTTATTGCAATAACTACATCAAAATATGAAACTTACCCTTTATAATATTATATAAAAAATAACAGCATTCACCAATATATCGACGAAATGAAATGACAATATATTGCGTTATTACTACCCTGGGGTCTGACAAACCCATAAATTCCAATAAATCCGTCAAAACAGTGAAAGCGCTGACGCTCGACTAATTACAAGATGGCCGCCGACGTCACTAGAAATTAGACTCGAGTGACATAAAAGTGCGTTCAATTATTGCAAAAATATTTAGAAATATTCATCCTCTGGGGTTTGCTGGACCCCCGGGTAGGGTTTAAGGGTTAAAGGATCTCGTGCATTATAGTTTTGTTTGTACCTATATTTGAAGTTTCTAATAATGTTTGGGGATTTCAAACACTCATTTACTTTTGCTTTTTTTTGCTATCGATGGGAGGTTGGTCGTAAATATCCCGAAGTGGTCGCATGGACGTCAAGATGTGTCAACAACCAGATGCTTAAGTTGGACATGAGAATATAAAACTAAATATTTCAGTGCCTACTCAAAAGTAACAATCAACAAGCGTTCAAGTGTTCCACGTAGGTACTTATACACTGATAGCGCAGTTCTCCATTTTCCTGTTTTGGAGTTTTGTAACACTTCTGTTGGTGCGTCAGACTCTATATTGACTTACAAAATATTTATACCGCTTTCTAGTCAAAATCATCGTGTCAGGCATTGATACACAAAAAGCCCAAGATACACAATCAGCGTCTCAAAAACATCCGCATAAATAGGGCGCAAATGTGCGCAGGTGTCAAATAGTATCGTCAGTCGTCTTTTTTTTTTAACCATATTTATAAAAGGAATTATGAGTCGTCTTTCAATCAGTCTTTTTGGACATTGGTTTGTAAAAACCACTTTAAGTCATACGTGTAAGATTGAATTTGCAAAAAGAAATGTTTTATCATAAGTCATAAGTTCATAAAGAACTATAACCACTCACGTATAATTGGGGTCAATTTTGAGAGTTACTTTTGTTCGAGACTGTACATCTTGGGTTTTTTTTAATATCAATGGTGGCAGGTGTTATAAAGAACAATCGTGAAACCGAAAAATAAAGAAGAAAACAGGTTTATGTCACGAAAGGTGCTAACAAAAACAAATGAACATCACAAACTGCAATATTCGTGAAGTATGAACTCCGCAGACGTGAGAACTCGACTGTCAACCCCGTCTAGTAATTAAGGGTGATATTAATACAGAACTACTGAGCGCATGCCGCCGCGGAGGTATTCCGATATTGCGAAGCCGTATTGGTGATCGCTCAAGTGATACGGAATATTCGACATAGCTCCGAGATCATTATATTCGCTTTCTTTGTTCATTATTATGTGTCACGAATAAAAGGCCAGTGTTTATCTATGTATAAGATGCTTGGGCTTATCTCGCGTGGCGTTCTTTTAGTAAACAACTTTAGTAAAAGTGCCTACTTATTTGGATAAGAGAGCGATATTATTTTGCGTTGTGTAGCTCTTTTGTTTTTGTCGTTAATGAAACTTATGTGTGGTCGCAGCTATCTGCTTTCTTAGAACCATAAAGCCCGATGTACACAGCACCGCAGAAAAATAAAAATCGTGTGAACTTGTATAATGTATGTATGCTTGCCAGATGGCCGGGAAATCCGGGAATGTCCCAGAATTTTGCGTCTTGTCCCGTTTCCAGTGCATAGCCTTTACCGCCCCGGATTCAGAACACATATTAGTTTTTTTTTTCGTAAAATTATGAATACTTATAACTAACTTATTGAGGTACTACATACTTCGTCAGTACCTATATAGTACGGAGTTCCTTAATGCTAGAAGTGCTAAGTAATATTTAGCCTGCTGAATGCAAACTGAATGCTAGAAATACTAGAAGTGTTAAGTAGTATTTAGCCTGCTGAATGCAAACTGAAGTGCAAACTCAGATCAATGTTGTCGTGATATGTTTAGAAATTTTATCAGCTTTGCAAAGCCCTGACGGAGAAAATCTAAAGAAAATGGCTAAATCCAACAATATTCAACAAACCCTTAACAGACTATTTTTTTATGTTTCAAAAGTAAAATTAGTCTGATGTGAGTTTTTTTACTTTTGTTATAAATAAGATAACCTGAGTTGAATTAATCCACAAAGTTTTCCTAATCAATAAGCCATTAGCTAGTGCTGATTTTTAGTTTTCAGTACCTACTGGCGTTGTGTACTCACCAAAGTTTAATTTTATAAATAAGGAAAGAAGTTGAGTGTGAGTATGTATGTGTTCCGTGTGGTGCCGGACGTAAAAGAATAGCCCCATCCCATTTCTTCCCGTGGGTGTCGTAAAAGGCGACTAAGGGACTTACTAGAGAATGGGCAGCAGCGTTCTCTATGCATTTTACCACCATACTGCGATCGCCAACCCGCCTGCCAAGCGTGGCGATAATGGCAAAACCCCCTTTTGGGGAAGGCCTATGTCCAACAGTGGACGTCTTTCGGCTGAAATGATGATGTATGTGAAAATAACTAGTTTTTTTTTTCTTTCAAGAATACAACAGGTAAAACCTTATTTACGCTTAATAATTATATCCCTATTTATATTCATATATTTTACTACGGCCCGACTCCGTTACCCTTTTTTTTCCCTGGAGAAATCCTCAAGGATACCCTCCGTCTAGGGAGAAAGGAGGGTTATTTCGGACTCGTACCAACTAAAACCTCATTCACCCACTGTTCCTTCTACTACCATAAGTCGGCCCCGGAGATACTTGTAGGTACATTCGCCGCACTCCCGACTGGTCCCGAATTAGAATTATAGAATTGTCCCGAAAATTAGAAGCCTACTGTATGCAGCCCTACAACCTGTCAACCCTGTCAACAAACATCCACAGTAATCCCTGATGACCTTGCCTACACACAGCGAATAAAGTGTACTTACTTTATCACGGCTAATAAAACGTGTGTACAACGGGTCTAATTCTTTGGCATGCCAGTAACAATTTTATTGTTTAGTCTAAGCCACTGCACCGTATCGAGTTTCAGTCATTCTCAGGCATATTATTATTAGCAAACGTGCTGAATGCCGAATATTTTAACCGACGGAAGCAGGGCTCACCCAAGACTTAGCTTAGCTGGTAATAACGATGCGAGTAATACAAAAATATGGACAATAACGTCACCTCATAAATAAAATAACGCGTGAGTTATGAACAAGTGGAACATCCAGAGTTATGATATCCGAAAATTGAGATCTAGATTTATGTTTGCAGTTGTTATTAGGGCCAGTTTCAACTCTCGGTAACACTATTTCACGCAAATAGAATAATGCATTTTCAGCATGCTAATTTGTATGATCCATAGCTTATGACTTTGACTTCGACTATGGGTTATGATGACATAAAAAACAGGGGAAGAACGTTAACTCTCTCTTCTTACTCATCAGATTTTGGCAAGCGTTTCCCCAACTACATACCTATATAGGGGTTGGCTTCAAGCCTAACCGGATGCAGCTGAATATCAGTATTTTACACGAAAAGACTGCCAATCTGACCTACACAACGCAGTTATTGGTGACTTTCGGGCTCTGACTACCCATAACGATTATCAAACATCCACGAATTACAGCCGGGACATGCTTTCCGAGGCACGGAGTGGTTTCGATATGTAAAAATGGTCACCCATTCACGGAGGTGCCGTGGCGCAGCTTAATCTGATCGATCGACCCGTGCACCTGATATTACTTAGCTACGTGTAGTGTTGCCAGGCGTCCGGATAAAGCCGGACACAGTCAGGTTTTTTGGTTGTGTGTACGGCCAAATTATATGGTGTCCGGCTTTTGTTAGGCTTTTTACATTTGCCATGTGTTGGTTTCCGCTCCGCCCGCCTAACCTTGTATCGCTAGCGCAAGCGAGCGGAGTAGCACTGTCCTTATTAAACAAGACTGATTCATTAAATTTCGGTTTAAAGAACTTTATTCTCATTAAGACAATCGTCGTCACTTACATGAGAACATTAAATCTTTTTACTGATATGTTTTAACAGTGCGGGTAGAAGAAAAACAAAAAATATAATTGTCAACAAAATTGGAAGCGAGTTCGCTGCATTCCTAAGATGCTGGATTAAACAAAAATAGACACCACACAATTAATATGTTGTGTCGTATAAGTATATGTAGATAAAAGTGAATAATTTCTTTTTAACCGACTTCAAAAAGAAGGAGGTTATCAATTAGACATGTTTATATATAAGTATATTTTTTTTTTATGTATGTTCGGGCATAGAAAAAATTAAGGGTGTCCGGTTTTTTACCCAAATGTCCGGCTAAACAGACTGGTCTATCCAGCGTTTCGGTTTAAGACCTAACAACCTTAGCTACGAGCCTCTCGCTCTTCTCGAATAGCTTTGACTTTGACTATAGGTTATGACTTATGAGTCTTATGACATTAAAATCAAGGAAAAAGCTATATGATGAATCTTCTTACTCATATTATAATTGGCAAGGAATGTATAGTTTAAGTTCCTTATCAATCCCTCTATTACTCTGTGGTTGCTGAACAACAGAATCAGCGCTATTGTCTATTATTTTTCGTGTTCCAAGTTTGAATTGCGTTTTCATGACCAAGGACAAAATAAAACGTGTTTAGGAGTCCGATAGTCGTTTTTAAATGCAAAGCGTGTTCAGTCGTCGCTAATTGTATTGAAATAATTAGCAGCCATTGTGATGATCATTTTAATTACAGACTTTTGTTTGAATTTATTTATTTTGTTGAACAATTAGGTACGAGTAGCTTGTTGTTTTGAATGTTTTCTGCGTCATTATTAGGGCATGTCAATTCCAATGTACAGGACTGCCCAAAAAACGAGTGTTCTGTTTTAGTGCTGTCGATTCGTAGATATGTGGTGGAGGTAGGTGACCATCCATGAGTTCTCCGTGCCTCGGAGAGTGCGTTAAGCCGGTGGTCCCGTCTGTTATTTGTACATCTTTGACAGTCGTTACGGGTAGTCAGAAGTCTTACCAAGGGGGAGTCGTAGGTACCTGCAGTTACTGGGTTGTGGAGGTCAGATAGGCAGTCGCTCCATGTTATTTACTGGTATTCAGCTGCATCTGGTTAGACTGGAAGCCGACCTCAACATAATTGGGAAAAGGCTAGGCAGATTACTATTCAGATTACTATTCAGATGACAAAGGTATTAGGTACTTTGTCAAGCAAGCAATTCAAAATCTCTTCAAAAACTATGGAAATACTTTGGTGCCTGCTCTTTTTGCCCCATTTCAATCATGTCCATGGTGGACATTTAGTAAGCTCAAAATACATTAAACGCTATCACCACGATACAGTATATTCCGAAAACACACTACACACACGAACTACTCCGCTGACACACCTTCCAACTGCTGATCAAACACTCGAAAACCATTTCGATCACCTACTACTGCTATAAATAACATGAATGGGCTGGCAAATTTACGTGCTGCCTGCTAAAATAGGGATAGCGTAGGAATTTCATAGAATGGCGGAGTAGGAATAGGCACCCCACCTACAACATGTGCCTGAAGTCTGAACCCGATTTAATGACGTGCATCAACCTGTCTAGACAAAGTGATGTTGTGAAAGAATTGAATATTATCTATCGATGTATCGTCTTAAAGTCAGCCGACGTAGAATACTCACCCTTGCTTCAAAGAACTTAAAAGTACAATATTATAATAAGTTCTTTTACACTGTCGGTCAGTCAGTCACATGCATTGCATGTATCTCAACTACACTGCCACTAATTGCGTAACTCACTATTATTCATAATCTGTTTCGTTTTGAAACAGATGGCTAAACCATTGCTTCGTATGTTCGAAAAACGTCTGCTCAACAACGTAAATAACGCAATGAATATTGTTGAACTGTCAAAATTAAACCGATTATGATTAATCGCGTGTAACGCAATTAGGGTGCTGGTCCCCGAAACGATTAATTGCAATTGTCAATGTTTTGTGCGTTTATTGTCAATTGCTTCAATTGCAATTTCTAGACGATCAATTTGCGCATCAATGTGTATCAATCACGTAAAAATTAACAATTGCAATTTATCGTTTCGGGGACCCTATACAGCAATTCAGTTGCGATATGAAGATAGCTGGTTCAAACCGCCTTACGCAAGCCTAACCAAAGAAAGAAAACCCTAACATCTTTGTCTATACGTCTGACACACAAACGAATAAATATCTCTCACATGAAGCTGACAGATAAACGGGTATCGAGGGCCGATAGTACCCTAATAAATAAAATGCGAGAAAAATCGCTGGCAAAGACGAGAACCCTTCCCGTGGGAGTGCAGTGGCCGAGGCATTTACATACATAATGATGACCTCTTGGGGCTGACTGCGACCCTGGTACCTACCCTACGAGACGGCCGTTTACGACCAACCAATGTCACTTTTTAAACTTTTTACGATCGTTCTATATTTACGACCGCTGACGTTCTCGATTTTAAAATATTGTCTCATGGGAGATAAAATTGCCTATTTTATTTTCTACAAAATATTACATAACTGCTTTTTTAGTTACTTGTGGGGAAAGCGGCAGGATAGACCACGAAATAAAATAAAAAAACTTATGTTTTTTGCAAGTGTCAGGTTGTGTGTTGATTAAAATATGATCGCGACCGTATGTTTTTTTTATATAAGTATTCTTTATTGTACACCACAAAAATACATAACAAAATAACAAATTACACTTTAAAATTATATACAATGGGTGGCCTTATCGCTTTCCGCGATCTCTTCCAAGCAACCATGGAATGGACAGTGATTAGCCTGGACATAAAATGGGGATGTTGTTAGTGCAAATAATATGTAGGTATACAATATACTAAAATAGATACACAGATATTTACAATTCATAAATAATAGATACATAAATACATAGGTCCTGTACATACAAATATATAAGGAACTAAATTTAAGACTATACATAGATTATTACAGTTTGACACGAGAACAAGATCACAACGGCAAGTAGGTAATGTTCCTTTACGAGTATTTTAAACACTTAAAAAGACTGCGCGCGTTTAATTTCAACAGGCAATGCATTCGACAAACGAGCGGCCTGAACAGTAAAAGAATGGTCGAGGAAAGTTGTGGAATTCATGGGCTAAACTTCAAGTTATCTGATGACCTTAAGAATTTTGTGTGAGAGTCACAAAGAAACTGAAAACGATTCTTGATATAGGGAGGGGTGGTGGGGGAAAAGAGCACATTATAATTATAAAAGGGAAAGAATATGAGCATTCCGGCGAAGGCGAATTGTAACCACTTGAGCTTCACACGAAATTCGGAAACATGGTCATATTTGCGCAAACCAAATATGAACCTAATACAAAAATTGAAGGCGCTCAAGTTTGTCGAGTTGGTCTTGAGTAAGATCAAGATAGCTAGCATCAGCATAGTCAAGGATGGATAGGAAAAGCGACTGTGCAAGCGCAATCTTGGTGGCAGTCGGAAGAAAGTTACGCAATCTCTTCAGAGATGCAGCGGATGCAAATAGCTTGCGGCTAACTTCCTGTAGCTGGCCTATCCAAGAGAAGTTCTTATCAATGAATATCCCCAAGTCTTAAACTTTCAGTCTTTCACTGAAAGGAACAACTGAGTTGTCAAACGAAACTTGGGGAAGAGTCGTCCAGTCAATCCTTGAGACCTTCCTTGAACTGCCTACTACCACAACTTGCGTCTTTATTGGGTTAACCTGCTTGCTTGCTCCAGTCGCTTAATATAAATGAGCCAGATCACGATTTATCGTTAAGATAGCCTCGGACAGATTTCCAAGAGGAGCTCGCGAGTAAATTCGTAAATATCTGCGTAAAGATGGTGGGAAGAAATTAGTGCGTCGGAGATTGAGTTAATAAAAAGTGCGAAAAGTAAAGGAGATAAAACGCCACCCTGAGGTACACCGGCAGAAATATTACTGCAGGAAGACAAGGTCTCTCCAAAGCAAATAAGTTGCCGGCGACCGAACAGGTAACTGCGAAACCAGTCAATTATCGATGGAGATATGTTAGGAGAGCATAAAATCCCAAGCAACACATCAAAATCAAGACTATTAAAAGCATTACTGAAATCTAGTAAAGCTAAATCTGTAAGATTACCAGTTTCCATCGCTAACCTAATATCATCCGTAATATTCAGAAGCGCTGTCGTACTATGACCAGACGGAAGACAGACTGGAAGGGGTTGAAGATTTTTAGTGAGGAAAGTGCTTACTTGATTTTGAATCAACCGTTCAAGGACTTTGGATAAGAATGGTAAAACGGAAATTAGACGGTATTCAAAAAAGGATTTGAGATTTGACTTTTTAGGTACCTAAAGGAATTATTTGAGCATCTTCCCTTGAGGATGGAAAGGCACCACTAGACGCAGAAAAATTGAGGATGTGACATATGACGGAGGGGATTACATCCAGCGCAGGGACTAACATATTACGGCTGATACAGTCACTTCCTAATGCATTGGAAATAATCGATTGTATGCTCTTCTTAAGGTGAACCTAGTCCACATATGTGCATACAAACATCGGGAGTGTTTTCCTCCACTGTCTGACATGGCACATCCAAAGTAAAATATGATACCGTTTAATATTGTCTGTACGGAAACAGAACACTAAAATAAAAACCCATTAAAAAGTTAGGAGCCAACAAAGATTCGTTTTTCTTGCTAATTTTACTTGACTTTGGGCGTGTTTAAGTAATAAAAGAAATGTAAAATCTCCAAAACCAAGTCGGTACCGACAAAGTTCAATTATCGAAAAGTTCAATAAACTTTATTGGTCATTGATTTATGCATTGGCTTTTTCATAAAACCCGATCTTCCAAAGGACTTTTCTTAATTTTTTCGCAATTTTTTTTACTATAAATGATCCTGCATCTCTTTCAATAACGTTGTGCGTGTAGACTAGCGTCTAACTGCTTATCACTGATACTATCTCTGTCGGACACGAAGCCTGGTGAGACAGCGTGATTTTTAGGTAGGCCCACCAGTGAGTTCGAGCCCGCGACTAGCTTCCCCTTAACATCAGATGCGGAGAACTGACCAAAGACAAATGGAGAATAACTGGGCTTTACATAATTATAATCATTAAAATCTTCAATACAACCATCTAAGCTCATTTAATCCCACTGAATAACTTTTTCATGAAATAGTCTGACATACAATAAAAAAATAAAAAAATAATAAAAAACTTGAGAAAATTTGAATTTCGATCGCTACCCTGGCGCTTCCCCCTGTAGTAAAAAAAATGTCTGAATCAAGTTATTAGGCTAGTATGCGACTCCTGACAGTGAAAACCTTGTAAGTGTAAAAGAAGTAACTTTTCAGGAGTAAGAAAAATATGCATGTGCTGAATTTTTTTTGTACGGCGTCTTTTATATTTTTTTATTAATTTATATGTTCATTTAACCCACTTTTATATCCAGAACTGTTCGATACTATATAGGAAAAGTTTTTTAACCAGTACGCAAACTGTAACCAAGAATTCAGCATATCTTCTAGACCCCCCAGCGCAGAAATATTTCGTCGGTTATACAAAAAAAAGCAGCTGTTCCATACATTTTGACCGCGTAGGTATTGCACTTTTCTATGAAACAGTTGTTTTTTTTTGTAAAACTGACTAAAACTTTTTTCGCTAGGCTCGTTTCTTGTCTAGAATGGTATGCTGAATTCACGGTTAAAGTTTGCGCACTGAATAAAAACTTTTCCTGTATATATATTGTCCGAATTGTGAGGTTTTCTTTCTAGAAACGCAATAAAATAAATTTGGACATAAATGCATTCCCGAGGTTTTCACTCTAAGGCGACGGTATGTCGATTGTCGGTACATAAAAGTTTTGGACATAAAGCTTCTGAAAACCAATACATCATAAGGCCATCTTATAAGGGGCTGTACAAACTGGGGTAACTATGTGAACTAGAATTTTAGTAGGTACTAGTAAGTTATAAATAAATAAAATAAATAATCGTTTATTTCGGAAATCAGGTTCCATTTTGTTAGTATTACAGTCTTAAAAAATAATGTTTGTACGCAAAATATTAAACTAAACGGGCATGAAAGGAGAACCACTCATCTCCTGTTGCAAAGAGAGTGCCACCCCATCCACGCCTGCAGCATTGGTGAATCCCACCGTTCAGACAAGGTCTTCAGGAGAACGTTAGAGGTGATCCGCATTCGACTCAACAATGAAGCGCAGCGCGTGCGCATCACAGCGAAGAAATCCTGTGTGCGCGCTTCTGCGAACATGGCAGATGCGCTGCACCACCGCGGCAGCCCCAGCATTCCCCTGAAGACTGACAACACACAACTTTACAGTTATACAAACAAGTAAACAAGCCTTAAAGTAAAATGTATGGGTTTAAAATTTATAATATAATTATTAAATTATTGTATATTAAACACGAAATAGTCGTGATTGGCGCACTGAACGTACAAACACTCACACAACAAAACCACAGTATTTGTTTTCAGACATCGCTTGTGTTCTCCTAACGTCTGGCTATTCTAGGTAGAAGTTCGTGCGGCCAACATTTTCTAGTAATGTTTATGGATCTCAAGTGTTGGTATTAGAGGGTGAGCCTAACGCTAACTGAGCAAAAGATCTACCGAAATATCTTAATGGAAAAATCCATATATCCGGCACTAATTGCGTCATCATCATCAACATCATCATTTCAGCCGAAGGACGTCCACTGCTGGACATAGGCCTCCCCCAAGCTCCGCCACTTCGACCGGTTCTGTGCTTCCCGCATCCAGCGGACTCCTGCGGCCCTCACAAGGTCATCGGTCCACCTTGTGGGAGGCCTTTCAACTTTACGTCTTCCGGTCTTTAATTGCGTAACACTCTATTAATCAGAATCTAAATCATTTTGAAGGTTGTTTCTAATCTATTGCTTTATATGTTCGTAAAATTTGTTTGCTCAATAACGCAAATAACGCAATGAATGTTGTTGAACTGTCAAAATAAAAGCCATTCCTACTGTTAGCGTGTTACGAAATTACACCGCGGGGTCAGTAATATTAAAAGGTAAACCAAAATGTATGCTCTAGCACACATTTTGGTTCACTTTAGTCTAAGAACCCTAACAGTGCTTTCAGCAAGGAAGTGGCCACACAGCCATCGGAAATTACATTTTTAATCTCCTCTCGCACGCGTTACACCGATTGGGGTTTACTTCAGGAGGTACAATACATAGCGCACAGAAAATAGTGCAGAGTCTAAATTAAGTAGTAGCTAAATGACAAATAAAATACTGGTATACGGCTGCATCTGGTTAGACTGGACTGAACGGCGAACACGACATACATATCAGCCGATTGACGGCACGGTTGGCGCAGTGGTTAAGCGATCGACTGCTGCGCTGCGTGTCGCGGGTTCGATTCCCGCACGGAACAAATATTTGTATGATCTGCAAGTAGTTGTTCTGGGTCTGGCTGTTTGTGTATGTGAGTTTAAATGTTTGTAAACGCACCCACGATACAGGAGAAATTCCTAGTGTGGGGCAACGTTTTTAAAAAAAAAAATAAAAAAAAAAATAAAAAAAAAAATAAAAAAAAAAAAAAATAAAAAAAAAAAATATTTTTGGAAATGCTGGGCAGTTAATGATGAAAACTGGTACGTTTTGAATTTTATGCAATTTAAAAACAGTCGATTCGCCTGATTCGGGCGAGTAAATTCGTACGGCTCGTCTAATAACCCACTTTTATAGCCAGGTACCCCACAAATAGGTAAGTGCGCTGCCCACATTTGTGCAAACTAGGTACCTATAACTACAATGCTCAATTCTTATGCAAAGCTACGAAAAGAAAAACACTAGACCGAACAATAGTGGCTTTTTGTGGGCCACTGGCGCTCTCTACCGGCGCGCGGTTGAACTAATGGCTCATTCATACATAAATAAGGGATCGAACAAAGGTCCTAGCTTTTTTGTGGCAGTCGAATGTTCGAGAAAATATACTAGCACCTGTATAATATATTATGTACTGTTCTAGTTTCATTTGTTTTTTTTTTTATGAAAAAGTTTCTGATTCATGAAAATTCGAAGACAATAAAATATGGAACATCTACCAACCGCACTGTGCGCACGTGATGGTTGACGGTCCACTCACTCCACTCCCTCTCACAAAGAGAAGGCCTGTGTCCCAGCAGTGGGAACATTATAGGCTGTTTATGCTTTTCGTAATGCTAGGCATGTAAAAAGGACACTTAGGTAATTATAACCAGAGATCGGATATTCGGAGGCATATTCACCTAAAGTTGACATGTTGGCTAACATTGAATGCGCTTTTGTATCGAAAAAGTCTTAATTTAGGTGAGTAATTTGTTTATTTTTGTTTGTAATTTGTTTTTAACTTTTAGTATTGTACTCTATACTTCGAAAGTACTCCTTAAGACAAGTTGTTCTGCCGCGGGAAAACAACCATTAAAATTCATTGGTGTGTATCGGTTATTTACCTATTAGACATACCTAATAACTAACAATGTGAACATGCTGTCGTAACCTTACCACAGTACCACAATATACATTTATTAATAGTAATTAATAATTATGATTTGTCATTTTTCCATGATTGTTTAGCTTTGTTTTCAAACATTATTACTTACTATAAGCCTTGTTAATTGCCAGTAGGTTAAAATATTTTCCTCTTAGCGCCGA
This sequence comes from Antitype chi, assembly GCA_947359405.1. Taxonomy (NCBI): domain Eukaryota; kingdom Metazoa; phylum Arthropoda; class Insecta; order Lepidoptera; family Noctuidae; genus Antitype; species Antitype chi. The sequence goes on along the minus strand of OX375817.1, from coordinate 16,447,913 downwards.
GGGCTGTACCGAGAGTTGAAAATCGAACAGCGCGTTTTTTTTTCGACACGCAGAGATGCACTTTTTTGGATTCCAAATGCTCGGTCTAACACCGAGAGTTGAAAATACAATGCGTGGTAAAATCCCGAAGCGATATTTTTACGTTCGTTTGAACTTCGACTTAAATATGTACAATTAATAAATTACTTCTTTTCTGTCTGCTAGAAAAATAGGTACTGCAATCACTTATTTTGATTAGAACTTAGCCCTCCAGAACTTCACAAAACGTTTTTTCGAAGGCGAAACGCAATAGCTAGGAACTGCATCCTAATTGCGTGACACACTATCTAGATCACAATTATTAAATAATTTTCAAGGATATTGCTTATCGCTTTGTATTTTTTATTTATTTATAGATAACTACTTAGTCGAAAAATTAGTCCGCTCAACGACGAAAATAACGCAGTTAATATTGTTGAACTGTGAAAATGAAAGCCATTCCAACTTTTATTTTATTATTAGCCATTAACGTCCCGCTGCTGGGCAAAGGCCTCCCTACTCTCTTTCCACCTCTCTCTCTCTCCAGAGCTGTCAAGGACCAATCTTTAAAGGAGTCTAGCACCTCCTGCCATCTCCGTTTAGGCCTGCCGCGATGGCGGGACCCACTGGGTCGTAAGTTTGGCCCATTGATCGTCTGACATACGACAGATGTGTCCAGTCCAATTCCATTTAAGCGTGGCAGCTTTCCGAGTGACATCAGTTATATTTTCGTAATGGAACGGATTGTTATATTCTTAACCCGGTCCACAAGTTTGATACCCAGAATACTCCATTAGTTAATTTCTTCAATGAAACTGAACGCAATCAGCACATCTAATCTGCGATCAAGAGCTGTCAGTCTGCGATCAAGAGCTGTCAGTGTTATTATTGTTGTAAAATATCGACACTGACTCTAAAATTCACTGAATTCTAACTTAACAGACAGCTGTGCTGCTGGGGAGTTTGTTGCGTCACTTCTTCCCAGCTAAAACACTAGGAAGTGGTGAAGGGCGAGCGTTTTGGGGGGACTGTCTTATGTAGTTTTGACGTTCAAAAAGTGCTGACTCTCAGCTTAGTTTGAATAAATGAATTTTGATTTTGACAGCTCTTGATCGCGGGTTAGATAGATGTGCTGGTCGTGTTCAATTTCGTTGGTGAAAATGGTCCTTAGTGTGTGTTACCTACGCAATTACCCCACTGCCCGCGCTGAATGAGTGGTCCTCTTTGTATGAGCGCGGTACATCCCCGGCTGAACCCAGTTACGGTTTGCTAAAGTGTGCAGTCGACTTGTCGCTACCACGATAAGATTAGTTGTTAACCTTGGTAAATTAACCTCACAATAAAGTATCTTTGATCTAGATTTAGAACAAGGAGGCGCTTTTTGACCAAACAGACTGATGGCCGAATACATAAGTAAACATTCCAAAGTACCTACCTACTTATTTCAAATTGATTTAGAATTCATTTATAAATAATAGTTTAAAAAACTAAAAACACGCTTTAAAAACCAAACTAAAAAGAAGAAAATAATTTAATTCAATTAAAAAGCGTGGGGTGCTTTTTGAAGTATTTTTATTATCAATTAATGTCAAGCACCCCACGCATTTTAATTGAATTAAATTATTTTCTTCTTTTTAGTTTGGTTTTTAAAGCGTGTTTTTAGTTTTTTAAACTACTTATTATTTATTTTCAATTTTTTAGTTCTGCTAACTACAAAAACGTGTTTTTTTTATATATTTTTTTCCTTTTTTATTAAATTATTGAATTGTCATCGGTCCTCGATAAGTTTACAAAGTTTCAATGAAATCTGACTGCTTAGGGTGGCTCAAAATCGCGCTCTAAGGAGTCGGTTACATACAAACAAACATACAAGTGAAGCTAATAACAAATTACCCACGGAGAGTTACATACTGACATACTGACATACAAGTGAAGCTAATATAAAGCGTGTAAAAAAGAGAAAAAAATACAACATAAAATTGAAGTTTAAATATGGCTCTAGCGCTTTTTTCTTAGCTACACAAGAAGGTAGCAACCATAAACGAATTTAACGATAAACGCTTCGTGGCGATCATTCTAAAACAAAGCTCAATCTAAAAATCTTTAAGTATTTAGCTTTCATCAGTAAAAATTAACTCCCTCTTATCAAATTAGCCATAATTCAAACTTAAAATAACTAAGCACACCATTTCCAGCTCTATTTCAAAGCAACAAAGTACGTATTTCCTTATCTGAGTAAAAATGCAACAGTTTCCGGCCCATTTGAGGAGGGAACTATGTAGTCTAAGAGCTTCGATGTATAAATATGGGATCTCACTGTTTACTATTTGTCATTTCGTCACCAGTCTCGGGTCACTAACTTGTTGTTTTAGAACCTTACGGAAAGGTCGTCAATTATTAATTATATCACAATGAAATCCTTACTTGTACTGTTTGTGATTAGTGCATTGCTCATGGTAGCAAACGCAAACATTTCATTTAGAGATTTACTAACAATTTACGACATGTCGCAAAACAGCGTAGGTGAGTGAAAATACGTACCTATTTCATTCGCACGTAGTTCTTTGTTTTTTTCTTTAAACTGTGTTCTTTTCACCTTAAGGGTTCAAAATTAGATCTCCATATCTGAGAAGTTTAACAAAACAAGGTCAAAACAAAAAAAGTGGTTTTGTTGCAAGTTAAAAATCTCATATTAATTGATCACTTGGTTTTTATTTTTTTCAAACAGCTACTTTTCCAACGACTCACGCGAAATCCGACTTAGTGTTATGTGCTCTCAAATAATAATGGTTTTTTTTTTTGCAAAATTGCATTTTGGTCTACATCTGGCTACCGAGGTGCAAGAAATGGGTGTCCAATCGTAGAGCCATCCCACTTTTTCGAATAATTAAAGACATCGATAGTAATAACTTCTTTTTGTTTCAGCAGACTCCGTGAAAGTGGCAACGGAGGCTCTAAACATACCAATGTCTTTGAAATCCTGCACCAACAACCTTTGTGATGAAGTTTGTAAAATACTTGGATTCCATCATGGCATATGTGTTTCTTCAACTACGTGTAATTGTTCTAATTAGCCGTAGTCATTGATGATAACTATGTTAAACAATTTTGTCACAATTTCCATAATTTTGTGAATTTTATTTGTTTTTCTTTTTTAAATGCTAGCTCTTAGTCTTCCTATGTATACAGGATTTACTTACTAGAAATCACTGAAATCTTTTCAAATTACATTCATGAATATTATCACCACTGAAAATATGCTAATTATTTCATTTAAGCACACCTTGTGCAGATACATGTTCATATTATTATCGTGACGCGTGTTCGACATTTTGTTTGTATCAGGAATATTTTGAGTTATGTTCGTATTAGATTAATCTTCCCACCTCGTTTTCATCATGTGTTTTAAATATTATAATACGTTTATGAAACAATGCGTTTTATTCACTCTTTTAAACTCTACCCGTATTATAACAAAAACACTTCTGTTACGTTAAAATTTCAGTCTCTAGTTTGACTAATGTAAAGTTCCATGTTGTCTCTTGGGTTTAGAGTGACTGGACACAAAGTCTGTGCGAATCAGAGGCTTATTTTTCAATTCGCACGAATTTATTACCCTGAAACGGGCGAATCAACTCCTTGATTATTACTTTATTGCATAAATTTCAAATCGTGCTAATTGCCTAATTTCGTATTTCTAGAGTTGTCGATTCACCCACAAATAAATGAACTTCGTGCGAATCACCTACATATCGAAAATAAAATATAAAGTGTCGATTTGCTCGTTTCGGGGGGGTAAATTTGTGCGAATAGACTAATAAGCCGATCAGACTGCAAACTTGATAATTTTGATTAGCTGTTGCTATTACATATTTTATTAGATTAGCTGTCGGCCGACTGCTAATCTAATACTCAAACTACTCAATAAAAAGTCACAAAACATTCCTAGACTGTTGTGACTGGCACCACTTTCGTATTGGTAACACTCCCGGAATTATAAAATTCATTCTTGAATAAATGTAAGCTGGATGATGGTCTAGACAAGTTAAACAAAATGTGCTTTTTAATAATACAAAATAACATAACGTCACGGCTGTTTTCCTCAAAAGGTTTGGCATAGGACCACTGACCGACCCTGACCCTGACTGTGAGATAAGAAATTTCAACTCTATCTTGCTTGTTCTTTTTACACGCTTTTTTTTAATATGACTTGTAAAAGTAATTCCGATGTCCCACTTACAGAATAAATAATTTTATTTTATTTCGAAGAGTACACCCACATTGCAACACCACACCACCGTATGCATACTCACACACATTTGTTAACCTTATGACTAAACGGCTTATTAGTCATTAATTTTGTCTGGAGTAAAATTGACTTCGTGCGAGTTGCCTATAGAAAATAATATATAATTAGATTATTTAAAAGTGTGTATTCGCCGGATTCGGGCGAGTAAATTCGTGCGAATTGACTAACCAGGTGACCATCAGTCACGTATAGAGCAATCAATGTAAATGTGATAGTCGACCATAACCTACACAAGAAAATACTATCTAGTATCTAGGGTTAATCATTAATGTTAGTAAAAGTCATCATTATAATCACCTATTATTATTAATGATAATTACAGATACCTAACTGGGTTTTACCCAGTTTGGTTACTATCTTGCAATTCAGATAGCTGCATGCTGTAGGTCAGATGGCATTAACATGATAGGTATACATAAGGCATCCACTGTTTACTCAGAAGTACATACAGTAGTACCTACTCTCTTACAAAGTCCAAGATCGGAGCGGGATTTTATCGCGCACTCAATTTTCAACTCTAACAGCCACACTCAGAAAGCCACATTAAATTAGTCCTAATGAGTACTTAACTAATTAGCATTAAATCCGTTAATCAATGGTACATCCCAGAGACATAATTTAAGCGTCCATTAGCAAATGACAGATTTAAGTATCCGTAGGGCGAAGCATCTCCAAATCATCATATCGATATCATGTCGATAAAGCCTTGGTGTAGCCATATTTAAAAACAGTTGATATTAAACGACAAAAAAGTTTATATAAACACGTTGAAAACTATTATTCGTAGTAATATAAGTGATAATCAGTTCTTTAACTGTAATTTTTGACTAAAATACAAAGCGAAACAATTATTTTTATTTAAATAAGTTAAAGCGTTTGCCACCTTTTTGGTATGGCATCATTACCATCTGCCAATGTCAAATCAGGGAATATTTTATTATTGTTTTGTTTTCGTTTGTGTTTCATTCACCAGGCGAGAACGTTTTGTGTTGTGAATTTTAAATTATATATACGTGATAATTAAGATCTTGGGAAAAAATTGGCACCTACCATTTATATAGTACCTGAGCATTTTAGAAAGTATCCAGATGTTCACAGCAACTCGGGATTTTTTGGTATTTGTTTATTGCTTGAGCCTAGTAATAGAATTAATTGTTTAATTATTTCCGTAATGTTTTGTTATTAACGTGCACGAAGAACTTTGTCGGCGCCTATTGATAAATATATTGGTGTTCCCTTTTAGTTCTTTATTAATACTTTTAATAGTTTGTAATAACAGTTTCTGCAGGTATTGTTATCGGCACAAGATGTGTTTCTATAGATTTCAAATAAACAACAACCGACCCAAAAGACCCAAAAAATCTGTTGAAAAACCGTCATCCTAACACTTTCGACACTTTTTGGTGAAACATAAAATAAAAGTATTATTATTTGATTAATATATGCATTTTTATTTATAAAGGAAACAATATTTAAGTAAAAAACCTTTCAACCAAGGCTTGTCGCACTGTAAAACCATTACTGTAAAACCATTCTTGAATAGAGTATTTAGTAAAGGGATCAGAATAATCTCGAAAATACCGCCTTGGTCCTACTTCTCTATATCTTCTGGCATAGTCCACAAACTCAATGAAGTCGCTAAATCAGTCATTATTGCTTTTAAATAAATGCAAAAGCGAATTCACTGGTAAAAATAAAAATATAACCTCAATCGTAACTGTAAAAATCAATCATTAACAAGTTAAGTAAAGGTCTTGCTGTACTTAACTTTAATTTTCATTAAGGGCCACTAATGAACCATTAACTGACTCTGGGAGTGAACTTTTTTTAATTTTTACTAAGTAGCACCCTAAGTAACCGTTAGGGGTCTCTGAGTGGGGCTGTAGGTGTTGTACCGAACATTGATAATCCAACAGAGTGCATCCCAGTATGTGGAAAAAACACACTGTTCGATTTTCAACCCTCGGCGCTAGGCGGTGCGTTGAAGATCTAATGCGCGAACTATACTTCTACGTCCGTGCGAACATGGACTGAGGCTTCATTCAACCAAGTCGTTGCTATCTCAAAAATATCTAAACATGATCAAAGATCCTGATGTGTGGGAAGTTCTCTAATGTATTGGGATTTAATGAGTAAAAATAACTTTAATCACGCTCTATTTATCTCTATGTATCTACAGAAGATTAATTCTGTAATTGACAAAAAGTTAGTGTTAACAAAAGTGTAATTGTGAAAAGTATGAAAGAAGTGTTATCTACTTATGTACCTACCTACCTACCTAACGCAAATCATTATCATCGTGCTCCTGTCTTTTTCCCTATTATATTTGGGACAACATGTCTTTTTCATCCATACAGTCCATACTGCTGTATTAGTAGTCATCTCGGTAGTCACCCACTTTTGAACCATATCAACATTCACACAGTCCATCCATCATTTCTTTAGTCTACTTTTATAGCCATCGACATTCATACTCAAAACTTTTCTCACCACATTTTTCTTAACACAAATAAAACTTCAAAATAAGAATCGATCAAAAAACATTTATTAAAAAAAATAAAAAAAAACACTAAAATAAAGAGCCGGTGTTGAATAAAAAGTAAATGCTTGGTTTAGACTGGGAGACATTACGTGAAAATAACTTGAATTTGGAACACGGCCTATGTGTAGCACCGACATGTGTCTGAATTAACGCATGTGCCATACTTGTAGCCGAGGAATTTGCACACAAAGTTGCAGGCGCCGCTGGAGCAGGACCGCAAGCTCATCGGTATGAACAGAGCCTCATTCGCCACCTTCACCGAATTTTCTCCTGAAAATATAAAAACAATAATATTAGTACTGGCGAAATGTGTAAATGTATATGTGCACCTCTGCCAAACCCTCGCCCATCATACTCGCCGCACTTTGCCATGGCACTTCCATTCAGCCAATAGATAGATCACATTATTATAGATAGTTAGTAGATACATTGCTCTGTCATCACTTCATCAGTCATCTGACTTTAAATTAAGTTTTTATCACATAGAACTGATAGAACGACGCGTTAGTCGATTCGCATGAATTTACTATTTCATTGCATGTCATTGCAGTGATTTTTTCTCAAAACTTTATTGCATAAAATTCAAAACGTGCCAATTGCCTAACACGTATTTCTGGAGTTGTCGATTCGCGCATAATTAAATTAATTTCATGCGAGTCGCCTGTATCAGTTATTTATTTTTTATTAAGAACAAGTGGCATTTGACCTCCACAACCCTGCCATAAGTGTAGGTACACCAGTAGATTAAAAATAACTGCGCTGCGCGGTACGCTTTAGGTAGGATGGCTTACGTCATTGAAAATGAGAAATTATTAAATAGGGCTGTATTTTTTTTGGATTAAAATATAGTTAAATACAGTTATGAAGAAACACATTTTAAAGCAAGACCCTTAAAAATAAACGTCTTTTACAGCTTCCTAATTTATTAGATGCCGATTTTTTTTCTACTGTGACCAAAAAACGGCCTAGCAAACTCCCTAATAAGACGGCAGAACTCAACCCGAAAATATACCTAACAGACTAACATATAAAATTAGCTTAGACACATTTAAACACTAATGAAATTCAAAGAATGTCACTTACCAGTACCAATTTCGTTGTTGGAAATGTCATAAGCTCTTAGCAGATCATCGAGAGAGATCATCTGAGACGATGCAACCAAGATCATGGCACAAATAACCACCAGTACGAACTTCATCTTGATATTCGACACGACTGACATGCACGGGAACAGCCCACAAATTGACCATATCCGAGTCTCGAGAAGACTTTTTATTTCGTCTGCAATAAACATGCAGTGTATAGCCGATGTTTGATTTTCAGCTTTGCCAATGTGTACCATAAAGCTTTTCCGTTAAGACTTGGAATTGTAGATTCTAAAAGTTTGTTTATGTTCCCTCAATATCTAGGTATATGCGGTTAGTATAATATCAGGGGTTGAGTGTATTGTTTATTTTCAAGGTTCTACAAACTGCGTTGTGGTATTTTTGGTGCAATATTATTATTTTTCATTTAGTACAGTTAGCTCATTTACTTTAGAATTGAACAAAATAGCCGATATCTTCAGTTTAGGCTTGTTTCGACCTTGTAAGTCTGGACCGATGGCACAAGTAGGGATCTATCTACTTATTTATTATACTTAAAGTCTAGCTAGGTAGGTAGTATGTCTGTAATTTAACAACACAGCTGAGAATACAATACAGCAGCGGCATAATCAGCCTTTAATGTTCCCACAGCTGGGACACAGGCCTCTTCTCTGTGAGAGAGAGTGGGCCGCAATCCACAACGCATGGCCAGTGCGTGTTGATAATGTCACATGTCTTCGAATTATTGGTTCTAGGACATACAGGTTTTCTTTCACTGTTTTGAGAGCAGTGGTCATGAAATAATTAACACGAAGTAGACAGTCTGGGTTCGAAGCTACGACCTACAACTCGGTAAGTCGCGGCCGTTACCACTGGGCCACCACTGCTACCAAATACAAACAGTATTAACAATTCTTTGAATACAATAGCTACCTATTATTGCTAAGTATTATCATGTTATGTAAGTACCCACCTATGCAGACACAGTATGTTGTTAGAAAATAATTTCTATGCTGCATGATTACAGAGCCCAAATTAACGATCGAATGACCCATCAGATCAATTTAAAGGTCACGGTCAGGTCATTGACTCACGAGCGCGATCTAATCACGAAGTACATACAAATACAGTATCTACTTACTCACACATCACAATAGGACTACCTACACTGGGGATAAACCCAACCGACAAAATATCTTAAGACACATGTATTATCCTGTCTTGTCTACAACCTACAAGTAAAGTAAACATAACGCGGCAAAAGTCAAAACGCTTTATCACACTCTCCCAGAAGCGCAGTCGATTTATTGAGTACGGCAGGTCCACAGATATTAGGTAGTGAGCCTCGACTATGCGCCTTGATTTTTATTTGTTCTCATAAATCTGAGTGACACTTCGTCGCATTAACATTATCAACCCTGAAGAAGCAGATACCTCCTGCATTCTAAAGCTATAGTAAGGAACTCCAGGTACCGCTTCCCACCAGGCGGGATCGAAAGATTCTTCCTTTTCGATAGAGGGGTACAGTCAGCGTCAAAAATATCGGGACGAACAGACTGTTCAAAATGATTTCAACAACTAAGAAAATTTCACTTTATCTCAATTTGATAAAGTTCTTGTCAGAATGACAGTTGTCGTGTTGATTTCAACAGATGTTCGATCGGGGACTCGGGACCATGGCAGATCTTTTGATTAACGAATTTGATGAACATGTACCGATTACTTAGAACCTCATAGCTATTACAAGTAGACCTACCTATACCTATTGGCCAACGGTTGTAAGAAATTATACCTATGTAATGTTTGAGTGGTCGGTATGGGTCTTGATCTATATCTATAAGAAATACTAATATTATGAAGAGGTAGTTAAGTTTGTGAGTTTGTGAGGTGTGGGGTTGTAGGGGGTAATCTCTGGATCTACAGAACCGATTTTTAACATTATTTTACCAATAGAAAGCTACATTATTTTTGAGTACTATAGGCTATATATTAACCCGAAAAATGAAAAGTCTTTTTCGTGATAGTCGGATTTGCAAAGTAAGTCGGAGAAAAAACGGTCGAACGAAAACGTTTCTTACGAACGATGGATACTTGTATGATTGAGTTCTAGAGAAAAGTTGTAGAGCTTGATAATGCCTACAAAAAAGTCAGCGACAGCATAATATGTCTAACTTTTATATTTAAGTGACAAAAAGAAGTTTTATTCTCTAGAAGTTAGACGGTCGCGCGATCATATGACTGTAATATTTAAAATTCTTAGGGGGATTATTGATGTTCCTGATCTACATAACGCAATCTGCAATCTATTTGTCCCAGACAATTACTGTCGTGGCAGGAAACACCGCTTACTGGCTGTTCCAACTTGCCGTGCACACTCCAAGTCACCTATTCCTCGGACATTAACCGCCATTAACGCTCTCCTGAACTCGAATACAAATCTTGATATGTTTGCGGATGAATGGAAGATGATGCTGTCAGAATTTTTGCATTTTTGTGAGAAGAATGCATGACTGTGTTAAATAGCTTGTAATGTGTACATTGATATGTTTAAATAGTGTAATTGGCTTCGGCCGTTCTATTTAAACTAAAAATAAATAAATAAATAAATGTTATCAACAATTATGAATTCTTATCAAAATAGGTAAGTAAATTTTTCGTCTCAAGTGTTTAAAACAAAAGACTTTTCCCTTTTACTGCATCTAATTTGGTTGAATACGACATAAGTATGGAACCGCGACCGTGTCGTAATCTATTGAGTGATATATAAAAACGTTTACCGCTCAACGAAATGGGCACGGGTCAGCTAATCAATAATAAAGCAGCGATTACGACAAAATTACCTAAAGAAATTAAAACAATAAACAATTGATTAGTTGTTAATGGTGCCGATTCTGTTGTACACCGAACTAAACTAACTAAATTATCACTAAAATTCCTTACTTTTGACTATGAGAATCTTAAAGCTATTCTGCAAAAAATAATCTCTAAACTAAAAAATAATTTTGACAGAACTAAAATCGAATTTGACAATCGCGATTCCTGCAGGCTTAGCATGACGCTTTCTATTTCTACTCTACTGTAGAATAGAAATCGCTTGTCTACATTTCTCGGTGAAAAATTGACAACTGTCTACACGGAAACGTCATTTTTGTCTAGTCTTCCGTCGACAAAACGCTTCTCTACGGTTGTCGTGCCAAGCCTGCAGGTGGTGTTTTTTTTTTCTTTTGGCTTCGCAACGTGGTACTTGTGTGCCCTACGCAATGATTTTTTTGAAGAGCTGAATGAAGCGTGCGCAGGGGGGCAGCCTCGACGTTTTTTATATGGAATTTTTAACTTTTTGTTTGGAAAATAAAAAAAATATTACCTACATGTTGAGATTATGGGGCTTACGAGTTTATTAAAGGGGGTCGAAATTATCATCATTTTTGCGATAGGACACACCGTTTTCGAGATATAAGCAAAAGAAAAGAAAAAAAAAAGTGTTTTTGCAACTGAAGTCGAAGTGTTGGTGTGAATTTTAGTTCATGACCACTAGTTTTATTCCACACTTTTTTAATCGCGATTAAAAATAGTCAGATTTAGTTAGAAAAACTAATATAGTCAAAATTTTTGGTGAAAAACGGCAAACTCAGAATAGCAAAATTACCATCTTCACTAAATTAATAATTCAGTACAATCTTAGTGCTGTCAAACTAAAATATAGTTAAGTTGTGTCACTTTGGTCAATTTCAGAATAGGAAATCGTCGTTTGACAGGAATAAACTAAATTTTGGTGATTTTTAGTTTAGTTTAGAGAATTTTGTGCCAACAGAATCGGCACCAATAACTTACATAACAGGATATTTTTATTTAAGTACTGAATGTGTACCTCTGTTGGATTCTCAATGCTCGGTCCAACACCGAGAGTTGAAAATGCAGCGCGCGATGAGACCCCGCCGCGATATTTTTACGTGATCTTGGAAAAATTGAAATTTTACCTAGAATGAGAAAATTTTATCAACAATAATTTTTTTTTGAAGCGAAAACTTCTTAAGGCGCGCTAAGCACTTTTTGGGTGAAAAAAAGTTTTCACTTCTGTTGGCTCTCCCGGTTTTTTTTAAATTAGTAAATGGGCCCGAGCTTGACCTCGATCACGCCTAATGGAAAGCGATTGATGAGGTCTATGATGGATCGAGTGTGCCCAGAAAATGCCTGTTCACTCTTGTTCAAGGCACTGGTACTCCCACGAATCGACGACACACAGCAAGCTGCTTGACGCCGCGCCGGTCTCCGGTGGCAGGGTGATCGCGAACCAGGCGGGCGTTAGCCCTACCACCGCAAGGGAAGAATTGGCCAGTCATCAAGGTAATGGGTGTGACTGTCCAGAATGCGCCAAACGCTCGGTTCATTCGAGTTACTGGCGGAACAAATTGCGCTACACGAGGAGGCTTCTTCATGCATCCCAAAAATATACCTACAATCCTTTTGTTTGACAAGTCAAAATGTGTCTTGGCTCCAGCATGTCACGGTCTTTGTCTTTTAGCCGTCATGGGCACAAATTGCCTTATTATCTACGTATTTGTCACTAGCGGTCAAAAGGTTGAATTTTAAATTCGATATAGATAGTTTAATTTAAGAATCGCCAGATTCCTTTTCAAGGGGATTCCCCGGCCATGAACTACATCATACACCCACGCACACATACGGCCCCATCATCATCATCTGCCTAGCCTTTACCCAACTATGTTGGGGTCGGCTTCCAGTCTAACCGGTTGCAGCTGAATACCAGTATTTTACATAGAACGACTGCCTATCTGACCTCCTCACAACCCAGTTACTGGTAATACGATACCCCTTGGTAAGACTGGTTGTCAGACTTTCGTACTTTTGACGACCCGTAACGACTGTCCAAGATCCACAAATGACAGCCGGGACCAACGGCTTAACGTGCTTTCCGAGGCACTGAGGTCTTGGTATGTAAAGATGGTCGCCCATTCACGGACCAAGCGCGGCAAGATCGATCGACCCGTGCGTCTTATATTACTTAATTACCCACAAACCCCTCTAGCACTTATTACTTAGCACACATACGTACACAATACCATTATTTAGTCGACGTTTACCCGGACGTAGGTATTAAAATCGCGGCAAGATTTTGTCGCGGACTGGATTTCAACTCTCGATGTGTTTCACTGTTCGATTTTCAACGACGAGATTTCATTACGTCCGTGTGTAGGTACGTCAACTTAAGGCCTGCGCCCAGTAACGGTAGGTCACGGCAAGGGATTTTAATGAATATAACTTATATGTAAAAGTAAAGTAAAAATCGTTTATTTAATCATTAAAATTACAGTATTGAGATATCGTTGGTCCCAAACTAGGCGCAGCCTGTATCTTGGGTACCATTATACATATAAAACATTTTGGTTATTGTTAAATAAAAGTTGAAGTTGGCGACAGTTTAAACTAGTAGTTAGCCTCTTTGAGACTGCAAAGCCAAAATTACAAAAATATAAGTGCTATATAAGATTATAAAATTGAAATTTAAATGATAATGCCTAAGGATACCTAAGGATATCGCGGCATCGTTGCCGTTGAAATTTTTAACTTGACTGTCATACTATTAAATTACATTTTCTATGCGTGGCTTAAAAATCCCTTGCCGTGCCGTGCCGCCAGTGGGCGCAAGCCCTATGTGAGCGTTTCCATATAAAAAAGTCATCATCATCATGATTTCAGCCGTAAGACGTCCACTGCTGGACATAGGCCTCCCCCAAGCACCGCCATTTCATCCCGTTTTCTCTCGTCCAGCGGATTCCTGCGGCCTTCACGAGGTCATCGGCCATCTTGTGGGAGGCCTTCCAACGCGACGTCTTCCAGTACGCGGTCGCCACTTTAGAATCTTCCGGCCCCACCGGACATCTGTTCTGCGAGCATGTGCCCTGCTCACTGCCACTTAAGTTTGGCAAGTCTTCGGGACAAGAAGTACTTAATTATTAATATCTGGTAGGTTAGGTATAATTCGCAAACCTAATAGTGAAATAGCCTTAACCCGGAAATTACTACCTATCTGCTGAAACCAGAATTATTCACCAGCACAATAATTGCGTAACACACTACTCATCACTATCTGAATGATTTTGACGGATATTGCTAATCCATTCCTTCATATGTTCGAAAAATTAGCCTGCTCAACAACGTAAATAACGCAATGATTGTTGTTGAACTGTCAAAATGAAATCCATTGCTACTGTTGAGTGTGTTACAATATTACCCCGCCGGTTGCTGAACTGTAGAAGAAGATAGGTAGGTACTTTAATAATAGATAAGTACATACTTACTACTAACTTAAGCTGAAATTGGTATTAAACATACATAATATGTATGTTTAATACCAATTTCAGCTTAAGTTGGTACATATACCAAATCATGAGATTACCTACCGACTTAAACTGAAATAGACTGAAATTTATTTAATAAAAAATCAAGCTTGTAAAATTTTGAGCTTTTAATATCATTATTAAAAGCTCTACAAGTTTTAAATAAATGAATGAATACATAATCAGCCTATAATGTTCCCACTGCTGGGACACAGGCCTCCTTCTCAATGGCCATAATCCACCGTTGGTAGATGTCACATGTCTTCAAAGTTTTGGTTCTAGGACATGACAGTTTCCTCAAGTTTTCCTTCACCGTTTTGAGAGCAGTGGTTATAAAAGTAATTTACACAAAGTGATGCGCCTGGCCGGTTTCGAACCCACGACCTGCAACTCGTCGGGGCCGATACTACTGGGCCAATGCTTAATAAATGAATAAAATACGTTTTAATTGCGTAGATAGACACACAAACTTAATAAACCTGATGAGTTCCAATGAATAGCCAATCAAATAATTCATTATTCACAAAACATTTTTGCGAACGTAACGAAGTCCGCTGAAAGTTAAAACTCAATTTGTAAAACCACGAATTACTTATACATTTTCTCTTTGAGTTTTGAATTCGTGATATTCCTAGATACAATTACTATAAATAACTTACAAAAATGAAGATCACGCCAGGGTCGCAAAACTCGAATATTCTTAGGTTTTTTGCAACTTACAGGCCAGTGTCAGGCTATAGATATGTTGAAATCAAAGAGATCTAAAGACTGCTAAGTAAATAATGACACACACAGGCAACTGAAGGAACACGAGTGGGTTTTAAAGTCTGACACGCCCTTCCGCTCCACCCAGAGCGGGAGAAGTTATTTGAAGATTTACCATACTGAAAAAAAAAGCCTGCTAAGTAAATAAATCTAATGTCTTTGGTTCAACTAAATAATTATGATTCGCAACCGTAACACGTATATTTACACTACCTATTTACAGTAATATATCTAATCATTAAAATCATCAATAGGTAGATACAGACGCCAGCACACCGTGCTACCTCAATCTGTGAAATTTCTTTGATAGTTTTACAACTTTACTACAAAATAATAAGGTTCATGTTCAATTGGGAAAAAAAATTAGTTTGGGATAGATTGATGTGCTAGCGTCTGTACAAAATCCTCTAAATTCATTTAGTCGCATTGAATGACTTTTTCATGGAAAAAAACATTTAATGAGATTAAATGAACTTTGAAGATTGTACTTACTGATATTTTAGTGATAAAAATTCTGTAAAGCCATATTGTTGGCGATTGCCGCGCTCTCTTTACAAAGTAAAGAGTGACATCAGCGGAGCGGCATCTTGGCCTCCAGCAGACGAGGTGCTTGGGCTGTATTATCCCGAGCTGGACGTAGACATCCATAAGACAGGGTCAAAATTCAGCATGAGAACATAACCAAGAGCAGCGTTCCCACCAGTGTTTTAAAGAGACTATGTATGAGGGACTTTTTACTGAGGACACTGTAAGAGGCAGTCGTTTCTAGTGTTAAATATTTTCCTTGTCATCCTGTGTCTTTATTAAATAGTGATTGAAGTACTTAATTATGCAGGAAAAGTTTTTATTCAGTGCGCAAACTTTAACCATGAATTCAGCATACCATTCTAGACACCCCAGCGAAGAAATTTTCGTCTGTTATACAAAAAAAAACAGCTGTTCCATACATTTTGACCGCGTAAGTATTGCACTTTTCTATGAAACAGCAGATTTTTTCTGCGCTGGGCTGGGGGGTCTAGAATGATAAGTATGCTGAATTCATGGTAACAGTTTGCGCACTGGATAAAAACTTTTCCTGTATTGTTAAAAGTATAAAGTGGTTTTAGTTAATAGTTGGTAATCTAAATACCTACATATAAGGTTAAAAATATTTATTACGGTAACGAATCATAATTTAATCAACCTACAAAATGACCTCCAAAATGCCAAAAACGGAGGAAATTAGAATTTCGTGGCAAACCTTAGCGCATACACCGTAAGTTCCTAATTTCAGTGTAAACCAAAAACTTCTCTTTATACACATTCTATTCGCCTCTACAAAGTAACATAACAACAAAACGCTTTGATAAACTCTAAGTTCTTCCGAGAAACCAAGTAACAAATCATGAGCTAAATAAAAAATTGAAGTGTCAGACAGAATTCCGATATCACTACAGTATTTTTAGCTGGTGTCCGTGTCGCTTACACATGCGCATTCAAGTAGGCACTTGAGTCACCATTCCCCATCAGAATTAATAAACAAACTGGCACGCCCAGACGAGAGCCAACCATCAAATATCTACATTACAATCCCTTAAAATGTTATTCTGATCACAGACACTTCATATTGCCCAATTCTCTTCAGACTCCTTTGTGACGACATTAATTAGCACACAATGCTAAAATAATTAAATGTGAAAATTAAGCATCATTCATCAAATCCTAATTAAGTTCCGACATTGGATTTAGATTGCATTTTCAGTTGTATCGCAATCATAAAGAAAATTGGGCCAAGACTCGGCCTAAAAACCTACGTAATAAGGAGTTGTATTCAAGGTGAAATTAAATT
The DNA here is from genome assembly GCA_947359405.1 of Antitype chi. Classification (NCBI taxonomy): domain Eukaryota; kingdom Metazoa; phylum Arthropoda; class Insecta; order Lepidoptera; family Noctuidae; genus Antitype; species Antitype chi. The sequence goes on along the minus strand of OX375817.1, from coordinate 16,431,007 downwards.
AGCTAGAGGAACTTCATAGACGATGTGTTGTTGTCGGTATCTATAGGTAGGTACTATTCAGGATAAAACAAAAAATATGTTATTTCATGTTTCCTTTTTGTCACCGTCCGCCTGTACGCGCCACACATGCAATATAATTTTTTTATCTGTTTTTTTTTTTGCACATTTAACGGTCGTGAGTATCCAAACACGATAAAACAAAACAGCAGTGTTGTTTTATCTTAAAAAAAACCCATTTTTCAACATTTCGTCGTCCTCATCGATGGAGTTTCTATAGCTAATTTAATTTCACCCTGTGTTATACAACTATGTATGACAATCCTTGCTTAGTAGCAGATATTTTCCTGTCGGAAAATAGAGATGATGTCAAGTTAATTAAACTGTTTACATAACTTCGGCGATAGTGCCTAGATTGGGGTAGCTTGACCTGCTGGCGTCTGTACAACACCATTTACTTTATTTCTCGAAAGGCGACTAACAAAAGGTATTTAGTGACCATAATGGTGATGGCCTTCAGACAGGTCAGGTGCGTAATACTCGCAACCACGCCAACCTCCGTGCGTGATTAACCTCGCACGCCTTTAAACGAGGCACAAGGAGTATGTAAGAATCATAGCAGGATTTGTAATTTCTGCCTACCCCATAGGAAGAAGGCGTGAGTCTCTGTGTGTACATACGCACCTTTAGAAGTATAGAGACCTAATGCGAAATTAGCCGCAACCAAAATAGGTCTCTATAATTCTAATAATACTAAATAATTTTGTTTGCGGCTAATTTCGCATTAGGTCTCTATACTTCTAAAGGTGCGATATGTATGTTAGGTAACATAGTTTTTAACCGACGAAGAAACGGAGGAGTGAACTTTTTACAGAGTAGTCCGATTTTGATAATTCTTTCTTTTTTATTGGAAAGGGTATATATACCCCGAAGTTGGTCCCATTTAAATTTGGAAAATAACATCCAACCCTAAGGGTAGGAAAACATTGATTGATTGTTCACTCACAGATTTGAATGCTGATTTGTGTATTACAAAAAGTAATCCAAAAAAATTAAGCATGGTAGTAATTAGTAGATCATAGCCACAAAAAATAATAGAATAAAAACTTTTTAACAAAAACGAATAAACCTTTTTTGTTTAACCTTAATAACTAAGTTCGGAAGTCTGTGACTTTGGATATGTATAGTTTGGGACAGGTACCAACTGTACCTGCTTACATAGGTATTGATTATTACCTTGTAAACCTACCGTATATTATAGTCCATGCGGGAAAGAACTGGTTTCTCTGTGTTTCAATGTTTTGATAAGGAAAACTAACAAAACACTAGATATCTACTATCATTTTACCTACCAGCACCCTAATTGCGTAACTCACAATTCATCATAATTTGTTTCGTTTTGAAACAAATGGCTAAACCATTGCTTCATATGTTCGAAAAATGTTTCTGCTCAACAACGTAAATAACGCAATGAATATTGTTGTACTGTCAAAATGAAACCGATTATGATTAATCGCGTGTTACGCAATTAGGGTGCAGTTTACAAACTCTTATTTTAAAGCTCGACAGTAGCCTGAAAACTTCCGAAGAGACTCAATAACACTTGACGACTGTGAAGGTTCTAAATATGTTGAGAATTGCCCCTCTGATCTAGGAATCTATACCCAATGGCGCTTGCGATCACATCACGACCCACGACGCGCGACGGTACATTTTAATTCGCACCACTGAAGGTTTTTGTAGAATTATTACATACATGCGGTTAGCTGAGTATTTTGTATCAAATCTAAGTTTAATAGCAAAGAGGTCATAAACTCAAGAATTTAGCGCCACAAAAGTAAATGTTTCCAGGTGGCACGTAGCATTAAGTAGTATGGGTAAAAGTATCAAATTAAAACAAGAAGTAAGATAACTAATAATCAATGTTTTATTTTCTTTCTGGATACACTGGCGACTGGTTCAGTCTCGTATTCTATTTCAACGCGAGCCTTCTTTTTCTGAGGTATCCTTACAGCCATGTCCTGCAAAGCGTAATACGAGTTAGCAATATACCAACAATGAGGGCCCGACGAGAATGACGACCATTGTCATCGGCAATGAGTGTGGTCATATCTAGAGTGCTAAGTATAAAGATTTTTTGGCGCCTGAATGACATTGACATTGGATGTGTCGGAAAACATTCGTGTAATTGACACACAAATTATTTTGAGAAAACTTATCAAAGATAGAGCGAAATAAGCGAAAGGGTAGTTTTTATTTACAGTCGCTTATGGTATAAATAATAGTGCCAACTAAGTTAATTAGGGGCACGCTATCGAATGGCACCAGAAATAAGCAAAAATCAAATTTTCATTTTTAAAACTTCCTATACTCCATTTAGACAGAAGTTAAAAAAGGTTATTTTTAATGTACACTTTGTAACAAAATTACATTAAACGTGTTGCATTTACGATTAATGCCAATTTTTTCATAATTTATTTAAATATTAGCTGTCACACTTTATTGTAATCATGTGTAACTATTTATCTTATGAAATTATGTGGCTTTCATTTGTATAATTATTTCATTTCAATTTAAAATTAAAGTGTCAATGCTAAAAACCTAAAAGAAGCAGGAGTGAACAATACCGAGTGACTAAATTAGCTGATGACGACGAAGTTTTACCAACGTATTGTGGGAAGTTGTTATTTAAAATAAAGTATTGTAAATTAAAATGTATTTTATTTCCTTTAATCTTAATTAGATTTAAATCATCATGTGATTGTTTGTTTCATTCATTCGTTTTGTTGTAGGTTTGTAATGTGTGATGAAGATGGTATTATAAATAGAACATTATTTAAAATAAAATTACTTTTAATTCGTTTATCTCAGTATTTAGTACTGTCTTAAATGTACCTAAAAAAGTTATAATTTAACTTTGAAATAAAATGTTTTGCACTCCTGCTTCTACGAGCCTTTTATTTCTAAAGCTATAATAAATGGAGTATAGTCGCTTTTGATATAAATAGGGCCAACAAAAAAAAATTGCGCTGTTAGCTCCGGCTTTGGAAACGAGTTAAAAGAACCTTAAAGCTTTGTAGCTTATTGGCGTGCATTTTACAGCGAGTACGAAACTTGTAGCATCAGGGATCGGCGATTTTGCAACTAATACTACATCGCGTTTCGGCGACTCTCGCGGTAGTAAAATTGAGCATGCATAGACCTTCAGAAACGCGACGAGATAGCTAATCACCGATGCTAAAAGTATCGTGTCTGCAATATGCCTTTTGAAAAACCACCAGCTGTGGATTAATTCTGAAATTACCTCAATGTCCGATGTATCCGACTCGAAGTCGCTGCCAACATCTGCACTTTCTTTCTTCCCTGAGTCAGACTCCTGAAATATTACCAAATTGCGTGAAGATTTTCACAAACCATAGATTCTACATAATCGAATTTTATAAAGGACATTAGAATATGATACTAAAAGAATCACAAGTAAAGCTAAATTGTCCACAGGTAAATGGTATACTCAGTCCAACGTGATGGAAGACGAAGGGTATGAGTAAATATCAGTAATGCCAAGAAATAAAGATAAGGCAGGCAGAACAAAAGATGGCGGGCCATCCATACAAATATTATTAATTCGAAAGTAGGTAACTAGATGTTATCTTTTCACGCCTAACCTACTGAATGGATATCGATAAGATTTTGACTAGGAGATAGATGACCTCCTTGGGAAGTTCAGACTACTTTTTGTCTCGGTAGCACATTCCCGAGGAATAATTTCCGACATCAATGCGGGCGAAGCCGCAGGCAAAAGTTAGTAGTTTAGGAAAGAGAAGGAGCAAGTTGGATGAAAGCAGCATAACACAGAAAACTTTGAAGAGACTTGAAGGAGGCCTACACCAAAGAGCCAGCAACAGATAGATAAACCTTTGTACTCCAATTGTAATTATATCGTAACCTTATGTATTTTACTGTGTGTACATAAATAATAAAATAAATAAATAAAACTGGGTTGCAAAATTCAATGTTATTTTGGTTATAGAAATAAGGTATTTTTTTCTGGCAGATGTGATTTTTTTTAAACGAAATAGTTTAGAAAATAATAAATAAAATAAAAAAACAAAAAAAATATGCTTGAAAGCATGGGTTCGCGAGTGCCACTCTCTCGCTGAGTTCCGAACGCTAACAGCGTCGCCACGCACTAACTGCATTTGATGTTTCATATAAAAACAAATGGCCAAGATACAAAAGCCAACTCACCTCATCACTGTCCATATCGCTGTCAGCTTCAACAAACTCATCAGCTTGTTCCACTGTCCTCTCCAACTCCATTTCAAGCTCTGGTTCCATCTCCCTCTCTACTTCTTCTTCCTCCTCATCTTCTTTCTCACTCTCGCTGGATATCTCCTCCGCTTTAAGTGCTGAGTCAAATGCCATTTGTGGGAAGTTGTAAATGTCGTTGTACTAGAAAGAAGGATATGAAATAAAGTGTGAAAAACTGATAGTTCGAGGTAATAGTTTCTTTTTCTTTATCTTTATTATTATTTTATTGCCATTGTTAAACCTAATGGTATTCCACTCTCAATATGTTAGTGTCTTTCTCAAGTTTTTAATTTATAGTGATCAAAATTTGTATTTTACTTTTGCTAGGACTTTAATAGGGGAAAAGGATATAGAGGATTACTTGCAAGTAAAAACATCTCTTACAAGATGCTTTCTTGAACCTTTCTCGCAGAAGTTTAGTCAGGCTATGTTTCCATGTGGAAAAGCAGCTCTGATGACTAACTTGACAGTGACAACGTGACAACAAAAAAGAGGGGTAACAACACACTAATGGTGGTGGTGACTTTTATTTTCACAGTTCAACAACATTCATTGCACTATTTACTTTGCTGTGCAAATAAATCTTTCGAGCATGTGAGCCAATAGATTAACAATATCGTTCAAAGTTATTCAGTTGGTTTTGCCTCTTACTTAACTTTTAACCTTATCAAACTATATTCCTTCAGTTTGTGATACTATGATAATGTAGTTAAACTTACTGTGCCCTTCTTCAATCTCTCAAGCAGTTGTTTCTCTATGGCATTGTCTATTCTCGCCGCAACTAAAGCCTTCTCCTCCCTTCTCCTTTCACGTCTCTCTATCTTGCGCTGTATTGGGACTAATTCTTTCCTGTAATGGGTTGAAAATTTCAATAATTAGTTTTTGGTTAATTTAAGTAGAAAATACACTCGAGAGCAATGAATCCGGGTCACTTAAAGAATGTGCAAAATCTCGGAAACTAAAAATGATAGGTTAATGCAATAAATTGTATTTAATAGACAATGTAATACTCCTTAAATGAAAGTAAAAAAAATATGAGTCACCATACATTTTATTAACACAAAATTACATAAAGAAAAAAACTGCTGATCTCTCCTTAAAACAAAAATAGGAAACATGAAATTTTTGAACTTTATTACGATTTTCTTGAATTTTAATACTTCGTATTGCCTCCTCGTGCTTCCATTACTGCGTTTACGCGGTTTGGCATGCTGTACACCAAGTTCCTTATACGATTTTGGGGAATATTCTCCCATTCCTCTGTGAGAGCAATTTTGAGCTCACGAAGCGTGATTGGGGGAGGGTTTCGTTGTTTTACGCATCTGCCTAGCTCGTCCCAAGCATGCTCGATCGGGTTGATATCCGGGCTGCGCGCTGGCCACTCCATACGAGTAATGTTCATCTCTTGAAGGTAGTCATTCACAATCCTACCTGTATGAGGTCGGGCATTGTCATGCATAAATATAGCATCCTCACCTAAATTGACCATAAATAGACCAACGTGATCATTGAGGATTTCTTCCACATATCTTACGCTAGTTAAAGAGCCGTTTTCTATGATCACCAGCTCTGTGCGACTTTCAGAAGAAATTCCGGCCCACACAAGTGCAGACCCACCACCGTAGGCTACTTTTTCTTCGATGCATGCTTGCTTGAATCTTTCCCCTGGTCTTCGATACACTCTGTGTCTTCCATCGTGCTTGTAGAGCATAAATTTTGATTCGTCGGAGAACATAACTTTTGACCAATCTTCAATACTCCAATTTACGTGGCTCTGGGCATATCTTAGTCTTGAAATACGATGCCCACGCTCCAGTTTAGGGCCGTTTGCAGGTCTAAGGGGTTTTAAGTTAGATTCAGCAAGCCGACGTCTTACTGTCCATGCACTTGGGTTACTTCCTCCGAGGCGTCGAAACTGATTTGTGAGTTCAGTTCCTGTGAGAAAGCGATTTCGAAGCATGGTGTTCACCAAGTATCGGTCTTCTCGTGCTGTGGTACACCTGGTTCTGCCCGTTCCTGGTCTGCGTAGGTTAGAACCAGTTTCTTCGTAACGTCGGAGAACTCTTTGTACTGTTGACAGCGACACACCGACAGTCCTGGCTGTATCGCGCTGACTCCGGCCGGTTTCCAGCATTGTAAGTATTCTGGTGCATTCTTCAGGCGTAAGCGACATAATTTCAGCTTGAATAATGAATATAGAGCACTATCAACATGGTTTATGTACCCACATAAATGACAGATTACAAACAAAAGCAAAACCAAATGCTGTAATTTCGTAGTTCCATCTTCGAAAGTGGCCCTTTTTCAAATTAGATTTTTTTATGATATAACTTTACAATAACTATGAAGTTTTAATACCTTCATTTAAGGAGTATTACATTGTCTATTAAATACAATTTATTGCATTAACCTAGCATTTTTAGTTTCCGAGATTTTTAGGATTCTTTAAGTGACCCGGATTCATTGCTCTCGAGTGTAGTTACCTTAAATCATGTGAGAAGGTGGGTAATCCTATTATTTACATAGTATGTGCAGGTTTTACATTATACAGTAATGATAATGAGACACAGGACCGCTATAGCCATAATTAAGAAAGAATTTAAAATAAACTTTGAATGATGACATGGTTACAACGGAGGTGACTGCCGAGACAACAACAAAAAGAGAAAATAAATAATAGTTATAAAAAAACTAAAAAACACACTATAAAAACCACAATATTAATTAGATTAAATTATTTTCTGCTGCTAATGCTGTTCATTGGTAAGTGCATCACTTCAGAACGGCAAGATTGATTTAGCTATTTTTATGGTTCCGTACCCAAAGGGTAAAACGGGACCCTATTACTAAGACTCCAGTGTCCGTCTGTCTCCAAGCTGTATATCATGAATCATGATAGTTAGACAGCTGAAATTTTCACAGATTATGTAATTTTGTTGCCGCTATAACAACAAATACTAACGTCCTTATTCTTAAAAAGTTATCGAACATCTAAACACTTGCTAAACTCTAGTTTTTCATAGAGAAACCACACTTTAGCAACTGTTTAGATGTTCAATAACTTTTAAGAATAAGGCCGTAAATATTTAAGCAGGGCTCCCATTCAACAGACATGATTTTTTTGCCGTTTTTATAGATAATGGTACGGAAACCTTCGTGCGCGAGTCCGACTCGCACTTGGCCGGTTTGAATTCTGTTTTTATGGAAAGAAAAATTGGAACTTTCAATACAATTTTTTGAATTTTTGTATAATTTGCTAACTAAACTAACAACTATTTCATGAACGTTAAGATCACAACTCACGGTTTATTGGGTCAGGTAGTAAATAATGAATACTTACACTCTTCTTAGTTTAAGTTTTCTCATCCGTATAAGATATTGTGTTATTTTAACAAATCTCTGCTTGCATTTTGCTTTGATAAAAGCAGGCCAGTATAATAGATTCTCATTGATTTGATATATTGCCTTCTCAAAGTTCCTTGATAGTTTTACTTTCTCCCATTGCTTAGCTGGAAACATTACTCTGGAAACAAAACAATGTTGTCATGTTTTGTATGCTTTTCACAACTTTTTTTTTTACTTTGTGCAATATTAAATTGAACATGAATGTAAAAAGAAATTCTTTTATCATAATCGTTACGAAAATTGTGGGGTGTAAAAAGTATTTCAAATATTGGAATAGTTCTATTTTAATTTGGTTTCTTATTAAAAATTAACTTAAAATGTTTCGAAAACTTTTGTAATAATATTCTTAGCCAAAAACAATTACTAGTAGTGTTAGGCTGGTGTGGTTAACCTTCATAACCCATTCTATACTTTTTACATCTATGTTTCTCCTACTTAAGCATATAGATAAATAATACACAACAACATCATATTAACTATACCTTTCAGCAGTCTTCATGAACAAATAAATAATGCCATTCTCTTCCCGAATTGTTGCATATTTACTGTTTGCTAGAGGGCAAGACGCCCTGCTGCATAGACCTGTTAGGTTGAATTCATTTCGGCAAAACTGCTGAGTTTTTGTCCTGGAAAGTTAATCACAAAGATTACTAGTAAATTATCTAACAAATGAACATTACTTTATTCATTCTAGTTGTAAGTACTTACGTTACTTTGTGTGAACAATGTGTTTTGTTGATAATGGCCCACACAACCTATAACCAATAGTTACTAAATCAACATATGAACTTGCAGAAATAAACGTATTGGTCCAGTTATATAGATTACTTACGTCGTCGTGCTGCATTTTATCTTATATTTGTAGCTTTACAAATTATTTTGACTAAATCACATGGGCACAGGCACACATAACATAACCTCACTAAAAATCTGTCATTACGAATTTACGTTATTGTGGCATTGAGGCAGTGTGACCAGATTAAATTTTACAAAAATACCGAAGCTCCTTAAAAAAATACTGAAATATACCAACTTGCACAGGGAAAATATACCAATAAAAATACTGATTTTCAAAACATATTTTTATTTATTAATCATCATCATCATCGCAATAAATATTAGAATTATATTTTAACATTCTGTTTGATGGGTTAAAATTCACACAGCCTCCTTCAACTTTTATACCTTGTTTGGTTTTTGAAATTGCAGAGAAATTTTTGTTTATGAATCTGTTTCTTTGTTCCGTTTTTAATAAATTAATCTGTGAAAATATGCGCTCGCATGCAGTATTCGACACTGGTATACATAACAGAGATTTACTGAAACTAGATATATTCTTGTATTTTAATGTACCATCACTGTTAGAAATTTTCCCAACTTCCAACCAAAATTGTTCACAAGAAAGGAGTGAGCCAGTACTCGAAGATTGTAATAAATTACTTACTTCGCGATCAAGTTTAAGTGTTCTATATTCTTCGTCAATTATCTGCATTTGATCTGGCTGTACTTCGCATGGGAAAGTTTTCATAACATTTCTTAAACTACTAAATTCTTTATGCACAGCAGTAAATAAAGAATTTTCAATTATTTTCAAAAGTTTCAAAAATTCCCGAATTATTGAAACTTTCAGTAATTCGGGAATTTCCCTAAGTTTATATTTGAAAGTTTGAAACCAAACCTTCAAAGATTAAGCCAAGTGCAGAACAGAAAATCATTTTGTGACTGGATGATTCGATACTATTTGTAATTCTAGGCGGCCCACCTGTCATGTCCTATCTGTAACTTGCTGATCTTTGCTCCAAAATGAAATATATAGAATAAATCCGGAAATTCCCCTGAACATCAATGTACGCAGTTGTTTTTTTAAATAATTTTATGACATGGCTATGGTATTGCCATAACTTTTTTCCAAAATATACCCAAAAATACTGGCTTCCGCCAATATACCTTTAAAAATACTAACTCTTGGAAAACTTACTAAAATATACTCAAAAAGTATTAAAATACTGAATCTGGTCACACTGTTTTTAGTGTCAATTGACATTACAAATAGTGTTGCCAAGATTTATCACCATCAGCCACAGACATATAAACTACTGTTTTATATGTCTGTGCCATCAGCCTAACTATTATTATCCTCGATCTGTGGACGTCCATTACGACAGGGAAGTAAAATGTATGGAAACATATTATGACGCTTTTTTTTTCTCCCATGATAACGTTTTTATTTTGCAGATTGGTTTTCAAAATGAGTGGTAACGTTGTGGTTTTTTTTACTTTTTATCGTCTTTTTTTGTGGTCGTTTTTGAACGAAATGTTTTTTTTTTTTAATCTGACAGAACGTATCGATTCGTATTGATGAGTAATTCGATTATCTGCTGTAAAAATTCTAATTGAAAACTATATGAACGTTAAAAATATGAGACGGCTAAATGTTAATAAAATTAATGAAAACAAACGTAACTATTCAAAGAGGAAGAGAATTTTCATTTCTAATCGTTTTGGATTGCATGGTTTAGTGTATGGTTAAAACCAGTTCCCATGATGATTTAACACACTAAAAAAACAACGAAAAGAATATGCGTGATCTGGGTCTGGCGCAGTGGCATGATTAAAAAGATGCATTTTTTAATGTGATGCTATGCAAGTAGGTTTAAAAATACTGTTAAAGGCAAACCACATTACATTTTTGTCGTAACTGTAAGCCGTTACTGCTTGAAAAAAGTAATTCGTCACAAAGGGCCTATAACGCGTAACAACAGTTGATCAAGGCAAGGTATAAAAATATAGTACTAGTCTCTACGAGTGTGACTCTATCTGGGGGCACGGTGGTGCCCCTCCAAGACGAGCCAAGCGGAGTGCAAGGGCACTACCTACCTTCTCTCGAAGCGCTTTTTGAACCCTTTTAACTTGCATTTGGATTATACCAGAGAAACAAAATTCTCTGGATATGTTGTCAATAGCCATATATGTGGCTTGGCCGTTTCGTTACTGCAAGAACTATTGAATAATAGAAAAGTAATGAACAGTGGAGAATTTTTTCCCCTTACGCCCATGTGAATGTAGCAAAATGACCAAGCCACATATTTTGACTCAGGTGTAGAGTTTGTGAAGTTAGGCCTTGTAGAGTTAGGGCGTGTAGAGTTAGAAGCTAGGCTCTACATGAGATCTGATAACTTTTTGACCGTGCGAGTCATATGCTCTCGTCTTGGCAACATTTTACATGAAAATGTTTTTGGTGGGATCTTTGATTACTCTAGTCATTGGTGAGGATGCACAAAAGACTCGGCCTTATTCATAAAAAAGTTTCTCTTTGGAAACCAGACATTAGCAACAGTGGCGTAGCGTGCCTTGGCGGGGCCCCGTATAAAAATTTGTTTGGGGCCCCTTATGAAGGGTAAAGATTTCTCACAAAAGAAAAAAAAATGTTTGCATAAAATTAAAAGAAATACTTATTCATCATAATTATCTATCTGTAAATTTTTCCAATTTTTTTACAAACTATTCAAATTATTTATACACTCTCCTTACGTTTGTCATTTCTGAAAAAAAAAATTGGGAAGTTTTTATTGATTTTTGCTTACGCACGTCGGGGGCCCGCGTGGCCCGGGGGCCCTGTATAATTGATACGGCAGATACGGCGGTAGCTACGCCCCTGATTAGCAACTGTTTACATATTCGATAACTTTTTATGAATAAGGCCGCTTAACTTTAACTTTATGAGCGAGTATAAAAAAAAAACTTTTTTTTTACTGTATTTTCCTACGCAATCGATTATAATTAAAAAATCGATAACAATGTGTCATGTGCACCACTATTTCTAATTCTATTTTTTCAGTTTGAAATCGTGTGTCGGTTATTTTGGTGTTCTGCTTCTGTTTACGTTTGTTTTCTAAACGTTAGATTGCTAAGGTCGCAATATTGGTTAAAATGTCGATTGCGCTTGATTTTCATGCTTACTTTTGCTAATATTTATATCATATTAGGAAGACGTAGATAAATAATGATAGAAAATGAGTGACAATATAAAAGTAGTTGTCAAAGTTAGACCTCTAATTTCCCGTGAAATAGAAGATAAACTTTCGTACCAGTGGCGGGTCAAGAATGACACGCTTTATCAACTCGATCAAAATGGAAAAGATCTCGGGCAATCTTTCACATTCGGTGAGTAAAAATGTAATAACCCTTAATTAATTGTGTGCGAATCTATTGTGATTCAAGAGCGCTGAGTAAATACGTCACATAATCGAAGGCTAACTCATTGTACGAATACTAATCAGGGAAAATGGTTTTTCAGACAGAGTTTATGACAAGGAGACGAAGACTTCGGATGTGTACGATGAGATTGCAAAGCCGATCGTGCAAGCCGCTACGGCTGGCTTCAACGGCACTATATTTGCGTACGGACAGACGTCTTCAGGCAAGACGTTTACAATGACCGGTACAGACAGATCACCTGGAATCATTCCACTGGCAGTTATCAACTTATTTGACATTATCAGAAATGTGCCTGACCGAGACTTCTTAGTAAGGTAACAACATTTTCTATTTTCCTGTGTACACGGTGGCAAGGACTACGGCGCACAACTTGTTGCCATGATTATAGACCCACCTGCGTTGACAGTTTTCATTAGTTATCAAAAATTAAAATCAGTGTTGCCTACAAAATTGCAATACCTACATGTTCAAAATGAATGGGTTTTGTTATAATAACTGATGTAAAATTTCAATGGAACTTTAAATGATAAATGATTTTATTTCTGTAAGTAGGTTTGTACAAACACTTTTACCCGTCAAACATATTTTTTTAAACTAGATGAGGTTGGTGTTTCCTATCTGACTACTCTGACAAGAAAGGCCGAAACAAACTCAGAGGTCACAGTCTCTTTTAAAGTCCAGACATAATCTTGGTCAGATCATGTGAAGACCATGTGGATTAGAGTTTTAAATGATCTTTTGAAGAAAGAACCTGTGAAAGAAGTGGGCCTGTCCTATCAGTGCACACATTTATTAGTCCAAAATCATGTACTGAATTCATCCAATCCAGTAACAGGTTGTGCGTTGATGTCCCTTCCTCTCTCTATGATGATGTCATTTTCACTGTCTAGTTAGTAGCTTATTTGTGTCCAGCTTTTACCAGCGGATTCGTCTGCATGGACTTTGCTGTATTATACATAAAAACCTTCCTCTTTCCTCATCACTCACAATGGTCCACATGAAGGACTAAGTGCGGAAACCAAAACCCATAACATAGAACATAGAACCTTCCTCTTGAATCACTCAGTCTATTGATGAAAACTGCATTAACTGATCAAGTACCGGCTAATGAGACATAATTAATTATCTATTGTAATGGCCCATTAACTGGGCCGGCGGTTCTGTACCGGTTAAAATCCATTGCGTAGTTTAAAAGATCTAAGTGTACAGACATGAAAAGCGACATTGTTTTATACTATGTAAGGATGCACAGCAATTGTTTAACTATTGTGTCTACTCCGCAGACAGTGAACATGCTAGAATAAGTGTGTATAGAACTGACTCCACAAGTATTCTACATTATATTACTGTGTGATAGATTTTAAAAATTGTTGTTATATTATCTGCAAACCAAACAACTCCACAATAAACCATAATTCCTAAGTTAGTCATTGCTGTAGGTGGCTAGGCTTGTCTAGGTAATTTCATAGATTTTCTGAAAATACTTGATTTTGTTCTATTTGATACTGGCTATCATTTTTAGATCTTTGGCAGTTGTTACGGGTCATCAGAAGTCCGATAGTCTGACAACCAGTCTTACCAAGTGGTATTGTATTACCCAGTAACTGGGTTGTGGATGTGGTGGTTCAGATAAGCAGTTGCTTCATGTAAAATACTGGTATTCAGCTGCATCCGGTTAGACTGGAAGCCAACCCCAACATAGCTGGGAAAAGGCTAGGCAGATGTTGATGACTTGATTTTGATAAATAGCTTAAAGCTATCAATATCTTCAACTTCTTCAAGTTATAAATGAAATGCAACCTTCCTCGATAAATAAAATTCCTAAGCATGAAGGTTATACAAATAGAAACTTCAACTTGGCATTTATAATATAAAGCCAATCAATTGTAACTGGATATATTTAGCAAGACATTAGTATTGCAGCATTGTTATCAGACAGATATGATTACATGTAGAAATCACAGCCCTATTATATAAGTCCAAAACACTTCTTAAAATTGTTTGCCAAAGACTTCCAATTATTATATTGCAGAGATAAAAAATTAAGGTGTGGAATTTTAGTTCCCAAGAATTACTGGTTTATTAATGCAAGCCAAAATTCAGTGTATTCTTTATCAAGCCTTGACCATGAATAATGTAAGTTGTCAATTTGCAGGGTAAATTGGCAGGCAAGGCTTCATTATTACAAGTATTCCATCAATTCATTTAGCATTATTCTAATTTTAGTTCCTACTTTGAATGTTTGACACCTGTCTTCTGATAGTCCTTGAATAGTTTTTCTAATGCCAAATCTCATAGTTATCTGTTGTGATTAGTTGGCACAAAATAACAATACCCTTTCAAAGCGGTTTCTTAACTTAATAGCTTTTCAGAAATCATGGCTGGTACCACAATGTATGAAAGACATCCTTGTTCTACTGTGAGAGAGAGATTGAGCTATACAGGTTGCATAGCACTTATCCCTTTTTCACAACAGAACAATACTGGCTTTAACACATCATAGTACTGCCTGTGGTTGTTTAAATGAATAATAAATGGTTTTATTTCTGTAAGTAGGTTTGTGCAAACACCATTATACACCAATCATTATTTTTTAAACTAGATGAGCTTGGTATTTCTTATCCAACTACTCTGAAATGACCGAAACAAACTCCAGAGTTCAGTCTCTTTAAAAGTCTAGACATAATCTTGTTCAGATCATATGAGGACCAGGAAGATGTGTCTGAAATGGTCTTTCAGTCAGTCAACCACGAAATAACAATATTACTGTAAATTCTCTTTTCAGAGTGTCTTACATAGAAATCTACAATGAAACAGTGAAAGATCTGCTAAATGTTGACAAAGGGAACATAAGGGTTCATGAAACTTTACAAGGAGTCAAAGTGGATGCCACTGAGAAAGTCACATCTTCACCTGAAGAAGTTCTTGAGGCTATGAAAGAGGTATGACTGTTCACTTTTACTATTATATCTTTTTGACCCACTTAAGAACAGCCAATCTGTCATAATTCTCTTGTATGAGAATTATGACAGATTGGCTGCTCTTAAGGGGAACCTAGTCGCGGGCTCTAACTCACTGGTGGGCCTGGCTAAAAATCACGCTGTCTCACCAGGCTTCGAGTCCAACAGAGATAGTACCAGTGATGAGCAGTTAGACGCTAGTCTACACACAAAATGTTATTGAGTAAGATGCAGGATCATTTATAGTAAAAAAATCGCGAAAAAATTAAGAAAAGTCCCAAAGGACTTTTCTTAATTTTTTCGCGATTTTTTCCCGATCCCAAAGAAGATCGGGTTTTATAAAAAAACCACTGCATAAATCAATGACCAATAAAGTTAATTAAAATTTACGATAATTGAACTTTGTCGGTACCGACTTGGTTTTGGAGATTTTACACTTCTATAAACACGCCCAAAGTTAGGTTAAATTGGCAAGAAAAACTAACCTTTGTTGGCTCCTAACTTTTTAATGGCTTTTTAATTTAGTATTCTGTTTCCGTACAGACAATATTAATAATGAGACAAAACCATACCATGTTTAATTTTTGATGTACATTGTCGAACAGTGGGGTAATACACTTCCGAAGTTTGTATGGGAAAAATGTTGACTTGTTCAACCTTAAGTTCAGGTTTGTACGTGATAATTTTCGTCTTTCTCGTCAAATTTCAAAATCGTTAATTTTTGTCAGATTGATAAGACTTTTTGGACTGGAATTAAAATTTGGTATCTATCAGTAAAAAAAAAAACGTCTGAAAATCAGCTTTATTACACAAATTTTATATGAACTCTGGCCATTCATAATTGAAAAAGTAAAGAGGCGTCATCATAGACCTCACAAATGTAATGGAGATTGCTCCTGTCCACTGACAATGGCTCAACTCTCATCTGCACACATGATGACCTAATGCGTCGGCGAACGGTTAGGTAATAGGTAACAAGTACAATGGGCTGTTGTCCGCAACTCCACGTCTAAGCGCGTATTTTGCGTACGGGTACTATAAGCTAACGGTTTTCGTGTTGCTGAATTTTGGACCAAACTAATTTCGAAAACTATACATACATATACGTACATATTTTTTTATTATTATTTTTGTCATCGACACGCTAAGATGAAGATTCTAAATGACAAACATTGTTTCCTGGAACAAGTTTTGTAAAATCCTTGCGGCCCAATTTTTAACCGACTTCAAAAAGGAGGAGGTTATCAATTCGTCGGTACCTTTTTTTTTTTTATTATGTATGTTCCCCGATTACTCGAAGATGGCTGGACCGATTTGGATTTAGTTTTTTTTGTTTGAAAGGGTATACTTCCCAGGTGGTCCCATGATCATCATGTCAGGATCTGATGATGGGATCCTGGAGAAATAGAGAGAACTCTTCAAATTTTATAGGCACACGAAGCGATTTAGCTATTTTTTGGAAGAGTACTTTCTCGTAGTGGTCTCATTTCAATTTGGTGAAGATCTGATGAAGAACTTTGGAGATAGGCAACGGAACTCCTCAATAAATGATAGCAAATTTTAATGGACTGGGATTGCTGAAATCTCATGTCTGTATAGTGCTTACACCACTTCATAACATAACATCACGCCGGTATGCTGTGAAGGGGTAAGCACATGTGAACCACTAAAAAGTGAAAAATAAAAACTTTTTCCAAAAAAAAACAACCGACTTCCAAAAAAACACTACAAAGTGAAAAATAACTTTAATTTCGGAAGGCGGTGACAAAAGAAGTCGGTGACTTTGGATATGTATTTAATTTTTTTGTCACCGCCTTCCGAAATTAAAGTTATTTTTCACTTAGTAGTGTTTTTCCGGAAGTCGGTTGTTTTTTTTTTGTGGGTCTACTATGCGAAGGTCGTTTCTTCATTATTGGTAAAGATACAAGAGTCTTAATTTTAACCTAAAACTGTCCATAAATTATAGGAATCGGCCATTAGTAATAAAAGCAGTTCAAAAATTTATTAAAAAAACTGTTTCTCAGCATCAACAACTATTGACACTTATAAAATGAAATGTTTCTGAATATTTTAATAAACCCTATGTGTAAAATTTCAGGGTGAAGCAAACAGACAGACGGGTGCCACAAATATGAATGAACTAAGTAGCAGATCCCACTCCATTTTTCAGATTGTAAGTGATTATTATTGTTACTGTATTATACAAGGTGAATTTTTAGTCACTGTTTAAATTTTTCAGGATGATAGTACAGTCAGCGTCAATAATATTGGACGAACAGACTGTTCTAAATAACTATGAAAATTAAATATTAACTCAATGATCATTTTGAACAGTCTGTTCGTCCCAATATTTTAGACGCTGACTGTACCCGTAAAATTGAACAACTTTCTCCAAGGCACATAGGTTTGGATGGGAGGTCTGATATTTTTTTTCCATATTTCGACCAATGTTCCTTGCAGAAAGTTGTTCAATTTTATGGCTACTACCACCCTGAAAATTTCAACGGTGACTAAAACATCACCTTGTATTATTATTATAAAGATGGGAAATTCAGTGCTACCTGTCTTCTAAAACCAGGTTCTTGGTGCATAACATTTTCCATATTAATAAATGATTTATTTGGCAAGAAGTCCACCTAATGTCCACTAACTAAACTTTATCTGTATTTCATTCTCAAACCAATCATTTCAATGTTTTGCTCCCATCATACAACCAAAGGGTTTGTACCCTATAGTTGTTTTATGGGGGTAAAACTTAGTAGGGGAGGGGGGAATAGAGATTTTATATTTCCAATATTATAATATTGCATGGGAAATATCTACTCAAACACATACGTTAGGTCACCAAAAGAGATCAGTAACCAGGGTTGTCGGATATAGTTGTAGTTTTGTACGAAATGGATGGATGTATTCGAAAAAAAAAAAGATGGGAAAACAAAAGTCCATTTATCAAATTAAATTTCATTCTAAAACATCCATCCGTTTTTTACACGCTTTATATTAGCTTCACTTGTATGTTTGTTTGCATGTAACCGACTCCTTAGAGCGCGATTTTGACCCACTTTAAACGGTCAGATTTCATTGAAACTTTGTAAACTTATCGAGGACCGATGACAATTCAATAATAAAATGTATTTTGAGAAAAAGGAAAAAAAAAATCACGTTTTTGTAGTTAGCAGAACTAAAAAATAGAAAATAAATAATAGTTTAAAAAACTTATATTAAAATAAGAGAAAATAATTGAATTAAATTATTTTATCCTTTTTTAGTTTGGTTTTTAGAGCGTATTTTTTAGTTTTTTAAACTATTATTTATTACAAAATTTCAACTATATCCGCCGACCATAGTTACTCTTTACGTTATCTCTTTTGGTGACTGTCCATTTTATTTATTTCTTTATTTGATCTACATATATATCATCTTGTAATTTGACCATTATAGTGAGCTGTTTATTTCAAACTTAGTCTATCTATATTGAGTTAGTAAAGCATATAAGTTTTTTTTGTGTACTTGTGTAACATTGTGTGGGACTAGAATTTGGAATTCAACCTTGATCATTATGCACCTCGTTTGGAGTTAGTCTGATGTAACAAGATACACCCACATTCACGCAATTTATTTACTTTATGAGTACAAAAATACGTCTTGGAAGCTCACTATTAATAGACTATTACGTTACAAGTACCATGTAAAGACATGAGGAAAAAAACTACTAAATGATTTATCTTTTTTTATATATTGCTGTCCTCAAATTTCAAAACCATGTTTAATAATATCTAATGGAATATTTTTGAACATGATCTTATTTTTTTAGAATTAGTACACACAGCTTCACTAATTGGTTACCCCTCCAAAAGACATGTGCGTTAAAATTCGTGCTAGGCCTAAGTTACTTTTTGTATTTTACAAAAACATTTTATTATAATTACGGCATTGTTATAATGAATATGGTTGACATTTACGAAGAGATAAGCTACTTCTAATTAGACTGGAGGTTACAAGACCGCTTGCCGTGCGTAAGATTGGAGGTTCGAATCCTGGACACGAAATGTGCTTTTGTCATGCATTTTTTTAATTTTAATTTCGAAATATTTTTCTATTTCGTTTTAATAGTATTTATAAACAATTCAAATAAAATCAAGAAAAAAAATACTTTTATAATTATTTCATAATATTTATTATTGCTATTATTTAACAAAACTTTGATCTTACTTTACTACAAAGATTTTACAATTTGATTTGATAATTTACAGATTACTTATTATTATACATATTTTGCTAACTGACACAAACGGGTCCCTAGACAAGTGACATCCTTTTAACGCAAAAGATAAAATAGGAAGCGCTAGAAATTATTTATATTGACTTAAATAAACTAACGAAATGCCCCGTTGATCTGTCATGTCGTCTCTGCAATAAGACGTTTTAAAGTTTTAAGTGAACGTATATTCAAACGTTGTTATATAACTTGAGGGTAGGAATTAATTTTATAAAGAAAAATCAAAATCAAAATATTTTATTTCACATAAGCCTGCATGGGCACTTATGAAACGTCAGAAGCTAGGTGCACGGTTCCAATTTGTCGTTTCCTATGGAGAAGAGCCGGCAAGAAACTCCACGGTTACTCTTTTAAAAATAATTGGCTTTTACAATGTTTTCAAATTACAGTGATAATAGGTATGGGAAGACAGTGCAGGCCAGTCAATAAGTACCAGGTACTTAGAGGAATTAAAATACAGAATAGAAAAACGTCTACAAATCTAGTCTCTAAGGCCTACAACGTTCTCTCATTCACAATATGTAAAAGAATCTACGTATATAAAATGAATCTATTTGAACCAAGTGACATGATTTCGATGACAGTCACTAATAATAGATAGTAGTAATATTGATGTATAATGTCAAATAATGACGAGAATATGTCAGTCATTGTAAAAAATAAAAAGAATAAAAATTAACATTGCAATTTGGGAGCAGTTAATAGACTTTCACACAGTTTTGCTGTTAATGAGGTACCAGGGGAGCCACATGTGCAGAAGGAATTAATGCCAAACTTCCCTGTCTTCAACGTAGTATTTTATCTTATAATATGCTTTTTTAATAAGGACACGTTTGATGTGAGTTTTAAACTTTCCATCGCTAAGTTCTGTAACCGACTTTGGCAACTTGTTATAGAAGCGGATACTGTTTATTAGAAATGACTTGCTAGTTTTAGTTAATCTAAATTTTGGAATCACAATTTCATCTTTACTATGTGTATTTAGATTATGGAAATCGCATCTTTTTTTGAAAAGACCTAAGTTTTTGCGAACATACAAGATATTTTCTAGAATATAAAGAGAAAGCAGAGTAAGTATATCAATTTCGTTGAATTTGTTTCTGAGAGACTCGCGAGGCCCCATTTTATAGACTGCGCGGATTGCCCTCTTTTGTAAAATAAAATTGAATCTACGTCCGCTGCCGATCCCTACAGCAGAACGCCATAAGACATAATACTGTGAAAATAAGCAAAGTATACTAACCTAGCTGTGGCTACATCAGTCAACGGCCTTATTTTTCGTACTGCGTAAGCAGCTGAGCTTAATCTGCTTGAAAGAGCTCGAAAACGTAAGTAAGTTAAATTAGTGCATACTCTCAAACAAAAAAGTTACCGATTAGTCAGAAATAAAGTTCCTCTGAAGATAGTTGATAACAATTTCATCGCATTTCATATGGGCTCGCTGGCTAGCTCGTCAAACTGCCGGTACGAGTATGACGACGTTCGGTGATGCGATGGTTCGAATCCAAGTCGAAACAATAAACTCTTTTTTTTAAAGTATTCTGTAGATTGTATAGAATCAAGTTCTTCTAACTTAACAGACAGCTGTGCTGCTGGGGAGTTGGTTCCGCTACTTCTTCTTTCCAGCTAAAGCACTAGGAAGTGGTGAAGGGCGGGCGTTTTGGGGGGACTGCCTTATGTAATTTTATTTTTGACGTTCAAAAAGAGCTGACTCTCAGCCTAGTTTGAATAAATGACCTTTGATTTGATTATTCGTAACGAATTCAATGTTGTAGGAGTGTAACATTTTAAAACTTGAGGTTTAGCACATACTGACGCGGTGTACATAATTAATTAATTTTCCTCATGGTCTTAATGCAGGTACATGGTCAGTTCTACGAGTTTATAGGTATTTTTATATTTTATAACGACAAATAATAATATGTAAGCCTCATAATCTCAACATGTAGGTAATATTTTTTTTCCATACAAAAAGTGAAAAATTCCATATAAAAACGTCGAGGCTGCCCCCCTGCGCACGCTTCATTCAGCTCTTAAAAAAATCATTGCGTAGGGCACACAAGTATCACCTTGCGAAGCCAAAAGAAAAAAAAATACCACCTGCAGGCTTAGCATGACAACCGTAGAGAAGCGTTTTGTCGACGGAAGACTAGACAAAAATGACGTTTCCGTGTAGACAGTTTTCAGTTTTTCACCGAGAAATGTAGACAAGCGATTTCTATTCTACAGTAGAGTAGAAATAGAAAGCGTCATGCTAAGCCTGCAGGAGTCGCGATTGTCAAATTCGATTTTAGTTGTGTCAAAATTATTTTTAAGTTTAGAGATTTTTTTGCAGAATAGCTTTAAGATTCTCATAGCCGAAAGTAAGGAATTTTAGTGATAGTTTAGTTAGTTTAGTTCGGTGTACAAGAGAATCGGCACCATTATCGTGTTTTATAGAAACCAATGTAACGGTAAGCAACCAAAATGTCATATTATGTATGTTCCAAGACAATTTGTCGATGTTATTAATACGATATTAGCAGATTTCGTGTGTGATTGACGTGGTTACGAGTAAGGAATCGTTAAGTGGTCATAGTGAATTCAACCCCAGATTTAACTAAAAACCACATCTATACCTACATGCCACGTACAGTGTTTGCATCAGAGAGCCTCCCATCCGGCCACAAGTAACCATGCCCTACTTGGAAAACCTTAAATAGACTTCGAACCCAAGTAGGTCGCAGCAAGGACAACCTCCACAAGTGGTGATTCATGGACGGCTCAGACCTCCGGTGTGTGTGCGGCCTCTCTCCACAGACAATGGCTCACCTCCCATCTTGCAGCGCATGCGCTATTACTTGCACACGTAAGGACTTAATGGCTGCATCAATAAACGGTATTTGCGTTACTGAATTTTTGGCCAAACAAATGTAAATATGTATACATTTTAAAAAATCGTGTTATTTTTGCCATCTACACGCTAAGAAGCTAAGTAGCAGAAGTGTATGCAACCACCTTAATCTACATACATACATAAACTCATTTCTTTTTCCAATGGAGGTAAGAAGAAACTTCAAAACGCCACCTGCGACGACCCTTACAAAGACCTTCACCTTCGCATTAAAAAAAAAAAAAACGTTGCTCCACACTAGGAATTTCTCCTGTATTGTGGGGCGTTTACAAACATTTAAAACTCACATACACAAACAGCCAGACCCGGAACAAGTACTTGTAGGTCATACAAATATTTGTACCGTGCGGGATTCGAACCCGCGACACGCGGCGCAGTAGTCAATCGCTTAACCACTGCGCCAACCGTGCCGTCATGCCATTTACGTTCATACATCCGCATAAATATTCACAACCATTCGATAAGCTTTCGTACCGAATCGAACGTCAATCAATGTAATTGTAGGAGTCCTCTAAACGCTGTTCACAAAACCCGCAATTTTTACAGTTTAAATCAAATAGATGCTTTTCTTCCGACAGCTGTTTGCTTTCGGGGGCAAGGCAAATCAGGTTACGAAATGTAACATTTTCGATACGATAGCATGTCGCTGGCTGGTCATATAGGCACGCCGGTAGCGAGTACTACCCATCTGACCCACCTAAATCATGAAAATTCTTCTTACAGATAATAGAATCTCGTGAACACATTGAAGGTGAAGAGGAATCGGGTTGCGTGAACGTGTCACAATTGAACCTCGTTGACTTGGCCGGGTCGGAACGCAGCGGGCAGACGGGCGCCACCGGCATACGGTTCAAAGAAGGCACGCATATCAACAAGTCGCTGTCGGCGCTCGCTCTGGTCATCAAACAGCTTTCTGAAGATCCTAATAAGTATGTATCCTAGAGATAACATAATCGTAAAAAGACTTAACGAAGCCGACAGTCACTTTTACTCCCCGTCATTCTAATAATTTTTCGTACTGGACCATACCTGGGAACTTTCTGGTTACCTAAGGACATATTGAAGGTCAAATTTTCAACCATTTTTACGAAAACAAGTTAAAACTAAGTAAAGTTTTACGTACACAATGCAAATATTTCGGTAATTATGTAAGTCTAACGACACTTATACGGACACAATCCGTATCACAAGTTTGCTGTGCCTACTCCTACACTAAAAGTTAGGCGACGAAGTGTCGGCCTGCCATGTTGCAGGTAATTTAAAAGCCTTGCATAGTTGTTTCGCTACCGCTAGACTAAGTCCATTACGATGTTATGAGGGTCGAGCCTATTGGCATAATCCGGGCACAAAATTCGTCTAAAAAATACCTATTGGAAAAACCCAATGGAAAGTAACTCATTATGGTATATCTATATTTCAGGTATGCAAACTACCGTGACAGCAAACTGACCCGTATACTACAAAACTCACTTGGTGGGAACGCGAAGACGAGTATCATCTGCGCAATTACGCCCGCGGCTGTCGAAGAAACTATATCCACTTTGCAGTAAGTTATTTTCATTCCAACACTGTAATACTAGCTTTTGCCCACGGTTCGCCCTCGTGGATGATATCCCACGGGATAATGATGATGATAGGACTCCATTTTCCGCACTTAGACTCTCATTCGGTCCATGGTACGTGGGGATTCTGGCTTATAAAGCCAGCCTTGCTCCGCCCAAAAGCGCAGCAGCTTCGTGGGAGCTTCACAGGCTTCGCGGAGCGACCTCACTATTCCGAGGATTTCTTCACGTTGACGCACCACGGCCTCGCATTCCAGGATGACGTGGGCGGCTGATTCCTCGGCGTCAAGGCAGCACCTGCAAAGCGGGCTGTCTGTGGCGCCTAAGATGTTTGTTATAGCCCGTAATTGTTCCTATAGTATATACAGGTTGAAATTGAAAACATGCGACAAACCGAAATGGGACATTGTACTCATCATTATGAACAACTTTTACTAAGGGACCAAAGATGCAATCGCGAAAAAAAAAAACATCTGTTCCCCACATTTATGTTCGCATGACTCGTCAAAATGTAGGGAACAGCTGTTTTTTTTTGGGATTACGGTTTGTCGCATGTTATCAATTTCAACCTGTATAGTATCCCACGGGAGCAGGTTTAAAAGTTGAATGTTATAAACTATCAGTGTGCTAAATTTCATCCAAATCCCTTCAACCGTTGTTGCGCCATCCGGAACCACCTAGAAAACGGACTAAAATTCTAGAAACTCAGACCAGTCGTTCGCACACCAATAACATTTTTTTTTTAATATTTATTTTTGCTGTTGTGACTGATACGTTTTTATTATATATGAATAGATAACATAATGCCTGTAATCCCCAAAAAAAATAGAAAGGACAGGTTACTGTATAGTAGAACTTACCATCTGTGATCCTTGTTCTTTGAAAATCATAGATAAAATGTTTGTATTTGCCATAGATTCGCGAACCGAGCCAAAGCAATAAAGAACAAGCCGGAAGTGAATGCCGTAGCCACAGCTGACTCCACTATGATCCAGCGCCTCACTAAACAGATGTGCCAGCTGCAAGCGCAGTTGGAGAGCAAGAAGAATATTGAGGTTCGTTATTAATATTATTACTTTATTTTAACATAACATCACGCCTTGTTAAGTGCCGTTAAGTGTTGGGCAGAAGTGTATCTATTGTTCGCCTACATTTCGCCAGTTTTTTTTAAGTCCCATATAGTAGGGGCCGAGCCTATTGCTATCAACCAGGCACAATCCAGACTCCAGCTAACTCCTACCCAAGAATTGAATCCAGGATAAATGATATAGGATACGGATTTATGTAAACCATTCATGAAGGAAGGCAATAACAAGTTTTCACTGATAATATTACAGTAAATCAAGATACTGAACAAAAGCACTCGCAATATAATTTTGAATGGACTGGATAGGATTTAGTGAACTTAAAATTACATCATTTCACTAATACGTATTCCCTGAAGGGATAGGCGAAGTTTTACTGTACATAAGTACACATACCAGTCCCATGTGAGAAAGCGCCAAACATTACGATCGCGTGACTTTATGTCATTGACTTAAGGTTTACATTCCAATGATGGAGAAATTCATCGACTTCAGTGAATTCGATTGCCTTTCTCAAATATACCAATATATATTTTTCTTTCTTTATCTTCCTATGTAGTTTGTCGCTACTACTGAATTATGTCTTATTGCAGCAAGTGAACTACAAATTACAAAGCAAGATACAGAACTTACAAAAGCTCATTCTGAATGGGTTTGCTCAAAGACGCAGCATGGATTTACTAAGTGGCTCAAGACGAAAGCTACAACCCCCGAGACGCATAACAATATCTACGTTACACTCCATACCTGATGACGAGCCCGTTGTCAGTATACCCAAGTTTTGTACACCCAGTTTAAAGTATAAGTAAGTGTATTATTTTTATTGTTTTTGTAGCAATAATTTTTCTGTTTAATAATGTTGGTTTGAGAAGCAAACTTTGGTGTGAATCGAACGGGATTGTAATTTCTATGCTTTAATAGTACAATACGATACGTGTGACTTGACGAGGGTGCTAAATGCGTGAAATAATGGACTACTTTAGTCACACGTGCTCTAAAAGATAGTCAGCCAATGACAAGTTAAAAATGTTTATTACTCATTTTGAACTTCACGAATGTCGACACTGAAATGTATATCCCCGGCGTATTCAACTTCACTTAATTTGGCTCCAATTTGAATCGTTGGAGCCGTTTCCGAGATTCAGATTATGTACAGGAAAAGTTTTTATTCAGTCCGCAAACTTTAACTATGAATTCAGCATACCATTGTAGACCGCCCAACGAAGAAATTTTTCGCCGGTTTTACAAAAAAAAAAATCAGCTGTTTCATAGAAAAGTGCAATACCTACGCGGTCAAAATGTATGGAACAGCTGTATTTTTTTTTTTTTGTAAAACTGACGAAAAATTTCTTCGCTGGGGTCTAGAATGATATGCTGAATTCATGGTTACAGTTTGCGCACTGGATAAATTTTTTTCCAGTATACAAGAATTGCTCGTTTAAAGGTATTAGATATTTGTCTGAGTTGAATTTTTTTTAGGTTTAATACGACTATTTTAATGAAAATGTTACGGATTTAAATAAAACAGTAATAAAAAAAAAATACCATGTATTGGCACGCTCTGTAGCCAAAACGGCTTGATCGATTTCAGCTTAAGAGGGCCGTTAGATTCGTCTCTATTGTG
The DNA here is from genome assembly GCA_947359405.1 of Antitype chi. Taxonomy (NCBI): domain Eukaryota; kingdom Metazoa; phylum Arthropoda; class Insecta; order Lepidoptera; family Noctuidae; genus Antitype; species Antitype chi. The sequence goes on along the minus strand of OX375817.1, from coordinate 16,404,673 downwards.
AAAGGGACTCTGGGTATATACTTTTTTTTAAATGGTCGATTTTTGGCGCCATATTGTGTCTTCAATTTTTTTTTTCTCATAACCTATTGAGTGGGTTATCAAAATAAAGGGTTTCATAAATAGATCTCACTAACGTCAAAAACGATTATACTAAAAACTGTGAAATAAAAAAAAAAAATACAAAATCAAAAAACCCGACTGCCTACAAAGTGAACTTTATTTAAAAAAGATGGAAACAAGAAACTTGTTTTAAAAGGATGACTATTTTATAAGCAATCTCATGCAGTCGGAGGCAATAAAGGTCTTTATTGTTAAATTTAAGAAAATACCTCCGGCTACATGAGATTGCTTATAGTATTCAGGCTAATAGTCATCCTTTTAAAACGAGTTGCTTGTTTCCATCTTTTTTAAATAAAGTTTTCTTTGTAGGCAGTCGGGTTTTTTAATTTTGTGAATTATTTTATTAAAAGCCTTGTGTCTGGTACTGGGGGGACTCCCCCTATTCTTAAGATGTGTTGCTTGCGTTGAATTTGTTGTTGGAAGTGCCAACTTAATCTCAAATTGACGTTAAATGACCACTTGCCCTTTCCTTGTTATGGGCTATAAGGTCAACACTATGACGTATACGTTCCCTTTTCCAGCCCAAACTCGATAGTGAACCCTGATGTCCTCGCCCAGCCGCTGGAGCCCCGGCTTTTGCCGGCCGTGCCCGAGGAGCGCGCGGTCACTCCGCCGCCCGTACGGACCGTGTTCTTCAGCAACGAGGTCATTGAAATTGGTTAGTACATACTAGCTTTTGCCGGCCGTGCCCGAGGAGCGCGCGGTCACTCCGCCGCCCGTACGGACCGTGTTCTTCAGCAACGAGGTCATTGAAATTGGTTAGTACATACTAGCTTTTGCCGGCCGTGCCCGAGGAGCGCGCGGTCACTCCGCCGCCCGTACGGACCGTGTTCTTCAGCAACGAGGTCATTGAAATTGGTTAGTACATACTAGCTTTTGCCGGCCGTGCCCGAGGAGCGCGCGGTCACTCCGCCGCCCGTACGGACCGTGTTCTTCAGCAACGAGGTCATTGAAATTGGTTAGTACATACTAGCTTTTGCCGGCCGTGCCCGAGGAGCGCGCGGTCACTCCGCCGCCCGTACGGACCGTGTTCTTCAGCAACGAGGTCATTGAAATTGGTTAGTACATACTAGCTTTTGCCGGCCGTGCCCGAGGAGCGCGCGGTCACTCCGCCGCCCGTACGGACCGTGTTCTTCAGCAACGAGGTCATTGAAATTGGTTAGTACACACTAGCTTTTGCCGGCGGCTTCGCCCGCTTGGTGATCGAAAATGATCCCACGGGAACGTACCACCGGGATGAAAAGTATCCGATATGTTAATCGGGGTTATAAGCTATTTGTGTGTCAAATTTCATCCAAATCCGTTCGGTCGTTTTTGCATGATTGGGTAACAAACATCTAAACATCATCATCTAAACATTAAGATGTTATATGTGATATGTAAGATAACATACAAACTTTCACGTAGGATTTGTTAAGTTTGCTTTTGACCGAAGTGGGTATCCACTTACTAATAAACACAGAATAAAGTTATTCCAAATTTAGACCTATGAAAATGTATTGTTATTCCTGGTATAACTTTATTCCGTGTTTATTAGTAAGAGGGATAGAGGATTATTCCTCTAAGGTTCAAAATCAAACCAACAAAAGCTATGTTAGTTATCTAACATAGGGGAAGAATAAATAATATACAAGGACTTTTAAAATACATAGCTAAACTTCACAGACGTGATAAACCATATCACTGATAAACATTTATGTCAATTAAAACAATTACAGACAGAAGAACACACAAAAAAGCCAGCTTTGACTGTCGACTGGTCAGTCAAAAAAAAAACCCCCGCCTGTATAGAAAGTTATTGCGAAAATTTTATTTTAGAAGGTTGACTATCCCGACTGCAAGAGATTGCTTATAGTATTATTGCTTGTAGTGTGGTGTAATTTAAATATTTTTTATTTGTTTATATTTCACAGACAGCGATGATGATGACTCAGCGCTAGACGACGGACAAACATGCTCGCCTATTCACAAATGCTATGGTAATTATTCAAAGCCACCATCGATTATTATATTTTAAGTAGTGTCCGCGCGAAGTTTCGGTTTCAGCTGAAACTAGAAACGGAACCTAATCTTCGGTTACGGTGACGGTTGAAAATTTTATTTCGGCCGGACTTTTAATATGGATGCGCTAAAGTCTCCTGCGGAAATTCAAATTTTCCGATCAGGCTCAGAATGTCCCTTTCCCAAAATGTCCCTTTCTCAAAATGTCTTGCATGTAGCAAGCATGCAGTATGCAAGCGATAATGCAACATGCAACAGGCATGGTTTCTGTCACGGCTTCGGTGCTGCGGGACTCCGGCGGTCCTACGCGAGCTTATCGTTGCAGATGGTTTGAATTACACTAGGGGTAGGGCAGACAAGACTGCGTGGAGTCGGATTTAAAGCGATTCGTTTCTGTCACTAAAACCTTATTGTTATATGGTTTACTTAAACACGTAGCTGTCATAGGAAAGGGAGGGCCATTTTGAGAAAGGGACATTTTGAGAAAAGGACATTTTGGGGAAGGGACATTTTGGGAGAGGGACATTTTGAGAAAGGGACATTATGGGAAGGGGATATTTTGAGAAAGGGCCATTTTGAGAAAAGGACATTTTGGGGAAGGGACATTTTGGGAGAGGGACATTTTGAGAAAGGGCCATTTTGAGAAAGGGACATTTTGGGGAAGGGACATTTTGGGAGAGGGACATTTTGAGAAAGGGACAATATGGGAAGGGGATATTTTGAGAAAGGGCCATTTTGAGAAAGGGACATTTTGAGAAAAGGACATTTTGGGGAAGGGACATTTTGAGAAAGGGACATTTTGAGAAAAGGACATTTTGGGGAAGGGACATTTTGAGAAAGGGACATTTTGAGAAAAGGACATTTTGGGAGAGGGACATTTTGAGAAACGGACATTATGGGAAGGGGATATTTTGAGAAAGGGCCATTTTGAGAAAAGGACATTTTGGGGAAGGGACATTTTGGGAGAGGGACATTATGGGAAGGGGATATTTTGAAAAAGGGCCATTTTGAGAAAGGGACATTTTGAGAAAAGGACATTTTGGGGAAGGGACATTTTGAGAAAGGGACATTTTGGGGAAGGGACATTTTGAGAAAACGACATATTGGGAGAGGGACATTTTGAGAAAGGGACATTTTGGGAAAGGGACATTATGGGAAGGGGATATTTTGGGAAAGGGACATTCTGAGCCTGAACCAAATTTTCTTCCGTTTTTTACAATTTGCAGGTCAGGCAGTGTGAGGTTGATGTTTGATTAAAATATGATTTAACCTTTTGACTGCCACGTCAGCAAAAACAGCCAGCCAGCAAAAACATGCCCTCTATGCCAAGTGGCTTTATTTACGTATAAGTCTGTCATGTAGTCGTGCTGGGCACATTTTGTTTTGTCATTGATACATGACTGGCTGTCAAAAGGTTAAGCCATATTTGTTACGGTCGTGAATCATATTTTAATCAACATACGACCTGCAAATTAAAAAACGGAAGTAAATTTGAATTTCGCAGGCTAGCTTGGCGCTTCCGCCTCTATTTAAACTTTTATTATTATAATATCGAAATTACGTTATTTTCAGGTAAGAATAAAACGCCACCATGCGTTCTTAGGCGAAATGCGAAAGAAGCCGAGAGGAATCTGAAAGGCATTATTGAACTCACTGAAAGAGAGAAGATGTATTCGCCTAATGTGGTAAGTTATTGCTATTTTCGGTCCGTGTGGTGCCGGACTAAAAGACACCCTATTTCTTGCCGTGGGTGTCGTCAAAAGGCGACTAAGGGACTTGCTCCAGAATGGGTAGCAGCATTCTCTACAGGAAAAGTTTTTATTCAGTGCACAAATTCAGCATACCATTCTAGACCCACCAGCGAAAAAAAAATTCCTCGGATTCACAAAAAAAATATGAGTTGTTTCATAGAAAAGTGCAATACCTAAGCGGTCAGTATAGAACAGCTGTTTTTTTTTATAACCGACGAAAAATTTCTGCGCTGGGGGGGGGGTCTTGAATAATAATATTATTCAAGACCCCCCCCCCCCAGCGCAGAAATTTAATATATATAATAGCATATTATGCTGAATTCATGGTTACAGTTTGCGCCCTAGGTAAAAACTTTTACTGTATACATTTTTTTTAAGCATACTGCAATCGCCGACCCGCCTGCCAAGCGTGACGTTTATGACAAACCCCCCCTTGGGGGAGGCATTTGCCCAGCTTTGGACGTCTTTCGACTGATATGATGATGATGATGATCGCTATCTTAAAAGCCTCATATTCATACAAGTTAATACGAGACTTACACGCGGATGAGACGATGGTAAGGACGACCGACGCCAGAGTTGTCACGCCTAATCTACTATCCATATTAAATGCGAAAGTGACTGAATGTCTGTCCGCTACCTTTACACGCCTCACGTCTATCTGAGTGCCAAATTTCTAATGATCAACGCGTCATCGTCGACATGCTGAGGCGCGGCGCGGCGGTGATATCCTTAATCAGCCTCTAAAGTTTATCTGTTGGGACGCAGGCCTCCATACGAGCACAGTGCGGTTTGGTAGATGTCACATGTCTTCCAATCTTTGGTTCTAGGATAATTATGTCGGTTACTTCCGATGAAATAATTACTGTAAAGTGTCTGCTTAAGTTCGAGCCCAGGACCCTCCAAGTCGTAAGTCGCGGCCAATACCACTAGGCCACCACTCCTCACTAGCGGCGACATGGCTCTCGTTAATTGTTTGTCCGGGACAGTTGTATTCAATATCAAAATCAAGTCATTTATTCAAACTAGGCTGAGAGTCAGCTCTTTTTGAACGTCAAAATTAAAATTACATAAGACAGTCCCCCCAAAACGCCCGCCCTTCACCACTTCCTAGTGCTTTAGCTGGGAAGAAGAAGTAGCGCAACAAACTCCCCAGCAGCACAGCTGTCTGTTATATTATACAGGTTGAAATTGAAAACATGCGACAAACCGAAATGGGAGATTGTACTCATCATTATGAACAAATTTTACTAAGGGACCAATGATGCAATCGCGAAAAAAAAAACATCTGTTCCCTACATTTATGTTCGCATAACTCGTCAAAATGTAGGGAACAGTTGTTTTTTTTTGCTATTGCATCTTTGGTCCCTCAATAAAAGTTGTTCATACAAGATGAGTACAATCTCCCATTTCGGTTTGTCGCATGTTTTCAATTTCAACCTGTATATAGTATATTATATAGTATAATTTGTAACAAGCACGGCAATAAACTATTAACTAACATACAGTCCACTCCTTAATTTCTCCCCGCGGTAACAAACTCCTTTCAGCTGGTGAAAAGATTTGGATAAAGTTTGCCACTTAGATAGTCCTTGAGCTGGGTCACCTATGACACTTTTTATCTACAAAGAACGTTCCCGTGAAATAAGTCCCAACAATCACGCGGGCGAAGCCGAGGGCAAAACCTAATCCATAATCATTCTTTAAAACTTTCAGGTTGAATATATAGAAAAATTAGAGCATAATACAACTGTGATAGCGAAATTGCAAGACCAAATTGAACTTATGAGCAATCAGAGCAAAGAAAAAGACTTAGAAGTGGAATATTTGAAAAGTAAAATTATGCAGACTGAAGAAGCTATAAAAAGTTTAACCTCTAGTAAGGTAAGGGAATTTTACACAAAAATAAAACTAATTAATGTTTGTTGATACTTGATTGACACTGAAGCGGGTCCCAACGGCTACAGAACAGAAAGGGAATCTACCATAGACTATAAAGGACCTGTATCTATCATAAACAAAAGATGCGCCCGCAAAATTACGTGCAGTGTGTGCACGGTGCGGATGCTTACGAGCAAACTCCTCGCCCTAGCGAATGATGCGTCTAAAGCCCGTTTTCAGTTTTTCACTTACACTAAGCGACACCTGAATGAGTGCCTAAATAAAAACGCGCAATTTGATTTTCAACTTTCAGCGCTATGCCGAGACAATCCAATGACGCGCTTTTATTATGGCATTAATTTAGGTGCCGTCTAGTTTTAGGGCGTCACTGACAAAAAGAAACAGAGTTTTATGTTTGACGTCAAAGACTTGGTTCAGTTTTTAGGGTATGTTGCCGGTGTAATTACCGGCATATGAGACAATTGCATCTTGATCTCTGGGAACAAAACGTATTTGTCTACTGGTTTCTGGAATAAAACAATAATTGCAGAAGTTCATTGGCAGGGGGACCACTTAACAATAGTTATTTTCCAATTTATTAAAAACTATTCTAATTTTAAGATTGGGACGAAATATGTAACAGAAAAATAAAAGTATATTGATTTATATCCATTTCCTCAATTAAAAACGATTTAAATCAAATTAATTTTTCGTTGTTTTAAATTTACCGCCAAAACGCTCCTTGTGATGACTTTTTATCACGTGACCACACATAACGTCAACTTTGTGTAAACTAAAGTAATTATTAAGTAAACAAGTGAATGTCATGTTTATAATTAACAGGATTTTTAATAGATAGAAAGTGTTATTACTGGTGTGCGGTGCGTCTGTGCACAAATACTTCTAAAACTGCGCCAGACAAAGTATTTGTACCAGTGACGTTTACACTAAGCTGACGTCACGACGTCACGTAATAAAAAAAGTCATCGTAAAGAGTTTTGCCGGTAAATTCAAAACAACGAAAAATACATTTGATTTTAATAGTTTTTAATTGAGAAAATGGATATAAATAAATTTATTCTTATTTTTCTGTTAAATATATTGTCCCAATCTTCAAATTAAAATAGTCTTTATTAAATTGGAAAATAGCCTATTAACGTCAGGTGGACAATACTTGCTAGCCAACTAAAATCCTTTCATAATAGGTACACCCAGTTTTAAACTGACTGAACTACTATCCAAAGTCGAAAGCATTTATTTCAAATAGGCATATAAAAGGCACGCTTTAATGTCAACACTTACATTCTAGTCGCCCCTTCCAAATGGTAGTTACGTATGGAAAATAATGGGCATGAAACCCCATTCACATTAGTCTTCTAAAATATTTAACAATATTTTGTATACTTACATTAATTGTATGTGAAGACGATGCACCTAGAATAAAATTACCATACCACAATAGATGAAAAGAATTAAAAATAATGCATTCAACAGTTATATTAATGATGTAATAGATACATGGTGCTCACACATTTACAAATCTTGTAAAAGTATTTTACGATTTTAACATGTAATAACTCAGTGGGTCAGTTAAAGTAATCACGTAAATGAATGTCATAAAAATAATCAATTTGGAATTCAATTAGCAACCAGTTTAATTTTGTCTAGACGAAAGATGGTCCTATCGAACAGCAGGCTTAGCAAGACGTTTTCTATTTCTACGAAGAATAGACAGTGCTGTTTCATACAAAGTGACATTTCGTTTCTCCATTTTTGACATCGCACCGTAGATATCCTTCTGCAATCTGTCTTTCGTTTCTAACGATCTTTGTCTAGGTTCTTATAAATGTAGACTATTTCAGAAGAATATTTCTTCCCAAACTGTCAAAATCACACTGACAACTAACTTTCTACTCGATGGCCACAAAGTATATACGATTATCTACAAAATCATGATATAGAACGCATAACTGTGATAATTAATAGAAGACCAAAATCAAAATCAAAAGTCATTTATTCAAATTAGGCTGAGAATCAGTAGACTTGATTCTATATATACATAGACAAAGTAATATAAACATTACGAGAATAATAAAAAAATACTTAGTCAATAAAAAATAAAATAAATATTTATATGAACCCATATAACCTGTCACTAGTTACGTAACATAGCTATTGCACGCTACGCACCTATTGTACGTCGTTTAGATAATAGTCATGTCTATTCTACCGTCGACAAATCTGTGCTCGTGCTAAGCCTGCAGGATCAGCAATTTTTCAAGTATCTTGGATATAATCATCAAAATTCAAGTTTCTATCTTTAGCGGTTTTTTGGACTATGTGTGAGTCTTGCGAACATTCCTGGTCTTTTATAAATATAGATCATTTTCTGGTTTTATAGAGCGAGCTACAAACACAGTGTAATAACTACAACACTAAACTGACTGACGCAGAAGTAAGTTACGAGACTCTCAGGAACAAAGCGAAGCTCAGAGAGGAAGAACTATTGTCTTTTCTGGAGGAACTAACAGCTAGGACCAAGAAACCTGAAGATATTGGTAAGTTTAGACTAAGACACTGTTACACTAATACAATAATAGTATGGGTTACTTCAACATTAATTGTATTATTTTTTAACATAATTATACGGAACACGACTAGCTTTCGTAATGTCCACAGAGTAGTGAGCTAAAAGAATATTCACGAAAATGGAACGAAAAAAAAAATCGGACCTCCAATGCAAAATCAATAGTCAGCTGATCGATTTTGTATGGAAATCCGATTTTTGTTTTCATATTTCGACCCATGATTCTTGGCGAAAGTTGTTCAATTTCAACGTTGTATTTTAAGACATTAAGTTTGTAGTTCCAAAACATGATAAATATTAATCAGCGTCCTAAGACTATTTTCAAATTTAAGCTCTTATTTATATTTTAATTTTATATTTTTTTTTTTTTCGTTAATAGGCAAAGTAATGTCGCGCACGTTAGACAAGGAGATACACTTCATGGATGTTTCTAAAGATATTTCTCCTGTCAATAGTGACAATGAAAGCGTAGTCCATTCAAATAATGATGATTCTGACCAAATGAACGAATTACTCGCTGATACGCAATCAGAGTTGAACTTAAGAAACCAAACCCTCATAGAGTTACAGGCTAATATCTTTGCTCAGCAACAAAAGATATCCTCGTTAGAAGACCTCAACAAAAATCTCCAAGAAGATGTAACGACTTTTAAAGAAAAACTCTCTTTAATGGATTATGATAATTCTCTCCTTAAATCTACAATAGAGACGCTAAATTCTACTATTAAACACCAAAAAGAAAATTTAGAAACCGCGAAAAATGACATAGATTCCTATACTAGTCTTATACAGGAATTGCAAATAAAAATAATCCAAAAAGAAAAACTACCAATTATCAACATAGATGACAGCGCACTTGAAAACATGATTGCTAATGAAGAGAAATTTATTGCCAGCAATGAAAACATGAAAAATATAATTCACTCTCTTAAAATTGCCCTTGATACGCGTAATAAAGAAATTGAAAAATTAAAAACATCAGTGAAAATTAACAGCGACGTAACACACAAAAATGTTACCCTAATGGAACAGCTTGAATCTAAAACAAAAGAGGTAGATAGCTTGAATAAGAAAATAAATGAAAATATAACATGTATCAATAAACTAATGCATGAAAAGGATGTTCTTAAAACTGTCGAACAAGAACTTTCTGAAAAGCTAGCAAATTTTGAATATAAAACTAATGAACTTGAAAAGATAAATGCGGAAATCGCCAGTTCCGCTGAAAGACTGAAAGAAGAAAATGAGAAGCTTAAACTTTCCATAGCAAACAATGCAGCGCAAATGAATACCGACGTAACACACGAAAATGTAACTCTAAAGGAAAAACTTGAATCCAAAACAAAAGAGGTTGATAGCTTGAATAAGAAAATAAACGACAATGTTGCAAGTATCAATAAACTAATGCATGAAAAGGTTGTTCTTAAAACTGTTGAACAAGAACTTTCCGAAAAACTAGCAAATTTTGAACATAAAACTAGAGAACTTGAAAATATGAATGCAGAATTCGCTAGTTGCACTGAAAGACTGAAAGAAGAAAATGACAAGCTTATACTTTCCATAGCAGAAAGTGATTTATCAGAAAAAAAAATGTCTACAATGAATATTCAGTTGTTGGGACAAATTGGGAAAATGACAGACACAATTGCTGAATTAGAAACAGAAATAAACGAAAAAAGTGGTCTGAAATCTTCTCTTGAGAAAGAAGATAACGAATCAAAAGATTATTTGCTTAATGCTAAAGCCGCCGTCCTCAAATCACAACTGATACTCAACACTTTGTCTGGTAACATGCAAGAAGTGCCAGAAATGATTGACAACTTTGTAAATGTTTTTAACGTGTTAAATAATAGTATGAATACGTTAGAAACTATTGCCAATAATGTTGTCAAACAAAAAGAAGAAATATCGAAGAATAACGCTGATATGAGAATTATGTTAGAAGAACTTACTTTAAAACATAATTCAGAAATAACCACACTTCAGGAACAATTAGTGGTCTTTAGTAGTAGAAGCCAAGGGAATGTAACTTTAAGCGAAACAACAAGTCAGTTAAACAATGAACTCGAAATAACCCGCAATGAGTTACAAACAAAAATTTTAGAAAATGAGAGTCTGGAAGCTTCTCTAAAACAAGCTACAGAACAAATAGAAACATGCACTAAAAAAATAGCCGATTTACTTGATAGGAAAAATGTACTTGAAAATCTTACGACGAAGCTAGAGGATAACGAACGCATACTACAAGAAAAGATTTCAGAGTTTATTGTCTTTGAGGAACAAATTACCAATTCAATCCAAGAGCGAGATGAGTTACTAAATAGCATCTTTAAAAAGATAATTGAATTCACGATCAATTATAACATCCGAAATGATATACGGGGAGAAGTAGGTAATGACTGTACACAAATTCACGAACGCATTCTTGTTACATTGGACAAAATAGGAAGTCATATCACGTTTATCAGCTCGAAAAACGATGATGATGATGAAAATATCAAAGTAAACGAAATATTATTAGTAGCCAAGCAAGAAATAGTTGAACTGACACAACAGAATCTCAGTCTCGTAGAACAACTATCTCTGGTTGAAAGCAAGAACACTGAATTGTCATCTAAATTAGCACAAATTCAGGATGACAATGAACAACTAAATAAAGAATTGTCAATGAGTCAACGAATCCTAGAAAGTCTACAAATAGAACTAAAAATGAAGGCTGATGAACTAACAAGCATGGAAGACAAAATTAAAGACTGGAATGAACAATTTTTAAATCAAGATTTTATATTGAAAGAGCAGATGGATGCATTCAAATTAGAAAACGAACAACTTAAAGCTAGCATTGCAAATGTTCTACATAAACCTGAATCGAAGTCAATAATAATTTACGAACACAAAGACTCTTATCATATTGACAGTCAAGATGCAGCTGATATAAGGCCAATCCCTGATGACAATACGTGTGGAGATCTATCGTCTCCTCCTAGCCTGCTAACGATATGCTGTAACAAAATAGTGGATTCCATACATCCTAAAGAGATTGAATCTAACACTACGACTGCAAGTTCTAATGAATTTTCAGAAAATATTGAACATAATTACATAGTCGAATGCAAATGTAATGAACTGTCCTCAGAACTGGAAGCCATTAGAAAAGAAAACTTTGAAATCACTGAGCTTTTAGAGCAATTGGAAGCTGTGAACCAATATCTTATTCAAGAACAAGAAAAAGCACGCAGTGAAATACAGCTTCTAGTTGCACCTGCGCACGAATTGCAAAAGAAAATTATTAATCACAAAACTAATCTGTCAATCTTAACAGCGACTACTACTGCAGAAAATAGAGTTTTAAAATCACAGGTTAAAGGACTACAACATCACCACAGCCGTTTTCACAATGTGTGTCAAAGAGATATACCGGATTTTAAGAAGCAATTACGTGAACTAATGACTTTGTTGAGAGGGGATCCGTCGATAGCCGATCAACAAAACGCCAGTTTTAAACGATATTCATTACCAGATGTACTAGACAGTAGTAATACTCTTCCTACCTTTAAAAACGAATCTACTTTAGACGGGGATCTCTTGATGCTCGATACAAATATAACAATAACTACAGCTGCGGATAACACTTTGACAGCTCATGATCAAACTTGTTTAGATATAACTCAGTTCTACAATGAAGCTTCTTGCCAAACGAACGATTTGAATCAAATAGAAATTCTAAGTCATGACATGAACATGTATGAGAGATTAAATATCTTGAAAGACGAAAACGTCAAACTACGCGAGTTAGTAAATAAATACGCTGAAATGAAACAATCAATGACAGACGCACAAATTGGTCCCATTACGATAAATAATGTTGGCCATGAAAATATTAATCAAGTTCCTAAAAGTAATGAAATTAGTGCTCTTAAAGAGTGTGGTAAATGCAAAAAGCAAGCAGAGTTACAACACGCACAGGAAGAACTAAATGACGAATTAAAATCACTTGCTCAAGAATTGCTGGACGTGAAATCACAAAAAGCTGAGATAGAACAAAAATATAACAATCTAATTCTAGAAACACCCTCAACTGATCTTCTTATTAAGAGATTCAATAATTTAGAAAAAGATTACGATATGAAAATTCAGGAAATTACTAAACTTAAACATACACTTAGCGCTAAGGCTGAACAACTAAAAAACTTACAAGACGAAAACGATTCGTTATCTACACAAGTTATGGAAAACATATCCGAAGCCGATGACTTGAACAAAGAGTTAGATAGTGTGAAAAAAATCAATACTGAATTATTAGAAAAGTGCAGTATATTAGAACAATCAGTGAAGGAGTTGAGTGATAAACAGCTTTCTGATAGCTGTTCCGAGTGTCTATCTAAAGACGAACTTATAAAGACTATGGAACTAAAACGAACAAAAACTCATACAAAACTCAACAGAAGTCTAAGTGACTCTGATACCTCATCGAGGTATAACAAGATCTGCACGCTGCAGAGTGAACTGGATGCGGGTAGAAAAGATTGCAAGGAGATTACTGAAGATGTAGTCACAATTAAAAATCATTTAGACCGCAGCAATCTCTCAATGGATTTTGATGATAGTATGGGAGAATCCGACATGTACGCGTTCACTAAAGACTATGCAATTAACAGCCCTCAGTCGAAAAAATGTAGTATGCCCGATATTCCTGAGGAACACCCCATTGATATGTACAAAATGGACAAAATAGACTGTTTTAATTACTACGTTGAAAAAACAGGCGTAGGCAATGAAAATATCAACCGTGATATCAAGATTATCGATCTCATGAAAACGTTTTACGAACACTTAATAACTAAACATGGTAACGAAGTAGAGAATTTAACAAATAAACTGACAGATTACGATGAAACAAAGAGTCAGTTAGAAACTCAAATCAGAAACTTAAAAGAAGAATATTCTCAAGTAACCATAGAATTCGAACAGAAAGATCAAAATTATAGTGCTGTTATAAATGCTCTAACGCACATTAAAAATAATATTAATACCTTAAACCAAGAGATTATTAAATTTACTGATGTAGACGTAACTAAACTGGTAAATATGTACAAAAACTATTTCTTCAAAGTCTTAGACAGTGAATTAGGTTTGTCCAGTATTAAAATTATCGAAACTCTGGTCAATCACATTGTAAACAAGCATCAAACTGATTTGACCGGAATTATGGAGCAATACACCAAATTACAAGCGCACATGGAGAGTGTTACTAAGGAATTAAGTTCTGTCAACGAAAACTTAGAGCACATGAAGTGCCAGTTGTCTGCCAAAGAGGAACAAAACAATTTGCTCAAGAAACATAACGAAAGAATCCAAGAGATAAGCAACGCAGTCACGTTAGATATAGTCAAGAAAGATAAAGAGTCAACTGAAACAATTAGCAATGTTTATAAAAAACTAATCGAACTAAATGTAGTTAAAAATCAAGATATTGATTTGACAATGCCAGCTAACGCTAATATTGCCCTGCTATTTGAGCACATCATTACCCTACACAAAAATACCATTAGCCCCAATATAGAAAAGGAGAAAGAAAATCTTGCCTTAGAAGTAAATAATACAAAACAAATAATAGAAGAAACACAAAAGGAAATACAGGAACTTAAGTCACGTTGTCAAAACCTAGAAGAAACTAATAACGCTGTTACCGTTGATTTAGTGCACAAAGAGAACAAACTACAAGCGCAAACTGTATTGTATACGGATTTGAATGAAATATACGAAAGCAAAGCCAAAGAAAATAAAGCAAATGTTGATCTCATAGAAAAGTTATCAGAAGAAGTAAAGTTATTGAAGGGTACCGTCATTGAGAAAGAAAAGACTATTGACAAACTTTTGGAAGTCGATAAGCAAAATAAGTGCAAAGTAAAAGAATTGACTGAACTGATGGAAACTCTAAAAGTAATGGAAAATGACATTGCAAACTTGAAAGCGATGAATGAAGTAATAGTTAAAGAAAAGGATTCTTACGCAAATGAATTGCTTAAGTCTGGTGAGACAATTAAACAGAATAACATAGAAATGGATAAGATGACTTCAGATATTTTAGTACTTAGAGAATCTGTAAGAGAGAATGGTATGATAATAGAGAAGTTGAACGGAGAAGCGAAGAATTTGTTGAAACAGAATATGCAGGTTAAGGAAAAGTTTGAAGATAAATGTAGAGAATGCTCTAGACTGGAAACTAATATTAAAACTCATGAGAAGACCGCCGAGATTCAAAGCAGAATGATAAAGAGGTGAGTTTTTTCTATAATTAAATTATCTTTTATTTTCTGGTTGCATAATAATAATTTCTGTAACTAGGTTTGTCCAAACGCTTACACGTCAATCGTATTTTAAAAAGCTAGACGAGGTCGGCGTCTCCTATTTGATTACTCTGAAAAAAAGGCCGAAACAAACTCAAGAGGTTACAGTGTCTTTTAAAGTCCAGACACAATCTTAATCAGATCATGTGAAGATTTTACATGAAATTGGTGGATTTGGTTTTTGACACTTAATATTATCCGCAGTTCTTGCGTCTTGGGGCAGCTTCTTCAAGTATTCGGCTAAATACCCTGTGTTAATACAAGACATGGTTTATCTGGATGCCAAATATCAACCAAATCCGTTTAGCCGCGCCGGTGGACGTGCAAACGTACTTACTTATATTAGTAAGAAAAAAAGAATAGTTTTCCTGTTAAAATTGCATTGACACACATACCGTTCACAGTTGCCTACGCGATTATAGGATCAATTTAAGCCATCTAGACAACTAGTTTTCAACCAATCACAAACAATTACGAGCAAAAATCCTTTGGCATTGCTTGCTTTTTTATATCACTGGCTTTTGCCAGCGGCTTCGCCTGCGTTAACTAATTCAAACAAAACCTTAAGAAATTATACACCTAAACCTTCCTCATAAATCACTCTGTCTATTGGTGAAAACCGCATGAAAATCCGTTAAGTACTTTTTGAGGTTATTGCGAACAGACAGACTGACAGACGCGGCGGGGGGAATTTGTTTTATAATGTGTGGTGATGACAGCATCTGTAAATAAATAGTTGCAATGGTAACCAGTCAATAAAAATTGAAGCTTTCCTATGTCATCAGATAATTTATACAAGCAGAATCATATGTTTTTTTCACAATTTATTTTTATTTATAATCAAATTAATTTAAGAATCGGTATAGAAATGCCTCCGAATTTTGGGTAAGCCTTGCCAGAACTATTACTGGTTTCATATTGAGTCGAATGAAGCGGCATCAGCGAGTGCTAAGGCTAACATATAATTAATACGTGTTCAACAAGATAGCTTAAATTCAAGCGAGTAGTTAGGGACAGCATTCTTCACTAAAGCGTATTTTTGCATTTTATTCTTCTATCGGCTGATCAAGTTCTCAAGGAAGTGAAACAATTAGGGTTTTCTTGAATTTAAACGGGTTAAATTGTACCGACAAAGTTCAAGTATCGAAAAGTTCAATAAACTTTATTGGTCATTGATTTATGCATTGGATTTTTCATAAAACCCGATCTTCCAAAGGACTTTTCTTAATTTTTTTACTATAAATGATCCTGTATCTCACTCAATAACGTTGTGCGTGTAGACTAGCGTCTAACTGCTCATCACTGATACTATCTCTGTCGGACACGAAGCCTGGTGAGACAGCGTGATTTTTAGCCAGGCCCACCAGTGAGTTCGAGCCCGAGACTAGGTTCCCCTTAAGTGGGCGAAGCCGTGGGCACAGCGGTGCCTAATACCTTTTGGTGTAATGGTCGTAAGCACGTGCTAGGGAGGGAGGGTCCTCAGTTCGATCGATTAGGAATTTCAAAGGAAGAGCCCCGTCTGTATGTTTGCTCGGTTGATAGCTATAGGTTCGCCCCTTACTATAAGAGTTTAAAGGGGGGAAATGCGGCAGTACACCTCCCAACCCTTTAGAGAAACAGGCGCGATGTTATTCCTATGTTATGAATTTCAGGCTAGAGAAACAAAAGAACGAAGACGACAAGGCTATTAGCGAGAAGACCCAGCAGATAGAAGAGTTGAAACACAAGGCCTCCCTGCATAGTGACAGCAATGAAATCGAGCTCTTGAGGAAGATCAAAGAAACTTTAGAGGTATGTTTCATATTGTTATCCTAGTACTGGCTCCTCGTACTGGCTCCTAGTATTGTCCCCACTGCTGGGACACAGGCCTCTTCTCTGTGAAGGAAGCGGGCCATAATCCACCACGCGGGCCTAGTGTGGGTTGGCAGATATCACATGTCTTCGAATTGTTGGATTTGGGACATGTCGGCTTCCTAATGATGCTTTCCTCCACCTTTTTGAGAGGTGATGAAATAATTTACACAAAGTACCTGCTTAAGTTCGAACCCGCGACTTACAATTCATAAGTCGCAGCCATACCAATAAGCCACCACTGCTCTCTATTGGCTTCTATACTTATTTTTAATTGAAGTCGCTTCTCGCGTCTGTCTATGTGACCGTGTTGTTCTTCCCTACGCGAACGGATTCTGATGAGGCTGTCACCATCATTTGGAGAATCTATTCCGGAAGGTTTATGTGTATGTGTATAATATACATACATAAAGCAACATCAAACTTTACATATAATAAAGTTAACGATGTCACGAGATATTTACAAAAATGTCCTATGTGTAAATCCGGGCTGTAAATTATCTGTGTAGCAAAATTCATCCAAATCCGTCTTACAGTTTTTGCGTGATTGAGTAATAAACGTTCAAACTTAAAGTTTATTTATAAACGCTGCTTAAAGTTAAGATACGCTTAAACGTCAAAAATGTATGGTTAAATAGTCGCTAATCATTACTTAACTTTAAGCGACGTTTATTTATGAATTAAGGGGATAAACTTTCTAATCCATTTTTTTTAGGATTGTAGGATCCTCATTTACTAATATAACTATCGCACTGAGGATTATGTCAGAGAACTCATTTCTGGGTTAAGCTCGCCTTTTTACACGAAACACAAGCTCCAAGTCTTAAAATGTTTTTGTAATTATTTTTTGTACAATAAAGTATTATATTTTTTTCTTTGGCAGGCACGAGTAGCTGAGCTAGAAGAGCTTGTTGGTAAATCTCGCCCATCCATCGACGCTCTCACCGACGTGTCCCGACGAAGAAGACAGAGTCTGCACGACTCCAAGCGCTTGTTCGGCGAAGATAAACATGAGTTTGGAGGTAAGGAGTATCTTAAGAGTGATCTCGGGACATACAAGATGTAACTTAAATAGCGCACAACCTCTTAAGGGGTCATTGTACTCATCATTATCAACAAGTTTTACTATGGGACCAAACCTGAAATCGTAAAAAAAAAATCAGCTGTTCCCTACATTTTGACGATTTATGCGAATACAAGTGTACGGAACAGCTGATTTTTTTTTTACGATTTCAGGTTTGGTCCCATAGTAAAACTTGTTGATAATGATGAGTACAATGACCCCTTAAAAGGTTGTGCGCTATTTAAGTTACATCTTGTATAAAACCATAACATGCACTTTTGAACGTCAACATTTACATTAAAATACAATTGATTCTAGTCGCCCCTTCCAAAAGGTAGTTTCGTATGGAGAAGCGTCCGAAGCAATGGCGGAAATGTATGTGTGGGCGTGTGTTTATTATGTGCCGACGCTACTCGTGTTCACGCACACATTCACAGCGTGTTTGACTTCGTACACTTGGTTACCACAAGTAAATAGCGTGGCGCTTTGTGTCATAAAATAACATAAAATACTGTATCTATAAACCATAAAAAAATTTGGGTATAGATATGAAGATATATCAAGAAAGTTAGTTATATGTGCACTACAAAGTAGAGAGAACAATGTTATCAAAACAAATAATTATAGTTTGCTTATCAATATAGTTTCTAATTTGTTTCAGATCACAACAGCATGGAAGCCATGTTTGATTCTAGGCAGAAACCAGACGACATTTTCATGGACGTTGATGAGGATATATCCAACAGAAGCAGTCCGATTATGAGACATAGCAAAGGGTACATTAATCTAGTTAATTAGAATCTTAAATTCATTCATTCACTGACAGACTACGCACAGCTTAAACCGCTGGGTCTAGAAGCATGACATTTTGCACGAGAATTTCTTATACAACCCTATTTTTAGTATTTTTATGTAAAGAATCAATCTACAAAATTTCAAAACTGTATCGGGAAAAATCACAAAGTTATAAGCTTGTTATGTTACCTATTTGTCTGCACAAACATGATCACCACGCGGCCCCCCGCGCTGCCTGCGCGTCCAGCGTCGTATTGTGCTCATTGATAATAATTAGACAGTAGGTACCTAACCGTACGGCGATTGTATTGTAATGTAACTGGTGATAACATTAATTACCATCACACTTGCAAAACTTTTTTTGGGAAAAAAATATAACATGGTGTAAAAATTATTGGATTCGATTCAGTAACTTATTCTGAACAAACTATATTCAGGTTTCGCATATACTCAAAATAATGTTGTATAACGTAGGTGAGCAGTAAAGGATTTAAAAAAAAAATCTTCCCCTAAATTTGTTAAATAGGGGATCAAAGTTTGTATGGAAGTTCGTCATTTTCGCCTGTGGGAAATCCCATCTGTCTGCAAGACTTGTACAAAAACTAATGTATCGATACCATATTCTTTTTCACAAAATAACACTAATAATTGTGATTGTATTGTTTCAGACGTGAAAGCTTGTCCCTTTCAAAGACAGATCAGGTAATAATCTATATATATCTATACAAATTCTATTATGAACCAAATATTTAATCCTACTTTATTTCAATTTGTTGCGTTGTTCTTTTTAAACCTCATATAAAATTTTGCCCACCGCCTATTTTGAGTTTTTATTTTTCTAGAGCCCCTCAATTTTTTTACCACGATTATATTTAAACGTGTAATATTATATAAGCGTAAGATAGGATATAACTCCTATGCTATTTCTACTTTTACAGAATAAAGTCTGAAACACCCAAGAGGGGGCGTTATCACCCACTTTGGGAACCTATGATTAAGAGAATTTATTCCGGAAGATTTAGGTGTATAATAAGAAATCTCGATGTTTTGTCACGTCGTAAAAACCACGCGAATATTGACAATTAAATTAAACAGCCATTGGTCCTTCGACATTAAATGAACCGATTTATTTCAGTGCAACGAGTAAAAACAACTTATGGGTTTTTTTAAGGTTGGCAAATCATCAAATAACTTCTCCCGCTCTGGGCGGAGCGGGGGGCGTGTCAGACTTTTACTGACTAAAATCCACCCGTGTTCCTTCAGTTGCCTGTGTGCCAGGGGCCGCGGTATCTCTTTTGAACAACCCGCACCCCTGGCAGGCATCGGCCCTTGCGGACCCCACCACTTGGTGCTGACATCTCTTTGAGGCGCGCGTGGGACATAAAACGCCGTCGATCCGGGCTTGGTCTTTACCCACTACTAGCCATGCACAAGCCCGCGCCTATGGTGGCCGGGAATCAGCCTGGGATTCCCGACGCCCCAGGTGTCTCCTGCGGAGGTTAGGGCCGTGAGGGCGGATATACTGCCTCTCCCTCACGTGCGCCGCCTCCCTCTTCGCGAGCATTACTGCTTCGCAGGAGGTGACGGCTAACCATTCACTCTCGCTCCGTACCATGGCCTGCACCAGGGCCGGACGCGAGAGATCGCCGCCACCGATCGCCTCCACGAGGACACGGCGGTGCTCCGCCCAAACCGGGCAGACCTCCACCGTATGCTCCACCACGTCCTCGCGATCTACGCTGTGGTAACACCCGGGTTACTACAGTAATGTATCTAATCTAACTAGCCTGTATTGTCCCCCTGCCGGGATGCGGGTTGTTCGAAAGAGATACCGCGGCCCCTGGCACACAGGCAATTGTAGAAACACGGGTGGGTTTTAGTCAGTAGAAGTCTGACACGCCCTCCTGCTCCACCCAGAGCGGGAGAAGTTATTTGATGATTACCCACACTCAAAAAAAGGGCCTCCCTTTCCGTTTTTCACATAATTATGTCTTTTGCTAGTGCTGGCCTGTCAATTCGGAAGGACTCAAGCTCGTCCCACCATCTTCGTATCGACCTGCCGCGATGGCGTCGTGCTTTTAGTGGGACCCATAATAAAATTAATAAAACGACGACAAGAGAAATCTATATCAGTAATTTGTTTCTATATAAGGATGAGGAGCCCTCATCTCGACCGAGCAGCGTGGTAGCGACGCGACGACGAAGGCAGAGCATTCACGATCTGCACAGAAGTGTCCTACGTCACACACCCTCACCCGGTAATGTAGCTCTTATGATATAATAATAATAATGATTTTTGTTTCTTAACAAAGAATACATAGAGTGTTAGTACCAATCACTCTCCGTACAAACTGCTTTACAATTTATTGGAGAACTGTGGCCCTAGTGTGTTTCTTTTAAGTATTTCGCTCTTCACCAATTTGGAGCCAATCGGAGCGCCGGATGCGGTCGATGCGTAAAGTCGAGATGGTTAAAAGAAAGCCCACACTAGGGCCTCGACGAAGATACGGGTCCTTCCGAAAGTAGTTCGATACATCGAAATGAACCCTACTCCCAAGTTTTTAACTTTTTCGGACGGGATAAAAACATCGAGAGTAAGGTAGACCAACTGTCAAATCGTGCTGTCATACATTCTTAGTTCGCGCCTCGAATTAAGCGTATGTCCGTAGGTGATACGTAGTAGAAAATGCCCGTAACTTCGACCGTAACTATGGACTTCGTTAGACCCCTCTGTTCTCAGGATGCGGTTGCGACTGTCTCTCACTCTCCAGCGATCTTTTGGTGTAATTGACCCATAAATTTTTACACGCGCCTTTTTTTAAGCGCCAGATTATCCCGAGAAATTCACAAATACGTAACGTCGCTAAAAAAAATATCGTCATATTTCTTCTACATCCAGCTATTTCAAGGTTTGATATGTTGAATTTCACTTTCAGTTCTAGACCAATCGAACAAGATACTTGATGAATTCAACCATTCGAAGCCTTCAGACAATTCTGGTGATGCAGTCAGGTTCGTAATAAACTATTATAATACATATTATTTACTTACACAAAGAACAACTTTTAATGCCTGATCCACTGCTGCACAGTTGTCGAACCAATATCGATAATTCGTGTGTTGAAATAATGTCTAAAATAAATAAAGTGCCACTCGTTCTTGAAACAAAGCTTATTCATTGACACTGCTTCATTCTTTTGAAAATTTGAAACAAAATGGAATCTTAAGGTTACACTCAAATATTATTTTAGTTCAATTTCAGATTTGATACCACCAAATTAGTATGCATGAAAAGTGAATTGGTTTTGTAGTTTTAGAGATGGATTTTTATATTTGTTTTTTTTTTCAACATTTTAGTGTTTTTTTATTCTTGGAATCGTCTCCTCAAACCCTTTATTTTGAAACCTCACATGATCATAATACCAAAAAAATATTTGAAACATTGCTTATTGGCGGCATTTTGATTTTATAAAAAAAAAGCGTGTAACCAACGTGCTACCTAGACGTGTTGATAGACGCCTGATGTATTAAAATTCAATCAGCTGTGCTTCGAGGAAATAAAGAAACCCGCATACAAAGATACGCAAGAAAAAACATACTTAACTCTGTCTTTGCTGTCGCGCAGTCTGGTAATATCCATATATCTGATGTTACAGTGAGGTGTCCCAACTACGAGAGCGTTTAGCCCTCTGTCAGCAAGAGTTAGAAGAACTAAAAGAGAAGTACAGAGAGCTGGACGAGGAGTGTGAGACGTGCGCCGAGTACTTACGCGAGAGAGACCAGCAGTGTGCGCGGCTGAAGAAAGAGAAGGTGGCCCTACAGGTAAGCTCATTATATTATGTTAAAGTTAGCTGTGCGAGAAAGAGATGGAGCTATACAGGAAGTATAGCCAGATAACTCTCGCTAAGATACGTCCTGTATAGGTCCCATCTCTTTAAGACGAGAGTTAGGTGACACTGCAGCAGGCTTAGCACGGGCACCGTTTAGTCGACGGAAGAATAGACTAAAAGGACGTTCCGTGTAGACAGTACGACGGCAGCAAAAAGAGTCAACTGCACTTTTTACGAAATTCTTAACATAATGTAATTCGACTGAGAATTCCTTGTTCTGTCATAGGATTTTTTTTTTCTGTTTGATTCTCAATTTTTACTGATACTATGTCACGTATATAAAGACAACAAAAAAAATCTCAAAGTGTCGAAGTAGCGTATTTTAAAACAAAAAATATTGCAGTAATATGGGCCTTAACCATTTCTATTAACTAAATCAGGGCTGTCCAAACTACATACCTTTGCGGGCTAATTAAATTCACCACAAAAGCTGGAGGGCCTCAGAACAAAATATTTTCAGTTTTCAAGTAAAAAAAAATATGGTTCTTCGTTAATTTATCTATAACAATCATATCGATATCAACGACAACATTCGTTGTTGCCAGACGCATTGCATGTAGAAGTGACTTATCTGACAGTGAAGATCCATACTTAGATTTTATAAAGTCCATTGTTGAATACGCACTTTCACATAAATAAGTGCTGCCCATCATCAATCCCATTTTCAAGCCAAAATTTGTTAGTTTGGAGAAACGATCGCCAAGGGTCTTAAAAAAATCCATTCCAGTTTCTGTTCTACCCTTGCAAAAGGGATCTGACAGTACGTCACATAATTCCAACTGGTATTCAGTTTTACGCTTTCGATTTGAATTGTTAATGGATGCGTAAAAAGAGACAAATCGCTGTCAAATTCTTTTCTCTCTTTTTCTCTTTCTTTCATTCTCGTTTTGACAAAGAATTCTATTATCCAAACTATTTATGTCCAAATATATTTTCTGATTAAAACATGCGTCGCGGGCCGCATGAAAACAAGCCGTTGTCTGGACAGCCCTGAACTAATGATTTAAAATAGGAGAAGATAGCTTTGATCTCCTATTAATCACAGTTATGCGTTCGAAAAGAAACACGATTTTGTAGATAACCCTATATACTTTATGGCTGTCGAGTAGAAAGTTTGTTGAAAGAAAACTTTCTTCTGAAATAGTCTACATAAAAAAGGACCTAGACAAAGATCGCTAGAAACGAAAGACAAAATTACAGATTATAGACGGATTTCTACATCCAGCGGATTCTTGCGGTCTTCACCAGGTCTTCGGTCCAGCTAGTGGGAGGCCTTCCGGCGCTAGTTTAAAGCAGTAGGCTCGCTTATTTAATACTAGCTTTTGCCAGCGGCCTCGCCCGCGTCGAGGTCGAAAATTATCTCGCGGGAACGTACTACCGGGATAAAAAGTATCCTATACAGGGTGAAATTGAAAACATGCGACAAACCGAAATGGGAGATTGTACTCATCATTATGAACAACTTTTACTGAGGGACCAAAGATGCAATCGCAAAAAAAAAACAGCTGTTCCCTACATTTTGACGAGTTATGCGAACATAAATGTAGGGAACAGATGTTTTTTTTTTTTCGGGATTGCATCATTGGTCCCTTAGTAAAAGTTGTTCATAATGATGAGTACAATCTCCCATTTCGGTTTGTCGCATGTTTTCAATTTCAACCTGTATATTAATCCAGGCTATAAACTGTATGTGTGCCAAATTTCAGCTGTTTCTGCGTGATTGAGTAACAAACATCCAAACATACAAACTTTTACATTAATTTATAATAGGATATTGTTTAACTTTTAAAATCTTCTTTAAGGCAACAGTGTCAGATCTCAACGAGAAGCTACAGTCGTGCAATACCAATGAAAGTCAGCAGGTCGCATCAAAACCGAGCGTTGCTGATGTCGGCGTTAACACTGACGAAGGTAAAAGTTTTACATTAAATAATCTAATACTTATATTAATAAGTTTATTTTATTACCCGACTGCACCAGAAGGGTTATGTTTTTCGAGTGTATGTATATTTCTTTGGCACGCTCTGTAGCCTAAACGCCTTGATCGATTGAAATTGAGAGGTGCCGTTAGATTCGTCTTAATTGTGAGAGTGACACTGGGTATATCAAAATTGAAAAAATAAAACTTTTTCCTAAAAGAACAACCGACTTCCGAAAAAACACTACAAAGTGAAAAATATTTTTAATTTCTGTATATAGCTAATAGCATCAAATATAACTTTAAAAACTGCATGAGATTGCTTAGTATCCTAATATTCATCCTTTTAAAACAAGTTTCTTGTTTACATCTATTTTTATCAAAGTTTACTTTTTTAAATAATTATTTATAATGGTACAAATGTCCTAAAGACTATATTTTTGTTTACAAATAAATTAAACATCTGTAGCCAAGCTAGGTAAAACCCCGTATTCCGGCTATCAACACCAATCCCCACTAATATACAGGGTGGCAAGGTCATCGACGCGCAAACTGAACCATGTATTCAGCACATGATTCTAGACCAAGCAGGTTTAGCACGAGAACCGTACAGAAGAGTTTTGTCGATGGAAGAGTAGACAAAAATGACGTTTCCGTGTAGACAGTTTTGAACCAACAAGCGATTTCTTTTCTACGGTTTGAGTAGAAATAGAAAGCGTCATGCTAAGCCTGCTGGAGGTAAAAAAAATCCATCTGGGGGTCCTGGGTCATGTACTGAATCCATAGTAACTTACCACCCGGTATAAATGTACTAACAAAATTCATTACCATCGTATTATTTTGTTCCAAATCGAGTGACTTTAAGTGTTAGAAAGAGGAGAATAAGTCAAAGTAACTGCACGATTTAAATAGTTGTATTACGGAAAAAACACAGGCATTACACATCGCCATGGAACGCAAAACAGCCGAGTTAACACAAGTTACAAGTTTACAAGGATAGAGATCAAATAGAAAAATATATAAAATTATAGGGAATGATTTATGTATTTCCAACATTAAGGCCTAGAATCCAGATTGATAAACGGTACTAAGCGGAAACATCTACAATGTTAATACATAATATGTTACCAGATTGGACCAACCTACATTCAGTGGTCGTAGATCGCATGTCTTTCGACGCTGAAGTCGAAAAGAACAAGAGACTTACCAAGTGCATTGAAGAGTTACGCTTCAAGAACCAAGACTTGAAGAATACACTCGCCAAGATGCAGAAGGCTTTGGAGAAGAATAGTAGTCACAGGTATTTATAATTGCTTAGTGCTTTCATAGTTCCGATTTCTAGGAGCCAAGTATTACTTATTCTTTGTTTATCAGTGAAAAAGTTGACTTGTAAAGTCGGCACGAGCACACAGAATTAGTGTAAAGAAGGGGACAGTGTTCCTTCTAATCAAATGAATAAGAGGTTTATTTATAAACGTTGTTTGAAGTTAAGTTATGATTAGTAACAGTTTAACCATAAACCATTATGTCGTTTAAACATCTACTCACTTTAAGTAACATTTATAACTTATTAGTATGTCGTCTGTGTTGATCCTGAATGTCTACTTTATTCAAAGTATAAAAGGTGGCGCACTTATTAATATCTTACACCTTTTGTAAACAGGGAACTAGATTCAACGCGGCACGAGCTTCAAGCGTGCAAACAAGAGCTGCTCCAACTGAGGCAGAAGTACAAGGAACTGGACGAAGAGTGCGAGACGTGCGCCCAGTACTTACGTGAGAAGGAGGAACAGTGTCGCAGGCTCAAGGAGGCTAAGACTGCGCTAGAGGTACGTTTCTTCGCCTATTTCGTTATTGTATTAATGCCATGTCGGCCGGATGGGATTTCTTGGCAATAAAAACTTCCAAAAAAAAAAACGACCGATTTCCGGAAAAAACACTATAAAGTGAAAAATAACTTTAATTTCGGAAGTCGGTGACTTTGGAAATGTATTAAATTTTTTTGTCACCGCCTTCTGAAATTAAAGTTATTTTTCACTTTCTAGTGTTTTGCCGGGAGTCGGTTGTTTTTTTTGGAAAATGTTTTTATTTTTCCCTTTTTTGTTATAGTTCACCACCTTTAAAGTAATAACAACTTTTTAGGCCAACAAATATTTGAATACTTATTTTTCTCGTTCAGACCCAACTACAAGATTTCCAAGGCGAACACAACACAAAAACGCACTCGACGCGTAAGAAGCGCCAGTGTCTACACGATCAGAACCGACCTGCCACCGTCGATATCAAGGACGCCTGTACTGAGACTTGTGACGGTAAGCAATAATAGTAGTGTAGAATTGGGGCATCTGGATCACTTCGCTTCGCTCAGATCGTGATCCAGATCGCCCCAATTATACTTACATCATCAGTAACTGGCTGCTCACCGTCTATTTAGAAAATAATATGGTCTCATAGTAAACGAATACTTATTTGATACATGCGGGAATCAAACCCACGACACTTGACACATTTATAAGTAGCAGCATCTGTTTAACCCATTCGCCAAACGTATGGTCAAATTTGTTTTAAAATATTGAACTACTTTATGAGCTTTACTCACTTTACCAGCGAGTTAATTCCTCATTATAATAATAGAGGTTGTGACTTGGTGAATTGCGTGATTACGATAAATAAAGCTTGATTATAAAACGATCCCACCTTCTCAATACAGTTGCAGGAATTGAATGGTGCATGATGTCATAGTAAACAATTTATAATACTCGGCGCTCCGTTGATACCCATAATTAGGATTGGTTTGCGCTAGCAAAAACAAAAGTTGAAGTTAAGATGAAACCTATGGTTGTGTTTGTGATTGTATGTTTATGTTGTGTAGATGTGCTCGAATCTTTCCAAATGAATTTAAATGAAAAGGAATTTAAATAAAAACCAATTTAAAAGTTTCAAATAAGTATGCATTTATTATTTCATTACGTTTGTGGGAATACAACACAATTACATAGTTTCTATACATTCTAGCAAAAAATACAATTTAACAAGTCCATGTATTTTATGAGACTACAACATTATTTCAATTACTTACTTACAATAAAAAAGAAAGGGTAGTATTAAGTATACTATTCCCTATTCCCAGTATACACATAACACCATTTTTATTACAGCATTTGATGGGCATATAAACTAACCACAATAAAACATATTAAACTGTACTTACTAAATAGTCTTAAACAGATAACCACATAACATCACCGTTTTTTATATGAGTAGGGATAGCATTTGATAGGCTTACGTACTAAACACATTAAAATATATTTACTTAGCTATATAACTAGGAGTTCTCCATGTTTTCCTGAATTTTATTGATTAATTCCTTGGTGCTAGACAATATGTCATCCATTAAAATGCTTTTAACGACGTGTTGAGCACAAACTTCTGCTTCACAATGATGATTACAGAATGAACCATCCTTCTGATCGAAATTTTCTGCATCAATAATTTGTATTCTTATGATTTTCGAAGGCCTCGTAACGGGTTTTTTTATGTAGGAATATGCCATTCGTTTATTCTTTGATATTTTGCGAGATGCTTCAGCAAGACCCAGATATTTTTGATTTACTGCGTGTGTTTGAGCAGGAACCTTTTCTAAAGGTATGAAGTTAAACAGCTCCTCCGAATCCTGAAATGATAAAATATTGTGATTAAAATAATATATAAGAATGCTTTGCGACTTATGTAACAAAATTCATTTAAAAAAAAAAAAACATAACTTACCGACATTGTAGAGCACACGATTGGGTACGTACGGAACACGACAGTTTTAAAAAACTAATGTTGTTTCGAATAAATGTGAGCAATTTATATAAAAATTGTGTAAAAAAAATAGTGTTCATAAGGTTTAAAATAATAGCTTTGTTGTGGAGATTTCTTCTGCTATCCAAAAATGGTTAGATGAAATCTAACCCTTGCTATGATCTGACACCTACAGTTGCATTGTTGACGTTACATTTCTAATAATACTTTAAGTTGGAATGTCTGTTTGTTCTACTGATTACACTTAGGTACCCGATGATAAAAATTCAAATAAAAATAAGGCATATAAAGTTGGGGTATGCGGTTTATCATACGGATAGAGTTATTTGCTAGCTTAAGCAATTTAACAGAGCAACAAATACTTTACACTACTATAAAATTTCAGATTTTAGTTCGTTGTTAAAATACTTATCTATTTTAATAGCTGTACTCAATAGTAGTCTTTGCTTATATTATACATTTTTATATAAATTACCATAGTTTTTGTACAATTCGTAAAACTTAATTAATATGTAGATATGAAAGTAATAAAATAATGAGGTAACGCCGGGTCATTCGGTTAGTATATCAATTTGGTTTATCTTTGCAATATTTTGCTCTCGTGTTTGCGTTTACCATTTTTGGGCATGCATCAATACATCATGGAAAGGTATTTAAATCATCGATAGAAATTGTGGAGCACTATTGCGCCCTCATCCTTCGAAGGAAGATCAACGCTGGTTCTAAACTGTGAGGAATCATCGGATTTATCAAAATGTAAGTATTTTTTTCCTGGTTTATTTTACAGTACCTGTATGCCATTAAGGGCAGGCAGAAGCGTGTTTTTGTACGCCATAGATCGCAGTTGTCACAAAGATCGTAGTTGTCGCAGTTTTTTGTATCAAGCCTGACTCCATTGTATATTATTTATCTTATTATCTACCAATATGTAAATGTATGTTATGTAAATTATTTTTAATCGAATATTTCTATGATTTCAGGTCCAAGACATCCCAGCTAGCGGACGACCTGTTCCTGTCAGAGGACGACTCTCCAAGCGTGGGGGTTCCTGAAACGCTTACTGAGGCCGTTTCGGTTGAGGTACCAACTAAGAAAAAGCGAAGCAGGATGCCTACTGCGACTCCTGCGACTCCATCAACATCCAGGCACTCAAAATACAAGAAACCAAGAATAAACCCTGCTAAGTTGCCGGACCTGCCCACAGCTGCTGAATTATTCGGGAGCGACGACAGCGAGGATGAAGACCAGCCTAGCACTTCATCAGCACCGAGGGGTAAAAAAACGCCAATATATTCATATATTAGCAGTAGGATTGCCAACGGCTATAGTAGGCAAGCGCACACTGCTAAAACTGGTTCGCACTATGTCGAAGTAAAAGTATATAAATGTGATGATATAGATAAAGTATTGCCTATTAATAGATGGCAGCATTCTGTTATTACAGTTAAAAACCAAACTGATGTAAGCACAGAAGCATGGGCGCACTTAACTAAATTCATTAGCGCTACACGTAAGGAATTCAATGGGATTCCAAAAACATTTATTAGTAATTATTATTAATGAAATTGTTCCTGATATTTTACAAAGTTACTTAAGCATTTATTTTTAACCATTGTAATCATATTTTTAATTAATATAAATAATAGTACCTAAAGTTATTAATCATTTACTGTACTCAAATAGGTTTTAAGATTTCTTCTAAAGTAATAAAATGTCAACAATATTGTTTCTTGTTTTCTTTCAGTTGAACCATCGAACATTGCATCAGCTTATGAAATAATAATGAGATGTGATAAATGCCTTCTTGAAATACCGAAACATAAATTTAAATATCATATGAGAACTAACTTACACAAGTCAAACTGTTTATTGAGAACTGAATTTGATAATATTAAAATAATAGCGACTGCTTTTAAAAACAGAATTGTTACTTACCGTTTAAGTCCCGCTCAGGAAATAGATTATCTTACACCTGAAGCGTTCTTGAATGACTCACAAAGTGATATTAGAAAAGTTATTGAAATATCGTTGGAAAAACATAATTGTATTAAAATCAATTTGGAATTATTTGCTTACTTCTTATTAGCAAAAACAAATGAGCAGTTATTGAAATCTTTTAATACAAAATTGATAGTAATTTATAAAAACTCTGATCTAAATGATTTTCACAAGAATTCTTTAGAAGTGCTAAAAAGGAAACTAACCGAGTTTGAACAGCGTGACTCGGGTTGGTCATTTTTTACACTTAGCCATTTAGAAATTAATATAAATAAATACAATCCAATGAGAGGAGGTACCTTTATAGAATTACCACCAGTAATAAAAAATAAAAAATGCTGTTTAAATATTCAGAATAATGATGATCACTGTTTTTTGTGGAGCATTATTGCTGCTTTATACCCTGTTAAACATAATTCATGTAGAATTTCTTCCTACCCACACTATTCAACAGTTCTGAATACACAGGGTATGTCATTTCCACCATCGATGAATGATATAAAGTTATTTGAGAAATACAATCCCAGTATTAGTATTAATATATATGGTTTAGATAGTAAATGTACCATAACTGGACCTCTATATTTAACTAATACTAAGAAAAAACATCACATTAACTTACTGTACATTGAGCGTGATAATAAAGGACATTATTGCCTGATTAAACATCTTTTGCGACTAGTCCGAAATCAAATAAGTTATCATAAAGGTAAAATTCACTTTTGTGATTCCTGTTTGCAATTTTTCTCGAGTGAATTGAAATATAGTACCCATCATTGTACTAATGTACTCACAATACTACCTGAAATAAATAGCATGATACAATTTAAAAATTATGAGCGTCAACAAAAAATAAATTTTATAATCTATGCTGACTTTGAAAGTATGTTGCAAAACTATTCTGAACAAAACACTGAGAACCATAACACCCAAAAGTTTAAATTACATGTTCCAGCATGTTTTGCTTATTATATATGTTGCTCATACGATCCAAGTTTAAACAAATACGTTACTTATAGAGGTCCTGATTGCGTTGAAACTTTTATCAGTTGGCTGGTTAAAGATGTAACTTGGATAAATACTATATTATCCGAAGTTAAACCTATGAAACCATTAACTCATGAACAAAAAACTAGTTTTGAAAATGCTACCGAATGTATTATATGCAAAGAATTATTATTTGGAGATAAAGTTCGAGACCATGATCATGTTACTTCCGAATACAGAGGTGCAGCACATTCCCTGTGTAATTTGAAATACAAAATGTGTCAATTTGTACCCATTGTTTTTCATAATTTATCAGGTTATGATAGCCATTTATTCATTAAAGAATTAGCAAAATATAAAGGTCGTATTAAGATAATTGCAAAATCGAAAGAAAAATACACATCTATAACTAAATTTATTCAGTCAACAAACACAGCACGCCCTATTCAAATGAAGTTTATTGATTCATACCAGTTCCTAAGTTCAAGTCTAGATGAATTAAGTAAAAGCTTGGATGTTAATGATTTTATCAATCTATCAAGTATAATAACTGATAAGGAGGCTTTGTATTTATTGAAACATAAAGGTGTTTATCCATATGACTATATGGATTCATGGTCAAAGTATGAGGATGAGCAACTGCCTCCTAAGGAATATTTTTATAATTCAATTAAATTAGAGCATATTTCCGATGATGATTACAGACATGCACAAGCTGTTTGGCAAGCATTTAATATACATACGCTTGGGGAATACACAGATTTGTACTTAAAATGCGATGTGTTATTATTGTGCGATATTTTTGAAAATTTTAGAAATACAAGTTTACAACATTACTCTCTTGATCCAGCCTATTATATATCTGCTCCTAGCTTAAGCTGGGATGCCATGCTATTATATACTGGTGTACGACTAGAGTTAATAAGTGATTTGGAAATATATCAATTGTTAGAGAAGGGTATACGCGGTGGATTAGCCCAATGTTCTGTTCGACATGCTAAAGCTAATAACAAGTATGTTCCACATTTTGATGATACAAAACCATCTAGCTACATCATTTATTTAGACTGCAATAATTTATATGGTTACGCAATGACAAGAAAACTGCCAATATCAGAATTTATTTTCTTAAGCCAGAGTGATCTTTTAAATTTTGATGTAATGAAAATTCCAAATGATGGTGAATATGGATACATTTTAGAAGTAGACTTAGAGTATCCAGATTATCTGCATAACATTCATAAGGATTTGCCTTTCGCATGTGAAAAGTTTATTCCTCCAAACGGAAAATCTGTGAAATTAATAGCTAATTTATATGACAAATACAAGTATGTCATTCATTTTGTTAATTTAAAAGAATGTTTACATCATGGTCTAATTTTAAATAAAATTCATCGTATACTTAGATTTAGACAAGAATCATTTCTTCGAAAATACATTGATTTAAATACTTGTCTACGACAGGCTTCTAAGTCACCCTTTGAGAGAGACTTTTTTAAACTTCTAAACAATTCCGTATTTGGTAAAACTATAGAAAATAAACGAAAGCAAGTAGACGTGAAATTATTAACAAAATGGAAAGATTTTAGTAATACAACAAACAAGTGCATTGGTGCGGAAAAAATAATTTCGAAACCTAATCTGAAAAGTATTTCTATATTTTCCGAGAATTTTGTTGCTGCCCAATTAAGTCCTGAAAAACTTATATTAGATAAACCAATTTACATAGGATTCACAGTGCTTGAATTCGCTAAACAACATTTGTATAATTTTCATTATAGTTATATTAAAAATAAATATGGCAACGATGTAAATCTCTGTTACACAGACACTGATAGTCTTTTGTACCTGATAAATACAGATGACTTTTACAAAGATCTAAAGAATGATATTTCTCGGTTTGATACGAGTAACTTCAGACAAAATAATCCGTTCGGAATACCGAAAATAAATGCCAGTATTCCAGGGTTGTTTAAAGATGAACTTGGCGGATCAATTATTACCGAGTTTGTTGGTTTAAGAGCAAAGCTATACTGTCTAAAAAGCGTAAAAACTACAATAAAAAAAGCGAAAGGTGTAACAAAGCCCATAACCAAACGCCTTAAAATGTTAGACTACTATGAAACATTAGTTAATAATAAAGTTATCAAACACAAAATGAACATGATAAAATCAATTAAACATCTCTTATATTCACAACAAGTTAATAAAGTAGTTTTAAATAGTAATGATGATAAAAGAGAAATACTTTCTAATCAGATCGAAACACTGCCTTGGGGGCATTGTGATAGACTGTACTAATAGGTACCATGTGTCTGAAACAATTGATTGATTCCTGTACAATTTTTATTTTATAAGTTTATTTTTTGTAAGAAATTCTATATAAGGTTTTATTAAGATTGTTATTTAATAAATATTTCTGAGAAACTTAATTAAGTTTTTGATTTATTTATAACCCTTTATGATATTATACATTATCTCATCGTTAAATAATATACCCATTATAACATAATTTGAGTTATTTGTATAGTTATTAAATCATAATATTACAATGTGATTATTCAGATAATTATCTTTAATTCAGGAGACACCGTGGCCAACATTATAAATACAAGTACATTTAATTTTTCTAGCAGATGCAATCATGAAGTGGATTAAGCAACCAGTATCTTTAGAAATTAAAAATATTGAAGTAACGGAAAATAAGCCACATACTAAGCATAGTGTACTTCTACCGAATAATATAAGATGTATAATATGTGGTCCTTCAAATTGTGGAAAAACTAACGTTATGATTAGTTTGTTACTCCATGAAAACGGTTTAAAGTTTAAAAATGTTTACTTGTATTCCAAGACTAGCTTTCAACCAAAGTATAGATATCTTAAACTGATCTTGGAAAGAGTCCCGGAAGTAAAACTTTTTATATTAAATTCTGACGATGAGGTCATTCATCCTAACGATGCATTACAAAATTCTGTTATTATTTTTGATGATGTGGTTTGTGAAAAGCAAATTAATATACGAAATTATTATACAATGGGTAGACATAGAGATATAGATTGTTTTTATTTATCTCAAACGTATTCAAAAATACCAAAGCAGTTATTACGTGATAACGTCAACTTTTTAATAATTTTCAAGCAAGATGAAGTTAACCTGAAGCATATATACGATGAACATGTTAGTTCTGATATGGAGTGGTCCAAGTTCAAAGATTTGTGTTCTAAGATCTGGTTGCACACCTATGATTTTTTGATTGTTAATAAGGATTGTGAATTAAACAAAGGCAGATACAGACAATATTTTGACAACTTTATATATTTTGAGTGACGATTATATAAATAATGAATATTTAAAAAAAAATCATTTGCACGTAAATAGCGCTAAGTATAAGTCGTATAATGGATCACAAAATTACAGATCAATTAATAAAGTCTGCGGACGCTATAAAGAATAAAATAAAACAAATGAAAGATGAGGAGTTTAATACCAACACTCATCTAAAGTATTTTTTTAAGCCTCTCGCAGACCCTCTCAATGTGATAATAGCTAACAAACAAACTGACCAAACTCAAAAGACTAATATAGATTCAAAAATATTTTCACAAGATCAATCTTATGATGCGTACAAACATGAATCTTCTGGTGAATCAAACTCTTTAGATAAATTTTATTCAGAAGACGAAGAAGGCGACACATCTGATTTAGAAAATTTTAATAATGTGTCGTTGAAAAAAGAAGATGTCTATGAAATTTATGATAATATAAATATACCATTTGGAGTACGTAGCGAGAATAATAAGCATATGATCGGAAATACAGAAGTAAATTTTTCTACCACTTATGAGAACTCTGATAAAGTATACAATATTTGCATAGCCAATAAACGGTATAAAATAACACCAGGTCTTAAAGAATTGTTACTGCGCAAAAAGCCTGATCTAACGGTGGTTAATTTAAAAGATAAACTCATGTACAAGGAAATACTCGACACAACTAATGCTCATAAAAGAGATTTCGACTCTGCAGGTCAAATTAGAGGAGATAAAGGATTAAAATATTCTCAAGTAATCAAACCATTATTTTCGGAGTTTAGTAAACGCTTACAAGAATCTACAGACACTAAATCTGAGCAAAAGCAAGGTGCTGGTCTACCATACCTTAAAAAATATAAAACAAATACTGAACTTGTTTATTGGGATGATCCGAATGAATTAGTAGAGAGGCTTAAACTTTTGATTGCATCTAAAACTGCAGGTAATACTAATGTAGACAACGAAATCTTATCAATTATTGAAGAATTAAAAGAAGCTGACATAATAAAAGGATAAAAGGAGTCTTCGTGTGAATTGTTATTTAGTATACTTTTGTAATTCAGAAGTGACTGTTTAAGAATGAGCAAAGTAAAAAAAGATATTATTAACGAAATTCATAGAAGTGCGAGAATCAATTTTCCTCGTAGGCGTGTGATATTAAAAGACATTGATGATCTTTGGCAAGCCGACTTAATGGATATGCAAAGTATATCCAAATACAACACCAACTGCAAATATATTTTAGTGGTTATCGATGGATTCTCTAAGTATGCTTGGGCTATTCCACTTAAACGAAAAAATCAAGAATCTGTTTCGAAAGCTTTCAATACGATATTGAGTACTGAAAAACGCATCCCAAAAAACTTACAAACAGATCTAGGAACAGAATTTTACAATAAAAGTTTTCAAAATATTGTAAAAAATAATTCTATCAATCACTACAGCACTTATTCAACCAAAAAGGCCTCCATTGTAGAACGACTTATAAGGACGATAAAAAGTAACCTTTACAAGGTTTTTAGTATGAAAGGGAATTATAAATGGACTGACGGAACACTTGCTAAAGTAATTAATAGATATAATCAAACAGCACATACAACAACTGGTTTACCACCAGCTCAAGTCAATCATAGTAATAAAACTAAACTACTAAATACATATTTTAATCGAGAACAAAATAAAACAAAAAGTCGTAAATTCAGGACAGGTGATTTTGTTCGAATAAGTAAACACAAAGGTTGTTTCGAAAAAGGCTATACTCCTAATTGGTCAACAGAGATATTCAAGATTAGTAAAGTTCAAAATACAATTCCTGTTACATATTTGTTGCAAGACATTAAACAGCAACCTATTTTAGGAGCATTTTATGATCAAGAATTACAAATTACAATACACCCTGATATTTACCTTGTCGAAAAGGTTTTGAAACGAAAAGGCCGAAAAGTTTTCGTGAAATGGTTGGGGTTACCACCATCAGAAAATAGTTGGATTGATGATACAAATGTTTTATAAGAGCTTTATGAATATAATGTTATGATCGACGATATAGGTTCTATTCTGTTTGCATACATGAAGGGAGAAGGACTTGTGAACAACTTAATTAATAATTTACCATTGGAGCTCCATTTACCGGGATATAATTACTGTGGTCCGGGTACTAAATTACATGAAAGATTGGCTCGTGGTGATAAAGGTGTGAATAAATTAGATGAATGTTGTAAACATCACGATATCGCGTATAATAATTCCAAAAGTTTGAAAGATCGTCACAAAGCAGATATAATTTTACTTAGGATGGCAAAGAAGCGCGCTCAGTCTTCAGATGCAAGCACAGGAGAAAAATTTGCTGCTAATTTGGTTAACAACGTAATGCTATCGAAAGTGAGTTCTGGATATGGCCTGAAAAAAGACTTTAAAAATATAGTCTCCCATACAAGAAAATGCATTAAAAAATTAAAGCCAATGTGTAAGAAAAAAATGATAAAATTGGCATACGCTGCTGCTAGGGAGTTAACTCGTGATTCATCTGCGAAGCTCCCCCGCATCATACCTATTCCTAAAACGGGCGGTGTTTTACCTTTAATTCCAATATTTGCTGGCTTATCTGCTGCTGGAAGTATAGCAAGCGGAATTGCTGGAATTGTCAAAACCATCAACGAATTTAAGGTTGCAAAAAAGCGTTTGGAAGAGATGGAACGACATAATAAGAAAGTGGAAGGTGTATGTATTGGAAACGGATTGCGGTTAAACCGTTACAAAAATGGACTTCGATTATATCTAAATTTAAAGAAAAAAAACTAAATTGCAGGCTACCTAACCGTGCTCTTACTAATATAGATATCATTCATTTTACGGAAAAAATCCCATATTTTCGTGGAGTGTTTATGAGAGATACCTTGCCGAAATCGCCATTTTCCCGAGAGTGTGGAATTATTAATTTAGATATTTCGAAAAATGCCGGTACACATTGGGTAGCCTACGTAATTTTAAATCAATATGTTGAATATTTCGATAGTTACGGTAACTTAAAACCGCCAATAGAATTTATTCGTTATGTGGGTTCTAACGACATCCATTATAATTATAATAACTTTCAAAATAGTAACTTATTTAATTGTGGACATCTATGTATAAAATTTCTTAAAGAGTTTTGGAAAAAGCAGTCTTTTTAAATCATTACTTTAAAAAAAGATGTCTTCCTCGTAAGTCAACACTTTAACATTGTCGGTTACAAGAGACGAATGTCAATCAAATTATAGTAAAAAAATGATAGTGTATAATATAAAATCAAGCGGAAAAGTGAAAAACTTTACTCGTTCACGTATCGTCAGAAGACGCAGACATACACAAAGTATTAAAAAAATCACTAAAGAGAATAAATTATTTCTTCAAGCCTTGGGATTTAAATTATGAGTATTCTTGAGATAAACGATTCACCACAATTCGATAACTCTATAGTGAGTTACGAATATCATACTTATAATCCATACAGCAACAGTTTTAAAGAAAATGATGAAATACGAATACCCATAAATCAGCAAGATATGTACATATTACCTTCAGCCAGCTTCATTTACGTTGAAGGTCGAGCCACTGTGTCTTCTAAAGATGCTTCAGGAAAACTTACTCGAAAGAGTGTTAATTTCACTAATAATCCTGTATCATTTCTATTTCAAGACATTCGATATGAAATCAATGGTGTTGAGATAGATCGAATAAAAAATGCAGGAATTACTATAACTCTAAAATCATATGTGTCTATGAGTGAGGGGGAAAGCAAAGCTGCTGGTGTTTGGGGGTGGAATTTACATGGGCATAAAGATAATGATGGTATATTTAGCTTTCTTATACCCCTGAATAAAGTTTTGGGATTTGCGGAAGATTACGATAAAATTATCATTAACTGTAAACATGAACTTATACTTAACAGAAGTAGTTCCAAGCTTAATAGTGTTGCCCTTGATAATAACGACTCGATTGAAATAAATATAGAGAGATTGCAATGGCGAGTGCCTCATATAAAAGTTTCAGATCGAGAAAGATTAACTTTACTGAAACATTTAGAAAAAGATCGTTCTATTCAAATAGCTTTTAGAAATTGGGACTTGTACGAATACCCTTTATTACCCAAAACTACAAAACATTCATGGGTTGTTAAGACTGCTTCACAACTCGAGAAACCGAGGTATGTGATCTTTGGGTTACAAACAAATAGAAAAAACACGAAATCAAGAGACAGTTCAATATTTGACCATGGTAAATTGACTAATGTTACTCTTTTTTTGAATTCTCACTATTATCCATACGAATCCGTTAATTCAAGATTTTCTGAAGATAAGTATTGTATATTATATGAAATGTATACAAAATTTCGTCAGTCTTATTATAACACTCGATGTGAACCGATGCTTGATCTGCTTGAATTTAAAGAAAAGGCTCCTTTATTTGTAATTGATTGCTCAAGACAGAACGAGGCTTTGAAGACTGGAGCTATAGATGTGAGACTAGAAATAGAAAGTTCTGAAGATATTCCAGAAAATACATCTGCTTATTGTCTAATTATCAACGATCGCTTGATTGAATATAAGCCTCTGAGTAGTATTGTAAAGAAATTATCATGAACGCTATAGTCGATGTGCAAGGGTTTAAGATGGAAAATAACGAGTTTATTGTCAAAGAAATAGGAATCGCATGCAACAATCGAATTGTTGTGTTGTTGATCAAACCACCATACCCATTTTACAATCTTACAAAAAAAGAAAGATTACAAGTAAGCTGGATAGAGAGAAACAGAAACATTTTCTGGAAAGAGGGTTATATACCGTACTTAAACTTACACCAATACATTGTACCTTATTTGAAAGATAAAAACATTTATGTAAAGGGATGTGAAAAAGTTTTGTGGTTAAGAAACATAGTAAAACATGACAAGATATATAATTTAGAAAATAAAAACTGTCCTAGTTTAAAAAAAATATTTGATGATTATGGAACGTCTAGTAATATATTAAGCTGTGTGTTTCATTCTAATGTATGTGCTTTAAAAAATGTTACATGTTTAAAGCAATGGATTGAGAATAAAGGTATTTTTAACTAGATTGAGGCTTTTTTTTACTATTCACCAAGACACAACCTCTATTATTATAATGAGGAATTAACTCACTGGTAAAGTGAGTAAAGCTCATAAAGTAGTTCAATATTTTAAAACACCTTTGACGACACGTTCGGCGAATTGGCTAAGAGGTCATTTTGTTATATCACAAAGTAGGTTAAACAGATGCTCCTACTTATAAATGTGTCAAGTGTCGTGGGTTTGATTCCCGCATGTAACAAATAAGTATCAGTTACATTATTAATTTAAATACTCTAGACCAGATTACATTCTAAATAGACGGTGAGCAGCCAGTTACTGATCTAAGTATAATTGGGGCGATCTGGATCACGATCTGAGCGAAGCGAAGTGATCCAGATGCCCCAATTCTACACTACTAATAATTTTTTTCTTTTAAGTATTGTCCCAATTCTACCGGGAATCCGATGTATAGTAGTGCATAGAAAAATATGGACTTTTTACTGCGATTTTGGGCTAAACTGATAAAATTGGAGTAGAGCAGTGCTATTCCTTAAGAATAAAACTTTGCCCAAT
This sequence comes from Antitype chi, assembly GCA_947359405.1. Classification (NCBI taxonomy): domain Eukaryota; kingdom Metazoa; phylum Arthropoda; class Insecta; order Lepidoptera; family Noctuidae; genus Antitype; species Antitype chi. The sequence continues at coordinate 16,364,712 of OX375817.1, read as the reverse complement.
GCTGCCGCGGCGGAACAACAGTGGTATTTACTAAGCTGCTAGTAGCTATACTAGCGCAAGGCTGCGACGGCTGTGAGTTAGGACTACTCAGCTCAAATATTTCGAACACTTAATACTCTCATACGACCTAGACGCGTATTACCAGGGGTGGATCGAGATGGCCCTGGAAAAAGATGCCTGGAAGGATTTGGGAGAGGGCTTTGCTAAACAGACGAACAGGGTAGGCTAATAAAAAAAATTCAAGTATACTCTCAGTCGAGACTGATAGATTATTATTTAAAAAGTTTTTTTGCAAGGCCTAATTCATCTACGAAACAGCGATGGGAGGTTACAGTCTAAGAGTTTGTCGAAGACCATAACTGCGTTAGTGAATAGTTACTTACCGTTTGAATCAGCGCTGCATGCTCGGTCTATCACAAGGCTGTCTCGACGACGAGTACAGCCAAGACATTGTCTCTAGCAGCAGCTTCTTCTTCTCGTTAGCGTGTCGATAGCAATCTAAATACAGTCCGCCCGGAATTTGGCTACGATTTTGGCACTTGTTTTTTTAGGTGGGAAATCATCAAATAACTTCTCCCGCTCTGAGTGGAGCAGGAGGGCGTGTCAGACTTTTACTGACTAAAACCCACCCGTGTTCCCTCAGTTGCCTGTGTGCCAGGGGCCGCGGTATCTCTTTCGAACAACTCGCACCCCTGGCAGGAGTGTTTATCTAGTGAGTTTATATCATTGCTCCTAGATGCGCTAGATATGACCAATCTTTTATTTTCCCCCAGCAATATTGTACTAGCAACAGCACAATTTAGGGAGGCAATTAGATGCCATTGACGCCTTGCTCCTCCACCACATTAGATTGACCGATAAAATTATGCGACTGCTTGTGCAGAATATTCTTTTTTTTACATGTAAGAACTATGTTATTTTATGGTGAACTTACAAGTAATTTGTGAGTATTCCACCTACTATTAAGATAAAATAGACCTGTTAGTCATATTTTTAAACATTCACAGACCTAAGTTACCATGTTGAGCGTGATGGCAGTGCCCGTCCGACATCGGAAGATAAGCAGGCAAAAGAGACGAAGCATTTGAAATTGGTATGTATTACTTTTATCGTTCATTTTTACTTGTTGAAAAAAGGAAGAACAACCATTTTAGTTCAGTTCGCACAAACGTAAAAATATAGCGGCGGGATTTTTTTGCGCGCTGGATCTTTGACGCACGGAAATCGAACACTGTGTTTTTTCGACGCGTTCGGATGCACTCTGTCAGATGCTCACTGCTGGTTTCAACACCAAGAGTTTAAAATACAGTGCGCAATACTTTTATGTCCGTCCTTTAAACGAAGGACGTTTTGACGGAACCTATCCAACTCGTCAAGCCATCTCCTACGTGGTCTGTCACGACCCCGTCTCAATGTCCGGCACTGGTTCTGTACTATTGGGCCCATAGTTTGTCCGCCATGACTGTGGCAGACATGTCCTGCCCAGTCCCATTTATGTTGGGCAGCCTTTTGAGCTACGTCAGCTATCTTTCTCTTCGAGCGCAGTATTTTGTTTGGAACACGATCCGTTTATTAAACGCCTAGTATACTGCGCTCCGTTGCCCGTCGAGAGGGATGAAAACCAATAACTTACAATATTGTCAAGTATTTATACGACCAAGAACATTATCCACTGTTTATAAATCATCATTTACAAAATTGAATTTTAATATCAGGGCTACTAGAATGAGAATCGCAAAACACACATCAGAGACGATTAATTAAGGTCCTGTTATTTCCTCATTATACTGTCGCTACTCACTTGTACTACCATACAGACATCTCAATAGTTTTCAAAGGAAGTAGCCGCCATTTGTTAAACGAATCTGATTAATAATATAGAATATCTATGACCAGGTTGTTGAGAAGCTGTCGCAACAGAAGTCGTTCTTGGAGCAGCAGTTGTTGAGCGCGTCCGGCACGCCCGCCGCGCCGCACCCCATGTACGTCGCGACCGGCAGCGCTATTGTACAGGTACTTATTACTTGTTAATCTTCTAGGAAAACCGTATACTTACTTTTACAATGTTTGTAAATTTATATTAGCACACTGTATCTATCATAGAATTAATTTATCTGTATTGCTTCATTTTCGTTCTATTTACATATTTTGGTATGGTAAATTATATTCTGGGTGCATGCTTTCACACGTAATTATATAATGAATGTACTATGTTAAATATTGTACATTCATTATATAATTACCTGGTCGACCCCTACGACTGTTACTACTTAGCCCCCAAGCCCCCTCAAATTATACTGTGTATAGTAATACATTTGTTAGTTAACACGAACTTACTTGTTATTAGTTATTTTAGTGCCTTACCAATTAAATTTATCCACACTAATCGAGACTGATGTGATTGACAGTTTCACTAGTAATAAGACTACGTACGTACACGGCATAAACGTACGCGGCATATTTTTTTACGTATATCAGATACAATATTTAGGTATCGATTTTTTTTTTCTGAAATATCACGGTAGCTGTCCGGAATCTGGCTGTGAACCTGGTTGATGGCAATAGGCTTGCTCCCTGCCAAATGTGGGTGTACTACTTAAAGGTACTCCTCTGCTCAACCCTTCGGGAAAACAAGCCGTGATTTAGTGTTATTTTATCAACTACTAGCTTCCGCCCGCGTGGAGGTCGCAAATTTCACGGGAACGGACTACTGGGATAAAAAGTATCCTATGTGTTAATCTAGGTTATAATCTATCTGTGTGCCAAATTTCAACCAAATCCGTTCAGCCGTTTTTGCGTGATTGAGTAAGAAACATCCAACATCTTCACAAACTTTCATATTTATAATATTGTAGTAGGATTGTATTCAAAGTTAAAAGTTTTTGACACATAGTCGAATCCGTTCTCTTAAGTATCATAATAAATATTTCTATTTATTTCCCTTTTCAGAACCAACAACTGACAGACGTGATGAAGGAAAACCAAAAACTAAAGAAAATAAATGCGAAGCTGGTCAACATTTGCAAGAAGAGGGGCAAAGACTCCAACAGAGAAAACGAAGACCCTGCTGATCGGGGATGATTGTTAGTTACGTAATTTTACTATATCGAAGAAGTAGTTAAATTTTCTTTGACCAATACACAAATGAGACGGGTAATGAACTAATGACATAATAATCGTAATTAGCTGGGCTTGTTTTACGTAATACTCATGACATTGTGGTATTTTAGTAGTGTGGAAATTATAGTATTTTTTGGCATGTTTCAAATGTTTATCGCGTTAGTAAGTAGTTTCGGAAGCTTGAATTGTTTTTGTATCTCCATTTTCTCAAAATTTACATAAAAATAACTTTCAAATGGAGAAGATTAACGACTAAATGCTTCTCTCTCCTATTATGGCATTTGTATGGGCACTAATTATGAGATTAAAGTGCGGTTCCTGAAACAGTAACGATATAAAAACTTCAGAATCATATGACCTAGTGTGGACAGGCTATTTCTTGTAGTATCGTTTTAAGAACAAATTAATTGAAAGCTGCTGTATCTTCTAAATTAAGACTGAATGTTGCAACGACATTCCAAAAGCATTTAATATGGAACAGCGCAAGAGTTGCCTAACAGTTTTGTGTTTAATCAAATGTATGTTTATCCATTAGAATTTAATTGTTTTCTTTTCAATTCAATGTTTTATTACTTTTTTAATTTTTTTTTTCCAACATAAGAGTTGTTGATTTGAAGTTAGGCCACTTTGCGCTGACCACTCTAAAAGGGAATGATCAAAATGTGATTGTCTGATTCTAAAGCGAACGTTGTGAGTATGGTGCCATTGTAGATAGTAATTAGCGAATCCTAATTATTCTCATAGATATATTGAATTTGGTACAATATAGTATTATTAGAGTGTACTTAAAATGTTTGTGCCTAAAAGTATTTAGTGATATTAGTTGTGCGAATGCAGGTAATATTTATTATAACATTTGTATCCGTCTGTAAATAATTTAGTTATATTCTCACGTGTTTTTACTAAAATATTGGCGGGAACATGATTTTACTTTGCATCCATTGTTCGTTTCATGTGTTGCCAAGTGTTTATGGAGCACAATGAGTTGCAAGTATCTCCTTATGAAGGGAAAAAGTCCACAGAGCATTTTTTTGTTTGGCTGACTATACAGGTGCCACGGACATCGACGGGCACACAGTACATTATTCTTAATACCCCTACGTTGAAACTTTTCATCAAGATATAAAAAATAAAAAAACTATTTTACAGCCGTTTTATTTTTTTGGTATCGATGAAAAATGTGTACGCTATGTAAATTCAGAATCATGTACCGACTCTATGGTAACAGGTTGCGCGTTGATGTCACATTTGTATAGCAAAGCTGTCGTTGATAAGCTATTTAAATGTTCCGCCAATTGCACAAATAACTAACTTCCAAGTAAGTGATTCGTCCATTGATAAAATTATAATGCACAAATACTCAAAGAGAATTTCTATTAATATTGAAGTACTAATATTCTTTGAATATGATTTTAATGCTATTTAATTCACTGTTAATGCTCTGATATTGATGGTACCAATACAAATAAATGTTTGATTATTATAATTTGTGTTTTCATTGAAACATTATCCCAGCTTTTGATGATGGGAGAATTCGATACACAAAACTGCGTACATAACACTCGTACTTTCCAAAAAGTTCGTTCGCGCGTATACGCGATCATCGCGTACAAAACTCGTTTATTCGGAAAAACTGGAAGGCCCCCACTGGCGGCGCCCGAACGTGAAGGTCGCGTGTTCGCGCAGCTATCGTTTTGGTTAGGAGGCACATAGACTAATATATATAAACTGAGAGAGATAGACTGGCAACTGACGTTATCGATCGTTATCGTTATTTACTTTAGTTAGCGACCAACGCCCTCTGAACGTCACGCAATTAACTAAATATCTATCTTTATAGGTAGGTGCGTATATGTCGATGTGTATAGGTACTTACGAATGAATTGCTGTTTTATTTAAATTTCTTTTGTTTGATACTTTGTCCATAAAAATGTACTTAATGACGTTAAGCATATTTATTTTATATTGATGTTTTTAGATACACAAGTTAAGTACCTCGGGTAATGGGGTAAAGAAAATAAGATTAATAATACAAAAATATAGCTAGCTAGCTCATATATAGTAGCTGGTCAATATAGTTAGCTCAACTGAACGTAATAATACAAAAAATTACAAGAAAAATGCGCACGAGCATGTAAACACACCTGTGAAAAAATTAGTGTTGCTAACGTTTGGTATCAGTAAACTACTCTATTCTATCATCATTTCACGTAAAATACAATTTTTTTGTTAAATATTTTGAAAATAAATTACACTAGGTTGTAATAATTTTTATTTGTACACCTGAACTGATTAAAAAAAAAAATCCAAAAACAAACACTACAAAGTGAAAAATAACTTTTATTTCGGAAGTCGGTTTCTTTGGATCTGTATTTTATTTTTTTGTCACCGCCTTCCGAAATTAAAGTTATTTTTCACTTTGTAGTGTTTTTTTGGAAGTCGGTTGTTTTTTTTTTGGAAAAAGTTGTTATTTTTCACTTTTTAGTGGTTCACATGTGCTTACCCCTTCACAGCGTACCGGCGTGATGTTATGTTATGAACTAGTGGAAGCAATAGACACATGAGATTTCAGCAATCCCAGTTAATTTGCTATCATTTATTGAGGAGTTCCGTTGCCTATCACCGAAGTTCTTCATCAGATCTTCACCAAATTGAAATGGGACCACTCCGAGAAGGTACTCTTCCAAAAAATACCCAAATCGCTTAGTGTGCCTATAAAATTTGAAGAGTTCTCTCTATTTCTCCAAGATCCCATCACCAGATCCTGACTTGATAATCATGGGACCACCTGGAAAGAATGCCCTTTCAAACAAAAAAAAAAAACCAAATCGGTCCAGCCATCTTCAAGTAATCGGGGAACATAAATAAAAATAAAAAAGGTTCCGACGAATTGAGAACCTCCTCCTTTTTGAAGTCGGTTAAAAATAGAAAAAATAACAATCCGAGTACAGTAACAAATCTTTTATGAGGAAAAAAGTGGTAAATCTGCAATAAAAAGTCCCCGGTATTCAGGATAGATGGCACTGTTCGTCATTTTAAAATAAAGTTCTAAGTTACCAGGGTATGAGGAGGCAAAGACACTTTATTTGACCTCAGTAAATGAAAGATTTTCTTAAATGACTATTTTATTTGATAAACATTTTCGTTTACAGTTAAGTGTTACACATATACAAATATAACACCACATTCATATGGAAGAGGCCTATGCCAAATCTATGGCTACGACGATTATTTCCCTTTCGAGTTGCGTGAAATCCCCACGCTTTTGTAGCACCCCTTTTAGTCTTTCGCAGATATCTCAAAAACGTCCTAGGTCAATAATAATTAAATTTTCATCACCGCCCCCTCACGAAGATGACTACTGTTTAATGGATGACCTTTAATGACCTTGACCTTTGTCAAAAATTGCAAACTTAGGTGACGCGAGCGCATGTACTGTACTACAAAAGCGTGGTTATTTCAGACAACCGCGGTGTCTCGAATTGAACACGCAAAGGGAAATACAGTACGACAGGCGGAGATAAAAAAATGCAAAAGACATGAGATTCGACAAAAGTCGATAAAAATACACATACATTATAAAAAATACTTATGAATTACTCGTTGGTTACAGTATCACCATGCAATTTATCACTTGTCGAATTTTCTCCGTTTAACCTATCACTTTCAAAATTAACGCTAGTATTCTCCTTCATAAGGAGTTCTATCTTCGACGGAAGTTCTTTCAGTAACTCTTCTGTCTTCTCTTCTTCTTGTGGTTTGGATAGATTAGCTTTCCTCTGTACGTGGTCAGCGAATGTGGTTCTACCGGCAACCTTTGCGATCTCTGCAGCGAGACTGAGGTGATCCTGCCTGTAGGACTTTGAAAGCTCTTGCGCAGCTTGAGACAGATTACCCGTGGCCATGTGACTAGAACAAAAATTAGAACGGTTGAACTACGAACGAAGAATATAGTGCTTTTATGTATTTTAGCTATCACTTTATCGCATGCAGTTGACGTGTGTTGTAACACTGGGGACAGTTGTTTTTAAACACAAAACCTCCATTGGGGCACACTAATATTTAGCCAGATCTGAGTACCCGTCAGTTTCAACATGGCGACGGAGTTATAAGTCTGAACAGAATATTTTTTCGGAATCTCATTGGCATATTAATCTTAAAATGTTTTGTAACAAAGTATATGCAAATGAATACTTACAGCACAGCTGCTATGGTCATTTGACCACTTTTGGTAAGTTCAATGGCCCACTTCCCCAAAACATCTTCAGCCACACTGTCCATGTATCTGTGAACATTTTTAATTATGAAGCATCAACATGGTCAGTATAAAGCAGAGATTTGTATTTTTCTGGAAAACAAAAGTTGTGCAAATTGTTGCGCAACATTGTTGCTGCAAATTCATAATGTGTTATCCAAGCTCATGTTCCCACGGACGTAATAAAACAGCGGCGGGATTTTTCGTGCACTGGATCTTCGACGCACTGCTTAGCGCCACAGTTGAAAATCGAATACTGTGTTTATTTGCTGCGAAACAATCCCGCCGCGACTTTATTACGTCCGTGGGAACGTGTGTTTGATAATATTCAATGTGTGCAACACAAACTTGTTGCTGAAACTATGTTGCGCAACTTTTTTCTCAGGAATACGTGGTCCATAATTATTGTATTTCTGATCTGTAATTTTTTTTATTTTATAACGTTCGTGTCGATGTATTGGAATCCATACGTACATTTTAAAATAAGAAATTCTAATCTTAAATCACCATACAGGATATTTTTCATTTGACAATTGAGGTTTTATAACCTCATTTTTTCTCGATGATTTATCAATCAAGTACAGTTCAATGTTATTCAAACAATATTTTTTGGAAAAGGTGGTGAAAAATTATAAGAAGCCTTTCTAAATACAGATGTTGTTACTAATTGTGTCCTGTCCGTTTCAAATGTCTTTACTAATTCTCTTTAGTAAGCAATTTTAACCTGAACAGGTTTTGTTAAAATTTTCATAAAACACTTTTGAAACGAACATTTCGACAGTTTAAATGGAGATAATATTATTATATTCACCTTATCCGACATAGAATGTAAGCTTCTTTGAACAGCTTTCCTTCGCACAAAGCGTCTACAGCGCCCACCACGTCGTGCATACTCAGCAGAATGGCAGCTTTGCGGTACATCGGACCACCGAAAAATCTATTATCTTTACAAAAATATAATAATTACTTAATTATTTTAATATAGCTTTCTCAGTCTATAATGTTCCCACTGCCTCCTCGCAGTGAGTGGGCCATACCTAATACGCAACGCGGGCCCAGTGTAGGTTGATAGATGTCACATGTTTTCAAAATGGTTCTCACAATGTTTTTTTTTCACCGCTTTGGGAGCAGTGGTGATTAAATAATTTAAACACAGTAAAGCACCTGTCTGGGTTCGAACCTACGATCTGCAACTCCTAAGCCACCGCCGTTACCAGTGGGTAACCACTGCTCTATTAATCTCTAATTATTTTAACACAAAAACAATATTAAAAACAAATCATCTATGTCGCAAGATTTTGCCACTTGTGAAATATGCACAGAATAAACACACAATATTTTCCATACCATAAATCTTAGATTCCTCATTTCTAGCCACTAGCCGATCTATTTGTGCTAAATATAGTTGAGTCGCATCTTTCCAATATCTGTAAGAAAATAAGTTAAACTTGAATAATCAATCTTAGATAATTTGCAAGTGTTGCCGATAAATCAACTATTTAGCGTTATTTAAACTAATATCCCTACTTCCATACTAATATTATAAATGCGAAAGTTACTGTCTGTCTGTTACGCTTTCACGCCTAAGCCGTTGCATCGATCGTCATGAAATTTGACAGAGGTATAGCCTGGGATATGGAAAAGGACATAGGCTACATTTTTACGTGATAACTGGCATCCATGCGGGCGGAGTCGCAGGCAATAGCTAGCTACTAATACTTGAGGATGTTATAGGCTATGCAACATCACGCTACGACCCTAAAGTACAAGCCAAGGAGGTGGTGACAAAAATATATATACAATATATTATATCCAAAATCACCGAATTCCGAAATTAAAGTAATTTTTCACTTTGTAGTGTTTTTCCGGCAGTCTGTTGTTTTTTATGGTTTTATTTTTCTCTTTTTAGTTATAGTACCCCACACCAATTCGAAATTTCATCATCCTTGGGGTCAAAACAATGCATATTTATGCGATAGCAGCAATCGCGGTTGATCTGCTGACATTTTTTGAAGAGTTCCGTTGTCTGTCTCCGAAATTCATTATCAGATCTATATGAAATTGAAATGGGACCATTTCGGGATAAACCTCTTTCGAACAAAAAAAGAATTTTGCAAATCCGTCGAGTTATGCCCGAACGTAAATAAAAAAAAATATAACATAAACATGTCGAATTGATAACCTCCTCTTTTTTGAAGTCGGTTAAAAAAGTCAGAAAGAACGAAGTAACATCACGGGCAGGCGATGCGATGCTATAGGATATATTTCACGCAGACGAAATCGCGGGCAGAAGCTAGTAAAGAAGTAAAATTGTTTATTTGTTTGTAAAAAACAGGGACTGGACAACCCTGCTTAAGAGTTAAGCCTTTTGACAGGGTAACCCGTACATGGGGTAACTCAAATCGCAGTGTTACCTTTTGTTCGAGTTACATCCTCGAAACCCAGCGAAATGGTTACCACCTTTATTATGGTAACCACGTGAAGGTGTAGCGGCACTACAGAAAAATACTTCGCAATAAATATCTAAAATCACAAAAAGAAAAAGTGGCGCCATCTACAATGCTACAAACGAACTACGCAAGAATCACGTCACACAAATCCTGCATCGCGCAATCAGAGTTTACCGCGCGACTCGCATAGGTACAACATCCCGACATCAACCGTCGGGCAGTTGCCCACCAGACACAACACCCGTCTGGTCGGAGGATCCTCCCTTTACCAATAGAGCTTGAGCAAACTTTACACCCTGTTCCTCATACCTCTATAAATGGTTAACCCCTTCAATGCCTTAAGCCTTTGAAGGGGTAGTAACCGACTAAAAATGTCTACGCTAGGGGGTCTAGAATGATATATGCTGAATTCATGGTTACAGTTTGCCCACTGGTTAAAAATTAATCCTGTATAATTTTTCAGATAGAAAGCTACGCTATTGTCGAGTGCTATATACAAGGTGTAACTTAAATAACGCACAACCTCTTAAGGGGTCATTGTACTCATCATTATCAACAAGTTTTACTGTGGGACCAAACCTGAAATCGTAAAAAAAAAATCAGCTGTTCCCTACATTTTGACGATTTATGCGAATACAAGTGTATGGAACAGCTGATTTTGTTTCGCGATTTCAGGTTTGGTCCTATAGTAAAAGTTGTTGATAATGATGAGCACAATAACCCCTTAACAGGTTGTGCGCTATTTAAGTTACATCTTGTATAGGGTATGTTTTATAAAGATGTCTGAAAAATTTGCGTAAAATAAATAGTTTTTTTTTCTTATTTTATACTAGCTGTGCGCGCGGTTTCGCCCGCGAGGATGTCGGGAATTATCTCACAAAAACGTGCTACCGGGACAAAAAGCCTATATTACTCCTTATAAAATCAGCTAACTGTCAATGAAAGTTTCGTCATAATCGGTCCAGCCGCTTCGGAGATTAGCCAGAACAAACAGACAAAAAAGTTTTTTTTTGTTATAAGTACCGTAATAGATATACTTATTTTGACATTACAAAAAGACACTTCAATTTTATTTATTTTGTATAGATTAAATAAACCACGCGAGCCGAAGTCGCGAAGGCAGAAGCTTGTGTTGAACTTACTTGAAGGAGACGCACGGTGCCATACTAAGCAGGAAGGGACACAGCATATCATATGCGCTCGCGAACTGTATCATAGTGTCGATGTGTCCGCGGAAGATCAAGAGCATTATACACGCCTCCAGGTTGTTATAGACATTCATATGGCTTTCCACTACAAACAAAAAAAGAAGGGATTATTTTCAGAGATTCAAAAAACAGCCCTAACAAAGAGAGCTTCGAAGCAAATTTCAATTCTAGACACTTACCCTCTTATTTATAAACGATGTTTAAAGTTAAGAGATGTTTCAACGTCATACATGTATGGTTAAATAGCCGTTAATCACTATTTAACTTTAAGCAACATTTACAAATAAGGGGGTTATTGTCAAAAAAACGACTTAAGTTAAACGGATTTAATTGAAAGAAAGATAATAAATTATGATTTATATAATGTATTAAAATCTTGAAAATAATTTTTTAGGTCCTATACTCCATTTATTATAGCTTTAGAAAAAAGAGGCTCGTAGAAGCAGGAGTGCAAAACATTTTATTTCAAAGTTAAGTTATAGCTTTTTTAGGTAGATTTAAGACAGTACTAAATACTGAGATAAACGAAGTAAAAGTAATTTTATTTTAAATAATGTTCTATTTATAATAACATCTTCATCACACATTACAAACCTACAACAAAACGAATGAATGAAACAAACAATCACATGATGATTTTAATCTAATTAAGATTAAGGATTTTTTTTACAATACTTTATTTTAAATAACAACTTTTGACCCACAATACGTTGGCAAAACTTTGTCGTCATCAGCTAATTTAGTCACTCGGTATTGTTCACTCCTGCTTCTTTTAGGTTTTTAGCATGGACACTTTAATTTTAAATAGAAATGAAATAATTATATAAATGAAAGCCACAAAATTTCAAAAGATAAATAGTTACACATGACTACAATAAAGTGTGACAGCTAATATTTAAATAAATTGTAATAAATTTGGCATTAATCGTAACTGCAACACGTTTAATATAATTTTGTTACAAAGTGTACATTAAAAAGAACCTTTTTAGCTTCTATCTAATCAAAATCAAAAATCAAAATCAAAAGTCATTTATTCAAACTAGGCTGAGAGTCAGCTCTTTTTGAACGTCAAAATAAAATTACATAAGACAGTCCCCCCAAAAACGCCCGCCCTTCACCACTTCCTAGTGCTTTAGCTGGGAAGAAGAAGTAGCGGAACAAACTCCCCAGCAGCACAGCTGTCTGTTAAGTTAGAAGAACTTGATTCTATACAATAATAGGTAATAAAAATTACGAAATACAAAAAAAAAAAACATAAAATTTGCCATAAGTCAGCTAGCACACGCCAATATACCATCAAAAATTGAAAACTAAAAATAATAGAAAATTAAAATAAAACGTAAACAGAACTTCCAATCTAAATAAAAGCCTCTAGGCATAAAGGGCATGCCCGCTTACATATGCAATTCTGCATTATGCAAATATAGCTATAAGTAACTTAAAGTAACAAAAGTTAAACTAGGACCTCTGGACTAAAATTAATAAAAACTTAATACAAACTTAATACAATTAACAATAACAAAACCATGGTCAGCAAGACGACCAGTCACCACGAGCAGCACCCGTTCACGAGCATAACGCAAAGATCAGCCATTACCGCCCTCGCCATATTTGAGGGAAGGAGGCAACCCGACCCCCGACGCTACCGCAAGCAGTGACATCTAAGGGAGCATGACGAACTTGCTGCCGGTTGCACTGGCAAGAATAATCATGAATTGTCGAGGTCGCTAGCTAACTACATATTGCAATACTACTCATTAAAAAAAAAAAACATTGTAATGAGTATATTAAGTCAACAAATAAATGAAAAAAAAAGAAAAACTGAATTATACAGTCAGATAAAAAAAGCAATTATATGAAATAACATAATGATATAACCTGTCAGTGGGTAAGCTAATTCTGGTGAAAGAACACAAACATTGTCTTGAGTTAATCACAGCGACCAACAATTCTTATCATTTAAGTAGTCGTTACTAGAATAGTATGCCTTTGAACAAAGGGTGGATTTTACTTTAGCTTTAAACGCACTAAAATGCAAATCTAGCAAGGAAGAGGGTAGCTTGTTATAGAAGGTTATACCCAGACCTACAAATGAGTTATGAACCTTATGTAGCCGGTGAAAGGGAACACGTAGTTTGTCCTTGTTTCTAGTATTAATATTATGAATATCACTGTTTTTAGTGTACAAGTGTATATTTTGCCTAATATATAAGATGTTGGCGAAGATGAATTGCGATGCCACCGTGAGAATCCCAACATCTTTTAAAAAATCTCTCAGAGAAACTCTAGAACCTAGTTGGTAAATTGCTCGAACAGCTCGTTTTTGAAGAACAAAAATATTTTGAATGTCAGCGGCTTTGCCCCACAGCAGAATGCCGTAGAACATAACGCTATGAAAATAACTAAAATAAACTAACCGAGCTGTATCTGTTGCTGTGTATGTAATGTTATTTTAAATGGAGTATAGATAACAGTCATCACACCACTCTCATGGATCTAGGGCATTGATTAGACTTAAAAGTAAAATCGTAGAACGCGTGAAATTTCTATCAACAATCAACCGCTCGTATATATTAACTGCTATTTACAAATTTACTCAGGTTTCATTACGCTCCACGATTTTATTTCAAAGATCACATCACAGGTTGTTTCTTAAAGAACAAAACATTTTTTTTTATACTCACTTTCCAAATCCAAAAATTCGTTAACCTCCTTGATGCTACCAAAAACTTTTAGGTAATCTAATTCGATTTCCAGTTCAACTTTAATTTTATCAGTTTCGGTAGTTTGTGCATTGCTATCGGTACCAGCATTGGTATCAACTATTTCTTGTTCACTAGTACTTGCGGTAACATCTTTTTCATCAACTTTAGAAAGACTAGTAGGTAGATCTCCTTTTTCTTTAATTAGAGTACTATCCCCCTTATCGTGCACTACAGTATCAGTTTTGGCAACTGTAACATTGTGTGTACCATCTCCTTTATCTCCAGCAGGGTCAACCTTCTGTAAGAATATTTGCAGCATCTTTCTCGGCGCTTGCAACCTACGCTTATCATTTATTTGCTTAAACATTATCGGTAATAAGAACTTTTTGGGCGGCTTTGCTGTTTTGTCAGTTAAATCTAATTTTATTGCAACATTCACTTGTTCTTCTCCGGAGGAACTTTCCTCGCCTGGTTCGTGTGTTCCCTTCTTTGCTGCCTTCTTTGTTACTCTCTTACGTGGTTTTTGTTTTTTCGATGTTGTTTCTGTTGGCAAAATTACGGTATTTTTTTTAGAGAATGACGTCATATTATAATTTGATATAGGTCTTCGGAAAAATTCCTACAATGAATAGTTATGTTATTTAAGTACCTATAAATACCTACTAATAAATATAAAAACTGCATTCGGCGTTAAATGACTATCGGTAAACACATTGAAAACGAGTAATATTTAATACCGGTAGTGCTGCCGATACCATCAACAGCCCTATCGATATTGTTACTATTTTCTGAAGATATATCCAGATATATCCATAGAGTAGTAACTCTATGGATACTTGTAAATAAATCAATGTTATTGGTGGGCACTTGTTTTACCACAGCAATAAATCCATACGAGAGATTAACCATCTTCAGGCTAATACAAAGCTTATACAGGGTTACAGCACAACAGGTGGGGGGGCGACGAATAAAATGAAGAGGGAAGTAGCAGGAACCTCCTCCCCCCCCCCCCTTGCACCCGTTAAAGGTCTTTCAAGACTTACAAAATATATAACCACGAAGGCTAAGGCGCCTGACCTTCTAATCTAACCTAACCTTGTTGGATCCGCCGTAGGAGAATTATAAACATATCGGCAATAGTCGGTAAATTATTAAAAGTATCCATAATAAAAATCTGATAAATATATGTAATAGAATGAAATTTGCATAAAAAGTAAGTATCTAAATCACGAAATATACGTATTTATGTCATTCATTAATATGAAGTAAAAAGTTTTAGTGCGTTGATCTTACGTAGAACGAAACGGCCAATAATATTATAAAATGTAAAAAAAAAATGTTAACCAATTATTTCTGTAACTTAAAACTTTACTCGGAGGCTTCTAAAAACTATCTACTGTAAAAAAAAAATATGGATTTCCAACTCGATAGCTTTTAAAGAAAAACTTAGCTCATAAACATACCAGTATAATTCTCAGGCTTATGTTGGTAAATGTCCCACAGTCGTAGACAGAACTCTCCTCCGCCGGACAGCACGTGGTGCGGTAGCTGCGGCTGCGTCACCCAGCACACGCCCAGCGACGAGAACTTGTGCCCGTCGAATACGGATATACAATCCCCTGTTGATATATCCCATACCTGTAGGGAAATAAGACAAAACATCTTAGACATCTTTTACACAGTGACGTAGGTTACTATGGCAACCGCAAGAGATATTCCTATCTCCGAAATCTTCCGATTTACGCGCAGTTTGTGGAACGAAAATTATCGACGCCTCAAATTTAAACGCAAGTGATGCAATTATATTTATTTTTAGCCTAAGTTGACCCACCACAGGCCAAAAGCTTCCCTTTCTCCTTCCCAACCCTCTCTGTGATGGCCCAGAGAGAGCATTGGTGGCCCGGTGCAAACGGCCCCGACTTACGAGATGTAAGATCGTAAGTTCTAACTTAGGCAGACGCTTCACTTTGTGTAAATTATTTCATCCCCACTGCTCTCAAAACGGTGAAGGAAAACATCGTGAGGAAACCGGCATGTCCTAGAACCAAACATTCGAAGACATGTGACATCTACCCGCCCGCACTGGACCCGCGTGGTGGGATTACGGCCGGTTCCCTCTCACAGAGAGGAGGCCTATGTCCCAGTAGTGGGACCATTATGATGACTCCTCTCTGTCTAAAACTAGTGTGGACCAATCCTGTCTGTAGGCGTCGAGGTCTCCCTCTCGGGGGTTTGCCCCGATGTCGCCGGACGTATTTTTCGGACTGAGACCCAAATGCTGGTAGACTTGTGGGTCCAAAAAAACGCACGGCGACATCGAGGCAGACTCAGGAAAAGATGGCGGGACGAACTTGTTCATCCAATCACAGCAAGTTACGCGCTCTTGACAATATGTAAAAAAAAAATTGTATTGATAATCGTTCTAGAAACCGGGCGTCAGGCAATATTTTTTGTGTACAAAAAACTACATGCAAAAATAATTGTGCCTGTCCGTCTAAGTCTTTTCCCAACTTTATTGGGGTCGGCTTCCAGTCTAACCGGATACAGCTGAATACCAGTATTATACATGGAGCGACAGCCTCTGACCTCCACAAGACTGGTTGGCAGACTTTTTGGCTTATGACTACCCGTAACGACTGTCAAAGATACACGAATTACAACCGCGACCAACGATTTAACGTGCTTTCCGAGGCACAGACGGATTTTGGTATGTAAAGATGACCCATCCACGGACCGACCGTGTCAAGCGAAGTTTAACTAGATCAATCGGCCCGTGCGGGGCTCGTGGCTAAGTAATAATAGACTTAGCCACGAGCCCCTCCAAAAAAGAAATATAACCATTTGTTTTCCATAGAAGAAGCAAAAGAGACGCCAAGTTGTTTAATAATGGAGCAGCTTATTTAGCGCGTCTTTTAGCAGTCTCACTGCTTTAGCAGGATCTGACGAAGAATGCCAAGTTCTAAAAATGTCAACACGACGCAAAACGCCAACTTTGCAGAATGTCAACTTCGTAGAATGACAACTTCGCATAATGACAACTTCTCAAACATCAAATTTGCAGAAGTTCGGGTCGTGTTGAAATTTTGCGTCAGAACCCTTTAGTATTATGATTATTTGTTGTGATCTATTACTAACCCTAACAGTAGAGTCCATTGAGGAGGTAAGAAGCAGTTCATCGCGATGCGGGTTCCAAGCTGTTTGAAACACCGGCCTTGAATGACCAGCCAGTCTCTTCCATGTAGTCAACTGACGCCGCCCATCTAATAACACATAATAAAATGAAATGACCTTAAGTCTGTAAAGATGGTGGTATGGTTATTTAACCGCTGCATACAGTTATAGCAGCTGTAGCGGCACTACAGAAAAATACTTCGCAACAATATCAAAATACAAAAAGAGAAGTAGCGCCATCTACAATGCCACAGGCGAACTACGCAAGACGCACGTCATAGAAATTCTAGGTCGCGCAGTTAAAGTTTACCGCGCGATTTGCATAGGTACAACATCCCGACATCAACCGTCGGACAGTTGCCCACCAGATACAACAACCGTCTAGTCGGAGGATCCTCCCTTTTCCATAGAGTATGAGTGGACTTTACACCCTGTTCCTCATACCTCTCGTCTAAGAAGACGAAACATCAGCTCATGTGCAGCAGATTAAAAATCTGCCCCGTGGTAGCCACATGCAGGGCAAAGTTCCTTTAAAACCCAGGCACCAACCGCGAAATACTAACACCAAGTCGTTGTTGGCCTTCCTTGAAGAGCTGGGGTGAATTAAATGATCGATTTTCCGATTTTTTTAATTTTTTTTGGAATGTGTACTCTATGTACTGGCAACCGGCATGCGTGTATGATCGTAAACGAGACAAAAGAAGTATGTAGGGATCGTAGTAGGCGTTCTGTAGTTTCTACCTACCCCCACTAGTCCAGTCATTACGTCGGAAAAATCGGCTTCAAAAAGAAAATGAACAGAGAAAGCCAAATTTTGGATATTACGTGGGGGGTGGCTAGAAAAGCTTAAGTTCAAATTGTCGACCAAAATAACCTTGTGCAATTTCCGCCATCTTGAAAAAACCCTTAAATTCATCATAACTCGGTTCCCCGTTGAGATACGAAATTTTTTATGAAATACTTTTTTGTTGCTCTTTTCACGATCTACAATTAAGGTCCCATACATTTTTCACGTATCGATCGTCGTTTTCGAGATATCGATCAAAAATATCCAAAATTTGGGGAGAATGTTTTTTTTTGGCTATTTACTTTTTTCTGGTGAAAGATATCGAAAAACTTGCTAAAAAAAACAAAAAAATATTTTTAAATCTTTTTTTCTAAACATTATTTTTGCTGCATAAAAATTATTTCATCAATAAATTTCATGTATTTGATTTCTAATTTGGCTGGTTTATGATTTTTTTTTGTATTGCAATAATTCCCTGAACCATTTTCGTAAATTAAAAAAAAATTCGTATCTCAACGGGGAACCGAGTTATGATGAAAAAACTGAATTTAAGGGTTTTTTCAAGATGGCGGAAATTGCACAAGGTTATTTTGGTCGACAATTTGAACTTAAGCTTTTCTAGCCACCGGCACCGCCCACGTAATATCCAAAATTTGGCTTTCTCGGTTCATTTTCTTTTTCAAATGTATATAATGACTGGACTACACGGCAAAAAGGCGTAAGATTATGTATGTCTCTATGTACTGGTAACCGCCATCATTATGATCTGAATGTGCCAATGTGTGACAGCTCGTGTGGCAACAACAAATAAAATTAATTATAGTCCGCGCGGAACTAGTTGGCCGCGTCTTATGTGGGGACAGGGGTGAGGCGGCGGGTTGCCTAGTGTTCGCAACGCACATGAGATTATAGATAGTGATGACTAATCTCGAGATACCGCACTTAATAAAAAAAAAACAGATGTACCATGCCTAGCAAGCGAACAATCGAAGTGAATAATTAAAAAAATACTTAAAGTTTTAGAAGTTTTTATTGTAACTTTTTGGTCATTTAAAATAAACCAAAAACAAATTATATGAAATTATTCTGACATATACTCTAAATCACTTGATTCTGGACTTTCTGAATTTGAGTCTGAATCATCTTGAAGTTTATAATGATTTCGTCCATCA
Source organism: Antitype chi (assembly GCA_947359405.1). Taxonomy (NCBI): domain Eukaryota; kingdom Metazoa; phylum Arthropoda; class Insecta; order Lepidoptera; family Noctuidae; genus Antitype; species Antitype chi. The sequence continues at coordinate 16,345,844 of OX375817.1, read as the reverse complement.
CAGCATCAATTCTAATATCATGATTCCAGTATTATTGTTCATTTTTTGTTTCATGTATATTCGCATCAATTTTATATTTCAAGGTATCAACATCGGCTTTACGTTTTGGCAAAAAACGTATGCACTTTGAATAATTTTTAACTTGTCTACTTATCGGCGGACTCATCTTGCTATTGCAATCTCGTGTGCGTTTTATCTAAGTAATGACAGAAAGCGCCCCCTCCCCTCCGTCCCACTGCTCACATATCAAAGGCGCGGCCAAATAGTTCCGCACGGACTATAATTTGCATATCTCGATTGTGGAATAAATTTTGGAATAATGCCAACTTCTTATTTATTTATTTACCTGTTTCATTGGTCCCACACTCCAATATGTAAATAATGGACTCCTTATCCAAAGAGGTGACTGCAATAAGGTTCTTGTATGGCGAGTCTTCACTTGAACTCGACGTCTGCTGGGGATGCCAGTCCATCGAGTGTACCAATTTGCTACGAAACAAAATAAACAATAAATGATAATGCATCAGAGTACTATTTTATGACATTGAATAGTAAACTTTATTACCAGTGTGTCTAAATCCAAACTAGAACGCACAAGGACAACTGAAGAGCCGGTCAATGTCTGCGTCGATGTTCGTATGGCTTTGCACTTTACCACGCTGAATATAAAGTGTATTTTTCAACATCATCAATATCAACATTTCCAAAATTAAATTCTAGAAATTGACATTCGACGACTTCAGATGACTGTACCCCACACGAAATAAAGCCGACGTTTCAATACTTTTAATCGAGGTATAAAAGGAAATAAAATGATGTTTATTCCTGTAAGTAGACTTTTAAGATATTTTCACACGTATTTTTTTTTTGTCAATATTACAACGGCGAAGGCGCCAGCAGTTCCTAGCTGACCCCTGAGAAGAAATGCCGAAAAAAAAATCCAAACGTTATCATCATCTGCCAGTCTAACCGGGCGTAGCTGAATACCAGTATTGTACATAGAACGACCGCCTATCTGACCTCCACAACCCAGTAACACGATATCCCTAGGTAAGACGGGTTGTCAGACTTTCGGACTCCTGACGACCAAAGTCAGAAGCCCGTAGGTTAATATTATTTATTTATCGAAAACAAGTTTATAAAAAAATCTTCTCTCTTTTCACGGTTTGTCTGTGGGAACAGAACAAATAAGGTTTATTAGTGCGGACACTTAATTTTCACTCATTGCACTTCACTTACCCATAATGCAACTAACAATAACATCTTAAGATATTATGTGAGTCCTAGCAATACATTGCCTCGTTGGTGTAGTGGTCGAAAGCGCTACTGCTGAGCATGAGGTCAATTCCCAGATAGGCAAAAGTCAGTTGCAGCCCGATCCTGGATTTGTGCCCGGTTGATGCCAATAGGCTCGCCCCTATTAAATGGGACTTAAAAAATAACTGCCGAAATGTGAGTGTACTACAGATAGGTTATTTCCTCAAAAAGTTGTGCAGAGGTGTAGTCCCCTCTGCACAACTTTTTGGGGAAATTAGGCGTGATGTTATGTCTATGTATGTATGTATGTAGCAATATAAGGCCATGCCAGGAAGGGCGAGCTTTTTGAAGAAAGAGCCACTGCCGCTTCAATTCCTGCTTTCGCTGTTATTGTTGTGTTATTTCGAAGTGAGATGGTAACTGGCAACTCACCTGAATACAAAAGCAGCAGCGATAACAGTATGCGGTTTCTGTGACGTCAGTAGCGCGACAGCACCGTTGCTGGACCCGACCAGCATGCCGCGCGGCGTCCAGCTCACTGAGCATATGTTCCAAGACTGGCCTTCTAGAGTTATTTCTATTTGCTCAGGATCTGCATGATAAAGACAGTTTGTTTAAAATCTTTATGTTCCTTTTTCTTGCAAACTATAGAGGGTCAAATTAAATGAGGTAGCTAAACTTCACACACGTGATTGGTATTGATATAACCAACAAAAAAAAAAAACTAAAATCATACTTCAAGTACTTAACTACACTTCCTAATAAATATATGTATGTATAATTTATTCTGTAAAAAATAATTACTTCGTTGACCCCAAAAACTCTTTTTTTTAGGATATACATCACGGTCAATTCTCCAACTGCAAACGTAAGTTTGTAATCGCAAAAATGGATTTTTTTTGTGATAAAACTACAAATTAACGAACGATTTTCGGAGTTTTTTCCTTACATGTGCTGCGAGATCTTGCTTCATGCGAAATTTCATGATTATAGGTCAACGGAAAGTGCCCAATAGGGTTATTATTATTAAATATGGCCGTTTTTTGCGTTAACTTAGAAGCTTGATTTTTTTAGAGCTCCTTGGAACCGTAGACCTACGTATTTGAAATGAATTTCAACTTGATACCTCTAAGATTCTTTGCGAAAAAGGGGTCTTGACAGACAGACAAAGTGATCGTATAAAGGTTCCCTTTTGAGGTATGGAACCCTAAATGTTACTTTCCTGATTAAATTATTAGTTAATAAATTAACTTGCTTTTGCCAGAGCCTTCGCCCGCGTGTGTATTATACATATAAACCTTCCTCTGGAATCACTCTGTCTATTGATGCAAACCGCATTAAAATCCGTTGCGTAGTTTAAAAGATCTAAGCGTACAAACACAAAAAGCGACTTTATTTTATACTCTGTAAGGATGTAAGGAAGGAAGCATAAAATGTTACCTTCATTAATAGCATTAGCCCGATACACAACTAGTTTGTTGCCGCCACTGGCATACAAATCCATGCCTTCTCCCCAAGAGAGGGAGTATACTCCTTGACTAAGCGCGTTATTCATCACGCGAGCTGGCAGCTCATGTTTGCCGCCAGTTTCTAACAGACCCACCTGGAAGACAACCACGTTTATTATAGTAGATTATTCAGTAAGAGGATGAAGCAATGTCCTATGTCAAGCTTGCCCAAGACAAAGACATCTTTAAGCCCAAGGAGAACATCCCCCCCAGTGGGTTCCCGCATTGTCGTTGCGGGGGGGCTCAGTAGCCGTGGTCCGCTCCCACGGTGAAGCGAAGAGGAACCCCAAGGTGGGGCCGCTCGTCAGGGCTTTTGTCTCCAAGCCGACGACGTAGCGGCCAAAATGTAGGTTGCGGTGAGGTGCACCGCAACTGAGGCGGGCCGCGATGTCGAATGGGAGGCATCGCGGCTGAGGGTTACAGGCTGCGGCGGAGGAGGAGTGCCGGTACTTCTGAGTAGCGCTCTTCCCTTCCGTGGCCTGGACGGGACCGCCACCGTTTGATGGCGGACGCGGTGGGGCCGCAGGGGAAGAGGAGTGTCGGTATAGCGTTGGCCGCTCTCCCTATCCCCTGCGGCCGAAAAGTGGTAGGCGGCGGGGCCACTGCGCTGACCCGTCGCAGGGGGACCAAGGGTGCCAGACACGGGTTCGTCTGGGGCCCTTTTGTTACTTGGTTCCTGGGGTGTTCACGGCGTGCCACGTGTCCTGGTGCGCCGAACTGGTGGGGTCCGCAAGGGCCGATGCCTGCCAGGGGTGCGGGTTGTTCGAAAGAGACACCGCGGCCCCTGGCACACAGGCAACTGAGGGAACACGGGTGGGTTTTAGTCAGTAAAAGTCTGACACGCCCTCCTGCTCCACCCAGAGCAGGAGAAGTTATTTGATGATTTCCCACCCTCAAAAAAAAAAAAAGCCCAAGGAGAACATTCTGTCTTTATACACATATATAAATCTTCTGTACGTGTGTATGTCACTGACTTCTTCTTCAAGGGCTGGGCCGATTTGGTTTCTTTTTTTGTTCGTATTTGAGTGGGTCCCTAGGATGGTTTGATTCAGAATTAGGCCCGGTAGGTCGCGCTGTTTGGGCAGGACAACGTATGTCGGGTCCGCTATTATATTATAATACTCACATTTCCTGTAGGTAATACAACAGATTTGATTTTTTTTAAGTTGTTTTACTATTTTTTAGTTGAGGTTCCAAATTCAAATGACATTATTGGCCAGTGGGTTATAATTAAATTGGCTATTTCAGAATGTCCAGAAAGCAATGACAATGTAAGTGGACTCCTGTGTCAGCTCCCTTGTCACTTAAGACTCTCATTTGGTCCATTGTGCATGGTGTGTCCTGGCTAACATAGCTAGCCTAGCTCGCCCAGAAACACAAGAGCTTCCTGGGGGCTAATGCAGGATTTGTGGAGCGACTATACTGTTCCCGTTGGAAGCCAGGGCCTCGCATTCCAGAATGACGTGGGCAGCTGATTCCTCAGCGCTAAAGTAACTTCTACAGAACAAAGCAATGATACTTACTCTAGATTCCCCAGTACCGTAGGCCAATAAGTTCTCCTTAGTGGGATGCCAGGCCACAGTCAGAACTTTGCCCTGCACATTTTGCCAGTAGGAGGTCACGCGACATCGCGTCAGTTTCGTCTCATCTTGGGATAATGTGCTGCATTCTAGAACACGGACCGCACCGTCGCCTACACTTACTGCGATTCTGGGAAAGATAGTCTTGTTATACTGGCCTAGTAAGGTCAATTTGTTTTCAGAAATTGATACACTAACCTTAGATTTTAGTAAAACATTATTTTATCATTTTAACAGTGTAAACAATTCTTGGTTGAACATTATCTATATATTATTATCTATACGTGAAGCAAAAACTTTATACCCATTTTTACGAAAATTACGCGGTCGGAGGAGAATGGAATTTGGCACAGTTAAAGTTTATATAGAGAAAGACCCCTCATTGTCCTTACAAACTTATCCACAAACGAAATTCTCCAGATTAGACATTTAACCAAACCTTTTTACAGTCTGATCAACCGATTTTGACTTCTATTGTGTTGGTGGCATGACAAATGGTAGCTGCAGTAAACAGTTAGTATTATAACTACTTTTTTGCTTTTAATGCCATCCTTATGCCTACGGCATAGAAGTCAGAATCAGTTGAACAGACTGTAAAAAAGGTTTGTTTAAATGTCTTATCTTATTTCAAATGGAGTTTAATATTTTTTAATACTATTAAATTAAATTAATAATTAAAAAAATCGAATTTGGACCGTTGGGCGACCACTAGAAGAAAAATAAATAAATACCCATAAAGTATAATACATAAAGAAAAATATTATTTGTTGTAAAGAAGCTTATCTCATAATCGCTGCGAACTATTCAATATTAGCTCAAACGGCGTGGAGGCTAGGCTTAGTAATAGTAATGCCCCCAAGTAATAAGCTATTAGCACTATTATGAACGCTTTTGGACTGACGGAGCGTATGTCAAGGTCAACCAGTCAGATCGCATTCTAAAGCTATAGAATAATAATGCGACTCGAACGCGTTAGGAACACAATCAACCAGTCAGGATCGTACCCAGCATAACACAGACTGCCTAAATGTATCGATGTTCTTCTTATTTATTCAACCTTAACCTGTAAGCATTAATTAAATAACAGTGGAAGAAGTACTAATCAATTTATAAGCACACTTACTTCCCAGCATCATACGGGCAAGGTGCCACCGAATACACAGACCCTCCACAAGTCGGATGGAAAGCAAGCACCTTCTTAGTCTTCACATTGTATCGTATAATGTTGCGGTCCTGCGCAACTGACCATATCGACCAATCTTCTGCAGGTTCAGTTGACTCATTTTGTATGCGAGGTGCATTAGTTTTGACACAGTACAACCCCCGCTTGTGTTTTGCGTGAAGAATCCGCCATTCTAGTTTGTTTTTACTGTGTAAGAAGTTAGAGCATCATTACATTTTTACAAGTCAATTGCAAGCATTTGTGGTGAAAGGAGATTGTAGTTTTATGTAAATAAGTGTGAAAGAGAGATTATCGAGGCCGCTTATGGCGCAATTTTTTTTATGCGAAACAAAGAGGTATGTATGGATCTACAATGTAAAAAAAACATACCTGTCAACCATCTGTGGGTTTATTTCCAGTATTTGACTTCTACCATCACAAACAATAATGGAATCAGGTTTGTACCAAAGTACTGAAGTCACAAAGGAGGATAAGAAAGCCCTGGAGGTCTTTAAAGGACTGGGTATACCACATGATCCCACCAGCTTGCCAGTTTCAGACCATATTCGAACTCCTCTGAAAATATTAAGTTTTTAATTAAAATCATTGCTTAATTTTTATGCCAATATCATTGCAGCTAACAACTGTAGTTTTCATTAGACCAAGTTACGCTTAGTAAGGTTTAATAGTGTAAATCACACTGCAAACCAACTGTTAGCATATTTTATTTATTTTGTAGCCTGATTCCTTAGTCATTATACAATTACAACTTACCCAAATCTACCAACTGATGCAAGGAGAAGTTTGTGACTAGATTTTTCAGGATTTGTGTCTATTTTAACACACTTTACTGAACTTGCTGCAACTGCTTGGGTGCTTTCAGGCTGGAATTCGGCACTGTCAGGCTGGGATTGAGAACTTTCACGCCGGGATTGTGAACTTTCAGGCCGGGATGCAATTTCTACCTCAGTCAGTGCAGACTGGGCATCAGCTCCAACTTCAACATGAGTTCTATCCAAAGCGTCAACCAATGACTCAATACTTGGGTCAGTTTTATTCTTCATTCTCAATATCTCCTCTTTCAGTTTTAGACAGTCAGCCAAGTAGTCAGTATCATCAGCTTTCTCTTTTTTCACTTTCATCAGTATATCTTCTGGTTCATACTTTTTGTGACCAAATTCATCGGGTTCATGGTCTTTATAGATATCAAACATGTCGTCCTCCTGCACTATAGACCCATCAAAACTGTCTTCTGGAAGGGTTTTATCAATTCCAGACTCTTCTAGAGCATTTGTTTCCTTTTCACCTTCGCTCCTTATCGCTTCTAGCCTTTTATCAAGGAGTGATTTGTTTTCTTTGAACGATTTTTTGACAATCATTTCATACTGTGGGCACCAGCTTAAATTCATTACTATATCATCTTGGCCTCTAACTTTGTATACTATTTTTCCTTTACCTGTGAATAGTTCAAGGTTCAATATCTGTTCAAAGATTTATAAAGTATTTGACAAATGCAAAAAGACATTACCATTCAGATCCACAAGTAGGATCACACCCTGTTTGGTACCCACAGCCACTTGCAGTGGGGTATGTTGTGAGCAAGCCATACAGGTGGGTTTGAGTCCTTTCAGAAAATAGGAGTATACCTTTGTAATATTAGAAGTTAAGTCCCATTTTACTATGTTAATTGCCCCAACGGATATGGCAATTGTTTCATTACTATAACCAATACTAACAAGTTCCTGAAATTAATTAAGTGCAAGTTTAGTTGACTAATGGAAGCAGTCGCAGTGAAAAAAATATTTCTTGAAAGTACATTTTCATGAATGTTGCAATTAAGGGGAATCTAGTAGCGAGTTCGAACTCACTGGTGGGCCTGGCTAAAAAGCACACTGTCTTACCAGGCATCGTGTCCGACAGAGGTAGTACCAGTGATGAGCAGTTAGACGCTAGTCTACACGCACAACGTTATTGAGCGAGATGCAGGATCATTTATAGTAAAACAGGCGCATAAAAAATTATGAAAAGTCTTTCGGAAGATCGGGTTTTAAGAAAAAACTACTGCATAAATCAATGACCAATAAAGTTTATTGAACTTTCCGATATATGAGCTACCGGCTTGGTTTTGGAGATTTTACACTTCTTTTTTATTTAAACACGCCCAAAGTTAGGTTAAATTAGCAAGAAAAACTAATCTTTGTTGGCTCCTAACTTTTTAATGGCTTTTTATTTTAGTATTCTGTTTCCACACAGACAATATTTAGAATTAGACAAAATCATACCATGCTACTTTTCGACTAGATTCACCTTAACAGATGATTACATTAAACCGCATAGGTATGTTTATTGTTCACTCTAATTCCTGCCCGCGTCTTGTCCGAATGAAATTTCTTATTCCCCGACCCACCCCGTCGCATCGCATCGCCTGCCTATTGCCGCCTTTCTATTCTCTATTATATTCTAAGTTATTACTTCGCAAAAAGACCCTTAGGTCCTACCTAGCGTTTTGTAAAATAGCCTATAGCCTTCCTCAAGAGTTAGACAATCAAATGCAAAAAGATTTTAGCAAATCTGATTTGACATTCGAACAAACAAAAAAAAACTTAAAAGCAAAAAATAAACCCTTTAGTAACTATTTTTTTTATTTTTTTTAAACGTTGCCCCCCACTAGGAATTTGTCCTGTATTGTGGGTGCGTTTACAAACATTTAAACTCACATACACAAACAGCCAGACCCGGAACAACTACTTGTAGGTCATACAAATATTTATTCCGTGCGGGGATCGAAACCGCCACACGCAGCGCAGCAGTCAATCGCTTAACCACTGCGCTAACCGTGCTATCAACTGTGCTGTTACTAAGCTCCCAAATTAATATGGGGGTAAAAATCTTTATATTTTACATAAATATAGGTCGCGGCATATAAGTTGCGCGATAGCTTTATTTCATCCACTACTTCAAGATCATGCTGAATTTCGAGTTTTAAATTAACAAAATTTATGTATCTGCGAAAAATACTAATATTTTTGATTACAAATCTAAAAAATACTGGTTAGTTAAATTTCCCATAGTCATTGCATTAGTATCAACAAGAGGACGATTTACATAAAATATGTATATTTTACAAAAAGTGGTTTTATTTACTATAATGCATGAGCCTAGCATTGCAAAGAACTCGGAGTCTTCAAGTCCTATAAATGATAAATGATTTTATTTCTGTAAGTAGGTTTGTACAAACACTTTTACATGTCAATCATATTTTTAATCTATATAATCAATCTATATAAACGGAATCGGATGATAAAAAACAAGACTCAACTCATTACTCCAGGACTAGAGAACTAACTCTTTACAAGCTCTTGAATGCTACATGCGAGCTTGAGTCTCAAGTTCTTTTTATGGGGCGAGTGACACTCGAGTCTCTACATGTATGAGTCTAGCAATTAAATTGATAAATTTACAGTCTCAAAATACAAAACCAGTACCAGCCAGTACCTTCACATCTCTATTTTATTGGATGTGAGCTTTTAGCTGGTTTGTAATGATCTTGTCTTATCAGATTTTTTTTTGTGGGCATAACTACATCATACTTTTTGAATGATGAGCGTCTCATCTTAATGCTCAGAGTTTTTCTTGAAGACTCAAGCTCTATTTAATACTTGAGTCCTTTTTAAGACTCGAGTGGCTGTTAAATGACTCGGGATCTGCTTGACTCTTACGACACCGAGCCTTTTTAGCACACTGAGTCTTGCATAATTAAGTCTAGTCTTTAAAATTAAGACTCGTGGACTTAAGTTCTTTGCAACAATAGATGTGTCTATGTAGTTTATACAGAACATTAAACATTTTACTACAGACATTTGATACCAGGCTATTTAATCATGGTTTGTATATAACTTTTCTTTAGGTTTTCAGGGGAGTAACTCCATGCTAACTGCGTTAGTAACTCTCGTACATAATTGTAATTAAAGGAGACAAAAGACTGCCAAAATGTAAGAACTTCTTAGAGCTCAATTTTATAAGTATAACACAAAAAGTGATGCAGACTATTTCTTTACAAGTGAACAAGTGAAGTTCCTTGGATCAACAATTAGCATTTTCATTAAATGTTGCAATGCTCAATGCTGCCGTCTTCTATTTTGTTGCCTAAAAGTGTTTGTTTTGTTTTAGTTTTCTAATTATGATGCTTGTCACAAGTTGTTGATTGTTAAGTATTAAAAAAAGTTTGTCAGGATCATAGTTAATAATAACTAATATAATATTAGTTTAAACAATACATACTTCACGCTCGGTTTTGTGAACATCATGGCAATGAGTGTCTTTGATTTTTAGCTTTTTGTCAACAGTTTCTACAGCCCACTGTTTGACAGTACCATCTAAACTGCCAGAGAGAAAGTACCTTTTTTCTGACCATTCCGGCGAAATGTCTACTGCAATAACCCTGAACATGGAAAAAAAAATTAATTCAATTTTATGCAAAAAATCTAGTTTTTTTTAGGTAACCATCACCATAATATTACTACATGTACTTACTTATCGGAATTGCCACCGAAAAACACATGAGCCTGATATTTCTCCTTTGTTGCTATAATACCAACATCTTTAAGGGGCTCCAAAACACAAAGAGTTTTATTTGGTCCTCCGTAAATGAGCCAACCATCCGTACTTACAGCCATAATAGAAGGAAGGAACCAATTAGGTGACGGAAAAAGGATTGTTTCGTCCATGGTTAAAATAAATCAAAAGTAACGTTTCAGCAAGATTAACACAGCTCGCCGCCCGGCAAATTAAATTTTTTTTCACCCGCGCTGGCTAAATCTCACTTTTTGACAGTTGAAATGAAGAAGGAATCATAGACTAAATAAACCACTTTGGTCAATGGAGGACATTAAGCGAACCTTAGACGATCAATCGGGCATTCCCTATCATACTTCGTTCACACTGAGGTGGTGAGGATGGCGGGCGTGATGACGGTTTGCGCACTGAATAAAAACTTTTCCTGTCTATGATGTGCGAGAGTTTCATTTTGTTTTAAACATTGATGTACGGAACACACGGCGGGGCGGGGCAATCTTTTTGAGCGCAGGCAGCCACGGATATGCCGCGTCGCCCATGTACGCCGGGCACTAGCAGCGCGGTCTTTTTGCCCTCTTTTGTTGGTAGTATAGGATTCCCTTTGCACTATCGTTCGCGGTCAACTTGACCGCCCGCCCCGCCCCGCCCCGCAGTGTGTTTTGCGCCTTATGCATCGCTGTTCCTTTGTCGGCGGCGCGTGCGTTTCGAGTAGTACAGACGCCAGCACATCAAGCTACTCCAATCTGTCAAATTTTCGCAATCGAACATGAACCCTAAGTTTACGTTATAAAGATGAAAATCTATCAAAGAACGACAGATTGGGGTAGCTTGATGTGCTGGCGTCTGTACATACAAAAAAGTTACCTCTAGTGTTACTATTGATTCTCACGTTTTCGAGTTTATGAATATTTTTTTAATTATTTTAAAACATAAACATCTTATTTTTCTTACTTTTGCTAGCTTCGAAAGTACTCCATATGGCAAGTTATTCTCCCGCGGGAACACGACCATTAAAATTTCTCGGTGTGTATACACATGTCGAATTGATAATCTCCATCTTTTTGAAGTCGGTTAGAAACAGGACTTAGTTTCCTTGGGAACACCTCCTGTGTATACGATTTTTCTAAAAAAGTCCTCTGGTTTAAATTGAATAGCACATAACCTTGACGTATTATTGGGTTTCCATTTTTTTTCTTCGGAGTTCTCACTCCCACAGTTTTATTCTTTAAACATATTTGGGGTATACATACTCCCCGGATTTTTGCAGTCAACAGCTGTGCAAGTGGGCGTATTAATTAATTATGAGTAAAAGTATTTATTTATTTTCCAACTTACAACTATCATTACAGGGTTGCACCTTATGCGATAGTGTACAGGCGCCAGCACATCAAGCTACCCCAATCTGTCAAATTTCTTTGATAGATTTTCAACTTGATTGCAAGATGCTATGGTTCATGTTCAATTGAGAAAATTTGACAGTTTGGGATAGCTTGACCTGCTGGCGTTTGTACATCTAAATTCTTATCTTAACTTATTACTAACTTATCTTTATTTTTATAATATTTATAAATTTTGTAACACATTACAAATAATGCATTTTTTGTGAACTTACTTGGAGAACAACCGCATAGGTCCGAGTCACTAGCTGTGCGGACAAGTGATTGTCGGACACGCACACCGAGGGTTCAGTACAAATTTGTAGGTATAGATGCCAGCACATCAAGCTACCCCAATCTGTCAGGACCAAGCCCGGGTCGAGGGCGCGTTGTGTTCCGCGCGCGCCTTCAAGAGATGTCAGCACCAACTGATGGGGCCTGCAAGCGCCGATGCCTGCCAGGGGTGCGGGTTGTTCGAAAGAGGTACCGCGGCCTCTGGCACACAGGCAACTGAGGGAACATGGGTGGGCTTTAGTCAGTAAAAGTCGGACATGACCTCCTGCTTCACCCAAAGCGGGAGAAGTTATTTGATGATTTCACACCCAAAAAAAAACAAGGTACGGAACCCAAAAAATTTATGGATAGTGACAGCTAGCTATCTAATTCTATGTATATCAGCGTTGCCAGAAGGTTTCTTTTGTAACCTTTTAGGTGATTTTTAACTCCCAAAGGTTACTTCTAGGTTACACGACTCGAAAGGTTACTTTTGGGTGATTTGGCGGAATTTGTAAAATATTTTTAATTTGTTACTTGAAACAGAACGCAAAATTGATTATTGGATAATGTCAAACTTGTTGAAAGAGGTTGTATGCTAGAAACATTTTAGTCTATTATAACTTTGGTTGCTAGGTAACTTGTTGTTTTATGTATGTCACTCTGTAAAAAGATAAAATAAAAGTCAACCATCTATTTCCGAGTTTTACTAAACTAGCTCTATTTAAAAGATATTTCCAACAGGTTATGGGCCCAGCCCGTGACTCTTTAATGCGAAATTAGTAGGGTAGTTATATATAGTAAATTCGACGTAAATTCGTATAAAGATGGAAAGTTCGACGAGTGCGATCAAAAAGCTCACAGGCCGAAATAATTATGGCAGTTGGGCCTTCAGCATCGAAATGCTATTAATAGATGCGGGGCTCTGGGACTGTGTGAGCGAAAATTTCGTTACTACCAAACCTGAAGACCAGAAACGCGACGAAAGGGCAAGGGCAAAGATTTGCCTGTCAATCGCAGAACAGTGCATCACCATTGTCAAGAATGCCAAAACCTCATGGCAAGCATGGAATGCGCTCAAAAAGGCCTATGCTGACTGTGGTCTAATTAGAAGATTAGGTCTGCTGCGGAAGCTATTTTCATTGAAACTGGATAATTTCCTAAATATGGATGCCTACGTCAATGAAGTGCAAGCTACGCATCAAGCACTGGAGGCAATCAAAGCTGCACTGAATGATGAATTCATCGCGGTTATTCTCTTGGCTGGTTTGACGGATTCTTACGACCCTTTGGTGATGGCCATGGAATATTCTGGCAAGGAATTATCATCGGAGAACGTAATAGCGGCTCTTCTGCGTGAAAGTCACCGACAGCAAGTGAATGATAATAAGGACGATACGGTGTTAGCTAACGTTGCAGGTGGTAGTAGCTGTGGTAGCGCTCGTAAGAAAATAGTTTGCCATTTTTGTAAAAAGAAGGGTCACTTTAAATGGCAATGTAAGCTCTTCAAAGCCAAAGTAAGCCAAGGTAAGACTGAGAGCAATTTAGCGGCTGCAGGCAGGATTAATGATGATGATTCTACCGATTTTCTTACTTTACTTGCCGCTAGTGGGGATAATTTCTGGGTGATAGACAGTGGCGCGACATCACACATGACATCAAATAAGTCTATTTTAACGCCTATAGCAAGCAGTTCGAAAGCTGTTACTTGTGCGAATAATGACAAAATAGTATCGACCTCGCAAGGTACTGTCAAGTTGGACGTACGTCACAAGGGACGTCCTTTAGGACTGACAATGAATAATGTGTTGCTGATTCCAGAACTAGTCACCAACTTGATGTCTGTTGGCAAGTGCACTGATAATGGCAAGATTGTAGTGTTTGACAAAAATAGTTGCAGAGTTTTAGATGGCAATGTATCTGTGGATGGGAACGTACTGTTTACAGCGCCACGCAAGCAAAACGGACTCTATGTTTTAGGTTCGGGGAGTAACAAGGCGACTGTTCTCATAGGAGAAAGTCAGGATGACTTTGAGTTGTGGCATAGGAGATTGGGCCACTTATCCCAATCTGAAATGTGCAAACTTAAGAACATTGTCAAGGGCCTTAGTTATAGCCTTGGGAACTGCAAAAACCCCTGCGTACCATGCAGTCAAGGCAAGCAAGGCGAGAAGAAGTTTCCAAAAAGGAAATTTAATAGAGCTTCACAGATTTTGGAGCTGGTCCATAGTGACGTTGCAGGTCCCATTGAGGTGGAGTCATGGGGCGGCAAAAGATACATACTGCTATTCGTTGACGACTATAGCAGGAAAGTTTATGGCTATTTGCTGAAACGCAAATCAGAAGTTTTCGGGAAGTTTCGTGAGTTTCAGGCATTTGTTGAAAACCAAACGGGCGAAAAGATTAAAAAATTAAGGAGCGACAATGGTGGCGAGTACACCAGTAAGGAATTCCAGGATCACCTGAAAAATCGTGGAATTCAACATCAGACAACTGTAGCGCACACTCCACAGCAAAATGGAGTTGCGGAGAGAACCATTCGGACAATTGTCGAAAAGGCGAGATGCATGCTGGCAGAAAGCAATCTCAATAAGAGATATTGGGGTGAAGCAGTTCTAACGGCGATTTATCTGAAAAACCGCTCGCCCACTATGGCTTTATCGCAGCAAGTCCCTGAACACGTGTGGACCGGAAAGGCGGTGGACCTTTCGCACTTAAAAGTGTTTGGTTCAAAAGCACAGGTTCTTATTAAGGATGGAAGCCTCAAAAAGTTTGATCCCAAGACACGAGAACTTATATTTCTTGGCTATAGTGAGAATCAAAAGGGGTTTAAGTTTGCTGATGTTAAGAATAATCCAAGGCGGATTATTGTTGCTTGGGATGCCGTGTTTGATGAGAGGTTGCCAAATCTGTCTAAGGACAATATGGATTTTCTCGGACCTCCAAACAAATCGCCAACTAAAATGTCGGTGGTGGATGTTACTGAAGAATTTTTCATAGTCCCTATCACAGGAGGGACTACCGGAGCTATGGAAACTCAGGAGAAAGTTCCAAGCCAGAGCGTACCTGCTCCAGCAACCGGGTCTACCACACCCGAAAACGTTGTAGTCGAATCTGAGGAGTTCCATGATTCAATGGATTCCATCTCGGATTCTGACAAAAGCGAAGAACGAGAAGCTGAACCAGCTGTAGAGGGGCCTCGATACCCTCAAAGGACTAGAGTTCCAAATAGACAGGAAGATTTTGAATATAATTTTCTCAGCGTGCACGATCCTGTGTCAGTACAGGATGCAATGGACCGGGGAGATAAGGACCTGTGGTTGGATGCGATGAAGCAAGAGTATGACTCGCTCATCGAGAACGGAACCTGGGAGCTGGTAGATCGCCCAAGAGGAGCGAACGTAGTCAAATGCAAGTGGTTATTTAAGCTGAAGATTGGCGCTGATGAGACAGTCCAGCGCCACAAAGCAAGACTGGTGGCTAAAGGGTATTCCCAGAAGTGGGGGGAGGATTACTCCGAAACCTTTGCACCAGTGGTTAAACTATCGTCGGTCCGACTACTGTTGGCGCTATCGGCAGAAATTGGATTGACAGTGCATCATATCGATGTCACGACCGCTTTCCTTAATGGCGACCTTGCTGAAGACCTGTATATGGAACAGCCAGAGGCCTTCATCACGAGGGGGAAAGAAGGCAAGGTTTGCAAGCTGAAGAAGGCCATATATGGTCTGAAGCAGGCAGCACGATGTTGGAACGTGAAGGTACACGCTCACATAATTGAAATCGGGTTTACGAGGTCAAAATATGACCCATGCGTATACCTGAAGAAGGTAAAAAGCAAGTTTCTTGTAATTGCCTTGTACGTAGACGATTTCTACATTTTTGGACATGACATTGACGAGATTCAGGCCGTGAAAGCGAAGATTGGGGACGCCTTCAAAATTAAAGACTTGGGATTAGCAAAGGATTGCCTGGGCATGGAGCTCAAGCAAAGGAGAGGAGAAGTGGAGCTCAACCAAAGAAACTTCATAAAGAAGGTCCTTCGAAAGTATAAAATGGAAGATTGCAAAGTTGTCGCGACTCCCACAGAGACTAATCTCAGATTGGAGAAAGGTGATCCGACTGGAGATATGAGCTACCAGGAGATTGTAGGTTCACTCATGTACCTTTCCTGTGGCACACGACCTGACATTACATTCATAGTGAGCTACCTGAGTCAGTTTAATTCTTGTTGGAATTCGACTCACATGGCTGCACTCAAGAGAGTGCTGAAGTACCTGAAGGGTACAGTAGATCACAAATTGGTCTACAAGAGGACTGGCAATCCTCTGGTTGCATATGCCGATGCGGACTGGGGTACCAACGCTGATGGACATTCGTTCACAGGGTATATGCTTGCCCTTGGCGGTGCTGCGGTTTCCTGGCAGACCCGCAAGCAACGTTGCGTCGCACTCAGTACGGCTGAAGCAGAGTATGTCGCTATCTGTGAAGCAGCGAAAGAGGTAGTTTGTGCCAAAGGTCTCTACCATGAACTGACAGGTCAAAATAATACGATTGATCTGTTCAGCGACAGCCAAAGCGCTATAAAATTAGTGTACGTGCCAACAATCGGTAGGAGGTCTAAGCACATAAATATTAGATACCATTATGTGAGAGAATTGGCCGAGGCAAATGAAATTTGTATCAAATATTGTAAGACTGATGAGATGCCGGCCGATATCTTCACAAAAGGACTTACTAGAGTTAAGCAGGACTACTTTAAAAAATGTATAGGCATACAGTGGGGGTGTTGAAAGAGGTTGTATGCTAGAAACATTTTAGTCTATTATAACTTTGGTTGCTAGGTAACTTGTTGTTTTATGTATGTCACTCTGTAAAAAGATAAAATAAAAGTCAACCATCTATTTCCGAGTTTTACTAAACTAGCTCTATTTAAAAGATATTTCCAACAACTTCGTGAGTGCGACTCCTAAAAATGGGTATTTCTCTCTCGCACGAATGTATCCAAATCACACGTTTCGGTCACTCGCTCGTTCAATCGGACGGATTCGTTCCTTGTTCGAGTTCTTCCGTGCTTGTCGCCTAGAGAGAGTCGGTTGCACCGTTGCCGACTTGCCGTTGCGGTTGCAGTAGTATCTCGTTCGTTTGTAGTCATTCGTAGAGTCGTTGCAAGTTTTAATGTTTGTTAACTTTTTACTAAATAATAAGCTGGATACTGGGTAAGTTTACAAATTCATTAGTATGTACTTGAGGATGTGGATAATCGCTATAATCTTTAGTTTCAATCGGTAGGTTAGTTATATTTCTATCCTATAAATTTCACTTGCAGACTACATTAAATAACCTTAATTTCAGGTGTCTGAAAAAATTGCTGGTAAATACAACAAAATTTTTTTTACAGACGAATTGAGAACCTCCTCCTTTTTGAAGTCGGTAAAAAATGGAAATCATTACTAAATTATCTGACTATTCACTTTTAATGTTACTACTGGAAAAAAATATGCAAGGTTACTTTTCACACGAAAAGGTTACTTTTTTTATCTATTGCAGGTAACTTTTGACAAGACCCGCCTGGCAACACTGATGTATATACATACAGACGCCCGCCAGCACATCAAGGTACCATAATCTCTCAAATTTCTTTGATAGATTTTCATTTTTATAACATAAGCATAAGGCTTATGTTCAATTGGGAAAAAATAACAGTTTGGGGTAGCGTGATGTGCGTCTGTACAGATGCCAGCACATCGCGCTACCTCAATCTGTCGAATTTCTTTGATAGGTTTTCATTTCAACTTTATAGCGTAAGCGTAAACTTAGGTTCATGTTCAATTGGGAAAATTTTACAGTTTTGGGTAGCTTGAAGTGTTGGCGTCTGTACATACATTGCAAGAAGCTTATAGATAAAGCTTCTTGGTATATGGACAGCAGTGACACCTTAAGTGAGCAAGTGGCAATTTCTATCCTCATTTAAACTAATAGGGACAAAATAAATTATTGTCTAGTCTAGTCCGTGTCACGTGACGGTTGATAAGCAAGAGAGAACGATTGACTGTAAGTAGGTGCAGGTGCTTAACAACTGTCTACCAGATCGCCACTAGCACCGCAGCGTCAGCTTAGGTTATATGTCTGTGTAAATAAAATAAACCATCGAGTACGTTGGTCTAAAAGCCTTATGTCCCGTTCATGTAAAGAAAACATTACTGTCATAATAATAATTCAATTTGTGTTGTTTGTTGCTTGTCATGTCATTTGTCACTTTGTCAGACTTTTTGTAGAAGTTTCTGGGAACGGGAAGTGGAGTTTGTTTGTTGGAGTTACTGCCTTCAGCCTTCTTTGTTATTAATAAATATTCAAAGAAAAGCATCTGCAAATTGCTGAAAACAACTTTGTTTACGACATAGCCTAATCCCAATCATGGCTCATTACAAGGGAGCAGCGTCTGAGGCTGGCAGAGCCATGCACCTCATGAAGAAACGAGAGAAAGCTCAGCAAGAAATAGAATTACGCAAAAAGAAAATAGAAGAAGATTTAAAGATGGTAAACATTGAGAATAAGTTTGCTACTCACTACGATGCGGTAGAGCAACAACTGAAAAGTTCCACAATTGGTCTGGTGACCCTTGACGAAATGAAGGCAAAACAAGAACACATAGTAAGGGAGAGGGAGAAAAAGTTGGCACAGAAAAAAGCTGAGAAAGAAAAAGAGAGGCAGAAGGAGATAGAAGCTAAGCAAGCACAGAAGAACAAACAAAAGAGACAGGTTAGTTGTTTCTTAATATTTATTGTTTTTTATTCAATTCAACTTAACAAACATAATGCCTGTAATCCCCGACGGAATAGGTAAAAGTGCACATATAGTGAAACACACATTTCGCCAGTTGTAAGTCCCATGTAATAGGGGGCAAAATTATTGCTATCAACCGGGCATAAATCTAGACTAGGCAGCTACTGAAAGATTTCTGATGAAAAAACACTTTCTAATTCAACTTGTATCACACACACTGGTTCCTGTAGATGATTCCGGAGGAAACAGGTTCACGTATTCAATTATAATTGTTGTTATCTATGTTCATAGAAACTTGGGTCTGTAGCTATTTATAAAATTGTTTTTAAAACTGCCCAGTTGATATTGTCTGAGCAGATTTATACCTATACAACCTGCTCAAAAGTTTATAGTGTCCTAGGACACTATGAACTTTACATATTGCCTCAAACACTTTGTTACGGCGTCATTTTATTTTATCAGATTCAAGCCTTGTCTTTTGACATGAATGATGAAAATGAAGAAGAACAAGATGAATCTTCAGAAGAAGAAGAAGAAGTTGAAGCAGCTGAGGAATCTTCTGCAGATGAGAAACCAGATGATAAGAGCTGGCGAGACAAAGAAGAACCAGTAAGCCACAATAAATTTATTAGAGCACTAATATTATCCAATAAGATACTTTGAAACATTAGGTACTACTATGAAAGTATAGTAACAAGTGTAAATAAAAAGATACATTTATTAAGAGTTTTCATCTGGTGTGGGCTGGCAACGTTGCATTTCAAATGGTTTTTCGTGATTATCTTATTACCTCTAAATCAAAGACCTATTTTTTTGAGCCAAGAACTCTATTGTTCTTAATTATAAGTTTACTCCCTCTCAACGAGGAGAGGCCTGTGTCACAGCATTGGGAACATTAGCGGCGGATTATGATGCTATTTTTTTTACAGTTATTTTGGTATTTACTTATAAAAATCGATATACCTGCCGTCAATTATTTTCTATTTTGCAGTACTTATTACGATTCAATGATTTTATGCAATCTAGTGCTTGGCTGAAATAAAATAGTACTTTAATTCATTTTTAATGCCCTCGGGGGATAAATGCTCTTAGCCTCCCGCACGTCAAGTTCACACCATGTGTTCCGATAACAATAGAATTTCTATTGTGTCTGCTAATTAGACGCGCGACGAGTTAATATTTTGAAAAAAAAAAACTAGGTATTTTGGAGAGCATTCTCTCACATTAACACCTCAGTACGGTTGTTACCGAACCATGTCTCATGAATCTGCACTATTAAACTTTACTTATGATCCATTCCCACAGAGAAACCATGAAAACGGATTTATGGGGTATAGTTTAAGTGCAAGACTATTGTAAACTCTTTATAATTAAATAGACTAACATTTATTTATTTATTTAACATGCGTCTACGAGTTAGCTTCAGCCCCTCTTACACTTTCCGAAGGGACAGGGCCTCAGGGTCCGGAGAAGAAGTGTCACAGACAAAAATAATTACCGTACATTCTATATATTGCAGCTATACAAGAAAATAAAAAAGAATCCGGATGTTGACACCTCATTCTTGCCAGACAGAGAAAGAGAGGAGGCTGACCTCAAATTACGAGAAGAACTACGGCTAGAGTGGGTGATGACACAAGCAAGCCTCAAAGATGAACCCATCGCGGTCACCTTCAGTTACTGGGACGGTTCAGGGCACAGAAGAAATGTTACCTTGAAAAAAGGTATGGATTATTTTGTTAGTCTGTGATTATGCACCCGGATGTTGTAATGCATGTTTGGTCTTTGCGCTTACATCTACTTAAAGAAATGAATGAAATTGAAGTGTAAACTTTCATGAAACTCATGTACCCTAAAAGAACATGCAAAACTACTTTTTCGCAACTCATCATGTTGTTTTTAGTCTCATGTTACTTAATGTTTTGTTTGTTAATTAACTTGAGTAATATCACACTGCTGAGTAAAACCATTCCCCAAGTCCTTATAAGAACTCTTTTTCTGCGTTACCACGAAGCAGATAAGTACATAAGAAGTACTTACAACAAATGGACTACTTAACCTATGTGGTATAATATTGTTTTCAGGTAATTCCATATATCAATTCCTTCAAAGATGTCTTGACACACTGCGGCCAGAATTCAGTGAATTAAAAACAGTATCTGCTGACCAGCTTATGTACGTGAAAGAAGATCTCATACTACCTCATCATTATACATTCTATGATTTTATAGTTACTAAGGTAAGTAGCAACAGGTTCCAAAACTTAGTAGATCTAAAACAGGAGTAGAGGTGAAGATAACACTTTACTGGAATTGTTATAAAGAGCAAAATTGCACAAACTATTTTTGTTACACATCATCTACCTCCCTTTACGACATAGACAACAAGGTGTATATTCAACTAATTGCTGCCCCCGATTTCATCCGCTTGAAATTTCGTCCACCGCGTCGTTTCGCATCGCCCAACCGCGCTAAAGCTTCGGTTTCGCTTAGCGTTCTTTCAGACTTTTTCTTTTTGATTGGTTCCTGACGTGATGTTAAATAGCATAGCCTTATATTTACCTATACCTTTCTTAAAAATTGGTCTACCAAATACATTTTCTTCAAGTCCGACTGGTATGGATATGATCTGATAACCGCGAGAATTCTGTTCGAATTGCCCGAAGAAGGTATACTTTTCTTAACATTATCTATAATTCTATCTTGAGAAGATCAGCAGTGCCCCGGCAATGGAAGGTAGCACAGATCATAATGGTCCCTAAACCTGGTAAAAGCCCAGATGATGTTAAGTCCTACAGACCCATCAGTTTGCTCCCAATACCATCAAAAATAATGGAGATTCTATTCTTAAACAGATTAATGCCAATCATTAAGGAAAGAAATTTAATCCCCGAACACCAGTTTGGATTCAGGCAAAAGCATGGTACTATTGAGCAAGTACATAGGCTCGTAAATGCTATTCACACTGCATTTGAACGCAAGCAATATTGTACAGCTGCATTTCTTGACATATCGCAGGCCTTTGACCGCGTGTGGCACGATGGGCTTTTGTACAAAATAAAAAAAAAACCTCCCGATACAATTCTACCAGTTCATCAGATCGTATCTCGAAAACAGACACTTCTTTGTGAAACAAGGCGAAGAAACAACGTCATTAAATGAAATCCATGCAGGCGTACCGCAGGGTAGCGTTATGGGTCCCATTCTGTATCTCCTTTTTACTGCAGACCTACCTACTTCAGACGTCACCATAACGGGTACCTTCGCCGACGATACGGCTGTACTGTCTTCCGATGAACTCCCGGAACATGCCACCCAGAAGCTCCAAAATAGTCTTGATGATATCGCAAGATGGCTAAGAGATTGGCGTATCAAAGCAAACGAATCTAAATCTGTGCAAGTAACTTTCACTCTTCGACGCCAAATCTGTCCCCCAGTCAAAATAAATGGAGTTCAAGCCCCACAAGCTGATGAGGCAAAATACTTAGGCATGTACCTAGACAGGAGACTTACATGGAGAAAGCATATCTTCACCAAACGCCTGGCAATGGGACAAAAGATACGCAAAATGTACTGGATGTTAAATAAAAAGTCACAGCTATCACTGGAAAACAAACTGCTACTCTATAAAGTCATAATCAAACCCATTTGGTGTTACGGCTTACAGTTATGGGGCACATCAGCAAACTCAAACATTGAAATCCTTCAAAGATTTCAGTCCAAAATGCTACGAATGATAGCCAATGCACCATGGTATGTAACCAATGAAAGATTACACCACGACCTTAATATGAAGACAGTCAAACAAGAAATAAAAAACAGAATGAAAGTTTATGCATCGAGGATCACACTCCACCCTAACGCACTTGCGAAGCGTCTAATGAGCGAACCAACAACGCCAAGAAGGCTCAAACGGAAAAACCCACAGGACCTATTACTATAGACTGTGACTGAGACAAAGCGGACCTGTCATTGGACATGTACCGCACAAGCCTATAAAAACAAATACTGAACTATTGCTGAATATCAATCAGATAGATTGCAATATAAAAAAATAAAAAAAAAGTCCGACTGGTAGTTTCAGACATTAACGCGTTCAAACAAAAAAACTCTTCAGCTTTAGAGTAGTGTTTAGATGAAAAAAAAAGGTAGCTCTGAACTCATATTTTGACTAAGTTGAACTTTACTCTGGCCTTACTTAGTGAACAATAATAAAATATTTATTAAAATTCCAGGCAAGGGGAAAAAGTGGACCATTATTCCAGTTTGATGCTTCAGATGACGTCAGACTCGTGAACGATGCCACCCAAGAAAAACAAGACTCGCATGCAGGCAAAGTATTATTAAGGTATGCAGTTTTTTGTCCCTGTAGTAGATGATACATAATATTTTATGAGCCCTTCACAGGTTCGTTCTGTTTGACATTGATACCAACCCAAACGAAACTTTGTTGTCTTATTATTATTTATATTTGTAGAGTGCAGTGTGTGGGGTTTCTTGCCCATTCTTCTCTATACAGATTTGGAATGGGCAACTAGCTTGAATTTTCTGAGTAACGGACCAATTCCTTAGCCATTCAAAAGTGCCTGTATTTTTTTTTTTTTTTTTAGATTATTACGTCCCACTGCTGGGAATATTTATTTAATTTATTAAAAAATCTTAAATACAAAACCATGTAATACTTATACAAGTAAAGTTTATTGTTACTAATATCTATTATATGTATACCTACACTAAGTACTTACTAAATTAAATTACTAACTAACTATACAAATTAATACAAAAGCAAAAGGACACCTATGTGCTCTTACACGGGCAATTTTTTGAGCAATTATTGTTCGGCAAAACTAATGGATCAATCTGGATCAATTAAGTGGAGCAATCTGGAGCAACAACAATAAATTGACGATGTGTTTCGGCAAAATTGCTTCTGATTGCTCCATATATTTCATGAGTTGCCGAAAATCCAATCGGTTTGGAATTTTTTAGTCAATTTTCTTTCTATCTTGTTTGTACGCATAACTACGTCTCGTTTTTGCGAGAGGAACCGGCAGGCGGTGGAGGCGGCTGGGGAAGCGCAATGCCTAGTTTTATAAGTTGCTTCATATTGCTCTATATTGTGTGGCCGTATCTCTGGCAACAGGTTGCTACAAGTTGGAATTGCCCTAAATTGCTGGATGTAGTCGTGACGTCATATTTGACGAGAATTGCCCAAGATGGAGCAATTTTAGTTGCTCGTGTAAGCGCACCTTTAGGCGTCGAAGTATTCTTCCGCATCGCTGTCATCAGGAAACGTGCCTAGAAGACTGGTAGCATTGCCATTGACACTTATAAAAATATGTTATGTACATACAAGTACTTATATAAAGGAAAAAAATGGTTTAATTTAAATAATAAATATCTGAGCCTAGCTATTATTTTCAATTATTTTTGGTCAAGCAATCCGTGAAACCAATATGTCACATAGCAAATAAAACATGGATCTAGGACCCAACATCTAATTTCACGTTTCTTCATTAAAGAAAACATTTTTGTTTTAGATCCTGGTATGAAAGAAACAAACATATCTTCCCCGCATCAAGATGGGAACCTTATGATCCAACAAAGACTTACTCCAAATACACAATCAAGGGAAAATGAAACGGGAGTAACAAAGTATTGATAATTAACTTATTAAGCAATCTTTTAGACAATGTTGTTAATGCAATTATACCAACGAATAAAATAAATACGTGTATTTGTGTAAAAAAAACGTTTTTTTTTTTAAATATCCATTCAATCATATTATGCTGGCGCTACTCCTAATTGGCGTTATTATACAAAATTACCTTTATTGAAATAGAAGTAAGGTGTATTTTGTATTGCACAAATAACGCGAATATTCGGATAGATACGCCGAATTAAATGCATAGCTTGATGTGTAGTCGTGTGTACACACGGCTACACATTAAGCTATACGAGTACATTTCCAGTAGCTGATCTCGCATGTATAGGATTTCCGTACAGTGCGAGATTAGCGTAAACTGGAAATGTACACTCAAGACATGCAAGGTCAAATTCGACATAGCTGAATAACAAGTTTTTGTGTTTCTTAATTTATAGTGTATCGACAAGCCATGTACAGACGCCAGCATATCAAGCTACCCCAATCCGTCAATTTTCTTTGATGGCGTCTTTACAAGGAGTTTCGTTCGGACAGTCGCTTGAATAGGATATCCGCTTGGAGGTTCAATTCCCAAAACCCATGGTTTTCTCTGTCATGAAAAACTTGTCAAACTCAATGTTTTTCAATGTATAATCTTCTTTCATATTATATTTTTGAATATTTTTTACACATTCAAAAGTGGTTATAGTGGTTATTATACTTAGATGGTTTGGACATGTTGAGAGGATCAATGACTGCAGATGTGAGTGGGAACGCCGAGAGGTGGGGGGGGGGGGCTGGGGTATACATAGTGATATGTGCCCCCCTCCCGGCGTAATTGGTGATGTTCTTCAGAGGTCAGGTGCGTAGTACTCGCAACCGTCGACGTGTGTGTATGTCCAGCACCCCAAATTGCGTAACGCACTTTCAATCAGAATTGAATCATTTTGAACAGTAATGGACTAGAAATATCTAGTCCATTGCTTCTTATGTTCGAAAAAAAAAACTGCTCAACAACGTAAATAACGCAATGTATGTTGTTGAACTGTCAAAATTAAAGCGATTCCTACTGATAGTCTGATGTATGAATGTAAACGAGGCGAGAGGAGCAGTACGGATTGTGGTAGGTGGCGTTCTTTAGTTTCTGCCTACCCCATAGGAAGAATGCGTGAGTTAATGTATGTACGTATTTATTGCAAAAAAATAACATCTACATATGTACATACATAAATTTTATAACCAGGATCAGGAAGGGAACCAGGGTGGCAGGGAACTCGATGCGCAACCAGTTACTATGGATTCAGTGCATGACTAAAAATGTATACACTCTGGGGTCTAAAATCACGTGCTGAATTCATGGTATTCCGATTTATGACCGTCACTCCTGCAATATGAGTTTTAAAAAACCACAGAAAAAGTATATAAGGGTCAGAAAAAAAAAACAAATCAATAAATAACAATTATTACATATATTTCTAATTAAGACTACTCCAAACGAAGTATACAGCATGTATCAGAAATGTGTGGTAATTATTTAAACAAATAAACATTTTAATCACGAAAAATAACCAGCAGTCCCGTACTAAACTTAAATTCCTACCTACTGTATCCAAATAATAAATGATTTTATTTCCGTTTTGTACAAACATAGTTACACGTCAACCATATTTTTACCCGACTGCGCCAGAAGGAGGGTTATGTTTTTCGAGTGTATGTATGTATGTTTATTTATTTGGCTGCCTAATAAGTGAACTTTAATTAAAAAAGATGGAAACAAGAAACTTGTTTTAAAAGGATGACTATTAGACTGAATACTATAAGCAATCTCATACAGAATAAATACTGACCACATATTTCTTTTACACACTGTACAATAATAATAACAACATTATACTATGAACAACTAACAATTTTTTCAATTTGTTGCCATCTCTGGCTTTCCAGTTTATCTAGAAACTGTTGTTTTGTGTCACTGACACTTATTGCCTGTTTGGGAGGTGGTGCATTTCTTTGGAAATGAATTATGGCGGCCAAAAGATTCCAAATTGTAAATTCCGGCCATAGTACGTCTGTGAAGTATAAGACAGTGTTGGAAACCTGCAAGAAAGACGAACGAAATTTTAGGTACAGTCTAACAGGCTATTTGGTATACAGGCAAAATTATACATCTCTCAGCACGGCACCTATTCCACCGACGACGACAAAGCGATTAGCTAGCTATCCACGATTTCACTCTCAAGGAACTTACAAATGATTACGTAGCGTGTAAGTTAAAGAGATACAGAATAATAGTTGGTCGCTGACTGTTCACACCGCTGGCGAGTGCGAGTACTAGTTTGTCGCAGCGACAAGAGCTATCACAGAAAGTTGGTACTCATTAGCAACGCTCGCTTTACGGGTACAATGAGACTCGAGAGGCTCACGCATAGTACATGCCTTACATGCAAGTGTTTGCTTGTCGCGGTTGTGCACTCATCGTTGTTTTGGCACCCCATCTCGTTTTAGTTGCTAGTTATACTCGCTTATCGTAAATCGCCGACGGTGAGACAATGCCTGAGCTAAACTTCGCCGCGTTTTTAATTTTATCCTCCCCCCCCCCACTTTATTCACTCACTTACTAATGGGGAAGTTCCATTCCAATTAGGAATTGAGGACGTAGAAGTGATTAATTCAGTCACCAAAGATTTTTTTACTATAAAAATTCCCTTGGTTTTCTTACCTGCCATAACATGAAGTCTGACAATCTCACTTCCCCTGATGTCCTCACAAGGAGTTCAGCTTCCCCAAGTTCTAATGTTTTTGATACCAGCTCATCATCAATATCTTGTGGAGCTATTTCATTGTTCCTAACTCCATCCACTATATGAGAAGCTGCTCGGCTGATTTCATCCCTTCCTGAAATCATTACAGTCATAATTAAAGAATAATTGAATTAAATTTATACAATAGAGAATATTTTTCGTAAAAATATTTTTATTTAAGTTATTATTTCCTTTATTCAATTAAATAACACATATAAATTATATTTTTAAATATTAGTATACAAATATAAAAACATTTAAAAATATAAAAAATAGTAGCCCACCGGTATCGGGAACAAGGTCCAAGCTACCGGTGGTCAGGGCTCCAGAGAGAGGAACCTCCTAACAATGCGAGCCGTGTCCAGGAGTACCGCTTTCTGAATCAAGCCCTTGACCCAGCTGCCCAACGAGAGCCTCCTCAGATGTTGGTCGAGGCTCTTGGCTTATTTAAGTTTATTATTATGGTACCTACTTAAAATAAGTTCCAACAGTAAAATGGGTGATCCCTGTACATCCTGCACTTTCATGAGTCACTTTGACTTTTTGATTGTCACGCAGCAGTAGTAGTAATGTTTTTTTTTAAACAACACTAATATCATTTATGTACCTGTATACGCATAAGCAATGTTGAGTCGCAGCTTATTGTTATTTCTGGTTGCAAGCATAGCTTTTGAGATTTTTCCTCTTAAATCTTCTGGTAACAGGGAAAGTCTGCCAGCAACATGAATTCTTACACCCCACTCGTTGATTTGATCACTGTTGTGAAAAAAAATGTGACAATTATGTATTTAACAATCTATCTTGTGCTCAGATAAACCATATTTATTATTTTTACAAATAAAATTAAGGATCATTACTGGAATGTTCTTAGAAAAAAAAATAACAATGTAGTTTTGGAAAGCTCCCGGCAAGGTGGACCTTGTGAAGGTTGCAGGAATCTGCTGGATGCGGGGCGCACAGAACTGGTTAAAATGGCCATGCTGGGGGGAGGCCAATGTCCAACAGGGGATATCTTTCGGCAGAAATTGTAAAATAAAATTAAAACATACATTTCCTCCATCAATCTCTGAAACTTGTCTCTAGCCAAATCCATAAGGCCGTCAACTTCTTCTTTACTTCTTTTAAAGTTTTCTATACTGAATGCATAGACTGTTACTTCAGGTATTCCTAGATCTAGACACCACTGAAATTAAAATAGAATACTAAAATTAGTTTCTTACTATTCTAGTGGGCATCTGAATGAAAATGTTTTTACCACATAAAGGGCATGTGTGGCTTATGTAGCCAAAAGTAACAGAAATATTTAGGCATTATGAGTGAATAAAATGGAAAGACACTTCATTTGTAACATAGAAAGAAGAGGTCAAAGGCTTTCACAGGGGTAGCGACAGATAGATTAAAATAATATTGCTCTTCCCAGCAACAGATTGTTTATTAAACTTCTATACAGATTACAAATAGTCCTTTGAACCCTGAAGTACAATCAAATTAACCCAAAATTAAAATATACCCAGAACTCACCTTCAAAGTTTCAGATAACTTGTCAAAGCCTTTATAATGACCAGCACTGTTACCTACGCTGTTCTTCTTTGCATAACGACGATTCCCATCCATAATAAACGATATGTGTTGCGGAACACGACCGATCTTCACGACTTTAATGCAAAATAGTTGAAAGAAAGAAACACAGTTCTCTTTGACCCAAGACATGGTTATTCTTCAAATATTTAGATCGTTACCACGTACGCTAATTCAATGTGTGCGTTTTTGGTAATAATTTAGAGGAACAAACGTCTAAACTCGAAGGACCACGTCTCAGGACACGTCAACGACTGCACACTTGCACAGTGATATTCCTTATCTGTTAATAATGTACTATGTACTAGTGATGTTTATTTAAAATATAAAAGGGAAGTATCAATACAATTATCAACGTATAGTGTTTAATTTACATGTAAATACAATACATTTGAATGCATAATTAATTTGTTTCTGTATTTACTACCGATGAATGCAAGTGCGAAATGTCAAATGTTGATTATATGTCAAACTGTCAAAGTCACGATTTACGAAGGTGTGACGTCAAATCATGATTGACAGAACTGCAGCAATACCAACCTAACTGAACCATATTCCCGACGTCGTCACCACAGATTAGCGTTTTCAGTATCAGTATCCCGATTTTATTACGCTGTGGCTATTTTTGCTAGTAAATGGCAACATTCATTTAGTTCAGGAACACTATGGAATGGACCAAAGAGAGGAAGTTGTAACGAAAATTGACAGCACATTGATTGACACCAGTGTGACCAGATTCAGTATTTTAATACTTTTTGAGTATATTTTAGTAAGTTTTCCAAGAGTCAGTTTTTTTAAAGGTATATTGGCGGAAGCCAGTATTTTTGGGTATATTTTGGAAAAAAGTTATAGCAATACCATAGCCATGTCATAAAATTATTTAAAAAAAAAAACTGCATACATTGATGTTCAGGGGAATTTCCGGATTTATTCTATATTTCATTTTAGAGCAAAGATCAGTAAGTTACAGATAGGACATGACAGGTGGGCCGCCTAGAATTACAAATAGTATCAAATCATTCAGTCACAAAATGATTTTCTGTTCTGCACTTGGCTTAATCTTTGAAGGTTTGGTTTCAAACTTTCAAATATAAACTTAGGGAAATTCCCGAATTATTGAAAGTTTCAATAATTCGGGAATTTTTGAAACTTTTGAAAATAATTGAAAATTCTTTATTCACTACCGTGAATAAAGAATTTAGTAGTTTAAGAAATGTTATGGAAACTTTCCCATGCGAAGTACAGCCAGATCAAATGCAGATAATTGACGAAGAATATAGAACACTCAAACTTGATCGCGAAGTAAGTAATTTATTACAATCTTCGAGTACTGGCTCAACCCTTTCTTGTGAACAATTTTGGTTGGAAGTTGGGAAAATTTCTAACAGTGATGGTACATTAACCCATCAAACAGAATGTTAAAATATAATTCTAATATTTATTGCGATGATGATGATGATTAATAAATAAAAATATGTTTTGAAAATCAGTATTTTTATTGGTATATTTTCCCTGTGCAAGTTGGTATATTTCAGTAGTTTTTTAAGGTGCTTCGGTATTTTTGTAAAATTTAATCTGGTCACACTGATTGACACTGACAGATTGTTTCGTGTTTGTGGTACCAAAAATCCAAATCGCCGGAATCACAGGTTACTTGACTTGTTGGAAACTCACATCAAAAACTGAATAAACTATTATGAGTAATATATTTAAGCTTAAACTAAGTGCTTTAGGCCACCCTAATCCAGGAGATTTCAACTGTGAAGGTAATATCAAGTTACAAAGTCTTGTTTCTATTTTGCATGGTAAGCGTCGGTCGATTTTACATTGTGCCCTATTTTACAGATGAGAAAGAATACAGGAGTGTAATTCTGTGGCTTGAGGATCAAAAGATCAGACACTACAAAATAGAAGAGCGAGATGGTCTAAGAAATATAGAGAAGGACAGTTGGAAGGAAGCATTTAACACTTACCAACGAGATTTGGTTAGCCCTGTTACTGAGGGCACCCCTAATGAACAATTAAACTGGATACTATCTTATGCTATAAGACTAGAGTATGCAGATAATGGTATGTTTTCTTTTTTGTTATGTTGTTGAGCAATTGCAATACAAGTTTATGATCCAATATTGTGACATATTGCATAGTCAGACATAGTGGTTGTATTATTTTGGTTTCACTATGATTGTAACTGGTTTCCTTTGCCTGCATGGTGTCCTAGATTATACAAACATGTAAGGTATACATTAGTGCTTGTTTATATACATTTGAAGAATTTTACATATAAATTATTTTGATTGATTGATGACTCGTCTCTTGCACAATTTCTGTTTTCAGTTGATAAATATAAGAATGCAAAAGTGGAAAAAACAAAACAGGCTACACCCAATGTTGTATCTTCCAATCCTCTGGATAACCTTGATTGTAAGTATAGAAAAGGTTTTGCTACTGGTTTTTGCTGCAAGGATGTATTAGTATTTTTTTTTTGTTGTTGACAGTTTCGAGTCCAGCATTCAAGGCAGGTGTAGAAAGAGTATCAACATTAGCTGGGGTTGGGCCACATGCAGACCCTAAGTTTCGGTTGTCAGCCTTAGCCAAAATACTTAAAACTACACCCCACCCTAATCCACCTGCAACTGATGTGAACCTAATCCAGCAGCCATCTGATGTCCTGAAGCTACTGTTTGTTCAAGATCTGCGAGAGTTGCAGACCAAGATCAATGAGGCTTTGGTTGCAGTCCAAAACGTTACTGCTGATCCACGAACTGACACTACCCTTGGAAGGGTTGGGAGATAAATTGTTAAGATCACTGATTGGGCATCTTGTAAAGAAAACAATCTAGTCTGTTACATTGACTAAATATAAGTTGCAAATAATTTATAACATAATTTTTTTCTTGTAACAACATTATTGAAGATGCCCAGGTAATGTTGTACTAACATACCATACATCACTGCATTTACTTACTGTAAATTAAGTTTTACTGTGAATTTGACAAGATCTTTTCAGATAAATCTATGAGAATACACACACCTATTTTGAACTTTCAAGAGTGTACTTGTTTTATTTTTTTCTGAAGCCAGTGCAGTGGGAAGTATAAAGACTTAAAATCCTAATGAACTGATTTGTAAACTATTTATAACAATAAATAAAACAATAACTTTAATACCTTAGTTTAATTCTGTCATTAAATTAACAATTTGTTTAGGTACTCATAAGCGTACATTTTTGGTACAGTAAACAAGAGCATGGCCACTAGCTACTAAGATAAACAAAAATGCACATATTCATAAAAATCTTGAACCTAAAAATGTGCAGCACTTGCATACATTAACCGAGCTATAGATCAGCTTTTAACAAATATATAACTATGAAGATTCAATGCATTCCACCTCCTTTCTCAAGCATTTGTGCAAATCTATTGGTGATGAGTAGTGAAACATCTATAAACCTCTCAACACAGTTTGTAATGCAGGTTTCAGTGCGAGAGTCTAGTTTCGCTCCAGGTTTGTCCACACATTTGTCCCAGCAAAAGTCGTTGAATTCATGGATCTGGAATTAAGGGGCAGATAAATAAGAGCCGATGCACAATCGTTTTAGGCAGATAAGTAAAATTAGTAGGACGGTCGCCGCTTTTCGAATGCATTTTAGGCAGTAATTAAACACAAGACACGGAACGTAGGAAAAAGTGTAGCGACCGCTACACCTTTTGTAATTTCAAATATTACAAATTTGAGCATTAAATAGACATCTAAGGTCACTGCATGAGAAGAATTAATGATGCAATGTTACAAAATGTCTTTAGTTACCTGTGCATGGAACTGAGCCTTCTGTTTTTCTGCAACGAGAAAGTCTTGCAGTTCAGAGTCTGCACCCTTTGGGCTTGGATAGTCTGACGATAAGTCATTCATTGTAGATTTTAAATTTTTCGACTTATTTTCTCCAAGCAAATTAACTTCAACTTGGTTTGAGGTTAGGCTTCTTTCTTGCGTTTCGATTCCAGTGATTTCACTAACTTCAAAGTGACATATGAAAAAACTAAACGCACCATTTTTTTTAAACTGACTTTGAGACAACGGCTTTCAGGCATTTCATTCTACCAGGTTTAGGAAGCACGCTGGTGATACTGGGGATAAAGTACTCTGTGTACTGGGGTTTCAACCAAGCCGCAAATACCGTGTAAGTAGTATTACTTCTCTAGACTGTGCAATGTATCATGGGTTAACAAAACCTGCTTTGTTGACCCAATTTCATAAAAAGGACTGTGAGGTGTGGGCCCAAATAAAACGAATTCATTGTAACTTTAACAACACCTGTATTGTCAATAAACATGATTCACATTAATAAATCACAAGGAATGTTTTCCAATAAAATTAAGTAGTTTATCGTTGAGCGTTTTACGAGCATTATGAGCGAACACATATTGGCACGCATTCAGGGCTAATCTTGCAGTTTGTGATGAAGTTAGAGAGAATGTGTTTACACATATTTGGTATTCTCGAGATAGAGACGTTGCAAAAACACCTTTGTCATCTGTCTGTGGAAATAAAACATACATATGTAAATATTCTGTAGTATAAAACGTCTCAATATAAGGTTCATCTATTTAATATAAAAGTACAAGAAGTTTGTGTGAAACTCTCGCACAGTCCAAACTGTTAAAGGGTGAAACTTGAATTTAGGGTAGTACATAATATAATGTAGGTACATACATAAACTCACGCCTTTTTCCTATGGGGGTAGGCTGAAACTACAGAAAGTCAGCTGCTACGATTTTGGACAGACTGCACTACCACTAGTTTAAAACGAAGGCAAGAAAGGATATTGCGAAAATCCGTTTATATAAATATTTTTTTCCTTGTGTTTATAAACTTGAAACTTGTCACGAATACGTAGGTATGTACAGACGCCAGCACATAGCTACCCCAAAATGTCACTTAGATAGATTTTCATCTTTATACCATTTGACAGATTGGAGTAGCTTGATCTGCTGTAAATACCTAATCAAGTTTTTAAGGGAACATTTTACTCCTTCATCTTAGTGTGTCGATGGCAACAATAACACGAAAAAATGTAGGTACATTATGTATAGTTATTTAAATTTGTTTGGCCCAAAATTCAGCAACGCGTATACCGTTCGCTGATCTAGCCTACTTTGTTGGATTAACTTTAAATTTGATGGAAGAGTACCTACAAATGATATTTTTTCATTGAGAAAGAAAAGTGCCAAGTTTTTTGTCACATGAAACTTGGCACAAATACTAGGTTTTTTTTTGTTGGAAACTACCAATAAAGAGGGTGTTGAATGTTCGTACAGGAAAGTTCAAAATCCATGCGTACAAATTTTTGTGGTAAGTGCTAGGTATAAATAAAACCATGCTAAGGACCCAAAGCGTGGGAGAAGGACTTTAATGCACCAACTGATTTCGAAAAAAATAACGCGAGATATTCTCGATGGTCTCCAGCAAAAGTATTTTCTGAGATACTCCTACTATTATGTCAATACTTACACATATTATAACGGGTACTTCTGCATCATAAAGAAGTTTGAAGTGGTGAGAATCATAATCTGGTGATGACTTGGTATTAACATTACTTGTGAGGCACACCTCTGCAAAAAAGACATGAACGAAAAATAGAATCGGAAATCGGGGAATCGGAGCGGAATCGGCTTCAAGTCGAAACTAAATGCAGTTGAATACCAGCATTTTACATAGAGCGACTGGTAACACTGATTGTCAGACTTTCGGGCTTCTGACGACCCATACAGACTATCAAAGATCGACGAATGACAGCTAAGACAACCGGTTAATCTGCTTTCCTAAGTACGGAGGGGTGTTCGTATGTAGTGATGGTCACCTACCCCATGGACCAACAGCGGCAAGTGTAGTTTAATGTGATTGATCAGTCCGTACTGCTGTTCTTATTTAGCCACAAAAATAGTACATGCGCTAGGTTAACAATGACATACAGATCAAGAGATTGATTTCAATTAGTGATGATGTGCCGGATCATTAAAAATGTGGATCCGCGGATACGGATCCAGATACGGAAAAATGGCGTCAAGATTCGCGGATACGTATACGGATCTTAACTTTCTTACTCAATCGGTGTCGGTGCGCGTGACCTTGAAACGATAGTTGACGCCACTTGACGCTTTGCGTGAACACAATGTTTCGACTTGCGTCGCGCAGGTCTTTCTTTTGTTTTGTTTATAGTTTACTGTGTAAACATGGGCGAAATAGCTCACTGAAAAGATAAAGAGTGATTAGCTCTTTCACTCTAAAGAGCTAATCACTCTCAGCAAATCGCTCTTCTAGCTCAGTAGCTCTTCTATAGCTCATTGAGTCCCCCCCCCTTTTTATACTGTGCCATATTATTTTCTACGTTAAGTCCATCGCCATAAAGATAGATTTACCTAGAGTGATTTATGTCGTATGATATTCTACAGTGACGTATTGTACCAGAGAGCTATTGTTGGAGGATCGAACGATGCGGTCCGAAGTATTCCGAAGCGAGGCGTATGAGCCGTTCCGCCGGTGACTTCGGTCGGGCATCGGTGTGTCGCTGAAGTACTGAGCTACTGAGTCTGAGTAGAGGTGTGTAACTCTTTACGGAACCGACTCACTGATCCGGATCACTGAAGTGATTCAAAAGATTGGTTCAGTAACAACGTTTCAAACGCATCATTTGGATCTGAATCATTTCTTTGACGCGTCGCTCGCGAGGCGACGGAGCAGTGAGCGAGCGAGAGAGGGAGACTGAGCCACTGAGTTACTGAAACACTGAGCCACTGAGACACGAGTCGCGAGTGAGCGGGCGACACAATTACAATTTATACAAGTCAGAAAGAGATACCAAATGAGATGTGTCTCACTCAACTCTCACAGATTTTCGTTGTCGTTATTTATGCACGTAAAAATGACCACTAAGGCGCTTACGTATCAAATACTATACGGTCGTTTTTTGCATATAATGTTTGCACTAAACGCGGCAGATTGTTTGTTTATGTTCGTTCGCACTAATTTTCGAAAATATTATAGTTCTGTTTTCGATTTCTTTGCGTAGTGATTATCGTGACTTACTTTCTTCCTTTTTATTCATAAAGTTATAGTTCAGAGACTTTACGTGAGAATTTTGTGTAAATAGACATTGAATCACGTAAATGGTTTAGTTTACTAGATTAGTAACTTGTCTCAGACTCTCAGTGCTAGTATTATCTTAGTGATAGTATAGCTAATTTTAAGTATTTGTGAGACTTTCTTTCTGTGACTAATGTGGGTGTAAATAATAATTCTACGTGTTCGTACTTCGTAGTAAATGACTTTCTAAGGTATACCTAGGTACAAACATACTTACCCTAAGACATTTATTTTCTTATTCTAATATTAAAATGCCTCCAATAAGCAAGAGAAGTCCATTGTGGAACCATTTTAGTGAAATCGCGCCCGCGGCCGCAACGTAATGTAATACGTAACATTCTGTATTTTATATCCTTTGAGCCGATGATCCAAATGAGCCAAATGAAACATATCAGTGTTTCGGATCATTTCAGTGATCGAGATGCAAATGTTCCAATCGCAAAAATGATACACTTTGCCCACCTCTAAGTCTGTGTGAGCTAACTGAGCTATTTAGCGAGTAAGCGAGAACGACGTCCATCGAAAAGAGCTAGCTCTTTTCTATCACTCGCTCATGGGCTACCCATGTCTATTACTGTGACACTGGGCAGCATAGATAGCGTTTGTGTTTGTTGACGCCACTTGATGCTTTGCGTGACAGAACATGTTTCGACTTGCGTTGCGCAGGAGTTTCTTTTGTTTTATGTATAGTTTTTATTTTTTGGGTGGGAAATTAT
Organism: Antitype chi; assembly: GCA_947359405.1. Taxonomy (NCBI): domain Eukaryota; kingdom Metazoa; phylum Arthropoda; class Insecta; order Lepidoptera; family Noctuidae; genus Antitype; species Antitype chi. The sequence goes on along the minus strand of OX375817.1, from coordinate 16,309,446 downwards.
TAAATAACTTCTCCCGTCCCGCTCTGGGTGGAGCAGGAGGGCGTGTCAGACTTTTACTGACTAAAACCCACCCGTGTTCCCTAAGTTGCCTGTGTGCCAGGGGCCGCGGTATCTCTTTCGAACAACCCGCACCCCTGGCAGGCATCGGGCCCTTGCGGACCCCACCTGTTGGTGCTGATATCTCTTTGAGGCGCGCGTGGAACACAACGCGCCGTCGACCCGGGTTTGGTCCTTACCTGACAGCGAGCTACCCATTACTCGCCGTCTGCAAGCCCGCACCTACGGTGGCCGGGAATCAGCCTGGGATTCCCGACGCCCAGGGCGTCTCCCGCGGCGGCTACGGCCGTGAGGGCGCATATACTGCCTCTCCCTCACGTGCGCCACCTCCCTCTTCGCGAGCATTACTGCTTCGCAGAAGGAGGTGACGGCTTACCATGCACTCTCGCTCCGTACCATGGCGTGGACCAGGGCCGGACGCGAGAGATCGCCGCCGCCGATCGCCTCCACGAGGACAAGGCGGTGGTCCACCTAAGCCGGGCAGACCTCCACCGTATGCTCCACCGTGTCCTCAGGGCGTTTGTGTTTCTTGTAAGAGTAAAAAAAATGTGTACAAAGAAGTTTAGTAGCGCAATTTGGAATTAATAATAAGGTAAAACATCCGTCAAAAATGTTACGAATAGGGATACGGATTTTTTTCTCCCGCGGATACGGATACCCGGAACATCACTAGTTTCCATCTATAACATTTTAACTACTTACCAACTGGTATTTTTAGTTTACAGAGGGTTGACCATGTTTCTTCAGTTCCACCATATTTGGGATGAATACAAGTGCCATGTCCAAGCCTATCTGGTTTGAATTTTAGCATTTCAAGTATTTCTTCTGGGTTGCAAACTTCACCACAATGTAGTGTGACCTGAAATAAAATAAGACACTTTGAGAACCTGAAAATATTTTTATGTTGGTTTGTCTTCCTTATACAGAGAAATGGATTGTCATGAATTTATGCATAGGGATAGTTTAAAGGCAGGAGATTGAGGCTAGTTATTACCCGACTACGGCGGAACAAAAAAGAGGATTATGATTATTATCCCAGAAAATGGATCCGTACGATCCTCTGAGATAAACCACGGGAGCAAACCCTCACTCAGATAAAAGCTAGTTGTGAATATAATAATGCTCACTTTCAGTCCTGCTTCCTTGGCTAGTAGTAGTGCCGGTACAAAACTCTGGAACATCCCTGCCATAGGGTCACCACTTAATTCAATACCCACAACCACATCTGGATATTTCTTGTAGCATTCAATAGCCAGCTTAGCTATTTCGTCTGCATCAGAAATTGCCGATTTTCTATTGATAGAAATGATGAGGCAGGTCATCATTGAAAGATGCAAAGAAGACTTCCTGCAAACGAAATTAGTTTCTTATATTTTGAATAACAATAACATGACGATTGATAATTTCTTTGACTTTTAAAAATTTCCGATGATGCAGACACCTATTTTACACAATAGCCGTAAACAATTTATGATTTATTGGACAGGGACATTGTTTAACTGGATTTTACTTACCGTATAGCCTGAACAATGGTTTCAATATACTGCAATTTGGTCATATATGGGGTCTCCCGTGGTGTACTTCTGAGTTCAAGGTAACAACAGCCATCATCTTGAAACTCTTGAAGAGTCAGACTGGTGGCCAACTCTAACGCTTTAGGAGTATTTGTTAGGGAATGTGCAATGTTGAACACTTGGAAACAACTGTGAATAAAATAACTAAGTTGTAAAAATCACTCATACTTATAATTTTGTAAAAATAAGTTATATTATCCGCTTTTATGATGCTTGCTTAGTTCCCATACATAAATATATAGGGGTATATTCATAAACGATGATTAAAGTTAAATGATGTTTAAATGTCAAAAATGTATTGTTAAACAGATGCTAATCATTACTTAACTTTAAGCAACGTTTATTACTATGGGGATAAAGTTACTTCTGACAGAAAACTGCTCTTTCTGCAGTTAAAAATAAATTGTAATAAAACATCACGCCTGGTTTCCATGAAGGGTTGGGCAAAGCTGTACTTATTATAGTACACCTACGTTTTTCCTATTCTGTTAAAGTCCCATGTAATAGGGGCGAGCCTATTGGCATCACGGTACGGCGACACAAATCCAGACTCCCCAGAAAACTCGATAAAACTGCCTGACCTGGGAATCAAACCCAGAACCTTATTCCCAGCAGTAGCGCTAGCAACCACTAGACCAACAAAAGAATTGTATTTTATTCATACTTACTAGTAATGTACCGACTAGTCGGCCATATTTGTAGTCGGCGATTAGTCGACCCATTTTTTACTCGTATTAATATGCTTAAAAATTTAAAAGATTTTTTATCAATGTTAAATTAAATAGTGACATTGGCATACTGATATGAGTACTTTTGACCGATACCTACTCGATACTTAATTTCGAAGTATCTATACTAAAAGTACTTGGTATCGGAGAAAACTATTGAGTGTGTACTTGTATTTACTCGTATTGTTTCATCCTTAAGATAAATCAAACATCTGATTTTATAGACGGCGATAAAAATCCATTCTGAAGACATCTTGGTCAGTGGGTTGTCTTAGCTTTGAAGGATTACTGCGGTTAAGGGGTATCTCTGAGTTCTCCGACTTCAGTAGATTAGTAAACCAATAATTTGCGCACTAGGTACAATTAATTTAGGAGGTTGTTACAGAGTGCAAATGGTGGCGAATATTAAATATTACACTTACTCCGACAGGTTTCTAGAGTCCCCGGCGCCGATTTGAAATTCATCAAAGAAAGCATTCGTTTTGTCTTCGAGACCAGAATCAGCGTGATATCTCTTTAGTTCCAGCATTGTAGCTGGGCTCAAAGAACCGTTCAAATGAGCATGCAACTCCTGAAATGTACAATGATTAACATCGTTGAATTAAAATGAAAACATTTTTTTTCAAACACTACACCATATACTTACAACTTTTGGCAATTCTACAAAGAAAGTATCGGTGTTCATAGTTAGTTTTTAGCTAACACAACCAGCAATGCCTTGCAAAACTTTCCGAACTGCAATACTATTCTTATTAAAGTCATAAACACTATTACTCCTAGCGGAATTAAAGTACTCTGATTATTCTCAAGTAATTATTACTTCAAAACAAGGAAAACTGTCAGTGAAGTATAAGATCACAGTTATCTTTGGAAATGATCAATAATCCAATCACGAGTTAGTACCTTATCAATTCAGTGTGCTATTGGTTGAATTATTATTTGTGTATGTCACCTTTGACCAATTGAATTATTTCTGTGAAAAAAAAAAATGGTCTATGCGCTAACATAGGCCACATTCCGAATAAGAAAAATAGCGCTGTGAGCACTCACATCAATAATTTGCGTTCCGATATAGATATCACGAATATGGCAGCAAAGAACTGTCATTTTTGTCAACAATACGGAACGCTCGTGAACGCGCTAACAGTGCTCACTTAATGTTAAAACCTATTTAAACCATATAAAACTTGTATACATCACAAATTTCGTCTTATTTGGTTAGGTGGCGACTCTAGCCAGACGCACTTTAACCAAGTTAGCTAAAGTTAGGAAACGATTCAAAAAACAAAACAGCACAACTGTCATTTTTGACAGCGCTCACAGTGATATTAATAATACGCATGGTCGGCGTTATCGCAAGATGGCGCATGTCATGACGTCATCTATGACGATTCACGGGATGTCGTTATCGCGCTCACGCCAATTCGGAACGGGTGTGAGCACGCTCAAATCGATATTATCGTATCTCGGAACGTAGCGATAGACATAATGACTACAGTCACTTACAGTGGAGAGTGAGGCAGTTCTATGAAAAGACACTTACTCAAATCATGAATGTTATAAGATAAGAAAAATCAGTCGGCCTAAACTAAAACTGTCAATGTCAACTGATAAGCGATAATAGCGATAATGTATTTTTGTTGTTGCAGCACTTGCTGCGGGGTTGGTTACTTTTAAAACAGCATGATAACTGTTAGAATTATGTTTAAATTAATAATTGTACTAATCTATTCAAGTTTTAATTATAATTTAGTTGAGAGTGAATCAAATGTTCCTATAGTAATAACAACGTGGTGGTTCGCAAATTCTACCGTAAAAGGTAAATAAACTTTAATATTTGGCTATTTAAAACTCGTAGGCATGGGAGACTCCTACGCCTAAAAGTTTTATATAGCAAGAAACATTATTGTTGATGTTATAACCAGTTTTTCCTTTAAAAAGTTTTATTCCATCGCAATCGACAATTTTTACTTATTTGGATTGCATTGTAGCATATCTTCTACATATTTCAAAGATTATTATTTATTATATTTTTTGCAGCCTGGGAGGTTCTTAAAGAAGGAGGTACAGCATTAGATGCCATAGAACAAGGTGCGTCAGTATGTGAAGTCCAGCAATGTGATGGGACGGTAGGGTACGGAGGAAGTCCTGATGAGAACAGTGAGACAACACTGGATGCCCTTATTATGGATGGGTAATAAAGTAAACTTTGTTCAATTTATAAGTACCTATTCATATTGCTAAAAAAATATAAATAAGTCAGCAAAACAACAACACAATACACACATATTTTAAATAAAAATGTACATTGAATGTCTCATAAAAATAATTGACTTTACTAGTTAATTATTTTTATGAGACATTTATCTATGTTTTTAGGTATTTATTTAGCTTAAGCATTTTAATACATAAATTATTGTAATAGTTTTGCTTTGCTTAGAAGGCCAGGATTTTCTTCTTTCCTGATTTGGTAACTCTGATTATTTGTGTTATATCCTTACTATTATTATTTAATTATTGATTTAGGAAAACTATGAATGTGGGTGCTGTAGGTGCCCTCCGGAGGATAAAAAGCGCAATTTCTGTGGCACGCCATGTTCTAGAGCACACAAAACATTCGTTCCTCGTTGGTGAACTAGCAACACAGTTTGCTGTCCAGATGGGCTTCCATGAAGAGTCTCTTTCTACTACGGAATCTAAACAACTATGGTTGAAATGGCACAATGAGAACGACTGTCAACCTAACTTTTGGATGGTAAGGTATTAAAAATATTATGGTATACATATTTTACTCAGTTGATTTTATCTAAATAATGAAATTAAAAATAAAATTATTTGATTATTGTAATAACCATGACCTATTTTCATCATTTCATTGATGTTTATGTACCTCCACATAGATAATCATAACAACATTATATTTATCTAATCTCAGGGTGTCAAGCCAGATCCCAGCAAATACTGTGGTCCTTATCATCAAATTAAGAAGAACAAAGATATACGTCCTGAAGTACAGATGATAGTAGACAAATATAATCATGATACAATTGGAATGGTTGCTGTGGACACCAACAGCGACGTAGCAGCTGGCACTTCGACCAATGGCGCTAAATACAAAATACCTGGGTATAAAATAAACTGATGATATTTTTATCGACGAATTCAAATTTACTCGCTACTCCACTTTTTCTAAACAAATACTGGCACAAGAAGTACAACGGCGCGTTCTCAGCAAACTTTTTTTTTTTATTCTTTGACTGCCTTCATACAGAAGAGTTGGCGACTCACCTATACCCGGGGCAGGTGCATACGCAGACAATGAAGTAGGAGGAGCCGCGGCTACGGGCGATGGCGACATAATGCTCCGTTTTTTGCCAAGGTAAACGACTATTTAAAAAAGGAAGGGGACTGGGAAACCCAGTGTTATGAAGGCTTATGTCCGACAGCGAACTGAAAAAAAGCCCAGTTGGCTGTAGATTACAGCTAATATAAAAAAAGTAAATTAAAAAAATCAAAAATCCTAGACTGCGTAAATGTGAACTTAAAATAAGATGTAAGAGATGGTCTCTAGAGTGCCACAAAAGAACACATATAAATAGGCTGATAATGATATACACATGACCCTCCTTAGCGTAGCGTAGGCGGGGTAAAAACAAATAATAACTCGGCCTTTGTTTTGCCACTGCTGGGCAAACGTCTCCCATTCTTCTTTTTTCTACTCAACTCCATTCTGTCTTAAGCCAATATGGACCAATCCCGTCCGTCTAATAATTAGGTATTTTATATTTTCAGCTTTTTAGCAGTTGAAGAAATGCGTCGTGGAGCTTCCCCTACGGAAGCTGCGCGAACGGCTATCAAAAGAATAGCAGTACATTACCCTGATTTCATGGGAGCTGTGATAGCTTTAACAAAAACAGGGCAATATGGAGCTGCATGCCATGGAATCTCAGCATTTCCATTTGTCGTACAAGATAAAACCCAAGACGTGTTTAATGTCGTTACTATTAAATGTTGATTTGAATTATAATGTTTGCCATAAATAATTGTTTTAAAACACCGTATTACTGACAGTGGTCTAAGCTATAATATCAGGGGCGCCTACTCCGTTGGTGCTTGGGGCCTCCAGCACCCACGAGAAGTAAATAGTGGGTGCAAATGGAGCCCAGCGGATCGAGTATCGAGTATAAAATGTAAAGGATACTCAAACGGTGTAGGACTAACACAAAACATGCGTTCTATATTATATAATCTATAGGTATATACATAAAACAAAGTCGGGTTAGTTATCCCATATATAACTCAAGAACGGCAACGGACTGAATGGGTCTACGTGCAGAAAAGGGAGTCCTATCATCATCATCAACTCAAGAACGGCATGATCTTTGATTTGTTGGATTTCTCTCCGCCCCGAATAACAGAATAACTATTAAAACATGGGAAAATAATGGTTTTTTTTTTTGGAAAATTCTTCGTGCAGCCACCGATTAGAATTGCTAATTGTATCTCCCAGATTTGTGTTTTTTTTTCTATTTTTCAAAATCTCGAACGCGACTTAGAAGGCAGCGCTTAATTTTCAGGAAGGTAGTTGGAGTAAAATAAATAAATAATTAAGTTATTGTAACGATTTGTCTGATTATTGTGATAATTACTTAACGTACTTTCCCAGGCACGGAGGAACTTGCCGTCTTGGTATGTTAAGATGGTCACCCATCCACGGACCAACCGCGGCAAGCGTAGCTTAACCTAATCGATCAACCCGTGCGTCTGTTATAACTCACGTTTCTTTAAATGAATAGCACATAAAATATGTTATAAAGCGAAGCCTTGCAATGATTCTTTATATTTACATTATTAGGTATTTACATTTCATTCTTATTTTTAATATTTTTTACCCGACTGCGGAATGGTCATAGTTTATTTAGTTATATTTTCCATTTTTATTTCCCCTATCCAATATGTTTTTGTAAATTAAATATTAGCTGAGAAAGATTTTATTACTGACTGTGTCTCCATTAATAAGATCCTACTATCCGTGAAAGTTTGTGTTAGTATGTACAGACGCCAACACATCAAGCTACCCCAATCTGTCAAATTTCTTTGATAGATTTTCAACTTTATTACAATACGATAGGGTTCATGTTCAATTGGGAAAATTTGACAGTATGGGATGGCTTGACCTGCTGTCGTCTGTACATTATTTATAAGTTAGTTATTGGGGTTGAAACCCTCGGGTCGTGAAGTCCGAGTGCTCATGCTCTCTACAAGGAAATCTCCAAACGGCTGGTTGACACTTCCCGTGACCCAAGGGCTGGTTTTTACTTTGGCCAGAGGCTGAGCATTGCTATACAACGTGGTAATGCCGCCAGTCTCTTGGGTACATTACCAGTCGACAGCGATGCGGATGAGTTTTTTGACGCTTTGTTTTAGTTTATTCGCTGTAGTTATATAGTTTCATTGAAATAAATTCTAAGATTTGATAAATGATAATACATATATATAGTTAGTTATTTCTACACGCAAAAACTAAAATAACCGATTACGATGAAACTAAATAGGTACATAGCTGTTTCTTATAGCAGTTACTTTGTATCCCGATATTCCCACGGAATCGAAACCTACGCGGGTGAAACCGCGGAGCGCAGCTAGTTTTCTCATATATTTTTCGTGTCAGCTAGAAAAGTCGAAGTATCAGGTTGTCATAACTCGGTAGGAGCATACCTAAGTCAACGGCTACACGAACGTGTTAAAATCGCCGCAAGCTTTTATCGCACGCTGCCATTTCAACCTTGTGATTTTTTGACGCGTTCAGACTCAATAGCACTGCACTTTGTGGGTTTCTCAATGCTCGGTTCAACACCGAGAGTTACGGAGCGTAAAAAAACCCCGCTGCGATTAAATTACGTCCGTGTGAATGTCGACTTATGCTTTCGAAGTAACAGGTAGGAGGTCGGTAGGAGCACACCTAAGAAAGGTGTGTCAGCTAGAAAATACTTTATGCCTTCGAAGTTACAGGTTGTCAAGCCTAAGTAGGAGCACACCTAACATAATAAATATAGGTGTGTCAGCTAGAAAACGCTTTATGCCTTGGAAATATGCTATCCTAACATTGCTGTGCCAACTAGAAAACGCTTTATGCCTTCGAAGTACCAGGTTGTCATAAATTGGTAGGTGAACACCTAATAACAATAGTGTGTAAGCTAGAAAACGCTGTATGCCTTTGAAGTACGATCACCTAACATAACTGTGTCAGCTGGAAAACGCTTAATGCCTTCGAAGAACCAGGTTGTCATAACTGGATAGGAGCACATTTAACATAGGTATGTCAGCTAAAACACGCTAAATGCCTTCGTAGTACGCACACTTAACATAGGTGTCAGCTAGAAAACGCTTTATGCCTTCGAAATACGCTCACGTAAGTGTGTCAACTGGAAAACGATTTCGAAGAACCAGGTGGTCTTAAATTAGTAGCTAGGAGCTCTCTCAAAACAATTGTGTCAACTGGCTGGAAGACGCTTTATGCCATCCAACACAGAACAGATAAAGAGGTTGTTTTCTGCCTTCGAAGAATCAGGTTGTCTTAACTTGGTAGGCAATGGTAGGAGATCATGCGCAATTACTCAAGATGTTTTGCTGATTAGTTAACACAACATTTATTGATTCTGAGGCGGTACGAAGTTCGCTGGGGCAGCTAGTAGCTCTCTAGATAATCACCTTTTTCTACATACATACCTAGTAGGTACATCTTTCCTACATAAAATGTAACGTTTTCTTTGCCATATTGCCCGTTTGAGTTCTACTGGATGAATGAATTAGGTCATATAATTTAAAAACCATGAACGTATGAGCACGCACAAGGTTTTCTAAAAGCTGGTGCCCCTGACTCATACACTTATTTTTGTGTATTATTACTTACTGTTTATTCTTGTACCAAAATATTATAAGGGCGAAGTGCCGGGTAGCTCTAACGATTTCTACTTAAAGTTATTACAATTATTACAAATAAGATTTCACTCTGGAAGCGTCGCGCTGCCGAACGCGTTGGCCACATTTAGCTTCAAAATGGTAAAAAAACGTAAAAACTATTGAAGCAAAAATACCAGGTTTTAATTTAAAAAAAAAACACAGACAACCAACGCTAGCTGGGCCAAGAAGCAAACAAAAGTCAAAAACGCAAATTCTTCGGCCATTTTGAGTTTGACTGTCTCACTACGCTCACAGTTCAACGTAAGTTTTATTTTATTAGTTTTTAAATGATATTTTGTTGAGTTGAGTTTTGTTTTGTTTAATATTCCTGTCCAATACATAAATATTTCAGTAATAATTTTGATATGTGCTGTGTAGTGTTCTGAAAAGTGTGCGAAACCCCCACGTGGTGTCTTGTTTCGTAATTTCCATGATGAGAGCTAAACCTTATTTCATTCGTGGTATCTACCATAGTGTTCACACAGTGATGGCCTTAACGCGTCTGATTATCACTTAAAAAAGGCTTATTTTGTGTTGATTATAGACCATGCGACTAATATTATAACCTCTTACCTACAGAATGGCGGACGCTGCTCCAGCCGGTGGACGTGGCGGTTTTCGCGGTGGCTTTGGGTCTCGTGGTGGCGATAGAGGCCGTGGTGGTCCTCGTGGCCGTGGACGCGGTCGTGGTCGCGGCCGTGGACGCGGCAAAGAAGACCAGAAGGAGTGGGTGCCCGTAACCAAGCTGGGCCGTTTAGTACGCGAGGGAAAGATCGACAAACTCGAAAGCATCTACCTGTTCTCTCTGCCGATCAAAGAGTTCGAGATCATTGACTTTTTCCTCGGCCCCTCTCTTAACGATGAGGTCCTCAAGATCATGCCTGTGCAGAAGCAGACCCGTGCCGGTCAGCGTACGCGTTTCAAGGCCTTCGTGGCCATCGGAGACAACAATGGACATATCGGTCTGGGTGTGAAGTGCAGCAAGGAAGTCGCTACCGCCATCCGTGGTGCTATCATCCTTGCCAAGCTGTCTGTCCTGCCAGTCCGCAGAGGATACTGGGGTAACAAGATCGGAAAGCCTCACACCGTTCCCTGCAAGGTATGTAATTCTAACCATTTTCTATCTGCCTACCTATTAATACAATTTTAATGATGATACTGATAATCATTTCATTCGTGGTATCCCCTGAGGTTTTCCAGTGAAGTTTGTTAACGCGTCTGATTATGGCACTCTAAACTATTTGAGAATAATATTACGACTTGGGATTCAAATACTTTTTACCTCTACTTTCAGGTTACTGGAAAGTGTGGTTCCGTCACTGTGAGGTTGATCCCTGCTCCTCGTGGTACCGGTATTGTGTCGGCTCCAGTCCCCAAGAAGCTGCTTCAGATGGCTGGTGTCCAGGACTGCTACACTTCAGCTCGTGGCTCCACTGGCACCTTAGGAAACTTCGCAAAGGCCACTTATGCGGCTATTGCCAAGACCTATGCCTACCTTACTCCAGACTTGTGGAGGGACATCCCACTGACCAAGTCACCTTACTCTGAGTTCAAAGCCTAAAGGCAATTATGAAACTGAAATAAATGTGATTTTATCATCTTATTTCTGCCATTTTATTTTCAACCTTATAATTTACTTAGTTATGATCCTTTTACTTCCTTCTGAATGAAAATAGTTTCTTTGTATTGGCTCTGATTGAATATGGAACAGTCATCCCATCTTGTGATTTACTTTTATACACTTTCACATTAATGCAAATACATAGGTACACTGCACAGCATATGAGCATACTCTCCGTTTACATTCTTACATGTCAATCAAAATTTGATTATTATTATTAAATTATTCGTTGGAAATATATCCCCTCTTGATGCAGATAGTCCCAAACTATAATTATTGTTTCGCCTACCTTATCTAGTTTACTGTCGAACGGGTCTAGACATGGGCGAAATAGCTTACTGAAAAGTCACTCTAAAGAGCTGTATCACTCTTAGCTCACCAGCTCCATAGATTACTAATATATAGCAAGCTAACTAGCTCTTCTATAGCTCAGTGACAAACGCGGACTGTTAGCTCATTTGACTCAAGCCGCACGGGCGTCGAAGGAGACTGAAACGGCTCCGCTCGCTCAATAGTAATTGTCAATAGCTCTTTGGAAGTTTTGAGTTTATGACTTTACTTATACAACACGCTAAAAAATAAACAATGCAAAAAATACTTTGGCACCTTTGGCACATTATAAAAGGAACCTTTTATAATATGCCAAAGTATTTTCTACTTTAAGTAATGGGCATAAAGATAGATTTACGGTGATTTATGGCTTATGAAAGTCTACAATGACTTGTTGTACAAGAGAGCTATTGTTGGAAGAACGAATGAGCCGTTCGGCCGGTTATCGGTGTATCGCTGAAGTACTGAGCTACAGAGTCCGAGTGAGCTAACTGAGCTATTTACCAAGCGAGAGCGACGTCCATTGAAAAGAGCTCGCTCTTTTGGCTCTTTTCTATCACTCGCTCACGAGCTACCCATCACAGGGTACATTTTTACATGTCTAAACGGGGCGAATAGGGATGAGATCCTAACATTGAGATGTGTGCGTAGTCCCAGCGGAAAAGTGTCGAATTTCGTAATTTAAGTTTAGCAGATATTTAGTGTATGACGTCGTGTAATTGTGTATGGTAAATAAAAATTTGTGCATCCAGCCATTGAGGAGCTATTCAACAAAAACTGATTCCGCTGGGACTACGTCATCCCAGCGGCACTTTTTTTTTAAAATGGACGTAGACGAAAAAAAAATCATTCAATAATTAGTGTGTAACGAGAGGTAAATGTGTATGTTTAAATGAAATTTGTGTGTCAATACACTGCGGAGATAATCAAGTTGCCGCTGCGCTGACGTTTGGCTATTTGATGAAAACCATATAAAGCAGTTTAGTGTACAGTTGTAATTTTTTACACACGTTGCTTTGAATTTGTGTATAAAGTGTGTGAAAACAGAATTTGGAAAAAATATACCGTTCAGAAGATATACACGTAAAAGTAAAATAAGGTTTTTAGGTCCAAGTACTTAAAATAGGAAGTCTAAAGCCTAACTTATAACGTTTATTTATTTCTTGTAAGGGTCTACAATGTCTTGCCAAGTTTCATTTATGTGCTCTTTGTAATTAATGAGCAATGGCATAATTTATACGACTGGACCACTATATTGTATGACATCCGATTGTAGGATTTTTTTATGGAAAAGAAGAATAAAAAATATGCAGATATTTAGTGTATTAATGCAACTATTCGCACGTAAAATTTCAGCTCATTACACTAAACAATTAAAGAGATATAATAAAAATACCAGAACGACCGCAATACGTGGATAAACCGACCAAGTTTGAGATGCTACGAAAAAGCGGCGGATCTTTGTAAATGTGCGAGGAGCTATTAGAACTAATAGACCGATTACAAGTCGGCATTCGGAAACGTTTCTTTTAGTACAGTGCAAAGAAACGGTTCCTATTCGTTCATCGTTCACGAACTACACAAGACTACTCTCGTTACACACTAATTATTGAATGATTTTTTTTCTTCTACGTCCATTTTTAAAAAAAAGTGCCGCTGGGATGACGTAGTCCCAGCGGAATCAGTTTTTGTTGAATAGCTCCTCAATGGCTGGATGCACAAATTTTTATTTAGGTACCATAAACAATTACACGACGTCATACACTAAATATCTGCTAAACTAACATTACGAAATTCGACACTTTTCCGCTGGGACTACGCACACCATTGAGATAAGCATTGAATCCTTTTTTGGCAATACTATATCTATTATTTCAATGATAAAACACATCCTATATTCAATGCTGCATCTTTGTTCACCCCGTTCGTAGGTATATCAGTGCCATCCAAACAATTCTTTCACTCTTCTTCAACTCTCAACAGACTAATCTTTAGTAGAGTAGGTCACACTTTACCAGACACTTCAATAAAATGTTTTCTACTTTTTATGGGCCTTGATTTATCAAAATCGAGAGAGAACCAGCCCTCGTACTCTCATCTCACGGTGGATAGTAGGTGCATGAAAAAAACAACCTAATAAAATTTCATCCTAAAATAAGTTGTTACCTATGTTAAACCTCCTCTTTGACCCCAATCACTGACTACACAATAATTAGTGGTGTTTTTTTGATAGGGCCCATTCCTCCCTTTCTCTTATCACACCGTCCCGATTTAGGGACCCTCTGAGTATCGCAGTGTAATAGGGGATTTAGTTTAGATAAGCATTCGCAGGGTGGCTGCTAGCAGCTAGATGAGAGTTGCTGAGAATAGAGCTGAATGGCGTGCAATTGGAGAGCAAGCAGTGGTCTGCTTTATGCTGATGATGCTGAGACAGCTGGAATGTCTACCTAATGTAATAATTAGGTAGACATTCCAACTGAGACTTAGCATGTCAGTTGACTGTGTGGAGAGGCAGTATTAGGTACACATTTATCTTGGGAAGGGAAAAGAGAGATTGGTAATAAAACAACATTTTACATTTTGCTAAAATCTTTTACTTCTTTTTCAAATAAATCTATTGTGTGGTCACATACTTTTTCCAAGTCTTTCAAACCTCTTTTCAGTATTTCTAGTGCTGGTGTTTCTTTTGTTTGTATTCTGAAGTGCATTTTTGATTCAGCTGGATGTGGTACTGTGTAGCCGCAGAAATCGACATCTTCACTGTGGACAAAGTTACATTAATTAGTTCATTTTCACAGTGAATAATATTACCCAGTCTAAAGTTTGAATGTTTCCGCCTTACATGAGTATGTAAGGCGGAAACATTCAAACTTGGCTACTAGGCTGAGTAGCCTATAACGTTCCCACTGCTGGGACAGAGGCCTTCTTTCTTCGAAAGAGAGTGGGCTTTAATCTGCCACACGGTACCAGCGTAGGTAATGCCTGTTTCCCCACAATGTTTTCCTTCACTGTTGTGAGATTAGTGGAGAAATTATTTACACAAAGTAAATCATCCTGACTAGGTTCAGACACGACCTACAACTCGTAAGTTGGGCCATCACCAGCTGGCCACCACTGCTGATACTGAAGCTGCACTTCAAAGAAATACAAGAGGAATATTATAGTGCAACATAAAAATATTAAATTACTGAAAATACAAAAGCACAACATAGGTTCATAAAATACTTACTATCTGTTGATAATACATTTTAAGGCATTTCCTAACGTGTGACTCTCGTTTTGAAAAACATAGGTTCTACATGTTGGGCCCGAGTCCTCATCCCCTGCAAGCTGAAATATTTATAAGAATAAGTTAGACAAAAAGTCAGAGAATGATAAAAGGCTCACACTTTCTTGATAAAGACAACGTAATTATGACTATAATTTAAAACTTTGTACTTTATAACCTAGCCAAGTTACAAATTTAAAAAAAATTGTATTGTTGTGTGTAGAGGTTATTTTGTCATGTGGTAGTTTTTATTTACAATAAACTATGTTAAATAACTTGGAACGTTAGTAATTATTATAAATTTAAGAAGCGAGGTGACAAAGTATTCATCAAATGTCAATTTACCTCTGAAATCTTCATTTTTCAGGATATTTACTTTTAAGTACACAAACTAGTCTCAAAGAATTGCGATGAAGGGTATGCAATTATGTAGCAGTAACTATTAATATATTAAATAACAGAGAAATTGTTCTTGATTAATTAAAATATACAAATAAAATAAAAAAACTTTTCGCGCTGATTGTTTACAATTTTAATTTGAGTTGATTGTTCTGTGAATCTGTCAAAGTGTCAATGTCATTTTGACAGATAAATCTTTTAAAGTACTCTGTATTCGTACTGAACACAGTAGCTTTTGAGTTTAGCTGACAATTTCGAAATCATGAAACCACAGAATACGTGAAGCAAATACTTTGTACCCCTTTTTACGAAAATTTTACAGACGGAAGTGTTACCTATATGGAAAAGGAGTGCAATTAAAAGCAAAAATATTAATATTTTTGTTTCATAATGCACAATTACAAAAAGTTTTAAATAAATAATGGTCGGATTTCGATCCCTGGGCGGTCGCCCAGCAAAAACACTCATGTTTACTAGTGGTCACTAGTAAAAATGAGTGATTTTTTTAATCTGAAAATTAAACAATCATCTATTTAAAACGAAAGAATCACAAATAATAAAACCCTGTGCACGTATAACAATAAATATAATTTACATAAATTATTTCACGAGGATTCCGCTTATCATTCAACTTAACAAAAGGCAAGACTAGCTCTTATAAACATACAATACAAACATTTGAAATGAAATTAATTCAATTGACATGATCGCTTCACATAGGGTGTTGAAAATAAGTGCCTATTTTTAAGTTTTTAGGGTTTGAGGTGTAGTGTTATCTTATTTATATAACTCCATGCCTTAGATAATATAATGAACATAGATTTTAAGATAAGTTTAAGGAGAACAGTGATATTTATCTCGATCTACGAAATCAAATTTTTCTTACGATTTCAGTCAGGCTGTATGTTGAACAAAATATAATTCGCGACTGTAACAAATAAGGGTTTACAGAATTAAAAAAATAAAAATGATCAACACAACCCTCAAGTGCATATAATAACATTGAATGACTTTTTCTTGAAATAGTTAGACTGACAAATTGAATTTAGCGGGTTGCATAAGGGCACTGAAAATGTTAAGTAGTCTTCTGATCTATAATAACCTGCAGTAGCAATGTATGTTATAGGTACCTACCTAACTTTCAATTACCAAAGTAGGTCTACATCAACAGCTCATAACAGTGCCAAAGTTTTGATCAAATTATTAGTAAGGGCGGAGGTGCCACTGCGTCAGCCCCAACCTAACGTTAGGTGTAATGAAGTGCTTATAACATCCGAAGTAATTTCCCTTTATAACCTTTGTCTCCGAGTTTAAATTTATCTCATCATTGCGTTTCGCGAGTGATCTTTCTCGGGTAAATTAAACTTTGCGGGGAGGCTTGGCTCATAATGTTGGTGCCGTTATAGCAATGTTCCAACATTGTCTCAGAAACATGGAATATTGAAACAAGGGAGATATTGAAGACACCGTATATTGGGTGTCGTCGTAACATTTATGATTAAATTCCTTTTTTAGCCTTTGTAAATCTGTGTTATTTGATTTAGTTCGAGCTAAGCAGGATATATAAACGTTTTGAGTAAAAAGCGGGATGCTGTCATCGAAACCGCGACATAATAACCAAACTTAACCAAAACGTAATATGTATTTAGACTAACAGATGTACTGCAGGGTATCCACACTCGATCATTATACCGACTAGTCGTACCTACTCAGCGCTTATCCTCCACATTTATTATGCGCACAGCCACAGTGTGGAACTGTCTGCCAGCGTCCGTATTCCCTTCCACGTATAACCATAGCCTTTAAAGCAAAACAGAGCAGTCAGCTTCTGGGCTTGCTCTTTCATCATAGACCTCCTCCATCACTTTCCACCAGGCGAGATCGACTATAATAATAACAATAGGAATAAGAAGACTTCAGAGAAATTTATATACTTACCTAAGTACTAATTAATAAAGCTGGACAGTTTATTTGTTTGAGCGCGCTAATCTCTGGAACTACTAGTCGGATTTGACAAAATTATTTTTGCAATAGACTTGATAGCCAATTCTTGAGCGAAAACGAAGTAATCTGTGGTAATAGGCCGGAGTAGGCGATGCGATATGATTACGAATCACTTAAATACCTACCTATGTTTCTTTTAAATAGTTGAAGAACTCTGTGCAACATAGCTCCAGATTGAATTGAATGAGGAATAGATACAGCTTTCATTTTTACGGAGCATTTACTTAATCTAAAAATTTACGTAATCTCCAAAAAGCGGGGCTGAGGCTCACGCGTGGGACATTGAATTTTTGGGACGTCTCACCAAAACCGGGGCGTCTGGCAACGCTGTTGTAAATCGTCATGGTCATCCTCCGCCCTGGGGAACGCGGGGCCTGTGAGACTCGTTCTTGTTAAAACCACTCGGTGTTCCTCTACTACTTACCTTTGGCCGGGGCACTGTAGAGAACCAACCAACTTGAAGTTGAAAAGTTTGTCAATTTAATAGACAGCGGAACTGCAAAAAGTAAGTACCTACATATAATTCTTGTGGACCACTGGTGCGAAGACATTGTATGGGCATTTTGAACATTTTGATGCGACGAGTACCTACCATATTTAGTTTATCGTACTCTGTTTGACAATACCTTCATACAGTATGTTATTCAACCCAGTATCACAGACACCAACGTATACTTTATCCGGGAACAGAGCCGCTTTATTATATAATAATACCGTGCAAGAGTTTGTCTCAAAGGTGATCACACACACAAAGACACATTTTGGGTAGGCTGATAAAACGGCTTGGCATATTTTATTATATTATTCGATGAGTACACCTCGTTAAAGATGTAGGTATCGGATGAAGCTATTGTTCAGTAATAAACACAAGAACCCAAAAGTAACCGAAGGGCTTAAATGGGTAGGTCCGTACTTTGGAGCTATGCGCTCTTGCAGTATCTGGAAGGATACGGCGTATGCGTTAAAGAAGAAGCAATCCTTCTTCTTATTCTTCGTCGTTCCCTCAATGCTTCGGATCGCGACCTCGGACGACGCGTCCCTAGTTTTTGCGGACTTCTGCAGTGTGGACCGCTCGATAGATGATGCCTCCAAAAACCTTTTTCATCTCGTCTGACCATCTTGCCGGTGCTCTTCCTTGAGCGTGTTTTCCTTCCACCCGGCCCTGTATCATAAGCTTTTTCAGACCATGCTTAGGTGAGCGCCTAAAATGTCCGAAAAAGCTGAGATACGCTCCTGGCGTATTGTAGATAGCCGCTTGGCGATGTTGACGTCCTCTAGTATGGATTTATTCGTTCTATTGGCAGTCCGGCGGTATACGAAGTAACCTCCGCCAACACATATCTCGAAAATATCATTCTTACTGCATTCGCGGCTTTTAAATGCATCATGTTTCCTCGCCATATAAAAACATGAAAAAACTAGAGCACGGATCAGTCGTATATTAATATTCCGACGGATGCCACGATTCTTTCAAATTTTCTCTAGACTGGTCATTGCAGTTTTGGCCATACCAGTACGACACCGGGTTTCCTCGAGGCAGCTACCGTCATTCGTGATCAAACACCCAAGATACACGAACTCGCTAACTTTCTCATTAACGTCGAGTAAATTTCAGCTCGGCAGAAGATGAGCAGAGCACGATCTACCACCATTACTTTTGTCTTAGCATGGTAATCTTTTAGCGCTCTCTGCTTCTATATTCAAAATGCCTTCTTGAGTATTCAATATGTGTTCCAAGAAAAATAAGAAACACGGGCGGGATTTCTTTTATACAGCCGAAAAGGTTAATTTGTTGAAAATTATAATTTTACTTGAACGCAGATGTGTGTGAGTTTAGTTGTATATAGTTGTGTGCTAGGGAATGCAGAACCGGTCCTGTTTTAAAGAACCAGGATTTTTGGGACCTTCTGGCTAAAGAAACGGGATTTGGTTTTGAAAATCCCGGTTCCTAAAACGACGCGAATTTCCGGGTTCGAATTTCGAAGTTCCTTTTTGCAGACAAGCTTTACAGTACTTACGTTTAAACGAACTAAAACAAAGAACATGATGAATAAAGATCACCACTATTTCCGGCAAGCCAATCTCATTGCATTTTATAAGTGAAACGACTATCGGTTTGTAGATACCCACTATTGGAGCTTCGAACTACAATAGGGGTGCTCCCAGTATATTTTTAATCTCTGTTTATGACAGCGGTTGTCTTCTGCAGGATTAGCTCCTTCCAGGCTCCTTTCCCCGATTTGTAAACGTTTACGTTGGTGTCTATATTGCTTATATAACGAGGAATAGGGGATAGTGGGATGTTTTTATATGTTTTAGTGTTCACTTGAGCAAAATATTAACGGTTTTGTTTATAATTTATACAATACTAAACTTTTGTGTATATTTTTTTTTTACTGGCTCACTAGCATATCTATGGGACGTCAAACCACTGCGGATTTTGATTCATTAATTCCATTAATTAGATGCAATTTTCAAGTTATGCCCATGTTAACTTTATATCGTGTCGTTATGAGCGATAATAGTTCTCATTGCAATCCGATACGGGTTAAAATCTGTTGTAATAAATCCGAATATAAAATGAGCAAGCGTATGTCGTAATGCAAATAAAATCGTATAAAATTAGATATTAAATAGATCTATTTAATAATAAATAATCGATCACTGAATGCAGATTGGCATTCGAAATTATATGGTATATTTTTAATTATAATTATAATTGTTATTAAAGAGATAAACTGCTTTTAAAGATAATTATGAGGTGACTATAAAATGTCTAATTATTTTTGCTTTCAAACTTATTTACGGTTAAAGAGATACACTACTTTAAAAAACCACTTTTTTGACCGTTTTCAAGAAATCTCCGTCTTAATGAGCTGCCGCCGCGTATTAGAATGTCACATTGCGCTGCATTACGTTTCCCACGGGACGTAATACAAACCTTATCTTTTATCAGACCTAATCAAATGAAAATAGTGTTTAAAAATCTCTCTATAGTCCCACCGTAAAATAGTTGCTAAGAGGTGAAGAAAATGCAGGAGTTTTAATTATAAAGTTATACTTCAAAACTGTTCTCAGACGTTTGAAAAGTAGGTACCGGTGTTCTTTATTCAAAGTAGTCGAGTTTCCGTGAGTTTCCCGCTAAAACGGAGCGTGGAGTAGTGTAATTAGTGCTGTATGTAGCCACTAGAGGGAGTAAAACGCGACAATTTTTCCGCCATTTTTACTCTGCTTGCAATAATAACTGGGTAGGGATAGTAATACCTACATTGCATATGGCTGGTCTTGTGTTGGTTTTCAGTTTCTTAACTAAGTCGAGCCAAAGACACTTTCTTTAAAGACTAAGCGGTTCTGCTGTTTCCTGGTCCAGCTATCTTCACCAAGAGATTATGTCTGGACTTTAAAAGGGACTGTGATCTCTGAGTTTGTTTCGGCTTTTCTTCTCAGAGTAGTCAGATTGGAAACGGTGACCTCATTTAGTTTAAAATATGTTGTTACGAGCTTGGGGTTCGTGACCATTAAGCACTGCCAATATATGTAAATTACCAAAAATTACACTTTAATTATACACACAAATTACAAAACACAATTGCACTACTGATCGCTCTAAGTCGCACTTGAAGATCGCTTCAGATGTTCTCGCCTGTATCGCTTGTTTAATGCTGCCGGGTCTTTTTTTTGTCGGTCATCTCCTATTTGACCTTGAGAGGCCGTGACTACTTAACCGGGCTTTCACTGCCGCGTCTTGATCCGTTCCAGCCTTTTATAGGGCCCTAGGAACATTCGAGAAACTTCTACTGTAGAAGCATCTAGAATGTTCGAGTACATACCGGCCCCGACTGAACAGATGTTGATAGTTCTAGAAGATTCTGGCATCAAAATTTCTAGAAAGATCGTGACTCAATTAATTCTGCTACTCGATACTAGATGGCGCTAGTGGTAACTAATACAGACATTACTTTAGCTTTATCGCGTAACAATATTATTGACGTGTGTGTAAAAGTGTTAGTACAGACGCCAGCACATCGAGATACCCCAAACTGCTGGCGTCTGTACAAACCTACTTACAGAAATACAATCATTTATCAAGACTACCTTCTCACAAGATTCTAATTTACCTACTAATCTGATTTCAGCCTAGAGGTAGAAAATAATGTCCTGAACAGGATTGCGAATAACTTCGATTATGGTCGAGCTACATTTACCTCTTGTTGATCGTACAACACAGATAATCTATGACCATATTTTTTTCGATCAACTAGCTAGATTAGGAGCGGAAGTTACGTCTGATAAGCACAAAGAATACTTATTCCTCACATTTTGTTTGTCATACTCGTATCTTTGCATACAAAATTCGCAAGTCACTTCATTCAATTTACTCGACATCGTAAAACTTAAGGGCTGCCTCATAAACGTGGTTATGGGTTATAGGCGACATTATTAACTCAGATGCCTTGAGTGAGGGTTTCGTCTTAACATGCGTCCATAATTCGAATTCCAAGTTGTCTTATGGAGGTGGTTTGAAGGCTCCCGCAGACTGACACTAGACCCGTGCAGTCATGGAACTTGATCTACTACAGGAACGTCGCGCCGTCGAATCGCGGGTGTATGCGGGAGCCTTGAGGGCTTACACTTAAACACGATACGACGTCGCGTCGTACTACGACATCAATTTCCATGAAGTTTTTGTAGAAATTGTTCTAGTAGAGTAGCGTCGGGCTGTCGCGTCACGCCTGTCTGCAGGAGCATTTAACCGACGCTGTTGCACTAATTAAAATGAGTAGGTATGGCTCATAAAGTGTTTTGTTACGAGATTAACATCTAAGTCTGATACATTCAAAGTAATAAAGTGATGAGTATCATCATTAAACTTAAAGTTCAACCAACTTGAAATGTAAATGTTTCTTTTGTAATAAAATCTTGATTAACATAGTTTGTTGTAATGAATTATCTTCTGTTTTGTTATGATTTACAATGAATCTCAACAAAGTAAATATTTACCTGGTTTTACCTACTTATCTGTACCTACTCAGTGTTGATTTGAAAACATGAAAAGTGCGATCATTATGAATCAGTTTTATTATGGACCAATACCCAATACTAATGAAATCCCATAAAAACGCTTCACCCTACATTATGTCAGAATGTGAACATATAATTATGTATCTACAGATGTATGAAAAAGCAGATTTCTTTTTTAATTAGGCACTTTTTTTCATACGTATTAATCAGGGGTGTTTAATTTAAAAGAAAGTCTGCCTGAAATGACTTTTTTTACACTATTAAGTAATTCAATACGAGGATCACAATTTTTTTTTTACAGACTATCAGCATCTGGCTAGGTAGGTAAGTAGTTAGGTTTTTTTTAACAACATTATCGAAAGTTTACTTATTAGTTAAATTAACTTGGTAAAATATTTTATACCTACCTAGACATGAGTGCATTGAGTGCACTGTGCAACAGACCGAAGAACGTCAGTTCAGACTTCTGAAGGTGAGTTAAGGTATCTACTTAGGTATATTTGGAAAAAAAAATGAAAAAGGACTTTATCAAATCCGACTGATAGTTCCAGTGACCCCTAAATACAAACCAAGAAATTACCTCTTTTTATATATTATTTTACATCACATGTTTTGTTCATATTTCCTCCATCAATATTTTTGCATTATTAAGGCTTCTTCAAACAGGCGCGACGCGAAAGCGCGACGCGACACTTGTAGAACAATTTTCATGAAGTTTTCATAGAAATTGTTCTACGAGAGTCGCGTCGCGTTGTTGCGTCGCCTGTTTGAAGAAAACCTAAAGCACTTGATGAGTGTCCTGCCAAAATTACCCGCTGCATAGTATAGTAACTAAACTAAGTCAGATAATTCTTGGCATGTAGTTTGCACGTTACTTGTTTACAGAGTGCTTCATTGCGTCATTATATCGTATTTATTGTTGGCACAGGTACCCGGGCCTCTCTAATTAGGCTGTATGACACGATAATATCTACGTTTGCCTTTAAAAATAGGTAGGTATATTACATGTCATTTGCATCAAGCCTTGCTTTATTTTATGCTTTTATCTATAAAAAAAGTGTTGATGATTACACTGGTCTATTTAATCTGACTTTTTGAAATATTTTTGTATATGTCCTTACTTTAAATTATTTGATTGACTAAGTACTTACTTAGGTACCTAAGTAGTTGTAAAAAAATATTTTAAAAATTCTCTCGTACTTGCCTACTGCATCCTCTGCCTAACCCATAGATATAATTTCTAGGACCTAACCCTTTGAAGATTACAGGCGTGATGCTGTGTGTGTTCAAATAGAGGAACATTTCAATGTCACTTCATTATCACTCTTTTTGCAGGTCATGCAAAGTATGCGTTTTGGTTGAACTTTGAAGAGGCTTACAGCAAACCACAGTCCAAACTCCAGGCGCTAATCCCTATCATATCTCATGTAGATAGTGGTTGACATTGTTTTTGATGATAGAAGATAGATTTATCATTAAAAAAATCTTACCTAGTATGTGTGGATGATGTAAAAAGTAAGAAACAAGGCGCAACTGCCTATTATCTATGTAGCTAATCGCGTATCTATCAATTAAAACCCTAGAGAAACAACCGATAAGTGCAATCATGTGAGAGGCTTCTGGCTAAGTATTAAGAGCGTTTATTTTGAAAATGGGCAACGTCGCAAATAGCTGTCAAATATTTCGCTGTTTCGATTAATTTGGCGATATTACTGTATGGAAATATCGCTAACTAGTGACCTAAAATATTTATTATGAAATGCTGTAATTAATATCTTAACACCAAATATTCAGTTTAAGATGTAAAAAAGAACTTGGAAACTTTCCAAATGCCCTTTTTACACCTAAAACGGTTACAACATCAAATTTAGTGTTATAATTGCAAATCATTATTCATATTTTAGGTCACTAGTTAGCGATATTTCATACTTCCATACAGTAATATTAACAAATTAATAAAAACAGGTAAATATTTGACAGCTATTTGCGACGTTGCCAATTTTCAGAATTTTAAACGTTCACATTGCACTCGCACGTAGTCTTGTGTAGTTCCTGAACGATGAACGAATAGGAACCGTTTCTTAGCACTGTACGTTTTGGAAACTTTTCGGAAACGTTTCGGAATGCTGAATTGTAATCCTTCTATTAGTTCTAATAGCTCCTCGTACATTTACAAAGAGCCATAATTATGCCCGAATGAAAACGAGAATGACAGCGACTGATTTGACTGATATGATTTCAATGAGACTTTTTTGCTCTGTGACTATGGAAGTACTAACTGAGAGCGAAGACCGAATAGAGCTAATAGAACTAAATGAATGAATTAGTTCACTGACCGAAATGAACTAGTACGGAGCGATCTTAAAAATGACCGAGCAGGCAAAGACTACTCGCATGGGTCGATCGATCAGGATAAGCTACGCTTGCCACGGTTGGTCCATGGTTGGGAGACCAACTTTACATACCAAGCCCCTCCGTGCCTCGGAAAGCACGTTATGCTGTTGGTCCCGGCTGTCATTCGTGGATCTTTGACAGTCATTACCATAGATTATTAAATATAAATATAACTGAGAGTCGTTACGGGTCGGCAGAAGCCCGAAATTCTGACAACCAGTCTTACCAAGGTGTACTCATCGTGTTACTGTGAAACTGGGTTGTGGAGGTCAGATGGGCATTCGCTCCATGTAAAATACTGGTATTCAGCTGCATCCGGTTGGATTGGAAGCCGACTCGCAATCATATCGCTATGATGAGCTTCGAAATTAGCCGTACAATGTAGCTAAAGAATTCATTACAATATTCAGTTATAACAGTATGTACTTTCATGTGTTTTAGTAATCGTTTTGTTACAGTTTGGCCGTAGATTCTGCCGTTTGTATTGTCTGTTTAGCGGCCGGCGAGCGCTAGTTCTACGTTAGTGGCAGTTACTTGACTATTTAGTAATAGCGCAAGGATGAGCCCTGTCGGCGAAGAATCCTGTCGGCGAAGTGTCCTGTCGTTGAAGAGTCCCATCGAAGTAAAGTCTTGTCGGTGTTTAGTCTGTCGCCGTAGTGTCTGTCGGCGTTTAGTCGTACACTCGATGAAAGTGACACAGGCCTCCACTCTGAGAGAGGAGTGGCTTAAAAATCCACCACGCGGGTCTAGTGCGGGTTGGTAAATGTCACATGTCTTAAAATTTTTGGTTCAAGAACATGCCGCGGTTTCCTCACGATGTTTTCCTTCATAGTTTTGAGCAGCGGTGTTGCAATAATTTACACAAGGTAAAACGCCTGTCTGGTTCGAATCTAAGATCTACAAATCGCAGCCTTTACCACTGGGGTACTTCCAAGTGTAAAAAAAACCCTATTCTGGTTAAATTATTAACCAATCACATCAATTCTGAACCAATCACACAAATTCATCTGTATTTAGGAGGTTTCAATTTTAAATCTCACAATTTTATCCTACAGTTATTGTTTGAATAACATTATTACTTTAGCTTTACCTGAGGGGCAATTCTCGTAATTTTAAGAATGTTCACAGTCTGATCAAAGTAGGTCGAGTTTCCACATTATTTTGACAAGTTTTTGACATTTGATATTGTCGCCGAGATCAGACTGCGACTAGATTTGGAATGTTTTTAATTACGAGAATTGGCCTTCTGATCGATTGACTCGTGCGGCTGTTATTCCTTTGTTTGTTCATTCATGAACAATAAATTGTATCTGAAATTACATGGTATAAAAAAGAAAGAACATTAAATTACATAGGGCAAAAAACACGTTAAATATTACAACAATGCATAAATTGGAATTTCGTAATAGATCCTAAACAGCATAAAGACACTTATTCAACAGGAAACTCTGTTGGTTTTTAAAAGAGCTTGAGTAGATAGCGCTTTTTATATCGAGAAGCAACTAACCGATTGATATATGGGACTGTGCTTCACAATATTCAAGGCCACCTTAGCCACAAGCCCTACAACACATTGCTCAACATGGTGACAATTATGTATTTTCATTTAATCTTAGATTTGTTTAAGAAGCAGTAACACGCAACCTATTGTTATCTTCATTAGAGATGTAAATCATCATGTCATCTTCAGAAAATGTCACATTTTAACGTTGATAGGAAACACACACCATATTTTTAGAAGCCCAAAACGTTTTCTTGTTCCAATCTTACTAGATTCTTTTATAGATTTGTAAGGCAGTGTCAGTGTTAATAATAAATTTCTAACATATGTACTGCGGCAGCCACAATGGTTTGCGACACCTGCCCCATTTGATTGTGTAACTCACCACACAGCGGCTGCCAACATTTCTATGCATCACAATGAAGTTGCTAGCTTTTTTGAGAGAGACTCGAAATAGTGCCCACCTTTAAGGCGGTGATGTCTTGAAAACGCTCAAAAAGGTGGTTTTTAAACAAGTGTAACTCTTTAACCGTAAATAATTTTGAAAGCAAAAAAATATATGATGTTTTCATGTCTTTTTTGCATACAGTGATGGAACTCCAAATATAATTAAACATACTTTAATACATTAGGCACGCCACGATAGCGGCGGTGAGTCCCCTCTTTGAGGAGTGGCTTGAGAGGCGGCACGGTGTCCTCACCTTCCGCCTGACGCAGGTCCTCACCGGACACGGTTGTTTCGGGAGGTTCCTGTTTCGGATAAAGCGGGAGGAAACGCCCGGGCGTTTCCTTCCGCTGTGTCGTGTCCTCTGGGCTATCTTCGCAGTGGAAACACCCGGGTGTTTCCACTGCGAAGATAGCCCAGAGGACACGGTGAAGCATACGGTGGAGGTCTGCCCGGCTTGCGCGGAGCACCACCGTGTCCTCGTGGAGGCGATCGGCGGCGGCGATCTCTCGCGTCCGGCCCTGGTCCAGGCCATGGTACGGAGCGAGAGTGCATGGTTAGCCGTCACCTCCTTCTGCGAAGCAGTACCTAATGCTCGCGAAGAGAGAGGCGGTGCACGTGAGGGAGAGGCAGTATATGCGCCCTCACGGCCGTAGTCGCCGCGGGAGACGCCCTGGGCGTCGGGAATCCCAGGCTGATTCCCGGCCACCGTAGGCGTGGGCTTGCGGACGGCGAGTAATGGGTAGCTCGCTGTCCGGTAAGGACCAAGCCCAGGTCGACGGCGCGTTGTGTTCCATGCGCGCCTCAAAGAGATGTCAGCACCAACTGGTGGGGTCCGCAAGGGCCGATGCCTGCCAGGGGTGCGGGTTATTCGAAAGAGATACCGCGGCTCCTGGCACACAGGAAATTGAGGGAATACGGGTGGGTTTTAGTCAGTAAAAGTCTGACACGCCCTCCCGCTCCACCCAGAGCGGGAGAAGTTATAATTTGATAATTTCCCACCCAAAAAAAAACATACTTTAATGCATCAAAAAAATCATCAAAGTCACCTCTAAATTATCTTTAAAACCTGTTTATCCCTAAAATATACCATAAAATTTCAAATGCCAAACTGCATCCAGTGATAGATTTTTATTATGAAATAGTTAAAATCTAATTTTATACGATTTTATTTGTATTTTTATGACAATGCTTGCTCATTTATTATTCGAATTTATTATAACAGATTTTAACCCGTAACGGATTGCTCATAACGACAATATCTAAAAATACCAGGGCCAGGAAGAACGACTTATGTTGTCAGGCAGATACCTACATGGACGCTATTTCTTAAGGAAATGGGTAAAATGTTGGCATCTATGTTTCAGAAAACGTTTAAACCTACGCCTGAACCTTAGGTAGTAAAATTGTAACAAAACTTAATTGTTATACTTTCCAATAAATTAAACAATTGGATTGGAACAAAAGTCACAATAACACGTCTGTGTACTTGAGATGGCATGACAAGATCAAGACCGGTGGTGACATGACGTCATTCTAGAATCCAAATAATAAAATAAAAACTTTTAATCATATGGCAGTCATTTTTTGTTCGAAAGGGGTTTATTTCGAAATGGTCCCATATAAATTTCATATAGATCTGATGATGAGTTTCGGAGACAGACAACGGAACTCTTAAGAAAATGACAGCAAATCAACCGCGATTGCTGCTTTCGCATTAATATGCATTGTTTTGATCCCAAGGATGATGAAATTTCGAATTGGTGTGTACTATAACTACAAAGTGAAAAATAAATTTAATTTCGGAAGGCGGTGACAAAAAATTAAAATACATATCAAAGTCACCGACTTCCGAAATTAAAGTTATGTTTCACTTTGAAGTGTTTTTCCGGAATTCGGTTGTTTTTTTTTAAAGGTTTTTTGAAAATAGAATCCGCAATGTGAGGTACTCGGAGGAGGTTAGCTAAGTAGAATGATAATAAAAACTAGTGAGAACCAGTTTTTATCGTCGGTGCTTTATACTTAAACCATACCAATACCCACTGCCAAACATGTTATTTAGTTGTTTTTGTTAAAAAAAAATACGAGTAGCGTTCAACCTTGTAGAATATTATGTTAGAAGATATGTACCTAGTATGTATATCGGAAGATTATTAGATACTAACTAGCTTTTGCCAGCGGCTTCGCTCGCGTGGAGGTCGGGAATTATCCCACGGGAACGTACTAGCGGGATGAAAAGTATCTTATATGTTAATCCAGGTTAACAACAACAACTACAACAACAACACAACAACAACAACAACACCACACACCTATCACAGCCACCTAACTACAGCAACCCCCCCCTACTACAACTATCGGTGTGCTAATTGTCATCCAAATCCGTTCTGTCATTTTTGCGTGGTAACAATAAACATCTAAATATCCAAACATCTCATTAAACAAACTTTCCCATTTATAATATTAATAGGATAATTATTACTTTACACACATTATTTCAAATAAAAATAAAAAATAAACTACCTGCACTTAGGTAGGTTGTTCTAATTTTAAACATTTAATTTTGTTTTCTCTATTTTTATTATATATATTTTTTTCTTTTTTTGTTCTTTTTTTTAAGAAACGTTGCCCCACCCTGGGAATTTCTCCTGTATTGTGGGTGCGTTTACAAACATTTAAATTCACATACACAAACAGCCAGACCCGGAACAAGTACTTGTAGGTCATACAAATATTTGTTCCGTGCGGGAATCGAACCCGCGACACGCTGCGCAGCAGTCAATCGCTTAACCACTGCGCTAAACGTGCTGGCGAAATTATTAACATCTAGTTATATTTATATGTATGTGCATGCTGTGCTCCCCTGTAATTCAAAGAGCACACGTAAAATAACCTTTTGTATTATAATGATTTAATTCAAAGAGCACACGTAAAATAACCTTTTGTATTATAATGATTTAATTCAAAGAGCACACGTAAAATAACCTTTTGTATTATAATGATTTAATTCAAAGAGCACACGTAAAATAACCTTTTGTATTATAATGATTTAATTCAAAGAGCACACGTAAAATAACCTTTTGTATTATAATGATTTCTATTTTTCTGTGTATCCTTTGTTAGATATCCCAAATAAATAAACATAAACCACTTTTTAAGTTCTCTGGTAAATACCGAGTGGAATAAAAACTAAACTATCTTTTCGATTAGGTTTAGATCATTTAACTTAGGCTAGCCTAGCCTAGGTATCAAGAAGACGGACAGTACCATAGCATCCATATAGCATATAGAACATACGGGGATTTCGTTCCGCGTCTCCCTCTCCTTTGCCCAACAGTCTGCCTTAAAATCAAGAGTGAACGGGCATTTTGTGGGCACACGCGTTCCATTATAGACCTCATCCATCGTTTTCCAGGCGAGATCGACGTCAAGAGCAGGCCCAACAAAAAATAAAACTATGTTGGGGTCAGCTTCCAGTCTAACCGGATGCAGCTCAATACCAGTATTTTACATGGAGCCACTGCCTATCTGACTTTCACAATACATTAGCCGCCGACTATATTCATGTTATAAGGTTCTGATTTGTACATTTTAGTAATGTAACCAACAAAGGTTGAATAAATATTGGTTTATGGTATCCGATGTTTTATTTTTGGAGTCAGCCACTGATACTATCTGAATGGTTGTTAATATTGTAGGAAAATCGTACCTTTAATTACTTTTACAATGTTTGTAAATGTGTGAACACCATGTATCTATCACAGGATTAATTTATCTGTATTGCTTCAATTTGATTCTGTTTACCTATTTTGGTATGGTAATTTTATTCTGGGTGCATCGTTTTCACACATAATCATATAATGAATGTAAATATTGTACTTGAAACATTTTAAAAGAGTAACGGTGGAGTTTCTTGCCCATTCTTCTCCATACGAAACTACATTTTGGAAGGGGCGACTAGAATCAATTCTATTTTAATGTAAATGTTTACGTTCAAAAGTGCCTTTTAAGTACCTATTTGAAATAAATGCTTTGACTTTGACTTTATCAGTGGTGTCAGATAGTGTCATTATTACCCTCACGAAGCCCGAGGGTTCGCGTGTCGGATCAATTATTATTCAGAAAATACCAGCTCGCAAAGTGAGCTAGCTACTCCAGGACCCTCACGAAGCCCGAGGGTTTGACATGGTACAGTACGGGGTAACACTATAGATGCCCCTTGGTAGGTAAGACTAGTTAGTAGCTTTCGGACTTCGGACTACCTGATTGTCAAACATGTTCGAATGACAGCCGGGAAAAACGGCTTAACGTGCTCTCCGGGGCACGGAGGAGGCCACCCTTTCACAAATCGACCTTTGCAAGCGCAGCTTACCCTTCGATCAACCCGTACGGCTGTCATTACTTAGCGATAGCGACGTTCCATGTCAAGAATCGTAAAAATCTACGATTAGTTATATAGTTCAGCAGTGGACGCACCTACACTAGTTTATACCAATGTACGGTCACCAAAATAGTAAGTAACCAGGGTTGTCGGATATAGTTGAAGTTCAATTCGAAACCGATGAATATTTTCGCATTATAATAAATTTAATTAATAGAAAACAAACAGTTCGTTTATCAAATTAAATTTCATTCGAAAACGTCAATCTGATTCTTACTAAACTGTAACTATAAGTATATCCCACAACCCTGGTTACTTATTTCTTTTGAACCTACGTGTCAAACGATGTTTCTGTTTACCTAATACCTACAGTTTTATTAAGGCGGTGATTTCTTGAAAACGCTCAAAAATATGGTTTTATTTAAACCAGTGTAAAGTTTTAACCGTAAATAATTTTGAAAACAAAAACATTTAAGATATTTTCAAGTCTTTTTTGCATAGAGTGATGGAACTCAAAACATACTTTAATTAATGCATCAAAAGAATCATCAAAGTCACCTTCTAATTATCTTTAAAACCAGTTTATCCCTTCCATAACAATTATAATTACTTATAGTAAAAAAATATACCATAAAATTCCAAATGCCAAACTGCATCCAGTGATGGATAATTTATTATTAAATAGTTAATATCAAATTTTATACGATTTTATTTGCATTTTTACGACAATGCTGGCTCATTTATTATCCGAATTTATCACAACAGATTTTAACCCGTATCAGATTGCAATAAGAACTAGTATCGCTCATAACGACAATATTTAAAGAGTGCCTTAAATAGAACAACTGATTAGTAGCTTCTCAATAAGATTTACGTAACTGCACTTAAACTGTGTATTACACTTATTTACTAATACGCAGTATTTATTCATTAAGACGCCCGCGAAGACGTGTCTAACCCCTTTATTTATAAACGTTGCTTAAACTTAAATAATGTTTAGCAAATATTTAACCATACATTTTTGACGGTTAATCATCTCTTAACTTTAAGCAGAGTTTATAATTAAGAGGGTAAGTGTCTAAATACGTACAGAAATCGCATTACTGAAGAAGTTTTACTTGATTACATGGATCCATTTGAACCAATAGTGTATTGTTACCAAGTCACTAACTATCGGTAAACATACTCGTACCTACTTGTATACCTACATATATATGTCAAATGATAAGAGAATCCGTGTTTGTAAAATTTTACGTTACGGACTTGTACTATTATGTATTCTATGGTAACGGTAAAAAAACTTATGTAAATCAACAATCATTGTCATAGAGGACCATTAAATATACGATTAGCGATTCTTTGAAACGACCCGATCCATGACATGTGTTTGTGTTGTTAATTTTATTCAAACAACGCGTGTAATTCCATATTTAAAACTGTTACGCATTATGGCATTCACCGCGTGTGTATACTTATCTTTTTTTGCCAGTTGCCTTATATCTTGCCAGCCTGCAATGCCCTGTTGTAGTCTCGCATTTTGTTTACAAACCTCATCGAATGTGGCTGAGTATTGAGTAGCACGTGCCAGTGTTGTGATTAAAAAATGATTTTGTTATTAGTATGTGTAGTTCTAGTGTTAGCTTTGTTAATTTCGTGGATAACTTTGGTTAGGGAAAGTAATCGATTTAACGTGCAGGGGCCAACGCCTTTGCCTCTTGTGGGAAATGCGCATTTGTTTGTTGTTAAATCTTCAGGTATGATTTTTTTTTAGTTTATTTTTTTAGTTTATTTTAATTCAAGATTTTGTATGAGACACTAATCTCATTAAATATACTATATGTGTGTAGGACAATATAATTGATTGAATTTGGCATTGATCCTTATCATACCTACTTATTTATGTAGATAAATAAACGATCTTGTATGTTAGAATTGAATAAATAAATATTTTTTGCCTTGTTTACATAAATAAATCCATAATTCAGTAGTGTATATATGTAACGACGAAAACTTCTAATGCTAGAGGCTATTTTTTAAAACATATACTTACATATATTTACATATAGGTACCTAATATATAATCATTAGACGTGCGTTAGCCTCGTAAAAACTCGTAAATGGTTCGGCCGATTATGTTCATTTTATTTATTTATTTATTTAATGATGTTGAAACTTGGTTAAGATGTTGCGGGCGCGCCGGGATAGTCCTAAAAATTTACAAAAAAAAAACGATGCAACTAATGGCATTAGCTAGTTATGAAAATTAAATAGAAAATAATTGAAATAAAATCGAAAAACACGTTTCAAGAAAGAAATCTTCTAAATGAATAAAAACAACCGACTTCCAAAAATAGACTACAAACTGAAAAATCACTTTAATTCCGGAAGTCGTTGTCTTTAGTTTAGTACCTTACCTATATTCGTTTTTTTGCTACTGACTTCCGAAATTAAAGTATTTTTTCCCGCTTTTTTCTAATATTGTTCATTTGCTAATCAAATAACATTGAGAGGAAGTTATAAATTGACTTATAACATCATCAACACACACTAAGTGAAAAAATACGTATTATTGAAGCTAACTCAAAAACCACTAATCACAACCTGACCAAATTTATATAGGACCACTCGATAAGTATACCATCTCAAAGAATTTTTCAAATTGCTTTATTAATGACGGATTTCTGAGGTAAAAAAAAAAATAAAAAAATACAACCGAATTGAGAACCTCCTTCGATTTTTGTAGTTGGTTTTAAACGAAATGCTGTTCGTAGGTAAGCCCCGTACTTGAGAACGGCTGGACCGATTTGCTATTCTTTGTTTAAAAAAAACAACTCAGACTATTGTCTGAGTTAGCTTTTATAAAAAGAAAAATTGGAAAAGTTTTCCAAATTTTAATTCAGTATCGGGAAAACGTGAACCGTTTTTTGCATACATTATTTAAATTTGGACCGTACAACATCGCACAGCTAGTTGCTAATAAAATAGGAACATAAAAACATTTAAGTTTATCATAGGTCGAACAGGTAGGTACCTAACCCATAAAACCTGTTGCCAAAATCCACGCAAGTTAACTTATTCCAAGGAACCTGTGTGACAGCTTGCGTATACCTGTCTACCTTTATGGCTACCTACTTAAATCATTCAACACACACATGAATGCCCGATGTCATTGACTCGCGATTTCGCTTCATCGGCTTCGTTTTTAGATTACCTGCTATTGCTACTAATAAATAGTTTGTGTCAGAAAAAGATTCCCTTTTCATCAGAAACACTGCGCATCGTTGTATCCTATACTTACGAATCTTTAAAGCAAGTACACTGCGATAGGTACGGATAACATTGATATAGATACTCACAGAACGAGCTGACTCATGATCCGATAACCGTTGTCCTGTCCAAACAATACAAAAACGTACTAAAATCCCGTACCTATTTAGTTTTAATCTTATTTTAGTTTATGACAGTCATCATGACACAAATTATTTGCCAAATCCGATTATGTGGTTTTCGTCTATCTATGATAATAGGTTTAACTGTTAGTGTTCAAGGCTTTGCAAAATTTGATTATTTTGAATTTAGAATTAGAAATAATCAATACAATATTATCAGTTACTAAATCCAAAAATAAACCCCTGACCTCAATTTATTTTTGGCTGAATGTTTAGTCAGGGACGTTAGTCAATTAATATTACTAATGAATTGGTTTTTAAAGCGTGTTTTTTAGTTTTTTAAATGATTATTTATTTCCTATTTTTTAGTTCTGCTAACTACAAAAACGTGTTTTTTTTTCTCAATTTTTTTTAAATTATTGAATTGTCATCGGTCCTCGACAAGTTTACAAAGTTTCAATGAAATCTGACCGTTTAGAGTGGGTCAAAATCGCGCTCAAAGGAGTCGGTTACATACAAACATACAAACAAACAAACATACAAGTGAAGCTAATATAAAGCGTGTAAAAAGGACGTCACTTTTTTCCCATTCGTCCAATTTTCCATAACGATTTTTCCAATTTTCCATTCCACTAAAACCATAATTAGACTATTTGAAAAAATAATTAAAAACCGCCGACCCAAACAAAAACCTCTGAAAAGTATAAAGTAATATTTATTGGCCTTTTAAGTTGTAGGTAATATTTTGATCAAAGCATTGTCACGTCAGGGGACGGCTTATGAAAATGTTATCCTTTCTGTAATAGCATTAGTTACATCATTCATGATTGCTGGGCATCGTCAGTTTGGCGTTTTCATTAACAGTTTGGGATTGGGAGTTCCTGTATGATATTTGCGTGTTTACGTGCTCATTACCTACCTAACCTACTGCTCAAAATCCACTTAAATATTAATTAAGTATACCTTATGTACTTACAGCTCTAAATTGCTTCTAATAGTACGTAATTATTTAACTATAATCATTAGTATAAATCTGCAACCTAATTGCGTAAGACGCGATTAATCATAATCGGTTTAATTTTGACAGTTCAACAATATTCATTGCGTTATTTACGTTGTTGAGCAAACACATTTTTCGAACATACGAACCAATGGTTTAGCCATCTGTTTCAAAACGAAACAGATTATGAATAATCTTGAGTTACGCAATTAGGGTCCTGATTGACCATTTGGTGCAACCCGAGCACTCGTTAAAAATATATGTTTTTTCTTCTCAATGAATCCGTTGTTACTTGTTTACAACCTTAGTTTTAGTATATGCGAAACACCAAACCATGTCTAGTATTTTTATGTGAAGAATCTATGTACAAAATTTCAAAACTGTATCATGAAAAATCACAAAGTTATAAGCTTGTTATGTTAGCTGCTTGTCTACATAAACATGGTCACCACGCGGACTACCGCGCCCCCCGCGCATCCAGCGTCGTATTGTGTTCATTGATAATAATTTGGGCGGTAGGTACCTAACCGTACGGCGATTGTATTGTACGTAATTAATTGGTGATAACATTTTCCAACCCACTTGCAAATTTTTTTTGAAAAGAAATAATAACATGGTGTCAAAATGATTGGAATTGATTCAAAAACTTATTCTGAACAAACTATATTCAGGTTTCGCATATACTTACTATAAATAATGTTGTATAAGTATGTATTACATCATTATTTCATCTGGGTTCATTCGTAATCACTTGCGTTTATCTTATTTTGCTAGGGGTTGTCAAAACAGCGTCTTCATCTTTTCTATCAGCCGTCATCTCGGTAATATAATCCTTTTTACCAATATCATCATCGTTTCTTTGATTCTTCATTAGCTAAAATCTTCGTAACGTGGTCAAGGCTATTTAACAGGTCAGAAAAAAATACCAAAGAAGAAGACACTTGCAAGTACATAAAGGTTATTTATTTGAATACAATAGTGAATAATTTAGTTAAGTTAGGTTAATAAACTGTTGTCTTTTTGTAAAAAGAATTGTATAATATTGTAACTACATATAATAGGTAAATCACGGATTGCTCTGACTCCAAAACTGTGTTTGATTTTCGAACTTAATCATTTAAAATTATACAGTCAAAGAGGCATAAATAAATAAATTTATGGTTTAGAGAATTATAAAAAGAATTAAAAAAATATTACTTTTAAGATGTAATATTATTTACTCATTATAAAATATTTAATCAGTACATTAAATTTTAGTCGTAATTACACAAACACATATACTATAGCAAAAGTGTGATGACGATCACAATATTTTCAGTTTTTTCGATCTAGCTCTCATTCGCTAAGTGTGCAGAGTAAAAGCAATGAGGAACTTCTTTCCAACAAGGTAACAAAAGAAACATTCAACTTTGTCTGCGACAAATAAAATTGCAAAAACCATGTCCTAGTGCTTTTTAACCACAACGGTGAAGCGCATGGCCTCCATCTCACCTGGTGGTAAGTGATGATCAGGGCAAAGGTGGACGCGAACTTCACCCGGAATCCTCAACCACAGAGTAACTGGCTATCTTACCTCTAACTGCGGAAACGCAAGAATCCTGTTAACATTTAGATAATATGATGGTACCTAGCTACTTAGGACAAGCCCTACCAAACCGAGCAGAAAATTTTTCCTCCACTGGCAATCGAACTCCAACACCCTAATTGCGTAATATACGATCGATCTCATTTTGACAGTTCAACAATATTCATTGCGTTATTTACGTTTTTGAGCAGACACATTTTCCGAAGATATGAAGCAATGGATTAGTAACCTGTTGCAAAATGATTCAGATTATGATTGATACGCCATGAGGGTGCTGGTCTGAGGCAGGTGGTCTTACCACTAGATCACAGAGGCGGTTAAATAACATACAACTTACATAAACTGACGCCTTCTTTCCATGGGGATAGGCAGAAATTACAGAACGCCATATGCTACGATTCTTACATAGGTACATCTTTTGGTTCGTTTACGTTCATATAGTAAATAGAAAGTACATAAGTACCCAACCCCACTTGCAAAGAAAAATAAACTACAGGTGCCAAATGTAAACAATTATTATGGTAAGCGTACGAGACGATGGATTACACCTACATTAATTAATTAGGTACCTGAGGGAATGATCGATCGTGTCAAAAGTAAAAACCACCTTAAAAGTGTCCTAAAGAAACATTACATGTCAATGTGTTCATAGTTTCTGCGGTCTTCGGCGGCCTCGGTCGGCTAATGTCGTGGGTACTAAGTTTGCTTACCAAGTACTGAGTACGTACTATGGGATGGTCTAGAGACGTTCATTGGCTGATGCCGCAGAATCTATGGTTGTGTGGGTAACTATGCTGTTTGCCTACAGAGCCATGGTTTTAGTCTTAGTTTTAACTTAGATTTAGTTTAAAATCGTGATAAATCCACGAGAACCTACTGCCGACAAATCGCTTTGCAGTTTGGCAAGTGATATGTAAAAATAAACTGTTAACTATTGGATTAAATGAATAAAAATAAATATATGGTCATACACACATTGCGAGTACTAAGCATTTGACCTTTCTGAAGAACATCATCATTAGGGGCATGCTGGGTCGACGGCGCGTTGTGTTCCACGCGCGCCTCAAAGAGATGTCAGCACTAACTGGTGGGGTCTGCAAGGACCGATGCCTGCCAGGGGTGCGGGTTGTTCGAAAGAGATACCGCGGCCCCTGGCACATGGGCAACTGAGGGAATACTTGTGGATTTTAGTCAGTACAAGTCTGACACGCCCTCCTGCTCCACCCAGAGCGGGAGAAGTTATAATTATGATGAATACCCACGCAAAAAAAAAATCTGCCTTGTAAATACCTTTTGTTACCCGCCTTTCATTCATACCCTCAACATGACCAAACCGAGATGGTTTGGTCATGTTGAGGGTATGAATGAAAGGCGGTTTTCAATTTTAGTCTCTTAAACGGCACCTTATCACATCATATCATTCCTCAGTCTATCATTTATGTACATAAATAGTCAGTACACGTATCAAAATCAGGGTAAAAACATGTGCAAATTTTAATCTTATTTTAGTTTATGACAGTCATCATGACTGTGACACAAATTATTTGCCAAATCCGATTATGTGGTTTTCGTCTATCTATGATAATAAATAGGTTTAACTGTTAGTGTTCAAGGCTTTGCAAAATTTGATTATTTTGAATTTTGAATTAGAAATAATCAATACAATATTATCATTATCAGTTACTAAATCCAAAATAAACCCTGACCTCCCCCCCAGTGGGTTCCCGCATTGTCGTTGCGGGGGGGCTCAGTAGCCGTGGTCCGCTCCCACGGTGAAGCGAAGAGGAACCCCAAGGTGGGGCCGCTCGTCAGGGCTTTTGTCTCCAAGCCGACGACGTAGCGGCCAGAATGTAGGTTGCGGTGAGGTGCACCGCAACTGAGGCGGGCCGCGGTGTCGAATGGGAGGCATCGCGGCTGAGGATTACAGGCTGCGGAAGAGGAGGAGTGCCGGTACTTCTGAGTAGCGCTCTTCCCTTCCGTGGCCTGGACGGGGCCGCCACCGTTTGATGGCGGACGCGGTGGGGCCGCAGGGGAAGAGGAGTGTCGGTATAGCGTTGGCCGCTCTCCCTATCCCCTGCGGCCGAAAAGTGGTAGGCGGCGGGGCCACTGTGCTGACCCGTCGCAGGGGGACCAAGGGCACCAGACACGGGTACGTCTGGGGCCCTTTTGTTACTTGGTTCCTGGGGTGGTCACGGCGTGCCACGTGTCCTGGTGCGCCGAACTGGTGGGGTCCGCAAGGGCCGATGCCTGCCAGGGTTGCGGGTTGTTCGAAAGAGATACCGCGGCCCCTGGCACACAGGCAACTGAGGGAACACGGGTGGGTTTTAGTCAGTAAAAGTCTGACACGCCCTCCTGCTCCACCCAGAGCAGGAGAAGTTATTTGATGATTTCCCACCCTCAAAAAAAAAAAAAAACCCTGACCTCAATTTATTTTTGGCTTAATGTTTAGTCGGCGACGTTAGTCGATTAATATTGCAATAAAAAAAATTGGTATTGAAGTAAATAGTTTGAAATAGGTAAAGTCTACATGATTGCTATCTAAATGAAAAAAGTGTACCTTATATTATATGATGATTGTGTAAAAGTAGCAATGTTAATCGACTTATGACCCTGATCGTACATATCTACTATAATTTGAAAAAAGAAAAATAGATGCTAAAAAGTCCACGCAATTTCTTCAGTATTTACTTTACTACTAGTGAAATAATACATTAACACGCAATATGATTTAGGTCTGCCCAGGACTCTAATTGCGTAAAACACCTCTAATATCCATCCAAGAGTTTTATATTTCTTCATAGCTTTGAAAAAAATTGAATAACGCAATAAACTTTGCTGACCTGTTAAAATGAAAGGCATTCAATCGCCAAGTTATGTGTGTTACGCAATTAAATAAATACATTAATAAAAATAACACACACATACAAACAGTGCCCAATTACGGGCTGGCTATTATTCTGCTAGAAAAAATATGATTTCTCTTCTTGTCTTATCTCTACATAATGTATGTATATTGCGAAAATAATGACCTATTTTTGCCCTTATACTTTAATCCCGATACGTTATCATTTGGCTACTAGGTACGATACCCCCTTAGTAAAACTGGTTGTCAGACTTTCGGCCTAGTGATTTTACCCGTGACGATATTGTCAAAGATTTAAAAATGATAGCCGTGACCAACGGTTTAACGTGCATTCCGAGGTACGGAGGGGTTTCAATACGTAATGGCTGGTTATCCATCCACGGACCGATATCGGCAAGCATAGCTTATCCTTCGATCCCGAGCGGCTGTTATTATTTAGCCCAGAAAAACGATTTATTCTTCGTTCGGCCCACTGAGTTTTGTCCTACATAAAAAATAACCTGTGTCGTCCCAAACAATATGCTTCCTTCGTCCCAAAATATAATTTTAATTATTTTATTCCCGCTTCGTCCTATTTTATATTCCTTCTACGGCCTATATTTTTATTGTAAATTGTCATAAAACTTACTTTTTTATACAATCGGCAAAACAGGTTTACGTATTATTAAATACTAGCTTTTGCCAACGGCTTCGCTTGCTTGGAGGTCGGTATATTATACCTACATATACCTAAACCTTCCTTTTGAATCACTCCTGTCTAGTGATGAAAATCGCATTAAAATCTGTTGCGTAGTTTAAAAGATCTAAGCGTACAAACACAAAAAGCGACTTTGTTATATACTGTGTAAGGATTTAACATCAATCAACTATTTAAAAACAACTGCTCCTCTCTCTGTCTTCTTACCAAGTTATGACAACCTGGTACTTCGAAGATAAACCGCGTTGTCTAACTGATACACCTATGTTAGATGTGCTCTTACCGAGTTATGACAACCTGGTACTTCGAAGTCATAAAGCGTTATCTAGCATACAAACAATTATGTTAGGTGTACTCTTACCAAGTTATGAGA
Organism: Antitype chi; assembly: GCA_947359405.1. NCBI lineage: Eukaryota > Metazoa > Arthropoda > Insecta > Lepidoptera > Noctuidae > Antitype > Antitype chi. The sequence continues at coordinate 16,268,852 of OX375817.1, read as the reverse complement.
ACCTGGTACTTCGAGGGCATATAGCGTTTTCTAGCTGACAAACATAATGTGAGGTGTCTTACCCATACAGACACGAAAAGTGAACGGTACCCACACGAAAAGCGACTTTAATTTAAAAAGCAGCCCTAGTGTCCGTTACACAGATTAATTCCTAGCAGGGAACTGGGTTTTGCTCCGTCAATCATGATGTAGTATTTAAGTTTACTCAAAGTTATTGAAAATAAATTTTGATTTGAACTTCTAATATGTATAGATAGATATAGATTATGCTTGTATAAGATTTACATAATATATTAGGCAGCACAATTTCTTAATGGCATTGTAGCTTGTAGGTAACTTACGGAAGGCATAAGGCGAAGGCATTGATTTTTTTACTCCGGAAACTACGCAAAATGTCAAGGCGCATGTTACGTAATATTTTGCATTGGTTTGAAAATTGAAATTAAAAGTTTCGTATGCTATTAATATATATTTGTGTATATGTATTTGTTAGGTTCGCCTTCTCCTTCATGGGACATAAACATAATTGGCGAAATCTGGGTGTACTATAGGTAGATACACCTCTGCACAGCCCTTCGGGGAAAAAAAGCGTGATGTTATGTTGTGTGTAATAGATATTTATTTTTGTTACAGAGTTCTTGAACCTGATTCAAAGACTATCGGTGAAGTATGGGCTTGCGTTCCGGGTACACTTTTTCTCCACTCCATACGTGGTGATCTGCCATTCAAAATACGCTGAGGTAAGTTTCCAATATAATTAGTTGGAAGTTCGAAATCACTTTTTGAGTCACAAGTATCAAGTTTATCTGGGGGCACGGTAATTGCAGTGCCCCGGCCAAAACGAGCCAACTAGAGCGCAAGGGCACTACCTACCTTTTCTCGAAGCGCTTCGTCGTTTTTTTGAATCCTTATAACTTGGGTTTGTATTATACCAGATAAATAAAATTCTCGGGATATGTTGTCAATAGCGAATTTGTTATAAAACACAGCTAAAATTGGCCTCTCTGCAACTTTATTTCCAGAAAAAGCTTAATTCACAGAACAGCACCCTAATTGCGTAACACGCGATTAATCATAATCGGTTTCATTTTGACAGTTCAACCATATTCATTGCGTTATTTACGTTGTTGAGCAGACATATTTTTCGAACATATGAAGCAATGGTTTAGCCATCTGTTTCAAAACGAAACAGATTATGATTAATCGTGAGTTACGCAATTAGGGTGCAGATAAATTATTTGTTCTGTGTTATAAGTTTATAACTATCAGAATAAGTTATATTTAAATTGTACCATCGGTACCTAATACTAAATATTTTCCTCCTAGTTCAGTATTATTTTAATGCTGTCTAAAACTTAAATCTTGCCAGAATGGTAAAAACAGTGGATTATCTCAATTATTAGGTAGGTAAGTTTTCCTTGCCAATGAAGCACATGATGCATCTTTTTTTAAGACGCATTTTGACAGATTTTTATGAACAACAACAGAATAAGCAAGCTGAAGTGGCAATAGGCCGACCATATTAGCTGTAGAACCGATGACCGTCGAGGTTCTTTAGTGGGACGCCCATAGACTAGGTACAGTAAAAATCTTAGTGGGGTGGCTGGTAGCAGCTGGATGAGATTTGCTGAAAACTGAGTTGAATGGCGGCAATTAGAGAGGCTTATTCCAGCATTCCAGGTCCACCGTAGGCTGATGATGATGCATAAACCGTACCTAGATTAACCTTGTGAATGTTGTTAACGGAACTTATGCTTAACTGTCAATTTTGTTCGATTAAGATCGGACCATTTAATGTTGAGTAGTTTTTAATTATTTAATTGGTCGGAAACGGAACAAAAAACACATGAATACAAGGTCGCGGTAATGTTTCAAATTATGTGTGGTGACGTTCCGCACTGCTTAATTTTAGAAGGTCTTATCGAAGTAGCTGTTTTTTTTACATCAATTATTTTATTTTGTTTGTGTCGTCGTCGGTTTGTAATACATAGTTTTTTTATCTATAGGTAAATTATTATCTTAGGTGGATCTGCCAGGGGTGCGGCAATTTTGGTTACTTTTCGACCCCCACCCCCGCTCTGGTGACATTTCGTGAGATTTGGCTCGACCCTCCCCCCACCCCATACTCTCACGTGAGATATTTCAAAATGCGTATGAATCTGTATTCTCATAAGAACATGACATACAGTTCACATAAATGAGACTTAAATTTTAACATAAATAGGTAATCGTCGTCTAAAGACGAAGCATGCAGATGTAGAATAAACAAAATAACAATATACGTATGAGATCAGCAGCAAACAAAACAAAAGTGTAGGTAGTTACATATATAAAACAAGGTGACAGCTGCCAATTTGACACCAAGGTGCCCTCATAAGTACTGATTCACTTTGTGAGGAACACAAACAACGATTAAGAAGCGAACTACTACATGAATGTCTTTGTGTGTGCTAGCATACTGCGCGCACGTGTTTATTTGCTTGTGTGCGACAAGTATAGTCTCGGAGACCGATGATCAATTATGGTTTTCATTAAAAAAAAATATTTAGATTTTTTGTGTTGTCAGGGTGGAGGATTTATGTGGAAATTACTTTTTGTATAATATAATCCTTAGGTTTCTTTTGTATTATTAATATTTTTGCACTCTTCGATATTATTTGGCATTTTGTTATATAATTGAACCCCTTCATTTAAAAAAGTAATTTTTTCCATATTTAAATGTTTAAGGAAAATGCAGAAGTCAATCGTTTCTATTTCTTAGTTTATGTGTGTGTCTTTTTTGTAACTTTAATGTTGGTTTGTGTAGTGTTATTTAAAATATTTTTTACAAATGTGCAAGTATTGTAGTTGTATAGTTGACGAAGATTTTAATGTATGGTTTTTTCATATAGCTGTTAGGAAGTCATAACAATAAAAAAAAACAAATCAAATCATTTTTATTTGTGTAACATAGGTGGTGTATACAGTTCTTAAATTAAAGTGATAGGTCGCTATGTTATGCCAAGAGGCGTATAAATATGGTTGCATGCGAAATAAAATAATGACCATGCAGGAGGTAAACATAAAATGTTTGGTTGGTACTTGTATCAAAATTAATAGAATTATGATCAAAATAAAATAAAAACAAAAATTTAAATGTCACAATGTGGAATAATTTCTACAGTCAATGCATAAATAAATAATCAAAAATTACAATTAGTCACAATATTCAGACAAATAAGTAAATCTACATTAATTTATAATTTAGAAATTCATCAGTCCTATAATATTTTTTTTTCAAATAATAACAGTTTTTTTTTTATTGTGCTAAATATTATTTTTTTATGACACCTGGTAATTTGTTGTAAATGCGCGGTGCCATGCCTAAAAGGCTCTTTCTCACTAAGGCAGTCTTACAGCGTTGATTACTTAAAGAGTTTGCGTATTGGCTACGAATCGCAACATCTCGTAACGTTGACACTTTTTCGAACCACCTCATGTTTGTTTTGACGAAAACACTAATTTCAATACATATAATGAGGGTAAGGTAAGTATTCTCAGCGATTTAAATGATGGTACACAGCTATCATAAATTTTCAGACCACACATTGAGCACCAATTGAGGTTAGTCTTGGATGTTGATCCCCAAATCTCAATCAGGTATTCTAGATTAGGCTTTACTAATGAATTGTACATAGTGCGTTTTATCTTAGGTGGTAAGCAGTTTCCCATTTTGCGAATAGCTCCAGATAGTGACACAAGTTTGGCTTTTACGTGCTCGATATGGGGTTTCCAGGACAGTTTCTCATCTATTAGTAAACCAAGATACTTTTCTGTACTGGACTGCTTGATAGTAAGATTATTAACAATCAAGGGGCATAGGGTGGAATCTTTTTGTTTTTGGCTGCAAATATCATGTAAGATGTTTTCGAAGTATTTATGGTGTAAAACATTAATCTGTGCTTATTTGCTTTGGATTCATGCATTGCGTTTGGCTGGCTCGGCTGGCCGGTAGCGGTTGGCTGGCCGGTGGCAGTAGGAGCTACTTTGCTACTTTGTGTGGCGTTCGCATAGCCGCGATAAATATTTTTTTTAGGATTTATCCATAGGTATTGGCGGAAAAACATGTTTTACTTAATTTAACCCGGTTTTCTTGCAATTATACATTGTTTCTTTGTGAAAAAAATAATTTACGTGATATTTGCCGAAACCCACCCTCTCCCCCACGTGAGATTTGGTAAGATTCGTCTCGACCCCCTTCCCCCTTAATCGCCTCACGTCGTTTATGGACGCCCCCTAACCGGATGCAGCTGAATGCCAGTATTTTACTTGGAACGAATGCCTATTTCAACTTCACAACTCAGTTACAAGGTAACACGATACACTTTGGTAAGACTGGCTATTAGATTTTCGGGCTTCTGATGACCCTTCGAATGTCAAAGATCCACAAATGACAGCAGGAACCAACGGCTTAACGTGCTTCCCGAGGCACAGAGCGGTCGTGGTATATGAAGATGGTCACCCATCCGCGGGCCAACCACGGCAAGCGTAGCTTAACCAGATCGCTCGACCTGATCGGCTGTTATAACTTAGCCACAAGCCCCTGAATGTTGATCAAAGTAATTTAGAAAGTAATGTTTCTGAATTGTTTCAGCCGTTGGTGTCGAGTACGGAACACATAACAAAAGGAAGGTCATACAGCTTCCTGACGTGCTGGCTCGGTCAAGGTCTCCTCACTGCCACGGGTAAGAACCAATTAATTTCTAGTTAAGCTAAATAATTATAGACTACTACGTATAACGTACTACGTTGCAAGTGCATAATTACATAGATTTACATACAATCGCGGTATGAAAAAGTATACGAGACATAATGGGGTATATTCATAAACGATGATTAAATGTTTAAACGTCAAAAAGTATGGTTAAACAGACGCTAGTCATTACTTAACTTTAAGCAACGTTTATGAATAAGGGGGGATATGTTTAGCTCGCCCCTCGTTACGTGGAACCTAAAAATAACTGGCGTAATGTGGATGTACTTTAAGACACCTCTGCCCAACCCTTTGGGGAAGCAAGGCGTGATGTTATATTATATTTAAGCTTATTGCTTCTTCTTCTACATATGTATGTGCTCCATATACGCGACTAAATTGATTTGGAAATTGCTTCACCTTTTCGTTTAGTGATTGTACCCAAATTACCCAATTAAATCCCTGTTTTAGCAAATATTTTTTTCATTTTTTTTATTCTAAATTTTTGTAGGAGGCTTTCATCCACAATGGCAAGTCAGCCTCATCATAACTTAAACTGTTCGCTACATTATTTTTTTTTGAACAAATCAGTAAGTAGGTTTGCTATCTCAGATGAAGGTTGCGCTAAAACTTTAACATATGGACCAATATCAGATTCGTTTACTTTTATTCTGCTCAACAGTGTCTCTCTTTCCTTCTTACACTCCTTATGTAGATGGTAAATATCTTCAACTGTTCCGCATGTTTTACAATTGGGAAAATTCACTTTCTTCATCAAATAACCAAACTTGCGGGATGAGTAGTGACCAGAACGTAATCTATGGAGCAGAACAATATGATACCTACTCATTTCCTTGATAGCAAACCACGGTATTCGAGGAGGCTGATATTGTATAGTTTTATACCAGATACCCTTTTCCCTACTTCGTTCGTCAAAATACTCCTTAAACATAGGTACCTAATTAGGTATTATACTAGTTCAAGTAAATTTAATACTACTTTACTTAATTTTAATTATCCATACTTATGTTGCTGTGCCCTTACAGGGTCCATAACTGTATCCTAGCTTTAAGCCTATTTGTAACAACTTAATCCACATTATGGTATGCAAATAAATGAAATGAAATGAATGAATGATAAATAAGAACAGTAGGTATAAGTAGGTACCTTGGACGAACAAAAAAAGTGATCACACGGAATTCCGCTAAGACAAACAAAACTTTAGTCGTGTGGGAATGTTTTTTATGTGTGAGTATTGCCGTTTGCTCACGTAATGTCCGAACGAATAATGTGTGAATGTATGCGTCGGCCGGCCTGTCAGGTACGTACAGCGATTTGGTCGACTTGAGCAAAAGGCTCCCGCAAACAGGCGCAATAATGCCACTCTTGTAGAACAATTTCTATGAAAGCTTCATGGAAATTGTTCTACAACAGTCGCGTCGCGCCTCTGAAGAAGCCTACAGTTTTTTGCTAGCAGAGAATCTGTCCGACTGTTTTTGATCGTCCTTGGTAAGTAGGTAGGTACTTAAGAATTGTAAATGACAATAAAATAATACATATTAACACAACGGTACTCACTAGACCAGCTGGTACCCAAAGCGTTCTTTAATCATAAATTTATTTTAGGTCAAAGATGGAAGACTCACCGCAAATTCCTGACCCCTGCCTTCCACTTCAATATTCTCCAGAACTTCCTGCCAGTATTCTGCAAGAACCAGCGCATTCTGACAGAGAAACTACGAGGAATGGCCGACGGCCGCCCGATTGACATGTTCCCTATTATTGCTTTAGCGGCCTTGGATAACGTGACAGGTAAATTTTGACGGCAATTGTCGGTTAATTTTAAATTCTGTTTAGTTCGACAAGCTCTCTCTTAACTGCCATATTTAATAGTTCATGTTTATGACACCACCAACCTCAGACTATAAAACAAAGGTATCTATAGACCGCGCGGAAAACCAAGAGTGAGGCCAAAAAGGTTGTTTTTTTTTGGAAAAAGTTTTTTATTTTACAATGCGACTCTTCGTGGCGTACTAACTCGAGTTTTGAATCAGTATTTGGTTTTTGGCCTCACTCTTGGTTTTCCGCGCGGTTTTTTTCTCGTATCGAATTAAATACCCTATTGCGTAACACACTATCAATCAGAATCTGAATCATTTTGAAGGATACTGCTAATCCATTGCTTCATTGTTTCGAAAAATTTGTCAACTCAACAATGTAAATAATTCAATTAATGTTGTGGAACTGTCAAAATGAAAGCCCCATTCCTACTGTTAGTGTGTTGCGCAATTACCCTGCAGTTCTCAAATCAAAATTCATTTGTAACAATCAAGCATTCAAACCCTTTTTTATTTTCCTAGAATCCATCATGGGTGTTTGTATGAATGCTCAGAAATACAGCGAGTCTGAATATGTGAAATCGATCGAAGAGTAAGTGTACCTATTCTTAATCACTTAAGCAGCATCCAATAAAATGATATAAATATAAGAATAGCACCATCCCATTTCTCCCGTGGGTGTCGTAAAAGGCGACTAAGGGACTTACTAGAGAATGGGCAGCAGCGTGCATAGAGATGCATTTTACCACCATACTGCGATCCCCAACCCGGCTGCCAAGCGTGACAATTATGGCAAACTCCCCAAATTGGGGGAGGCCTATATCCAGCAGTAGATGTCTTTCGGCTGAAATGATGACGATGATGATAAATAAGAGTACTATCACGGTTAGCACATACTTTAATACGAATGATTGCAATATACTGTTTCAATAAACGATATGAATTATTTTTACTTACCTTTAGATTGTCCGCAATTGTGACGATGAGGATGCAAATACCATTCTTCGGAGAAGACGCCATCTTTAATTTGTTGCCTTACAAGACGAAGCAAGACAAGGCTTTGAAGATTTTACACGGACAGACTAACAAAGTAATAGATGCAAGACGAGAAGAATTGAAGAAGGCTAATATAACTACTCTTAATGACAGCAGTGATATTGGTAAGCATAATGATAATGCCGACGATGAGAAACACTCAAAAAGTGATACATATATAGAAGTTAAAAGTCCCGAAAACATCGATTGAAGACTGTCCTTTGAATTAAAATCAATCGTACAAAATAGAACATTTTATCTCCAGGGTTGTAGATGTTACAGATCAGTGATTTTTTCTTTACGAAATGTTGCTGCCACACGTTCATAGACTATATCTATGCTCTAAAGGCGGCGACTGACTTGCAACGTTTGTTTGTAATGTATCGAGTTTTTGTAACTCGTATAGTAGTCAGTGCAGCGAGCCGAGCCGCTCGAGCGATACGTCACGCCTTCTTTATTCTCGATGCGAGCATTGCGAGCGCATGATTACGCTTGAGTCAAGTGCTCGAAGTGAGCGTTTGCCACGTTTAGTGTATCGCGTTTTGTAACCAAGCAAGCCTCGAATGATAGATTACAAACAAACGTTGCAAGTCGGTCTCTGCCTTAATTTTTTTTAAAGTTTCCCCACACTTGGAAGTTCTCCTGTATTGTGGGTGCGTTTACAAACATTTAAACTCACATACACAAACAGCCAGACCTGGAACAATTACTTGTAGGTCATATAAATATTTGTTCCGTGCGGGAATCGAACCCGCGACACGCAGCGCAGTAGTCATTTGCTTAGCCCGCTTTTTGTACGAAGTCTATAATTTGTAGGTGTATCTGTCGTGGCCATATCGTAGATTTGCTCACTTCATGAAATGCTGGAGAATTTTATTTCTAGAAGACGGTTGACGTCAGGGGCACCCCGAGGTTCGGTTTGGTTAGGTTCCTTTAAGTCCTGCAGACAGAAATAGGAGCCCCTCGCAGTGGGGCTCCGTCAACTTGACGTGGACCGTCTTCTTCTGTAATATAAGAACCTGAAGAAGACGAGAATTTCATGAAATGCGACCATTTCATGAAATTCTTGATCATTTCATGAAGTGAGCAAATCTACGATATGGCCATTTCATGAAGTGAGCAAAACTACGATATGGCCACGACATATCTACTTCGTTTCATAATATCAAAACTATTTTTTACTCTTTTGAGCAAAAGCAAGATGATAAAAAGTTACAATATTTTAATACTTTTGATTTATTTGATAACCAGCTGTTACGTTACGAGATATTAGTGTTTTAATGGGGCACTTAATTTCTGGGAAAAAGTCTTTTCAGCGACATTTAATTTTGATAAAACTGTAGGGATAACCAACAGGAGAGGTTTAAAACTTGTTTTAAAAATAAAACATTTGTTTTTCTCGTTTTGGCGTGTTTCTTATTAAGTCAGTGTGAATAGGAATATTTCTTTTACTGCTCTGTTTTGTTTCTAACAATTAATTTTCCTCGGAAGCCATTCCTGCTTACGTAATAAAATCGTGGCGGGAGTTTTTCACGCACTGGATCTTACTGCTTAGCGCCGAGAGTTCAAAATCGATCACTGAATTTTTCCGACTCGCTGAGACTCACTGGTGCTGCACTCTGCTGGATTCTCAATGCTCGGTAATCACTGACCCCCTTATGACAAAACAAGGTTTTTCTCTAGGTATGGCTTAAACCATCGAAGCTGTTTTTGAAACAAGAACCTAACTGAAATCGAAATACAGCTAGCTTCTTTTACAAAACTGACAACTTAGTACAGTACTAAATTGTCATTTTTGTAATAAGAACTTTACTCAAATTGAAGAAAAGTTTGTAATGCAAAAAAATATTTTAAGAGTTTTAGGCCAGAACTAAAGTTAGATCGCGTTTTGTAATATGACGGTGAGAGTAAAATCCAGTGCCCGAATAAAACCCGCCGCGATTTTATTACGTGCGTATAAGTTTTCTTGAATTAAAAAAAAGTTTTTCATGTAAATTTATTCCAAAAGGTATTAAGAACAAGCACGCATTCTTGGACCTGTTGCTGCTCGCTGAAATGGACGGCAAAAAGATTGACGACGAAAGTGTGAGGGAGGAGGTCGACACATTCATGTTTGAGGTGAGTTTTTTTCATACATGCAAGTCTTTCTACCTACTGCGTTTATAAGATATTAAGCTTATGTTCGGTCCCTATAAACTAAAACGGATTGTTTTGCTTACCAATGGTAACACTTTTTATTGCCAAACTGGGCATATAAAAATAAATTCATAAGCTAATCTTACCTGTGATAGTTCCTTCCGTATGGGAGGGTCTACTATGCAAAGACATGAGGTGAGATGCTTCATTATTGGTGAAGATTCAAGAGCAATAATTTTAACCAATAACAGTCCGTAATTTATAGGAATAGGCCATTAGTCTAGGTCAGATTATTGTGAGAAAATTTGTCTGTTGTCACTATTACAAAAGAATCATAACTATTGCAACCATTAATTTACTAAGCGATCTGTCCTAGATTTATTTACTTGAAATGTGTTATGATGGGACGCCCTAGGACTCCTCTAAGGGCGACAACAGTAGGGTAAAGTTATCCATACAGTAACCGTATTGGTGATGGTCTTCGGAAAGGTCAGGTGCGTAGTACTCGCAAGCGGCGTGTGTGTATAACCTGAGGCCTTAGTGTGAGTTTCATTTAACCATCTTGATCAAACGCTACGAGCGCGTTTGGTGCTTCGATTGGCCCTAGATTGGTGATGGACCAATGGGAACGCCGAACGCGCTCGATGCATTTGATCGAGATGGTTAAATGAAACTCACACTAGGGCCACTTATGTATATGAACGTAAACGAGGCAGGCGAGGGAGTATGTAAAGATCGTAGGAAGTGGTGTTCTCTAGTTTCTGCTTACCCCATGGGAAGAAAGAATTATTCCGATCTGTCACCCCGCTTTGTCCCCTTAGGGTGACAGATAGGAAAAAAAAGTTTGATCTGTCCCCCTGTTAGCAATGAGGGGACAGTTCGAACTTTATTCACTCCTTAACGGTTTCATCTGTCCCCCTATCACTGACAGGAGGACAGATGAAAATTTTTATTCCTGTTTGTCCCCCACAGAATTTAATATATTAATTCTTAAAACGAATGCCACACATACTGCAACATTACATTAAATTAAAGACTAGTGGTTTAGGTTTATAATCATCTGTATTTAAATAAGTTACAAATATTTCTTTTGTTTTTCTATTAATCAGCCACAGTCCCATAAATCACAGTACGTATAGTAGATACAATTACAGTCTTCTGATTTGACTTAATTCAACTTAATTACAATAAAAAATAAACTAATAATAAGAATATTTTGTTTTGTTATTGATTGATAGAATCAGTCACAGTCCGATAAATCACAGTAGGTATTGTACATATTACAATCAGTCTTCTGTTTCTTTCACTATAATAAATCTGTGTGGAAGAAGGGAGCAGCTCTTGGGCTAACTAAGTCAAAACTTTTGAAAAGACAAGTGGCACTGAGTGCCGTACTTCCATTGATACTTGATAATGAAATTTTAAATGGATGGTCATACATCGCATCAGAAAGTCCAGATGATGATCAGAGCAAGAAATTTCGTTTGTATATGATCAAACAATGGATTAGACTGCATGATGCTGAGTTTAGAAAAATATGGTGTGTTTTTAATGAACGTCATCGTACTACAAACTTTCTGGAAGGCTGGCACCATGGATTAAATAATGCAATTGGAAAAAAAATCCCAACTTAAATATGCTTTTAGTTATTCTAGAAAAGGATGCAGCTTTTTATAGAGTCATATCACAACAGATCCAAAACCAATTACCTCCGACGTCAAATTGTCGCACAAAGAGAAATATTATGAAAGACGAACATAATTGTCAAATGCAGTTTGTAGGTGGTGAAATTACTATTGGTCATTTGTTGGAGAAGTTGCGATAGATATTTTATTTATACATATAGATATTATTCTTACGACCTTTGGAAAAGTTTTAAAATTCGTTATACTAGTGATTTTCGTTTATTTATGTTTTGAGATTATTTACAACTTTAAGTTTATTATTAGTCTATTAAAAGTTTTCATTTGTAACTTTCGTTAATTTATATTTTGAGATTATTTACAACTTTAAGTTTATTATTATTTAAAAGTTTTCATTTGTAAAGTCTTCTGATTTGACTTCATATAGCCTAATATGAAGTCAAATCAGAAGACTGATTGTAATATGTACAATACCTACTGTGATTTATCGGACTGTGACTGATTCTATCAATCAATAACAAAACAAAATATTCTTATTATTAGTATATTTTTTATTGTAATTAAGTTGAATTAAGTCAAATCAGAAGACTGATTGTAATTGTATCTACTATACGTACTGTGATTTATGGGACTGTGGCTGATTAATAGAAAAACAAAAGAAATATTTGTAACTTATTTAAATACAGATGATTATAAACCTAAACCACTAGTCTTTAATTTAATGTAATGTTGCAGTATGTGTGGCATTCGTTTTAAGAATTAATATATTAAATTCTGTGGGGGACAAACAGGAATAAAAAGTTTCATCTGTCCCCCTGTCAGTGATAGGGGGACAGATGAAACCGTTAAAGAGTGAATAAAGTTCGAACTGTCCCCTCATTGCTAACAGGGGGACAGATCAAACTTATTTTTCCTATCTGTCACCCTAAGGGGACAAAGCGGGGTGATAGATCGGAATAATTCGTCACCCTAAGGGGACAAAGCGGGGTGACAGATCGGAATAATTCGGAAGAAATCGTGAGTATAGGAATACGTGTCATGATACGTTAATAATTATAGTCAACCAATTGCCAGTGGATAAATATTCAGTAGGTACATACTTATTAATCTATAACAGACGAGTTAAAAGATCTTCACATGAGACTAAATTATATGATCGAATTAACTCAAGGTCACCCCGAAATGACGATCGTGGTCAAAACCAGACATGAAATTGATGGGACGGCAGAATACTCTAAATATAGGAATTCTAGAACTATCGACTCTGTACCTACTTGAGTTCAGGTACATGTTTCAGAAATACAACTACTAAAATCCTTATTCAAAGGACCTTTTAGGCCCTGTGCTACCACAATTTGGTTTGAACTATTTCACTAGTTAATCAAGAATTTGAATATGGAGTTTAGGAGTGAGTTAAGACCCTTGTCTACGCTTGAACTCGACCGTTTTCCATACTTTGTAAACCCTGATCAGTTGTGGGTTGTTATTTGTTAGAAATATATAGTTTCAAGTTAGAAATATCTTTGTACTTTACACCCCTTAAAATAAGCAATAGTGTGTTTTGGCACGATTCACTTCTTTTCCCCAGCTAAAGCACTAGGAAATGGCGAAGGGCGGTCGTTTTGGGGAACTGTCTTATGTAACCACACAGGCGCTTTCCTTTGTGTAAATATTTCATCACCACTGCTCTCAAAACGGTGAAGAAAATATCGTGAGGAAACCGGCATGTCTTAAAACCAAAATTTCGAAGAGATGTGATATCGACTAAACCGCACTGGGCCCGCGTGGTGGATTACGGCTCACTCCCTGACAGGCGGCCGCTGTTCTAGCAGTGGGGTTATTATACGTTGATTATCACCATCTTTCAGACTTTTACTAACAATATGTCAGATGAGCGATCAGTTCTAACGTCTTTTATGTTTGTTGACCATCTTTCAGACTTTTACCAACAATATGTCAGTTGAGCGATCAGTTCTAACGTCTTTTATGTTTGTTGACCATCTTTCAGACTTTTACTAACAATATGTCAGATGAGCGATCAGTTCTAACGTCTTTTATGTTTGTTGACCATCTTTCAGACTTTTACTAACAATATGTCAGATGAACGATCAGTTCTAACGTCTTTTATGTTTGCTGACCATCTTTCAGACTTTTCTAACAATATGTCAGATGAGCGATCAGTTCTAACGTCTTTTATGTTTGCTGCCCATCTTTCAGACTTTTCTAACAATATGTCAGATGAGCAATCAGTTCTAACGTCTTTTATGTTTGCTGCCCATCTTTCAGACTTTTCTAACAATATGTCAGATGAGCGATCAGTTCTAACGTCTTTTATGTTTGCTGACCATATTTCAGACTTTTCCTAACAATATTTCAGATGAGCGATCAGTTCCAACGTCTTTTATGTTTCGTTTTCTAGCTCATTTTGAAAGCACCCAAGCTCACGTCAGCACTTGGGCTTTTAATTTTAAGGTCTTAACTTTCCTAGCCATATTACAGTCAGAGAAATTTGTTAATTTGTCGTGTGATAGCCATGTTTTTAAACTGTTAAAAAATCACCGTTGTGATTTGAATATAAAACTAATTTAAGTTGGTAGCCAATTTGCTTAAGGTGGAAGTTCCAGGGTAGCCAGTGTCAGTGCCAGGTTGAATGTTGTTTAAAATATGATTTGTGACCATAAAATGATGTATAAAACATTATTTTTAGTCTATGCGAAACTTGAATATAGTTTGTTTTTATTCAGAATAAGTAACTGAATCGATTCCAATAATTTTTACCATGTTAGGTATATTTTTTCTCAAAGAAGTTTTGCAAGTGTGATGGAAAATGTTATCTCCAGTTAATTACAATACAGTCGCCGTACGGTTAGGCACCTACTGTCTAATTATTATCAATGAGCACAATATGAAGCTGGACGCGCGGGCGGCGCGGTGGTACGCGTGGTGACCATGTTTGTGCAGACAACTTGGTAACATAACAAGCTTGTAACTTTGTGATTTTTCATGATTCATGAATTTTGAAATTTTGTATTAAATTTTGTACATAGATTCTTTGCATAAAAATACAAAATACACGTGTTTCGTGTTTCGCTAGGGCTGTATATTTACATAATTATAATCATTATATGTATTTCGAGGGATACCCTAGAGTTTTCACCTTAAAGATCAATATGGATCAGACTTTTACATTGAATCTGTTTCTACTTTCTATAGGGTCATGACACAACGACTTCAGGAATCGTCTACACTCTCCACTGCCTATCGAAACGCAGGGATGTTCAAGAGAAAATCTACGAAGAACTTAAAACTATCTTCGGCAGCGAAATGAGCAGAGATCCAACTTATCAGTAAGTTTTTCTCTCTTAGTTAGCCTAGTTTGTAGTTTTGCAAACGTGCAAAAGTACTGTGTGGATTCAGATTTCCCACATTTTGTCTCATTAAAATGACACCATGGTACGGAAACAGGCGAGCAGTGGCGCTTCACCTTCTGTAAATTATTTCATCATCACCACTGCTCTGAAAACATCGTGAGAAAACCGGCATGTCATTGAACCAAAGATTCGAAGATATTTGACATCTACCAACCGGTACTGCGCCCGCGTGGTGGATTACGGCCCACTCCCGTTCACAGAGAGGAGGCCTACTGTGTCTCGGTAGTGCGAAAATTACCGGCTGATGACGATGATAAGTACCGAAAGTGATTAGTAATGAGGATTAATGGAACGGTAGCCTCTATAAAGTGAACCGTTCAGTATTTTGTGGCGAATTTCTGGTCATACCATCAACTGTGGCCTCTTTCCTTTCCATGAGCTACTTTACCCATGAGTACTCTTCTTAAATATCTCTCGATTACTAAAATTCTGTTATAAATAGTAGATTTTTCTACTATTGTGTCGTTTTGATACTAAATGGCGGCTATTCTTTAAGCGCCGAGGGAGCTGCACGATTACTGACAAATGCGTGCGCTGACTGGACAGGTCTAATCAATCTACATGGTCATCAAATGATCTGACCAAGATTATGTCTGGATTTTAAAAGATACTGTGATTTCGGAGTTTGTTTGGGTCTTTCTTCTCAGAGTAGTCAGATAGGAAACGCCGACCTCATCTTGTTTTTAAAATATGATTGTCGTGTAAAAACCTACTTACAGTTTGTTTGTACAAACCTACTTACATAAATAAAATCATTTATCACTAACGGATTTTTAGTATTCGAGTGGTATTTAAGTACAGTACTCATGGGTTAAGTTATCCATATAAATTGATGATATGTAAAGAGATGCAATATACTTCCGATTTATTTTCCTCAAAGGTTCACTAGTTCGCTAAGTAACTTGTTATCTATGTCAACCATCTGTCGAGATATTAATTACCTTATTATGTAACAGCAGTTGCATTGGCAATGAATCGACGCTTAAGTTACAAGATTCTCAACCACAATTATTATAAGTAATTATATGCTTTATTCACTCGTATATTTAAATAACAAGTCTTTATTCTTATAAACGATTATCATAAATTAATACCAGGTACTGTTTTTTGCATTTTCAACTTGAGCTAATGTTTTTTTTTTATAATTAATAAAATACATAAACATATTTATCCATAAAAAAAACAATTTAAATAACGAAAAGTTAGTAAATACAATAAAAAATCATTTGCCTAGTCTTTTAGTCATATTACTAAAACTAACGTGCTTCATTTTAAGACTTGGAAAAGTAAACTGGTTCATCTTAAAGTAGTATTTAATAGTACTTATTAATGTAAGTCAGGTATACAGTACCCGGTTTCTAGGTGTTACGATTGATGAGATGAAATGCTTGTGCCTAAGTTACAACTTTATCGGCGAAGTTGCACCTTCATGGCTCCATTAGTATACAATGCTTTGCCTTAAGCTATTACGCAAGTGCCCTTTACAAAATTTTGTACTGAATTAAGAAAGTAGTTTTTGAATGAATGTTATTATTCTCTTAATAAGTTATTTCATATATTTTTTTTGAATTTTAAACTTATGACCTTGCATCAAAGTATAGACACCGATTTATTGTTATTTAATGTTTAAAATTATTTGTATTGTGTTCATTCTTTATTTTATATTGTTAATTTATTTACGTATTATTAATTTTAGATTGTATTTGCATGACGCTGTGTCGGCGAAACTTGCTGAACCAAATATTTAAATAATATCCTTCCGTCTTGATACCAGTTCACAATTTGATGGACAGATATTATAAACTGTCGAAAAATAGTGCGTTAAATTGTAAATGGTTTTTGCAGTTCACAATTTATCGACAGTTTATAATCTCGAGATATAGATTATAAACTAACGGTGTTCACAATTTTACGGTGACATCGACACACAACCTTGGTAATTAAAATACAAAGTTCATTCTATTTCTTATTAATGTTTAAGTAGTGGATAAACAAGTTTCACGGAGAGATCACTCAGGGTCAAGGGTTTATTAAAATTTTATTTTGAACGGAGAATTCAATAAACTTAAAAAGTATACCTAGTATGTTGTAAATGTAAAAAATATGCAAAATAAAAATATGTCGCATCAAACACCGAAGTAAGAAAACAGTATCTATAATATTTGATTTAGAACTTGTATTGTATTTATTTATTTTATGTTTTCTACGATTTTTTGTTTCTTATTGTCGTTATGAGCGATAATTAAATATAGTTCTTATTGCAATCCGATAAGGGTTAAAATATGTTCTAACAAATTCGAATAATAAATGAGCTAGCGGATGTCGTAAAAAAGCAAATAAAATCGTATAAAATTAGATATTAACTATTTAATAATAAATAATCCATCACTGAATGCAGTTTGGCATTTGAAATTTTATGGTATATTTTTAATTACAATTATAATTGTTATTGAAGGGATAAACTGCTTTTAAAGATAATTAAGAGGCGACTTTGATGATTTTTAAACGGTTTTATTTATCTTGCCCTGTTTGTTGTGGTTTTTTGTTTTTTTTTGGTCAACCTTCCTGTTGGCAGATTGATCTGATATTTGGTACACACCTTTAGTTTTGACAACTATACAATTTAATAAAAAACTAAATAGAATGAGAAATATTAAGTAACGAAATAAAAACTAAAAACTTGAAAATAAAATAAGTAATATTTTTTTAAGTTAAACGGTTTTAACTTAAAGCTAAAAAAGAATTCGGTAAAAAACAAATATGCATTAAAGTATGTTTAATTATGCTTGAAAATATTAGATTTTTTTGCTTTCACAATTATTTACGGTGAAAGAGATACTTACACTGCTTTAAAAAAACCACCTTTTTGACCGTTTTCAAGAAATCTCCGCCTTAAACCATTTATTGACGTACCATTCACTTCCATTTCGTTCCACGGCCATGTAAATTGAGCCATGTTTCCCCAATTTGTATTTATGTTTTTTCCTTTGCGTCGTAATATGTTACCGCAAATAAATGTGTTTTCTTACATTAATTTCTTGTATCGCATAACAACGTAAATCCCAACCACAGCCTTTTGTATTATCTTAAATTAATTTCTACCTACCAAAGTACCTTGTCGCCACTTCCCTATAAATAATGTCAATGCAGTTGTGCATGACCCCAAAATCATTTAATCGGAAGCTGTCAAAAGATGTTAGTGAATAGGAACAGCAGGGTTA
Organism: Antitype chi; assembly: GCA_947359405.1. Classification (NCBI taxonomy): domain Eukaryota; kingdom Metazoa; phylum Arthropoda; class Insecta; order Lepidoptera; family Noctuidae; genus Antitype; species Antitype chi. Next base: position 16,250,816 of record OX375817.1, on the reverse strand, counting down.
TTTGTAAGCTTGGCTAATCATAAATTAAGTTTGATTTTTAGACTCGTTACCCAGTATGTATCAACTTAAATAGTTTCCACTTCCATTCAAAATTAATAATGTCTGTACATGTGTTCATATACCTATGTAGTACATACTTCAAGTGCTTATTCATGTTTCAAAACTGCACCAGATTTGCATAAACACAAAACTATGGCAGATAGAAGTTTTCATTCATAAAAGCCACCTAGAGATTGCTATCATTATGCCAGGGATTTGGCAAAGCTCTTAGACACTTTAAACTTGGGCTGTAAAGTTGGGTGCAGGCGACAATACTGCACTATGAACACCTAGAAACTACGAACTTGCTCTTCATTCCTGCTCTGGTGTGTTAAACTCAGTTAAACTAACAATCTGCTATGCAAATGGTCCTATTTCGAGATAGAATTAAAGTAATTAAAGTGCACTTTGTTAGATAAATACATTAGCAGTTCTGCTGTGCTGCTTCTAATGGTTGGTCTGATTTTTCGTTTTCTGTGTTAGGGATGTACTAGCACGTTCGTTTCTTTAACGTTGCATTGCAATACGCACTAGTATTTTAATTGCAGTTTAATCAACGTACCTATGAGATTTGATTAAGCTACTTTATTTAAGAAAGAGAAGATGTTTTCTAACCTGGCGTTAGATAACATCACTCCATGTCTCGGAAAGCACGCTAAGTCGGTGGTCCTGACTGTCAACAGTGGATATTTGACAGTCGTTACGGGTCGTCAGAACATCGAAAGTCTGGTATCGTGTTACCCAGTAACTGGGTTGTGGAGGTCAGATAGGTACTCGCTCCATGTAAAATCCTGGTATTCCGCTGCATTTGGTAACACTGAAAGCCGACCCTCAACATATTTGGGAAACGGCTAGAAGGGACACATATGCTCATGTTCTCTGGGTGGTAGACCAAATAGTTTCTCTACTTACTGCCTCTACACTACAAAAGTTCTTCTGCACTAGATCCTTGTCGGAAGTGCAAATTTATCGATGAAAAACAATACTAACTGTATCTGGGGCAATAAAAAATGAACAAGATTCAAGATAACGATCTGAAAGAGAACGAAAAGAAATACGATGAAAAAGACTCATTTCACAGCGTAGCATGATGTTTTTTTACAAACTCTCTACTGAAATGGAGCGAAGTAGGCAGGACTTGAATTGCCTCGAGCCTTACAGACTGAATTTGTTGTTATTTTTATTACTTGGAACTTTTAAATGATAATTTTTAATTAGTGACAGAACATTTTATACACAAAAATTTTAATTAGTGACTGTACATTTTATACTTTATGATACTAAAAAATGTTTATTCAAGACCCTTTCTACTTGAAAGTAAAGCCTGCTCAAGTTTTGTAGCATTTATTTAATATCTTTACGTTTTGTTATCTAGTGAGCTACATCAGATGAAGTATTTGGAGCTGGTCATCAAGGAGTCGATGAGGCTGTTCCCACCTGTGCCTATCATTGAAAGAAGAATTATGAAGGACTGTGGTAAGTAAATACACACTACAAAGAACTTAACTTCTTCATTCATCATCATCATCATCTGCTTATAGGCTTATAACCAGAGATCGGATATTCGGATGCATATTCACCTGAAGTTGAGATGTTGGCTAACATGGAATGCGCTTTTGTATCGTAAAAGTCTTAATTTAGGTAAGTTATTTGTTTATTTTTTGTTTTAACTAATACAAATCACCCCTCCTCCAGTACATACACATATTTATATCGGGTTAATCATTAATTTTAAATTAATACACATCTGAATAGTTATGCAATCCAAGAATCCCGGGATTTTTAATAAATATTACAAATAATTTATAAAGCCGCTTCCATACTTTAATAGCTAAAAATTATCTTTAGGTAAGTATGCATCCGAATATCCGATCTCTGCTTATAACAGTCAATGTGGATGAGGAGCTGAGTCGCAAGCTATGCTCCACCTGCCCTCTGTGCGACACGATGAACAGCAAGAAGCAGTCAATGAATGAATGAAATTTTGCACTTCTTATAAATTACTTGTATACCAAAATTGGTTGGATTACACCGAAGTTGGCAAATACATTTTGTCATTTGTGTAAAGAGTTTGTGTAAAAGAGCCTTTTTTTTGAGGATGGGAAATCATCAATATAATTTCTCCCACTCTGGGTGGAACAGACTTTTACTGACTAAGACCCAGCCGTGTTCCTTCAGTTGCCTGTGTACCAGGGGCCACGGTATCTCTTTCGAACAACCCGCACCCTTGGTAGGCATCGGAGCTTGCAGACCCCACCAGTTGGTGCTGACATCTCTTTGAGGCGCGCGTTTAACACAACGCGCCGTCGACTCGGGTCAGAGCCTGAAAGTGACTTTTTCACAGATCCTTAAAATTGACTGGTATTAATTACAAAACCCTGATTTTTTAAAACTTGATTTAGGATAAGATAAAGGTAGTGAGTTTGTATGTAATCATCGGAACTTCTGATCCTACAAACGGCCCAAAATTTGTTTCACCTATGAGAAGTATTGCCGACTCCATCCTACTAATGTGTATGTAGGTACAGACGCCAGTATTCCCAATTGAACATGAACCTTATGCTTATGTGTTAAAGTTGAAAATCTATCAAAGAAATTAGACAGATTGGGGTAGCTTGATGTGCTGGTGTCTGTACTAGTTTGCATGTTTATATGTTTGTTACTCAATCACGCAAAAGCGGCAGAACGGATTAGGATGAAATTTGGCATACAGATAGTTTGTAACCTGCAGGCTTAGCATGACGCTTTTTATTTCTACTCTACTGTAGAATAAGAATCGCTTGTCTACATTTCTCGTTGAAAAACTGTCAACTGTCTATACGGAAACGGAATTTTTGTCTACTCTTCCGGCGACAAAACGCTTATCTACGGTTCTCGTGCTAAGCCTGCTGGAATAACACATAGGGTACTTTATTATCCCGATAGTACGGGAACGTTCCCGTGGGATAATTTCCAACCTCCACGCGGGCGAAGCTGCTGGCAAAAGCTAGTAGGATATATTTCACGCGAACCGAGTCGTGTTAAGGCGGTGATTTCTTGAAAACGCTAAAAAAGGTGGTTTTTTAAACCAGCGTATCTTTAACCTTAAAGCGTATCTTTAATCAGCGTATCTTAAATCAAATAAAAAAATGCTCTTTAACCATAAATAATTTTAAAAGCAAAAAAAAAATGATATTTTCAAGTCTTTATTGCATAGAGGGATGGAATTCAAAACATAACATAATATCGGCAGCTGTGGGAAGGCTGATCAGGCTCCATGTTACCTGATTTTATGTTTTTTTTTTGTTTATATTTTAATTTAGTTATTTATTTAAATTTTTGTTTAACTTATGCACAACAAATTATTTCAATTTTATCTTAATTAATTTCGATTAAATTTTTCATTTTAATTAATTTCAATGTATTTTAATTCAATTCTAATTTATTTTAATTTAATGTCTACTAATTTATTTCAAATTAATTTTAATTAACTTCTTTCAATTTAATTTTAATACAACTGGTTTCCTCGCGACTAACATAGTTTTTTAAGATGTTATACTAACAAAATATGGACAATTAATAGTCTGAAATAAACGAATTTTATTTTTTATTTTTTATAATTAAACATACTTTAATGCATCAAAAAAATCATCAAAGTCACCTCTTAATTATCTTTAAAACCAGTTTATCCCTTCAATAACAATTATAGTTATAATTAAAAATACACCATAAAATTTCAAATGCCAAACTGCATCCAGTGATCGATTTTTTATTATTAATAGTTAATATCTAATTTTATACGATTTTATTTGCATTTTTACGACAATGCTTGCTCATTTTTTATTCGAATTTATTACAACAGATTTTAACCCGTATCGGATTGCAATAAGAACTATTATCGCTCGTAAGGACAATATTTAAAGTTACCAGGGCCTTACGATGCTAGTTGATGTATGAAATTATGAGCTTAGCTTGTAAAAACTCCAATAAAACTGTAAAACTATAGTCGAACATTTTCTTACTATATTTTGCTACGACATTATTGCATTCAACGGCAAAACATACTAATTACTAACCTTTTAATCCTGTACCATTAGTGTTTGATATACAATAATAATGTAAACATCATTGTTATGTAACCTCTAACCCGAATAACTTATTAGATACATTAGCTACAATGAAGTCTTGAGTGATATTGACCTAGAGTAACATATTCCTGTACCTAAATGCAAGCTGTTTAAAAAAAAACATAACAAAACACGCCTTCTTTCTCCAAAGAGGTGTACCTACAGGGTAAGTTTTTAACCAGTGCGCAAACTGTAACCATGAATTCAGCATATATATCACCAGCGCAGAATTTTTTCATCAGTTACGTATACAAAAAAAAAAACAGCTGTTCCCCATACATTTGAACGCTTAGGTATTGCATTTTTCTATAAAACAGCTGATTTTTGAAGCTGAAGTTTGCGTACTGGTTAAAAACTTATCCTGTATAGTACATCCACATTTTATTTCATGCCAGTTATGTTTAAGAGCTGATTTTTCAATAGTCAGATAACTTATAAGTATAACTGAGGAATAAATATTAAGGGTTGACAGCTTTTGTATTGAAAATTTGTCAAATTGACATACTTATTCTTCAGAAGTAATCTGACTATTGAAAAATTAGCCCTATGTCCTGTACGTATAATATGCTCTTTGAGGTGGAGTTGCGGATACCAGGCCGTATCACTTAAGTCCCTTTTAATAGGGGGCGACCCTATCATCCATCAACCGGGATCAAATCTAGGCTCCGAGCTACTGAGAAATTCTAGATAGAAACACCCAATAGGTAACACTTTGCCCGTCCTGGAAATCGAACCCAGGACCTCATGCTCTGCAGTACCGCTTGCGACCACTAGACCAAAGAGATATATAAAAAGTAATTTTTCACTTTGTAGTGTTTTCCCGAAGTCTGTTGTTGTTTTTTCGGAAAAAGTTTTTATTTTTCACTTTTTAGTTATAGTACCTACCCCACACCAATTCGAAATGATCATCATCCTTGGGGTCAAAACAATGCATATTTATGCGATGGCAGCAATAGCGGTTGATTTGCTGTCATTTTTTGAAGAGTTCCGTTGCCTGTTTCCGAAATGCATCATCAGAATCTATATGAAATTTAAATGGTACCATTTCGAAAGAAATCCCTTTCGAATAAAAAAAGAATTTTGAAAATATATGACGGAGATGCCCGAACATACATAAAAAAAAATATATAAACATGTCGAATTGATAACCTTCTTCTTTTTGAAGTCGGTGAAAAATAAGTTTTAATTATATTTTTAAAACCACAATAGTGCGTTTACTTTAATTGTACTTTCTAGATTTTTGATTTAGCTTTATCATTAATCATATCGAAGGGCCAGGCAATTGTAGAAAAAAAAATTAAGAAGCTCATAAATTTAAATTTGCTTGTGGCGTGTAGTTTATAACAACAGTACGGTACCTATGTATCTTTGAGACCGTTACAATGAAAATATATCATACTTACCTCTTATTTTTTTCGAATTTATTCAGGGCAATGACCTTACCTACACTAAGCTCTGAATTGTCATAATTTTATGAAAATTATTGTAAGTAGGTAGTAGGTTCATTCGCTTATTTCATGTGTTACTTTTTAAATCCTTTTGATTCTTTCGCATTGGTTAGCGGATCAGGTATTATACTTTTATTATCAATCAATCAACTCAGCCTATCGCAGTCCACGGCTGGACATAGGCCTCTCCCAGGCTGCGCACAACACTCTATCCTCCGCCTTCCGCATCCAGTCTGGATTATGAGGTTTTTAAATATGCGAATATTGAAACTGCCTCGTTAGTCTAGTAGTTGCAAGTACATGAGATCGTGGGTTCGATGCCTTGATCGGGTAAAGTGTTATTGGGAGTCTGGATGTGTCAAACTCAAAACTCAAACTCAAAGCATTTATTTCAATTAAACCATTTACAGGCACTTTTGAATTGTCAAAAAGTTGACTAGTTGGAAAGTTGAAGCTAGTTGCCCATTCCAAAACGTAGATCTCTATGGAGAAGAACGGGCAAGAAACTCCATAGACACTCTTTTTAATCATGTTAGTTATTACAAGTAGTGTTAGTGTGCCCGGCTGATGGCATAGATGCGTCCCCTGTTACACGGGATTTAAATATAACTGGCGAAATGTGTTTGTACTATAGATACACCACTGCCTAACTCTTCGTTGAATACAGGCGAGATGTTATGTTACATTAAATTGATTCGACTCAATAAATCAAGGTGCAAAGTTTAGTAATCTAATCTTGACCCTATTAACTATGTGGTTACTTTATTATGTTCGTTGTAGATACTTGCAAATTCTATCTAGATCCCTAGAAGCAATGAAATTGACCATCTAAATTCCGAACATGAGTAGAGAACATTCCGCGTGGTTGCATTCTGAAATCTTCAAGCTCTCGATTGTTTTCAAAGGCAATTCGAAACAATGATCAATGCCGTTAGGACAAATTGAACGATGAATGGAACAAACATTCACACCCATGCTTCAGCAAACTGATCCTATTCGGAATAATGCTGCTCGCATTACATTTAAACAAATCCGTAATGTTAGGTTTACTTGATCATACTCAACCTGACAAATAAACCGTCTAGAGAGAGAGACACAGGTACTTATGACTGACAGAGATGAAATTAAATAAACCATTTTTTTTTTTACTCGGTGTCCAGTGAGCCTAAATAAGGTTTAGGAATACATGGACAATAATTAATTTGATTGTTCTTCTATCCATGTTCTATATTATTGTAGTAATGTGTAGCCACAAAACACATTGCACATTGGGTCCCTCATTGTAGCATACGAGTATAAAAAATTTTTCTTTTTTCCAGAGGTGGGAGGACTGAAACTAGTAAAAGGCACATCAGTCGTGATCAACATCTACGAGATCCAACGCCAGCCTGATTTATATGATGATCCCTTGGAGTTCCGTCCGGAGAGGTTCGAGGCACCGCTGAAGAATCCCTTCAGTTGGCTGGCATTCAGTGCTGGGCCTAGGAACTGTATTGGTAAGTCTTTTTCAACCTAAAAATGAAAGAATCGTTTGTAATTGATAGGAAAAAAGTAAAAAAATTGCACCAGCGGGGTAATTGCGTAGTTTAACACATTAACAGTCTAACAGTAGGAATGTTTTTTTTTATTTTGACAGTTCAACAACGTTCATTGCGTTATTAACCTTGTTGAGCAGACACATTTTTCGAACATATGAAGCAATGGATTAGCTATATTATCCTGCATAATGATTCAGATGTTGATTGAAAGTGTGTGACACAATTAGTGTGCAGACCTATTTTTGTTCCAAAAAGCGTTGCTGTGGCCCGGTTTATACACATAGAGTAATATTGTAATGATATGAAATGAAGTGAAATTGTTTATTCGGTAGATAGGATATCGAAATCACTTTAAAAAAAAGCTAGATTGAGTCAACTTCTTTCTTTTTCATCTGACTACCTGTAAGAAGAAATAGCGAAACAAACTCAGCATGTATGCCCATACTTTCCTTCCCTTATATATGGGTGCCAGTGTAGTTTTCTGGCTCATGAGAAGATGAGACACTTCAGAGTCAAAGTCAGCTGTGTTTCTGTGTCAGCAAAGCATCTTCCATGCCCAAAACTATTGCTCATGTCCCTAAAAAGAGGTGTCCAGTCAGTTCCACTTACCATCAGGTGGGCCGTCGGCTTATTTGCCATTCAATAAAATAAAAAACCTCTTGCTCATTATCAGGTGTATAATGAGAGCGGCTGTTAACTGAACTCCGCAATCGGTATACCAATGCACGACTTCTTAAGTCAGATGGGTCAATCACTATCAGTCATATTTGGTTTCACAATAGATTAGAGTACACACAATACAACAATAGTGACCTATTAAAACATGAACCGTTATAGTTCGTTCATACATTATGTTTTGGTCAGACGGTTCCATTCAATTCCAAATGAGTAAAATTGGAGCAAGTTTAGCATTAGCGCAATTTTTATTACACGCTTTATATTAGCTTCACTTGTATGTTTGTTTGTATGTAACCGACTCCTTTGAGCGCGATTTTGACCCACTTTAAACGGTCAGATTTCATTGACACTTTGTAAACTTGTCGAGGACCGATGACAATTCAATAATTATAAAAAAAAAATGAGAAAAAAAAACCACGTTTTTGTAGTTAGCAGAACTATAAAATAGAAAATAAACAATAGTTTAAAAAACTAAAAAACACGCTTTAAAAACCAAGCTAAAAAAGAAGAAAATAATTTAATTCAATTAAAAAGCGTGGGAAGCACCCCACGCTTTTTAATTGAATTAAATTATTTTCTCCTTTTTAGTTTGGTTTTTAAAGCGTGTTTTTTAGTTTTTTAAACTATTATTTTTGATTATTATTAATGAATTCCATTTTGGTAGTAGGTAAAACCACACACATGCTACAAGTTTACACATCATTCACGAAGTGCTGGCAAACGAAAGCTTCATGGTAACATTTTTGCTCTTCTTCCTCAGGTCAAAAGTTTGCGATGATGGAGCTGAAAATCACAATCTCGGAGATTGTCAAGAACTTCTTCATATTGCCAGCAGCTCAAGAGCCTGAACTAAGTGCAGACCTCGTTTTGAGATCTAAGAACGGAGTCAATGTAAAGTTTATGCCAAGAAAATAATGTGATATATGACACTGGAAATACTGGATGACATTGTGAATTAGTTTTAGTATAGGTTAAATGTATTTTTGTACTTATTATTTAAGTCAGTAAATATGTTTTTGGGAAGGAATAAAATGTTATAAGTTTAAAGATATTTTGTGATCATTTCAATCCTCAATACTTCCGAATATTATTACGATATGCGTCCGAAAAAGCAAATCAACTTTTCAGATTTTATTAACCAGTTGCGTAAGTCGACGTTTCTCGAACGCAAAAAAAAATTGAAATTAACTATTTAATAATAAATAATCCATCACTGAATGTAGTTTGGCATTCGAAATTTATGGTATATTTATAATTGTAATTATAATTGTTATTGAAGGGATAAACTGCTTTTAAAGATAATTAAGAGGTGACTTCGATGATTTTTTTGATGCATTAAAGTATGTTTAATTATGTTTTGACTTCCGTTACTGTATGAAAAAAAGACTTGAAAATATCGTTTTTTTTTGCTTACAAAATTATTTGCAGTTAAAGATAAGCACTGTTTAAAAAAAAAACACTGTTTTTGACCGTTTTCACGACTAAAACAAGTTGGGGAAAATACTCAAGATTGTACTCAAAACAAACCAACCAAACAGGTATTCAATATTTACTAGTTCCTCCAATAGAGGAAGTCCCCACCGCGGGAGGAATAACAATTCACTATGATTGCATGCGGATTGTAACATTTCAGGGTGTTGGGTATTTCGGGAGACTATCTACGAAACTGTTATGCCGGGGTACTCAATTTCACTGTCGGAAAGGTTTACTACATACTTGAATTGGGAAGGCACGTGTATTGTTAGTGAAATCGTGATGAGCTTGCTCGCAGTAAAATCAGAGACGTGACCTTAGTGGATGGCTCTTCCTTTTTGAGAATACAGGGTGTTACAACACCCTTCACCAGTTATCTACGCTTTCTTTACATCAAACTAAGTAACTTGTGGAAAAATAATTGCTGCGATTTTTTTTATTATTGGTGTGAAAATTCGATGTTTACAGTAGTGCACAAAATGCCTGCATAAAATTGTGCATGCAATAGTATAGGGATCATTAGAGCATTTAAAGTTACGTTTTAACATTTGAATGTTGTTTTCGGAAATATATATAAAAATTAGTTAGAATTTTGACTTTCAATATCTCCGTAACCAGAGGGTTCCCAGGTAAGGTACGGCACAAAAGAAAACACAATAACCCGAAGAACAAGTGACTCTCGGCTTCGTTAAGGATATTTTTACACCCGTTACTTAATCAACTGTAATTGAGCTTCACATTAGGCAAATTTTACAAGATGATTTAATATAAAATGTAATTCCATATGTGCCTAACTTACTAGAATTAATAAACGATATTTTTGGTATTGCTGCAAAATATAATATACTCACAGCGCAAAGTCTAAGGTTACGCGGAACAGGTATACATAGAATTATCAGAGGTAAACTCGTTTCAAAAGCAGTTTACCTATCGATAGAAACGAAGTATTTCCGTAATTTGCTGCAAGCTATGTTTATACTTTAAATGCTATCCTTGCTATATTATCTTTGTTGAACGTCTGTCAATGGATTGACAAATGACAAACTATACTTTGCTTGTTAGGTACGCAAAACGATTGTATTATTTCTGAACTATCATTTTAGACTAGTACAGCACCTTTTAGGCTGAGGCTACATTAGACCGCGACGCGACTTGCAACACATGAGCGATTAAAACAAATAAATGAATGCTCACGTATATGGTTACACCGTACATCAATTATTACTAGCGATCTTTGATATCTTTAAGCGATAGGAACAACATTACTGTACTCACTGCATCGGCTACATCAACATAATTATCAGCGATCATTGTCGCTTTTATTGTAGCCATACCATGATTATCTCGTTTCGCTCTTCCAGTCGCATCGCAAATCGCTGCCTACTGTAGCCTCAGCCTTACTAATTCCATGTTTCAGACTCAAATCAACCTTTAACTGGCTCTCATAGGACACTATTTTGTAAAAGTCATGCTGAAATGCAGAACACACGGATGAAATCATTTAAAAACTGCTTATTAAAGTGTTTCAAGATTCTTCTATTTCCGGCTCTGCTAATCTCTGCGTCTTTGAAACTTTGGAAATTCCAAAAGAAAAAGGTAGGCGTTTGAAACCAGCAACATTGAGTAAGCAGATTTAAGGATATAGTAACAAATGATCTTGACCGTGACAAATTAAAAAGGAAAACATGTACAGTAGAATAAGATATAATGTAAACTAAGATGGTATAAAAAACCTTGCTAATTTAATTTATCAACCTTCTTAAGCTTAAGCTTAACATAATCGGTCGGCTTTCAGTCTAATCGGATGCAGCTGAATACAAGTATTTTAAATAGAGCGACTACCTATCTGACTGGGTATAACGATACCCCTTGGTAAGACTGATTGTCAGGTTCTCGGGTTTCTAACAACCCGTAGTGACTGCCAAAGATCCACGAGTGACAGCCGCGGCCAACGGCTTAACGTGCTTTCCGAGGCACGGAGGAGTCTCGGTATGTAAAGATGGTCAACCATCCACAGACCAACCCCGGCAAGCGTAGCTTAACGAGATCCTATAATAACAAAATATAATCAGCCTATAATGTTCCCTCTGCTGACATAAGCCTTCTCTCTTCCAGAGGTAATAAATATGATCTACTACACGGGGTTTTTTTTTTGGGTGGTATATCATCAAATAACTTCTGCCGCTCTGTGTGGAGCAGGAGGGCGTGTCAGACTTTTACTGACTAAAACCCACGCCGTGTTCCCTCAATTGCCTGTGTGCCAGGGGCCGCGGTATCTCTTTCGATGAACCCGCACCCCTAGCAGGCATCGGCCCTTGCGGACCCCACCAGTTGGTGCGTGGTCAGTGGGGGTTGGTAGATGTCACGTCTTCGAATTTTTGGTTCTGGGACATGCCGCTTTCCTAACCACCATTTTGAGAGCAGTGGTGATGAAATAATTTACACTAAGAAGCGCCTGGCACCGTTGTATGTTACCACTAGGCCACCACTGCTATATAAAAGTATTAAATCGTTCACGGAAGTTTTTTTTGAGTGTCCGTTGTACCGACTTGTTGTATACCCAACATTTGATGGCACAACTTGTATCATAAAATGTTGGTATACAACAATTCTTCTCATACATACCTATATATGAGAAGACTTGTACAGCAGTTTGTAAATGGCAGCGTAGTCTTCTAGAATAGGCTGCCAACGACAATCATCATCTGCCTAGCCTTTTCCCATCTATGTTGGGGTCAGCTTTCAGTCTTACCGGATGTAGCGGAGTACCAACTAGGCTGCCAACGATACTGCAACAGGTATGTTCAATGCTGAGGATAGGATGGCAAGTCTTATCTAGCATATATCAGAGATTTAGTCCCCCATTCACCACAGTTAACTGCACTTTAATTAGTACTTCACAACTTTATACATCTACTCCACCCGTTTTAAATCACCTAGTTATCAAAGTTTCACCTGTAGGGCTACGTCAAGACACCTGTAATCTGTAACCATCAAAGTTGAGCCTTTCTCAAACAATGGCACTTCGCAAACTAATTTCGATTTAGTTTGCAGAGGATCAATCCGTGGGTGGACGCTCTTCGAGGAAAACAGCGTCGTGTTTGGGTTTGAGTAGACATTTTGGATCGCTCTTAGCTGAAACCCTTGTTATGTTATTATTCAATGACTATCTTATATTCGAGTCTTGTAGCAAATGCTGTGATTCTAAAATGAATTTCCCGTGTTTTGTTACAATATACGGACTCTGTTTCTATTTACGGTCACCAAAAGAGATAAGTAACTAGGGTCAACGGATATAAATAGTTGAAGTTAAGTTAGATGGATGTTTTGTAGTAAAATTAATTAAATTAATAGAAAAAAAAACAGTTCATTTATCCAACTTAATTTTTACTTTTTAATTATCTCTTTTGGTGACTGTATAGCAGCCAACAATATATTATACTGTACTCTGATTCTGAGTTGGTCATTCACTAATTGCAGCTCGAGGATTTTTTCTACCTTGTCGTTGCAATTAGCGGTTCTAACAATCGAACACGTGTCCCATTCAGTTTTTTTTATAATGGATGATAAAGAGCAACTCAACAATAGATCTCTACTATACATAGTTTGTATCCACATTGATAAATTCACATGGACAGTAGAACAACGTAATGCGGAGATTTGTATTCCGCGTGTGACGCGCTGGCGACGAGACGACGACGTGCGGACACGCGCAGGAATATGTTATTATAGCACCAGTTCTAAACTGATATTTTTGGTCCTTTTATTCGGGATTTAGAACGTGAATTGTTTGAAAACTGGTAGCTTATGTAAGTTTTACCGATGTCTCTCTGGCTGCAGTTCTCAAAGTAGTTTGGCCTGTTCATGTGCAAATTTACATGTTCTAAGCGTTGGATTGTACCATAACACAAACATAACATCACGCCTTGTTTCACGAAGGGTTGGGCTATAGATTTTTGTTTGGAAAATTCATTGGTTTTCACGGCATTTTATACGACTCGCACGAATGAATTTTAATAAAACGTCAAGGAAACAACGAAAGGTTAAGGAAAAGTATACTAGCTTTATTCCATAAAATAGAAAAAAGGTGCCAATTTCTTAATATTACGGCTTGCATTCGAATATTTGCATTATTTTTTGCAGTTTACGCTGAACTCGCAATCAGCTTATACTGGAAAAATATAGCTTGATGTAAAGCCGTGTGTACGAGATTAAGATGGCTCTGTAGCAGCTTAAAAAGAACAAGGCACCAGGTTATGACAGAATTACGTGCGAACTCCTGAGGGCCGGCAGAAAACCCGTTCTTAAGGCTTTCCCCACAAGGTGGACCGATGACCTTGTGAAGGCCGCAGGAATACGCTGGATGCGGGAAGCATAGAACCGGTCGAAGTGGCGGAGCTTGGGGTATGCCTATGTCCAGCAGTGGACGGCTTTTGGCTGAAATGATGATGATGATAGCGCTTTACCATAATACTGTTTTTACCCCTCTCTGGTACTCTGTTTGATTCCTTAATTTTCGTAATCCGGTGCTGTGACCAAAAATTACATTAGAATAAGTAAGAATAGTGCTATGTTACATTGAAGATTTTATGAAGATTTTTTAATTTTTTATCAGCCTACACTTTTCCACACAAGGCCTCGCACAAATCCTTCTTCAATGGTGTTACTTGTTATTTAATTGTTTGATTTTATTGTAAATATTATAACAGTACTCATTAATCGAGATCTAATTTGTATTGTGGTTGGTTGTCTGTGTATCGATCGCTTTTGCATCTAATAGCCTTTAAGTTCATGTAATAGGTTTATAGAGTAGTAAAATTTTGATTTAATCCTTGATATTACTCAGACTCCTTCTGTATCTAAGACATTGCCAAATAAAGACATGATTACTAAAAACCACTTACTAAAAAAATACGAATCATATTTGAATAATTTGAATACTACCCGAAAAAAAACGAATATTCGAATATAAAAATTCTGAATATTTGCAAGCCCTTTAAGTCACAAAATTACGTTACACAAATTTTATGGTTTTTTGTCCCCCCCATTCTTGTCACAGGTGGTCACACTTGTAAAGCAACCGCCCCCCTTGTATGACGTCACATATTTTTAAATGTTATATTTAGAAGTTAAATTACTAGGTAAGTAGAGTTTAGTATTTTAGGTATTAACATGTCACGTCACAAAGCTTTAGACCCCGCTGGCCCTTGTCACACAATGTCACATTTCGTTGACACCGTCCGCGTCCCCCCTTTACGTGTGACGTAATTTATAGATGGCCCCTAATACGTATTTCTGGAATAAAAATGTCGATTTGCCCACAAATAAATTTGCTTCTTGGGAGTCGCTTAAAAGAAAATATTATATTATTTAAACGTGCAATTCGCTGATTCGGACCAATAAATTTGTTCGAGTCCACTAATAAGCCGTTTTCACAACCAGCGCTATACGCTGGTACAAATGTACCTATGGTACAGATGTTGCAAGAGGCGATTATGAGCTTCTAGCTTCATATTATTTATAAAAAGTACTCTGTGAAAATGAAGGTTAAATCCAATCCTACCAATCTTGATGATCAGGATTACATATTATATATAATATATACTCGAAAATCTAAGGCAGGTAAACTTTTCACTTAGGGTTTTCTAGGATACGTTTTCTCAAATACATTTTATCTTCATACAGAACTGTAAAAGTTAAGAGAACAGGGTAAGTTTGCGGAATATGAGTAGTTTAGTTAATCTACATACCCGCATGGGAGCTATCATCAAGATAACTTGTAGGTTTGCTAATCTTGAGAAACTTTGCCGGCATTGTAGTACAGTGTGACACCGGTGTTATCATTAGGGAGGCAGTCGTATGTAAAACTGCTGAAACTAGAATAATAGGTTGCATGCATGATCGCATGTCTTGATATTATTATTATAATCTTTCTGCTAAATGAAAGGGAAAATAATTACTAAAAATTACGTATGTAGGTACACACTCAAGTATTCGTTCCAAAGTTCAAAATGTGGTTTTGTTTTTTATTTATTTACAGGTATTCTTTAACTAAGTACCAAAACGATATAAACGACGAAGGTCACAATAAGTCATCGATTTTCTGAACAAATCTACACGCAATAAGGATATGGAAGCTTGCTGTAACATGGTACCTGGGGCCCAAGTCTGCTATTTTTATAAATTCGTCATTCCAACACGATCCCATTGTCATTTTGCTAAAAGTTCGTAATCTGCTAAATTCATAATGGTCGATCATTGGTCGGTCAATGGTGTCGTAATAGAATTGTGTTATTATAAGGCATTGTCGTTTGAGTATCGTATACTCGTAACGAATTAAAAGCAATGACTGCACTATGACGTTCTAATGGCAGGTCACTGATCAAAGGAACTGTCAAAATTTTAACAGATTGCCGCCTAAGTCAGTCATTCTTTTGTCATTATGCACCAGATTACCAATAAATGCCATTTCTTTCAATGGAGTTTCAGTGGCTGACCTGAACCTTTCGGCCCCATCGGCCATCTGTTCTGCGAGCAATGTGCCCTGCCCACTGCCACTTAAGTTTGGCAATTCTTCGGACTATGTCGGTTGTCTTCGTTCTCCTGCGGATCTCTTCATTCCTAATTCGATCACACAGGGAAACTTCGAGCATATAGCTCTCTCCATTGCCCAATAAGGCCCATTGTGAGCGCCCACGTTTTTGTGCCATAGGTCATCACTGGCGTAATACTGTATTGAATGTCTATTTCACAAAGTCATGAAAGAGGCCAATTCTAACTTATTGCTGATTCTACTGAATATAATTCTGTAAAGCTTTATACTCGTATGTTGCGGTCGCGAAACACATTTTAATCAACATATATAACCTGACACTGACCTGAAAATTGCAAAAAACCTAAGTAAAGAATTTTGCAGGCTACCTTAACGCATCCCCCTATAAAGTAAACTTCAACTCGTAGCAAAACTATAACAATACGAAATGTAAATGCCACTCACATGTTTATTTTACTTGTTCCCACCATAAAGCCGTTCCCAAAAGTTTGGGCACATGGCGGTTATGGAATCCGAGGGAATATTTACCTAGTGCGGAGTATTCTATATATAGTGAAACATGAATTTTATGAAGGTCGAACTGGGAAGGTTTTCTGTTTCTGTACAATTTTAACATAAGTAAAATATGTTAAGTTATTTGTTATTGTTAGTCAAGTTGCGTTTTTAAATGGTCTCGCTAAGTTAAGTTCCTTGCAGTTTAGTTTACCTAATGATTTTCTTCCTTTAGGTAATATACAAGGAAAATAAACCCTATAGTTCGTTTTTAACCGACTTCAAAAAGGAGGAGGTTCTCAATTCGTCGGAACCTTTTTTTTATGTATGTTCCCCGATTACTCGAAAATGGCTGGACCGATTTGGTTTTTTTTTGTTTGAAAGGGTACACTTCCCAGGTGGTCCCATGATCTTCAAGTCAGGATCTGATGATGGAATCCTGGAGAAATAGAGATAACTCTTCAAATTTTATAGGCACACTTGAAGCGATTTGGGTATTTTTTGGAAGAGTACTTTCTAGGAGTGGTCCCATTTCAATTTGGTGAAGATCTGATGAAGAACTTCGGAGATAGGCAACGGAACTCCTCAATAAATGATAGCAAATGGACTGGGATTGCAGAAATCTCATGTCTGTTTATTGTTTACACCAGTTTATAACATAACCTCACGCCGGTACGCTGTGAAGGGGTAAGCACATGTGAACAATTAAAACGTGAAAAATAAAAACTTTTTCAAAAAAAAACAACCGACTTCCAAAAAAACACTACAAAGTAAAAAATTACTTTAATTTCGGAAGGCGGTGACAAAAAATCAAAATACAGCTCCAAAGACACCGACTTCCGAAATTAAAGTAATTTTTCACTTTGTAGTGTTTTTTTGGAAGTCGGTTGTTTTTTTTTTGTTTAATCCTAGATACAAATTAGACAGGTGTAATGTCAAACACGTGTCTAACTGTGATACGGGCGACAGTGGCGGTGGGCGGCGACGCACAAACGCGGATGTGGAATGACCTCACTGCAAGGTCACTTCACCTGAACACACACACACACAGAATAAACCGACTGATGCTAGGGATTGACATTATTGACATCACTTCACCTACGTCGTCAACGTATTTCAGGTAAGATTTTTACAGAATAGCAATGCTGATGTTGTAGCCCTCGCAGGTAGCAAATAATGAATCACAAGTCTTTCGTGAACAAAATATTTTTTCCCCGAATTATGGGTTTCGGTGAATATGTAAAATACTTACAATGAAAGGAAGGACGACATTAATCTCCAGATTAATTTGATATTTGGAATACTTGGTTATGTTTAGCTATTTGTCATATTTTTTTAAACCTTATATGAATAGGTACTTAATGTATTAAGCGGTGATCAACCGGCTTATATTACGTTTCTATAATGTCGATTAATCATAAACACTGGTCTAAAATATTGTGATGATGAAATACTTATTATTAAAAATTACATGGCCTAGGTGTGGCATTCTTTATAGATACAGAGATGTAGATGAAAGATTAACAGAGGTTTTAGGATTGAAACTAAACTATCCTTACATATCAGTGTTTAACGTTTGTACTATTATTTCAGCTTGCGCGTCGATGTCAATGCTTCGTATGTCGTGGATGATGTCGTGATGGGAGATGGCTTCTGCGGTTTTCTACGAGTTTTCACTGTCAGGAATCAGGTTGTCACGGAAACCACTTGTGTAGGCGAAATTAACACGCATCAGTTAGATGGACAATTGTAATCGCTAAAATCTGTTGTTTCATAGGAAACTGCAACACCTACGCGGTCAAAATGTAGGTAAAGCAAAGCTAATTTTTATTTTAATAACTGAAAAAAAAAACTCCAACGCAAGGGATTCAAAATCAAGCACTGAATTCCTGATAACGGGTTGGGCACGCCACGATTGCGGCGGTAAGTCCCCTCTTTGAGGAGTGGATTGAGAGGCGGCACGGCGTCCTCACCTTCCGCCTGACGCAGATCCTCACCGGACACGGTTGTTTCGGGAGGTTCCTGTTTCGCATAAGGCAGGATGAAACGCCCGGGTGTTACTACTGCGTAGATCGCCCGGAGGACACGGTGAAGCATACGGTGGAGGTCTGCCCGGCTTGGGCGGAGCACCGCCGTGTCCTCGTGGAGGCGATTGGCAGCGGTGATCTCTCGCGTCCGGCCCTGTTCCAAGCCATGGTACGGAGCGACAGTGCATGGGCAGTCACGTCATTCTGCGAAGCAGTAATGGCTGCGAAGAGGGAGGCGGCGCACGTGAGGGAGAGCAATCTATGCCCCTTCAGGGCTTTAGTCACCGCAGGCAACGCCATGGGCATCGGCAATCCCAGGCCGATTCCCGGCTACTGTAGGCGCGGGCTTGCGGACCGCGAGTAATGGGTAGCTCGCTGTCCGGTAAGGACCAAGCCCGGGTCGACGGCGCTTTGTGTTCCACGCGCGCCTTAATGAGATGTCAGCACCAACTTGTGGGGTCCGCAAGGGCCGATGCCTGCCAGGGGAGCGGGCTGTTCAAAAGAGATAGATACCGTGGCGCTCGGCATACAGGCAACTGAAGGAATACGGGTGGGTTTTAGTCAGGGAAAGTCTGACACGCCCTCTCGCTCCGCCCAGAGCGGGAGAAGTTATTTGATGATTTCCAATCCTCAAAAAAAAAAAGTAACCATGATAACACGTTGCTCGTCGATGTGTTTGGCACCCTATATAATACATTTATACCTTCATTATTTGGGCCCCGACCGACCCTTGCTCGTTGAAGCGCCAGCCCGCGCCGCAGCTGAGCCAGTAGCTTTAAATTCCCCGTCTAATAATAATAATGCCAATATTTTGATTCAGCCTGTCCCCAATGTTGATAGCTGTCCCCCTATCAGTGACGCCCTGAGCCGAGGTCCGTACCCCACAGGGGGTGCCCTCAGCGTGGAGTCGCTTAGCATGTAAATTTTAGTTTGTAAGCCCTGGCTGGGGGCGTTAAGATTAACTTCTTAATGGCAGCCCCAGGAAAGCCCGGTTGAGCAGTCACGGCCTCTCAAGGCCAACTGCGAGATGCCCAACAAAAAAAAAAAACATTATTTGGAGAAATTTTCCATTCTTTTGACAAAAGCCAGCCAGAGCGGACACTCTATTGATATTTCCAGCTATTATCACCTCTCATAGAATCTGAAAGATACTATTTTAAGCGTCCGAAGACCGTAAACTATAAGGACCATTTTATGACAACGATCTTGCTTAGGTTTAACATCGCCATCGCTACTGTAATGTGATTCGAGAAACGCTTACATTTTATAGGTGGTAATAAAGATGTTCATATTTCTCAAATGTTTTAAGTATATTATTATTTTACTTAGATTTTATGTAATGTAAGATTTTAGTTAATGTTAAGATTTTTGTAAGTGATCTTATTTATTTATTTATTATGGCACTCCAACGACTAGTTCACATAAACTTTAACAGAAAGTTTAGTCATAATTAATATAGTACTAGAATGAACATATCACTTAAAGGTGTGCACAGCACTTAAATGGTGTGCCTAATTAAACGAAGTTAATTAAAGTGACGAAAATAACAAAAAAAAAGTTAATAATTATAAAATCAATAAGTTACCAATAAATGTAAAATTAACAATGATAAAATCAACTAAATTAGTAAAAAATATAAAATTAACAATTATAAAATCAAGTAAATCAATAATAATACATACAATGAAATGAGTGAAAATAACATTTAAAAAAATATAAAAATTAATCTCTTAAGTCATTACCTTTGTTTCCTTTTAGTATGATTTTCGTGTTGTTTTATTTTATTTTTTAATTGTCAAACATAATTTACCTGGACTACAAGTAGGTAATTGATGTGTTCTCCTATAATTGGAAGCGCACACTGTACGTGTCACTGCTAAATGTAAACTTGCATGTCATTTTGTAGCCTCTGTTGGAAATCCAATAAATAAACCCTAATTCTGTTTTAAAATAAATATTTACTTCTTATTCTACGTTACTTTTCTTCAAATCAGCTATCTGCCAGTAAAACTCCCGTCAAAGTTGTTCCAGCCGTTTCGATGCTTAGCCGGAACAAACAGACAGACAGAAAAATATTTTTGTTTTTGTTCTAATATTTTGACATTACAAACAGACAGAATTTTTTTATATATAGATTCAATTAGGTTTCCTTCTTAATCGTTTCATCCGTCTAATATCATATCGTATAAAAAATAGAACCGCAAAAGGACATTACACTGTTTCACTACAGGTATAAAATAATTGAAGACAATTAAACGAAATTAAAACAAAGAGAGTGTGTAAGGTAAAACGTTGGATACCCAACATTAAATGGTATCCGATGCGAAATTTAAGATTAACGAACTCTCTATATTAACGTTTAGTGAGGGAAAACGGTCTTTGTAGACAATATGCATTTAGCTTGCTTGCCTGAATTTTACATCGCTATCGGAACGGGAGAGTAAAAAATGCTCTGAAGACTGTGTAAAATTCCTTACCATAAATTGCTGTTCTGAATATGTTTGAGATAGTAGGTAGAATTCAAGAATTGTGAACATTTTTGTAGAAGTATTTTTTTCGAATTAAATCGTTGTGTTAAGGAACCTTCTCTGCCTCAATGCCGTTTACATCTGTAGAAGTTCCAGAAAGTTACATACAAAGAAAGGAAACACTTACTAACTTGCAACCAGTGGCGTGCAAAAAAAGTTTTCTAGAAATTGGTCAGTTAAAAATAGCTCTTCTTTTGCTGTTAAGAAAATTAAAAAAAGAGCTATTGTTGTGTATTGTTGGTTTGATGCAGATTCTTTTATTATAATTTAACCTCTCGGCTGTTAGGCAGACTCATTGAGTCTGATAACAATAGAAAAGTAATTGTGTTAATTACTTGACACTTGAGGGTTTTGCTGCTTAAATCAAACGGACAGTCTATCCATTTCGTTATATTGCGGATCACACATAATCCATATAGTAGGTATTAGTAACAACGACTTATAAACTATGTTAGTAAAACTACAAACTAACCTTACGACAACTAATACCTACGTGGCTCATTACATGTCGGCACGTGCCTCTGCACCCAGTATCCTATGAAGGGACTGTCCACCTTGTCAAATAATGTTTTTAGGATGCTGTTGGTGCTTCCGCGCAACCTACCTATTATTATAATAATTATAGCTGTAAAAAATCTCTCTTCTCATAGTTCTGCAAACGATCCTACAGTTTGTTATTATAAAAACATAATTCTGTAAGTATTCTTCTTACTGGTTCTCCAATTAGGCCATCATTTTCTCCTCAATCAATTTTCAAATCTATCAAAAGCGGACCGAAGGACCGAAATGTTTGTCCTTTAATTTCAAGCACTTGTTAAGTGAGCAACGTTCTTCTTGCGACCCTTATCAAGTGCAGACGGCTTGTGTGATGTATTTTAGACAAATGTTTGGTAGATACCAGGTTTTAATTTAATTTGTGTTCTGCTGTTCACAGTCTAGTGGTTTTATTGCGTTGTTACACAAAATACCATTGCTTACCATTGTTTGTCTTATTTGTTTTATTATATTTATGTGTATTTGTGTGTGTTATATTTAATTAAGTATCTATATCATATTTATAAGTATAATAATATTATGTACCTATATTTACTTAAATTTGAATAATGATTTAAAACACGACTAACGTAATTGCACCTACCACTGTTTGTCTCTGCATCACCCAAACGTCGACTGGTAGAAAATGCTTTTGGCATTAAGTGCGCCTCTTTACATTTCTGTGCGTGAAGTATTAAATAAATAAATACCATATTCAGCCTGTAGCAGCATCTACATCGCCACATGCGAACTACGCATGATAGTGACGTCACACAAAATCCTGCAGCGCGCAAGCAGAGTTTACCGTGAATCTAGCATGAATACAACGTCCCGGCTTCAATCATCGCGGAGTAGCTTACCAGACACAACACTCGGTCGGAGGATCCTCCCTTTTCTATAGAGATTGAGTGAATTTTACACGGCTCAGTAGCCGTGGCTTTGATATCCACGGTGAAGCGAAGAGGAGCCCGAGCAGGGGCCGCTCGTCAGGGCTTTTGCTGCCAAGCCGACGACGTAGCTGTCAATAAGTAGACCGCTTGGGCGGCATCGCAACTGAGGCAGCAGCGATGTCGTATGGGAGGAATCGCGGCTGAGGGTTGCAGACCGCGGTGGGATAGGAGTGCCGGTGTATCGATAGCGCCGCTCTTCCACCTTCCGCAGCCTGGACAGGTTCGCCACTGTTTGCTGGCGGATGCGGTGGGGCCGCAGGGGAGGAAGAGTGTCGGTATAGCATTGGCCTCCCTATCCCCTGAGGCCCAAAAAGTGCAGCGGGGAAACTGTCCTGACCCGTCGCAGGGGGACTAAGGGTGCTATACACGCGGTCGTCTGGCGCCCATGTGCTATTTGGTCCCTGTGGTGGTCACGGTGTGCTGTGTTCTAGTGCGTCGGTGATGGGGATACGGCCCAGAGGAGGGTCCGGTAACGGACAGCCGCGGCGGGTACGCGGATGAGAGCTTACGCGTGCCCGTGTTCCCGCCATAAGCGGCACAGGAGGACCCGTAACTGCGCTATCTTCACGTGATAGCGCAGTATGCATGAGAATTTCTCCACGTAAAAAAAAGAAGGATCGAGTTGAGTCGAAAAAGGAAAAGGAGGCCTTTGCCCGTGGGACATTATACTAGCCTGATTATTATTATTGTTTAATACAACGAGAAATATTTACGTTTTACTTGCAACACTTCTGTTGTCCGCGTGGTTCCCGTCGAAAAGCACATCACAGCTACTCCAACCAAGGATGTCATACGGTGGTCGACGGGCAATGAGAAATGAGAAGTTTCGTGAAGAAACAATAACCACATTTCGCACCTTTAGAAGTATAGAGACCTAATGCGAAATTAGCCGCAACCAAAATAGGTCTCTATAATTCTAATAATTCTAAATAATTTTGCTTGCGGCTAATTTCGCATTAGGTCTCTATACTTCTAAAGGTGCGATTTATTTGGCAGAATCTATCGTGACTATCTTTCGTGACCACATAGATATTTGTAAAGACTTTAACTCTTGGTTATTTTCCTCTTAGTTATCTTTTGCGTCTCCTAAACCTTGAGACAAAATATGATTTTAATTACAAGTCTTGGAATCACATATTACTCGATATTTCACAGATAATTAATACAGCGATACCTTACTATATTCACAGGTAATTTCACAGTAATCAAATCAAATCAAATCACCGATATGTGCCATGCACGTGTAGATACGTCACTAATTGAGAATCCTATAATTGCTTAATAAGTTAATAAGCTGGCTGGTAGGATAAGGAGTCTCGTACGTAATGTACGTGTAACTGGATTACTGAACAAGCGAACGTTTAGTTGTTATTGTGCTCTAGTATTATATTTATAATAAGTACTGATTTCTATGGGGTGATTGCGTAACGCACTGACGGCAACACTTATTTTGCACAGTTCAACAACATTCATTGAGTTATTTACGTTGTTGAGCGGACAAATTTTTCGAAAATATGAAGCAATGGATTATATCTTTCAAAATTATTCAGACTGTGATTGAAAGTGTGTTACGCAATTAGGATGCTGGTTCCACTACTTACGTTGTTTACTAATTTATCTTAAATCCATACTTTATTATATTATAAAGGGGAATGTAACTCTGTCAGTATATAGGGTAGCAGGGACATCGACGCCCAACCTGTAGCTATTGCGTTGAAATTTGTCAGTTATTAATAAAAAATTGCTGCGCCATACATTTTCACCGCTAAGAATTGATGAGTTGTTTCATAAAAAAATACAATACCTATTGTATTTTTTGAAAAAAAAAAATACTCTGGGGGTCTAGAACCATGTATGAATTAATAGTTTCAGTTTGTGCGTCGATCTCTCTACTACCCTGTATAACCCTTTTCGCACCTTACCGGAAGAACAGATTCTGATTTCATTTTTTGGCACACAGGTTTACTATGACCTGGGTTAGGACATACAGTTTTATTTCGGTAGTACGTTCCTATGGAATAATTTCCGCCAACCACGCGGGCGAAGCCGTGAGAAAAAGCTAGCGTACCTATAAGTCTTTTGAAGACCGGGTAACTTTAAATATTGTCGTTATGAGTGATAATAGTTCTTATTGCAATCCGATACGGTTTAAAATCTGTTGTAATAAATTCGAATAATAAATGAGCAAGCATTGTCGTAAAAATGAAAATAAAATCGTATAAAATTAGATATTAACTATTTAATAATAAATAAACCATCACTGGATGCAGTTTGTCGTTTGAAATTTTATGGTATATTTTTAATTATAATTGTTATTGAAGGGATAAACTGGTTTTAAAGATAATTAAGAGGTGACTTTGATGATTTTTTTGATGTTTAAAGTATGTTTAATTATGTTTTGAATTTCATCACTGTATGCAAAAAAGACTTGAAAATATCATATATGTTTTGCTTTACTGGTTTAGAAAAACCAGCTTTTTGAGCGTTTTCAAGAAATCACCGCCTTAAACAAAAAGCTACCTGGTCCTTATGTAAACTAATTGATTAAAGAAAACTGGCGCGCGGAACTAAGGACCACGTTACAAAAATGCATAACATTACGTAGACTTTGCCCACCCGGGTAAAGTTAAGGTAGAGAAAGATATTACATTATCCGGGGTAGGATTTCATGCAAATGGGATCCCGGCTTACCCAGTAGTTCGGAAGTTAGTGACGTTAAAACCATACATCAGTGTCGCAGGTAAATGCGGGAAAATAAAATTCCGGTAGCAACCTGAAAGTATTTTTGCGAAGACACTCTGACATTTTGAAA
This sequence comes from Antitype chi, assembly GCA_947359405.1. Taxonomy (NCBI): domain Eukaryota; kingdom Metazoa; phylum Arthropoda; class Insecta; order Lepidoptera; family Noctuidae; genus Antitype; species Antitype chi. The sequence continues at coordinate 16,225,638 of OX375817.1, read as the reverse complement.
AGTTGGTGGTCCATTAATTTGAGAGTTCTCTTACTTATATTAAGTGTATTTAAGTGTGTGTACTTCTTGTATTTTTGTTGACACCCTAGGTTTTGTTTGCGTCCGCGTCGGCGACGGCCTGAAGGATATTGCTAATCCATTGCTTCATATGTTCGAAAAATTTGTCTGTTCAACAACGTAAATAATGCAATGAATGTTGTTGAACTGTCAAAAAACTTTTTCCAAAAAAAAAATAACCGACTGCCAAAAAAAACACTACAAAGTGTTTTTTTTTGGAAGTCGGTTGTTTTTTTTTTGGAAAAAGTTTTTATTTTTCACCTTTTAGTGGTTCACATGTGCTTACCCCTTCACAGCATACCGGCGTGATGTTATGTTATGAACTGGTGTAAGCAATAGACAGACATGAGATTTCAGCAATCCCAGTCCATTTGCTATCATTTATTGGGGAGTTCCGTTGCCTATCTCGAAAGTTCTTCATCAGATCTTGACCAAATTGAAATGAGACCACTACGAGAAAGTACTCTTCCAAAAAATAGCTAAACCGCTTCGTGTGCCTATAAAATTTGAAGAGTTCTCTCTATTTCTCCAGGATCCCATCATCAGATCCTGATTTGATGATCATGGGACCACCTGGGAAGTATACCCTTTCAAACAAACAAAATCCAAATCGGTCCAGCCATCTTCGAGTAATCGGGGAACATACATAAAAAAAAAAAGGTTCCGACGAATTGATAACCTCCTCCTTTTTGAAGTTGGTTAAAAATGAATTGCTACTGATAAGTGTGTTACGCAACTACCCCGCTGTTTAGGCAACGTAGTTGAAGTTTTGTAAACTGCACAGATCAAAGCTTTCCGTGGGCTGTAGACAGTTGACTGGTGTTTCGGGACTGGATGTTTGTGCTTGTTGAAGTCCATAAACGTACAGACGATGCACGAGATATTCTTCTCTGAGAGGCTTTGTTTATTTTCTGTGGTCACTTATGGATTAGCCTAAAACGCTTATTCATTAAAGAGTTATTCTCATTTAATAATATGTTATGTATACATACTCGTACGTATACATAGTTAACCACAGTATTGAAGAGGCTTTATATAGATAGCTTTGCTAACTGACCTCTAAGAATATTGGAAGTAAGTGGCATAATGTGGAGTTAAACAGTATTTCAAACTTAGAAGAAGAAGGTCGAGTGTAAGCCCTGACGGCTGACACCGGTGCAGTACAATCAATCTCTGATGTTCCCTCCGCTGGGACACAGGCCTCTTCTGTGAGAGAGAGTGGGGCAATCCACCATACGAGTACAGCCCGGATGGTGGATGTCACCTGTTTTTGAATTTTTGGTTCTAAGATATGCCGGTTTCCTCACGAAGTTTTCCTTCACCGTCTTGATAGTAACGGTGATGAAATCGAATATACAAAATAAAGTGCCTTCCTAGGTTCGAACTCACGACCTATATACAACGAGTAACGGAAAGGGTATATACATACCAAGGGTACGGCTTCTTTGGATGATAACAAACGATATTGGAAGGGTTTTTTAATCCTATCTTTACATCTTCGGAAGTTATAAGAATGTTTAATGCATTGATATCAGAAACCGAACTTTTCTAAATTGAAATAAACACATCACTCGGAAGAGATTTATCGTGATATTGGCAAGTAACGCGGAAAGTTACTACGAAGTGCGGTGACACGTTTGTTATGATTTGTAATGAAGAAAAATATGAAACTGAAAATTTGTTATCAACTCTTAGAATATTTTATTTTGAGCTGAAACTATGTATAGTAATTCTATACCAGCTGTTCTTTAGTGTACTGTATCTTTAGTGCTTAAGGATAGCATTAGGGTTTATGTTACACCTTGTATAACTGGGCCACCACTGCTCTCCCGGGGAGATAGACTTTTTGTTTTTACTCTCTCTCTCCCAGCAGGCTTAGCACAGGCACCTCTTTGTCGATGGAAGAGTAGTCAAAAATGACGTTCCATGAAGACAGTAGAAAGTGTTCTGTCATTGTCACAACTGTCAGTTGTCAGTGTTTTTGATACTTTGGGATAGAAAACTTTCTTTTGAAATAGTCTTTAAATATAAGGACCTAGATAAAGATAGTTAGAAATGAAAGACAAAATGACAGGATTTCTACGTTGCGATGTCAAAAATGGAAAAACAAAATGTCGCTTTGTATTAAAAGAGCTGTGTCTATTTTTCGTAGAAATAGAAAGCGCCATGCTAAGCCTGATATTAGTATTCAAAAGCCTATATCCACATACATAACTTCGTACCTAACAGAATCTAATCTAGATCCGTTAAACATTTGATTTACGCTTTGCCGTGTATTTTTTGTTCAAAGCTCGAGGATTATTTATGGTACAGCCATTATCTGTAATCCCGTTGCTTTCGCTCGACAGGTGGATCACCGGCATAATGAAAACCGCTCCGACCTTCGGATCACGTGTTTATTATCTATTGAACCCGTTTTTATTCTGAACGAGTAAATTAATTATTCAGCTTTTCACATTTTCATCCTTTGAAATCGGCACGGATATTTCTTTTTCAGTACGTTCACAGTTATTTTACCTCTGACAGGTGCAACCCAACTAAAACCTTATTGCAACGTAAATAAGGATCACTGTGAATCTGATAGACTAAAGAGTGGCAACAACCCAACAGCAACTTTATTGTAACGAGAATAAAGATGACTTTGATTTTGACAGTTTTAAATTCAAAGGTACCTATATAATAGCTGAACCGACTGTACTGTGTTTTCTTTCATATGCCATGAAGATGACATTACGCGGCGACCATATCATTATGACAGAATAGTATTATTTTATGTATTTTGAAAATCTCAAATACGTATATTAAAACCTCGTTTTTTTTTTAATCTAAATAGTTGGTAGTGATGTGCCAACGATGGTATGATCAAACAGCCGACAAGCTTGAGTGACTAATTGGATATTGTGTACTAGATTTTTTGAGGGTCTTATGGCTAGGTATTAATATTAACAGACGCACGGTTCAATCGATCAGGTTAAGCTACGCTTGTCGCGGTTGGTACGTGGATGGATGACCATCTTTACATATCTAGACCCCTCCGTGCCTCGGAAAGCACGTTAAGCCGTTGGTCCCCGCTGTTATTCTTGAATCTTTGACAGTCGTTACAGGTCGTCAGAAGTCAGGAAGTATGTCCACCAGTATTAGCTGGGTAATGCCAGTAACTGGGTTGTGTAGGTTAGATAGATTGTAGTTCCATACCTACTGGTATTAATATTATTGAGCTGCATCTGGTTGGACTGGAAACCGACACCAACATAGTTGGGAATTTACTAAGTAGGCAGATGTATTACATCGAATTTTTATTTTCTGAATAGGGTCTTCACTAGTTGGTATACCTACGAAGTTTAATTTACTAAGTAGGTAGATGTATTACATCGAATTTTTATTTTCTGACTAGGGTCTTCACTAGTTGGTATACCTACGAAGTTTAATTTACTAAGTAGGCAGATGTATTACATCGAATTTTTATTTTCTGACTAGGGTCTTCACTAGTTGGTATACCTACGAAGTTTAATTTACTAAGTAGGTAGATGTATTACATCGAATTTTTATTTTCTGACTAGGGTCTTCACTAGTTGGTATACCAACGAAGTTTAATTTGTTGGAGTATTGACGCCCAAGCCTGTATTGTTTCTCTATCGGGAAAGGTTTATGTATTAAAAGTTCTTCATTTTAGTATGTATTTGTTGTAGCAATTGGACCTCCATAAGGTGCCTTCTGATGACCTACAAAACTCATTGACAATTTCTTTCGATACATGCATAGTTTAAAACAAACTTTTCGTGAATATCTGTTTAACCGCTTACATCTTCTAAACCGCACAATGGATTTTGATGCGGTTTCACCATCATCTAGAGAATTTATTTCGGAATGTCATCATCATCATCATTTCTGCCGAAATACGTCCACTGCTGGACATAGGGCTCCCCCAAGCTCCGCCACTTCGACCGGTTCTGTGCTTCCCGCATCAGCGGATTCCTGCGGTCTTCACAATGTTTCGGCTTCGGAATCTGTGTGTATAATAATGCATTAGTATTAAACTTACAAATAATAAAGAAATCTCCATGTTTTCTCGGGTGTCTAGTTATTATTAAAACTTTTTCCAAAAAAAAAACAACCGACTTCCAAAAAAACACTACAAAGTGAAAAATAACTTTAATTTCGGAAGTCGGTGTCTTTGGAGCTGTATTTGAATTTTTTGTCACCGCCTTCCGAAATTAAAGTTATTTTTCACTTTGTAGTGTTTTTTTGGAAGTCGGTTGTTTTTTTTTTGGAAAAAGTTTTTATTTTTCACTTTTTAGTGGTGCACATGTGCTTACCCCTTCACAGCATACCGGCGTGATGTTATGTTATGAACTGGTGTAAGCAATAGACAGAGATGAGATTTCAGCAATCCCAGTCCATTTGCTATCATTTATTGAGGAGTTCCGTTGCCTATCTCCAAAGTTCTTCATCAAATCTTCACCAAATTGAAATGAGACCACTACGAGAAAGTATTCTTCAAAAAATTCCTAAATCGCTTTGTGTGCCTATAAAATTTGAAGAGTTCTCTCTATTTCTCCAGGATCCCATCATCAGATCCTGACTTGATGATCATGGGACCACCTGGGAAGTATACCCTTTCAAACAAAAAAAACAAAATCCAAATCGGTCCAGCCATCTTCGAGTAATCGGGGAACATACATAAAAAAAAAAAAAAAACAAAAAAAAAAAGGTTCCGACGAATTGATAACCTCCTCCTTTTTGAAGTCGGTTAATAAATGACTTTAATGGATTCAATACAATTTAATGGTTCAGCAAGCAACTGATGCACCTCATTTTAGCAGCATCATGACGTTATTGAAAGATCAATATTACTTTTATTTTCTTGGTATGAAGAAGATTTATTACAATGTATTAGTGCTACGTCAGCTAATGTATTAATCGTTTTTCTAAAATCTATATTAAAGTCAAAGTATATTTTTAAATAATTGACTAAAATGATTTTGCAAAATTCTATAAGCCGACATGCAAAAAATCTGTTTGCCTAGTAGTAAGTAGTAAACAGATTTTTTTTAATGAAGGTTTTTTAGTAATAATAATAACTTAGTTTTTTTTTTAGGATATTCTCAGTGGCAGCCTGGCGTATATGGAGGTTTTATATTTACCCCCTGTAACTTTTATGTAACTGACGAAATGAGGTTTACACACACATTCACAGCGTGTTTGTACACTTGGTAAACACAAGTAAAGCGCGCGTCGCTTCGCGTGATGAAAATACAATACCTACCTATTTAGTGTGTTCTTTCTTAGTCGTTGCTCATAAAATCTTCTTTACAGTTATGGATTTCACCAATATGCATATCAGCTCCAATCACAATTTCGTTTGTCCCTTTAAACCGAAAAACTGGCTAATGAAAAAATGTCGAGAAGTTTCTGGAATATGATACAATAACTTATATCTGAAGAACATGGACCATGATATAAATTACGGGAACGCTTGGACCTAAATGGTGCTCTATAAAATAGATCTCAGCGCAGGGGCCATCACGCAACGATTCATATTCATTGTTACCTCCCATAATGTCAACAAAACAACGGAAGTAGATCTGGAAAAACCCTCATTGTTTCTCCCCTGGTTATAAAAAACCGGTGCTTTTCCATTGACTGCGCGATCGCAGTTAATCCCTGCTGAATAATGCACCATTCGCCATTGTTAGTTTGTGATTTTATTTTTTCTACCGTATTATGGGTGGCTAGCTCGTGGTGGTAGTTTATTTACGTATAGACTGCGCAAAAGAGTAATTACTTAAGAAGTTAAGATCGGTTAATTGATTTTCTAATCTGTGGCAGCGTTTAATTAACGAATGTTAGCTGTTTTCCTAATACCATTTATTTACTGACCTTTTATTAGTAAAAGGTCAGTAAATAAAGAGTATTTATTAAGAGTTTAGACTCTTAATAAATGCGAGAGGAACAGAACCGGTCAAAGTGGTGGTGCTTGTGGGGTTATAAGCCCAGCAGTAGACTTTTCTTGGCTGAAATGATGATGATGAAATTGATGATGGCAGAATTTCATTTTTATTAAAACATCATGATATTTTTTTATTATTTTTGTCAAGGTTGGGAAATTATCTAGTAACTTCACCCGCTCTGGGCGGAACGGGAGGGCGTGTCAGACTTTTACGGACTAAAACCCAACCGTGTTCCTTCAGTTGCCTGTGTGCCAGGGGCCACGGTATCTCTTTCTAACAACCCGCACTCCTGGCAGGCATCGGTCCTTGCGGACCCCGCCAGTTGGTGCTGACATCTCTTTGAGGCACGCGTGGAACACAACGCGCTCTCGACCTGGGCTTGGTCCTTACCGGACGACAAGCTACCCATTACTCGCTGTCCGCAAGCCCGCGCCGACGCGGTGGCTGGGAATCGGCCTGGGATTCCCGACGCCCAGGGCGTCTCCTGTGGCGACTAGGGCCGTGAGGACGCATAGATTGCCTCTCCCTTACGTGCCGCATCCCTCTTCATGAGCATTACAACGGGCCAAACTCAAAAATAATAATTAAAAGTGAAATGTTGTTTCTTCTTTTTATTAGGTATTTTTTTAATATATCCCAAAGGAGTTGCAGAACGGATCATACCTACGATAAAAACTATACACGGATACTTCTTAACGACTACGAAACAGCTTCAATGAAAAATTGCTTTATTTAACTTCACGTTTGTTGATTACTCCTCGTACATCTAAAGCCGGCTGACTGCCAGCTCTCCCAGTAGAATTTCGGAACAATTTAAACTCGTGAAGGATTGTTATTATTCCGGGCAAAATTAGTACAGGCGAGCTTATCTTTTGACGAGCCATGTGTGAATACCGCCAGAAGAAACATATTTCATGAGGCATTTCCATAAACGAGCTGAATTTATTCCTGCAAAACGCTGTGTCTCTCGAATATAATAAGCCATAAATTCAAGTAGAATTATTTCGCTCCAATTACAATTTTTTTGGGTTTTCTACATCTAAAAAGTAAGTAATTCGATGATTTCGTCGGCTCTGAAGGTACAATTTTGGGATTTCTCGTCCGTTGTTTCGTTGTTTCCTACAATTCTCATTATAGAGGCCGGATATCCTTTTGTTCAATTAACGAAATTCCAAATAGTATTTCGTTGTCCCTAATTGTTTCTATTGGTCCTTGGGTTCGATCGTGTAGTCTTATAATATTGTATTATTGGTTTTCAGTTATTTAAAAGACAAAGCCTGATAAAAGTTCTGCCACGGGAAAATAATGAATTCACTTTCTTTTCTACAATTACCTAAAAGTAAGTTATTTTACAAAATAAAAACAACTTTATAAAACTTCACGTTTGAATGCTCTTTAATTAGTTCAAGAGTATTTGGACTTGAAAGTTGAAGGTGACCATTGGATTTATGAAAATTTGCTTGTACTAGCTTTTGTGATTGGTCAACATTAGTCAGTTAATTAAGCTTTAATCCCAAAATACTCAGAAAATTGAAAAGACCAAAGGCACAATGAACAGTTGAAGTACAAGACAAGGCTTGTTAATCCTTAGTTAGCGTCAGTAGCAGTAATTATGTTGAAAATTTCAGCTGAACTGACCATCTGTATGAACCGAAGTGGTTTTAACGTCAGATTAAGTTTAGGACCTTGAAATACAGTGTTTAGTGAAACTTTAATTAATTCAACTGGACCCTAATAATTTCCAAGTGGTTGGATCCGTTTTGGACGTTCTTGTTAACGTTCAGAAGTGCCTTTGTAGTTTTGGTCGAAGTTTAGAATAGAAACTGATTAGTTAATACTTCTCGGCCACAGAACCGGTGTAAAATACCCTTAACGAAGTCGAGTCACTTCTATTTTCCCGTTTTTGAGACTTTCTTGTACTAAACCATATCTGGTAACCCTTTCGGAAATAGCACTTTTTCACGTTTGTGTTATGAAAACCAGGTTTTGACTGTTAAAACTACTACCCCCCCCCCTCCCTCTCCCTTGTATTTCCTACGAACCTTATGCACCTTAAGCACAATTTTGACCCAAAAAATGAAAAACTTTTTCCAGCAATTATTTATGATTGCACAATGTACCTTCATTATGACATTATTCGCGAAATTCTGTTAACTACCTACATTTTTTATTGCAACGTCATACATCAGAATGTAAGAAATACTATCAAAATAAACCAGCTTGTCCATGGATAACCATGGATTACCTCCTAACTTTAGGATACGTGTTGATTTCAACATTTAGAAGCGATTGCCACTTTGATTAATAAATTTATCTTATCACTAATTAAATGTTTTTTTACTTTGTTTGTTTTTAGTTAGAAATGTCCTTCGCTGTCAAAAAGTAGATTAAATACTTGGAATTTTGTGGGGTCTCTCTTAAAGGCCCCAGAATTCTATTTCTGTATTATTTTCCTTAAGGCGAGTACTAATAGGACGCTTGAGGGATGCTAGTGATTTATTAGTTTCTATTTTGAACCGCCGCCGCCGCCGTTAAGATTTAACAGGTAGAATGAGTCTAAATGTATTTTACTTAACGTAAGATAGGATTCTCTGACTTCGCAATTTCATGAAATATTAGTCACAACTTCACAAGGGAACGTCGTCCGGAGACACAAAAAATAAAAATTAGTTATTCATTTTCCGTCGCGGCGGTTTCTTTGATACGATTCTAAACATTAATAATTCGGCTTCAAAGGACCAAATTAAATAATATACCAGAGACTTATAGCGGTTTAATTTTAAAATACACATTAATCCATATGTCATCATACGACGTTTTTATTAATTACCTACCGGAATATTTCTAGCCTTGAAACGAAACCTTTGATGATGGGTTTTCTTTAGGAATTTCCATATCTGGTTGATGGCAATGACATAAGCATAATCAGGCTATAGTATTCCCACTGCTGGGATACAAGCCTCTTTGCGAAAGGGAGCCTTAATCTACCACGTGGGCCCAGTGCGGGTTGGTAGATGTCACATGTCTCCGAATTTTTGGTTCTAGGACATGCCGGTTTCCTCACGATGTTTTCCTTCACCGTTTTGAGAGTAGTGGTGATGAAATAATTTACACATAGAAAAGCACCTGTCAGGGTTCGAACCTACAACTAGTAAAGTCGCAACTGTTAGCACTAGGACACCACTGCCCACTGGGCCACCACTAGGCACACTATTTTACATCGGACTAAAACATGACTGGAAATATAAATAAAATAAAATAAATAAATAAAATAAATAAAATCCATTTATTTCAGGTTCTCCCATAATACAATCGCAACTTACGAAACACAAAATAAATACAAATCACAATATAAAAATAAATACAATGTCATCAAATCATAAATACAATGTGAAATAAAAATATACAAGACAATGTCAAATAAAAATAAAAATTTAAAATTAATCGGAAATTAATAAAATAAAATACAAATAAAAAAAATAAAAGTTTAGGGCAAATTTTGGATAAAAATATTAACAAACTAATAAAACACAGCAAATATCACGTTGCTCGTTAACATGCCCAGGCTATATGCCTACTGCAACACTTCCTAATATAAGGCCAGTCCAATCGTCCAGCAATCATCACCAGTCGTCGTTCAATATGTATGTGGTTGTAATGTCTCTGTCGACCCCTTCGGGAAATACAGTCGTGATGTTGTTTTATACGTGTCTTGAAGCGGAGGTTTTTCGTTTTAATGCGCACGTGTTTCGAGCACCAAATCAAGGGACCCAAATAGCTTTATGTAGGACAATTTCCAAAACAAAGAGGATTATCGAATCCAATTATTAATTAGCTTGGGGATTCTAGTTGAATCCGTCAGGCTTGGGTAGGTATGTTAAAGGGCTTTGGGCTCAAATCCCTTAACACCCGGCTAAATATAGGGTAGTGTTTGGGCAAGCTCAATCAAGTGTGAATATGCAGTGGAATGTATGATTTACTGAGATTGTCGTACAGCAGTTTAAATATTTGGATTATATTCATTGCTACTTTTTAACCGACTTCAAAAAGAAGAAGGTTATCAATTCGACATGTTATATACGAATTTGCAAAATTCTGGGTTTATTCCGAAAAATGGTCCCATTAAAATTTCATATAGATCTGATGATGGGTTTCGGAGACAGACAACAGAATTCATCAAAAATGACAGCAAACAAACCGCGATTGCTGCTATCGCATAAATATGCATTGTTTTGTTTTGACTCCAAGCCTCCAAGGATGATGAAATTTCTAATTGTGTGGTACCTACTATAAATAAAAAATGAAAAATAAAAAACTTATTAAAAAAAAAACAACCGCCTTCCGCAACAAAGTGAAAAATACCTAACTTTAATTTCGGAAGGCGGTGACTTTGGATATGTATTTTCATTTTTTGTCACCGCACTAAGTTATTTTTCACTTTGTAGTGTTTTTTTGGAAGTCTGTTGCGTTTTTTTTTATTGTTTTTGTTCTTGGTTTTTGTTTTGGAAATCACATCTCGCAGGTCTACGAGGTTGTTGGCTGCTCAACCGGACTTGCCTGTGGCTCCCTCAAAATCACGAGCTCATAAAGTATGAAACAAGAAAATATTCACATTTGAAAATCGCTTGCCACTTTGCCCTAAATATTATGATAGGGTAGGTGGCAAACGACCACGGCATTCAGATATATAGAATATTTTAGTGCATCACTAAAGTCATGAACTAAAATACAGGACATGAATGTGCTCTAGAGGACGCCATAGTAAATTTAGCTTTTAACGTTACCTCATTTGTCAAATTATGATAAGTAGTTTAGAAGTTATGAGGGAACAAATGAACATAGGAACATACCTACATACATTCTACCGGTCAAAATCATAACCATACTATTTGATTCGCCGTAGTTGCGTAAAAAAGCAGACATACTCAACATTCGGGTTAACTTGAGGCCACAGCGCAAGCTTGAACAATCTTTATTCACAATTAAATTGTGGATTCAATCTACATTTTATTCTAACAAAATTCTAGTGGGGGCAGTAACATTGCCCGCGTAGTTACGACACGGGCTATTATTAAAGTACTCTTCAACCCCTGTCTAAGGCCAGCTCCGCCATTTTAATAGGAGCCGTCATTATCCGTGGCGGGGCCTAATGAACGCTCTCGTGATAGTCGTGCCCTCCACTTTTATTGTTCTATTTACTTCTGAAAGAATATTTTATTAAAATTATTTTTGTGAAGAGTTTTTATCAGAGAAGAAGATTAACTATGGTATCATTTTGCCTATTCAATATGTAGGAATGTTTGTTGGTGATATGATTTTTAGTTCAATTTGTATTTTAAACATATTACAGGTCCAGTCAGCTTCAATAATATCGGGACTAAGAAAATTAAACTTTATCTCAATTGGATAAAGTTCTTGTCAGAATGACAGTTGTCGTGTACTGTCCTTATTCTGAAACATTCCGTGTGTTATTGAGTTAACGTTTAATTTTCGTAGTTATTTAAATCAGTTTGTACAGACTTTTTGTCCCGATATTATTGACGCTGACTTTACACATAATATAAGGGTGCAAGCCTATTGCCATCAATCGGACATAAACCCAGACTCGGGGCAGAAATGTGAGGTAGAAAACCTAGTAACACTGCCTGACCTGGGAATCGAACCCAGGGCCTCATACTCAGTACCTAGTAACCCTTGTGGCCACTAAACCAACGAGGTAGTCGGTACACGTTTGTTTATAATTATAATCAAGGCTGTCTTTTACAGATGATTGATAGTGACATGAAATTATAAGAAAATATGATATATTTTTAAACATGTGAAATGCTAGCCAATCATTTTGATCAGCTCAAATACATTAGTCACCACTTCTCTCAAAACGGTGAAGAAAAACATCGTGAGGAAACCGGCATGTTCTACAACCAAAAATTCGAAGACATGTGGCATCTACAAACCCGCACTGGGCCCGCGTGGAGGATTAAGGCCCACTCCCTCTCATCGAGACAAGGCCGGTGTTCCAACAGTGGAAACCTTATACTTAGGCTGATTATGATGAAATAAATAATTACACAAATCTTATCCAATTTATCTGTTTTGTTTTTATGTATTTTATTCGAGTGATCTTATCTATTTGTATGCACGTGTTTCTGCGACAAGTAAATCTATTTTATTTCTTTCTCTCTTCTCTCAAAAAATAATGTATGTCAATTATATTATTATTGAAGGTCGGTGTCGAACAAAAATGTGGTGGTGGCAAATGCAGAAGGTGTAAATAAGAGGAACAGAATCCATCGATATTTCCCTCCGGACACAACCCATGGCGGAAAAGTTTTGGATCCCCTTGGGAAATTAGAAAAAAAAAACATGGAATTACCTTTATTTCAAGAAAATCAAACAATATTTCTTGGAAAAAAAGTATTTTACAAGCTCTTATTTACTTTCACCTGTCCCGGTGTCTGCTATGAAATCTTGCAAGTTAAATTTGACCTACTCCCGGTTTCAGATTGAGCTGAAATTTTGCATGCATATTTGTATATCGCATGACAATGCAATATTATGGAGCTGATCTGATGCTGGAGCTGGAAGGTGGCCATAGAAACTCTGCAATAAAACGACACAACTCCATCGAGTTTGACCTCGTTTGATTCGTATTACCGAGTACCTACTTTGATACTATATGGTAACCAGGGTCTGATGCTGGAGCTGGAAGGTGGCCATAGATACATAACACTTTGAGTGCTCAAAATAACACATATGTGTGGATTCTACAAATTATTACGAGCAAATTATCGGTCAAACGCTGCTACGAACTACGCCGTAGTAAATCTCGCATCATAAATACTAAAAAGTTAAAAATAAAAATAAAAGAAAAAAAAACTTTAATAAAATCAAGCTTTTATAATTACTTGTTAATAAAACGAACTAAAAGGTAAAAAAATAATTTAATCTCAATTATTTAAATAAAAGCGTGTTTCATGTTGACGGTTAGAAATAAAGAAGGTGTAACATGCTAATAAATGTTATGTAGCGGCACTACAGAAAAATACTTCGCAACAAATATCTAAAAACACAAAAAGAGAAATGGCGCCATCTACAATGCCACAGGCAAACTACGCAATACTTACGTCACAGAAATCCTACATCGCGCAGTCAGAGTCAGGCACGGTCGCAGCCAGTCTTTGGGGGGGGGGGGGGTCACAGACAAAGACTACCTACATATTAATAATAAAACTTATATTTTCGAAAAATTACTATTTTAAGCTTTACGTACGTTTACGGCTTTTTACCCCCCTTGGGGGATCCCCCCCTCGGACCGCGCCTGGTCAGAGTTTACCACGAAACTGACATAGATACAATATCCCGACATCACCCGTCGGGCACTTGCCCACCAGACACAACACCCGTCTGGTCGGAGGATCCTCCCTTTTCCATAGAGTATGAGTGGACTTTACAACCTGTTCCTCATGCCTCTATAGTTCTTTATTTCTCTTGCCACCAAATGTATCACGCTTTTATTTAAATAATTAAGATTAAATTATTTTTTACTTTTTATTTCGTTTTATTAACAAATAATAATAAAGGCTTGATTTTAAAAAAAAATCCTTTTAACTTTGTATATTCTTCAAGCAGAGCAATTTCAAAGTCAAGGAAAAATGTTTAGTCAGCTTAATTAAGTGACAGTTTAAAGCTTGTGAAGTCAGGCAAATTAATTGATGCACAACTAACTATTTACAGTGGTTACTAAATTAAATGACTAACTAACTAACAACAGCAAATTGCCTGTATATTAAAATCACAACTGTCATTCTTGTATGAAATGGCTTATACCACGCAAGAACGGTGTTATTTTGGATATTTATATATCTGTGTAGTATCTGTAAGTATTTTAGTATATTGTATACTTATTATTTGCACCAACGACATCCCCATTTTATGTCCAGGTTAACACTATCCATTCCATGGTTGCTTGGAAGATATCGCAGAAAGCGATAAGGTCGGCCATTGTATATTTTATAGTGTTCATTTGTACAATGAAGTATATTTTAAATAAATAAACGGCAAAGTGACGTAGTGTATCAATTTGATACACCATTAATTTTCCTGACTAAACACCTATAGTAGAAATCAAAGTACTAAAACCAATGGCCAAAACGGAATCTTCCAGTAAATCTAGGGTTATTTGGTGCCAATTTAGCTTAGCGTCGGAAATAAATCCGTATTGATCTACGAAGCGATTAATGCCCTGGTCACACGAGGCTAGCTTTTCAGGCTAGGATACCATGAAAATGCTAGCTAGTCTCTCACTTTGTGTGTACACAGACATATCCTAAGGCCATCCATTTTAAGGCTAATAAGCTAATGAGCAAGAAAGAAAGCTTTTATGGTCGTTTAATTTCATAGGATAGGTTTCTATTTTTGAGCTAGAAGCGCCACCTGATTCAGGTGGCGCTTCAGATGTTACTATCAACACACTATTCTTCAGATGTTACTATCAACACACTATCAATTAGAATCTAAGTAATTTAGGAGGCCATGTCTAATACAACGCTCCATATGTTCGAAAAATGTGCTCAACAACTTAAAAACGCAATGAATGCTGTTGAACTGTCAAAATGAAAGCCATTCGTACGGTTAGTGTGCAACGCAATTGCCTCGTCTGGCCGGGCGAAGCTAGGATATAATCGGATAATTTGACTCTACAGCCTCTCTCACTGCAGTGCTAGCTTGAAACTTACTTTGCGTAAATTCTCAAAACGGTAAAGGAAAACATCGTGAGAAAACCTAACCATGTCCTACAACCAAAAAAATCGAAGCTATGTGACATTTATCAACACGCTCTGGACTCGCGTGGTGTATTATGGCCCACTCGGTCTCACAGAGGCATGTGTCTCGGCAGTGGGAACATGATAGAATGATTACGCTTGTTTAAATAGCCAGGATATTTCTTGTTTACTATCCTAGCTTGAACAACTAGGCTCGTGTATCACGGGCATTAGTGATCGGCATTCACCGATTAGCTTCGAAAATACGAAACAGTAGTCTTTCCCATTTGTAGTTAGAATCCAATCAATTTATTTAGAACCTAATTTGGTGGAGGTACCCTTTTGAACCCAAAATGCCCCGACCTGTAGCCGAAAGCTGCTAAGTGACAGGGGTTGTGTAAAATTAAATCGGGCACGTGTTATCGAAGGGCTAGTTAGCTTGGGGATTATCAGGACCTTTTTAGGGCTGCGTGTTTTTCGTTTTGGTGGAATAAAGAAAACAAAATGTTTTTTTTTTCTCTCGGAATCTGCGATCCTGTGAGTGTGAGTTCAGCAAGCCATCTACTCCGTATTCACGATGACATTTCTTTTAAGTCTTTTCCTGTAAATCCTGTTTTCATTGCGGCAGCCAGAGCGTTGGGGTGCCAAAAACGAAGAAAATTGTAGGTAATTAGGTACTATACAGGAAAAGTTTTTATCCAGTGCGCAAACAGTAACCATGAATTCTGTATATCATTCTAGACCCACCAGCGCAGAAATTTTTCGTCAGTTATACAAAAAAAAAAACAGCTGTTCCATACATTTTGACCGCGTAGGTATTGCACTTTTCTATGAAACAGCAGATTTTTCTTGTAAAACCGACGAAAAATTTCTTCGCTGGGGGGTCTAGAATGGTATGCTGAATTCATGGTTAAATTTTGCGCACAGAATAAAAACTTTTCCTGTATTTTCTCCCTTTTTCTTAGCATAATCAGCCTATAATGTTCCCACTGCTGGGCCACAGCCCTCCTTTCTGTGAGACCGAGTGGGCCGTAATCTACCACGCAGGCCCAGTGCGTTGGTAGATGTCGCATGTCTTCGATTTTTTGGACGTTAGACATGCCGGTTTCCCCACGATGTTTTCCTTCACTATTTTGAGAGGTTATTAAATAATTTACATAACGTAAAGCGACTGTGTGTGTTCGAACATACGAGGTACACTTGTAAGTCACGGCTGTGACCTGTGTGACCACTGGGCCACCACTGCTGTCTTTTAATTAAAATGCAAAAAAAATGCTGTGCCTGTACCCACATGATATCGTAATATTTAAATTCGTAATATTTTTCGTAATGTTTGAATTTTTTTTTTTGTTTTTTTTTTTGTTTTTTTTTGTTTGTTTGTTTTGTTTGTTTTTTTTTATTTTTTTTTATTTCTGAAATGTATTTATTCGTAATGAGAATGAATTGCAGAGACATCATCATTCCAAATATTACTTATGTTACGACCTAAAAGTGTCATAAATTTTATTTGCCGAAAATATAGTTGTTACCAGTTGTGAAAGTTGGTGGTTTAATTTACAGTCCATATTTTGCGAGTTTAGAGCATGCAAATTAATTTTATATTATTTTAATCAAATATAAAGAATATTAAAAAAAAAAACCTATCTACATTATTGTTATAAATGTTATAATATATTTTTTAATTAAGATATTTAAGTTACAATTAATATAGAAGTGAAAATAAACCTTAAAATAACATTTTCCTATATGTTACATGGCTTAATATAGTTAAAATAAATTTTCACCATTCGTTGGTGACATCTTCGGTCACGGCAACAGTTTTTATTAATCTTGGAGACTTCCGTTATTGAATATTTTAGAGATTGTTTGTAATGAAAATCTACCGGAACTTGGAGCCACTTCGGAATAACTTCTTTGGCGTTCCTCGCGAAGGTTCCTCGAGCGCTCCAATTTATTCAAACTGTCCAATACTTTTTACTTAGCTACTACAGTTGGGCACTTGGTTATCTCGTCCTGAGAGATGAAATATTTAGATTCCATTTTCCAAAGTGAATTAAATTGTATTAGTGATTGCGATGTTTAAAATAGGAAATATTTAACTGATCCTCTAAAAACTTATTGACCTTCTAATGATGGACACTTTTTTAAATAATTGAGCCTCTTTTTAACTTTCTGACTTTTTCTCGTAGTTGGTCGCAGTAACTAAGTTAGGGTACGCCTACCAAACGGATTAGGTTAGACAGTGCAAGTGTGTGAGAGAACTCGGGTTGGTTTTTGTCGGTAGAAGTCTGACAGACTCCTCCGTTCGCCGCAGGGCGGAGTCAATTAGGATTTCCACCCGTTACCAATTAAAAAAAGATAAGAACTGTCTCCAACTTGCAACCATGCATGTTTGTCGCAGCTTTTTAATATTTTTAGAACCTCGAAATTACAAAAAGAGAAGATATTACAGTGTTCTATAATATTTTTAAGAAAGCAAAATGGGAATTATTTAAAGTTCCAATCCATGCCATTTAAAATTATTCACTGAATACTGTAATGGTAGAGTATTTTTAGTTGATTCTCTGAATTCATTAGACATTTTATTGACTGAAAATAAATTCTCGGGTCAAGTGTTTTCGTTTGCCTTCTAGCCGCAGACCTCGCAATTTAAACACAACGATGTTTAAGTGAAAATAACATTTAAGTACTTATTTTTCCTCTCTATTTATTTTTTCGTAGAAAAGTAATAAAAAAGTTTCCAAATTAATTTTGGTGGTTTTATTTTTATTTCAATACTAGCTGACCCGACAGACGTTGTCCGTCATAACAATGAATATTGAATTCGCATTGGTATAATATTAGAAAAGTTAATATGGTCCTTAAGTTTCTGAAATTTTCTAATATTACACGTAATTTGGTTATTTTTTCTTTCATAAGAACCTTCTCATAATAATAACAAACACACCAAAATGAATTAGCTAAATTGATCCAGCTGTTCATGTGTGATGCCGTGACCAAGGGAAATAGGGATTCATTTTTACACGCTTTATATTAGCTTCACTTGTATGTTTGTAACCGACTCCTTAGGGCGCGATTTTGACCCACTTTAAACGGTCAGATTTCATTTAAACTTTGTAAACTTATCGAGGACCGATGACAATTCAATAATTAAAAAAAAAATTGAGAAAAATTGAAAAAAGGAAAAAAAAAATAACTGAAAAAAATCACGCTTTTGTAGTTAGTAGAACTAAAAAATAGAAAATAAATAATAGTTTAAAAAACTAAAAAACACGCCTTTTAATTGAATTAAATTATTTTCTCCTTTTTAGTTTGGTTTTTAAAGCGTGTTTTTTAGTTTTTTAAACTATTATCTATTATATATAGGTAGATAGATAAGTTATCCATTAGTAGAGCAGTGGACACCCAGTGATAACGGCTCCGATTTATACGAGTTGTTGGTCGTAGGTTCAAACTTAGACAGGCGTTTGACTTTGTGTTAATAATTTAATCACCACTGCTCTCAAAATGGTAAAGCAAAACATAGTGAGAAAACCTGCATGTTCTAGAACCAACAATTCGAAGACAAGTGACAGTTACCAACCCCCACCCTAATTGCGTCCTGTTTCGTTTTGAAACAGATGGTTAAACCATTGCTTCATATGAACTCAATTCACAAAATTTTTCGAACATATGTTCGAAAAATTTGTCTGGTCAACAACGTAAATAACGCAATGAATATTGTTGAACTGTCTCAATGAAACCGCGATGAATCGCGTGTTACGCAATTAGGGTGCTGCACTATGCCCGTGTGGTGGGCTACCTGCCCACACCCTCGCATAGAGAGGAAGCCGGTGTCTCAGCAGAAATGTCATTATAGGCTGATTATACAAGGTGATTTTTTTGTCAACGATTTTTTTTTTCATATTTCGACTCATGTTCCTTGGAGAAAGTTGTTCAGTTTCACGGGTACTATCACCCTGAATTTTTTTAACGGTGACTAAAAATTCTCCTTGTATACCTATTCATTAGTCTCACTTTCAAAATTCAAAACGAAATTTTAAATGAAGTTGCTGAAGTTAAGACTTAAGGAGAAGTCATTAATATTGATTGCCACGAATTGCCAGAATTAGTAGGAGTCATTAAGTGCCCCGGAATTAATGATCAAACATTTTTGTCTCAGCGATAATTCCAGTTTGAAATAATTTATTTTGTTCCCGTCTCGCACTTGATCCGTGAGGAAAATGATAAGCGTGGCTTTTATCAATGTTTGTCTGGGATAATAGGAGACAGATTATCTTTTAGAAATTTTGGAAGTCTTCGAAAATAATTGGTTTTCATCTATTATCTGGCATGGGAAAACAAGGCAAGTTTATTATTGGGCAAAGACGAAAGTTTTGCCATTTTTAGGGTTTGGTTCCCAAAGGGTGGCCTTATTACTAAGGCCCCAGTGTCCGTCCGTCGGTAACAACAGGGCTGTATCTTTTGAACCGTGGTACACTCGAAATTAGCTATTTACCAGTATGGCCGGTGTTATAATAACAAATTTAATTTTATTTTATTGTGTTTGGGTGGCTTACAGCTATCAGTACAAAAGTAATAGTAAGGTAATTTACGAAAAGCCATTTACAAGCCTCCACAGATAGCAATGGGGTATTGTTGTGCGAGTTAATAATTTTAAGAGGATCTCTCGTAGGACAATTGGGCCTTCTTTAACGTTGCTAGAAATCAGTGTTATCAGATGATACGCAACTCTAAATTATATCACTTATAATTAATTCTACTGCCGATATATGGAAGTTGTTTGGACGATCTAATCGCCATTTCTCCACTCCACTCCACTTCCACTTCTTTTTCTTCACTATTATTTTTCTTTTTCTTATAGTCTAACCAAAATGTCAAACCTTCGACAAAACCCTAAAATTGACGGATATAAAATCCCTCTGGCATTGAGTCCACCCTCATAAAGTCTTGTTTTTAATTTTACGTAAAGTTTTTTTTTTTTTAAAAAAAACGTTGCCCCACACTAGGAATTTCTAGAAAAAGTTTAAATAAGTGATATAAAAATAAAGTTTATAATGAAACGTAACGTACAAGAAACGTTTTTTTTCGACGTTTTTGCTCACGTTTTTTGTTAAATATTGTACGGCGGTACGCAAAATGTCGTGTGCGAGTCTGACTCGTACTTGGTTGCTTTTTTGATTAGGTATAACAAAAATAAAAAATTGACAGATTTTTAAAACCTAATTCATAAAATAAGGAATCTACGTAATTAAGTTAATGTGGTTTTAAAACTAGCAAATCACTTGCGCTTTGCCTAAGCTTGATGAATGTATCTAAAACAAAGGATTAACCGTCTATTTAAAAAAAAAATTAGTGATTAATTAACTTCACAAAGGTAAAAAATTACAAAATGTAAATATCTTTAATCCTTGTGATTTTGTTTGACGTTAAAGCATTGTTGTAGGTTACTTAGGTCACATGTAAGATATTTCTTAGTTGTTATCGTTGCGTATAAGTTTTTTTTTGACCAGGTAATGATCAAATAATTGAGCAATAGGGTACCTATTGCTTTTTGTACAATATAAAAGCTTTTTATAAACAAAATTCTCTTGACTAAGTGTTTTTATAACCATGTCTACCTATCTTATTATATTCTTAAGTCTTGCTAATTTTGGACTTTGATTTAAAACAATACCACTAAAAACATAATTATACAGGTATTTAGAGTTAGAATACACAAAAATAGACTATTTAACTGAAATTATTTGTGGGTTACATTGTTATTTTTAAATATTTTATTATTTGTAGTTGTGGCAACCCAATATTCATCCCGTTACTTTGTACATTCATTCCACTTTCAGCTACAGACGAGGAAACTGGTTTCGAGTTACAATTTTAAGGTCTTGAAAACCAATAGGTTCTGTATAAAGAACCTAAATAATTTCTCCCAAGTAGTAGGTTCTTTATGCAGAACCTACTACTTGGGAGAAATTATTTCTTCCAAGTAGCATCAGAAATCAGTAGAGAGTGTATTTATTCGAACAATGTAGGTGAAGTGAAAGGATTTAATATCCAAACTAAAAAAATCACAGTAGGAACCTTATCATACTAACGATTAAAATAAGCTCCACCTTCTTAATCACCAAGACTACATTATTCTTACTAATATTATAAATGTGAAAGTTTGTATGTTTCGAAAATGATTTTTTATTTAATTTTAATATGTACAGTTATAAAAAAAGAAAATAATCATAAGGCATCAAATAATACGTCCGCATCGTTGTCAATGGGAAAAGTGCCCAAAAGGCTGGCAGAATTGCCTCGTTGTATGGCAATGCTGATTCTTCGGCCGAAAAATAGGCCAGCCCTTTGGTCACGTGAAGAACTAACCAACCGCTTGGAAATGTCCCGGAAAACTAAGTGGGCACTAGGACCCCATGGCCCTAGAGTTTCAACCCCAAACGGCTCGAACATATAGGTTCCAATAACATTGGAATATTTGCGCCGTTTGAGGTTTTCCGCACCTGCAGCAGCCGCACCAGCACAACCCGCCGTACTAGGAAGATAGGATGGCGCAAGGGTGTCGACACATGTTGCATCCCACACCAAAGGCCGACCTAACTTCCAAGGCATTATGGTCATTCCGTCTGGTCTATCCCCATCATCGCGTGCCAAGCCATTGGGTTCTAGAACAGCTGGCACCCCGGCGGTAACGAGAGCACGACGGATGATGTCGTTGATGCTGGCGTGCCGTATTATTCGGCCTGCGCTCCTACTGCAGGATAAGCCATGGTGTCCGAGGCGGTTAACATCTTCACCGCATTGGCAACGATGCAGAGCCACGCAAAGAGCGCCAAGACGCAGCCAAGTAGCGAGCCGGAAGGTCGAGTCACCCAGCATGGTGCCTATGTTGGGTGACGGTAGTGCCTGCAGCCAGAGGCCCGACTCCCACTCACCCACAGCCAGAAGACAAGCTAGCTCAGTACTATTGGTGGACGTATTAATAAGTTTATTCCGTAATAATTATAATATTTTTGGATATTTGAAAGTTTATTACTCCATCACGCAAGAACGGCTGAATGGATGGTGAAAAGATAGTTTATAACCTGGATTAACACATACGATACTATTTATCCCGGTATTACGTTCCCGTGGGATAATTTTAGAACACCACGCGGGCGAAGCCGCTAACGAAAGGTAGTTACAAATGATTACACTAAACGATATATTTTGCACGAACAAAACTTTCCTCCCAACTTTCTGTAAGGCCAGCATTATCTTAACGGGTCATTTTTGCGGCCTCAAGATAATGAATCGAAATTGTTTACAAAATTAGTTGGCAGAAGCTGCTTTATCATGAATCCGGGTTGTCACGACGCAATCAAAGTTGCTTCGCCTCCACCATCTTATCCGAGTCATCGCGGCATCGGTGTTAAACGGTAATTACCTTCGTTGATGCTGATTGGATATTTTGCTATGGATTTTAGTGATTGGTTTGTGGTTTTATTCAATAAAGTTGGTACCTCTCTGTGTAGAGGCCTCATTGACAAAACACAAGACCTCGGATTCTGCATGATTTCAATCTACGTTGAGTTAAAAGTTAATGGACTGCCTACCTATACCACGATGACTTGTCATACGACGAATTCCGTCCAGCAGGCTTAGCACGACAACCGTAGACAAGCGTTTTGCCATCGGAAGAGTAGACAAAGATGACTTTTCCGTACAGACTGTTGACAGTTTTTCACCGAGAAATGTAGACAAGCGATTTCTATTCTACAGTAGAGTAGAAATAGAAGACGGGATAGTATGAAACCTTTTGCCACAAATTAAGCACCCCGATGTAGCTTAGGCGAAAATTGGTACAGTACAACTATTTTCTTAAGGTCCCTCGGAAACCTAAGTTTTGTGCGTTTCTGAAAATATCCTAGAATTGTTCAGTAAATTTTACTTTTCATTAAAATATCAAATTGAATTGCCTTCATTGCTATTTTATTGGATGGTGGATCGTGGGCATCGGTAAAGAAAACATTTTGAAGAAACCAGCATGTCCTAGAAACAAAAATTCGAATACATGCGACATCCTCCAACCCGCACTGGGCTCGCTGTGGTGGATTACGGCCCACTCCCTCTCAAGGAGAGGCTTGTGTCCCAGCAGTGGGAACATTATAGGGTGATTGTACGTATGGTAATCTATTTATATAAAAAGAAAAGTACTGACTGACTCGTCAACGTCCAGCCCAAACCCTTGGACCTAGAAAGCTGAAATTTTGCACAGAGGTTCCCTTTATTATGTAGACAAGGAATAAGGAAGGATTTTTCGAAATTCAACCCCGGGATGAAAGTTTTGCGCGGGCGAAGCCGCCAGCAAAAGCGAGTACATCAATAAAGCTTTGGACGTAACTAAGTGTTCCTAAACATTAGCTAGCTAATCCTAGGTTATTTTTGGGTAACGAACAGCAGTATTCAATAGGGACTGATAGGTCTAATTACTTTAAAATTGATATTACTAAAGCGAGACAGTCATAATATCATGAATAAGAAAGCGACTCTGAGAATACCCTTTCATTTTAAGAAACTTCTTATCCAAACATTCTTCCCGTACAAATGTAGGTCGCTACCTATTTTGTAAAGATAACATAAACTTATTTAAAACCTCATCAATGTAATTTTTGTCAAGGGCCTAATATATTTCTTCTGAAACGTGGAGGCTTTAAGGCTCGCCCTTTATTCCTTACATTCAATAAAGTTTAAGCTTTATTCAAATTTTATCACCGTTCTTAGATTTTCGCCATTTCATTAACATTTAGATTTTAAACTCACTTTACATAGCCCATAAAGAAACATTACCATAAGTCCAGAATCATGAATTTAAGACAGGTACAATGTTTAATTATTGAAACCTCGATAGCTTTTGTTTTAGAGAGAGAAAGTGAATTAAACTTCAATGTTACAGAACTGTAATGGTTTCTTTGTCTATTCATTTTCACTTCTATTTCTACTCTCGAGACGTCAGTTTCAGGGAGTTTCTGTTTGTGAAAAAGTAACTGGCTTTCAGTCAAACCGGAAGCAGCTGAATACCAGTATTTTATACAGGGCGACTGCCTATCTGACCTCCACAACCCAGTAATACGATACCCCTTGGCTAGAATGGTTCTCAGACTTTCAGGCTTCTGACGACCCGTAACGACTGCCAAAGTCTTCAGTTTGTGTTCTTTCACCAGAATTAGCTTACTAACTGACAGGTCATATGAGTTACTTCATATCATGGTTTATTTTATTTGACTGTATAAACCAGTTTTTTTTTTCATTTTTTGTTGAATGTTAATTACTGACCTATTGTTGTATAGAATCAAGTTCTTCCAACTTAACAGACAGCTGTGCTGCTGGGGAGTTTGTTGCGCCACTTCTTCTTCCCAGCTAAAGCACTAGGAAGTGGTGAAGGGCGGGCGTTTTGGGGCACTGTCTTATGTAATTTTGACGTTCAAAAAGTGCTGACTCTCAGCCTAGTTTGAATAAATGACTTTTGGTTTTGTTTTTTTTTTGGAAGATCCACGAATGATAACCGGGACCAACAGCTTAACGAGGTTTCCAAGGCACGGAGGGGTCTTGGTATGTAAAGATGATAATTCATCTACGGACCAACCGCAGCAAGCGTAGCTTAACCTGATCGATCGACTTATGCGGCTGTTAACTTAGCTCGACTCTGCCTTTTCAGTTTCACCTTACTTCTTCTTCTACCCTCAGTCAGTCACTTTCAGGGAGTTTCTGTTTACGAATGAGTCATCAAAATCTGCCTTGACTTTTCTCAACTATGCTGCAGTCAGCTTCTAGTCAAACCAGATGCAACTGAAGATCAATATTTTACATGTAGCGATGAATAAGTAACTTACTTAATTACGTCTGGAAAAGAGATGAGAGAAAGTATTGAAATAATCTCATCTTATTTGGGTTCGAGTTTTATTAATTGCCAGATGGGACCTGCTCTTGATCTCAATCTTGCGTGATGGATGGATGAGGTCTAGGAAAGAGCATGCGCAGATGATGTCTATTCAGTCTTGCTTTGTTGCATTGTGTTCATGTTGTTTTTCATCAAACTTATTTATGTTTAACAAACATAATTATGTATGTATATGTTTCCATCAGTACTACCAACTAACCAAAACTTATAGTTTAAGCACAATTAAAGTATCAACAAGACATCTAAGTTTATATTATGCCTCCCAAGAGGCATCCTCTACTGAGCTATTAATATTAGACGCAAAGTAGTTGCTTGATTAATGCTTAGCGCACCGCATTACTTAAAATATTCATAGTATGCATATTCATAGCTTGTTTACTAAACTTAGATTTAAGTGAGATGAGGTGTTTTCTAATGTACCTTTAAGTGTCATGACCCGTGGTGGCTTAGAATAGTGGAATAGGCCTTAGTTTTGATTCTTGTGTCCTTTGTTTTTAATGTTTTTTTATAATGCTCAATTAATGTATGATTCTATATGTTAACACAGAAGTTTTCATACGTTGCACCGTAAGAAAACTTCTGAGCTCTCTAGTATGAGTTTCATCGATCAAACGCATCGAGCACGTTCGGCGATCCGATTGGTCCGTCACCAATCTAAGACCAATCGGAGCGCCAAACGCGCTCGATGCTTTTGATCGAAAGGGTTAAATGAAATTCACACTAAGGCTTGAGATCAACAAATAACATCAAAAAGAAACAAAGGAAAATAAAGAAAATGTACATAATTATTGGAACTTGCACTGGGAGAAAGAACTTGAATAGTATTTTATCTATGATACAAACATACAACATTACAACATGAAGTATAAAAATAGTATCTAATCACTATCATAGTTTTCAAATCATTCAAAGATAAACCTTACAAAAATAAACCGTAAGAGATGTTGTATTTAACTAACAGGGCTTAAAATTGAAAAACTCCGTCTGTTTTTAATGTCGTCGAGATAAGCTTTAAAAAGTGGTCCCGCCGCATTGGAAATGAGGGTAGAAAAACAAAAACCGTTCAGCGTCTAACGGTAACGGTACCTACATACAAATTCAATAGAGGCGGAAAACTATGTAATTTTCTAAGTGAACACAGCGGCAACGTGCTTACCGAGCTTTACCAGGCTTTATTAAATTTAGACTGAACAGAAATTCTGGAAGGATGCGTCTAAGAGCCTAGTGACAGCGACTAGCGATGCAAATTGAAATAATATTCAAAGTTTATGAAATTGTTGCATAACCGTGGTTATTTAAACATGAGTGTGTACGGCAACAGTTTTAATAGTATCACATGAGACCCCCTGGGTAACTCTTGTTGCAAAAGTTTCATAACCTTCTATTATTATTTATTCATTAGAAGTGTTGAAATTCGTCTTATTTATTAATGAAATCGGAAAAGTCCTGTACAATTGCGGAACATGATAGTCTGTATTTTTAAAAGCGGTAAACAAATTTCTGTATTTTTATTTTTTTTAAGGTGCAAATAAACATTTTTATTATTATAAATGATGGTTATGATAAAATGGTAGCACCAAAGTTCAGTAGTTAATGAAACTGTTACATATTATTACTGGGGTTATTAAAATATCAGAGGGAAAATTCTCGTAGTTTTAAGAACGTTCACAGTCTGATCTCATTATCTATCTGTCAAAAATACCTCGAGTTTCGATCCATTTTTGACATTTGACTGTCGCCATTTTTTTTTTCATTAACGTTTTTAATTACGAGAATTGGCCTTCAGTTTTAGTATCACACGAGTGTTTATATACCTAGTTACGTGCGTATTAAACTTAATACACTACGAATACAATAATATCGACAGCGTAAGCTTGACAGTAGGCTTCACCACAGATAAACACTAAAATCATTGCAAACAGTAATTTAATTGAAAAATAATAATTTTTAAAGCATTATTTTGTGAGGGAAATTGTAATTTAATAAAACGCGAAAAAAAACGCGGAAGCGAATAGTAAGAACTTTACTATTCTGTCGTAGTTTGTACGTTTGGATGTTATAATATTATAATAATACTAGAATACAATATTATAATATCCCTATTTCATTCGCACACACCGTTCCAACTATACATCGCCCTTATGTGTCAAACATTACTATTACAGGGGAACACTATTCTATACTATACCTACGTAGGTGTAGCTGTATGTTCCCCTGTAATAGCCATAAGTGTGTGTAAACGACGGGGTCTAATAGTGGGGTGTTTTTTATGTCAGCACTTATGCACATTACATGGGAGCCATACTGTGCCCGGGTGAGGCGTTAGCCAAATGAATTATTTGTTTGTGTGCGCTTGTGTTGTAGCGATATGAAAGTACATTTCTTGTGATGTGCATGTTGACGTAAAAATTTTATTACTTCATATTCCACCCGGTATTTATGTTGAGTCCCGCTGAAAAGTCACTCCAAAGTTAGTAAGATGTCTCATCATTCAGCGTGACTTTTATATTTAATGGGTTCAGCAGGTCTATTCCCTAAGCACGAAGTCCGTAGTTTTGGCCGAGATGACGGGCGATTCCTTCTCCGTATCACCTACAGACAAAAAATTACTTTGGGGCCTGACATAAGAACGAATGATACCACTTCGAAGTTGCAAACTACTTTCCGATGGGGCCGTATCTTCGTTGATGGACTTACAGAGTAGGCCCCCAGGTCCTAAGTTTTTAATTTAACTATTCCTTATTGACTGAAAATCATTATGGTGTACAAAGCCATTGTATTTAAAGTGTGACCAACATTGGCAGTGGCATTGGCAATGTGTACAAAACACTGTTACTTTTAATTCTCTCAAACGTCACCGCTGTCAGTTGCAACCCATCTCAAGTTAAACAGATGTATGTACGTATCTATTAGGGAAGTATTACCTCGGCAACATGACGGTAATACGTTTGGTGACGTTTTCATTTGCGAAATAAATAGACGGTGGGACGTGGTTCACATACCACTCAACAAGGTATATTCTGGTGGAGGCTTACGAGAATTTGGGAGTGACGTGTGTCGCTGTCAGGATTGGTTTGCGTTAACTTTCTTTTAAGGGTAGACAGTAAGTGCCTATATGTTTTTTTGTAGTCTCGTGGTCTTACTGGGTGGCAGAAACATCGACACGCAAACTCTAACCTTTAATTCTAGACCTCCTAGCGTACAATTGCTTTATTTGCTGCTTCATAGAAAAGTGCAATACCTTCGCGGTCAAAATGTATGCATAGCGAAGAATTTCAACGGAGGGGATTTATAATTATATACTAAATCCAAGGTAAGAGGTTATGCTATGCTAGCCAAATTTGTTCCGTGGATGGATGACCCGCCTTTACATGCCGAGACCCATCCGTGGCTCGGAAGTCCCAGCTTTCATTCGTAGAACTTTGACTGTCATTACGAGTAGTCAGAAGCCAAAAGTCTGACAACCAGTATTACTCGTTACTGGGTTGTGGAGATCTGATATGCAGTCGGTCTATGTAAAATACTGGTACACACACTGGTTGGGAAATGGTTAGGAATATAATGAAGTCAGCTAGCACATGCCAATACACCTCATCACGTAGTTAGAAATAGATATCACTATGAGTACTTTGTCTAGGCCTATGTCCAGCAGTGGACGTCTTTCGGCTGAAATGATGATGATGATGATGATGAGTACTTTTGCCCTTAAGAATCTTTTGTTGGGAATTTTGATTTTGAGTTTTTTTTTGGCACACTTACACAGTTAGATATGTGTGATTTATATGCGAGCATATATTAAAAACAGAGTATTGGTTCTTTTCATGTTAATTTTTGAGATTTATTTGCAGAGTAAAAGTTTTATAGACAGTCTAGTCTGCTGCATTTTCAAATAAACCCCTTCACCCCTATATTTAAACCACACATAAATATTAACACGCTCAAATAAGTTAATTTCTAACTTCTGAATATAATTCGTAACGCTGCGGTATTTCTGCTGGGTAATATAGTGGTTGAAAACTTTATGTAAATTTGTTCAGCACAGTGACATCCAAAAGTTTAAATATTCAAATTAACTCGTTGAAATATATTAGAGCTGACTTTATTTACACATTTCAACATTGTGGTTATATTGAAAACTGCTCATAAGTTATATGTACGTAGATATTAGTACTGCTAAAGGCTCCCCAGACAGGTGCGACGCGATTCTAATAGAACTATTTCTATGAAAACTTCATGGAATTTGATCTACACGAGTCTTAGAGTTAAACCTTGCTGACGAGTAGGCATTTATCCTAAGCACACACGGATCATAAGTCAAACAAAACTTAGGTTAGTATTCGTTTGTATGGGGTGTTATTTCTCATCATCATACCCCCTTGTCTTTATCGCAATTTAATTGTGGTCGAAGCAGCATGACTGAGGAGCCATGCTGCTGACGAGAGAAGTTTTGAAGAAGACTTATACTTCCCTGTAAGTCGTCATCTCAGGAGTCATCTCGTTTCTAGTCATACTTTCTCTACTCTTATAGCCATCAATATTCGTACTCACATTTCTTACGACATTTTCCTTATTTCTCCTCAGCACTGTCTTTTTCTTCAATACTTCTTTATAAGTCGTCATCTCAGCAGTTATCCCGTTTCTAGTCATATCACCTTTCACACAGTCCATCCATCGTTTCTTTAGTTTTCCCCTACTCTTAAAGCCATCCACATTCGAACTCACACTTTTCTTACGACATTTTCCTTCTTCTTCCTCAGCACTGTCTTCTTTTTCAATACTTCTTTATAAGTCGTCATCTCAGCAGTTATGCCGTTTCTAGTATTATCATATTTCACACAGTCCATCTATCGTTTCTTTAGTTTTCCTCAACTCTTGTAGCCATCCACATTCGGACTCACACTTTTCTTACGACATTTTCCTTATTCCTCCTCAGCACTGTCTGTTTCTTCAAAACTTATGTATAAGTCGTCATCTCAGCAGTTATCCCGTTTCTAGTCATTTCATATTTCACACGGTCCATTCATTATTTACAATAAAATTGCCACACGAACCAATAGCATCGACATCTTCTCTAACCCTTTACTACAATTCCGATCGAAACTTCTAACCAGCTCGGAGACTCGAGTCATCTGTACGACACAAGCTGCCTACTACTAATAATTGTATTATCTTACATTCCTTTATTTGTCAGAATATTTTATGTTTTTCTATATTACGTATTTTTTGTATTCCGTTCTTAGTTGTGAACATTGATAATTTTTATTTAAACTCCATTTTATTTTATAACTTTAATGTAATCAAACTGAGGATATCTTATACGTTCTTTTAATTACTCTGCTAGTGCTGTGCACTTCTGTAAGTGACTAATACACAATTCCTAAAACTGTTTGTGATTTTTGTTTGTTTGTCTTAGTGAATAAATCATTGAAGTGCCTTATCATTAAAAAATAACAATTTTTTTTAGTCTTCCCCTACTATACATAGTATTATTATATTATTTAAAGCCATCCACATTCGTACTCACTTTTCTTACAACAGCTTCCTTATTCTTGCGTAGCACGTGCCCATACCATGACGACCGATTTTCACACAACTGTAATTTAAGTATGATTTTTAAAATAATTTTATAACTCATTTACTATTAAATAAAACCCGCCTGATAAAAATGTCGTTTCAAACCTTTACTTTGATAAAGACTCATACAAAAGTCCTACCGAATTAACTTATAATTCTATATCTAATCTTAACTAATAAAACAAAAGGAATATTTATTTTAACGTCTCTTAACACCACCTGAGGAGGCAACCAAGTTTAATTACTTTTAAACTTTCTTTAATTAATTTAATGAATTTGCATAATGCGGTCCGGCAGCTTCCAACTATAAGAAGATTATGGTGACAACTTGTGGTTTTAAGCTTTGAATTTGGAATATGGATTTGAAATTTTGATGTAATTAAAGAGTACGACATGAAAATACGGTACTAGTAAGTACTACGAGTATACCAGAAAATAACAAAGAAAAAAATTTTTTGAGTTCCGAGGTTGGCACGCAGGGCTGCCTTACAATATGCGGGGTAATTGCGTAACACACTAACAGTAGGAATAGCTTTCATTTTGACAGTTCGACAACATTAATTGCGTTACTTACGTTGTTGAGCAGATAATTTTTTCGAAGATACGAAGCAATGGATTAGCAATATCTGTCACATTTTGAAGTTTCTGATTGATAGTGTGTTGCAAAATTAGTGTTCTGGGTAGTGCACCGTAAGTTTGCAGTAAATAATGGTCCTGCTACTGCAACGCATTAAAGAACGGTGGTATTTTTTATACAGTAGCAATAACTGAATTTTAAATCAGCGAAGTAAAAATTGTGAGGAAACTGTTTTGTACGAAAAATTCAATGACACGTGACATTCACCAACGCACTGCGCTCGTTTTGTGGATAAAAGGTCTAATATCTTTCACAGCGAGAAAACCTGAGTCGCCACAGTCCCTACAGCATTACAGGCTGAATAAGTTATGACATGTAATACCTGGAACTCTAAAAAGTCTCACGGTGGCAAAGGAATAAGCTTTGTGAACATAGAAAGGTATTCTACATGTCTTCTCTTACGCGTATTGGAGGAAAGGTTGTGGTCGAAGGGCCGAAAGTTAAACTTTTACTTGTACGTAATAATAATAATTTCCACATAAGTATTTGTTTTAAATTAGATACACTATTATAGCACAGACATAATTGAATGACTCTTTTATTAAACTAGTAGGGAAAAAAAAACTAATGACTTAAAATCTAGTCCGTGTCCTGTGACGGTTGAAGCAAGAGAGAGGGACGCTGCTTGTGGTACCTATGGGTAGCGCCCCGAATCGTGGCTTAGTGTTGCCACTAAACATGGGTGCGTTCTTTACAAACTTATATAAACTAAACATAGGACTGGCGACGCCACGTAATCTAAAATGCGTTCACAAATGCACAGTACTTGACGCCACAAAGCTTCCCGGATTAGGAAAATTCTTGTCACCCCAATAAAATGCAAGTAACGCTGATTTCCCCCACAAACCAATCTACCTACTCATAAGCTTGAAGAAAACACCAAGTTTTAACGTTTATGAATAGCAAAGTGACAAGAAGATTTATGATTCTATACTTCTTTTTTTGAAATTTTATCGCGCCCTGACGTGGATTGATGCAG
Source organism: Antitype chi (assembly GCA_947359405.1). NCBI lineage: Eukaryota > Metazoa > Arthropoda > Insecta > Lepidoptera > Noctuidae > Antitype > Antitype chi. The sequence continues at coordinate 16,193,735 of OX375817.1, read as the reverse complement.
CCAAGCTCATAAGCGAGATGAAACTGGTTCACATTCATATCGGAATATTTTGGTCTTATTTTTGACACCCTTTTTTATCTTTGCATATTCAATGATGTTGCAAGTGTGGGGTTTAATATTGAGATTTTGTATCGAGACTCGCAAAGCCTCGGTAAGACGACATTTTGAGAATTTGATTAGCGTACATCTGGCTGTCATTGTCTGTATGTCAGTCTGTCCTCCTGCTAAACAGTTTGCTTTGAGGTAGAATCTGACGCAGAAAATAAACTTGCATCTTCATTGTATGTGACTGATCCAATTAAATTTTTCGACGATACTCATTTTATGTATTTTATTAAAATTTGTACTTAAGTACTGAGATCTCTCCGTGCCTCGCAAAGCACGTGAGGCCATTGGCGATGGCGTATTACCCAGTTACTGGGTTGTTGAGGTTAGATAGGTAGTTACTCCATATCTTCTTTCTTCTTTAATATATATAAATCTCGTGTCACAATGTTTGTTCTCAATGGACTCCTAAACCACTTAACCGATTATAATAAAATTCGCACACCATGTGCAGTTCGATCCAACTTGAGAGATAGGATAGTTTAAATCTCAAATTATAGTCGCAATTTTAATTTATTGCTAATTATTTGTCTGTTATTATTTGACAGTCACAATTATCCGTTAACTCCAAATGATTCTAACAGATGTCGATACCTTTCGACTGGGTTCAGTAAGTAATCAATAGATGGCGCTGCTATGGTAAATCTACGAACGTGTCATATAAGCTACATTTTAACAGCATAATTACCGCGTGTTGTTGACGCTATAAAATTCAGCTAATTATTTGTCTGTTATTATTTGACAGTCACAATTATCTGTTAACTCCAAATGATTCTAACAGATGTCGATACCTTTCGACTGGGTTGAGTAAGTAATCAATAGATGGCGCTGCTATGGTAAATCTACGAACGTGTCATAAGCTACATTTTAACAGCATAATTACCACGTGTTGTTGACGCTATAAAATTAATTAAATTTATTTTGTAGTGAACGAAATACCGTATAATTCAATTATTTCCACTTTTTAAATTTTTGGTGTTAGCATAGCCGGCCACGTGTTACTTAGACTGAAGTGTAAATTGAATTCATATTATAATGAAGATAATACAGTGAAATGAATCCTGTTTTTTACTTATTTGTGCTTCATTGATCAAAACACAATTTCCTACACTTTTTCAACAGTTGTACAAATATATTTTTTTTTATTGTTTTTATTTAACCTCTATTAAAAAATATTTAGCACTTATTATTTCAATGTGCTATGATAACAAGTTTTTCAGATTTTTTTTCAATTTAGCCACAGCAACGCGTGGCCGGGTCAGCTAGTATAGGGGAGATGGGGGAATTGGGAGTCACTTAAGGAAAAGTCATTATTGTAATCACAAATGATCAGTCTTATATTTTTTTCATATTTACTAATCTTTAAAAACTAATCAGGTATCAAGATATATAAATCTTTTTTGACTATCATTAACATAAACATAATTATAATTAAGAAACAAAAAAGTAGTTTTGACTCCAATTACCCACATGTAAGGGAAATGAAAGTCACTTCTTTAACTTCAATCATTTATTGGTCTACAATTATATGATATGGCTGAACAAAAGAAACACAGAAACATTTGCGTTACAATTTTACAATACAATACAATAGCATCACGACTGAGAGTCGCGGAGGATCGCGACGATATAAAAAAAAAATTAAACTTACTTTATTCCCGCAAAAATATTTCTGAAGAAACAATCTTCAGACAAAATTGAACTTGCAGAACACTTATAGGATAATCTTAAACACTTAAGTCTCAAGAGTTCATTGAAAAGCTTAAAGACAGACTTAACGTTTTAAAACGCAGCTTGTTTCGAGCGAGATTAAGTAAACACGAGCTAATGGAGCTCAGAGTTTCTTAGAACTCAAGCGCCCTCTATTAACGAGTGACAATAAACATTAAATTATATTGTTCACATTCGCATTCAAATTCGTGTCGCGAACTTGGATGAATGTGCGAATCCAGACATTAGGATAAGTGACGTTGTCTTCTACATTTGAAATGGATAAGTTATTGTGTTAATGTACACATTTACATTTGTATCGAATTGAGTCAATTGTAAATAAATATTATACCTATCTACTCAATTGTAAATGTGCTCTTTCATTCAGTATATTTTTTTCTGCTCAAACAATGTTGTCGCACGTAGGTGTTGGTGAAATTGAATGTCGAAATTGAATTAAATGTCGCACGATATTGAAGAATAATAGCACTCGAGATGTCAATTTAGTCATGTCTACTTATAAGCTCAACAAAGGTAAAGAACATTTTGAACATTCATCATCATCATCATCATTTCTGCCGAAAGACGTCCACTGGCACTGACATAGGCCTCCCCCAGGCTCCTCTACTTCGACCGGTCTTGTGCTTCCCACATCCAGCGGATTCCCGCGGCCCTCACAAGGTCATCGGTCCACCTTGTGGGAGGCCTTCCCACTCTACGTCTTCCGGTACGCGGTCGCCACTCCAGAACCTTTCGGCCCCATCGGCCATCTGTTCTGCGAGCAATGTACCCTGCACAAACAACAACAACAACAACAAAGTCAACAACAGCAACAAACAACAACATTATAATATTTTAATTTTGGATTCCAACAAAATTTCTAGCTAACACTAAGGCCTTTTGCACGGTTTCTTTACAAAAATAAATAATAGTTTAAAAAACTAAAAAACACGCTTTAAAAACCGAACTAAAAAAGGAGAAAATAATTTAATTCAATTAAAAAGCGTGGGGTGCTTTATGAGATATTTTTATAATCAATTAATGTCAAGCACCCCACGCTTTTGAATTGAATTAAATTATTTTCTCCTTTTTTAGTTCGGTTTTTAAAGCGTGTTTTTTAGTTTTTTAAACTATTATTTATTTTCTATTTTTTAGTTCTGCTAACTACAAAAACGTGTTGTATTTTTCTCATTTTTTTTTAAATTATTGAATTGTCATCGGTCCTCGACAAGTTTACAAAGTTTCAATAAAATCTGACCGTTTAAAGTGGGTCAAAATCGCGCTCAAAGGAGTCGGTTACATACAAACAAACAAACAAACTAACAAACAAACATAGAAGTGAAGCTAATATAAAGCGTGTAAAAAGAGGCATATTCTTAAATTTTACAATAAAGACCTTTATTGCCTCCGACTGCATGAGATTGCTTATAGTACTGTCTAAAGGAGGGTTATGTTTTTTTTTGATTTTGTAAATTATTTTTTATTTCGCAGTTCTTAGTTAATATAATTATTTTTGACGTTAATAAGACCTATTTAGGAAACCCTTTATTTTGATACCCCACTCAATAGGTTTTGAGGAAGAAAAAAAGACACAACATGGCTCCAAAAATCGGCCATTTTTTTTTCAATTTTCGTATACCCAGTGTTACTCTCACAATTAAGACGAATCTAACGGCACCTCTCAAGCTGAAATCGATGAAGCCGTTTAGGCTACAAAGCGTGTCAAAGAAAAATACATACATACATATGTATGTACCTATATTTATACTCGAAAGTATATATATACTCGAAAAACTTAACTCCCCTTCTGGCACAGTCAGGTAAAAACCGTGTCTGCCAAAAAGCTTCCATACAATACTGACGACCGTGTTTACACACGGCGAATAAACCGTATTTTTCACGGCAAGAAAAACAATGTGTACATACAAAGGGCTAAAAGAATCTATGCGCTGAAATTTCCCTCACATTATATTTGCCCATCTTTGCTTTAATTACGGTCTAGTCTATTCAATTACTTGGCAAGTTGGCACTACAGACCGCAGGAGGCGAGTAGCTATGCGCCTCGTTCCGCGTGCCACAAGCTTTGTATAGTGGCATGATTCTGACAAGGGTTCTATCCCTTGAACCAACTTCTAGAAAATATTAGACGCTTCCCAAAGTTTTAGACGTCTTTCAATCTGGGATATTACCTACCTTCATTTGTTTGGTAAAATAATTAGAGTTCGCAGAATTTGACTTTGTTTGATTGTCTTTTGTTTTTAATCGAATTCAAAAAAAGAAAGAGTTTGTGAATTCGGTTGTATGTTTTTATTTTGTATGATTGTTTCCTCAGAACCCCGTCATTTATGAACCGATTTGAAAAATGCTTCTTTTGTTTGAAAGGGTTTACTTATAAAGTGGTCCCATATCAATTTGGTCAAGTTCTGATTAATTGTTTTTAAGTTAAATTCAATAATACATAATTATTTTCTCCACTTAGTGTATATTGACGATGTTATAATATCTTCTTGAAACTGTTATTTACTTAACAGGTGGAGGTATACTTCCGAATTTCTGTGGGGTACCTACCACAAAAAAAAAAATGAAAAATGAAAAGTTTATATAAAAAAGTACCTACGCGGTTGTTTTTTTTATATAAAACTTTTTTTTGGTTGTTTAGTTTAACCACAACTTTCGTCGTTATTGTGTGTGTGTTTACTTTAAACACACACAATAAAATGATAACGAATTGAAATGACGCTACAAGGATGTTATATTTCTCATCCCAACCATCATGTCGGTTAATTGTAAGAATCGTCAAAGTTCACCCTAGCACGCGATTGCCTAGACCACATCAATCTAAAACACAAGATTACTTTGACGAAGCCGACAATGAACTACTGTACGCAAGGATTGTAAGCAAATACTGTAAGTATAACGTCCCTTCTGTGGTATTCTATACTCCATAGGTAGGTAGTTAAATAAAGGTAAACAAATCGTAAAAAATCTGCCTATTTTAAAGAGCCCAAAAAGAGAGGTTCTCTATACCTTTTAGAAAATACAACGAATTAGATAATGTTGCTAAGGGGGCGTCCATTAATTACGTGAGGCAATTTTGGCGACTTTTCGACCCTCACCCCTGCTCTGGTGAGATGTCGAGATATTTGGCTCGACCCTCCCCCCCTCCCCATAATCTCACGTGAGATATTGGCTTTAGTGTAAAAACGTTAATCTGTGCTTATTTGCGTTGGAATTATGCGTTGCATTTGGCTAGCTTGGCTGGCCGGTGGCGGTTTAAACATCGAGGAGCTACTCTGCTACTTTGTGGCGTTCGCGTAGCCGTGATAAATATTATTTTGAAGGATTTAGCCATATTGGTGGAAAAACATGTTTGACATCATTTAACCCGATTTTTCGTAATGTTACATTGTTTATTTGCGGGAAAAAAATACGTGATATTTGCCGAGAACCTCCCTCCCCCCACGTGAGATTGGGTGAGATTCGACTTGAGACCGAAACGTCTCACGTAGTTAATGGACGCCCTCTAAGCTGAAAAGTACAACTGTGACGTAGTATGGTAACTGAAGTGACGGGTATTGCGTTTACTCGGTTAAACAGACGCCTTTGGAAGCGCTCTCGTCAATCTACATTTACGATTTTGCGAGTGCGTTTCGATTTTGTTAAATTGTGTTATTATAGCTAGTAAAATAATTGATGATAGAACGGAACGATTTGTTATTAACGTGAAATTATAGCTCATCAGATTCTGATTCAGATTTAGAATAGAGCCTATTATTACCTATATGACTTTGAATAACATGATTTGAATTAAAAGGCTTCGCATCTATGGGTCACGTGTTTTTTTGGTTTACTTTTTTATTTTTTTATTACTTTTTCATATTAATTTAATTATCTAAACCTATGGAGTTATAGGTAACATATTTCACTTAACAATAACAACAAAGATAATCTACATTAACAGCTTGTGTACCTAATTCACATAATCTTACTTCCCAGTTCTAATTGTTAGATGAATATTCATAATTCATATTGTTGCGAACACCCCTAAATTACACCCCAAAATTTACAATTTATAACAAGATTGGATAAGCCCATGATACGACAGACATAACTTTCTAACATTCGACTTCTTAGAACACGGTTATTGAATGTTAATTTATGTTAAATGTGAATCATTGTGCTAATGGTCTATTTCATTTCATAGGTACTATTATTTATTTTCCATTTCTTCCCGTGGGTTTCGTAGGAGGCGACTAAGGGACTTACTAGAGAATGGGCAGCAGCGTTCTCTATGCATTTTACCACCATACTGCGATCGCCAACCCGCCTGCCAAGCGTGGCGATTATGGCAAGCCCCCCAAATTGGGAGAGGCCTATGTCCAGCAGTGGACGTCTTCCGACTGAAATGATGATGATGATGATGATGATTTATTTATTTTATTTTATAATTTAATCTCATTTCTAATACCTGTTTTAATAATTTCTGTGGAGTCCTACTGCAGAGGTGTGATGTGTGCCGGGAATTCTGTGTGATTTGTGGAAGAAAACACCGACGTGTGTATTCACCAAGCAGCTTTATTGAACTCAAGTTAATACAGTAATGCGCATGAAATATTGTATAGCGTGTGATCGCGGGCGTCAGCATAATTGGTCGAGTGTGCTCGTACATGCTCCCAAATCACAAAAAACAAACAAATTAAAATAGTGGACCTTATGTAAAATAATGTAAACACAACACAGTTAAAGAAATAATAAAGTAAACAGTAAATGAAACAATGTAAATAAAGAATATAAAGTCACAAGCTTATTTCTAAAACTAACAGCTTGCCGGCGAGGTTGCTCTGTCGACCTTGTGCGCGTAGCAAGTGTCATGGCTCGTCCTTGGTAGTGGTTCGCTGGTGCCTTGCTCCTGGTCCGAGCTATCAGGTCTGTTGGTAACTCGAAGAACTGCACGATAGCGTTTCTTCAGTTTGAAACTGATCCATAGACAAGCCCCAACAACACCGATGATCATAATGCTATACAAGATATAGCGATGTGTGTCGTGGGATGTTGTCACCTCGTTTAGGGTTTCTTGGTCCATTTTCACCTGTTCAATCCTGGATTTCAATGTCTTCATCATCACTTCATGATGTTCAGCTTCAAAAGTGTAGTTGCTGTCTGCTATGAGGTGATTTATACTCGATTCTCTCAAGTAAAGCTCGTCTTCAGTCACGCTTATCTCACTGTGGAAGTTGTTATGAGAGCGAAGTATAATGTTATCTCCTTTCAGCATGCATCCAGGATCGAGTGCGATAATACCAGTAGCACTTAATTGTTTCGCAAATGTGCCAGATGGACAGAAAATGCGTGTCAAGCATAGTTTGCAACATGAGTAGAGCCACGCGCCATCATTGTGTAACTGTATCCACTTATCGCGGCAACTTGATACAGTTGTGTGACACGCTGATAAGTTCTTATTGTTTAATATAATTTGTGCCTCACACATCGTCGCGGCTTGCTTTATGTCATAAAGAGGCAAACTCAGTGCACATAGTAATTGCTTTTCTCTCAGTTGTATACATGTGCTTAGGTCGTTGTATGTTAGTGGCATCATCACATCTTTCTTGAGGTTTATTGCCAAATATTCAGATGTTGGCACGATATGCTTCTCTGTGTATCCTTGTATGTAAGGAATAGGTATGACTCGGCTTAGCTCGTACATATCGTTGTTCACCAAAGGCAGTTTGACTTCAAAAATGAAGAAATCTCTCGTCAGCTTGACGTGTACTCGTGACAATTTATACATCTGTCGAATGCACTGATGGCTGTTTGTACAGGGTAGCGACAGGTCACTAGGTAATTGTCCAGATATTATGTTTAATTGTTCCTGTAACTGATCTGGCTTCAGTAGATGTGCATCGACGTGTCCATCCTTTACATCAGTCACTAAGTCGAGCAGTAATTGTTGAACTCTCCTTATGTTGGAGATTATTAAGTTGGCGGCTAACGCTGACGACATCACATTGAGTGCATTGCTACGTTCCAGGTGTATGCGCTGGTTTGTTTCTTGGAAGCGTTTGTCTATTAGCGTAAATTGCTTGTTCATGATATCCTCGTTTCTCTTCAAAATGTTGTACTCGCCTTCCACAATCGATGTTTGTTCCTTGTAGAGGTTGAGTAAATGGTTTTCGTTTGTCTGTATGAGGTTAATATCACTATCGTATTTTTTGGCAAAGTCTTCGTCTAGGACTCCAAATAGATAATTTGCTGCATAACCAATTCCATTTATCAGGCCCCTTTTCTTGCGCGGTCCGTGTTCCGATCGCAAAACATCGTTGTAGTGCTGTATCTCTTTGATTTCGTGTTCTAGTTGTGCGGCGATGGATATCAAGGTTGTCTCTTCCTTAGTTAGACTTTTCAAGTGTGTGACGTAGTCTGCTACGTTTTGTAAACTTCGCCAATATGTTGTCATATTGTAATACACAACCATTTTCCAGTCGTCTTGTCGTATTTGCATGTCAGCGATTTTGTCGAAGTAGACTAATTTTGCTGACGATAACGTGGTAACATTCACTGTAGTCTGTTGCAGTGACGTAGCTATGCATAAGGCAAACGTGAAAAATATGCAAACGTTACTGTTTAGGGATCTTTTGGCAGGTTTGTTCCGCTTCGATCTCTCAGTTTTCTGTGGTTCGATAGGCGTTGTGTCATCTTCACTCTCTATGCACCCTGTATCACTGTGTTCGACAGGTAGTCGTGATAATTTGATGATAGGGCGTTTTAGAGTGCCGTTTTTTGTTTTCAGTGTCACCACTCGAACGTGTCCATCCTTACCAGGATGTGTCTCCATAACCCTTCCCAAGAGCCATTTAGAGGGCGGCAAGTGATCATCTTTTATCAATACGATGTCGTTGATCTCAAGATTCTTTGTTGCAGAATGCCACTTGCTGCGAGTTTGAAGTGTTTGAAGGTATTCAGATGACCATCTCTTCCAGAAATCCTTGTGCATTTTTTCCAGTAGCTGCCATCTAGTTTTAATGTTTCTAATGTCCTCGTCAGGTGAGAGTGGGCTTGACAGTATTGGCCCTCCCACTAAGAAATGTGCAGGCGTTAGGCAGTCCAGGTCGTCAATGTCGTCTGTTAGAGGAACCAACGGCCTAGAGTTGAGACACGCCTCAATCTGGGCTATCAGTGTGGAAAACTCCTCAAATGTCAGCTTTTGTTCGCCGATAACGCGTTTCAGGTGGTACTTCATGCTTTTGACTGCGGCCTCCCATAGTCCTCCTGCTGACGGCCAAACTGGAGCGTTGAACTGCCACTCAACTCCATGGTTCGCTAACTCACTCAAGAGTTCTTCGTTGATGTAGTGCATTAACGCCTCTTTGTGTTCCTGTTTAAGTGTTTTGGCAGCGCCTACAAAGTTCGTACCGTTGTCTGAGTACATACACTCTGGTTTTCCTCTCCGGGCACAGAAACGTTTGAACGCGCCGAGAAAGGCTGCAGTACTCAAGTCTGAGACCAATTCTAAATGTATGGCCTTTGTTGCCAGGCAGACGAATATTGATATGTAGGCCTTAGACGTCTTAATCCCTCTGCCCTTGTTGGCCTTGACTTCCACTTGTCCCGTAAAGTCAACGCCTGTGTGCGTAAATGGACGCGATGGAGTGACTCGAGGCTTTGTTAAGTTTCCCATCAGCTGTTTGCTAGTAGATGTCTTGAAGCGATGACATTTGATACACTTGAGAATGTTTCCTTTTACTGTCCTCACACCTCTGAGTATCCAGTATTTGTGGCGCAAATGTGTCAAGGTGAGTCTTGCTCCTCCGTGGAGTGTCGAAATATGTGACTTGGCGATCAAAAGTTCTGTGAGCCGATCTTTGTGTGGCAAAATAATTGGATGTTTTTGTGAAATCTTCAAGGCTGATTCTGTTAAACGTCCCCCGACTCTCAAGAGACCTCGTGTGTCCAAAAATGGGTTTAAATTAAGTAGACAACTCTTTGTATGCAGTTTGCCATGTTTCTGTAAATGTGCAATATCTTCGCCAAAGTGTTTATTTTGCACCGCCTTGATAACGAAATTCAATGCGTTCTCAAGTTCCGCTGTTGTTAAGTAAGGCGATCGCGCATTGTCTCATATTTCGACACGATAGCGTTTCTTCAGTTTGAAACTGATCCATAGGTCGCTGGTTCATATCCGGCTCGAAGGACCAAAAATATGTGGAGTCCTACTGCAGAGGTGTGATGTGTGCCGGGAATTCTGTGTGATTTGTGGAAGAAAACACCGACGTGTGTATTCACCAAGCAGCTTTATTGAACTCAAGTTAATACAGTAATGCGCATGAAATATTGTATAGCGTGTGATCGCGGGCGTCAGCATAATTGGTCGAGTGTGCTCGTACAATTTCAAAATGTAATCGAATCGTAAATCACGTTCTTTGTTATTCGTAGCCTTTTAATAAGAATGTTGTGCATGCCTTTAAGTGATGTATTAATACAGTACTGAAAATTCGACATCACCTAATGTAACTATCTTTGTAAATATATGTCGTTGGTGTGCCTTGCATGATAAATAAATAAATACTAACATACAGAGGTAAGCTTGTGGCTAAGTATTAACAGCCGCACGAGTCGGTCGATCAGGTTAAGCTATGCTCGCCGCAGTTGGTCCGTGGATGGGCGACGATCTTTACATATCAAGACTCCTCCGTGCGTCGGAAAGTACGTTAAGCTGGTGGTCCCGGCTGTCATTCGTACATCTTTGAAAGTCGTTACGGATCGTCAGACGCCCGAAAGTCTGACCACTGGTTGTCAGACTTTCGGGCTGTTACCAAGGGGTATCGTATTACCCAGTAACTGGGTTGTGGAAGTCAGATAGGCAGTCGCTCCATGTAAAATACTTGTACTCAGCTGCATCCGGTTAGACTGGAAGCCAACCTTATTAGAGTTGAGAAAAGGCTAGGCAGATGATGATTCTTAGTTCGAACAAATAATAATTTTCTATATCCGTTTTCCTATTCTTACGAGCTGCCTGCTTATGTAACTTGCACAGATGGCAATGACGTAGATATTAAATGATCTCGCGTGCTTGTACTAATTATATTGACTATTAACGCTAATGAGATTTGTAATCACACGCTAGATGTTTGATGCCGTGTTTACTTATGTACCAACCTAAGTAGTATTACAGATTGCAAAAAAAAACAGCTGGTCCATATATTTTGACCGCGTAGGTATTGCACTTTTCTATGAAATAGCTGATTTTTTTTTTGTATAAATGACGAAAAATTTCTGCGCATGTTTACAGTTTGCGCACTGGTAACAAAAATATCCTGTATATATTTGAAAGACGCATAATTTAGTAGACGAGCACTGATCGGGCTGTTACTGAAAAATATTAAGAGGGAAGTGAATAGCTCGCCGTCCGGTAAGGAAAAAGCCCGGGTCAACGGCGCGTTGTGTTCCACGCACGCCTCAAAGAGATGTCAGCACCAACTGGTGGGTCTGCAAGCGCCGATGCCACACAAGCACAAGGAAGTGGCAGCTAAAGGGCGGGCGTTTTGGGCGACTGTCTTATGTAACTTTCACGTTCAAAAAGTGCTGACTCTCAGCCTAGTTTGAATAAATGATTTTTGATTTTGATTTTGAGTGCAAACTAACGTAATTAGGTGCGGCCTATCGAATGGCATCAATATTATATCGTAATAAGACAAACAGTTATTTTCGGCTATGTGGCTTTAGCATCATAGTTGGTAGGTACAGTTGCGAGTCATAATAACATCTAGATACACCCCACTTACAACCCAACACTTACCTGCAAATTGCAAAAAACGGAAGACAATTTTAATATCTCAGGTTACATAACATCACGCCAGGTTTCCCCGTAGGGTTAGGCAAAGGTGTACCTAAAGTATACCCACATTTCGCTAGGAATACGGAGCGAGCTTATTGCCATCGCATACCATTATCTATCTTGAAGGAAAAACCCAACAATGCTTTGCCCAACATAAGGATAAGCGCGAGAGCCCACGGTCAACAGTCACGCTTAGGACTTATAAAGGTATGAGGAACAGGGTGTAAAGTTCGCTCATACTCTATGGAAAAGGGAGGATCCTCTGACCAGACGGGTGTTGTGTCTGGTGGGCAACTGCCCGACGGTTGATGTCGGGAAGGTGTACCTATCCAAATCGCGCGGTAAACTTTAACTGCGCGATCTAGGCTTTCTATGACGTGCGTCTTTGCGTAGTTCGCCTGTGGCGTTGTAGATGGCGCCACTTCTCTTTTTGTAGTTCTACATATTGTTGCGAAGTATTTTTCTGTAGTGTCGCTACAGACTTCACCTTTTTATAAAATTCTGTCACCTATAGAAACCTACAATATCAGCGAGTAATACTTAGGGGGTATCTTCGAAATTCACGCAGACGAAGTCGCGGGTAAACTGCTAGTTCAGTTATAAACAGATAATGTAAAGGTGGTACAGTTGCATTGTCATTCCTAATAATGAATGCTTACAGTAACTAGTGAACACAGCTGATTGCACACGGGATGTAAATGTTAATACCGCGCATTATCATGTAGATTGGCTTATTGGCTATGACGTCATTACCATGACCGTGAGTTACTGATTGCTATTCATAATTAATATTGACATGGTTGTGTTAGGGTTTAGCTGTCGGTACTCTGACAAACCACTCCGTGATAGATTGTTGGCAGTTTGGAGGTGGCCTTTAAATCTTCATGATTTTAAATAATCATTTGTAAAAAAAAACCATGACAGCAGATTTTTTTTTTGCGTTTATGATGTTGGTCCTGTGGAGGAAGTTGTTCAGTTTGATGGTCTGTATAACACCCTTAAATATGGCCACATATTTCTGATACGCTGTCTTCTTCTTCTTTTTAGAGTGTCGATGCCAATATTAACACGAAAAAAAATGTTCTGACAGTTTCCCGACATTCGTTTCTCCAGCGAACGTTTCGCTGACAGAACGATTCACTTTTCAGTGTTTCGTCGATAGAACTTTGCAACGACGAATGGTTGGCCGACGGAACAATTCACTTTTTAGAATTTCATCGACAGAACCTTAAACCGGCGAACGATTCGCCAACGCGACTGGTTTAGCCTACTCATCCTTGTTTTTAGACCAAGGTATAAGAGATTTATTCTACATGTTTTTTTTTTAGATGGGCTCGTGGCTGAGTAATAATAGCTGCACGGGCCGACCGATCAGGTTAACCTTCAAGCAGGCATGAGGCGTCATACAAATGTGTAGTTTTCTATATTAGTTTGGCCCAAAGTTCAGCAACGCGATATCGTTCGCTGACGCGGCCATGATCCTCACGTGCGCAGGTGACAGGGGCATGCGGTGCAACATGGGAGGTGAGCCGTTGTCTGTGGAGAGACGACGCATATACACCGGAGGTCTGAGGTGTCCATGAACCCCCATTTGTGGAGATTGTTCTTGCTGCGACCTACTTGGGTACGAAGTCTGTTTAAAGTTTTCCAAGTAGGTTACGCGCGGTATCATGTGCCCGGGTGGGAGGCTCTTAAATGATTCGATGAAGAAGTCAGGAGGCTTGAGCAGTTTTTGTCAAATATCACATCTTCCTGTGGAGGGGTTGCTATCGGCTGGACTCACGCACCCAGGAAAATGTTTGCGACTTTTAAGCGTCTGTGGATTAAAGTTGTGCATTGGGAGGCGTGGGGCATCCTGTAGCTTCGCCCTTTTGATGCCGCTGGCTATAGTCCTGCGAATATCTGGAGGCGCGATGCCAATCACTGGATACAGCATTCGCAACTGGGTTGGTTTCAAGCAACCAGTAATAATCCATGTATAAACGTTACTTAGTACCTACGTCCTTATCAAACTACAAGTGCAAGGAACATAACTAAGTTGAAGTACGACCAAGTAACGATTGTAGATGTTGGTCTCAATACCTACTTAGTTACTCGTATATTTCAGTGCATCTTATGTGTGTGTGTGTGTGTGTTATCTTAAATACTTACATCAGGAACAAAATTCGGATTTCAGCTAAAATATAAGGTACCTACTAAATAAAATAGTTAAATTTTGTAAATAAATGAGTAAGCAAAAAAGTTAGGAGAATATATATGTTCAGTGCCGTTCCAACATTATTGTAAATAAACTTTTTAGATATTTTTCCATTTGAACGACAAAAAATTTTGTACGTGCATGTTTTGTTTGCAAACGAAAATAGTTATAATACGCTAGTGAATAGATGGAATTGCATACATCCATGTGAATTAATACTATTATTTTCGTAGAGAGACTTAAAACTTTGTTAATTTTTATGTTTGTGTTTTTTCAGGAGCAGTGGTGGCCCAATGATATCGACTCCAATTTACGTGTCAAACTCAGGTAGGCATTTTACATTTTTTTTTGGGGTGGGAAATCGTCAAATAACTTCTCCCGCTCTGGGTGGAGCAGGAGGGCGTGACAGAGTTTTACTGACTAAAACCCACCCGTGTTCCCACAGTAGCTTGTGTGTTAGGGGCCGCGGTATCTCTTTCGAGCAACCCGCACCCCTGGAGGCAGGCATTTTACTTTGAGTATTTAATTTCATCGCCCATTGCACTGCTCTCAAAACGGCGAAGGAAAATATCGTGAGGAAACCGGTATGTCCTGGGTCAGAACAAAACATTGGAAGTCATGAAGTGACATCTACCAACCCGCACTGGGCTCGCGTGGTGGATTATGGCCCACTCCATCTCAGTCCTCTCAGAGAGAGGAGGCCTGGTTCCAGCAGCAACATTATGGCTGATTGTGGTGTAATTTTTTCAAGTCCAGTAGAAAACCAGCGTCAGATAGCATTCGCCTGGTATTCATGCTGTAATGGACCTTAGTGGCATAGCCGTTAGGCAACATTTCACTTTTTTCATGACAATCTTCCTTTCAATGTGTTTTTACGAATTCAGTAATTTTTTTATGGCAAAGCCTGAATCGTTAGAAGAACCGGCGACGGTCGAGTAATAACATCTTTTAATTTAGGTCACCAATAAAATTAGATAGTTTGTCGTATTGAGGTGACTAACAAAGAAACTATACCTATACTCCGGGAGGGGACGCCCTCGGAGGACATATTGGTGACCTTATTGGTGATGTTCTGCAGTGAGGTCAGGTGCGTAGTACTCGCAACTGGTGTGCGTGTATGACCAGAATAAATGTAAAGGACTATGTACGGGTGCGCTTACACGAGCAACTAAAATTGCTCCATCCTGCTCAACTCTCGTCAACAATGACGTCACTAAATCCAGTAATTTAGGGCACTAGCAACACGTGGCAAATTGTTGCCAGAGGCACGGCCACACAATATCATGCAATATGAAGCAACGTAAGAAACTAAATAATACGCCACCGCCGCCTCCGCCGTCGGCCGGGTACTCACGCAAAAACGAGACGTAGATATAGGTACGTACAAACGAGATAGAAAAAAAAATTACAAAAATTTCAAAACCGATTGGATATTCGGCAACTCATGAAATATATGGAGCAATCAGAAGCAATATTCCCGAAACATATCTGCAATTTATGGTTGTTGCTCCAGATTGCTCCACTTAATTGATCCAGATTGATCCATTAGTGTTGCCAAGCAATAATTGCTCAAAAAATTGCCCGTATAAGCACCTTAAGGATCTATGCAGGTGGCGTTCTATGGTTTCTGCCTACCCCATAGGAAAAGGCGTGAGATTTTGAATGCATGTACAAATAAAATTAATTTTGATAGTAATGACATTGAAAAGAAAGAATACCAATTTAATTCGAATACCAATAAGATTCTCAATCAATATTCTAAGTAATTCTTAGAGAATTCAATATTGAGAAAATCCAATATAATATTGGCACCTAGAATAAATTATTCGATTCGATTTGCGGGCGCAAATTGTCCTAGACTATACCTGGTCCAAAATTGGCACGAGAGAAAATTTAATACACAAAGATTTTTGCAGGTAATTTTTATACTATGTACCTATTGTGAAAATGTTACTTGGTTTGCAAAATTGAAAGCACTGAAGAGTTTTTTGTTTAAGCGCGATGAAATAGTGATTTGGAGTGTATTCTAAACTTTTAAGGGGAACCCAGTCGCGGGCTCGAACTCACTGGTGGGCCTGGCTAAAAATCACACTGTCTCACCAGGCTTCGTGTTCGACAGAGATAGTATCAGTGATGAGCAGTTAGACGCTAGTCTACACGCACAACGTTATTGAGTGAGATGCAGGATCATTTATAAAAATATTAAGAAAAGTCCTTTGGAAGGTAGGGTTTTATGAAAAAGCCAATGCATAAATCAATGACCAATAAAGTTTATTGAACTTTTCGATTGTTAAATATTGTCGGTACCGACTGGTTTTTGGAGATTTTACTCTTTTTTTATTACTTAAACACGCCCAAAGTTAAGTAAAATTAGCAAGAAAAACGAATCTTTGTTGGCTCTTAACTTTTTAATGGGTTTTTATTTTAGTATTCTGTTTCCGTACAGACAATATTAATAATGAGACAAAACGATATCATATTTTACTTTGGATGTGCCATGTCAGACAGTGGAGTAAAACACTCCCGAAGTTTGTATGCAAAAAATGTGGACTAGGTTCACTTTAATGTAGGTCTTTGAAATAATATTTTATTTGGGTACTTACGGCTTTGAGTCGCTCCATGTAAAATTCTGGTATTTAGCAGCATCCGGCTACACTGGAAGCCAGCCCCAATAGAACCCTTGGCAAAAGGCAGGCGATGATGATGACAATTCAAGGAAGGAACATAAGCGCCAATTTTATCGCCAATGATGAGCATTGACGTTGACCGTTCAATTGTGGCCACTGAATTTATCGCTTTGAGTGTCGAAATCTTTACCCGCGTTATTTATGGCGATGATGGGCATTGACGTTGACCGTTGGTGTGGCCCCAGCATGAGTGATAGTCGTTGTTATCTAAATTATAATAAAAAGTAGTTTTCCTATAACAAATATTGAGCCTGGTATTCTGAACTCTGTCCAGCCATATTGAATTGTTCACTTGTCTTGACCTTCGAAAAACTTAGTTGAATATAAGTCGTATATCAAGTGCAAAAGATTAATTGCTATAAACTTATTAGCACTTGAACTAAATTGGCAAAGTTTTGTAATTTATTCCTTCAATATTATTTATTTGAATTGGAATAAGTAATTGCTTGCAAATACAATTCTGTTGCCAATATTGCGGGTTGTAAATTTTATTTAGAATGAATATAAGGTTGGTTCGTAAGATATACAGTTTCGCCCATCAGGCTTCTGAAGGATCCATCAGATTTGCTACATGCTCCCATTATAGAAGTAAATGGGTTCCTCCATTCAGAACGGCCCGATATGACAAGATGCTATTACCGGCCGAATATGCATGCACGGAAAAGAGATGCGGCTCAGGCGGATTTACGGGATAAGGCTAGCTTCTTGACCTATGTTGTGGTTCAAAATTCAACTTTTGAAGACATTGATTTTAATGGCAATACATATTTTAAAAAAACTTATCATCCTGTATTTCACGTAGAGTTAAACACGAGTTAATAATTAACCTAAAATAATGAGCTCCGGATGTACTTACCTTCCTGCCTTCTGCCACTCGGACGCGATTTGTAGTGGAAAATAAAGAAAGCACCTAATAGATTACGCACTCAGGTAGGCCGCTGCATATACAACTTGGCAAAATGAGGGAAAACAGATCCGTCCGACACCCAGTATGAGTGCGGTGTTGTTCAGAACATGACACATTTGCTGGAATAATCATACAACTGCACATTTCGAATCGAATGAAAGCCACTGGCGCTGCTATTTAAAAAAAAAAACAACCGACTTCCAAAAAATCACTGCAGTGTGAAAAATTTCTTTAATTTTGAAAGTCGATGGTAAAAAACAAAATACAAAAACAAAGACACCGATTTTATTTTTCTTGTTTGATATCGCGAACTATATTATAATTTGAAATAAAGTACAGTCGAATTGAGAACCTACTCCTTTTTGAAGTCGGTTATAAAGCACAGTAAACTCGAAAAGAAGAGATAGTTGAAGAAAATATTTAATTTCGTGGAATAGGGACAAAGGAAGAAAAAGAAAAAATATATGTTTATTCTGGACAAACAAACGGCACATTACACGAAAAAAAGGTTATTAAAATGCACACATACAAAATAGCCAAAAGCCTCGTATTCAGGTAGAAAAAGTTTTTTAATATTGTCCATGGATTGTTAATGTCAAGACCAAAGACAATACAAATGGATCTGCGTTTATGACACAAATCCGAACTCCAGCCAATTACTGAACCAAATCGCAAGAAGTCCCATGAGAATATTCTTGCTTTAAGTGTTTCATTTATTCTAACAACCAAGAACTTACATTTTGAAAAGAGGCCTCCCATTAATCCTTAGATTATTAAACAATTGAAATGCAAACGCGAAATGATTGAGGAAATCAGACAATGTTAATGTTTGTAGATGGGATGAAGGGAAATGGAAGAATACACGAGCGTACAGATGGATGAATAGAACTGTGTAAACGAATGATCATGACACTGAATGAATGTGAGGGATGTTTGCCGACGATCTTATTCCAACGTTCATTGTGAATGAATGTTTATATTTCGAATGGTTTTTAAGTGTTGGTCAGTGTTTCTGAACAGAAGAGAGAAGGATACAAGATGCTGCGTGTTTGTGTTAAATTACAATACGGGTGGTTTCCATCGGTTTTTTAAATTATTTTGTAGATAAAGGTGCCGTTTTTTTTGGTCACCACATACTCGTAATCTAAAATAAACGCATTGCCTTCTCCTACTGACAGATCGCGTAAGAAAAAGACAAGTGCCGCTTTAAGAACTGTCAAACTATAAATTACGTCTCGATTGCCTTTACTTTGGCGTGATGAATTTAGTTCGTCGTAGTTGCGTCGAAGAAAATTTTAGTCCAACTAAATTTGACAGCTCTTATTTATTTCCCTCTTTCTTGTTTCATTAGTAAGAAAAAGATACCAATAGCCAAATCAAGTTAGTGCTCAACAGAATCGTGCACTGTCATATAGAACCTACACATTTTTCTCAACAATATGGCGCAATTCCCAAATCGGCGTCAGAATATTGGATTATACATCAATTTCAATTAACCGCTAGCATACTGCTATCCCTAAGGTTTACAAAAGTTTAATTCGTTTTTGCAATTAAATATTAACGAATATTCCAAAAGGACAACCTAGAAACAAGCAAATAACTAATTCAAAACATTTACACCCCACATAACAGAACCAAGTAATAAATAATAAGGAAGCAACTCAGCTCTAATTGATACTGAACCCAGAAGTTGTTGAATTCAAATTCCGAAGTTAGACTGATACGACGGTTCAACATAAGGATGGCTTGAAGACTGACGTCATTCACTGACCCTTCAGAACTTTAGCTATTAGGTAGGTATCAGATCTTTCACCACTTTCCAACTTGTTATTAGAAATGTTGAATTAAAGTTTTGATGACATTAATGCTGTCAGAATTTTGTAGATAACTGTAGGATTCGATCTTAGTTTGTTAAAAAAAAAGTGGATGCCCCGACATTTATTCGGGCGGGCCCTATCAGAATACCAGCGCTGCGACACTTTATAAATGTCGCAGCATTATGCTGAGATAGTGGCCTTTTGGCTTCGTACAGGACTTTGTTTTTTACTTTACTTTTTTTTTGTTATAAAATTTTATTAACTAAGTAGCGTAGCGTAGTAGTGGTTTATTTTTTATTTATTTTAAATGTTTAATAATTGTATTGTGTTGTAGTGAAGTTTGTGATATTCCTGTGCGAGTCCAATAAATACTTTTTCTTTCTTCTCTTTCTTTCATTTGTGTCGGGTGTTTGTTACGGCCTATGGCTCCAAAGACCATAAAAAATGTTGATATATGAAAATTACTTACAATAGAAAACAACTACCAGTACTTTCTACTTACAATAGAAGAATATGAAATGATTGATTTTTATTTATCAAAATGAAAAATTATTAGATGAGTCTTTTGATGACTTTCAAATACCTATTGGACTTAGTTCATCGACATTCATTTTTGTTTTTCACAAAATGGCGTCTGGTTGTCGCCATATTGAATTTTGATTACTGTCATGTCTATAATAATGGCTCTCACAAGATTAAGAGATTGAAGTAAAAGTCATCAATTGTATATGTATATATATTTATATTACCAATATATATTAAGTTTAAGTTATATATACATACATACATATATAGACTGATAATAAATACATAACCCGGCTAAAAATAAACAGCAGTGCGATTCTGTAAAAATCTCACCGTGAAAACTTGGGTGAAGTGAGTTTTAAGTGAGTCAGGCGTCAGGTGGGATGACAGTTCATTTAAATCTCACTTCACCTTAATAAATCACGGTGATACATTCACAGAATAGGCCGGCTGGACAGTGGCGCACATTTTTGCATTTCAGGATTATAGAAGCTTCTAAGAAAGTGTTTTATATTTATTACAGGATCACTAGCCAAATATTAAACGTACCTGCATGTTTAATTTTATATATTAATCCATAATACGATTATTATAAAATTGGAATTAAGAACTACTTAATGAGAAATTCACCGAAATCTCTTACAAAGTTATAAGTTGAAATCTGAAGTAAACCGCAAATAAATTATTAAGTTCAGAAACCTTACTAAATATCATCCAATATGCTATCTGGCAATAATAACTAACTTTATAATTACCAAACCATTTTAATGAGGTAAACTTTTCGGCTTCGTACCAAAAGACGAACTTTTATCAGCTTACGATCTAGGAGTTCAATTTCAACAGTCATATTTATTGCAGGCATTTAGTAATTTAAAATCGTTTGAAAAATCTTAAATACAATATAAAAGCTAACACTAGAATACATCCTACTAATATTATAAATGTGAAAGTTTGTATGTTTGGACATTTAGATGTTTGGATGTTTGTTACTCAATCACGCAACAACGGCTGAACGGATTTGTATAAAATTTGGCCCACAGATAGACTTTAACTTGGATTAACACATACATAGGATACTTACAGTTATCCCGGTAGTACGTACCCGTGAGATAAATTCCGACATCCTCGCGGGCGAAGCCGCTGGAAAAAGCTAGTATATAATATGTACAAGTATTGTATTAAAAGGCAAGATCTCACTGTCAATAATAAATTAATAATCTTTATTACAAAAAATTTACAACTTACGTACAATACAAAATACTGAATGATTATTATCTTAAGGATAGGTCCCCTGGCTCCCAAACTAGGTTTGTACCTGTGACGTGAGAATCAGTGTTCCTCCATTATAAAAAATCATAAAGTATGTCGTTGGTTATTAAAAACAATAATGTGGAAAATAAAGCAAAGGGTACGTTTTCAAAGGTATAATTAACAATCAATGGGAAAAGAGCCCAAAAGGCTGTCAACATTGCCACGTTGTATGGCTGATTATTTGGCTTTAAAATAGGCCAGCCTTCTGGTCACGTGCCTCTGCACGAGTTGACCAACCTCTTGGCGATGGACCGAAATACTCGAAGGGCACTCGGACGCCACGGCTCTGGTGTTTCAACCCCAAACGGCTCATGCAATTTGTATACTTACCAAATTGTGCTTAAAAATAACAAGTTCTAATAAATAAACCAAGTATTACTATCGATACTAAATAAAGACGTGTGTGCAAGATATTTTCAATGTTGTTACGTCTGAGTATCGTGTCGCCTATCCACTTGAGTCTTAAACAATTTTCCGAAAACTTATAAATTGTATCGGAATCTTCCGGTGCTCTTCCTATAGTAAATAAGTTTCTCATAGTTGCGCACATTCAACTACTACCAAGCTTTATATATTTTAGAAAGGTTTCGTAAAAAACGTTACTTAGGGCTTAAGCTAGTGCTGCTAGAAAATAATAGATTTTTTCTGCATATTAAGTTACTTACTGAACAGAATGGGAAATTGAACACCCAAATAATTCCCATCTTGTTTTCCTAAAATATTAAATTGCCCCATATATCATAACCATTACAATTAGCCTATACTGCTCCCACTGTTGGGACACATGCCTCATGTCTCTAAGAAGGAGTGGGTAATGACCCCAGGCTGTAATTGCCAAATCACTGTGACCAACTTGCATATTTGGTCGGAGTGTCCAAGCTTATTACTTCGACAAACTTTTAGAAAAGGCCAGACAGTTAAAAAGAGGTTCATTTATTTAAAGAAGCGCCATGATTTTCTAATATGGAGAAATTTTTAGAGTTTCAATAAAATAATTCCCTATTTCTTTCTCAGTTTTCGTCAAGTGTGGCCACTTTTCGCGTCAACTAAGACTCTTTTTAAGTCTCTTTTTACAGAAAGACAATGCGAACGAAACATTATCGAAAACAAATCTATACTAATATTATAAAGAGGTAAAATTTGTTTGTAAGTTTGTAAGTTTGTATGTAGGGGGTAATCTCCGGAACTAATGGTCCAATTCCAAGATTTTTTTCACTGGTTGGAAGCTGCATTATTTGTGAGTGCTATAGGCTATAAATTATATTTATATGTTGCATATTAGCCGAGCTATCACAATGTATGTCTAACCAGGCGGAAAAAAACAGAGTTATTTGCATGCGCTGCCTAAACAGTTGTATATAATTAAAAATAATGTAAGGCAACTTGGTCCTCCCTAAATAGTTCTACAAAAAAGTCTGCGATACCATACTTCTATCTTTTATATTTTAGCAGATATAGTAGCTTTTGTGTATTCAAAAAGTTTACTTAGGTACTTTTGGATGATTTTTTAAACAACCAAATATTAATCCTTATCTAAAAAATAAATTTTATAATCACAAGGATATCATAGAGATAAGATTTGCCCTTTATAGTATGTCAATTGGTTAAATAGTTTCGAAGATAACACGCGCTAGGGAATCTAGCTCCGAGCGTTCGCAGCTACTCGCTAGCCAAGTATGAGAATATCTCAGGGCCGTGCTCGGGAGTCTATCACTGAACGTACGCAGCATTTCCCTGATTTAGGGCAGCATGTATCTGCAACAGGGGATAGTCACAAACTCCGAGCGTTCGCAGCGACTCGCTAGCCAAAGTGTGAGCATCTCAGGGCCGTGCTCGGGAGTCTAGCGCTGAACGTGCTCAGCGTCCCCCTGATTTAAGGCAGCATGTCTCTGCAAATGTTGGTAAATCCGTACAACATCAATGAATTAGCTACTTTTGTAAAACCAATTTTCTGAAGTTAGTCACAGATCAAAAACAGGCTTTTGATGCATTATTGACAGCGTAACGAACAGTTAAGAGAAAAAATAAAATTTGGACGCCCCAGGTGGCACAGGGAAAACATTCCTCGCTAATTTAATATTAGCACATGTTAGGCAATCCGGAAAAATAGCTCTGGCAGTGGCTTCTTCGGGGATTGCAGCTACTTTATTGAGCGACGGTAAATCTACACACTCTACCTTCAAACTCGCACTGACAGTTTCATTGGAGCAACAGTCGAAATGTTCGACATTCAAAAATGGACCCCTTAGTCAGTTGTTACAAGATACGTCGCTGATAATATGAGAATAATGTACCATGACTCATAAAGCTCATGTTGAAGCAGTCGAACACTTAAGGACTTGAGAAACTTAGTCGCTGCGACTTATAGATGCTGTTCATAAGTTGCTGCAGACTGTGAACTATACGACCGAGACTCTCATTTATAACGATTTCCGCAACGTTAGCGCCCAAGGTTGGAGAAGAAAAAGACCCTTCTCCAACTTTAACAGCTGTTGTGGAAAATCGTTATCCATATTTAAGGTGGGCTCTCATGTTAGTGTGTTAATTTAGGGTTTGAATTATACTCCGTAGAGGTAATGATTTTAGACACTCCTTGATGATGTCCGCACGTGTCTCTTTTGTGTCTGCCGAAAGTCACCGGTCAAACAAAAGTGACACCACCCATGACAGCGACTGAGTTTCTCAAGTCCTTAAGTGTTCGATCCACTTCTTCAACATGAGCTCTATGAGTCATGGTACATTCGTCCCAAATTATCATTATGATTATTTAAGTACCTAGACATTGTGAGATACGGGGTGTGCTTAAATAAAGGTGGTTTCAGTACCGGCGAGTTTCGGTCAAAATAGACCACCGGACAGCTTCAGGTGTGCTCATATTTACGAGTATGATGTCTGCTAAGAAAAGTTCAATAATTTATTTGTTTCAACGACGCAAAGACATA
The DNA here is from genome assembly GCA_947359405.1 of Antitype chi. Taxonomy (NCBI): domain Eukaryota; kingdom Metazoa; phylum Arthropoda; class Insecta; order Lepidoptera; family Noctuidae; genus Antitype; species Antitype chi. The sequence goes on along the minus strand of OX375817.1, from coordinate 16,169,702 downwards.
ACGCTATCATATGTATCTATAGGTTATATGGCAGAGCAAAGCTTCTCCCAGATTAGATCAAACTGGTGTGATTTATCTTTTCATTTCTTGAGGTAGTCAGAAGCCTGAAAGTTTGACACCAATTGTAAGGCGTGTCGTATTACCCTGTAGCTGGGCTGTGGAGGTTACATAGGCAGACGCTTCATGTCAAATCTCCGTACATATCGTAATATGTACTAATTAGAGATCTTCATTAGCTTTGTTCAAGGGCTATCGTCACACCTAGGAGCAATACAGTCAATTAAATCAATAATTTAATTTTACATTAAGTCCCCGGCCAAGTCAAAATCTACAAGTTCACTGATACAGTGTGTAATATTCAAGATGCAGACACTATCCGCAAGAACTTTTAAACTCCCTTTATCCATTCGGGCTGCCACCTCACGAACTGCTATTTAACATCGGAAAATGTAAGCCAACCTAACCTGTGCAATGGCACAAGTCTACTAATAAATAATTTAAAAGACAACTTTATTACAGCGACCAATCTCATCGGACCAGGAGCTGGCCAGCTAGCGCAGATCCCGAGGCTTCCAATAATTCCCACGGAGATTCCTATATCGTTCAAGTGACTCCAGATTCACGGTTAAACATCATTTGCCTTGACAATTAACAAGTCCCAGAGACAAACATTCTCTTTGGTTGGCATTGACACACTAAAATATTTTCTTACCCATGGGCAGTTATAAATATGTTGGTTTATCACTAGCTGGATCAACCGAAAACCAGATAATTTTGGTACCGGAAAATAAAAAAAACTCAAACATTGTATACAGGAAAGCTTTAAATTAAATACCTATTTAACTTAGTTAGATACCTATCTAAATTAAATTTTATAAAATTATTTCACCTATAGAAACCAACAATATCAGCGAGTAATACTTAGGGCCTGTATCTTCGAAATTCACGCAGACGAAGTTGCGGGTGAACTGCTAGTCTTATATAAAAATCGCCCGAACGATTCACGCCGGTTGTCGTTCTATAAACAAAAACTAAACAATAAAAATGGCGGCCGAATAGTTTCTTTCCTGCCAACAAACATGGAGTTTAATATCGCTAAAAGCCGGCGCTGTGGACCGTCGTCGTCACGCGCCGGGTCCGGACTTTCAATATACGTGAAAGGCCGCAACTATTACGATAGTCAATGCCAACTTTTTACTTTTTATACGGTTCAATTAAAATAAGATAGGCCGTCGCTCCATGTAAAATACTGGTATTCAGCTGCATCCGGCTAGATTGGGAGATGACCCCAAAGTTGTTTTTGGGGAAAGGCTAGAGTTGTAGAAAGTTCCCACTGATGGGAAACAGGTATCCTCTCTTTGAGAGAGAGAGAGAGGGCTGTAATCTGCCACGCGGGTCCAGTGCGGATTGGTAGATGTCACGTCTTCGATTTTTTGGTTTGGTGGACATGCCGGTTTCCTCATGATATTTTCATTCACCATTTTGAGAGTAAAGCGCATGTCTGGGTTCTTACCGTTCTTAAAGACCTACAAACTCGTAATTCGGGGCCACTACCACTGGCTGGCCACCACTGCTCAAATTAAAATTAAAATAATTGAAATAAAATATGTGTAAAAATGCCTGGAAATGACAGATCGCTTTTAGGACTCCTGGAAGGCTTCATCATCATCATCATTTCAGCCGAAAGACGTCCACTGCTGGACATAGGCCTCCCCAGACTCCTCCACTTCGACCGGTCTTGTGCTTCCCACATCCAGCGGATTCCCGCGGCCTTCACAAGGTCATCGGTCCGCCTTGTGGCCTTCCCACTCTACGTATTCCGGTATGCGGTCGACACTCCAGAACCTTTCGGGCCCATCGGCCATCTGTTCTGCGAGCAATGTGCCTTGCCCACTGCCACTTGAGTTTGGCAGTTTTTCGGGCTATGTCGGTTGCCTTGGTTCTCTTAATTCCTGATTCGATCACGTAGGAAAACTCCAAGCATAGCCCTCTTCATTGTCCTTTGGGTGACTTAAAGCCTTCTGATAAGGCCCATTGTGAGCGACCACGTTTCTATGCCATAGGTCATCACTGGCAACACACACTGGTCAAAGATTTTCGTCTTGAGACACTGCGGTATTTGGGACGAGAAAATATTGCTGGAAGGCTTGCTTAAGCAATATTCATTTTCTTTTAAAACGCTATTATTAGCTTGACCTGTATGTGTGTAAGGATGTCTTGTCTTTTTCTTTTCTCGATTCGAATCCATATTAACATAAGAAAACATTGCAATAACATTCACAATTGGTATCTAGTAAAGACGAAAACACAGTAGGTACATAATACCGCCATACTTAAGTTTCGATAGCTGGTAAAAAAATATTTCAGACCCCAGGCCTCTTAGAAATCGTGCGTATAGCAGGACCAGAGATTAATTTTTTAGTATTTATAAGAAAATGGCAAGCATAAAATAGTAATTTATTTAACTAAGTAAGTATATTATTTATCTTGGCGTCCTGAAAACGCTAAGTAATTACAATAGTTAATTAAACAGGTATAGTTATACTTGTAATTTGTTAGAAAATACAAAAGGCCTAGGTACTGTAAGTTCTACGTACCAATTTTTTATATCGTCCTGTCTAGGTGTAGGATATTTTATTTGGAACATCTTTAACCAAATATTATAATGATGAGAAATAACTTTTTTTAAACTTTAGGATATTTAAATATAAATAGTTCAATTATCTCCGCAACTACTCGACTAATGATTTTATGGATAAAACATCGACTTAAATATTAGGAAATTATTATAATATTCTCTCCACTTAATTTTATATTTTTGACATTTCCATCTAATATTTGACTAATTACGAATTTGAATTTTATCTTAATTAATTTAATACAATGTTATATCGAAACTAACCAAAACCCTGAAAAATTTAACTGTACGCCATAAACGAGAACATTATGAACTTTAAAAACTATTTAACATCTCTATAACAATAATCCCACAAATAAAAGACTATCACTTTAAATTCACTTACTATATTTTTCACTTAAGGCGAACCTAGTCCACATTTTTTGCATGCAAACTTCGGGAGTGTTTTACTGTACTGTCTGACATGGCACGTCCAATGTAAAATATGATATCGTTTTGTCTCATTATTAATATTGTCTGTACGGAAACAGAATACTAAAATAAAAACCCATTAAAAAGTTAGGAGCCAACAAAGATTCGTTTTTCTTGCTAATTTTACTTAACTTTGGGCATATTTAAGTAATAAAAGACGTGTAAAATCTCCAAAACCAAGTCAGTACCGATAAAGTTCAATTATCGAAAAATTTAATTAACTTTATTGGTCATTGATTTATGCATGAGCTTTTTCATAAAACCCGATCGTCCAAAGGACTTTTCTTAATTTTTTCGCGATTTTTTAACTATAAATGATCCTGCATTTCACTCAATAACGTTGTGCATGTAGACTAGCGTCTAACTGCTCATCAGTGATACTATCTTTGTCGGACACGAAGCCTGGTGAAACAGCGTGATTTTTAGCCAGGCCCACCAGTGAGTTCGAGCCCGCGACTAGTTTCTCCTTAAGTGCATACGAAGAACTAAAATACCACAACATAAAACGGTAAGCTAATAATAACAGATCCTTGTTAGTTTTCGATTTCAATATTCGTAATGGTGGCTCGCGTGCGGCCGCCACTTACGACCATGCCCTTGACAGGCACATTTTGTTCCGAAGATCGTGCACATAATAGCCAAAGAGAAAATAATATGTAAGTATAGATAAATTGTGGGCTAATGTCAGGGCTGTTGTGGTATTGATATTGAGTACAAGTTTCAGAAGGTCCAGTTATACAGTTGCTTATCATTGTTGAGAAGAATAGAGAATGACGGTGAAGTTAAAAGTCAAGGAAGTAGTAAAAAAATAAGTCATTTTTCATGCAGTGGAACGATATTACTAACTGTTACAATTTTTTGATCAAACTATTTTAGCAATGGTTTATAGCCTTGTATCCAGCTGTCGCAAGACTAGCCGGGATAAACGTATTGAGGGGGTTACCAGCACCTGGTCTCACCTGCCTCCAACTACATACTACCTAAATTAATGAACTCGCTTAACTACCTATATAAGTTTACAAAAAAAATATACTGTGCCTGAAAATTACTTGATCTCTATAGATGTCCATCCTCAAAATGAAAGAACTTTATTTTCTGCATCTACAGACTCGTCCCACGCAAATCATATGAATTTTGATTTGCGTGAGACGAGTCTCAGGTGCCAATTTCCACATTTTTCTTCAACTAGAATAGGCTTCATTGAAGTGAAAATAGTCACATTTATTTTGAATGGAATGCGTGATATTTCTACTGCTTTGTGATAAAATAAGTATGACCTTGAATTTGTGGACCAGCCCAACTGTCATTGTCCACGTTTCGACACCGTATGTCATTATGGGCAGGACGCACTGGTTGAAGACCTTAGTCTTCAGACATTTAAAATATTTTGAAGAAAAACATTCGACCCGTATATTACTTGACATACGTAAACTCATTCATGTACCTTCAGCACAAAATGTACATGTACAAGTTTTATGTGTAGTGTACATACCAGAAATTCATGGTTTCGGGGAGCTAACAACTTTGATTCGGAAACCGAATACCTACTGTACCATATTGAATTCCGCGGTCTTGTCAAACATTTCTCATATAAAAGCTTTGTAGTTCGAATAAAAAACGGTTTTCGGGTACGTCCAAAGCTGTAAAAGCTCACCTCTAAGAATACTTTGTAAAATAAACTTTTAGCTTAAAACAGAAGTTGAAAATGTTAACCAAGTATGGCCAAGAGTGATATTTTTTGCTACCTATTGACTAGATTTATCAATAAAAAAACTTTGACTGGATTAGTGACAAATAGTTCTGTTAAGGTGAAGTAACAAAAATTTTGGACCATATAACTTTATTTGTACAGTCAATTGTGGCATCTTTACTTTCCGTGAGCAACTTTACTAATGAGAACTGTATCTACTTTAATTTCTCTCGATAACTAAAAATCTGTTGGCGCCATTTAATATCCAACCGATACAGAAGAAGAATAATCTACTATTTGTAACAAATGTTTAGTAATCGAGAGATATTTTTAAAAGTTCTCATTGATGGTAAAGTTGCTCATGGAAAGTAAAGATGCCACAGTTGACGGTATTTCATTTAAAATTCAAAACACTAAACGTTTAATCTCATTAAAGTGGTCAAGCCTTTAGTTAGCTTTAAATATTACTAAAATACTTTGCAGGGATGACCTAAGTCCCTTCGGTAACCGCAACACATGTTCTAGGTTCTAAATCATGCAACATTTTAGACAATTACTGCCCACTTTAGTCGTTAGCAAAGTTTGGAGTGTACGTTGTACGTGAAATTTGTACTGACCAATTAGTTACTAGGGGCCAAAGTTGGTTCTGAAGAACCCTAGGGATAGATTGAACAATGTGCCGTAGGACATCAATTTGGAACTTGCCATTATGTTTCCTAAACTGGACGTTTTTCCGGAAGCGGGGTTCCTTGGTGCCTGTTACTTCTATCAAAATTCCACGTATCTCTTCAGATACGTGGAATATTGATATTTTTTATGAACGATAATGTTATATTTTATTTATTATTAATAGTTTAGTTACATTTTAAATACAATCTTATAAATTAATACTATTCATAATTAAATAAAAAAAGATATAATAATAAAATGTGTCGATTTTTTTTTTCAAATGCATATGAAAGTGTCGGCAAACCCTTTGGTGTAGTGTAAATTTGCCTGTGTCTTAATGTTACTACCATTTGCCATTTTTTTTAACACCGTCTTGCTTGCTTTCAGTAGCAAATGTTTGACCACACGCTTCCACTTTAGCACTCATTTCACGATCTCCTAAACGTCCCACAACACAAAAGAAAATAAATAGGTTACACTTACATACGGTTAGCAACCCTCCTTTATCACGTAGACAAAAAAGTATCACACAACACAACATCGGAATACAGAAAAGAAAGAATGCGTGACCCTAGCTAGTTTCTATAAATTCTAGTGAAGGTGTGATTGGCAGAGAGAAATGGCCGCGGCCCCATTGGGCTAAGAATGAATTACGTTGCCGATTTTTCTGACGAAAACTTTCGAAATTCACGTGAGTACGGCCGACCTGATATATTGTTTCTTGTATTGGAAAATTGCCCTTGGGAACCGGGGAATGGATAGCGCATTTTGAATTCACGGTGGGATACCTGTATCTTTCTTACATCAACGGTATTACAGTTGTAACCTATACAGTTGTGACCTGTATTTTTCAGTTAGAGAGTGTTTTTTACGGCAAATGTGCTATAAAACTTTGTTGAGGGAGTAGTGTGGTGCAGTGGTGGCCCAGAGGTAACAACTGTAATTTACGCGTTGAAGGTAGCTGCGAAGCCCAGCAACTTTGTGTAGGTAAATTATTTCATCATTACTGGTTTCAAAACGGCGAAAAACACATCGTATGGAAACCGGAATGACCTAGAATAAAAAATAGTTTAAAAAACTAAAAAAAACGCTTTAAAAACCAAACTAAAAAAGGAGAATAGTATATTTTATAACGAGGGACTAAACGAAACCATAATATACCCGAGGTGGTTTGACTCCCGAGCGTGCGAGGGAGTCAATGAAACCGAGGGTATATTAAGTTGGCGTTTAGTCTCGAGGTGCAAACTGTACTTTTCACTTCGAGTGCGAGAAAAATAGTCAATTTAGTACAAAAACATGTACTTACCTAATAAATATTACTTAACAAAAAAACAGTACAAAGTGAAAAATAACTTTAATTTCGGAAGTCGGTGTCTTTGGAGCTGAATTTGAATTTGTTGTCACCGCCTTCCGAAATTAAAGTTATTTTTCACTTTGTAGTGTTTTTATGGAAGTCGGTTTTTTTTTTTTGGAAAAAGTTTATTTTTTATTTTTTAGTGGTTCACATGTGCTTACCCCTTCACAGCGTACCGGCGTGATGTTATGTTATGAACTGGTGTAAACAATAGACAGACATGAGATTTCAGCAATCCCAGTCCATTTGCTATCATTTATTGAGGAGTTCCGTTCCCTATCTCCAAAGTTCTTCATCAGATCTTCACCAAATTGAAATGAGACCACTCCGAGAAAGTACTCTTCCAAAAAATACCTAAATCGCTTCGCGTGCCTATAAAATTTGAAGAGTTCTCTCTATTTCTCCAGGATCCCATCATCAGATCCTGACTTGATGATCATGGGACCACCTGGGAAGTATACCCTTTTAAACAAAAAAAATCCAAATCGGTCCAGCCATCTTCGAGTAATTGGGGAACATACATAAAAAAAAATTAAAAAAGGTTCCGACGAATTGAGAACCTCCTCCTTTTTGAAGTCGGTTAATAAAATAAAAATCACAATATCTATTAGGTATGTCTTTTGCTCTTTGCTTGACGTCAAACTCTTCACCAAGGAAAATAATATATAGGAACACTAGCTGTCCCGACAGACGTTGTCCTGTCTTAACTATGAATATTAAATTCGCATTCAACACGTGGTGGTTATGCCTTTAAAATGTAGCTTATGTGAAACGTTGGTATTTTTAACACAGCGCCATCTATTGATTACTTACTCAACCCAGTCAACAGATACAGCCATCTGTTAGAATCATTTGGAGTTAACAGATAATTGTGACTGTCAAATAATAACAGACAAATAATTACAGCTTGGCAAAAAAGAGTAGAAAATAATGGAGGCGCCACTGTGCTGCTCGTATGGCAACCCGCTGCAAGCGAATAGCGCATCGACCTAATCTTGATACTTAGCTGTGTTTTTTTTAATTAGACAAATTTATTCCCACTTCATATGTAACTTTTTCAAATCAGTAAGTATTGTTAAATTGAACAAGAATGTCGTCTCGAAATGCAACTGATTACTTATTACCTAAAAATAAGTATTTAGAGAAATACTCCTGACTTTACAACATTTTTTAGGCATTAAAATAAACATATTGTATAATATTGTTCTTTTTTATTCTAACATATCTTCCTCTAAATATTCTACCCCCGCGACATACATATCTTGGCTAGAGCTGGCCGCAAACTCATCTGAGTCTTGTTCAGATTCAGAGGTGCTGCTGCTATCATCTTCAGTGTTTATGACTAATCATAGTTCGTTCTCTTTCACAGTACTCCTTTTCTATTTTTATTACGTGCTGGCATGAGTTCTTCCAATCCTCCTCGGTAATAGCTTGGAATGCACGTTCAGCTGCTTCCTGAAAAGATGAAATAATTCATATACCTCTATCAATATTAAAAGTAAAACATTTTTTATCACATACTGTTATTAAGCCATACCTTTATGTCGATCGATCCTACATTTTGGGCAGCAATCTTGTGTTTTGCTATCCCCCAGATTAGCTCTATTGGATTGAGGTCACAGTGGTAAGGTGGAAGTCTTACCACAGTGTGACCGTGTGCACCTAAAAGCTCATCGATTTCAAAAATTGGCTCTGGCTTGTGACGACCTTTTCTGTTTTCCGGGTGTAGAAAATACCCCTTTGTTTCTATCTCCTTCCAGCAGGACTCTTCTTATAGTGCTAACAGATTTACCTGAATTGAATAAATATGTTTTGTTATTTAGTCTATGGCACGGTAATTTCTTTTAAATTTCTAATGCAAAAGCTACAACAAATACATCACCTACCATACCTTGTTATCAAACTCAAAGTATAAGTTAAGTAGAAATTGAGTTTTCATTTAGGTAAAGTTCAAGTCACCAAAGTATCAATTAATCTAGGCGCGCTATACCAGAGTAATGCAAATAAAATGTAAACATAACCTATGTGCTCGATGTTTATTGATTCAAATTTCTACTGATTCCGTATGCAAGCAAATTAAAACAGCTTTGAGTTCATCAATTAACACTTAATTTAACTAAAAACAACAAAACAAACTCTTACATACCTGTCATATCAGCGGTTCTTTGGTAAACATTGTTAAGATCGGAAAGAATAGTTTGGGCCTCATGTTCCGCCAGACATCGCCTGTACACCTTATAAATAACCTCCCTGCCAGCACTTGGAATGGTTTTATTCATTGTTTTTCACTTTAATCACTGTTTGATGGTCGAAATAAAAACTCTGCAAAGTCATGAACTTTGTTTATTATGAAACGTCATTATTTTGGGAATGTTGCCAACAGACAAAAAATTAGTTCCGTTTCTAGACTTTTTTGCCAAGCTGTAGCAATAAATTAAAATTGCGACTATAATTTGAGATTTAAACTATCCTATCTCTCAAGTTGGATCGAACTGCACATGGTGTGCGAATTTTATTATAATCGGGTAAGTGGTTTAGGAGTCCATTGAGCTTAAACATTGTGACACGAGATTTATATATATTAAGAAGATAATATTTGTCACTGGACATTCTTAATAAATTTATTTAAAGCCGAACAAATTTACACTCGACAAAAATTCTGAAATTTTCGCGGTCTTTTTTTTCTTCTAAACCAGTAACAGATTAACAATTTAAAACACATGGCGCCACCTTGGCAAAAACCATGGAACTAAAACTCTCAACATTTTCGCAATGAAGATAGTCCACACTCCACAGATAATAGTATATTTACTGGCTGTTTGAGTTTGTCTATGTCACATGAAGGAAATTGAAAAACGAATTACTTTTTACTCCCTAGGGACTAAAGTGGTCACTTTAGTCCCGCTTCGTAGGGCTATAATGATGTCTTTTTAGAGCATGAGAAGTGAAAAATAATTTAATTCAATTAAAAAGCGTGGGGTGCTTTTTGAGGTATTTTTATAATTAGTTAATGTCAAGCACCCCACGCTTTTTAATTGAATTAAATTATTTTCTCCTTTTTTATTTTGGTTTTTAAAGAGGCGTTTTTTAGTTTTTTAAACTATTACTTATTTTCTATATTTTAGTTCTGCTAACTACAAAAGCGTGATTTTCTTCGCTTATTTTTTCAATTTTTCTCAATATTTTTTTTAAATTTTTGTCCTCGATAAGTTTACAAAGTTTAAATGAAATCTGACCGTTTAAAGTGGGTCAAAATCGCGCCGTAAGGAGTCGGTTACAAACATACAAGTGAAGCTAATATAAAGCGTGTAAAAATCGAAGACATGTGACATCCACCCACCAACCAGCACCGGACCCGCAGGCTAAAAAGTGAACTAATATAACCTTTTAAATTCCAAATCAGATAATATGCAAACACCGAGCTCGGAGCTCCCCTTATTTCTTAAATCTATTCAAGTAAATTAAATTCTTTTTAGGATTTATTTAGCACAGTTCTCGTGCCAACTGCCTGACAACTAACGAACTTGCACAATCTTTGCATTCTTGCCGCAAGACTTAGTTGTTTGCAGACCGACGTCACGGGCCAGGGTTGGCCAGAGATGGTTCCACTTTTTATTCTTACTGTCCAGCTGGGACGTCAGATCTGAATTGTAAATGGTGTTCGGTCCAGAATCTCACCTAGCTCTAACAAACAAGCTTTGTGATCTGGTCTTTGAATAAATCAACGATATTGCATCTTTTATGCATAAACATTTTTCTAGGAAAGGCGTCATTGGTGGCTGTTCTTTGTTATTTAGATTAGATTAGATAGTGTCGCCGTGAAACTAAGATTTGTTTGAAAATTATGAAAAGAGGTAAAACAACCATTCTGATCTGATAAATATTTAGGCCTAACCCTGGATCCAAGACTAACCCAGGTGAGTCTTTCGGTTCGTATTTTTTCTATGTGGTTGGACCAGTCCAAAAATACGAACCAAAATTTCTTGACTTTCGGGAGCACTACGTAGACTTTTTGGTTGTATTCCGCACAAAATTAGAAACATGATTTATAATGCACTCGTGAAAATACATCTAGAATACTTGGTTGAAATATATCGATGCGCCGCTAAAACCTACATAAACCAGATAATAGTGATACAATAGAAATTAATTAAAACTCTATAGAATTTCAAAACTATGTTACCTGTTGGAACCTTTGTGTCTGGTTGGCGAGGGATGTAAATGAAATGCCGGAGTCCAATTAATATAAGGTATATTACTAAATCAGGAGTTACGTTACAGTGGCGTTTCTTATTAGATCTAGACAGTACACAAGTTAACTCTAGGGCGCGGCAGAGACGACTGTCCGCTCGGCCGTGTGCATGCGCGGGGCCCATTGCAATTTGCCTCGTTTGCATTATTGCTACTGTAGTTCCTACATTACCTAACATCAACTGAACATAATTATGTAACGGCACAAAACGATTCAACTTAAAACAACTGTATTTATGCAAAACATGTATTCTGGTTAGAAAAATTATAACAAAGGAAGCGCACTCTCCATTAACGTTCAAAAAAACAAACCATAGATACTAAAGACTAGAAATCGCAATACACTCGAACTCAGACCACCCAGCACCAATTACGGGGAGAAAAGTATATTAAACGAAGGAGAGCGATACTGTACAACAAATTGCCAGATCTAAAAATGTTAATACAAAAAAAGAACAACCAAAAATATATGTTCAAAACAATTTAAATACCAGCTAGAAATAAATATTGCCCGCTTATGATGTTTTACCGTCTGTATAGATTTAAAGTCTTTAGAATCCTATTATTAAATTTTCAATTTTTATTTTGTCGACTCACGGAGTCATTATGTTACGTTTAAACTGCATGACTTATTTCATATTTTAACTGAACTGTTTGTGTTCTTTAAGAGAATAAAATATTTACAACTAAAGTAGGCCAGTGACAGATAGCCAGATCAATAACTTGGATACGTCTGCCTGATAATCAGTTATAAAAGCTGCTACAATGAACTTCCGCTAGGAAACAGTTCGCTTTAATCGAACTCTAATGCGATATTATTACGACTCTTTATTTTGACGTCATTTGGTTGTCCCTGTTTAGGCATAATACGATTAACTCAATTCTTATCTTACCAAACGAACATGTACAATTCCAATTCCACAGTTAAACACAACAAAGGGCCCTACACATCTACCCCTCATCTTGCAACACCGCCTACGACATAATTGAATATGAACCGATAATATTTGTCGGACGCCCGGCACTATTCGACAGACGCTACCTATTCCAATTACATCAGTAATTGGTCTTCGGACCTGTGAATAGGAGTTCCAAATGTTGCCGAGTGATAAGAGGTTGAATTAACACTGAATGGGCCTGTTTTCGTGTCAATTTGGATGTTTCTATCATCTTGGAATGGCGTCTCCAAATCTAAATGTAATAGGAGGGGTTCAATACGTTTTTATTGTAGGTTAAAAGTGATCGAAATACGTTCTAGAACGATCATTAATGTTCTGTATATAATCTTCATAACTTTAGATCTCAATTCTTCTTAAAAATGTTCATGGTTCAAAAGCATGTACTTAATATACTTATTTGCAAAAAAACAGAATCCAAATTGGGGCATATAATTATTACAGGATTATCTTGGTGAATAATTTAACATCTTTGACATTTTCCTCCATGCTCTAGACGCCATTTAAAACACTCTTCTGTGTCTTTAGCATTTTGGCGAGACTACATAAATGTTTAAATCCTCCCAAATATCAATAATGTCTATGTACTATTTGGCAATTAAGGTCATTCGTAAGCTTAAAAACAGTTCTCACTAACGAGAATTAACCTAGTCATTAAATAATACCAGGTGGATATCATAATAGGTAATTCCGTAGCTAAAAGGGGTATCAAAGCTTAAAGGTAAAAGCATAAATTATTTAAATGATAAAGGTTAATCTCTTAAGGTTATCATATTACGTCAACGTGTTAATAAATAATGATGTGGCTATGTAATTTCATTGTTTGAACTCACACGGAATCATATATTCGGATATGACGGAATTACAACGTGTGTTAGAAGGGTGTGGTCCAGACCATCGAACGGAATGACTTTCTCCATGGGACCAACATCGTAATCGCAAAAAAATTATCAGCCGTTTCATACAAAACATCAATTAGCAACCAACTCAACCCAAATGTATGGGACAGCGCAGTTTTTTTACCCGACTGCGCCAGAAGGAGGGTTGTTTTTCGAGTGTATGTATTTATGTATGTATGTATCTAATCTAATACCTTTAAACGAGCAATTCTTGTATATATGTATATAATTATATATAATCTGAATCGCGGAAACGGCTGCAAAGATTTTCATGAAATTTAGTATGCAGGGGGTTTCAGGGACAATAAATCGATCTAGCTAGGTTTCATTTCTAGAAAACGTCAAACCAAAAATAAAACAAGCAAAGCTAGGTAATACCAGATATGTATATTAATTCTTTGGCACGCTCTGTAGCCTAAACGGCCTGATTGATTTCAGCTTGAGAGATGCCGTTAGATTCGTCTTAATTTTGAGAGTGACACTGGGTATATCAAAATTGAAAAACAATTAAAATGGCCGATTTTAGCCGCCATATTGTGTCTTCATAAAAATAAAAATAAATATCAAAACCTATTGAGTGGGGTACCAAAATAAAGGGTTTCATAGATAGGTCTCATAAACGTCAAAAATAATTATATTAACGAAAAACTGTGAAATAAAAAAGTACATAATCAAAAAATCCCACTGCCTAAAAACGAATAGACAATAAAGGACTTTATTGTTAAATTTAAGAAGATGCCTCCGACTGCATGAGAAAGCTAATAGTATTCAGTCTAATAGTCATCCTTTTAAAACAAGTTTCTTGTTTCCATCTTTTTTAATTAAAGTTCACTTTTTAGCCTGCGGGTCCGGTGCTGGTTGGTGGGTGGATGTCACATGTCTTCGATTTTTACACGCTCTATATTAGCTTCACTTTTATGTTTGTAACCGACTCCTTACGGCGCGATTTTGACCCACTTTAAACGGTCAGATTTCATTTAAACTTTGTAAACTTATCGAGGACAAAAATTAAAAAAAAAATATTGAGAAAAATTGAAAAAATAAGCGAAGAAAATCACGCTTTTGTTGTTAGCAGAACTGAAATATAGAAAATAAGTAATAGTTTAAAAAACTAAAAAACACGCTTTAAAAACCAAACTAAAAAAGGAGAAAATAATTTAATTCAATTAAAAAGCGTGGGGTGCTTGACATTAACTGATTATAAAAATACCTCAAAAAGTACCCCACGCTTTTTAATTGAATTAAATTATTTTCTCCTTTTTTAGTTTGGTTTTTAAAGCGTGTTTTTTAGTTTTGTGGCTGTCTCTTTATATTAAGGCCTCCAGTCAGGGCTTAAAAACGTAAAACTATGTCCTGTAGAGTATGGACCTCGACTTGGGCGTCGCTTGGGCGATGGGCGGGGGACAGCATGGGGCAGGCTGGGTCGGAATTGTATAACTAAAAATTAGGGACAAAATTAAGGCTCAGCGGCGCGGGCTGGTTCGAGCAAGGTTTGGGGCATGGGACGTCTCAGCGGGCCTCGGTGGGGAGGATGGAAGCATGGCGTTCTGTGTTTATGTATTTTGAGAGTGGTGGTTGACTTGCTACTCTCCTGGAAAAGGGTTGTACCGTCGTCGGGAATGGTTAAGGTATGCTAGGTGGCGGTCGGCTGCCGCAATCAGGTGCTTTTATAGCAGAATCGACCAAGTGCCGACAAATGGCACGCCTTTCATACAATTTTTTTGTAAATAACCTTCCTTAATAATTTAAATCACCAACATTGAACATATCTACACGTAATAAAAAATCCTAGAAAATAAACTCCAAAAACTGTAGTTGGTACATTTACCCTTAAACAAATGTTTTAATAACTTCTAAACCTGTGGTCCGATTTACATGATTCCAACTGGAATATCCGTTTTATACATAACTATACTATTTGAACCTGAAAATATAAAAATATGTACATAAACCAAAAAACACATTTTCAAGTTACATACGACTATCCTTATATTATTAAAAAAAAACCTTATAAACTTACTTTAAACACTCTTATTAGATTTTAAAATAAAAGACGAAGTGCATATCTAAGCTAGATAGACTAATTTAGATGTATAATGTAAGGTTTTAGTAATTTATCTAAAACTACACAGTTTAAAATCTAATAATCAAATTGATCTACAGTTTAAAATTATTGCAATGGCCATACTGACGGCGGAAATGTATATCAAAATAAGATCGGTAGATTTAATTCATTGAGCTGGGCACACTGGTTGTCACAGTTGCAAGGGCTTGACTAAAATGGGGCACTTTCCGATGGGAGCGCATGCGGGTTGGCAGCTAGCGATCGTGGTATTGTAGTACCCGTGGCACTGATTTTAAGAAATAAGTTTTGGTAAAATACGTTGTTGTACGAATATTAAATAAGTTTTGAAGGATAACTGTGGTTATTACTGAGAGTCCTTTTATCTCAGAAGCGGGATCTAGATCCGAAATGGATGGAGCAAATGGAACTCATCGGAGCTTGGATACTCCTCGGCGTGATCGTTCGCGCTCCAGGCACAGCCAGTTGAGCGCTCGCCAGATCCGCGGCAGCCATAGCCGCAGCCGTAGTCGGCGCCTACTGGAACGAGAACAAGCTTTGTTGCGGGAGCAGGAGCGGGTTCGCCGGATGGAGATCGTTCTTCAAAAGGAACGTGACATCGAGCAACGGCGTCGCAGTGAACGACGAGGCTCACCTGAAGTCGGGACGAGCTGCGAGCGCAGTCGCAGAGGGCTGCCGGGTAGTCGCAAGAGAAAAGAACGAGATACTATGAGCGCGGATCATCACACCAAAAGGTCATGTAGCCCCACCTTTTCTTCTAAAGATGTAATCCAAATAATTAAATCTATTAAGGATGTCTTGCCATCGCAGCCCCAAAACCAGAGCACTGTAACTAGTAATAGAAGCTTTGATCATAAAAATATAATTCCCGAATTTAATCCTTCAGAAAAAAACCAACGTATAGATATATGGCTAAAAAAAGTCAACGAATGTGCAAAGGTTTACGGCTGGGATGAGAGGACTGTGGTTCATTTTGCTCTGCCAAAGCTGACAGGTTTAGCTAAGACTTGGTATGAAAGTCTCAATACGATATTGTTTACTTGGGCAGAGTGGCAGGTAAAATTAATGGATGCTTTCCCCTCTGAACAAAATTACGGCCAAATTTTAGAAGACATGTTGAAACGAAAAAGCCGGCCTAACGAATCAATCGAAATATATTATTATGAAAAGCTGGCACTACTGAATCAATGTGAAATAACGGATAAGCGGGCCGTTGATTGCATCATTCACGGTATCGGTGATAGGACCATTAGGTCGAGTGCCTTGGCACTTCGTTGTGAGCAACCGGACAAACTTTTGAAATTCTTGATAAGTAATAATAAAGAACTCTCCACACAACAACCACCGTTTAGAGATAGGAATATTAATGCAGTAGATGACAAACAAAATAATAAGACAAGTTCGAAGATAAATCCAAACTTGTATTGTTACAATTGTAAGGAGAAAGGGCATCCGTATTCTAGGTGCCCAAAACCCTTGATTAAGTGTAGTAATTGCAACAAGGTGGGCCATAAACCTGAGATCTGTAGACAAAAACAAGAGATACGGCCAACGAAGGCTGAACCAGTGGCAACGGCCATGATTATCTCCAGTTCTTGTCCAAGTGGAAAATTTATAAAAACGGTTAATGTTAATGGTTTTCTTTTGGAAGCATTCGTTGACCTTGGTAGTGAGGTCACGCTCATAAAGCAGTCAGATTTTTCAAATCTCGGACTTAGTCATGACCACACTCCCTCGAAAATGAAGGGTTTTGGCAACAGCCTCGTGCAATCCATGGGTTCGGCAAAGCTGAATATTACCATCGATGGTGTGGCTGCTACTGTATCGTGTAGGATTGTGGCTGATCACTTGCTGGAGAAGCCAATGCTTGTTGGTCAGAGTTACTCAGAGCAGCCACACATTGTTGTTTATAAAGACGCAAATAAACTACAATTTTTGCACATTGGAATCGAGTTACCAGATTTTTATGAGCATGGAGAACATTTAGAAAGGGCAAGGGTAATAGGTTTTAGTAGTCTTTATGGTACTGCGAGTATAAGGGCTAAAATAGAGACGATGTTTACTGGCAGCGTAGTATTAGATACTAGAATTGTAGGAAAGCCAAACAAACAATTCTTAGTTTGTGGGGGTGTTTACGAGGTGAAGCTTGGTTCACTCTTTGTTACAGTAACGCCGTGTTCGGTACCGTGTTTGCTACAGGACAATTTTTTGTTTGCTAGGGCCGAAAAGGTGCAAGAAGTAAATAGTCTTGGGAACACTGAATCTCCTGTTTTGGACCAGCAAACTGGAGTGGCTTCAGCCAAACGGTTTGATGAGAGCCAAATACGCGTGGGCGTTGCTGTGTCAGAAAGTGATAGGGCCAAGCTTATGGAACTCCTGCGACGACACGAGGAGTGTTTTGCTTACGATTTATTAGATTTAGGCTGCACTAATGTTTCCGAAATGAAAATCGAGTTAAATAGTCAACAACCGGTAGTTTATAGACCTTATCGTTTGTCTTACTATGAACGGGAAAGGGTTCGGGGAATGGTAGACGACATGTTACGGGCAGGGATCATTCGGGAATCAGTATCCAACTATGCCAGTCCCATCATTCTCGTGCGCAAAAAAGAGGGCGGTGTTCGCTTATGCGTAGATTACAGATTACTTAATTCAATCACTGTTAAAGAGAGATATCCCATTCCTGTCATAGAGGATGAGATAGCAAGGTTATCTGGACAGGCATGGTTCGTTACACTTGATTTGATTTCTGGTTACTATCAGGTGCCCATATCTGAAGACAGCAGGCATCTGACGGCGTTTGTTACGCCGGACGGCCAATACGAGTACAATCGTATGCCGTTCGGCCTAGCAAACGCGCCTGCTGTATTTCAGCGTATGATGAACCATGTCCTTGGCTCAGCTCGGTTTGAAAAGGCCACCGTATACATTGATGATGTATTAATTTTTGGTAGGAATCCAACTGAATGCTTAGATCGGTTAGAAGAAGTCCTTGTTTTATTACGTAAGGCAAATCTTAAGTTAAATTTATCTAAGTGTAGTTTCCTACAAAACACAATAAATTACTTGGGTTTTGAAATCAGTTCAGAAGGTATGCGGCCAGGAAATGCAAAAATCCAGAGTGTAGTCGATTTTCCCCGTCCAGACAATGTGCACGGGGTGCGTCAATTTTTAGGCCTTGTTAGCTATTTTAGAAAGTTTATACAAGGATTTGCACAGCTAGCTCACCCCATCACTAAATTGCTTAAAAAGAATGCAGTGTGGGAATGGTCAAACGATCAACAAGAAGCGTTCCAAGTTCTAAAAGCCAAGCTTGTAGATAGACCCGTACTTTCCATTTACGACCCCTTAGCCGAGACCGAGCTTCACACGGATGCTAGTAGAATAGGCGTTGGCGGTATTCTCTTGCAGTGTGCTCCGGGGAGTGGGGGTTCTTTTCATCCGGTGGCATATTATAGTCGTCAGACGACGCCCGAGGAGAAGAATTTTCACTCCTATGAGTTGGAGACATTAGCTGTTATCTGCACTCTTAAAAAGTTTAGAGTATATCTTTTAGGAAAATCGTTCAAAATTGTGACCGATTGCAGTGCACTACGGTCCACTTTTGTAAAGCGCGATCTAATTCCGAGAATTGCTCGATGGTGGCTGGCTCTACAGGAGTTTGATTGCTCTGTGGAATATAGGGCGGGTAAAAAGATGGGTCATGTTGATGCGTTATCCAGGAATCCTATTGTTGATACAGAATCTCAGAGTCCTGAACAATATCCCTCGGTTATGGCTATAAATGACGATGACTGGCTACTTACGTTGCAGTTAGGGGATTCGGAATTGTGTAGAATTCGTGACATTGTCGCTAGTGATCTAGACCCTCAGGGGGTAGAGTACATCAAGGATAACTACGTTTTGAGAGATAACAAGCTCTTTAGGTGTGTCGGGGGTGACAAGGAATGTGTTAGGTGGGTAGTCCCAAAGGGTGCGAGGTGGCAGTTATGCAAGAGAAACCACGATGATATAGGTCATGTCGGTTTCGAGAAAACATTAGACCGAATAAAAAAACATTATTGGTTTGCAAAAATGAAACGTTTTGTAAAAAAGTATGTAGGGTCCTGTATCGACTGTGCATACGCCAAAAAAGCAACGAACATACGTGAAGGGTTATTGCATCCCATTGAAAAGGTTGAGAGGCCTTTTCACACATTGCACATTGACCACCTCGGACCCTTTGTTAAGTCCAAAAGAAGTCATACTCACATATTGACTATCGTAGACGCGTTTACTAAGTTTTTATTCATCAAACCGGTCAGGAACACAAATACTCAAAATGTGATAAAAGTCCTGCAGGACATTTTTGACACATTCAGAGCCCCTGATCGAGTTGTTAGTGATCGAGGTTCCTGTTTCACTTCCCACGCATTTAGAAGGTTTTGTCTTGACCGCGGAATAAAGCATGTACTAAATGCAGTTGCATGCCCAAGGGCCAACGGTCAAGCTGAACGTTACAACAGGACTGTCCTAGACTCGTTGACAGCACAGAACCTTAACGCAGATGAAAAGGATTGGGATAGTAAATTAGGGAGAGTTCAATGGGGCTTGAATAATACGGTACAAAAGACCACAGGTAGGACACCCGCTGAAGTTATGTTTGGAACGGCAATGAATAGCGAGTTTAACGCAGCATTGAACGAGATAACCGAAACAACGCGTGAGGTCACTTCCTTGCAGTCTATTCGCGATGAAGTTAAAAACAGAATTGACAAAACACAGGTGGCACAAAAACGATATTACGACCAACGAAGACGACCTGCGCGTATTTACAAAAACGGTGACTTAGTTAAAATTTCTAAAGTTTCATTTCAAAATGATGGGAAGAGTAAAAAACTCATGCCCTCGTATGAAGGTCCTTTTAGAATCGTAAAGATAATAGGTAACGATCGGTATAAAGTGGCACCAATTGCGGGGTTTGAGGGAATGAAGAGAAAGAAAAAGACTACCATTGCCGCTGACCGGATGCGACCATGGATCCATGTTGACTCTTTGGAAGTTGATAATGACACTGATAATGATGCCAAGAATGATGTAATTGATGAGGATAATATGTCGGAATGATTTATTAGAATATGGATTATATAACAAAATATTTAAGTAGGTGGTAACGCTAGCTTAAACTGTTTAATGTATGTTATATAATAAAAGTATTTACTTTTATTGTGTTTATTTACATGCTGTTGTTTTCCTTTTTTCAGGTCAGGCATAAGAAATCGCGGAAAGGTTTTGCGTCTTGACCTGAAAGAAGTAAAACTCATGGTTGATCTGATAAGCCGTAACATCCTAAGAAACGGATTGGTTTACAGATTTATTTATGGATAAATGGATATTTGGTTACAAGGATAATTGGTTGCAAGGATCATTGGTTACAGGGATCATTGGTTACAAGGATCATTGGTTTATATTTGGCTAGTTTGCTATAAAGTTAATTTGTTACAAAGATAATTTGTTAGAAAGATAATTTGTTATTAAGATAATTTGTTATAAAGATGATTCGTTGTAAAGATAATTTGTTAAGTATAACGATAATTTGTTAGATTTTTATTTTTATAAAGGTAATTTGTTTTATGGATAATTAGTTTATAAGAATAATTTGTTATAAAGATAACTTGTTATAAAATAATTTGTTATGAAGAAAATTTGTTTTGTGGATTATTAGTTCTAAGAATAATTCGGTTCAGGGAAAATAATGGTTGTAATTTTTTTTTTTTTTTTTTTTTTTTTTTTTTTTTTTTTTTTTTTTTTTTTTTTTTTTTTTTTTTTTGCGTTTGATTTGTATTTGTAATCAGATATTTCAAAACAAAGTTTTAAATATTTTAATTTAATGTTCTTTTTCCCCATTACTGTAATTCTTTCATAATTACTCGATTTTTGCCGAGTGTAAGGTTTCACCGGATACGTGTATGAGGACATGCACGTCGTCAGGATGGTCGAGTGTAAGGTTTTAGTAATTTATCTAAAACTACACAGTTTAAAATCTAATAATCAAATTGATCTACAGTTTAAAATTATTGCAATGGCCATACTGACGGCGGAAATGTATATCAAAATAAGATCGGTAGATTTAATTCATTGAGCTGGGCACACTGGTTGTCACAGTTGCAAGGGCTTGACTAAAATGGGGCACTTTCCGATGGGAGCGCATGCGGGTTGGCAGCTAGCGATCGTGGTATTGTAGTACCCGTGGCACTGATTTTAAGAAATAAGTTTTGGTAAAATACGTTGTTGTACGAATATTAAATAAGTTTTGAAGGATAACTGTGGTTATTACTGAGAGTCCTTTTAATAATAAACATCTAATTAAAGAAAATCTCTTTAAATTCTAGTTGGTCTCTTATAAATCTATAATATTCTGACTGACAACTTGATATTCATAGAAAACCTCCCGCTACTTCTAAAAATACCTGGGAACCGAAATGACAACTACAGGTTCGCAATGGAATCGTCCAAATGCTTAGTTATTTTGCTTTTTCGAAAGAAAGATAATTAGCCGTTTCTTTACTCTGTCATGAGTGACTGCTTAGCTCTTGAAACCTATAGCGGGATTTTAATACCTGTAACTATCTGCTTTGTTCCCTAGTACTAGTAGCCCAGTGAAGTAATGAAATAATTAGACTGTTGTCATACACCGGTATTTGTATTCGCAATCATCTAGTCTCATTTCCTACGTAAATGTATGGCAAGATTCTTTCCGATTTCCGACAAACCTCTGTGGGCGCATAGATTTTTTTGATAAGAAAAGAAACAGGATTGAGTGACATCATATTTATTTTTCTTGCTGAAGGTACATTTTTTTTTTTTTGAATGCCTTTAAGAACAGTCATCTAAGGCCGTTTTAATGTAGTGACAACAGTTGAATTACCTACCCTTGTTGCCTCATCCAAACTGTAAATGTTGTGATGTCCATCACTGCTGCTTAGGTGCATAATAGAAAAGCGTGATGATAATCATTTAAAAGGTTAAATCTGTAACTTTCCGCAATTTTCTTACCTTTTGGCCCGTCTTTTTTACAATTTGCGGTAAACTACTCGTATAGAAGAATACGAATAAATGTCAATACTGTTCTTAGCTCATGGCGAAAATCATGATAATTTATACTCTACGGTCTGCGCAGACATATGGGGAATATACGAGTATATGCAAAATTTGAACAAAATCTATTCAGTAGTTTTCGCGTGATGCTGGAATATACATTCAGACAAACAGACAAAAATGATTAAAATATATTTTTGGCATTAGAATCGTTCCCAGACCTCGTAAATAAATAACAAATCAATGTACAGTTTTAACTTCGCTACGATTTTATTATATGTATAGATATAGATTCTGTTATTTTAAATATATACTTCTAGGTAGTTTTACTTTTATTAAAAAAAAACCAAATGAGCTCCTGATCCATAAGAATAGATATTCAGAATGTATACATCTACCCTGGTAAGCACTTACGGCATTGAAACACCATCAACACCATACCTTACACCTTATAGATGATTCAGCAAGATTGATACAACGTACATGCGAGCCGAGTTTATATTCATAACATGCATCCGCCATGAATACCGAAGCGGATTGATCAGAGATTTTGTGAGGCGTTTTATTTTATGGTGATAGGCCTCGTATGAGACGTGAGGATCTATCTCATAAACTAGCAGATTGGGAGGAATCGCTGAACAAGGATTGGGTGATTTATGTGTTTCAGTTTACAAGACGTGTTAAAGTTATAACAACCCTTCGGGGAATCAGAGCGCAATGTTATGTTTAAAAGTTAAAAGAAGTAAAAACTTTTTTAAATACAAGCTTTTATTATTACTTGTTAATAAAGCGAACTACAAAGTTAAAAATAATTTAATCTCAATTATTTAAATAAAAGCGTGTTAGATGTGATGTGTGAATGATGGCAGGAGAAATAAAGAACATTTGTTAGCATGTTACACGTTTTTATTTAAATAATTGAAATTAAATTATTTTTAACTTTTTATTAACGTTTGTTTTACTAACAAGTAATATAAAAGCTTTTTTTTTTTAGTTTTTTTGTTCTTTTTATTTAATTTTTAATTATTTATGATGCGGGATTTACTACGGTGTAGTTCGTAGCAGCGTTTATCCGATAAGTAGCTCGTAATAATTCGTTGAACCCACACATATGTGTTGTTTGAGCACTCAAAGTGTTATGTATCTATGGCCACCTTCCCGCTCCAGCATCAGACCCTGGTTACCATGTCAATACGAATCAAACGAGCCCAAACTTGATGGGGTTGTGTCGTTTTATTATATTGTAGGAGTGCATTAAAAATTATAGTCCGCTATCTTAGGTGTTTCGCCATGTTGGATTTAGAATGAAGTCACATAGCTAACCATATTTTGTCATCCAAACTAAACGTGTATACAAAATTTCGGCTCAATCGCATAAAGATATCTGCTTCAAAATTGAGTTGCATGATTCCACCCGAGCAAACATAGTTAGGTACATACATACATTGCAAGTTAAATAAAAGCTTCTAAAATAGAAGAGGTAGGTAGAAAGATTTGAAGACACGTATCATATTTTGATGAGATGTGTCCGGAATCAATCGCTCAGAACACTAATTGGCGCGCATAACATAAACCTTTCCAACCCGTTATCGGATAATATCATTCCTATAATAAATATGGTTAAGTTCGCCTTGAAAAACAGACCCAGAACCTAGCTGTAAAATGCACTAATGTAAATTAATGTTAACCCTTTGTATACCTATAGAGTGTCATATTCGCATTTAGCGAAAAAGCTCTTTAAATAAAGATTAAAAAAAAAAGTATCGTAAACCAGGATTACTACCCTCTGCGTGCAGTTCTTGATCCAGCTGTCCAATCCGAGCCTCCTGGTCGAAGTTCATAGCTATCGGGCTTAAGACTATTAATATATACGAGTGCCTATTTTATATTTTTTCAAGGTACTTAGGGTTGGATCGAGGTGGCCTTGAAAAAGGATGTCTGGGAAGGATTTGGGGGAGGCCTTTGCTCAACAGTGGGACAGTGTAGGCTAATATAAAAAAAAGTTACTTAACGTGTACTACTAACAATTTATTTACATTGTGCATCTTCTTAAAGAGGGGCAGGTCCGATGGTAATTTCGCTATGGAAGTATTTTTTGTTTCAAATCTTCTTAAAATGACGTGAAGGATTCCGAAGGCTATTTTGGTTTCTTGTAAAAATCAGCAAAGAAAAGTTCCATCTGTGGTCGACAAAAAAATCTCGAAACCAGTTACGTAACAAAGACTTTATTTCAGCCTATTTATTAAGAGCAAATTCGTCTTAATAATCACAGACGCTAGCGTTCTCCATTTCAGTGTTACCAAACATTGGGGCTCCATTTAGGCTCGATAAAAGCTTCCAAACAAATGCCTTGAAAGGGTATTAGACTCCCCCAATCCCGTGTTTAGCGCCTTAAGCCGTATAAGTAACATTGCTTTTATTTTCCCACTCCATTCGTAATGGAATAAATAAGGAACGGATCCTTGTTTTATTTAAAAGCCTTGTTATTATTGTGATGCCTGTTTTAGTAAACGCAAGCCTTACTAAGCTTAATACAGACCTCTTTGGAAGCTTCTCCTGTCATGTTATTTTAAGAACTCTTGAGATGTTGATTGTTCCGTGTGGTGCCGGACGTAAAAGAATAGCACTATCCCATTTCTTCCCGTGGGTGTCGTAGAAGGCGAGTAAGTGACTTACTTGAGAATGGGCAGCAGCGTTCTCTATGCATTTGACCACCATACTGCGATCGCCAACCCGCCTGCTAAGCGTGGCGATTATGGCAAATCCCCCTTTTGGGTGAGGCTTATGTCCAGCAGTGGACGTCTTTCGGCTGCTATGATGAGATGTTCATTTGATAAATAAAGATACCTAAATTATACTGTCCAACTGTTAGAGATTGAAAATAAGAATATTTTAACGGCGTTTCTGTTCTCAGCTGCTAATAAGAGAGTTTGGATTATTAATACTACCCTTATTGTTCATAGAAAAAGTAATTAATTTATTCTCTCTTTTCGTCTTTATTTGTTTTAGGTACCAGTTAGCCTAACCTTGACCCAAATGTGTTGGGGTCGGTGTCCACTTTAACCGGATGCAGCTGAATACCAGTATTTTACATGGGGCGACAGCTTATCAGACCACCACATCCACAACTCTGAAACTGGATAATATTGTTACGCGCTAAAGCTAAAGTAATTCGTTACCACTAGCGCCATCTAGTATCGAGTAGCAGAATTAATTGAGTCAAGATCTATCTAGCAAGTTCGATAAAAGAATCTTCTAGAATTATCAACATCTGCTCAGTCGGGGCCGGTATGTACTCGAAGATTCTAGATGATTCGATTCCCGAATGTTCTGTGGCTCTATAAAAAGGCGGGAACGGATCGGGACCGAGTAGTATTGAATAAGCGATACATGCGAAAACATCTGAAGTGATCTTGAAGTGCGATTTAAAGCGATCAATAGTGAAATTGTGTCTTGTAATTTGTGTGATTAATTAAAGTGTCGATTTTGATAAATTTTATTGGCAGTTTTTAATTGTCACGAACCCGAAGCTCGTAACAACATTATACAATTTCCGAAGGGAATAACCGTCGTCGTCTTAACAAGGGGTTTCCCTCTGGGTAAGACTGGTTGTCAGACTTTAGCTTCTGACGACCTGTAATGATGACTGTCAAAGATAAAATGAAACAAAAGTAGTTATATATATCCTTACTAATATTATAAACGCGAAAGTTTGTAAATATGGATGGATGTTTGTTACCCTTTCATGCAAAAACTGCTGTATGGACTTGGATGAAATCTGGCACACTGATAGATTATAACCTAGATTAACAAATAGGATACTTTTTATCCCGGTAGTACGTTCCCGCGGGATAATTTCCGACCTCCACGCGGGCGAAGCCGCGGGCGGAGTCTAGTCAAAAATATGTGGTTAGATAGACAAACGTAAAGAATTTACCTATTTCAAATAAACCTATTACAAGCACTTTTGAATTATCAAGGGGTCGGTCAGTCAGGTAGATGAAGCTAATTGCCATTACAAATCGTAGTCAGTATCTACAATTACTACAATTTGATGTTCTCTGTATTCATTAGGTAAGTACAATCCAATTAGAGCGGGAATCAGATAAATTAGTAGTCAAACAAATAATATCTACATGCTATTCACCATCGATTGGTATGCTGGCATGCATGCTTCCGTCTCTTCTTGCAGTCGCCTTTGACTAAATGTCGGATAAAATGATTAATCAGATAGAAGATAGATTATATCAGACAACACACAGCCAAAACTTCACGCCTGTTTCCCAAGAGGGTAGGCAGAAACTAATAAGTTAGCTTGAGAAATTACTTTTTTCTTACTTTGCGACATTAATTGCGTTAAATTTAGGCATTGATGATTTTGTCGCTGACAATTCATGATGAAATGGTTTTAAAACATCGATGATTTTTACATGTAACATGATATCAGACTCATCTGCACTATGAATGCTCAGAAACAACCCACACACTACTAACATTAAAGAGAAAACAATTTAAATAAATACTACGTAGTTGAACATTATTTACTTTAGTTATTCAGTAAACAGGAGCTTGTTTGTCACAAAATATGATTACACAACCAAAATCCTTTTCGTCTCGTACCCCGTCCCTTGCGGCAACGCTTCTGTTCTATTACAGAAGCTCAAAGCTTTGTCCAGGATTTTTCAAACTGTTATGTTGTTTGATTGTATAGGCAGAGAAGTGGGGTCCTGTTTTTGTACATACATTATAACCAGATTTTTTTATGCCAGGTACATCGACTATGATAAGGTTGAGGAAAAATATTTACAACATTACGAGACAAACATTGGTTTGGTTTGTATTTAGAATAGAAGAAAAAACAGTAGGAGTCAGTTTAGCTGACAAGCGTGGGTCTTGGTCTTGGTATTCGATGCATCCAATAATTCCATCCAAGTACGTCAGAGAAACTGCTGGCGACAGCGGGTTGGTGAGGTGGCGGGCGTGTGGCTTCACCGCTACGAGCGTACAAGTGTGAACGACGCTATACAAAGCAGTGTCGATATTATGCCCAACCCGACAGAAATCGTGACAGTTTGTCCGGTAAATATGTCGTCGCCAACAATTTTATCGGGCAGCCCTAATATGAACAGCGCTATTGAAATACATATGCGAATTTGCATCCGACACTAATGAAGCAGTAATGATCGCGAGGCGGCGCACGTGAGGAAGAGGTAGTATATGCGCCCTCACGGCGCTAGTCGCCGCAGGAGATGCCCTGGACGTCGGGAATCCCATGCTGAATCCCGGCCACCGCAGGCGCGGGTGGATGATATTTGATCGTTAACCAGAAAAGTTCCTTACCGCAAAAAAAAAACATTTTATCTACATATAAAAAAAATGTCAGCCATACGATAAAAAAAACATTTCAAGTAATAAATACCTAACATAAACTTATTTGATATCCTTAAACACAAAATTGTAAGGGCTCTTTATGTAATTAAGGGCTTTTTGAACTGTTTTCGGCGGAGGTCCAAACCATTCCACTTGGAAGTTTTCTATTAGTCTCGCCACAAATGTGTCCATTTCCAGTTCAGCTATGCGACGACCTGGGGGTGAGAGAAGGAAAATTGAATGTTAAGCGCTTGGACTTTAAAAGAGATTATAACCTCTGAGTTTGTGTCGGCATTTCTTCTTAGGGATCAGTCAGCTAGGAAATGCCGGTGCCATCAAGTTTTAACATATTGACCAATAAAATATTAAATTCTAATTGTCTAAAAGGATCATAATTATGAGATCTACTTACATTAATAAATTTTTCGTTTAATTTCATTTCACTCTCGTATCTTCTTGGTTGAAAGTTTAGAAGGATGGTAAAATTGATGGGGAAATGGAGGATATGCAAATATCCGCTATTCATTTCACACAAGTCACAACCTTCCATTTACTAGAGATTTAGAATGAGAGAATACTTAACTATACAGCTACGGGCTCCAAAACCGAACGGTCCGTAAACAAATATATTGCCTTGTCCAACGTGGCAAACGGATGAGCATTCCCATAATAAAGCGGGTCATCTTTCTTGGCCACCCATCGCTCTGGGATGTACTCATCAGCTCTGGGGTAGTGCTTTTCCATCAACGACATTTCTCGGTGGGCGAAGACTACATCAACCTGAAATATACCGCGTTTAAATTAGAGCATTGTTTTATTGGCTGATGCTAAATCCTGAAGTCTGATATGAATAAAATATATTGCGAACGGTTCTTCGCGCATCCAGCGGATTTGTGCGGCCTTCACAAGGTCGTCGGCCAGAACCGTTTGAAGTGGCGGTGCTAGAGGGAGGCCTACGTTCAGCAGTGGACTCTTTCGGCAGAAATGATGATGATGATATTTCGATCTGTATGAGCGATGAGTTGCACAGTGCGCTGCGTGCGCTGTCTTCAGTGGTGCGGTGTTAAATCTGACAGCAGTGTTGCAAACTAGATAGCAGAGGTACTCTTAAATCTATGATTAATTTTTTTTTTTTAGCTTGTAACGTCCCACTGCTGGGCAAAGGCCTCCCTACTCTCTTTCCACCTCTCTCTATCCAAAGCTGACAGATTAATTACATCACATAAATTGTATGGAAAATAATTGTTGATTTTTGTCTCGAACAAGCGAGAAATTGAAGTCTGACAAGGACCAGATGGATTTTAATTTGTTCCTAATCAAAGAAGTCCAAACGAATCTACAGTGATTGGCGGCTCAAAGAAATTTTCAGTAACCAAGAGGGGTAAGCCAGTTTTGTAAGCAAGCGTGGTGATCAATGATCATGCCTTCTTCGTATGAGAAGAGGCAATTTCACGGCAATGTGACAGTAACAGGCTAGTTTTCTTTAAATGTGGTAAGACACTGAAAATACTTACATCTTTCGGCACCTCGTAATCCAATAAATTGTATTCCTTTGAGGTCTTTCTTGCATTTGCTGACACGACGGGCATCATTCTGAGCGACTCTTTGATGCAAGCCCTCAGATATGGTCTTCTCACCGAGTTCGACACTATCTCTTCTCTTAGTTTGTCTTGATTCTCTGGATTTTTTGCCAGAAGGTAGAGAGTTGCTGTTACTGTGTTTGCAGCCTGAAAAAGATCATATCGGTAGTTCTCTACATAAATTCAATTTTTATGCTATTCGTTGGTAAGCGCATTACTTGACGGCGGAAATAGCATTTTCGTAATGGTTACAATTTGTTTTATATGGGAAGATTTTTTTTTTAAGTTTTGCGGATTTTTTTTTAAATTCTGGAATAACTGAACTTCCCTTATTCTAAGGGTTTTTGTATGAAATCTTCCTTTGCACAGGACAACGTCTGTAGGGCCATCTATTTAGAACAAAAAATTGTGCATCGTCAGGTGCCATTTACTTCTGAAGTAAAAGTTAAAATCGTTATTAGAGAAAGCCGTTGTAACTTTTTGTAATAAAAGGTTTAAAGGAACAAAGTCGGACTGTTTTACATTAAGTTTGTCCATTAGTTTGACTATGAGCATGTTGTGCTTGGGCAAATATATGCTTACCGTATCAATGCCAACAAATAACATATCACTGGCCATGATGCGAGCCGCTTCTTCATTGATTTCCAACAACTTCTCTAAAACTCCCTTCTCGGTAGTAGATTTGTTCTTTAGGTTATCCATGCCATTTTGATGAAGTATTTTGTTAAACTGAAAACATAAACAGTACCTACTTTACAGCTATTTATTCTGTGGGATATTGTTTGGTGGTTTTAAAGGTTTCCAATCAATTCGGTCCATATAGGAAAAGTCAGTTCGGGACATTGGTCTAACAAAAACCTTAGCAACTTTCTGGATCATATGAGTTACCAGTCTAAGATCAACGACATCAAAAATTAAAATAAGTTTTTTGATTGGATGACGAAATTCGCCTTTGAAACGACATACTTCTTTTGCAACTTACTTTTCATGATGCTCGTACAACTTCATAGCTTTCTTGTACATTGGGGTTGAAAACAATCTCCAAAGGCTAGGCTTGAAATCCAATTCATTAGCTGTAACAAATAGGTCGTGGACGCACTGGATCAACTGCCACTCTGGAGAGTCCGCAGGCAAGTTGGGATCCAGACAGTTCAGGTGGCAACCAAGAGCGACTGTGCCGATAGATTCCAGGGCTCATAAGTTCATCTCCTTCTCGAAGTCCTTTTTGATTTTGTTCTTTTCATCACGGTTGGCTCTCATTCTGAAAATGAGGTGTTTAAATTTTTTAGTGCCAGAAAATTTTATTTCAGTGAGCATCGCTTGTTATGCTATGCATTCTCATAGATCGTAAGAATGATGATGATATTGATATGGAATAATGGAACCTTTTTAAAACTCTTAAGAGAAGAAGCAGTAAGGAAATAAATAGCCAATAATTTCGACAAAAAACAAAACATATCAGCTGTTAAATATCTTCTAAATGAAGCATTTTACAGTCCACCAGCAAAACGGAACAAAACAAAAGACATCCTTTATTTCGCCGGGAATTTAATTAATAAATAGAGAGAAGGGGAAGCATTTGTCTTTTGGCAGTAATGAATGCTTCTCATTACTTCGGCTAATCTCATCCTCGTCTGATTGAACTCGATGAAAATAAATTGAATCTATTAGTTCTACTTCTAATCTATTAGTTCTCTTCGACATTTGATTATTATTATATACACTTTGACATGAATATTTACTTTGAGAAGTATAATATTATAATTGTTTTAATTATTGTGAATGTGAGGACTGTGTGGATCATGTTTTGTTTTTTTTTTGTTTTGTGTTTCATCTCTTTCTCAGTTAGTTATAATGTTAATCTGCCAGTTTGAGTAATTTATGCGGCCTACCCAAATGTCCTTTCTTTGGTATTGTTCGTCAAATCTTTGAGCTCCTCAAGATCTGAGTTGAGCTGCATGATTACTGATAAATGCGTGCACTGATTGGACAGGTCCACTCAATCTGTGTGGTTCTTTCCTCAAAAGACCATTTCAGACACCAATCCACATGGTCTTCACATGATCTGACCAAGATTATGTCTGGACTTTAAAAAAGACTGTGACCTCTGAGTTTGTTTCGGCCTTTCTTCTCAGAGTAGTCAGATAGGAAACGCCGACCTCATCTAGTTAAAAAAAAAAAATATGATTGACGTGTAAAAGTGTTTGTACAAACCTACTTACAGAAATAAAATCATTTATCATTTACTATTAATATAGCGCTCTATTCAATGCTATATATACAGAAGTAATGAGGTAGAAATGACAGTGAGGGCAGTGGTGGCCTAGTGGTGACGGCCGCGACTAACGAGTTGTACTTAGGTCGTAGGTTTGAACCGCCTGTCTGGGACTGGTGCTTTACTCTGTATAAATTATTTCATCACCACTGCTTTCAAAACGGTGAAGGCAAACATCGTGAGGAAACCCGAATGTCCTAGAACCAAAAAAATCGAAGACATGTGACATCTACCAACCTTCACTGGGGCCGCGTGGTAACAGCCCATTGCCTCTCGAAGACAGGAAGCCACACAGGCTTCCTGTCTACAACAGTGAAAACACTATACGCTGATTATATGTGAGGTAGAAATTCATAGTCTGGCTTATATTATTAATAAGGTGTGAGACACATCAGCAAAATAGACGTAATCCTGCAGTATTTTACGACTTGATTAACTGATTGGTTTAGTCACGTTTTTTTTAAAGTGAGAGAATTTTATACATATTACACAAGTCCAGGGTGTACTAAACTGTGTGACATATATATATTTTTATTAACACGCTTTTATTAGCTTCACCTGTATGTTTGTTTGTTTGTAACCGACTCCTTTTTTGGACTTGATTTTGACCCACTTGACTGACTGACACTGACGCCACATGATTATGTGGCGTATTTCTGAATGCCTAATGTTGGCGATTGCCGCGCTCTCTTTACAAAGTAAAGTGTGACATCAGCGGAGCGGCCTGGTGGCCTCCAGCAAACGAGGCGCTTGCGCTGCAGTATCCCGAGCCGGACGTAAACATCCATAAGATAGGGTCAAAATTCAGCATGGGAACATAAACAAGAGCAGCGTTCCCACCAGTGTTTTAAAGAGGCTATGGGGTACTTCTTTGGTGACCGCTGTAAGAGGCAGTCGTTTCATGTGTTAAATATTTCCCTTGTCATCCTGTATCTGTATTATATAGTTCGAAGTTATTATATTCTTAAAACTAAGTTAAAAGTGTCATAGCTAAATCTACTAATACTATAAATACAAAAGAAATTCTTGTAATTATGTCTGAATGGTTGATAACTTCCACGCTTAAACGGATTGCGATAAAGCTTGGCAAGAAAACCACCCTTGCCCCCCCCCCCCCTAGCTACGCCCATGATTATATCTCTTCATCTTAACACGGACATCACCAGACAGATCGTCGGCGTAGATTTCAAATCTAATTTTCTAGCAAAAACTGCATAGCACCACTAACCTTATACAGTCCTTAATAATTCCCGCTAAATTGAACAGCCGCTTGAACTTTGTCGTCGGCATGTTGTTGTTGATCACACAACCACTAAATACTATCACACACTGATGTTGTTATCAATTCACGTGTAACTACTTAATAACAAAAGATAACACTGACCGTAAATAATACTTTTCCTATTTTGTAAACAATCACGTAGCAAACTCTGATGATCTTTGTATGAACATCATATTACATAATTATACAACAAAAAACTAAAAAACACGCTTTAAAAACCAAACTAAAAAAGGAGAAAATAATTTAATTCAATTAAAAAGCGTGGGGTGCTTGACATTAATTGATTATAAAAATACCTCAAAAAGCACCCCACGCTTTTTAATTGAATTAAATTATTTTCTCCTTTTTTAATTTGGTTTTTAAAGCGTGTTTTTTAGTTTTTTGTTGTCTAATTATGTAATATGATGTTCATACAAAGATCATCAGAGTTTGCTACGTGATTGTTTACAAAATAGGAAAAGTAAAGAAAGATACACTATACTTAGAGACGCAGTATTATTTACAGTCAGTATTATCTTTTGTTATTAAGATTATTTTTAAACTATTATTTATTTTCTATTTTTTAGTTCTGCTAACTACAAAAACGTGTTTTTTTTTCTAATTTTTTTTAAATTATTGAATTGTCATCGGTCCTCGACAAGTTTACAAAGTTTCAATGAAATCTGACCGTTTAAAGTGGGTCAAAATCGCGCTCAAAGGAGTCGGTTACATACATACAAACAAACAAACATAAAAGTGAAGCTAATATAAAGCGTGTAAAAAGGCTTGGGATTGATATAGCAACATTAATTTTGCTCAAAACTTCATACAATTTTTAAAATAAAATAACTAAAATTTTTATGAAGAGTCTACGGTTTTAACAGATTTATAAATATAATATTCTAACTATAAAATATATACTAACTATACGAACGTCGGACGACACCGTTGTTTAGGAAGTGTCGGTTCGGTCTCTCATTCATTAGAGTCATCTGTGTTGGACATGTTATTGAACGACTTTGACCTTCACCACATTTCATAACAACCTCCAAACCAAATCGTTTGATAAATACAGTGTTGCTTGATACTTTCGAATATCAGTCTTATTCAGTTGTAATAAAGACGGATTTTGATAGTTTGCTGAATAGCACGTTTTGAGTTTGGTGTTTTTGTTGACACAGGTAGTTATAACGACTGATTGTACCCTAGAACCTATGACTGAGACATCTGTATTGAAAACAGCAGCACTAAGTCAAAATCTAATAGTAATGAAATAAAATTAATGCCCAGTGGCCGTGTGAGTTTCTTTTAACCATCTCAACGTAACGCATCGACCGCGTTCGGCACTACTATTGGCCCTTCACTAATCCAGGGTCGATAGGAGCGCCGAAAGCAGTCGATGCGTAAATTCTAGATGGTTATAAGAAAGTCACACTATGACCTCTGAAATGAAATTGGCTCTGTCTAAGTTTATTGTTTAAAAGATAATTTCCATGTTTGCTATGTGCTGCCGTAATTCTATTCTTCTTCTTCGTGTCGCTGGCAAGACAGTAATTAAATTCTGTTTGCTCATAATTTCGCCACTTCCACGGCGTAGTAGGTAGGGCATAGTTTGTGGAACAGCTCCAAATCCACACCCTGCTACCACAATAATTCTATTAAAATAGAGCAAAATACCTAGTTGATCTCTCAGTCGAAACCACGACTGCGAGCGTGGAGTGCTGGCTGGCCATTCTTAGGCCGAGCAAAGTGTTACTGGGTTCTTCTATTACGAAAATCAGTAGCAACTTGTAATTTTGAAGTTAGTAGTGTGACACTTGCGCGTCGAAAAACGTTTAAGCTGTTGGTACTGCCCGTGATCTTTTCCCGGTCGTTTCGGATTATTGTCGCATCGGACTAAGGGCAGACGGAGTGCACTTGCACTCCATAGGTGCAGATGCGGCTACACAGGTGTGTACACCTCGTACACACTTGTCCACTATGTATAATATTTCTTGCGTATTGAAAATTTGAGACTGGCCGCTGTGACCGAAATCCGTTTGAGAGGACAATGGAAATCAAGCAAAAATTAAATTGTTTGTCACGAGACTTCTTGTCACTACGTTCAGTACGTTATGAATGTCCACCTTGTAGAATGGTTCTAAGCTAAAATTTAAAATATTCCGACAAAAGTGAATGATACCTAAATTGTATTTATTGGTGTGTGCAATATTGTGACCGACAGTGTGACGACAAGCGAGCCGCCCCGCTTCGAAAATCAAAATTAAACATATCAAAAATAAAAAAAATTGTCTTTTTAATGTTAATATTTCGCTGAAATATTAATGTATTAGGAGAATTAAACCACGAGGAACATTACTAATTTGTTTCTGAAAAACTGTGCACTAGCCCTTTTTATTGACTTTATTAAATAACGCACAATATGACACAACATTGCAATAACTAACATAGCAATAAATTTTACTATGATAAGATTATTGTTCTCTTTCATTTTTTATGTTTATTGCTGTTGTGTTGTGTCTGTGTCGAATAAATGTTTTCTATTCTATTCTATAACAAAATTGTAATGACGATTATACATCCAAGACAAAAAAAACCGCCATCTTTGATTTTCATTGTGACCTTCACTATCGCCATGACCCATGACGAATAATGTGAAAAATTTCGGGCATCTTGGATTTGAATTTAAATAAGACAATAAATAAACTTGTAAAATTATTTTATGAACCATATGCAGCCATGGAACATTTGACAATTATTAGAACTATTTAACACGGCAGATAGTCCTTACTATCCTCCTTAGGTAAGGACAGTTTAAAAGAAGCGTACACAATTTATTGGAAAATCAATTTATACAGAAAGATCAATTAGATCAATAGCACCATGTAATAAAAAGATCACAATGGGATTTTTCCGCTGACCAACTTCAAACGTTATAAAATAATTAAAATAGGTCCTCATCGTTTGTAGTTCAATCATTTGTTTTTGTTAAATATTACCCATATAAAATAGGTCCTGGAGCAGTCCCTCGGAAACTCTTTTCTAAAATAGTAGTTTATAAAACGTAATGTTCATTTTAGAATAAACTTTTGTGATGTACATAGCCGAATGATTTTCGGTTTTTTAGCAACTTGCCTGTCTGCCTGCGATGACTGACACAATTGGCGCTGTTGGTAGGATCTTCGAGGAACACCGAGTACCTACGAATTATCTGCGGCAAGGATATTCAGCCATCGGTACAGCGATAAGGCCGAGATGCAGTTCATGTGGGTACTTATGTACACCATAATGTTTTGAAAAATGTCAGAGCCTGTTCAGC
The DNA here is from genome assembly GCA_947359405.1 of Antitype chi. NCBI lineage: Eukaryota > Metazoa > Arthropoda > Insecta > Lepidoptera > Noctuidae > Antitype > Antitype chi. The sequence goes on along the minus strand of OX375817.1, from coordinate 16,133,809 downwards.
ACTTTGATGTTGTTTCTCTACATGCGAATGCGTGCAACTACTTCCGAGGACAAAAGAGAACCCTATAGTCTCCCTGGCAAATCTCCGTTGAAATCAGCCGCAGTGACCAAAATTCGGTCGGAATGATACTATTAAATTAGGAAAAATTAAACAAAATTTAAGTTACCTAGCTAGTTCCAAATTATTTAATAAAAAATACACAATTATTACACATACGATAATTTTAGTGACTAAATAATAAATAAAACGATATAAAAAACACCAGCTTTTAAAAATCGACACAAAAATGAAAAGTTATTTTAGTTTCGGAAGTCGAAGGCAATTTACAAAAATAAACAATACCAAAAAGTTGTTGTATAATATAAAAACAAAAGAGGTCCTAGAATAGTCCCTTACAAAGTCCTTTCTAAAATAGAACTTAGAAACTATATTATGCTGTGTGATTATGCTAATTTTAAAATAAAAGTTTGTGATTTATATACTCGGATGCTTTAATGAGGTCAGGATTAAGGTTTTGAACACCTCATTTGACATCCTTAAATATAAAATTGAAAGGTCCCTTGACATAATTGAGAGATGCCTGCTCTATCTTCGGCGGGGGCCCGAACCATTCCACTTCGAAGTTTTCTATTAGCCTCGCCACAAATGTGTCCATTTCTAATTCAGCTATGCGACGACCTGGAGACGAAAATCTATATAAATAAAAAGAAAAGTCCTGACTGACTGACTGACTGACTCATCAACGCCCAGCCCAAACCCTTGGACCTAGAAAGCTGAAATTTTGTACAGAGGTTCCCTTTATAATGTAGACAAGGAATAAGGAAGGATTTTTCGAAATTCAACCCCTAAGGGAGTTAAATGATGTAATGTTTGTATGGAAAATCGTCATTTTTGTAGTGAACCATGAAAATTGGTTTTATCATTCTGATTTAAAACTAAAAACCACGTGTTTCAGTGGTTTTGGGAAATCAGCCCCTGGGGGCGTAAAATAGGGGATGAAAGTATAAATGGGAAACCCGTTAGTTTTGTAGTTCAAACCATGAATATTTGCAGTGAGCCTTTCAGTTGGTAATTAATAATTACATATATCAGCGTTTTTTAAAAATCGTCCCTGAAGAGGGTAAAATAGGGGATGAAAAATTTGTATAGGAAACCCGTAAATACACGTAACTATTTTGTTGTAATTTTCACAGGATAGAGAATAAAGAGAATTTAATATTTTCATTTTTAAGTCGAATTTGACTTGCAAGTAATTAATTTTCCGTTCCGTTATACAGGGTGATTGGAAGATGGGTGCAAAGCTTTAAGGCGAAGATAGTACAGACAATTTAGAACCATTTAAGCCACGGTTGTCTTAGACGAAGTCTTACCAAATATTTTTAACCAAATTTTTAAGTTTTTTTTCGGAAATTCTCAAAATTTAATGTAAACTGCATAATTATGGCCAAATTGAATGATAAATGAATTAATTTTTTATTTATTTAATTAAAGTAATGTGTAAGCAATCAAGCAAAACATGTTTTAGGCTTCTGTGTCATTAGACATTTTTTTTACAGACATTTAAAGCTCAGAAAAAATAAAAAAATTGTACAATACGTCTTTTAAACCTTATAAAAAAAAAAAAAATTGGTAAGACTTCGTCTAAGACAACCATGGCTTAAATGGTTCTAAATTGTCTATACTATCTTCACCTTAAAGCTTTGCACCCGTCTTCCAATCACCCTGTATATTCCGTTTCTATTGTTAGGTTTTAGAATTTTTACCCTCCATCACTGATATATCAATCCGCGCCCCCGCTCCTTGGATACTGTACAACGTGTAACGGAAAGGGTATATACATACCTGGAGGCGGCTATAAGGGCGCGGCTTATTTGAATGATATCAAACGATATTGGAAGGGCTTGGGCACGCCACGATAGCGGCGGTAAGTCCCCTCTTTGAGGAGTGGCTTGAGAGACGGCATGGCGTCCTCACCTTCCGCCTGACGCAGGTCCTCACCGGACACGGTTGTTTCGGGAGGTTCCTATTTCGCATAAGGCGGGAGGAAACGCCCGGGTGTTTCCATTGCGAAGATCGCCCTGAGGACACGGTGGAGCATACGGTGGCGGTCTGCCCGGCTTGGGCGGAGCACCGCCGTGTCCTCGTGGAGGCGATCGGCGGCGGCGATGTCTCGCGTCCGGCCCTGGTGCAGGACATGGTATGGAGCGAGAGTGAATGGTTAGCCGTCATCTCCTTCTGCGAAGCAGTAATGCTCGCGAAGAGGGAGGCGGCGCACGTGAAGGAGAGGCAGTATATGCGCCCTCACGGCCGTAGTCGCCGCAGGAGACGCCCTGGGCGTCGGGAATCCCAGGCTGATTCCCGGCCACCGTAGGCGCGGGCTTGCGGACGGCGAGTAATGGGTAGCTCGCTGTCCGGTAAGGACCAAGCCCGGGTCGACGGCGCGTTGTGTTCCACGCGCGCCTCAAAGAGATGTCAGCACCAAATGGGGGGGTCCGCAAGGGCCGATGCCTGCCAGGGGTGCGGGTGGTTCGAAAGAGATACCGCGGCCTCTGGCACACAGGCAACTGAGGGAACACGGGTGGGTTTTAGTCAGTAAAAGTCTGACACGCCCTCCCACTCCACCCAGAGCAGGAGAAGTTATTTGATGATTTACCACCCAAAAAAAAAAAAAACGATATTGGAAGGGCTTTTTAATCCTATCTCTACATGTTCGGAAGTAATGAGAATTTTTAATAAATTTATACCAGAAACCAAGCTTTCCACATTGAACTAAACACATCACTCGGAAGAGATTAGATATTAGCAAGTAACGTGGAAAGTTCTTGACCTACGTAGTGCGGTGTCACGTTTGTTGTGATTTGAATTTAAGAAACATGAAACCGAACATTTGGTATCAATTCTTAGAGTATTTTTTTTTGAGCTGAAACTATGTATAGTGATTCTATACCAGCATCTTTAGTGCTTAAAGATAGGAATAGGGTTTCTGTTACACCCTGTATAAGCAATGCGAGAAGACGGGCCAAAATACTTGCTTAGACGTGAGTAATGCATGTTACTCTCCTTAAGGTATGTTAGAGAAGACATTGTTTACCTGGATTAACACATAGGGTACTTTTAATCCCGGTAGTACGTTTTCGTGGGATATTTTCCGACATCCACGCGGGCGAAGTCGCGAACAAAAACTAGTGTGAAATAATGTTACGGCAGTAGTAGAAGTATATGTATAACGAATTTAAAAACAAAACTATCATCTAAGTAGGCTTTATAACTTAACTGGAAGTAGTCGACCAACTCATATTTGCAGTTGGAATGTACCTAAATGGAAGAACATGTTTTAACAGTAACATGTAATATAGCCAGTTTTTCTGTGGTTGAGGATTCAGCATAATCACTTACCACTAGGTGAGATTCTGGCAAAGAACTTCCCCGTTGTGGTTTAACCAAAACTATAATGTTATGTTTGTTCTTGGGATGAATAAAAAAAAAACCGGCCAAGTACGCGTTGGATCACGCTCGTGGCCGGTTTTGTTGTGATCTATTACCTATACAACTACGGACTCCGAAGCCAAAGGGCTGATGGGCAAACGGATTGGTGTTCCCGTAGTAAAGTGGGTCATCTTTATTGGCTAACCACCGTTCCGGGATATACTCTCGAGGCTTGGGGTAATTTTTGTCCAGCAGGGACATGTCTCGGTGGGCGAATACAACCTGCATCTGAAATGGTAAGCCAAGCACAATTTAAAGAAACGTGTGCTGTCTCATAACCGATGCAAGAACAGCCAATACAATTGTCATTTTGATAATACATGGACCTACATATTTGTTAAATTATTGAAATGCAAGTTATGAATAAGCCGAAAGAAAGAGATAAATTTAAAGGTTTCAACAAACGCGTAATATCTTAAAAACCTTAGAAAATATTTCATACTTACATCTTTAGGTATCTTATAACCTAAAACATTATATTCCTTTGATGTCTTTCGGACATTTCCTGATGCTACCGGCATTATTCTCAACGATTCTTTGACACAAGCCCTCAGGTATGGTCTTCGTTCTGAGTTTGACAGGATCTCTTCCCTTAACTTAGCTTGTTTGTCAGGGTGTTTAGCCAGAAGGTAGAGAGTTGCTGTTACTGTGTTGGCGGCCTGAGTGCAATAAAAAATATTTTAAGTCAAACCCATCCCAGTAACCCGCTTATTTTTATGTATCAAATTGTGTCTAAGTTGTGCGTACCGTATCTACACCAGCAAACAACATATCACTAGCCATAATATGAGCCACTTCTTCGTTAATTTCTAACAGTTTTGCTAATACGCTTTTTTCGTTATCAGATTTATTCTTGAGCTGTTCTTTGCCTTTTTCAATGAAGTGTTTTGTTAAACTGGAATCATATAATGGACATATTGTTTTACAGTTTTTTGATAAATACCTTAAATATAGCAGAAAAGAGTAGTAGGAATTATACCAATATTGAACTTACTTTTCATGATGTTCATACAACTTCATAGCTTTCTTGAACATTGACGTCGAAAACCACCTCCAAACGTTTGGCTTGAAATCCAATTCATTGGCTGTAACAAATAGGTCGTGGACGCACTGGATCAACTGCCACTCTGGAGAGTCTGCGGGCAATTTTGGATCGAAGCAGTTCAGGCGGCAACCTAGAGCGACTGTGCCTATAGATTCCAGGGCCCATAAGTTCATTTCCTTATCGAAGTCGTTACTTATCATGTTCTTTTCGTTACGGTTGGCTTTCATCCTGCATATAATTTTATACATATAAAAAAAAAACTTTTAATGCTAGTACCTTGTAGTTCAGAACTAACCTTTTTACCATGTCTTGTGCTACTTCGTCAAGTACTGTGGCATATTGTTTGATCGTCTTCGGTTGTAACATCACTGGGTTCACTGTTGAGCGGAACTCTTTCCACGGCTCACCATGGCTGGAAGTAAATATACATATTTTATTAGCTTGATCAGGATTTTAAATATACTGTTTCTGATAACTAATCGTTTTGATAATAAGCACGTGTCGTTATTTCAACTTACTCAGTTATAAGACCTGTGCCGTGAAAAGTATGATCTTTACTTTTCTTCAATTCTTTCCTATAGTATTCAAGGCTCTGGAATCCCGGACGGACGGGCAGCGAATTTTCACTACGTAATATCTGTAAATAAGCTTTGAGATGTAATGTTGGAAGTGATTATTCAAACTCTAAGTCTATAATTTTTCTCTTGTCGTTAGTTCTTTTTTAACATCCATCGATTTTACTCCACTTAAAACAAAAAGTAAGCAAACTTACGTGTTCTGCACATTCAGCATCATAAAGTATAACCATAGGCTGCTGGCCCAACATCCCATTGAGTCTAACGATTGGCCCATAGGACTCATATAGTTTCATGGTGCCTTCCACTTGGTCGATGCCTTGTAAAATACCTAAATTTAACAATAAATACAAGTAAAAAACAACATTTTACGCTATTCAAATAAGTCAATGGTCCGCCTGATAGAAAATTGCAAACTTTAAAGACTAATAAAATATTAAATTAAGAAAACTATACTGAGAAAAAAAATTCTTTGTAAATTATTACTAAAATCACTTAAAAAATCACTAAAACACTAAATCACTTTAAATCAGAACATAGAATGCTTCTTATAAAAAGTAGTAACGGCGGGCGAAACATTTCCCGAACGAATATTTTTCAAAAGAGGTTTTCTACTACTAGGTTTAGGTACCAAAATAATGAAAAGGACAAACTACGGTAGAAAGACTGTCGTATATGAGGGGGCACAACTCTAAAACTCTATACCCAAAGTCATTAAAGAATCCAAATCACTTCCAACTTTTAAAAGGCTAGTAAAACACCGTGTATTAAATAGTGTAAAAAAATATGTTAATACTGTTATTTTATAACTTAATTCCAGATTTTAACCCAGCGAAACCGTCGCATAACTACATTTTTATTTTTTTCCTCATAGAAGTGAAGATTGTATTCTTTTTGAGAGAAATAAATTGTCTTAAATCTTAGGTTTGTTCCAAATATAACTCACCTCCAGGCAGAAAATAGAAAATCATGGGCAAATACGAGGGTCCGGGAATCTCTTTCCATGGCTTCAAATTGGCATCTGTCTTTGCAGCAGCGCTTGCTACCGCTACCGTTCTGAATACAACATAAATCTTATTGAACATTTTAGCTGTCTGATTTAGTTTTTGATGAGATGTTTCTCCTTTAGTTTAGTTATAATTTTTTCTTATGGTTAATCGCTTTGTTATAATAACTCGTCTACGAACGCGATCCGAATGAGTACACTTTATTTTGTATAAACGTCAATGATATCGATAATATTAACAACATGCGTATCCATATTATTTGGGAAGCATTCGGAACCTCGAGCAGTGGTGACCTTGTGGTAAAAGCCCCGACTTACAGGTTATCGTGGGTTCGAAACAAGGCAGACGCCTTATTTTGTGTGAATAATTTCATCATCACTGTGGATGAAAACGGTGAAGGAAAACATCGTGAGGAAATTTCGAAGACATGTAACATCTACCAACCCACACTGCACCTGCGTGGTAGGTCCACTCCCTCGCACGGAGAGGTGGGTATCTCAGCAGTGGGGACGTTATAGGCTGATCATGCTAATACGAAATCTGACCTTCTCAAGGTCAGATTTCGCGTATCGGACAGTACCTGCTATTTTATTTTCTGAGATACACTATCTAAAGAACACCTGGCATTACTATGTTTGAGACATACACAATCTTTACTTTTATCAGATTATCGCATTTATTATTTTTAGAACAGCATTCATCCAGCATATTTACAAAAAATATGTTAAATCTCTAGTTGCTAACTTAGGCAAACGCCAAAATAATAGGAACTAATGCTACATAACAACTTACTTTTTTACGTCAATAGTAAGACGTAAAAAAGTTAGTAGTTATGTAGCATCAGCTAGGGAATAGACCAGTTTTGCAATTGATTTGAGCTAAAAAGAAGATTGCCCAACCGCACGGGCCCCATTGGCACTGGACAATCTAGACATTTATCAATTGGCGGATCTAAACTAGATGAATAAAGTTGATTAGGTCATGGCAACGTAGCAACTGTCGCTTATGGAGAAATGATTTGGCTTCACGGGGTGTTCCCATGCACTCTAAAAGTTTGTCCACAAATGTGTTTTTTTTTTCAAAACGACTGCGGTATCGTAGTCTTTTCGAAAATCTTCAAACAATCATTATCAATATCAATACTTCATCTTCCAGTTTCCTTTAAACAAAGCTTTGGAAAGCCAATTAACTGACACCTATGGTAGGGTTTTTTTTTTTTTTTTTTTTTTTTTTTTTTTTTTTTTTTTTTTTTTTTTTTTTTTTTTTTTTTTTTTTTTTTTTTTTTTTGAGGGTGGGAAATCATCAAATAACTTCTCCTGCTCTGGGTGGAGCAGGAGGGCGTGTCAGACTTTTACTGACTAAAACCCACCCGTGTTCCCTCAGTTGCCTGTGTGCCAGGGGCCGCGGTATCTCTTTCGAACAACCCGCAACCCTGGCAGGCATCGGCCCTTGCGGACCCCACCAGTTCGGCGCACCAGGACACGTGGCACGCCGTGACCACCCCAGGAACCAAGTAACAAAAGGGCCCCAGACGTACCCGTGTCTGGTGCCCTTGGTCCCCCTGCGACGGGTCAGCACAGTGGCCCCGCCGCCTACCACTTTTCGGCCGCAGGGGATAGGGAGAGCGGCCAACGCTATACCGACACTCCTCTTCCCCTGCGGCCCCACCGCGTCCGCCATCAAACGGTGGCGGCCCCGTCCAGGCCACGGAAGGGAAGAGCGCTACTCAGAAGTACCGGCACTCCTCCTCTTCCGCAGCCTGTAATCCTCAGCCGCGATGCCTCCCATTCGACACCGCGGCCCGCCTCAGTTGCGGTGCACCTCACCGCAACCTACATTCTGGCCGCTACGTCGTCGGCTTGGAGACAAAAGCCCTGACGAGCGGCCCCACCTTGGGGTTCCTCTTCGCTTCACCGTGGGAGCGGACCACGGCTACTGAGCCCCCCCGCAACGACAATGCGGGAACCCACTGGGGGGGACCTATGGTAGGGTAATGTGTTATCAGCAGAGATCGGATATTCGGATGCATATTCACCTAAAGTTGAGATGTTGGCTAACATGGAATGCGCTTTTGTATCGAAAAAGTCTTAATATAGGTAAGTAATTTGTTTATTTTTTTGTTTTAACTAATACAAACCACCCCTCCTCCAGTACATACACATATTTGTATCGGGTTAAACATGAATTTTAAATTAATACACTTCTGAATTGTTATGCAATCCAAGAATCCCGGGATATTTACTAAATATTACAAATAATTTATAAAGCCGCTTCCATACTTTCATAGCTAAAAATTATGTTTAGGTAAATATGCATCCGAATATCCGATCTCTGGTTATCAGTCTATGTATGTTTGTATTTTTTTCCTTTGTGGCACTCTACAGACCAAACACATAAACCGAGTTTGATGATTCTTACGTCAATCGATTTGTCTTGATCTTTCAAGTGTCACTGTCAAGTAGGATATCATTGAACAGGTCTTTGAAAATCATCATTAGGTTTCTAATATAATTTTTCATTTTGAACGACCCTTTAGGACCTATGACAAGTCTCAAATCGATAACAATACAAAGTCTACACTACACATTTAAACAAAAAAAAAACACGACTCGCCAGTTATAGGCAGCCGCTTGTTGCATTGTTATTATCACTGAATCTACTCTAGCATATAAAACAAACTGATGAATTATTGCTCTTTAATTATCAGGAATCTACGAGTATATAAGTAACAATCCACTTACAATACAATATAGATACACCTGTTGAATCGTAAATTGTTATATAGATTGGAACTGAGTTTCGGATTGGGTGGAGTTAATATGCCTAGTACAACCTCAAATACCCAAATATAGTGTTAAATAAACCAGAAACAATACTCACCTGATAAATTCCTTATTAATTGCCACTAAATTAAGCAGCGGCTTGAACTTTGTCGCCTGCATGTTGATGTTGTTGATGACACAATAACACAATCAGCCGTTTTTGTTGTTATCGCAAGACGCGTACCTACAGCAGAACTAGAGATAGCACTGACGGATCACTGGTATACACTGTTGATTAAACGTAGGTTATGTATATCTTTGTTTACATCAATATCAGCCTTTTTTTCTACGTAAATAAAGTATTAGATAATGTTTAAAATCACTTTATCTTCAAATCGTTCATTCGTTCGTCAAACGAGTGGTTTGAAACTATTTCATTGGTGGATAGAATACTGAACTACGAATGATCTGACGAGACTAGCATACCGTGTGTGTTTATAAACGCGTTTGGCCTTCATTATTTTTAACTGGCGCTGGATAAATTTAACGTAGCTTTAGCCATTCGAATAACAGTCGTATCGTGTTGAGGCAAAGTCGGTTGTTGGTAGTTGGCTGTTTGTTGTTGAGTATTGAAAACTCGTGAATCATTGTTGACGTGAAATTTTCAATAGTGTAGATTGTTTAACAAATATTTATAAAAATTATTACATAACACACATGACAGAACGCCTTTTTCCCCAAAGGGTTGGGCAGCGGTGTAGCATTAGTACCTACTCAGAAAAAAAACCCAAATCGAATAGCGGTAATATTGAAAAAAACCGACTTCCAGAAAAACACTACAAAAATAACTTTACCTAATTTCGGAAGTCAATGACTTTGGATTTGTATTTAAATTTTTTGTTCACCAATCTGAAATTTCATCATTCTTGGGGTGAAAACAATGCATATTTATGCGCTAGCAGAAATCGCGGTTGATTTGCTGTTATTTTATGAAGAGTACCATTGTCTCCGAAACGCATCATCAGATCTATATGAAATTTAAATGGGACCATTTCGGAATAAACTCCTTTCGAACAAAAAAAGAATTTTGCAAATCCGTCTTATATGACGGAGTTATGCGCGATCATACATAACAAAATATAAACATGTCGAATTGATAATCTCCTTCTTTTTGAAGTCGATTAAAAATGTTAAGGAATTGTTTTAATTTATTACTGAAAGTCTGTCTACCTATTTCAATTTCATATTAATGTAAGAGTATTTTGAGGGCTTTTTGGTAACAATTAAAAGATGTTCACGAGACCCTTGTCAACTGCCTTTTCATTTATTAGCAAAATTTTAAAACACTCCTTTCCAAATAATATCTCAGTAAAAACACAGTTACACTTCCACAAAATCCTCTGAAGACCTATTTGAATGTTTTCATAACAAGATTCGCTGTCCATCACGGACAGTCTGTAGAGGGCTATAAGAGGGCCGAGACCCTCAGAGCGCACTCCTATTATGCTGAGGGCTATCGAGAAAGGTATATTGGATGACCATAATACAGTTCCAAGTTTAAAACGTCGATGTGACGTCATGTGTAGGTTGAATGAGTTACATCTTCAAAATGTAATGTTGCTACCTACCTTCTTTTGTTTTTTATTCAGATGTTCCGTTTGATTTTTATCCGTGACTAGCATTAAAAATGGTAGTATAGATGCATAGGTATGAGGAATAGCGTATAAATTTCACTTAACCGCAATATAGAGGTGGTGGGTTCTATAAAAGGGAGGATCCTCCGATCAGACGGATGTTGTGTCTGGTGGGCAATTGCCCGACTATTGATGTCAGGATTTTACGTGACGTCAGTATGATGCGTAGTTCGCCTGTGGCGGTGTAGATGCCGCTACATATGTACCAGCATTCGAGCAAGCAGCAATATTGTCATCTCTATTTCTTGGTAAACCTTGGTTCGTATTTTGCTTTGAAAGTTTTGTCAGACATAATTTTGTGTATTCAATCCTTGTAATTGAGTCCTTGTTTTTTTTTAGCCTTTTCCTACTGTCTCCTACTATTGGGCAAAGGACTACCGTTTTTCGTTCCAAACCTCCCTGTCTTGTGCGGTCTCTAGGCATGTTTGCCCTACATATCTCTCCCCTCTTATCAGATCGTCACTCTATAACTACTATTAGACTTAATTTTAAAACATTGAGTTAACGGTCCCATCCCAAGCTAAAAGGTGTCATGTAAATTAATGTTAAGTCGTAACTCAAAAATACGTAGACCTTTAACTGTTCAACCTATTACTCATGACGTAGCTCCCGAGACATATTTAATGAAGATTTTATGTCTAGCCTTGTTTCAGCTAAAAACAAATGCGAAATATCTTGACACGCACAATATTTTCAACTAAAAGTAAGTAGGCAACTGTTTACTTTGTTAACTTATAAAATATTCGTTTTCTTTTACAAATGACAAGACAATCTACTTTGAACTTCATCATAGAAATCTTTTTCGTAAATAAATAATCCAAGGTAACAACTGTTTTTGAGTGGAGAAACAAAGGAAAATGGCTTTTGTCTTCTTAATTCCTTAATCCATGGGTATTAGTGAATAAAAACAGCTTGTTAATTGCCCAACACACTACCAGTAAGAATGGTTTTCTTTTTGACAGTTCAACAATATTCATTGCGTTATTAATGTTGTTGAGGAGACAAATTTTTTGAACATTGGGAAGCAATAAATTAGCAATATTTATCCTTCAAAATGATTCAGATTGTGATTGTGATTGCCTATGTGCAGAGGTCGAAGTAGGTAGATTGATTTTATATACTTGCGTCAAGATATTATAATATGGACATGCCATTTTATCCATAATGTGCGGGAAGTACCGGAAAAAGTTCCGGAATTGGAATTATGGAATAAAATAAAAAACATACAGATAGGCTAACAAAATCGTTTATTATATGAATGATTGATTGAATTCAATGAACAATTATTTTTAATTAAACAAAAACATAAATAAATTATTTTTTATCCTCATCGGATAAAAAACAAAAGGCCCTGTCTAAGTTTTGTCTCATACTGTCAAGCGTCATTTCTAATTCAACAGTAAGGGACAAAATACGGTGTAACTATTCCAAGGTATTTTTTTATAAAATAAAATACTGATTTCTTTCACCATTAGCTAACACTGGTAGCGTAGATTGATATTATTAATACGTTTTTCACCTTAAACAAAAATTCGTGCTAATTTCAGAATTCCGGAACAAATTCACAATAAATATGAAGTTCCGGTATTTTGGAGGCACATCCATATTATCGTCTACGTTTGACGTCAATGACCTTAAATCAATCTACCTACTCCGACGTCTGCATGTGTTACGCAATTAGGGTGCTGATTACTTATTTCATTGTTTTTGATAGAGAAATGTCTAGATAAGTGGTGACCAGTGGTGGGCCAGTGGTAACGGCCGCGACTTACGAGTTGGAGGTCGTGCGTTCGAACACAGCCAGGCGCATTACTATGTGTATTTCATCACCACTGCTCTCAAACGGTGAAGGAAAACATCGTGTGGAAACCGGCATGTCCTAGAACCAAAAATTCGAAGACATGTGACATTTACCAACCCGCACTGGGCCCGCGTGGTGGATAACGGCCCACTCCCTCTCACGGAGAGGAGGCTTGTATCCCAGCAGTGGGAACGTTACAGACTGAGTATGTATGTAGTATGACTGTTGCTTAATGTCAACTTAATCGTGCCATTATCTCAATTTACCATGTCAAACTGATACCTCACCTCAACCTAGCCTTTTCCCAACTATGTCGGGGTTGGCTTCCAGTCTTACCAGATGCAGCTGAATACCACTATTTTACATGGAGCGACTGCCTATCTGACCTCCACAACCCAGTGACTGGGTAACACGATACCGCTTGGTAAGACTAGTTGTCAGACTTTCGGGCTTCTGACGACCCGTAACGACTATATAAGATCCACGAATGACAACCGGAACCAACGGCTCAACATGCTTTCCGAGGTACGTAGAGGTCATGGTGTGTATAATGGTCACCCACCCACGGACCAACCGCGGCAAGCGTTACTTAACCAGATAGATCGATCTGTGCGGCTGATAATACTTAGCGCCACAATCCAAGGAAAATTTACTGGAATTAGTTATTACTTTTCCACCTGTTACTTGTTTAATAATCTATTTTATTCCGAGTAGCTATCAGTATTTATACACCCGCTTGAATCCACTCTATTCTATAAGATAAAACACCGCGAAAATAAAATAAATGTCCCAAAACAATGACAAATTATGGTCATCACTCACGAAAGGAACACTCGCCGGACGCGAACGAACCAAGTCGAAAATAGGGCAACCATTAATTAGAGCAATGCGAAAGGACCAAATAACGAAGTCAATCTGGAATATTCATAGTCTACACTGTTTTGTGAGAACTTTGTACCCGAAAGTTGAAAGGACAACAGAACTTTTGTTGCTTTAATTTTGAATGAGGTTAAAGTATCGCTTGATTTTCAAATATGTTTCTTAATTGGATTTTTTTTTAAGTTTATAAACTTGGCGGTCTCTTCGAAATGAAATAACACGTATAATTATCCAGGTGGGTTTTTGGCGGGATCGGGTTGGAACATGTCGCACGAATTTTCATTTTCATGAAATTTAGTGAAATAGCGAATTAAATTGTATAATTTTGGTAGTGAATTATTCAATTTAGTTACATGTGTGTGCACAAGTGTAGTGAAGGTGAAAATAAGTGACTAACGTGGACTTTTCGTTTTCCCCCAAAAACTCATGTTAGGTTGTTGTAAAGTTGCTACCGCTTTACAATAACTTTGACTTGACTGACTAAAGACGACTATGACTTTTTTGTAACTTCGTGCCCGATATCGGGCCATTTACTTGATCGAAAAGAAAAATTACTTGACACTGGCTAAATGCACAAACCGTGCGAAGCCAAAGCCCAAAAAAAAAATTATCCAGGTAAGTATAAACAAAATACTCAATACTTCGGTAGGTAAGTACTTCATGGTAATAGGGACGAAAATAATTAAGCGAAATTAATAGTCTCTTTGTTGGAAAGTGCTGAAAAAGTGAAACGAAATTAAAAAGAATGATCGTGTGAGAATGTGGTCAAATAGTCCCTTGGCCAATTTTACGGTTATAAAGAGTTATCGTCGAGGAAAAAAACTAGGAACCACAAAAGCTATAGAAAATAACGAAAACATAATTAATCATCAGATTTACAAGCTTTCAGCATTGATTAAACTTATGTTAATCCAAATACCTATTTTGTAAGTCCAAACAAGTGGCAAACATTATGATTTATGACTTGTTTTTGGGCGCGGAAATTAAGTTTAAACTTGTTAGAGCGACCGAATTCAGTGTTCCCCGTGTCAAGCACACTTCGTTAACTAGAAAATTTTATTACTCTAAATTCACCCTTATAAATTCATCACGGAGCGAATTATTCGCGCAAGAAATGTTTTCGTGGTAGATGGGGCTAAGAAATATGGGGTTAAAACAAGGTTATAAGGACAAAAAGGATTAGATTTTTGTCGCTGGTTATCATTTGTGGCCTCGAGTTGTAACTCGGGTCGTAACAGCTATGTGAACATAATTCAGCATCGCATATGTAAGCTATCACGCTATTTACACCAGGAGGCTTTTATTTTGATATTAATATTTGTTTACATTTTTATTTTTTACGCTTGAGTTAGTTCATTTTATTTGTTGGTATACATATTGTCATGGCTAGCTGGCATATTATTAAATTAATGTTCGGTGTCTCGTAATGTTAATTACCTTGCCTACCTATAAATAGAATGTAGTCCATCTAAATAAATAGGCAGCTGTGCCGCTGGAGAGTTTGTTGCGCCACTTCTTTTTCCCAGCAGCAAAGCATTAGGAAGTGGTGAATGGCGGGCGTTTTGCGGGACAGTCTTATGTGATTTTGACGTTCGAAAAGTGCTGATTTTCAGTCTAATTTGAATAAATGACTTTTGAATTTGATTACTAGCTAGGCCCTGCCCGTTAATTTAAAAGCTCGGCTCTTATGGGTCCTACGACTCTAAATATTAACTTTGTCAAGAATTGGACTACCGAATGCAAAAACAACTAAGCTTTAGTCTATATTGCAACGCCCCGAATAACACCCGTAAGGAAGTATCAACGGCAAGAAAGGAATGAAGCCCATGTTGTTATTATATTGCTTTGAAGAATCGCATTGTCTGTGCTTATTATTCCCAAAAAAAAAACTGTATTTAAGTACTTCAATTCTTAGGTATGGAGCTCATCGTAAACTTATTAGTTCAAAATAATTTCTTATGGCTCGCATGATTTTGCTTTAGACATAATATGAGCGATTGTGGTTGAGAGGCAATGTTATCAACAACAAAAAAAATCCTGTCTGGTGAATATCATGACTAACTGCGGGGCTATTGCGTAAAAAACATAAAATGTCAATGTCACATTTTCTTCCAGTTCAGCAGTTCAGCCACGTCCGTTGCGTTATTTTCGTTGCTGAGCAGAAGAATTTATTAAACCTACGAAGCAATGGACTAGAAATATCCTTAAAACTCTCAGATTGTGATTGAAACGTGCTACGCAATTAGGGCTGGATTTACTTGAACTGAGTTCTCAACATCCGCTTACATTGTACCAGGAAAGCATAAACCGTAGGGTATTTTTACGATAGTTTTGTGCTAATAGGAGCACGAGATAACGACGTAACTCGCGACGCATGGAGGCAAAGTTTTTAACGAGCCCTCTCTGATAACAAGTGGAAATAAACGCCAACTCGCGAAAATGTTATCTAGTTAGCACCGTTTTGATGTTTCAGCATAGGAGGAGCTAGATGAAGTGGAGTTCTTTTTTAAATTGTGGAAGACAAACTGATTTGTGTCATTCAGACAGATAGACATTTTAAATTTCGCAATACTGCAATAGAATATAATAAAAGGCAATGAAAATAAACGAATTAGCTAGTAGGTACAAGTTATTATAAGATCACCGCATAAAAAATCAATTAAAAAAATGCATTTACATAATTATAAACAATACAATACAAACAAGCCATTATAATATATGTCGTGGTTGATGTAGTAATAATACAAAATGCAGTACAGCATGTTAGATAGATATCATAGAAAATGTATGCACAGTTTCCACAGTACACATTCTTGAGGAAATAAACAGGTACTTACAGCATATGAGTGGTTTCCTTCACGAATGTTTGTTCACGGCTCGCTGCACCTCTTCCTAAGATCTAAGACAAAGGACATTTAATGTTGTGTGGGGCTGTGGTATTCCTTGCAACGGATTTAAGTAATGTAGCTGTAAGCGTCTTAGCAATGTGTTTACATTTGGTATACTGAATGATCGTGTCGGATTTCAGGCAGTTTCATAGACGGTAGATTTGCGGCGGTAGTGACGGTAAATCAGTCCTTGTTGAAGGACCTACGATATTTTTTTTGAAAGGACTGCTTTCAAAAAAAAGTTGGACAAGCAGCAACAAAGTTTGTCTCCAAAGTTGGTAGTGGTAATATTTTTCTCATATACAATCGCGTCTGCTTGAATTACCCTCTCTAGTGTAAGTACCTAACATAACGTTTAAAATTTTCTCAATACATACGTCCAAATGCGTAAAATTATAAATTGGCTTCCAAACTTTTTCGTACATGATTTATAAGCGTAACTACGCAGTTGGCTCGCCAACAAATAAACATTGAAAGCAATTAATTCAAGTACTGAGTCCTACAATATTTTGAGGAGTCATTTAGTGGAAAATATTTCATTCTGACTTTTTGTTTGAGTACATTGGCAATGTTTGTATTGTGAACTTTGTTGTCCAATAGCAATGGAGCATTTAACATTTTTGCTACTCTCTTTTTAATTTGCTTTTGAATAACGTATAGGTTAAATTTCATGTGTTACTGCGAGGTGCCATCTGAAAACCAGTGCTGGGTGTCTGACGCCCTGTAAATGCTGAGATGGTAACCCTTTCGGTATGGGCACGCTCAGCACAATTTTATTGCAACTTTATTGTTATGTTGATTGTTCTCTTTTTTTATGTGTTTGTTGCTGTTGTGAACTGTCTATGTCGAATAAATGTTTTCTATTCTATTCATCATTTCTGTTTCTTTTTCTATCTCTGGAAAGAAGCTATTCATCATCATGATAATTATCTGCCTGGCCTTTTCATAACTATGTTGGGGTCGGATTCCAATCTAACCAGATGCAGCTGAATATCACTTTTTTACATGAAGCGACTGCCTATCTGACCTCCACAACTTAGTTACTGGGTAATACGAATACGATACCCCTTGGTAAGACAGGTTGTCAGAATTTCGGGCTTCTGACGACCGTCAAAGATCCACGAATAACAGCTGGGACCAACGGCTTCACGTGCTTTCCGAGCCACGGAGGGCTCAAACTCAAACTCAAAGCATTTATTTCAAATAAACCAATTACAGGCACTTTTGAATTGTCAAGGTCGGTGAGGTAGAAAGATGAAGCTAGTTGCCCATTCCAAAGCGTAGGTACCTATGGAGAAGAACGGGCAAGAAACTCCATGGACACTCTATTATAATAAAATATCTTGCACCGCCTATAGATTTCACTGGCATAGGACCGCACACGTCTGTGTGAACCAGTCCCAACACCTCACTTGCACGTGAAAAAGATTTCTTAGGTAAAGGTAAATTAGTAACCTTACCTTCAATACAAGCGATACATTGCTCGAATGTGGATACATCATAGTCGATACCAGCCGCCATACCACTCTTGAGTAAGTTCATGCTGCGACTATTCAGATGTCCAAGCCGACGATGCCATAAACCCTGAGATTGAACCTCTACCTGGGTACTTAAAGAAACGCTTACTGGCATACTGTATTCACGCGAAACAGAATTTATAGACGCATCCCCGGTTTCTAATTTATAAAGACCGCATGCATCCCGTTTTGCTACAGCTACTACCTTTCCATTTTCGTAAATTTTACAAAAATTCGATATAAATTTTACTTCAAAACATTTTTGTGTCAAAATACTGACAGATAATAGATTACATGACAAGTTCGGTATAAAAACTACATTACTGACAGTTATCCATTGGTTTTGTAAAAAGAGTTTCACATTACCACGACCCGATGTAAAAAGTTTTTCACCATTGGCAACGCTAATTTCTTTTGGCGTATCACACACAAAATCATGTAAAATGTCTCTATTATTGGTCATGTGGCAAGTTGCACCACTATCGACGTACCACACATCTCGATCCAGCTTTACCGTCAGAGCCGACAACATAGTCGTCCTACCAGGAGTTTTCTGAACCTTCTTCTCTTCTTTCTCCTCTTGACAACTGGAACTAGATGGCTTATCCTTATGCGGAGCTTTCTGTCTGCAATCTCTAGCGTAATGACCTAATTTTTTGCATCGAAAGCACTTGGGTCGCTTCGAGATCGAAGTCGAAGTCGTTAGGGCATTCTGTTCCATACCTTCTGCATCACCTCGTCTCTGTGTCTCCTGGAGTAGTTTAGTTTTCACCAGTTCACTTGAGAGAGAAAGGCTACTATGTTCTAAAGTCATAATGAGTGGGTCAAAGTGCTTGGGGAGCCCACTAAGCATTATTATAGCAACGAACTCGTCTTCCAGAGAAGCATTTATGTCTTGCAGTTGTTGGGCTGTATCTAGAATTTTTGTAACATACGCCTCCATACTCTCAAACTGCTCTAATTTTAAGCTAAATATCAATCTGAGAAGACCTAATCTTCTACACAGACCTTTGTCCTCGAACGAATTCTGTAAATTCTTCCAGGCGTCAAACGCAGTATTGCAATTCCTGACAACGGAGTAAACAGATGGCTGAACACTGAGGCAGATTCGTGCTAGCGCTTTTTCCTGTTTCTTCTTGTCTTCGCATTCCGGTTTATTTTTATTATCAACCTCGTTGACACATCCAAACAAGTCTTCATGAATAAGCAACATCTTCATTTCAAATTTCCAGGTGGTGTAATTATTCACCCCGGAGAGTTTTTCAATTGCGATGGATTGGTTACTCATTTTCGCGATAATTTTACTTGATACTATAATTAATTATATCATACGCGTTTTAACACGCTCTGCTACCATATTAGAGAATGGGATACGATTGCAGGAAGAAAAATACATATTTGTAGTGCAACAGAAAAATATATTAATTGGACAAAAGTTACAACGGTTGCTAGGACACACCAAGCAGTAGACAAGATGTAGTTTATATTAAACATATAGGTTTGCAACCTCTAACACACTCTTTTAAAAGCTCGCTCTTGGTATGTATGATGGTCACCCATCCACCGACCAACCGCGGCAAGCGTAGCTTAACCTGATCGTTCGACCCGTGCGGCTGTTATTACTTAGCCACAAGCCAAGAAAGAAGCGATTATGAGTAGGATTTAATTTTTAAACGGAAGCTGGTACTTTTGTAGTTCATTGTATAATAGACTCAGCTCAGTCTGCCATGTTTCACGAGCTATTTATTGGATGAAAGGTTAGCAGTTCTTCGCTTTCTTACGTTTCTTACTCCCTTGATGGTAATCCAAAAGATTCATATCTTCCTTTATAATATTTCACATATAAATGTCTTGAAATGTAGAGATTTCTAGATTTTCTTGTTACCATACTGAAATATGGAGAGACGAATTTTGTGGAACACAGCTCTCAGGGGAAATTTAAAACCTGAATCCGATATTTTCTATAGAAATACTATATAAGTTTGCATAATAATCTTGTTTGTGAAGGCTAATCTGGTTCTGAAAACTATTTTTTTAAGAAAATTATTAGCTTACGTTCGTTCATTCCCAAAAGTCGAACCAAAGAACATAGGTCAATACTGTTGGCATTTAAAAGAGTCTTTGAAAATCTCGTGTTCCTAAGGTAAGATTACCTACTCATACACATCCAAGGGTAGTTAGTGCGATTCTATTATTGGATTGTCTTGATTGTATTTTAATGCGGACCAGTAATCCATTACCTACTGCACATCACTGAGGCCGAGATCTATGAACGTTACTTAGCTTGTGCGTTGACTAAGTGCTCACACACGAGCGGTACACTTTAACGGCAGGGGCAACAGCAGCCATCGGGGAGGACATAACGCAGGTCAACTTAGGAGCTTGTCGGCTGCTTAACCGGACATGCATGTGGCTGCGTCAATAAATTAAGGTTTTTTTTTTGGGCATCTCGCAGTTGGCCTTGAGAGGCCGTGACAGCTCAACCGGGCTTTCCTGGGGCTGCCATTAAGAATTAACTTAACGCCTGCAGCCAGGGCTTACAAACTAAAATTAGAAACTAAGTGACTGCACGCTGAGGGCACCCCCTGTGGGGTACGGGCCTCGGCTCAGGGCGTCACTGATAGGGGGACAGCTGTTATTGGGGACAGGCTGGATCAAAGTATTGGCATTATTATTATTAGTCGGGGAATTTAAAGCTACTGGCTCAGCTGCGGCGCGGGCTGGCGCTTCAACGAGCAAGGGTCGGTCGGGATAAATTAAGCCAGGGCTTAAAAACCTAAAACTAAGTGACTGTACGCTAAGGGAAGGGGCAGCAAGGAGCAGGCATTTTCGACGCGACGTTGCGCCTGAACGCGTTCGACAGTCATCCACCGACACTCGGTCACACACGTCGATGACTGCAGTTACCTCTGCCGTTGACGCATGCCGCTTGTGTGTATGAGTACTTATACAATTTCCTGTTTCTATATTAATTCGTCGGACTGTGCACATTAAACTAAAGTCTAGCTGAAATACCCAGTCTTCGCAAACACTTTCATCTTACTATCTGTCCAAGTCAGCTTAAATCTAAACGAGCCTTTATCCCCACTATCCACATGCTGGAGCCCGTAAGTAAACATCGTTTGCGGCGGTGCTGACCGAACGTCTTAAATAACGACTTAGCTCTGCTATCGCTACATTGTATTAGAGAGACCGCTAGTAGCATTAGGTGAGTTTTTTTTAGAATTTATTAGGGAATTAGTCTTGTGAGTAGCCATTGTAATTTTTCGTGAGTATCATGTCCAGATCGCAGGTCAATCGTAATTATGGGAATACATACATTATTGTGTTTAAATTTTAAATGCCATAGTAAAATTATGAGAAAACTAGTTTCAAGGTGCATATAGGTAGTAATTTTTTGTAAAAGGATAAACTTCTTCCTTTAACTTTTACCTAATTGATGTATTTATTTATTCAATTTAGGAGGTTAGAGAAAAGTGATATTTATTGACGAATTCTGGCACCATCCCATTTCTTCCTGGGGGTGTCGTATGTAGAAGGTGACTAAGGGAGAATGGGCAGCAGCGTTCTCTATGCATTTTACCACCATACTGCAATCGCCAACCCGCCTGCCAAGCGTGGCGATTATGGCAAAACCCCCCTTTTGGGGGAGGCCTATGTCCAGCAGTGGACGTCTTTCGGCTGAAATGATGATGATGCTGAAACAAAAAAAAGGGTTTTCTCGAATCCCATGAATTTTGCTTGGGACTTATGGGGTGCTTAATTGTTGCAAATGGGTCAAAATCATGTCTTGGAGTACGTCTAGTGACAAGTCCAGGTTTCTTCACGATACTTTTCCTTCACCGATGTCAGTGATATCCAAGATAAACTCAGAAACACACTTAAGAATTGAAAAAGTCACATCGGTACTTCCCCGGATTTGAACCCACAACATCGATTACTTGCTAAACAAGCTAAATACAGCTCTAATACGCTATAATAACAGGTTAATATAGTTATTTCAAGTTCACAACTTGTTCAGTATCTACATAATTGTAACAACATTATACTCCATCTTGGGTTACAGCTCATATCGTGCGGGGATCATTTATTTATTTATTTATTAACACATCATCACTACCATTACAGGAATTTCCTAATTCAATAGTGTGGCCATTATTACAGATTTATTATTTACATAGTATGAACATCGTTTTTCGTGAACTCACTCAGATAACAAGTAAAAAGATCTATGATATCTGCTACGTCATTGAGTACACGCAAGGTACGCGTTAAAGGGGATTTACCCAGTAGATTGGTCCTACTACTGGGCACCGCCAATAGACGCGGCCGCCGTCGTCGCAATACATAATTGTCGGGCACACACAGGTTTATTTCTTTCAATATACCTGGGTTTGAAGTCTTGCCACGCAATAATTTAAAAATATAGGTAGCAAGAGCTATGCCCCTCCTTGTTTCCAATTTATTGTATCCCACCATGCCTATAACAAACAAAGTTGGATACATTAGTGGATAAAATGGATATACACCGTACCACTTTAGGTACAGAAACCTAGTAAATTTATTTTGTATACGCTCCAGCATGAGACTGTATTTAGCTTCATGCGGAGCCCATATGATTGCGTTACATTCGAGTTGACTTCTTACCAACGCATTGTACAAAGAAGTTAGCGCAGCGATGCTTGTAAAACTCTCTGCTCTTCTTAGGACGAAACCTAGGTTCCTATAGGCTTTTTTACAAACATTCACGATGTGATTACGAAATGCCAGGTCCGAGTCAAGGCGTACTCCTAAATCACGCACCGTTTCCGTTCTTTTCAATAACGTGTTGTCCACTCTATAGTCATATTTCTTGGGCATTTTCATCCTACTAAAAGTTATTACCGAACACTTTGACGTATTAAACACTAATTTATTCTTCTTTCCCCATTCAACAACCCTCAATCATATTATCATTCGTCGCACTAATAGTATTAGGAACTTTGGCGCCCAACAAGCATAACTTTTGTAACGTTATTACTGAGTTTCGAGGTCAATGGCGAAAAGTAAGCCTTTAATACTGTTACAGCTGAAAATGTTGGCATTGAAAAATGGAATAACTACTTTTTAAGGGTATTCAGGAGTAGAAAACGTTTGAGTTTGTTAATAAAGGAAAAATACAGCCACCCGGTTCGATCGATCAGGGTAAACTACGCTAGCCACGGTTGATCCGTGGATGGGTGACCATCTTCACATACCAAGAAATCTCTGTTCCTCGAAAAGCACGTTAAGCCGTTGGTCCCAGCTGTCATACGTGGTTCGTTTGTTACGGGTCGTCAGAAGGCCGAAAATCTGACAACCAGTATTACCAAGGGGTATCGTATTACCTAATAACTGGGCTGTGGAGGTCAGACAGGCAGTCACTCCGTGCAGCTGCAGCCGGTTAGACTGGGAGCCAACCCAACATAGGTTAAGCGAAAGTCTTCAATGACGATAGTGGTGACGATTCTTCTATCTTACGCCTGGAACACTTTTGGCGAGTCAGCATGATTAAAATTTAATTTTCTCGCATACCATACATGGGACTACCATTAGCAGTCAACCTATAAAACATGGTTTGTTGACTGGCTCATTTTTTTTACCAAGGCACGATCATATGAGCAACTCTTACATTTCTGGTGCCGATACAAGAGAAGATAGGTACTGTAAGATCCTCAGATGGATCTCAGGGACTCCCTATACTGGGTTGAACAATAAAACACCTTTGTCGTGAGCTTTGAATAGCTATTTCGTTTATACCACGCTTTCGTATTTACAGCAACGCGCCCGCCATGCTAGTTCGTCATTTCAAAACAAAACCCCTATTCCAATATATTTGAAGGCTTATTCTAACTTAGCTTGACAGTGCGAATCTGATAAAAGTTATTTTATCGCCAGCCTGTAAAACGTAAGGTTATCTTTTGCAGACAACCTTTTCAGTTCTGTGCTATAGTCAAACTTTGATAGTTCATTTAATAGAGTGCATTAGTTGGAACAGTAAAACTTACTGCGAACCATATCCAAACTTATGCGTTTATGAATCCCAGGTCATATTGAACTTCGCAAATACCTTTTTATAATACAGATATAGGTATCTGAATAGCTAAATTCAGTTTATTGCAAACACATTTCTTCGATTACAAAGTTTACCCCTAATCTTCAATAAGTTTTGGATTTAACAGTCAGAAATAGATTTGAAGTAGAGAAGTTTTGACACTAAAAACGATTTAAAGGTTTGATTATTAAGGTGGTTTGTATACCTACCTTCTGAGTGCTTACGGATTGTATGTGTACAACAATGTAAGGGCTTCTAGGAACCTTTGAATGAAAGATAACCATGCTGCTATTCTTAGACGCATAATTACTTTAAACTGTTGCTGTGTTCTTGGTAGCTGTTATCCGTATCAGAACCAATAAATAATAGCTTAAGTACTTTACTTTGTAAAAAAAAATATACGCGACTAAGACTTTAAAGTACCCGTCAATTTGATACTCAACGATAAACTGCAAGATACAACGTGGACTAAAGAAAAAGGAGTGCTTTTAGCCAGTAATGGTCAAACAGCCAGCACGTGAAAGCTTGCACTTGAAACCCATGAAGTAGTAAATGGAAGGCTAACCCACGAGTAAATGTAATTGACGCAGGGATGGATCTATTCACCCCTGCCTCAGTGCTCGCGCACGAACCGTTCACACTATGTGCCTCGATTGGCTATGGTGTGTTGTCAAAAAACGCAGTTGCACGTACTCACGTCCGGTCGGTCGGTCAATCGGTCACAGAGCAGTACCTGTCAATCTGTCAATGAATCCCACAAATCACTGCAGGATTATGACTATCACAGTTAGCATGCGATCACGCTAATAAGTGTAGTTTGATTACCAAACCCGCTGCTAAATCAGCTCATGAGTCAGGAGTTATAGAGTCCGAAATTAACCACGAACTTAACAAATGTAGTCTACTTCACCGTATCCGGCGAGGCGACCCAGACTACTTTTCTCTCCTTTCCGCTCTGATGGCTAGCAAAAGCAAATTTGCTCTTGAAAACCCGGTGACCATAAAGAGAGAGAGATCAGCATCGCAATCGAATGTAAATATAACAATATTATCACGTGAAAGATATTTTTTTTAAATTTCTCTTAGAAATATTAATAAGGTGCATATTATATGCATTCCATTTCTTCCATACTCCGTGTTCAAAACTGAAACATTTTTCCTACACCGTATGAAGAAGAAACGGGTTATGCTTTACTGTCTGCAAAGAAAGTTCCAGAAAGACATGAAGGAGTTAATGGCTCTTTTATTTTTCCGCAGCTTCTCTAAAATGGGGCAGTTAATTGTGAGAAATGGTTCTGAAACACCACGTAGACGATGTAACAATGTTATGTAGTATTGCAATGCCTTTGTCTTTGGAATTGACCAGCTTGCTTGAATTTCGAGTGGTACCTACCTACGGTAGTATTTCATTGTTTTTTTTTTTTATCGTAACTATCGAAATTAATAACTTCCTTTGTTTTTTATTTTTGGGATAGTTAATCAACCTCCTTCCTAGATGGGTACGATTTGTGTTGTTGCTGTTAAAGCAAAAGTAAAAAAGGTCAACGAAACGTACACCTTGGGTTTGGACTTGCATTAGACCAAAGCTTCATAATCGTTATCATCGTAAAGTATCACAATCTGTGAGAACGAAACCCTAATTGGGTAACACACTATCAATTAGAATCTGAATTATTTTGAAGAGTATTGCAAATTCATTGCTTCATACGTTCGAAAAGTTTGTCTGCTCAACAAAGTAAGTAACGCAATGGATGTTGTTGAACTGCCGAAATGAAACTAAAACGTGTGAATCCCCACAAACAAAAAACACTTTATAAAAATACGGTGAAAGCTGAATATCGTATCCGCACTTAGGATGACAATGATAAGTATTCAAACCGCGTAAAGCCTCAGGCTGTTAGTGTCCAAATTGCCTGTTTATGGACCCAAAGCTCAATGTTATTAAAAAACTTCTTAGGGTTCGTCCTGAAAAACTTTTACGGTACTCGTGATTCTAATACTTAATTTTCGACAGTAAAAGTGCTTACTACTTAAGTATACTTTGATGAATCATAGATAGTCCTATAGAGGTTCGAGGAACAGGGTGCAAGGGTCACTCATCCTCCCTAGAAGAGGGAAGATCGTCCGGTCAGACAGGTGTCGTGGTGGGCAACTGCAAAACGATTATATGTAATTGCCCGATAAACTTCGCTTGCGCGATACAGTATTTTGTAAGACGTCAGTGTGATGTGTAGTTCGCATATGGCGTTGTAGATGCCGTCACCGTCTACTGCATGTTGAATATTCTTCTTGAATTTCTGCAGGCGGGAAAACATGCTGAATTTTGATGAAGATACTTATCGTAGGTATAGTCTAGATAGATTACACAGCAATTTTTGGCTCAATTATCCACACCAAAAATTTTGGTTTCTTTACTTTATTACAGCTTCTCTATAATTTTAGAGGTAAAAACGTCTTCTGGTTCTTTTTAGGGTTCCGTAAAAAACGGAACCCTTATGGGATCATTGTCCATCCGTCCGTCGTTGGTCCGTCTGTCAAGACCCTTTACCTCAAGAACGCGTGGATGTATCGAGTTGAAATTAATGAAATAAACTATATACTCAAGTCTACATTCTCTTGAAGCTGTGAAAAAATCAAAAAAAATATATGGCCGTTTATGCCGCAAAAAACGTATATTTCAACACTCAAGGGAATAAAAATTTATAGGGTATTTTCCGTTGAACTATGAAATTTGGCAAGTAATACCGTCTTATACTACAAGTATAGGGAAGAATCTGAATACTATACATTTGTAATTAAATCATAAAAAACAGGGTCTATAAACAAGGAAAGGTGGTCCAAATTTTTTATAATATGTGCCTACAAATTTGTACGGGACCCTCGGTGGGCGAGTCCGACTCGCACTTGTCCGGTTTTTTTTCAGTTCACATAAGTCTTATAGAGCTACAAGGTCATTTTGGCGAGTGGTCAAAACAAAGAACTAACGCCGATCTCTTGTTTTTGAATTTCCGAAGGCAATTTGACAACTGTCAGTCTGGCGGAGCGTCGAGGCGATGGTCAACGCGGCCATGATGAACGTGAGTCGTTTTTCGGACATCAACGGCGAGCGCACCACGCATCCGACGAATCGCTTTTGTTCCGCGTTATCTTGTCCCTTTTCATTTAGAAAATAATTAAAACCGATTGGTAAAGTGATTTAGCAATTAGTAGTGAATAGATTTTTTGTGAAATTGTACCTATAAGAACGATATTTTGTGCCATTAAATAACTTTCGATTGTGACTCCGTGATTCTTTGTTGCTTCTTACCCACATTACCACTTATGGAAAAAATGGCCGATTCTGATAATGTAATGACAGGCGTCGTTTCAAGTCACATTTCGCAAAATGACTGCACAAATGTTTACCGATACTATGTCACCGTAATTCAAACGCTATGAGATCGCTGTATAGTGCGTTTCACGAAAGAATTCTCTGCTCCGTGATATTAACTCTCCTGTCTGTAGAGTGAAGCTATACCTGTTAAGGCATTAATTCCTTCTGCACATGTGGCTTCCCTGGTACCTCATTAACAGCAAAACTGTGTGAAAGTCTATTAACTGCTCCCAAATTGCAATGTTAATTTTTATTCTTTTTATTATTATTTTTTTTACAATGTCTGACATATTCTCGTCATTATTTGACATTATACATCTATTTTACTACCTACTATTTATTTTCAGTGATTGTCATCGAAATCATGTCACTTGGTTCAAATAGATTCATTTTATATAGGTAGATTCTTTTACATATTGTGAATGAGAGAACGTTGTAGGCCTTAGAGACTAGATTTGTAGACGTTTTTCTATTCTGTATTTTCATTCCTCTAAGTACCTGGTACTTATTGACTGGCCTGCACTGTCCTACCATACCTATTATCACTGTAATTTGAAAACATTGTAAAAGCCAATTATTTTTAAAAGAGTAACCGTGGAGTTTCTTGCCGGCTCTTCTCCATAGGAAACGACAAATTGGAACCGTGCACCTAGCTTCTGACGTTTCATAAGTGCCCATGCAGGCTTATGTGAAATAAAATATTTTGATTTTGATTTTTGATTTTGAAGGTGGATGCGGCAATGTTAAAAGTAGCCCGCGAAATTCAAATTTTCTTCTGTTTTTATCAATTTGCAGGACAGTAAAAGGTTGTAAGTTATTAAAATATGATTCGCGACTGTAACACGTATATATTAATACCTAACGAACGTCACAGCAAAACAGTAAAGCAAAACAAAAAAATTGTACTGTAAATCATTTGGACATGGCGCGGGTTGTTCGAAAGAGATACCGCGGCCCTGGCATACAGGCAACTGAGGGAACACGCGTGGGTTTTAGTCAGTAAAAGTCTGACACGCCCTCCTGCTCCACCCAGAGCGGGAGAAGTTATTTGATGAGTTCCCACCCAAAAAAAAAAATCATTTGGCCATAATATCTATTAAATCCTATACGATTTGGATAATTTGGAGTAGTTACTTAAATTTTGCTGCATTTAGCATTATTTTGAGGCCGCGTTGTTAGGTGTGAAATTTTTCGTTGTAACTTGCATTCGTAGTTCCGTGATTCGTTATAGATTCGTTGCTTTGTGCTTTCGTATTTACATTATTCGTTATTGCGAACTGTTGGCGCTGCATTATTCGGCGTAGCATATTTCAAAGTCACGTAGCGAACTCAAAAAAAAAACCGTGCTACCTACATTACAGCGAAGGGAATTATTTCACGGAAAGCACTCTAGCAGTGTAGGTACATGACTATATGTCATGATCAAACCCCTCGAATCTTCAGTGTCTAAACATCTCATTTCATCCCAACCCTCACGTCGCCGAGGTATTAAACACGTTCTCAAAGCATTAGATGCCCGTACTCTCGTTTATAACATTTTTTATTAACGGGTGGTGAGGTGTTACACACGTTTACAGCCTCCTGAAACGGAGATTTAGTTTGAAAAGCTTTATGTTCTGTAAATATGTTAGGGTTAGGTTAGGAAAATTATTTCTACGTCTACTTTTGATCGAAAATCATGATCGCAATGTGGCTGTTAGCACAACTCTTCATTTTTTCGCGAAAAAAGTAAAAAAAATTACAGCTAAGTCCGTGTCGGGTTTCGTAGTTGGGATGAATTTATCTCTAAAACAAAATTAACTTTTTAGTTAAAAAGATGTTCTCCCATACCGTCCCGTCATGGTCAATTCTACAACTGCAAAATGTAAGTTCAATAAAATCAGCCTATCGCAGTCCACTGGTAGACATAGACCTCTCCCAGGCTACGCCACAACACTCTATCCTCCGCCTTCCGCATCCATTATGTCCCAGTCACCTTTTTAAGGTCGTCGGTCCATCTAGCTGGGGGGCGTCCCACACTATGCTTGCCGATACGTGGTCTTCACTCGAGGACTCATCTGTTCCACCGAATGTAAGTTCATTAGGTATAGCAAAAAAACAAAATGTGATACAACTTCAAATTAGCGATTTTCTGACTTTTTCCTTTACTTGTGCTATGTGATCTTGCTTATTGCCTTTCATGGTTCTAGGCCAACGCGACTTTTATGTATTGGCCAGTTTCAAAAAAATTCGCATAAAATACCCCATTCATTTTTTCCATTGACTTAGAAGCTCAATTTTTTTAGAGAGGCCTTATACGTATTTGATGTTAATTTAGACTTGATACTACCACGCGTTTCTGCAAAAAAGGGTCTTTACAGACAGACCGATGGACGGAAGGTGAATGAAGTGATTCTAACAGAGTTCCGTTTTTCCTTTTGAGTTACAAAACCAAAAAATTTATACTTGAAGTCTATTGATTCGGTACATAATATACTACGCAATAATACAAGTAGGTACCAAAATACATAAAACGTCTATTTCACGCAAACAGAATCCCTTTCAAAGCAAACTTCACCCTTATATCGAATAGTTACGAAATGTTCCAAATTGTTTCACTGTATCTCATCAGTGGGTAAGATAACAGTTCAGATTTACAGCGTACTTAGCGTGGCAAATGTATAGGATTAGCATTACAAATTAGACTTGTTCTGCTGCTAGTACTTTAAATCCTTTTTAACTGTAGATAAATTGAAACCGTGACGGTATCTGTTTTATGCGCTTGAGTTATGGGGATTATTTAGGGAAATAAAGGATGGAAGAGGGTTAACAGTTTGAGTTTGTGTTGTATTAAAGAGGGAACAGGTTTTCCGTCTAACTTTACAACAGCTGCGTACAGTTACAGCAGCTATAACTGCTAGAACATTTAATAAACACCTCTTTGTCATAGGAATAACAGACAGTCTGTTGTGCTGAGCCTGCAAGGAGGGCGACGAAACTGCAGCTCATGTGTTGTTAAACTGCCCGGTACATAAATGGCAAGGTACTTTGGTAAGTTAGGTACCTAGTTACATGAGATTGTCAGTAACACCTAAGCATCGCTGACCTTCCTGGAAGAGCTGGGGTGGTTCGAATTACCGATTTTCCCACCCGTACGCAAAATACGCGTTTTGCGGGGGAGTTGCGGACACCAGCCCATATTACTTATTAGACATCACGACAAAAACTTTACGAAACTGCTGGTATAAGCTACAGGGTAAATAATAGTAACTCCTAGGTTTTATTAGGTATTTATAATCTGAACCTCTATCAAACTGATCAACCAAATCAAGTCTAGGTATATCGACTTGTTTAATTAATTCTTCTTTCGTTTTGGCATTCCGCCGTCCAAATCAGTTACTTTTCAACACGACTGAGTACAAAATTGTCTTCATGAATTACATTAATGAGGCTGAGTTCTATTTCAGGAGGAGGTCCACTCCATTTTATAAGGCCTTTAGTAATGCTTTCACACTCGCCAGAGATTTCAAAAATAGTGAACTGTGATGCCGGTTAAACATATATCTACATAATATCTACAGGACCATATAACAATTTGCCTTTTGAATAACTAAAATAATACAAATAAATAAATTAATTAATAAAATTCATTTATTTCAGGCAAAACCCATATTACAGAAAAAATAAAAACAATTTCACAATGCTGCCACGGGCAAGAATAAATTATCAGCATAAAAAAAAAAATGTAACAAAACTTGGAATAAAATAACATGTCAAAGGGTCACAGAATTAAAATTAAATTAACAAACCACATAGTGAAATTGCACATTTAAACAAAACAATACAAAGAAGTTATCCTACTAATATTGAAGTTCGTGAAGATGTTTGAATGTTTGTTACTCAGTCAGGCAAAAACGGCAGGACGGATTTGGATGAAATTTAGCACGCAGATAGATTATAACCTAGATTAGCACATTTCCGACTTTCACGCGGGCGAAGCCGCGGGCGGAAGCTAGTAACTAAAATAATACTAAGCCGACAAAGCTTCCGCTAGCCATCAGTCCGTTTGTCTGCTAGAGGGCTGAATCTCATAGAATACCTAAGCATTATCAGCCTATAATGTGCCCACTGATAGGACACAGACCTCCTCTCTGTGATAGGGAGTGGGCCGTAATCCACGTAAGCAGTTTAAAAGTAAGATTTTTAAATAAATTAGTTTATTCCGATGCTTTTACCTAATGAACGCAGTTTCGACTGCAGAACAAAGTAACATAATATTAACAGTTGTCAAAACTTCTTTTTCCTACTCTCGTTTATTATGTGTTCCCAAATTGGTACAGTGGTCAAGAATGGCATTTCATGTCAAAAATGATACACAAGTTTTCAATAGGGTCAATAACAAACAGCCAACTACCAAATATCAAGCGCGTTCGGCGCTCCGATTGGTCCATCACCAATACATGGCCAATCGGAGCGCCGAACGCGCTCGATGCGTTTGATCGAGATGGTTAAATGAAACCCACACTAAGGCCTCTAGGCCACTGAAGGTCAAACGCGTTTATAAACACTCATAGTATGCTAGTCTCGCCAGATTATTCGCAGTTCGGTGTTCTACTGATCCAACAATGAAATAGTTTCAAACAACTCGTTCCGCGATATTCATTTATTGTATGAATGAAATGTAAACGAAAACTAAACACGACTTTATGTGAACAAAGATAAAAGATATAACCTATGTTTAATCAACAGTGTATACCAATGATTCGTCAGTGATATCTCTAGTACTGCTGTAGTGTATGTAGTTACGCGTGTTGTAATAACAAACGGCTGATTGTGTTATTGTGTCATCAACAACATCAATATGCAGACGACAAAGTTCAAGCCGCTGTTTAAGTTAGTGGCAATTAATAAGGAATTTATCAGGTGAGTGTTGTTTCTGGTTTATTTAACACCATATTTGGGTAGTTGTAGTTATGCTAGGTTAGGTATATTGACTCCTGAGATTGAGTCAACCTAATCTGAACCTCAATTTCACTCAATCAACTAATTACGACGTCTCAACAGGTGTTTCTATTGTAACTTCTTAGATCATTATTGTAAGGTTTTCCTGTTCGTTGTGAGACTAGATTCGATGTAAATAACATTGTAACAAGTGGGTGCTATATATTGCGTATCGCATTTTTTTTAAATAATTGTGACTATGTACAGTTCGTTTTTTAATCACAGATGGTAATCTGACATTTCAAGTCGATGTGTGTTTGCTTATAAGTATGGAAATTTGACATTACACCTGTCAAATTACTATCTGGGTTCTGGGTTTAAAAAAACAAACTATTTAACGAATGAATGTAATGTAGTAGAAATATAACAAGTTGTGGATAGATTTGACAAAGAATATGAATTTGTTTGTTTTGTAGCGTCGCTCAGAATAAGCTGGAAGTGGAAGTAAACTGTACGTACTTTTAAATCTTTAAGGCTTTTCAGAATAAATTCATCTTTTCAAATGGGTACAATTGGTTTTACAACATTATAGAGCACTTGGATACAACACATGGAACGAGCCGTTTTTTCCATAGTAACAGTCAAATTACTATGACCTATTTGACTTTTCATTGGAGTTTAGATCTGTTAATTGGTAAATGTCTAGATTGTCCAGTGCCAAATGTGTCCCTAATACACTACCTCCTCTTCCTGTGGTGCCCCTGCGACTAGGCAATCTTTTTTATTGCAAAAGTCGATTGCAAAAATGGTCTCTTCCGTATCTGCTGATACACTAAGACTAACTTTATTGAGTCTTACTATTGGCTGTCGAGTTAGTCGTTATTATTTTCTCGTTTGTCTAAAATTAGCAGCCTTATGTATAGGTACTCATCATATTTTTTTTTAAACTATACTAATAATAAAACTGAAGAGTTTGTGTGAACGCGCTTAATCTCTGGTACAAATCGGTTTTGAAAAAAAATATTTTATACTTTATAACCCAATATTTATCATCACGATAGGACCTTTAGTAGCTGTGCAAAATGAAAACAAGTAAGAATGAATGCTAAGCGAAAAGAAAGTAATAGCATGGGTAGGCGATGCGATGCGACGGGGTGGGTCGGAAGGTCAAGAAATTTTACGCTTACGAAATCGGGGGTACAAGCTAGTGATGTTAAAAATATTCTTCTTGACTGGGATAATGTAGACGAGGCCTAAAAAGATGTCTGTTACAGATAAAAATTATGTCTTAAGGTGAATCTAGTTGACATTTTTTCCATGCAAACTTCGGGAGTGTATTTCGCTACTGTTCGACAATGTACATCAAAAATTAAACATGTTATAGTTTTGTCTCATTATTAATATTATTAGTACGGAAACAGAATACTAAAATAAAAAGCCATTAAAAAGTTAGGAGCCAAAAAAGATTAGTTGCTCTTGCTAATTTAACCTAACTTCGGGCAGAAAACTAAAACCTAGAAACTTTGTCTAATAGAAGTGTAAAATCTCCAAAACCAAGTCAGTACCGACAAAGCTCAAATATCGCTTTTCTTAATTTTTTACGCGCCTGTTTTAATATAAATCATCCTGCATCGCACTCAAAACGTTGTGCGCGTAGACCAGCGTCTAACTGCTCATCACTGATATTACCTCTGTCGGACAGAATGCCTGGTGAGACAGCGTGCTTTTTACCCAGGCTCACCAGTGAGTTCGAGCCCGCGACTAGATTCCCCTTAAGCATAGCTATGCCAGATTACATATCTCAGTAAATAAAAATCGTAGTACCTACTGTCTGACAACAACAGTATCAAGGTCAGATTTCGTATACTTCTCAAATAATAAGATATGCACGATAATATTATCGATATAATGATATCGCCGTCGATATCGGTATGTAATGATATAATGAACACGCCCCGATGCAGCGCATTTTATTTTGTATAAACATCAATGGATGTTTATACAAAATAAAATGCGCTGCATCGGGGCGTGTTTGTATATGAGTTATGTGAACAAAACGATTTTAAGTAGGAAGGTTCATTATAATAAAAAATTAGCATCCAATCAGAAACTATAAAGCTAAGATTTACTTTTATTTAACCATTTATGTACACAGATATAAACAGACAAGATGAACACAAAAATAGTTGCAAAGGTGATGCTTATTTCTAAACAAATCTCTTCCAGCATACCTATGATAGGAAAGTAGAAAAGAGATGTAAACAGCGTGTGTAAGAGTACAAGAGAAAAAAAACATAAAATCAAATATTTCCATTTTGAAATAAACACATAATATGAGAACATAGGTAGAGATTATCGAATTTAAAACAGGACGCCCCTCCACTAAAATTTCTAAACAAGCATTTGAAATGTGTATGCAACAAGCAGTGGAGGGGCGTGCAACTCTCTACTTACTTACATACCTACATACTTCTAAAATAAATATCACGAGAATATGAATATTTAAGATAGTGTTGTTTCACTCTTCTTATAAAAAAACTGTAAAAATTTGACAGTCCCTATTTTCAATAAGATGAATGTTGTTTCAGAACGGTGGCGGTAGCGAGCGCTTCTGTAAAGTCAGATGCCAATTTGAAGTCATGGAAAGAGATTCCGGGACCCTCGTCGTTGCCCATCATCGGGCAACTGCATCATTTTATGCCTGGAGGTGAGTAATATTTGGAATAAACCTAATAGTAGAAGACATCTTTGAATAGTGTTCTTTCGGAAAATGTTACCGCCATTACCATTTTCTATAAGCATTATTACCATGATTTGGTATAAAGGGTAATTTACACAGGAAGCTTTAAAAGTCTTTAAGATTGACTTCTACATACAGAAAAAGTTTTTATTCACTGCGCAAACTGTAACCATGAATTCAGCATATCATTCTAGACTCCCTAGCGTAGAAATTTTTCGTCGGTTTTACAAATAAAAAATCAGCTGTTCCATACATTTTGACCGCGTAGGTTTCACTTTTCTATGAAACAGCTGATTTTTTTTTTGTAAAACCTACGAAAAATTTCTCGAATCTAGAATGATATGCTGAATTCATGGTTACAGTTTGCGCACTGGATAAAAACTTGTCCTGTATACGTATATCATCAACGTCGTATGTAGCCTCGGCAGTAACTACCTCTTATTAGGCGGACCGATGACTTAGTTTATTTGAATAGCGTAAGAAACAATTTATTTATTTGCTATTTAATTTAGGTCAGTTTGAAGGCATCGATCAACTTGATGGCACCATGAAACTATTTGAAATATATGGACCAATCGTTAGATTCGATGCGATGTTGGGCCAGGCGCCTATGGTTCTACTTTGGGATCCTGAATGTTCAGAACACGTAAGTAGATTTACTAACTTTTTATTTTAAGTGAGTTAAATTGACAGATAACACGTTATAAAATTACTAACTACAGATCATAAAAATGTATAGACTTAGAGTTTGAAAAATCGTCTTCTACATTACATCAAGAACTGCTTCTGCTGCTGCGAAGAACTGCTCAAAGGTATTAAAAAGATACTTTTTAGATCGAAGTGCGTTATAATAGGATATATAAGTACCTATATAGATCTAATTACAAAATTGCTTCCTAGATTATTATTATGTAGTGGCACCGAGTTGCCGTGTCTGGCCATACCGCTGTTAAACCCGCGATGGTTTGTGTGGTGTGTTGTACCAAATAAATGTTTTTTTCTTTTTGTATTTGATTAATAAAAAAAAAAAAAAAAAAAACATCTGCTGTTTCTATACCTATATTCTGGCAAATAAATAAATTTCAATTCAATTTCAATTTCATATTATTTTACAGATATTACGCAGTGAGAATTCTTTCCCCGTCCGTCCGGGATTCCAGAGCCTTGAATACTATAGGAAAGAGTATAAGAAAAGTAAAAGTTACCACGCCACAGGCCTTATAACTGAGTAAGTTTAAATAATGACTGGTGCTAATAAACAAAAATACTTGGTATCAGAAACAGCATATTTGACAAGCCCAGGTCAAGATAATGAATGAAAATTAAATATTATAAATATTTGCTTCTAGCCATGGCGAGCCGTGGAAAGAGTTCCGCTCAACAGTGAATCCAGTGATGTTACAACCGAAGACGATCAAACAGTACACCACAGTCCTTGATAAAGTAGCACAGGACATGATAGAAAGGTAAGTTTAGAATAACAAGTAATGAGCAATATTTCTTTTTTAAACAAACAAATTAATTTACAGGATGAAAGCCAACCGTGACGAAAAGAACATGATCAGTAACGACTTCGATAAGGAAATGAATTTATGGGCCCTGGAATCTATTGGCACAGTTGCTCTAGGTTGCCGCTTGAACTGCTTCGATCCAAAATTGCCCGCAGACTCTCCCGAGTGGCAGTTGATTCAATGCGTCCATGACCTGTTTGTTACAGCCAATGAATTGGATTTCAAGCCAAATCTTTGGAGATGGTTTTCAACGCCATTGTTCAAGAAAGCTATGAAATTGTATGAACATCATGAAAAGTGAGTTCAATGTCAATTTAATTTCCCCTACTTTTTATCCTTTGATAAAATAAGTTGATAAAAATATAATGAACAATATGTAAATTATGTATTGTGACATCATTCATGATTCCAGTTTAACAAAACACTTCATCCAGAAAGGGAAGGAACAGCTCAAGAACAAATCTGAGAGCGAAAATAGCGTTTTAGGAAAACTGTTGGAAATCAACGAAGAAGTGGCTCACATTATGGCTAGTGATATGTTGTTTGCTGGTGTAGATACGGTATGTACAACTTTTACACAATTTGATAAAGAAAATTGGGCAGCTTACGCATTCATCTTTGACTGAAAAGCTTTTTTTATTTTACTCAGGCCGCTAACACTGTTACAGCAACACTGTATCTATTGGCTAAGCACCCGGAAAAACAGGCCAAGCTAAGGGAGGAGATCCTGTCAAACTCAGAACGAAGACCATACCTGAGGGCTTGTGTTAAAGAATCGTTGAGAATAATGCCGGTAGTATCCGGAAATATGCGCAAGATATCAAAGGAATATAATGTTCTGGGCTATAAGATACCTAAAGATGTAAGTCTGTAATATTTTTAAGGATTTCAAATTATTTCCCGGCTGTTGAAAACTTGTAACTATCTCTTTCTTTTTTTCTCATTCATTCATATTTTTAAATTCTTACTTTATCAAAAAAGTTTTCTATAATTATTATCAAAACGACTACATTGACAATTTTTGTCTCGGTTATGAAAATAATAATACGCGTTTCTTTAAATTGTGCTTGGCTTACACCATTTCAGATGCAAGTTGTATTCGCGCACCGAGACATGTCCCTGTTAGACGAAAACTACCCGAAGCCTCGAGAGTACATCCCAGAGCGGTGGCTAGCCAGTAAAGATGATCCACTATACTACGGGAATGCCAATCCGTTTGCCCATCAACCCTTTGGCTTCGGAGTCCGCAGTTGTATAGGTAAATAACATAATTATGTCCGATTTTATTAGAATTCGGATTGCAATGCATTATTTGAAAAGGCACCTCCTTTTCAAATAATGCATTGCAATCCGAAAAGACGATGGAAGGAAGATGGATAGAAGACGATTCTGGAAAAGACGATGCCAGCTCAAAACAATAACCAATGCCCGAATGAAAATGCAAACGGGGTGAATAAGGACACAGGGGTGTATCGGGATTAAAGTATAAAAGGGATTTTAATATTGAAATAATATAGTTTGTTGCCAAAAAAGACACTAATGTGTTAACTGGATTATAATTAACGATTAAGTGCCTTTGTTGGCAACAAACTATGTTATTTCAACGTTAAAATCCATTTTAAAGTTTCGTCCCGATTCACCCATGCATTCCTATTCACCCCATTTGTAGGTACATCGCTAGGCACACATATTATTTGCTTGGTTGGAACACGCGCTTAGATTCAATCGCGAGTATATTTATGTTTGTATTTTTTCATCTTCAGGTCGTCGCATAGCTGAACTAGAAATGGATACATTTGTGGCGAGGCTAATAGAAAATTTCCAAGTGGAATGGTTTGGGCCCCCACCGAAGATACAACAAGCGTCTCTTAATTATATCAAGGGACCTTACAATTTCGTATTTAAGGATGTTAAATGAAGTGTTGATAACCTTAATCCTGACTTCGCAAAAGCATTTGATTATTTAAATGACAAAATGTAATTTTGAAATTAGTATATTTACTCAGTTTAATGTTTTTAAGTACTATTTTAGAAAGGAGTTCCCAAGGAACTGTTCTAGGACCTCTTTTGTTTTAATACTCGACAGCAACTTTATCATTCCACTATAATTGATAGTAAAGATAACAGTATTGTTTCAAAGTAAAGTGCAAACAGTCAAGTAGCAGTTTAATGATAAATATAATATTGCTAGAAATCAGAAGTGAAATAAGTTAAAACAATAAGCAATCTTTAATTGATTTAAATTACACTCACGAAAATTATAAAAATATTTTTATCCCAGTAGTACGTTCCCGCGGGATAATTGCCGACTTCCACGCGGGCGAAGCTGCGGGCGGAAGCTAGTGATTTAATAATACGGGATTTTTTATGGTTTGTACTTAAAGGCAATATATTATTTTCTGAGAGTAAAATTGAGCCATTACAATTTTTGAAATCTTAAAAGTATCATTTAATTGCGGGTAATTAAATAATTTTGTTATTACTTTGATGTTGTTTTTTTTCGTTAGTTAACAGTATCTTCCAGACTAAAACTAAAAGGAGAGAGAAAAAGAGTTTTAAGTAATTGAAAATTCAAATTAATGCTGTCACCATACTCTTTAACGTTAGCAGTCAAAATATCACCGTGTACATTTTGCAAGTCAAATTAAATCAGGCAAAACACGACTCACAAACAACCGCCAAGCAGCTAAATGACTATCATTATGCCATGCATCACGCTAAGTACAGAATATTAGATGGCATTACGCTTTTAGGGAAACCTAAAAGGCTTTCTCACTTAAGCTTCCCTATTTAGACTTTCTCACTGCCTTAAATAGGACTTTGTTGACGTGTAAAAGTGTTTGCATAAACCTACTTATCATCAGTGTTTGCATAAACATATAATCATCTATCATTATTAGTGTTTTATTAAGACTAGTAAATTTCTTTTACTGGCGTATAAAATGTGGTAGCTTCTTTCATTTCTTTGCTTACTCTTATGTTAAGTTTGATTGACGTAATATTTTCGGTAGACACAATTTTGAGAAAGAAGCCAACAGGAGGATCCGGTAGTGGTGGGCAGCGATTGGGAAACTACGTCAAGTCTTTTCGTCGGCTATTCCGCAATACTTGAAGCCTTGCCCGTGATGACATACGGTGCCGAAACGTGGACACTGACAGTTGACACAAATTTAAGGTCGCTCAGCGCGCTATGCCCGGAGTTTCTTTGAAGGATAAAATCAGGAATAAAATTATCCGGAAAAGAACCGGAGTCACCGACATAGCTTGTAGAGTGAGCAAGCTGAAGTGGCAGTGGGCTGGCCATGTTTGTCGAAGGACCGATGGACGGTGGAGCAAACGAGTCCTGGAGTGGAGACCGCGTATCGGCAAACGTAGTGTGGGACGCCCCCCAGCTAGATGGACCGACGACCTTAAAAAGGTGGCTGGGGCAGACTGGATGCGGAAGGTGGAAGATAGAGTGTTGTGGCGCAGCCTGGGAGAGGCCTATGT
Organism: Antitype chi; assembly: GCA_947359405.1. Lineage (NCBI taxonomy): Eukaryota > Metazoa > Arthropoda > Insecta > Lepidoptera > Noctuidae > Antitype > Antitype chi. The sequence continues at coordinate 16,094,049 of OX375817.1, read as the reverse complement.
CCAGCAGTGGACTGCGATAGGCTGAGTTGATTGATTGATTTGAACATTTTTGTTGTTGAGTATATTCAACTGTTATGATTATATTATAACTTGTTAAGTTAATGCTATCACCACTCTTTGGAATGACAACAGTCAAAATATCACCCTGTTAAAGTCATATTTAAACGATCCACGTTTTTCAAGTAAAAAATCAGTCAAAACGCGAGTCACAAACAACCGCTAAGCAGCTAAATGGCTATAGCTAGTATTCATGAAAAAGTTTATGAAAGCTATGATAATTTTTCAACAAGGGCCTTCCTTGACTCCTGAAAAAATTGCAAAGGAACTCCTTTTCTATCGTCTCTAAACATTTATAGAAGACGAACGCCATCCATTTTAAAAATTAATTAAAAAACAATATGAAGGAAGCGAAATTGTTTGTTCAGGAAATTATCAGAAAAACGGCTGTAGACTACGGAAACGAGGGTTAGATTGTAAATAAGTACCTATGCATACTTTCTACGTAATGTACCTAGAGAAATATTTCTTGAAATAAAATATATTTTACTGAAGAATATAATAGGTCTTTACCTATGAAATTGCCGTTTTGTATGAAAAAATTTAAACGAATTTTTTTCATGTATTTTTTATTTGTATTAATCGAAGTAATCACCCATGCAATCAATGCATCTTTGCCATCGCAGTGGCAGTTTCTTGATGCCCTTCTTAAAGAAATCAGCTGGACGGGAGGCAACAAATTCTTCAAAGGCATTTTGTACTGCCTCTCGGGTATTGAATTTTTTTCCCGCCAAGAAGTTATCCAAATTCTGGAAAAAGTAGTAGTCTGTAGGCGCAAGGTCTGGTGAGTAGGGCGGATGACGGAGAGCTTCCAACCCCAGTTCTTGCAACTTGGAGACCGTCTGCTGTGCAGTATGAGGTCGCGCGTTGTCGTGCAGGAGCAGCGGAGACGAGCGATTGACCAATGCTGGTTGGAGATGTGCCAGCTTCTCCATCATTGTGTTCAGTTCTTCACAGTACACATCTGCAGTAATGCTCACCCCGTTTGGTAAGAAGCTGTGATGAATCACACCGGCGCTAGACCACCAAACAGTGACCATCACTTTTCTAGGGGTAAGTTTTCGTTTAGGGCATTGTTTAGGTGCTGAACCAGGATCCAACCAACTTGCTGAGCGCTTGCGGTTATCAAACAGAATCCATTTTTCATCGCAGGTAACAATGCGGTTCAAAATTCCTTCATTTGTGTGGCTGTTGAGCAGTGCAAGGCACGTCTCGACGCGTACTTCGCGCTGACGATCATTGAGTTCGTGGGGCACCCATTTGTCAAGCTTTTTTACCTTGCCAATTTGACGCAAATGGACCAATATTGTTTTGACGCTAACGTCGAAAGCTGCTGCTAATTCAGCCGTAGATTGTGTATCATCAGCTTCCACAATCGCCTTTAATTCGTCATTGTCGACCAAAGTCTTCGGACGACCGCGAGGTTCATTTTTCAGGTCGAAATTTCCAGAACGGAAGCGAGCAAACCAATAACAGGTGGTGCGTTGGTTTGTAGTGTTAGCTCCGTAAACGTCGTTGATGTTGCGTGCCGCTTGTGCCGCGTTGCTGCCACGACGGTACTCATATTCCATAATTACTCGATTTTTTAACGTATCCATGATGACGAAAAAGATTGAAATGCGATGAAAATGTAACACTAATCAATAAACAAATGACTACTTTTGGAAAAAAAAATCCATGTTTTTAAAATAAAATTAATTTGAAATTAGAATTCTTACCCAAACAAAAATTATTTTGATTTGAAATGGCCAGTACTGCAAAACGGCAATTTCATAGGTAAAGACCTAATATCATCCAAGTCCTATAAAATTCAGAATTTGTGATATTCTTGGCTAGTACACACAGATGCGGCTGAAGAAATTCTACATTTTACATGAGCCGTACCACGTGACTGCCACAACCCATCCAATAAGAAATATCTTATTCAGTACTTCTTGGCACCGAAATTCGGTTATCATAATATTGTAGTCTAAAACAGGCATTTCAATATCATGCGCATGACTACTCGTATTTGCGACGACCGGCGCTGCAGCAACATATAACCGAATTGTAGGTGTTCAAGTTTTAATCGAACACACAGCGAAAATGAATAATTGCATCGAATGCAAGTCTGGACGACGCGTACCTCAATATCGAATCTCATATAGGTACCTAAAGTACCTATAAGTAAATTTATATTATATTATTATTATATTATACATATTTTTTCTATAAATCTTTTAAGAAGTTTTATTATTTTGAAGCCCTGCAACCACTCGCACCTTCCAATTTGATTCTGAAACCAAGACTGCATTTTATTTCGCCTCCATCTGTAACAGCAAGTATGCACATTCACTCGTCCACTAAATTGCGAACCCGGTCATCGTCTAGATCTCACTAGAGACAGCTCCTACTCAAAACCATAACTATTACCTACCAGATATCCGGCTTGAAGGACCATTTAAAAATCATAGGAGTTCTCTCCTATGCCATGTTGCATTCATCCTTTCATGTCTTAAAAAAAAACTTTGATAACCAGAAGTTGCTAAAGAGTATGCAAGAGCTTGATTTTCTTGTGAAGGAAATTGCTAAGAAACAAAGTTCATTATATCCTAACAAAGTATAACACAATAGTCGAAGTTAGGATACTGTTTAAAAGAAATCTTGTTTCGTTTGGCAGGAGTCAGTATTTTTTCTCAACAAATGCAATTTTAGAAGCGTATCAAAGTTTGTCTGTTGCCTCTTTGCAGGTAGCTTGACATTACAACAAGCAAAAATGTTTATCAAGGTTATATGAATGGGGTTAGCTAAATTTATCGTGTCGCAGGTAGTGACCCGACTAGCAGCATCCTTTATTATTACACACCCTTTTGACAGTCGACTTAAGTCATTCGCACTTTTAACGATTTTGGTTTTTTGTGAGACATTAAAATGAATATTTTTTTATTATTAAAAAAAAAGTGACAATATTTTTCCAGACACTACATTTACAACATATAGAAGTAGTATCTTAAGCATATTCCCTGGCTCCCAAACTAAGTTTATACCAGAGCCGGAGTCAGTGTTCTTTCATTATAAAAAGCATAATGTATGTGGTTGGTAATTAAGCTACTAAAATAAGCAAAACTTATAATTCTAATCAGTCCTTAGGCTGCTTTTCCACCAGAAATATGCTGTGCAGCTATGCTGCGATGATCTGCAAGCTAAGTTACGTAACTATGTGACCATTTTCACTGTAGCTAAGCTATGTAGCGGAGCGAGTAAGATGTGTTATAAAGATGCGCCGCCGCGAGGTAGCTGTGATATAAAGATATTCAGTTCGACCTATGCGATGCATCGACAGTTGGGAAGCATATTGCGAGATATAAAATAACTTTTTGCTTCTACGATGGCATATCTACTTTCGGTAACAAACGAGCGCCTAGTGTAGATAATCCGCTCTGCACATAGCTACACCAGTCTCCCATACATAGCACGCATCCTTCCATATAAAAAAAAAAACATAGCTTAGCTGGTGGCAAAGTAGCTTTAAGCTGCTGAGCATATATGTCTACTTACGTTTTGGTCATCCTCTAGGACTCTATCGTCAAAAAAGTAATAAGTACGTAATGTAAAAGATAGTAAAAGAACTCGTATTTGCTTCACCAGTTACTTAGACGACATACAACGAGAAGCTCTTTATGACTGTTAGATAGTTTCAACCTTAGAAAAGAAAAGTACACTGAACACTGACTTTCATGTAGCTATAAAAACATGTCCAACTTCGCCCAACAACATAATCTTAAACCTTCCATACCGTTTCGAAGTATTAAAGCTATAAACAACTTAGTAGGTACGAAGACTAGTACTTAATTGGCCCGGCTACAATGTTCACAGATAACCGCAGAACTGAGGTCATATCTATGTATAAGGTACTGAGATACCAAATTAAATTACTGTCGAATGGTTTGATCTTGAATTGGAACTGTATTTAGTAGAAACCGTTTAATTAATGTTTCATTGTGAATTAAGTTAATGAAAGTAATTAATCATCTGCCTAGCCGTTTCCCAAATATGTTGGGGTTAGCTTCCAGTCTAACCGGATGCAGCTAAGCACCAGTATTTTACATGGAACGGCTGCCTATCTGACCTCCACAACCCAGTTACTGGGTAACACATTAACCCGTAACTGACTGTCAAAATTTCACGAATGACAACCGGGACCAACGGTTTAACGTGCTTTTCGAGGCACGGAGGGGCCTTGGTATGTACACAGATGGTTACCCATCCACGGACCAACCGCGGCAAGCGTAGCTTAACCTGATCGATCGACCTGTACGGCTGTTTTTACTTAGCCACAAGCCCCACAAGTTAGTGAAAGTAATTATAACGAGACCGCCGTAGGAGGCCATATAGTGTCCTTATTGGTGATGTTCTTCAGAAAGGTCCGGTGCATAGTACCCGCAACCGGCGTGCGTGTGGGGTAAAACCAGGATAGTTGCCCCAGGGGTATAGTTGCCACGATTTTAAATACTCTAGTTTCGGGGATTAATCGTATGCTATTTATGAATCTATCGAAAGACTCTCAAACTACCACTAAGTTGACAGAGTCGCATGTCTCTGTGCGATTGCATGGGAAGCCAAAATACGATCAAACTTTTTGCGGGATAGATGTTGTGTTTCTCGGCAGGGCATCTATCCTAAACATATTTTTTGTAGATTAGGCAACTATCCCCTATGCGGGATAGATGCCGCAAAAATCACTAATACTCTGGAAATATCAAAAATAAAGTTTTATACTTTTAATAAATTTGTAGATAAAAAACCAAAGTATCGGCCAGTTTTACAAATGAAGTATTTTGTTTTTAAATTTTTAATACTGAAAGGTATAGCGTGATTTCAAAAAGTGTGGCAATTATCCGGCTTTCACCCTCTGACCAGATGTATGAACGTGAACGAGGCAGAAGGAGTATGTCAGTATTGTAGCAGGTGGCTTCCAGCCACTCCCATGTGAAGAAGGCGTGAGTTTATGTATGTATGCGTAAAAAGTATCGTTAAAGGTTTAAAATGCTCTTCTTCCAGAGTTTCATAAACTTCGACATTTGTAATAAATCCTGACTATATCAAGTCAGCCTTTGATATTCCGGCTTTGTTACATACCAAGATATAACAAAAACATATAAAAATCCTTTCAAACAGGCAACTGAAACACTTTTATATAGACAAAATATCACCTCTTTTCCTTATAACGATTGTATTACTTACATACGAAGTTTTGACGTCTTGTCAGCCTGTCAGTCACACGCAACAACCGTAAAAAGTAAGTAAACATGTTGAATTATATCTTCCATAAACCTTTTCTTTGAGGATAAAAAATGCAGTACATTTGAGGGGATTTAAGGCTTTGTTATCCTGGAAGCGGTTGTTAGAGGGTGTTTTTGTTGTATGATGAGCTGAAATACGAAACTTACAGGGATTGTTTACAGATATGAGTTTACAAACAAAACAGATTGTTGATCGTTAGGTCGGCCTTTTTTCTTGAACGAAGGTGGAACTTGGCTTTAGCAGGTCGCTTGTTACGGTATATGCGCTACGGTTCATTCTCAGGCAATGCACACCTAGTTACTTATCCTAGTTTTTAATTTGTTTGGCATTTCAGGTATTCACTAAAATAGGTAACGTAAAAGGGTTTTGGTGAAGATTTCCATCTGTAAGCCATTGTGAGCAATTTGTAAAATGCACTGTAAGTCTACGTAAATATACCACGGTGGGATTTTGCGCACACTGCATATTCAACGCACTGCTTAGAGCCAAGAGTAGGAAATCGTACAGTGTATTTTTTCGACGCGCCGGGATGCATTCAGTTGGATTATCAATGCTCGGATCAACACCGAGAGTTGAAAATCTAGTGCGCTATGAAATACAGCTGCAATATTTTTAGGTCCTCGTGGTTTATAGGTACAATTCCGGAGGCGAGGCCGCAGCGATTGAACGTAGACTGCAGCGACAGTACCGCTCAATCGGAGGAGGCCGTCAGCGCTACCTCTTCAATAATATTACGCCCGCCATTTAGCAAAGTCTACAGGGAAAGAAAAAGGAAAACTAAGCTAACAGAAACATTTACTTAACAAACATAAAGCCACAAGGGACACTTTATGTTTACAGAAACAATTGACTGCTTAAAGTTTATAACTAAAACTACGTTCGATCATTGAATTATTAATGCTCTCAAACACGAGCTGTTTGATCTGAAACTGGTTCCAACTGAATCAGCAGAATTACAGTCACGTGTAGTGTGTTCAACGAACCGGTGATAGAGGACCGTCGACGAGGGTACAACAGTGGAAAAAGGTGTTAGAATTTTTGGGATAGTTTTCGCGTCACTTCTCGCTTTGTTTTGTCGATTGTGACAAAAAATAGTTATTTGATTTTCGAATTGGCAATTCTTTGTAATCACTGGAGGCCAGCAGAGCGTTAAAAAGTGAGTAATACCTACAGTTTTCTGTAATATAAACTCTACTAAATGTGACTTTTAGTGGTAGGTACTCCGGTCTAGCTAATTCATAAAACTCTTCTATTTTTAACCGACTTCGAAAAAAGGAGGAATTCGCAATTTGACTGTATTTTTTTAAATGTTTGTTTGCTCAGTACTTCGACTGGGTGAACCGATTTTGATGATTCTTTTTTTTTTGAAAGCTGGTGCTTCCCGTGTGGTCCCATTTCAATTTGGTCTAGTTGTGACAATGGCACTACCTATAACGAAAAATAACTTTAATTTCGGAAGTCGGTGTCAAAAAACTAAAATACATATCCAAAGACACCGACTTCCGAAATTAAAGTTTTTTTTTCACTTTGTAGTGTTTTTTCGGAAATCGGTTGTTTTTTTGGATGAAGTTTTTTGAGACCCAGATTAAAATTGAAATAGGCTGGTACGAAAATGAGTCAAAATACTCTTGTGTTATTGAAATAACTGTCTTACATCGTAATTATTCGAAACATGTAGGGACCCTTTACTATAATATCATGGTTGTCGCATGATTCCTTTTGGTCGACAAAAACATAATAACCATTGTTATTGTTTAACATCCGGGCTATTTAATATTAGAGGGGTTTGTGGATAACTAACTATGTTGAGGCTAACAGCCATACGACTCGATCGATCTGGTAAAGCTACGCTGGATGGGTATGGATGCACGTGGATGGGTGACCCTCTTACCAAGATCCCTCGCTCGTTAAGCTGTTGGTCACGGCTGCCATTCGTGAACTCTTTGACAGTTGTTTTGGGTCGTCAGAAGCAAGTCTGACAACCGGTCTTATACATACAGAGGGTAACAGAAACCCTATTGCTATCCTTAAGCACTAAAGATAACAGCTGGTATAGAATCACTATACATAATTTCAGCTCAAAATAAAATACTCTAAGAATTGATAACAAATTTTCGGTTTCATATTATGTTTCTTAAATTCAAATCATAACAAACGTGTCACCGCACTACGTAGGTCAATAACTTTCCATGTTAAATCTCTTCCGAGTAATGTTTTTATTTGAATTTGAAAAATTCGGTTTCTGGTATCAATGTATTAAAAGTTCTCATAACTTCCGAACATGTAGAGATAGGATTAAAAAACCCTTTTTTTTTTTTTTGGGTGGGAAATCATCAAATAACTTCTCCCGCTCTGGGTGGAGCGAGAGGGCGTGTCAGACTTTAACTGAATAAAACCCACCCGTGTTCCCTCAGTTGCCTGTGTGCCAGGGGCCGCGGTATCTCTTTCGAACAACCCGCACCTCTGGCAGGCATCGGCACTTGCGGACCCCACATTAAAAAACCCTTCCAGTATCTTTTGTTATCATCCAAAGCAGACGTGCCCTTGGTACATACCCGTTCCGTTACACGTTGTATAGTATAAGAGTACCCATGGTATTATCCAGTAACGATGTGGAGATTATGGAGATTAGATGGGCAGTCGCTCCATGTAAAATACTGGCATTCAGCTGGATCCTGTTTGACTGGAAGCCAACGCCAACTCAGTTGAGAAAAAGCTGTGCAGATGACCAGCTATACAGGCTGATTTTTTAGTCACCGTCCAAATTTTTCAGGGTGATAGTACCCGTGAAATTGAACAACTTTCTCCAAGGAACATGGGTCGAAATATGAAAAAAAAAATCGACCTCCCATGCAAAATCAATAGTTAGCTGGTCGATTTTGTATGGGAGGTCCGATTTTTTTTTTCATATTTCGACCCATGTTCCTTGGAGAAAGTTGTTCAATTTCACGGGTACTATTACCCTGAAAAATTTGGACGGTGACTAAAAAATCAGCCTGTATAACATTGCTGGACACACGCCATCCAGGACCACTCTCAATCAATTTCTGTAAAACATTGTGCACTTTTTATGGATAATCGTCATCTATTTGTCATTCCTGTAAGTTCTAATGGGCTCTGGGCTGCAATGATGTGCATTCATAAGATAATGGGTGTAGCTGGCGGCCGTTTAATTGCATCGCTGTTTGTGACTGTATTGTTGACTGTACAATGGTCGGTGCTGTTTTGTTTGTTATTGTGGGAATGAAAATGCTGGAGCCTAAAATCATATTAATGACTTGATCACACGTACCGAGCAAACGGGTGAGATAGTGCTCTCGACCGAATACTCGGTACGTATAAATATAGCGCCGAGTGCTCGGCCGAGCGCTCGTCCGAACGAAGCAGCGAGATAGTAGCTCGGCTCCCGTTCTATTTTAGGCCGAGTGTCCAACCTGCTGCTTCCCTGCACTGCCTCACTCGCTCAGTCGGCAGGTCTGAACGTGCACTAGGTGCACTATCTCACCACTCGCCCACATGATTGTCGTCACGTCACCGCGCGCGCCTTTTCTTGAGATAATTTTTGTTTAATTGTAGTCTCAATAGAATTGAACTGACTGTGCTAATTTCAAAACATGTGTGAACTTGCTTACATCACTGTCTTGGCCGAGAAACATTTTACTATCTCGCCCGTTTATTCGGTACGTGTGATCAAGGCATTAAGAGGGAGATTGTCTCACACAAAATATAGTAGTAAGTCTTAGACATGACCAATGCAGAGTTAATTATGGAAATGCTGCCTCAGTAGACTATTGGTAGAAAGGGCTACTCCTGAGTAAGCGGTCCAGACTTTGATTCCCGGGTCAGGCAAAATCTTATTCGGGTTTTCTAACTAGAATTCTGGATTTGTGCACAGTTAATGGCAATAGACTCGCCCCCTATTACACCTCTGCTCAACCCTTTGGGAAAACAAGGCGTAAAGTTATGTACTCATTAATATAAAGACCAAACGTGTTTAATAATTTTGCGTCTCCGAAAGACTTAGGTATTTCATTATTCATCCATCCATTACACGAAGAACTACTTTCTTGAGCAGCTTACGAAGCTACGAGATGTTTTTATATAAGGGCTCTCAACGTTAGTGTTGAGTGTACGTATGCTACCTTAATCCTCAGTTTTATATCTCCTATCAAGCTTATAGCATAATCAGCCTATAACTTTCTCACTGTTGGGAAACAAGCCTCCTCTCTGTGAGAGGCAGTGGGCCGTAATCCACTACGCGGGTCCAGAGTGGGTTGGTGGATGTCATATGTCTTCGAATTTTTGGTTCTAGGACAGGCCGGTTTCCTCACGATGTTTTCCTTTACTGTTTTCAGAGCAGTGTTGATGAAATTATTTACACGAAGTAAAGCGCGTGTCTGCGTTAGAACTTACGACCTTTAACCCGTGAGTCGCGGCCGTTTCCATTTGGCCACCACTGCTTCACTATGATTTCTGCTTTAATTACTTAACGCATAGTAATATGCAGCGCGCTATGGAACGACCAATGCTTGGCGTCTCTCTGACGGATATAATGCGGAATGAGGTGACCCAGAGAACCAATGTTGGTGACATAACTCACAGAATAAGCAAGCTGAAGTGGCAATGGGCCGGCCATATTAGCCGTAGAACCGATGATAGTTGGGGTAGACGTGTTCTTGATTGGAGACCGCGAATCGGCAAACGTAAGGTAGGACGCCCTTCGGCTAAGTGGATCGACGATCTTCACCGGGTGGCTGGTAGCAACTGGATGAGAGTTGCCGTAAATTGAGCTGAATGTCGTGCAACTGGTGAGGCATATGCCCAGCAGTGGACTGCTGTAGGCTGTTGATGAATATTGATATCAATATTGTTTCAGTCAACCAGTAATACCTAAGTTACAGTTAACACTTCAGACTTGCATATTCTCTGTCTTAAAAATTCAAGTTTGTTAATATAGATAAAACCTTTTAGTAAGAGAGATTAAATAAAGTTCTTAGCAGGTAAAAAGGCAAAAAAAAACAACCTCATCAATCGCTTTCCATCAGGCGTGATCGAACGAGGTCAAGAGCAGGCCCATTTATTAATAAAAAATAAAAAAGGCGTGTGTTTATCTATGTATGTGTGTAAAACAACTCCATAATTCATTCCAGAAAGAACACATTACGTTGCACGGCAGTTAGCGCCAAGCTCTCTTAAACGTTCCGAAGATAAATAGTAGCTCGCGCACTGTCGTTAATTGCGTCTGGCAGAGCACGTGGCCTTAAGTGCACGGAATGTAGCCTTTTTATCATAGCTGCTAACTAATGACTTGTGTGCAGTTGTGCACTAAGAAGATTAACTTAGCTATGCTTGGCTTGGTATTTTTATTTTTCTGTTAATTTCCACGGAAATCAAGACGTAAAGCGATTCTGCCAGGGGTGCGGGTTTTTCTAAAGAAAAACCGTGTCCCCTGGCACACAGGCAACTGAAGGAACATGAGTGGGTTTTAGTCATTAAAAGTCTGACACGCCCTCCTGCTCCACCCAGGTCGGGAGAAATTATTTAAGGATATCCCACCCTCAAAAAAAAGCGATGACTCATCGCGGCAACTCTTAAACTGTAGCATATATCAGGTGTGGTCATATTTAACGGTAACATGGTACATGTACAGATCGTCACGCTGAAAAATTTGCTCCACTGGATCGTAATCGCAAAAAAAATATCAGCCGTCCCATACGTTTGGGTCAAGTAGGTGTTGAAATTTTGTATGGGACAGTTGATAACGATGTTGGATCCATGAAGAAAGTTGTTCAGTTTGATGGTCAGTACCACATCTTTAAATACCATAACCTTTCTGATACGGAGCAGTAGTGACTCAGTGGTAGCAGCCCCAACTTTCGAGTTTGTAAATAAGTACAAACTACGGGCGAAGCCGGCTTTGCCCGCATGGAGGTCGGAAATTATCTCACGGGAACGTATAACCGAGATAAAAAGTATCCTATAAGTTAATCCAGGTTAAAAACTATCTGTGTGCCGAATTTAATCCCAAATGATTGATTCCATTTATAATATTAGTAGACTAGTAGGATTGTATGACTACGGCTCTCAAAACGGTGGAGGAAAACATCGTGAGGAAACCGGCATGTCTCACAACCAAAAATACGAATACATGTGACATCTACCAGCCCGAAGTGGGCCCGCGTTTAGTGCAGAATCGTGTTGAAGAATAATCTAACTAATTTCTATACTGCGTTAAAATGTTTTATTAGTTTTCCACTGTTATAATAATGTTAAAGCTAAAATAAAAATGTTATTTCCCGCTAAGCACTACTTAAACAATTGAAGTGTTAAATCCACTTCGTTATGCGGATTCACACGGATGACATCGGAGTCTGTGGAGCGTTCTAATGCCTGGTCACGACTCTAGTGCGCTTGGAAAAATTATGATAATGAAACAAAAGTACGTGGACGATCTCTACAAGCTATTTAACTTAGATGGGATTTTTTGTGTTGAATTAGCAGATTATTATTATAAAACGGACGTTTTATATTATTCATAAATGATTTTATTTCTGTAAGTAGGCTTGTACAAAAAATTAGAACTTTGGAGCTCAACGACTCGACGAACAATACCAATTTTCATTTATAAAACTTTGTTGAACATAAATCTGGTTAGCCCAATAAGATCCTGGACCTAAAAAACTGACTATAGGATTGCTTCTACATTATGACAGGACTGAAAGAGTGTCATACACGTTATAAAGATATCTACGAGAAATATTATGGTTTATTAACTACTATTGCTCGGTTCCTTAAAACAAAAACGAATCGTTTTGCTAACCAATGGTAGCATTTTATATTTCCAAACTGGGAAAACCGGGACAACCGGGGCAAGTACAGGCGGCAAGCACTGGCGGCAAGCACGTACTGGCGGAAAGTACTGGCGGCAAGTGTTGGCGGCACGTGCTGGCAGCAAGTGCTGGCGGCAAGTGCTGGCGGCAAGTGCTGGCGGCAAGTGCTGGCAGCGACTACTGGCGGCAAGTACTGGCAGCGACTACTGGCGGCAAGTACTGGCGGCAAGTACTGGCGGCAAGTACTGGCGGCAAGTACTGGCGGCAAGTACTGGCGGCAAGTACTGGCGGCAAGTACTGGCGGCAAGTACTGGCGGCAAGTACTGGCGGCAAGTACTGGCGGCAAGTACTGGCGGCAAGTACCGGTGGCAAGTACCGGCGGCCAGTGCTAGAGGCAAGTACTGGCAGCAACTACTGCAATGACTAAACAGATGTGGATGAAATTTTCCACACATATAGATTAACACATAGGATTTTTATCCCGGTGAAACGTTCCCATGGGATAATTTTCGACCTTCACGTAATTGAAGCCGGCGGAAAAAGCTAGTAAATTCATAAAATGCGTTCATTTCTGCGTCAGTAAAACTCATCGATATGCTTTTTGTTAGTATTTTCATCGAAAACGAGTGGATGGATTAAATATGAAATGAATACTGTTATACTGCTCCGGCTGATCGGCTTAGCTTTGAATACAATAGTGGCAATTTCCATTCAGTTTTTGAAATTCGTTCGTTGGAAAATACTGTCGATAAATAAAACGTTGGCCATAATTATTTGTGTGGAGTTAATGCTTTAGCGTTTAATGCTGTTTCGTTTGTTTCCTCCAGAATATTTAACGTGTCGTTAACGGTACCGTAAAAAAGGAATTATAAATATCCTATGTGTCTTAAATTACTTGCCAAGCCTGATTTTTACATAAGTTTTTTCCTCGAAAGCTTGTTTGGACCAATAAGTCATATTATCAGCCATAAACTGTCAAACAAATATGAAATTTCATACAAGACATGTTTGTAGACCGAAGAGCAAAAGGACCAACGATGCTGAAATTTGCTAATGGAGTCTTTATATTCCTGTATTCAAATGCAACATCCATCCATCAGTTATGAAACAATCAACCAATCACCTTTGAAATCTATAATGGCTCCTAGCGGTAGATTCCATGCAGTTTGAAAGGGTTTCTAGTCTATACACTGGATGACCACATAAAGGCAATGCGGCTATTAGCTCACTCTGTCTACATTTATGCTGATGGTTGAAGTTATTGCTAATGTTCATAATTGAAATGGCGGAATTATGTTTTGCATACAAATGTATGCAAAAGTAATAATTATTTATGCAAAATGGTCAGTTTCTGCTGGATTACTAATAGCCGTGAATTTTCTGTGATAGTATGTATTATGAATTAAAGAGCTTAATCGAGGGAATATATTTCAGTATGTCCGACGCATCTTAAATGTATTCTTGACCTAAGATGGCAAGAATGTGTAGAGATGGACCTACGGTGTCGAAGAATACACACTGTAGCTTAATTCAGAGGTATCGTTAGAGTATTTTAGAAGAATATTATTATAATAAAAAAAACATCTCGTGAGCAGACCAGCGTCTGGATTAGTGCCTGGTTTAATGGTCCCCTATTATACGTACATAATTGGTAGAATGTCATTCTGGGAATACAAACTAGTTATTTTCTGTTTAATATAACTTTACAGTAACTAAAAAGTCATGTACACACATTAAGCACACATTTTGACAGAACTTTCTCCCAGTTCTTAATGATTGATTACAATCTAGCCTTGACAAATAAGCAATTTTAATATAACTAAATTTTTGACCTGTTTTGTGTATATCTTATTACTTAGGACAGTGTTGATTCTACTTTAAACATGTCCGTTCCACTTTCTTAGAGAAGACATTCAAGCGGAGAATGAAATATAAAATAAAAAACGAAAACAATTGTTTGGGCATTTTTCAAAATTCCAATACCTAACAATCAAACTTGGTTTTTTGCTACCAACAGCGGGAGCTTAAGGTGCTACCTAAACGAAGGATACCGTAACCCACTCTTTTGTTTTTGTCGCATTTATGCGTTTTGCTACATATTACAAGCCAGATGAAAATTGGGTGTAATATAAAATGTTCAAAGAAAAGATTTACTCAAAAACATTAGCCGCGATGCGGTATTATCAAATACCATAAAGTTTGCTTCTTACCGTGCCTTAAATAAAACGTATCGTTTCGTCGGCGCGTGAGATAAGCAATAAATCCTATAGTCAGATGATATATGGGATCGTATTTATTTGGAGAACTAAGCCTACATAAATCACCATAGACGTGAGAGTTTTATAAAACCTCCTTTGAATTTGCACTATATTTTTGGGTTAATATTTTTTTAGACTGGAGCTGGACCATTGGTCAATAGATTGAGGTCCTAAGGTTAGGAAAATTGTCGTTGAGTTTTCATTAGAAAATTCATGAAGCATGTCAAAGGAATCTGGAATTGTGTCTAGTCCGGGTAGTATCAATTAATTGGTTCGTCTACTAGTATATGGAATTTCAATATTAATAATTGGCGAAATACAGGTATACGATACCCCCAATTGACACCTCCGGAAAATATTTGCGTGATTTCGTGTGTTAGTACAGAAACAAACGTTATAAATAACTAGATATAGCTTAAAAATATAAAATTAAGAGAACAAGATTTAGTCCCATTTCGTCGTCGATATACGACTTAGTTGGGATACAATGGATTTACCAACTGTACGCTGCGACAGGGCGAACTAGATTCAGTCACTTCGTGTTTCAGTCGCTAGAAATTTTTCAAAGGCGACATCGCCTTTTATATATTTTACGCCATTTATCCACTTCCATTGTCGACGAAGTTTTTTCCTTCTGCTACATAGACGAAAGGTTTAGCAGTGTAATATAAGCTTAAGCTATTTTGTTTAAAACCTTTATTTTGACAGATGTAGTGTAGTCTCGTGTGTGTTCGATGTATTTGTATTTTTTAAAATTGCGAGTTGGTGCCTGAATTAATCATTTTTATCATTATATTTCAGACTAGTGAATAATATTTGGTTCGTTAGTTGCTCGATTCGTTGAATCATACGACATTTGTAGAGGGGGCTAACTCAAATGAAGCCTGTCTAAAGATAAATTCAATTAAGAATCACGAAGCCGCACGGGTCGATCGATCAGGTTAAGCTACGCTTGCCGCGGTTGGCCCGTGGATGGGTGACCATATTCACCCACTAAGACCCCTCCCTGCCTCAATAAGCAGTAAGCACGTTAAGCCGTTGGTCCCAGTTGTCATTCGTGGATCTTTGACAGTCGTAACGGGTCGTCAGAAGCCCGAAAGTCTGGCAAGCAGTCTTACCAAGGGGTATCGTGTTACTCAGTAACTGGGTTGTGGAGGTCATATAGGCAGTCGCTCCATGTAAAATACTGGTTTTCAGCTGCATCCGGTTAGACTGGAAGCTGACCCCAACATAGTTGGGAAAAGGCTAGGCAGACGATGATTCAATTAAGAATCAATATCAAATTAAAAACGTCCTTTTTTACAAGCCGGCTAAAAGAGCATAAATATTACCTTTTTAAACAAAAATGACTAAACTATGAAATAAAAACAGACTCTACTAAAGGCTTTTTAAAGCTAACACGATCAAAGCCATCCTTTTGTGTTCTAATACACAGTTTCAATGTATTCCTGTGCAAACGTGGTTTTAATTAATTTCATCAAGGCTATAATATTACGCTTGCTTTTTAAAAATGAAGGAAGGAACAGGGATGAATTTTAAATTTGTTTTCATGTGGTCAGTGTTATTTTGCGCACGTGATTATGAAAAATAATGTTTACCATGGGACGTTTTTGTTATAATTTTTATACGCGATAGGCCATTTCTCTGGTGGATGGGTCGTTTGTTTTTTTAAAGCTCTTGTTAGTATAAAAGCCTACACGTGCTTTAGATAATTTTATTGGCATTAATTGGTACAATAGTGTAGGTGATATGGTCATTTTGACAGGTTGAAAGGCGACTATAATAAACGTCAATTCTAATATCAAGTCATGTCACTTGGGTTCATTTTACTTGTGTATGTGTTCTTTTACATATGTACCTATTGTGAATAAGAGAACGCTGTAGGCCTGGCAGACTGTAGATTTGTAGACGATTTTCTATTCTTTATTTCCATTCCTCTAAGTACCTGGTATTTATTGTCAGGCCTGCACTGGCCTCCTATACCTAGTTTCTGCCTACAGAACGCACACCTGCTACATCTGCGTTCAGGTCTGTGCCTTTTTTATTCTACCCTAGATGGGGTCCATGTGAAGAAGGCGTGAGGCTGATCATATACTGGGAATTTGTCACCTACATAAGGTGAAACATTCCCAGGATATGATTAGCCTTATCAAGTTTAAGGTAAGGTGTGTAAGGGTCTGTTTTTTAATCTACTAGATAAAATAAAAACCGAAACGTTATACTGCATGAAATAATCTGGCGATTGAGCTCACCGAAAGAATTTGAATCAATAGACAACCATTGTATTGATTAGGTTGGAAATAATTACGTAGTAATTTACAAAATGTCTGACAACCAATCGGCACGCCGCAGTCACCAAAAGAAAGAAAGAAAATACATTTATTTAACACAGACTAAAAAGGCACACAATATACAGCAAACGAAAAAAAAAGTGTAAAGTGCGATGCCAGAAACTAGCATTAAAGTGTGCCTCACGGCTGCGCTAAAAAGGCCCAGTAAAGTCAAAGGGTATCGTGTAACCCAGTTACTGGGTTGTGGAGGTCAGATAGGAAGTTGCTCCATGTAAAAAACTAGTATTCAGTTGCACTCCGTTATACTTAAACCAACATAGTTAAAGACCCTTGCCGACTCGTAGTCACACCAGACTATGCTGATTGATTGATTCTAATCATGTTTTTAGGTACTTTAATTCTCCAATGTCAGTCTATAATAAGTTCTGTACACGTACTTCGACTTTGATTGCCTTGCTTTAAGTCAGTAGAGAGTTCCTCGGTGATGAAGCAATAAGTTTGACTACTAATACCCTCGGAATATGCGACGACACGCGTTGGAATTACTTAATATGTTAAGTATAACTTGAGGGGTTTTTTTTTGTGGGTGGGATTACATCAAATAACTTCTCTCGCTCGGGGTGGAGCAGGAGGGCGTCTCAGACTTTTACTGATTAAAACCCACCTGTGTTCCTTCAGTTGCCTGTGTGCCAGGAGCCACGGTATCTATTTCGAACAACCTGCACCCCTGGCAGGCCTAATAAACCTAGAGACTTTCCCTATGCATTACAAATTTGGACCAAAAAGAAGATTCATCATCCCAAAATCATTGTTCAAATCGGAGCTGGTGGCAGCAGTTCATACGTATTTTTTTTGTACTATCCTGGAGGACGTTTACTCTAGATGAGCTCACATAGACTCACTACAAATTATTAACTATAATGCTACGCTAAATTAGATGTGCAGACCTAAGTAACTTATGAAGTGGGGGAGAGGCAGTATATGCGCCCTCACGACCGTGGCCGCCGCGGGAGACGCCCTGGGCGTTGGGAATCTCAGGCTGATTCCCGGCCACCGTAGGCGCGGGCTTGCGGACGGCGAGTAATGGGTAGCTCGCTGTCCGGTAAGGACCAAGCCCGGGTCGACGGCGCGTGTTCCACGCTCGCCTCAAAGAGATGTCAGCAACAACTGATGGGGTCCGCAAGGGCCGATGCCTGCCATGGGTGCGGGTTGTTAGAAAGAGATACCGCACACAGGCAACTGAGGGAACACGGGTGGGTTTTAGTCAGTAAAAGTCTGGCACGCCCTCCTGCTCCACCCAGAGCGGGAGAAGTTATTTGATGATTTCCCACCCAAAAAAAAAAGTAACTTATGAAAATAACAAAATTTATTCAACTGACTTACAACCTTCTTCAAACCAGTAGTATCCTGCACAAGCTACATATATCTCTTTACATTTCTCATACATAAAGCTCAAAAGCTGAGAGAAAAGACAAGAGAAACGCCGCTATAAAGCAATAACGTTGTCGTCGCACAGTGTTTCCGTTTCAGCTAACTGTCTGGGTGAAATTTTCGCGAAACATGACGTTTATTGCATACGTGTGTTTAAAGTGAAATTTTTCTATTGTTTTGTAACAGCTGTCTTATTTTATAACTTTTTGGTAGAATGTGCTAGATGGAAATGCTGCAACCACTTCTTCATTACATTTTATGATATTTGGTCGACACTTCACGTGACCAGACAGAAGGGTTGTTCTTTGGCCAATAATTAGCATTGAAATTCAATGTGGCAATGCTGTCAGTCTTCTGGGCTTTTTGCGGGTGGGATATCATCAATTAACTTCTCCTGCTCTGGGTGGAGCAGGAGGGCGTGTCGACTTTTGTGGACAGAACGTGCCGTCGACCCGGGCTCGGTCCTTACCGGACAGCGAGCTACTCATTACTCGCTATCCGCAACCCCGCGCCTACGGAGTCCGGGAATCAGCCTGGGATTCCCGACGCCTAAGGCGTCTCCTGCGGCGACTAGGGCCGTGAGGGCGCATATACTGCTTCTCCCTCACGTGCGCCGCCTCCCTCTTCGCGAGCATTACTGCTTCGCAGAAGGTGACGGCTACTCATGCACTCTTGCTCCTAACCATGGCCTGGACCAGGGCTGGACGCGAGAGATTGCCGCCGCCGTATGCTCCACCGTGTCCTCAGGGTGATCTACGCAATGGAAACACCCGGGCGTTTCCTCCCGCCTTATCTGAAACAAGAACCTCTCGAAACAACCGTGTCCGGTGAGGACCTGCGTTAGGCGGAAGGTGAGGACGCTGTGGCGCCTCTCAATCCATTGCAAGAGGGCACTTACTACCGCAATCGTGGCGTGCCTATCAGTCTTCTGGGCTCGTTTCTGGATGACAGCGATGCGGACGACAACTTCGACGTCTGAGTGCCCTTTGTCTTTGAATGAATTTCTTTAGTTAGCTTGTTAGTCATTTAGTTTAGTACCTAGCGTAAATAGTTAAGTGTGTTAAACTTTGTATATTATACACATATTTAAAAATAAAACTGAACAGAAAAAATAAATATCGCACAGATTCTAGTTTCCCGGTTCTGCTAGGAATACCATGGAATATTGTCAGTAGAAGTGCCGCATCGTTCACCGCAGACGGCACTTATGAAGATATCCCCGCGTAAAAGAGTTCTGTTTATTTCCAAAATAAAACCCGTTCTTGCAAATCAAAAGTCATCTTAAAAGCCAGTCTTTTAGTTTTACTAGTAAGGGTTTTGTGTTTTGTTTCTTTTTTGTATTGTCAAATAAATTTTCAATCTTTCTTTCCTTCCTCAACTATTTGGTCCAGCCAGCTACTTCTCAGAGCCCACAGTGAGTCGTAACTAATTCGCGAGCGGTGTGTTCCGGCACGCAGGCTTCGCACACACAATATCGAGCATAGTTCGCGAAACTAGAACAGAATATTAATCTTTTTCGTACCTGAAGGCAGGATGAAATGCCTTCTGTCATCTTTCAGCTTAATTTTATCACCCACGTCAGTAATTAAGATTAAGGAACGCGAGGAGATATTTTTCATATGTCATTGCCTACCCGCGCTATTATCTACTTCGTTTTCGCTCAGCGTTCTGTTATCTGACTTGTTTTGTTTTTGCTCGCCTCCTAAGGGTCCTAGCGTGATGTTAAGTAGCCTATAGACTTCCTCAGAAATTGGGCTATCAAATGAAAAAATAGTTTTTTAAATCCGACTGGGACTCAAAGTCAGCAAAAAAACTCTTCAGGTTACACTACACTTTATGTAACCATACTTTTTCAATCAGTAATATAAACTAATCAGCCTTTAATATCCTTTCTGAGAGAAAAGTGTGTTAAAAAAATAATATGCTGTCACATACGAACGTTTGATGGTTTGTACCCCACAGAATTGGGTGGTACAGGTCTGTACCACCCAATTCTGAAACCCGCTGATTTATAGAGCAAATAGAGCTGAATGTTTGTATGTTTAGCTAGAAACTACTTAATCAACCCGGATTGGGTAGCCTAGGTATACACGTGAGGCCCATACGTACTTATTTCGGCATTGAATTAATACACTGTTAATCCATTTACAAATAGTACATACATGTATAACAACCTCAAACTCAAATTAACGTACCTTAACAACATTGAACTATGTCAGGTTGTAGAATTCGAGGTGAAGCATTTATTAGAAAGATTTGTTATTGACGTAAGCAAACATGAGAACTTTAAGATGTTCTAATGAAAAGTCGTCAAAGAAATTGTCAACTTTTAAATAATTTTTTTGCATGCGTGTTTAAAACTATTTATTTTGACCCGTGACAATTATTGAAACTAATGTTGGCCCGAAGGTAATGGCCGCGACTTATTAGTTTGGTCTTTGACTCAAACTGGGTCAAACTCAGAACGGCGCTTTACTTTGTGTAAATTATTTCGTCACCACTGCTCTCAAAACGGTGAAGAACAACACTGTAAGGTAACTGGCATGTTCTTGAACCCAAAATAAGAAGACATCTGACATCTACCACCTCGCACTGAGCCCGCTTGCTGAATTACAGGGCTGTAACACATGCTCCGTGTGGTGCCGGACATAAAGAATAGCACTATCTCTCTCTTCCCGTGGGTGTCGTACGAGACGACTAAGGGACTTAGTAGAGAATGGGCAGCAGCGTTCTCTATGCATTTGACCACCATACTGCGATCACCAACCCGCCTGCCAAGCGTGGCGATTATGGCAAACCCACGAAATTGGGGGACGCCTATGTCCAGTAGTGGACGTCTTTCGGCTGAAATGATGATGATGAACACATGTCTGCACATGCATGTGTGCTAGGACACATGTCGCCTCTCAGTAATAGTGGGCCATATGTCGCAGCAGTGAGAACATTATAGGCTGATTTTGCTATGACAATAATGTGAAAATGCCTAAATAAAATGTTTAGAGTGACTTAATGTTGAAAACACATAAAGTCTTTTTCACGTTATTTTCCAATCTAGTTTAAAAAAAAAATCATATCATTATATCAACAAAAGAACCGAAAAAGGGTACCGTTTTAGACAAGATATCTTTCATGTAAGTAAAAGAATATTTTGATCCGTGACTTGCTTACCCTTTTTCCAATAATTGAATCAGCTGGACCAATCCTCTGGATCTACATAAATAAATGTTAGGGTTTGTTGGAGACTATTGATGTACCATTTTTCAGGAATAGATTCGTTTAGACTAGAATTTGTTCAGGCAGTTTCAGAGAAAATGTAATAGATGAAAAGTTTTAATGGAAATCTTCCTATACTAGTTTTATTTATAACTAGCTTTTGCCAGAGGCTTCGCCCGCGCGGGTTGAATTTCGAAAAATCCTTCCTTATTCCTTGTCTACATTATAAAGGAAACCTCTGCGCAAAATTTCAGCTTTCTAGGTCCAAGGGTTTGGGCTGGGCGTTGATGAGTCAGTCAGTCAGAACTTTTATTTTTATTTTATTTATAACTAGCTGTGCCCGCGACCTCGTCCGCGTGGAATATTTTCTTTGGGTCTTTGTCTCTTGTCGTAAACTTTTAAAACATTCACATAAATCTTACATACCCTATTGTTATTTTACACACTTGAGGTGAAAATAATATTTTAATTATGATTATAAAAAATAATATTGTTAAAATATAATTTTCACCAGATTATCAAATTAGTGAAGGTCGTTCTGACTTGGGATCCACTACTATGTTAAATCCACCCGCAGTCAGATAGAGGTATTGGGCGCTTGTGGACGTATAGGTTTTCGACCCAAAACTTCCGGTACTTCCGGTTGACCTAGAAATGTCAATTTTGGTTAAAAACAAGGTCTTAATGTACAAAATAAAAAAGACAATGAAAATTGAGGTAAATTTTGGTACTTACAAGTTTTCGCGAAAATCTAAATTTGCCCAAATCTTTTTATCGTTTTGACTCAGGACCTTGATTTTTATACACCTAATAGGGACTATAGACTTCAGTATCTGGTATAAATTTCAACTTGCTAGGTTCACCTGTTCTTGAGAAAATCGGTGGTGACACACGGACAGACAGACGGACAAGAGAGTGATCTTATAAGGGTTCCTTTTTTACCTTTTGAGGTACGGAACCCTAAAAAGGCTAGATATCTACCAAACAAACAAACCCCAGACGTTTGATAAAGGGAGGTTTATTCAGCGGGAATATAATAAGTCAAAGGCTAGAGCTATGACGTAATATGCTCATACTAACATACCCAGCCTCATATTAGTAAGTCCTGTTCTTGGACTTCTAATAAATTCTCTCAAAACCTAATTAAAATTAGTGTGAGCTTATTTAATTAGACGTCACCCATAAATTCAGCTCAGTTGGCTGTAATTTTAGGATTTTAAGTACTTGAGTATATTGTTTCATCGTATAAAATATGATACGTGTTACGTACCTTCGTGTGAATTAAATTATTATGTGAAAATGGAGTAAGAAGCGTGACTGAGCAACTGAGATTCAGTTCAGGCTAGGTCGAATCTAGTAATACGGATTATGTAGGTATGACCACTAAAATATATAACCAGGGTCGGTCGGATATATAGTTGAAGTTTAATAAGAATCTGATGTACGAGTATGTTTTCGGATAAAATTAAATCAAATGAATAGAAAACAAGCAGTTAATTTACACAAAAAAATCTTTTACATTCTTTATTTACGTATTCATAAACATTTTTATTACTAATATTCAAGTATGTATCTATTTTATTTACCTGCGTCCGTGTGTCACTGCGGGGTGCCAACTGAAAACCAGCGCTGGGTGTCTAACGCCCAGCAAATGCTGAGATGGTAACCCTTTCGGTATGGGCACGCTCAGCACAACTTTACTGCAATTTTATTGTTCTCTTTCTTTTTTTATATGTTTGTTGCTGTTGTGTTGTGTCTGTCTCGAATAAATGTTTTCTATTCTATTCTATTCCATAGGTTTTATACAACTAAGTATACCCAACGACCGTGGTTACTGATCTCTTTTGGAGACCGTACATGAATTTTCTTTAGAAATATACCGATTTTTGAGAGCTTTGAAAATGATCACGACCAAGTGGCGAAGTGTGTCGGAGGTGGCTTTGTTTATTTTTTTATATTTGATGCCAATCTTAAATCTCATGGATTCGACTAATAGTAGTGTTTTCACTACTTGTTATTCAGTCTCCCTAGCCTCTTTCTAATACGCCTACAGCTAATTTCACAGCAATTTTATGTCAAAAGCTTTACAAAAACGATTTATGCAATTCAAAAACTCTTCAATCATAGCCTGTGATCGTAGCCCACTTAACGATTACTCTTTCTACAAGTTTACCTTACTCTTTAACACTTCCATTTAAAATCACAATAACATCAAAGCCCGCTATGATGTGAACGGGTGTGTATCGGTTGATATAATAACAAAAAATCTAACGTTCACTTGACCTAATTTCAGTTAATATACTTTTGTTTAATATAACGATCAGTTGAGATAATGAATTGTTGATATAATTTCATTTTATCTCATTTCTTATGATATAATAAATATTTCATATAATGCACATTTCACATAATATTCATGTAGTATATTATTCATTTACTATAATATATACCTACCACCCTCAACTATTGTAACCAGTAGAAATTGGATGCAATCTGGACTTTAGGGCACCCCGACTCGGACAGGTTAGGTTAGAAGGGGATATAGGAATATATAGGAATAAACCCCGCCATCCCCTTCGTGGTTATTTTTTTATAAACCATCCAGAAGTAGGAGCCCCGCCAAGCGGGGCTCCGTCGACCAAGCCCACCCTCGACCATGCATTGAATATTTTAAGATTTGGTTAGGTGCCATTTGAGTTAGGTTAGAACTGTGACCATTAAACATGAAAATTAGGTCAAAAGAACATTAGGTCAAATGAATGTTATGTAAAAAGAATATTATACATATTGAAAATTATATAAAATGAACGTTATACTAAATGTTTTATATTAAATGAAAATTATATCATATGAAACATTAGGTCATATGAAATTAGGTTATATGATTTTATAGCATATGAAAATTATATTATATGAACGTTATTTCAAATGAAATTAGAGCATTTGTTATTATATCATACATTACACACCCGATGTGAACAGTAACAGTGCCATAACGATGTGACTGCAAACAGAATTAATTGCGTGTACGGCAAATGTGTTACTAATTTATAGCGTGTTCCGGACAATTACTGCTCTACGGATTACTTTGAATACGGACATATACACGTAGAATTCAGCTCGTAGAACTTCACTTTTATAATATGATCTTTTCTTCTTCCATAACA
The DNA here is from genome assembly GCA_947359405.1 of Antitype chi. Classification (NCBI taxonomy): domain Eukaryota; kingdom Metazoa; phylum Arthropoda; class Insecta; order Lepidoptera; family Noctuidae; genus Antitype; species Antitype chi. Next base: position 16,069,519 of record OX375817.1, on the reverse strand, counting down.
TTAACAGAATCTCGGGATACTATTTAACTTATACCCATTTTCCCATGATAATGTAGTATGGACATCGGGGTGTTCATAAAGGCGATATCACACCGGCAGGCTACCTATCGCCTCCGTCATTGCAGGTACAAAAATTTCCAGTAGGTACTTTCTTACTGTTAAGATTGAACCCAACACTTAGCACGTAGTCAGCACACGCAGGCGGCTTGATCTACGCGTCATCAGTAAGCAGAGACGCGGCGCTACAGTTAAACAGTTCGATGGCTTGGCCCCATGAACAACCCGCTTCCACGGACTCCATAGCGATGGACGATAGTCCTCTATAACTCAGTTTATTAATTGTTAGTCCGGGAAAGTATATATTTGTCAATACAGTCCATATCAAGGCGGGATTTTGAACTCTTGGTGCTGAACCGAGCATTGAAAATCCAACAGAGTGCATCCTAATGTGTCAAAAAACACATTGTTTCAACTCTCGGCGCTATTTTTAGCAGTGCATTGATTTTTAATTCCGTGCGAACTTGGACTTTCGATACGGCCAAAAAACCCCCTTGTTGGCATCTGACATACATACTTACCTACATAACCCGTCATAAATTGCACTTGATAATATTCTCGGGTATTCCCACATCTCATTTTGTTCTTGTGTCATTCCCAACTACAGTATCGTAAAACAAATGAGCCACGAGCCACGAGCCACTACAAAGCTCTGTAAACTACAAATCAGATAAATATGAATGATCACCCTTGCTTCAACCTAACTAAATGGGAACTTTTCTCATCAAATTATGAGTCAGGGTGAGATTAGAGTTATTTCAGCGGATTTTGTAATGTTTTGTTTAAGTTTTGCTTCACATTTGGGAAATATTTTTAGTAGAACATAGAATTTTTGGGATTATTTTATATTATCATCATTGCCTTGCCCTTATCTTAATTTATTTGGGGTCAGTGCAACATGGCTTTTTCTACCATACTTATCTATTAGTCGTCGTCTTAGTCTCATCGTTCACACAGACCATTCATCGTTTCACACACAAATGTGTGTAGTGGCTTTAAAGCAGAAGAGAATTGGGGTAGGTAGCTGTCGCTTCCTTCTGCGAAGCAGTGATGCTCGCGAAGAGGGAGGCGGCGCTCGTGAGGGAGAGGCAGTATACGCGCCCTCACGGCCCTAGCCTCCGCAGGAGACGCCCTGGGCGTCGGGATTCCCAGGCTGATTTCCGGCCACCGTAGGCGCGGGCTTGCGGACGGCGAGTAATTGGTAGCTCGCTATCCGGTAAGGACCTAGCCCGGGTCGACGGCGCGTTGTGTTCCACGCGCGCCTCAAAGAGATATCAGCACCAACAGATGGGGCCCGCAAGGGCCAGAGCGGGAGAAGTTATTTGATGATTTCCCACCAAAATAAAAAACAGAAGAGAATTATTTATTTTCCTTCATTACGATGTATTTATTTCAAAATAAAAAAAAATGTCGTGCAATAGAATTTTCATGAATTAATTGGTGGCGTGCTTGGTAAGTAATGAGCTTTTCTTGCTAATTTGTTATTAACATGGCAAAGCGCCCATAACAGGCAAACATGGTACAAATTAAAGGAGGCCGTACCCAGCAATGGGTAGAACAAGGCTGCCAATGATGATAATGATGGCAACACTTTGATGACAAAACATAAATGTGCATAAAATAATAGTTTAAAAAACTAAAAAACACGCTTTAAAAACCAAACTAAAAAAGGAGAAAATAATTTAATTCAATTAAAAAGCGTGGGGTGCTTTTTGAGGTATTTTTATAATCACTCACTGTCAAGCACCCCCACGCTTTTTAATTGAATTAAATTATTTTCTCCATTTTTAATTTGGTTTTTAAAGCGTGTTTTTTAGTTTTTTAAACTATTATTTATTTTTTAGTTCTGCTAACTACAAAAACATGTTTTTTTTTCTCATTTTTTTTTTATTATTGAATTGTCATCGGTCCTCGACAAGTTTACAAAGTTTCAATGAAATCTGACCGTTTAAAGTGGGTCAAAATCGCGCTCAAAAGAGTCGGTTACATACAAACATACAAACAAACAAATAAACAAACATACAAGTGAAGCTAATATAAAGCGTGTAAAATGCCGCCAAGTGTGAGTCGGACTGGCACAGCAAGAACTCTTTAATATTCAACACTACATTTTTTTATTACACGTTTCCTGTATGGGTTATGGGTATGGTCCCTTAAAGTTTTAATTTTATTAAATTACTATTTCATTTATAAAAAATAAAAAAATATTATTTATTAATTTTAATAATTTTAAATTTAATAATTATTAAATTTTTAATTAGGAATGCACACTCTGTATAAATTTCAACTGTTTACCTATTACGGTTTATGATATACAGCCCACTGACAGACAGACGAGTGGACAGCGGAGGATTAGTACTATCAAACTAAGCTACATGATAATATGGGAAAACATTAATCACACTTTATTTTCTTTCTCTGAGGAAATAATGGACTAAGAAAGTAAATATGCTAAAGTAAAAACAAAGTAACCTTACAGTGATAAAATTTGAAGAGTCAATTACTTTTGATAGGCCGTAACCCTTTATTTGATTTGCCAAGTTTATGCAGAGCCGTCACGACTTTGGGGTGTTTTGCTATAAAATCACGCATCTCTATATTCGGTGGATTTTAGAGAGCTTATGCGAAAGTGTCAATGATTTTGAAGATTAATAATTGATGAGATAGTTGAACAGAAAGACTTCTCAAGTATTCATTTGAATATAAAATATACATAGTAAATATGAAGGTAAAGGAAAACAAATCACAGTTAGAAGCAATTTTTTGGGTGAAACAGACAGGGTCTTATTATTTCAGAGATTGAGTTTCGTAACCAAATTGTCAGCTGATTCAATTTAAATTTCCAGCGTCACGCTAAGAAGAAGACAGTGAAATTAATCTCCGTATTTGATATTTTTGATGCCATTTAATGATAAAACTGACTGAAAGAGACCATGACCTATTAGTTTATTTCGGCATTTCTTCTCAGGGTCGGTCAGCTTGGAAAGGCTAGCGCCATCCAATTCTACTGGAATACGGAGCTTTTGGTTACTTTGTATGTGTTCATTTTATGTACTTATATTTTACACGCTTTATATTAGCTTCACTTGTATGTTTGTTGGTTTGTATGTTTGTATGTAACCGACTCCTTTGAGCGCGATTTTGACCCACTTTAAACGGTCAGATTTCATTGAAACTTTGTAAACTTGTCGAAGACCGATGACAATTCAATAATTTAAAAAAAAATTGAGAAAAAAAACACGTTTTTGTAGTTAGCAGAACTAAAAAATTGAAAATAAATAATAGTTTAAAAAACTAAAAAACACGCTTTAAAAACCAAACTAAAAAGGAGAAAATAATTTAATTCAATTAAACAGCGTGGGGTGCTTGACATTAATTGATTATAAAAATACCTCAAAAAGCACCCCACGCTTTTTAATTGAATTAAATTATTTTCTCCTTTTTTAGTTTGGTTTTTAAAGTGTGTTTTTTAGTTTTTTAAACTATTTTTTTTATAATGTGCGTTTTGTTTGTTCAGAATAAACAATTTTTCTTTCTTTATATTGAAAAACTTAAATAAAAATTAAGTGTTAAAGTTCATTTAAAGATCTACTTACATAAATAAACATTATTTCATTTAATTTCCGAACAAAACACATTTCAACAATTTCAGCAATAGGAAAACGTTCACGATGTCACGCCAAAATCTTTGAAAGAAACCTACCAACATGGTATCGCGCATTTCAATGTCACTTTTAGACTTGTAAGTGTAACTGACATGAGCACATTTCAAGTCGCAAACCGACAGTTTCACCCCAACACACGCGGATTGGTGTCACACAAGTGTACGTTTATAACGCAAAAAAGGCTTACCGAGAATTTTTTTCAAACACGCCAACAACAAGAATTTAGAAAGAAATACGCTTAGTATGGTAACACTCCTTTATTTTAATACAATACCAGTTTTTTTAAACACGATTAAGAGAAAATACGGTTTCTTTATGGCTCTTTGTAGAAATGGGTCACATTTGAAACTGATGTGGCACAATATTTCTTGAGAAGAACACACATAATTTTATAATTTTCTGGGTAGCTGTGTGTTTTCTCCAAACACTCAAGCAGCAATGAGGTTAACAATAATTTACTTTCTGCCAGAGTGTCAACAAAGATGTCGAAACCCAATATTTTGCTATCATCGGTAAAAGGTGGTGGCTGAGACGTCTCGAAAATGGCAAAGCAAATATTTGCCTGCCAGCAAACGTAAACAAAACCACATCGAAACAGGCGTCCAATGTCATGGCATTTTTTGTGGCAATAGTAACAATTTATTGAATTTCAACGGATTGCCTCGGCAGCGCAATTCACGTCACGAATGTACAAAGAGACGCCTGGGGCTTACGTTTTGATTGCGCGACAGAAAATATTCCTACCTAACACAAATATGAAGTAGAACAGATTTCACAGTTAGTTATTTTTTCAAACATTTATTTTTCAACGGAAGTTAAGTATGAGAAGAACGATAAAAGTGATCACTAATTTCAAGTGGTAATTAAACTAACGGTTTACAGGCATTAATTTAAGTAACCTTGTAAACGTCCGGCTGGTAATAAATAAGCTTGTCAGGTATTGCATCCTAATTACGTCACATACTATTAATCAGAATCTGAATCATTTCAAGGTTATTGCATTTCATTACTTCATACGTTCGAAATAATTGTCTGCCTAGCAACGTAAACAATGCCATGAATGTTGTAGAACTGTCAAAATGACAGTCTTTTCTACTAGTAGTGTATTACCCAATTTCCCCTTTGGATTCACTTACACAAACATGACATAATTAATGAAACTGCACTCCTTTAAAGATTAGATTTTCTATTGACGAGGTATATCCACGGATAGATCAGCAATGACAAAAGAAAATGCTGCCCAAAACGCGGCACAGTCCACCACTTCTTTAACATTCTGAACGTTCATCGTATCACCTTCACTATGATGGTACCAAAAGTACCTTTCATTTTCATTTAGTAGTGATGCTCCGGGTATTCCCTGTCCCACAAATATAACTATATCAGATCCAGGGTATGCACTGTATGTCAGTTTGTTTATCGGTGTAAATTGCTTGAGGACTTCTTTCACTATGCAACGTGCTTTTGGAGACCCAGCCACTTCTAACCCTAAAGGTTTGAAGGTCCCTTCATCGGATTCCATTATGAAATTAATATTTTCTAGTTCATTCTTATGCTTTTTTAGATACGCCTGAGCTCCAATCAAGCCAGGTTCTTCGGCAGTCCATAAAATAGCTCGAATAGTTCTTCTAGGTTTCAGTTTTAGGATGTTTAGTACAACTGGTACGAACCAGCTTATCATCATACCTCCACCATCATCCATCGCTCCTTGTCCTACATCCCAACTGTCTATGTGACCAGATACTATGACTTGTTTCTCAGGATGTAATCTGCCTTTTAGATCTATTAATGTGTTCCGAGATTTCTTTGTACCAGATGTATATGACATGTTTAAATGTAGAACGATAATTTCTCCAGCATCTTGCAACCTTCTCAGTAAGTCCGCATCTTCTAAAGTAATTGCAGCTGTTGGTATTTTCGGGACATTATTTTCATAAGATTGGGCTCCTGTGTGTGGAGAATATATTGAAAACGGCGTTATGCTCCTAACTAGAGTAGCTACAGCTCCTTTTTTAGCTGCTTTTGAAGCACCTTTACTTCTATAAACAACGGTGTCACCATAACTTACATAATGTGCATCGAATACAACAATTTTTCCTTCAATGGATTTTCTATCAGTTTTGTCAAGTTCATCAAAACTGCTTATGACTATTGCTTCAGTGGTAATGCCGTCTGGTGGTGTACTTACACTAGAACCAAGTCCTAAAATAGCAATGTTTTTAGCTTGAGGTTCTAGCATTTTGGCAGATTCGTGTACGCGTACCCAGTGTGGCACCTGAACATATTAAGAAAACATATTATTAACTTTGAGCAAGTATGAAAATTTAAATTGAATTGGAGAGTACCAGTAGGAGTATAAATTTTGGGCTAAGCGTTGGAAATAGGACATTATTATTGATACTGCTTTATAGCGGGACGTATAGCAATTTCCTGGTACGTGTCCAATTCAGCCTAATCTCAATACGTAATACGGCTTTGGGAACAGAAAATTAATGTATTTTTAAACGTATTTTAAGAGTGGTTCTATTTTAATAATTAAGAATGTATTGCTAAGACGAGTTGAGTAGGATGAGTATACAAGAAATCAATTAATAATTTCAAGCAAAGATACTAGTTTTTAGAGAAACGTAGATGATAAAACCTATGTAAACATATTATATTTAAATTTAGTGATAGTCGGGATCCTGTTCACGAATAAAGATCCTATCTATACATATAATAAAATTGTAACAGGCCGATGTCTGTAGATTAAAGATATTGAAGAAAAAATAGTATGGGGGGGTCTTTATTAGAGCAACAGAAGCCAAAACAACGGTTTTTAGAATTTTTGTCTGTCTGTATGTTTGTTACCGCATCACGCAAAAACCACTGCATGGAATTGAAAGCAGTTTTCAATGATGTTTTCCGAGAGGTCTAACTTAAAAAATAGGCTATATATTATCAAAAAAAATGATTATCTACTTGATTCTAAAGTCCACGCGTATGAAGTCGCGGGCAAAAGCTAGTTTAAGAATAAAATAAAGTATCTACAGCAGTAGTCGTAGTAGTATAGCCACAACTTACCTCTAATTCCTCAGTTGTAACATCATTTAGACCATTATGTTTTGTTAGGTTTATCATATGATCTATCGACCTTTCTAAAACTTCCGTGCCTGATGGACGAGCGCCAAATGTGTCAATGAATCGTGTATATCTGGAAGTAGAAATAATATTGGAATGTTGTGAAAAAGTTTGTGTTAAAAAGTTGAAAGTCTGGATTCATAAATATTTTAACGTTAGACTCAAAATAAATTCTGATACTCAATCAAAATTTCAGTTTTGGTCAGAAATAAACTTTATTTATTCGTAGTTGTATTCTGTTTTATTTTTCCTGTCATTTCATAAATAAAATAATATAAAACAACCTTGTTTCCCGGGAGGGTTTGGGAGAGGTGTCCCTTTAGTAGGTTCACACACATTTCGTCAGTTATGTTTAAGTCCCATGTAATAGGGGCCTATTGACATCAACCGGGCACAAATCCAGGCTCGGCGCTACTGCTGAGAAATTTCAGATAGAAAAACCCAATAACACTTTGCCCGACCCGGGAATCGAACCTAGGACCTCATGCTTAGCAGTAACGCTTGCAACCTCTAGTCTAGACCAACCAGACAGTCAAATTCTACTTCGTACTAATATTACAAATGAGAAAGTTTGTATGTTTAGAGGTTTCGATATGTAGATAATTGGATGTTCGCTACTCAATCACGCAAAAACGGATTTGGATGAAATTTGGCAAACAGATCGTTTGGAACCTGGAATAACACATAGGATACTTTTTATCCCGTAAGTACGTTCTCGTAGGATCATTTTCGGCCTCCTCGCAGGCGAAGACATTAGAAAAGCTAGTAAAAAATTAAAATAATAATGTAACTATTACTAGTTCTATTTTAATATTAGCTTACTCTTGATACATCGTCAGCCCAAAACTCGTTCTAACTTCTTCCATGATTCGCTTAGTCACATTTTCATACGATGCTATTTCTTTCACTAATTCTGCATCCAGTTCACACTCATCATCATACCGATTGATTACTACACTCGCATGCACTGTTACTGTAATTATTGAACAAATAATAATAAATATTTTTAATAAGATCTCCATAGTTGACTGTGCCACAGTCGGCTCAATACTAACGAGGAAGTTATTATCGCTGGTTGAACTTTTGATGTCAACATTATTAAATTCTACTGTGAATAGCTTGATAATAATGCGTGTTGAACTATTCGTATTAAATTGTTAGTTATTTATGGGCGAGTGGTCAGACGGTTGTTAAAATGCTACAAACGAATGATTTGATGATAATTTTTAGTGACAATTAAATGTGGTTGTTTTTTTGTTGTAAGTCTTGTAGTTAGGAACAAAATGTAAGTACGTCGTGTATAATATATAACCATGCTGCTATATATTGCAGTTCAATTATATATTTTTTAAGTTATGTTAGGTGTTTTTTTATCCACAGTTTATTAATGTAGTTAAAACGAATAAAAAAAATAACCAATTTATATATCCTAACTTAACTAAAACGAATGAAGTAAAACAAAGCGTCGAAAAACTCATCCGCATCGCTGTCTACTGGTAATGTACCGAAAAGACTGGCAGCATTGCCACGTTGTATAGCAATGCTCAGCCTCAGGCCAAGGTAAAAACCAGCCCTTGGGTCACGGGAAGTACCAACCAGCCGTTGCGAGATTTCCTTATAGGGAGCATGAGTACTCGGACCCCAAGGCCCGAGGGTTTCAACCCCAAATGGCTCGTCGAAAATATAATTACCAATAAGGTTGTTATACTTTCGCCGCTTGAGGTTTTCCGCAGCCGCAGCGGCAGCGCCAGCACAGCACAACGAGCCGGGAAGTTGGGATGGCGCAAAGTATTGGCACGCGTTGCATCCCACACTAAAGACCTACCCATCTTCCACAGAAATAGAGACATGCCGTTCGGTCTCTTGCCATCGTCGCGTGCCAAGACATTGGGTTTTAATACAGCTGGAACGCCGACGGTGACAAGAGCTCGTCGGATGATGTCGTTAATGTTCCGCGCTAAGCGACCCGCACTTCGGCTGCAAGATAGGCCGTAGTGTCAGAGACTGATTACAACTTCGCCACAGTGACAGCGATGAGGAGAACAGCATGAGGCTCCTAATCGTAGGGAAGCAGCGAGGCGGAAAGTAGTGTCGTCGAACAAAGTGCCAATGTTCGACGACGGTAGTGCATGAAGCCACAGACCCGACTGCCATTTACCCACAGCTAGCCGTCGCGCACGCTCTGCAGTAGTAGTAGAAGTGTTCGGTAAATTCTTTTGTACAACTCTGCAGAGCGGTTCATCCCAATGTCTCTGGAAAAAGGATTATCAGGTAGATTTGAGTTCGGGCAATCGTGTTTCCAGGCATCCATAGCCTCGGTGAGGCACGGCACATCAAAATCAATCAGTGTAGAGGCTAAGATTTTCCTGATTAACTTCTCAGTGCCGTGGACCGAGGATATGGCACACGGCATACTCGGCAATAGGACGAATGCCGCCATCCGTCTTACGCAGGGCACATAGATTGGCCCCGTACATAATTTCGATGACGGCCTCGTTCACTTTACTGGAGAACATAAGGTTAATCAGAGCCGTGAGCTCCTTCGAGAGCAACTAGTCAGCTTCCCCGGCGCCGGAACAGTAAAGTCCTTTAGGTGCTGAGGACACAGACCATCAAGGCCGACAGTGGAGCTGCTTCAGAAGGAACACACGGCTGTGTTACCAACTCTTGACCTGAAATGGTGAGGGAGTGATTTTCCGGGTTAGGAGGGTCGGGAAAAGAAAGGCCATCCGCTGGGACAGGGTGTTTGCTCTCCAAAGCTGTGAGCGTTTCGGCGGCGGCGATCTCTCGCGTCCGGCCCTGGTGCAGGCCATGGTACGGAGCGAGAGTGAATGGTTAGCCGTCACCTCCTTCTGCGAAGCAGTAATGCTCGCGAAGAGGGAGGCGGCGCACGCGAGGGAGAGGCAGTATATGCGCCCTCACGGCCGTAGTCACCGCGGAAGACGCCCTGGGCGTCGGAAATCCCAGGCTGATTCCCGGCCACTGTAGGCGCGGGCTTGCGGACGGCGAGTAATGGGTAGCTCGCTGTCCGGTAAGGACCAAGCCCGAGTCGACGGCGCGTTGTGTTCCACGCGCGTCTCAAAGAGATGTCAGCACCAAATGGTGGGGTCCGCAAGGGCCGCTGCCTGCCAGAGGTGCGGGTTGTTCGAAAGAGATACCGCGGTCCCTGGCACACAGGCAACTAAGGGAACACGGGTGGGTTTTAGTCAGTAAAAGTCTGACACGCCCTCCCGCTCCGCCCAGAGCGGGAGAAGTTATTTGATGACTTGCCACCCCAAAAAAAAAATTGAACCGAAATATTTAATATCAATAAATTTATTCAGGTATTTTATTAATTATATATTGCTGTATCTGTCCGTGATATTACAGCGGGCCCTATCAGAATACCAGCGTTGCGGCAATTGTTCTTAAATGTGGTAGTATCATGCTGAGGTACAGGCCTTTCAGCCTTGTAAAGGACTTTTTTTTTGTTTCTATGCGTGTATTTAGTTTTCTTTGTTATATTCCTGAGCGAGTACCAAAAACATACTTTTTACTTTCTTACTTTCTTTTTAGAATACAATAAAAAACGTAATTGAAATGCAGTCAACGAAGCAAAAGCTTCTGTGGCAAAAATAGAAGTGAGATTTCATAGATTTCATATCACGTACTGTAAAATTTCGTTCGATTCCGCTGTGGACGCGTGACAAAGATGCCGATCGACATTCAATATTATTCCGATATGAGATCTGAATATCTGCCAAATGATTTTTTATCTGAATAATACTTGTGCTAATAATATTTTATATTTAGGATGTTTTTCTACGGTTCATCATATAAATAATAGTTATACCAAAACATCACACTTTGTGTCACAGAATCAAAAATCAAAATCAAAATCAAAATATTTTATTTCACATAAGCCTGCATGGGCACTTATGAAACGTCAGAAGCTAGGTGCACGGTTCCAATTTGTCGTTTCCTATGGAGAAGAGCCGGCAAGAAACTCCACGGTTACTCTTTTAAAAATAATTGGCTTTTACAATGTTTTCAAATTACAGTGATAATAGGTATGGGAGGACAGTGCAGGCCAGTCAATAAGTACCAGGTACTTAGAGGAATGAAAATACAGAATAGAAAAACGTCTACAAATCTAGTCTCTAAGGCCTACAACGTTCTCTCATTCACAATATGTAAAAGAATCTACCTATATAAAATGAATCTATTTGAACCAAGTGACATGATTTCGATGACAATCACTGAAAATAAATAGTAGGTAGTAAAATTGATGTATAATGTCAAATAATGACGAGAATATGTCAGACATTGTAAAAAAAATAATAATAATAAAAAGAATAAAAATTAACATTGCAATTTGGGAGCAGTTAATAGACTTTCACACGGTTTTGCTGTTAATGAGGTACCAGGGAAGCCACATGTGCAGAAGGAATTAATGCCAAACTTCCCTGTCTTCAACGTAGTCTTTTATCTTATAATATGCTTTTTTGATAAGGACACGTTTGATGTGAGTTTTAAACTTTCCATCGCTAAGTTCTGTAACCGACTTTGGCAACTTGTTATAGAAGCGGATACTGTTTATTAGAAATGACTTGCTAGTTTTAGTTAATCTAAATTTTGGAATCACAATTTCATCTTTACTACGTGTATTTAGATTATGGAAATCGCATCTTTTTTTGAAAAGACCTAAGTTTTTGCGAACATACAAGATATTTTCTAGAATATAAAGAGAAGGCAGAGTAAGTATATCAATTTCGTTGAATTTGTTTCTAAGAGACTCGCGAGGCCCCATTTTATAGATTGCGCGGATTGCCCTCTTTTGTAAAATAAAAATTGAATCTACGTCCGCTGCCGATCCCCACAGCAGAACGCCATAAGACATAATACTGTGAAAATAAGCAAAGTATACTAACCTAGCTGTGGCTACATCAGTCAACTGCCTTATTTTTCTTACTGCGTAAGCAGCTGAGCTTAATCTGCTTGAAAGCGCTCTAATGTGGGCACCCCATTGCAATTTTGAATCTAAAGTAATTCCCAAAAATACAGTTTCCGAAATAGCATCTAGTTTCTTGCCATCAAGTTTTAAATTTAGACCTACTTGGGGTACATTTGGTAGCGAGAACTTAAGACATTTAGTTTTGTTCGCATTGAGTAAAAGATTATTAGCAGCAAACCATTTCGATAGAACAGCTAGGCTTTCGTTGACATGTAAGACATCCGTATCTTTTCTATCTATTCTAAAAATAAGAGAAGTGTCATCAGCGAATAAAATTATATCCGAGAAGTTAGCCATCAGATAGGGAAGGTCATTAATATAAACTAGAAATAAAAAAGGACCAAGAATTGAACCTTGAGGCACGCCCATCCTAACTAGAGACCCCGAGGATGTCGCCCCGTTAACGTTTACTTTTTGCTGCCTGTTTGATAAGTAGGAAAGTACAAGATCAGCAGCTTGTCCACGAATTCCGTAGTGGTGTAATTTACAGATCAGTGTATTGTGGTCAACGCAGTCAAACGCTTTTGAGAGGTCACAGAAAATGCCAATCGCATCCTGAGAACTCTCCCAGGATTCCAAAATGTGACTGATGAGTTTTACTCCCGCGTCAGTCGTCGACCTACCTTTCGTGAAACCAAACTGTCGACTATGTAAAATCCCCTTTGAGTTAAAATGTGACAACATCTGGTCCAGCATGATTTTTTCATAAATTTTGCTCAATGCTGGAAGCACAGATATAGGTCTATAATTAGAGGGATCACTCTTACTACCCGATTTGAAAATTGGTACTACTTTACTATGTTTCATTAAGTCAGGAAACGTACCGCTGTCTAAACATTGATTAAATATGCCTGTTAGGACAGGGGCAATTGTGTCAATGATATTTTCAATAACCTTAACGGAAATCCCCCATAAGTCTTCAGTGTTTTTTATGTTAAGACTTTTAAATGCTGTTTTAATTGTGGCAATAGAGATGGGTTTGAATTCAAAACTTGGAATGTCCTTACTGAAGTTTTCTTTAAGAAGAGATTCAGCTAATACAGATGATGAGGGGAGACATTTCGTAACCTCTATTGGGATGTTGGTAAAGAAATTTTCAAGAGTCTTCGCAACTTTTAACTTATCTGAAATGGTTTCATTGTCAATTTTCAGAGCTAACTCATTCTGATCTCGTTGTTTTGTGTTTCCAGTTTCTTTGTTAATTACCTGCCACACAGCTTTTATTTTATTTTTAACCGACTTCAAAAAGGAGGAGGACCAGTTCATAACATAACATCACGCCGGTATGCTGTGAAGGGGTAAGCACATGTGAACCACTAAAAAGTGAAAAATAAAAACTTTTTCCAAAAAAAAAACAACCGACTTCCAAAAAACCACTACAAAGTGAAAAATAACTTTAATTTCGGAAGGCGGTGACAAAAAATTCAAATACAGCTCCAAAGACACCGACTTCCGAAATTAAAGTTATTTTTCACTTTGTAGTGGTTTTTTGGAAGTCGGTTGTTTTTTTTTTGGAAAAAGGTTTTTTAGAAATACAAATTTTGTTACTTATTAATTTAGATTTAGCTTGAGCACAGACTCTTTTGAATATCTTAGAATAGTTTCTTACATAATTATGAAAGGCCTGATCTGAAGTCAATGACTTTTCATTATACAAATTACATATATAAGATGTCTCTGCTTTTTCTAATGCCATCAGTGGCCCATTCACTAAATTTTGGTCTAGTAGTGATTGTAACTTTTTTTACAGGACATGCTTTATTGAATTCTTGGCATACTGTAGAAAAAAGTGTGCCATAGTTTACATTGGGGTCTTGTGAATCTAAAGTTGCTATTGAGAGATTGCTAAGAACATTATTATTAAACGTTTTCAATTTATTTTTAGTCAGTGGTCTCAATCCAGGTGTAACTTTTTATCTAAGTCAAACGATACAAGCTGACCAGTATGGTCTGACCTGACGCCACTAATTAAAGATGAGCCTTTTATTATGCAATTAGTAAATACATTGTCTATGCATGTAGCTGTGGTTGCTGTTATCCTAGTCGCTTCATTAAATATACATTTTAAATTGAATGATTTAAACAATGAGATAAGCTTACTTTTTTCTGGTGAATTAACTAGTAAATCAATATTTAGGTCACCACACACAAAAACTAATTTATTATCTTTAAAAAGTTTACCTAATATTTCCTCCATAATTATCAAAAATGATGACAAGTTCGAGGCTGGTGGTCTATAAACAGATAAGAAAGTATGGCCCTCAACCTCTGCACATGCTACCTCACATAAGCGATCAACAGAGCAAGCAGTGATATCCTTTCTTTCCTTATATCTAAAACTACTATTACATAATATCAAAGTACCACCCCCTATCGAAGACCTATTGTACGCACTGGCAACTGAAAAATTATTTACATTAAACAACATTCTATCCGGTTTTAACCAGGTTTCACTAAAACATAAGATATCCATATGATATTTATCTATTAACATTTCCACGTCTAGGATTTTGCCAGAGAAGCGATTTATATTTTGGTGATACAGTAAAATACTCTTATTATGCTTCTCTTTTGTCGTGTCTAAAAGTTTAAAGAATTAATTACAGTATTATTAGAAGTACTAGATAATACTGTTTCGTCACTTAACCTAGTCTCAGTTAAATTATCAATAACTGCGTGTATATTGTAAGCTAACAAAGTAGCTAATACATGCTGACTTTTCTTGGGAAGAAACATATGTTCCCGATCTAATACAAAATCTCTAACAAAATTGTTAGTATCAAAAGACAGAAGGGTAAGTACTGTACCTATAGAACACCTACTTTTCGCCAGTTATATTTAAGTCCCACGTAACTGGAGGCAAGCCTATTGCCATCACCCGGGTATTAATCTAGACTCCGGGCTAATACTGAGAAATTCCAGGTGGAAAAACCCAATAACACTGCCTGACCTGGGAAACGAACCCAGGACCTCATGCTCACAAGTAATGCTTGCAACAACTATACCACCGAGGCAGTCAATAATAATTATATCTTGTCGTATTATTGTATGCGAGATCTACTATACTTCACCTTCACCTCACTACCATTCTGCCCGGCTTGGGCGGAGCACCGCCGTGTCCTTGTCGAGGCCATCGGCGGCGGCGATCTCTCGCGTCCGGCTCTGGTCCAGGCCATGGTTCGGAGCGAGAGTGCATGGGTAGCCGTCACCTCCTTCTGCGAAACAGTAATGCTCGCCTAAGGACCAAGCCCGGGACGACACGGCGCGTTGTGTTCCACGCGCGCCTCAAAGAGATGTCAGCACCAACTGAAGGAGTCCGCAAGAGCCGATGCCTGCCAGGGGTGCGGGTTGTTCGAAAGAGATACCGTAGCCACTGGCGCACAGGCAAATGAGGGAAACACGGGTGGGTTTTAGTCAATAAAAGTCTGACACGCCCTCCTACTCCACCCAGAGCAGGATAAGTTATTTGATGATTTCCCACCCTCAAAAAAAAAAAACCTCACCACCACCACCTTCATCACCTTTGTGTGTATTTTTCTGTTACTTTCTTCTTGTCTGTTTATATGTATAGGTGTGTATAAATGGTTAAATAAATAAAAACAGATAACTGATATCAGCCTTGCTAAGTACAAGGTATATTATGTAACCTGTCAAGGGAAGGTTTTAGCGCCAGGTGTGATATATTTCTAGAGTTAGCATATCTTGTGGGGCTTGAGTGGGAGCGAACTTCTAGTTAATTTTCATGCCGTAACAAAAATAAAAATGCAGGTACTGGAAATACAGCTGCGTTTGTGTTTTGATGTGCACTCATCTAATTTTCGACGTATGTTCCCGTTGTGTTCTGGATAACTGTTCCACGTGGTGCCTGGACCCTTGGTCTACCCCACAGGAAAAGTGCATTTTTCCAGGATTCAAATTCTATTTCACCCCCAGGCCGTTAATTTTCTTTATGCAAAAAATCACCTCCAGTCGACGGTCCGGGAATGTTGACCACTTTCACAAAACACTATAGCATTTACTTATTAGAAGGATTCCGAAGATTTTTTTACACGAAGGCAATTACTATTATATGCGCCAATAAACTGCATCAATGCACTGAAACCAGTTTTACTGCGTAACTAACTACAAACTATATCATTGTACTTAAAAGCACCTCAAAATTAAGCTCAATTCGCGAAACACAAACATAATTAATTACCCCGAACCGAGTGAGAAACTGAGTATATCATCAAATTGAATTTTACTCAATTTAGTCAAACTTAGAAGCTTCAGTGGGATATAACTCAATTTGGCATACACGTAAGACTGTTAATAAGTAAACAGGTATATAAAGACATTTACCCCATGGTCACAAGCTATGTGCTCAAGCGATACGTGTCTTGTGAGAACGATTGCGGAGAAATTAAATGTAAGAAATTGTTTGACCACAAGTCACCGCGACTTGACTTACGGAAAAAACAGGTGACGTACGCACGTGTCGTTTAACACAAATCCACCAATTGAATTTAGTTTTGATGTTGACCACCGTCATAGGATGTTAACGAGAGCGAGATGTCGCGCCAAAGTGAGATACATACATTTACCATGGCCACATGTCACTGCACGTCCGTCACCCAAGCGCCGGTATTTCGGTCCCCAAATTGGCTCGACTGCTAGAACTGGCCGAGATTGTAACCGGCCGATGTGCTGGCAATACCAAACGTTTGATTCACAGAGCCATCGCACCGATACCCAGCTTTTGTTTGTCTATCATAATATACTGATCCGCTGAGTTCGGTTGCGGTAGACAAACGATTGCCGTCATCGGGACGTCACGTTCAATTCGAATAATTTCGTTTCTCGTTAACGTCCTGTTGACGTTGGCGGTGGATAAATGCCTTAAGGCTACGTTTGTAGAGGCAGGTGGCTTACTTAACCGGATCTAGTGAGATTAGGCTGTGTCTACATAGGTAAGCAGCAGATTAGATTAGCTAATCTTCACTTAAAGTCCGTTAACACGCTTGACGCAGGTCCTCACCGGACACGGTTGTTTCGGGAGATTCCTGTTTCTGATAAGACCGGAGGACACGCCCGGGTATTTCCACTGCGTAGATCGTCGGGAGGACATGGTGCAGGTCAGCCTGGCGATCGGCGGCGGCGATCTCTCGCGTCCGGCCCTGGTCCAAGCCATGGTAAGGAGCGAGAGTGCATTGGTAGCCGTCACCTCCTGCGAAGCAGTAATGCTCGCAAAGAGGGAGGTGGCGCACGTGAGGGAGAGACAGTATATGCGGCCCTAATCTCCGCAAGAGACGCCTTGGGCGTCGGGAATCCCAAGCTGATTCTCGGCCAATGTAATCGCGGGCTTGTGGGTGGCGAGTAATGGGTAGCTCGCTTTCCGGTAAGGACCAGGCCCAGGTCGAAAGCGCGTTGTGTTCCACGCGCACCTCAAAGAGATGTCAGCACCAACTGGTGGGATCCGCAAGGGCTGATGCCTGCCAGGGGTGCGGGTTGTTTGAAAGAAATACCGTGGCCCCTGGCACACAGGCAACTGAAGGAACATGGGTGGGTTTTAGTCAGTAAAAGTCTGACATGCCCTCCCGCTCCGCCCAGATCGAGAGAAGTTATTTGATGATTTCCCAAACTCAAAAAAAACGCCCTCTAACACCACTAATCACGAAATGCGTTTATCTCTAAGCATATTTAAAACATCATGCTAACTCTGTCACTATCAAAAGATTGACAGAAACAGAACTCTGTTTTAAATTCTAAACGCATATAGTGATCTGTGGTACAAGCGGGCTTAAGGGCCTGTGCACACCACATTTTTTAAACGCGCCGTTGACGCGCATTTGTAGCGATACAAACGCGAAATGCACGCGAGTCAGATGCAGCCTGTAGACCCTCTGTAGGATAAAAGTGCGCCGTCGATGCACGTTTCTAAAATGCGCGTCAACGGCGCGTTTTCTTACGTTTTTTTGCAATTTGCAGGTCAGTGTCAGGCTATATACTGATTAAAATATGATTTGCGACGGTAACAAATATGGCTTAACATATCATTTAAATATATCATTTAGATCAACAAAACAACTTCTATTCCACGAAAAAGCCATTCAATGGGATTATATGAACTTAGAGCCTTAAAGTAACACATATTATTTCGGTCTCGTCAGCATCTTCGATAACACGCCATATTGGTCTTACAGTACCTCTATTTCGGTAGCTAGCTATCTTTCTGAGTAAAGAAGAATAACAAAAACATATTAAGTTTCCCAGTCATTTCCCTCTGAACAGTCAAAACTTGGCCTTATCCTGGATGCGTGGGTACAGAAATGAGTACTCGCCTGAACTTATCAGCTGGCTCGCGTGCACTCATGTTTGAACGGAGCAAGTTCATAGTACGCTAACATTCTTGGTATTATCCGCGGTTTGAGGTAGTTTCCTCTTTATGTTCCATAATGTGTGCTGTTTTTACAAACACTAAGAAAATTCTTAGGAAACTGAGTGAATAACGATTGAGTTTGATGCTTGACCTGAGAGAATAAAAGTTTTTTTTTACACTTTGAGTGACGTCACGGCTGGAGGCGTTGGGATATCGTGTTTGAAGAGACCCTACGCCCACAGGCGATTTTACGAATTTTACCAGGTCAAAACAGACAAACGGCATGTATTCGTGTACATTTGTGGTAATTACTAAGAAGCCATGAACACCATGATGCCATGATGTATTCATAAACATTTTTATTACTAATATTCAAGTATGTATCTATTTTATTTGCCTGCGTCCGTGTGTCACTGCGGGGTGCCAACTGAAAACCAGCGCTGGGTGTCTAACGCCCAGCAAATGCTGAGATGGTAAACCTTTCGGTATGGGCACGCTCAGCACAATTTTACTGCAATTTTATTGTTATGTTTGTTGTTCTCTTTCTATTAATATATGTTTGTTGCTGCTGTGTTGTGTCTGTGTCGAATAAATGTTTTCTATTCTATTCTATTCCATGTGATCCAATGTCGTATTACACTCGCTGAAATTTTTCTAGTGTCTTATTACAGGTACCTTGACTTGTTTTTTTTTTGTTTCAGTCCGGCTATTACTTATAGGCGCGACTGTTCTACATTTTCAGAATGTCAAATTCATTTCAGTATCCGTAAAAATATTAATAATATAAGTGTTTGAAATTGGAAAGGCTTTTTATGTTAGTTCTAAGAACTCATAATAGGTTTACTCAAGTCTGGATTTTATAACAACTTTTTATTGGTTTTTTTGTTTGACTAAGCTGATAAAGAAGAAATTAAAATACTTCGTAAGCATTTTAACCTTTACGAATTATAAAGTGGTTTGAATTTTTTTGAATGGAGAGTTAAATGTCAGAATTTAACCTTTGACAAAAAACAACATAGTGGCAAAGCTTAACCAAACTTGAACCAAACAAGTATTTAATTTTAATAGACATTGAGCTTAACACACAAGACTATCCCTTAGATTTATGTTGCCTATCCGACGATGTTGATTTGTCTTGTCACATTTGCTACAATTACGGATTCAAAACGGATTTTAAACATTTTGAACCCATGGATTTTAGCCGTGTTTTTGGTTTACAATCACACTTAACGGTTTATTATTGTTTGTTTTTTTTTTTAAAATATATATAGAAAGCACCGATGCTTAACATGAATTGATAAAGACCACACCTACTCCCTGATTTACGATATATCAAGGGCAATGAAATCATACGTTCTAAAAATAGGCAGTGGCTGAATAAAATATGATTATGATTTCACACTTATTATTCAAAATGGTGAATGATTTCAATCACCCTTTTTAACTTAATTTGAAAGTAACCGGGTTTAAATCCACGGATATTGGTTGAAAATGGTTTATTTACAACTGTAGCTACGATAATAAAGTAAAAAAAAACAACCAAAGTATTCCATTAATAAAACGTAAAAGCCTTCAATAAACTTCTGCAACAGTAAAAGTCAACACACTATTATTATAAGCTGCAACTAAAACGATTATTTCCAACAAAAGGAGGTTAGCGTTCTAGGCAGCTTCCTCAAGACTTAGCGAAGAACTTAAAGCTCTGTGCAAACTGTTTGCTGGACACTTAACTCACTGTTGTCACTCAAAGTTAAAATAAGTCACAAATAGTGAGGTTAATACTATTCGGAGAAAACTAAGAATCTACCTATAACAATGGATGAAGTATCTATCTTCTTCGGCCAATAACTTATTGGAAACTGAGGGTGTGTGATGTGATATCGACGCCAGCTGTGCGTCATAGTCGCAAAACACACTCCCTGTCTAACACCAAAAAAACATCTCCCTGTCTAACACCTCGCTGCAGAAGGATAGGTTTCGAGGTCTGGTCCTGGAGTCGGACTGACATAGTGGCGTTTTCGTACAGACACTTCAACACCTCGATGTACCGATAGTCGATCTGGCACCGTTGGAGGGACTGCAGTACAGCCCATGTCTCGATCGAATCGAAGGCTTTTTCATAGTCCACAAACGCTAAACATAGAGGCAGGTTATACTCTTCGGTCTTCTGTATAACCTGCCGCAGCGTATGTATGTGGTCTACTGTGCTAAAGCCTTTACGGAACCCGGCCTGTTCGGGAGGCTGGAAGTCGTCAAACCTGCGCGCTAGACGGTTCGTGATGACTCTGGAAAACAGCTTGTAGACATGGCTCAGAAGTGAGATGGGCCTATAATTCTTAAGAAGGGCATTATCGCCCTTCTTAAAGAAAAGTACCACCACACCTCTGTTCCATGCCTGTGGCGTTTTTCCCTCGAGTATGACGGAATCAAACAGCTTCTGGAGGGCCTTAAGAAGTTATGCCCAAACATATATAAGGTTAAAAAAATATAAACCTATAAACATGTCGAATTGATAACCTCCTTCTTTTTGAAGTCGGTTTAAAATGATTTAGAAACTAAGCAGTTCTATCTCATAGAATATCGTATATTAAACATATACAAAGAAGTTTTAATAATTTTACAAACTAACTCTCACAAACAGATACATTAGGCTGAAAACTTCATGAAAGAGGATCAGCATTAATACGAAATTTATCAAACTTGACTCAAGTTTGTTTTGCGATAAATATATAGATACGTGTAAGCGATGCTAAGTACCAAAGCATATTCAGAAGTTTCTTATATAATACTTTAATATTAAAAAATATTGTATAATCAATTGGGTGTATGCAGTTGCCTCCCAATTCAACTTCAATTCTTCGTTTTTAATAGCTTTTGTGCAAGACACAATTTTGCCAGTAATTATGACGAGGGTGCTATGGTAGACCATCAAACAGTGGAGATTGATGAGTGAATGGCTGCATGCATATAAATTCCCGTGGAAAGCGTTTTGAATTTCGAATGAAATTCGAATTTTTGAAATACGAATTGCTTCATGCGTTGATTGGCTGCAGTTTCGTTCGTGCGTTTGGTATTGGGTGTTGATGTATAGATTTTCGTCTTAGTTATGTTTTTTTTGTTGTATTAGTTGTAATAGAGCAGACGTGTGTGACAAATTGTCGAACATTCTACTGTTGGGTAGCACTAAATGGCTGAAAAAAACAGTTGTACTGGGTTATTCCAAAAGACAGTCAATACCTACCTAAATATGTAGTGTGTTATGTGTTTAGCATCGCTCTAACGTTATACTTCACACAACAAATCGATGTCAATACGTTGATAAAAAACTGAAGAGTTTGTTTGTTTGTCTGAACGCGGTTTTGTCTGGACCTACTACATTCTTTTTGCACTTGTTAGCCCAATTCTTGAGGAAGGCTACTAAACATACTAAAACCAAGCTAGGACGCTTAGAAGCCGATCAAAAACAAAAAAAAGACTTCCACTACTAGAAATTGGTCTCCTCCAAGCAGTGCCACTTCAAACCGTTCTGTGCTTCTCCCCGGCGGCCTTCACAAAATCGCCGAGTTGTTTTTTGACTCAGAAGCAAAATTATGGCAGGTAGAAAGTTGTGCTATGCATACAAAGGCGAGACATTTGATTCCAAAAAGTAAGATATTTTATTATAAATATAAAAAAAGCTTAATTAAACTAAAGTCCTTACACACATAAATCTCAGGTGAGGAGCTGTGTCACAAACTTTGCTTCACCTAATATCTTGTCCCTTGTGCCACAAAACCTGCAGCTAAACCTCATGACCTCTGAGCTGCAGCCGATAATGCTGTGGAAGAGGCGAAATTTTGGGTCAACAAAGAATAGCTGTCATGCAAATAACACGAAAAAGAAGATTATCTGGTCGGTCATCATCTATCTAGCCTTCTCTAACTATTTTTGGGGTTGGCTTCCAGCCAAACTGGATGCAGGTGAATACTAGTATTTTACGTGGAGCTATTGCCTATCTAACCTCCACGATCCAGTTGCTGGGTAACACGCTAAGACTGTTTGTTAGACTTTCAAAGATTCAGGAATGACCGCCGGGACCAACAGTACGGTGCTAACGTGCTTACTTTACCGAGGCACGGAGGGGTCTTGGTATGTAAAGATGGTCGCCTATCCACGACCGACCGCGGCAAAGCAGCTTAACCTTTCCGAATAATCCGTGATGATGATGATGATGATGGGACTCCCTTTTCCGCACCTAGGCTCCCATACGGTCCGTTGTGCGTGGGAATTCTGGCTAATAAAGCCAACCTAGCTCCGCCTAAAAGCATAGAAGCTTCCTGGGAGCTTCACAGGCTTCCTGGAGCGACCTCACTGATTCGAGGATTTCTATACGTTGAGAAGCCACGTCCTCGCATTCCAGGATGACGTGGGCGGCTGATTCCTCGGCGTTAAGGCAGCCCCTGCAAAGCAAGCTGTCTGTGGCGCCTATGTTAAAAGATGTTTGTTTAGGAGGTTATGGCTCGTAATTGTTCCTATGATTATTCTAAGCCGAATAACCCATGCGCCTGTTGTAACTTAGCCACGAGAAGATAATCCGGTGGTTATATAAACTAATTCCGTATTCTATTCCATGTTAAGGGAGTAATCTATGTTCGAAGTACACCGCTGTGTTCCGATTACGAAACTGAGTGGATTTGTTCCGAAACAAAAAACTTTGAGCTCCATTTCGGTAGGTATACGAGTAGGTGATCAATCTGAGAAGTTTGTTCTTGTTCCGAAGTTGGGTGATAGAAAGGTGTATTTGTTGATAAGGTCGGGTGTCAATAGCGGGTTTGTTATGGTCGGAAATTTGAGACAGTTGGCTTAGTTATTGATCGTGTTTTATCCTGTTTGTTGTCGGTCTTAGAATCTCGCCGATTATTTGGACTATGGCTAAAGTCTTGGTCAATGTTTCTTAAAAAAAAACTTCCCTTAATGTGAATGGGTTCAGTTGATGCGTTATAGGTTATAAAATAACTTTAATGTTGTTACGTAATTTGATGCATATGGAACTAATATTGGCACTCATAGTCATAGTAATTTATTCATTTGTATCTGAATTTACACAAAATTTATTAAATTTAGTCACACATAATACAAACAACTTTGACATTACAAAATTAATTCTACTACTGCTACTCTTCTATTTTGTCACTTATTTGCTGCTTTTCAATGCTCATATCTATCAATTAAACGCGAGGCACGCAAATTAACTTAATTAAAATACTAAAATACCTATTATTTTATTCAGTCGAGTCACGTGAACGTATTGACTACTATCGCGCAAAACTCACACTAGGGAATACACTGGATAGCCTACAAAAGTACGAATTAAGTTTGTTTCACCTCTTGTTTACAGCCTATTAACAAAACACTCAGAGTTAATTAAAAACAACTCTGAAACTAACCTTAAAGGTATTTTCGCTAAAATTTTGCCAAATAAAATTGGTTTTCGAGAATTAATAACCCGGACATTTCCCTCTAGGGTAAAGAAAGATATTACTAAAAGCTCCAAGCTTACATTACGGAATTACAGAGGTAGATTTACATTTTCATTACGGGCACGGCGGCACTGCTTGACGCTCGTACGCAGCGGCTGCTAATGGCAAATGTGCACTTATGACAATGGCTTTTATTACAAGTTTTGGTAATAAAGATTTTGATTAGATAAGATTCTTTTTAAAGAGAGCCTCATGGCTTTATTATAACACTCAAACAGCGCCTGCCGCGGTTGTCGTGGATGGATGTCCATTCATGACTTATTGAGACTTCTACGTGACTCGGAAAACACGTCTCGGCTGTCATTCGTAGATCCTTGACAGTCGTTACGGGTAGTCAGAAGCCCAAAAGTCTGACAACTAGTCTTACCGAGGGTTTTTTTTTTGGTTGGGAAATCATCATATAACTTCTGCCGCTCTGGGTGGAGCAGTAGAGAATGTCAGACTTTTACTGACTAATGACTAAAACCCACCCGTTCCCTCAGTTGCCTGTGTGCCAGGGGCCACAGTATCTCTTTCGAACAACCCGCACACCTGGCAGGCGTCGGCCCTTGCAGACCCCACCAGTTGGTGCTAAAATCTCTTTGAGGCGCGCGTGGAACACAACCTACCGTCGACCCGGGCGTGGTAATTACCGAACAGCGAGTTACCCATTACTCGCCGTCCGCAAGCCCGCGCTTACGGTGGCTGGGAATCGGCCTGGGATTTCCGACGCCCAGGGTGTCTACTCCGGCGACTAAGGCCGTGAGAGAGCATATACTGCCTCTCCGTTACGTGCGCCGCCTCCCTCTTCACGAGCATTAAGGAAGGAGAAGAGAGAAGGAGGTGACGGCTACACATGCACTCTCGCTCCGTACCATGGCCTGGACTGGGGACAGGAGAGAGATCGCCGCCACCGATCGCCTCTACAACGACACGGCAGTGCTCCGCCCAAGTCGGGCAGACCTCCACCGTATGTTCCACCTCACTCAGGATGGTCTTCGCCGTGGAAACACCTGGACGTTTCCTCCCGCCTTATGCGAAACAGGAACCTCCCGAAACACCCGTGTCCAGTGAGGACCTGCGTCAGGCAGAGGGTGAGGACGCTGTAGCGCCTCTCAATCCACTCCTCAAAGAGGGTACTTACCGCCGCAATCGTGGCGTGCCCAGCACTGGGTTGCGACAATCGCACTCTCCATATCGCCATGAGATCCTGCCGGAGCTCTGTCCACTGTGCCGCGATTTCTCGTAGCAGCGGAGTTACACCCCGGCGTTTGGCCTCCTCGCGCCACTCCCAAGTGTGCACGAGGACCTTTGCCTCCAGATCCCTTGGCGGCAATCCGAGAAGGAGGCCCGCCGCCTCACCGGAGATCGTGTGGTATCCCCGGACCATCTGGATGGCCATGGCCCTATGGGACGCCTTCAACCGGCGGGCTGGTTGGCGCCTTAATGTAGGCACCCACACCGGTGCCCCGTATAGGGCCATGGCCCGCACGACCCCCACGTGTCATACCAAGGGTTATTATGTTACTCAATAACTGGATCGTGGAGGTCAGGTACGCAGTCGCTCTATGTAAAATACTGGTATTCAGCTGTACCCGGTCAAACATAGTTGGGAATAAGATAAGTAGCAATGTGGGTTGCACGATGCTATCATTATTTTGATTCCTAATGGGTAATTATGTTGATAGAAAAAAAGATGAAGTCGATAGAGAAAGAATGAGTATACAGGGTGTGACAGAAACCCTATTGCTATCCTTAAGTACTAAAGATAACAGCTGGTATAGAATCTAAATATACATACGTTCAGCTTAAAATAAAATACTCTAAGATTTGATAGCTTATTTTCGGTTTCATATGTTTCTAAAATTCAAATCATAACAAACGTGTCACCGCACTACGTAGGTCACTAACTTTCCAAGTTACTTGTCAGTATTGCAATATGTGTTTATTTAAATTTGAAAAGTTCGGTTTCTGGTATCAATGTATTCAAAATTCTCATAACTCCCAAACACGTAGAGATAGGATTAAAAAACCCTTCCAATATCCTATGATATCATTCAAAGAAGCCGTGCCCTTGGTATATATATACCTTTCCCGTTACACCATATGAGTAGAAAAACGGAAGTTACACGTTGTATATTGGGACTCGCAAGAGAAGATCCCAAAACTAATATTGAGTCATAATAATGACATAGAGACATAAGAAACAACGGTATGATAAAAGTTTTGTATTAGGCCAGAAGGCCAACATATTAGTGCTGCGACATTCAAAGAAAATGCACCAAAGGGTGGGGTCCGCAAGGGCCGATGCCTGCCAGGGGTGCGGGTTGTTCGAAAGAGATACCGCGGCCCCTGGCACACAGGCAACTGAGGGAACACGGGTGGGTTTTAGTCAATAAAAGTCTGACACGCCCTCCCGGGAGAAGTTATTTGATGATTTCCCACCCAAAAAAATAAAAATGCCGCTTAATAAGAAGTTTTTGAAACATATTAATATATGTCAGCAGTGATAACGCCCGCGACTTATTGAGGTCATAGGTTCGAACCCAGAAAGGTGCTCTATTTTTTTTAGAATATTACAACACCACTGCTCTCAAAGCGGTGAAGAAAAACATCGTGACTAAACCAGCATGTGATATAACCAAAAATTTCTAAGACATTACATTACCAACCCGTTGTGGTCCCGCGTGGTGATTATGGCCCCACTCCCTATCCCACAGTGAAGGTCTATGATGGTAATGTATTTCGACCATAGAGACACTGCAATACATTTCAACTACAAGTGTATAAAATTATAAAATATAATTAATTAAAGAAATGCTCTATAATTAATGTTAATTAGCTTTTCTTTATGTTCAAACAAAGGCACGCCATCATGGTAATTTAATGCGCCGCATAAAGACATCTCAGTTAAAATTGATCTCAACGAACAATACACTTGAAATTCAATTACTAATTTAATTAAGAAACAGACAAAAAGCGACCTTACTGAAAGAAACATCTGACGAATCACAAATACAAACGAGATCTTAAATAAAAGAGAAGATTAGAAACAGTAAAGATTGATTTAGGGAATCAATAACGACTATTATTCTTCTATACAATGACTTAGGAGTGACCCTTTAGCCCTTTACCCGATATTGAATCTTGCCGAAGCATTTTAGGAATTTTTCGTTATATTTCGGGGAAACATTCGACGAAAGATACGAGGGTTTTCAATGTAAGGGGCTGGTTCAATGTCAATATGTGAGAATTTATAGGAATACGTATTACTAGAAGAGCCGTCTATTCGATTTATGTTAAGCGATAAATATCTGCGAACCGCTGTTTTGGGTGGCATGTTCATACATATTCATAAACAATAAACAATGTGCTTATTGTTAACTATAAACAATAAACAATGTGTTTACTGTTATAGCTTTTGAGAATTAACAATACAGAACTACGTGGGGTATGTATACGAGTATGTATTACAGAAATACCTACAGTACTTAACTATTTACGACTGAATATACTGCTGATTTTTAAAGCAAACTTATATTATGGACGATAAGTCTGGTCATCGTGTTGCTCAGTAAATGGGTTGTGGAGGTCAGATAGAGAGTCGTTCGATGTAAAATACTGGTATTCATCTGTGGTGAAAATGTAAGCCGATGCCAACATAGTTAGTAAAAGGCTAGGCCGATTAATAAATTGAAGTACAGAAATACTATCATAAAAGTTCGTTTTTTTAAACCGAGACTCTAATCTGACATTTCAAGTATTTTCTGTTTACTCTTTTAGTATAGGAGCTTGGTATTTTTTTTTTTTTGGGTGGGAAATCATCGAATAACTTCTCCCGCTCTGGGTGGAGCGTGAGGGTGTGTCAGACTTTTACTGACTAAAACCCACCCGTGTTCCCTCAGTTGCCTGTGTGCCAGGGGCCGCGGTATCTCTTTCGAACAACCCGCACCCCTGGCAGAGGAGCTTGGTATGAGTTTGACACAACACGTGTCAAATTAGTATTTGGGTTTTAAAAACGAACTTTAGTCAGTTTACTTTTGCAAATGTGATAAGTACGTAATTATTACTTTTCAAAAATAAACTGCCTTGAACATAATGAAATGTTTTTATAAACAGTCATATTTCTTATAAACGGAAAAAAGCCCCATTAAATAACTAAACAATGTTTATTTTGCCCAAAAGAGCGGCGGCATAAGCTTCTTGAGTCCCGACACCTTCTCAAAGTAATTGTAAAAGCACTGAAAACATTTTTATGACAGGTCAATGTAAAAGTAAAAGGTTTTACAACATTTCACGGTAAAGACCTGATGTTTATCTTCGCAATAATTCATAAATTCACTGTCCAGAGTGCTTTAGGACTATTTTAAGTAGCCATTATGGCACATTTCCAGTGGCGATTTATGAAGGTTAAAAAAACCTCACATTATTTTATGGTCAGCTGTTTTATAGGGCCATATTCTTCTGACAATTTAATGAGCAGTGTGTTTTTGTATGTTTATCTAGGTAAGTTCGTATGAAACAGTTACGTGGCTATCTGACTGACAGATAGAAACCGAATAGCCTAATCCTAAACCTCAGTCAACCACACATGAGTGAAAACCATTTCATGTTTACAGCGCCTTTATGTTGTAGCAGTAAGGTCGGTTTTAAACTCTTAGACCGGTTTAAAAACACATCAATCCGTTTCATCACTAAAGTAAATGATGGCACTAAAAAAGCTGGCACGCTTAAATGGAATTGGTCTGGATACATCTGTCGTATGTCAGAAAATCAATGGCCCAAACTTACGACTACATGGGGCCCGAAGAAGTGGCAAACGACATCGCGGCAGGCCCAGACAGAGATGACGGGATGAGCTGGACTGCTTTAATAAATGAGAATAGGAAGGCTTTCGCACAGTACCTGGTAGGGGAGGAAAATGCCTTCAATACCCTGCCCGGGAGTTGTATTAAGGAGGCACTCCGGTAGCACCGGATGCCAACCTACCTTTGTCGCGTGGACGAGGCCTATTTGACGGACAGGGCCGTCATCTACCCCGGTCATTAGGGAGATTGGAAACGGCGAGAGATGTCGTGCGGTGTCTCATAGGGATCGGACCTGAGGCCGCATTTGTGGGACATCAGGTACGACTGGGTGCTGCCCGCCAACCTCCCTAGCGATGTCAGTGTGGTTTTCTACGCTGACAACACGCTGGTCCTGGCGCAAGGGAGGTCACACCAGGCGGCGGTCAAACTAATGACACACGGGGTTGCGACAATCGTCGAGAGGATGCGGCAATTGGGACTCGAGGTGGCCCTACACAAGTCCGATACCATGTGTTTGCGTGGTCCTCGGAA
The DNA here is from genome assembly GCA_947359405.1 of Antitype chi. Classification (NCBI taxonomy): domain Eukaryota; kingdom Metazoa; phylum Arthropoda; class Insecta; order Lepidoptera; family Noctuidae; genus Antitype; species Antitype chi. The sequence continues at coordinate 16,040,489 of OX375817.1, read as the reverse complement.
CGCGCCACCGACGGGTTCCCAAATAACGGTAGGAGGGGTTCACATCGGCGTCGAGTCGGCGATGAAGTACCTGGGACTTGTCCTCGACAGCCGGTGGAACTTCGTGGAGCATTTCCGACGTTTGGGTCCCAGACTGGAGCGGGACGGGGCTACCTTGAAGTGGCTCCTGCTCAATCTAGGGGATCCAAACGCCTCCTGCCTGAGGTTCTACACAGAGGTCGTGCGGTCCATGGCCCTTTACGGGGCACTGGTGTGGGCGCCTTCATTGAGGCACCGACTAGCCCGCTGGCTGAACGCGTCCCATAGGGTCATGGCCGTCCGGCTGATCCGGCGATACCGCACTATCTCTGGTGAGGTGGCGGGCCTCCTTGCCTGATTGCCACCATGGGATCTGGAGGCAAGGTCCTCGCATACATATGGGAATGGCGCGAGGCAGCAAAACACCGGGGCGTAACTCCGTTACTGTAAGAAATCGCGGCACAGCGGACAGAGCTCCGGCGGGATCTCATGGCGACATGGAGAGTGCGATTGTCGCAACCCAGTGCTAGGCATGCCACAATTGCGGCAATAAGTCTCCTGTTTGAGGAGTGGATTGAGAGACGTCATGGCATCCTCACCTTCTGCCTGACCCAGGTCCTCACTGGACACGGTTGTTTCGGGAGGTTTAAAAAAAAAGTCCCATGAAATTTGGTGTTCGTAGTGCAAGTGTTCCCATTGATATCCGATTGACTGTACCATAGATGGTTAATTGGTTGTTCTAAGATAGAGAAAAATAACTCTGAGGGTTTTTTTATGGGTGGGAAATCATCAAATAACTTCTCCCGCTCTGGGTGGAGCAGGAGGACGTGTCAGAGTTTTACTGACTAAAACCCACCCGTGTTCCGTCAGTTGCCTGTGTGCCAGGGGCCGCGGTATCTCTTTCTAACAACCCGCACCCCTGGCAAACTCTGAGGGGGTCAAGTAGGAGGTTATCGTTTACTCGCGAATGAAGTTGCAGGCAATTATGGCTATAGCCCCATAAAGTTTGCAAATAGGTCCGTGTAAGGTACGATAACAATAGGGTTTGTTACATAATTACAAAGTGCTATAAATCTGTCATTATAGAATTTAGAATTCTATGAATATGGCCCTTTTCCGTACCAGGAGTTTGCGGACCTTTCTGGTCGGAAGTTTGGTCCAGTTGAGCTAAATGGTAATTTATTGCAAGTACCTAATGCTTCGGGTTTTCCTTTTAAAGGTATTTCAAAATTATAAGGTTTAACAACTTGTCTTTAAAAGGACGAGTGTCCACTTCCTGAAACTGCACTCAGTAGGAAAAAAAAAAAACCAAATGTTATGGTGATTTCAATTTTTTGCACCATGTAATACACACGTAACACGATCAGTTAACGGTAACCTGTGTTTGCGTTATCAAGCAATAAACATCCAAACATGTAAACATACAAACTTTCACATTTATAATATCATATCCTCTTTTCCATCTTCTTCTTCTTCAACCCTTGGCCACCCAATGCTGAGTGTAGGTCTCTTCCAAATCTCTCCACTTTTGGCGGTTTTGTGTCGTGGCTATCCAGTTTCTTCCGGCCACTTTAATGATATCGTCTGTCCACCTAGTCGGTTGTCTTCTCTTTTCCATATAATCTTCTTTATCCGTAAAAGCAGTAAAAAATATTTACTAAACAAGTGGCGTTTACGTATTCCGATTGTATTTTGTCGCGGTAAGCTTTTTCTTTAATAAAAGTAAGTGCTTCCATCCTTATTGCACTGAAAGAAACTTAAATTATATTAGGTGTTTGAAACCTCTTTCCTGAATTAAGTTTTACAACTTGCACTCACTTAAAAAAAGGTTTCACGTTTCATGCTCAAAACCAATAGGTACTTAAGTACTTGAGTAAATGAGGTGCTAAAATTTTATGAGCCATTTTACTATCAGGCAAAGGCATTTTCATATTGAGCCTTCTTGCTTCTAAAGTTAATGAGAAAAGTTAAGTTGATCGTTTCAATCAATCTTCCAAAGAAATGATTGCAATCCTTTTTATTTATGGCTAACGTTTAGAAGCTGTATTTTTTCTTCGGCTTAATAGATTTGTATCAATTTTCAAGAAAAGCAAATTTGATTTGCATATTTAAGGTTTTTTAGTTAATTTTTAGCTTAAAAATTGAAGAAGTTTTAATAACATTTTGTTTCAGGAGATAAAGGAGCTCAGCCAGAATAGAATTAAATAAAACACACTTTAATCTTTTGTTAACTTTAATTAATGCATCTTTAGAAACTAGTAAGTTGCCGAGATAAAAGTAATGGGACTTAAGGTTGGTGTTGCCAAGTTAATATATCAGCTGATTTTTTTTATTCCTAAGCTTTTTTGCGATTTTTAGAGACAACTGTCGCCAGAGCCGAGAAAACTGTCAGAAAGATGTCTACGCTTGAAACAATAAAATAAGATCTTATCGTGACGCAAATGAACCCTATTTTATTAGACTATAAATCCGTAGAGTCGCTATTCAACTTTTAAAATATTTCAAGTAAGAACAGCGTTCACTTTGTTATCAAGGAGTTGTTATCAAAAGGTGAGAAAAGAATGGGAATATCTTTCTGTGAAGACCTGATACGATCGTTAATTTGAAGTTTCTAACTTTTGTGCTGATTTACATTTTTTTTTTTGTGTCTAGAGTACCTTTTTGTGAGAAAAACAACGTTGTTCGGAATCTTTTTCTTAAAAGATTGTAACTTTACTTTTTTGTAGTGGTTGCTGGTATGGAATGGAAAGCAGATTTTGGAGGCACCACCTTAAAAAAAGTTAAAATATTGACATCATTTTAGTATTAGCATATTTAGTATTAGAACGTGACGTTTCTAAATAATTTTGAATTCATGTGTTATTATAAGTACCTATATTTTTTTTTCACTTTCCAATAATAATTTGAGTAGTGCCTACCCTCGTTAATTTTATTTTCGCTCATGACCATTTAACGAAGAGGCTTATAAAAAAAAGGCAAAAGGGCTCACGGGTCCATCCATCAGGATATGCTACGCTTGCTGCGGTTGATATGTAGATGGGTGACCATCTTTACATACCGAGACCGTACAGTCGTAGATCTTTGTCAGTAGTTATGGGTCGTTAGTAGCCCGAAAATCTGATAACCAGTCTTACCAAGTCAGATAGGCAGTCGCTCCATGTAACATACTGGTATTCAGCTGGATCTGGTTAGACTGGAAGCCGACCCCAATATAGTTGATAAATGGCTAGGTAGATGATCATGACCGCATAAAGAAACCAACAACAAAGAAGTTTTTTGTGTTTGATTGTGGCTATCGATTTCCAATATAATTCAATACAACCGCATCTGCATTGTAAATACAAAAAAAATATACCTTAATATTAAAACAGTTGACCTGATTCACTCGTCGGGTTCGTGTTATGCTCCAATAGTTATTGGAAAACATTTAGCACTTTCCACATGCCGCTCACGTCGCTTTTCAGCTTAATGTACTTGGCTTCATTTACACCGTCAATGATTTAATCAGAATTGGCAGAAAGCGAAGGGTTCTTGAATTATTATGATGTTGGTACCATTCATATTTTTTCGTTCTTTCTTATTTAATAGGCATCAAGTCAAGCCACACTGTGTACACAAGCCGCTCGCAGAACAGATGGCCGATGGGGCCAAAAGGTTCTGGAGTGGCGATCGGGTACCGGAAGACGTAGTGTTGCAAGGCCTCCCACAAGATGGACCAATGACCTTGTGACGGCCGCAGGAATCAGCTGGATGCGGGAACCACAGAACAGGTCGCAGTGGCGGAGCTTGAGGGAGGCTTATGTCCAGCAGTGGACGTCTTTCGGCTGATATGATGATGATAAATATCCTGGGTTATAATCCTAACATCGTATAGATAGACGGTATGTGCTATGCTAGATCTGTCTATTTGATGCTAGGAAATTTAAGCCAATATTGCAGTCCATTGCAGTAACCTAGGCCGCAGAGTAAAATTATCCGATTGGTTAATTATTAGCTTTGTAGCTTTGTAGTCTGGTAAAAAGCATGGATAGTAAAATCTGTGGTGGGGGCACTCCTAGTTCTGGTAATAGAACTCCATCCTTTAAAACTATCGCACTAACTTACCAGCTTAAAAATTAGGAGAGTTCTGTATACCTGAGATCAGAGTGACTAGCTTGCCAGCTAACAAGCACAATCTTGATATCTTTGCTTGAAAAACTAGCCTCGTATAACCGAGGAATTTTTTAACACACAAAGACGCTACTAGAGAAAATTAAATACTAGAAAATTATCCCTCGGAAAACCAATCATATAGGTAGGTAAATAGTTGTCACATTTCGGTGTGAGAGGCGTCGATATAATCCGTTTCGAAGATTCGAAGGATAGCGGTAATGGCATTGCTTATTATTTGACGACACTCGCATCGGGAGAATAGCGCTGTATCGCTACTTTTCACTTTGATGGCCTTCTCGCTATTTGAGAAAAATATGTTTTATTTTTCATTCTTACGGTACGGTACGCATCACTGGCTGTCATTTGTGGAACTTTGACAGTCGTTACGGGTCATAAGCCCGAGAGTCTGACAGCCAGTCTTACCAAGGGGTATCGTGTGACCCAGTAACTGGGTTGTGGAGGTCAGATAGGGGGTTGTGGAGGTCAGATAGGCAGTCGCTCCATGTAAAATACTGGTATTCAGTTGCATCCGATTAGACTAAAAGCGGACTCTCATAGGTTAGGGAAAAGACTAAGAAAATTATGATTATCTTCACTGGTTGTACGATAAGTGGCTTTTGACATAACTAACCTCCATTTGAAATAAGATAAGACATTTAACTAAACCTTTTTTACAGTCTGATCAACCGATTTTGATTTCTATTGCGATAGTGGCATAACAAATGGCAGCTGCAGTAAAGAGTTGGTATTGTAACTACTTTTTTGCTTTTAATGACATCCTTATGCCTACGGTATAGAAGTGAGAATCGGTTGAACTGACTGTAAAAAAGGTTTGTTTAAATGTCTAATCTTATTTCAAATGGAGTATAGGTGACCCGACACACGTTGTCCAGTCCACACAAAAATCCCATAGAAAAACGAACGTTCACTTTTTCCATACTATGAAAATAAAATTCGAACCTAATTTATTAATATATTATTAAATAAAACCTATTTCGATGGTACGCTTCTCCCAGTCTGCTCCGACTTTCGGTATCTCGGTTCACTCGTGCAAAGCGATGGCGAAGTAGATCGGACAGTAGGTAAAGCACAGAATTAACACTGGATGGATGAAATAGCGGCAGGTCACGGGAACAATCTGCGACTCCCACATTCCACTTAAGGGGAAGATATATAAAACCAAACGTTTTAAATTGATGCAAAATAACCAATTTAAGGTGAAAGGTTTATTGGTGTCCGTTTGCAATTAGGTTGTATAAAACCTACGTTCTGGTTTTGGAAGCGTTCCCCATATGCCCGGTATACATACATAGATTGATCTTAGACTTTATAGATTCCAAAATATTTTGAAGTTGCAAAGTGCAAACCATATTGACAACACTTTTATCAGTATGTACTATCAAGGGCTAAAAGCTACCAAAAGTTATGTGGTCTAAAATTTAAAAGATATACTTATAGTATATCTTTTAAATAAAATTCTACCATATATCCTACTAATATTATAAACTAGTTTCCACCCGCGGCTTCACCCCCGTGGAAGTCGGAAATTATCCCGCGGGAACGTACTACCGGGATAAAAATTATCCTATGTGTTAATCTAGGTCATAATCTATTTGTGTGCCAAATTTCATCCAAATCCGTTCAGCCGTTTATACGTGAATGAGTAACAAACATCCATTCACCATACTTACAAACTTTCGCGTTTATAATATTAGTAGAATGTGAATGTTTGGTTGTTTGTTACTCAATCACCCAAAAATGGCTTAACGGATTTGGATGAAATTTGGCATACAGATAGTTTGTAACCTGGAATAACACATAGGATACTTTTTATCCCGATAGTACGTTTCCGTGGGATGATTTTCGACCTCTACGCGGGCGCAGCCGCTGGCCAAATCTAGTCTTTCATAAAATCAAAAGTAAGTTAGTATAATAAAATAAACTTCTGACAACGATACCCAAATGATAACATTTTAAAAGAAAATTATTATCATATAAATCACCCTAAAACTTGTAAACCAAGCCTACGCAAAGTACCAGCAAGTCTGTATAAGTTTAAACAAAAAAGGGCTCAGAACTTTGTTTAAACCAATTACAAGATAAACAACTCAGTAGTTTGGCTCCTGAACTAGATGCCAGTCGAAAGATAAACTTTAAATGGATTTGTGTTTAAAAAACCCGTTATCTGTAATAGACAGATGACAGAAAATGTTTATTTTGCCAAAATCAGTGCTTTACTATTTCTCAAAGTCTACATTAGTAACTAGGTTTTAAAAAAAATAAGAATGAGACGCAAAGGAAACATTTTGCTTATGAACTCCACATTTGGTCAAGCCTGTCTCGTGGAGTCCATGGGTGGTATTTATTACCCGATGATGAAAAAGCGTATTACATTAATACTCACGGATTGTTATATTGCCGAGAGGCTCTTAAAAAGCATTATTATTTTAAAGTCATTATTATAACATTGTCTATATTCAAAACAGTCACGTTAAACAACAAAGTAGGTTTTAGGGAGTATTTTTTTGGGAATGACATCTCGCACTTTAATCTGTCAGGTTGTCGTCTGCTTAACCGGACTTGCTTGTGATAATCTTAATAAATTAAGATTATCAGCCAGGGCTAATAAAACTTAAAACTAGAGCGACTGCTCGGTAAGGGCACCCCCTGTGGGGTACGGACCTCGGCTTAGGGCATCGCTAGTAGACGACAGCAAAGGACGAACTGAATCGGACTGATTATTATTTGTGGACGTGCTCAGCGGCGTGGGCTGGCTCGAGCAAAGGACGGGACGGACATTGAACGGGACTTTGCGACGGGCCTCGGCGGCGAACGGACGGCGGTTTGCGACGGTGAACCCTGAGGGTGCTGGTGAGCTTACTAATCTCCTGGATGAGAGTCGTAGTGACATCGGGACTGGTAAGAGAGTGTAGCGGGCGGCTGCCACGATCAGGGGATTGGGATGCTTCACAGCAGAGTCGAAAAAAATTAAGGATTACTTTGAGCGCCATGTGTACTATGTGTAAGTGTACGTGTGTGAGCGAGGGGGTGTGTGCGTGCGTGTGTGTATGTGTGTTGGTATGTTACGTAGATACCTTTAAAAGAAATTCGGATTCCCTGTATGATTGGACTAGCAGCCATTTGCGAGTACAACCTAGAGTTGCTGATGCAAATTTCGTTTCAACTTTTATTTACGTAAAAGTTTAAATCTTCTGGGTCATCGTCGCAGCTTTTATGAGAGTATCATTCACTTGGTTGATCATCACTTCCAAATTTAGTTTTTTTATCTGCTGCTTTGCAAATGGAGTAGACGCTACAAAAGATAAGAAAGGGTTAACTGGGCAAAAGTGTGCTTAAAAAAAAATACTCCTTCATGTTTCATCATCATCCAATATCAGTACACACTGCTGTATAGATCATCTCGACCCGTACGCTATTCAACTCGATCTTTGGCCTTTCATTATTATAAATTTACCAAAAATTGGGATCCCATGAAGGGATTTTGTAGGCCAATGAGAAAACGAAATAAATATCCATAACGGGGTTTATAATTATAAACTTTGGTTAACGTTACGAGATGTTTAAACGTCAAAAATGTATGGTTAAACAGCGCTAATCATTACTTAACTTTAAGCAACTTTTATAAATAAAGGGGAACAAGTTCACTGAAACAGTTTTTCGCGTAAATTGCACGTATTTCTTCGAACCATTATCCCTAATCAGATATGCAAATTCCACTTCATTTGTTCAGCTGAGGCAGACTGTTATTTGAGCTTAGGGTTAACACACACCGTTGACTTATAGCGTGTTGTGCTAGCAAAAAGTTCTTTGCTTTCGCCGTGTTAGATGTTTTTGTTGCAAAGATAAAGTTAAATTGACGTGTTTGAACATTGTAATGAGGTGTTTAGTTACGTGTATACCCCTTACCTAAATATTTAAAAGGATTGTGACATTTTAATAAAGCAGCTTCTCGTAACAAATTTAATCAAATCATTTATAGATTCTTGACTCTTGAATATGCTTATATATTTCTATTTTGTATCGAAACTGTATTGCATCTTGAGTAAAATGAAAAACTGCTTCAGTAAGGGTCAAGGAAAAGCGGCTATTGCAATTTCCCTCAAGTGCTCTGCATTTTATACTGAAGCGACTTTTTGTGGCTTTTATCTTAGAAATTTAAATCCAAGGAGAACTAACATAAAATAAATCTATCTAGTTATCTAGTCTAATCTATGTATTGTTCCAAAGCAGGGTAAATGCCTCCCACTGACTTTTTCACACAATTCTATCTTTTACTAGTGTCGGTCAGTCCTTTCGGTAGAAATCAAACTCGTACATAAAAAACTACTAGCATTTGCCAGCGGTTTCGCCCGCGTAGAGGTAGAAAATTATCCCACGGGAACGTAATACCGAGATAAAAAATATCAGGCTATGTTTTAATTCCATCCAAATCCATTCAGCCCTTTTTGCGTAATTGAGTAACAAACATCCAAACATACAAACTTTCACATTTATAGTAAACCAGCTTTTGTCATCGGCTTCGCCCGCGTGGTGTTCGAAAATTTTCTCATCCCACGGGAACATACTACTGGGATAAAAAGTATCCTATGTGTTAATCCAGGTTATAATCTATCTGTATTCCAAATTTCATCTAAATCTGTTCAGCCGTTATTACCTGATTGAGTGACAAATATCCAAACATCTTCACAAACTTTCAGATTTATAATAGTTATATTAGTAGGATAGTAATACTAAGATAGACTAAGTATAAAATAAAAACTGTATGTTTGTTTGTTCCACCTGACGAGAAAACGGGTGAACTTTGGCACATAAGTAGACATATAATACTTTTAATATCGATATTACCACGAAATCGAGACATTCGAGCGAAACCACGGGGCGCATCTTGTATGAAAATATAAAAGAAACACAATATGAAAAAGTGTTTTTTTTGTCGGGCATCTTGTAGTTGACCTTGAGAGGCCGTGACTGCCTAACTGGGCTTTCCTGGGGCTGCCATTAAGAGTTAACTTAACGCCTCCAGCCAGGGTTTAAAAACTTACATACTAAGCGACTGCACGCTGAGGGCACCCCCTGTGGGGTACGAACCTCGGCTCAGGGCGTCACTGATATGGGGACAGGCTGGATCAAAATATTGGCATTATTATTATTAAACGGGGAATTTAAAGCTACTAGCTCAGCTGCGGCGCGGGCTGGCGCTTCAACGAGCAAGGGTCGGTCGGGATGAAAAAGTGGTACTGGCTGAAGAAGTAATTGTGGAAGAGCTCTACTGGGGAAGTATGCATACCACTACTGAGGAATATGTGAGATGGTACTATAGTGTTCGTGTGTGGTTTGTATAGTGTGATGGACATGAACTACTAAAGGAAACAAGGATTGGAGCTTAATTTCGTGTGACCACGTATAATTACGATAAAAGGTACACGACAATGCTGCGCTAAAATTAATAATGAATATTTTTTATATTAAAGAAAATTATCCGTCACTGTTATTTTTTTAAAATCTAATTGAATACTTTCTGGCTGTTCGAACAATAGCCATTATTAGCTGCCAGTAAACATAAGGTTTCATGCTGGGCATACAACCTTTACAGTACTAACCACCGAACCGATTTCTGCCGCCTAAAAGCATTGTTGATGTTGTTTTTGATCTTGTCATTGACTGAGATATTATCTACCTAACCTTTTCCCAACTATGTTGGGGTTGGCTTCCAGTCTAACCGGATGCAGCTGCGTCGGGAATCTCAGGCTGGTTCCCGGCCACCGTAGGCGCGGGCTTGCGGACGGCGAGTAATGGGTAGCTCGCTGTCCAGTAAGGACCAAGCCCGGGTCGACGGCGCGTTGTGGTCCACGCGCGCCTCAAAGAGATGTCAGCACCAACTGGTGGGGTCCGCAAGGGCCGATGCCTGCCAGGGGTGCGGGTTGTTCGAAAGAGATACCGCGGCCCCTGGCACACAGGCAAGTGAGGGAACACGGGTGAGTTTTAGTCAGTAAAAGTCTGACACGACCTCCTGCTCCACCCAGAGCGGGAGAAGTTATTTGATGATGTTCCACCCAAAAAAAAAATCGGATGCTGCTGAATATCAGTATTTTCAAGCTTGGAAAAATGCTGGTCCTGTTCCATCTCCATAGGACAATCTAGAGTCTAGACAAAATCAATCTGGTTGCTAATTGAATTGTATGATTAATTATATTTATGACATTGATTTACACTCAGTGACTACTTTAACTCACACACTGACTTATTACTAGTTAATATTCTATCTTTACTATTACAATGTTTGTAAATATGTGAGCACCATGTATCTATCTTAAAATAAAAAATCTGTATTGCTTCAATTTCATTCATTTTACCCATTTTGGTATAGTGATTTTATTCTGGGTGCACCGTTTTCACACATTATTATATAATTAATGTACTATGTTAAATATTGCACCTTAAACATTTTAAAAGAGTAACGGTGGAGTTTCTTGCCCATTCATCTCCATATGAAACAACATTTTGGAAGGGGCGACTAGAATCAATTATATTTTAATGTAAATGTTGACGTTCAAAAGTGCCTTTTAAGTGACTATTTGAAATAAATTCTTTGACTTTATTTTTCACATGGAACGACTGCATATCTGCCCTCTACAACCTAGTTACTGGGTAATACGATACCCCTTGGTAAGACTGGTTATCAGACTTTCAGGCTTCTGACGACCCATAACGACTATCAAATATCCACAAATTACAGCCGGGACCAACGGCTTAACGTGCTTTCCGAGGCACGGAGGGGTCTTGGTATGTAAAGATGCCAATCCATCCACGGACCAACCATGGCTAGCGTAGCTTACCCTGATCGATCGACCCGTGCGGCTAATATTATTTAGCTACAAGCCCCTTGTTATTGAGTGAATATTGTTTGATAACGACATGTACATTTTGTACATACACTTATGGTACATCTTGAGCAAACGTTATTTGCGTTATTTCAGTGGTTGGCCCGTGGTTGTCAGTGGTTGGCAGAAGTTGGCAGAGCTTATCAGAAGGCCCATTTAATAATTCTATTAATTACTTAAATTGATAAAGCAACCAACCAATAGCAACTTATCTGTGAGAGATTTATAGGTCGATGGTGCTAAAACTATCTTTCATATAACATCGGTGAGAGAGCCTTGGTCAAATAGATTCTGGTCAGATTCCATGAAGCGTAAGAAACAGGTCAAGTGAAGAAATAATCTGATAACATAGGCTAGCGACAAAGGCCAGCCTGTCTTTGTAACTATACGGTGCATCATTAAAAAAGATAAAAAAAACCATTGCCATGTTTCCGCAATCTCATGCAAAAAGTTGCATGAAAATGTAGAAAATCGTTTTCATGGATTTATCTAAAATTAAAAGTCAGAGAAATTAATTGTTTACCAAGTTGACACACCAACTTAAATTCTACTATCCTACAATAAAGTTGAAAACGTGAAAGTTTGTATGTTTAGGTGTTTGAATATTAAGATGTTTGGATGTTTATTACTCAATCACGCAAAAACAGCTGAACGGATTTGGATTAAATTTGGCAAACAGATAGTTTGTAACCTGAAATTAATAACACATAAAATACTTTTCATCCCGATAGTAGGTTTCTGTACCATAATTTTCGACCTTCATGAGGACGAAACCGCTGGAAAAAGCTAGTAGGCCATATATTTAAATTAAATCAAGTTGTATGAAATGGTTATAACACGGCTAGTGGTCAAAGCGTGTCAATTTGTTAAACAATTCTTTTCCCTGACTTTACGTACCAAACGGACAGAAACAGAGTCAAACTAACAGAAAGACATTTAGGGGAACCTAGTCGCGGGCTCGAACTCACTGGTGGGCCTGGCTAAAAATCACGCTGTCTCACCAGGCTTCGTGTCCGACAGATATAGTATCAGTGATGAGCAGATAGACGCTAGTCTACACGCACAACGTTATTAAGTGAGATGCAGGATCGTTTATAGTAAAAAATTCGCGAAAAAATTATGAAAATTCCTTTGGAAGATCGGGTTTTACGAAAAAGCCAATGGATAAATCAATGACCAATAAAGTTTATTGAACTTTTTGATAATTGTACTTTGTCGGAACCGATTTGGTTTTGGAGATTTTACACTTCTTTTATTACTTAAACACGCCCAAAGTTAAGTAAAATTACGAAAGTTAAGAAAAACAAATCTTTGTTGTCTCCTATCTTTTTATTGGGTTTTTATTTTAGTATTCTGTTTCCGTACAGAAAATATTAATAATGAGACAAAACAATATCATATTTTACTTTGGATGTGCCATGTCAGACAGTGGAGTAAAACACTCCCGAAGTTTGTATGCAAAAAATGTGGACTAGGTTCATCTTAAGGAGGCAAAATCGATACAATCGGGTTTTTTAATTGAGACACAGACACATTCTTCAAGAAATCTGTAAGGATGAACAAATCCATTATACTTCACTATGACTATTCCGGAATTCCGAAAGGATCGAGTCGAGCAATATTGCTCCGTATCAATCCCTAATATTGCGTATTAAACCTCTTACATATTGCCCGAGGAGCAGTATTTAGGAATCGACATTCCTGATTGGATACAAGTTGTGTAATTGGTTAATCGTGCATTCTTTTTAGGGGTTCCATTGTACGAAAATCTTATCCATGTAAAAAATATAGTATAGTAAATGGAATACTGTAAGTAAACCTAACTACATAGTTATTCTTGAGTGTTACGTAAGTCCTAAGTGATTTGTAACTTGGAAATCACGTTTATGTGAATGTAGCCATGTTGAAGTGTATTGGATAAGTTTGATTGCACTTGACCCACTTGAACTGAATGTTCTGGGGAGAGGTATTATACTCTGATAGGCTGTACATTTAATTGAAACCTTACTCCAGTGTCTTTAAAGGCACACAAAGCGTTGCTAATCGCCTTGCTACAACTAAGTAGGTAAGTAAAAAAAAATACTTCGTTGCAGTAGTTCCCATTCGTTCTTTGGAACATGACGTCATCGGACAAAATACTATTTTTTTTTTTGTACCGACGTCAGTTCATCAAGCTATCCTAAACTGTCAAATTTTCCCAATTGAACATGAACCTTATACTTTTGAAATAAAGTTGAAAATCTATCAAAGAAATTTGACAGGCTGGGGTAGCTTAAAAATAGAACATATAATATTTTAGTTTCTTTATTTGTTCCATGGAACAAGGAAAACAAGACACTTTTACAATTATCAAACTGGCCACTATCAAATATTGATTTATAGTGTCACTTGTCTTGGTGAAATGGTTTTTTTTTTTTTTGGGTGGGAAACCATCAAATATCTTCTCCCGCTCTGGGTGGAGCGGGAGGGCGTGTCAGACTTTTACTGACTAAAACCCACCCGTGTTCCCTCAGTTGCCTGTGTGCCAGGGGCCGCGGTATCTCTTTCGAACAACCCGCACCTTGGTGAAATGGTGACTTGATTATAGAAGGTACTCGCATTTGAACTGTTGATTTATTTGAAATCAATTGGTAATTATTTACAAAATGGTTACCTATGAGGATATTAAAATCAGATGGAACAATTTGGGAAAAATTACATTCCGATTTTATCGTGTGACATCACTAAGAAGTGAGCATGGGTGAAACGCTAGTGTATAGTTCTATAGTACAAATTGAAAAGAAAATTTGTCTCATTTTGTCCGATGACGTATGATGTCATGTTCCAGGGACCAAATGAGAACTACTGCCAGGGAACATATATACCATGACTACTGCTTCCTTGGGTAGTTATAAAACATTTTGAAGTATTGAATCCTGTGATACTAGCCCCAACTATCTGCCAACCATTTTGTTTTCCAACAGAAGTCAGACACAAAATAGAATGCTAGTTCAAATACTAGCCTACTTACAGGTTTTGAAAGAGTTCGCGGCACTTCGCCGTTTCACAGCGACAAATGGCCGAATATACACTGCCTATCCCTGCTGCATATTTTACAACGGGTCAAGAGTTTTCAAGCACTTTTCCGGTAGATAAAACACAAACTATCGTACATTGTAAAAACTACAGAATATAGTCTAACTAATGGAACGGATCGGCTGTTTAATCAAAGGGTTTTAAATTTACTAGGACAGGTTCGGTTTAGTGACGAGAAAATGAGTTCAATGCTGGATTTTGAATTTAATTGAGGACTGGCAAAATTGTTTCGTGGGCGTTTAAAATGATAAAGATTAAGGGAGATTTAGGGAAGTTTATTTAGATTTTATTAATACAGGTTTCATAAAATAAAAGGAAGTCCTCCAATTGGCCCTTTTTGGCCTCGCACAGGTCTTCTTCTTTTTTTTCTTATCTTATTGTTTGTATTTAACCATTACCTACGTTCTTCCTATTAGTTTGTATTTCCTGGGCGTGTCTTAAATAAAATATTTTTCTTTCTTTCAATTAAATAAAACAGAACCATAGATCAAATACTAGCGTGGTTTTATGAACACACTTTAGCAGACCTTGGTTTCCACAGACAAACGGACAAACGAGTGTTCCCAAGGTATCTATCAAATCAAGAAAACCCGGCTTTACACAAAATACCGAACTCGAAAGTATTCTTAAAATGTTCTATCTTTTATTCCTTGATCTAATTTTTAGCGCCACGACGGATGTTCTACGTGCTGTGTAAGACGACGTTTAACAAACGAAGTCGATTTTCTGGAATAAGTTCCCCGATTCGGGACAATCGTGTTTCGTAAAATCGTGATAAACCTCTGGCTTGAGAAAGCGCGCCATTCTTTTGGTGCGAGCCATTGGGCTGTCGGTCCACAATACGATCTAAGAGTGGCTACTTCGATTGCATTGCGGCCGCTATCGAGCTCTGAATTTTTATTGAAATTGTTGTAGAGAAATGTTAGATTTTGTCTGAAATTGTCTGCTGGCCGTGATTTTATTGGATTGTTTTTCTGCTTATGTGAGCTTGAATAAGATCAGACTGTTCAATATATCTACTTAGTTAATTTAGCGAAATGATTACCTTATAATTAAAGTTCTTAATTATTAGTTAAATTCCTTTTTCTAACTTGAAAACTAAATAACACGACAAAATAATAATTAGTCTCCTAATATATTTTAGAGATGAATATTTTGTGAGAATTTGACATGTGTATTTGTGTATGTATTAAATCTCACCGTAGTAATATTGCAAGTAAGCTATCTCTAATACCATGCACATCTGAATTTGATAATGTATTGACTTACAGTAATGGTATTCAGTACAAACATAGCCTGTTTGTCCTAACCCTACCTACATACATAATACACTGTCTACAATCACTGTAGGTAGTTAATTATGGGCTCTGATTGTCTGTCTGCGCCGATAGACTGGGATGTTGTATTAATACCTATTTAATCTGAATATAGGTAAATAGAACACGACATTTCTAGGTATCATTATGTTTCAGTGTTTAGTTTAGTAGGAAACGATAACATTGATGACTTAGTGTAATGAGAAATTGTATAAGTACTTTGTCTATCCTTAGCTTTATGGCTTTCGAATAATAGGCAATTATTTGGAGCACAATATGTTATAGTCTGCTTTGATATCTCCTTTGCGTTGTCCAATTAAGTGAGTTAGTTAGTTTTTAGCGCTTGAGAAGACTCTGCGATCACCAGTCCTTGAATTAAATATTGGTTTTTACACTATTTATGCACTTTTAAGTTTGTGTATCGGAAACTGTTGATTACTTTTTTGTTTTTGTTGTTAATGTTTTATTTATTTTGATCTTATCTCCACAGGTTGTGCATGAAACTCATAGTTAACACAGTCACTGAAGCATTAGTCAATATTTTGTTGTTTGATTTATTTTTATTTACTTCTGCAGACAAAAGTCGAGTTGGGCAGGACATCTAGTCAGACGAAGAGATGGCCGATAGAGCTATACACTTATTAAATACCGATAGAACAAATTGAAATGGCTTCACTCCGAGAAAGTACTCTTCCAAAAACTACTCAAATCGCTTCAAGTGTGCCTATAAAATTTTAAGAGTTCCCTCTATTTGTTCAGGATCCCATCATCAGATCCTGACTTGATGATCATGAGACTATACCCTTTCAAACAAAAAAAAAATCCAAATCAGTCCAGCCATCTTCGAGTAATCGGGAAACATACATAAAAAAAAAGGTTCCGATGAATTGAAAACCACCTCTTTTTTGAAGTCAGTTAAAAATACGTTTCGATTTGGCAGACACATTCCACGTGCTTGTCTTCTATAACGAGAACTAAGTCATTTATAGCACAGATAGTTCCAAACTTTCAGAACAACATTTTCTTGTTACCAAGCGAAACAAATCTAAAGGTCACCCCATCCATAATAAATCCTCATTACACAGTAGGTACATACAAAATATCTTTCAGAATGATTAACTATAGAACGACAAACTTTAACTAGATTACTACTCGAAACACATTTAATTGGACGAAAACAAGAATAAGATAGATAGATAATTTTTATTGTACCAAAAAAAAACAGTGCTTTACAATTCCTTAAAGTCTACATTAGTACATTAGTTAACAAGGAAAAAATAAAAACAGGAATAAGACGCAAAGGAAACATTTTGCTTATGAACTCCACACTAGGTCAAGCCTGTCTCGTGGAGTCCATGGGTGGTATTACCAGATGGTGAAAAGCGTATTACATTAATACTCATGGATTGCTATTGTCGAGAGGCACATAAAATGCATGCATTATTATTTTAAAGTAAGTAATAAAATGAGTTAATTAATCAAACATTGTCTAGGCTTAAAACAATAGAGTAGGAAGAATGAATATTTTGGGCGCCATTGTGCACTATGTGTAAGTGTATATGTGTGTGTGTGTGTGTGAGAGAGAGAGTGTGTGCGTGTGTGTGTGAGTGTTGTTGTGTTACGAAATTACCTTTAAAAGAGATTCGGACTCAGTGTATGATTGGGCTAGCAGCCATTTGCGAACAGTCTTTTTGACTTGGTTTATCCTAGAGTTGGCGATGTCACACATTTTCACGGCTTTGTTGTAAATGTGACTGAGCAAGAATTCTTGCATGTGCTGTGCGAAAGTTGTACGCGTCCTTATAGAGACACACCTAAAGACTCGACGTTTGAGTAGTTGTGAGTATTCCGGGGTCTGGATTACGATTTTATGCTGTTTCAATATGATTTTAAAGATATACAACTGTCGGACAGTGAGTACTGCGGCTTCTTTGTACAAAAGGGCCGTCGGGTATCTAAAAGGTTTTTTGAGCATGACTTTCAAAACTGATCGTTGAGCTCGTTCGCTTTGGATCATGGTGGTGATTCCAACTCCACCCCATACTGCTATACAGTAACACAAAATTGATTCACATAGTGCCACATATACCATGTTTAGAGTTTTTTTATTGGCAGAGTTACGCAGGAGTTTCATTATGTGAATCAATTTTCTGGTGCGTTTGGCCACCAGGTCAATATGCGGTTTGAAACAGAGCCGCTGGTCTATTAAAACCCCCAGATATTTTATCCATTCTACCTTTTTTATTTCCTGGCAGGTGCACAGGAGAGGGTTACAGATTGCACAGTGGATTTTAATGTCAAGTGGTAGTTTAGGTGCTGAGGCATGGGTTTTATGGAAACACAAGTATTTGGTTTTGTCAATATTTAACGAAAGAAGATTATAGTCGAGCCATCGTTTGATACAAGTCAGACTATTTTGAGCTTCCTTATGTACTAATTCCCAGGATTTGCCATGAAAGAGAATGACCGTGTCGTCAGCATAGCATATGATATCTGCATTGTCCTTTAATGTGGAATGTATATCATTTATGTAGATGATGAATAAGGTCGGGCCGAGGACACTACCCTGTGGAACTCCACAGATCATATCTTTTAGACAGCTGGTGTTCTCACCCACTTTCACGCACTGGCGTCTGTTAGTTAGGTAGGTTTTAAACCAGTCTAATGTCAGTCCTCTGATTCCAATGACCTCCAGTTTCTTCAGAAGTATGGGTATTGCAACAGTATCAAAGGCTTTTGCCAGATCTAAAAATACTCCCAAGCACTTTTTGTTGTTGTCTAAATAAGATGTTACAAGTTTGGTCAGGCGGCTCACTGCATCTTCAGTGGATTTTCCACTCCTGAAACCAAATTGTTTATTGGAGATCAGCTTGTTCGACTCCAAGAAAGAAACCAAGCGTTTGTTTGCTACCTTTTCCAGAATTTTGGAGAAGATTCCTAAAAGCGATATAGGCCTGTAATTCGCAGGGTTTTGTTTTGATCCAGTCTTGAAAATAGGGGTGACTCTAGCATCTTTCCATTTATCTGGGAATATACCTGTACTTAGACTAAGGTTGATGATGTACGTTAGTGGGGTCAAAATTTCACTTTTTATTTCTTTTATAATTTTTGGTGTAAGACCATCAACTCCGGCAGCACTGTCACTGTTAAGGTTTACAATCAGTTTGTTAATCTCATATACATCAGTAGGTTGCATAAAGAAAGTAATACCTAGTGGTTCTCCTAATTTTTGCTTGGAAACCACTGACTCCTGAGTTTCGTTTATGTCGTGTAGAATTTTGCTTGCCAAATGTGTGCCAACAGAGGAGAAATATTCGTTGCAGTAGTCAACTGAGTCTTTTGCCGTGGATTTACAATGTAGTAAGTCGCTAGGACTGCTTCTGTTAATGTGTTGCTCGGTGATTATTTTAATAGTATTCCATAATCCTTTGGTATTTGATTTATTTTCTTCTAACTTTTTACTTTCATGTTCATGTCTTAACTTGTGCACCAGATTGGTAAAAAAGTTTCTGTAGCGGGTATAAACGAGTTTTTTTGCTTCGTCTTGTGGGTGTTTATTTGACTCTCTGTGCAGTTTATCCCTGTGATTCATACATTTTATAAGGCCAGGTGTGATCCAGGGCTTCCATATGATTTTAGAACGGCTAATTGTCTTTTCAGTCGAGTGTTTCTTTATTGCAACTGCTAAAAGTTCGTGAAATTTATTGGTTGCTGTATTAACGTCTAAATTACTTACCACTTCATTCCAGTCAATGTTACGGAGCTCTTCAGTTAGCGCGAGAAAGTTAATTGTATTAATCGTTCGTTTTTTGAAATTAGTGGCAGTTGGGGAGGCCGTGTTGTATCCCATCATTACCAATTTGTGATCAGTGATATCAGCTTCACAGATAATACCTAGAGCACTCTGGTGTCTTGCTTTTAAAAATATGTGGTCAAGGCACGCATCCAATCTAGTTGGTTTATGTATTACTTGCCTCAACCCATGTTCAGACATAAGGCAAGCAAATTCTGACGAAGATTTGTCCGACAAAGACATGAGATTTATGTTGATATCACCGGTCACAATGATTGTTTGGAATTTTTTAATTGAATTGAGGATTTTGTCAAGGGAGGAAATAAAATTGTCAACCTGTCGATGTGAAGGAGATCGGTATATCGCAATTAAACAAATATCCTTAGAGAGCTGAAGTAAGAGAGATTCAGCGTCTTGAAGATTAGGCTCCGAAACCGAAGCATTCCAGCAGTTTCTAACGTACGTTACAACCCCTCCGCATTGGTTGAGATTATTTATAGTAGAGTACGACGTGTAACCCTGTATCTGAACCACCACTGGACAACTTCTCAGCCAGCATTCAGTGAGAATAATAACATCGTACACGATGTTAAGTCGTTTTAATGCAATGCAAAATGTATTGAAGTTGTGCTGTAGGCTACGTATGTTAAATGTCAAAATCTTAAAGTTATAATTAGAAGTCATAGAATTCTGGCAAACTTCAAGTCTATCGAGTTCTTGACACTCCAGATTAGTACTGTCATCTAAATCATCCACTAATAAATTTGCCATTTGTATTTTAAGTTACAGTACAGTTGGTATAACCAGTAAGGATATTTGGCGTCAGGAACTCTATAATGGAATTTAAATATACGTAATGACATTGCTCGAGTAAGCAACTGGTGTACTTTTGTTGCATTAATACAGCTAGGGTTTACTTTCTTTACTAGCGCACAGCTACTCTTTACTATATTTGTAGTTGTGGTATAGAAATGATAGACGCGATAAGCGAGTGTTATTAGTATGGCTGGCGGTGAGTTGTGAGTATTTTGATTGTGTATTTGCGATAGAATAGTAGATCGTCGTAGCGTGAAATTCACATAACAAGTAAAGAGGCGTGAACTTCTGTTTGTGGGATTACAGGAGATTTGCTTGTGGAGTATATGAATATGTTTGTTTGTGTGCAGTGTACACAAGTGCGTTTCGTATAAGTAAATGAATTTAAAAACACAAAAAATCACCATTGGAGAAGGCAAAGACATTATGAGACATAGGAAAAAGAGGTTCTTAAAATTATTGGTCCTCAAGAACCTGTGCCGGAGATATTTGGTGGTCTGGGTCGGCAGCATCCTTTGCTTGAGGAGGGCCAACTTTCTCGTCCAGGTCATTTGGTGTCCGGATGGTAATAGATGGCTGCTTGTCAGCTTTCCGCACATTGATAGTGCCATTTCGTACCCAGCAGTAACGGAAACCGTGTACCTGTGCACGTGTCCGAGCCTCACGAAACAACAACCTATTGCTGGCAGTCAGACGCTCGTTTATGTAGACATTATTGGAGGTCCCCTTTATTATGTCGTCAGAAGTAAGTGGTCGTCGGTCTTTCGCAGCTTTTAGAATCTGTGTGCGTGTAGTTCGGCGCGTTAGTCTTAAAACAATAGACCTCGGTTTGCCCGAAAGGTTAGTGCGTCGTGGGCCCGCGCGATAGGCCTCATCTATGTCAGCCTCTGAAAGATTGCAACCAATTTTCTTTGCTGTCAGCATAGTAATATGCACGAGATTTTCATTGCTTTCTTCTTCGATTCCGATTATTTCAAGTTCATTTCTCATGTTACTTTGTTCGTAGGTATTTAATTTGTGATGCAGTTCGCTTATAGAGGTTTTAAGCAATATTATTTCCTTATCTCGTACCTCTATTTTTCTGTTAAAATCTTCGAGTTTCTGATTGATGGCTTCGGAAACATTAGCCAGTTTCAAACCAATATCTGTATTTTGCTTTTTTAGATCAGATACCTGGTGTCTCAGTAAGCGTATTTCAGAGAGGAGTAGCGCCGACTCTGTGCCTGTGGGAAGCTTTGGTATGGACTCCAGTACGTCTGTAGTGCAAATATTCACATGTTCAGTAACGATGGTATCAGGTGAAAGATCCATCCGTATGAGAATCAGAATCAGAATGATTAATATTGTTATCGTGACGATACGGAAATAACAGAAAGGAGAGAGGGATTCGACTAATAGGAAGGCCAATTCTCGCAATTAAAAACGTTCAAAATCTAGTCGCAGTCTCGTCTCAGCGACTATCAAATGTCAAAAATTTCTGAAAAATCAAGGTATTTTCGAGAGATTTTTAGAAAATTACGAGAATTGCCCCTCTGTTTTCTGATGGACTCCTTAGAGAACTCAAACTTGGTTTGACGCAAAATGTGCATTTCGCAAAAATCGCACCTCGCAAAATCAAAATAGCACTTCTCAAAATGTGCGCTTCTCAAAATAGCACTTCTCAAAATGTGCACTTCTCAAAATAGCACTTCTCAAAATGAGCACTTCTCAACATAGCACTTCTCAAAATGAGCACTTCTCAAAATGAGCACTTCTCAAAATGAGCACTTCTCAAAATAGCACTTCTCAAAATGAGCACTTCTCAAAATAGCACTTCTCAAAATGAGCACTTGTCAAAATAGCACTTCTCAAAATGAGCGTGAATTTTATCACAATGGGTGAAAACAAAAATCAATTATTATTACAATTACAATAATATATCTTTTTATGCACGATTTATAGCACGATAACAGTACTGTAGTTTCTTTGTAAATAGTTTGATTTTTGAAATGTTTGATTATGTATTTTCAGTACACGTCAGCTATACACATCATATAAATACTCCAGCCATTCATTGTAGTATGCTGTGCATTGCATCTATCTGTATTATCTATATTAAAGTTAATATAGTCACTGTGGGTAATGGTAGTAAGATGCAACTTCGACTCATACGTAGAAAGTGACCATAATTGAGACTCATTTTTACACGCTTTATATTTTTGTTAAGAAGTGAAAAAGCTGAGATTTTTTTGCTTTATTGTTTTTCAAAGGTCAGAATAGTGTTTTTATCTCACGATGCGACGCATGCTTTAGTTGTGTTTAGTAAGAGTACACACATGCTGTTAATGTGCGTAAGCGCAGGAGCTCTCGGTACGTCCGAGACAATGGTGAAGCCGAAAGTATTTGTATATGTGTGTGTGTATGTGTTATGTGCTGACGCTATTCGTCTCCTCACACATATTCACAGCGTGTTTACACAGTTAGCTACCACAAGTAAAGCGCGTGTCGCTTCGTGAGATGTCAATACTGTACCAACTTATGTTTTTTAGTGATCTTGAATAGTATTATATTTATTTACTTAGTAAGTAGGTTACATAAATAATACCAGCCAATATATTTTATAAGCCATTCATAGCAATCTAAACAATTCTAAAAATACTCCTATTGTCAATACCTAAGCACGAGCTTTCTCCACCTGTGCGTCATCGGCCTAAGCGTGACGTCAAGAAACGCAAGCCAGTGACACACCGTCATCTTTGTAACGGCTGTGCACCTATTGTTTGATGGCCAAGGTTCAAGTTTAATACTGCTAATGGACAACCCTACCCTGAACGAGTACTGGCAGTTCTCACTTGGTTCTCGATTTTGTAAGAAAAAGGGTTGAGTTAGTAATATTGAGTTTCAATAGACTATGAATTTTGTTCACATAAAGTGAGAATTATATTAAGATTTAAGATGAGAATATTTTCTTGGTTTATACTTTTTAAAGCGTGATTTTTCAGTAGTCGGGTTTTAGTTTTTGAACTTATTTTTTATTTAAATTATTTTGGGGTTTGCTTACAGTAGATTGATTTGAAATGTGCTAATTTGCCGATTCATTTGATACCCAACAGCAATAAACTTGAATTTTAGTTCATGCTTTATAACCTCTACAGTGCGCCATATTCAATTTGATATGATGTCACAGCCTATAACCAGCGGTGATTGTCCGCTGCTTCCAACGAAATGACATTTGTTAAATTATGATGGGACTTGTAACATAACTGGCGAAATGTAGGTGCACCTCTGCCTAAACCCTAGTTGATTACAGGCGTGATGTTGTGTTGTATACTTGTGTGTGTAAGCTATCAGAATAAGTGAAAAGCATTTCTGTGATAGAATGTACTTTGATTGAATTCCACTATTGAATCATGACACCTTTCGAACTGTCGCCGTCTGTACCTTGATCCACCTTGAAGATTTACGCCTGTGAATAATTTAATCAGTAGGACGGCTTTTAAGTCGCAAATCCTCTTAAATTACTTTCTAGACGCGATAAAGTCCGAAAATACGTTTATTTATGCACCAGTCAGCCGAGTTGTTGGCGAATCAGTTGCTAAAGGATTTTTAGAACTAAAAGTGTCGTTGACTGTACGGATTTGGCGGCTGATTAAAATGTCTTTAAAATACTCCTAAATAAAAGTAATAAAATTTTGTTGGTCTCATTAGGAGAGTTAGCTTGCAGTTTTTTTCTATGTATACTTGCTCATTATTGTTGATACAGACTCCACATCTATTTTAACTATTGGTCGCCCAGCGGTCGAAATTCGGCCATAATTCACTTATATTTTAAGTTTGAATTCCATAAAAATATTCGCTTTCTATACTCCTCCGTATAAACTTTAACTGTGCCCAATGTCATAGTCCACTGTCCACGCGATTTTCGTAAAAAAGGGTACAACATTTTTGGTTCACCTATTAATATCATCATCATCATTTCAGCCGAAAGAAGTCCACTGCTGGACATACGCCTCCTCCAAACTCCGGCATTTCGACTGGTTTTGTGCTAATAAATATGTAGATAACGACCTGTTTTTACGGATTCATACGTTTTTGGTGTAGACACCAAAATCATATTCAACTATGTAATTGGCTTCCTAAAGTATTTCTGCCTGAATTGTATTTTTTTGAAGATAGCAAAAAAGCCAGGCAAAAAAAGTTGTACATTTACAACTTTTTTTGCCTTAGAATTTTTACAGTAAAATGTAAATTTTTCCTCTCTACGTTCTTCTTTAGATTAATCAGATAAATTTAGACATACTTCGTTAGGGCAATTTTATGGCGTGTCCCATTTAAGTCTCTATTCAGCGAAAGGGAGAGATTAATCGACATATTTGCGGTTCCCTTCCTCTGAAATAGAGGTAAGACATAATTTTCACTGAAAATTAGTACCGGTACTAAATTGTACCTTACCTTCGTGTTATATGTGATTACATGTTATGTGGTGTCTTGGGTGTGATTCATGATGTTATAAAGCTTCAACCTTTTGAAGGGGTTGTGTGCGGTGTCTGTTAAGCAAAACCATAATATTCTCACATGGCCTCTTATGTGTCTATTGTGTTGCATTGGCGTGTTTTTGAAGACGCTTATGTCCAGTTGGGAACTAAAATAGGCCAATGATACATTCTTTTATTTCTGTAAGTAAGTTTGGACAAACACTTTTACACGTCAATCATATTTTAAAAACTAGATGAGGTTGGCGTTCCCTATCTGACTGCTCTGAGAAGAAAGGCTGTAACAAACTCAGAGGAAACTCACAGTCTCTTTTAAAGTCCAGACATAATCTTGGTCAGATCTTGTAAATTGGTGTTTGAATTGGTCTTTTGAAGAGAAGAACCACATAGATTGATTAGACATGTCCAATCAGTGCACGCATTTGTCAGTAATCATGCAGCTCAACTCAGAACTTAGGGTAGGTACGGTAAAGGTTTCGAGGTGGCCTGCACAGGCGGGCCGGCACTAGCCGGGGATCGCGGTGCAAGTGTGAGACGGAACACCGGGGTGGTTTTAATCAGTAAGAGTCTGACAAACCCCTCCGCCAACCCCAGGGTGGAGGACATCCATGAGGATTTTCCCCGTAATAAAAAAAAGGTACGGTGAAGGTTAAATTATGAATTTTGTGGCAATCCAATTCATTGCTGGATATACGCTCTCTTCGGGGTTGACGTTTCAAAACCATGCCGATGTTTCAAGAAATTGATAAGGCATTTTTTACTATACCAGAATGTCAGTAACTGCCAGTTCGATAAATCTAATAAAAAAAATGTTTAAGTTATCAATATTAGGTACATCGCTTTGTTAAATAAATTTGGCTCCGATTGAGTTTATTTATTTCGCGTTATAGCAATAGATAGATAAAACTAATAACTATTGACGAATGTGTAGACGATACTAGCATACACAATAAGTCGTGCCAGTATGAGTTTAAAGGTCGAACCAGTAGTTAGGGTCAAAGGTGCAGATCGCGTGTGTTACCCAAGGTCACGGCATTTATGTGTTATCGTTATCGGTACCCCATCAACAAATCAGTCTCGATTCTCTACAAATACGAACTAAACTAAGAAATGTAGTTAATTACTCGTTATTTCGGTTATTTTGGACTAAGTCGGAAAAGTTTTCGTATTTTGTTATACGGTCACGCATGCTCGATAGTTTACGGTTTCCGATTTTTAATTACCGCTTTAAGAAACGGTCGTAAGGAAATATTTACTTAATCACCGTGCTAGGGAAATTGAATGTTATTGGTGGTAGATTACAAAAATATGCGTAAATAAAGAAAGGATTTTCCAGAGAAGATGGTTGTGTTTTAGGATTTTTCTAAAGCGGCATGCTTCGTTATGAAGTTTTACCTACCTACTTCGTGAACTAACAGAGAACACACACAGCATCAGTAGGTAAGAATGATTTTAATTCGGCTCTGAAGGTAAACCTTTTTACTTCTTCTGAAGCTTTCTACAGCTTACAGCAGTCCACTGCTGCACATATAGGCCTCTCCAATAGCGCGCCATTCAGCTCGATTCTCAGCAAGTCTCATCCAGCTGCTATCAGCCACCCGGCGAAGATCGTCGCTCCACCTAGCCTGAGGGCGTCCCACCTTACGTTTGCCGATTCGCGGTCTCCGCTCAAGATCACCGTACCACGTGCATTTTGTAATCCGGCAAGCAGTAGTAAATAATAAAGATTTGTATTTGATACGATTCTAGAACACAAGCTAAGCAAAGAGCATTTAGCACGTGTTTGAACGCAAAAGGGGGGAAGGAATTGCTTACGGACATGGATGGATATTACCAGTTCACGGGTGTTATTTTGTACCCTACTATGTATACCTACTTAGTAGTAAAAATGTTTCTGCTAGCGTTGTCAACTATCCCTTTTTACACGCTTTATATTAGTTTCACTTGTATGTTTGTTTGTATGTAACCGACTCCTTTGAGCGCGATTTTGACCCACTTTAAACGATCAGATTTCATTGAAACTTTGTAAACTTGTCGAGGACTGATGACAATTCAATAATTTAAAAAAAAATGAGAAAAAAAAACACGTTTTTGTAGTTAGCAGAACTAAAAAATTGAAAATAATTTAATTAAATTAAAAAGCGGGGGGTGCTTTTTGAGGTATTTTTATAATCAATTAATGTCAAGCACCCCACGCTTTTTAATTGAATTAAATTATTTTCTCTTTTCTTAGTTGCTCCAAATTAAAAAGCGTGTTTTTAGTTTTTTAAACTGTTATTTATTTCTCATGTAATTAAGTAAATAAATTACAGAACGCTTTATAATTTGGAGTTTTCTAATTATCTCTCAAAATGAGTGACAAAAACTATAGTGAAAGTGATGTTTCATTATGGGGTTTAACTGAAAATACAATGTATTTTTTCAGAGGTCCTTTTTTCTGTCCCGGGTAAAAATAGATGAATCCCGTTTTTTTAAGCCTCGTTTGTCCCTCGAGGTCGAAAAAACAAGTTGGCAACCTATAACTAAACTAATATTATAGAAAGTTTTTTGAGGTAATCTTTGGAACTACTAATCCCATTTCTATAATTAATTCACTAGTATCATGGGACTATAAGTCATATCAAACCAAAAAGTGCAGGCGATGAGGTGGCGGGCAGAACCAATAGTCTTATGTATATAGTAGTACCCAGTAGTATTACTGGGTTGATTTATCACGAGGAAAGGTTAGATGAGAGTGAAATCGGTGGTAATATTTCATGAGCGTTTTTCTGATCTTGGCGTCAACGAAGACGTGTGTATTTTTAACTTTCTGCAATTTCGTTCAGAAATGGCTTAAGCTCATATGTTATACTAACTTTTGCCAGTGGCTTCGGCTGCGTGGATGCCGGCAATTATCACACGGGAACGTACCACCAAGATAAAAAGTCCTATGTGTTCAGTTATCCAGGTTATAAACAAATCCGATCAGCCGTTTTTGCGTGATTCAGTAACAAACATCAAAACATACAATCTTTCACATTTTTTAATAATAGTAGGATTAATTTGCTCTGTTAAATAACTAGTATGTACACGCCTTAACGAAAAAATAAATATTATCATCAACATTTTGAAATAAATGGATCAAATAATTGGGTATGATAAGCTAATGTACTGAAATTGTTTCAACAACGATTCAAGAGCAAAACTTAATTACCTAAGGTAATGTCAATACATTACTTTATGTAATTAAGTTTTGGACTTAACGAAAACAAAGAAAGCCACTTACTTTTAGTGAAACTTTGAGTGGAACGTATTGTTCTCATTGTGTTGAGTTGATGAACTTTAAGGATTAGTTTGCCACTAAAAGGACGTAATTAAAAAAAAATGGGTTTCAGATATTAAAAGCCAGATTAAATACATTGTATTGGTAACCATTCTTTTTTTTGTATAACTCCACACTTATTATTTTAAGCCTGTTAGTATTTAAATTATGTTAATATTTTATAGTTTAGGTAATTCAAATACAATAACGTATTGTTAAAGTTTTGTTCTCTTGAGTTCATAAACTGTCTGGGTGTTTTAAAAATTATAGTTGATTTAAAAAATGGTCTCTTTTGTAAGAGTGCGTTTGAACGGTTATTTTTTAACTTACCTACACACATTGGTCACGTTGGTGAAAATAAAAATAAAAATATTTTATTTCACATAAGCCTGCATGGGCACTTATGAAATGTCAGAAGCTAGGTGCACGGTTCCAATTTGTCGCTTCCTATGGAGAAGAGCCGGCAAGAAACTCCACGGTTACTCTTTTAAAAATAATTGGCTTTTACAATGTTTTCAAATTACAGTGATAATAGGTATGGGAGGACAGTGTAGGCCTGTCAATAAATACCAGGTACTAGAGGAATGAAAATACAAAATAGAAAAACGTATACAAATCTAGTCTGTAAGGCCTACAACGTTCTCTCATTCACAATATGTAAAATAATCTACCTATATAAAATGAACCTATTTGAACCAAGTGACATGATTTTCATGGTCGAGAAGGGGGTTCTATTCAGATTGTTGAACAGACCAATTTTTCAGACATAGGTAATACTATATGAGGCTTTAGATTCGGAATGTCCTTTAAAATCCTTCGGATTGCGATAGATAGTGTGTTTTGCAATTGGGCTGCGGATAAAACCTTATTTTATTCCAAAATTTTTCCTTATATTGCGCTGGTGTACCAGATGCTAGCTTCTTAAGTTAGTGCCAATAAAAGTTGCAATAATACCACAGTTACAGTAAAGGTGCAGTGTTTCCTTTCCACAGTGGGTCATAATGTGTCTTCTAGAAAATGTGGAATTCTTTTTCTTGCTTACTCCAGCTGTATGAGAATGGATGGTGCCAGGATGAATCGATGGCTTGCTAGTTCGATTCGCACGAATTTACTCGTCGAAAAGGGTGAATCGACAATTTGAAATAATATTTTATTTTCTGTTGGCGTTTCGTAATAAATTAAGTAATTGGCACTTTTTGAATTTTATTTAATAAAGTAATAACATTAGTTTGATTTTGTCCTATAATCTATTAAGAAAAATAAATCTTAACTAATATCGTTAAGAATTTAAAAAACATCGTAGTACTTCGGCGAATCGCTAACAGAAAATGATATATAGTGAGTGACTGAGTATGAGGCAAGTGAATTCGTGCGAATCGACTAATAATCCAAATCTATTAGGTAAATATCAAGGTTGGTAGGTACCTAATGTAGCCTTTTTTTTTTTTTTTTTGGTTGGGAAATCATCAAATAACTTCTCCCGCTCTGTGTGGAGCGGGAGGGCGTGTCAGACTTTTACTGACTAAAACCCACCCGTGTTCCCTCAGTTTCCTGTGTGCCAGGGGCCACAGTATCTCTTTCGAACAACCCGCACCCCTGGCAGCCGTCGGCCCTTGCAGACCCCACCAGTTGGTGCTGAAATGTAGCCTGTAGTGACTATAATGTAGCCTGTAGTGACTATAATGTAGCCTGTAGTGATTATAATTGATGCTGCCACGGAAGGAAAATAAATGTTTGTATTCGTTAGTTAAATATCGTCGAACAACTCATAATAAAATGATTATAACCAGTATGAAGACTGTCAATAGCTTCAGATTTATGATGACCAAAACGCACTTATCAAGAACACTATATCATCTCTGTAAAATGAAGCCAATTAATTTCAGTGGCCTGTTATTATCCCAGCTTAACTTTCGACCTTTCTAGTTAATAGTCCAAGCGATATACAACCTCCTTAGCTGTGTATTTAAGCGGCTGACCTCTGTCCTCTTAAAGCAAGGTCTGTGACCTCTATCCCTTGTTGATGAATAATGAAACAGATCAGAAAATGATACGTCTAGGAATATAGCTACACTCACATACATATTCATGCAGTATCTTATTTGAGGGTTAATATTCAAGGTGTTTCGGAACTCAAATAATCTTAGGTGTTGTGTGTTAAAGAATAGAATAGAATAGAATTTTATTTACTCAGAATGTAGGTTTTTACAATAAGGTGGTTCTTTATTTGAATAAGAATAAAAAAAAAAACTAACTAACTAAACAAATAAATACAAAAACTGACACTTAGGCGTCGAAGTATTCCTCCGCATCGCTGTCACCAGGAAACGTGCCCAGAAGACTGGCAGCATTGCTACAGTGAATGGCAATGCTAATTTTTTGGCCAAAGAACGACCCAGCCCCCTGGTCACTTGAAGTATCGACCAGCCGGCGAGAAATTTCCTTAAAGAGGAGACGTGCACTCGGGCCCCATGATCTGAGCGTTTTGACCCCAAACGGCTCAAAATTGTAGTTACCTATAAGGTTACGGTATTTACGCCGCTTGATGTCTGGCTGCGCCTGGGTCTCAGCAGCCGCAGCAGTGACACCAGCACAGCCCGCCGTACTAGGAACATGAGATGGCACAAGGGTGTCGACACAGGTTGCATCCCACACCAGAGGTCTACCCACTTTCCAAGACAATAACGTCGTACCGTCTGGCCTCTTCCCATCGTCACGTACCAAGCCGTTTGGTTCTAATACCGCTGGTACGCCGGCGGTGACAAGGGCTCGACGAATAATATCGTCGATGCTGGCGTGGCGTGCTATGCGATCTGCGCTCCTGCAGCAGGACAGGCCTTGGTGCCCGAAAATGTCGACAACTTCACCGCAGTGACACCGATGCGGAGCAATACAAAGTGCGCCCATGCGGAGACACGTAGCGAGCCGAAACGATGAGTCATCCATCATAGTGCCTATGGTGGAAGACGGGAGCGCCTGAAGCCACAAGCCTGACTTTCACTCTCCCACAGTCAGCAGACGCGCACGCTCAACAGTATTAGGTGACTTATTTACCAGGGTATTCCGAGTAATACTGCAGAGCGGCACGTCCCATCGTCTCTGGGAGGATGGGTTGTCAGGTAAAACCGTATTTGGACAAGCTATTTTCCAAGCGTTCAACGCATTAGTCAAACACAGCACTTCAAAATCGACCAGTGAGGAAGATAAAATGTTCCTGGTTCATTTTTGCTGTGGACCGAGGAGAGGAAGGCCGGTAAACTTATACTTGACATTTTACGGACGCCGAGACCGCCCAAGCGAATGGGAAGTGTGGCTTGCTGCCATGCTCGGTCGTCCAAGGCCAAATTTAGAAAGGTGGTAGAAAGGTAAATATTGGTTAAATTAAAGTAAAGAATAGCACCATCCCATCTCTTCCCGTGGGTATCGTAGGAGGCGACTAAGGGACTTACTAGAGAACGGGCAGTTGCGTTCTCTATGCATTTTACCACCATAATGCGATCGACAATCCGCCTGCCAAGCTTGCCGATTATAGCCAGCCAGCCAGAAGACGTTCAGAAGTGTACGTCTTTTGGCTGAAATGATGAGTTAAATTTGAAACACAAATAAAAAAAATAAAGGACTTTAATTAATTTAGTCACAGACTCACAGATATCCAAATTCGTAGTTTTAGCTAACATGGTAAATTACCTACTAAGTCATGGCATACACAGTCTTGACACTGGCACTATGTGACAGGTGTGTCGAAAATATTAATTAAATTTTCAAAAGTAGTTAAGCGATAAGGCTGCCCATGGTATGTTTTAGTTTTTAAATGTTTTATTTTTGTTATGTATTTTCTGGTGTACAATAAAGCTCATATAAATAAATAAATCATTTGTTCTCCAAAAACATTGCGTATTTTAACAAGAACCTAGAGATCGTAAGTTGAACCAAAATTAAAACAATCACCCAAAGGTGCGTGCAATCGTTGCCTCGCATGGAATAATATAGAGGACACCTTCGAGCATAGTCATTGATGTATGTTTGGAAATAAATCACAGATCGCGGCACGTAAGATGAAACAGAATCCGCCATTTTGGTTCAACTTACGTGCCGCTATCTGTACCTACTTTTAGATTGTTGGTTTATGAAACGTTAAGCGAAACATGTGGAGTTGTCCAACTCTAAGCTAGGTTGAACTGTAATATTCTGGGCTTCTAACTGAAAATAAGCACTGCTGCCAGGTTGCTACAACTTGCGTCAAATATGCAGTTTTACATATCTTTAAACTTTCCGAATATAAACTAAGATGTTTGCCTACGAGGCTTGTGGCTAAGTATTAACAGGCACATGGGTCGATCGATCAGGTTAAACTACGCTTGCCTATAGATGGGTGACTATCTTTACAAACCAAGACCCTTTCGTGCCTCGGAAAGCTAGTTAAGCTGTTGGACTCAGCTGTCATTCGTGGATCTTTGACAGTCGTTACGGGTCGTCAGAAGCCCGAAAATCTGACAACCAGTCTTACTAAGGATTATGGTATTACCCAGTAACTGGGTTGTGAAGGTTAGATAGGCAGTCACTTCATGTAAAATACTGGTATTCAGCTGCATCCGGTTAGACTGGAAGCTGACCCCAACATAGATGAGAAAAGGCTAGGTAGACGATGATGTTGTTGTTAAAAAATTAAATAACAAGATTGAATTTTTCTTCTCAAAGATTTTATAGCTTTTTCTTACCAAAACTAAAGGGTATTTGTTCAATTTACATAAAAGCTGATCCGTAAAAACCTTTGCAAATTGTACAAACTACTCAAATTGGAGTCGGCCTTTGTACAAACTAGTTTGCCCTTTTCTGAGAATCAAAGGAGTGTTGTCGTACCAAAGGCAAGGTATATTTTCTATTATCGGAGGCTGTGACCATAAAACGGATCATATCGGATCCAATTTGACGCACAAACATTTGACAAACGTGACTATTGCCCGACGTGCTTAGTGCTTGCGAAATTGGATCCGTGAGTGGATTTTTGGACACAGACATTACGGATTCTTTTTGGTAATATTGTTTTATTTTTTAACTTCACGTTTACTACTTTACGTCCTTCAAAAGCAAAACAATTAAACATGCTCTATCTGTAAACAAAAATAGCATCTTATAGTACTTTTTTTTTTTTTGGGTGAGAAATCATCAAATAACTTCTCCCGCTCTGGGTGGAGCGGGAGGGCGTGTCAGAATTATACTGACTAAAACCCACCCGTGTTCCCTCAGTTGCCTGTGTGCCAGGGGCCGCAGTATCTCTTTCGAACAACCCGCACCCCTGGCAGGCATCGGCCCTTGCGGACCCCACCATTTGGTGCTGACATCTCTTTGAGGCGCGCGTGGAACACAACGCGCCGTCGACCCGGGCTTGGTCCTTACCGGACAGCGAGCTACCCATTACTCGCCGTCCGCAAGCCTGCGCCTACGGTGGGCGGGAATCAGCCTGGGATTCCCGACGCCCAGGGCGTCTCCCGCGGGTACGATACCCCTTAGGATTTATACACTGGCAAAATATGGATGTGCCATCTCCTCTGTTAAACCCTTCGGGGAATACAGGCGTGATGTTATATGGGAGTGTGTATGTAGCACTACTTTATAGAATACAAACTAACAACCTGCTTTTACCAGAACCACTAATACCACCAACTTGCAAAATAATTCTTAAATATTCTTCATTATTTTTGTCAATAATCTGCATGAAGTTTCACATAAATTATGGCTGCTTTATTAAGCGGGTCATCAAGCAAGCCAGCCTTAATAACTTAACAAAATGGCGGCTGTAATGTCCCGTCGCGAGTGACAGATGGTCGCCAGTAAGCGGGACATGCGGTGGACATGAGCTATCGCGGCACTGAGTGCAAATGTTAAATGCAGCGCGAGTTGAGCGCGGGCGTTCGTCATGACAACCAGATGACATTTGATTAATGGTCTAGTTTTACATTTTGGACTTAATGGTATGTTAGTTTAAAGTTACAAGTAAGTAAGTAGTAGATTATTTAAGTATATCTCAAAACGGCTTGATGACACTTCAAATGACCCAAGGGCTGGGTTTTACCTTGCCCAGCGCAACAACGTGGCCATGCCGCCAGTATCTTGGGAACATTACCAGTCGTGAAAATTTTCATTTGTGAATAGTTTTAGCTAAGTTAGGATATAATTGTTATTTTTTATTAATTAACTAGTGTATATTTTTGAAAAATTAATAACGTAGATCAACTAAATAATATTTTTGTTCATTAAACTTGATATAACTGTATACTTAGTCTGTTATGATGATATAACTAAATATTTTGCTGTCTGTTATGCTGCGGTGAAAGCATCGAATTTCTATGAATGTCTTGAGAGGGTTCTAATGCTAATCCACGAGTAACTCTAGCATTTAAGAGATGTGCGCACAATACTCGCTTGATGCAGACCTCATCCATCGCCTTACACCTGAAGAGATCGTGGGCAAGATCAGGCCCATTCCGTAACAATCTTAAAAAAAAAACAGAAAAGTTCTTATAATATTTTTCTTAATGACTTGTAACATAACAAAAAAAAACAATTGAAAATTGTTGCTATCTCCCACCTTTATGCGTCATTGGCAACACTTTATTAAACTGTGAACGTTGCTTTACTATTCAACTCAGCATTAATATGGTTTACACGTAGTTCCGACGCAGCGCCGCCGGTTCGGCACCGGTACGGCTCCAGCCTCATGTAGAGGAAGCCTTATTCTAATCAAAATTGTAACGGTATTTCTACAGAATTCATTACCTTAACAAAACGATAAATGAACATTACTACGTTCTATTTAAATCTAAACCGTCGTCAGTAAGTAACAAGACCTATTTCTGCATGTTAGTGCCGTCAACTTCGCAACACAAATGTGGTTCACGTCACTGTATGCACATGTTGCTACGTCTAAGTAGTGTCTGAGTGAGATTGAACTACACAGCAAGGCTACACGACTACACGTGTCTGGCGAAGGTGATCGGAGTGTCGCGCTTTGTTTTCTTTGTATACCAAATGCGATTCTCGATTGTTGAGTTGGAATGAAACGATGCATTTTGAGCGAACATTTTCTCGGTCTGTGGGGACAGGTAATAGAAAATGTTTCTTTTAGTCTTGGTGCCATGTACTGGAAGCTTTCGTATTATAATATTCTAACTAGCTGTGCTCGCGGCTTCGCTTTCGTGGATGTCGGGAATTAACCTAAGGGAACGTGCAACCGGGACAAAACACGTTTCTTACTTCTTATAACATCAGGTATCTGCCAGAGT
Source organism: Antitype chi (assembly GCA_947359405.1). Taxonomy (NCBI): domain Eukaryota; kingdom Metazoa; phylum Arthropoda; class Insecta; order Lepidoptera; family Noctuidae; genus Antitype; species Antitype chi. The sequence continues at coordinate 16,005,361 of OX375817.1, read as the reverse complement.
GGAAGTCCCGTCAAAATCAGCCGTTTCAGAGACAAAACGGAACAAACAGACCGACAGACACTTCAATTTAATTTATTTGTAAAAAACGATTATTGTTTAGTGTCAAGAAAAAGATTTTAAAAAAATCTTTGAAAAGTTTGGTTCTATATTCGCTTTGAAAAGCCCACCTAACTTCAAATCAAATCAAATCATTTATTTCTTTGCAAACATGGGTATAGTACATAGATGTTTTTTATAATTAAGTTCTCCATATTTTACCGCCACATGGGCATGCAAAGGTTTACATTTCCTAATAAAAAAAAAAACAATTGGAATTACAAATAAAAAAAGGAAACATACAAATCCAAAATGTCAACGTGGTCACAGCAATAAAAAAATAAGACTATATACGAGTAATATAATGTCAAACAGAAATAAAAACCAGGATCGAAATAATAATGTCAATCAGAGCTTCAACTTTCTAATTAACTGCCCGACTACTTGACAGTACAAAAGTATCTGAAAATTTAAAGGAATGCTTTGACTTTACTTTGACTGCAGTTAAAACCTGTAAACATTAGTAAAGTTATTAGTTAATAAAAAAACTAAGTTTTTTTTCATAGAACGTATCAGCAATCAGAGGGGAAAATTCTTGTAATTTTAAGAACGTTCATGAAGTCTGATCTCAGTGTCAATCTGTCAAAAATACCTCGATTTTTCATACATTTTTGACATTTGACTGTCGCTGAGATAAGATTGCGACTAGATTTTGAATGTTTTTAATTACGAGAATTGACCTTCTGCTATAAATAATTGTGTGCAATAGTGTAGCTACGGCGTAGCTAAGGTAAAGCTACGGCGTAGCTAAGGTAAAGTTACGGCGTAGCCGTGATATCATCGCGAAAGCATCGGCGTAGCAGTCATGCAATCCTTTATTTGTATAACAGCTTTTACTCGCTTCGCCCACGTGGAGATCGGAAATAATACCAATGTACTACCGGGACAAAAAGTATTCCATATCGCAACCCAGGTCATAGTCTATCCGTGTGGCAAAATAATCCAAATAACGTGAAGGCGTTAAAAGGCAACAGATAGACAGACAGAGTTACTTTCGTATTTTATAATATTAGTTAGAATACAACAATGCCTAATACAAAATGAGCAAAGAAATGTGTGAACAAATAGCGAAGGTTTTAATATCGGTTTCAGACACTTACATTAATCCAAATAATTATAAGAATCTTTATAATTTAGCCTTACTTTTAAATCTTAGCGACATAACCACAATATTTAATAATAAAATGGCTTAAGATCGTTTATTCTGAAAATGGGCAACGTAGGAAATAGCTGTACAATATTTCACCGTTTTGATTAATTTGGCGATATTATTGTGTGGAAATATGAAATATCGCTTGATTATGAAATGCAATAATTAATATCTTAACACCGAATATTTAGTTTTAGATGTAAAAAAAGAACTTGGAAACTTTCCAAATGCCCTTTTGACACCTAAAACGGTTAAAACATCAAATTTAGTGTTATAATTGCAAATCATTATTCATATTTCAGGTCACTAGTTAGTGATATTTCATACTTCCATACAGTAATATTAACAAATTAATAAAATCAGGTAAATATTTGACAGCTATTTACGACGTTGCCAACTTTCAGAATAAACGCTCTTAAGATAAGAATTGTGGTTTATATTTTAGATAGAACTTGAAACGTTATAAAGAAAACTCAAGCTCTATGAGACACTCTTATCGAATTTTCGCAGCAAGTGAAAAATAAATTAGATAGGGTATTAAATAAAGAATGCATTTATCATACCCTCAAGATAACACTACATTACATTACGTACATTTACGATACATTTTCTTTACAATGTTAGCAGATAGAAGTTGGAAGACCTCCCAAAAGGTGGACCGATGACCTTGTGAAGGCCGCAGGAATCCGCTGGATGCGGGAAGCAAAGAATCGGTCAAAGTGGCTGTTCGGGGGAGGCCTATGTCCCGCAGTGGACGTCTTTCGGCTGAAATGATGACGATGTAAGCAATTTAATTTTTTGGGTACTTTTTATAGTCCGTAATGTCATTGACATTAATTATCAAGCAAATTGACTACCTAATTAAGAGGGGACGGAGCCTGCGAGGAATTTAAAAAATAGGTATTTGAAGAAACCATTGCTGTCGCACTGTACCCCCCCCCCCCCCCCGCACGGAACAAATATTTGTATGACCTACAAGTAATTGTTCCGGGTCTGGCTGTTTGTGTATGTGAGTTTAAATGTTCGTAAACGGACCCACAATACAGGAGAAATTCCTAGTGTGGGGCAACGTTTTTTTTTTTAAAAAAAAACCCCTAAAACAAATTATAACGTGATTTGTATGTTTTTTACGATTAACCAACTAGTATATTACACTTTTTAAGAAAGTAATCAATACTTTTGCATCATGCTAAAAACATACAAAATCACGTTACAGTTGCCTGTGGTCAGGGTCGCGCATTACGAACTGAAATAGACTAGCCTTGTTGAACTGCCATTAAGCTGCTACAATCTTCTAGCCCCTTCAAGGTGACGGCCATTTTGTTTTCGCAGTATTTTGTGAGATTCAAGTCGGTTCATTTCTTATTTGATAGCAATAATCTGGGAATTTTAGTGCTTCGAATCACTTGCCAAGCTATTATAGTATGCAATTTGATAGATGTTAGTTTTTGTTTTGACCTTTTGATATTTCGCATCACGATTTTTGATAAAATTATTTTAGAATTTTCTGCTGTTACAAATCAAACACACTTTAATCACCTCAAAGTTATGGAAACAATTTGCAGTGTTTGCCAATGTTTTGTATGTATTTTGATTTGAAATTATACAAGGCCGGTTCCTCGTTCGCCGTTAACTTGCTGATCTTTCCTCACCACACAAAAACACCGTTCAAAGTTAGTAGGTACCTTTCAATTCCCACATTTTGAAGATATCACACATTCACACCAAGTAGGCACAGCACGCAGTACACCTGTCCCACTACATGAAAAGTATTTCAGACCAGCGTTACTTACTCCAATGTAGGTACTTTTACAGGCGAAGGTACAAAACATAAGTTGAATAATTCATGGCAGCGCCACCGTCGCTTTGTGGTTGTAATTCAGTTAGGGCACGCGAGGCTGGGTCAAGACACTTGAATGTACACTGTAGGGCAGCTTTTGCTATTAATTAGGGCCTAATTTGTTTTGTATTGCTAAAGAATGTTAATTTTGTGCGGGTGAGGAAGTTTGGCTTGCGTCTGTTTGTAGGTAATTTGGTGGAGGTTTTAGCAAAGCCTTTTGACACTGGCGATTTCCGAGCGTATAGCGCGTGTGCGTAGCTTGCACGCCACGTGTGCGCAACGTGTTCGTAACAAGAGCGGTTGACATGAGTGTACAAGAGTGAGCGAGACAAGCGAGTGTACAATATTGTGAAAACGCGGAGAAAACGTCGCGTAGTCGCAGCTAGCTCCTTGAGAGCACGTTCACAAATCCAAAGCGCGATGAGGGACCACCTATGCAGGACTCATAATCGTAGTCAGATATAAAACTGGGTAACAATGCTCATTTCTTTACCATAGGTGTGCCATGATTATCAGACTGTTTTTAATGCCATCAAATAGTATTCATGTATAATGTTTTTTTTATTATTATTTATTTATTATTACCAAAACACCTAACCTATTACACAAGTGATTTGAGCCACACAACGAAAACCTCTCAGGGTTTATCTGTGTGATGGCTCGCCACTCATTTCAATTTAAAACATTAACAACAAACACTACTTTACAATTAAAATGATACTTTACATACTTAAATTTTACTTAAGTACTTACTTATTTTTAAAACACTTATTTACATTATACTTATTTTAAATTTCGATCCCTTACATACATAGTGTACCGTATCTATATATTGTACTCGTACGTACGGTACGTTACGTATGGTATTATAATATACTTTGCAGGTTTAGCATTCCGAGACACAAGGGTCACGTGGGAGACACAAGTAGTGTGTAATAATAACTCCCCAACCTCCATTATTAAATGTGCGAATCCGATAAAAAAATGAGGTTTTGATTAGAAAAACGAAAATTTTAATGCTATATGTATCTATATTTTTAACGGGAAGGTGACTGAAAATGTTTCCATAATTTCATGATTAGTTGCTATAGTTGCCAACTGGTCTATGACGTAAGCATGTGTCACTTCCGGAATGCGAGATCTTGTTTTTAGACTATGAAATTGCGTCAAATTATAAAATTTACTGACAAAATATACGATGAAAATTTAATGAATGAAAACAAGTGTTGTTACAGTTCGGTGGATTCTTATTTATTCACACGTATACCAGCGAAATATTATTTTTAATATATTAACTCTACAGATGAACGTTAACAGGACAAACTGACATGAAATCTCCATAAAATTAATACACGGCAATTGTATTGTGAAAGCCGACAGATGCTTCGTTTAAAAGCATAAGCTGTGTACATTTGATGTAGGGATGTAGCGACTTCGTAGTGTAGAAACTTTTCACATTTAATTTATTGTGAAACATTTTGTCTGCAATATTTATAATAAAGAAAAGTCATGACATTACTTACTTTGGCTTTAAAACGGCATTACATAGGTATGACAAGTTTCATTGAGCTCCTTAAGAGCTTACTTGAGCCACACGTTCACTAACAAATGATTGCAAAATATCATTGCAGGCACTAATCTATATTGCCTTTGCAATCTGAGCAAGATTATATCTGGAGTTGAAAAGGGACCTTGGGTTTGTTTCGTCAATTCTTCTCAGGGGTTTTAAAGTGTTGCAAGGTACCTAATGTTTTTAAATCAAAATTGTCAGAGTGGTAACAAAACAAGTGTTTCTATAGTATTAAGGATTTTTTAGAACATAAAAATATTTGATTAAAGTATTAATTAATTAATTTATTGTAAATTATTTATTGACATTTATATGTAATAATAATGTGTGATAATAATGTAATAATAATGTCTTAATAGTGTAATAATAATGTACTAATAATATAATCTGCATAATAATTACGTGTGACATTTAAACAAATAATATAATTTGCACGCTTGCTTACAAGCAGAATACAATGACTTTAAGGCTGTTATATCTTCCCTTGTAAACTATGTATTTTGTTACAAATAAACATTTTGAATTTGAATTTGTAGACAAGGTCTTTTCCTTTTCATGTCGGTATTCGTAAAAAAAAAATTGTATTGTTAAAGCCCAGTAGACGGCCACGTTTATTGCGGTATCAGTGGCTTTATTTAGATCATCCAAGGTACAGGTGCACGGGCACTTAGGGCACTCCAGCAAGTGGCGCATGGTCTGGTCAGAAGCACCGCATTCGCACTGGGTGTTGGATGAGTCAGTGATTCCCACTTTGATAAATTCTGTCTGCAGCGGCCTACTTGGGTACGCAATCGATTGAGAGCTTTCCATATAGGCCACTGCAGATCACGCCCGGGAGGAAAATGTTCCAGGGTACACTTAAACTACACTGTAAGAATACACGAAACAATTTATTCTTACAAAAGATATCGTGTAAACGCGTTTTAAAACATAACTTTAGTAACATCCCTAACATGAAGCAGCTAAGTTAGACTCGGCAGCGCCAAAGACAAAACGTCGGCCAGTGAATAATGCATGAACATTTACGGGCGGGAGAGAATCATTTTAACGCTGAGCTGCGTTTGGGAGGCCCGCTAATAATTCAGTCGGAATCATAGTGTTAGAGACAGAATAAGTGGCTCTGTTTTAGTGGGTTATTCTGTTTAGTTAATGTACGTTCTAGTCTGCGGCATAATTGCGTAATACACTCATAATGACAAATGCTTTTATATTAAGCCTTTGCTAACGGCTTCGCCCGCGTGAAGGTCAAAAATTATCCTACAAGAATATACTACCGGGATAAAAAGTATTTTATGTGTTAAACCAGATTACAATCTATCTGTGTGTCAATTTTCATCCAAATCTGTTCGGCTATTTTTACGTGAATGAGTAACAAACATCTTAATATCCAAATATACAAAATTTTACATTTTTAATAGTATAATTTAGTATTTAAAATATAATATGTAGGATAGGATTTTTGACTTTCTTTTTCAAAAACATCTGTTGAGACAGTAGGTAAGTACCTACATCATAATTACTTATCAGAATATAAGCCATTTATGATCCTTAACTGATTATTCCAAAAGCATAGGGTTACATCATGTTGGTGCCGGATTCGTTGTCCTATTCCCCATAATCTGCTTTTAGGAACTTATCTGAAATGGTTTAAAATATTATCAAAAATTAATTCGGTTTAATGGCCACAAATAACCAGACAAATCTAGGGTTAATAAATTTTATTGTAAATCTCTGGAATTAGTGAAATAGATCAAATCACTCAATTGTGAACGATTACGCCGAATCAAACGAACCCAATTCATTTGTAATTTTACCTAATTAGAAATTCAGCTTTGGTCACTGCAATCGCTCATTATTCGCCACACAACCGGTTTTCGTGCCACTGAATTTAACCCGTAATCTGCAACATGGTTTTGGCCGTCGAATATTAATGGTTGCTCGCATCTATGCATATAAATGGTGATATCATAAAATGTATAGCAGGAACGGGTTATTAATGCAAAAAGATGTGCTTAGATTTAGAGTATTTACTAATTTAGCTGTTGTGCTGAAATACAGATGCATTATTTTATGTAAGTTGATTTATAATTCGACTTGCAAAATCAATAAGTACCTAATTCATATGAAACACATGAAACATGAAAGTACAACTGTTTTCTTAATGTTCCTCAGCAAACTTCGTGTTTCGTCAGTCGTTGGATTTCTATCAGATGCCCTTTGCACTTGGTGCAGACCGGACGCTCTCAATCGACTTGGAAGTATAAAAAGTTGTTAATACTCTTTGAATCTAATGTAATTTATTTTAAAAATGGGAGGAAAGTACGTTTGTATTCGGAAATGCAATGATTTCCGAGGGACATTAAGAAAATGGTTGAACTGTTCATAAGTATTAGAAAGGTTTAGTCATATTTACGGGTGTGTACAGACCACATCTTATTGGTGAAAAAATGATCAAGAGTTATTCATTTATTTTTCATAATGGTACCGTCCGCAGCGCTACTTTGCCCTCGTTAATAAAAACATAGTAACTTTAGTTACTGTGTTTATGCTTATTTGGCATTGTAATTACGAGACCGAGCGCTATCTGGGAGCGCTAATTTTCGGTTTGTCGGTATTTATTACGGTTATGGAGATACATAAAACACAGTATTTTGGTAAAAATCAAGAAATTTTAATAAAAAACACCGTGCTGCTTTCCAAACTTTACGCATTATTAAAATTTTATTTTGAAAAATATTCGGAAATTCTGAAACCTAACCAACATTTTCCGATATGCGATCTAGCCAATCTCACTAAACTCCTTTTTTACTGTTCCGAAATTCTACGCTGCGTCAGCTTCCACAGCCGGTACGTTTCCATCAAACTTAAAACTGCAATATTGGAAGTCGAAACCAATATCGGGACTTATATAGACCGGTTGGCGAATAAAGCCGACGATCAATTTCGAATATACTTCACGTACTTCAGCCACGTGATTCGCAGAGCAATGCAGTGGCGTGCATCGAAACTATACATTCCCATTTTCGATACTCACGCTTCGAAACTTTTGATTAGTTGCGAATTTCTAAGAAAATTTCTGCAACGCTCTTAATTATACCGCGTTTGTTTGGAACTTCTTTTTCCACTTCAACTTCTTTGTCTACTTAAGAAATTGAATTTCGCAAATAAATGGAGTTTAAAGTTACAAGTTGGTCTTGCGGGTATAAAAGTAAATCATTTCTGTTTTGATCGGTGGCAAATATTCAATGATTGCTACCAAAAAGTAGGTATATAGATACTAAACCAATTAATTATTATTTTAAATCATCAATCTTTTAATACTCTAACAGCCATTTAAAGAAACAAACTTTAACTTTTAAAGCCGTTATTAATAAATACTATTATTCTTCAATTAACTTGTTGTAGAAAGCAACATTATAAACTCAATTTTAATGGTCCTTTAATTTTATATGATGAAGTATCAAACGAGGCAATCTGTCACAGTTTTTGTTGCACAGAGCAAGCATCATTAGCGCCTTAAAGTTGTTTAGTGCAACATCATTAAAATAATAAAATCATTTTTTTTTTGGTGGGAAATCATCAAATAACTTCTCCCGCTCTGGGTGAGGCGGAAGGGCGTGTCAGACTTTTACTGACTAATACCCACCCGTGTTCCCTCAGTTGCCTGTGTGCCAGGGGCCCCGGTATCTCTTTCGAACAAACCGCACCCCTGGCAGGCATCTGCCCTAATAAAATCATTAGCGTTAATGATCAATTATGTAATGTGGCATTAATGTTTGTCTTTGTGCAAGTTGGTGTAAGATTTTCGGTGACTTTAACTAGAATCTGAAACATAAAACGTTTCCATAAAACCATTGCAGTATGTCTTCCAAAAAACCATTGGGTTAAGTATTTACGTAGAAGGCTCTTATTTGAATATAGATAAAATACAATTTGACAGAAAACGGCCCACATTGTTATGAAAGAAATAGCTTTTTTTAAGTCGAAGCGACCGGAACTCAAAATTTATTTAGATTATCAATTCAGTTATAGAAGCAAATGTGTAAACGTAAAAGAAAATAAAGAAAATCAATAGTTGTGATTTGAAATTAATTAAAACATCGACTTAGTGAATTATCGATGGTCGATCGAGGTCGGTGTATTAAACTTAAAACCTTCCTCTTAAATCATTCTGTTTATTGATGAAAACCGCACTAAAATCCGTTGCGTAGTTTAAATGATCTAAGCGTACAGACACGAAAAGCAACTTTGTTGTTTACTATCTACATAGTTTCTAATATCTTCTCTACAGAAGATATTAGAAATTTATAAATTATTTTAAACTGTACCTTCACTACAAATTTATGTTTTCTTAAAGTATCATTATTAACTTGTCGGTCAGTTATCGAAAGTCGTTCTCAAGTCGAACAACATGCAACCCAGTTTCAATATCCGGGCTTTATCAAAGTTTGCTAGAATCCTCGCCTCCCGGACAATATCCGACACATGAGAATTAAACGAAAGCGGTGGTTTATTCTGGATCGAATTGTATTTTTAATATCTATTGTACACTGTTTAGATTAAACGATTTTCTGATTATAATATGACTCATTACTAAGCTACATATTTTTAGTAATTTCTGATTTTATGTCATAAAAATTACAAATAAACATAGATTTACAAACTTGTGAAAAAAAGGCTTGCGTTAAATTTAAGGTAAAATAAAGAAACTTAAGGGGAATCTAGTTGCATAGCATAGTATGAAAAAATCACTACTTAACTCAAAGTAAAATAAAGTTTATTGAACTTTTTGAAATATGAGTTTTGGAGATTTTACACTTCTTTTATTACTTAAACGAGCCAAAATTTAGGTTAAATTAGCAAGAAAAACGAATCTTTGTTGGCTCCTAACTTTTTAATGACTTTTTATATTAGTATTCTGTTTCCGCACAGACAATATTAAATGAAACATAACCATACCATGTTTAATTTTTGATGTAGCTACATTGCCAAACAGTGGAGTAATACACTCCTGCAGATTGTATGGAAAAAAATTAGAATAGATTTACCTTATGGTTCGTTATGGACTCTTCACCATGTTATAGTTTACCTATGGTTTGAATGTGTGTAACCAACAGACTAAAATACTCTAAAATTCAAATTCTGTTCGGTCGAATTGGGTTAGTAGTACATAAATATTTAAAATACTACATTGACGGCAGACATACTGTAAATGCACCACGTGTAAGTGTTTGTGACGAAAATTGTAACTTAGGTGTTTTATTGTCATGTTTTTTGATATCATTATGTCTCACTACTTTAGTGCAAATACATTTATCTTTGCGCAAAAAATACGAACTTCCATAGAAACTTTCGGCCCCTATTAAGCCTCTAGGGTGAGAAATTTTCAAGACTCCTGCCTTAGTGCTTAAATTCGGCAGAAAAGGAATTTAAGTGCAAAAGCGTAAGTCCAATTTGAAATTTATTGAAATATATCTCAAATTATAGCTCATAATTAGCACTCTATTTCACACTATGGCAAAATTGAAAAAAAATGCCGGAAACTGAAGATTGGACTACATCTATTACGTTTAAAAACAAAACTGTACTTGCCCGACAGGAAGAAGGAGCATTGGTACCTGTGCACATATAGTTTCTTTCTATACCTTTTTTTTTGGATGGGAATTCAACAAATGACTTGAGGGCGATGAATGGAGGGCGGGTCAGACTTTTGTTGACTAAAATCCACCTGTGTTCCTTCAGTCGCCTGTGCCAGGCCACGATAACTTTTTCGAACAAATCCGTGACCCTGGCATATAGTTTCTATACCTTGGTTTGGTACCACGTCATTTGTTAGATGTTGTCATAGACCAAAATAGAGTTTACTTGGGCATTTTATTTTGATTTGTTTTAAACATGCTTTTCATTCAAAACCATCCAAATAACATTTTTTTTTAACTTAATTATATCCCTGTTAATAATTATGTATCGTAGTATTGTTTGATTAATTATAAAATGATACGTCGTTTTTAAGTTTCGTGTTTTATTACACTTTTTCAAACAATATTTTAAAAGTAAACCCTCTAGATATGGCTGGGGTTATTTATATAATTATGATCTTGGCATTGGGTTCCAACAACTGGCACTAGTTGCAGTTCTTTTGGTCTTACGCCCAGGTTTCATACTTTGCCCATCATTCTTTCATGCTTCTAGACCCAGCAGAATTAATCAGTCAATGAATTAATTTAAGATTTTTATTGAGTAGATGTAGCTTGTGAAGTAACATCAAAATAAACAAAATATCTAGAAATGCTCGCGAAGATTCTTTTCCAATTTGTAAACACCTCCTTTTGATTGTCAGCACAATGACTTGGAATGTTGACTCACCACATTGAAGCCGATCTTAGTCAGAGCTATTTTGACGATGCATTGTTAGCATTCCGGAACCATTGAAGCAAGAGGATTCAGTTTACATCGGTATATAAATCATAGGGTATTTCTTACGTCATACAAATCCTGCACTCTAATTGCGCTACACACTTCCAATAGAAAGGAAATAAGGAAATTCCTGAGTGTGTTACGCGATGAGGCTGCTGTTTTCAAAATGAGAGTGACCAAGTACTCTTTATCTGTAAACAAAAATATCTAAAGCCGTACGTGCGGTAAAAAAAAAAACTCGTGGATAAAATATATAGGTAAATAACTTTATTTACTAAAGAAAAATTAACGATTGACTCTTAGGCTGCCATTTAGCTTTTCATTAGAGTACCTTTATGGAAACTCAAACTCAAAGCATTTATTTCAATTAAACCAATTACAGGCTCGTTTGAATTGTCCAGATCGGTGAGTTAGAAAGATGAAGCTAGTTGCCCATTCCAAAGCGTAGGTACCTATGGAGAAGAACGGGCAAGAAACTCCATGGACACTCTTTTAAAATCATATGATATTGTTACAAAAAGTTGGTTACATCATTATGTTGAAATTATGAATGTGAGAACGATGTAAAAATACGTGCACATTACAAGCGTCCGTAATTAAAACAAAAATTTAAAAATTGAAATAAGCCGTGGGAGCTAAGAGATGACCAGTCCCTACTGGCGGCGCCCGTTCACGAACATGACGTATGGATCAGCACCATTCATAGTTTCCCAATGATGCGAGTGAGATCGCGGACAACAGCTTGTCTATATTTACAAATATACAGGTTGTTTCATCAAAGGTGTGGTTTTTTAATGTGAGGTGCAGAACTGCAGACCATTTTTTTTTTGGATGGTAAATCATCAAATAACTTCTCCCGCTCTGGGTGGAGCGGGAGGGCGTGTCAGACTTTTACTGACTAAAACCCACCCGTGCTCCCTCAGTTGCCTGTGTGCCAGGGGCCGCGGTATCTCTTTCGAACAACCCGCACCCCTGGCAGGCATCGGTCCTTGCGGACCCCACCTATTGGTACTGACATCTCTTTGAGGCGCGCGTGGAACACAACGCGCCGTCGACCCGTACACTTGGGTCGAGTAGGTATTGAAGTTTTGAATGGAACATTTTTCGCCCCATGACGTAATTATTGATACAGAACGTTTCCATACAAAATATATCCCAAGCAAAGATGGATGACATCGTTTATGAGTCGATATGATTTTTTTACATTTCCCGGTCGCTACTGATTCGATTTGTGGTCGCAACTCACTCAGTGCTTCCTTTATGAATGCAAATTGATCTATGTATTGGCGTTTCTGTCATGTTATGGGTTGAATTTAGGTAGGATTCAAAATTACATTTCTGCGTTTTACTAAAGGAAAACTTATGAATGTCTGATTTCTCCGAAATACCTTTATATTTTTTTTTGCCTAGGATGCAAGTGAAACCATGCATATGCTTATCTAATATGAACAAAATATTTCGATTTATGGTTTTTTGCGCCCGTGACGATTATTGATACAGACCGTTTCCATACGAAGCAAAGATGGATGACATCGTTTAAACGTCGATATGATTTTTTACATTTCCCGGTTGCGACTGATTTAATTTGTGCTCGTAACTCACTCAGTGCTTCCTTTATGAATGCAAATTGATCAATTTAGGTATTGGCGTTCCTATTATATTTTGCAGGATTCAAAATTCAGGTTTTCTTCTTGTCTCTGAATACGTCGTTTCTTTTTAGGTGGGCTTATAAAGGAGTGTAGGTTTCCCATCCTAAAAATTACTATATCGTCAAAGTAGGTACAACAATGGATCGGATTTATATGTAAGAATTTGTAATACAGGGTCAACTTAAATTGACTAGCAAAACTCCCTAGACATAAACAGGATCGACACCTAAACTAGAAAAAAGAAATTGTTGATCTTTATTTTTTGAGGTCACCGACCGCTGATAGTGTTGTTACTTGAAGTATGAGATCATAAAATAAGTTTATTTTGGATCCTGATTTATAAACTGATATTTGAAGTAACTAACTGTAACGGTCGTTGAATACTATTTATTTTATAATGTTTAGTTGTTGATGGGTCACAGAATACGGAGTTTTGCTAACTAATTTACTTTGACCTGAAAAAATAAGCATTTTGGAATCGGAAGCCGCACTGACAATAAGTACTCAAGTACCCGTAAATTTCAATTTAATATTTCTAATAGAGAAGTCGGTTAAAATAGTCCATCACTTTGTCGATTCTTTTTCTTTAAGTTTTCTATCTGGACGTTAAAAAAAAAACTTCTCGATCATCGAATAAGCCGAATACTTTTATAATATGGAAATCCATTCATGTTTTTACCCACGAATCAAGAGACAGAAACGAAAATCATACAGAACATTTCCATATCTCTGTCCAGCAATAAATATTCCAGGACTTTTCCCCTATACAAGCGAAATTTCCCATTTACCTGATATAAGCAATCGTCCCCATTTAAATCAAGCGGACAACGCCAACGATTACGAATAACAAATTGTTCGCAATTATTCCGTGTTCCATCATGAAATATGCGCATACATTTCAGAATTTACGATCTGAACTCTATTCTATATGAAAATAGATATGACTCATCATACATGAGCATTAATATATTTGTCAACGTCCCCTTTAATATCAGCAAGCAATTTTCCAAGAGGATTGTGACCTTTGCATTTCTCAGTCGAGTGCATAACTTGTTCTATCTTCTAACAATAACCACCCTTACAGATATCGCTTTAAGGTTGATTTCACGTGTTAACGTTTCACGGCCACTGCACTGCCTGGCTGGCCAGCGTGCTAATCAATACCAAAGGAACAGATGCTTTGGCTTATAAATTATACGTGAATAATCACAAGGGATCGTTTGTCAGTCGATTAGCTTTGATTTATTTTCAAATTGCTGCAAAAGATAGTGGTGTTTTTAACGCTAAATGATTTTAATTCTGTTAATAGGTTTGTACAAACACTTTTAACATGTCAAAATTAAATAACTAGGTGAGTTCGGTGTTTCCTATTATATGTACTACACTGAGTAGAAAGACCGAAACTAACTCAGAGGTCACAGCGTCTTTTTTAAAAGAGACTGTGACCTCTGAGTTAGTTCTTGGACTTTAATTCTGATAAAATCTTGGTTAGATCATGTGAGGACCTTATAGATTAGTGGTTGAAATGGTCTTTTGAGGAAAGAAGCACACAGATTTGAGTGCACCTGTCCAGTCAGTGCACGCATTTGTCAGTAGGTAATCGTGTGTGTTTAGTAAGGATATATACCTACTAATAGGTAGATCAATAATTATACCTCTAAATGTTACTCGTAAAACAGTCATATAGGCAAATGGCGAAGTGAAAACGAAGTGTTAAAGGATATTTTTGTATTCAGTCTCTTACTTATCGCTTTATTAAAGTTAAAAAGTTGACTGGACGAATTTGTATCAGAAGGACTTATAGGATGCGGTGTTGAGATTGTTCAAAGATATCTTATCTATACCCATGTACATCAAAACCTGACACGGCAAGTTTGGGAAAAATATAGGTAGGAACTCTTATTACTTATATTTTTCTCAAAATTTCCGGATTAGATTTTGATACTCAAGGGTAAAAACGAGGTATCCCCAAACAAATATCAAAACAGTTTCGCTATACAGCCACAAACCACTTTTGTACAACCTTTTTTTATTTAAAATAAATCCGATTAGCCACCTCTAGCTAACCAGCAGCTTTCTCTGAGGCGTGCATCTCAATACATTTAATTGCACGTTAGAGTGTGATCTCATGTCTACCAGGCCACTCAGAAAGTATTGCGAAAAAAAGTTTTTATGTAAGAGAGACTGGCCAGTTATAATCTATTTTGAAAATATGATTATTTGTAAGTAAAAATAGGTACGTTCCAATTTCAAAAGTTCCCTCCACATTATTTCCGCGCTAATTAAAATGATCGTGTCACATTTAAAAATGGATCTGCGCCGGGAACATTTTCGCGCTATGATTTTGTACGATTTCAAGTGTCGCCTAAAACCGGACGAATCGTACGATAGACTTCAAATGGCATTCATGGATGAAGGCCCTTCTAAGGCAACCGTGTATCGTTGGTATAACGAATTCAAGCGCGGTCGACTAACTTTGGGGGATGAAGAAAGAAGTGGTCGCCCTTTGACGGCTGTTACGAACGAAAACGTGCTACCAGTGAAAAATTTAATTCATAACAATAGGCCAATAGACATATCAAGAGATTCAGCACATACTACAGATTGGATCGGGAAGCCTTCACGAAATTCTACACGTGCATCTTCGCGGCAGTAAGATAGTTTCACCCTGGGTACCGCACAAACTCACCGATGCTCAGAAGCCCTAGTGGAATGGTGCCGTGATATGATAAACTAATTTGAAGCAGGCTCGTCAACGCCCCGGTCAAACTCCTGGGTCACGCTCCTTACAGCGTGTTCTTTTTATTCCCGAAAATAAAAAATCAGCTTAAAGGGATACAATTTTCGTCACCAAAAGATACGCTGTCAGCGTTCGAGCAGGCTGTAAACGAAGTGTCTGCGGCGGACTGGAAATGTGTTTCGAAAACTCGTTCAGATGCATGAATCTTTGAATAGAGGCTACTGGAGAGTACTTTGAAAAGATTTTTAAAAAAATTACTTCAGAACTTTTTTCCCACGTATAATGAGCTATAAAAGAGTAAGTGGCCTAGTTTCCTTTTGTGAACTTAACATGTACGTAAACTATCAAATCATTCAATGGTTGGTTACCCGTTGAATGATTGAAGCACTATAATATTTAAATAATAAATTGACGTGGTGACTTCATAAACAATCATCTATGACTCTTTTTGTATCATTCTGCCTCCAACTCGTTCTACCTCCTTTTTTAATACGCAAGCTTTTGTCGCAGCTACCCATTTCTGCCGATCTATTCTGTAAAAATCTTGAAAACTTATGTAAAGTGAGCTTGAAGTGAGTTGTCAATAGTGGAAATCCGAAGCATGAGACAGAATGACAGCTCACCAAACTCACTTCTGAGTTTTCACAGTTAAATTTTACAGAATACACCAGCTATGCTATTCTGTAACCATCTCACCGGGTGAAATGAGCGTGGAGTGAGCTGTCAGTGTCATTCCACCTAATGCTAGGGATGCCCAAGCATTACATTTACAATCATAATCGATATTTAAAAAAAAAATCTGCTGATTCTATTGATCATTTTATTACAATTTCAACGCTAGTATTAAAGTGTGCATCATTTTGGGAGGTTTTTCAAATCAAGTAGCAAAACAAAAACTCAGTCAGAAACTCAATGTTGTTTCTGTCTATTTTTGCCTAGACTAGGCCTTATATTGCTTGAGGCGCGAGCGCATCACGCAATATAAGGACTAGTTGTCATAATTGAGATTTAATCTAGATTATGATTGTAAATGTAATGCTTGGTCAATCCCTAGCATCAGTGGGATAACACTGACAGCTCACTCCACGCTCACTCGGCTCACTTTACCCAGTGAGATGGTTACAGAATAGCATGGCAGGTATGCATGAGTATTTTTCCCTTAACAACATTAACATAGTTCCCATCTCATTTAATATTACTAAGTGATTGATAATGATACCGCAGAAGGCCGCTATGACGTAATAATGAGCCAGAATACAATTAAGTTGATAACACATTGCCTGTTATTATAATCCACTTTATAGACCGTCCCCTGTTTAGACGGGCGAAGCACTTACCGATTTCATTAATGAGTTTTCCAAATATCCATGATTAATTAGATACTGTAACCGGACGATCAATGAAAGTGGGAGTTATCAGTAATATGATAATTATTTCTGGGTATTCATGCAACTTATTTCGCGGAGTTTGTGGCTAAATAAGTACAGCCGCACGGGTCGATTGAAAGTTCAGCTACGTTTACCGCGGTCGGTTCGTGGATGGATTCATAAAATATCGACATTTCTCCGTGCCTCGGAAAGCACATTAAGAGCGTTTATTCTGAAAGTTGGCAACGTCGCAAATAGCTGTCAAATATTTACCTGTTTTTATTAATTTGTTAATATTACTGTATGGAAGTATGAAATATCGCTAACTAGTGACCTAAAATATGAATAATGATTTGCAATTATACTACTAAATGTGATATTGAAACCGTTTTAGGTGTAAAAAGGGCATTTGGAAAGTTTCCAAGTTCTTTTTTTACATCTAAAACGAAATATTCGGTGTTAAGATATTAATTATTGCATTTCATTATCAATATTTTAGGTCACTAGTTAACGATATTTCATATTTCCATACAGTAATATCGCCAAATTAATCAAAACAGTGAAATATTTGACAGCTATTTGCAACGTTGCCCATTTTCAGAATAAACGCTCTTAAGCCGTTGGTCTCGGCTATTATCTGTACATCTTTAGCAGTCGTTACGGGTAGTCAGAAACTCAAAAGTTTGACAGCCAGTCTTACCAATGAGTATTCTAGTAACTGGTAGTTGTGAAAGTATGATAGGCAGTGGCTCCAAGTAAAATGCTAGTATTGAGCAGCATACGGTGAGACTGGAAGTCGAAATTCTTACTATCCTTACTAATATTATAAACGCGAATGTTTGTATGTATGGATGTTTGTTACTCTTTCACGCAAAAACGGCCAGACGGATTTGGATGAAATTTGGCACACAGATAGATTATAACCTAGATTAACATATAGGATACTTTTTTTTTTTTTTTTTGAGGATGGGACATTATCAAATAACTTCTCCCGCTCTGGGTGGAGCAGGAGGGCGTGTCAGACTTTTACTGACTAAAACCCACCCGTGTTCCCTCAGTTGCCTGTGTGCCAGGGGCGACGGTATCTCTTTCGAACAACCCGCACCCCTGGCAGGCATCGGCCCTTGCGGACCCCACGCTTTGGTGCTGACATCTCTTTGAGGCGCGCGTGGAACACAACGCGCCGTCGACCCGGGCTTGGTCCTTACCGGACAGCGAGCTACCCATTACTCGCCGTCCGCAAGCCCGCGCCTACGGTGGCCGGGAATCAGCCTGGGATTCCCGACGCCCAGGGCTTCTCCCGCGGCGACGAAACGCGAAAGTATGTATGGGTGTTTGTTACTCATTTAAGGAAAAATGGCAGAACGGATTTAGATTAAATTTGGCACACAGATAGATTATAACCTAGATTAAAATATAGGATACTTTTTTATCCCAGTAATGCGTTCCCACGGGATAATTTCCGACTTCCACGCGGGTGAAGCCGCGGGCGGAAGCTAGTACGAACATAATTATTGTGAAAAGCTAGGCAGGCATTTATCAATTATTTCATATATGACGTGCACTAAATTAGGAGCAATTCTCGTAACTTTAAGGACGTTCACAGTCTGATCTCAGTCTCAATCTGTCAAAAATACCTCGAGTTTCCATAAATTTTTGACAAGTTTTCGACTGTGGCGACATCTACAACGCCACATGCGAACTACGCATCAATGACCTGACGTCACTTAGATCTGCAGGATCACGCAATCACAGTTTACAGTTTACCGCGCGACTGATATAAATACAACATCCCGACATCACCCGTCGGGTTTTTAAATTCCCCCTATAATAATAATGATGCCAATTCGATCCAGCCTGTCCCCAATAGCGATAGCTGTCCCCCTATCAGTGACGCCCTGAGCCGAGGTCTGTACCCCACAGGGGGTGCCCTCAGCGTGCAGTCGCTTAGCTTGTAAATTTAGTTTGTAAGCCCTGGCTGGAGGCATTAAGTGTAAAATCTTAATGGCAGCCCCAGGAAAGCCCGGTTGAGCAGTCATGGCCTCTCAAGGCCAACTGCGAGATGCCCAACAAAAAAAAAATCAGCCGTCGGGCAGTTACCCACCAGACAACACCCGTCTGGTCTGAGGATCCTCCCTTTTTCATAGAGTATGAGTGAACTTTACACCCTGTTCCTCATACCTCAACACGACAATAATACTCGCCGAGATGAGACTGCGACTAGATTTTGATTGTTTTATTTACGAGAATTGACCTTCAGGGTTCTAAGGTAATCCCAACTCATTCAACTCATAAAATCGGGAAGGTTGCATGGTAAAGCTATACGGCTCAAACCACTACAGGATAGTATTTTGGTATCTGATGAATAATAGAAAACCAAACTATTTTGGACTGATGACGAGGATTTTTGAAGTTGATTTTAAGCAGGATTCCGTAATACCAATTCTTTCACTCATCAGCATTTTAGCCATTTAAGAGTAAGGCCTTTCTCACAACTGTATTGTTTTGTCCTGTCAGTTGTTTCTTAGTGATTAACTGGATAGGTACCCAATTATATTGTTGAGTGAAGAGATGGTTATTTTGATCAAGAAATGTTGTAACTCAGAAGTGAACATTTGAGGATTCGCAAGAAAAAAAGGAGTAAACGAAGCAGGTTCCTTCACGTTACTAGGGACTTTTTCTCACAAAATTGTAACCAAAAAATAAAAGGCAAATAATTGTGCCCGAGTAAGGTAATTTACCGGTCTGTCTTTTAATTAACTCCACGGTACAATTTATTTGGGGTCAGACAAGAAAATGTGTCTCGTTAGCAAGTATATAAATGAACTGGCATTGCTAGGAAGTAAAGAAATAAGTAATAAAAGAAGAAAGAAAGAAAATATGATTATTTTGCACAGACTAAAAAGGCACATAATACAAAGCCAAAAAAAAAGTGTAAAATGCGACGTCAGAAACTAACATTAATGTGAGCATCACGCCCACTTTCAATTCCTATGGCGAACGAAGGTGGTGGTGGTGGTGGTGGGTGTGGTGGGGATGGTGGGAAGTTTCCAGTTAAGTTTGGCGTGTTTGCCGAAACAAGGAAGATTGCAGTTGTATAACCTATTCATGGAATCTTAGGGAAGGTAACCACAGCTAAAGATAACGTATTAGAAAAAAAAAAAAAAAATCGGCATACTCTTCTTAAAGTACTTACCTACTGCATAGGTTCATAATACTTATCATTAACACAATAATAAAATGTTACTTTCGATTGGGTATCGGCACCATTTAAGTACAATGTTCATAATTTATTTTTTTGAAGCATGGTATTTATTTGGTATGCAATAGAATAAACCAGTAAATAATAAGTGACCGATTCTCAAACAAATTATTTTATTCATTACAGCAAACAACTTTCCCAAACAAACGATTTTTTTTTGACGCCAAGGTCGTGTTCTAGGTCAAGGGGATTTTTTTGACGGTGTTAAAATATTTGATCATCAAATATTTTCTATCCCTCTGTGTGGAGCGAGACGGCGTGTCAGAATTTTACTGACTAAAACCCAACCGTGTTCCTTCAGTTGCCTGTGTGTCAGGAGCCACGGTATCCCTTTCCAACAACATTTAGCTAGTAACACAATACCTAATTATTAAAAACCTCAAATTATTTAATTCATTCATTCAACGATAGACGACGCATAGTCTAAATCACTGGTCTAAAAGTATGAAATTTTAGCAAGCATTACGGAAGGGTTTTGAAAATTCACCCCCTAAAGGGGTTGAATAGGAAACGAAAGTTTGTCGTCAGTTTTGGCAATTGATAATCCTATAGGTATATCGCACAACTTGCCTTGTCTTGATGATAAATAAAACAATAATATGGGACTAAGTATTTAGACAGATAGTATTACTATTATTTATCATCAAGCGGCCAAGGAACTTTGCACTTGAACTCGATAAACATAGTATTCTGGAGCATTATGACAGTGGCCTTGGGGAGCAACGTAAATTACTCTTGACATTCGAAGCATTATCGATGACTGGCTGTCGATTTAATGTTACTGGGAAGGTTCTCTATTGTGTTCTCTAACTTTTTTATTCATAATCTAAAGTGGCATTTTTTTTTGTTCTAGTCATCATTGGTCAAAATCAAAATCCCTGAATACAATACGCCCTAACTTTGTTTGGCATAAATATTACAATAATTAATATACAAAAGAAATAAAACCGTTTTCAATAAAAGTTATAAATCCTAAATTCAAATTATTTTATGTTTATTTATCATATCAATATTTTTAAAACAAATTCGTATTTCAAAGCTTTTGGGTATGACACTTGGGCAATACTTTTTCTTTTACCGATTTGTTTTGAGATAGTTCACTTGTTGTGTAGATCCCTGTAAGAAGCATACAAACAAACAGCGGCCAGCCTCAACCGCGGCGGCGAGTGTTACAACCACCTTCTTCTCAACTCGCGGGCCGCCTCGCCCCTCCGCGCCAACGCGATTCTAAATTACACTCTAGGGGTAGGGCAGACAAGACTGCGTGGAGTCGAATTTACAGCAATCAAAATCAAAATCAAAATCAAAAGTCATTTATTCAAACTAGGCTGAGAGTCAGCTCTTTTTGAACGTCAAAATAAAATTACATAAGACAGTCCCCCCAAAAACGCCCGCCCTTCACCACTTCCTAGTGCTTTAGCTGGGAAGAAGAAGTAGCGGAACAAACTCCCCAGCAGCACAGCTGTCTGTTAAGTTAGAAGAACTTGTTTCTATACAATAATAGGTAATAAAAATTACGAAACACAAAAAAAAAAAAAAAAAACAAAATTTGCCATATGTCAGCTAGCACACGCCAATATACCATCAAAGATTGAAAACTAAAAATAATAGAAAATTAAAATAAAACGTAAACAGAACTTCCAATCTAAATAAAAGCCTCTAGGCATAAAGGGCATGCCCGCTTACATATGCAATTCTGCATTATGCAAATATAGCTATAAGTAACTTAAAGTAACAAAAGTTAAACTAGGACCTCTGGACTAAAATTAATAAAAACTTAATACAATTAACAATAACAAAACCATGGTCAGCAAGACGACCAGTCACCACGAGCAGCACCCGTTCACGAGCATAACGCAAAGATCAGCCACTACCCCCCTCGCCATATTTGAGGGAAGGAGGCAACCCGACCCCCGACGCTACCGCAAGCAGTGACATCTAAGGGAGCATGACGAACTTGCTGCCGGTTGCACTGGCAAGAATAATCATGAATTGTCGAGGTCGCTAGCTAACTACATATTGCAATACTACTCATTAAAAAAAAAAAAACATTGTAATGAGTAGATTAAGTCATAAATAAATGATAAAAAAAAGGAAAACCTGAATTATACAGTCAGATAAAAAAAAAAGCAATTATATGAAATAACATAATGATATAACCTGTCAGTGGGTAAGCTAATTCTGGTGAAAGAACACAAACATTGTCTTGAGTTAATCACAGCGACCAACAATTCTTATCATTTAAGTAGTCGTTAATGGAATAGTATGCCTTTGAACAAAGGGTGGATTTTACTTTAGCTTTAAACGCACTAAAATGCAAATCTAGCAAGGAAGAGGGTAGCTTATTATAGAAGGTTATACCCAGACCTACAAATGAGTTATGAACCTTATGTAGCCGGTGAAAGGGAACACGTAGTTTGTCCTTATTTCTAGTATTAATATTATATCAGCGATTCATTTCTGTCACTAAAACCTAATATTCAGCAAATGTTTTAGGACTAACAATTTTATTATAAACTTAGCTGACCCGACAGATGTTGTCATGTCTTAACTATGAATATTGAATTCGTATTTTATATATATTTTACGTGCAACTTTCTTATTTTTTTTTTTCATAAGAACCTTCTCCTGACAACAACAAAACAATTATGAGCAAAAATGGTCCAGCCGTTCACGTGTGATGCCGTGACCAAGGCAAATAGGGATTAATTTGTATATAGATAGATAGACTAGCTGACCCGTCCATCGTGAAACTTTCCAAAATTTCTTAATTATATAATTTTTAAATTAAATAATGACCGTAGTGGAGTAAAATATGACTAGAGGTAATGTTAGGAATAGTTTCAAGCTACTGCAATTATAAATCTGCTACTTCAGACCTTTGTTCTCATATTGAAGACCTCTTTCATAGCCAAGGTAAGAATGGTTGACAGATATTCGCGCTTTTAACTACCCGTAACGACTGTCAAAAATCTACGAATGACAGATAACGGCTTATCGTGGCACACAGGAGTTTAAAGGATAATTGATGGTCACCCATCCACAAACCTTTCGTGGAAAGTATAGCTTAACCATCGATCGATCCGTGTGGTTGTTATTATTTTGCCGCAAGCCCCTCATAAGAACACATTTACCAATTAAGTCATAAAATACAAAAGATTTAAAAGATTGCATGATTACATCTATAAATCATGAGGAATAAAACCAAAAAGTAATTCTAGATTGAAAAATGCTCGCTGTGGTAACAATTTATTACAGCATTAAAATTAATCATCGCTGAAAACACTTCCCTTCGAGGTCTATTATACTAAATTTGAAGATTAAAGGAATTTCAGTCATTAAGTAGACTACCAATTTGTGCGCAAAATGAACAACTGTAGGTAATAATCATAAATGTCATGAAGCGCAATTCACGTCTTATTTTATTAAGCAAAGAATAAGGGTGGTTTCACTGGCGAGTTTCTTCGAAGTTAATTTTCATTGAAACATTGTAGCATTAATACTTTGGAAACTTAGGTAGTACAATAAAACCCTGAACGAGCCGTGATACAGAGACTTATGGATTTTTTGAACACTGAACAGCATTATTGCAGTTTCAGTGTAAGGGTATCAACATAATTATTGTACCGTGTAGTTACTGTAAAATACAAGGACAACATACTTCAACTTTTCGGAAGACACTAGGTAGATAATCGTAAATATAAATAGGTACATTCATCATCATTTCAGCCGAAAGACGTTCACTGCTTGACATAGGCCTCCTTCAAACTGCGCTACTTCGACCGGTTCTGTGCTTCCCGGATCCAGCGGATTCCTGCGGCGTTCACAAGGTTATATACAATACATAATTTTATAACATTTATTTGTGGCATTATTCTAATTTACTGGCTATGTATGTGGGTATTTTATCATAAGTCCCTACATAACCTATTAATGTGTGATTTCTATAAAGTTGCTATAGATTCTTCACTATTGTTTGCGACTACAGCTAATGCGGACGTCACCAGGATCCAAAAAAAAAACACAGATGTCAAATTCGATGAGGCGTTAGAACATTCGGTGTTGGCCCGAGTAACACAATTGTCCTCCATTTTAATGTTCAAGCCGACTTCTTAAATGAAATTACAAAGTTCTTTATTTGGTTTTGTAAATTGAATTATCAGGGAAAATATTACATCTTTTCCTGAAGTAACAAGTTTGTTTCAATTGTTTTTAGGGCAATAAGGAACAAATGTTTTTTTTCCTTTATAGCCTGTTGAGTTCAAGTATAACAAAATTATTACAACTTTGCGCACTTGTTATAAATACTTTCACCACTGTTTAAGTTAAATATGTTTTCTGGTTTTAGATTGAGATTGGATATTTATTTTCGTATGTTCAACTTTTTCCAACGGGGCTTACTTATCCCTATCTGTGTACTTCATTGTTATAATTGGTTATTCAAAGTTTAGTTTAAGCGTTGACTACCGATTATAGGAACTATTTATAAAATGGTTGGCTGTTATAATCACACATAATTATATTTATTATCATTCAATTGTTCACAGAAGTTCCACTAACAGCTTTTACGGAACTTCTAAATGGTAAGAAAATCGAGTGTCTCAAACCTAACTCAATAAGTTCCGTAGTGAAATAGGTTAATTGTAAACAAGCTGTGTTGCACTAATATCACGGTGATTACGACGTTGTTACTTTGTACTTGATAATAAAAGTATCCTTATAGTAATATGTAAATGTAGCAAGCATATAGGTATGCTCAGCAGTGGGTGGAACAAGGCTGCCATTATGATGAACATGTAAATATCTACAACTTATTATATTTCAGAAGCCAAAAATGCGAAAAGATTTTGTAGTAAAGAGCTAAGGGTTCCCCAAAGGGTCTGTAAGATCAAGGGAAGTGAATGATTTCACCCTCTACGCACTGTATATTATATCCAGAGGTCTATAATACTCGTTTATTAAAGAAATCTGAAGGACACGTTTCCTCAAAGATCTTGAAAAAATCCCCGGCCGCCTTTAGGAAATCCGGCCGCAAAAAAAATCAGGACTGAATTGTAAGGATAAAGAGTTCTTATAGCGATGTTTTATTTTGCTTTACTGAAATTATGTAGGATTGTTTAAATTTTATTACATCATCATCATCATTATCATCATTTCAGCTGAAAGACGTCCCTCCCCCAAGCTTCTCCACTTCGACCGGTTCTATGTTTCCCGCATCCAGCGGATTCCTGCGGCCTTCACAAGGTCATCGGTCCACCTTGTAGGAGGCCTTCCAACTCTCCGCCTGCTGGTACGCGGTCGTCACTCCAGAATCTTTCGGCCCCATCGGCCATATGTTCTGCGAGCAATGTGCCCGCCCAGTGCCACTTACGTTTGACAATTCTTCGGGCTATGTCGGTTGCCTTGGTTCTCCTGTGGATCTCTTCACTCCTAATTCGCCCTCTCCATTGCCCTTTGGGTGACTTTTAGCCTTCTGATAAGGCCCATTGGAATTTTATTACATGCGGGAATGTAATTGAAAATAAAGATTTTTTTAAACGATCATAATTATAATATATCAACTAAGTTTTCTATTTACTTAAATCACATTTTATTGCAAGAAAAAAACATTTATAATGCTGTTTTTCCGCTTTCAAATTAATTACCTACCTATAGAGAGCCGGAAAGCCCTGGTGACTTGAAATACGGGTTTTATATAATCCTACCTCAGGCACCAGTCTCCCACAAAGTTAGCTCCTTTTTCGTGCACTACTGTCAAGGTTTAGCATTAAGGTCATAACTTGTGAAGAGAGAATTAACGTTTCACATTAATGTTATCCTCTGCATTGTCACGACGCCTGATATTATTTAAAGCCTACCCAATTTTTTTTTTCAACCTACTTTTCCTTCTTTAAATATCCATCGTCTACTAATGCTAATTCAGACTTTCAGTTAAATTACCACGAATGACTTTGTCCACAAAACGGACCCATTATTCCACTTTCCTGCCACACATTACACTGAACTCATATCATAAAACTAATCACAATAGTAACACGATTAAGTTATTATAGGACCCATTGTGCGCTGGTTATGACTGGCATTAAACACGCACTTCCAAGAATAAATGACAGGCTTTTAATATGTTAATGGCTCCATTTCGGTGTAGTAATGTAATAAACGATGATATTCTTGGCGGTTTTACCTGTGAGTTTGTAAGTGAAGTAAGTTGTTTATATCTTAGTTTTATAAGGATGGTTGTTCTTCGGTGTCATTTTACTTACAGTTAGTATTGTTTATGTCTGAAACATTTATGTTTACAAATATTCCCGACCGAATTTCGGCCACGGTAGCCAGTCTCAACGAAAATTTACTTGGTACACAGGAGATGTTATAGTGAACAATTGTGTGCGTTAACACAGGCGCACGTTCATTTTTTTTTTTTTTTTTTTATTTTTTTTACAAACGTTGCCCCACACTAGGAATTTCTCCTGTATCGTGGGTGCGTTTACAAACATTTAAACTGACATACACAAACAGCCAGACCCAGTTCAGTTTATTTACTCTCTGTTGGGAGTCGAACCCAACCCAACCACCGACCGTCTGACACGGTGGAGCATACGATGGAGGTCTGCCCGGCTTGGGCGGAGCACCGCCGTGTCCTCGTGGAGGCGATCGGCGGCGGCGGGCGATCTCTCGCGTCCGACCCTGGTACAGGCCATGGTACGGAGCGAGAGTGCATGGGTAGCTGTCACTTCCATTATGTGAAGCAGTAATGCTCGCGAAGAGGGAGGCGGCGTACGTGAGGGAGACGCAGTATATGCGCCCTCACGGCCGTAGTCGCCGCAGGAGATGCCCTGGGCATCGGGAATCCCAGGCTGATTCCCGGCCACCGTAGGCGCAGGCTTGCGGACGGTGAGTAATGGGTAGCTTGCGGTCCGGTAAGGACCAAGCCCGGGTTGTCGGTGCGTAGTGTTCCACGCGTGCCTCAAAGAGATGTCAGCACCAACTGGTGGGGTCCGCAAGGGCCAATGCCTGCCAGGGGTGCAGGTTTTTCGAAAGTAATACCGTGGCCCCTGGCACACAGACAATTGAGAGAATACGGGCGAGTTTTAGTCAGTAAAAGTCTGATACGCCATCCTGCTCCACCCAGAGCGGGATAAGTCATCTGATGATATCCCACCCTCAAAAAAAAAAAACCCAACACGTTGCGCGTGGTCTGCACACGTAGGCGGTGGCGTGATCAACGCGTCATAATCGGCAAGCTGAAGCAAAGCCCGGCGGCGACATGGCTCGGCCCAACGACGACTTGCTTCCTCGGACTCCACCGCGAGAAACGCGAAAACACCGCACCTATTTACTGTTTGTCCAGGAAAGTTGTAATTTTATAATAAAACCGAAAATAAACCATTGCCTGTTTGATACAGTCCACTCTTTTATTGCTTTCTGTGCTACCATTGGTCCTTCGAGCCGGATCAATGATAGCGTGGGTCAGTGTAAACGCTTTAAAACTTTGCCCGGGAATTGTTCAGCAGTCGTACTTGCAACCGCGAGACCAACAGGGCAATCAAAAACATATAAAAACTAATTGTTAGTGGATCCGTTTTCAACGATATACACATTATTTAGAAAAAAAAATATTTAGTCAGGAATATATCTTCATAGTTAGAGTTGTTTCTTTGCGAGTTTTACTACTTGGTGTGGGTTAGTTAGGTCGGTTAAAATTTTGCTCTAAAAACGGAACGGCGACTTTCTGTTCGTTTTTCCGCGTTGCTAGTCCTACTGAAAACTTAACTACCTACACTACTATTTTCTTTTATTCAATTTTTTAAACCTAGAGAGCGAGCGGTAATTTGTAGCTATTTTCCTTTTTGATGAAAACCATTTGACGTGGAAGTAACGCGATTCTAGTCCCTAGCGGCTCCAACTTTGCAACGGTTCTGAATGCAGCTAATGAGCAGCTTCGAGTTGCGCACACACGCAGTTATAGTTTAAAACGTAAAAAAGGATCGTTTGGTACATATATAAATATTTATATTTGAATACATACAGTGCTCTCCAAAAGTTAATTGACATATTTACCTTTCAGCAGTGATGTCACATTCTGATAAAAAAAACAGGTTAATAAAAAAAATCGTAATTATTTTATGATAATGTAGGTAGTTGAATTAGTGAATTAAAATGATGTGTTATGTTATGTTTGTGTAGTGTGTTTTGTGTTGTTAGCTAGAATTTTAAATGAAAATGTGGCGCCTCAGCTGAAGTGAGAAAAAGACAAATCCAATGTGAAGGGCACTGTACATGGGTTCTATCTTTTGGTGTCAAAACTTTTTCTGGTATTATGGTCTTCATCTTTTCGCTTCATCTAGGTATGCATCACGAAAAATGGTTTTCATAGACTGTGTTACTTTGACTACTAATACAGGACGAGTTTGAAAGCATGAGTAATATTTTAGAGATGATAGTTTTTATTTGTAAAATCTCATCTCATCTCTGAAATATTGCCGTCGGCAGGCGGTATTTTGTAGAGCTTTAAAATAAGTAGTGTTGCTACGAGTACGTCACCTGGTTTTTTATTTTAACTAACGCGACACATCGACAGGTAACGACTGGCAATGAGTTTAATGGGACAATTATAGCACTTGCTTTAACGACACGTAATTATACGAAATGGTTCGCTTACGTTCATAAAAGTAGGGAACATTATTTATGTGGTTCAGGGGCAAACATTATGATAGTACTCTACCGCTTACAGACAGAGTAAGAAAGAAAGAAAGTACGTTTATTTGCGGTAAACATGACGCAGAAGAAGAACACAGACACAAAAAATAACAAGTTTGGGGAAAATATGTGTTACATCCCCATCGGCCATCGCTAAACATAATGCACGACCCTATGCAAAATAAAGCCCCATCGCTGGTTTTCAGCAGCAGCTGGCGCTGACGTAATGACTTCTAACAATACATCATCGCAGCAAACGATATGATAAAAATTAACAAAATAAGAAACAATTTTTTGTAGAGATATAGGTAGGTATAGCCATCCTAAAGGACTCGTCGCAGAAATATCTCATGTGTCTAATAAACCAACACAGCAACGCTACTAATCAAGGTAAAACAATATAGTCAGAAAAAAAACCGTTATGTTTCGTTTAAAAATCGAACAATCGCACAACCACGAAGACATATATATGAATTTGATTTTCAAATGAGAGTCATGTCGCTCTTTGATTTGAGCTAAATGAATATACAATCACATCTGCTACGGTAGAGGCTTTGCAAGTGTAGGCATAGCTATTTTAAAGGACTCGACTTAGAAATATCTCAAGTGTCTAATTAAATAAACCAAAACACAGCAACACTACTTATCGAAGTAAAACTATACATTCTGAACACATCTGTTATGTTTTGTTTCAAAATCGAACACATTCACAAAAAAATTAATATTAATTTGTAATCCAAATGAGAATCATGTCACATCCTGATTACAGCTTCATTTTATTCTAGTTAAAAAATGAATACAAAATGGTATATCTATACTTTGCGTAGAAGTTCGTGATTCATACATTTATTTTACTTTCTAACAAGATTGACAAAAAAATGGTAATAATATGATTAGATTTGTCTGCCTGCTCGCAGCTCGACTGAATATTATGATTGATTCGAAATGGGACCTACCTAGAATTCGGAAAGACCCAAGTACATACAATCAATCAAAACAGACGTTCGTCTAGAGTAGAAACACTCAATTCTAATGTCAAAATATTTACCATAGAGACAAATTGGTCGATGTATTTTTGTTATAAAATGAAAATTTTATTTTGGTATGGTAATTTTATTCTGGGTGCATCGTTTTCACATATAATCATATAATGAATGTACTATGTTAAATATTGTACTTGAAACATTTTAAAAGAGTAACGGTGGAGTTTCTTGCCCATTCTTCTCCATACGAAACTACATTTTGGAAGGGGTGACTAGAATCAATTCTATTTTAATGTAAATGTTGAAGTTCAGAAGTGCCTTTTAAGTGCCTATTTGAAATAAATGCTTTGACTTTGACTTTGAAAACCAGCAATAATTCTCCCTATGTTTTGGTTTGATTTTAATTCGTATTCCAATTACTGCTGGTGCTGGTTGGTAGATGTCAGATGTCTTCGATTTTTTGTTCTAGAATATTTCTTCAAGATGTTTTCTTTCACCGTTTTGAGAGCAGCGGTGATGAAATAATTTAAACAAAGTAAAGCGCGTCTGTCTGCGTTCCAACCTACGACCTACAACTGATTTTTTTTTTGGTGGGAAATCATGAAATTACTTCTGCTGCTCTGGGTGGAGCAAGAGGGCGTGTCAGACTTTTACTGACTAAAACCCATCCGTGTTCCCTCAGTTGCCTCTGTGCCAGGGACCGCGGTATCTCTTTCGAACAACCCGCACCCCTGGCAGGCCTACAACTGGTAAGTCGCAACCGTTATTATTGGGAAACCACATCTTTCGTTTAGAAGTTAAATTTTCTATCAGTATTGAGAGGATATTACAGTTGTAATAGGCAGAATTGATGCTGATTCTTTAATCAGCATCAATTCTGCCTACTACTTGCCTCTGAAATTCAAATTAATCTAATTTTGGAATCGTAGTTTAAAGTTGTAATCATAATAAACTCAAAGGAAATAAAACTGATTATATTCCTCGAAAATTGATAAGGATACAAACAGATTTCAATCACTTCGTCACGCAGCAACCAAAATAGATTAAATCATTCAATTCAAATCGTCTTGCTTTGAGAAAACACTTTCTATCAACAGTTATCGTTCAATCTATCCCTTAGGAAATCAGTTTAATGCTCCTCACAACACTAGTATCAACCGCCATCTTTATAGGCTAGGAGCTAACATTTAAATAGAGTGTTGATAGTCGGTCGCATCATTAATCTTTACTGGACCCGGCTCATTTACTATTTGCCTTCGTAGACCAGTCACCATAGATCTTCTTTTGTTAAACCTTATCAATGTCGAAAGGGGTTATATTTAAAGAATGAGGCCGGGGACAGGATCAGGCTAAGTTCGGGTCGATTAATTTTAGATTAATTTCGTAGCTAGCTATTTTAGGGAGGGACGAGGTTTATTAAAGTCCTGGCAGGGATTTGAGCAACTTTACCGTAAGGTTTCGTTAAAGGTCAGATTTTTATTTGATTAGGTAAGTAATAAGGATGGTAAGCCTAAGGGCAGGAGAAAGATGGTCCCTCTGATACTAAGTGGTGGTTTTCAGGACGGCAGGAACCCAGATGTGCAATTCACGTATTTTGCAGATATACAAGAAACAGAGAGAGGGTGATTGAACACTTGTGTTGGTAAAAATAAGTCGGTTGTTTTGTAAAAAGATTTTTTTTATTTTTCGCGAAATGCTATGTAAACCAAATTGAACTGAATGATGTTCTAATACTTCCTGTATTTCATTGCTGATGATAGCGCGGAACATATATACGCCTGCAAAACTCTCAGAGGACGCATCGACAGTCTCGAACTCCTCGATGTTTTCTGTCGACTATTTGTTCCCGTTAAATTCATCGGTCATCGTCAAAGCCGTTGACGCAATCTGTTTGCGCCGCCGTTATCTAAAACTGTTGCCAGAGCTGAGTCCCCTGTGTGTCGTACTTTAAGGATGCTCATCGCCCTCCTGACCGCCTATCCTGAATGTGATCTATTTGCTGATTAATGGTTTGATGTTTTGCGAGAGAAAGTATGCTAGGTTGTCCTCTATTATATGTTAGTATTTGTAATATGTTTCTTAACTATTCAATCTCAATGTTAATGAATGTAATTGAAGTTACCGTTTTAATTAACAATAAACAATAAACGATAAAAAAGCAAAATACAGACGCATTGAGAATCTCCTATTTTTTGGAGACGGTTAACTTGTAAATTTTTGGCTGCTCAATTATCTATTTCAACTACTAAATATGTTTAACTGTAAAGTGTAACATAATAAAACCTGTAGTTTATTAAATGGTTAACAAACTTATTAAAAGACAACCAATAAATAATGTCTTGTCTTTTGTGTCTTCATAAATTATGATATTAAAATGTCATGTCATAATTACATCTTCAACAAAATATAATTTAGTTTCTGTACTAGCTGAAATTATTATCGTTGATTTCAAATGTCAAACCAAAGCCTGTTAAGTAATTTATTCATTCTAGATAAGTACGACAGCCCCAAATTAATTAGAGGAGACATGCAACCTAATTCCATGACGTAACAATAATGAGGTTGGTACTTAGTGTCAGACTGTAACTGGCGACGGTATTGATTCAAGGTTGAAAGTTTAGACTCAGTCTGAGTTAAGTTGTAAATAACATTGGGTATCTTCATTGTCTTTAACATAAAATCAAAAGTCATTTATTCAAACTAGGCTGGTGTCAAAACTTTTTGAACGTCAAAATTACATAAGACAGTCCCCCAAAAACGCCCGCTACATCCTAGTGCTTTAGTCGGGAAGAAGTGGCGCAACAAACTCCCCAGCAGCACAGCTGTCTGTTATGTTAGAAAAACTTGATTCTATACAATGGTAGGTACGTAATTAACGTTGCGAAACATAAAATTAAAATATTTGCCATATGTCAGCTAGAACACGCCAATATACCAAAAAAATCATTAAAAAAAAAATAATCAAGCTGAAATAAAAACAGAAACATAACAGAACTTAAAACCTAAATTAAAGCCTGCAGGCATAAAAAGCGTGCCCGCTTACATATGCAATGCGGCATTATGTTCACATAGTTGTAGCTGGAAGTAACAAAAATGTCAAACTAGGACCTTCGGGGTAAAATAAATAAACAGTTCAATATATTAACAATAACAAAGCCATGGTCAGCAAGACGACCAGTCACCACAACCAGCACCCGTTCACGAGCATAACGCAAAGATCAGCCATAAGCCCGCTCACCATATTTGAGGGAAGGAGGCAATCCGACCCCCGAAGCTACCGCAAGCAGTGACATCTAAGGGAGCATGATGAACTTGCTGCCGGTTGCTCAAGCAAGAATAATATGAACAAATGTCTAGGTCGCTAGCTAACTACATTTTGCAACACAACTCATTATATAAAAAAAAAACATTGTAATGAGTAGATTATGTCAGTAGTAAATAAAAATCTAGGTTCTAGGATATGCCGGTTTCCTCACGATTTTTTCAGGTCTGGTCTGTGAGTCCAAAGTTATAAATAGAGACGTGTTTCTTATCTTTCTATCCCTCTATCTATCATATTTGTGTACTCTGTATACATAGTTATGCATAGGTGTATTTTGACAAATTTTGGGTAAAATATGGTTGTCTGTCACATAAAATATCGGCTGTAAGTATATTAATGCGGCGGTATTGAATGCAGGCGCCAATTATTTATGTATTTAGCTATTATAATAGAAAACGTTGAGTTTTCAATCAAGTGCTTCTCATCTTTTGTTTTATTTTCAAAGATTTTAAAACAAAAATAAATAAAGCTCTGCTGCGTTATTACTAAATTAAAAAAACAAAAGCAATTTAGTATACTAATGAATCCTCTTCTAAAACAAGTTCCAATTGGAACTGAATACTATTCTCATTTAAAAAATGAAAGAAATTGATTGAAAACTGGAAACGTTAATGTAAATTTTCGGAATAAGGTTAAAAACGTTTAATTTGCACTTATAAAAGCCTCTAAAAGTTAAATAATCGTAAAATGTATGGGCTTATAATAACTTAGAATTTTATATCAATTATTTTAGCGAAAAAACAATTTCAGAAAAAAATAAACGAATGTCAGTGCCTACCTATACAATTTTTTTCGCCATGTTTTTTATATATATTAAATTGTTTTTCCTTCATAAAAAATTTGCTTATAAAATATATTTTTTAGACTTAGGTAGACAATCTAAAGGTTGAACGAGTTCCTGCCAGCGGGCTAGGGCACAGAAATTGTAGATGTTAATAAAATAAAAGACTCCGAAACTGACATGAAACAATACTTTTGGTTCTAGCTCCTAACATAAAATACAGCTTAATAATAATTATCCAACATAAACCTTTATACTAAGAAATACAACACAATTTACCAAGCTCCGTTTACGGCTATGGAAAGTATTAATCCAAGATTCAGATTCTCATACAAAGGATTGGCGGCACTATCGCGTGACGTCATCCCTTCTATTGTCGTATCGGATTTACAAAGCATCTTAATTATTCGAGTTCAAATATCATTTCGCTTGATCTTTTAGCAATATAGTAAAAAATCTGATGTTGCATAGAAAAGTGCAATTGACCTACGCAGTCATAACAATTTTTGTTCTACAACAGGCTACGTAATAACAGCTGCACGGGTCGATCGATCAGGTTAACTTATTCTTGCCACCTTACATACCAAGACCCGTTCGTCCCTCGGAAGGCGTTGATCCCGGCTGTCATTCGTGGATCTTTGACAGTCGTTACGGGTTGTCAGAAACCCGAAAATCTGACATCTATTTTTACCTAAGGTATCGTATTACCTAGTAACTGGATTGTGGAGGTCAGATAGGCAGTCCCTTTTTTTTTTTTGGATGGGAAATCATCAAATAACTTCTCCCGCTCTGGGTGGAGCGGGAGGGCGTGTCAGACTTTTACTGACTAAAACCCACCCGTGTTCCCTCAGTTGCCTGTGTGCCAGGGGCCGCGGTATCTCTTTCGAACAACCCGCACCCCTGGCAGGCATCGGTCCTTGCGGACCCCAGAAGTCCCTTCATGCATAATATTGGTATTCAGCTGCATCTAGTTAGAAAGCCGAACCAAAAATATTTGGCAAAAGCTTAGCAGATGATATTCTTTTTTTACTCGTTCAGTGTTGAGAGTAGTTGATACTAAGTCTTTTCAAAATACCTGGGGCGTTAGTCTGCTATTTTTATAAATTCGTCATTCCAACACGATCCCATTGTCATTCATTTGTCATTTTGCTAAAAGTTCGTAATCTGCTAAATTCATAATGGTCGATCATTGGTCAGTCAATGGTCTCGTAATAGAATTGTGTCATAATGGTATTTTCGTATTGCCATTATTATAAAACTCGTAGAAATGTTTTTCCAAAAACTACTACTAAATTTGAACATTTATTCATGCCAGATTTCATTTATATATATTTTTACATATTATTTATTAGTGTTTAATGCAATCTAAAGTAGTAAGAAGTTCGTAAATTAAGTCAGTCATTCATTTGTCATTATGTACGAGATTACCAATAAATGCCATTTCTTTCAATGGAGTGTCAGTGGCTGACCATTGGAAAGTCATAATGACGCCATTTTATTAGTAGATTACCAAACTTGTCAAAGTCAACAATTATGAAATCAATGATAGACCATTCTGACACTATTGTAATAGCAGACTTGAGGCCCTGATCATTTTCTGTAACAAGAAGTTAGCGTGCTCAATACTCCGTTTGTACGGCTCTCGTTTAGCGTGTTTATAAAAACATAACTGTGTGAGTCGAAGCTAACCATTATTCATTATCAACGGCGCTCGCTTTTAATTATACCTTCTGTCTGTTTGTGAAAATCGATACCGTTTGTATATTGCCACTTAGAACTGTGAATGCAAAGCGTTCGGTCCTTTATTCGGGAAATAGAGATAGTTTATTTTGTATTTGTAGCTTCAACGCATTTTTTACACGCTTTATATTAGCTTCACTTGCATGTTTGTTTGTTTGTTTGTATGTTTGTATGTAACCGACTCCTTTGAACGCGATTTTGACCCACTTTAAACGGTCAGATTTCATTGAAACTTTGTAAACTTGTCGAGGACCGATGACAATTCAATAATAAAAAAAAATTGAGAAAAAAAAACACGTTTTTATAGTTAGCAGAACTAAAAATTAGAAAATAAATAATAGTTTAAAAAACTAAAAAACACGCTTTAAAACCAAACTAAAAAAGGAGAAAATAATTTAATTCAATTAAAATGCGTGGGGTGCTTGACATTAATTGATTATAAAAATACCTCAAAAAGCACCCCACGCTTTTAAATGGAATTAAATTATTTTCTCCTTTTTTAGTTTGGTTTTTAAAGCGTGTTTTTTAGTTTTTTAAACTATTATTTATTTTCTATTTTTTAGTTCTGCTAACTAAAAAACGTATTTTTTTTCTTTTTTTTTTCTCATTATTTTTTAAATTATTGAATTGTCATCGGTCCTCGACAAGTTTACAAAGTTTCAATGAAATCTGACCGTTTCAAGTGGGTCCAAATCG
The DNA here is from genome assembly GCA_947359405.1 of Antitype chi. Classification (NCBI taxonomy): domain Eukaryota; kingdom Metazoa; phylum Arthropoda; class Insecta; order Lepidoptera; family Noctuidae; genus Antitype; species Antitype chi. Next base: position 15,969,048 of record OX375817.1, on the reverse strand, counting down.
CGCTCAAAGGAGTCGGTTACATACAAAGATACAAACAAACAAACAAATAAACAAACATACAAGTGAAGCTAATATAAAGCGTGTAAAAATGTGACTGGGACAGACTAGATGCGGAGGATAGAGCGTTGTGGTGCAGCCTGGGAGAGGTCTATGTCCAGCAGTGGACTGCGATAGGCTGGGTTGATTGTGTCTTAATTTTTGCAAGGAAAATACCACCTTAAAGATCCACTACCTAAGTAATGAGTAAAGGGTATACATAACCGCATCCACCTGTAAGATAACAAAAACTAAAAATTAAACGACCAACTAGCCTAACTCGATTAGTAGCCCAGTAAGTGTTGAACAAAATATTATATTAGTTTTTAATCCCATTGAAAGAAAGAAAGCAAAATAGATTTATTTGTCTCAGAAACACGTGCATACAAAAAAATACATGAAAACAACACAGATTTATTTATACATAGGCACACAGAACATAAATAGTCGACTATTTAATAAAAAAGTTATTCATTGGGATTAAATGATGATTATAATTATGTAAATAGACACGTGTTACGGTTGCAAATCATATTTTGTTCAACATACTTAAAGCCTGACACTGCCCTGCAAATTGCATAAAACGTAAGACAATTTGAATATCTTGAGCTACCTGGTACTTCCCTCTGAATGAAAGACTGTCAATAGGTACAAATGGCTATGATTATTTTATTTCTATTCTTTTCCGCAACGTTAAGCACGTCACTTGCAAACGACGCAAAGAAAATAGAGATGTCATTTAGCGGTCTCTTACATAATACATATTTCCCGGTTCGCGCTAAGAATAGTTGAGACGGATTTTATAATGAAAATTGAGTTAGATTTTAATTTTGCGGATTTAATTTTATTTTAAGCAGCGGTTTTAAGGTCATTTTGTTTTACTAAGTTTAAAGGTTTAAAGACAGATTAGATATAATGAATCAATCTGCTAGCCTTCTCCCAGCTATGTGGGACTGCCTATCTGACCTCCACAGCCGAACTTTACTGGGTAACATGATACCTAACCTTGGTAAGACTGGTTGTCAGTCTTTTGGTTTGCTGACTGTACCAACTGAAAAGACTTATGAATGAGGGCTGGTACCAACGGCTCAACGTGCTTTCATGGAAGAGTCTCAAGTGTTATGGATCGTCACGTCACCCATCTACGACCTTACCGCGGCAAGCGTAAGCATAACCTTCGATTGATCCGTGCGCCTTGCTGCTCATATTATTTAGCCACAAGCCCCTTAAGACTTATAATTAGATATAAAATTAATTTAATAAGATTAACAGCAAAATGCTGATCTTTTTGAGCTATCAAAGTGAGTGTAAAATATTATAAAAATAATTCTTGGTACAATGTTAACCTAGGATCGACCTAATAGAGAAACTGGAAGTAAAAGATATGTTCTGTCGACCCCAAATAAAATGGAATAAGGCAGTAAGAGAAAGATTATGATCGACTTTAAAAAAAAACAGATGTACATGGACTATAGAGCGGTATGTACTTCATCATAATTAACCCATTAATGGTCGCAGTACTCGATTGAGAACAGTTAAACTTTTAATCTTATATACCAAAAATTTATAAGACTAACTTATTTCTTTTAACTAAAATTAATAGAGGGTAAATTGCTTCATTTACTATAATAAGATAAAGTGGGTAGATATTTTTTTTGTGACAGTGATTCAGTTGAAGTCGCAATTCTCAAGATAACACAGGTAAGTCTTTTCTATAATCATTATTTTTTTTATACAGTGTGTAAATATTATGTAATGTGCAAAATATTCTTGTTTATAATTATTGTAATCGCTTACCGTATTTTTATATTGATTTCTATAAGTGTACTACGAACATACCCGCCCCAAAAAAATGTTTTTTTGTCTTTTTGTATTTCTTAATACTTCACTCAAAAAAAACTCATTTAAAACAGTAACGTTTTTAATTTACATTTGGCCATTAATGGGTTAATCTATAATATTCCCACTGCTGGGACACAGGCCTTCACTCTGTGAGAGGGAGTGGGCCGTAATCCACTACGTGGGCCAAGTGCGGGTTCGTAGATGTCACAAGTCTTCGAATTTTTGTTTCTACGACATGCCAGAGGTGCTGATATTATTTACACAAAGTAAAAAACCTGCCTAGGTTCAAACCCACGAGCTTTTACTCGTAATTCGGGGCCGATACCTCTGGCTACCACGGCTCTATGCTCTTTCTCTCTCTCTCTCTCTTGCAACTTTAAAAATATAAACCTTAGCAATGTATCTACTTACTAACTAAAAAGCAGTTTTATTTTTCATATTGAGCTGCGTTTATTTTTATCGGCTGTCATTTTCCCTTGCGGGCTGCACGGCTGCACAAGTAGCTACGTCATGTTATAAAGATATCAGTTTTATCCTGTAAAATATTGTTATTAGATAAGCGCTTAACAAGTCCCTCAGCGGTCCAAAGCGAGTTTTCATGCCATTGCTTTAATGCGCTCTGTGGAGTCCATAGGACAAAACCAAAATGATAACCTTTTTGATTTTTTTGCCTCGACAATGTCCGTGATAAGTATATCAGTAAAGTTTGGTAGTATTAAGTATCGCCCAGGTACCTGTATAAAACTGATTGTTAAAAACACGTTCTTAACAAACACTTTCTTTCTTATCCATGCGTCTTTTTTTTTTTTTTTTGGGTGGGAAATCATCAAATAACTTCTCCCGCTCTTCGTGTCAGACTTTTACTGACTAAAACCTACCCGTGTTCCCTCAGTTGCCTGTGTGCCAGGCGCCGCGGTATCTCTTTCGAACAACCCGCACCCCTGGCAGGCATCGGCCCTTGCGGACCCCACCATTTGGTGCTGACATCTCTTTGAGGCGCGCGTGGAGTCCAACGCGCCTTCGACCCGGGCTTGCTCCTTACCGGACAGCGAGCTACCCATTACTCGCCGTCCGCAAGCCCGCGCCTACGGTGGCCGGGAATCAGCCTGGAATTCCCGACGCCCAGGGCGTCTCCCGCGGCGACTACGGCCGTGAGGGCGCATATACTGCCTCTCCCTCACGTGCGCCGTCTCCCTCTTCGCGAGCATTACTGCTTCGCAGAAGGAGAATATCCGCTTCGTAAATATTCGCTGTCGGACTGGTCATCTCTTAGCGTTTTTTTTTTTTTTGCTGTACTTTACTGCGGTTCTCACAATAGGTAGGTACGTCAATTCAAATCGTTCTCACATATCTATAAATTCAAACATAATTTAAAAGAGAGTCCACGGAGTTTATTGCCCGTTCTTCTCCATCGGTATCTACTACGCTTTGAAATGGGCAACTAGATAATTTTTTCAGACTGACTGACTCCTTGACATTTCATAAGTGGCGTAAACGGTTTAATTGAAATAAATGCTTTGAGTTTGAGTATGATAATAGTCGTTGGTGTCTTATCGTTGCAATCTTCTTAGTAAATATGAATGAAAAAACAAAACTGTTAAACACGAGAAGGTGTAGTGTGCCTTATCTTATTATATTATCTCGCAAATGGACGATTTTTTCGTTTTTTGATGCCACCTTAATCAGAAAAAAGAACTCTATCTTTCTATCTAAGCAGTATTTTTCTAATATTTATAGATGCAGAGAAAAAAAAACGCCGTTAACTTGCCTTGTTTGATATATTTACTACGCTAAAACGTAGGTAAGCAGCATTACTAAACTGAAAGTAACTAAGAGCTTATAATTCTTAAGGCTTAAGGGCTGTATTTTCATTCCTCTTAGTACCTGGTACTTATTGACAGGCCTGCACTGTCCTCCCATACCTATTAATTATCACTGTAATTTGAAAACATTGTAAAAGCCAATTATTTTTAAAAGAGTAACCGTGGAGTTTCTTGTCGGCTCTTCTCCATAGGAAGCGACAAATTGGAACCGTGCACCTAGCTTCTGACGTTTCATAAGTGCCCAAGCAGGCTTATGTGAAATAAAATATTTTGATTTTGAATTTACATTTTACTACAATTTTTACCATCCGTTGCAATACTAAATAGCATGCATTTCATATTTTTTTTGCGCTTTTTTGTCCATAATTCGAAATATGATTTTGTTGGTTAACGGCACTATAGCTTGTGGACGGCAGATTTGGTCTCCAGTCTTTGGCATCGTTGGTTTAGTAGTTGCAAGCGCTAATGCTGAGCATGAGGTCCAAGGTTCGATTCCCAGGTTAGGCAAAGTGGTATTGGGTTTTTCTATCTCGAATATCTCAGTAGCAGCCCGGAGGTTTTGTGCCCAGTTGATGGCAATAGGGTTACCTCTTATTACATGGGACTTAAACATAACTGATGAACTATTGGCACCTACATCTTTGTCCAACCTTTCGTGGAAACAAGGAGTGATATTCTGTTATGTTACTCTTCAGTAAAAATCAGTTGAATCTCTGTGTTTTGCCATTTACTTACGTACTTAATACTCATATCTAAGGCAACGATATAACAAGGGCCATGTAGCAGTGAAAACTTTGAATTTCATTACAAGCTTTTACCTTTTCCTAACAATGTTCGAAGAAAGTCTTCAAGCTCAAACTTTCCTAAGAATAATGTGTAATTAACCACTAAAGTTTCAATACATTAGCTGAAACTTTTGAACTTACCGACCGCTAAATGTTTACGAACGCTCGAACACAAATTATGATAATTACCGTCCAGTGAGTTGAGACCCGTGACCTGATCGAGATTAGTAGAATATTGGGGTCAAGTTAACTAGACGTGTTAAGCAGGTGCTTAGTCACACGTGGTATACAATTTAGAAAATGTTCTTGTGGCTTTGTTGCGAGTTATAATGTAAGTTTCAGACAGTACCTAGGTTATTACTTCGAAGTGTATGAGAAAATATCATTATTCCAAAAGTATTTATTTTATTTTTATTTACTTAGTTAATTTTGTTCTGAATTAAACTGAATTTAGCTTCTTGTACCATCACCATCTGTCCAGCGTTTGCCCAACTATATTGCGGACGGCTTACCAGATAAAGCTGGATTTTACACTAGCATTTGCTACTGGCTTCGCCCGCGTGTTGATTGGAAAACATCCCGCGGCAACGTACTACCGGGATAAAAGCACCCTATGTGTTTATAATCCATGTTATATACTATCTCTATGTAAATTTCCTCGCAATCCGTTAAGTAGTTTTGGCGTGAAATAGTAAGAAACATCCATCCATCCAACCTCACAAACTTTCATATTTATAATACTTTTACGAGCTTGGGGTTCGTGACAATTAAAAACTGCCAATATAAATTACCAAAGATGACACTTTCAATTTTCAACATTCCAGAAACTTCTACTAACTGTAGAAGCATCTAGAACGTTCGAGTAAATACCGGCCCCGACTGAACACTGAACAGATTTTGATGGTTCTAGAAGATTCGGGTATCGAAATTTCGAGAAAGATCTTGACTCAAATAATTCTGCTACTCGATACTAGATGGCGCTAGTGGCAACTAATTACTTTAGCTTTAGCGCGTAACAATACCTATTAGTAGGATAGGATAGAGTGAATTTAGCTGCTTGTACCAACGACGTTAAAAGAGGACAAAGAGGTGTAACTTTTAATTCATAAACTCTTCAATAAAAACAATGATCAGTTGTAGATGTATGTTGCTATATTCCTTGCTTTTTTAGCCCTGATTAAAGGTAGAACAAAGTCTTCCAATTCTAAACAAGGTGTACCCGGTTATTCATTGGTGCATAACTCTTTTGTCTGTTATCTACATATAACACAACCAAACAGTACAGGTGGAGTGGTGCTTCAAACACGTGGAAATTTTGGGTGTTCATGTTCATTAAAATGCACAACGATTGTTCTAGAAACTTTTTGTTTCGCAGCTTTTTTTTCACTGAATATTTTTGAGTAGGATTGGAACAGAGTGCCGCTAAAAACTCGTATTAAATCTCAGAGGAATTACTGTACAATAAACAATCCTAACAGGTATTGTTGGTGATTGGATTTCTGCGATATACGCAGGCTTGATTTATAGAATAATAAATACAAAAGAGAAAGATTTTCAAGTATGGGGTACCAACGGGTGTGGGGCTTAAAAACTTTTCAAATTCATAGTATCATCACCACCTGCAGCAGCACCTGCCAGGTATCTCTCTACCACCCATGGTTTACTATTAGAGAATGTCTAAGGCATTCTTTTTTTTTCTTTAACTTTTTCTTTATTAATTTGTTCTTAAATTTTTGTGCACAAGAAAGCTTTGTTATGCACAAAGCTTATTAAAAAATGATAGTTTAAAAACTAAAAAACACGCTTTAAAAAGCAAACTAAAAAAGGAGAAAATAATTTAATTCAATTAAAAAGCGTGGGGTGCTTTTTGAGGTATTTTTATAATCAATTAATGTCAAGCACCCCACGCTTTTTAATTGAATTAAATTATTTTCTCCTTTTTTAGTTTGCTTATCATTTATTTTCTATTTTTTAGTTCTGCTAACTACAAAAAAATGTTTTTTTTTCTCATTTTTTTTTTTATTATTGAATTGTCATCGGTCCTCGACAAGTTTACAAAGTTTCAATGAAATCTGACCGTTTAAAGTGGGTCAAAATCGCGCTCAAAGGAGTCGGTTACATACAAAAAAACAAACAAACTAACAAACAAACATACAAGTGAAGCTAATATAAAGCGTGTAATAAATAAATAAAGTGAAAGTCAACGCTTAATTTATGTCAATAATTATTTTAATTACGGATGCCTTTGATAGACACACGTGCCAGACCTCCCGTTTTTATTAATATAACGTTCAATTTATTCTTAAAGTCTAGAAATTGCTTAACATAGTTTCATCTAAAAAACGTTTTCACCAAACATCTAGGACCCTTCCATTTCCTTCGTCATTTGTATCGGAAATGAAACTATCGATATTTGGTGAAACAGTTTGTTCATTTGTTGTATCAGGCCTAACTTTATTAGTAACGAGGATTGGGGCTTGTGATAGCGCCTAAAAGGGTCTTGTTTTCCTCGTAGTTAGTATTTCTAGGAACAGAATTGTACCTTGTCTCGAATCAGTTTTTCTAAGAATAAGATTGTGCTATGTACTGTTTGCAAGTCTTTTTTGATTACCATTCTGGGGTCTGTTCTAACCGGATGCATCGGAATATTAGTATTTTACGTAGAGCGACTGCCTATCTGACCTGCACAACCCAGTTACTGGGTAGCACTATACCTCTTGGTAAGACTGGCTGTCAGACTTTCGGGCTTCTGACGGCCCGTAACGTCTGTCAAAAATCTGCTATTGACAGTCAACGGTGCCGGTACTTCTGAGTAGCGCTCTTCCCTTCCGTGGCCTGGACGGGGCCGCCACCGTTTCATGGCGGACGCGGTGGGGCCGCAGGGGAAGAGGAATGTCGGTATAGCGTTGGCTGCTCTCCCTATCCCCTGCGGCCGAGAAGTGGTAGGCGGCGGGACCACTGCGCTGACCCGTCGCAGGGGATCCAAGGGTGCCAAGGGTGCCAGGGTAGTCTGGGGTCCTTGTGCTACTTGGTTCCTGGGGTAGTCACGGTGTGCCATGTGTCCTGGTGCGCCGGACTGGTGGGGTCCGCAAGGGCCGATGCCTGCCAGGGGTGCGGGTTGTTCGCAAGAGATACCGTTGCCCCTGGCACACAGGCAACTGAGGGAACTCGGGTGGGTTTTAGTCAGTAAAAGTCGGACACGCCCTCCTGCTCCACCTCTAGGTGAAACCCTCCTGCTCCCGCTCTAGCGGGAGCAGTTATTTGATAAATTCCCACCCGCAAAAAAAAAAAAACGGTTGAACGTAGGAACGGAGGGGTATGTAAAAAAGGTTACCCAGACTTTTTAATGGTCTTGTGGCTAAGTATTCTTAGCCACAAGACCATTATGCGTTTTTGAGAAATGACTCCGGAAGGTTTGTTTAAGATACATTGCTATTACCTTAAATATAATCAAGGACTTTCATGTTTTGTCAAGCCGCAAAAATCCAGGCGAAGAAGAAGCGTGTCTCTAGTTTTGTAAATAAATCCATTATTCTTCACCTCCATTCATCCAGAAATCACATAGTACTTTTGTCTCAAACAATATTAAATTACCAGGAAACGTAGCAGCCAAACATATTGTATGCCATTCTTCAGTGTATCTGTGCAAGCTTTTCATTTCCGAGTCATTACAAACGGTTGACTGGTGTGGAGGATGTTCAAATGATGACAAGTCAAATGGTTTTGCATTAGTACGCATGTTTGGAGTTAAATTAGAATCCTCTCAAACATTGTTATTGTGTTTTGGTTAGGAATTTTGGTACGGTTGGAAGATTCGGATGATTATTTAATGTTCTTAGTGAAAAATATAGCAGTGTTTTAGGACTAAACGCTATCAGTGATGTAACTCATTCAAAAAGTGCTTGAGCCAGAGGTTTGGGCCTAGAAAGTTACGACAAAGTTGCAATCAGTGCAAAGGGTCAGCTTTGGCCACTCGCTTTCCAGTTCGACACATTCACCGTTAGGCCATTGCAGCTTCAATATTCACCTGAGATTAAACGTTGTAAAGATGTTCGGCGTAGTAAATTCTGTGACCTATTAAAGCTCACACTATGTCACTGAATTTGATGTTACCGATCGCTTTGGATTTTTTAGTGACGATGATGGTTGCCCCAACATTCTACGCTGGACTATGATAAGCTGTATAAGTTAATCATTGTTTGAGTGATGTATCACAATTATTTTAAGTCAGCCCTCAAGCTGCGGTAGTTCACCAAGAACTAAATCAGTTTCAATAAAAAAATGTGTAAAGGCGGTATCAAAATGATTGATATTGTAAAAGGTATTACGGTGCTCCCATTTTTGTGATAAATTCTCATAGTTTTGCCTTAATATTTACCTAAACTAAGATTGATGATGGAACAAAGTTTCAAAGGGATCTTGTTTAGGTAGTATTTTCAGTAGTAATACGGGACAAAGTTTACTGATAGATAGTGGTGTCAATGGCTCTCCTCTCGATAACTTAGGGAGAAAGTATTGGCAGAGCTGTGGTCATACAGCAAGGGTTTGGCGGGTTCGACTGTCAGATTAGGATGGATGTAGCCGTATGATACTGTAAAACCTGTGACATTCCTAATCTCACACGGTGTCACTGCACTGGATATATCCGTTAACTATGGATTTCTTGAGAAGGCATATCAAATGAAGACATGCTAGCATGATGATAATGAAGTGTAGCGTTACTTAATAAAGTAAAGTTAAAGAAACGAATTGCAAGAAAATAGGCTACCAACTTAACCAACAACTGTCATTCTTTGACAGTTATATAAAATGGCTATAGCACGGCAAAATTTATGTAAGGTGTCAATTTAGCTAACAATTAATTTCCAGACTAGTTCTTGCTCAGGCAAGGCCGTCAGCTCTGCTAACTACCACGTGTCATGCTGAAAGGGAGGTTCTTTACTGAAACATAACATAACAAAACATCACGCTTAAATTCCCCGATTGGATAGGCAGAGATGTACTTATGGTACACCTACATTTCACCAGTTAAATTTAAGTCCCACGTAATAGGGAGCGAGGGGCTTAACTGGATGACCAAAGCCAGATACAGATACTACTAGAAAGAAATAAGGGGGAGGCCTACGCCAAGGACGCGACAACTACTTACCTTATAATTAATTAATATAAAATAAATTATTACAACATACAAATGTACCGATATCGTATCGCATGATCTATGATATTCGGATATCATAGAATTTCTTTATTCGCTTATCAGTTAATGCAGTCAGTCCTAAACCTAAGAAAAGTATGAAAGAGAGTTGAATGCACTGATAAAATAATTGATAAAAATATAAACCTAAAAAACCGGAATGACTGTTAGAAATGACTAGTTTAATTTCAGTGCCATATTATCAACACTACCAAAAAATACATACAAAGATTTCGAGTATACAGTCACAAATAAAATACAATGATTTACATGAATCGAACAAAACCAAAACCTAAAAATCACAATACCACTTTCGTTTCCGAGTTCCACACTGAATAGGTATTGAAATATATAGATGCGATATCCAATATTCTCCGATATACGATTTGATATAGTGTAAAAGCGATATTACCCATGCCTACCATAAATCATTAAATACATTTATCGCTAAACATATTTAAATCTAGCTATGACCGCGGCTTAACTCACCTGACTATGTTTCTGCGAACATAAAGGATAAAAAACTTTATATTTAATATAATTTAAAAATATCGTTCCATTTCTGCCAATAGTTTGTAGTTGACAGAGACTTCAAACGATTGACAGAAATGGAACGAAACTTTTAATTAGGTATGTTTTAATCAAAGTACCCCCCTATGAACCGAGACCAAAAGCTATTTAAATAAAAACACAAGCTATCGCTTCCAGTATAGCCTTACTCTTACTGAAACACGTTGTATCTTTTTAGATAGCAGATAAAATCAGGTGCCGGAGCTAGCCACTCGAAATATGGGATTGGATGGCTCTCTCTCGAATAACACAGAACTCCTTCACTATAAACTTTATTGACGGGATTTTGGTATAAAATGCCAGCCTTTTAAGGATTGTTTCATATAGGTACTTGTTAATGAAAGAGTTGAGATTTGGAATTCACCAGACTTCATTAAACTTAAACCAAACTTAATCATAAACACTTTTTCATCCATATTGTGGCCTTTTTAACAAACGATTTTAAGTTAAAAATTATGAAACTTACATTTTCATTATAAAAACTAAATAACATAAAAAAATCCAAGTTTATACTCAAATCTCAAACAACCTTAACATACCTTTTAAAAAGTTTAAAAACAACTATTAAATAAAGAATCCGAAAATAAACTTCTCTCAAAAACATTATTTGCAGGCACGCTTAGTGAAGAATTTAAATAAATTCGAATTTGGAAGCAACAAAGAGAACGCGCAATAAAATAAATGAAGCGTAAATAAATAAAGGGATATCTCTGTCTCTTTCTTGCATGATACAATTTGGGATCTGTCCTTATCGGGCAAAGCCAATACAAGACAAAAGGATTTACACGGTCAAATTGATAACTACGACAAAAGCAGTGTTAAGGAGAATCTTTAGATGTTTCTCTATACAAAATTAACTTTCTTGGGAATACGTTAATCTTAGATGCTATAATAAATCAAATTGAAAACTGACTACAGTTTGCAATTTTATTTAAAACTAGCTTTTGCTTGCGGCCTTGCCCACGTTAACCAATTTACACAAAACCTTAACAACAATGGTGCTGGGCACGCCACGATAGCGGCGGTAAGTCCCCGCTTTGACCCCCTCACCTTCCACCTGACGCAGGTCCTCACGGGACACAGTTGTTTCGGGAGGTTCCTGTTTCGAATAAGACGGGAGGAAATGCCCGGGTGTTTCCACTGCGAAGATCGCCCTGAGGACATGGTGGAGTATACGGTGGAGGTCTGCCTGGCTTGGGCGGAGCACCGCCGTGTCCTCGTGGAGGCGATTGGCGGCGGCGATCTTTCGCGTCCGGCCATGGTACGGAGCGAGAGTGCATGGGTAGCCGTCACCTCCTTCTGCGAAGCAGTAATGCTCGCGAAAAGGGAGGCGGCACACGTGAGGGAGAGGCAGTATATGCGCCCTCACGGCCTTAGCCGCCGCGGGAGACGCCCTGGGCGTCAGGAATCCCAGGCTGATTCCCGGCCACCGTAGACGCGGGCTTGCGGACGGCGAGTAATGGGTAGCTCGTTGTCCAGTAAAGACCAAGCTCGGGTCGACGGCGCGTTGTGTTCCACGCGCGCCTCAAAGAGATGTCAGCACCAACTGGTGGGGTCCGCAAGGGCCGATGCCTGCCAGGGGTGCGGGTTGTTCGAAAGAGATACCGCGGCCCCTGGCACACAGGCAACTGAGGGAACACGGGTGGGTTTTAGTCAGTAATAGTTTGGCACGCCCTCCTGCTCCACCCAGAGCGGGAGAAGTTATTAGACGATGTCCCACGCAAAAAAAAACAGCATTGGTGCGGCTTTACCTAGACTTAAAAAAAGTTTGCATAATTATAATAATATTGAACGGACTGACCTGAGGGGCGAATCCCGTATTTTTAAGAATGTTCTCCTTCTAATTTAAGTTTCAATCTGTAAAAAAATACATCTAATATACCCACATTTTTGACACCGATCGTTAAGATAATGTTGCAACTTGAATTTGAACGTTTTTGAACTACGAGACAGTTCTCCTTAATTTGTTTAAATAGGATTTTTTTTCTTATCTCTTTTCGTATGGAGCAGTGCTCAAAATCCCTTTAAGTCCCTTTCGCAGTTACACCTAAAGGGTCCCTTAAAGTACGATACTGATCCAAGTCTTAGAGGCTTACTCTAATGATTTACACCGGTATAAAGGCCGTTTTCAGTCTAACTGAATTTATGACTAGTTCACATAAGCCCGTGATCGGCCCGATCACACCTGAACGGTTTTTGGGAACCTCGTTACAGAGGTTTATAGTAGTTTGCGAAATGCTGGCGAAATTTATTGTTTGTAAGGGTTATATTGATTTGGGTATTTCAGAAATAGGTTTATTTGAAATGGTTTTTTAGAAGGAGAATACATTGTTTAGAAACGAATGCTGTGGGTACAATGATAAACTTTGATACGTCTTATGCAAATTTCAATGATGATATAAAATAATCCGTGGCCAATTCACAATAAACTTTCATCTTAGCAAGCCCATTATAATTAATAACCCTCAATGTTTTTCGTTTAAAACTACGCTGACTACGCCGTCGTTGCATGTGCTACGGCGTAGCCAAGATGCTACAGCTACGCCGTAGCAAAAGTACTTAAAATTTGGCAATCATATTTTTTGTACCCTAAACACATACTGCGACCTTCAAATCGTGATTATTAATAACAAACTGCTATCATTATTACTTATAGAAAAGTAATAAAAAGCTAAATGTAACCGATCATAACAATATGAAATGTGAAATTGTGTCGCACAACAGCGCGTCGGTTTGAAGCCGAAAATCAATAGTAATTTATATTCCTCTGAAATAAATAATTGAAAAGCAATTTGTGTCGAATCTCCGATGGTGTCGGTGGGAGGTTATTGACATCGCTGAAACTGCATGGTCGGGTTATTTATTAATAAAAAACCCGACCATGCAGCAAACGTCACCACAATTGGTGACGTTTGTTTTTAACTTACCGGTTGCTTGATGACGTAATTAATTAGGGTTCAGTCAAGAGAATTACTCTAAACCTACTCCATATCGGAACAAAATGCGAAATTATCTCTTAGAAAAATGTATTTAATGGTACTGTTTGAAAAATGAAGCAATTGAATACAGCTTTCCTATTATATTGGGAATGTTGGCTAGTCATTAGCCGGTTTAATATTAAATTGCGTGAGCTGTACGTAATTCAATAAAATAAAATATTGTGAAACACTTGGGAACAGGAGAAACCTCTTGCAGATTCTTTGAAAAAAGAATTGAAATAAAAATATTTTTTATAAATTGAGTCGGCGATGAAATGATCACCGATTGAAAATAGATATGTTTGAAAAATCAATCAAATGGAAACCATTCTACCGGATTCTGTTTTGTCCGAATTCAATTAATTGTTCGACCGTTGTTCGACGTTTGGTAGTTCAGTCAAATGAAACAAATGAAATTGTTCATTTGGAAACGATTCCTAAATGTTTATTTTATTAGTGTGCTTTAGAACCTTTTACTGAACACTTTACTGTGCGGCAGCTCTTTGTGCTCAATGCTACCCTCAGAAAGCAAAGTCAGGTTCCTCCATTAGATCCAACCACTCGTAAAGCCAAATCTGTGTGCCACCAGCTTTAAGTAATAAGCTCACTCATTTACAGAAGGGTCAACAAACATATCCAAATAATTAATTTAAACAAACACGAAGTCAAACACAAATTACAAAACTGGCTGTTTAATCAGGACTATTTCCTTGCAGAAGACCTTATTTCAAAAATAATGTAGGCACGTTATATTCATTCTTATTCTACAAAAACGGATACATAAACACATGCACACCATACGAACACACCATATACGACTACACACACCCCCTCTCATACACCACACCATACAACACCCCATCCCACTCACACACACATAGTCACACATTCATATTCATAGCTAAATCAGGTCAGTATGGGTTTATTATTATTAACACACATAAATAAAGGTTTCTTTGGTACACGTAGTTACAGTAGAACACTGACTCCTAGGTCACAGGGTTCCCCTAGTTTAAGCGGCAGGGTTTTTCACTATTTGTGCAACCTTTTCCGAAAAACCAATGTAACCTATCTATGTGAAATGTATTGGTATTGTATACAAAGGTATTTTGTGTCAATAAACTATTTTTTTTTTACACAAGCCCTATAGTTACTATGTAGGGAAAAATTATGAATTAACTCACTCCTATCACTATTAATTGATAAGACCAATTTGCACTGAAAACAAAACTATCAGTTACTTGTTTATGTAAAAGTAACCTAACAAAACCAACCCACATATTTAATTTAAGCTAACATAAACAAATTGGAATTAAATCTCCAGAATTTCCACATTACTAGACTATTTACCCAAAACAACACACACACACAATCACCTACATAAACATAACATTCATCCAACACACATTAGCAAATGAAAGCAAAAGATTGATCGGCTCATTAGCAGAGCAATGGGATGATTAAATCGGATAATCACGCTATTAAGTGCTGATAAGTAAGCTTTGTACATACTTAGTTGTGCCCTACTTGTTTGGCCTCGGATTGTTAGTAAAGTAAATTAATAAGGTGATTGTTCGATTTTAGAAACTAGGTCAAGTCAACCACCTCAGTGGTAACAAAATGATATTGATAGCGCATGTACGAGTATGTATGGCTAGAAGAGTAGGGGAAGACCAAATATATAATGTGCACATTATGTGAAAGATGAAATAGTTAGAAAAGGGGTTACAACCAAGATGACGACTAATTATTAAAGAAAAACACGCTTTAAAAACCAAACTAAAAAGGTAGAAAATAATTTACTTAATTCTATTAAAAAGCTTGGGGTGTTTTTGAGGTATTTTTATAATCAATTAATATCAAGCACCCCACGCTTGTTAATAGAATTAAATTATTTTCTACCTTTTTAGTTTGTTTTTTAAAGCGTGTTTTTTAAACTATTATTTTATTTTCTATTTTTTAGTTCTGCTAACTACAAAAGCGTGATTTTTCAGTTGTTTTTTTAATTATTGAATAGTCATCGGTTCTTGATAAGTATGCAAAATTTCGATTTAATCCGACGTTTTGAAGAAGGTCAAAATCATGTTCAAAGTTTCCGTTACTTAAGCACATACTAACATGCGTATGAAGCTAATAAAAGCGTGTTAATAAAAATAGATGTTGCGCCGACCCCAAACTATTTATTTGATTATTATTTTATGTCGTAGCATTAAAGACGATTTTTGTGGCACCAGATTGTTAGCACTGATGTGTGCATGCTATTGAAATACAGTAAAATAAAATGCTTTAGAGTCATTTTATACCATTGGGTGAAGGTTTGGTCCACACACGACTTACGTAATTGCACCCACCACTGTTTATCTCTGCATCACCCAAAAGTCGACTGGTAGAAAATGCCTATAGCATTATGTCGGCCTCTGTACATTTCTGTGCGTGAAGTATTAACTAAATAAATAAAAAGTAATATTTTGTCACATCACATGCTAACTGCTGGTTGTAAACCGAAAGAACCACAGTTCATTTAATTGTTAGGCATGTACATAATGTGTATTGATTTCAGCAGATTTTTTAAATCGATCAGCTTTTAAGAACTGGAAACTGGACTTCTATGACCGCAAGTTGCATGATTATTATCATGACACCGTCTGCTTGTCCACGGACATTCTAAGTTATATCTGTATTAGCCATGTACAAGTTTTAGCGTTTAAAGTTTAAGTAACTAGTCATCCTCAGATTCTCCTAAATTCTTTAACCCTAAAACCAACAATAGTCGAGATCCCAGGCTGATACCCGGCCACCGTAGGCCCGGGCTTGGGGACGGCGAGTAATGGGTAGCTCGCTGTCTGGTAAGGACCAAGCCCGGGTCGACGGCGCGTTGACTTCCACGCGCGCCTAAAAGAGATGTCAGCACCAACTGGTGGGGTCCGCAAGGGCCGATGCCTGCCAGGGGTGCGGGTTGTTCGAAAGAGATACCGAGGCCCCTGGCACCGAGGCAACTGAGGGAACACGGGTGGGTTTTAGTCAGTAAAAGTCTGACACGCACTCCCGCTCTACCCAGAGCGGGAGAAGTTATTTGATGATTCCCACCCAAAAAAAAAAACCATATAATACATTTACAACAAAGTTAAGGAAGAACATAGGTAAAATACTCGAAAAAAAAACTACATAAAGAGTTCGTAAATAACGATAAGCCCTTAAGAAGGCACTTTATATGATGCACGAAAACTTCAGTAACTTCAGACCATAAAACAGTACAAAATATTGTTGTGTTCAAACTTTGCAACACTCGACTAACTTGCCAAGTAGAAAATTGTTTGAACACAGGTGTGTTACGAGTACGTATGAGGGATATTTTAAGTGCATATGTGCCTATCTTTTTATAAATCTCGTACCGTATGGGAAATACGGTACGGGATGTGTATTTTTCTCATGGTTTTCTCCCAGCAGATTATAAGCACATGTTTCAAATCTGACTGATGTCTTTTTCCATCAGTAAACTATTCGGCTTTCTCTTTTCTTCTACAGAATTTTCACAGTTTTTAGTCAGTTTGTACACAACAGATAACTTATTCAATGTCATTAACTATACAAATAAATAAAATTGAAGTGTTTGTTTTTAATGTCAAAATAACAAACAGTTGTTGTTACAAGTACCCTATGGTACTTTTAAGAAAAAACAATTGTCCATCTGTCAGATTGTTTCGGCTAATCTCTGAAACGGCTGGACTGATTTTATCAGGATTTTCACTGGCAGATTATTGATGTCATAAGTAGTAACTTAGGCTTTTTGTGCCGGTAGTAGTTTCCCTTGGGATAATATCCAACATCCACGCGGGCGATATCGCGGGCAGCAGCTAGTCTAATTAATGAAATACTCAAATTAATTCATTAGTTGACAAACAGACAACGCACAACCTGAACCGTTGGGTACAGGAGCACAAAATTTTGCACATGAGTACGGCTTATAACGATAGTCAAAGCAAGTCAAGTTAAGTCATTACGTCAAAGCCGGCTGTCGCTGAAAATCAGTGCTGGGGCTCTGTCTTACATAGGGTCGCAGCGTAATGCTGAGTGATAGTCGTTTTGCGTGGATGTGACGCATGTTTCCCTCAACTTTTTCTTATTTTTTTTGTGTTCCTTTTCTTTTTGCGTCATGTTTAACGCAAATAAACGTTTTTTTCTTTCTTTTTCTTTTTTTCACCAAGTCAAGATTTTTTAAAATTCATTCCGTACCTAAAAGGTGATGACGTTTCTATGAAAGTTAGTAATTTTTACCGATAGGAACCCATCAAGGCACGGCTTGTTAATATAATACGATAATAATCGCCCAAAAATCTACTTCCTCAATCCCATAACTTTTCCTTTCTAAATTCGAAAACAAGGTCACAGAAGGACGTAAGTATTAAGTCTCCGATAGCCATTTTTTATACAAAAGTTATTTCCATAAATCATAAAGTTATTCAACGGAGTCCGATCCACGAGATAGGCACTTAAACTTAGTTTAATGTAGTATTCAGTGCAAGTTGAGCTAAGTTGGTTCCGAAGTTTAGCCAGATAAGGGCGCTACCATAGTACAGTAATGGGACTTTGGTGTAGGCAGCTGTAAGAGTACGAATATGTGGGGTAAACTTAGATATGATGACACCAAACTAAATAGTTACTTATACAAAACATGATCATGTTCTACAGTTAAGCTTATAGCGGTGGGAAGTTGTACGCAGCTGACGACGAGTTATCCAGTTTTGTATAGTTCGTATCGATCCTCACTTTCAAAGTAAAAGCATTTATTTCAAGTAGGCATATAAAAGGCACTTTTGAAAGTTAACATTTGCATTAAAATAGAATCGATTCTAGTCTTTAGCGACGCACAAAATTGCATAGGATGCGTACTCACTTTTTTAAAGTCGGATTCACACCTCGCAGTGCCATTTAAATTTTGGGTGCTGCTTTGCTACTCGCGTGCGTACAATAACTAAGCAATCAAAAAATCAGATCTGGTACACGACAGTAGTTTGAGTATCGCTTCAATACTGGCTACCTTTGACAGTGGAATATAGTATTTTTATTAGAGTACTTCTACCATCGTCCATCTTCACAATAGAGCGACTAGTGTCCAGTCCAATTCCAACAATCCAGCACACTGTGCGAAAAATTGCGTACATATTATTGGTCATATTGATAGTCTAACAGCCAGTTGCAAAAATTAACTTTAAATTTCAAATACATTATCAATAAATATCTTCTATGAACTTGTTACAGAAAACAACATTAGACCGCTTTTAAAGGTTCTTTAATTTGAAATAATGAAGCGTCAAACTAGGTCATCTGTCACAGTTTTTGTTGCACAAAGTAACCATTGGAGCCTTAAAGTTGTTTTGTGCAACATCATTAAATTAATGAAATCATCAGCGTAAATGATCCATTATGTAATGTGTCATTAATGTTTGTATTTATGCAACTGAGTAATAGTCATTAGTTCAAAATTTCAGTTTGTGTTCTATCCCGTACAAAGTGCAATTCATCAATCTTCCTGTGTCATCTACTTCATCATTTACATTTGTGTCCATCGTTCAATTGTTGAAAATAGTCTGTCTATTCTGTTGCTACAGTCTAAATGACTTGTGTTTTACGCTTCACAATACAGTTCAAATTGGCGTGAATACGGATTTCCGTTTCTTTCTTGCTGATCTAACAATGTCTTAGCTTTGTTCACGTTCGCCATATTCACTCTAGCATAGCTCATTAGTGGAATTTAGTTGCGTCACTAACTAAACCATTCGTCTTATTTCAAACACATCATAATTAGCCTTTATTGTTCCCACAGCTGGGACACAGACCTCCTCTCTGTGAGAGACACTACGCGGGCCCAGTGCAGGTTGGTAGATGTCACTCGAAAAGGTCCTCGAATTTTTGGTTCTAGGACATGCCAGTTTCCTCAGGATCTTTCACCGTTTTGAGAGCAGTAGTTATTAAATAATTGACACAGTGTTAAGCGCCTGTCTGGGTTCGAATTTGAGACCTAAAATTCGTAAGTCACGGCCCTTCAATCCTATATTTTTAATTTTATTTACCAATTAGCGAAGCTAAATGATTATTGAAAATTTATATAGAAAAAATATATAATTAACTTTTTGGATATGCCCTGTATCCTATTGGTAAAAAAATGTTGTATGGCCATTTTGTGGCATTATTTTATAAGTTCATTTAGAAAAAGTACTGTAATACGATTTTATTTTGAACACTTTCAGCTGAGCATTTGGGTATTAAAATGTTTGTTGCTAGGCGCACTATTTTCTCATACAAAATAAATGACGATTAGTGACGTTCTGCTTTTCATACAAAGATAATATCAAATGTGACACAATCATTACTACACGTCGATGATTCAGGCTTAGGTGAGCTCATTTGCGAATGTATGCGTAAATAGAATGTATGTGAGTGAGTAACCCTTAAAAAATGTACAAAAAAACTAACGTGGAGTGGCGCTAGCATTCCGAAAATTTAAAGTGATATGGTGTGATGACGTAGCTTGAAGAAATTGATAGAGGCCACAGCCGTTTATACACTTTCTATAAAGAATATATAAAATAAATTATATTTTTTGCTGAAGTGATTAAACGTTGTGTTGCGTTAGCGTTTATACAATTTTACGTATTATAATTTTGCTCCGCTCAAAGTGTTAAATTTCGGGACTGTTTATAAAGTCATTTTCAAGTTTATAATTCGAATTTTACGATTTGAGACTAGATTAAACACTATACCTACACATAGTCATATTTACCTCTACCGTTGTACTCACCTTCCTTGTTCACTATTAACCCTATTAGTTTCAGATGCAAAACTGCTATCTGGCTCAACCTCATGATGCAGCAAAGTCGCAAACCGAACAGAATTGAACAAACTCGAAACAAACATCAAACTCCTGTGGCAACACCCTAGCCACAGGAATGCGAGCTGTAGTTAAGTATTTGATAGTTCTTTGGCTTTCTAGTTCACGATAATATGTAGCTGCTGTGGATACATTGTGTAACTTTGATTTTCATCCGAGACGTTTTCATACTTGAGTACCTTGAAAGCGTTTAGCACAGGAATTTACTCATTTGCGTTGAGGTCTAATGGACTAACTTTGTTTATGCTAATACTATCGACATGATTGTTGAATACTTTTACATAAGAGGTTTGTGTTGTTGTTATGTTTAAACTAGGCGCTCATAGTTGTTTTGCTCAGTTTCATCAATACTTATACGTATATACAGAAGCTGCTGCTATGCTCTATTGCTCACAGAGAGCTGTCAAAAACATAAACTCCAAATGCCTTGTTTTCCCGAAGAGTTGGGTACAGATGTACCTATATTAAACCCATATTTTGCCAGTTATGTTTTTAAGTCCCACGTTATAAGGGCGAGCCTATTGCCATTTTGCACGACCTGGGAATCGAACCCAGGGCTTGATGTTCAGTATTAGTGCTTGTGACCACTAGATCGACGAGCCAGTCATCAACAACCCGCACTACGATTGCGTACCATACATTCTATCACAATCCGACGGATTTTGAAGGATATTCCTAATCCATTGCTTCATATGTCTGAAAATATCGTCTTCTCAATAACGTAAATCACGCAGTTAATGTTTTTGATTTGTGAAAATGAACGTCAGTGTGTCATAGCCTGCCATGGCTAGTGTGCTATTTTATAAATTTTATTTTATCAAAGTCATACAAACAAAATAAATATACTTGGCAAATGTTGCATAGTATGTTGAAAAGAGATTTTCAATATATCTTACACAATCATGGAGAATTTTGATACTTTTACATCCAAAAAATAATCATCTTTTATATAGTCTCGCCGTCAGATTACGCTATTGGAGTTTTTACAAGAAAGGCCTGATGTAAGCTAATGGTGACGATGAAAGATTGAATTTCACAAACGAAGTATTTATGTTGAAAAAATGTTCTACAAAAAGGCTTTTTTGTTCAATAGGCGATAAATTAGATACGTTGACAAAGGGTGGAAGAAAAGTTCGAAAAGTTTGGTTGCTTAAAATTTTGAATAAAATAGCTGCCTAGAATTTTTAGGTCATCGGTTACAAAGAAACCTTTAGCTCGATAGAAATTCTAAAGAGACAAAACACTAACAACCAAAGTTGCATAAGCAGCCTATATTATTCCCACTCCTGGGTCACAGACCTCTCTGTGAGAGGGACTGTGTCGTAATCCACCACGCGGGCCCAGTGAGAGATGATGGATATCACATGTCTTTGAATTTTCGGTTCTAGCACATGCCGGTTTCTCCACGATGTTTTCCTTCACCGTTCTGAGCGCAGTGGTGATGAAATGAAATACACAAAGTAAACTGCTTGCCCGAGTTTGAAGTCACGATCTACAACTCATAAGTCGGGGCCGTTACCACTAGGATAGGGATGGGCGAATGAAAAAAATATATCGATATAAATATATCGTATCGATATTTTTAAAAGATATCGTAGAATATCGATATGTAAAGTAAAAATATCGATATTTCGATATTTTTACCCCAGGGCGTGATTACCTAAAAGTCCCATAAATTATTTAAGAGTGAAAAAATGAACACTTCTGGCAGTTTTATTAGTTTTATTTTAATTAAAATACTTAATAATTATGTAATAATAATATGTTTTAGTAGAAAGTGAAATCATCGATGTCAAAAATAATCACCAGTTGGCGTGACAGTGACTGTCACGCCAACTGGTGATTATTTTCAAGCTGTGTACGGACCAAGCCTCTTGGCTTGGTCCGTACACAGCTTGACTAGTTTTTTCAAATATCGGTGATTGTAATGTGATTAGAAAAGTCCACGATCAAATACATGCGACGAACATATGAATGTACTTAGTTCTTAAAAAAAATATCCAATTTGATACTCGGAAATATTGATCGAATATCGATATTGTAAGATTTAAAATATCGACGATATATACCTATCGATTATTTTCTTACAAAATATCGATATTTTGATAAATCGATATTTTTATACCACTGCTCCTTAGCCAAAGCTAGCAAGGCGCAAGCAATTACGATTGCAAGAAATACTTTATCAACAAAGGAACATTAATTGGTTTTCACTGACAACATTAACCGTATCTGTAGGTACAAGTTTAAAAATGAAGTTCGCAATGGCTAATAGCGGGAAACCATTTTCTTGGGTCTTGCAACCGTCTCAAAAATTCTCCCAAAATTGGGACCATTTATCATTTTCTTTCGTCACCTGACATTTTTCCACTTTTCGCATCAAAAGACACATCACAGGGTGTCTTAAATTCTTCAAAACGTTACAAAGGCGTAAACGGGACACTAGGTACGATTCAGTGAGTGGTTCTAATGAGGGGCCCGAGGGCCACGTCTGCGCCATTAGTCGCGGCGTTTCCTTTAGACGGTCCAGTAAATATTTGCCAAGATATCGCTGGTAAAGTCACTGTGTTTAAAAATAGACTTAAATGTGTAGGGAGAGAGTATGTATTACGTTGATAGTGCGGTGTTTTCGATAAAACATTAGCAATAGTGTTTTGTGAGCTGGGTTTTGATTAGCTGTTCTTGTAATGGTTACTTAATTTTTTATTTCAAATCGTACCTTCATTACCCTGGGTTCGATTTTCGGGTCAGGCAAAGTGCTGTTGGATTTTTCCATCTCAAATTTCTCAGTACCAGCCTAGTCTGGATTTGTGCTTGGTTGATGGCAATTGGCTTGCCCCCTATTATATAGGATTTGATCATAACTGGCGAATTGTGGGTGTAATATAGGTGCATCCCTGTCTATCTCGTCGCGTGATGTTACGTAATGGAATGTTTTTTTTTTCAACTTTAGTCGTCGACTGGATTGCATAGATATATAAATATACGGTCTGTATAAAAATATATTGTAGAAATTGATTTTGGTTCCCCTATCTGTAGACTGAAGATACTTGTCAAGGTGGATGCGTTAAGGTAGCTCGCGGAATTAAATTGCGTGTGCATGTGCTGTATGTTGAATAAAATATTATTCGCGACTGTATCACGTATATATTTACAGAATTATATATATTAAAATAATCAATACAACTCTCACATAATACTTTCATTTAATCTCATTGAATGAATTACATGAAAAAGTCAAACTGCAAAAACGTTAGAAAATTTTAATTTCGCGGGCTACGCTGGCGAGAGTTTGAAGATATTATTCAAGTAATAGTGTTATGAACAATTTTAGGCCCTAATTCTAGACTTTCATTTTAATATAAGTGCTCCAACACCTCACGCACAATGACGTTTACAATATGATTTTATTCAAAAAGTTACATGCATGAATGGCTGCCTAAGCAGTAACACAATAATAAAATAAAAGTCTTCGTAAGTATAACTACATTTTCTTCGTGTCTAGCTGCATATATCCATCTGATTATATTATATTTAAAGATACAGTCGCAAGCATGAATATGTATGTATTCACTTTAATATTACCAAATCGACAAGCAACTACTTCACTCACTCATAGTGAACAATCATCTCCTTCACATCACACACACACTCACAGACTCACTCACATCACACCTACATTTTTCTCTTACATCATAATGTACATACATATATACTTACCACATTATAACATGGTAATCTAACAATTTTTATGTATGACTTTAAACTTGGATACTGTTCACAATTAATCAATGGCGATCCAATATCCGAGATACAGGTTTATCACCTAGTTCAGATGCAAATAGTCCCAAACTTTATTTAATGCAAACTTTAAGCTATTATTTCGTGTATATTGTTTTAATAAAAAAAAAAACTGTGTTCTAATTTTGGTAAACATATTTAATATATTAATTTATTCATAACTTATAAAAGTGTTTTTTGCTACTCACCGATTTTTATTTTATGTTTAAAAAAACGTAGATAATTAACTTATTTCAAAGTTACGATCCCTATTCCATGAGAATCGCTTTTGCATGTTGCAAAGTGCTCGTGACTGTACTTACTGCTCCTAAATTTAATAACAATAAATCCTTTTTGTACGTATTATTTAATTGTCAGATGGGTTTCGTGTGTCAATGTCTGGCTGTGACCTTTTAAAGGTCATGCCTGAAGGTCAAAAGGCTGTGGACAGTTTGTTTATAAATAATAATGTGATTGAAAAAAAAAACATGGCAGGTAGGAGAGTGCGGTACATTTAGTTTACTTTCCGTAATACAGGTTGGTATCGACATCAACTCGCAAACTGAAACCATGAATTCAGCATGATTTTTGACAAAGAAAATCTGCTGTTTCATAGAAAAGTGCAACCTACGCGGTCAAAATGCATGGCTGAGATACTTACATTCTTACAAATTATCGTTGGTTTTTAACCGACTTCAAAAAGGAGGAGGTTATCAATTCGTCGGAACCTTTTTTTTTTTTTTGTTTTTTTTTTTTTTTATGTATTCCCCGATTACTCGAAGATGGCTAGACCGATTTGGATTTTGTATTTTTTGTTTGAAAGGGTATACTTCCCAGGTGGTCCCATGATCATCAAGTCAGGATCTGATGATGGGAACCTGGAGAAATAGAGAGAACTCTTCAAATTTTATAGGCACACGAAGCGATTTAGGTATTTTTTGGAAGAGTACTTTCTCGGAGTGGTCTCATTTCAATTTGGTGAAGATCTGATGAAGAACTTTGGAGATAGGCAACGGAACTCCTCAATAAATGATAGCAAATGGACTGGGATTGCTGAAATCTCATGTCTGTCTATTGCTTACACCAGTTCATAACATAACATCACGCCGGTATGCTGTGAAGGGGTAAGCACATGTGAACCACTAAAAAGTGAAAAATAAAAACTTTTTCCAAAAAAAAAACAACCGACTTCCAAAAAAACACTACAAAGTGAAAAATAACTTCAATTTCGGAAGGCGGTGACAAAAAATTCAAATACAGCTCCAAAGACACCGACTTCCGAAATTGAAGTTATTTTTCACTTTGTAGTGTTTTTTTGGAAGTCGGTTGTTTTTTTTTGGAAAAAGTTTTTTCTAATAGTAAATCCTTACTAATATTATAAACGCGAAAGTTTGTAAGTATGGATGGATGGATGTTTGTTACTCTTTCACGCAAGAACGGCTGAACGGATTTGGATGAAATTTGGCACACAGATAGATTATAACCTAGATTAACACATAGGATACGTTTTTATCTCGGTAGTACGTTCTCGCGGGATAATTTCCGACCTCCACGCGGGCGAAGCCGCGGGCGGAAGATAGTTAATTACATAATTACTTATTGGACATAAGGAAATTCTTACTTATATTAGCAATGTTACGAAGTTATGACATGATCACAAACAAATTAGAAAATATATATTTAGCACGATGTAAAATGGTACGAAAATAGTTTTATTCTGTTTTTTCTATAAAAATTGAGTTTGTCGTACCATGTAAAAACGCAGATATTATCATTCGAATCCGAGTTAAAATGGCAAAAGTTTGTTACTGAAATAAAACTATTATTTCAACTATTCCTCAGAGCTCAAATGTTGTAGTTAATTAATTTAAAATTTAATTAACTACGGCTGCGGTGTAATTTAGTTGAAATGCGACTCAAATCCTTCTCACTTTAAATCATTTGCTTTAATAATGTAGCTACAGTCGACATAAAAAGTGGTTCCCACCCTAAAAATGAAATTCATTAACACGAAATAAAGTGATAAGGGCTGCAAGTGAGTCCACACTGGGCTCACTTGCAAAAATTATCTGACAACGTTGGCACAATCAAAATACGCTTAGATTAAGCAGCTTTGATTCACTTTGATACCGGTTGATACTAAACATAGTTCACTTGGACCATTTTCTTCATTCTTCAAGCAGTTGACAATTGACATCCAAGTAGGCTATAAAAAGCTTAACGCAATCCTAGATCACTTTTTTTGGATGCCTTAGTCCAAGAGCACTTTGATCAGCGTTACCACCATCAAAAAACGTCCATGTAGTGGTCAAATCTACTTTGCCCAAGCGTACTTTGATTTTGTCAGCGGGGCTTAAATAACGAATGTTGTATTTTATGATGTTTCTAAAAGGGTCACAGGACTTACGAGTTGTAGGTCGTAGGTTCAAATCCAGGCAGGCACTTAGTTAGTGTAAATTATTTCATCACCACTGCTCTCAAAACGGTAAAAACAAATATGGTGAGAAAAACCAGCACGTCTTAGAACCAATAAAATCGAAGACATGTGACATCTACCAACCCGCACTGGCCCGTGTGGTAGATTAGTGCCCCCCCCCTCCCTCTTGCCGAGAGGAGGCCTGTGTCCCAGCAGTGGGAACATTATAGGCTGAACTGACCTTAAACAATATTTAAATATTTATAAAACTGATTTACTTACCACTTCTTTACCCGACCGTACTAATGTAGTGGGAGATGGCGCGACGCCTTAATGAACACATTTTCACTTGCAGACTTCCTTAATGCAACGTCATAAGTTAAAGGGGTGTATGTGTTGCACATGATTGTGACCTTTTGCTTCGTGTACTTGGGTTATGTAAGGTTCGTGTATGCTGATTAATATTGAGTCAGCAGGTCTCATTTAATTAGATGGAGCTATGATCTTTGCAGGGTGGCTGGTAATAGCCAGGATGAGAGATGAGATCGAGTTGAATGGCGTGGTATTGGAGAGGCCAACGTCTAGCAATAAAGTGGCTGTAGGATGATGACTTATTAGTTCGCAGTTGGTTTTTGCTTAATTCTTAACTGATATTGGCTGACTGTTTAAGAAGGCAGTAGTCAGAAGGAAGATAAATGTGCACGTACTTACGTAATCCTCTCTGTGTAATCTTCCTTATGGTTCTCCCTCAGACTCGTTAATTAGATGAGTAGCCGATCTATTCTGTTAAAATCTCACAGTGAGAACTTAGGTGAAGTGAGCTGTCATTCCATCTGGCACTAGAGATTTATACTAAAAACAGCTATGCTATTCTGTAACCATCTCACCGGGTGAAGTGAGCGTGGAGTGAGCTGTCAGTGTCATTCCACCTGATGCTAGGCATGCCCTAGCATTACATTTACAATCAGAATCGAGATTAAATACGCTAATTCTATTGATAATTTTATTACGATTTCAAAGCTAGTATTTAACTGTGCATCATGCATTATATTTTGGGAGGCTTTTCAAATAAAGTAGCAAAACAAAAACTCAGTCAGCAACTCAATGTTGTTTTGGTCTGTTTTTTCCTAGACTAGTCCTTATATTGCCTGAGGCGCGAGTGCGCGGTGCAATGTAATGTAATGTATGATGCACACTTAAACACTAGCTTCAAAATCGTAATAAAATTATCTATAGAATTAGCATACAATCATTATCGAGATTTAATCTAGCTGAACGCTAGCTTAGCTTAGCTTTTTAGCTAGCTGTTTTATTTTAGCTGATTTTTGTATTAAAAAAACATTGCTGTTGAACAGCAATGTTTTTTTTAACGACGAAAAATTTCACTCCGTGTTTAAAATAAAAATAGCACTGTACATATAGTTAAACACACAACTTTTCACGATTGTTATAAATACTTAAAAATCTTGACTGTGCAAAAAACTTAAACTTATTCTTTGACTTAGCACAGCAGAATTAACTTAGAAAGTTTCACATAATAAACGACTTTTTAAGCGAAAAAGTCACAGATTGCTCAAGCTGAATTATTGATGACCTTTCCCCGGGAGTGAATAATTTCTTTAGATATTAACAGAAAGAACTAAGAGAGAGAACCAAGTGTGCTTTATAAAAAAAAGCGGCCAAGTGTGAGTCAAACTCGTACATGGAGGGTTCTTTACCACCGCATAATATTTAACATGATTCTACTTAAGCACATACTAACATACGTATGAAGCTAATAAAAGCGTGTTAATAAAAATACATGTTGCACCGACCCCAAACTGTTTATTTGATTATTATTTTATGTCGTAGAATTAAAGACGATTTTTGTGGCACCAGATTTTTAGCACTGATGTGTGCATGCTATGGAAATACAGTAAAATAAAATGCTTTAGAGTCATTTTATACCATTGGGTGAAGGTTTGGTCATCACACGACTTACGTAATTGCACCCACCACTGTTTATCTCTGCATCACCCAAAAGTCGAAAGGTAGAAAATGCCTATAGCATTATGTCCGCCTCTGTACATTTCTGTGCGATAATTAAATAAAAAATAATATATTGACACATCACGTGCTAACTGTTGTGGTTGTAAACCGAAAGAACAACAGTTAATTTAATTGTTTGGCATGTAGTTATTGTGTATCGATTTCAGTAGATTTATAAAATCGATCAGCTTTTAGGAACTGGAAACTGGACTTCTAAGACCGAAAGTTGCATGATTAATACACCGTCTGCTTGTCCACGGACATTCAAATCAAATCAAATCAAATCATTTATTTTTGCAAACATACGTAATTGGTACGTATGTACCATTAAACATGTATATGTTTCCTTAAAAAAAACGTAGTCCTCCGCTCCATGTTCTACCGTCTCTTGGGCATGCAAATAATATTCATTTCCAAAATTATACAGAAATTATATTGATATCGAATAAATATAAATGTCAAATCATTAGAATTAACAAAAAAAAAGAAACAAAAAACAGATTAATAACATTAGTGACATTTTTACAGTAATGTCAAAAAAATTATAAAGTATGTCAAAGTGTCAATCAGAATAAAAGTGTCAGAATAGGAACATGTATGTCAATCATAATAATAGTTTATCAATCAGTGCAGAGATTTATCATTAAGGAAGTCGTCAATTGTGTAATAGCTTTTCTCAATCTACATCCTATCCCCCACCATCCCCCCCCCGTCTAATCGACGTTCTATTATAGTTATATCTGTATTAACCATGTACAAGTTTTAGCGTTTAAAGTTTAAGTAACTAGTCATCCCTAAATTCTCCTAAATTCCTTAACCCTAAAACCAACAATAGTTTTTTTTTTGTATAAAAATGCCAATTAACCATATTATACATTTACAAAAAAGTTAAGGAAGAACATAGGTAAAACATCCGAAAAAAACCATAATATGGAAGTTCATAAATAACGATAAGCCCTTAAGAAGGCACTTTATATGATGCACGAAAACTTCAGTAACTTCAGACCATAAAACAGTACAAAATATTGTTGTGTTCAAACTTTGCAACACTCGACTAACTTGCCAAGTAGAAAATTGTTTGAACACAGGTGTGTTACGAGTACGTATGAGGGATATTTTAAGTGCAGAAGTGCCTATCTTTTTATAAATCTCGTACCGTATGGGAAATACGGTGCGAGATAAATGTATTTTTCTCATGGTTTTCTCCCAGCAGATTATAAGCACATGTTTCAAATCTGACTGATGTCTTTTTCCATCAGTAAACTATTCGGCTTTCTCTTTTCTTCTACAAAATTTTCACAGGTTTTAGTCAGTTTGTACACAACAACTAATTTATTCAATGTCATTAACTATACAAATAAATTAAATTTAAGTGTTTGTTTTTAATGTCAAAAAAACAAACAGTTGTTGTGATAAAAAAAATGTCCATTTGTCAGATTGTTTCGGGTAATCTCCGAAACAGATGGACTGATTTTATCAGGATTTTCACTGGCAGATAATTGATGTCATGAGTAGTAACTTAGGCTTTTTGTGCCGGTAGCAGTTTCCCATTGGGATAATATCCAACATCCACGCGGGCGATGTCGCGGGCAGCAGCTAGTCTAATTAATGAAATACTTAAATTAATTCATTAGTTGACAAACTGACAACGCACAACCTGAACCATTGGGTATAGGAGCACGAAATTTTGCACATGAGTACGGCTTATAACGATAGTCAAAGTAAGCCAAGTCAAGTCATTACGTCAAAGCCGGCTGTCGCTGAAAATCAGTGCTGGGGCTCTGTCTTGCGTAGGGTCGCAGCATAATGCTGAGTGATAGTCGTTTTGCGTGGATGTGACGCATGTTTCCCTTAACTTTTTCTTATTTGTTTTTTTTTGTGTTCCTTTTCTTTTTGCGTCATGTTTAACGTACGTTTGTTGGTTTGTTTGTTTGTATGTAACCGACTCCTTTGAGCGGGATTTTGACCCACTTTAAACGGTCAGATTTCATTGAAACTATGTAAACTTGTCGAGGACCGATGACAATTCAATAATAAAAAAAAATGAGAAAAAAAAACATTTTTTTGTAGTTAGCAGAACTAAAAAATAGAAAATAAATGATAGTTTAAAAAACTAAAAAACACGCTTTAAAAAGTAAACTAAAAAAGGAGAAAATAATTTAATTCAATTAAAAAGCGTGGGGTGCTTGACATTAATTGATTATAAAAATACCTCAAAAAGCACCCCACGCTTTTTAATTGAATTAAATTATTTTCTCCTTTTTTAGTTTACTTTTTAAAGCGTGTTTTTTAGTTTTTTAAACTATTTCACCGATAGGAACCCATCAAGGCACGGCTTGTTAATATAATACGATAATAATCGCCCAAAAATCAACTTCCTCAATCCCATAACTTTTCCTTTCTAAATTCGAAAACAAGGTCACAGAAGGACGTAAGTATTAAGTCTCCGATAGCCATTTTTTATACAAAAGTTATTTCCATAAATCATAAAGTTATTCAACGGAGTCCGATCTACGAGATAGGCACTTAAACTTAGTTTAATGTAGTATTCAGTGCAAGTTGAGCTAAGTTGGTTCCAAAGTTTAGCCAGATAAGGGCGCTACCATAGTACAGTAATGGGACTTTGGTGTAGGCAGATGTAAGAGTACGAATATGTGGGGCAAACTTAGATATGATGACACCAAACTAAATAGTTACTTATACAAAACATGATCATGTTGTACAGTTAAGCTTATAGCGGTGGGAAGTTGTACGCAGCTGACGACACGTTATCCAGTTTTGTATAGTTCGTATCGATCTTCACTTTCAAAGTAAAAGTGTTTATTTCAAGTAGGCACCTTAAAAGCACTTTTGAACGTTAACATTTGCATTAAAATAGAATCGATTCTAGTCTTTAGCGACGCACAAAATTGCATGGGATGCGTACTCACTTTTTAAAAATCGGATTCACACCTCGCAGTGCTATTGGAATTATGGGTGCTGCTTAGCTACTCACGTGCGTACAATAAAGCAAGCAATCAAAAAAGTTATAACTATTCCACTTAGATGTCGACCGAAAATTCCGCTTCAGATCTTGTACACGACAGAAGGCTTTTTTTTTGGGTGGGAAATCATCAAATAACTTCTCCCGCTCTGGG
Source organism: Antitype chi (assembly GCA_947359405.1). Taxonomy (NCBI): domain Eukaryota; kingdom Metazoa; phylum Arthropoda; class Insecta; order Lepidoptera; family Noctuidae; genus Antitype; species Antitype chi. The sequence goes on along the minus strand of OX375817.1, from coordinate 15,937,570 downwards.
TGGAGCGGGAGGGCGTGTCAGACTTTTACTGACTAAAACCCACCCGGGTTCCCTCAGTTGCCTGTGTGCCAGGGGCCGCGGTATCTCTTTCGAACAACCTGCACCCCTGGCAGACACGACAGTAGGTTGAGTATGGCTTCAATACTGGCTACCTTTGACAGTGGAAAATAGTATTTTTATTTGAGTACTTCTACCATCGTCCATTTTCACAATGGAGCGGCTAGTGTCCAGTCCAATTCCAACAATCCAGCACACTGTGACAAATTGCGTACATATTATTGGTCATATTGATAGTCTAACAGCCAGTTGCAAAAATTAACTTCAAGTATGTATGTATATTAGTATATATGTATATTCTCATATTATGTGTGCATATTTTTAAATTTAGGTTTAATTTGTAATTTTATGATTTTTCTTCTACTGTTATTACACGCGTTGTCTACATCTCTGTTATCTTCTCTCTTACCAGCACACCTGGAAGAGATTTCTGTAGAAATAAGCATTACCTATGTACGTATTTTTCTGTTCCTTTCTTCTTGTCTGTTTATATGTGTGTGCATAATTGTTAAATAAATAAATACATTATCATTAAATACTGATCTTCTATGAACTTGTTGCAGAAAGCAACATTAGACCGCTTTTAAAGGTTCTATAACTTTAAATAATGAAGTGTCAAACGAGATAATCTGTCACAGTTTTTGTTCCACAAAGCAAGCGCCATTAGAACCTTAAAGTTGTTTTGTGCAATATCATTGAATTAATGAAATCATCAGCGTGAATGATCCATTATGTAATGTGTCATTAATGTTTGTATTTATGCAACTGAGTAATAGTCATTAGTTCAAAATTTCAGTTTGTGTTCTATCCCGTACAAAGTGCAATTCATCAATCTTCCTGTGTCATCTACTTCATCATTTACATTTGTGTCCATCGTTCAATTGTTGAAAATAGTCCTCTATTCTGTTGCTACAGTCTAAATGACTTGTGTTTTACGCTTCACAATACAGTTCAAATTGGCGTGAATACGGATTTCCGTTTCTTTCTTGCTGATCTAACAATGTCTTAGCTTTGTTCACGTTCGCCATATTCACTCTAGCATAGCTCATTAGTGGAATTTAGTTGCGTCACTAACTAAACCATTCGTCTTATTTCAAACACATCATAATTAGCCTTTATTGTTCCCACAGCTGGGACACAGACCTCCTCTCTGTGAGAGACACTACGCGGGCCCAGTGCAGGTTGATAGATGTCACAGGTCCTCGAATTTTTGGTTCTAGGACATGCCAGTTTCCTCAGGATCTTTGACCGTTTTGAGAGCAGTAGTTATGAAATAATTGACACAGTGTTAAGCGCCTATATTTTGTAGGTAAGACTTCTGCAAATAATTGCTAAGATGCTTATAAAGCTACACTACTATTGTAGTTTTCGTTCTTTGAAGCATCATCCTAAATGCAGTAATTTGTTCTAACCTTGCTTTTTCTCTTTTTAACATAAATTACAGTTTTCATATACTTAGATACAGGGTGGCAAGCATCGACTAACGTGTGTCTGGGTTCGAATCTGAGACCTACAATTCGTAAGACACGGCCCTTCAATCCTATATTTTTAATTTTATTTACCAATTAGCGAAGCTAATGATTATTGAAAATTTATATAGAAAAAATATATAGTTAACTTCTTGGATATGCCCTATATCCTATTGATAAAAAAATGTTGTATAGCCATTTTGTGGCATTATTTTATTAAAGTTAATTTAGCTAAAGTATTATAATACGATTTTATTTTTAAATTTCGGGACTGTTTATTTATAAAGTCGTTTTCAAGTTTATAATTTGAATTTTACGATATGAGACTAGATTAAACACTATACCTACACATAGTCATATTTACCTCTACGGTGGTCCTCACCTTCCTTGTTCACTATTAACCCTATTAGTTTCAGATGCAAAACTGCTATCTGGCTCAAACTCATGATGCAGCAAAGTCGCAAACCGAACAGAATTGAACAAACTCGAAACAAACATCAAACTCCTGTGGCAACACCCTAACCACAGGAATGCGAGCTGTAGTTAAGTATTTGATAGTTCTTTGGCTTTCTAGTTCACGATAATATGTAGCTGCTGTGGATACATTGTGTAACTTTGATTTTCATCCGAGACGTTTTCATACTTGAGTACTTTGAAAGCGCAGGAATTTACTCATTTGCGTTGAGGTTTATTGGACTAACTTTGTTTATGCTAATACTATCGACATGATTGTTGAATACTTTTACATAAGAGGTTTGTGTTGTTGTTGTGTTTAAACTAGGCGCTAATAGTTGTTTTGCTCAGTTTCATCAATACTTATACATACTCGTATACAGTGGTATGAGGAATAGGGTGTAAAGTTCACTCATACTTTATTGGTAAAGGGAGGATCCTCCGACCAGACGGGTGTTGTGTCTGGTGGGACACTGCCCGACGGTTGATGTCGGGACGTTGTATGTATGCGAGTCACGCGGTAAACTTTTACTGCGCGATGTAGGATTTCTATGAAGTGAGTCTTGCGTAGTTCGCCTGTGGCATTGTAGATGGCGCTACTTGTCTTTTGTGTTTTGTATGATTTTTGTTGCGAAGTATTTTCTGTAGTGCCGTTACATATATATACAGTAGCTAGTGCTGTGCTCTATTGCTCCCAGAGAGCCGTCAAAAACATAACAAACTCTTCGAGAAAACAAGGCGTCTGGAACGCCTTGTTTTCTCGAAGAGTTGGGCACAGATGTACCTATATTACACCCAGATTTTGCCAGTTATGTTTTTAAGTCCTACGTTATAAGGGCGAGCCTATTGCCATTTTGCACGACCTGGGAATCGAACCCAATGCCTCATGTTCAGTATTAGCGCTTGTGACCACTAGACCGACGAGGCAGTCGTCAACAACCCGCACTACAATTGCGTACCACACATTCTGTCACAATCCAACGGATTTCTAAGGATATTCCTAATCCATTGCTTCATATGTCTGAAAATATCGCCTTCTTAATAACATAAATCACGCAGTGAATGTTTTTTTTTAATTTTGAAAATGAACGGCAATGTGCTATATAAGTTTTTGGCGGGATTGCGTTGGAACATGTCGCACGAATTTTCATTTTCATGAAATTTAGTGAAATAGCGAGTTAAATTGTCTAATTTTGGTAGTGAATTATTCAATTTAGTTACGTGTGAGTGCACAAGTGTAGTGCTGGTGAAAACAAGTGGCTAACATAGACTTTTCGTGTTCCCCCCAAAATCTACTACTGGGTTGTTGTAAAGTTACTACCGCTTTCCAATAACTTTGATTTGACTAACTAAAGACGACTATGACTGTTTTGTGACTTCGTGCCCGATATCGGGCCATTTACTTGATCGAAAATAAAAATTACTTGACACTGGCTAAATGCACAAACCGTGCGAAGCCAAAACCCAAAAAAAAAAGTGATATAACCTGCCATGGCTAGTGTGCTATTTTATAAATTTTATTTTATAAAAGTCATACAAACCAAATAAATATACTTAGCAAATGTTGTATAATATGTTGAAAAGAGATTTTCAATATATCTTACACAAACATGGAGAATTTTGATGCTTTTACATCCAAAACATAATCATTTTTTTAGTCTCGCCGTCAGATTACGCTATTGGAGTTTTTACAAGAACGCCCTGATGTAAGCTAATGGTGACGATGAAAAGATTGAATTTCACAAACGAAGTATTATGTTGAAAAAATGTTCTACAAAAGGCTTTTTTGTTCAATAGGCGATAAATTAGATACGTTGACAAAGGGTGGAAGAAAAGTTCGAACAGTTTGGTTGCTTAAAATTTTGAATAAAATAGCTGCCTAGAATTTTTAGGTCATCGGTTACAAAGAAACCTTTAGCTCGATGGAAATTCTAAAGAGACAAACAACCAAAGTTGCATAATCAGCCTATAATATTCCCACTGCTGGAACCTAGACCTTTCTGTGAGAGGGAGTGTGTCGTAATCCACCACGCAGGCCCAGTGAGAGATGATGGATGTCACATGTCTTCGAATTTTCAGTTCTAGCACATGCCGGTTTGTTTTCCCACGATGTTTTCCTTCACCGTTCTGAGCGCAGTGGTGATGAAATGAAATACACAAAGTAAATTGCTTGCCCGAGTTTGAAGTCACGATCTACAACTCATAAGTCGGGGCCGTTATCACTGGGATAGGGATGGGTGAATGAAAAAAAAATCGATATAAATATATCGTAGTGATATTTTTAAAATATATCGTAGAGTATCGATATGTAAAGTAAAAATATCGATATTTCGATATTTTTACCCCAGGGTGTGAATACCTAAAAGTCCCATAAATTATTTAAGAGTGAAAAAATGAACACTTCTGGCTGTTTTATTAGTTTTATTTTTATTAAAATACTTATTATTTATGTAATATGTCTAAGTAGAAAGTGAAATCATCGATGTCAAAAATAATCACCAGTTGGCGTGACAGTCAAGAGGCTTGGTCCGTACACAGCTTGACTAGTTTTTCAAATCCCGGTGATCGTAATGTTATTAGAACAGTCCGCGATCAAATACAAGCGACGAACATATGAATGTACTTAGTTCTTAAAAAAATATCGAATTTGATACTCGGAAATAATGATCGAATATCGATATTGTAAGATTTAAAATATCGACGATATATACCTATCGATTATTTTCTTTCAAAATATCGATATTTTGATAAATCGATATTTTTTGCTACAATGGGATACCACTGCTCCTTAGCCAAAGTTAGCAAGGCGCAAGCAATTACGATTGCAAGAAATACTTTATCAACAAAGGAACATTAATTGGTTTTCACTGACAACATTAACCGTATCTGTAGGTACAAGTTTAAAAATGAAGTTCGCAATGGCTAATAGCGGGAAACCATTTTCTTGGGTCTTGCAACCGTCTCAAAAATTCTCCCAAAATTGGGACCATTTATCATTTTCTTTCGTCACCTGACATTTTTCCACTTTTCGCATCAAAAGACACATCACAGGGTGTCTTAAATTCTTCAAAACGTTACAAAGGCGTAAACGGGACACTAGGTACGATTCAGTGAGTGGTTCTAATGAGGGGCCCGAGGGCCACGTCTGCGCCATTAGTCGCGGCGTTTCCTTTAGACGGTCCAGTAAATATTTGCCAAGATATCGCTGGTAAAGTCACTGTGTTTAAAAATAGACTTAAATGTGTAGGGAGAGAGTATGTATTACGTTGATAGTGCGGTGTTTTCGATAAAACATTAGCAATAGTGTTTTGTGAGCTGGGTTTTGATTAGCTGTTCTTGTAATGGTTACTTAATTTTTTATTTCAAATCGTACCTTCATTACCCTGGGTTCGATTTTCGGGTCAGGCAAAGTGTTGTTGGATTTTTCCATCTCAAATTTCTCAGTACCAGCCTAGTCTGGATTTGTGCTTGGTTGATGGCAATTGGCTCGCCCCCTATTATATAGGATTTGATCATAACTGGCGAATTGTGGGTGTAATATAGGTGCATCCCTGTCTAACTCGTCGCGTGATGTTACGTAATGGAATGTTTTTTTTTTCAACTTTAGTCGTCGACTGGATTGCATAGATATATAAATATACGGTCTGTATAAAAATATATTGAGAAATTGATTTTGGTTCCCCTATCTGTAGACTGAAGATACTTGTCAAGGTGGATGCGTTAAGGTAGCTCGCGGAATTAAATTGCGTGTGCATGTGCTGTATGTTGAATAAAATATTATTCGCGACTGTATCACGTATATATTTACAGAATTATATATATTAAAATAATCAATACAACTCTCACATAATACTTTCATTTAATCTCATTGAATGAATTACATGAAAAAGCCAAACTGCAAAAACGTTAGAAAATTTTAATTTCGCGGGCTACGCTGGCGAGAGTTTGAAGATATTATTCAAGTAATAGTGTTATGAACAATTTTAGGCCCTAATTCTAGACTTTCATTTTAATATAAGTGCTCCAACACCTCACGCACAATGACGTTTACAATATGATTTTATTCAAAAAGTTACATGCATGAATGGCTGCCTAAGCAGTAACACAATAATAAAATAAAAGTCTTCGTAAGTATAACTACATTTTCTTCGTGTCTAGCTGCATATATCCATCTGATTATATTATATTTAAAGATACAGTCGCAAGCATGAATATGTATTTATTCACTTTAATATTACCAAATCGACAAGCAACTATTTCACTCACTCATAGTGAACAATCATCTCCTTCACATCACACACACACTCACAGACTCACTCACATCACACCTACATTTTTCTCTTACATCATAATGTACATACATATATACTTACCACATTATTACATGGTAATCTAACAATTTTTATGTATGACTTTAAACTTGGATACTGTTCACAATTAATCAATGGCGATCCAATATCCGAGATACAGGTTTATCACCTAGTTCAGATGCAAATAGTCCCAAACTTTATTTAATGCAAACTTTAAGCTATTATTTCGTGTATATTGTTTTAATAAAAAAAAAAACTGTGTTCTAATTTTGGTAAACATATTTAATATATTAATTTATTCATAACTTATAAAAGTGTTTTTTGCTACTCACCGATTTTTATTTTATGTTTAAAAAAACGTAGATAATTAACTTATTTCAAAGTTACGATCCCTATTCCATGAGAATCGCTTTTGCATGTTGCAAAGTGCTCGTGACTGTACTTACTGCTCCTAAATTTAATAACAATAAATCCTTTTTGTACGTATTATTTAATTGTCAGATGGGTTTCGTGTGTCAATGTCTGGCTGTGACCTTTTAAAGGTCATGCCTGAAGGTCAAAAGGCTGTGGACAGTTTGTTTATAAATAATAATGTGATTGAAAAAAAAAACATGGCAGGTAGGAGAGTGCGGTACATTTAGTTTACTTTCCGTAATACAGGTTGGTAGGGACATCAACTCGCAAACTGAAACCATGAATTCAGCATGATTTTTGACAAAGAAAATCTGCTGTTTCATAGAAAAGTGCAACCTACGCGGTCAAAATGCATGGCTGAGATACTTACATTCTTACAAATTATCGTTGGTTTTTAACCGACTTCAAAAAGGAGGAGGTTATCAATTCGTCGGAACCTTTTTTTTTTTTTTTGTTTTTTTTTTTTTTTTTTTTATGTATGTTCCCCGATTACTCGAAGATGGCTAGACCGATTTGGATTTTGTATTTTTTGTTTGAAAGGGTATACTTCCCAGGTGGTCCCATGATCATCAAGTCAGGATCTGATGATGGGAACCTGGAGAAATAGAGAGAACTCTTCAAATTTTATAGGCACACGAAGCGATTTAGCTATTTTTTGGAAGAGTACTTTCTCGGAGTGGTCTCATTTCAATTTGGTGAAAATCTGATGAAGAACTTTGGAGATAGGCAACGGAACTCCTCAATAAATGATAGCAAATGGACTGGGATTGCTGAAATCTCATGTCTGTCTATTGCTTACACCAGTTCATAACATAACATCACGCCGGTATGCTGTGAAGGGGTAAGCACATGTGAACCACTAAAAAGTGAAAAATAAAAACTTTTTCCAAAAAAAAAACAACCGACTTCCAAAAAAACACTACAAAGTGAAAAATAACTTCAATTTCGGAAGGCGGTGACAAAAAATTCAAATACAGCTCCAAAGACACCGACTTCCGAAATTGAAGTTATTTTTCACTTTGTAGTGTTTTTTTGGAAGTCGGTTGTTTTTTTTTGGAAAAAGTTTTTTCTAATAGTAAATCCTTACTAATATTATAAACGCGAAAGTTTGTAAGTATGGATGGATGGATGTTTGTTACTCTTTCACGCAAGAACGGCTGAACGGATTTGGATGAAATTTGGCACACAGATAGATTATAACCTAGATTAACACATAGGATACGTTTTTATCTCGGTAGTACGTTCTCGCGGGATAATTTCCGACCTCCACGCGGGCGAAGCCGCGGGCGGAAGATAGTTAATTACATAATTACTTATTGGACATAAGGAAATTCTTACTTATATTAGCAATGTTACGAAGTTATGACATGATCACAAACAAATTAGAAAATATATATTTAGCACGATGTAAAATGGTACGAAAATAGTTTTATTCTGTTTTTTCTATAAAAATTGAGTTTGTCGTACCATGTAAAAACGCAGATATTATCATTCGAATCCGAGTTAAAATGGCAAAAGTTTGTTACTGAAATAAAACTATTATTTCAACTATTCCTCAGAGCTCAAATGTTGTAGTTAATTAATTTAAAATTTAATTAACTACGGCTGCGGTGTAATTTAGTTGAAATGCGACTCAAATCCTTCTCACTTTAAATCATTTGCTTTAATAATGTAGCTACAGTCGACATAAAAAGTGGTTCCCACCCTAAAAATGAAATTCATTAACACGAAATAAAGTGATAAGGGCTGCAAGTGAGTCCACACTGGGCTCACTTGCAAAAATTATCTGACAACGTTGGCACAATCAAAATACGCTTAGATTAAGCAGCTTTGATTCACTTTGATACCGGTTGATACTAAACATAGTTCACTTGGACCATTTTCTTCATTCTTCAAGCAGTTGACAATTGACATCCAAGTAGGCTATAAAAAGCTTAACGCAATCCTAGATCACTTTTTTTGGATGCCTTAGTCCAAGAGCACTTTGATCAGCGTTACCACCATCAAAAAACGTCCATGTAGTGGTCAAATCTACTTTGCCCAAGCGTACTTTGATTTTGTCAGCGGGGCTTAAATAACGAATGTTGTATTTTATGATGTTTCTAAAAGGGTCACAGGACTTACGAGTTGTAGGTCGTAGGTTCAAATCCAGGCAGGCACTTAGTTAGTGTAAATTATTTCATCACCACTGCTCTCAAAACGGTAAAAACAAATATGGTGAGAAAAACCAGCACGTCTTAGAACCAATAAAATCGAAGACATGTGACATCTACCAACCCGCACTGGCCCGTGTGGTGGATTAGTGCCCCCCCCCCTCCCTCTTGCCGAGAGGAGGCCTGTGTCCCAGCAGTGGGAACATTATAGGCTGAACTGACCTTAAACAATATTTAAATATTTATAAAACTGATTTACTTACCACTTCTTTACCCGACCGTACTAATGTAGTGGGAGATGGCGCGACGCCTTAATGAACACATTTTCACTTGCAGACTTCCTTAATGCAACGTCATAAGTTAAAGGGGTGTATGTGTTGCACATGATTGTGACCTTTTGCTTCGTGTACTTGGGTTATGTAAGGTTCGTGTATGCTGATTAATATTGAGTCAGCAGGTCTCATTTAATTAGATGGAGCTATGATCTTTGCAGGGTGGCTGGTAATAGCCAGGATGAGAGATGAGATCGAGTTGAATGGCGTGGTATTGGAGAGGCCAACGTCTAGCAATAAAGTGGCTGTAGGATGATGACTTATTAGTTCGCAGTTGGTTTTTGCTTAATTCTTAACTGATATTGGCTGACTGTTTAAGAAGGCAGTAGTCAGAAGGAAGATAAATGTGCACGTACTTACGTAATCCTCTCTGTGTAATCTTCCTTATGGTTCTCCCTCAGACTCGTTAATTAGATGAGTAGCCGATCTATTCTGTTAAAATCTCACAGTGAGAACTTAGGTGAAGTGAGCTGTCATTCCATCTGGCACTAGAGATTTATACTAAAAACAGCTATGCTATTCTGTAACCATCTCACCGGGTGAAGTGAGCGTGGAGTGAGCTGTCAGTGTCATTCCACCTGATGCTAGGCATGCCCTAGCATTACATTTACAATCAGAATCGAGATTAAATACGCTAATTCTATTGATAATTTTATTACGATTTCAAAGCTAGTATTTAACTGTGCATCATGCATTATATTTTGGGAGGCTTTTCAAATAAAGTAGCAAAACAAAAACTCAGTCAGCAACTCAATGTTGTTTTGGTCTGTTTTTTCCTAGACTAGTCCTTATATTGCCTGAGGCGCGAGTGCGCGGTGCAATGTAATGTAATGTATGATGCACACTTAAACACTAGCTTCAAAATCGTAATAAAATTATCTATAGAATTAGCATACAATCATTATCGAGATTTAATCTAGCTGAACGCTAGCTTAGCTTAGCTTTTTAGCTAGCTGTTTTATTTTAGCTGATTTTTGTATTAAAAAAACATTGCTGTTCCATACATTTTGACCACGTAGGTATTCCTACGTGGTCAAAATGTATGGAACAGCAATGTTTTTTTTAACGACGAAAAATTTCACTCCGTGTTTAAAATAAAAATAGCACTGTATAGTTAAACACCCAACTTTTCACGATTGTTATAAATACTTAAAAATCTTGACTGTGCCGGTGTTTAAGCGAAAAAGTCACAGATTGCTCAAGCTGAATTATTGATGACCTTTCCCCGGGAGGAATTTCTTTAGATATTAACAGAAAGAACTAAGAGAGAGAACCAAGTGTGCTTTATAAAAAAAAGCGGCCAAGTGTGAGTCAAACTCGTACATGGAGGGTTCTTTACCACCGCATAATATTTAACATGATTCTTCTATGGGGACCTTCTTTAATTATTAACTTTTTTTTATTACTTGTGTAACGATCTGATAAGGTTTACAGGGCCAACATGGCCAGATAACACACTAGACAGGGAGGTTTGGAAGGGAAAAGGGCCTTTGCCCAGGAGTGAGATACAATACAGGGTAAAAAAAAAATCTTAAAGCCGCCATAGTAATACATTACGGTTCTAAAGATAAAGCCCAGTGACAGACCGACAGATGGACAGCAGAGCTGTAGTACTAAAGTCCCGATGGCAGCCTTTGGGAATAAAACCATAAAAAGTCCCTCATCTGAAATTAAAACGACATCAACAGTTTCAACATTCAATTTATTAGACGTTTATAATATCGGAATTTCATTGTAACGTATTTTTTTCTTCATATCTATTTATACAGCGTTTACACTTACGGGCAGTTTACATAACCCTATAAAAATTCTGTTTCTATTTATTTACAAGCAGTAAAACAAGCTTTGTTTCAGCGTCTATAAATATACATTTATTAAATGTTATTTTTATATACAAAATATTTCTTTAGATCTAACGTTTACATTATTTACAAATTATTTTAGATCAAATAACTTTTTGATCGAACAACAGAGGCTTTAAAAGTTCTCTTTTGATTTCACAATGTTTTAAAAACCGCGATGGTATTTAAAAGTTTTCTCTTTGACAACTCGGTTTTAAATTGTTCGTTTACATTTTCTAACTGATTTTATTCTTTTTGGTTATAAACAAGCTTTATTTACAGTTTTCAAGTGATTTAAAGTGACGTTTTTTAAAACAATTTACATTTGATTTAATATAATGCAGCACTGACACTGTCTTATGAAAACCAGTAAGTACTCAACTGAAGTCTAAAATGTCTCCAAACTAATTATTTTGAAAATATTAACCAGCTTGGAGACGGTGTATTCTTAAAGGTTGCAGCGTCGCATAAAGCTGACAAATACTTCGCTATTTTGATTAATTTATGAATTTTACGAAATATTGCATTGGGGTGCTATAAAATATTGATTGCGAATTACAATAATTTATATGTAGATACTTTAACACTGAACTAGAACCAAAGACATGGGACTTCCACTAACCTGCACTGAGCCCACGTGGGGGAATTATGGCGGACTCCCTGTCACAGAAGAGTCCCATACGGTTTATCGGATTACCGATTTGAACGATATATTTGTCTACAGAAGGCATTTTTTACCGTTGAACGATAATACGAAAAAACTTTTGTTCGATACCATTATTTAGCAACAGAACGTTTCGCCGAATAACGCTACAAAGAAAGAATGGTTGGCCGATACCAAGATTTGCCGATGTCATAGTTCACCGGAATACGATTAATCTTTTACGGATAGCAATTTTCGATGAAAACGCCTTTCCTTAAGGCGATCCAAAATAATGTCTCCGTTTTTTGCCCATCAAATTTTGACTAGCGTCGATTAAATTGCATTAACTTCTCTTCTTATGAGCTTTGAGTGGTTTTCTGATGAAAAAGTTTACGTCACCCAACTGTGAAGAATGTGGAGTAGTCGAAGATGTACAACATGTTTTGATGGAGTGTGTGCGGATTGAGGCTTTGAGATTTAGTTTACTTGGCCCAAAAAATAAGTACGATGTTGGAAAGTGTAATGGTATCCTCGCTTGTCCTTTATCGGAACAAGCTAGGATACTGTACCAACTGGTTTTTTTTTATAAAGTAAGTGTTAACTGTTTTTAGGTTTAGTGGATTCTGCTGATGTTACAGGGCGACGTTATTGCTTAGCGACAAAGCCCTTTAAATAAAGGAAAAAAGAAATAGGTTTGACAATGAATGCGTTTCTCTTAGTAATGCTGAAACACTTGAAAACTCTGATAATGCCCTCAAACTTGTCATGTCATGGCTATATTATCATAAACTGACACCTAACGTATCTAAAACGTTATTTTTATCATTTGTTTTATAGAATACCTAGTAGTTTACCAAACCCCAACCAATGCATTCTCAAAGCTCATAGCTCATAGAATAGAAGTTAATGCAATTTAATCGACGCTAGTCAAAATTTTATGAGCAAGAAACAAAAGACATTGTTTTGGATCGCCTTAAGAAAAGGTGCTTTCAACGAAAATAGCTATCGGTAAAAGGTTATTTAGTTCAAACGTGTTCCGGCGAACCATGACATCGGTAAATCTTGGTATCGGCCACCATTCTTTCTTAGTAGCGTTATTCGGCGAAACGTGCTGTCGCTAAATAATGGTATCGACTAAAAGTTTTTTCGTTATTATCGTTCAACGGTCAACCATGGTGCGCGTTGTGTTCCACGCGCGCCTCAAAGAGATGTCAGCACCAAATGGGGGGCTCCGCAAGGGCCGATGCCTGCCAGGGGTGCGGGTTGTTCGAAAGAGATACCGCGGCCCCTGGCAACTGAGGGAACACGGGTGGGTTTTAGTCAGTAAAAGTCTAACACGCCCTCCCGCTCCACCCAGAGCGGGATATGTTATTTGATGATTTCCCCCCCCAAAAAAAAAACGGTCAACCATGGTTTCTGTAGACAATTATATCGTTCAAGGGTAATTCGATCAACCGTACGGGACGCGTCACTAAAAGGATGCCTATGTCCCAGTAGTGGTAACACTGTAGGCTGATTGTGATGTCACACTGCATTATGATAAACATATAAGTATTTCGTTTTTGTTGTATTTAAGGGGTGGCAACTTTCCATATGTTTTTTTTTTACATTTAAAACTTTTAAGTGTTATTTTTGCAATCCACAATTAACATTTTAGTAAACTATTGAGTGGAATTTCGTTTTTACTAGTACATAATATTTGACAACTATTTTATTTATGACGTTTCCATCAATCAGAATGTACCTCATAATTGTTCTATTTTCAGGCTTTATAATTGTATGTACAAATAAAAAAACGTCACTTTAAAGAACCATAGCATACAAAATAACACACTAGTTAAAAAAAATATAAGTCGGTTATACATATTTTACAAATTGATATATTAACTTGATACGCACTGAACAATACTTATTGTACTCTCGATAACATGGAAGAATGGCTAAATGACACGTCATACAAACATTCACTTACATTTTTTTGTTCTTGTTCGATGAAAGACATAGATATTATTGTAATATTTTTTCATAAATTATTTCACACTTTTCTCCCAGGAATTTATTTGATAAGAAACTTACTAGTGTAGCTATTTTCGTAGTTCAACTAGATTTATTACGGTTTTAATGTCGCACTAGATTTTAAACTCTGGGTGTTGAGCCGAGCATTAAAAATGCAACAGAGGTCATCCCGCGTAAAAAATGCACGGTTGGATTTTCATTCCTCGGCGGAAAGCTGTGCGTTGAAAAAAAAACCGCCAGTGGGTATGAGGGCTTATTCAATCGGTTGTTAATAAAGAGCTTTCTTACCAAGTTCTAAAACATACGTTATATTGTAAACGCCGTTACGCAGAATCTGACTAGATTCTTGTATAACAGGGAATGCGAAAAACAATGTTTCTTTATTATTTTGAAAGGTAGCTGTTAATCTGAAAAATAAAAAATACACAAAATAATTTGCTTTGTTACTTTTTGTTTCATAAAACACGCAATGCATTTTCCACGCAAAACTCACGTTTGTTTTAATTATCACGGACTGCATACTTTCATTTGCATAATTACCTTTTAAATAATAACTGCACTGGTATTTTAACTATAAAATTATATTTATTTATTATGAAAGTACTTAAACGAAGGAAAATAAGGTAAACTACTGATGTCAAGATTAATGCTGACAATATAATTTCACATTATACAAACGACACATGCGAATGAAACATTGATTCATTCATCAAATAAACTTTTATTATAAATGGATTTATAATTATACATAACATTACGTCACGCCTGTATTCCGAGGGTGAGGCAGATGTGTACCTATTATTATAGTATATCCACATTTCGCCAGTTATTTTTAAGTCCCATTTATTATATTTAATATACTTCCAATAATCTATACTAATATTTTATAGAGGTAAAGTTTTTGAGGTTGTAGGGGGTAATCTTTAGATCTACTGAATCGAATCTGTTTTTGAATCTACTGAACCGATTATGAAAATTCTTTTACCAATAGAAAGCCATGTTATTTGTGAGTGTCATAGGCTATATTATTATATTAGCTCAAAAAAATTAAGTACTTTTTCGTGGTAGTCGGATTTGCAAAGTAAGTCGGAGAAAAAACAGTCGGTTGATTCTTGAGAAAAGTTATAGATCTTGATAGTGTCTACAAAAAGTCAACAACAGCATATGTCTAACTTTTTTAAGTCACAAACTCAGTACTAACCGAACCACACTCATAATTTCATCACAAGTAAAAATGATTTACCGCCCAACGAAGTGGGCATGGGTCAGCTAGTGATTTATAAATCCAATTAAAATAAAAGTTTTGTTTACACATTGAACGAATATTTTTCTATTCATGCTTAGCTTTGGATTTATTTTTAGCTTGAATGTTGGTCTCCTAACATTTTCGTAGGATAATACTAAAAACTAACACAAAACGGATTCTGGAAGCTTTGAGACAAACCCTTTGGTTGGTATCTGTCGGCCCGATCTTCGATGTGACGTTAGTGATTTAGGATTTAGCCTAAATACTGGAGATCTGATATGTAAGAAGGAACATATTGCTAGGAGTAAATAGGTCAAAGATAATCTACTTTAGAACTAAGGTGGTTAGATTCTTGATCTTATCATAATTCTGAAGCATTGTTCGTTTGAATAAGGTTTGGCAACCAGCTTCATTGGTATTCATAACGAAGTCTTAAAAACGACACAATAATTAAATGTGTTACACATTGTGTTGGCGTAAAAGGCTGGCTTTGCCGTCACAATGAAATATTTATTATCCTTTTACGCTATTTCGGAAAACCGTTTACTTGGAGACAGGAGACGTAGCACCTTAAGTCTTTTCCGCGACACAAAAAAGTCAGCAGTTTATAGCTTGTTCATGTACACAGTGGTATTTTATTACAACTCAAAGGTAGGTATTGTTTACACTGGAAATAATTATTACGAATCAGGGGCCTACTCTCTAACTCCGTCAACGAAGATACGGCCTCGTCCAAAAGTTAACTAACTTTTCCGGGCAGGCAAAAACACATCGAGAGTAAGGACAACTGTCAAATCATGTTGTCATTCATGTTTATTCGGGCCCCAATCTTATGTCTGAAGGTGATACGCAGTAGGAAACGCCCGTTGTTTTGGCCGAAACTACGTATTTCTGGCTTAGAGATTAGACCTCCTGATAATTGTATTTATTTTTCCACCGGCAATTTTGAAACCATGCCGTGCCAAATGTACCTCTGTACAATTTTCTATGCTTGAATAATAAAACAAATAAATAAACCCAATGCCAGACACTATCGTCATAGAAAAAGACTGGCACTCGTGATTTAACTTCTGAAATGCCCCGAACTCGTTCCAAATTCGCGGTTAGGCTTTAAAATTCGGGGCATATGACGCACACATATTTGCTTTTTTCGATAATAATTCCATAATTTATGGTTACTGTTGACGTGTCATAAAGCTTTTACAGTAAACACAAGCTTTACTATAGTAAGAAAGACGAGAAACGTCGTCAAAGTTCGTGAAGGCTAGCATCGGTGTCACTTTCTGCCCCTCCTAAGAGGAGCGTGGACTCGCAGGGCTGCGAGTGACGCGGCTGTGGCTCCGAGGGGTGGAGGGGCGGCAGTAGTCACAGCTCGATGGGGGCCGCACCTTTCCATGTGACGCCGGCTCGGAGTAGGTGGTACAGTCGGAGGATGCACCATATGCAGAGGCACTGTGGGAGGAATATGGTGGTGAGCTGGTATTTTTAACATACTTAAAAAAATGGGTTCTTAATTCGGTTTTTATTTAATGTTTCTCATTTATAAACCGATTTGAAAGAATGTTTGCAAAAAGAAAAAGAAAAAATATATATATGTATACACATAAAGAGTGGTCACATGTAAATTTGGTCAAGTTCTAATTAGTGGTTTTTGCAGTTAGCTTCAATGATACGTATATTTTTCCACTTAGTGGGTGGGATGTTGATGATGTTATTATAACTTCCTGCGACTTCTATTTACTTAACAAGTTAAGGTGTACGACTGGTTTGGGTTGCGTATCACCAATATAAAGTAAAAAATCTAAAGTTTATTTTAAAAAAAAGGTGGTTTTTCACCAATGTATTGTTGCGCCACACGCATAAATTACATTTTAGTATTGCATTGAGATTTCGAATCACTACTTATTTGAAAAAGAACTAAAAGAGTAATATAATGTGATGTCACAATACATATTGTGATGTCTGAAGAGCTTCTAGCCAATTTCTACACGTGGATTTATGAATTCGCTATTTGTCCTTAAATTTCACCAATAATTTAATTTCTTAAAAAAAATCTCAGCATTGTTTTAAGTTTTCTTAAAGGAGCAAAGCGAAATAATAGTAGGTACATGAGAACCTCCTTCTTTTTGAAGTCGGTTAAAAACGACCCATTTCTGCCCACTATGAAACTTTTCCATTACCGAAGTTGTCAACTTAAATGGACTAATAGTTCGTCGGAGTAGACATTTGATATCCAAGGTAAGATAAATAATAATAGTCTGAAAACACCTAGTGTACCTAGAGTCCAATTTAAAGTTTAGTAAATATATACATTAGAGCTTAATCGTTCAGTTAATAGTGGCTAAGTGAATGTAGGACTTCAATTGGATGGTATATGGTTTCTGTCATTGGCTGGCACAAAATTATAGGTTAATCTTATGATTAACCTATAATTTTGTGCCAGCCAATGAATGTTATTATTAACGCGTCTAGACAGTTTATTTCACATCCTATTATTATTATTAATGTGAAAGTTTGTATGATTACATTTTAGGTTGTTTGTTTTGTATTTGGGTAAAAAACAGATAGTTTATAACCTGGATACACAAAGGATACTTTTTATCCCGGTTACTACCGGGATAAATGGTAGTTCCCTTGGGATATTGTCGACCTCCACGCAGGCGAAGCCGCTGGAAAAAGTTAGTGTGTCGTATTTTATTAAAGAAATTACTCATTACTCATCATAACAGTAAGACAAGAAGTATAGTACTCAAACTATACACGAATAGAGTAGGTATAGTAGTCAAACT
This sequence comes from Antitype chi, assembly GCA_947359405.1. Classification (NCBI taxonomy): domain Eukaryota; kingdom Metazoa; phylum Arthropoda; class Insecta; order Lepidoptera; family Noctuidae; genus Antitype; species Antitype chi. Next base: position 15,919,847 of record OX375817.1, on the reverse strand, counting down.
ATATACGAATAGAGTAGGTATAGTACTCAAACTATATTCCAATAGAGTATAGTAGTCAAACTATATACGAATAGAGTAGGTATAGTACTCAAACTATATTCCAATAGAGTATAGTAGTCAAACTATATACGAATAGAGTAGGTATACTAGTCAAACTATATACGAATAGAGTAGGTATACTAGTCAAACTATATTCCAATAGAGTATAGCAGTCAAACTATATACGAATAGAGTAGGTATAGTAGTCAAACTTTATTCCTAGCTATTGCATTATGTTTAACCTTATATCACGACAAAAACTCAGCTTATGACCCTTAAAAACTTCTGACATAAAGCACAACGGAAGACCATCTCGAAAATACCCAGTGTTGTTAAGAAAGTCCGAACAAAAAGAGCGAGGGCCTTGTTAAAAACGTGCAGACTTTTCTTCACAAAATGTCACAATATTTACAAAAAAATAGGTTGATTGTGTACTGCAGCCGTAAACCTAACGTCAGGTGAAAAAAGTAAAAATAAAGCTTGAACATTAAAAAAACATATTTTTCGACAAGGGAAGTTTTGTTCAGGTTCACAATGGTGCTCGTTGCGTTATTTTGAGGTCACGTCCCGCGTTGACTTATGACATACGTCGCACAAAAGAATTGGCAAGACTTGGATAACAACCTAACCTTGGCTACTCGGATACTGTTCGGCATTCAACAAAAGTTTGCAGAGTTGACTTTTGAATTTCACATGATTTCTGCGCCTTTTGTGGGACGTATGTGTGTGCCGTGTGACAAAAAGATTGGGTGGAACCTGCCCTGAAAATTTTGCGTTAAATTGTGCAAGCTTTTTCACGCGGCTTCGCCCGTGTGAATGTCGAAAACTATCCTATAGGAACGTACTGCCGGGGTAAGAAGTATTTTGTATCCTAAGGTGGCTTATTCGTGTGCTAAATATCCAAATCCATTCAGTTGTTCACATTGGAAAGTCAGGTCTCACAATTATTAAAATAGGGTCACTGTAACATACATATAGTTATTGTGGAAACCGTGAAGAGATAAGAGACAGACAAACAGAGTTATGGTCGTATTTCTTATATTAGTATGAATGGTGTGCAACCAGACATTTATAAACAAAAATAAGCACATGATATACTGGATGTACCGTAGACTTGACGCGGGGTCGATATGTACGGGTCGAGTTGTCGTGGTTGAGTAGTCGGCGTCGAGTTGTCGTAAAACCATTGTACCTACTGTGCACGTTTTCAACTGAGTGAAAAAATAAAATAATTTTGTACTTACATTTAATAGTATCCGTGGTATTAAGAATGATATTTCGGCTTTGCATATTGAGTCGAATTGCTGTAACAAAAGAAAAGTGTCAGTTAGAAATTAAAACCAACGGTCTGAATATAAGGTCGAGTAAAAATACTCACAAAAATCTGTACCAATTATAATTTGTATTTTGGGGTCAATGTAAAAATAAAGTAAGGAATGAGACAGGATGAAATCCGGACAGATTATGACATTCCCTTTTTGCCTTTCAGCAACGTCACATTTGTCTCGTACTTTTAAAAGGTTAACCATAAAATCGATATTAGGGTAGACACTATCATCTCTATTTCAGACGACGACGGACAGTTTTTATAATCTCAAACACATTATAACACTAAAAATTGCAAGTGAGATCAACGACCGCTTCAAATAATCCCTTTGTTTTTGTCACGCTTCGGGCATTTTTGTGTTCGACAGAAGAATGCAAAACAAAAACTGCCAGCGGGATCTCACTTACCTGATTATTTGAAATAATTAAAAATAAGTTCTAATTTATTAGGTAGATAGTCTCTCTAGTTGGTTAGTTTTTAGTTAGGTAGTAGTCAGTGATAAATTATTGCGTAATGAATCAAACTAGGTGGTGTGGTAACCAGTTATTTTGCCAAAACGCGAGTAAATTACACTTTTCACGGTAAAATGAATCGGAAAGGAGATAAAGTCAAACAACTGTTTGGGCGCCATTTTTCCAATATGGCGACCCAATCTCCCGGATAACTCTCCAGGTAAAAACTAACAAATGACTGGATTACATAGTAGGAAAACCAAGGAGGCGGTAAATCTGGTGGAAGGTAGTCACCAACTCACCGCCCATAAGGCACGTCTGCATTACTGTTAAAATAAATGTAATAGTAAGTTTTATTTTGTAGTCTGTTACAAGATAGTCTGCCTAAAATGTTAATAGTATTTTGATTGCCTAGTGAATATTATAGCCATTAGTGTCGCAAATTCACTTAGCCTAGTTAAAATAGGGAAAGCCGTAGCAACTAATTTTCTTCAAACTTGCCTAAATGTGGTCAGAAATAAACCATTACCCACTACTACACTTTTGCCAAGATAGAGGTTTATCGATTAAAATTAAATTTTGCACCACTTATGAAGACTCTTAAAAAATGCTCGTAGATGCATGATTTCGTCGTTGAAATTGAATGTTATTTTTTGGTTGTATTAATAAAAATTACTTGGTAAATAATAGTATATTTTTTTTCTACAAAGATAATAAAGCATTTTTAAAATTATGTATTTAATTATTTAGCAATAACCATTCTCCTGGCGCATGTGAAGGCAAAACTGATGGAGATCTGAATTGAGAGCTCTAATTTGCAGATTCTGTTGAATATAATCCATCAAAACTATTTTTCATAGATTACAAATATCCTATAATATCTTTTCAATAGAAAGAAAGAAAGAAAAAACGTTTATTTGCGGTAAACATGACGCAAAAAGATAAGGAACACAAAAAAAATAAGAAAAGGTTACACAGGAAAAGTTTTTATTCAGTGCGCAAACTGTAACCATGAATTCAGCATATCATTCTAGACCCGGGGAGTGCAGAAATTTTTCGTCGGTTATACAAAAAGAAATCAGCTGTTCCATACATTTTGACTGCGTAGGTATTGCACTTTTCTATAAAACAGCAGATTTTTTTCATAGGTGAATATTTAGAAAAAAAATAAAAGCCATGATGCCTTATGCTCATATTTATTAGTTGTTATCTACATAGTTACTTTAGTTAATAAGTTTAGCTAGCTATTAATTGTTAAGTTCATTTACCTATTTTGTTTTATTTTATTCCTTTAAAAAATTTACCGGTTACTTAGCAGTATATTTAGTATAATTAGCTGTACTACCTATATGTACAGCTACTATTGTGTAGTATAGGCCATATTTGTACGCCTTGCAAGGCAGCGCATAGTGATACAACTTTTATTTTATTTGATAACTAGCATCCGCCCGCGGCTTCGCCCGCGTGGAGGTCGGAAATTATCCCGCGGGAACGTACTACCGGGATAAAAAGTATCCTATGTGTTAATCTAGGTTATAATCTATCTGTGTGCCAAATTTCTTCCAAATCCGTTCAGCCGTTTTTGCGTGAAAGGTTAACAAACATCCATCCATCCATCCATACTTACAAACTTTCGCGTTTATAATATTAGTAAGGATTAACATCATTTACCACAACATTTTACCTATGTGTCACAAATAAATAAATTTGAATTTGAATTATTATTATAATATGTCGTTCTAGGGCGTTTCCTCCCGGCGTTTTGCACTAACATCCGTTAGCATAATCGGCCAATAATGTTCCCATTGCTGGGATACTAGCGTGCTCTCTTCGAGAGCGAGTGGGCTATCTATCACGCGTGCTCTGTGCGGGTAGGTATATATCACAGATTTTCAAACTTTTGGTTCTAGGACATGCCGGTTTCCTCGACGTTCTCTTTCACTGCTTTGAGAACAATGGTGATGATATTATTTATCTAAATTAAAGCGCCTGTCTGGGGTCGAACCCACGACCTACAACTTTTACCTAAGTCGGGGCTGTTACCGCTGGACCACCACTGCCCTGTAATGCCTTAAGTACCACTTAAATAATGCATTATTTATTCCGAAAACGTTAATGCATTGGCCAATGGGTACAGATAGCAATAATTTGTTAGTTAATTTATTGGCACACTTACTGTTGTGCGGCAGAATTAATTAATTAAGTGCCTAGAACGTTTGCCAATGTTACGTTAATGTGACGTAAAGACTATTTATTTGTGTTACTGCAGCTATGTTAAACTACTTACTGGGTATATATAATGTAAATAATACAAGCCTGTTACTGTATGTAAAGGAGTCTTCTCACACAGAGAAGCATGAGTATTCATCACCACCGTTTTGCTCAAGGCGGATTGGTGAATTCAGACTACATTCATGAGGTGTCTAGATTTCCTCACTGTATTTTCCTTCATTGATATCAGTGATGAACAGAGATCGGATATTCGGATGCATGTTTACCTAAAGATAATTTTTAGCTATAAAAGTATGTAAGCGGCTTTATAAATTATTTGTAATATTTATTAAAAACCCCGGGACTCTTGGATTGCATAACTATTCAGATGTGAATTAATTTAAAATTAATGTTTAACCCGATACAAATATGTGTATATACTGGAGGAGGGGTGGTTTGTATTAGATAAAACCAAAAATTAACAAATTACTTACCTAAATTAAGACTTTTTCGACACAAAAGCGCATTCCATGTTAACCAACATCTCAACTTTAGGTGATATGCATCCGAATATCCGATCTCTGGTGATGAACTAAGAAAATATTAATGAATCGAAAAAGTCACCTAGTAACAGTCGGTAGATACTAAGTAGGTAGGTACTAACTAGGATAGGTAGGTACTAGGATAAGGCTGCCCAACCTATTATAAAGGTGGGCCATCATTATGATTCCGTGTCGGCCGGAGGCCATCTTTTAGTATCTAAAACTTGCCTACAGTTAGGTCTGATGAATACCTAACTATTCAAATGAAACAACACTTTCAGTTGCTCATAGGTTTTTTTAGATAATTAATTATCTAAAAAACAAACATCAGTAAGTACCTTGGGAGAGGTTTTTATGCTAACAACTTATCAATGTTTGGCGAAAAATCTGAGGTCCATAATTACATCAAGTTTGAAAATATGTTTTAGTGTTGGCTAATTTTGCACGGGCTCATAGGAAGCAAACTATTTTTTAGCCCTGTTTGAAGTCCTTAACCTCCTAAATCCTGGAGTATGGATTTGTCCCCGGCTGATGGTAATAGGCCAGCCCCCTATTACATGGCATTTAAACATACCTGACGAACTCAGCCTAGCCCTTCGGGAAAACAATTCGATGCTTTGTTAGAATCACATCAAACCAAACTGTTTTAAAAATACCTTTTAGTTTAAAGAAGTTAAATTTTTCTAACAAAAAACATCACTAAGAACTGCGCAAATAATTTAACCAGATGTGTATGAAATCCATTCTAACTTAAATTGTTTGTCGTACACAGGATTTTGGTTTGTACAACTACGTATTCGCGGTTTTCCGTATTGACTGATAGATTTGTGCTGAAGTAAAACTTTCCAGATTTTTCTATTTCCTCTGTTGGTATTGGAAAGCAATACAAATGTAGAATCAAACTAGAACCGGTTTGTATTATTTGTTAGTGTACTGTTGTTATTTTGTATTACTATTCTACTACTACTTACTATAAGAATTTGTCTAGCTTACCTACATAGTTCTCAAGATTGTATTTCAGCTATGGCAGCCAATCTCAACGGAGACTAGCCTTCGGTGCGGGAGATATTATAGTACACAAGTGTGTGTGCAGACCTGTACAGATGCACTCTCTCTCCTCCTTCACTCTCAAAGTCCGATGGAGCGGCACGAAATCCGCTACGACCGGCGAGAGATCAGGCGCAGAACCAATTAAGTAGTTCGCGTTGGTTCTACTTAACTAACTTTCAAACTCTGGGCTGTTACTAAGAAATTCCTAATGGAAGAACCCAAACACTTTTCCCGACCTGGGGATAGAACCCAGGAACCCACGCTCGGCAGATGAAATTTTTTCGGTTTTTCGTTTGCCTGACTTACGGGTTGTAAGTCATGTTATAACATGACTTACAACCCGTAAGTCAGGCAACCGACCGAAAAATTTCCTTCTCGTCTCCTTTTATAAAAGGAGACTACTGCGTTTCATTTCTTTCAATATTAAGTATAGGTACATACTGTCTAAATTTTTGACAATTTTCTCTGATATAGACTCCCAATTACCTTGCAATACGATGACCAAGTCTTTACTACTCTGGTGTCTTTATGTAATTTGTTTGGAAGGATAAGCCTAGTCGGAGGCTTAGCCATCCAAACAAATTTGCTTAAACCATCCCCCCCCCCCACCCCCCAGCCCTTTGTTCTGTAATTCACTCATTGAATACATAACTGAAATCTCAAGCAGTTCTAATTTACTTAACAATAGCTGTAAGTAAATGTCCATCTAACGGTTATATGATATAAGGATTAGTAAACGTGTGACAAGGTCAATTTTCACGCTCGTGTTAGCAACGTGTTGCCAAGGTTTATTAATATAATTATATATTTATACAGGCCTACACTGTTCTCCCATAACTGTTAAAACGATAACTTGAAAACATTGTATAAAATAAATTATTTTAAAAGAGTAACCGTGGAGTTTCTTGCCGGCTCTTCTACATATGTAGGAAACGATCAATTGGAACCGTGAACCTAGCTTCTGATGTTTCAGTGCCCGTGTAGGTTTAAATGTTTTTCTTTAACACATTAAATGAAAGTCGTTTTTTCCGCCCATTTGTATGACCGCGTTGTTCTTCTTAACAACGTAACGGATTTTTACACGATTTTCTCCAGTATTTAGTTAGTAGTGTATTAAGGAAGGTTCATTTAATATTAGTATTATTTAGCTTACGCATACTATAGTTAACTCGATGTTTTGCCAAATCGTAAAAACGAAGCCTGACGAGCCGTTAGTAAAATATGAATAGTAAGTTAAGACTCTTCATAAAAATTATTTATAAGAATTTTCTAAGTTGGGTCGAGAATGTTTTTTTAAACAATAAGCAGATTTTATCTCAAAAAAATACACTGATTCCGGGCGAATTTTTGAGAAGCTATAATCATATAAAAATTTAGATGATCTAACGGTTCAGGAGTTTAATTAAAAAAAAGGAAAAACAACAGTGTTTTAGTATGTTTCCAAAAGCGTTTTCGCCAGAAATCGAAAGTTTCCGCAATATGAAAATTCCAACTTTTTATAGGCATGGCACCAACCTCACAAAGTGAACGAAATCATTCCAAGTACAATCGGCCAATATCCGTTATGCATCATAAGTACGATAGATATCGATGTAGCTGTATTTTAGCAGTTCTCTGGCCAAGCACGAACGAACGACGTAAACGTAACGTAAATTCGAACGATTATTGCATCGAAAATACAACTAACCTAAAACATTTTGGCATTTTTTTTGATAACCCATAAATTGTGAAGCACACAATTTTCGAGCAGACGATTGCTCGAAATGTTGTTGAACTATCTAAATGAAAGCCATTCCTACCGTTATTGTGTAACGTTATTATCCCGCTGCACAATAACTATCACTCATTTAAACCCATATGAAAAAAAGTCTTAAAATTAAGTAAATATTAAGTATCTTCGAAACAAATATTTTCATGTTTAAAATCGTTTGAATTTACGTTACGTCGCCGTCGCGCGTTTGTGCTAGACTTGCTGATCAGAAACTAGATCCGACTGTTAAATTAATTAACAAGGAGTTCCTAACTCAGAGATCGGAGCCATTATACCGGTTAATCACAAGACGAATCGCGAGCCTGCACACTGAGACTAAGTAAACCGGAGGCTCGAACTAACTAAAAACTGTGCTTAACACCGCTGGCGAGTTTCTAGAGTAAACGGCGAAGTTTTGACTTAGATAATTGAGATATTAGAGGAGAATTGATATTGTTTGATAAATGATACTTGGCGATTAAACAAGTGGAATCTAAAGCTTTTAGACGGATATTTTTAAAGTAACTTGTATAACCTTTCTGCTCATGCAAAAAGATTTTAGTCACCTTTAAAAGACGTTCATAATAATTTACTGGGCATAAAGGTAGACCGTATTTATAATTTTATATCAATCGAATTTTTAACGACCATTGAAATTGACTTCTCTGTTAAATAAGCTGAACATTTCTCATCTAAAATCAAGTTTCGTTATAAATAAATAACTTTGTAGGTCCATAATGAAAAAAGAAAACGACTCTAATTAGTTATTCAAGCTAAGCCATTGTTGGATGCAATGTAACTTGTGCTTCCGATTTTAAAATTGCACGTACGATCGAAAATCGAATGCCGGAACCGTAGGAACGAATATTAAACGAAACAATACGCCACACGCTGGCTGGTAACACATACGTCAAAATACGAACGTGACACCGGACTGGCTCGAATTCAAAAAGAGAAAGAAAGTAGAACTGGCATGATAGGATTACGTAAAAAGGTCCACTTCTGACAACGTCAAAATATTTAAAGAGTGCTTTTGTATAGTGTTTGTAGAAGTAAATTATACCACCACACATACATAATTGATCCTGTTTGGAGGGTGTAGCCTTGACTTTTGACCTTGTCAGTGTCTGTGTACGGCGGTGACCTGTTGAGGTAGGTAATTGGTTTTTGTAACGATGTCTAGTACCTACTTAGGCTCGTACCCCAGGTCTATACAATTTTGCATGCATAATTTACGTCGGCATAGTAGGAGCGAATACTTTCCGTCCACATGCATATAATTTACCCGCAAGGTCACTCCTATATGCCAGAGCCATGACATGATACTAGTTAAGCCTCCTTGCGTGTAACACGCACCTTTAAGCCAGACTGCTGCTATCAGATGACAAAGCCTCTTTGCATTTAGACAAAAAAAAAATACCAGCGTAGTTATTTACAATCATTCGTAACGCTTACATGTCGAATCGAACTTCAATCAATATTATCGGAGGAGTTCTTTAAACGCTGTTCTGAAATCCAAAACCCGAAAATTTTGTCAGTTTTAATCAAATACTACTAAAGACAAATCGTTCCAACAGCTATTTACGGTCGGGGCAAGGCAATGAAGGTAATCATAAATATGTCATTTTCGACACAACAGTCTGTCGAATGGTTGTGAAAAGTTATGATGCACTGACAAGTAAGAACTACATCATTTTAACTGAAACCGACTCCAAAACCTTTGGTATTACTCAGATTCAACTAAAAAAAAAAAACAAAATACGATCGTGATGATCAAGATACGATGTGTTTTCAAAAATAGAATGCGAAAATTTAAATATCCCTATAAGTTTTTATTGTGACCACGCTACCGTAGGTACGTTAGCTTGTTGAATAAAAATTAAAATAAAACCTCTGAATACGTGTAGCTGTGAAAATAACAGATTAAAAGGTAAAGGGAAGCGGGGCTCGTTATCTGTTGTCATGTGACCGTTGCTCAACATACGCTTCGTACAAAGGATATTTCAATTGTGTTTTATTTATTCCCGAAGTTGAATGTGTTTGCCTCTTTGCTCTGTAAACGTGTCAATGAATAAGGGTCTTTTTGAGCTATATCGCCGAGTCAACTCATTGTGATAATATTCTTACTCAACTATTCGTTAAAAGATGTCTGATTCAATAAATTAATACTACAACAGTTTGCATAAGTTCCATAATCTAGCTATATTAAGAAAAAAATTATGCTTTTCGTTGGTGGGTGGACCAATTTGGCTAAAAAATGTTCATTATGGTTCAAATTAAGTTTATATGCAAAGTATGTTTTTTATAGGAATTATTGGACAGGATATTTGTCGCGTCAGCTATTTATAAATAACTAACACAAGACTCTAAAGCAAGTGCCTCATTGTATGAAGATTGTAAATAACTGCACTTTTTGTCAGGCTTTGAATACAACGTAGACAGCTAAATAATTATGTCTGTGAATACCTTGCAATTCCACAGACCACGATAATTTGTTATAATCAATTAAATTCACAAGAAAACCACTTGTTGGTCTTTCAACCCCGCTCAAGTCTCTAAAGTCTAGGAGAAGACAACGTACTAATTAAAATACGTATTTTAGAACACTATGACTACCTTCATTTATGACTTCAAGAGTCTAATTAAACTACTATTTTACTCCTAAATAATTTATAGACCTGTTTTACACTAGCGTAACTTAATTGGCAACAAATTGTTTTATACAGGATGCGTTACAAAATATTATCGTTTTTGCTTTAGCTAATCTCATGTGAACAAAATGCGTAAATAATTCACAGTACTACATACTCCGCCGTAGGAGAGGTGCACTTTGGCGCACTTTACATTTCAAAAACCTTTACAATGTGTAATTTCTTTGTCGTATTTTTTTTTTAATTGAATGAATTTTTGTGGTACGTATCTACTACCCATTGTGTTAATAAAATATTAAACTTACACTAGCTTTTGCCCTTGATTTTGTCCACGTGGAATTTCTGGTATTGATGTAAAATACATGCCATCATCGTCATCATCATCATTTCAGCCGAAAGATGTCCACTGCTGGATATAGGCCTTCCCCAAGCTCCGCCACTTCGACCGGTTCTGTACTTCGCGCATCCAGCGGATTCCTGTAGCCTTTACTAGATCATCGGTCCTCCTTATGGGAGGCCTCCCTAATCTATTCTACTCTCTCTTCTCTCTATAAAACCCTTAACTCACGACAATACTGTACCTTCATATTAGTGCAAGAATTTTCGGAAACGGATCAGTAGTTTCAAAGATTACCCCTACATAAGAAATCACAAATAACTCTTGTTCAAAGTATCGGTACATTAAATTATTCGATGACAAAGATCTTCTCTTTCCTTCAATCCGGATAAACTGTATAATTTCAAAGCAGCATAAATGTCAAAGGTACACCTTGTATACGACCTGTTACCCGAAAACACACTACAACACTAGTGTGTATAACAAACTTGGCACCGAATAGCTAGGGACCTTATTTAGTGTGGCAACAAACAAAGGACAAATTATATGTATTTGCATTAACCGACCGTTTACTTAGCGGATTGGACGCGCTGTGTTGCTATGCGGTACAACGAATTGATTAATTGGAATGGCAACTTTATTTTATTCTGTTTGAGTACGTTAGTGCTTGGCTTTGAAGATACCGATAAGGTGAATGTAAGAGATGGACCTAAGGTTTGTTTTCATACATACATATAGGGTGGCAGACTCATCGACGCCCAACCTGTGACCATACTGGTGGGGTCCGCATGGGCCGAGGCCTGCCAGTGGTGCGGGTTCTTTGAACACGGGTGGGTTTTAGTCAGTAAGTCTGACACGCCCTCCTGCTCCACCCAGAGCGGGAGAAGTTATTTAATGATTTTCCAGCCAAGAAAAAAAACAGTACATGATTGGAGAATGATGGCGCCCCGTGCGTTCAAATTTATCGTCGGTTATATTAAAAATATCACCATTTCCCTACAAAAGTAGGTACAATCCTAATCACCTACGCAGTCAAAATGTATGAAACAGCAATATTTTATTTTAATAACCGACAATAAATTTCAATGATTCTGGTTCAAAATCATGTACTAAATAGATGGTAGTAGGTTGTGCGTCAAATTTTCTGTCATCCTGTATTATTTATTAGTTTAACTTTTTAATATTGGCGCTATAAAACGCCAATTCAGTTGATAACGGACGGCATGCGTTCGACAAATGTGATGATAGTAGAAATGGTTATGTACGAATTTTTAGTATAGTAAGCCACATTCAATATTGGACTCGTCCCAGGCGAGATAAGAAAATTTTAGATTTAGGTTATAAAAATCATCGTGATAGAGTTGTCAACGAAAGTCCACCAACTTTTGACACTCACTAGGAAAAGCGTTTCTCAGTTCTGGCATGAAACTGACATGGCTAACCGATCATGAGACTGTTCAATCTTGTCCGTAGGTGACAAAGTTATTTGGAAACAAAAGTGGACCATACGCAAGTCATGTTTAAACTCAAAATTAAACGAAAACACAGCAGTGCACTGCAGTTAATAATAATCGTTTATTTATAAAAAGGAGCACATTTACAAAGTATCTTAACAATTAAAATAGAACACAGTTGCTTATTGCCTGAACTAGGTTGAACCTGTATTTCAGGCTATGAAGTACATTAATACTTAATGTAATAAATTAACAATCTGTATAAGGTTAAAGTAAATTTAAACTAGGGAATACAAATAAAAGAAACACGTTCCACGTGCTTCAAATCAACCTCGTTTAGTTAGAAGACAATGCTTCTATGGTACACTCACTGTAATCAACAAATTGTTGCACTGTCGGTCCTTTGTTCCCTTGTTTGTGCACCACGACTACAAACGATGTATGGCACGGTGGATTGTTGCCTATAGCATTGAATGAATTACCATTTGGCAGACTGAAATGTTCGGCAAGAGGAGCCTGCGGGTTTACAGAGTTATCGGATGGCATAGTTATTTGATCGATAAAATATCGATTTCATAATCGAGTTGGAACCTAATTTATTTGATTAAATTATTACAAAATAAAAGGTATATAAATTTACAAGGTGTAATAGAATAAATGTTGGTCATAGGTTCGAACTATCACAGGCGCTACTTTGTGTAAATTAAGTTATGTTACTTCATCACCACTGTTCTCAAAACGGTGAAGGAAAACATTGTGGGGAAATCGGCATGTACTAGAAACAAAAATTCGAAGACATGTAATGTTCGCGAAGAGGGAGGCGGTGCACGTGAGGGAGAGGCAGTATATGCGCCCTCACGGCCGTAGTCGCCGCGGGAGAAGCCCTGGGCGTCGGGAATCCCAGGCTGATTCCCGGCCACCGTAGGCGCGGGCTTGCGGACGGCGAGTAATGGGTAGCTCGCTGTCCGGTAAGGACCAAGCCCGGGTCGACGGCGCGTTGTGTTCCACGCGCGCCTCAAAGAGATGTCAGCACCAAAGGGTGGGGTCCGCAAGGGCCGATGCCTGCCAGGGGTGCGGGTTGTTCGAAAGAGATACCGCGGCCCCTGGCACACAGGCAACTGAGGGAACACGGGTGGGTTTTAGTCAGTAAAAGTCTGACACGCCCTCCCGCTCCACCCAGAGCGGGAGAAGTTATTTGATGATTTCCCACCCAAAAAAAAAAAATAAGGAACTTCGTTCCAAAAAAATGTGACATCAACCAAACTGCACAGGGCCCGCGTAGTGGATTATGGCCCACTTTATCTCACAGAGAGAAGGCCTGTGTTCCTTTACGTGCATTGGGAACATTATAGGCAGCTTATGTAAATTATGACCAAGAATTGGAAAAACTTTCCAGAATACCAGAAATTCCGTACCCAAAGGGTAAAACGGGACCCTATTACTAAGACTCCGCTGTCCGTCTGTCTGTCCGTCTGTCACCAGGCTGTATCTCATGAACCGTGATAGTTAGACAACTGAAATTTTCACAGATGATGTATTTCTATTGCCGCTATAACAAAAAATTATAAAAAAACAGAATAAAATAAATATTTAAGGGGGCTCCCATACAAAAAACGTGATTTTTTTGCCGTTTTTATAGATAATGGTACGGAACCCCACGTGCGCGAGTCCGACTAACACTTGGCCGATTTTATTATATTATTATACCATAAAACGAAAATAGTTCTATTAAATTTTTCAGCACAACATTACCAACGTCGCTTTGAAAGCAGATATCACTTTGCACGTAATATAAACATGATATAAAATCATTATTGCTCAGTGCTTGGGCGGGCAATATTGCGCCCGGATACGGTTTTCTCCGAGTCTGACGTCACCGCGTCACAAATGTGATATTACAGATACAGTTTTATACTCGGAAATGCATGCAATCATCCGTTTTTAATATAAGGTACGCAATGAAACTTTCTAACTGAAATCTATTTCATTGTATAGTACACTTTTTTCATGTTTATTTCGCTGTACAGGGCAGCAAAGACATGACGCGCAAAATGAAACCATAATTCAACGCTTGATTCTACACCGCAAGAAATGAAAGCACTTTTGGCTGAACAAAAATCGATCGTCACCGAACGCTTTATGTATACTGTGTACATATACTTTTTGGTTGAACCAAAAAGCGTGAAACTCGCTTCATATCAGATTATGAGCCACCGTAGCACGCGGATGAGTCGCGCGTTGATGTCTTTTGGAAAAGACCCTTTCTTTCCCTTTGTATTTTTAGCGTAAAAATCTGTGCCGTTATCTTTAATGACTGAAGTCGATCGCTCGTTTATAATTTTTTACCGAGAGCACTCAGGACCCAAGGACCCAATGTGAAATCCTGTATTGATGATTAAAAAAATACACACGGAATTGGTCAAGTTTTCACTTCTGTCGGCACTGAATGCCACTGTTTTTTTTTGTTTATAACTGACGAAAAGTTTCTACGCTAGAGGGAATTATTCCCTGATTCATGGTTTCAGTTTGCGCGTCAATGTGTATGCCACCAAACATCGCCGTTTTTATAATTTAATTTTTCGTCTTTTCGTGTCGATGACCTATGTTCTGTCCGACCAGTAGCTATGGAGAAACATATAATTTAATAAGGGGACGAGTTTCTATGTATTTAAATTCTATTTTCTATTAATTATTTATGTGGGAACTCGGCTAATTAGGCACAAATGGATACTGTTTAATATTTGATTGAACCTTGAACTCACAGCGACAGCATAATATAATTAGTAGCAGACGTTTTAGGTATAACAATAAACCTGTTCATTCAACAGCAATAGGTAATTGTTGCTTTAGTTACTTATACAATTTGTAGTTTATGTTTATTGTTTTTTTTTTGAGGGTGGGAAATCATCAAATAACTTCTCCCACTCTGGGTGGAGCAGGAGGGGGTGTCAGACTTTTACTGACTAAAACCCACCCGTGTTGCCTGTGTGCCAGAGGCGACGGTATCTCTTTCGAGCAACCAGCACCTCTGGCAGGCATCGGCCCTTATGGACCCCACCAGTCCGGCGCACCAGGACACATGGCACGCCGTGACCACCTCAGGAACCAAGTAGCACAGGGGCCCCAGACTACCCTGACACCCTTGGCATCCTTGGTCCCCCTGCGACGGGTCAGCGCAGTGGCCCCGCCGCCTACCACTTCTCAGCCGCAGGGGATAAGCAGAGCGGCCAACGCTATACCAACACTCCTCTTCCTCTGCGGCCCCACTGCGTCCGCCATCAAACGGTGGCGGCCACGTCCAGGCCACGGAAGGGAAGAGCGCTACTCACAAGTACCGGCACTCCTCCTCTGCCGCAGCCTGTAACCCTCAGCCGCGATGCCTCCCATTCGACATCGCGGCCCGCCTCAGTTGCGGTGCACCTCACCGCAACCTACTTTTTGGCCGCTACGTCGTCGGCTTGGAAGCAAAAGCCCTGACGAGCGGCCCCACCTTGGGGTTCCTCTTCGCTTCACCGGGGGAGCGGACCACGGCTACTGAGCCCCCCCGCAACGACAATCCGATCACACCTACACCTTCCACTACTCTACACTTATACAAAATCATGTGCACATACACATAAATTTCAGTAATGTTTAAGTTTTTGGCGTTTAAGTTTATCCATAGATATTTACATCATTCTACATGTGTTTTAAGCTATTATGTATCTATTATTGTCTGTTTTGAGGGGTATATGTACAGGAGTATAGTTCGGCTACAGATGTTCCCATGTTTGTACTCCTAACTACTGGCCTATTAAGTATGTTAACCCGTTGTATTATTTTTAAATCAGTTTTTTTTTTTAATTAACTGAATTTCTATACGTATCCTACTATCCCTACTTATAATATATATATATAAATATTATAAATGCGAAAGTGAATCTGTCAGTCTGTATGTTACGGTTTCACGATCGTCATGAAATTTGGCCTGGGATATGGAAAAGGACATAGGCTACTTTTTACGCGATAACTAACATCCACGCGGGCGGAGCCACGGGCAAAAGCTATTAATATTATAAATGTGAAAGTTTCTGAAGATGTTTGGATGTTCGTTACTCAATCACGTAAAAACGGCTGAATGGATTTGGATGAAATTTGGCAAATAGATAGTTTGTAACCTGGATTAACATATAAGATACTTTTAATCTCGGTAATACGTTCCCGTGGGATAATTTTCGACAGCCACGCGCGCGAAGCCGCGGGCAGCAGCTATGGTCCGCACGTTATCAACTGAGTCGTCAGGCCATAAATGTTTCCCTATGTCTATCTCGTTTGCACTTACGGGCCTTATGGAGCCATTTAATGAAGGGCGTAACAGTAATATCTCTCTCTCTCTCTCTAATGTATGGCCTCACGACTCAGTTGTTAACTCGCGCACTGTAGTAGTTAATATAAGTCAGAAATCGCAAACCCGACTTGAGCAAGCGTGGTAATCGATGCAAGTGCTCGTGTCTTATTCTCTGTATGAAAAAAAAAGCCTTTGCCCTACAGTGAAACAATAAATCCACGTTCGCACAGACGTGAAAATATCGCGTCGGGATTTTGTGCACTGGATCTTTAACGTACTGCTTCAGCGACGAGAGTTGAAATTCGAACACTGTGTTTTGACGACGAACTGGGATGCGTTCTGTTGGATTCTCAATGCTCGGTTAAACACCGAGAGTTCAACATCCCGTGCGCAATAAAATCCCAACGCTATATGGTCTAATAGGCAGGTATTATTATCCATGAAGAGTGCTTACCTTGTTAACATGATCTCTAAGAATATTGGAGTAAACCATGGCCATCGCTTCTAGCGCCATGAAGGTCATACACCCGACGACCCACGGCACTAGAAATGCCACGTTTTCCTGTAAAAGACATAGCTATTAAATTCATGTAGCTCTTCCATTAAATATTAAAGCGGTGTACTAAGAGTGTTTATCTGTGGACCTCGCGGTATGTAGTTCCCGTGTTAAATAATGTATTTCCCTTTTGTTTTAACACAACTGAGATTGCTTACCTTGCCCTATTACTAAATTACACAGGTTATGCTACGCTTGCCGCGGTTGGTCCGTGGATGGATGACCATCTTTACACACTAACCTTCGTGCCTTGGAAAGCACGTTAAGCCGTTGGTTCCGACTGTCATTTGTGGATGACCTTCCCTATCTGATGGCTAACTTCTCGGATATAATAATTTTATTCGCTGATGACACTTCTCTTATTTTTAGAATAGATAGAAAAGATACGGATGTCTTACATGTCAACGATAGCCTAGCTATTCTTTCGAAATGGTTTGCTGCTAATAATCTTTTACTAAATGCAAACAAAACGAAATGTCTTAAGTTTTCGTTACCAAATGTACCCCAAGTAGGTTTAAATTTAAAACTTAATGGCAAGAAACTAGATGCTATTTCGGAAACTGTATATTCGGGAATTACTTTAGATTCAAAATTGCAATGGGGTGCCCACATTAGAGCTCTTTCAAGCAGATTAAGCTCAGCTGCTTACGCAGTAAGAAAAATAAGGCAGTTGACTGATGTAGCCACAGCTAGGTTAGTATACTTTGCTTATTTTCACAGTATTATGTCTTATGGCGTTCTGCTGTGGGGATCGGCAGCGGACGTAGATTCAATTTTTATTTTACAAAAGAGGGCAATCCTGCGCAATCTGTTAAATGGGGTCTCGCGAGTCTCTTAGAAACAAATTCAACGAAATTGTAACTGTGCCTTCTATTGAAATCCTAGAACATATCTTGTATGTTCGCAAAAAATTCGGTCTTTTAAAAAAAAGTTGCGATTTCCATAATCTAAATACACGTAGTAAAGATGAAATTGTGATTCCAAAATTTAGATTAACTAAAACTAGCAAGTCATTTCTAATAAACAGTATCCGCTTCTATAACAAGTTGAAGACAGGGAAGTTTGGCATTAATTCCTTCTGCACATGTGGCTTCCCTGGTACCTCACTAACAGCATAACTATGTGAAAGTCTAATAACTGCTCCCAAATTACAATGTATTTTTTTTTCTTTTTATTTTTTACAATGTCTGACATATTCTAGTCATTATTTGACATTATACATTAATTTTAATTTCGACTATTTATTAGTGATTGTCATGGAAATCATGTCACTTGGTTCAAATAGGTTCATTTTATATAGGTAGATTATTTTACATATTGTGAATAAGAGAACGTTGTAGGCCTTACAGACTAGATTTGTATACGATTTTCTATTCTGTATTTTCATTTCTCTAAGTACCTGGTACTTATTGACAGGCCTGCACTGTCCACCCATACCTATTATCACTGTAATTTGAAAACATTGTAAAAGCCAATTATTTTTAAAAGAGAAACCATGGAGTTTCTTACCGGCTCTTTTCTCCATAGGAAGCGACAAATTGGAACCGTGCACCTAGCTTCTGACGTTCCATGAGTGCCCATGCAGGTTTATGTGAAATAAAATATTTTGATTTGATTTGACAGTCGTTACGAGTCGTCAGAAGCCCGAAATTCCCCGGAGCCCGTAATTCTGACAACAAGTTTTACTAAGCGGTATTGTGTTATCCAGTGACTGGGTTGTGGAACTTGTGGACATAAGAAAGGCAGTCATTCCATGTAAAATACTGGTGCTCAGCTGCTTTCGGCCAGACTGGAAGCCGACCCCAATATAGTTGGGAAAAGGCTAGGCAGATGATGATCATGAATCTTTGCACTAAATGAAAACTTAGTGCTAAATTAAAAGTAACTTCTTCTATTTTATGTCCGGTGACATACACAAAATGGCTCAGAAGCTTTATATTTTCATTATTATTCCTAAATAAACTAAAGAAATAACTACATCTCATTTAATTCGTCCTTAAAATCTTATTAAAACCCTCAATAAAGTGTGGCTAGGTACAAAAATACATTTCTTTCCATTTTTACGAGAGCTAGCGTCTTGAATCTGGCTTTTTAGCGACGCATAAAATAATGTAATAGAATGTCGTAGAGGTTGAAATAGAAGCGGTTTGATTACACTTATTTTGTTAAAGGCCCCGAGATTGTTTCGGGTCCCAAATAAATATCAAGAGGTTTTATTTTTGCTGGCGTAGTTATTTTAGTAAAGTTATTTTTAGGAACGAAACTAAATATTTAGAGAAAGGGTTATTTACGGTGGAGGGTCCTCTCTAATGAGGCCTTTTTAAAAATGCAGATGCGAGGACTTTGTGGAGTATCGTATTTGTGTAAATAGCACGTGTAATCATTATTATTTATAGAAGACGTTACACGGCTAGATACCCGTGAAATAACTAGTTTGGAATAAGATAAAGTAAAATTCTCTTCTTTTCGCATGTGGCCACAAGCTTAATTCAACATTTTGGGACGTGATCATTAGATTAGCTAGATTGAAAGGAAAGCTGATTAACCATGGATGCATCCATTATATTTTCCCAATTCATTACATATTTTCACACTTCTACTTCAGATAAAGCTGTATAGAGTAGAATAGAATACATAGATATTAATTTCCCTAGTTCATATTTTACATTATGTCCACAGGTCGATGATGTATTCGGCCTGTGGGTGTGTCAGCTACTTTAAGTCTACCTATGTTTGTCTCAAAGAGATCTATATCAGTGTCGTGTAGTGTGTGCTGTGAGCTTGTTAGTTTTTTTAGTGTTCTACGAGTATATTGCCCTATCCTATTTACAGCTATGTAATTACAATTTATGGGGACGTGGAGCAGACGTTCGCTTGCTGAGCAGCCGACTTTCTGTTTTTTTTTTTGTACATAGTCGATTTCACCTAGTCTAGTATTATTTTGGAGAGGGGGTTGTGCTGTCGGTATCCGAGGTAGGCGTCGCCCCTCATTTAGGTCTTAAGCACGGAGTTGCCATGGACCCCAATCGAGCATATCCCAGAATAGTGAGGTTTCCAGGCATCTTAGAAATTGTCCGCTGGTCTTGAGAGCCATTCGATATTGGCGTTCTATTTTTAGTAAGTTGCTCTTACTGTAACGTGAGAGTAGTTATACCACACCATAATCCAATATAAGAAGTAGGCAGGCCTAAACGACAGCAAGTTTCATAGTCATATCCGTCTTGGCGTGTCAGCCTATTATAGGGGCTAGCGCGCCGCGTGCTTGTCGCGCCTTCTGCACGACGTAATCCGTCTATTTGCCCATGGTCATGGTCTTGTCTAAGTGTACTCCCTGATATTTTATGCAATTTTTATATTCGATTACCTCGTCTTTGATGCGAATGGTTCTGTTGCGGTTGCAGTTTAGCCCCCAGTGACGGTAGTAGTCAATGACAATGTTGGCAGCCCAGCCCGCGCGGTGTTTCACCCAGTTCGGGTCTTGAGACCTGGTAACGATGCACAGGTCATCGGCTTATTGGGAGAGCTTGAGTTCGCGGATACGGTCCAGTTGGTCCCAAACGTCGTTTACGTACATATTGAAAATGATAAGACCCAGGATAGAGCCCTGGGTGAACCCGTGTGGCACCAATTTTTCGTCACCGTTGGTGGTTCTGAAGCGTCCGTAGGTTTTGCAATCGCTCAGATAATTCTCAATTAGTTTGATGATGTTGTTCGGGACATCAAGTATTTGAAGCTTCTTCGTCAGACCTTCGTGGTTTATTGAGTCGAAGGCCTTCGAAAGATCCGTCACGACCATGGTCACACTTTCTCTCGCTACCAGTCCATCCGTGATGAACTTGCCAGTGCGAAGGATCTAGGTGCCTGCTCTTCTGTTCTCGGTAAAGCCATGTTGAAACGGCGGTTGGAGTCTGTCGGGCATCTGTCGCAGGCATGACAAAAGCAGGCGTGTAATTTACCCATGATGTTTAGGAGAGTGATGGGTCGGTACGATTTGGCGTCCCGGTGATTATTGTCTATTTTATGTAGGAAGATGCACTCCCCGATTTTTCATCTGTTGGGATAATAACATGCCAGTAATAGGTAGTTAGCTATTACTTTGTACCTGATAAGAAAAAGGCGCCTCCGAGTTTGAGGGCATCTGCTTCGATTTTGTCCGGGCCAGGCACCTTCTTATTTTAAAAGCGTCTCAGCGCGAGTCTGATTACCTCTATGGGAGTGAGGTCGAGAGGCTGGAATGGTGTGGTCTTCGTTGTTTATCTTGGCTTTTGTGACCATTGCTACGTCGACCAGGGTGTCGATGGTTTCTATCTCACTATTACAACCTCAATGTGAGGAAGTCTCTGTATTGGAGCCTTCAGGTTGCGTTGGGTTCACCACATCTGGGCTCTATTCTTCTGTGGATCGTTTATTATTCGGGCCCACGTTTCACTGCTATATTCCACGAGTACTTGTTGGACCTGGTGTTTTAGACGATTGCAAGTTCTTCTTTGTTCTGTTATTCTATCCTGGTTGAAGCGTCGCCACGCTTTACTCTTTCCTTGATTTCTTTTGTCGATCAATTCATTAATCTCTTCTGTTGTTTTCATGTAGTGGCGCATACTCATCCAAAGTTTCTGTGATGACTTTTTCTAGTTGTAGTATATATTCCCCGCATTCTACGTTGGTTGTGATTTCCGTTGGTAGGTGCGTGGTTGTATCCCATATGGTTTGTTGGAATTGTTGTCTGATTTCTTCATTATTTGCAATAGCGCGGTTATTTCTTACCAGTGTTTTCTCTCTGTCCACCACTATGCTTAGGTCCAATAGCCAGGATATTTGATCGGAGCCAACCATTTGTTGGCATTTTATGGTGTTATAGAGGTATGAGGAACAGGGTGTAAAATTCGCTCATACTCTATTGAAAAGGGAGGATCCTCCGACCAGACGGGTGTTGTGTCTGGTGGGCAACTGCCCGACGGTTGATGTCGGGATTTTGTACCTATCCAAATCGCGCGGTAAACTTTAACTGCGCGATCTAGGCTTTCTATGACGTGCGTCTTTGCGTAGTTCGCCTGTGGCGTTGTAGATGGCGTCACTTCTCTTTTTGTATGTGTTCCCGATGGTAATGTTTGGAGCTTCGGTTATGATGTCTTCTAGCTCCTCATTAATCGATGCGGCTTCAAAGTGCTTTGATCTGTACGGTATGTATATCCCCTTCATTTTTAGGGAATCTCCGGTCAGATGATCAAAAGTGTGGTTGATAGCGACGCCTTCGATGAGGCGGTCTCTTTCTTCGGTTCCTGGGGTTACGTCGGTCTGACTCCAATGTATTCCTTGCATCACATACATGGCTGTGGTTAGATGCCACGCGATCGAGTGCGTGAACTTGTCGTAGTTCAAGAGATTCATGTGGATTTTGGAAAAGTCCAGCCGGCAATCGTTTACTACGATAGGATACTAAAGCGGTAGGAAGTGATGAAGGGCTGGCGTTTTGGGAGACTGTCAATTTTGACATTCTAAAAGTCTTGATTCTCAGGTTAAATATATGTATCTATGTATTAGTATATAATATATTATTTTTCGAGTAACCTATCCCCTATGTTGCACCTACCATGTTTTCTCTCTGCATCACCCCAAGGTTGACTGGTAGAAAATGCCTCAGGCATTAAGTCCGCCTTTGTGCAGTATTTTTTACTTGTGCATTAAGTTTTAATAAATAAATAAAAATAAATTGAAGAAATGACGTTTGATTTTGATTTATATGATCATTTTGTAGCTGCTTCTTTTTTATTAGATAATAATAAATCACAGACACTTATGTATTTATTTAAATGATTATATACTTACTTTATAAATACCATAGAAGAGGAATATACTGAGTACGATCATGAACATCTGTGTTCCTATTATCGCAAAATATGCTATCTGTACACCTGAAACAAACAGAAAACAGTTTTAGTACTATATTCTGAAAAATATGCATTTCAGTATTTATAGAGACAGTCACTCCAAAAAGTCATCAGTTTTGTCGTGGTGGAATATTTATAATTTTAAACCTTGAGGCATTTAATTGATGGAATCAATTTGATAATTTGCCTGAGATCAAATAAGCACCAATCAATAAAGGCAATTTATATCAAATTTTGATGCCCTTGCCTCTTTCCTATTCTTTTTTGTATACCTGTAGAGTCACTAAAAGAGATATACATTAAAGCAAACAAAGAGATAATTTACCAAATTAAATTCCATCAAAAACATCACTCGATTTCTTAATAAACTTAATCTATATCCGACGACCCTGGTTACTTTTTGGTGACTGTAATATGATTATTATTTTAAGACTAAGACTATATAATATTACGTAAATATTATCTTGGAAATTAAAATATCAATGTCAGGTACTAAATAAATAATAGTTTAAAAAACTAAAAAACACTAACCTAACTAAAAAAGGAGAAAATAATTTAATTCAATTAAAAAGCGTGGGGTGCTTTTTGAGGTATTTTTATAATCAATTAATGTCAAGCACCCTACGCTTTTTAACTGAATCAAATTATTTTCTCCTTTTTTAGTTAGGTTTTTAAAGCGTGTTTTTTAGTTTTTTAAACTATTATTTATTTTCTATTTTTTAGTTCTGCTAACTATAAAAACGTGTTTTTTTTATCTATTTTTTTTAAATTATTGAATTGTCATCGGTCCTCGACAAGTTTACAAAGTTTCAATGAAATCTGACCGTTTAAAGTGGGTCAAAATCGCGCTCAAAGGAGTCGGTTACATACAAACATACAAACAAACAAACCAACAAACATACAAGTGAAGCTAATATAAAGCGTAACTTAAAGCAAAGTTTATAAAAAACGGCTACCAGAACCAAGGAAGGCTGCAGGCGCGCAAATTACCCACGGAGAGTTACATACTGACATACTGACATGCAAGTGAAGCTAATATAAAGCGTGTAAAAAATAGCAGATTTGGACCTCGATTAATCCCCACAATTTTAATTTCCTATGTTTGACGTGGCTCAGTAGCATAATCGCGTTTCTATTTTCAACTGAAATGTCAAGAATGTTTTAGATTTAAATGTCAACCCCTAGTTGGCATTTAAAATTTTGGTTGACGTAATTTTTTGAAAATATTGAAGAAAATAAATTTATTTGATCCATTTCAAGGAGACATACAATATCCACAGAAAACTTAAAGTAGTATTTTGTGCCTCACGACTGTGCCAAATAAATGAAAACGGTATTGTATATTGGTTTACATAAATCTTCGTCTTTGAAGTAGTTTACCGGTTAAGCATAAATTGCGTATTAACGTATTTCCGTGGTATTAGCAGTATCGCAGATGGTAACGTTTTATATCACATTACCTTCCCGAAATGAGACATGTCGTTAGATTGCTCATATCATTTTCTGTCGCTACGCAAGATTTTTTGCAGGATAAGGAAAAAGGCTCGTAATATGGTTTGAGTTTTCAAATAATATGCAGAGACAGGAGTCTCTACGTATGTCATTTATTTTTATTTTTATAAAAGGGCATATTACATTGGCTACTCTCAAAAAGGCGAAGGAAAACATCGTCTGGAAACCGACATGTACTTGAACTAAAAATTCGAAGACATTGTTACGTCTACCAAGCCGTCTACAGGCCCTCGTAGTAGACTATAGCTAACTCCTCGATGAGAGGAGGCCTATGTCACACATTATACAGGCTGATAATTATACAGGAAAAGTTTTTATCCAGTGCGCATACTGTAACCGTGAATTCAGCATAACATTCTAAGCCCCCCAGCGCAGTAATTTTTCGTCGGTTTTACAAAAAAAAATCTGCTATTTCATAGAAAAGTGCAATACCTACGCGGTCAAAGTGTATGGAACAGCAGATTTTTTTTTGTATAACCGACGAATAATTTCTGTGCTGGGGGGTCTAAATGATATGCTGAATTCATGGTTACAGTTTGCGCACTGGTTAAAAACTTTTCCTGTATTATGCTATCAGTCTTAAAAAGCTTCTTTAAAGGAAAACAAGGCTTAATGGAGTGCTGATCATTGGATTCAGTCACCCTAGCCAGTAAAAAAAAATGTTAATCAACATTTAAGCTGTTACGGAATCAAATAACAACACAAAATGTTCAAGATCTTTTACGTATAGAATTCTTACAGTTAAAAATAGTGCTATTAAGAAACCCAATAGCCCATATACAGAGACAGATGTCGGATCCCTACATGATGGATGTTCAGATAAATTCCAATCCAAGCAGCTGAGGGGACAAACGAATTGACGCATGAGCTACCTCTTAAGGGTAACCTACCCCTTAAGAAGCTCCAACGTTGAATAGATGGGAGTTTTTGGCGAAAAGGTGCATTGTGTGTAGGAAAAATATGATGGAGTAACGAGGGTTAGAAGTAAAATGGCTGTCTTTCAACGCTTAGTATGATTATGAATAGATGTTTTCGGTATTGCGTTACCGAGTGGAAAAAAATATCACTAATTCTGATGCCTGTATTCTCTAAGGGACCAGGCTCATTTGCATAGAAATATATTATTACTAGCGTCCTGCCCAAACCGCCGCTTGGTACGGTATCGATGATTTGATAAAACGTCTAGATTTCTTTATTATAATTAATTTAAGTTTCAAATATAATAGGCTGATAATTCTAGTATGCTATCTTTCATAAAAATCTTTATAAGGAAAACGAGACTTAATGGGCTGGATTCTGTCACCCAAGCCAGTAAAAAAAAAATTGTTAAAAAAAGAAGATTTAAGCTGTTACGGAATCAAATAAGAATACACCAAGTTCAAGATCTTTTACGTATAGAATTCTTACAGTAAAAAATAGTGCTATTAAGAAACCCAATAGCCCATATACACAGACAGATGTCGGATCAGAAGTTTCAAATAATGAAGGTAAAACCAGCACCAAAATCCATTGCGAAGTGTAGAAGTACAAACAACGCAGTCACAGGAAAAGAGAATTAAATTTATTTGAATATAGAATTCATAGATAAAGAGAGATACAGGTAGAAGCCCCATGAACTAGAAGACAAGCTACTATTTCAAAGCCAAAGTTGGCATATAAATCATCTTATTATGTAGGTACCCCAGTAACAGTTTCAATTTATCTAGCTCTTGAATCTAGTTGCTCAAGGTCTGGCAAACGTCGTTGCGTTTGCCAGACCTTGGTATTCGAACTAGGTAAATAGATAGACAACCTTCTTTAGCTATAGCTATACTCCGTTTGAAATAAGATTAGACATTTAAATAAACCTTTTTTACAGTCCGTTTAACTGATTTTGATTTCTATTGCGTTGGTAGCATGATAAATGGCATCTGCAGTAAACAGTTGGTATTGTAACCACTTTTTTGCTTTTAATGCCATCCTTATGACTACGGAATAGAAGTCAAAATCGGTTGAACGGACTGTAAAAAAAGTGTGTTTAAATGTCTAATCTTATTTCAAATGGAGTATAGGTACGTAGAACTTGGGAAGTTAACCGAGTATCTATTGCGATCAAATTTGGACAGATTTATATGCACCAGTGAGTTTTTATAAGTACTAAGTATAATACTTGCAATTTTGAATCGTTTTCAAAAGATTCAAGAACTATTTTGGAGGTAGTTTTAATTTTAAAAACGTGCATTGGAGATTTGTATCCAAATTCAAGAAATAAACGGTATTAAAAGTTCAAATATATGACGCCGTAAAAGTGCAATTGCAATAAAAATTCTGCCCATGCCTGAGAAACATATTGCTGGGTTGGTTTGCCAGAAATATCTGGTGCATTTCATGCAGGATAATTTGCATAATCAGAGTTGTTTGCGCGCCATCAGCTGGCGAATGCTTCGCTGAGTCGGCAAGTGCCTTGGACGAGTTTCAAAATTTGTTTTTACTTCATAACAAAATATGTTTACGAGTGAGTTTTAATCATTTATATACAAAGTTACAAAACAGTGCTGTGCTAGGTTTTATTAGCCTGAGTGTACAAATTATGCGAGATCAAAATTAGTACGAGGAGCATAATATTTTGTTCCTATTATTAAACCAATCAAAAACAATCAAACATTTTCTGACGTGTAATTATGTAAACGTGTTAAAAATGTCTTGCAGTAAGTCAAAGGAACGGTAGAAGGGCTCCGGATACGCAATTTCTCGAGCGAAAAACATCACAAAAACCCTTGCAAGAAAATGTAATTTTGACGTTATTTTTTTCACAGTGTCCTTTCCAAACGGTTCCCTAAACGCCCCGATCATCAAAACGTACAAAATAAATTCTAATAGCCGCCCTAGAATCAGACACTTATAGATGGTAGTCTCCAAAGAGCCCCTAGAGTTCAAAGCGATCGCGTCGGCTACAATTGTCACGTAATCGATTGAAGTGAACAAACAAATCTGGTCAAAATCGATTACATCGATATCCTCAAAGGTGTTTGCTTGATACACTTTTAAAATTTCACGAGCACACGTGTCATTGCAACGTATGATATGAAATGGAAGGAGTATGGTTTGGAGGATATCCAGACGCAAAGGTAATTGTTGTATTATGAAGTACGTTTGTCTTTTCTGCCTTAGAGAGTAGTTTAATTAATCCCCAGACACCATGCCTGAATTTACTTTGGAGAAACATTATATGTGAGGAAATTAGATTAATTTAATAAAGGGAAATGTTTTTAAATTATCCTCTAAAAACTTATTGACTTGCTTATGAAGGACACTTTTGAATTGATGAACCTCTAAAACTTTTAGCGCTTCTAATGCTGCACTTTTTAAATTATTGGACCCCTTCTTAACTTTCTGGCTTCTTAAAAATTACCTATTGCCCTTTATTTGCAAATATTAATTTAATAAAAGGAGCTAACAAAATTGGTACATAAATTAAAATTATTCTATTAATAATATCCAACATTTATAAAACATATAATAGGAAAATATCAGTGTGAATTTTTAAATGATTTATAAGTGATTAATAAGCCATTGAATAAAGCTGTCTTAAAACGATTAATTGGCGTAATGCCTTGTAAGAATCACCTAAATAAGAGCTACAGGACGCGCGCTCATGAATTGCAAGAACTATTGCCTATACTACTAGAATTCTGCAAACCGTCACCGTGAATTGAAATCCAATTTTAGTTCACTATAACTCAATAGGAATAATGGGTTCACGTCAAGTAAGGCGCGACGGAGATACGAAGCATTGTCCCGATAAAAAACTGCTCCGTAAATTGCTTTTGTGAAATGGAAATAGAAAATGCATAATTTCATTAAAACTACTAATTGGACTCAGTTGTGTGAAATGGAAATGTCAAACGACAAATAAAAAGTGACGCTAAAAATTAATTAAAC
The DNA here is from genome assembly GCA_947359405.1 of Antitype chi. Classification (NCBI taxonomy): domain Eukaryota; kingdom Metazoa; phylum Arthropoda; class Insecta; order Lepidoptera; family Noctuidae; genus Antitype; species Antitype chi. Next base: position 15,891,830 of record OX375817.1, on the reverse strand, counting down.
AATAGAAGTACCTAATTGAAACTGTGAACTGTATAAATCAGTAATTGGCACAAAATTTTTCACGTGTAAACACGAATCCGACAATATCAATGGTTAAAATAATCGTTATTTTAATAAGATATCAATCAACAACACGTAAAAGTATCGAATGCTTCAAATACTTATAGACTTGTTGAATTGCAAAAATTTAAGAATTTTTTAATAATATTTAGCAAATGCTAGCGTTAAAATTTCCCATTTTAAATTCAAATAATTATTTTCAAATAGGCACATGAAAGGCACTTTTTAACGTCAAAAATTACAAAACAATGGAATTGATTTTAGTTGTTCCATCCAAAGGGTAGTTTCATATGGAGAGGAATGGGCAAGAAACCCCCCCCCACCCTTACTCTTTTAAAATATTTCGCAATAAGTATTTTGTATACATTAATTATTCAATAAAGGTGAAGACGATGCACTAAGGATAAAATTACTATACCGCGGTATATTAACATAATTGAGCTTGTTTCAGCAGACCTGCCTATAGTACTTTAATATAGACAACTAAGAGAAAATGTTCAACTAATAATTATTGGTATTTTGATGCAAACGTTTTATTTGTTATTTAGTAGTAAGACAATAATTACCTGCTTCATTTCGTTCAGACAAGTTCCAGTTAAGTTATATGGCAGAATATAATTCATAAATCCTTAAAAGACTGTTTCATATTTGTTTGTTTTCTAGTAGATTTACCTCTAAACGGATACTGTGAAACAGGATCTTAGTATTTTATTATCTTTTAAGGCAACATTCCCGCAATTGTCTCCCAAGAGTTCTATCTATAAAATCTTTTACAATCTATCTTGGCATCCAATCCCCGCGAATGTTCGCAAAGGACTCAATCATTCGGATTGATACGTTGGTTCATCTCGCCTTATATTTTTATTATTCTCCCTTCAGATTCCGCCGATCGACTGCCAATCACGCGTCTGTCACAGTTTGTTATTCCTAAAGAATATTGACTGGAATTTTTATCTAGAAACTAGGGCAGTATTTTTATGTTAAAAAAAACTTTATGAGCAGTTCTGATTTTACTGTAGGATTAGTAAAATCAGTTAGGATTTCATGAAACATGACTCTTAATTAAACATAGTAAATAATTAGTCATCATAATCAATCATAGTCATCAAATAAAGAACATTGAAGTGTCTCTTTGTATTGTCTAAATAACAGCTTCTTACTAAATGCATATGAAAGTATATACGGTAAGTACTTAACGGCACGTTGCCATCATCAGTTAGATCTAGGTTCATTGTAGCTGCCGAGCTATCGTGGGTAGGCGGGCGAGGAGAATTTAAACCACGTGTTGAGGATAATGAAAAATACACAATTATTATTTTAACAGAAATATTAACGGAATCACAATCAGCACTCTATAATTAATTGAAATGCAACGACGCTCCACCGAATACGTTTTGCTTGATCGCCATGCCAACGGGTATCCTCCCGTCTGACAGCTGCGCGCGCAAAAGAGTCCGGAGTTGCGTCAGAGTGAAGAAACGTCAACCCGCGCTTGTCCAAATGTCTGCTGTCATTTTTGACGTTTCTTGACACTCTCAAAACGTCGAAGCGCCGTCACGGCCGAACTGACATTCGCACGTCCTCGTGCGACTACTTACGCCTCGAGTTATCTGCAAAGACCAAATGCAAATCTGTAGTACACGTATGGGCATGCTCGCCCATCCCTGACTAGCTACCCATTTATGCTGCCTGCTTGAAAAGATCTCGATCTTCACCCCTCATATCTGAATTAAACACACTGGGCGGACAACTGACTTCAGGCGCCCCTTCGACCACCCACCATCTCGCATGGTGCGATGGACCGGACAACCAGTCAGCGCCCCTTCCACCAGTTACGAAAGCCACACGCAGCTGCTGCAATCAACTGGACCGGAACGTCGACCCGCATAGGCCGGTCCCGGCTCAATCTCGTGCCACCCAGCTCGCACTAGAGAAGTCGTAGTTTGATCGTGGGCGTCGACCCGGTTTAGGCCAGCCCAGTCGATCAACTACCCTACCTACCACGTAGGAAGACGTGGTCTGATCAGAGGCATCGACCCAGTTTAGGCCAGCCCCATTGATCCACCACGCCGCTCCCAACTGCCTATCCAGTGCCCTACGCTCCAGATCGATTCTCGAGAAAAGAACAGGATTTACACAATTGTTATAAACTCACCATTTACTACTCATCAAGTTCGGAGGCAGAGAGGGTGCCAGAGCTTGCGGTCAAAGTGTGTGAACCAGATACCGATACTGTATCACTATCAACATCAGATGTTGCCATTCCATTCTCTTGACTATGGACTTCCGCCGTCTCGGCCTCCTCTGCCTCGTTGAATAACGAAGTAGCTACTTCCATCAATCCACCGTAGCCCCTGGGTACTGCGCGCAAGTTTTCATGGGCGTACTTATAGGTTCGGTTAGACCCATCAATGTCTCTCAGCTCGTATCTATCGTGATCTAGTGCCTTGACAATCGTAAAAGGACCTTTGAACTTTCGCTGTAGTTTGGTTTGGTTACGCTCACTACCCTTGATAAAGACAAAGTCACCTACGCTAAATGGTCTCACTATTGCTCTACCTCGGTTAAAGCGTTCTACTTCTGACGAAGCAGCTTTTTTGATGTTTTCGGAAGCATTATGCCTAATGGTGTCTAAATCTAGACGAGGCTTCGGTTCAGCATGCAAGGATAAGTTTGACATTCCTAATGACTTTGCTTGTATGCCAAACATCAATTCCGTAGGGGAGTAGCCTGTTACCCTGGATCGGGTGCTATTCAAGGCGAGCTGAACTTCGGGAAGTTCGTCGCGCCACGTTTTGTTTGGGTCGTTCTCTACTATTGTGAGCAGGCATTTTAGAGTGCGCATTATACGCTCAACTTGGCCGTTGGCTCTACTGGAGCCTGTAGCGATAAGATGAAGCTCTATACTATGCTCAATGCAAAACCGTTTGAAATCCGCACTAATATAACACCTACCTTGGTCCGATATTATGCGCTTCGGTGCACCAAATAGGTAAACGGCCCTTTTATGAGATTGAATTGCGCTAGCAGCATCGAGAGAAGGTGTGTAATCTAAAAGAACGTATTTGGTGAACGAATCGATAATAACGGACGCATATTCTTTCCTATCACTTTTACCACTTAGTTTGCCCGTGATGTCTATATGTATCGTATGCCAAGGCGTAGACACTTTGGGTATTGGGTGTAATCGAACCTGCTGCGCTCCCGAACATCCTTTTGAAGCCTTGCATACTATGCATGAATCTACAAATTTACGCACCTGCTTGCACATTTGTGGGAACCAGTACTGTTCATATATTTTGTCGAGCGTCTTATCAGCACCAAGATGCATAATTTCTGTGTGAACATGATTAATAAGTGTCCAAGTCAGGGATCTAGGTACAACTGGTAACCAAGAGCTGGTTCTATTGCGTTCAATTTTCCTATACAGTATGCCCTTCTGCACGTCATATGTGTGTGCAATCGCTTCTGGCAACTCGTTGTTTTGATGTTTGCTGATAAGGTCACAAATTTCGCTATCACGTTTTTGCTCTACAGCTAGCCAACCCTGATGTAACTCTATAAAGTGAACTTTCTTATTCCTATTCGTAGCAACAGTTAAATCATTTAATCCCTGCGAACTAGTTGTGGGCTCCAAAACGGGATTTCTAGATAGATAGTCAGCGTGGCTCATGCTAATGCCCTGCTTGTGAACAATATCAAAATCGTACGCTTGTAAGAAAGCCCACCATCTGTGTACGCGTGGAGTTAAGTCGGTTTTTGATTTGGATGCTTTCAAAGAATTACAGTCGGTGAAGACAGTAAAGTGCTGACCTTATAAGTAATGCCGGAAGTTTTCAACCGCACGAACGACCGCCAGGGTTTCTAACTCGTATGAGTGATATCGCGATTCCGCGTCGGACGTTCCACGTCCACGTCGGCTGAAGTAAGATACCACGTGAGGAACATTATCTTTCCTCTGGATCAATATAGCCCCGTAGCCTTCTGAACTGGCGTCAGTGTGAAGTTCAATGGGCGAATCTTGATCAAATATTGTTAACACCGATTCTGACGTAAGAATAACAACAATCTTTTTATGGACATCATTGTGAGCGTCTGTCCATTTGATGGGACCTTTCAATTTGGTCAACGGGTAAAGAGGTCCTACTATACGGGTGAAATTTGGTATGAACCGTCTGAAGTAAGAAGCTAGGCCTAAAAACTGCCTAACGTGTGTAGCTGTTTTTGGAGTCGGAGCTTCAACTAAAGCCTGTATCTTTCTAGGATTGGGTGTAACTACTCCTGCTTTTATGACGTAACCGAGGTAATCTATTTCCTTTTTCATAAATTTGCACTTTTTAAAGTTCAACGAAAACCCCGCATCAGTGAGAGCTTTCAAAGTTAGGTCTAGACGTTCTAGCCCAGCAGTAACGTCATTTGAATAGCACATGACGTCATCTATGTAGGCCAGCGCTACCTTGTCTATAGGAGACCTAGAGCTGTATTTATGCACCGCTGGTATACGGAAGCGGCATTCCGTAACCCAAACGGCATCGTCAAATATTCGAATTGACCATCCGGCGTCACAAATGCCGTTTTTGCTATGCTATCGGGGTCAACGACTATCTGGTGATAACCAGATGTCATATCTAATGCCGAAAAGTAGTGCGCGCCATGGAGACGGTCGATTTGTTCGTCAATACGGGGCAACGGGTAGTGCTCGGGACGCGTGTTAGCGTTGAGTTCCCTATAGTCTACGCACATCCTATCAGTGTTGTCTTTCTTTTTGACCAATAAAATGGGGCTAGCAAAAGGAGAACTGCTTTCCCGAATAACGCCCGCTTTTAATAGGGACTCTATTTTCTCATTGACTATCTCTTTTTCTGAGGGTGCCAACCTATAGGGATGCCTTTGCACGGTCTTATTTGGATCAATAAGGTCTATACGGAGAACGCCTGTCGTGACCCGTCGCGTTGGTATACCGTCTGTGAAGAACTCACGATATTTTTCTAAAATTCTTGTCAATGCTAGTTTGTCATCACCTCGTAATTCTGTATCAATATTCATGAAATCACTGTTACTAGACTTGTCAGAAAGATTAACTTCTTTACGCTGAGAAAAAGTAACTTGATCGTTATCCATATGCACGTGTACGTTATACTCTAATATATCCCTACCTATTATAACTGGTTCAGCAATGGTGCCATCAGGTACTATGTGAAACAACACTGACAGCGAGACGCCTTGAACATTGATGGGGCTAATTACCTGGGAAAAACATTCTACATCCCCTCTACCAATGCCCGTCAGATACACTAAATCATTCTGCGCAGTACCTGGAAACTTCTCGGCGTAGCTGATAGTTACTAATAAACAAGCCGATCCGCTATCAAAAAGGAAGGAAACTGGCTCACCGGATGATGTAGTCAAGGTGCTCCTAGATGCCTTGCGTTCACACACGTGGACCTCTTTGACCCCCGCTGCTCCGCCACCTCCCGCTCGATCTGGACACGCCGACGCCAAGTGTCCTGGTCGTCCACACACGAAGCAGGTGATTGGTCTTGGTTTATCCGCGGCTCTGGATGTTTGTTCGTGCGTCTTCTCTGAAGTAGCAGGCTCTTCTCTTCTCTTGCGGCAGTCCACCGCTTTGTGACCCGAAGTACCGCAGCGGTGACATGTTCCCGTGAAGCGTGATTCATTGAATCGAGTCCTTTTCACATCCGCATCATGGTTATCGCTACCCTCATGCCTTCGTTTCAGTGAAATGCCGTTAAGAACGCGCAGAAGTTGAGATCTAGTGGTCAGGTTATGAGAGTGAAGCTCACGGCGAATCACGGCTTCCTTTTGGCATAAAACTGAAGATACGAATCCCGTTATAACATCTTCGGACATTTCCGTCCGCGGGATGCGTTCAATGATGTTCCAAAGGCGCATGGCCGCCTCGCTCGCGGTTTCTTTAACCCCAACTTGAAAACGTAGAATTTCATCGAAGTAATCTTGTGGCAGCATAGGTTTAGCAAACTTCGCAAGCAATATTTCTTTTACTTGAGGCCATGTTAGCTGCGATGCCTGTAGCCGTGTTAAACAGGTAGCAGCTCGGCCTTTGAGTGCACGTGTAAGTAACAAAAGTAATTCTGCACCTTCTGACTTACGGTTGTTGACTACGATTTCTGTCACGTTGCGCCAACCTTCGATGTCCGCTTCGTTGCCATCCGGATCAAACGCAATCAACTGGGTAGACGTGCTGCTCGAAGGTTGCGGCTGTGATATAGCCATCAATCGGGATAAAAACAGCTCCATCTGTTGAGACAGGCTTGGTTCTGATGCCGGCTCTGAAGATCTCGTGCGACTATTCTCCTCTGAAGCAAGCCCTTCATATCCCACTTCTGATAACGGCACGTTGCCATCATCAGTTAGATCTAGGTTCATTGTAGCTGCCGAGCTATCGTGGGTAGGCGGGCGAGGAGAATTTAAACCACGTGTTGAGGATAATGAAAAATACACAATTATTATTTTAACAGAAATATTAACGGAATCACAATCAGCACTCTATAATTAATTGAAATGCAACGACGCTCCACCGAATACGTTTTGCTTGATCGCCATGCCAACGGGTATCCTCCCGTCTGACAGCTGCGCGCGCAAAAGAGTCCGGAGTTGCGTCAGAGTGAAGAAACGTCAACCCGCGCTTGTCCAAATGTCTGCTGTCATTTTTGACGTTTCTTGACACTCTCAAAACGTCGAAGCGCCGTCATACTTATAACAAAAAACAAAAACGTTTTACATAATCATCATCAACAAATAAACAAAATTTGTTGTGCTCGACAGAGTCCATAATTGATTCGATGTTTTAACATACCAACTGTTATATATACACATTAAGGAATGCAATAAAGTATTGAGTATGAGTAAATTTAAGTATCTGTTTGTAATGTCGAAATAACAGCGTTTTACTTAAAATGCATATGAAAGTAGGTACGATATTATTTTTAATCTGACCGTCTGTTTGTTCCAGCTAATCTCCAAAACGGCAGGACCAGAAAGGACACGGCTGACCGATTTTGACGAGACTTCCGCTGGCAGATAGCTGATGTTACAAGAAGGAACATGGGCTACTTCTTGTCTCGATAGCATGTTTCTGTGGGATAATTGCCGACATCCACGCGGACGAAGCCGCGGGCAACCACTAGTTCTGTATAAATTAATAGCATCTCTAATTTTATACAACAACTAGCTGTGCTGGTGACTTCGTCCGCGTGGAATTTAACAAAAAAGTTACTGTAGTTGTTGTTGTAATTTCTAAAATAAAAGTAGCCTAAATCACTCCTTATTACATCAGCTATCTGCCAGTGAAAGTCCCGTCAAAATCGGTCCAGCCATTTCAGACATTAGCCAGAACAAACAGACAGACAGACAAACAAAAATTGCAAAAAATATTATTTTGGTACCTATATGTACCGTGTATACATCCATATGCTTTTAGTAAAAAGCGGTCAAAGTCAAAGTCAAAGCATTTATTTCAAATGTGCACTTAAAAGGCACTTTTGAACGTAAACACTAAAATAGAATTGATTCTAGTCGCCTCTTCCAAAATGTAGTTTCGTATGGAGAAGAATGGGCAAGAAACTCCACCGTTACTCCGGTTATTTTAATATTACAAACAGACACTCCAATTTTATTTATCTGTATGTATGTATGTACTTATAGATTAGAGAGCCATAGAGCGCTAACAGTACCTAATTATGCTTACCTATGCTGAGCTGAGGCCCTTTTGGCATTATTATCATTGCTTTATGTTTTTGTTTATAGTTTTAAGGATTTTTTTTATCGGTAGTGCCAATAAACGCATTTTTCTTTCTTCTTCATTATCACGCAACCAAAGTAACACGGGTAGAAATATGTAGTTGATTTTCTGTCGGTCTTTTTTAAAGCAGTGGAAGACGAGTACAAAGCCTATTTTTATCAACAACTATTAAACCTCTCTTTCTTCAGTCGGGACATAAAACTTTACTGCCCTGCGGTCTTTTATACGAAGATATTTCACATAATCCACTTACTCCGTACGGCAAAACGAGCGTAAAGTTATGACATAAAAAGTTTATTAAAGTAAGTTTTCCTGGAAGATATTAAAATTAACCGAAGTTTACGTTACACCCAACATAATCTTGGTATTTGAAATTAAAAGTAGACACCCTGATGGCAGAAGAAAGTATACTCTTGACGTTAAAATATTGGCCTAAGTAGAGTAAATCTGGGTGAGTTTATTTAACAGAAACCTAGCTATTAGACATCTCACCATCATCATTTCAGCCGAAAGACGTCCACTGCTGGACATAGGCCTCCCTCAGACTCCGCCACTTCGACCGGTCTTGTGCTTTCCACATCCAGCGGATTCCCGCGGCCTTCACAAGGTCATCGGTCATTAGACATCTAACATAACATAATATCGTGCTTATTTTTTCCCGAATGGTTGGGCAGAGGCAAAGAGATCTGTCTATTGTATAATGTTCCCACTACTGGGGCTGGGCCTCCTTTTGGTGAGACGGATAGTAGGGCCGTAATCTACCACACGTTCCCAGTGCGGGTTGGTAGATGTCACAAGCATGTCATCGAATTTTTACTTCTATAACATGCCGGTTTTTTCACGATGTTTTCCTTCACCGTTTTGACAGCAGTGGTGATGAAATCATTTACACAAACCTGTCTGGGTTCGAACCAATGACTTACAACTGGTAGGTCACCGCCGTTACCAATGCGCCACCGCTATTGTCATCTAAGATACTTGCATTTCTCCAATCATGTAAAAATATAAGGGTGGCAGATAACTATAAAATTGCTATTTTTACACGCTTTATATTAGCTTCTCTTGTAAGTTTGTTTGTAAGTAACCGACTCCTTAGAGCGCGATTTTGAGCCACTTTAAACGGTCAGATTTCATTGAAACTTTGTAAACTTATCGAGGACCGATGACAATTCAATAATTAAAAAAAAAATTGAGAAAAATGAAAAAAAAAGGAAAAAATAATACTTAATTTAAAAAAATCAGGTTTTTGTAGTTAGTAGAACTAAAAAATAAAAAATAGTTTGAAAAACTAAACGACACGCTTTAAAAACCAAACTAAAAAAGGAGAAAATAATTTAATTAAATTAAAAAGCGTGGGGTGCTTGACATTGATTATAAAAATACCTCAAAAAGCACCCCACGCTTTTTAATTGAATTAAATTATTTTCTTCTTTTTTAGTTTGATTTTTAAAGCGTGTTTTTTAGTTTTGTAAACTATTATTTTTATTAATTTAAATCTCAATTTTTCTCAGGTATAAACTAGTTGCTTTTTCCTAAAAAAATATTTTTCAAAACCTTACAGTTTATCTCGAAGGGTCGTTATATTATTCAACGTAACAACTTAATTAAACAATGAGCTGACGTAGTTACGAACAGCTATTGTTGCTGTGTTCACGTTTATCCTTCGTAATTAAAAAGTGACAAACAGTAACAAGGGTCGACATAGGTTGAACACTATAACTGAAGTTTTAGTAGGCAATAGATAAATTATGGAAGGGTTTAGAGACGTGGTTGTACATACATTAAGTATGTGAACTGGATATGCCACTCAATGTTTTTTGCAAATTCCAAAAAAGAAAAAAGTATGTTTTCATTAATTCACTCATTTCATCCCGATTTTGAAGAACTGATTATGGACACAATGTGCATGTGGATGAAGCATGAACATAATTAGAATTTGAAAACAATTTTAGAGGCTTTTTAATTATTTATCCATTCATGATGTAATATGAGATTTTTGTTCATAAGAAAATCGATGTAATAGGGTTGTAAATCAACACCCAGGAATTAGTGCTCCGTGTGTGTAGTGTTGTGTGGTATACAGTTTTTCTTCTTCTTTAAAAAAATAACATTCTTAAATTCTAATCGATGCGATGGCCACACACCCAGCCGTCTATCCCTCTTCACCTATGTGCTCCATTTCTCCGAAGTCCATAATTAATAAGTCCAAATTGCAATATAACCCTCAACCCGCCAACTCTAGCCACAATCTGCTACATTTTAACCCTTAGACCCAAAAAGAAATAAACCCGTAAACAGTCCGATCCAAAACGCGTTAACCCTACACTCGTCCTTAAACAACGCGAGAGGTATGTGACACGCGTCCTCCATTACAACAATTGTTCGCATTTCTCCCAGCCTGGCTTCATAATGAGAATTCTTCACCTTTCATTCTGCACAGGTAAGGTCGGGGCACTTTCTATTTTTATTTCCATTTATGTTTGCTGAATTTAATTTTATTCGTATTGGTTTCTTGTTTTCAAGAGTTTAAGGTTGAGCGACGAGTTATTTATAACGGTATCCTTACAAGTGGAGTACTATTAATCCGCTTGTTTATAGTCTTGCCTAGCTTCGGTGTTATTTTTCAACGGTATTATTTTTGCGCGGAATAAATATTGTACGTATATTGTAGACAGGAGCCGTGGTCTTTGTGATAATGCCTTGATAAGAAAATGTAAGTGCCAGAATCCTTAAATTATGTATGACTACGTTCTGCACTTGCTAGAATTTATCTGCAGGTACTTCTTTTTATAAAAAACTATTTTTTTTCCCCGGTCCTGTCCAAATATGACTCTTGAGAACGACACATTCAAAAAACCTTTTTGGACGAAATTTAAATTTCGTTCGTTAAGCTAAGTGCACATTAAAGAAATTCCAAGATTTCAGTGAAAAATATTGTATAAAATATTTTAAGTACAGTCGTATAGAAAAGGCTTTCGCTGTAGAAACTCTGAAGTTTTGCTAAGGACCGTGTCGCGAGATGGACGAAGTTACATCCGGAGACGAATGGCCCAACATTGTGCCACAGTATGATAGTAAAGAAGGTCGGCTCGATACAAACGTGAACGCGTAGGGTTAGTGGTTGCAAGGTCAAGTTGCAATGTGTTTTTGGGCTTTATAATCAGAAATTTCTATGTAGCATCCCGGAGTCTAGATTTTTCCCCGGTTAATGGCAATAGGCTCACACCTTATTACATGGGATTGAACACTTTCGTCTCCACCCACTTTTCATCAAATTCATACGCCACGCCGCCATGTGACTTGAACGAGCCCTCCAGGAGGGCCCCCACACTGAATTTGTTAAACTTAACTGGCGACATTTGGATGTACACAGCCTGGTGTAATGTTATGTTACAAAGATATGGTTCATGTCCAGCGAATGCAAACGCACATGAAATGTCATTCGGTCAGCTGAGATAGTCTGAGATAACCGTACGTACCTACGCGTCTGTATGCATGCGCTTATTTTCGTTCGTTGTTTGGAACTGACCTTCTGTACTATTCTGTAATTGCGCTGAACTGGCATTTATACTTCCGTGGATTGTTTCGCGGATGTCCACTATTCTTTATATCGTTCTAAGGCGGGGATTAAAATCCTCTTTGCTTTTTATGGATGCAATTTTGGGGTTATGTGAATGTGCCTTTGAGCTCTCAATGTAGAGAGCTTTTCTTTTATATATTTCTGTCTGCAATTTTCTCGCGTGAATTAAGAGGTTTTTTCATTGCTTACTTTTCTCTCCTAATCCGAGTGGCATACTTAATGTCTAGAATTTTAGATTTATCCATTTCAACCGAATTTTACTTTATTGTTGTGGGTGAAATTCTCCTGCTGTAAGTAATTTATTCTCGGTAAAATTTGCCTACACTTACAACTTCATCGAAAAAAATCATTTTTGTAAATGCACAAATGCCTTCAATTCTCTTTGCAAAGTTTTATTACGAAAATATTAACCGCATTATACTTAACTGTTCTGAGTGAAATTCTACTGACTGTATTTTTTATCTGTAAAATCTACATTTAGCATATAATGTTCCCACTGCTGGGATACAGGCCTCTTCTCAGTGAGAGGGAGTGGGCCGTAATCCATCACGCTGGCCCAGTGCGGGTTGGTAGATATCACATGTCTTCGAATGTTTGGTTCTAGGACATGCCGGTTTCCTCACGATGTTTTCCTTTACCGTTTTGAGAGCAGTGGTGATGAAATAATTTACATAAAATAAAGCGCCTTTCTGGGTTCGAACCAACGACCTAAGCTTGCACAGTCAGCGTTAATAATATCAGGACAAACAGACTGTTCAAAATGAAATAAACAACTATGAAAATTAAACTTTATTTCAATTCGATAAAGTTCTTGTCAGAATGACCGGTCTCATAAACGGTCTTCATTCTGAAATATTCCTTGTGTCATTGACTTAAAATTTAGTTTTCTTAGTTGTTTAGATCATTTTGAACAGTCTGTTCGTCCCGATATTTTAGACGCTGACTGTAAGTCACAGCCGTTCTCAACACTGGGCCACCACTGTTCTATCAATCTACATTTAAAACGAATAAATTCATGTATAAAAATCCTCAAAAGCCCTCAGTCCAAGGTTACATTACGAAAGCCTTAACAAAATCAAACCAATGATTTACGAGATTAGAACGAATAAAAGCCGGATACTCCTCATTTTTATGTACCACTCTAATATCCTCCGTACACGAAGCTTAGGCGGTAATGCAAGACAAGATGAATAAGGAATTCCCTCTGAAAAGGTTCCTCTGTATAATTCATTTGTGGGTACATAAGAACACGGTACTGTATAAGTAGGGTCAAACTCTTTTTGTACGAACAGTCTCGTCTAACGGGGCATTAAGGTTCATGTCGGTTGCTTAAAGTAATGCGTTTCATTATAGTGAGGGTGAGTTTATGTTGGAGGAAGACTGAGATTTAAGAAACGGACTGAATTTAGGTGTCCTTTGTCATGATTTTGAAAATTATATGAATCGCTGAATATTATATCCCAAAAACGGTTAAAGACGAAATTTCTGTAAACTGGGGCGTTAGGTGAAGCGATAATGCTTAACCTTTTAACCGCTTGCGTCGGATTAATCCGACAAATATTTTCGGGTCCATTTCGCCAGGGTCGTTTGTTTACGACCAAAATACCATAGTTCGTTTCATCTGCTTTTTTATTGGAACGAAGTTCCTTATCGCGCGTTGTGAAAGGGGGCTAGACGGAAAAAAATCTTACGAAAAGTTGTCACGACACTTTCTGCTATAGTAAGCTATTGTATGCTGTGCGACGTGCGCATGTTTCTCTGTCTGTCTGTCTCTCTCTCTCTCTCTCTCTCTTATAGAAAGCAAGCCAGATATTTTCATTTCTATTTCGCATTGAACACTGACGGCAAGTACTGCCGGCAAGTGCTGGCGGCAAGTGCTGTGCGACGTGCGCATGTTTCTCTGTCTGTCTGTCTGTCTCTCTCTCTCTCTCTTATAGAAAGCAAGCCAGATATTTTCATTTCTATTTCGCATTGAACACTGACGGCAAGTACTGCCGGCAAGTGCTGGCGGCAAGTGCTGGCGGAAAGTGCTGGCGGCAAGTGCTGGCGGCAAGTGCTGGCGGCAAGTGCTGGCGGAAAGTGCTGGCGGAAAGTGCTGGCGGCAAGTGCTGGCGGAAAGTGCTGGCGGCAAGTGCTGGCGGCAAGTGCTGGCAGCGACTACTGGTGGCAAGTACTGGCAGTAACTACTGGCGGCAAGTACTGACGGCAAGTACTGGCGGCAAGTACTGGCGGCAAGTACTGGCGGCAAGTACTGGCGGCAAGTACTGGCGGCAAGTGCTGGCGGCAAGTGCTGGCGGCAAGTACTGGAACTTCGTTCCATCCGGGTGTCCCTTGACACCTCTCAAGTTTTTTAATTACGCTGTATTCTATCAAAAAGATGTTTATATTAGGTAAATAGTGAAATAAGTAACCATTTACAATTTCATACACTTTAGTCTCTTAATTAGAAGTCTAGTAAGTACTGCACATTCCTCTTTGTTGTAGGTATTTATTTTTCGATTCACTGTGCCGGGCGCTGGGGCCACGACAACTGATATGAAGTCGGGCGGTTAAAGGGTTAATATCTGGATGACCGAGTTTTGCTTGGTTTTTTTACTCGTTGGAGCCGTTTCCGAGATTAAGATTTTATTTATACCTGAGCTATTACAACCTTGTAGGTGTTGGCGAAATTTACCTTGGTATTCTAATGATATTGTAGTAGTTTTTCATTGCCTGAAAACACGGATAAAACAACGTTTTCTAAAAATGAAACATAGCTATGTAGATCGATTTATCGCCCCCGACATCCCCGTATACTAAATTCCATGAAAATCGTGAGCCGTTTCCGAGGTACCTACAAGAATTGCTCGTTTAAAGGTAGTAGATAAAATATTTTAAATTAACCTTATCAAAACTTAATCATGCTTACAGCGGGCCAACAACTGCCATTATTATGAGCCGCAGTGCGTCTGTGGAGCCACAGCACAAACTATGCCCCACTGCTTATCGTGCTCTCTGTGCTTTAACACCTGCACTATGGACGACCTGTGCGAGGCCAGCACCCTAATTGCGTAACACGCGATTAATCATAATCGGTTTCATTGTGACAGTTCAACAATATTCATTGCGTTATTTACGTTGTTGAGCAGACACAGTTTTCGAACATTTATGAAGCAATGGTTTAGCCATCTGTTTCAAAACGAAACAGATTATGATTAATTGTGAGTTACGCAATTAGGGTGCAAGGCGATGTCGAAATGGCAGAATCTGGTCGAAACTTATCTAATACCAACAATTTTAATCATCGGCACGACGAAGAAGAAAAATCACGGATCATTCACAACAGTATTGGTCGAGTAAAAATAAATATAATAAGTGTCTAAATACATCACCAAAGCACCGCACCACTAGTTGCCCGACATTATTCAGCATTTCACATGTTGCTCTCTATGCAAGCGGATGCTTGTGCAGAAATCTTTAGACTAACACTATATGCCCCGATCTATAGAAAACGGCTACACACTGTACGCTGCTCAGAACAGTACGCTGAGCTGAACCGCACGGTCCTTGTGGTCGTACGGCCTGATCTCACTACATGCTGCACGGAACCTTAACCTGTGCTGAGCCCCACGTTTCCTGCGGTCCTATGACGGACTGATCGGCATACTTTGTCGAGTCTGTGCTGACAAGCCACGATATCTGCCACGTGCTACCACTAAGTGTGTGCGGGTGAGAACAGACTGTACCTTTACCAGCGACTTATCCGTGTTAATGATATCCATAGCATTAAATGTGTTAAACTTAACCTGCTTGCTTCTTTTATCTATATACACTACCTATTAGAAGACGGCCTGCGCAGTCTACCTACAAACCACTAATTTCAATGTCTGATACACCAAGCATCTAATACAGAAGTAAATTCTTCCTTTGTTTTGAAACATTTTTCCTACTAAATAGGAACGAAAATATATTAAAATATACTTCATAGGTATGCCACCTATACACGAACGAACTAATAGTCACTTTGTTGCCTGAAAGTACTAAGGCCCCGCCTTCGTTAAACAGTTATTAGGAACCAACTCGCAACACAAACATATTCAGCTTAGTTCTAGAGATTATGCAAATTCGGAAAGCCCGGTTGCCTTTGTTAAGTAAAACCACAGTCAAACGATCAATGGCAGTAGCATCATTTCGAAGAAACGGACGTCTTGGCTGTCACACTCTGATGCACATCCCTTCATCTAAATGTATTTGAATCAAATGGCAAACTTCGAAGACAGTAGGACTAGTAACTGTAAGTCGCTCAATCAATATTGACCAATGACATTTCAGCGACTGGTGACTTCTATTCTGTTCAATGTGGCTTTTATGGCATTATGATGATTATGATGGCAATCGGCCGTATTAACAAAGAAAACTGGCAACAAGAAACTGGCTTATTTGGCTGGAAACACATCAGAGTGCGAGTGCTGAGTTGGGTGACTCTTAAAAGTCATGCTACTGTTCTGACAATTTACTGTGGTAAAATGCAAACGAGGTGTCTATATTGTGTCTCAAATTGTCTGCTATTGACCTTTGTGAACCTAAGTAATAACATTTATTCTGACACTTCGTGAAACCGTACCTACATGCCTCGCATAGGAATTGTTTGAAACGCAATATCTTCAATATTAACAGAATAAGAATCCCTTATTTAAATAAAAAACATTACACGTGTGTTTGGACTGTACTGACATAATAAATTTATTTAAAAAACATTTATTTTAATGTTTAAAAATACGAGAAAAAATATCTTAAAAACCTGTTTATTCACAGAAATATTTTTTTTTACTAAAATCATAATTACCTCTGCCAAACTGGATAGCAGTTTGTTGGCAGACGTTGCTCCTTTTTTAGTTACTTGTAAACTAGTTTATAATACTTTTTCACCTGCAACAGTACCACCACGAGTCCTTACTTTACCTACTCGAGTTGCTTTATCATCACTCACTATCATTAGGCAGTTGTACCATGAAAAAAAGCACTGGTATTTAGCTGCATTTGGCTAAACTAGAAGCCGGCCGCAACACAGTTAGTTGGCTAGGCAGATGATGAATGACTCAGAGGCTTTTGTGAAAAAGTATGTGAGATTTTATGTATCGTCGTAAGACGTGATAGAAAGACGGGGGAAAAGCGTGATGACACGGTGAAATGATTATAGTCGCACGCACACAACCGCATGACTTGCTCCTTCTTTAATTACGTAAAGCTACTGACGCAAGACGTTTCCTTATCCTTAAACAAACAAGACAAAAAGTAAATTACATGTCTAAGAAACAAATTCTGGCCACAATGTCTGTTACAAAACAACAAAACATGTAACTTAATCTAACTCTGAAGTTTGCACCATATCTTTTTAGAAGTATTCCCTGAGGCGCAGAGCCGACTGAAAAGTCTGAGATTTCTAACGTTTAAAAAATACTAAAAATGTGTATTTGATTATAATTGTACACTGCCGAAGATTGAGCTTCCTGAGGGTGGAATAAAAGCTATTATAAATGTATGGTTTAAGAAGAAGATTGAAAATTCATTGGTTAAAAGAATCAGAGAGATCTATACTCATAGTCGTATCAAACTCAAACTCAACGCATTTATTTCAAATAAACCAATTAAAGGCACTTTTTAATTGTCAAGGTCGGTGAGTTAGAAAGATGAAGCTAGTTACCCATTCCAAAGCGTAGTAGGTACATATGGAGAAGAACGGGCAAGAAACTCCATGGACACTCAAAATCATGATATTGTTACAAAAAGTTGATTGTATCATTATGTTGAAATTATCAATGTGAGAACGATGTAAAAAGACGTGCACATTATACGCGTCAGTAATTAAAACAAAAACAAAACAACAATTCAGAAATTTAAAATAAGCCGTGGGAGATAAGAGATGACCAGTCCCTACTGGCGGCGCCCGTTCACGAACATGACGTATGGATCAGCACCGGTCAGCGCAACCATTTTGAAGGGAAGTTAATGATCCAACACACACGTATATTATTATGTGTGTTTCTTTTTGTTTGCGAAGCGTTGTTCTTACCTCCCGTACAGGTGCTTGAATTGGTTTCCCTTCCCCAATCGAAATATTATAGAAATTGGGCAAGTCAATTAGGGCAAACAAATTTTCAATAACCCAAAGCGATTGGGCATATATTTTTTGCCTATTTTCTATTTCAAACAAATGACGATAAATGATTTTATTTCTTTAAATAGGTTTGTATAAACATTTTTACACGTCAATCATATTTTAAAAACTAAGAGACGTCGGCGTTTCCAATCATACTATTCTGAGAAGAAAAGCCGAAAAAAATTCAGAGGTCACAGTCCCTTTTGAAATCTAGAAGTAATCATGGTCTGATCATGTGAAGACCATGTAGATTGGTGTCTGAAATAGTGTTTTGAGAAAAGAACCACACAGATTGAGTGGACCTGTCCAGTCAGTACACGCATTTGTCAGTAATCGTGCAGCAGAGTCTTATGCTTCCAAATAATAACTTTTAAATTATGAAAAAACTTTTATGAATTCCAACGGTGTTAATTCCTCAAAATTAACAATAAAAGTGCAAACCAGGGTCTGTTGTTATTTATAATTAAATTTATCTACCCTCCACTTTCACAGTTCTCTAATATTGCCAAGCTCGGCAATTTCCTTGTAATCAAGGGAATTATGAACACCACCGGGATCCGACGCTTTCTAATATAACCATGTTTACATCCATTTCACATAAACTTGTTTCGCTGAAGGCTAATTTTAAAATTAAATTGCCTTCGTTCGCGTATGGAGCTTATTACTTTATTATATTTAGACATTTAATCATTTAGCTTTTACGAATTTCTGCCGAAGTTGAAGTTCGGGTTATTACTTTGGCTTTCAGTTGTTTGTTTCGGTTTAAGATAATAATTATTATTTAGAATTTATGTACACGTGTACTGTCATTTTTTGTACTCCTGTTTTTTTTCTTTGGATATTCTAAAATGTCTTTTAAATCAGCATAAATTATTCTAAAAATCATCTATTGATTGTAATCATCATCATCATCTGCTTAGCCTTTTTGCAACTGTTAGGGTGGGCTTCCAGTCTTACCACATGTAGCTGAATTCCATAAAGCGACTGCTTATTTGGCCTCCACAACTCAGTTACGAAAGACCACCACCACCCCGCCAGGTACACACAGCGTCACTATATGCTAACCCCTCAAGTTTTAAAATGTTACACTGCTACAATATTGAATGCGTTACGAATAATCTACAAAATACTTCAAAAAGAGTTCCTAGTTTTGACATGGATTCGAACCATCGCATCACCGAGCGTCATCATACTCATACGCCGTAGTTTGACGAACTAGCCGCGAGCCCATATGAATTGCCATGAAATTGTTACCGTCTATCGTCCGAGTCACTTCATCTTTAGGTCTCTGTCTAAGCATTAGACTGTTATTTGAGGATATCCATTAATTTAACTTATTACGTTTTCTTAATAAAATCTCTAACCTCAAGTTATAACTCGTACAACGTTTGATGTATACGTTCACTTAAAACGTCTGTATACAGACTACATGACAGATCACGTCATCACGTGATATTCCGTTACTTTATGTCAATCTAAAATATTTCTAGCGCTTCCTATTTATCGTTTGCGTTAAAAGGATATCACTTGTCTTTTGACCCGTTTGTGTCAGTTGGCAAAATATGTATATTATGTTATCTGTAAATTATCAAATAAAATTGTAAAATCTTTGTAGTCAAATAAGATAAATTGTTGTTAAATAATAGCAATAATAAATATTATGACATGATTGAAAGTATTAATTTTTTCTTCATATTTAAATTCTTTATAAATATGAATAAAACAAAATAGAAGAAGACTGAATTTTTAAAAAATAGCATGACAAAAAGCACATTACGTGCCCAGGATTCGAACCTCAAATCTTATGCACGGCAAGCGGTCTAGTAACCTCCGGTCTAATAAGACGTTGAATGATTTCTCGTAAGTGTTAACCATATTCACGAAAACAATACAGTAAATAATTATAATATAATATTTTTGCAAAATACAAAAAGTAATTTGGCCCTAGCACGGGTTTGAACGCACATGTCTTTTGGAGGGGTAGCCACTTAATGGAGCTGTGATTACCACCACCAGACCAGATCAGACCAGATATTAAAGTCTATACTAGAAACTGGTAAGATTGTATTTATGTGGAGTTTAATATCTAATCGTTTGTCAGGTAAATAGGTCAATAATAATCATTGATGGTTTGAGCAATTTCTTGTACCTATATTTTCTGCTATAGTGTGTGTATTAATTATCTAAATTATTGGTTTGACCAGAAGGCCGTCGATGCACTTTGACAAGGTACTTATTGGGATATCCAGACCACTTTGACATTTAAGGTTTTTGCAATGAGAGCAAGTAACTGGCGGACGTTAAATCTATGTATGTAGTTTCTGAAAGCCTGCATAGATATTCACAACCATTACCGCTTCCGTACCGAATCGAACAACAATCAATGTTGTCGTAGGATTCCTGTCTATGTTAAGATAACCTGTTCACATATTATTATCCAAAACCCGAAAATGGGTGTTCAATAAAAAGTAATAATGGTATATAAACTCCTTGAACAACAAAAAAGTAAATAATGGCAGGTAAAGCCCAGACATTTGATAAAATAAAAAAAATATAAATCATTCATTTTCTTTTCTTATTTTGAAAATAGAAGTCATTTGTTTTCGTCGTATCGGAGCGTGGTATACAAAAAGGATAAAATTTAAATTCGCGCCCTAATAAAATATCTCTGCCTGAAAATTACTATTGATCAAGTAAATCTAGACTTGAAAGGAACATTAGGGGTTAATGCTCCTCCGTATTCTACTAACCAGGGGGTGTTAATGATTGAATACCTCAATCATGGAGCCACTATTACGGGTTCCTTATACGCAGAACAAATAAAAAAACTGCGTCAGGAAATACGCGAAAATCGCCGTGGCAAAATTGCTAAAGTTGTGTTGTTTCACCAAGATAACGCCCCTCCCCGGACTCGTGCGATGACTGCTATCCAAGATGCTGAATTTGAATTGATGGAACATCCTCTATACTCACCTGGCCTTGCGCCTAGTGATTTCTACCTGTTCCCGCGGTTAAAAGAAAAACTGAGAGGTCACAAATATGGCAATGATGAGGAAGTGATTGCCCCGTACATGATTTTTTAAGCGATCAAGATGTATATTTTTTCAAAAAGGGAATCTTAGGATTAGAAAAACTATATACCAAGTGTATAAACCTCAAAGGTGATTATGTCGAAAAATAAAATAACAATCAAAAATCACTGTTATGGTTTTTTAGTATGGTGATTTAGTTTGGAATCTGAAACCTTCACAATTGCGGCAAATAACTTAACGGGACCCTTACAGAACCTTTATGAAATAAAACAACATCAATATCTTGAAGTCAAATATGAGATTAACCGAAAAAATATTAAATCTGCAATTCAGAACTCAAATAAATTACGAAGCTGGCTGTGAAGCGATGTTCCGTTGCCTCCAACAAAAGAGGTTGCGTTCACATTAATAAAAGATGTCTGCCGGCGCTATGTCACCGCCACTGAAATGGATAATGTAAGGTATGTTCAGTGTTGTATCGTTTTATATTCATAGGATTCGCGAACGTTGAGATAAATGTCAGTGAAGGTGTTGTATCGTAAGAAGGTACGTGTAAAAAGATGATTTGCCGATACTTTCGTTGTATTCCTTCTAGTTAAATAAATAGATGTTTTATTACCAGTAGACTTGCTAGCAGACAAAATTATTATAGTTTACAAAATAGCAGTGATACACCTCAATACATTCTATTTTAGCATATCGATGGCAAAAAATTCAAACATCTTTGGCCCAAAGTTCAGCTGCGTGAACTCCACTCACCGTCGCAGTCATAAGATCGTCAAATGCACAAGTCAGGACATGCGGCGCAGGATGGAAGGCGAGCCTTGGTCTGTGGTGAGGTGCCTAAACGCACTTGAGATCTGAGCCGTCCGTGAACTCCCATCTGTGGAGATTGCCTTTGCTTCGGCTGACTTGGGTTCGAAGTCTATTTAGAGATTTTCAAGTAGGCCACGGTAACGCGAGCCCAGGCGGATGCTCTCAGATGGTTCGATAAAATTGGCAGGGGGCTTATACAGCTCCCGCAACCGGTTACATCTCGCTGTAAATATTTATTTATTTATTTATTAACGCATCATCACTATCATTACAGGAATTTCCTAATTCTATAGTGTGGCCATAATTACAGTTTTATTATTTACCATAACATATTATGTACATCGTGGTTTTTGTGAACTCACTCAGTTAACCAGTAAAAAGATCTATGCTGTTTGCTACGTCATTGAGTACACGCAAGGTAGGCGTTTAAAGGGGATTTACCCAGTAGATTGGTCCTACTACTGGGCACCGCCAATAGACGCGGCCATCGCCGTCGCAATACATAATTGTCGGGCACACACAGGTTTATTTCTTTCAATATACCTGGGTCCTGGTTAACTGGGTGGTAATATGAGTCTTTAACACATTAACTCTTCACACGTCAAGTGCACACCATGTGTTCCGATAACAATAGAATTTCTATTGTCTGCTAATTAGACGCGCGACGAGTTAAAAGTGATAATGTGAGTGTTAATAAATTATTGTTCTGACTATAAATGGACTAGCTATTTCTCGTCTACTTTTTGAAACATAAATTTTTAATGACGCCGATCGTAACAGAAGGAATAACGAATCAGGCAAGGGTAATTTCGGAACAGTTATATGCGGTAAATCTCAAGGCAACAATAAAATCATGGGGAACTGCAACAATGAAGGTGTTCTGAAACTACGTTCACTGGGTGGCACTGAGACGTCAGGTCCGGGCACCTGTCAAAAGTGTCAAAGCGCCTACGGACTGAATGGTGAACGAAAGAATGAAACGAATGAAATCAAATATTTTAAGTTCATTGTCGAACTGGAAGACCTCTTGTCAAAGTGGCGCTAACTGGTGGCTTGAATATTCATGAACACACTCATTCGCAAATAGGGTACTAATTACATTATCTGATAACAATACGGAAAACTATATAACATCCCATTTATTTCTACCTATAGGTACCATTCTCATTCATCTCATCTGCATAACATTTTCTCAACTATATTGAGGTCGGCTTTCAGTCTAACCGGATGCAGCTGAATACCAGTAGATATTCAGCTGCATGGACCGACTGCCTATCTGACCTCCACAACCCATAAACTAGGTAATACCCCTAGAAAAGATTGGTTGTCAGACTTTCGGGCTTTTGAAGATCCGTAACGACTGCCAAAGATCCTTAAATGACAGCCGGGACCAACAGCTTAACGTGCTTTCTGAAGCACAGAGGGGTCGTAATATGTAAAGATGGTCCCCCATGCACGGACCAACTGTGGCAAACGTAAGCTTAGCCACAAGATCCTCACCATTCTTACTCATCTATCAAACGCAATGCATAATTACCAGAGATCGGATATTCGGATGTATATTCACCTAAAGTTGAGATGTTGGCTAACATGGAATGCCCTTTTGTATCGAAAAAGTCATAATTAAAGTAAGTAATTTGTTTATTTTTTGTTTTAACAATACAAACCACCCCTCCTCCAGTACATACACATATTTGTATCGGGTTAAACATTAATTTTAAATTAATACACATCTGAATAGTTATGCAATCTAGAATCCCGGGGTTTTTAATAAATATTACAAATAATTTATAAAGCCGCTTCCATACTTTCATAGCTAAAATTTATCTTTAGGTAAATATGCATCCGAATATCCGATCTCTGATCATTACACACAATATCATTATTAAGAGGCTTAAAACCGTGTAATACCGTAACACTATTAATGTACATGCTGTATTCCAGAATGCATAGAATAACAATAATTACGTCACGCTACGCTTAATCATATTCGAATTTATAGTGCTGGACCAGTACGAATTCTAATGCGATTTTCAATAATCGAATTTTCTGCTTGAATTGAGCTATTGACCCTGTTCAGTAGTTTGAAGCTTTGAAGCGAGGATATGAGTTCGATTGCAAAGAGGCGGGGTTGTGAACAGGAAGGGACTAAGCGATTGGCTATCTGTGCTTAGAACCGTGGGTTTAAATTGTTTATGGTTTGATTATTGCCCGGATTTGTGCCCGGTTGATGGCACATAAACATAACTAGCAAAATGTCAGTGTACAATAGGTTCACCTATGCTTAACCCTTCGCAGAAACATGGCATGATGTTAGTTCATGTTAAATTTGAATAATTATGCAACTCATCAATTAATCATGTTTGAAATTATATGTTGAGTTGAGCAGTCGGATTGGACATCGAAGTTTTTAAATGAAATACGCTGCTACCGCTCCTCTATATGTACCTACATATAAGGTAACCTTATTCGTCGTCTTAACCACACAAGAGGTAAGACTTCATTCTAAACTTACCTAACCTTCAATTATGGACATAGTCTTATTTACCTTTTAGACCCTTCGAAGAACCAAGAAATTCAAGCTTATATTCGCAGTTGCTAATACTATCATTTATATTCCAAGTTGGCCCGAAAATGCCGAACTTGCGGACTGCCTAAACAAACTGCTCATAACTAAAACTAACAAGATGAGACAGTGTAACTAAAACTTCCTTTAATACGATGGTTCAGACCATATACAGCATGTATCAGACAGGTCTGGTCATATTTAAGGGTGTGTGGTACAGAGCTACAGACCATCTAACTAAACAACTTTCTATATAGCACCAAGGTCGATATTGGCCGACAATGTTGGACGTATATACATAATTATGCTGTAGTGTGTGTCTCATGGTTAAGTAATGACAGCCGCACGAGTCGTTCCATCAGGTTAAGCTACGCTTGCCGGGGTTGGTCTGTGGATGGGTGACCATCTTTACATACCGAGACTCCTCCGTGCCTCGGAACGCACTTTACGCTATTGGTCCCGGCTGTCATTTGTGGAACTTTGACAGTCGTTGCGGGTCGTCAGAAGCCCGAAAGTCTGATAACCAGTCTTACCAAGGGGTATTGTGTTACCTAGTAACTGGGTTGTGGAGGTCAGATAGGCAGTCGCTCCATGTTACTGCTATTCAGTTGCATCCGG
Organism: Antitype chi; assembly: GCA_947359405.1. Taxonomy (NCBI): domain Eukaryota; kingdom Metazoa; phylum Arthropoda; class Insecta; order Lepidoptera; family Noctuidae; genus Antitype; species Antitype chi. Next base: position 15,867,236 of record OX375817.1, on the reverse strand, counting down.
TTAGACTGGAAGCTGACTCCAAAATAATTGGGAACAGGCTAGGCAGACATAGAAGGCAAAAATTCAAAATGCCTTCAGTGTATGAGGTTTTAATTGTGTCGTTGTGCGTTCCGCATTCTAACATCACAATTTTACTCATGTCTTTGGTGATTATTTCGGTGGCATAAGTGGAATATACTACCTACTTTTCAAATTATCTCTTTATTCAAGTCTTTCTCTCTCTTTACGCAACTATCATACTTTGACAGTTGTATATGTTACGGCTAATAGCCGAAGTGCGGCTACACCTAGTTTTAGCCGGCTATTAACTAGGTGCAGCTGGACTAGTGCTCGCCGGCCGCTACCGCGGCATCGCTCGCTGCGCTCGCTCGGCTCGCGCGCGTTTGGTCGCAATTCTAACCTAACCTAACCTAATCGGTCGGTAAGCAGTATGGTGCAGTTCACAATTTATTGAAGTAGGATACATCTAAGTTTAACCGGCTGCACCTAGTTATAGCCGGCTAAAACTAGGTGTAGCCGCACTTCGGCTATTAGCCGTAACATATATATGAAATAGCAAATTGATGTACGATGTCAACTTGCTTATTTAACTAATTTTCCTGACTGTGCAGGATTGTCGCTTCTATACATTCTATATGTTTTGGTAGTGGCTATTTTTCTGAACAAGACAGAATACTCTATCTATCTATGGTCAAGCTAACCATTTTCGCCGAGTAAGCGTGTCACCGTATTCGGTCGAAATGAGCGAGATTAATGTCCCGTACTGCCTTATTGTGGCCCGAAGCGGACATGACACTGTCCGTTTAGGAAAAAAGTAGTATAAAGTTCCTGGTAGACAATATCACGCCTCAATTCCCTGAGGGTGTAGGCAAGAGTATACTGTGACAGCAAGCGAAGCTATTTATTCACCGTCAAGAAATAAATTCCTCTATTTGGCAAAGTCCAAACTTAGTGCCCTTACTAAGAACCCCTTACAGTAACCAGCAACCTCTATGCCTGAACGGAATAATAATGCGTCAAAATGTAACCAGTTCTTTCAATTTATTATTTAGGAATCTTTTCATAATATCAAAGTTACGATCTTACAATGTAGCAAGTTTTTAAAAGCACGCACACATACTCTCACCTCACTTACCTACGTTAACTCACACATGCACTTAAGCGTACAACTCTTGATATTCAAGCTTTCCCAGTTTTAAATAAATAAGGTTTATTTTATCTTGCCGTTCCTATTCAAGTTACGTGAACAAGAATGAGAGTGGCGTTATTCATTTAGAATTCTCTTTACAGTAATATTAGATACCGGTGTGCGCCTGACCTGGCTTGCAAATGTTTGTATTGCATTTTCGTGCATAACGCGAGGTTATGAGAAAAATATTTGAAGCACCTGTTGTAAAAGCTAGCTGAATCCGAGCGGAAAATTTTCTTTTTATTAATCGTAGCTCAGCTTAATCCCCTAAGAGTTGAGCAGACGTGGAGATTTTTCGCATAGGGAATTCTGCTAGAGTTGCCCTGGCTAATGAGGCAGCTAAATGTATGTTAAAAGTTATTTTTTATTTTGTTCTTTATAATAAAAGTAGCATTTAGATTTCAGGTCATAGTGATTGATCTAACTATTGTAGTCAACTAGTGTCATTATAACAGTGTAACTTAGAAATACTGGTGTCGTTTTATTATTATTTATTTTATTTGAACTCTATTATCTTGACGACAAACTTTCATAAAGAACCAACTTTCGGTGAAACACCCTCTTCAATTAACCCATTAATTGAAGAGGTCAATATCGGAAGTACAGTGGAAATTTCCCTACCACTGCATCACCATTAATGAATGTACTTACGTATATATCAGCACGCGAACACGATGTTCGCGTTGCTGAGTTTTTCCGTAGGCAAACAAATAGGATATATTATTTTCATGTTATTTTTTGGCTCCGACTCGCCATGAAAAATGTACCTACCTACGTTCGCGTTTCATGCACTTTAAGAGATGTATGGCCATCTCTTTCATTTTTTAACAATAAAATATCTGCTGAAATTCAACACTGAAAAAGTACGTACTATTACACGCAATGGCTTTAACCAGGAAAGCTCATTGTATACCCAAAATGAATTGGACAGGCGTAAGGACAGTTACATTCATATTCTAACGCTCATACATTTTTGACCTGTTGCGCTCAACATTTAGAACTTCCGAGCAAATTTCAACACTGGTGAAAGAAAAATTATAGGTGTAAAACTGGAAACTGTAAAGTAATGTGGCATAAATACTAGATGGGTTTACCTCGTCGTAACAGTTTTAAAACTCTGTACATTTAAACAATTTTTGTTTAAAATTACATCCAGTGAAGTTTTGTAAACAAATGTTTATTTTTAGTTATAAACTTTTGATAATGCTGTATATGGTTGTTTAAAATATAACTCAAATGGCGAAGACTGTTTTAGCGTTATAACATTACGAGTCCGTTTTAAAATAAATAGGAAATCATTAATACCTATAGTGACTTTATTGATGATGTCCTTCAGAAACGTCAGGTGCGTAGTACTTGCAACTGGTGCGCGTGTATGACCTGGGTATGAACGTAAAGGAAGCAAAAAAGTATGTTAGGATCGTAGCAGATGAAATTCTGTACTAACTGTCTCACACTTATGGGGAGAAGGCGTGAGTTTAAAGATGTTTATGATGTACGTAAATAAAAATATTATTCACACAGTGGAATATTGTATACATGTAACTTTCTTAATTTTCTTTAATAATAAATGAGACAAAACTTAGGCACATTTCACGTTAATTGGGCGCGATTCGTTTTGTCAGAAACTAGCATCTTATCTTCGTTTCCTTATGCATGAGCTGTTGGCAAAGTTCTAGAATGACGAGGTCTTGTCAGACCAATGTTATTAAAATAAGTGCTTTCTTCTTTGGATTCATATTTATTTTTTGGCTACAATGATTTCTACAAGATTAAGTATGAAGAATAATTTGTTTTTATCAAAAACAATCGTGCAGGCTAAGATCTTGTAGGTAGGTATCTATAAATATAAATAAAAATAAAGGTCCTGACTGACTGACTGACTGTTGGGTATTTTAGTAATTAGATTGCAACACCAAAATTAACAGGTAAATTAATATGTGTTCTGTGGCAACACTTCCCTTCCAACTGTGACACTGGTCCAATACACATGTGAAAAAGAATCGGTCCGCCTTTTCATTTATTTTCCTCGGCACCAACGCTACCAGCACCTATCAGCAACCACCACCTATTACACCGCTGCACATTGGTCCTTCGCGGAGAACAGCGGTGCTGCGGAAGAAGCGAGTTAGAGGTTTGGCAAAATTTTTCATCGACCGTGTCGCAGCCATTTTGGTTGGCAACGCAAGCGGGCGCAGTCTGCATCACTTTCTGCTTGGTTGTCGCAACACAATCGCAATACCATCGATTCGACAACCCCAGCAGCAATCTTGAGAAAAGAGAAGCAGCCATCACGTCCTCATCCTAACGATCAATTTCATCGTCATCGCCGGAGTGACCTCTGCAGGTGTGAAGAGCACAGCAGCAGCACACATAAAGGTATTCCGCAAGAAGGAGCGAGACGACACGCATCGCAATATTCAACAAATATTACATAAAAGCGCCTGGAACGCGCGATCCTTGCACGCAGTGGAGCAGAGTGCGAATTACGCACGACGGAACGAGAGAAAAAGGGATAGCAAGTGACGCCAAGTCGTTGAAAAGGAAGTTTCCGGATCCGCCATTTTGCGGCTTCGATCGATTCGTCCTCAAGATCTGTCCACGCGCATCGAATCTAATCATTATTAAAGCGTTTAGTTGAGATTTTAATTAATAATTAGTTACTAAGTAGTGATTATTAACAAGTGTTGTGCGCTAGTTGTTAGAAATGGATGACGAATTAAAACGTAAAATCGCCTCACGCGGCTACTTGAAAGGTACGATCACAAGATTACTTAATTTCGTAGAAGTTTCTGATTTAAGCAAAATAAGTTGTGATGAGCTGGACAACAAACGTGATCGCCTCATATCTGCTTTTCAAGAATACGAGTCGTTATGTAAAGATATTCTTTATCTCGATGCTGCCGACAAGGAAAATGTCGAGCAAATAGAAAATCATTATTATAGTATTTTGGCATCATTGAGCGAGCAAATAAGGTCCCGCGATAATAACATAGGCCCAACTGGCCACTCCAAGCATTTTGATGCAATCCATAAAACAAAGTTACCACCAATTTGCATAAAAACATTTGATGGTAAGTTTACTGATTACGTACCATTCATTAATTTGTTCGACTCATTGATTCACAATGACGTTAGTCTTGACCATGTTCAAAAGTTTTATTATTTGAGATCGTTTTTAAAAGATGAACCATATAATCTAATAAAAAATCTAAGTTTAACGTCAGAAAGTTATAGTGAAGCTCGCAAACTACTGAACGATCGCTACAATAATAAATATAAGATTATAAATGACCATATAAGTAACATTTTAGATTTAAGTAACATTATTAAGTCAACAGCTAGTGCTTTGAGGGATTTTGTATCATTTATTAGGCAACAATTAGCTGCAATTAAAAACCTTGACTCAAATGTTAAATACTGGGATGCAATTCTTTTATGTGTTCTTTCTCGGAAATTAGATGGAATCACTGCAAGAGCTTATCAGCTAGACCGAGATCCAGGGGTACAACCTAACCTCGAAAATTTCCTGCAATATATTGAGAAGCGAGCTCTGGCACTGGAAAATGCCGGACAGGGTTCTCACTTGCAGCAACAGTCGACGAAGGTAACAGCAGTCGCCACCGCAGGAGCAACATGCATCTTCTGTAAGTGTAATGACCATAAATTATATAATTGTAAAAAATATCAACTATTGCCAGCAAATAATAGACTGATGTTTGCCAAAGAACAAAAACTGTGTGTGATTTGTTTAGGTACACATGGTGCAAAATGTAGGTTCCACTTCCGGTGCTCAGAGTGCAAGAAGCCTCATAACACGCTGCTGCACTGCAATTCAGGTGAAACCACACCAGCCGTTACCTTGTCAGGCAATGTTGATAACAATGTACTTCTACCCACAGCTAGAATCAAGGTCGTAGCAAGGAATGGCACCGAATACGTTATCAAGGCGTTACTGGACAGCGGATCTCAGGTTTCCTTTATAACTTCCAAAGTTGTTCAGCTATTAGGTTCAACACCCTTGCAAAGTAACACTAGTATTATTGGAATCGCTAATGAAAAAAGTAACGTAAAATATAACATTCCCATTGAAATCCATTCATTAAAATCACCATTTAAGACAATGGTAACTTGTCATGTAGTGAAAGATATAACATGCAAATTGCCTCAGAATAAATTTGACGTCTCTAGGGTCGTAATACCGCCCAACATTATATTGGCAGATGACCAATTTAATGTACCTAGTGACATACATATGCTATTAGGGGCTGATGTGTTTTTCCAGACGCTGATACCGAACGAGCAGTGCATGAGCATCGACCTGCCAAGGCAAGGCAAGCAGTCATCAGTGCTGCCCCAGAATGCTGCGCATCCATTGCAGCAACCTAGTAACACACAGCTATACATCTTTAACACATACTTCGGGCACATTGTAGGAGGAAATCTGCCACCCAAGGTATCACAACAGACTTGTAATAGAGTAGTATTAAAATGTGAATTAAGTCTCAATGAGACACTTGCCCAGTTTTGGACCAACGAAAAGGTCCCAGAAATACTTACTGAGCAAACATCTGAGCAAGAGCTTTGTGAACATATTTTTCAAAGTTCAGTTAAATTAATTAATAATCAGTTTGAGGTTCCTCTGCCTTTAAAATTACCTTTAGTACATGTGAACGATACTCTTGGTGAGTCATTTCACTTAGCTTTAAAAAGGTTTTTAAATTTGGAAAAGAGATTGCACGCTGATCCTGATTTATTCATGCAATATAAAAAATTTATTCATGAATACCTAGCTCTTGGTCATGGTCATTATATTGATATAGAATTGTATGATTTGAATAAACATGCTGTGTATTTTCTGCCACATCATGCAGTTATTAATAATAACAGCAAAACCACAAGGCTACGAACAGTTTTTGATGGTTCAATGAAAACAAACAAGAAAGTTTCTCTAAATGATTTGCAACTCAATGGACCTGTGGTTCAAAAATAATTATTTGATATAATTTTATTATTCCGCTTAGGTAAATATACATTTACTGCAGATATTAAGCGTATGTTCAGAAATATTAAAATAAATCCTGAATACACTACCCTTCAAAATATTTTATGGAGGGACAATCCTGAAGAGCCAGTGAAGTGTATTAGGTTAGATACGGTTACGTATGGCTTGAAAAGTTCAAGCTATTTAGCAACTCGCTGCATAGATGAGTTGGCAAATAGGTATGAAAATTCATACCCACTAGCGTCATCTATTATCAAAAATTATCTTTATGTTGATGATATTATCTATTGTAACAATAATTTAGAAACTACTATTGCTGCCAGAGACCAATTGCGTGATTTGCTTAAATTGGGTAGTTTCAACACTCACAAATGGTCATCAAATGATGAAAATGTGTTGAACAATATACCAACAAACGAAAGGCACTTTGATAGTTTAGATTTACAAAAGGATAACTATAACATGAAAGCTTTAGGACTTCAAATTAATGTAAAGGATGATCATTTCATTATCTCTACTCCAGAACCGTTTAATATGAATAAGGTTACAAAAAGGAGCATTCTTAGTTATATAGGTAGATTCTATGACCCAATGGGATTCGTGAGCCCAATTGTAGTCACAGCAAAGGCTATAATGCAAAAATTATGGCTACTGAACACAGGCTGGAATGAAAGTCCGCCCGCAAATGTTCAGCAAGAATGGTATCAATTTACCAAAAATTTAGCTGCAATGCAGCCAATCCTATTAGATAGGAACATTAGAATTTCAGATGCAGACTCGGCAGATTTAATCGGCTTTGCAGATGCTTCGAGTAAGACAGCCTACGGATGCTGTGTGTACCTGCGACTCACAAACCCATCAGGTACAACAATATTGCATCTACTCTGTTCCAAATCGCGAATCAACCCTATCCAAAAGAAAGGCATGACAGTGCCTAGGCTTGAGTTGAATGCAGCACTGTTGCTATCGAAATTAATTTCAAGGACTCATACTACGCTCAGACTTAAAATTAATATAAGGCATGTTCGTTTATTCAGCGACTCGCAAATTGTCCTTGCATGGCTTAATACTGAGCTAGCAAAACTTCAAGCTTACATATCAAACAGAGTAAATGTAATTCGTCAAAATACAGCTGGATGTAGTTGGCATTATGTCAATACAAACGACAATCCTGCTGATCTCATTAGCCGAGGTGTCAATCCGAATGAGCTGAGTAGCTGCGATATTTGGTGGAATGGCCCAAAGTTTCTGCAAAACAGTGAGTACAACTTCCCTGCTTACAACGCGCCCACTGATTCGTTCGCAGTGGAATCCTGTTTGGCTCCTTCCAGCAACTTGGCATGCCAAAATCCAAATCCGCTTGATTATGTGTTCGAGCGCTTGTATAATTGCTCCAATATAAATAAAATAATAAGGCTATTATCATACATATTGAGATTTTTAAACAATATAAATAAACATAAAGTCAAAATAAATACTAACTTCTTGCAAAGTTCTGAGTTAGATCAGTCTTTAATGTTATTAATTAAACATGAACAAGAAATATATTTTAAATCTGAAATCACAGCTTTAAGCAATAATAACAATTTGAAAGGAAATCTATCTGAATTGCATCCCTTTCTCGACAAACAAGGTCTTTTGCGCGTCGGGGGTAGGCTGCATTATGCTGATATTGCTTATTCACAAAAACATCCTATCATACTGCCCAGAGGCTCGTTGATTACTGGTTTGCTTATAAGGTGTGAACATGAAAGGTTACTGCACGCAGGGCCTAAGCTTTTACTGTCGCATCTAAACCAAAGGTTCTGGATTGTTAATGGCTTATTAGAAGTTAAGAAAATAACTCACAAATGTATTGTGTGTTTCAGACAAAAGGCCTCAGTGGCCAAGCAGCTAATGGGCTCCTTGCCGGCTGCACGTGTAACCGCTACCAGCCGCCCATTTGAGAAGGTCGGCGTGGATTTCGCTGGGCCAATAAATGTAAAACTCTCTCGCGTAAGACGATCCTTAATAGGTAAAGGTTATATCTGCGTATACGTATGTTTCGCGACAAAAGCCGTTCACTTGGAACTCGCGTCAGACTTGACAACGGAAAGTTTTCTAGCTTGTTTAAGGAGATTCATCTCTAGACGAGGGTTGCCCACCGAAATTCACTGCGACAATGCAAGTACCTTTAAGTGTGCAAGGAGTCAATTAGTCGACCTCTACAAGCTGCAAGCTTCTCAGAATCACCAAATGCAGGTACAAAGATTTACCGCCGAGCGTGGGATACAATTTCACTTCATACCATGTTACTCGCCTACATTTGGGGGGCTCTGGGAAGCAGCAGTAAAGAGCACGAAGTTTCACTTAAAAAGAATATTGCAAAAAACTGTTTTAACATACGAACAACTTAATACAGTATTAATTGAAATCGAAGCAGTGCTTAATTCTCGACCGCTCTTACCTCTATCTTCAAACACTGATGATTATTGTTATCTAACACCTGGTCACTTTATTATAGGTAGTGCAATGTCAATGTATCCTGAAAATAATGTATGTAACATTCCACAAAATAGGCTTAAGTTTTGGCAATTGTGTAATTCTCTAAAACAGTCCTTTTGGAAAGTGTGGTATCAATATTATTTAAATTTGTTACAAAATAGACCTAAGTGGCGTGATAACATAGGTAATGTCAAATTAGGCAACTTAGTCATTTTAAAAGAGGATAATACTCCTCCTATGTCGTGGCCCATGGCACGAATTGTTAAATTGTTTCCAGGACACGATGGCAAAATTAGGGCAGTGGAGGTTAAGACCCCAAATGGAAAAACTCATTCCCGGGCCATCAATAAAATCTGCCTACTACCAATAGAATACGATGAAAGTCCTTAGATATTTCTGTAACTATTAAAATAAGTACCTAGATATAAATATTGTTTTTCTTGTGAGTAAATATTAAGTCTTAGGTTAGTAAAACCATTTAATTTCTTTGTTTTTCATACTTAGTTCTAAACAAATTTAAGCATTCAGTTATTGTTATTTAATTTTATGTACCTTATCACAATAAACTAAGTTTGTTGCTACTTCTGTGAGCCCGCAGCATGTTGGGTATTTTAGTAATTAGATTGCAACACCAAAATTAACAGGTAAATTAATATGTGTTCTGTGGCAACACTTCCCTTCCAACTGTGACACTGGTCCAATACACATGTGAAAAAGAATCGGTCCGCCTTTTCATTTATTTTCCTCGGCACCAACGCTACCAGCACCTATCAGCAACCACCACCTATTACACCGCTGCACACTGACTCATCAACGCCCAGCCCAAACCCTTGGACCTAGAAAGCTGAAATTTTGGACAAAGGTTCCCTTTATAATTTAGACAAGGAATAAGGAAGGATTTTTCGAAATTCAATCCCTAAGGGAGTTAAATAGGGGATGAAAGTTGCGCGCGGGTGAAGCCGGTTGCAAAAGCTAGAATAACATAAAACTGTAGTTAGGCGTCCTCAGGCTGAAAAATCTTGCGATTTCTAAGCATAAACATATCATAATCAGCCTATAATGTTCCCACTGCTGGGAAAAAGGCCCCCTCGCTTTAAGAGCGTGTGGGCTGTAATCTATTACGCGGGCCCAGTGCGGGTTGGTAGATGACACATGTCTTCGAATTTTTGGTTCTAGGACATGCCGGTTTCCTCACGATGTTTTCCTTCACGTTTTGAGAGAAGTGGTAATAAGTAAAGCACCTGTCTGGATTCCAAACCATGTCCTACAACTCGTAAGTCGGAGCCGTTACCACTGGGATACCACTGGTGACAAAACGGGTTTCTCAAATCAATCCTTAAACATACGTTTCTTCTTCTGAGTAACGCTCCTCCCTTCCGTGGCCTGGACGGGGCGGCCACCGTTTGATGGCGGATGCGGTGGGGCGGCAGGGGAAGAGGAGTGTCGGTATAGCGTTGGTCGCTCTCCCTATCCCCTGCGGCCGAAAAGTGGTAGGCGGCGGGGCCACCTCGCTGACCCGTCGCAGAGGGACCAAGGGTGCCAGACACGGGGTCGTCTGGGGCCCTTATGCTACTTGGTTCCTGGGGTAGTCACGGCGTGCCATGTGTCCTGGTGCGCCGAACTGGTGGGGTCCACAAGGGCCGATGCCTGCCAGTAGTGCGGGTTGTTCGAAAGAGATACCGTCGCCCCTGGCACAAAGGCAACTGACGGAACACGGGTGGGTTTTAGTCAGTAAAGGTCTGACACGCCCTCCTGCTCCACCCAGAGCGGGAGAAGTTAATTGATGATACTACTTACAGTGTTACTGTGTATGTAAACCCAGTTGCCAATTAGCTCACCGCCCTATTCTATTGCGGTCGATAATAATGCACGTTTACCTTTCCACGTATGACTAGAAACAGAGCTCTTTGGAAACGGGAACAGTTGTCAAGGAGATCCTCCCCTTAGCATAAAATTCCCGATCATTTTGATGCCGCACGTCCCACGTTTTAGAGAAGTAAAGCTTGGCCGATCTATCGTTTATCGTACAATATTGATATATCGTTTTAATATAAAGAATGTGTCAGGTAAAATTTGAGCATTTATGGATAGTAAATTCTAGCAATAAAAGGAGTTAGTGTGTTAGGGATCGTAAACTTGATCGATTAATGTGTTTTGTTGTTTGAATAGCGCTTCTTATACTGTAGGTACAACACAAATCAATGGTTCTAACATAGCCGTATTTTGCCAAAGGAAATGTGACTACAATTTGCGGATATGCTTGTTAAAAACGAAAAGCAATTTTATGTCCATACAGCATACTGTATGGACTGTATAGGCTAATTATGCTATAGTTTAGCATAATTAGCCTATAATTTTCCCACTGCTGGCACACCGACCCCCACTCCTGGAGTGGGCTGTTATCTACCACGCGGGCCCAGTGCGGGTTGGTAGCTGGCACATGTCTTCTTGGAATTTTTGGTTCTAGGACATGCCGGTTTCCTCACGATGTTTTCCTTCACCGTATGGTTTATAATTCATTAATTGCTGCCATGACCACTGGGCAGTCTTTAAGGTAAGTAAAAACAGAGAAATTAATTGTCAAGCTAATTGAATACCGACCTAAACTGTCCGGATATTCAAATCACAATTTGTCATTCCTAGGCAGTTGTAATTAAATGTTAATAGCATTGACGTTAATTCCACTGGCTCTTGATTTGATGAAGAGCCTTCTTGAACTATGACAAAGGAAACGACTTGAACCTTATGGCTCTTTCTAGTTTAGCCTAAGATTTGTAATAACTAAGTATTTATTTTATTTTCACGTTATATTTTTCGACGAATTTGGATCAAAAATATTAGCTTATTGTACACCTTCATATACATTTTAACTGTGCTAAATTTCTTACTTCTCTAACGTCATTTTCGTAAAAAGGAGTACAAATGTTTTGCATAAACACGGTGTAACAGAACAGACGCAAGACCTGAAAGTAATAAGTTCCTAATTCACTACTGAATTGATTTCAGTAACTTTTAAGATAGGTATTTTTTTCACAAATAATGTATTTTGCCATACCTACCGTCTCGTACCGCAGATTGACCTAAATAAATTCAATCTTTTTTCGAGACAATAAGACTCAATATTTTAAATGCATAAAGTAATGCTTGCGTCAACACGTTTTACCTAATAATAACAGTTAGCTTCAAAAAAATAAGTTTTCGTGATTGTATTATGCTTTTAAATCAATACTCTAATTGGGTGTATGTGGTTTTGGGGTAATTATGTTACACGTTGTATAGATAGAGGCACTAAAAATAACGGTATTGGTTACCAAATTAGGTAACCACGTAACATGCTTTTCACAGTGTTTAATTAGTAGAAGTATATTAGTTTAACACGTCCAATTAGTTCTCGTCAACGTACAGTAAATATGAAATTATTGTGGTGTTGATATTCTACATTATTATTTATGTAATTACGTCATGTTTGCGGAGTTCGTATTCGATTACCTGCCGAGTGCGGTTTCCAACCGAATGTACCTAATTGATTCATAAAATATTCGAGGGTATTAATTTATTTTGTTAAAATGTGCATGATGCCTGTAGGTTTTTTTTTGGGTGGGAAATCATCAACTAACTTTTTCCGCTCTGGGTGGAGCAGGAGGGCGTGTCAGACTTTTACTGACTAAATCCCACCCGTGTTCCCTCAGTTGCCTGTGTGCCAGGGGCCGCGGTATCTGTTTCGAACAACCCGCACCAATGCAACACTATCAAATAAGAAACCAGCTTTGTATGCTGTAGGTATGTCTGAATAAAACATTGAATTGAAACACTTTTGAATAACACGAATACTCGTATTAGTATTTTTAGGTATTTGATAGAGATTGGTTACACCATTCATAAGTTCACGTTCGCACGAACGTAAAAATATCGCGGTGGGAGTTTTTCGTACACTGGACCCTCAACGTACTGCTCAATACCAGAAGTTCATTAAACAGTGTGTTTTTTAACCGACTAAAAAACGGAGGAAGTTCTCAAGTGGATGTGTATATCTTTTTTAAATTTTATGTATGACCACACATAACTTTTTACAGAGTAGTCCGATTTAGATCATTCTTTTTTATTAGAAAGGGTATACCCCAAAATTGGCCCCATATAAATTTGGAAGAAAAAATCCAACCCTAAGGGTAGGAAAACAGGAGATGATTGATGGTTCACTCACAGATTTTAATGTTGAGTTGTGTATTACAAAAAGTAATCAAAAACTAAGCATGAAGTAATTAGTAGATTATAGCCACAAAAAATTATAAAATAAAAACTTTTTAACAAAAAAAATGAACTATAAGTACAGTTTTATTTTTGCTTTTCTTAATTTTTTACTTAATTTAATACTAACATTGGGCTAAGTTACACTATTACTAACATTAAATAGATGTTTATCTGAAATAAAATATTTGAATTTTAATTTGAAAAAAACCTTTGTACCCCTTTTTAAGAAAAATACGTGGCTGGAGGAGTATGGAATTTGGCACAGATAAAATTTATTTGGAGAAGGAGTACAGAAAACTTATATTTTTAAATAATGCATACCTAAAATTTTAATGAATTGTGGTCGAATTTCGACCACTGGGCGACCACTAAATAATTTAGATATAGCACAAAAATTTCTATCAAAACGAAAATCAAAATCAAAAGTCATTTATTCAAACTAGGCTGAGAGTCAGCACTTTTTGAACGTCAAAATTCAAGACAGTCCCTCTAAATGCCCGCCCTTCACCATTTCCTAATGCTTTAGCTGGGAAGAGGAAGTGGCGCAAAAACTCCTCAGCAGCAGAGCTGTCTGTTAAGTTAGAAGAACTTGATTCTATACAATAATGGTAAGTAATTAACATTACTAAACACAACATAAAATTAATTGCCATATGTCAGCTAGCACACGCCAATATACTAACAAAACTATGTTCTGACATGTCACCACATTGTTGGTACATTCTACCAGTGTGAAGCAGGGGCTCACCCCTCGCTCGTTAGTCGGTAGTAGCTAATAAGATTGCATTATATTTCGAAATACATTAATAAAAACCAACAGTGCATTAATAACGCCGGTTGTTCACTATCTTGATAACAACTTCCCCTTCGTTAACCTCAATGCCTCCACAGTGCGCTGTGGCTGACTTTACCGCACCCGAGTGTGAGAAAATGTGGAAAGATTTCTCTATAATTATTATAGATGTGTCTGGGATGGATCTCTTTTTATTTTTCACGATATTCAGGTGGCAGGGATTTCGGCGAACAAATTTTTACCATAGATTCAGTACATCATTCGTCCTTGTGTTGAAATTTTACCGTTTTTAAATTTCTGTTCAGGACAATTTGACCGCGTAGCCATTGCACTTTTCTAAAGGCACACTATGCCGGCGGCCCAGCCGGCGGGCATGCCGCGTGCCGCCAACAAGCCCGGCGGCATACTCGGTTTCTGCGGCAAGTGCTTAATAACACCTGCAGTATACCTGCAAGGCAAATACCCGCCGGTTGTGCCACCGGTATAGTGTGAGGAGCCTTAAGAAATACCAGTTTATTTATTTTTTACCGACGAAAAATGTCTAACTTAGTCTAGAATAATTATATGATTAATTCATGGTTAAGATTGCGCGTCGATGGCTGCCACCCTGTACAGCTGTTGCCCGCGACTCCGTCTACAACCTAGAATGAAAAGTAACCTATGGCCTTCTCCAGGCCACCTTTATGGCAAATTTCATATCGATCGGTAGAGTAGATTAGACCTACAAGGTTAAAGACAGACAGACAGAGTTATTTTATAAATTTGTATTAGTATTAGTAGATCGTGAAGTGTTAAGGATTTTTGTTGGTAATATTTAGTTGGTAAATCTCTATATGTAGGAATTTTCTTAGTTCTATTATGCGGTTTTAAAGTCTGGTCAGGCCTCCGTCACTCCATGTACTTGCGCGCTATAAGTGCCTACCGCCCAGCCGAGCGGTCTCGGTCCGCCGGCGGATCAAATTCAGTGCGGTTTTCGCAAGCGAAGCGCGCGCACGCCGTTCAATTTTAATAGTGCTGTTCGTTCGTACGCGTATTACGATGCCGTGTGGTGTCTTATGTGCTGTAGATGGGTGTAAATCAAGCAAAAGAAGGGATAAACACCTAACTTTTTCATTTCTAGTGAACATCTCCGAAGATCATCATCAAACTAAGAAGTATTATACTTATTTTAAAACGTTCTCCTAAATATAACAAATCCTTTTCTGAAAACCGCATCGATATCGGTTTAGCCAAACGCGAGATTACCGCGCACAAACATACATACCTACAAACCATACAAGTCAAACTTCTCAGTTTGGCCTGTATGGGCTGTATGTCTGATCACCTCCTTTTTTTTAAGTTGGTTAAATATTTTATAAATGATAAAATTTTTAACTGCCACATAAAAGTCAGAACATATTCACAGTTCTCAATAACATAGATAAAAAGTTATGTTAATTTAATTTTATCGAAGAGGCAGCCCTGCGATTACTGTGGAATCGCGCTGTGCGAAGCAATCACTGCTGTACGCTTGAGCATTTAGGCGCATTTTAGCATACAGTGGTTGTTGACGCGAGGGAGTAGGCAATTATCGTAATAGGTATTGGAAATTTTCTACTGAGTGAAGTATCTGTTACGTAGTAACTATTCAGTAATCTGTGGTCTGGTGTTTCAGTCCTATGAAATGTCACATTTCAAACAAATGTATTTTTTTTACCCGAAACAGCTAGAACAAAATAAACAGGTATTGTATTACCCAGTAACTGGATTGTGGAGATAGATAGGCAGTCGCTCCATGTAAAATACTGGGATTCAGCTGCGTCCGGTTTGACTGGAAGCCCACCCCAAGAAAGTTGCAAAAAAGCTAGGTGGATGATGGAGGAGCAAGATAACGTATCCCATAACTTTGCACAAGTAAACGGAAACACAACACAATGCGTAAACCAGCACCCGTCACACTGAACTTACGTATAAATTACCAAAACTCAACTATAAAGATCACGATAAATCGATGCTTAAGAATCTCGCCAACTATTCTACCTGAAAGCATCCACATTTATTATTTTATCCTCAACACATTCGAAATTTATTCCAGTTATTCCAAGTCACGTCGACGGCGAAATTCCGAATGAACTATGTCAAAAGAAAACTACACCGCACTTCCAGGTACGTATCGCAAAGAAATATGATGACATTTATCATTCGGTTAGCATACATTGCTCGTTCGGATCGCAATAAGCGGCAACAGAAACACACGTATGTATAAATGTATATCGTGCCGAATTGTAGCATGAATAATACGACGATATTTCTTGGTAATAACGACCTTGGTATCAATGTTTACATTATGGCTGGCGTTTGTATTGATATAATATATGAGGAAGGCGGGGTTGCTTTTTCTAATAAAAATGTGCGATTTTTTCTTAAGTATTATTATTAAGTGCTTTTGGCCTTTATTGGAAAACACGTCCTGTAATTTTGGAGTCAATGTTTGTACAGTTTTATATATTGTAACGTGACGAAATTACACTCAAACACGCGTAGGCCACAACATTTTATTTGATTTTTTAATCTCTTAATTCTTTTATTCAATTCTATACACATATAAATTATATTTTAAATATTAGTATAAAAATATAAAAACATTTAAAAATATAAAAATAGTAGCCCACCGGTATCGGGATCAAGGTCCAAGCTACTGGCGGTCAGGGCTCCAGACAGAGGAACCTCCTGACAATGCGAGCCGTGTCCAGGAGTACCGCTTTCTGAATCAAGCCCTTGACCCAGCTGCCCAACGAGAGCCTCCTCAGATGTTGGTCGAGGCTCTTGGCTATCAAGCCATTGGCTGTAACAACTATCGGTACAATGATCGCTGAGTCCACATCCCACATGTCGACAACCTCGTGAGCCAAGTCAATCTCTTAATTTATTATTACGGACACACTGCCCAGTGTTTATTATTCTAGCGTTTGGTATATGTTGCAGCTGAAATTCAGCGGCAGGTGTTGTGTTACCTTGTGTTGTTATCTGCATTATGCTGAGCGAGGCCCTTTTGGTATTATGATCATTGCTTTCTTTTTTTTATAGTTTTAAAGATTTTTATGCTGTAATGCTAATAAACGCATTTTTCTTTTTAAGTTTACTGGCGTGAACGTCCATAACCACGTCCATAAAATGGATGGAATTACGTACATGTTACAAAGTAATCGTGGACTAAAATTTAAAAGCGCACATTGACTGGTCGTCAGTTTTGATCACAATCACTTCTGATTTCTTAGTTTGGGTTTAAAATACAAAACTAATTATGGAAGGGATATTTCAGCTGAACTTTCCACCATAGAATAGTCTACAAACTGTATTTTTGAGTCTCTGGCTCAAAGTTTGATTACTTAAGTTAGTTTGACCTTGAAAGGCAGCAGAATGATGATATTATTATACTGATATAATTATAACAATATCAAATAGGTAGACGAATTTCATTACGATTTAACGATAGTGTTGTAGTAAGATTACCCTTACAGGTTGACATTAAAATATGAGCTTGAAACCTTAAGAGTAGGTAAAATAAATGAGAATAAGTAATAAAATTTTGCCCTTCACTTACACAACTCTTAAGTGAAGAACAATCCTGAAAGTGAATAGCACTCAATATTCCCACGAACCCAATCTCAGAAACGATAATGAATAATTCCCAACAATTAATATCCCCAAAGGACCGAAGGGAATCTTTCATAATTGACTCGTTCAGTTATTTCGCTTCCATTCACTCATTTTTATACGAACAAAATTGTTTCCTCTTTTGTTCAACGATGATAGGTACCTACTTCGCGTTCCCCGAATATTGCCGAAAGAAATCTTTCAGCACTTCTCGTGATTTGAATATTAATGAATCGATATCGTTAAAGGTTCATTTTGTGTGTGTGGGGACGAATTTGAAGATCTTTTAAAGTGAAGGTGGCTTTATTGGGTTGTTAAATGAGGAAATTGGGGTTTTAAGTGATTCTAAGTATAGAGGTCTTTGGGAGAGGGGTTAATCTTTTAATAAAGTCGCAATCCCTCTGTTAGCTTTAAGACAGTTTTTTTTATGCTGCAGGAGATAGATTTTTGTCAGAAAAAGATTAAAAAGAAAAATAGATTTACTTATCACAGAAAAATTTGCATACTAAAAAATAAGATTACTCAAATAAAAAACATATACAGAACACAGACAGACAGACATAACTGCCTTTACACAAAGTTAGTTTACTACGTTCCCCGGGTTAAAAATAACTTTAACCAGGATTTTAATTGTTTTCTATCTCAACTTGTTTCACAATTTATAACTTCTAGAAATACGTTGATACGGCAGCTCATTATGAAAAGGTTAAAATGTAGGCATTATTGTAGGCATATACTATTATTCGGAGACTTAAATTATTTTCGTCTAACTCTAAACCTAAAGTCACCTTAACCCAACACCTGAGCTGGCGGGTCTATTAAAATGTATCTATTATTACTCCCATCTGTTATAATAAAACATTTTTATGGGCATAGGTACGATTCTATAAGGACATATATTACTTTCGCTTCGTTATTTATAACCAAACGCACTTTTACTCCATTGTAATTTCTAGTTCATTTACCTGAAAAATAAGGATAGACTACAAAAGACAGGACAAGTACGGCTGCCAAGATGTTATTTTTTATTTATTTTAATCTGAAAACAAAAATATCTGGGATTTCAGATACAAATGTTTTTTTTCCGATGACAAGTTTATTCAACCGCAGAATTCTTTTTATAAAGTCTGTTTGTGGGGTTTATTATTTAGGAGTAAGTTAAGTAATATTATTTTACTGCCTCAGGGTTGAATTGAAACATTTGTGCATTGAACTCTCAGAAAAAGTTCACATGTTTCTCTGAAATAAGCAACAATCCGTCTCCGCTTCACACGGGTGCAATATACTAATGTAGCAACATGTCGTTACATCTAGATTTCTATGCAATCATTCACCATCATCATTTCAGCCGAAAGACGTCCACTGCTGGACATAAGCCTCCTCCAAAAGGGGGGTTTTGCTATAATCGCCACGCTTGGCAGGCGGGTTGGCGATCGCAGTATGGTGTTTTTTTTTTTTGGGTGGGCAATCGTCAAATAACTTTTACTGCTTTGGATGGAGCGGGAGAAGTTATTTTTGGCGTGTCAGACTTTTACTGAATAAAACCCACCCGTGTGTCCTCTGTTACCTGTGTGCCAGGGGCCGCGGTATCTCTTTCCAACAACCCGCACCTCTGGCAGGCATCGGCCCTTGCGGAACCCACCAGTTGGTGCTGACATCTCTTTGAGGCGCGCGTGGAACACAACGCGCCGTCGACCCGGGCTTGGCCCTTACCGGACAGCAAGCTACCCATTACTCTCTGTCCGCAAGCCCGCGCCTACGGTGGCCGGGATGATGATGATGCCCTGGCCGTCGGGAATCCCAGGCTGATGCCTGGGATTCCCGACGGCCAGGGCGTCTCCTGCGGCGACTAAGGTCGTGAGGGCATATATACTGCCTCTCCCTCACGTGCGCCGCCTCCCTTTTCGCGGCAGTATGGTGGTAAAATGTATAAAGAACGCTGCTACCCATTCTCTGTTAAGTCAAACTCAAACTCAAACTCAAAGCATTTATTTCAAATAAACCAATTACAGGCACTTTTGAATTGTCAAGGTCGGTGAGATAGGAAGATGAAGCTAGTTGCCCATTCCAAAGCGTAGGTACCTATGGAGAAGAACGGGCAAGAAACTCCATGGACACTCTTTTAAAATCATGATTTTGTTACAAACAGTTGGTTACATCATTATGTTGAAATTATCAATGTGAGAACGATGTAAAAAGACGTGCACATTATAAGCGTCCGTAATTAAAACAAAACAAAAATAAAATAACAATTTAGAAATTAAAATAAGCCGTGGGAGCTAAGAGATGACCAGTCCCTACTGGCGGCGCCCGTTCACGAACAACAGTCTAAGTCCCTTAGTCTACTTCTACGATACCCACGGGAAGAAATGAGATGGTGCTATTTTTATACGTCTGGCACGACACGGAACCTATGCAATATCTAAGCTTAATACTAGCTGACCCCAACATTAATTGGGAAAAGGCTTTAAGCTTAATACTCACATGTGTAGAGTATAAACAAAAACCTTCCGAAACAAATTCTTAATTACTGTGAAAACTGGATCAAAATACATTGTGAACATAGTTTAGAAGATCTAAGCTGTTACACAGACAGTCTCGAAGAGTATCTTGGTTTTATACTATGTAGAGGCAGAATTCTTCGAGGTTTTCCTTATTTTATTCAGACCGGATAAGAATGTTGTATTTTCCTTTTAGTGTAATTTTTTTGATTTTTTTGTAGGAAAAAACTGAATAAAATAAAATCCGTATTCCAATCTCTTATGAATCGAAAGAATAGTCTTGATTTTTTCGATTCGAGACAATCCTCTCGATTCTTTCAGGGATTGATTGATTACTGGATTCAGAGATATTGCTACGTTACTGGTGTAAATAATTTAGAGGAATCTGGCTTATTTCTTCGTCTTTTATCCTCAAACCTCTCAAGGTCTGATTTTATCAAAGAAGGCAATGTATGTTTCTATCTTTTAAACTCCATAACTCCGGCAATGCTACAAAGAAAACTACCCGTTCTTATACAGTTTCACATTAAAGATTAAATTAAATTCTAACTTAAAAGTTTCTACGGTACTAACTTGGTTGGAAATGTACCAATGTTTTGTACTGTGTATTTTAATGCGTTCAAATAACAGATATTTTTGTAAATTGTCACAAATATTTTTTGCCTAACCTCACACAGTGTGTTTTATGTTTGCTAAAAGTTTTGTTTCTATTTATAGATAAAACAAAAACAATATAGCGTTAGTTTCAACAATGTTGCTTTTATAACACCCAAACAAAAATCTAGGATCTCATTATCCAGAAATAACACAATGAGAGTAAGTGAATGGATCTTACTAATAGTATTTAATTAAGTAATTACGTTTAGATAAAGTCTCTCTTTGCTTAGCCTTATCCTATTTCAATTGGGGTCGGCTCTCTTCGTCATTCTTCGCCAGACATTTCGGTTCTGGGTCGTCGAGTCATTCACTTGTGCTTGCTTCAGGTCGTTGTTGACAACAGACATCTAAGTGAGAAGGAATCTAACTTGCTTTTTTGGATCTGGATCCATGTCGAGGACTAGCTTAGTCATGTGTTCCTTGGGCTTTCTCATTACATGTCCATACCACCCGCACTGTCAATAAACGCAGCGTCCGCGCAGGAACCTTGTTCGCTGTCAATACCTGCCGAACTAATTCTGGTACGCGATGTCCTATTCGTCGTATGGTAAAAGCCTACAATGACAATTTTGTCGATGTAGATATATTTCTGCAGTCAAAACCTGGATTCAAGAGGAATGTATCTAGTCTTTTGTCAATGAATGATGTATGTTGTTAATGAATAATATAATTTTCCAATACTTTGTACGTTCATAAAGTTGTTATACTATTGCTATGAATATATTATTATTATTTCAATTTAAGATTTGTTGTACGTAATTGATTATATTTCTTTATTATTCTCTGAGCCACTTATGTGCATGAGTAGGAATGAATTTCTAATTATGTATTTAGTGTAGGTAATGTTTCAATAATTGTAATAGACCATTGAGGTTTACATGAATTATTGAATGAATTATTTAATAATGTATAGCGCCACCTAGTGACACCTATCTTTTTGAATATTGCATGTTAATATGTGGATAATGCAGTGGGCTGCAATATTGTCAAACACTTATATACATCTTAATATTAAAAGTGTTATAATAATAATATTATAACACTTTTAATATTAAGATGTATATTGTAGCTGTTTTTTATCCCATTATAAATAAAATAAAATAAAATAAAATACCACCTCAGGCGCATTTCAGAGAGTTTTTCTTCGGTTGGGCGGATCTTAAAACTACCTTGGATGTGCTCGTTTCTTACTCTGTCCTTAAGAGTAACACCTCCTGCTCATCTCAGCATCCTCATCTCGGTCGTGTGTACTTTTTGGACCAGAGCCTTTTTTATTGGCCGTTTAGATAAAGTAATTAATTACGTTTACTTCTAGCCCATTCCTTATCAGTGACTTGGAACACAAAAAGATGTCTAGACTATTGTTAGTTAGGTGGTATTTGTAACCTAAGTTTAGGTACAAAGACGATTGAATCAAGTTTTTAAGCACGTGTTTTGGTTGGTCGCCTAATAGAGCTACTGGATTGAATTATACGTTAGGCTTCGTTTTAATTGCGTTTGAATAGGGTAGTTAGGTAGTTCATTTTGTTAATATTTTTAGTATATGTCATAAACAACGTGTAGGTAACGTAACTGATTCAAGACCTCATTTATCCAAATCAGAGTATTTAATTGAAAGCATAATACAATTACCAAATTGTTTTTTAAAGCTTGCTGTTTTTATGAAGAAAATCGTGTTGTCCCTAGCATTACTTTATGCATTTCAATTTGGTTCTTATTGCCTTGAAATAAGATTGAATTTTCTTTGGCTCAATCAGCGCGGCAGTAGTATGGCAAAATACATATTTAAAGAAAAAAAAACTGCCTACATTAAAAATTACTGAAATGAATTCAGTAGTCAATTATAAATGAACTACTTTCAGGACTTGCATCTATTCTGCTATACCTTGTACATAGATTGATCTTAATTGCAAGTCATGTTGCGTGAACATAAATCTTTGAATCCTAAGTTACTGCCAAAAAGAAATATAAGACTTATGTGGTTCTGTCAAAAGCCTCTTACTCAACAGACACAATTTGTAGGGACAGAGAGGTTCAATCTTATTATTATTAAATTAGAAAGAGGCATCATATTTTCTATCCCAAAAATAACCCATCCTAATGTCTTTCGAATAACATTGGGAAAGTTTGTGGAAAAAGATAATCAGAACGCAATTTATCCTTCGTTATTTTTATATCAACATGCGAGTATCATTTTCCCTTTAGCTGTAATATAGCTAACACCGAAATAATATTTTGTTGCCCAACTAATTATTTTATGTTATTGTAACGAGTCACGCGAATGTGGTACTTAATTATCTATATGGAGAAACCAATTTATATTTTGTTTTTTTTTTGTTTTTCGGTTTAATAAAAAGAGAAAATATTTTATTCTTGGTATTTTTGTTTGTAAACTTTGACACTAATTCGACTGAACGGATTTAGCACATGGGTGATCATAAAATGAATTAGGACAAAGAATTCTCGTACTTTTTATCCCGACTTCCTTACGGAATCAAGACTTATGCGAGTGAAACCGTGGGGCGCAGCTAGTAAACTTCTTTACATAGCAGAGAGAGACATAATAGATAACGTTTTAAGAATGAATGTGGTGGGATAAAATACCAAAGCGATGCTTGGAGTGTATGAAAAATGATAAGGCTAGAAAGGGCGTGACGTAGAGAACAATGAAAAGAGACATGCTGCGCCGACCCCAAATCAATTGAGATAAAGGCGAGAGAATAATGATAGAAAAGAGATACACAGTTCAACATCCGATACTTACCTAATTGAAACTGGCTTTCGATTTCATTAAAACAAGAGCTTTAAGGGTCATCAGTATCTTCCGTTAGGTCAATGTTCACATTTTTTCCTTTTTACTTTCATTTTACTGTTCCTATTAACAAAAGAGATATTAATCGTGTTTCTGATCCTTAATTAAAAGTCCACCCGGCTCAATAATAGGTATTGAGTTCTTTAGACAATCAATCATTTTCGTTCCGTCAATAATAATTGGTCGATGTTGATAACAACTTCACTGTGAAGCAACCGTGTTTTGTTTTTTTCATGAATATTGTTTTTGTTTGATCTGTCGTGAAAATATACCAGTTTTCGTATTTGCTAAGCCCGCAATACATCATCGATTGTCGGACTACTTTACAATCTAAAATGTTATGATTTGTTTTTGTTCCTTTATGTACCTACTGTGACAGTGTAGACGAACAAAATTCGTTAATAAACTGAAGTTTGCTTACTATTACTTCTTCTATTGTATCAGTTCAAAGTCTCAGATAGGTCAGATAAGCCATTATCGTCATAATCACATATTATACTTCGGGTCTCAACCGAAGACGATTACTTATATTACATGCAGCATTACATGAGATGGTGCTATCTTCATCACACGTTTAGATCTTAAACACTAAAAAAAAATGGATAAAAACACATATTTTTTATTACAAGTTCCTGTTTCACTACCACTGGCAACACCGTACGCCCTTCAATCATTACGTGTTTTTGTGTTAACGGATTCACACGAAGTTTCACTGCGCGTATCTAAAATGGGAAAAAGAAAGCGTTTAAGGTCAAAAGATAGTGATTATGATAGTATTTTGCGTAAGGTGAGAAAATTAGTCTAAATTAAGAAAACTATGGCGTTTGTCTTCGTCAGAGTCGGAGTCGGTGGAAAGTGATGATAGGTCGTACAACCGATATTATGATACCCACGGATATGAACAGGATGCGAACTTCCCAGGTAATTTAATATTCTTTTACATAACAACGGAATTTAAAACATATAAATTTGTTTAAGTACAAGAATAATATGGATTAAATTTTAACGACCTACCCTCATTCACTCCGCCGGTAGTCTTTAAAATCATTAAAATTTCTAAGAAGTGTTGGCTATTTGGAATGTTTCATAGCGTAATAATGTAAAATGTACCTACATAAACTAAGCAACATAAAACTTGTGTCGACGAGACTGTTATCTCGTTTTGATCTTTTATTCCGTGATAATATTGGTGTTGTACGTACTTATTCTCCACTATTAAAATAGGTACCTAATAGTGTTGAGGTATCTTACTCCACGAAAAATCAAGATTAGACTCCACTGTAAGTGTTGAGGAAAACCTTATAACACGAAAGTCGTGTTGAGAATACTTACTCCACGTAAACCGTGTTGAGGATATAAGTACCTACTTACTGCACTATAAGTTGGCTCCACGTGAATCGTGTTGAGGATCTATGCACCTTACTCCACTATGAGTGTTGAGGATAACTTTTCTCCACGTAAATCGTGTTGAGGATATAAGCACTTACTGCACTAGAAGTGTTGAGGATAACTGCTCCACGTAAATTGTGTTGAGGATATAAGTACTTACTGCACTATAAGTTGGCTCCACGTGAATCGTGTTGAGGATCTATGCACCATACTCCACTATGAGTGTTGAGGATAACTTTGCTCCACGTAAATCGTGTTGAGGACATAGGTACTTACTCCGCTATAAGTGTTGAGGCAACGTACACCATGTAAATCATGTCGAGACTATAACTACGCTATATTTTAAGCAAGTTACTCATTATCAGTGTCACTTAGGTTTCGGTCTTGATATCTATTGTCTACAGAATAAGAGGTTCTTGATGACGTCGTCTACGTTTATGATGACCCTCAACCTGGC
Organism: Antitype chi; assembly: GCA_947359405.1. NCBI lineage: Eukaryota > Metazoa > Arthropoda > Insecta > Lepidoptera > Noctuidae > Antitype > Antitype chi. Next base: position 15,842,065 of record OX375817.1, on the reverse strand, counting down.
GCTAGCGCTGGTGGCGATGACGAGCCGGTCGCGGGACCATCCACGTCATCAGCAGCGCCGGCGTCAGCTTCTGTGACCGCACCGGCGGTGGCGTCGGCACCGCCGGATGTCAGCGCCAAAAATGTTGAAGTACCACCATCCAAATGACGCTATTGAATTAGACCCTGAGATTTTACAACTATTCGGCACAGACCTCGCCAATCAAAAAAATTATGGAGATATGTTACATAAGGACATTGCCTCAAGATGGGCCTATATTTTGGCTAACGATTTGTCCGAAGATGCACAGGTGGAGTTAATGAAATTTTTATTTACCACCAGAAAACTGTCTAATTATGAGAGCTTCAAACCTTAATTTAGAAATCAAGGCAGCCCCGTTGGATATAAACATTAAAAAATACCTTTTCAGTCAAAATAAACAAAATCTGATTGGTTGTGGTCTCGCCGCAATAGGACGTGTTTTAAACTTGGCCCTATCACCAGAGAGCTTGGTGCCACAGGATATAATAAAATCGTTGTGTGATGCTGGTAGACTTATATGCGATAGTCACTATAAGAGTCTCAATCACGACGATATGCGGCTTTAAGCACTTTAAATAAAAATATCAAAGATACTGTCAAAAATGCAAACATAGATGAACATCTATTCGGTTCCGACTTATCTGAGCATATTAAGTCGTCAAAAGCTATAATTAAGACTGGTCCAGAAATAAAATTAAAACTCAACGACCTATGTATAGGACATCGGCCGTTACACAACCTCGGGGTGCTTTAAACTCGAGGGGGGCGCCGCGCCGCCACGCATAGCATCAGCGGTCGAGCCGTGGTAGACCCCCGCACCACGCAGACCGCCGAGGGATCGACGCCTAGAAGCAACCCGGGGACGCTGCCACGACAACAGCGCGCGGTACCAGGCGAGGAGGCGATATTAGGAACACAAGTACCTATTGCTGGCCGCGCTTATCAAACTTTTATGATAAATAGTGCGAGCTCACTGATGATCATACTATTTTACAATGGGTTCAGGGATATAAAATTCCTTTCAGTGTAATAGCTGAGCCCCATAGCAATGCATGTAATTCGCAGTCACAAAGTCAAACCATTGACAAATGTATATCAGACTTGATACGTTCGCGATTTATATCAACATGTATATCTTGCCAAGGACAACTTATTTCACCAATTTACAGTGTCAAAGTCGAACGGAACCCATAGGCTTATTTTAAATTTAAAAGAATTAAATAAATTTGTTAATATTGAACATTTTAAGATGGAAGACTAACGTACTGCACTAAAATTGTTAAATCATAACTACTTCATGGCAACAATAGACATTAAGGATGCTTATTTTCTAATTTCCATTAGTGATGATGACCGGAAGAAGTTACGGTTTAGAGACGGAAGTCTCAGTTATACGAATTCAATGTTCTTCCGTTCGGCCTGTGCACTGCACCATTTGTTGTTACAAAATTACTCAAGCCCGTTCTAAAATACTTACGAATTTTAGGATTAATATCAGTAAACTACCTCGATGATTTCTTATGTATGAGTAGCTCGTATGACGAGTGTTTGTTAAATTTAAAAACTACAGCCGCAGTGTTAGAATCTCTTTGGAATTAACATGATTAAAAGTGCTATGTCACATAGTAGGGTTTGTAAGTTTTAAGGCTTTTTATATTATTACTTTACCGGATGAAAAGAAACATCGAATAAAAAATTAAGTTATTGAGTTGATGTCCTAAAATCAATGCACTATACTATACTAGGTACTTTGCTGAAATAATAGGACTGTTGACCTCCGCATGCCCAGCAGTCAGTTACGGTTGGATGTACAAAAAATAGCTTGAGCGCGAGAAACTCATAGCTTTAAATCATTCCGAAAATTACAACAAACACATGAAAATAGAAACTTATCTCAATAAAGATCTTTTTTAAAGATTTTTCTTTTTAAATAAGGATTGATTACACCACTGCCATATGTTATATAAACCGCATGGGTGGTGTTCAGCACCCACATTTAAATGACATTGCTCGAAAGATCTGGCAGTGGTGTGAAGCAAGAAATATATTTGTATTCGCATCGTATACCAAATCTAGCGACAATGTAATAGCAGACTGAGAATCTCGGCGAATTAATATAGATATAGATTTAAGTCAATTGTTCGGAAAACCGGAGTTTGACCTTTTCGCGAGTTTGAGCACTCGCGAAAAGGTCAAACTACAAATATATATGCATCATGGAAGCTAGATCCATATTCCGAAGTTATTGATGCATTTACTGTTTCTTGGCGTAACATTTTCTTTTATGCTTTCCCCCTTTCTGTCCAATTACTAAAGTCCTAGGAAAAAAAATATCGTAGATAAAGCGATTGGTATTTTAGTAGTGCCTTACTGGCCGTCTCAACCATGGTACCCACTATGGTCCAGTCTTGTTACATCAGAAAAGATATTCTTTGGTCCTCACGAATCACTTTTAAAAATCTCCCTTAAGAGTCCGCCACCCACTTCACGCGACGCTTATCCTGGTGGCAGCAAAATTATCCGGGAGGCGCTGGTCAAGCGTGGAGTACCACGAACGTCATTACATATAATGATGGCCTCCTTTGCAAATGCAACCTTAAGACAATACAATAGTTCGATAAAATCTTGGTGGCTTTATTGTAAAGTTAATAACATGGATCTTTACGAGACGGATAGTGCCCAAATTATATCATTTTGAACAAAAAGATTCAAGGAGGGTACTAGCTACAGTAGTTTAAATACGCATAGCTCTGCCCTCTCAGTTATTTTAGGCTATAACGTTACTATAGATGCCTGTATCAGCCGCTTCCTTAAAGGTGTCTACAGACTTACTCCCCCAAAACCAAAATACAATTCAACATGGGATACAAACGTAGTACTGAAATACCTTTCCAATTTATGCCCTTACTTCTTCACCTTCTTTAGTTGATTTGTCACATTAAACTTGTACATTATTAGCTATCGCTTCTGCCCAAAGAATGCAGTGTTATAAAGCTAAAGCTAAAAATATATCGATACAAGAAAATTAGATTGTAATTAAAATTAGTGATTTAATCGAAACATCGAGGCCCGGGGAATACCAACCACTTATCAAACTGCCGTACATTCGCAGCATTTGCCATTGAAACCTACATAGACAAAACTAGATCTTTGCGAAATGACTACCCTGTAAGGAAATCTTTTTATCGGTGTACGTAAACCTCATAAAAAGTAGGCCCTCAGACATTAGCACATTGGGTAAAAAAGGTTTGCAAGACAGCGGAATAGACATTTCCATATTCGGTGCTCATAGTACTCGCTCGGCATCTACATCTGCCGCGCACAGATCTGGGGTCAGTCTGGAGGTGGTTCGCAAGGCCGCGGGCTGGAGCAATTGCTCAAACCTCTTTCTTAAGTATTAATTTAGAAATGTGGTAGCTCGAATGACACCACTTTGGTCAATTCTATATTCGGTTCACTATGTGGAAGATTAACTGCATTTATATAATTAACAAGCTTGTTAAGGGAACGATAGATGTACGTTGATCATTGTATGATTTCTCAAAAAATTTAATTAAACCTTTCTCCATAGTTCATACACTAAACTACTTTTTTTATTTTTCTTTTTCCTCTGCAATATTGCAATGCTCTAAACATCTGCATGTAATATAAGTAATCGTCTTCGGTTGAGACCCGAAGTATAATTAAGAATCAAACGAACTTACCTAGTGAAGTTTGATTCCAATTATGCGAGGGTCTCAACCGAAGACGATTACTGCCCAATCCCCCCCAACCCAATGGCCAAAAGGCAATGTTACAACACAAAAATCTACTCTGAAATAATGATTGAAGGGCGTACGGTGTTGCCAGTGGTAGTGAAACAGGAACTTGTAATAAAAAATATGTGTTTTTATCCATTTTTTTTTAGTGTTTAAGATCTAAACGTGTGATGAAGATAGCACCATCTCATGTAATGCTGCATGTAATTAAGTAATCGTCTTCGGTTGAGACCCTCGCATAATTGGAATCAAACTTCACTAGGTAAGTTCGTTTGATTCTTAAATATTATAGGAAAAGCGTCGTGCTGTAGTTAAAAAATAAAAGGGAATGTATTTAATGTAACCTCAAAGTCAAAGTCAAAGTCAAAGCATTTATTTTAAATAGGCACTTAAAAGGCACTTTTGAACGTCAACATTTACATTAAAATAGAATTGATTCTAGTCGCCCCTTCCAAAATGTAGTTTCGTATGGAGAAGAATGGGCAAGAAACTCCACCGTTACTCTTTTAAAATGTTTCAAGTACAATATTTAACATAGTACATTCACTATATGATTATGTGTGAAAACGATGCACCCAGAATAAAATTACCATACCAAATACCATACCTCTAATAATTCCCATTTTGTTTTCCAAAAAGTATTATTACTCTTCAACATCAATACCTAATGTGCCTCTGTGTAGCTCAAATAATTCCTATTTTGGAGTCCTAAAATACTACATAAATATAGCCAAGTAATAACGACTAATTTGAATGTAGCGCTGGCCGGCCGCTACTGCGGCATCGCTTGCTTCGCTCGCTCGGGTCGCACGCGGTTTTGCACAGTTCTAACCAAACCTAAATCATACGATCAGAGTGCTCTAGCTTCATTTATGCGACCAATTCGGCTCGTGCGTGGTTGGTCACAGTCCTAACCTAACCCGTTTGGTAGGGGTTTACTGAGACCAACTGTGAGAAATGGCCAGATAGGTTAAAATAATAGTTTAAAAAACTAAAAAACACGCTCTAAAAACCAAACCAATAAAGGAGAAAATAATTTAATTCAATTAAAAAGCGTGGGGTGCTTGACATTAATTGATTATAAAAATACGTCAAAAAGCACCCCACGCTTTTTAATTGAATTAAATTGTTTTCTCCTTTATTGGTTTGGTTTTTAAAGCGTGTTTTTTTAAACTATTATTTATTTTCTATTTTTTAGTTCTGCTAACTACAAAAACGTGATTTTTTAAATTTTTATCAATTAAAAAAAAAAAATTGAATTGTCATCGGTCCTCGATAAGTTTACAAAGTTTCAACGAAATCTGACCGTTTAAAGTGGGTCAAAATCGCGCTCTAAGGAGTCGGTTACATACAAACAAACATACAAGTGAAGCTAATTTAAAGCGTGTACAAAGAGGCACATTTGTTAAAAAATATGTGCAACATTAGAATCCAACAAAATTTTAGGAGTTCATCCATTTACAAGGGCGTTCATCATTATTTGGTTAATAAGTTTTTAGAAGACCAGGTAAATATTTCCCAAAATTAAAATTGGCATAACAAAATTGACTGCCAAAAGTGTTGTAAAAAAAGTGCCTACTTACTAGATACATAAAAAAGGGTATTTAAAAAAAATTGACCCCATCAAGTCTTAAAAAAAATCAAATGTAAGTAATTGACCGTCAACATTAATTGGGTATCACCTAACATAAATGCTTTCACAAGGTATTTTGTTGTTAAAGAAACTTTTGCCCAGTTTTTATTCAGTTATCTAATAGATTTTCTTTGATAGTTAGACCGTTGTTAGTTCAAACTAACAAAGTTTGGGACACTTTTTTGCTGTTTACTCGTTTTTATTGGGTTCGTCGGTTCATTAGGTGGTTTATTTTTGTTGTCATCTTATTATTATAAATAACGATAAATAAAAAAAGAAAACATTTTGACATAAATACAGAATGGATTTTTAAAACGGGTCGTAAAGGGCAGGTTTTGTAAATATTGCCCATTTTCTTGCTGACAGTATTTTTTTTAAATCTGTCAATGGGCACCAACAATTATCAAAAAAATAAGGATCGTCTCAAAACCGTTTATGTATAACTACAACAGTCAAGGTACATAATTTTACTGCCCCATCTTAAAAAAAAACCATTCTGTATACCTATTGAGCCCTGACCACCGAGTTATATTAAGTGAAATTTTTACGAAAATGCATTTTTTATTGTAAAGGATATTAAAACTAAATCATTTACGGTTAAAATCGCAATTTAGCTACCGTGTTCCTTACGATCAGTGTCAATACTTAGCGATTTAGGTAATGCAAAATATTCGGATTAAAGGGCATTAAACCCATCGAAAAAACGGTTGTCATTTGTTTATTTTTGGTTGAATGCTTTGAAATTGCTTAAAAAAAAATGATTAGTCACAGTAAACGTTTTTAAGAACAATCAAAATTACGTGTACCTCTATAGAAAGACATCAGACCCTACATATGCTCACATCATATGACATGGGTGAATTAAAGTAGGTTCTTCCTAGGTATGGATTCCAACCACGTTTCTGTACTAAAAAAATAGTGGTGTGTACTTACCATAATAAACGTCATCAAGTTCCTTATACCTCTTGGCATTGATGCCAATTCTCCAACTGTACAACAGCACCACTAGTATTGATATATTCTGAAACAAAAGTTGCAGAGTTAAATAAAATCCAGTAAAAACAGGGTACCTGTAGACTTAAAAAATACATTATTTTTTTCTTCATAATATTCTTTTTCTCTTAGGAGTATTCATAGTCCTTTATTTGCTTTGAAAGTAGAGTAAAGTTGGTTACAAAAACTTAAGACCTTAAGGTCTTAAGTTCGGGGGTTTTAAGTGCAATCAACCTTAAATTAGGCATCCAAACATCTTTAAGTTAAGTTAGCTGACCTAGACAATGTCACCTTATTTAACACTTCAAAAGAGACGGTAAGCTCAACTTTTTTTGGTGTTTTTTCTCAGAGTGAGGCAGACAGGAAACACCAACCTCTCATCTAGTTAGAGATTTGGTCAAAACGACGATGAAAATTTTGACACGATTATATTAAGCATTTTCCCTAATAAGGCGTTGTTAAATAAGGTGACATTGGTTTCAGCATTAATAGCGACCTTTCTGAAACAAGCAATCTTACATGGTAACATTCGAAATTACAAGGGCAGTAGTAGCAAAGGGCTGCCCGCAAGGGGGTATCCTCTCACCGATTCTATGGAACCTGATCGTAAACAGCCTCATCAAAACACTGAATGACAAAGGTTACTTCACCATAAGCTACGCCGATGATCCAACCATAATAATAAATGGCACCCATGAAAATACCCTATGCAACCTTATGCGCCAAGCCTTGAAAATAGTCGAAGACTGGTGCAACAAACACCAACTATAAGTAAATCCCACAAAAACCGAACTGATCCTCTTCACAAAAAAGAGGAAACTCGCGGAACTACAACTTCCACGTCTGTTTGGAACTACCCTAAGTCTATTAACTGAAACCAAATACCTGGGCATCTTTTTGGACAAACAGCAGAACTGGAAATACATACCAACTACATCACTACAAAAGCAAAGCATATCCCTGTGGCATTGCAAGCGAATGCTTGGCAGGAACTGGGGAATTAGCCCTAGAGTCACCTACTGGCTATACACCATAGTTATTCGACCAATTATCACATATGCCTCAATAGTCTGGTGGCCCAGAGCAAATCTGAACACAGCCCAAAAAGACCTCGAAACCTGCAGTGGTAAGCCTGTGTAGCAATCACTAGCTGCATGAGAACTACACCCACCGTTGCCCTACAGGCAATGCTGGGGCTGCCTTCTCTACATCTCATCGTGCGATAGGAGGTGGCCCTGGCTAGGCTCAACATAGCAGGAACCCTAAGAAAAGACTCCAGAGTCAAGTGCACACGCATTAAGGAAGATGCGATCAAATGACAACGAATGACGGCGTCACCCTGCGATAAAACCCCAAAAATGCACTACTTTCAAAAGCACTACAACGTAGTGCTCACATAAGAACAATCAAATCAAACAAATCTTTGGATGGCAGGCTGACTAGACGTCTGTTACGCCTGGACAGAAAGGGTCTGGTAACTTGGACCATCGCGGGATACTGACTGCTAAACAAACACTTCCACACAATGGGCATAACGGACAGCTCCCTGTGCAGGGCTTGCATGACAGCTGAGGAAACCGTTGCACATGTGCTTTTCGAATGCACAGGCATAGCCCAGATTAGAACAGAAACCCGCGGGGCACCAAAATCTTACACGGATGTTCTCAACAGACCAGCAGGCATGACGTTTTCTATTTCTACGAAGAATAGACAGTGTTTATTCAATACAAAGTGACATTTCGTTTCTCTATTTTTGACATCTCACCGTAGATATCCTTCTAAAATCTGTCATTTTGTCTTTCATTTCTAACGATCTTTGTCTAGGTACCTAAAAATGTAGACTATTTCAGAAGAATATTTCTTCTCAAATTGTCAAAATCACACTGACAACAAACTTTCTACTCGATGGCCACAAAATATATACGATTATCTACATAATCATGAATCGTGTAAAACGCATAGCTGTGATAATTAATAGAAAAACATAGCTATCTTCGCCTATTGTACATCATTTCGTTACCAGTCATGTCTATTCTGCCGTCAACAAATCGGTGCTCGTGCTAAGCCTACTGGAGTTAAAGCCAACTTCTGGAGGGAGGTGGGCAAGCTGGAATAACAACTGACGGCTGCCGTGGCTCACGCACAATGGTCCACTTGAAGGACACTTGAAGGTGCGGAAACCAAACTCAATAACATAGCAGATAGAACACGATAACATTGAAGCGTGGTGCTGACATGTATGTTATTCCTACTTCATTTAACAAACAATTAGGTTTTAAATATAATCATAAAAACATTATTTACGAAGGTCGCTAAAATCTTCTTATGTTTATTGTCTACCGTTGACAAACACTACGTCAAGTATTTCTGGAAATTCAATAAAGATTCTACTATTAAACCGATATTCAAGTCCACATAAGATAGAACCACTTAGACTTGGCAGGTAAGATTCTAGAAACGAATGCTTGAAAATAAGTGAACAAATATAGCTTCCATTCCTCTCCAATGGATGGGGGTAATAAAAGCAGTAGATAGTACGTAAGTACATTATTTTATCTTCCCATTTGAGGAAGGAATAGGTAATAACGGGGTTTTAGTACTGAGCTGTCTATTTGGGTACTATGATATAGTTTGTGGCAATAGATTTATTGATATTGCGGTGATAATACAATCTTTAGCCAGTCTAAACAGGGTGACTTTGCAAATTATCGATAAAATTTAAGGGCTGTTTCTACCAATCAATAAGAACAACGTTTACTATGGCTCCAATTTCGATTTCGCAAAAAAAAACCTTACCATAAAAAGGTACACACCCGATTGGACCATTTTGTATATGAAGATAGATTTTTTGTTTTGCGTATTCGAAATTATTCATGTTGATAGGTAGACCACCTTAAATTTTGACAATGGTTTCCAAAGTCACCCATCAGTCAGTCATCCCGTCAGTCATTTATTGTATTATTTATCATTTTTGAGTTTCCATTGTCGCTACCCAAAAATCATATAAAAATCGGGAAAGGTATCATTCAGGTTTTCTGTCATAAAATTCGACCAATAAGAGATGCTGCCACCGAAGTATACTTTAGTTTCTGACAACCACTGGAATGACCCATATTTTTTTTCGCACTACCTAGGGCCACAATTTTCCTTCGGAATCACAAAGAACAAGTTTGTCTATCGCTGATCCCAGGTATAATCAACTGCTGGTAAACTTGTGGGTATTTATTTAAACCTATCATCATAATAACAATCCGTCTAATAAACATTATCATCATCCCAATTTCCCAATAACCATTCATTAGCAGTAATGGTTATGAAGACATCAGCTATACCATTTACGACCTTATATGACGATACCTACTTACTTTTACTTATATAGTTATCGCTCCACGGGACGTCGGCGTCGTCCAAATTAATACGATAATTCCCTCAATAATGAACATAAATAACGCTCAGAGTAACGATGGCTCATAATTTACGATTACTTTGTTCAGCAGCGGTTCGTAACTGCCATTGTATTAAATCGGCTGATTCAGCGACATTATAAGCCTAGTATTATACAAAAGATGCGGAATATTGTTGCAGCAACGTGTTTTTGTTTTGCTGGATATATTTTTTTATACTGATCATACGTCAGTTGTAACACTTTGACGTTGAGCTGCATCCCAATTGTGTAACTTACTTTCAGGGATTATTTTAAAGAAATTCCTAATTCATTGCTTCAATGGGTGTTAAATTCGTCTGCTTGACCATTATAAGTAACGCAATTAATGATGTTGAGTTGTCAAAATTAAAGGCATTGCAATTGTTAGTGTATTACGCAATTATACCGCTGGCCTGGCTCTACAGAGTTTCAATACAATAAGAGGGCAGCTTAAACTGATTTTGTAATCACTGACGTATGGCCGTATTTCTATGCGGTACCAACCTATAAATGCAGTGTTGCGTAAATACTCGTTTTAGTAACACAAAAACATGTTGCGCAACAATGTTTTGCCACTGGCTTTATAGTCATAATAACACACATTAAATAAAATGCCGTGGTCTTAAATTCTTGTTTTCTACTGTATTAATATCATCATCGTCACCATCATTTCAGCCTAAAATCAATCACTGCTGGGCATAGGCCTTCCCCAAGCACCGCCACTTCAAACGGTTCTGTGCTTTTCGCATCCAGCGGATTCCTGCGGCCTTGGGAAGAGAGTGAACTGATGACCTGGTTTATCAGTAAACCTTGAGGAAGGCCTTCCAATACTCTTTCTACCAGTATGCAGTCACCACTCCATAACCTTTCACCCCCATCGGCCATCTGTTCTGCACACGCCTAGTACTAATACGTTATCAATAAAACTTTTTCCAAAAAAAAAAAACAACTGACTTCCGGAAAAACACTAAAAAGAGAGAAATAACTTTAATTTCGGAAGTTCGTGACTGAAATTAAGGAAGTCGGTTGTTTATATTTATTGGAAAAATATTTTATTTTTCACTTTTTAGTTACCTACCCGACACCAATTCGAAATTTCATCATCCTTGGGGTCAAAACAATGCATATTTATTTAAAAGCAGCAATCGCGGTTGATTTGCTGCCACTTTTTGAAGAGTTCCGTTGTCTGTCTCCGAAACTCATCATCAGATCTATATGAAATTTAAATGGGACTATTTCGGAATAACCCCTTTCGAACAAAAAAATAATTTGGCAAAACCGTCTATATATGACGGAGTTATGCCCGAGCATACATAAAATATATATATAAACATGTCGTTTTGATAACCTCCTTTTTGAAATCGGTTAAAAATTAAAATGATCAATGGAAAGATTGTTATCAGCCTGCCAATGAATGTAGGTTTACTCCATATATGTTATTAATGGCATTTGGTCGGGCCTATCCCTTTGTTAATTAACAGCAGCGTATCGATATTCGGTGGAAGCAATAATTTTAACTGTATTAGTAAACAAATCTATGTTGAGGCTTATTTTAGCAAGTGTAGAATTTTAGGGAAATTCAGTCGCAATCAATCCACCTAGCCCTATCCCAACTATGTTTTTTTTTTTTTTTGAGGATGGGAAATCATCAAATAACTTCTCCCGCTCTGGGTGGAGCAGGAGGGCGTGTCAGACTTTTACTGACTAAAACCCACCCGTGTTCCCTCAGTTGCCTGTGTGCCAGGGGCGACGGTATCTCTTTCGAACAACCCGCACCCCTGGCAGGCATCGGCCCTTGCGGACCCCACCCTTTGGTGCTGACATCTCTTTGAGGCGCGCGTGGAACACAACGCGCCGTCGACCCGGGCTTGGTCCTTGCCGGACAGCGAGCTACCCATTACTCGCCGTCCGCAAGCCCGCGCCTACGGTGGCCGGGAATCAGCCTGGGATTCCCGACGCCCAGGGCTTCTCCCGCGGCAACTACGGCCGTGAGGGCGCATATACTGCCTCTCCCTCTCGTGCGCCGCCTCCCTCTTCGCGAGCATTACTGCTTCGCAGAAGGAGGTGACGGCTAACCATTCACTCTCGCTCCGTACCATGGCCTGCACCAGGGCCGGACGCGAGAGATCGCCGCCGCCGATCACCTCCACGAGGACACGGCGGTGCTCCGCCCAAGCTGGGCAGACCTCCACCGTATGCTCCACCGTGTCCTCATGGGCTTGCGGACGGCGAGTAATGGGTAGCTCGCTGTCCGGTAAGGACCAAGCCCGGGTCGACGGCGCGTTGTGTTCCACGCGCGCCTCAAAGAGATGTCAGCACCAATAGGTGGGGTTCGCAAGGACCGATGCCTGCCAGGGGTGCGGGTTGTTCGAAAGAGATACCGCGGCCCCTGGCACACAGGCAACTGAGGGAACACGGGTGGGTTTTAGTCAGTAAAAGTCTGACACGCCCTCCCGCTCCACCCAGAGCGGGAGAAGTTATTTGATGATTTCCCACCCAAAAAAAAAAAAAAAAACCGTGTCCTCATCCCAACTATGACGAGATCGGCTTCTAGTCTAACCGTATACAGCTTAAGACCAGTATTTCATTATTTTTAATATGCATTGTTTTGACCCCAAGGATTATGAAATTTCGAATTGGTGTGGGGTAGGTACTATAACAGACTAAAAAGTGAAAATTAAAAACTTAAAAAAAAAATTAACAACCGACTTCCGGAAAAACACTACAAACTGAAAAATAACTTTAATTTTTGAAGGCGGTGACAAAACAATTAAATACATATCCAAAATCACCAACTTCCGAAATTAAATTTATTTTTCAGTTTTTAGTGTTTTTCCGGAAGTCGGTTGTTTTTTTTATGTTTTTATAGCACCACCTCGGTGGTATGATAAAAAAATAAAGGTGGATAAAGTACGGCTACGAAGGGATGTCACATGCGCGCTAGAAAGAAAGAACCAAGAATACGAATTCTGACATCCCCTCTACGATTACACAGCGACCTCAGGCAGGCTTAAAAGTTGTAAGAGCTTCTTACGATCTACGCAGGCCACAAGAGAAGCATCCACCACCTACCAACTTCTTTAAATAATAATAATAATCCCTTTATTATCAGGCAACTATGGCCCATAGACAAAATACACAAAAATAATCTTAAACAATAATAACAAACTAATACATATTAATAAACAGCTTAAAACTATAACTAAACACGTAAAGTCGTCGGCATCGTGTTTTGCTGCGAGGTGTCACGTAACCGTCCCCGGAAACGTCGATATACGACACCTTTCGGCCAAAAGTCCTCTTTCAAGCAGTGCTGTAGATGGTGCGTTGGAACTCGTACCACGAATGACTTAAAGTTGACGTCGTGGCGCGATTTCAACCTTTCGACCCTCAGAGTCCAGTTGGTCTTCACTTTCAAGTACTGCACAACTTCCTCAATCTTCGTAAAATGATGCAGACGCGAAATGTACAGCTGCGTCGTAAGTACAGCAGGGCGCAGCAACATGCTGGGTCCACTCGGTGCGGTACCGTACAAGTTACGAGAGCAGGGCTTCTTCTTCTTCTTTTCTACCTTCGTGAAACCCTCCTCATCAACTAGGCCGGTTCTTGGCAAGGAGCTACAGACCGCAGTCAGGGCAGGTTGAGTACCCTTTTTCAGGTTTTCCCCTTTTCCGGTTTGTCGCTTAGGTTGCGACGCACTAGATTTGCCAGTGGCAACAATATCAGCGTAGACACGTTTAGGGGTCGACGTACCTACGTGTGACGTTACCGCAGCCGGTGTTGTGGTGCGGGCGACGGCGGCGGCGGGCGGCGCTTGCTCAGCGTTTTCAGCAGCTGGTGACGCCCAGGACGTGATCTGCAGTGACCTATATAGAAACCTCTCAATCGATGGCATACCCAAATAGGCCGCTGCAGACATAATTGTTCAAAGTGGGGGATTACTGATTCATCCAACACCCAGTGCGAGTGCGGTTTTTCTGACCAGACTAAAGCCAGCTTGCTGGAGTGCCCTAAGTGCCCATTCACCTACACCTTGGATGATCTAAATAATGCCACTGATGACGCAATAATGATGGCTGTGTGGGTGTTTTTTTTTGTTTTTGTTTGGTTTCTTTTTTTTTCTCGTTTAGTTTTAATCATGGTCTGGCAGTAATTTATGCGGCCTACCCAAATGTCCTTTCTTTGGTATTACTCGTCGGATCACTGAGCTAATCAAGTTCTGAGTTGAGCTGCATGATTACTGATAAGTGCGTGCACTGATTGGACAGGTCCACTCAATCTGTGTGGTTCTTTCCTCGAAAGAACATTTCGTACACCAATCCACATGGTCTTCACATGATCTGACCAAGATAATGTCTGGACTTTAAAAGAGACTGTGACCTCTGAGTTTGTTTCGGCCTTTCTTCTCAGAGTAGTCAGATAGGAAACGCCGACCTCATCTAGTTTATAAAATATGTATGACGTGTAGAAGTGTTTGTACAAACCTACTTACAGAAATAAATCATTTATCAATAAACGTGGCCACCTACTGGGCTCGAAGTATGTATATAAAAAAAGTGTACGAGTACCATCGACACGAAAAGAAGAAGTATTTTATATGGAGTGACTCTCTATCTAGCTCCTCAACCTAGGCACTTGGTAACACGATAGGTACCCCTTAGAAGTCAAAAAAGTTTGACAACCATTAAACTTTTTGGACTTCTGACAGTCTGAATACCGGTAACGACTGCCAAAGAACTACAAATGACAGCCTAGAACAACGGTTTCACGTGGCTTCCGAGGCACGGAGGGGTCTCAGAAAGTTATGGATGTAAACCCATCCAAGTACTGACCTCAGCAACCGTTGCTTAATATTGAAGATCAACCCATGTGGCTGTTATTGTTGAGCTACGAGAAAATTCAAAACCCAAAATAAACGGAAATCTATCGCAGTAATTAATTATACTTGAACTCTGATTTATTAATTGCCCCCAAGTGTTTGTAACTACTACTTTAGCGTGCAATTCTAACGTCACCAGCACCAAGTTCACAGATGACATCTGTTGGCTGTTGGCTCGATGTTATTGAAACTTACTCCAATACCCACAAATTGTACCTACGAAGCTGAACTAAGTTGGACGTGTGGAACTGTGGACTCGCGATCGGAAGTTTCACAACTTTGTGTTGGCTTTTAGTAGATACCTACTTGAAATTTATATGAATTGGTTGTTCATATTATTTCTTTCATACCATAACAAGTGATGTATGAGAAATATTTTCGTTTATTGCTGAAAGGATTACTTTTTTCCTACTTTTAAGCATATTTCAACAATGTCTGGTGTATTCAACTTTTGCTACAAATACAGCAAATTCAATCAAACTTGTATTTGACCGGAGGGCTTTTTATTTATAGGCTAACCAAATAAACGCTATTCTATTATTTCAAATTGAAAACAAAAACTTTAACATTAATCTAAAAACTCAGATTAAGACTACTTAATGAATAATTCGAATGAATGAATTTATTGAATAATTAAATTATCTATAGATGTTTTAAACCATCGCTTTGACCTTCAAAAGAGAGTTGACAAGAGTTTATTAAATGTTTCCAATAGGAACTCATTTGCGAAGATGAAAAGAAAAAGTTAAAACCTCAAATAATTTTCATAATTTCACAATAAACTTCAAAAGCTTCAATTAAAAAAGTATCTACCTGCTTAAAAAACAAATGACCGTAGTTAAACATTTTAAATGAATATTATAATAAAAAAGGATTTCTATCAGCGTTGTTAAATGGGGATTTTGAAGTGGCTACAGAATAATCTTGGCAACAATAACTTCGAGAAAGTAAGCAATAAGAATCTGCATTAATAAAAAAATAATGCTGTTCGTTGGTTTCCGCATCACTTGAGAACGGCTGGACTGATTTAATTTTTTTGTTTTATAATGGTTGTTATATTGTCCGAATAAAGTTTTATGAAAAGAACAACAATTGCAAAAGTTTGATTTCTAGGATCATTTTCAAAAAAAAAATATCAAATTCAAATCGGGAATATCTGAACGTACTTTTATGGAATTTTTAGATGAATTATTTAGGAAAAAGTTTCTCGGCACAGCTAAAATAAATAAAAAAAAGTAAATAAAAAGGGTTTTATGAAGACGAAATGAATCTCGAAGATAATGTAATTTTTGGATGATCAGATCATTTTGGCTTCAAAACTTCAAAAATAACTAAAATTGGGTAATCATTTTGAAAACCTTATGAGATTTTTTTTCATAAATTGACAAACTCTATTCAAAGATGGCAGAAACTGATGTGTTACCGTAGTTTCCAGATAAATACGTCTGAAGCCAAGTTTGGGTCAACATGTTGCCATCCTACATTACTTGTCGTTTGAGCTGTTAGAATTAATTAATAAACCATCACAAAAATAATTAATTCACACACAACACCACCCTTCCTAAAACATGTTTTGTACTTTATAACTCCAAAAACACTGACCCAATTTCGATGTGGTTTCGTTTATTATACTCGTGTCCGGGTCCCTCCCTACACGCCAGCTGGCGCACAGCATTCCCAAATATCATGTAACTTTATCACGAGTTGCTCTGGTCATTCCATAATATTAAACCTTTCACACTGTTCCCAATTTATACGAAACAAAGTTGGCTGTGGTTTGTTTACATGACGTTAGTTTTGTTTGAGGATTAGTTTTGTAAGTACGGCATGTTTACTATGGCTTTTGTACATCAAGGAATCTGGTTTGGTTGCGTAAACTTGCGTAACGCCATTTATTGTTGTTTGAACGTATAAAAATTGCGTTTTGAAATATATTTGGAAAGGAAAGTAAGTAATAACAGCCGCACGTTTCTATCGATCAGGTTAAGCTACGCTTGCCGCGGTTGGTCCATAGATGGGTGACCATATTTACATACCAAGACTCCTCCGTACTTCGGAAAGCTGTTGGTTCCGGCTGTCATTCGTGGATCTTTGACAGTCGCTATGGGTCGTCAGAAGCCCAAACGTCTGACAGCCAGTTTTACCAAGGGTATCGTATTAACTAGTAACTGGGTTGTGAAGGTCAGATAGGCAGTCGCTACATGTAAAATTCTGGTATTCGGCTGCATCTAGTTAAATTGGAAGCCGACCCAAACATAGTTGGGAAAAGGCTAGGCCTAGGTTAATGAGTTGGACAGGAATCTGTTGAAGATTAAGTAAGTAGTGCTCCCACGCATTTACAATAACAAAGTCAGATAAACTTTTTTCTGGGTCGAGAAGGTACCCATCAAAAGTGGAGTGGTAGAATTATAATAAAACTTAAACTAACAATTATATTTTTATAAAACAGATAATTGTGGCAACGAAAAGCATTTTAATGATTTGGATTTCTCCCGTCATTTACGACAATTACGACGCCCTTAAATCAAATAAAAAGATGCCCCAAATAAAAAAGTATCCTTCTTTTGTTTTTAATTAGTGACAGTAAGTAAACGTCCTATAACGAACCGGAATTAGGACAAGCCTTTTTAACGGTTGGACAGTTACAAGAAAAACTGAATGGGCTCGAAACGTCGTCAATTAATATTTTTTTATCTTGACTTAGGGTTGGAATTTTCTTTACAAAAAGTTTTTTGGGTTTAACTTAACAAATATTTTAATGTCACCAGAATTTTTGTCACGGACTCATTTAAATGTAGGTAAGTAACTAAGTCACCAATGTTAAATTGAAAGATATTAACTTATACTTAAATTTGTTTCATCATCATCATCATCATTTCAGCCAAAAGACGTCCACTGCTGGACATAGGCCTCCCCCAAGCTCCGCCACTTCGACCGGTTCTGTGCTTCCCGCATCCAGCGGACTCCTGCGGCCCTCACAAGGCCCTTACTTTTTGTGCTTTTCGTGTTGGGGGGGTTTGCCATAATCGCCACGCTTGGCAGGCGGGTTGGCGATCGCAGTATGGTGGTAAAATGCATAGAGAATGCTGCTGCCCATTCTCTAGTAAGTCCCTTAGTCGCCTTCTACGACACCCACTAGAAGAAATGGGATGATGCTATTCTTTTACGCCCGGCACCACACGGGACAAAAATATAATTTTGTTTACACTAAATAATTCAAGTACCTATATGTTCTACATTCACAACACTTATTAAGTTGCTTGTGGTAAAGTAAAAATAGCAGCAAAAGGTTAACCGAAAGTTTAGCTAAGCTTGCCGAGGTCAGGTCATGGATAGATGAGCAGGCTAGGCATATGATAAAGGTTTATAATGGTAGGCTCTAATTAAGGTTATTTCAATAATTTGTTGGGCCCAATTTAATAAACTTTTTTGAGTCGTTTGAGTTTGAAACCTTCGAGCCTTGGATTCGGAGTGCTCAAATTCTCTTTTTCTTGGTAATTTAACCTAACTTTGGGCGTGTTTAAGTAATTAAAGAAATGTAAAATATCGAAAAGTTCAATAAACTTTATTGGTCATTGATTTATGCAGTTGTTTTTTCATAAAACCCGATCTTCCGAAGGACTATTCTGAATTTTTTACGCGCCTGTTTTACTATAAATGATCCTGCATTTCACTCAATAACGTTGTGCGTGTAGACTAGCATCTAACTGCTCATCACTGATACTACCTCTGTCGAACATGATGCCTGGTCAGACAGCGTGCTTTTTAGCCAGGCCCACCAGTGAGTTCGAGCCCGCGACTAGGTTCCCCTTGAGGAGCTCAACGATATAATGACGACGATGCGCTTCATAATTTAGCATAATAAAATAACATGACTAACTAATTTAATTACAGTATAACTTAGACTTACTCTAGGATAACCACTAAAAGAAAAAACAATTTACCGAATTAAATAACTATACACCATGTTAATGCTTCAATCACAAGACCGGACTAAGACAAATTGCTTTCGCAGCTTAAACTTGCGCTAATAAGTTGTTTGCGTGAACTCTCCGGACTAAGTTAATAACTTGAAATAGGACTTGGTTCTTACTTCCGACCGAAATATGGTAGAGATTTTAGTAAAATATGAGCAAATGGTTATTGTTTTCGATCAATTTGATAGAAAGACACTGCCACAATTTAATTGGATGTGAAATATAACGACGTTGAAACAACTAGCGTCTGCAAATAAATGACATCGTTTGTATAATGACGAATCACACAATATTATGCCGAGAACAGGATGATTAATTTTTACGTTACGATGGGTTGTGTGAAAAATGATGCGGCTACTAAGGGGTTGAATACTGAGACGACCACTGAAGATAGATATGAATGGAAGTAAAAGTCTTAGTATCCCGTTCCTAAATTATATTGACAAAATGACAGTTGGATGACGATTATTGATGAGGAGGTTGAACGTTTGACTTTTGCGTTATTGTGAGTGTCGAATACTCAGTCAATTATTCCGATTGTTTTCGTAATTGATTGGTTTTAAGTGTACACGATACCACCAGTTTAGCAGATATCCTCGTGAACAACTCTTCTATAGGTACGTACTTATTATAAAGTACGTTCAAATACTAGAACCCGGCTACTGAAAATTAATTATTTTTACTTTTTAATTTATTGCGGAAGATTTATGACACAAAAATTACATCCTACTATAAATCCTTACTAATATTATAAACGCAAAAGTCTGTATGTATGGATGTATGGATGTTTGTTACTCTTTCATACAAAAACTCCTGAATGGATTTGGATAAAATTTGGCACACAGATAGATTATAACCTAGATTAACACATATAATACTTTTTATCCCGGTAATACGTTCCCGCGGGATAATTTCCGACTTCCACGCGGACGAAGCCGCGGGCGGAAGCTAGTAATATTATAAATGTGAATGTTTGTGAAGGTGTTTGGATATTTGTTACTCAATCACGCAAAACCAGCTGAACGGGTTTGGACGAAATTTGGCACACAGATAGTTTGTAACCTGAACTAACACATGGAATACTTTTTTATCCCGATAGTACGTGATAAAAGTAGGGGTGGTCTATACAAATATTTTAAAGAGGTACTTTTTTAAATTACTGGGTAATCTTTGGAACCACTGATCTAATTCCCAAAATTCCATCACTAATAGGAAGCTACAGCATTGCCGTGGCCGGCCGCCGCTGGCGCAGCCTTGTATCATAGGATACGTATATTTTACGTTAAAACAAGAAACACACGGACGAAATCACAGGATTACGCTAGAATAGTATTAACACAAAGGTAATTATGGATATTATAGATCAATCTTGTTTATATTATCATGTCACTAGGGTAAAGTATCAATAAACGACCTTGACATTTATTATGTCATCAGGGTAAGGTATCAATAATCGACCTTGACATTTCTCGAGAGTGCCGTGTAACTGAGAGGAGAGGCACATTAACCTGTGGGAACAAAACCCTTAAACCTAATTATTTATACTGTGGTGGTGCTGGGGAAAAGGGCAACGCTGTTACAGGCTATTTATTAGATTAATTTTGTAGGTTATTAATTAATACGATAGGTATGAGAAGATAAGATTAATGCTCGGTTCCTGTTAACAAAACCGAGTCGTTTTGCTTACTCATAGTAGAATTTTTATAGCCAAACTGGACATATAAATGGATTCGTAAGTAAATTTTACCTATGATAGTTACTTCCATATGGGAGGGTCTACTATGCATAGCTATGAGGTCTTTGTTTTATTATCGGTGAAGATACAAGAGTCTTAATTTTTAACAATCGTGATCCGTAAATTATAGGAATCGGCCACTAATTAAAAACTTCCTGTTGTGTAGTTTGATCATTATTTTACGAAGGACTAGTTGTCCAAAGAAATAACCCAACCCGATCCCTACCCGCCCTAGTCGCCGCAGGAGACACCCTGGGCGTCGGGAATCCCAGGATGACTCCTGGCCACCGCGCATCGTAAGCACGGGCTTGCGGATGGTGAGTAATGGGTAGCTCGCTGTTCGGTAAGGACCAAGCCCGGGTCGACGGCGCGTTGTGTTCCACGCGCGCCTCAAAGAGATGTCAGCACTATAACTAGTGGGGTCCGTAAGGGCCGATGCCTGCCAGGGGTACAGGTTGTTCGAAAGAGATACTGAGGCCTCTGGCACACAGGCAACTGAAAGAACACGGGTGGGATTTAGTCAGTAAAAGTCTGACACACCCTCCCGCTCCGCCCAGAGTGGGAGAAGTAATTTGATGATTCAACTTTCTTTATTAATTTAGCTGATCCGACAGACGTTGTCTTGTCCTAACCCTCCTGTCTGGGAGGCAACGAGAACGGGGGGGCAATCAGTGTGAATTCGCCTTGTCCCAGTGGTAAAAATCTCATAGAAAACAGGAACACTCAGTTTTTTCCGAATTTTAAATTTTCCGAGAAGCTTTTCCAAATTTTTCTTTCCTCATAATAATAAGGAGGATGCGCTAACATAGCCCGTGAAATTAAAATTTCCTTACATTTTTTGCGATTTTCAGTTCAGTGTTTGTTACAGTCGCGAATCATTTTTGGTTCAACGTACAGGCTGACACTGAATAGTCAATTAAAAAAAAAACGAAAGAAAATTTGGATTTGGATTTAAAAAAATATATTTACCTATATAGATTGTTGCCCCTATAATTATATAACTAACTTCTCCGTAACATAAGTTGCTGCTTCGCCAGACAGACACAAACGTAACGTAAGTATGTGTTAGACACTAAGAACTCACATCGTACTCATAGTTGTGCGGCTAACCGCAATTCTGCGCGGGAAACTGTAACGTCTTCTGTGGCTGCCCGCGCCCTTTAACCGCGAAGTCTGTGTGTGTGTGTTCATTGTTTGTGTTAATATCATGCTGGTTTTAGTAATATTATCTTGCAAGAATTGTAGGTCGCAGGGTCGAGCTAAAAATTCGAAGGCAAGTGATATTCACCAACCCGCACTGGACCCGTAAGGAGGATTACGGTCTTCTCTCTCTCACAGAGGTTGTGTCCTAGCAGTGGAAACATTACAGGCTGATTTTACCAGATAGCATTCACGTAGAAAGAAAAAGTTCCCTTATTTTTTCTCTTAAAAAAAAAAAACTTCTAGACCCACTCTAGAAATTTCTCCTATATTATGGGTGCGTTTACAATTACAAACATTTAAACTCACATACACAAACAGCCAGACCCGGAACAACTACTTGAAGGTCATACAAATATTTGTTCCGTGCGGGAATCTATCCCGCGACACCAGACCATCAGTCAGCCAGTCATCGTCAGTTGCCATTGAATGCTGCAGTTTTTGGAAAATTTGGGTTAATTTTTGGTATCGTGACATTGCGACGTCACCCATCAGCATATCATACATTGTCTCGTTACAGGGAGGTAATAGCTGCCCTGGCTTTATTTGGCTGTCCAGTGAAATAGACAAGAACCCTTTCAAACTACATGGAATCTACCGCAAGGAGACGTTGCTTACATAGCTGGTTTCTTATTTGTTTCTTGTTTGATGGTGTTGCATTGGTGCGGGTTGTTCGAAAGAGATACCGTGGCCCCTGGCCCACAGGCAACTGAGGGAACACGGGTGGGTTTTAGTCAGTAAAAGTGTGAACGCGAAGTTATTTGATGATTTTCTACTCAAAAAAAAATGGTGTTACATTTTAATGTAAGAAGATACCTTCTAAGTATTATTGGTTTATTTGTTAATACCTCCGCAAGACTAACTACTTATTATATAGGTCTATATATTACTATGACAAACGTATCAGAAAAACAGCATATAATTTTTAGTTCTAAGACATCCTGGTTTCCTCACGATGTTTTCCTTCAACGTTTTGAGAACAGTGGTGGTAAAATAATTAACACAAAGTAAAGCGCCTGTCAGAGCTTTTTTTTTTAGGTGGGAAATCATCAAATGACTTCTGCCGCTCTGGGTGCAGCAGGAGGGCGTGTCAGACTTTTACTGACTAAAACCCACCCGTGTTCCCTCAGTTGCCTGTGTGCCAGGGGCCGCGGTATCTCTTTCAAACAACCCACACCCCTGGCAGGCATCGGCCCTTGCGGACCCCACCAGTCGGTGCTGACATCTCTTTGAGGCGCTCGTGGAACACAACGCGCCGTCGACCCCGGCTTGATCCTTACCGGACAGCGAGCTACCCATTACTCGCCGTCCGCAAGCCCGTGCCTACGGTGGCCGGGAATCAGCCTGGGATTCCCGACGCCCAGGGCGTCTCCCGCGGCGGCCAGGGCCGTGAGGGCGCATATACTGCCTCTCCCTCACGTGCGCCGTCTCCCTCTTCGCAAGCATTACTGCTTCGCAGAAGGAGGTGACGGCAAACCATGCACTCCCGCTCCGTACCATGGCCAGGACCAGGGCCGGACGCGAGAGATCGCCGCCGCCGATCGCCTCCACGAGGACACGGCGGTGCTCCGCCCAAGCCGGACAGACCTCCACCGTATACTCCACCGTGTCCTCAGGGCGATCTTTGCAACCTACAACCTCACCTACGATTCGTAAGTCGCAGCCATTACCACTGAGCCACCACAGCTCCAGCCTGGCCTGCACTGACAAACTTATATGGAAGATTATGTGTAACAACTCTTCAGTTGCTCTTAACGTAAATATTTCTCCTATCTTACTTACATGGACCATGTCTATCATCATAAAAATAGCCAACCAGGCTGCTCATTTAGAGATTTCTCTGACGCCAACATAACAATCATTCACATCTATCTCACTAACCACAATGTCGTCATACATTTTGTCCCGCACAACGTGTTTATAACTTAAAACAATTAGTGTTTATAACTTAAAACAATTATTATCGTTCCGCCACCAAACAATACGAGCCGACCTTAATATCTAACGTTGCAGTCGACAGAGCCAATTCAAATTCACCCACTTTTGGCCACGTTCCAAATAAATTTTGCTTTGAACGTTTCACAAATAATGATTGCTGCCCAAATACTGTATATCAAAATCAAATTATTTGTACTGTAATTGAAACGAAGTAACCACAGCCATCAGAGTCGAGGATTTCTAAATATAGGATTCTCTCATAGCGACACGAAATGTAGGACAATAGCTCTAGCAACACTGCGAACACAGCGAATATTTCGAAAGTTTAGTTTCCAAAAACGAATACAGGAAAAAATACTTTTCAAACCTACACATAAAGTTCAGTTTAAGTTACTAATCTATATTTTTTTAAGAATTTTCAATTGTACTGAAAGCAACTAACATTAACAAACATAGTCAGCCTATAATGTTCCCACTGCTGGACATACAGGCCTCCTCTATTGGAGAGGTGATAGGCCAGTCTTCGTAATTCGTAACCACTTCACTATGTCACTCTCTATTCTCATTTCACTCAACACTACGTTCATAAATTCATCACGATCATTCCGTTCAGAAACACTTATAATTTTTTTGACATTAAAATCCTACATTTGTTTACCATCTTTTGTGTATTTTCATTTAGGTATTTTACTTACTTTATCAACTTAATTTACACAAATTGAAATCAATATTTTCTTGAGTCGATGTAATAACAATTGGCAACAAGAACTTGAATAATAAATAATGAATAAAGTTAAGTAGCGGGGCTGCCAACCGACTCATAAAATGCCTGGCATACGTGATAAAGTCATAGGATATACCGATGACTTTATCAACTATGCCAGGCATTTTACGTACATACTATTGCCGCTGAAGAAGCCTATTTAGTGCCCCACGTATTTCGGACTCAACGATTACCATCGATTACCTCCTATTCTACGAAAACATCGATATACCCGGTCCAACCTAACGAGCAAAAGCAAGGATATCCATTGGTACCACGAAAAGCCGATTAAACCAATATATATTTCCCAAAAAAGCAATATTCCGAATTCCACACAATATCGCCACGATTGAAAAAGGTATTATAAAGAATGACAGTGATATTAATTACTCAATTGTTTGAATTGTGAACGTACACCTCTAGTAGCAAAATGCCAGTTGGTTCAATTTCATTAAGCGCTGGTCACACTGCGACCTAGACTAACTTAGCAAAGCTTACCTAACGTACACTCAACAAAGTAAGCTTGCCACTTTTCACACTTTTGCCCTCAGAAATTAATTTATTCATTAATAATTTCTGACCACTACTACTCCACTTTCTCGACCACTTGGTAAACCGCTAACTTAAAAAACCTGAATTCGTATAGAAAACAAAGGGTTTAGTTAAGGGCAGAAGGCCAACAGAGTTACTTGCCTTTTTTAAATCGTCGTTTTTGTAAGCCCACATAGTTCCTGGAGTGAAAGCCAGATCGCTTAGCTTATCTTTAGTTCGTCGACTAAATGCGAAATATATTTTATATTACAATGCGAATGATTACGAAGGTTCCATTGCAATGAATATTATTCAATTAACAAACAGAATGGGATTGAGCACGCCACGATAGCGGCGGTAAGTCCCCTCTTTGAGGAGTGGCTTGAGAGGCGGCACGGTGTCCTCACCTTCCGCTTGACGCAGGTCCCCACCGGACACGGTTGTTTCAGGAGGTTCCTGTTTCGGTGCGTGTTGTTCGAAAGAGATACCGCGGCCCACGAACCACGAACCGACCGACCACGAACCGGCCAGGGAACACGGGTAGGTTTTAGTCAGTAAAAGACACCCTCCTGCTCCACCCAGAGCGGGAGAAGTTATTTGAAAATTTCCCACCCAAAAAAAAAAAACAAACAGAATGGGATTAGGATTGATACAATGTTACGCGACAGCCACACTGTTTTGTGGACTAAATTAAACTGAGCTCAGTCAGTTAACTTAGGTCACAGTGTGACTCGTGCTTTATAGGTACAAATATTTTGTATCAAATTGAATTAACTGGCATTGTCAACATTGAGTTATGTAAAGTGAGAAAACCGGCAATCGTCCACGTCCAATAATAAATTATTGATATTTTGCTGTACGTGTAACGCGAATGGCGATTACGCCGCGTAATATGTTTTCAGTGAGGATTAATTTTGTGTCTTAATTTACTAATGGCTTTTTCAGTAATTAATTGTTTGTGAGAATAATTTTTGGGTATGGTCGGTTCGGAGTGTTTTACTGTAATTGATATAGGAAACGCAAACGCTTGAAAATTCTTCTTTTCCAGCATTTAACATTAGGTAACGTATTTGTTTTTAAACATTTCTCCTGGGATGAGCAGGTTATTTAGAACTTTCAGAACAATTGAGAGCAGGAACGTGACCCTAAAGTCTAAAAACCGACCCTGTGGTTATCAACTCTCATAACAAACGAATGGAAATTCATAGTAGAATATGTAAAAGAAAAGTATAGCTGGAATAGAAATAAGTTAGATGAATATTTAAAAATGTACGAAAATAAGTACCAAGTATTATATGTTTGTTCGGCACTCGATGTATTCAAACCGCGTCGGTAGCTCTCACCTAAGGTGGCATGTGAGCGCATCTTTCCGCTTCAGATATAGCACATACTTGCCACCTATTACTGAGGAAAATATTCTCAAGAATCTGCACGTCGCATAATATTATGAATTTCCTGGAACCTTCTATTTTATTAAACGTAGGTAGGTAACAATTTTACCATACTTCGCATAACTTTTTACTTATATTACGCTAGGAGTGTGTTAAAAATTATCTATTTCTTTCTAGTAACTTTTACTCTACGGAGTATTTTTTTTTGCATTAGCGTATTATGTATCGTTTAACAGTTTGTAAAAAATTAGGTAGTTTTTGTTTAGAAAGGGTCCTAAATTAAATACGTTTCTTGAGTAAAATTCTCTTCTTCTTTTTATTTTAATTTTCACCTTCGCAGCTTCATAATATCAACGTGCATCTTTTTTGTGATTCGTTCAACACTTCACTCTCTCACTCTATATTCTCCTTTCACTCAACGCTTCGTTCATAAATTCATCACAATTATTCCGTTCCGAAACACCTATAACATTTAAAAAAAAAATTGATACTAAAATCCTACATTTGAATACCATCGCGCATCGTTTGTGTATTTTCATTTATTTTACACTAGCTATGCCGGCGACCTTATCTGCGTGTATTTTCTATTGTATAATTTTTCAATACAAAAGGCCAGTTTTAAAATAAATTGATAACAGTCGCTAAGCCATGTCATTTGCCGAGATAAAAACTGTTCTCCGACTTAATCCAAATTAAAATCTATAAGTACGTGTGGCAACTTTAATTCAAATCCATTCAGCCGTTTTTGCGTGTTTTAGTAACAAACATACAAACTTTCACATTTATAATAGGTATAATACAGGATATTTAAACCTGTGTGCAAGCTGTAATAGTAATTTTACGTCGGCTATTAAAAAAAACACCAGTTACATACATTTTGACAGCGTAGGTTTTGCACCTTCCTATGAAACAGCTACTTTTTTTTTGATAACCGACAAACAAATTCTACGTTAGGGGTCTAGAATCATACGCTGAATTCATAGTTATAGTTTGCGCATTATGGTCAAAATTTAATCCTGTATTATTTAGTGGAATGTACCATATCTTAATAATGCATTTATTGGGTCCGCGTTGTTCGCATTCTAGATTTTGTTTATCAATAAACCGGACCGTCATTTGTTAATTATTACATCCAGTAATTCAGTTAGCCTACTCAAGCTTAAAAAACATATAATACTATCATATAAGCGTTAATATTACAAAATATAATTATAAGTTTGCGTCAACACTTGTGATCCCTAATGGCGAGTGTGTGTAAATATAGCGACTGACTAATTAATCCGAGCACGAAGGTTTTTTATCAAAATCGTGAAATGTTCAAACATTTCACGATTTACACTACTCAAGTAGTGCAGCTTTATTTTTTGTGTGGGTGGAATATATAAAAATATGCTTTTTTTTAAATAGGTCATCATGTGACGCAATGTTTTGACAAGTCTGTTTGCATGGGTTTTAGTTAATTAAGCCCCTGCATGCAGGAATGGTGTGGAGACCGCCAGTTTCGCAAACGTAGAGTAGAACGACCCCCAGCTAGATGGACCAATGACCTTAAGAAGGTGGCCGGGACAGATTTGATGCAGAAGACAGGTGTTGTGGTATGCTGAACTGCGATAAGCTGAGTTGAGAGATTAAAGAGATTATTGCAGGAATGGCGTACAAACTCTTAAAAATAAACTAAAACGGAACAGTGTAAAATATTTATCATTTTGGATGAAACACACACTAATATACCTCTTCCCCTCACCTCCTACACACACACACACACAAACCGAATCAAAAATAACCTCTGCCTCAAATGGAGGTCACAGTTCGATTCCTACCTAATTGCCATCTGTTAAATCGTGTGCGATCACTGATTTATGTTTGCAATCCATTGCGTACCGACTGAACTTGGTCGTCATTAACCCTGATGTCGGCGTGTAATGAATAGCGTCCCATGTGCTGCAGATTAAACTTAACGATAGGCACCTACCCACGTGCACCGCGAGCCTTTGAAGCGGGTACAGATGTACTTTATGAAGGTAAATGTAGTTTCTATAAGCTTTTAATGTGTACTGCAGGTGGATATAAGTTTTCAATAGATCGACGGCTTTGTTGTAGCCATGCACACTTGGTACTCCGAACGATTTTTGATTGATTAGGAAGCAGGTCAACATCGAGCGTCCTATAAGATAAGTTATTACCATGTAACTGTTACCAACTTACAATGCTTTATCTTATGTTAATCCCAATCTGTAGTGAGCTATGTTGAACTGAGAACAAACTTGTGAATTATGATTTACTAATGTTAAATTTGCTATTAAGTTGCTGCTACCGTTAACTAAACAGAGAAAGGAGGAATCTCTAGAGTTGTGTCAAATACATGAGGTAAATTTTGTAGAGTACCGTCAACTGTGGCATCTTTACTTTCCATGAGCAACTTTACCATCAATGAGAACTTTAAAAAATATCTCTCGATTACTAAAAATTTGTTACAAATAGTAGATTATTCTTCTTCTGTATCGGTTGGATATTAAATGGCGGCAAGGGATTTTTAGTTATCGAGATAAATTTAAGTACAGTACCCATTGGTAAAGTTGCTCATGGAAAGTAAAGCCACAGTTGACTGTAGTTGTTATCATGAAGCTAATGCAGTTTTTACCCGACTACGGCAAAGCGAAATTGAGGGATATGATTTTGACCGGTGTTTATTATTATTTATTTATTTAATCAGCTATCAAAGATCCATTGGGTTAGTAACAATAGTCTTAACCTATGTTAGTACTTAACTAATAACGCAGAGAGTGTACAGGTGACAAGTAAGTAAGTAGTGATTTATGTATGTATGTGGGTGCATATGTTTGTATGTTCATCTGTTCCCTCATAACTTCTAAACTCCTTATCATAATTTGACAGTGAAGTATCGTTGGAGTTAAATATGGCACCTTATAGGACATAAAGCTATGAACTAAAAACAAATTGTTTTATTAGGGTAGGTGGCATACGACAAAGGCGTTCAGATGAAAATATTATCTTGTTTCTTTAGTCAATGATTTTTTAGTAGTTGGGTTTTGTATTATTTTAAGTTTTACAAGTTCTTGCATAGCTTCATTCAGTTACTACTAGATTTTTGATATAGGAATATATCACGGGAACTTACTACCGATATAAAAAGTACCACATCTGTTAAGGTGAATGCGCAGTGGTAGAGCGCGAAATTCAAATTTTGTTACGTTTTTTGCAATTTTCAGGTGAGTGTCAGCTTGTTACTTGATCAAAATATGATTTGCGACTATAATATGTACGTATTTACAGATTTATAATCATTAGAATCAATAATACATCTTTCTAAGTTAGATTTGTTCCATAAGAACAAATTTCTTATGGAAAAGTGCTTGTGGAAGAAATCTAACTTATAAGGGATATATTAGACATTCTAATGACTATAATTCTGTAAACACGTACCTGTTATATTCGCAAATCACATTTTGATCAGGATACAACCTGATACTGACCTGAAAATTGCAAAAACGTAAGAAAATTTGAATTTCGCGGTCTACCACTACGCATTCACCTTAATACAGGTTATAAACTACCTGTACCTTTTTGCGCCAATCCGAAACATGCATGCAGACAAACAGATAAAAATACTAAAAAGCATTTTTAGATATAATACTCATTGCCGCACCTACGTTTATTTCAACAATATTCAAGGTATCGTTTTGACTTCCTTACTATTTTATTACGCAAGATTAAATTTTAACCAGTGCGCAAACTGTAACCATGAATTCAGCATATTATTCTAGACCCCTAGCGTAGAAACTTTTCGTGGGTTATAAAAAAAAATTTGCTGTTCCATACATTTTGACAGCGTAGGTTTCACTTTTCTATGAAACAGCTGATATTTTTTTGTCTAACCGACGAAAAATTTCTACGCTCGGGGGTCTTAAATGATATGCTGAATTCATGGTTACAGTTTGCGCACTAGTCAAAAATTTACCCTGTATGTACCTATAGAAGTAGCTAATACTAGGATGTATGAATTTTGGCACACATTTTTGGAACTAATTAGGCATAATTATGAAAACTGTAACCCTTCTCAACTGCTATCCTCAAATACAATTTATTTCATCTTTCTTCTACTATACGATACTAAGAAACACTTATTTTGTTCAATTTATTCGACAAAGACGCTTCGGGATCAAGACTATTTGACACAAGAGACGTGTATAACAGGTCGTCAAAATAAAACTAACAAATAATATTATCGTTGTATGTAGCTATCAATCTTCTGGCTTATATGACAAAGAATAATCTTTTGATATGTGTCGCTAGGAGTGTTTTTGTACTTTTTTTTACCATTTTCATCACTAAAGGACAAGTTTCTTAATTCCTCTGTATTCATGTGGCAGGAACATCGACACGCAACCTGGGCCTCAAGTCTGCTATTACAATAGCGTCAGCATGGTCTATCATTGATTTCATAATTGTTGATTTTGACAAGTTTGGTAATCTACTAATATAATGGCGTCATTATGACTTTCCAATGGTCAGCCACTGACACTCCATTGAAAGAAATGGCATTTATTGGTAATCTCGTACATAATGATAACACTAATTATATACTAAATTTTGACGACACAGTTGGCGCAATGGCTGAGCGATCGACTGCTGCGCAGCGTGTCGCGGGTTCGATCCCCGCACGGAACAAATATTTGTATGATCTGCAAGTAATTGTTCCGGGTCTGGATGTTTGTGTTTGTGAGTTTCTATGTTTGTAAACGCATCCACGATACAGGAAGAAATTCCTAGTGTGGCGCAACGTTTTTTAAAAAAAAAAAAAACTAATAAATAATATGTAAAAATATATATAAATGAAATCTGGCATGAATAAAAGTTCAAATTTAGTAGTCGTTTTTCGAAAATAATTTCTACTAACGGGTTTTATTATAATGGCAATACGACAATGCCATTATAAGTATTATAACACAATTCTATTACGACACCATTGACCGACCAATGATCGACCATTATGAACTTAGCAGATTACGAACTTTTAGCAAAATGACAATGAGATCGTGTTGGAATGACGAATTTATAAAAATAGCAGACTTGACGCCCTGTTATGCTGGCACTTCACTTGTCATAATTGCCCAAATATGCGCGTAAATTGATCAATTTAAAATATACCCTATACATATTGAGATAAAGTTAATTTTGTGTGAATGAAATAACGCGAATGTTTGGCCAATACGCCAAGTGAAGTGCCCATAGATTTGGTTGATGCCGCATATTGGCAAGCGTAGCGTGAGACGCCCCCCAGCTAGATGACCGACGACCTAAAGAATGTAGCTGGGACAGACTGGATGCGGAAGGCGGAGGACAAGCTTATTTTGTAAAAATACTCTGGCTACTAACACGGGCGAGATGTTATCTCCTGTATAAAATCTGTTACTCCAAACAGTGATGAAAAAGTAATTTTTAATACACATATTCATAACCCAAACCTTTTAAAACTGCTTTTTTTATGAAAACTTGTTTGTAAATTGCTTAACTTGAATTTCTTGCTTGGATTATCCAAAATGCCTGAATACAATTTCAACTCTCAATCCCATTAGGTACCTATTTCTTTAGGTACCAATATTGCCAAATCCCATCGTTGAACCCTAAACATACAAAGCTTTTCCTAACAATTACAGTTATCGTCATACACCGAACATCCTTCAAAGCTTCCATGACACAAATCAAAAGGTTAACCGTAATATAACTCAGCTCACGTACGATTCCATATTAGGACTCCTTCATAAATAGCAGGCACGTTCACCGGCCTTAGGAAAGCAACAGGCTGATTACGCCCGCTTATGTGTAGCAATGGGAATATTTCTTACTTCTGAAGAATTAATATCAAGTAAGCCTTGGGGATTTGAAATAATCTTCGGTTGTTGCAGAAGAAATTAATTCTGAGCTAAAGTTGTTTTTAATGGTTACATTATCGATTTTATTGCCGATTGTAGACTTTTCAAAACCATATCCTAACATAATGTTCCCTTTGCAACGCACACACAATGACCCCGCCCACACACACTCACTCCACATCACACACACTCACCCCCACACCACACACACACACACATACATCCTCCCTTGCATGTATACTTCATAAATTACCTTATTTTACTACTTATTTTTTTTTGTAAATCAAGTTTTATGATTAATATTGCAATATTATAACTATAATGTATGAGATTTTAATTTGAATATTACCTATAAATTTGTGCCTGTTGACCTGACATACCTATAGGTTATGTAAAAAACTTAGTTTAGGCACCAGTCTTCCAAAAAATAATTATTAAATTGTATCTGTAGACTATTTAATTACTTTCTCTGTAATATGTGGTAAGCCATAAATCATATTGTATTATTGTATTGAGGTTATACCTGCATGATCGTGACTGTTTTTTTTTGACCCTGCTTACAGGGTATAAATAAATACGTAAGCTTTCTTAAAAGCTTACGTATTTATTTATGAATGAAAGGTGATCTACAAGACAGATGTGAGTAGAAATACCGGAAGAGGCGCTCTAAAGAGACATGGTTAATGGTTTTGTTCTTCACAAAGGTTAGTGGCGTAGTACTCGCAACCAGTAGTACGTTATTATCGTAGCAGCTGGCGTTCTGAAGTTTCTGTTTATCCCCTTGGGAAGGACGCGTCGGTTTATACGGGCTGATTTTTTAGTCACCGTCCTTTCAGGGTGATAGTACCCGTTAAATTGAACAACTTTCTCCAAGGAACATGGGTCGAAATATGAAAAAAAAAATCGGACCTCCCATACAAAATCGACCAGCTAATTATTGATTTTGCATGGGAGGTCGATTTTTTTTTTTTTCATATTTCGACCCATGTTCCTTGGAGAAAGTTATTCAATTTCACGGGTACTATGACCCTGAAAAATTTGGACGGTGACTAAAAAATCAGCCCGTATATGTACAAAGATATTATAATATAGTTATTAGCGGCATCTTTGCTGCAAAGAGTGCGTAGGAGTAGCAACAGCATATTGAGTGTGATTGCGGATAGGTATGACTGTTCCTTTTTTCAAAATTGTATGCGTTTATGTGTGAACTAACATAGTTTTATGCACTATTTTACTAAAAAATGGATCATGTTGTCTGAAATAAATAAATTATTATATTATTATTAACTCGATTGCTAATTACAAACTTCCACAGATAAATACAAAAATAACTACAATTAAGCTATGGCAAACCAGCGTCAGACAGCATCTGTCTGACATTGATGCTGAAATGAACCTTTTTGGCACAGCCGTGAGGCATACACTGTTGTACCTAGTTATTTATATTCACTTTTTTTTGTTATGTATTTTTTGTTTCACGAACTGTGTCGAAAAACAGCACTCCCTTTTTTCCCTAAAATTTTTACTGAGCTCGGAGATTGAAAGTATTTTTTTTTTTCAAAACGTTGCTCCACACTAGGAATTTCTCCTGTATTGTAGGTGCGTTTACAAACACTTAAACTCACATACACAAACAGCCAGACCCAGAACAACTACTTGTTAATCATACAAATATTTATTTTTTCCGTGCGGGAATCGAACCCACGACACGCAGCGCAGCAATCAATCGCTAAACCACTGCGCCAACCGTGCCGGGAAGTTAGAGAACAATAAAAAAAATATCAAAATCTAAATCTTAGTACACTACATGTGTTTACCGAATAATTAATAGACTTTATAATGCTACAACAGCATAGCCTACCAGCTTAACATATTAATGTCAAATTGTAGCATTTGAGCTGTTCTTTAAACACGTAAAAATGTTTACAAACCATGGTCTACGTTCAATAATCTTTAGTTAAAACTATACATTTTGTACTATCTCTGCTAAGAAAGTCCGCTAAATATGAAAAATGTAACCTGAAGAAGGTATAAAAGACGTGACCGAACGTCAAATCTCACGTAAGGCTTTATTTAGACATGTCCTACATAAATAGCAGGCACGTTCGCCCGCAGGTAGGACATTCAATCTCGGTATACCGGAATCCTGCATGATTTTCTAATCCTGCAAAGAGCGAGATTACTTGCGCGGGATGCACGAGACTTGCAGGATTAAAAAGAATTTCACCAAAAAACAAAATTACTCTTTATGAATCGGGAGGTTCGTGGGTCAAATATTTAACTTTCACATTTAATGGCCTCGAATCTATTCCACCCTCTAGTGTAGAAGAAGAAACGACTGCTAGAAGCTGATAGGGATTTTACTGGTGTCGGCTTTTTTTCAACCCATATCCGAAACAGACTGGCAGAGGAAACGTTAGATATTATGTGACCTATGTTTTCCCAGAAAACATTTCCGACTTAAATTTAACACTCACAGCTCAGTATGCGGGATCCCGCAAACATCGAGATCCTGCTAGATCAAAAACATCGATCCTGTCCATCTTGAGATTATAAATAACCTTCGAGATTGCAGGAGGCCTAAGTAAAAGCAACAAGGTGATTCCTCCGTCACACGTCGCAATTGGAATGCTTTGCTCTGTGGCATGTAGTATCAAGACTATTAAGTGATCTGTGTGTTTGTGTGTAGAAGAATTGTTGTAGCGTATGTAGGAGCTTGAATCAGCGTTTTGATTTTAGAATTTGTACTGTTCTTAAAGCTGGCGTTGCTATTTTGGTTAAAATGTCAGTTCTGGATGTGGAGGTTAGATAGGCAATCGCTTCGTGTAAAATACTGGTATGCAGTTGCATCCAGTTTGATCGGAAGCTGACCCCAACATAGTTGGAAAAAAAGAAAGGCAGATGATGACGTTCATTTTTCAGTATTAAAAAAAGGCATTCAGGCTTTTACGGTAGGTTTAGGTACATCAACAGGCGAGTATGCCCGTAGGCCCCAATTGCGACGGATGACGCCGTTATCAGTCATATCATTCGTCGCAATTGGGGTGCAACTTGCGTTGCTATGCGGCATGGAATATTAAGACTTATAAGCGCTCTGTGTGGGTGTGTAAAGGTACATTGTTTTGACATATGTAGAGGCTAGAATCAGCATTTAGATTGTAAAATTAATAGTGTCCTAAGTTGTTTTGTATTCATAGCTGACGCTGCTTTTTAATTTTGGTTTAATTTACAGTTCTGTTTGTTTGGACAGAGAAAAGTAAACTTAAGAAGTCTTAATTTTTTACACGGACAAAGTTTAAATAAAGTGGCTATTAATACGACTAAGAATATTGTTATAAATTCACATACATTTCTTATATTCAGCATTTATGCGATTATTTACCAAAAATTTGCAAGTAGAACCAATTTACAGCGCCCCAGGCGTAGTGGCAAAGCTTTCCATGTCTTAGAATCACTACTTCCACTAAAACCATGGTGTACCATAACAACATTTATATCCCAGAATACATTTAGACAGATAGCTCCAACTCAATTAAAAAAACTCAACATACAAAACTCATCGATCAAATGAATAGAAATAGCTAACACGCTAACAATATTCAAATTCCGTTTGCGTAGTAATAATAAACCGTAAAACCGGATAAACCGTCGAATACACGGGAAAAATAAAAGCAAAAATTACACTGATTTATATCAAAAAAATATAATGATCTTCTTTTGTCTTGTATGTACATAATTGTCTTGCCGCGACAAGACATACGTGGGCGGATTTTATGACAGATCTAGATATTTTTATACCACCTAAAATATAACAGCCGTATGGTTCGATCGATAGGGTTAAACTACGCTTGCCGGGGATGGTACAAACGGCCGGGACCAACGGCTTAGCGTGCTTTCCGGGGCACGGAGAGGTCTTGGTAGTAAAGTTGGTAACTAATAATAACATAAGGAACATGTGAAGAATTAATAAGGAAGCTTCCAAAAGATTCCTAAGTAGTTTGACGTAATTTATTGGGTAAGTGAGAATAAATATCACTGTGTTTATCCCCTTGTGGTTGAGTAACGCATTTAACCAAGTTTGGTACTCCGGTTAAGAGGATCTTTACCCCCGGGGGTCGTAAGTTTCGTTCATTGTAACAAATGGTAAATGGATGGCAGGCAATGTTCACCTGTTAACCTAAGTAAAGCAATGTTCTAAGAAAACAACATATAAGTTCACAATTTCAGATTTTTTTACTATTTGTTTTTTAATGAAATTTTTAGATGCGACGTGAATAATATTCATTCACAAGCATGTAGATGACAACAAGTTTTGATATTTTTCGTACGGGTAAGTATCTAATTTCGTCGACCGTCGTACTTTGAATTTCCAAATCAAAGAGACTCAGTAACTGAAAGCTCAGGGCTAATTGAAAGGCGAGAGTTCAAGAGTTCCTCCATAGACTTGAATCGACTTCTTGTAACAAATGCTTGTCTTTTTAACTATCGATGGACGAATTGATGACAACAGCCTCAAAACACTCAGTCTGTCGTTGATAAGGTTTTTCAGTACATTTAGACGATACCACTTTTCACCCGCGGCTACGCCCGTTCGGAAATTATCCCACGTGTATTTACTTTCTACCGAAATCAAGCATCCTATGACTTAACTCAGGTCATATTCTACCAGTGTTTCAACTTTCATCGAAACCCGTTGAGCCGTTATGGCGCGAAAAGGTAATAGACAGACTGTCAGACTTTCGGATTTTTAATAGATTTTTGCTACCATAGTCTTCATCGAGTGACAGTTTTGTTTAAATTATTAAACTTCAAAGGAGGATGAATATCGTACTCACCAGGGTATAGAGGGCACTAGCGTAGGCGGCGTGTTTGACGTGCAGAGTACGACAGCATGACAGCGATGTGTCCTGCTCGTGTGCACTCCACGCTTTCATCTGTTGACAACAATACAATACTACATTTAAAACAACACAATACAAAATACTTTATTGTAAGTAATTAAAACACAAAAATCTAATTTAATATAAAAAGAATATTAAATCTATTATGGGCAGTCTGTGGGCGACAACATACATTTAATTATTATAATATTGTGTGTCAGGACCAAAGTCAGATATTTTGAACAATAATAATTATATTAGTACCTATGTCTACAGAGGCATGATAAACAGGGAGTAAAGTTCACAGATTCTCTATTGATGGAAGGAATCTACGACCAGACGGGTGTTGCGTCTGGTGGGCAACTGTCCGACGGTATTTTTTTTTTGGAAATGGCATCTCGCTGATCAACCAAGGTGGTTGTCGGCTGTATAAACGGACTTGCCTGTTGGTGCCTCAATAAAGTAAGGCGTTCGGCCATGGCTTAAAAAACTTTGACGATTGATGTCGGGTCATTGTACTTAAAATATTATACTAGTTGCACGGTAACTCTGCTTGCGCGATGTATGGATTTTGCGTGTCGTGAGTGTGGTGCACAGTTTGCATGTGGCGATGTAGATGCCGCCACTTGTCCAATACTAGAACTGAAAAAACCGATAACACGTTCGTTTCGACAAAGATTTAACGACCAATGCACAGTCTAATACAGTAGTATACTGTGACCAAAGTGACGTTTCTATTTTCGAACGTAGGTAGAATTTCCCGAAGACTGTTAGCATGGTTTTTATTTTATTTTGTAACCTGTCTGTTCTGCCTGTTCTGTAATAAAGGTTATAAAATAAATTCTGTCGATTTTTTTCGACAATTTCCTTTCTGAAGTCTTTTTTCGGTTGTTGGTCGGCCCGTTACAAACATTAGCTAGCTATATACGGATGTTCCCGGGTCCATATTAAGACGATTCTATTAAGGCAGTCTTATTTCTAAGTTATTTAAACAATCGCCCACGTACACTCCGTGAAATGGATTAACTATTATAAAGGAAATGTTCTTGAAAGGAGAAACCGGAACGGAAAACGATTCGTAAATTGCCTCACTAGGTAAATTAATGGTTTGGTGAAGGGTGAGAGGATGAGTTGAACAAAAAACGTCATAGGAGCGTTTCTTAAGGCAATCATTGAAATTACATACGTTCAGTAGAATAGTAGAAGATGCCTTAGATCTGAGTAAAGACTTTGTTAAGGAATTTGGGTGGTTTTTATCTTTGCTTAGAAAAAAAGATACACATACTTAAAATAACTCACACCTGTAAAAATCCAGTAATTCTCGAAGGGTTAGGCTAAGGTGTACCTAAAACCAGTTCGAGTCGAACTCGCTTGCGAAGGGTTCCAATAGGGGTGCAATATTAAATATGACATGTAAAAAAAAACACATTTCTTGTGTATGGACCCTTAGTAATTTTTAATATTTTATTTTTGTTATTTGTTTTTATAGCAGCAATAAAAATGCACACTCTACTACTCTATGGAAATTTCAAATTTCTACCTATTACGTTTCATGAGACAGCCCGCTGCAAAAAACGCAGAAAAAACACTTTTCATGTATGGAAACACCCTTAACATTTTTTTACTTTAAGTTCTTTTTATTATTTGTTGTTGTAGCGGCAATAGAAATACACACTTTGAAAATTTGATACAAAAACGTGTTTTTACTCGACTGCACCAGAAGGAGGGTTATGTTTTTCGAGTGTATGTATGTATATATGTATATTTCTTTGGCACGCTCTGTAGCCTAAACAGCTTGATCGATTTCAGCTTGAGAGGTTTTTTTTTTTTTTGATGGTGGGAAATTATCAAATAATTTCTCCCGCTCTGGGTGGAGCAGGAGGGCGTGTCAGACTTTTACTGACTAAAACCCACCCGTGTTCCCTCAGTTGCCTGTGTGCCAGGGGCGACGGTATCTCTTTCGAACAACCCGCACTCCCGGCAGGCATCGGCCCTTGCGGACCCCACCAGTCCGGCGCACCAGGACACATGGCACGCCGTGACCACCCCAGGAACCAAGTAGCACAAGGGCCCCAGACTACCCTGGCACCCTTGGCACCCTTGGTCCCCCTGCGACGAGTCAGCACAGTGGCCCCGCCGCCTACCACTTTTCGGCCGCAGGGGATAGGGAGAGTGGCCAACGCTATTCCAACACTCCTCTTCCCCTGCGGCCTCACCGCGTCCGCCATCAAACGGTGGCGGCCCCGTCCAGGCCACGGAAGGGAAGAGCGCTACTCATAAGTACCGGCACTCCTCCTCCGCCGCAGCCTGTAACCCTCAGCCGCGATGCCTCCCATTTGACATTGCGGCCCGCCTCAGTTGCGGTGCACCTCACCGCAGCCTACTTTTTGTTTGGCCGCTACGTCGTCGGCTTGGAGACAAAAGCCCTGAGGAGCGGCCCCACCTTGGGGTTCCTCTTCGCTTCACCGTGGGAGTGGACCACGGCTACTGAGCCCCCCTGCAACGACAATGCGGGAACCCACTGGGGGGGCAGCTTGAGAGGTGCCGTTAGAAAAAAAAAAAAATTGCCAATTTTTCGCGCCACATTGTCTTCACATTTTTTTTCTCAACACCTATTGAGTGGGTATCAAAATGAAGGGTTTCATAAAAAGGTCTCATTAATGTCAAAAGTGATGAATATTAACTAAAAACTGTGAAATAAAAAAATAATTAACAAAATCAAAAAACCCGACTGCCTAAAAATTTCGATCCACCAAGTAGTGTATTAAGAAGATGGAAACAAGAAACTTGTTTTAAAAAGATGACTATTTGACTGAATACTATAAGCAATCTCATGCAGTCGGAGGCAAAAAAGGTAACTTTAAGTTTCTTGTTTCCATCTTTTTTAATTATAGTTCACTTTTTAGGCAGTCGGGTTTTTTGATTTTGTAAATGATTATTTTTTCGGCTTTTTTACTTTGTGGTACCCTCAAAACCCGTGGTGTGCGAGTCTATCCCGCACTTGGCCGGTATTATAAAGTCAAGGTGTAGTGTTTTGTTAAAAAAAAATACCATAAATAAATAGCACTATTATCAGTGATAGCCAAACCACAAAACCGCGACCAGTCTGCGCAATGTCCGTTCCACGTGAAAAGGAAACAAAATTATATTTCACCCGGAAATCGTTGAATCATTTTACGTAATAAGGTCTATCAAACCCGGGACAGAATGCGACGGACAAACGAGGGATGACAGAATTCCGATAGAAATCAATTTCGTTCAGTAGCCCTCAGCTATTTTTATTTTATTTGACACTCGTAAAAAGTCCTTAAACGCATTTAGCACACTTCAAGGAAAGTGAAAACAAAAGAAACCGGCATGTAATACTAAAATACAAATTATTTCCAACTTCTTCCTCTGTAGTACAAAATGCGATGTCGGTAACTTCAGTTCTAGCTCTGAGTTCTGAGCCAGTTTTTGCATTTCCATCTTTATTTCGATTTAGGTAAAGCTTTTAATACATAAATGACAACTTAGCATCAGACTAAGTTAATTCTCAGATTTGTATAAAGAACTGCATTTCTACAACTGTTGGGTTCTTAATTTAAAAACTGGTTTGGTGGTTTTTCCAATCTAAAGAAAAGCCTTGTTTAATAATGTTTTTTACTGTAATTTTTTTTTGTACATGCTTATTTTGCCTAAAACATTATTTATATAATAAGGGAGCTTATATTTTTCGTGTCCCCCAAGTTACGGTTTCCAAGAGCTATGGCCGTCACATAGTGTTTGCAATTGACTGGTGATCGACGTCACGGAAACGTTATATTTGAAAATAAATTGATGTGTTTTCCGATAGAGCGTTGTTTGATACCGTAAACCCACGACCATTTTCATGACAGCCTTCACTGCGGCGGGTATGTGGCGGTCACCGGTCTTCTTGGGAATTGTAGCTTTACGCTACTTTTTGTTTCGATTTCGCAGCATTGAGCGTAAAGTGTAAAACTGGTTTCCGTAAGCAAGTATTTTATCCGTAAATCAGATCGATGGTGAAAGAAAAATATTAAACGTAAACGGTGAAAGAAAAATATCATGAAAAACCCCGGCATGTCCTAGAACCAAAAAAATCTAAGACACGTGGTGAATTACGGCCCACGCTCCATCGCAAAAAGGAGTCTTGTGTCCCAGCAGTGAGAATATTATAGGCTGATTATGCTATGTTATTATTAGAGATCGGATATTCGGATGCATAGTCACCTAAAGTTGAGATGTTGGCTAACATGGAATGCGCTTTTGTATCGAAAAAGTCTTAATTTATGTAAGTAATTTGTTTATTTTTTCTTTTAACTAATACAAACCACCACTCCTCCAGTACATACACATATTTGTATCGGGTGAAACATTAATTTTAAATTAATACACATCTGAATAGATAAGCAATCCAAGAATCCCGGGGTTATTAATAAAAATTACAAATAATTTATAAAACCGCTTCCATACTTTCATAGCTAAAAATTATCTTTAGGTAAATATGCATCCGAATATCCGATCTCTGGTTATTATGCATTGTGATTTAGGAGAAGCTGTTTAAATATCGAGTATGCGCATTATTACAACATTTCTCTTTGGATCAGTCTGAAGAAGAATTATAATTAGTATTGTACTTGGGAGCTAAATTTAACAACAAAGTACCTAAAGACCGATCTAAGTAAAAAATCTAAGGATTCCTATAAAGCTGATTTCTGCTAAAAGTATAAGAAAAAAAAAGAATCGTAATAAAACCCGACTCATACTTGACTGATTTATAAATCAATTGAGAACTAAAACTACGAAAGTTTTTCTTAGCAAAGTGTTTGCTTTACCTGTAGAGACCCAAAACTTGTATTTGGTAACCGGACTGTGTATATTTTCTTTATTTTCCTTATAAAAGGCCCGTTGGGAGCAATCTAACTGGAGTTTGAGTGGGTTTTAAAAAAATTACCTTTGGGTCGCACTTCACTGTGGCCTGTGTGCAAATAATGATCGAATTATTGCTTATTTTAGGACAAATGTGAAACTAACTGGTCTTTATTTTCTGTGAACATAGAAAATGTGCCTTAGAAGATTGAAATTATTTACCTTCTAGTAGTATTGGAAATATAGGCAATCCCGTGTTAACTATGCTTTGAACCCCTATAACTTGACGTTGACACGACGTAAAAATATCGCGGCAAGATTTTACCACGCAGTGAATTTTCAGCTCTCGGTGCTGAACCAAGCATTTCTCAATCCAACAGACTGCATGTTAGCGCGGCGAAAAAACGAAAAACGACTTATAGGAGGGTTCAGAACACAATTAACATAGGGTGTCGTCTATATTTCCGATATTACCAGAAGGTTGACAAGAAAACACGTTCAATCAACGCACTAGCTAACTTGGCACCTGAGAAAAAATTAAAATTATAATATTTTTTATATTTTTAAATGTTTTTGTATGAATTTTGTAAAAAAATAAAAATATACTCAGGTAATATGTAGGAAAGAAAATAAAAAGTTAATAATATTACTATAATAATCATTTATTTAACAGATAATAAAATCCAATTTGTTAGTAATTACAGATCTTAAACACTAGCGTTAGTATATAAATTTGCCAAAATTTTGGTAATAATTACGAATAAAATCAAAATAGTCAATAATAGTGTCAAAATCATTCATAATAATGTCAAAAATTACCACTAATAACGTTAAAACTACCATAAATAATGTCAAACCCATTAATAATAAAATAATTCAAATACAAAATAATCAAAGATGCAACCGTGCCTTGAAATAATGTGTTGCTTGTACCTAACAAGCAACACATTATTTCAAGGCACGGTTTGAAGAAAATTCTTGTGTCCTGGTCCAGTGCATCTGGATACGAATAAACTGAATAAGCACAAATCCGCTTTTTTCGGAATATTCTTTTAGCCTCGTTTGATACGTTTTTGCTGAAGGCACGCCAAAGCTTTGCATGAGTTTGATAACAATGCGACTTTCAGCACTTTCACGTTCCTATTAGAGCCTTTGACGCTTTCATATGTAAAGTTCACGCTTTATTCCGTGATGGTATAGTTAGAAATATAAGTATTATTGATGCCTGAAAAAGGTCACAAGCCTTCGTTGAATAATAAATTCGGGATAAATATTTTACGTAACTTGGTCAGATGATGCTCGACGTAGGTACCTTTATCCTTATCTTTGATCGCATGTGGTTAATCTTAAAATAGCTGAGCAGTAGGTATTCATGTTCAATGTTACCATATCTTTTCGTTCAAAAAAAAATTAAAACTGAATTAGAAGCTGGGTGGTACCGATTGTAACTATCTAATTTACTCTTAATATTCTGAACAGTATATTAACAACAAAACACACACACAAACAGTATAATAGGCTGAACTCTCTAATTTTCAAAACAAAATTGTCTTGATTGTGTCTAACCTACCTATGTGTGTTTAAAACATAGGTTTGTATGCATATACCTACAAACTCACGCTTTCTTCCAATGGAGCAGAAACTATAGTAGGCCATCTACTACGATTCTTACATACTCCGTTTGTTTTGTTACGTTCATACATCTGGTCTTACATGCACGCCTGTTGCGGGTACGATGCACCTGGCCTTTCTGAATAATATTACAAATAAGGTCACATATCCTTCTATGTCATCCTCTCCCGGCGTTTCCATTAGCATCTGCCTTGTAAGTCACCTGTCATTTGTCTTCTCAAAATGACCAAACCATCTAAGTGTACTCTTTTAAATTGTTGTCAGTACATCTTTTAAACCACACCGTTGCTTTATCACATCACTTGCTTTTGCCCGCGGCTCCGGCCGCTTTGATGTTGGTTATCGCATAAAAAGGTAGCCTATGTCCTTCTCTATATCCCAGGTTATATCTCTGCAAAATTTCATGATGTTCGATTCATTGGTTTAGGCGTGAAAGCGTAACAGACAAGTGGACAGACAGACAGATTTACTTTCGCATCTATAATATTACTAGGTTTTGCCAGCTGCTTCGCCCGCGCGGATCTTTCATCCCCTATTTAACTCCCTTACGGGTTGAATTTCGAAAAATCCTTCCTTATTCCTTGTCTACATTATAAAGGGAACCTCTGTGCAAAATTTCAGCTTTCTAGGTCCAAGGGTTTGGGCTGGGCGTTGATGAGTCAGACAGTCAGGACTTTTCTTCTTATTTATATAGATAGTAGAGATTATTAGGTATGTATGTATAGGTTTAACATTCGATAAGCCTAAACGTTTCACCTATTT
Source organism: Antitype chi (assembly GCA_947359405.1). NCBI lineage: Eukaryota > Metazoa > Arthropoda > Insecta > Lepidoptera > Noctuidae > Antitype > Antitype chi. Next base: position 15,797,782 of record OX375817.1, on the reverse strand, counting down.
ACTAAAATGACGTGTCGTTACATTCGTATGGTTCCGCAGAGTATCGTAGCACGCGGCGACAGACATCCAAAATGGCGGCTTTAATCTTATTTCATTCGACAACGAAAATGTTCTACATTCAGTTGAGTATCTAGAGAATTGCGCCGTTGAATTAATAGTAGGTAGGCACTTACCTAGGATTTACGCGATCATTAAAGGAAGAAGTGAGTGAAGAGACTGAGACTGACTGAGAAAGTGAATGTGATGGTGTTAGTGTGAAGCGAACGGATATATGAACGTATGTGAGGCAAAAGTAGTATGTAAGAATCGTAGCCTGGTTTTAAGTAGTTTCTGCCTAAGCCTGTGAGAGGAATGCACGAGTTTAGGTATGTATTTTTTTTTTCGTTTATTCAATTTAACTACATATTACAATACATTTTTAAATATTTTTATAAAATAACCTTATAAAAAACATTTGAAAATATAAAAAAATTGTGGTCCGCCGGTATCGGGAGCAGGGTCCAAGCTACCGGTGGTTAGGGCTCCAGAGACAGGAACATCCTTACGATGCGAGCCGTATCGAGGAGTACTGCCTTCTGAATCAGGCCTTTGACCCAACCGCCTAACGAGAGCCTCGAGAGATGTTAATCGAGGCTTTCGGCCATCAGTCCATTGGCTGATACGACAATCGGCACAATGACAGCCGAGTTCACATTCCACATGTCAACAACCTCGTGTGCTAATTCGAGATATTTAATCTGTTTCTCTTTCTCAGTTTTCACGAGGTTCCCGTCATGTGGAATGGTAACATCGATAATCATTGCGCGGCGCGCTAACCGGTCTATCACCACTATTTCATATTATATTTATATATGTGTTTATTTAATTATTATAGATATTTGCACACCTATTAAGGTAGGATATTAAGGTTTATAAAACTTTTGTTGTAATTATGTGTTAGCACATGCAAATAACCAAATTCAAGTAAATAAAAGATTTTATTTGTTTTATTTTTTATTTAATAATCTATGTTCTTCTTGTTCGAACTAAAAAAAGCTTCTCACAATCCAACACTAAGGCCCACACGATGCAAGTTTCTTGCCTGTGACATGCAATGAAATTGATGCAACAAAAAAATTCAATCGCACCGTGTAAATCAGGCTTAAGGCACCTTAAAGGCCTGCGCAGCGAGGAACTATTTGCGGGGTACTTTTTTGTCCACCAATATAGATTCCTTATAATCGAATAACGCACACGAAGGACTAAGAGTTCCCCGAAAATGCTTGGAATATCTTCGGGGATTTTTGTCCTACGCGGACAAAAGTCCTTCGTCTGTGCACTCCTTAAACCTAATTTACTGGTACTATACCTAAATGAGCTGTCTCCAGATGTAGAAAAAATCATCCACGCAAATAATAACCCATGGATCTTCACCTTTCTACTTAAATGTTACAATGTTGCCAAAGAATAGCAACTTCAAAAAAAAAAATACATAGAAAAAAATCTTCTCTTCTTTTTTTAAAATAAAACCCAAAAGCACTGGAATTCGGCGGTTTATTGTTGTAAACTTGTCCTATTACAAGATAACACAGATGAAATGACTTTAACTAAATAAATAATAAATAAATAATAATAAAATTTATTCCAAAATTACAAGGCTTAAAAATATGTACAGTTTTGCTTAAATATAACAAATAATATTTCTAAGAATTACGTGCCTGAACTAGGTAATCCTGTATTTCAGGCAAAAAGAGCTAAAATAGTCTTAAAAATTTAATAAATAATTACAAGCTGAAAATAGAAACAATTTTATAAATGTTGAGTCACTTAACTTAGTTTCAAAATTTGACAAATATTTAACATAAATATTTACTTTAACACAGTTAGTAAATTCTCTGTTTCTTCGTAAGACATACTTTGGAGAGCATCATTGAGAGTTCTCTTACAATTTGTGTAGTTCAGGGAATAAATGTTAGCTTTCGAGTTTAGTCTATTATAGAGGAGAGGACCGAGGTACAGGTAAAATTTGGATATAAAAGCATGCTTAGTTATATTTTGTGGACAGACGATATCTTTACGTCTTTTATTAGTATAATCAGTACTGTAATATAGAGCTGTGTGTTGTTTTAAAACAATGCCCATTACAAAAAGTTGTCTAACTGTTAAAACTTCACATGATTTGTATAGTAGGTTACTGAAGTTTCAGAGATCCCTTTTCAAATGAAGGCGCCCATTTTTTTATAACTGATTTTTTTTACCTCAATATAATTTGCAAATGAGGTGTGCTGAAGATAATTTGAGAGAAATGAAGGTACTTATTTATTTTGGGATCTAATTTTGGAGCCTTCTAATTTAAATATTACTGCAGTCTTCACTGAAAGAATTCCTTGAAATTGCGCTTTGTTTGTCACACACACATCAACGCATAAACTAACATTCCATATTGCAAATGCTGTCAAAAGAATGCAAATATACTCCCATGCACGTGACTGGATTTGCGTATTTTCTACAAATGTTAACGAACGAAGATAGAGAACTAGTATATTTTATGCCTGAAGCTAAATGACCCATGTTAGCTAAGTTAACCTTTACATTATTATGACGTCGTTGTTTTTACTCTAGTAAAATTATGAAAATATTTAAGTAATAATTTATAGGCACTGGCTAACTAGCCAATGTCAAAACTGAAAAAAGTTAATATCTTACACTTCATTGCTAACTTTGAATACACTTGTACATTTTGTGTATTTGAAAATTAATTTTAAAATACGATCGAAGATCGAATTATCCAGACGCGGATATATCGTGATGCGGGAAACATCCCGTGTTATAAGACATGGCATTAGGGCTCTGAAGTTAGGTACGAGTATATTTTAAAAAATATCTTAAAGAATGTAAACGAATTAACAGTTTTCGCCCCAGAACTCTGATCAGATCTACGTGGTTTCACCCGAATTTTAATGATGTGTACGGAATTATTTTAATATTGGCTAAATTTTTTGCAATTCAACAACAAGTTGCCTGTAAGCCGGCGTATTTGTAAGCAATTAGTATTTTGAATATATAACTTACGCCCTAGCTTGTTGAAATTGGTTAAAGATGGCCCTGAATAAAATAAATTGCTTTGTAATAATGTATAAGTCAATTTGTAAATACAATACAAAATCCTTGATGAACAACAACCGTACTGTTTTGTGCAAATTGTTTATGATTGAAACAATGATAATAATGTTGTTCAGACTGTTCATAATTAATAAGAGTTCTCGGTAAGACCGTTCTATAAACGACCCGACCCTGGCAACAAATATATTATTTCCTTAGCATCAAATTGAGACCTTTCAAATCTCAACGGTGGGTACGTATAATTAGGAGAATAAATTAATTCTATAATCTTTTTAACAAAAATAATCTTAGCAATAAAATCCGTACTAAGCTAAAATTAAAAAATGTATAAAGAAAGAATGAATAGCCCCAGAGGAAACGCCACGTCTTCTTCCAACATTTCAAAGTGAATAATTTATTACAATTATAATTTTTCAAATAAAATATGTACCAGACAAGGCTTTAAAATTGTTATGCCTTGGAAGTCTATCTTTTGTAAGAATTTGAACATTAAAATTATTTAAAATGCCGAAGCACTTTGTGTTATATTTCTAAGAATTTTTGATGAATAAGATGAGACAGAAATATTAAGAGTATCTTTGGGTGTAAGTATTTCCACAGTGCAGAAAAGCACTGTGGAAATACTTAGATATGATACTGGACAAATTTTCTTTATTTTTTTTCCAGATTTTATGAAATAATCTCAAAACTTTACGAGCTCAACGTATCACGGTTCTATGATATACCATCAAACGTTTGTGATTACGGCATGTATTAAATCAAACATCTAATTGCTTCCATGTTTTAATTGTTCCTGAAAATATTATAGAACACTCTATTATAATGATTGCGCCTGTTTTTGTGAACCTTTAATAATGTTTATGAATGTTCATTCGTATTGTGCTGGCCAGGTTGCTAATGCCTCCGGAAACGAATGAGTTTTGACACTAATTCTGCCCTTTGATTGTGTTGTTGAAGGTTGTTTAAATTCAACTAGGAAACACAATAGAAATAAAAAAGTTGCTTTTTTTTTGTTTTTTAATTTTAATCGTGACATTGATAAAGCAAGTTTAATTTCTCAATAGGAGCCCGGACCTTAGATGTGTGCCTAATTGATAGCAATAGACTAGCCCCTATTACATGGGACTAAACATAACTAGCGAAATGTAGGTTTATTCAAGGAATTACAGGCGTGATGATATGTTATGATAACACAATTTGGGGTGTTCACGTGTCAAAACTTAATAATATTGAAACATGAACGCCGTAAAGCACGTATATTTTATGGAGCTGAACTTTTCAATAATCAATACATCATCGTCAAATTGTTCATGTTTAATTTATGACGGCACTTTTGTGCTATAAGGAAATCACCTACCTAATACAATACATGTCAATGCTTTGGATAATGTCCATTCATTCCAATAATATGCCCTCGTGGCTACATAATAATAGCTGCAGGGGTCGATTGAAAGTTAAGCTACCTATGCTTGCCATGGTCGGTTCGTGGATAGGTGACCATACATTGTATCATGTTGCATAGGTGGAAGTTAGACAGGCAGTAGCTCCATCAATGTAAAATACTAGTATTCAGCTGCTGCACCCAGTTAGAATGTAAGCCAAATGAGGACACGGTGGAACATACGGTGAAGGTCTGCCCGAATTGGGCGGAGCACCGCCGTGTCCACGTGGAGGCGATCGGCGGCGGCGATCTCTCGCGTCCGGCCCTGGTCCAGGCCATGGTACGGAGCGAGAGTGCATGGGTAGCCGTCACCTCCTTCTGCAAAGCAGTAATGCTCGCGAAGAGGGAGGCGGCGCACGTGAGGGAGAGGCAGTATATGCGCCCTCACGGCCTTGTCGCCGCAGGAAACGCCCTGGGTGTCGGGAATCCCAGGCTGATTCCCGGCCACCGTAAGCGCGGGCTTGCGGACGGCGAGTAATGGGTAGCTCGCTGTCCGGTATGGACCAAACCTGGGTCGACGGCGCGTCGTATTCCACGCGCACCTCAAACAGATGTCAGCACCAACTGGTGGGGTCTGCAAGGGCCAATGCCTGCCAGGGGTTCGGGATGTTCGAAATAGATACCGTGGCCCCTGGCACACAGGCAACTGGGGGAAACACGGATGGGCTTTAGTCAGTAAAAGTCTGACACGCTCTTCTGCTCTACCCAGAGTGGGAGAAGTTATTTGATGATGTCCCAACCTCAAAAAAATAAAAAAACACGATATCGTTGGGAATAATCTAGGCAGATTGATAAACAAGCCCTGTCAAACCCGATGGGAGTGGCATTATTGACGAATTTTCATCCCCTATTTATTAAACCCTTTAGAGGATGAATTTTGAAAGATTGGTTTAGGCTCCGCGTTGTCTATCAGTGATTGAATGGATTGAATTTTTTATTTAAGTAAATGAGAAGATAAAGAAGAGCTATTGATTTCTTACCTCCTCTTAATCAACCTATAACGTTCCCACTGCTGGGACACAGGCCTCCTCTCTGTGAGAGGGAGGCCTGTGTCCCTGAGAGAGGCCGTAATCCACCACGCGGATTGGTAGAAGTCACATACTTCGAATATTTGGTTCTAGTACATGCCGGTTTCCTCACGATGTTTTCCTTCACCGTTTTAAGAGCTGTGGTGATGAAATAATTTACACAAAGTAAAGCGTCATTCTGGGTTCGAACCTACAACCTACAACTCGGAAGTCGCGATCGTTACCACTGGGCCACCACTCTCAACAGCGAGAGCGATTAATTTAGATTTTCGTAAATAATTTTCAGGTTTTTTGATTTTGATAAAAAGATATGATATTTGAAAGGATTTGCGAAAGTCCATATGTTCTTACATACACTTGGAGATTTTTGGCCGCTGTAGAAATAATATAGGTGGAGTATTCCTCACCGATCCCATACAAAATGTCAGTGCAGAAGGGGCTCTACAGGATACGCCTCACCTTATCTGCCTATAATAAAGCCAGGGTGGCCACATATTGGCAGGTTTAAAAAAAATATAATGTCAAGTATACATCTTTTTTTTCACAATTTTACTCGCCAGACTTCCTAGTGTGATGGCGAGAAGCGAATTTTTTTTTGACACGTACAGAAGAAAGACATCGAAAAAGATCAGGCTAAAGCTTTTAAAATTAAAAGTTACTCATAAAATTGTCATCACAATACTTTATCGTGTTGTTTTATACACCTAAAATCGTAATAAAGCAACCATTCATAACGTGCATATTAGGCTGTATTGTTGTACCGTGAATAACATTAATATTAGAGTTAATGTGGTGAAGGTTTTATGTGAAAAGTTTTTATTTACATAAAATAAATTGTGATTGTTGATTCATTCATTGTGTAATGTGTTGATAACATTTTTGTAATAAACAAATAAATAATAGTTTAAAAAACTAAAAAACGCGTTTTTTAGTTTTTTAAACTATTATTTATTTTAAATTTTTTAGTTCTGCTAACTACAAAAACGTGTTTTTTTTTCTAATTTTTGGGTCAAAATCGCGCTCAAAGGAGTCGGTTACATACAAACAAACAAACATACAAGTGAAGCTAATATAAAGCGTGTAAAAAAGAAATCTCATTAAATTATTTTATATTGTTACCGTATATTCAGTACTTACATGATACTGGAACTCTCCGTGCGAAAATTTAGGTCGGTGAATTAAAAAAAAAATTGCCCTGCCAATAATTGTGCTTTTCTATGAAACCGTTCTTTTTGATAACCTATAAAAAATGTCTACTCCATCAAACTCAAAGCATTTATTTCAAATAAACCAACTACAGGCACTTTTGAATAGTCAAGGTCGGTGAGGTAGAAAGATAGCTAGTTGCCCATTCCAAAGCGTAGGAACCTATGGAGAAGAACGGGCAAGAAACTCCATGGACACATGGACACATGTTGAAATTATCAATGTGAGAACGATGTAAAAAGACGTGCACATTATAAGCGTCCGTAATTAAAACAAAAATAAAATAACAATTTAGAAATTAAAATAAGCCGTGGGTAATCATGTGGTGAATTCATAGTTCCAGTTTGCGCGTCGATATTCCCTACCATCGTGTATAATCATGATTTTCTGATTAGGTAGTTTTTTTCATAATGCAGTTTTTCTGAGGTCAGATAGGCAGTCGCTTCATGTAAAATACTGGTATTCAGCTGCAACCGGTTTGACTGGAAGCTGACCCCAACATATTTGGAAAAAGGTTAGGGAGATTATGAATGTAGTTTTTCCTAATCTACACTTAGGCGCAAAATCAAACTTAGCAAAGAGAATAGATTTCATTCAGTAAAGAGTTTCTATGTGAGCACCTGTAGTTTTCAATATTTTAATGGTATATTGCCATGTGCTAGCTGACATAATGGCAAATTTAATGTTTCTTGTGTTTCGTAATGTTAATTACCTACTATTGTATAGAATCAAGTTCTTCTAACTTAACAGACAGCTGTGCTGCTGAGGAGTTTGTTGCGCCAATTCATCTTCTAAAGCACTAGGAAGTGGTGAAGGGCGGGCGTTTTGGGGGGACTGTCTTCTGTAATTTTGACGTTCAAAAAGAGCTGACTCTCAGCCTAGTTTGAATAAATGACTTTATTTTTTGATTTTTATATTATATGAATGAAACAATTTCGTTAATTACGCAGACATTTGCGGCCATTTCCGTATACCATATTAAAATTATATAATTTTTCAGTTAAGACAGACTACTGTAACAAAATAAGATTTTTTTTTTTATTAAAACTGTATTTACTAATTTATCAAATCCTATTATAAATTCGAAAGTAACTCAAAAATCTATGTAGTAATATGAAAATTCAAAATTATCCTTTTAGTAAGAAATAAAGGAAATATATGTTTGAGTGTTTTTGTAAAATCATGCCCCAATTGGGTAAAGTAGTGAATGATTTTAAAATGTGCATGATTATTGAAGTTTTTGTGTACCTCTTTTTAAGATATTTAAGGAATTGGAAATATAATCAGAGTCAGTATATTGAGGTAATATTTGTTTTCATATTTATTTCGTACCTACTGATTTTAATATTAGTCCACCCGCTTATAAGTTATTACAATTTGAAGTAAAAAAAACCTAGCTAATATGTAGACGGTGCCTATTACGTAGTTGCGCTTGCATATTTCAAATTAGTGGTGATATTACTAAAATGAATTATTATTATTTTTAAGTTAGACATATAGATTCATTAAAATCTATTGCATAAAAAATACATTATTAGCATTTATTATCTGTATGTCTGTTATGTTTTTACGCTTTTACGATGAACGGATTTTGACAATAGGTCAAGCCATAACCTGTGTTAGGACATAGGCTTTTTCTAATTCCGATAGCACGCTCCCATGGGATAAATTTCGACATCCACGTAGGCGAAGCTGCATATAGAAGTTAGTGAATAGTAATTTTTATTTTTGCCGTTTTTTTACACGCTTTATATTAGCTTCACTTGTATGTTTGTTTGTATGTTTGTAACCGACTCCTTAGGGCGCAATTTTGACCCACTTTAAGCGGTCAGATTTCATTTAAACTTTGTAAACTTATCGAGGACCGATGACAATTCAATAATTTAAAAAAAAATGGAGAAAAAAATAAAAGGAAACAAAAACTGAAAAAATCACGCTTTTGTAGTTAGCAGAACTAAAAAATAGAAAATAAATAATAGTTTAAAAAACTAAAAAACACGCAATATAAAAACAAAGTAAAAAGTAGAAAATAATTTAATTCAATTAAAAAGCATGATGTGCTTGACATTAATTGATTATAAAAATACCTCAAAAAGCACGCTTTTTAATTGAATTAAATTATTTTCTACTTTTTTAGTTTAGTTTTTAAAGCGTGTTTTTTAGTTTTTTAATCTATTATTTTTTTCAGATAACAATTCGCTTCGTTACTTCTCTCTATAATATTTCAAGTTCGATATAACTGAACAATTTATTGAAAACAAAGTTTCGAGACGAAACACGTTGATTGTATAATTACTCTTTATTGATTTTACGTCTTGAACATAGCTTCTAAACATCACACCTGTCACCGGTTTGACCCTCAAACCATTCAAATGAAGAACTTTGAAATTTAATTATATACAACAAATAAAAATGCCATCATAAATAAGTGTAAACTTCTGTAATCGTTACCTTTGACTTTGTGATATATCTTCAAGAGTTGTCAAGTCACTTACTATCATGTTATAACAAAGTTTATAATCACATTTTATTTGTTTACTTTCGTGTTAAATATTCGTTCGGAGAGCGCGACGCGGCGTGCTGCTTGCGACACCGACGCGAGTACACTGGCACTTTTCCGCTGTAGGCCCGTAGACACCGCTACGAAAGTGCTACGGCGCTACGCTCGTAGCACATAAAGTTTTATTTTTTACTGAACCTACTATGTTTTGTTTTGCGTGTCGCCTTAGTTTGCAGTTTTATAACTTTATTCTACAGATTTTCTTCGTAAGTAATTTATGATAGTTTTCTACTTTTCCTTAACACAGAGAACCAATGTCATTGCCAATGGCAAATCAATACAAACTCACTTCACCTTTTAGTTTAAATATTTAGTTAGGAAAGCTAACGACCCATGTTGTTAGAATCGTATTTCTCGATTCTGAGAATGAACACAATGGGAAAACGTAATACGGAATACGATAAAGTTATGTTAGTTTGTACTACCTGTATCATTTTTGTTGAACATATGAAACAGACATCAAAACTCCTTTAATAAAATGTTTCAGTAATAAAACAAACATTCCGTTCCGTTTAGTACTGTCTACAATAAGAGAAAAATTGCATTTCTAGGTTCCGCTGAACCACTGACATTTACATAAATATATGAATGTGCATTTTGCATATTATACATCCCGAGGCGAGTGGACTTAAATGTACTGAATTTACCAGAAAGAGTTAAGTTCCGAAGAGGTAAGTAGAATTTTATCAGAAATAGACGTTTAAAAAGAGATTTTGATTTTGAAGCTTGGTGCACGATTCCAATTGGTCGTATCCTATACAGAAGAGCCGGCCTGAAACTATACGGTTACGCTTTTGAAAATAATTGGCTTTTACAATTTGAAATTATTGTACCTATTCAGGGGGCCTACTCTCTAACTCCGTCAACGGAGATACGGGCCCGTCCGATAGTAGTTCGAAATTACTTAGTGAATCCTACAGCCAATTAACTAACTTTTTTGGAAGGGCAGAAACATATCGGGAGTACGGACAGCTGTCAAATCGTGTTGTTATTCATTCTTAGTTCGGGCCAAACTAATCTTCTGTCCGTAAGTGATACGGAGTTGGAAACGCCCGTTACTTCGACCGAAACGACGGACTTCGTACTTAGGGAGTAGGCCCCCACGTATGGGAGGATAGTGTTGGCCTGTCAACAAGTACCAGGTACTTAATAAATTGAAAATGATATACATATCTACAGTCTATAAGGCCTACAACGTTCTTAAATTCATAAAATATAAAATAATCTAATAAGTAAAAAAAAAAACACGCTTTTGTCGTTAGCAGAACTAAAAAAAATTAAATTAATAATAGATTAAAAATCTAAACAACACGCTTTAAAAACCAAACTAAAAAAGCAGAAAATAATTTCAAAAAAGGGTGGGGCTTTTATAATCAATTAATATCAAGTACCCCCCGTTTTTTAAATTATTTCTTTGTTATCGGTCCTCGATAAGTCTACAAAGTTCAAATGAAATCTGACTCTTTGAAGTGTGAATAAAGGCGTGTTAAAAAACCTATTGCTTACTGGAATAAAATGTAATAAAGATCTGCTTCGTTGGTCTAGTAGACGCCAGCGCTTCTCCAGATCATGGGTCTCTATGGGTTTGATTCTCAGGTCGAACTAAGTGTTATTGGTTTTTTAAGTTACGAATTTCTCAGAAGCCGCATGGAGACTAGATTTATAACCGGTCAATTTATTAACACCGGTTTCTTTTTACACGCTTTATATTAGCTTCACTTGTATGTTTGTTTGTATGTTTGTAACCGACTCCTTAGGGCGTGATTTTGACCCACTTTAAACGGTCAGATTTCAATTAAAATTTGTAAACTTATCGAGGACCGACGACAATTCAATAATTAAAAAAATATATATATAATATAAAAATGACTACTACTTTATAGTTAGCAGAACTTAAAAATAGAAAATAAATAATAGTTTAAAAACCAGTTTTGACGGAACTTATCCAGTTCTACTCGCCATCTCCTACGTGGTCTGCCGCGACCCCGCCTCACTGTCTCACAACACCAAACTTAAATAATTAAAGTATATAACTTAGAACCCTATCGAAGAATACAGTCTTAAAATTATGTTATGTTATTCTATATTATTAAAAAAAAAGATGGAGATGAAATTAAAGGAAATTGATGTTGCTATTGGTTTGAGGAATCGTGGAAATGGCAGATGGATATTCCTCCCCCGTGAGTTGCGAGGGTTAAATGGGTCGTTGTAGATGTCTGTAGGGTTATCAAATGGATGAATTAATATTTAATAATTATTTCCTCTGCGTAACCGAGGATGACGAGCGTGGTTTTATGTTAAGTAAAATAAAGATTTATGCAAGTTGTTTTAAAGAAATGAAAACGTAATTTATCGTTTTTTATCAATCTTACCGAGGTGTACAAATTGGGTTGTGGAGGCCAGATAGGCAGACGGTCGATTTTTTTAAATTAATAAATGGGCCCACTCTTGACCTCGATCACGCCTGATGGATAGCGATTGTTGAGGTCTATGATGGATCGAGCGTGCCCAGAAAATGCCTGTTCACTCTTGTTTAAGGCAATGGTACTCTCACGCATCGACGAAACACAGCAAGCTGCTTGACGCTGGATTCCGGTGGGAGGGTGGTCGCGAACCAGGCGGGCGTTAGCCCTACCACCGCAAGGGAAGAGTTGGCCAGTCATCAAGGTAATGAGTGTGACTGTCCAGGATGCGCCGACCGCTCGATTCATTCGAGTTACTGGTGGAACAAATTGCGCTACACGAGGAGGCTTCTTCATGCATCCCTAATGTAAAAACACTAGGATTCAGCTGCATTTGGTTTAAGCGACCCCAACATATTTGGGATAATGCAAGACAGATCATTACATGTGTGCAATTGTGAATATTCCAAATGATCCCACACTGCTGCATGAAAAATAAAACGTTTAGTTTACAAGGTTAAAATTAGAAAAATCACTGCGGTTTGATTACATAATTATAGTACAAACTTTTTTTTTGTTTTAATAATCAATAGGTGAACTAAGTTGTGATTTGAGCAGAGATCGGATATTCGGATGCATATTCACCTAAAGTTAAGATGTTGGCTAACATGGAATGCGCTTTTGTATCGAAAAAGTCAGTAATTTGTTTATTTTTTGTTTTAACTAATACAAACCACCCCTCCTCCAGTACATACACATATTTGTATCGGGTTAAACATTAATTTTAAATTAATACACATCTGAATAGTTATGCAATCCAAGAATCCCGGGGTTTTTAATAAATATTACAAATAATTTATAAAGCCGCTTCCATACTTGCATAGCGAAAAATTTTCTTTAGGTAAATATGCATCCGAATATCCAATCTCTGGTTATGAGATAGCATAAATATCACTATGTTTGATTAATATAATTACATTACATCACGCCTGTATGCTGAGAAGGGTTAGTCTGAGGTGCCTTATGATTACATCGTATACACACATTTCGCCAGCTATGTTTAAGTCCCCATGTAATAGTGGCTGACTTAATCCAATATCACAGTACATGGAAGATTGTTAGGATCTTGTAGCAAATAAAAGTAGCATTTTTATCTCCTTTTATCAGACCCATATCTAAAATTAGTATGCAGAAAAGGTTTTGATCTTATAAATAGTTTTTTTCGATTAAGCACAAAGATTGCAAACTTGATTACTTTTTAAATACGCTCGCATTCTTCGAAACCTTATATTTATTTCGTGATGTGAATCTGTATTGGATTAAAATCTGTTATGATATTAGATTTTTGTTATAATTTTTTAATCAAGATTGCTCGTTTTGTTTTTGGTATATTTTCTTTCTCGAATACCTATTTTACTTGATGAAAAATATTTTATTTTATTTATTTATTCATCACTTACAACTATCATTACAGGTACAACCCAATGCAATAGTGAAACAAAAATCTGCTGGCGGTTCCTCGTGGCCGCACTAATCTGCTGAATGACGCTGGTGCTTCGCATTCTTAACCTTGTAGCTGAGGAGATAGACATTTTTGCTTGTACGAGTACACTGAGTGAATTCATAAAGATAACATTAGGTATATGTAGTAAGTTTTAGAAAATATGTTGTTATTATTGTGTTTGCTTCACTATTGCATTGCATGCCTGCCAGGAGTGCGGGTTGTTCGAAAGAAATACCGCGGCCCCTGGCACACAGGCAACTGAGGGAACACGGGTGGGTTTTAGTCAGTAAAAGTATGACCTCTGCTGCCCTCTTGCTCCACCCAGAGCGGGAGAAGTTATTTGATGATTTCCCACCCAAAAAAAAACACTATTGCATTGGGTTGTACCTATAATGATAGTTGTAAGTGATGAATAAATAAATAAATAAAATCAAAATTAACATAAAAATGTATTAGTTTCGCTATACTTAACTAATTTCAACATTTGTAAATATACGGAGAATGCAAGCGGCTCGCAGCTGGTGTCGTTCTCTAGTTTCTGACTAACCCCGTTGGAAGAAGGCGTGAGTTTATATTAAATGTATATGTAAATACGCATTTTATTTTTCATTCAGGCAAATAACAAATATTGTAACAATAATATTTTACAACACGTATATCGAAGTATAAAAGGTACAGTTTTTTTTTCTGCAGATTCGAAAGTATTTTGTACACAAAGACCTAGTACATAAAAAGGTATTTAATTAAATCGGCATCTATTTACCGCATCAGTACAACCCTGTAACATCCAGCATACCACGGCGCAGTTCACAGACAACTGAGCATCCGACATTTTTCTCCAATTCCATTTCTCAGCAAACCGGGGGCAAGAGTTAAACGAAATAAATTGCTCGGAGCGTATTTCGGTTATTTATCCGTGGCAGATCACGTTTTAATTTATCGTCCCAATACGCATTTACAATCAACCACACACATTCTCTGATAAGCCTGAAATCTTCAACCGAAAACCACTTTAATCTTACAAACTTTACGGGTCATATTACCTTGTATGTTTTGCCAATGAGTAAAGCTTAAGTGTCGTGTTGTACAAACATCGGCTCTTAAGTAAATTACAATTGCTCGAGACACGCATCTGTACGCGGGATCCTCTCAACGTTCACTAAAATTAACTAAGACTTCTGTACCAGAATCGTTTGCATATGGAAATAAGTGGATTTGAATAGCCGAAAACGTATCTAAGCTTGAGTGGTAGTAAACACTACTGTTGAGACTTTGGATTTGTAAGTAGTTTTAGGATTAAGCAGGTTTTGTTTTATATTTTGGAATGAAGTAAATTATCGTACGTGCGATTCGCGTAACGTACTCTGTACGCCTGTCGAATGAGAGCCACACCGAAAAAGTGTAACATTTTAACGGTCACGAGCCTATTCTATCTGTTCTCTAGTATTTTTTTGTTTTCTATTCTCTAAATCGTATGTCCTTGTCCTTGTCTGTCTGTTTCACCGCTTACTTCTACTAAACCACGCAACGGATTTTTATATGCTTTTCACTATCATTTAGAGAATTTCTTTCGAAAGGTTAGCATAATACATGTGTAGAGAAAAGTCGAAAATTACAAAGATTTTTACTGATGTCGTAAATTATGTGAATTTTGCTTACATTGCTAACGCTGGCTAAACTTTACAAGATAAATCAAAATAATCCATCACTAAATTATATATCTAAAAATGGTCTACAGAAAAATCTGCAATGGTAGGTATATGTTTATCTCTAAAGGATAACCCACAATAAACATTTTAATCTTTTACATTATATTGCTAAAAAGTAATGGGTTATTTACGAAGGTACTACTTTAAACAATACAGTATTACCCCATATCCAATTAAATATGTTAGAGCCTTTATGCATTTGTACGTTATTATCTAAATTAAACACATTCTATAATTATACGACATTCGTCACATACAATGTACACCCCTGAGGAGCCAGGGCGGGTCGCTAGTTTGTTTCTGTATAACAAAAGTGTAACATTTTGATCCAGCCTTCATTCGCCATGTTTGCAAAAGCGAAAGAAACTTCGCTCCTACCGGGTGATCTATGTTTCATGAGGTTCTTGTTTCGGATAAGGCGGGAGGAAACACCCGGGTGTTACCGCTCTGTAGGTCGCCCGGAGGACACGGTGGAGTGGTAGAGGTCTGCCCGGCTTGGACGGAGCACCGCCGTGTCCTATTGGAGGCGATCAGCGACGGCGACTTCTCGTGTCCGGCCCTGGTCCAGGCCATAGTATGGAGCGAGAATGCATGGGTAGCCGTCACCTCCGTATGCGAAACCATAATGCTCGCGAAGAGGGACGCTGCGCACATGACGGAGAGGCAATCTATGCGCCCTCATAATAATATTATACATATATAATATATATATAGGATACCTCTTGTATAATCACTTTTCGAAAGACAGAAAAAGTGTGGATTTTTATGGGTAAACCTCTGCCCAACAAGGCGTGACGTTGTTATCTAAGTGAAACAAAACTGTCATACGAAAAACCGATACCAGTATGGACACCTTCAAAAAACTGTCCATCCCGATAAAAGTTGCGCTTTGATAAATAGTGAAGCACAGGTCATAATCCCCCTTTATAACCGTGACGTTAAAATAATGGAGTAGGCTCATTCATTTCAGTTGTCAGGTCCAACGTATTAAGTGCTTTGAACCTGACCTTTGGCTCTAAAGTTGTAAATCCCCTCGAGTCGGAAATGCCGGATAACTTTTCGTATAGTCCTCAGTTTTGTTAGTTTTTTAGACAAAAATGTTTTAATGAATGGAATTAATGTACAAATGGGTAATTAGCTACTGCTAAGCCGAATAGCTATGAGTTTCAAATGCTTGGGAGTGAAGTTTGACATTTATTTGAATGTCCAGTGAATTTCATATACTTTTGGATAATAATAAGGTTTTTTTTACGTGTCTACGTAATAATAGCTGCGCGGATCCACCGATCAGGTTAAGCTATAATTGCGCGGCATTTCTAGCTTTTGGTCGATGGATGGGTGACCATCTTTAGGTACATACCAAGACCCCTCCGTGCCTTGGAAACCCGTTGTTCCTGGATGTCATTCGTGGATCTGTGATAGTCGTTACGGGTCGTCCGAAGCCGAAAGTCTGACAACCAGTCTTACGCATAGCTGGTTTGTGGAGGTCAGATAGGCAGTCGCTCCATGTGTAACACAGGTTTTATTTAGCTGCAATTTAGCTGTATACGGTTTGACTGGAAGCCGTCGCTAGCATAGTTGGGAAAAAGGCAGATGATGTATAAGGTTTTTTTTTTCGTTTTAAGAGGTTTCGTAAATAAACACTCCATTTTATATATTTTGGAACAAAAACTTAGGGAATAAGGCAAAAAAATATGAGTGATGGGACTACACAGAAACATTTTAATATATTCTTCCTTGTACAACGAAGTAGGTAATGAGATTAATGTCGCTTTCAACTCCGAAGCTTTATTTCGATAGAACATTTTTATTTCCTCCGAATTAAATTACATAATTATAATTTGCATGAATAATTTAAAGGCCTCATGTAGTGTAGACGTAGGTACCTTGTCAGGGATTATGAAGTCTGACACAAAGCTGTTGGGACGTAGGATTACCAAAACAAAATCAACATTTCAATAGAAAATAAAATGAAAACATTTTATTAACTTATAAACATGGCACAATGAAAAATAAAGGTCAAATAAAAAAAATATGATCAATATTACACCAAGAATACAGACTGAAATAATAATTCTGTAGCAGCATCTACAGCGACTGACGTCACGCAAAATCCTGCATCGCACAAGCACAGTTTACCGCGCAACTGGCATATCTTCGTAAATCCAATGCTGAGCTGATGCTACAAATAATGATAAATAACCAACCACACTGGGGTCTTTACTAATGAAATGTAATAAAAAGCATAGAAGAAACCGCTATTCACAAATAATCACATGGCTAAAAGTAGGAATCAACACTGTCACAATGGAAAACAAACAATCAGCATTACATTATTAAAAACTTCTAAAAGAATAATTGAGGACCTATCAACTAAAATCTTCCATCAAATTCTTTAAGAATAGAAAAGAATAGAATATTTTTATTTCAGACAAAGTCCATAGTGTTAGTAACAATTTTGCTTATCCTCTAGTGTTAGTACAGACAGATACAATTTAAAAAACTTAAAATTCAACGTGGAGCTGCATCCACCTTCGCAACATTAGGGAATCCCATCGATCTGCGAATACACTGTTGGTGCCGCCGCAAACACGTGACATCAGGGATGCACATCTCTTTCTAATGATGGCGGCAAAACCATCAATGTTGTTATCTGCCAACATCCCTGACGCACTACAATGCCACGGCAGCCGCAGCAGCACTCTCAGTGAATTACTATATTGAACGCGTTGGTCGATGTCTGCCCGCTGAGTGAAGTTGACCCACAGGGTGCACGTGTATATGGGCTGACAATAAAGTTTGAAAAGCGTTACATTAAACCAGGTCTTGTCTATCGACCAGTAACTCGATCAATACAATATTTTATTCATTTCCCAGAATTTGAAATAGGAGAAGTGTTCCGCCTCCTTAATGTACAAACGAATATAAATTCGGAAGATGTTTTCTATCAAGAATATTGTTCTAGTCACGATTTGCGGAAATCTCGATTCAAGTGGAGTTCGCTTTGTACGAAGGAATCGAATAAACAGCCTTATGAAATATTTATAGTTTGCGGCGAACCTTCGGTCGGTCGGTTGCTTGAAAATTTTCATCGTCAGCTTTAAGCCCCGTATTCATTGAGAACTGCCCCGTTATGTTCATGCTCGCGCGACTACTGAGCGTCCTAGCTTCGTTCGATTTCCAAGTCAGGGTTTTTCCATCAGGGGTGCGGGTCGTTCGAAAGAGATACCGTCGCCCCTGGCACACAGGCAACTGAGGGAACACGGGTGGGTTTTAGTCAGTAAAAGTCTGACACGCCCTCCTGCTCCACCCAGAGCGGGAGAAGTTATTTGATGATTTCCCATCCTAAGAAAAAAAAAAAAGGGTTTTTCCATAAAAATATCTCAAAAGTAGACCAGAGATTGAAAGTTGGTGGTGTGATGCCCCGTTTCCCAGCCTCGAAGGATACGTTGTTCCTGCGCCTGGTCCGTCCCCAGTCGTGATTGCCGTCCCATCGGATTATTAGAGTGAGACATAAGCACTAAAATTGAAGAATCTGCTAAAAGGTCTTTTGGTTAAGAAGTAACATTAGTAACAGTGGATGGGTGACTGTTGTTAATCCCGGCTGTCATTCGTGTATCTTTGAGAATTGTTTGGGGTCGTCAGAAGCTTGACAACCAGTCTTACCAAGGGGTAACATAATACCCAGTAACCGGGTTTTGGAGTTTGACCTCCACGACCCAGTTAGTCAGTCGCTCCATCTCATCTGCATCTGGTTAGACTGGAAGCTGACTGAAGGTTCAGCTAATCAGCTTCCAGTCTAATCTCTCCTCAACTTTGTTTCCAATAAATACACAGCTTTATTCGTGTTGGCGAAGTTTATATCTAGAGTTGTAAAGCTTTACAAACATTGAAACTTCTCTTGGTTATCTGTTCGTGCTGTGTGTATGGAGATCGCTATTCTGAACAAGAATTAAAGACTCGTTTGCCAGATCGTTAGCGTGAAATGGGGTGATCACCTTTTCGTGACTTTGTATCTATATATTCAAATACAATTTCTATTGTAAAATCAAATTATTATGCGTTGTTTGAAAGTCAAGCAGAAACAATAATCCAACGCTTAAGAGCGTTCATCCTGCGCGGGCTAGCAACGTCGCATTTCAAGCTTCTTTTTCGTAGTTATTTCATCAAATTTAAATACTAAAAAAAATCCGCCAATCATTAGATCGTTGGTATTCATAAGTTTTATGCAATTTTTTTACAATTATTTTAGTATTTACGAAAATCGACATTTTGTCAAATATTTTCTATTTGCAGTACTGATTACGATTAAATGTTTTTATATAACAGTAAATGTTAAAAATAACTATGCTTGGTTGAAAAATAATTTTACTTTGATTTATATTTAATAAAATAATCACGAAAATCTACTAGAAACGCTACGTTGCCAGCCCGCGCGGGAACCTCTCTTGCTCGTTTCGATCAGACGGAAAAACACATAACTATGCTAGTATACTGCATGTTGGTTAATAATTTCGGATCCAGAATTCCTCACGGCGTCCTCCTTTCCCAAATACATTAAAAAAAGCTTAGAAAAGTGTTAGGCCAAAAAAGGATACGAACGCTCAAAAAAAGGTAATAGTTAATAATTCATCAACTGCTTAATTCTTAATGAATTTTAAATTAAACAATCGGGAAGAAAAAAAATCTTAGATAAATAATGAAATTACAAATTAAAACTCTACGCCAAAATAAAAGTAAGTTTTTGATTAATTACTGAAAGTTTAGAGGTTTGCCAATTAGTAAAATGCCTTGGAATAATTAAGGAGATTTATAACAATTAATAGTTTCAATTTTAATTATATAATTTAAATGGCTAAAGCTGATAGAAGTTAATTTAATGAATGCTGCCGCGTTAGTCTAGTGGTCGCAAGCGCAACTGCTGGGCATGAGATGTTGGGTTTAATTCCCGGTTCGGGTAAATTGTTGTTGGGTTTTTCATCTGGATTTTTTCAGTAGCAGTCCAGAGTTTGGAATTGTGCTCACCAGATGGAATTAGGCTCATCCCCTATTACAGGGCACTTAAACATAACCGTGTGATGCCGGACGTAAAAGAATAGCACCATCCCATTTCTTCCCGTGGGTGTCGTAGAAGGCAACTAAGGGACTTACTAGAAAATGGGCAGCAGAATTCTCTATGCATTTTACCACCATACTGCAATCGCCAATCCGCCTGTCAAGCGTGGCAATTATGGCATAACCCTTCTTTTGGGGGAGGCCTATGTCCAACAGTGGACGTCTTTCGGCTGAAATGATGATGATGATGAAACATAACCGGCAATATGTGGGAGTACTATAAGTACACCTCTGTCTATCATTTCGGCGATTACAGGCGCGATGTTATGTATGTATCTATTGTTGTGTTATTTATTTTATTTTGTAATCTTTTTCTTCTGTTTTATATTTTTTCATCCCTTATACATATTAAAGATTATTCTATCATTTTCTGTTTAATTATTCTGATAGTGATTTCATCCATTTTCATTGAGATTTAAGAAATTCTGTGAAATGTATAATTTATCTTTAGTGAGGCAAACAATTAAATCGTAGTAGGTACATTAATAAATCTTCTTTTACTTCCTAGGATTATCCTGGCTTGCGGCCAAGACTTGGTTTTTTGCTTTCCGGCTTTTTCGTTGAATTAACTCATTTTTAACAGGTTTATGGTAATGTGATTATAACAAACGATTTTTTTTTTTAATATTGGTCTTACCTTTTGAGTAACCCGTACGGAAAATACGCGCATTGACGTGGAACTTCAAAAGTTGGACTCAAAAGGTAGGTAATAACCCACCTTTTGAGTCCAATTTTTTGTAATTCCAGTTAGAATGATTAGAAGTTAATAACGGAATGGGAGACTGGGGACTGGGGACTTACTAAAGAATGGGCAGCAGCATTCTCTATGCATTTTACCACCATACTGCGATCGCCAACCTGCCTGCCAAGCGTGACGATTATGGCAAGCCCCCCATATTGGGGGAGGCCTATGTCCAGCAGTGGGCGTCTTTCGGCTGAAATTATGATGATGATGAACGGAATGGGAGCAGTGGTGGGCCAATGGTATCGCTTCCGACTTACGAGTTGTAGGTTGTGAGTTCGAATGCAGGCAGGCAGTTTACTTTGCATATTTAATTACTCACTACTGCTCTCAAAACGGTGAAGGAATACATCGTGAGGAAACCGGCATGTCCTAGAACCAAAAATGTAAAGACATGTCACATCTAGTAACCCTCTCTGGGATTTCGGACCACCCCCTCTCACCGATAGGAGGCCTGTGCCCCAGCACTGGAAACATTATACGCTGTTTGTGAGTGTAAGTGCTACACTACAAGACGCTAATTAATACTACCACTGTAGTTACTTTCCTCAAAAAAGAGATTGTTAGTTTGTAAAATAAGCCTGAATATTTTAGCAGGCACATAATTACTTTTCTAGAAAATATGCAAATTGTGTTTGCATTTCAAAACAATCTGCTTTCAAAACATTGTTTTTTAAAACAAGTTTATTATCTAAATGAACGAAGTACCTAAATAATTACACATCAACAAAATTTCGAAATTTACTGTTGAAAAAGATAAGCTTAACGCTCCACTGCAGTAGGATAAATATATTATTTTATCTCCGCTGCGCCAAGTCAGCATTCGGTGTCGGCATTCGGCTGTCGTCATTCGGCTTTTGGCTCTCGGCCTCGGTGAGACGATATCAATTAAAACGCTGAAGGCACACCCGTATAACTTCTTATCGTTCGCTGCCTGGCGTCTGCGAACAAAAGAAACGGTGTCTATCTTTTTATATCCTGACACTGCTGTCTACTCTCTACTATTGTAACTCGAATCATTACCATTTGGTTTAAATAGGTGTTTCTTGTTTTCATTTATTATTCCTCTTTTTTCTTATATACCTACCTATAGATAATTTTCCATTTTGTGAACGTAAGAATGTCTTTTTTTTTTTTTGGTTGGTATATCATCAAATAACTTGTCCCGCTCTGGGTGGAGCGGGAGGGCGTGTCAGACTTTTACTGACTAAAACCCACCCGTGTTCCCTCAGTTGCCTGTGTGCCAGGGGCCGCGGTATCTCTTTCGAACAACTCGCACCCCTGGCCTTGCAGATGCTTTGATTAATTGGCCATATTGTATTATCTTAAGTACCTAGTACTTGTTTACCTATACCTATAAGAAAAGTGTAATTAGATACGATTATAAAAGCCCATTTTTGTTAAAAGTCTTCTCTCCCATGTAACCAAATATGCCTAAACGTGATGGGTCCTTGAAATTTCACTCAATTCTGATCCAAATTTCACTCAATTCTGATCCAAATTTATCGGATCGCCGCTTAAGAAGTTTTACTTTACAAAGATATTTATTTATTTACTAGCTTCTGCCCTCAATGTCGTTTGGGTGGAAGTAAGTCATTTATTTATGTACTTTATGGTACACTTCAAAAAAAGTAAATGAACACTACAAAATATACAATGGGACGCCTTATCGCTTTCTGCAATCTCTTCCAGGTAACCTTGGAATGTATAGTGTGTTACAATTGCAATGGACATTAGCCTGGACATAAAATGGAGTATAATATTTATAGACATTACATACGTATAATATGCAAAAATAATAATTCTACCTTTAAAAGTCATAGTGAGATCCAAAAATCACGTTACGTCACGTAAAGCTCAAATAAGACACTTGGAACAATTTTACACAAAATTTGGAACAATTTTACCGTCGAAAAGTCGAAACCAAATGGCGATGCGATGATTAAATCTCCAATATTGGACAATTGCGACTGCCGTTGGAAATAAAACGTAATAGGAGGTTAGCCGCTGTTTCACTCATGTGGAACTAACTTCTCGCCTTTGCGGGATGAAATATAACCTACTTTCGAAGCTTGACAGGGAATTAGCTGGATAGAAAACTTGCTGAGATACTTAAATAACGAAACCTTTACTGAATTTCTGGAAGATATTTTTATATTTTGATTATTAAAGCTCTTGATGCCATCCTTATTTACCATTCAACATCTTTTCAGCCTTCTACTGCCTCCCGCAAGCACCGACACTACGACCGTTGCTGTACTTCCCGCATCCAGCTGATCTCTGCGGCAAGGTCGTCGGTACACCTTGTGGGAGGCCTTCCAAGTTCTAGCGCTACGTCTTCCGATACGTGGTCACCACTCCAGAACCTTTCGTCCCCAGTGGCCATATATCCTGCGAGCAATTTGCCCGACCCACTGCCACTTAAGTTTGGCAATTCTTCGCGCTTTGTCGGTTACCTCGGTTCTCCTGCGGATCTCTACATTACCAATTCGATCACATGGGAAAGCTCCAAGCATAGCCCTCTCTATTGGCCCTTTGGGTGACTTGAAACCTTTTTATAATGACCCATCCTAATTTTTATATAATTTTTAGCCTATCACATAGTTACATTTACACGCTACTTAGTAACAGGCTTATTCGCTGTGAGAGGAAGACCCTTCACTACGCGGATCTAATTAGGGTCAGTGGATGGCACATGTCTTCAAATTGATTGTTTCTAAGAATTTGACGAATTTGTTTGCCTTCACTGTTTTGAGAATGGTAGATCATTTCGACATTGAAGAAGAACTTTAACCTAACACCGTTCGGCAATAAGTTTGAAAACGACAAACGTAGACAGTGACTCCGTCTGTAGCCAGGAAAAAATCTTCTCACACATTGTGATCCTGGACTACCTCGTTGGTCTCGTGGTTGCAAGCACCACTGCTAAGCATGAGGTACTAGGTTCGTTTTGCAGGTTGAATAAAGTGTTTTTCTATCTGGAATTTTTCACTGGCAGCCTGGAGTGTGGAATTGTGTACGCTTGATCACAATAGGCTAAACATAACTCACGAAATGTGGGTGTTTATAGACACACCACTGCCCATCCCTTTAAGGAAACATGGTGGTATGTAATGTGATGTTACATTATCATCCCGTATCATCTAAAATTAGCACAAAGGTATTTTAACAATTCCACAATTAAATGTCAGTTTAGCTTCGAGAAGCATTCGTGGATTCCACACTAAATCTCTACGACAAACGACTATGTTTCTCACAATAATTAAAAGGAAGTCTAAAATGGCTGGAATTAATTCCTGGAGATAAAATAGGATAATGGAGTATCTGAGCCAGTTGGAATTTTAATACCTAATTAAAACTCTTTGTTATCTAAAAAAGTAATTGCTTGGAATGATAGGATTTTATCAAGAATATACCTAGGTACCCGTTTATTTATACCTAAACGCTGCTTAAAGTTAAGTAATGATTAGCGACTGTTTAACCAGACGTTTATGACGTTTATACATCTTTTAACTTTAATCAACGTTTCTAAATAAAGCCCTTAAGATTCAGACATCAAGTAAAACCTTAAGGAGTTGCGCTAGAGTTAATTGAAAGAGTTACTGGCCATTTTTCGGCATTATGAAAAAGTTAAGTATGTAAGTAGTAGACATTCAAACCATATAAAATTATCGCTTTACGTACTGTAAGCTACATACAGATGACATTTTAATCTTCTTTTTGCGTGTGGATGCCAAAAATAACACAAGATAATAAATAAGTAATATTTTTAAATTTGTTTTCGCAACGCGAATCCGGTTCGCTGCAGCAGCCATTAGGTCCTCATCTGTGCAAGTGACAAGGCATGCATTGCAAGATGACAGGTGAGCCATTTGATTGTCTGTGGAGAGACGCCGCATTCACGCCGGAGGTCTGAGCTGTCCATGAACCCCCACTTGTGGAGGTTGTCTATTTAAGGTTTTCCTCGTAGGCCACGGTAGCTTATGCCCGGATGGGAGGCTCTCTGATCCTATCCTGCTATATTATTAATATTTCGTTTATTCATTTTTCTACTTATCGTTACACATTTTTAAATATTTTTATAAAACACATAAAAATAAAAAAAGCATTTAAAAATATATAAAATAGAGATCCGCCGGTATCGGGAGCAGGGTCCAAGCTACCGGTGGTTAGGGCTCCAGAGACAGGAACCTCCTCACGATGCGAGCCGTATCGAGGAGTACTGCCTTCTGAATCAGGCCTTTGACCCAACCGCCTAACGAGAGCTTCGAGAGATGTTGTTCGAGGCTTTCGGCCATCAGTCCATTGGCTGATACAACTATCAGCACAATGATCGCTGAGTTCACATTCCACATGTCAACAACCTCGTGTGCTAAGTCGAGATATTTAATTTGCTTCTCTTTCTCAGCTTTCACGAGGCTCTCATCATGCGGAATGGTAACATCGACTATCGTTGTGCAGCGCGCTAACCGATCTATCACCACTATATCACTTATTGGCTACAATAGTCCTGTCAGTAATTATAGATATTAATATAATAAATATGAAAGTTTGTATGTTTGGATGTTTGTTACTCAATCACGCAAAATCGGCAGAACGAGTTATTTGGCACACAGATAGTTTGTAACCGGGATTAACACATAAGATACTTTTCATCCCGGTAGTTCGTTCCTTTGGGATAATTTCCCCCTTCATGCGGGCGAAGCAGCTGGCAGGAGCTTGTTGTTCAATAAAGACATTTCAATGAATAAACCAGTGAGAACCGACAGAGTAACTGCGTTTTTCCGTCCAATAGAGACGACATTCAAAGGTCACAGACGAAGTTTTACTAACAAAATCTGTTAAAGGTTCTACGCATCGCTACACAGTGCACGCTTCCCTGAAATTATCTTTGCCGTTTGTCTCATGAGACCTGTTTTCAGGTCACCGATCCACGTGCTAGAATCCAATGTGATTATGCTTTTCGTTCGATAGGACATATAGACGTCCTTGAGTAACTTTAAACGCAAATTACTAGTAAGAAGTAAAGCTCTAAATTTTATTTAGAAGAATCATAAGAACATTACAAATCACGTTTGTATTTCCCGAAAAGTTTTTGTATAGTACCGACACCCACATTTTCCACAGTTATGTTTAAATCCTATGTTTTAGGGGACACGCTATGCCCGACCACCCAGGTCGCCAATCACGAACTGGGTATGAACCCATGAGACTGAACTAAAAAAGAAAGAAAACGTGTTTATTCTGCACAAACAAAACGCACATTACAAAAAATATAATAAAACAGATACACATACAAAGTAGCTAAAATTCCCGTTTTCAGGTAGAAAAAGCTTTACTATATTGTCCATTGACTGTTAATGTCAAGGCTGGGGGGACCATAGACAATAATGGATCTGCGTTATGACACTGGAAATCATATAATATCAATCACAACAAAAATAAAGTGCCGTTATCAGAGTGCAATAATGACTAAACTCATGGGTTCTTACCCAGACAGGACGGGCAAGCGTTCCTCCCCGACCGTCCCTTGCTCGTTGAAGCGCCAGCCCACCCCGCAGCTGAGCCAGTAGAGTTAAATTCCCCGTTAAATAATAAAAAAATTACATTTTCTGATCCAGCCTGTCCCCACATGCTGTCCCCCTATCAGTGACGCCCTGAGCCGAGTCCCGTACCCCGCAGGGAGTCACCTCAGCGTGCAGTCGCTTAGTTTAAGTAATTTTAAGCCCCTGGCTGGAGGCGTTAAGTTTTCTTAACGCAGCCCCAGGAAAGTCCGGTTAAGCAGTCACGGCCTCTCAAGGTCAACTGCGAGATGCCCTTTAAAAAAAAAACAGACGTTCCTACTTGCAATAACTAAATCAACCACGTTGACGTTATTTATTACCATCTATAAATCAATTTGAAAAAACTCGCTTAATACAAAGGCAGAGTAATTCCAAAAAAATGTTTCCATGTTTAGGTACCTCCTTGAAATTTATGACGAAAAACCCCCAGTTTCCTTGAGTTTTTTTCCACTTTCCAACAAGTGGCATCTACCAGTGGTGGCCTTTTGAATAAGCAACATATTTTCACCCACAAAAGAGCTTTGGAGCTTTGAATTCGTGAAAATACGGGTTGAATTTATTCTTCATATCCAAAGGAGTAATGTTTGTCCGCAGATTTATAATGCAGGGGTTGGTGAAAAGTTTTTAGTTGCTGTTAGACGCAATGCCCGAAATAGTTAATTGGTTTGTTTGTAGGCTAATCTGGCACTAGATGTATCCAAATTAGAGCATAATATTAAAGATAATAAGGAGTTAAAATTATGTTTATATAAAATATTTGTAAAAAAAAATCTAAAATAAAAACCCATCAAAAAGTTAGGAGTCAAAAAAAAATTTAAAAATATTGTAAAAATATACGAGTATATTTTATTTTTGCTATGAAAATGTAATCTTCTATAGAAAAAATCCCAAGAAAATGAAAAATAAATAAATAATCAGAGACAATAAATAAAATATTAAATTAGGTTCTATAAAGTTACACTTTAATAAGTACCTTTCTTAATACCTACAGCTAAGAAATATCATGATTAATAAATTACATACAGGTTGAAATTGAAAACATGCGACAAACCGAAATGGGAGATTGTACTCATCGTTATGAACAACTTTTACTAAGGGACCAATGATGCAATCGCGAAAAAAAAACATCTGTTCCCTACATTTATGTTCGCATAACTCGTTAAAATGTAGGGAACAGCGGTTTTTTTTTTGCGATTGCATCTATGGTCCCTCAGTAAAAGTTGTTCATAATGATGAATACAATCTCCCATTACGGTTTGTCGCATGTTTTCAATTTCAACCTGTATATTTTTATTGACAACATACTGAAGTTAACCGTCCTTCAACAGTTTCATCATCTGTCTAGCCTTTTCCCAACTATGTTGGGGTCAGTTTCCAGTCTAACCGAATGCAGCTGAATACCAGTATTGTACATGGAGTGACTGCCCCTCTGACCTTCACAACCCAGTTAGGCACCGTCAAATGTGGCATCTTTACTTTCTATGAGCAACTTTACCAATGAGAACTGTATTCAAATATCTCGCGATTACTAAAAATTTGTTACAAATAGTAGATTATTCTACTTCTGTATCGCTTCGATATTAAATGGCGGCAACAGATTTTTAGTCATCGAGAGAAATTTAAATACAGTACTCATGGGTAAAGTTGTTATGGAAAGGTAAAGATGCCACAGTTGACCGTACTGAGTAATACAATACCCCTAGGTAAGACTGGTTGTCAGACTTTCGGGCTTCTGACGGCCCGTAAGGACTGTCAGAGATCCATAAATGACAGCCGGGATCAACGGCTTAACGTGTTTTCCGAGGCACGTAGGGGTTTTGGTATGTAAAGACAGTCACCCATCTACGGACCAACCGCGTCTAGTGTAGCTTAACCTGGTCGATCGACCCGTGCGGCTGTTATGACTTAGACATACGTACCTCTCCTTCGACAGTTTACGGTAAAATAATTATGAAGACATGCCTTGATCTACAAGTTTTTACATAAAATAAAAGGCTTTTAAAAAATACCCAGAAATAATTTAAATTTCTTTAAAAGCTTTCATTTAAAACAAAGTAACTCCATTAAATCAAAATATCGTAAACTAGCCCCGTCTGGCGGTGTTTTAAAACTAAAACAGCGGAACTTCGAAGTAAATAAAAGTTAAACTGTGCTTAAACCGACAAGGTTGCTCTATCTAATTACTGGAGCTGTAAAATGCTGAATCTAGGTTTTTGGTTGGCGAGAGAGAAAATAAATGTATGCTGAAGCTGCAGTATAGCAGTTTTACGAATTTGGTGTGTTTTTATTAATTATCAGACCCTATAACTGTGCTACGAATTGTGTATGTTACCGGCCAAACCCGATTTCAGGCCAAACTAGTTTGTCCTAGGCCAAACTGGTTTATTAAGCCGGGGCACGCCGATTAAATGGGTTAGGTTAGGTTAGAACTGTGACCAAAAGTGCGCGAGCCGAGCGAGCGAAGCGAGCGGCGCCGTGGCAGCGGCCGGCGAGCGTTACTTCCAAAGGCTGTTAACGAAATGGCTAATTAAGCTAGAAACCAGTTTGGCCTAGGAAAAACTAGTTTGGCCTGAAATCGGGTTTGGCCGGTAACATGTATAAGTAAAATATCTTTCACGTAATAAGTTAGAGTTAAATTGCTTATAAATAAGTTTATTAGGTAAGATTGTAATAAATTATTAACAACTTTTTAGTTCTTCATTCTAAATACAGAAAAAACTATTTGGTGAAAACTAATAGTTCGAAATATTACATTATTTTGTATTCTAATTTATTTGATGTTGGCGCAGCATACAATCCTGTATAGTTTATATCTATTATCTATCGTCTCAGGATTTGCCGTTTTTATACAATCCATATTGATTATTACCATCTTTCACACAATCTAACCGCTGCTTCTCAACCACTTGATTAAAAAAGCATTTTTTTGTATTTCTCCAGTGGTCTTTTACGACACACTCACGTAAAAAAGTAATCCTATTTCTGGCTTAGACAGAACATTAAAGGAATTACAAAACTTTGCTGTTTCGTAATAATAATGCTTCGGTGCACACCGGATGGCTTATTTTGCAACTGAAAATCCGATGAGCATCCAAGTTAGCTATAGAAAGAAAGAAAGAAAATACATTTATTTAGCACAGACTAAAAAGGCACACAATATACAGCAAAATAATAATAAAAAAACCAACAAAAAGTGTAAAGTGCGTCCTATAGGAGTATATCCATTCGAGGATACCATAGGAGCATGCCCGTGGGAGGATACCCATAGAATGATGCCTATTAGGAAGATACCCATAGGAGGATACCTATAGGAGTATATCCATTCGAGGATACCATAGGAGGACACCTGTGGGAGGATACCCATACAATGATACCTATTAGGAAGATACCCATAGGAGGATACCTATAGGAGTATATCCATTCGAGGATATCATAGGAGGATGCCTGTAGGAGGATACCCATAGAATGATCCCTATTAGGAGGATACCCATAGGAGGATAGCTATAGGAGTATATCCATTCGAGTATACCATAGGAGGACAACTGTGGGAGGATACCCATACAATGATGCCTATTAGGAAGATACCCATACGAGGATACCTATAGGAGTATATCCATTCGAGGATACCATAGGAGTACACCTGTGGGTGGATACCCATAGAATGATGCCTATTAGGAAGATACCCATAGGAGGATACCTATTGGAGTATATCCATTCGAGGATACCATAGGAGGACACCTGTGGGAGAATACCCATAGAATGATGCCTATTAGGAAGATACCCATAGTAGGATACGTATTGGAGTATATCCATTCGAGGATACCATAGAAGGACGCCTGTAAGAGGATACCCATAGAATGATGCCTATTAGGAAGATACCCATAGGAGGATATCTATTGGAGTATATCCATTCGAGGATACCATAGGAGTACACCTGTGGGTGGATACTCATAGAATGATGCCTATTAGGAAGATACCCATAGGAGGATACCTATAGGAGTATATCCATTCGAGGATACTATAGGAGCATGCCCGTGGGAGGATACCCATAGAATGATGCCTATTAGGAAGATACCCATAGGAGGATACCTATAGAAGTATATCCATTCGAAGATACCATAGGCGGACACCTGTGGGAGGTTACCCATAGAATGATGCCTATTAAGAAGATACCCATAGGAGGATACCTATAGAAGTATATCCATTCGAAGATACCATAGGCGGACACCTGTGGGAGGTTACCCATAGAATGATGCTTATTAGGAAGATACCCATAGGAGGATACCTATAGGAGTATATCCATTCGAGGATACCATAGGAGGACGCCTGTGGGAGGTTACCCATAGAATGATGCTTATTAGGAAGATACCCATAGGAGGATACCTATAGGAGTATATCCATTCGAGGATACCATAGGAGGACGCCTGTGGGAGGTTACCCATAGAATGATGCCTATTAGGAGGATACCCATAGGAGGATGCCTATAGGAGTATATCCATTCGAGGATACCATAGGAGTACACCTGTGGGTGGATACCCATAGAATGATGCCTATTAGGAAGATACCCATAGGAGGATACCTATAGGAGCATATCCATTCGAGGATACCATAGGTGGACACTTGTGGGAGGTTACCCATAGAATGATGCCTATTAGGAAGATACCCATAGGAGGATACCTATAGGAGTATATCCATTCGAGGATACCATAGGAGGACGCCTGTGGGAGGTTACCCATAGAATGATGCCTATTAGGAGGATACCCATAGGAGGATGCCTATAGGAGTATATCCATTCGAGGATACCATAGGAGAATGCCTGTAGGAGGATTACCCATAGAATGATGCCTATTCGGAGGATACCCATAGGCGGATACCTATAGGATACAATCAACTCGGGGTGCGACGCGAATTTACACTAGTATCGTACTTGGTGAAACTGCTCCGACGCATAGAGCACAACCCGGGAGTGCTATAGCGGTTGCACTTGTACTTACCCGACCGTATGTGTGGAGGCGACGGGCCCGCCCCTGCTGGTCGCACCATCAGCCAGGACCAACTTGCTGGCTAAAACCCCTCTGACTCGAGCAATTCGCACTATAAATTACATTCAGGTCGAATTGGATATATTTACATGTTACTGGAGTGAATTCGCAAAAGTACTCGTATTATGTTACAAATAATGATCTTTGTTGTGTGCTTTAATTTTAATTTTGCGTATGTGACTTTGCTCTCGAATTAGGTTAAGTACCTATAAGAATAGTTTTAAGGCCTTTAAATAAATAAATAAATAAAATATCCATTCGAGGATACCATAGGAGGATGACTGTAGGAGGATACCCATAGTATGATGCCTATTAGGAGGATATCTATTGGAGGATATTGCTGTAGTATTGGATACCCATATAAGGCACACAATTTAGTGTTTCTTTTTTAAATAATGAATTGGGCCAATTTAGTCAGTATCCCAACTACATTCTCTATACTGCAACTTACAAACTTTGTCCTTCACATCTTTGTAGTTTTCTTTCTGAGTCGTAGATTATACTTTACGGTCCGCTTCGAAGACAGATGTGGCTTCCAGTTAGGTGCTATTAGATGGTCCCGTATCCCATTAAAAGTATATTACTGTTTCACTACGCACAACTATGTCAGAATGTAAGACGATGGAGGAAATTAAAGATACGGTTGGCTCATTAATAATATTTATCTTTTTGCTTGAGTTAAATGGAGAGAACCGAAATGGATTAAGATAGTGTAGAGTAAAATTATAGTAGGAACATTTATTTGGGTGTAAAAATAAATTACTAGCTTAGTAAATATTTTACCACTGACTTTTCTTAAGATACATCTGATTTTTTATGTGAAAAAGTATGTGTGGTTTTCCCCATTAAAAAAAACTGCAAAACAACTCGAGGCACTGTTCATAACACGAAGAGTTTAATTGGACAACATTGACCTCTTCAATATCTACCCTTCGCATTTTTCAATATAACACCCAGATATTAACGTGAAATATGAGGTCATAATAATACTTAGTTAAGTTAAACGTAACATTAAGTGTTATAACATCATTTGAGCTATACCTACATCAAGATATACTTATGTCATAATATGCCAATGATTTTGTAGGGGTCGGCTTCCAGTCTAACCTTATGCAGCTGAATTCCAATATTTTACGTGGAGCGACTGCCTATCTGCCCTCCACAACCCAGTTGCTGGGTAGCACGATACCCCTTGGTAAGACTGGTTGTCAGACTTTCGGGCTTCTGACAACCCGTAGCTACTGTCAAAGATTCACGCCAGGACCAACGGCTTAACGAGCCTTCCGATATATGTAAAGGTCACCCATCCACAGACCAACCGCGGCAAGCGATCGATTAAGCTACCTGATCGATCGACCTGTTTAAAATATACCTATGTACCTACCTTCCTATTAATTATTCAAATGAAGAAAAAAAATAAAAACTTCCAAAAGAAACAAGCGGGCCACGGGAATATCACTAGTAAAAACATAAAACGAACTTAAAAGAAACCGTTTCTTGAAGTTTTTCCATTCCTCATTACGTTTCAGGAGTTGTTTGTGCTTATAATTACACTTTTTATTCTTCACAATAAAATTGCCAGGTAAAGTCTTAAGTCCGTCGTTTTCCTATTGTTACAACTTTTCTTTGTTTTTTTTTTTGTTTACCTAAATGTTAATTAAAGTTTTTTTTAGTGAGGGTAGATTTTAAATTGGTATAATTATCTTATGGGTCGTTAGAAGCTTGAAACTCCGGTATCCAGTCTTACAAAGGCGTATTTATTGTGTTATTTAATAACTGGGTTCTGGGTTGTGAAGGTCCGAAAGGCAGTAGCTCCTTGTAAAATATTGATATTCAGGTGCATCGTTGGACTTGGAGCCAAAAACAGTTAAAAAAGTCAAAGTCAAAGCATTTATTTCAAATAGGCACTTAAAAGGCACTTTTGAATGTCAGCATTTACATTAAAATAGAATAGATTCTAGTCGCCCCTTCCAAAATGTAGTTTTGTATGGAGAAGAATGGGCAAGAAACTCCACCGTTACTCTTTTAAAATGTTTTAAGTACAATATTTAACATAGTACATTCATTAGATTATGTGTAAAAACAATGCACCCAGAATAAAATTACTATACTTACCAAAAAAGGCAGGCAGATGATGATATTATTTTGAAGGTCGCCTTCACACTCTAGTTGGTACTGGGTGAGTTAAACGAGACATGTCACTAAGGCCAGTAAACAATGACACTGTCGGATGGGTCAGGGTTGTGAGAGGAGAGGTCATGCATGAATGACGTCAGTCAAAGTTAGTCAGAAAGATTACCATGTGCCAGTATTATAAAAGGCATGGTTTAAAACATTTTTTTTTTAAATTGAAACCTAAGTCGAAATACAGTTCCTTTTACGAAATTAACAATAAGTCCGGTCGTAGGTTTTCAATTTTATATTAAAAACTTTACTAAAGTTCGAAATACAAAAAATGTCTCGAAGGTTAGATCGTGTTTTGTAATATGATGAAAAGCATTTTATTTCAAATAACACATTTACAGCCAATTTTAAACTGTCAATGGATCGCCCAGTTATTTAGAAAGTTTAAACTAATTACATAGGTAAGCAGTTTGAACTTTCTAAATAACTCATTGGGTCATTGTTCTCTTTAAAAGCAACAAGAAAAATGTAAGTACCCACTATTTTGTAATATCTTGTTTTAAAAGAAGTTTCTTGCCCGTTCTTCTCCATCGAAATCTACGTTTTTGAATAGTCCAAAATAGTGGGTACTTACATTTTTCTTGTTGCTTTTATAGAGCACAATGACCCACCCCTGGCAGTTAAGTCAGTGGGCTGCAATATTGTCAAACACTTATTATTATAACACTTTTAATATGAAGATGTATATTGTAGCTGTTTTTTATCCCATTATAAATAAAATAAAATAAGAGATGACCAGTGTCAGCTGTACTTACTTGAAAAAAATATATTATCTGTTTTTTTTTTAACTTCATAGTCGTGAGGGGTATTGAACTATCGATATGTAAACAGGATAAAACTTATGAAAACAGTTTTTCTCAACTCATACTTCAATTAACAACACTAACAGCAGTCATTGACCTCTCAAAAGAAAACATCAAATCTTTTACCATTTTTAATTTATCACGTTAATATACCCATCTTGTCTGCGGAGTTTAGTTAGCCAATTTAAAATAACCCTGGTTATAAAGAGCAGTAAAGTAAGTATACAGGATTTTTTTTAATCCACTAAATAATAACTTTTCCTGTATAAATAAACAGAAAAATATTATTGTTGTGAAAGACGGTCTCAACACTATGTAACCTTCAGACGACACCTAAGAAAGTACATTCACTGTTCTTGACACAATTTGATTGAGGTATGTTTAGGCAGTAAATGGCTTTTTATTGATTGTGTAAAGAGTTCTTATATTTCTTTTATTTTCAAATAGAATGGTAGATAGGCAATTGAAGTAAAACATACTTCTAAAAGCCTGTATTGAGATCAACATCCTAACCATGTCCAAAAAAGTCCGGCTGACCGTTAAAGTGCGAGTCGGACTTGCACACGAAGGTTTCCGTACTACATTCAAAAAACACGTTTATTTTATGGGGACCCCGTTTAATTCATTACTTCTTTTATTTTTATTATTTGTTGTTAAAGCGGCAATAGAAATACATAGTCTGCGAAAATTTTACGGTCCATGAGATACAGCCCGCTAACAGACAGACGATCCGCTAGCACCTTTTGGGTACGGAATAATAAAAATTGGATCGGCCTTTATTTAAAAAAGAAAACATAACTAGCTTATAATTAGGTAGCTAGACAAAGTATAATGATACATTTTCCTATAAAATGACCTGCCACGATATTAACCATTTGTCTGCAAATTCACTAAAATATTTTATTTACAAAGCCCACGGCCTTAGTTTTGAAGTCTGTAATTTTGTTACATTTTCAATTAGAAAAGTTGAAAAGTTTTACATTATTCATTGACTTTCAATGTTGAGGTTCCCAATTAGGATGTGATTTTTAATTAAAGTCACGGGGCTCCATTGTTTTTAAACATACATAAGGTGTTAAAACATTAACCTTCCGAAATTTAAGGAGTTGTTTAAAATGACATTCAAAACATAATCACGTTAAAATTATTTACACATACAATCTGTGCCAAAAATCCCTATACAATATTTTCACTACGCGCTAATGATTAAATATGCACACCGTACACCGTGTAAGTACAGACAGCCGCGCGAGGTCAATGCCTACGTAAACAGCTGATCCGAATTTTCCCCTTACATTTTGCGGACTTTTACTTTTACCATCGAACTTACCTACAAATAGCTTATTATGTAATTAATTTTACGACCAGGTTCGTCCACCAACCACCTACAGAATCTAAGACGTGGTTCGTAATCAGTGGGGATTACTTATTGTACTCTTAAAAAATGGTACGGGTGCTGGGCTTCTTCCCGCGACTTTGTCGTCGCACTGCATCGCCTATTACTTCGATTTCGCTTAGCGTTCTTTCTTACTTTTTTATTGTGTTTGCTCAGCTCCTAGGACTTAAGCGTGATGTTAAGTAGCCCATAGCCTTTCTCATGAATGCGGCTATAACAAATAAAAATATTTTTTCAAATCCGACTGGTAGTTTCACAATGATTGCGCCAACATTCAAGATTTGATTGACATCCGCTTTCCTAGACCAATCCCTTTCCCGCACATACCTCGCGAGTGAATGAGAAGATTCGCCCCGCCATTTTTTGTCGCAAAGAACACTTTCAGATCGAAACGCATCGCGAACGCAATGGCGTCAGCCCCTCTCCGCTTGAAAATATTGATAAATTTGGAATCACCGCATTTTCGCCTGTAATAAGACTTATAATCAACAGTTTGTGTTTGTGTTTAACGTGTGAGGACAGTCACTTGAAGGCCAACTGCCCCTGAACCTGGAAAAGTGAACCGGTGCATCGGCAACGACGCGTGCACGTAGCAAAGGTCCCGTAAAAGATTCTCTGCTTCCCTCCCTAATTATTTCGGGTTGTATTCTATTGTCCTACACTCATCGCAACTCGAACTATCTATCGCCAAGCGTTTTTCAATCGTTTTGTTCCGCATCGCAAAATACAGTCCGCTAAATTAGCCCTTCACGCCACCACAGAGATTAGCACGTTTAAACAAACAAACAAACTCTTCATGTTTATTATATCATAATAAATAAATAAATTACCATCACTGACATTGGATACTGATAAAAATCTAAAAGTAATCTTTATATCATTTTGCATGTTCATGTCGATGATTGATTAGAAAAAGATTGCTTCATCAAAATATAACCATCTTTTTTCCTTTTTCTTTTAATACAGTTTTCTTTTACACAAAAAGTTACATCATCATTCTTTATTCTCATAAAATCAGTTCCTACCTTACACGCTCGATACACCATTTTGTCGGGAAGCTTACTTGTTTTATTTTTATTACAACGGCTGAGACACGATAACATAATTTAAGACCTTTATCGAAAGGTGGATCGCTTCGCAAAAGAAAATTCTCTTTTGCTGTAGCATAGAAAATATCTTCATAATATACCGTATCCCGTTTACCGTTCCCAAGAGCTCAATCCTAAAAGAAAATGAACCGTAGATAAACCATTCACGCTCATTGATTTAAGGACACTTCTAGAAAAATTTAGTGGAATATTTCCAAAATACAAATTGATTGAAGAGAACAATATTTGGAAGATTTTGTTGCTTCTGCCTTTTTTATTTGAATGATAATGTGGTACTATATGGAAAGATATTTGAGATAAGGTATGACAATTTTTATCTAAAAAAAATATTATTAGAAAACTTGGATACTAAGAAATCGAAACCCACGCTTAGGTAACCATAGTTTAATATCACGAAAGCTTAAATCATTCCAGTTACTTTTCTAAAGTTAAAACGTTTCCAATGACAAAACATTTTTTCAAAGAAAACTTATCGTGGAATATCAACAGAGAGATCAGCGATGATATAAGCAACGGCTGCCCAGATTGCAGCTCCAAGATCAAGGTTTTCTGGAGTTTCAACATTCATAGTATCTCCTTCAGTGTGGTGGAACCAGAAATATTTTGCATCATCGTTGTGAAGACTAGCTCCGGGTATGCCATTACCGGTGAATATAGAAATATCAGATCCTGGACTATCACTTTCAATAAGAGTCGACGCATTAATTGATTGAAACAGCTTTAAAACTTCCGCCACAATACAACGCGTTTTTTTGTTGCCACCCACAGCCAGTCCCAGAGGAGCAAATGTTCCTTCATCAGATTCCATTATGAAGTTAATATTATGGCTCTCATTTCTGTGCGCTTCCTCATACGCATATGCACCCACCAAACCAAGTTCTTCAGCTGTCCAAAATATGGCTCTGATGGTTCGCTTTGGGATCAAGTTCAATCGCTTTAGAATTACTGGAGCTGCCCAGCTGATGAAAAGGCCACCTCCGTCATCCATAGCTCCTTGGCCGACATCCCAACTGTCGATATGTCCCGATACTATCACGAGCTTTTCCGGGTCTTTTGATCCCTTCAAATCTATGAGTGTGTTCCTTGATGTCTTAGTTTGTAGTGTTGAATACATTAGAATATGTAGTTTCACTTTCTCACCTCGGTTATTTATTCTTGTGATCAAATCAGCATCTTCCAAAGTAATTGCTGCCGTTGGGATTGGTTCAACACCATCAGCGTAGGTTTGAGAACCAGTATGTGGGGCATTAATTGAAAAGGGAGTAATAGACCTCACTAGAGATGCAATAGCTCCTTTAGCTGATGCCTTACTTGCTCCTTGCGTCCTATATTTCACAGTTTCACCGTAAGTCGTAAAAATCGGCACATAAAGAACAATTTTGCCCTTGATCTGTTCGTCTGGTGTATTATCCAACTGTGTAAAATTGGATATCACTACCACTTCAGCAGTGAGTCCATCTTTAGGTGTGCTGATACTATGACCAAGACCCAAGACCGCCAACTTCTTGAATCTTGGTTCAAGCATAGTAATTGTTTCTGCACCTCTTTCCCATCGCGGAACCTGAAACATAATAACTTGTTAAGAATCACAATTATCATAAACTTTTTTACACGCTTTATATTAGCTTCACTTGTATTTTTGTTTGTTTGTTTGTTTGTATGTAACCGACTCTTTTTTTTTTTTTTTTGAGGATGGGAAATTATCAAATAACTTCTCCCGCTCTGGGTGGAGCAGGAGGGCGTGTCAGACTTTTACTGACTAAAACCCACCCGTGTTCCCTCAGTTGCCTGTGTGCCAGAGGCGACGGTATCTCTTTCGAACAACCCGCACCCCTGGCAGGTAACCGACTCCTTTGAGCGCGATTTTGACCCACTTTAAACGGTCAGATTTCATTGAAACTTTGTAAACTTGTCGAGGACCGATGACAATTCAATAATTTAAAAAAAAATTGAGAAAAAAAAACACGTTTTAGTAGTTAGCAGAACTAAAAAAGTGAAAATAAATAATAGTTTAAAAAACTAAAAAACACGCTTTAAAAACCAAACTAAAAATGGAGAAAATAATTTAATTCAATTAAAAAGCGTGGGGTGCTTGACATTAATTGATTATAAAAATACCTCAAAAAGCACCCCACGGTTTTTAATTGAATTAAATTATTTTCTCCATTTTTAGTTTGGTTTTTAAAGCGTGTTTTTTAGTTTTTTAAACTATTAATTATTATAAACTGGAATCATTTCATCTAATTATACAAGACAACACAAAGACAACACATTGTGATATTTTACACCATAACTTTCAATTTTATTTTCCTTTCTTTTCTCATTGTTCAAACACAAAAATTATTTTATTTCGAAGTTTGCAAAATAAATTACTTAATTAACCCTGATTTACAAGACTAATTTTTATTTCAAACTATTCAAAAATAAATGTTAAATATCTTGAAAAATGTGTAACTTACCTCAACATTTTCAGTAACAACATCATTAAGGCCTTCTTTATGAGACAAATCGATCATGTAATCAATAGATTTTTCAAGGACTTCTGTACCCGATGGCCGCGCACCAAACTTATCCACGAATTTCGCCAATCTGTAATTACAAAAACACTATATTAATCACAAACACCAACTTATAAAAATCACATCACTGCTACATCTTCTCTTGGTCTATTCCTAAAATACACGAAGACTTACTCTTCATAAGTTTTGCCTTTAAAATCACCGTCGATAACATATCTCAAAATCTCATCCTTAACATTTTCGTAAGCCCATATCTCTTCAATCAATTCATCCCCCAATGTATCTTGGCATGAATTTGAATTTTTGTTCAAAACCTTGGCTTCATTCGAAACGATAATAAGAAGGGTTATGAATACAATCCGATCGAAATTCATTTTTCTTCCAATGTCTCTGAGACATTGAGATGTTTCGATAAAACGAGAGCTCTTTTGTAGTATATCTATCTTAGTATCTTATCGAATATGATTGTCGAATGTCTAAAATATCTATACGATTACTTATGTCTACGTTTGATAGACATTTAATACTCAAGAGGCTTGAGAGTATTTCTTGTGGATTTCGTTGATATCTTATCAAATTGTGTGAGAAATTTCAATTGTACGCATTCCATTTGATAGTATCAATTTGGATCAAAGAATTACTTAAGTACTTAGATGTAATAGATAGTAAATGCCAATTGTTTGTTACTTATAATAGTGTTATTTGTCAAACATAAATGCTATGTTCGCAAACGGATATTTCAATTTATTATTGAATGTTTGACCTTAAACATACAAGCCACTACAAAATGCACTTATGTTTCGAGAACTTGATCGTTTATTAATCATTGTTGGAGGAGAACGCCAAGAAGATTTAATAAGGTTAGATAAGGTTATATTCCTATTAAAGACTAATAACAGTAACCTTTGAAAAAAAAAACAAGTATTATACAACAAATTGCACTAGACTGTAAAACCAAGGCCACATATTAATGAAAAATAATTCAAACAATACTTTTATCAGGAAATATCTTAAACGTACCTACTATTGTGACGAAGTAAATTAAGAGGGAACAGGGCGTGCGATTCTCCATACAAATGTATTCCCCTTTTTTCTTCCTGAATAACGCCTCTGGATCAATATTTTTTGTCCATAAAATCAAGGTCTGCCGTAAACACGTCCCTGTCATTTTCTTTTTTTCAGCAACTAATTATTAATAAAAATATGACCCTCTAAAATTACAAAAAATGTCCTATTTTTATCGCCGTGATTAGAGAACTACCAGACAAATTACAAAAGTGTTTAACATTAAAAAAAATGATAGGAACCTAAACATACCCTTTCTTAAAATATTAAAGTAAAAACTAATTGAATCGGCTCAGTTTCCGAGGAGAAAAAAGGGGAATACGAAACGTCGATTTCGTCAAAAAAATTGTGATAATTTCGGTCTGAGCTGCAGCTGTCCCTATCACACACTACGGGGGCAGACTTACTGACAGCGCGACGGCAATAGTTTCTTCAAATACCTATTTTTCAAATTTCTCGCAAGCCCCGTCCCCTCTTAAAACAGTAAATTAAACAACCAACGTACTATTCTGCCCTGCTAATTGTATCTGCAGTAATCAACACTTTTGGGTTTTCACCTTTTTGCAATAATGGCATCCTTAGGGGCAAACCTATGTGGGAAAAATAAAAATATTTGGGTGCTGGAAGTATATTTTTTTGATAACGAGATACACAGTGCATGATAATTTTGCTTTTAGATTTCCGAGTTTTTCTCGCAATCGCTTTTTAGCAAGTGCTGCTGCATTTACAATTTAGCAGGGCAGTATTTTTAAATAAACATTTAAGTTCAATGTCATAAAAATAAAGATTGCTTTAATTGGCACCTGACCTTTGTCTACAAATGTCGTTAGATTGTCATCATCATGCATGATGTTTCTATTTACTTCCATGCTTTAATTGTTAATCACTTCTTTCCAATCATTTTAAACCTGTTACAAAAGTATTATAAATCTTGCAATATATTCCGCAATGAAATCCTTCAAGTATCCAATTTAACAGCGGCATCAATATTAAAGTTCAACAATACTCACTCATCATAGGTCTTCCCTTTGAACGCTCCCGAGACTGTATAGTCTATTACTTTCTTAGCAACGGCTTCATAAGATGCAATTTCTTTAACCAAAGGACCAAGATCACATTCATAGGAATCAAAAACTTTCCTTGTTCTTGTCACACACTTTGTTTCATATACTAGGATCGCTAGTAAGAGAACGAATGATTTTGTAAACATTGCACAGTGTTATGTACGTCTGCTCTTGGTAACTGCCCATAAACAAGTGGAGTGGAATACGGAGAGAGAACATCGAGAACAATTGGATGGGACACTAAATAAGGCGGTCAAGAGTGACCGCGACACGGTCGTGGAAATGTGCATTGTTACTAGGTAATGTAGTGTGTTTAATTAAAGAATGTTATCTCATTACTGATTTCAGTCTCGAGCTTTGACGTACAAAACTGTGAGTGGTTTTCTAATGCATTGTATGGATTACTTGAGCTCACTAGATTACAATATGGTCAGTTTGTTCATGATGAGAAACGTGTTGATCTCTAGTTTTCGTTGGCATAAACTCGTTTATCAGTAAAGTCACTTTCCAACTACAGACTTTAATACAGGTAATTCAGAAGATGATTAAGACCGCAACCTAAATGCAATAATGAATCATATAATCATAATAGTTGTTACTGCAGACCAAAATAAAGACGCATTTATAACATTTAATTTAAGAAATGGGTTAATAAAGTTCCTAATATCATTTAATCGACTCATTGTCTGTCGCACAATGAGGGCGCACAAAACACCGGCGGGACTGATCCATTCATGATAATAGATGCCTTATTTAAGGAACAATAGTTCTATTAAGGATGAGATAGTTAGGATTTGAACCAGACTGTTTATTGGAACATTTTGATACATTATTCATTTTGTCTTTGAAAGGGTTAGGTAAAGTATGTTTGTCCTTACTTGTCGTATACAATAAGCAATTGGAATCAATAGGCCTCGGAGAATTATATTTTAAGTTGAATGTGTTATGTTTATATGAATATTTGAAAGCAGTCATCTGCCTAACATTTTCTCAACTATGTTGAGGTCGGTTTCCAGTCTAACCGATTGCAGCTGAAGACCAGTATTTTACATGGCGCGACCGCCTATCTGACCTGCACAACCACTGGGTTGTCTACCAAGTGGTAAAGACTGTCAAACGACCCGGAACGACTGTCAAAGATCCACGAATGACAGCCGGGACCAACTGGTCTTGGTATGTAAAGATGGTCACCCATCCACGGACCAATTGCGGCAAGCGTTGCTTAACCTAATCGATCGACCCGTGCTGACCCTATAATTCAAAGTAGTGTTTGATGTAATCTTATCTTATATATCTATATCTTAAGGTATTTTAAACAAGACTGACTTTACTCTTTATTTTAATGACAAAGTGTGATTGTTTACCAAAAAGTATTTGTCATTAAAAATACACTGTAGCCTTTGTTGTTTGTTTTGCTCAGTGAAATAAGTTTTCGGAGTGTAAATGTGTTATTAGTACCTAACTCTTACTTAGCGTATTGTTATTAGTGGAACAACCTTGGAAACCATTATTATTCTGGACTCAGTTTTAATTTTGCTGAAATTCATTTAAGTAAAATTAAAACTGTGTCCAATTTCGTGATTACCGCGGAAAATGCAATAATTGCATTGTAGTTCAATAATAATTTATGTAAAAAACCAAAAAGTCATGTCCAATTGACGAATTTATGCAAATGACTCAATGAAATTATTCGAAAAAAAAATTCTCTCATCATTTCAAATTCCACCATAGTGAACGTTGCAACCAAAAAATTAATAATTCATCACACATTACTTACAGAACGAATCATTTTGAACGGTACCAAAAATGCACTTTAAATCCATCAGGATTCACAATAGTCTTTTTACATACGTCATTTGGTACCTATGAAATAATATGAATGGTGCACATCCGTCGGTGACCAATCAAAATCTATGTCAATCGACCGTATTGTAGTCCATCAACTGCGATGACGTATGAATTCACGTAATTTTCGCTTCTGTGAATAGCATAATCAACCTTTTATGTTCTCACTGCTGGGACACAAGCCTCCTCTTTGGGAGTGGGCTGGAATCCACTACGCGGGGCCAGTGCGGGTTCGTGGATGTCACATAAAATTTTCGGTTCATACTTGTGGCATGTCGGCAAACGTAGTGTCGGACGCCCCCCAGCTAGATGGACCGACGACCTTAAAAATGTGGCTGGGACAGACTTGATGCCGAAGGCGGAGGATTGAGTGTTGTGGCGCAGCCTGGAAGAGGCCTATGTCCAGCAGTGGAGTGCAATAGGCTGAGTTGGTTGATTGATTGAGACATATTGCACGATGTTTTCCTTCACAATTTTGAGAACAGTGATGATGATGACGTAAATATATCACAGCGGTAATTTATCGCGCGCTGGATTTTCAACTCTCGGTATTGAGACGAACGTTGACAATCGATCCGAGTGCATCACAGCGCGTCGGAAAAACACACTGTTGGATTTTGAACTATCGGTGCTTAGCAGAGCGTTTAAAATATATACCACTGTGACACCACTGTTGTCTCCTGTAAATACTGAATTACATTCGTGGTAGAGTAATTGCGGGAAAACGATAGGCGTTGTAATTGACACTATTGAATCGTCCACTGAGTGTATCATTTTACTTGTTATGCAAGTTTTGCGTTGCATTTTACGAACTAAGTGTAGTGTTGGTGTTATCTGATGTTAGTACTTATGACTTAGCAGCCTTCTACAAGCATTGCAATTTTATCATTTGCCTGCCCTTATCATCCTAAATTAGCATGCATTAAAGATTATTAGATGTTATATTCTTATTTTCTTTTATATTAGTACAATTAAATTGAGAAATTATAGTTAAGTCTAAATTAATGTCAATAATAATGAATTTAATACAAAACAATTATTCAGCAATATTAAAGTCATCCTTTTCAGCTAGTATAAATTATAATTAAAGTATCATATGAAGTTAAATAGGATAGACTAAATTTTATTGTTTGTGTAGGATAAGATCGCCACTTTTGTATACGAGAGAAAATCGTTATTTTAAGCTAAACTCCAGATATTCTGACACTGAGTAGATTTTTTTTTTTAAATTAGGTATAGTTTTAGCCGTTTTTGGAATATTGCTCCTGATTTTTCAATTTAAAAAATGTTGAGCAACTTATTATAAAGGGTGTTAAAGAAATTGCGTGCCATAGCTTAGGGGTAGGTTCAGTATCGATAAAGGATCCCTGGAATAATAAAATTAAGAACTTATTAAGAATGTTTCTATAATGGATTAAAATTGAAATAATTCACTGTAACTTTATACGTATCGACCTTAGTACATAAAATTCGCTTAACTCCTTCCTCACA
The DNA here is from genome assembly GCA_947359405.1 of Antitype chi. Lineage (NCBI taxonomy): Eukaryota > Metazoa > Arthropoda > Insecta > Lepidoptera > Noctuidae > Antitype > Antitype chi. Next base: position 15,752,891 of record OX375817.1, on the reverse strand, counting down.
TAATTACCTTAATATCGTAACTCGAGTTAGTTCGATCTTACTGTTGGACTTATGTTAAGGCCTAAACATAATTAGTGGTCATAAATCATGTTTGTAGGCTCAGACACATGCTCCTATATGCCAGCTACATGCCCTACATTGATTTACTCAATAATTAATATGGAGTACCTACTCAGGCTTGCTCATTATATTGGATTGTGATGTTTGTTGGTACTGCTTTTAGAGAATTACAGCCTATAATGTTCCCAACGCTGGGACACAGCTGGCTTCCTCACTTCTAGAGGGAGTGGGCTGTAACATGTGGGCCTAGTGCAGGTTGGGTACTTGCTTTTACTTTTACTGTCAGCCTGCATCATCCCACTGCTGAGCGAAGGCCTCTCATTATGACTTCCAGCTTTTTTCATCCAGAGATTAAGTGAACAAACGCACGCTTGCTTTTATTGACCCTTTATTTCTTGAGTCCAAAGCCACGTATTTTGTCATGTATCAGGTAATTTTTTTTAACAAATTAACACACTAGTCAATTCATGTTGTAGCGATTTTACACAAATGTCAAATAATGACGGTTACGGTGTGATTATGTGGACAATTTTAATGGTTAAGTATTCAATAAAAAAAATAAAAAAACTATTAATATATCTGCTTTTACCTAGTAAATTCAGTGTTCTCAGTTTATTCAAACACCATACCAGGTATAAGCCAAGCGAGTGTTTTTTTTATAAGAAAATTTAACCTGCGTTTATTCTGGGCTTAAATTATAAAAAAGCAATGAGCTTCATCTTTCTGACTGACCGACTCCTTGACAGTTCAAAAGTGACTGTAATTGGTTTAAATGAAATAAATGCTTTGAGTTTGAAATCTAGTTAAGTAAGTGAAGACTTCTTTAGGCGCGTTGGGCATTTTTTGAGATGAGAAAAACAATTGAACTCGCGACACTTTTACCGTTAACGTTACCGACACCTCTGTATATAAGTATGTACATATATTGTGTATGTACGTACATAGATACACATGCATGTTGGCATTTTTTGAGATGGGAAAAAACCATTGTACTCGCGACACTGTTACCGTTACCGTTACCGACACCTCTGTACCTACGAATTTGAAGTGAAAACTTCTTTAGGCGCGTTGGGGATTTTTTGAGATGGGAAAAAACCATTGTACTAGCGACACTGTTACCGTTACCGTTACCGACACCTCTGTACCTACGAATTTGAAGTGAAAACTTCTTTAGGCGCGTTGGGGATTTTTTGAGATGGGAAAAAGCAAATGAAATCGCGACACTGTTCAAAAAATACATACGTAAATGTTCAAGTTTTCACTTCTGTCCGTACTCCCAGAGTGTTTTTTTTTTTAGTATGCTTCTGGAAAGGAGACCTTCAATCTTTCCTTCCAAAGAAACTCTGAAGACATAATGAGTCTACTAATTACCTCAACTTGAAGATACAAGCACCATTACACACAAACAAAGTTGTTATTCCAAGAAAAATAATCCCAAAACAAAATGTTGGTGTAGATAAGTTTTTATAGCCAACTTAAGTTTGACAGAAGAAGGCATGAAAACACGTTGTTTCAGAAACTTTTGAGGGAGTTGAGACCTCGAGGGAGTTCAAAAGATACGAGTTTTGAGAAAGCGAAATATTTTGTAAGTAAATTTTTGTTAAATATTGTTAACTATATAGCTTCTACCCGCGACTTCGTTCGTGTAGAAGTCGTAAGTCACACCACACACACCACCACACATAAAACACACCACACACACACACCACACACACACACACCACACACCACACACCACACACACACCACCCCACACCACACACCACACCCACCCCACACACACCCCCACATTTACACACACACACACACACACATTTTTTTTTTTTTGTGCCACATTTTATAAAACTGTCCTGTTTAAGTACTACTTTTGTAGTTTTGGTAACAGTACAGTTGTCCGTGTGAGAAGCAGCTAGTCCTGAGATCAACACCCGCAGCCTTCAGTGTCTGCCCCTATGATTGGTTGATAGTCATCGCAAAGCGTATGCTTGAGCGTATGCTCACAGGCAGCTGCATGTGTTTAAAGTGGAAGGCGTAATTGTGGGGAATTATTATTATACCTGTACAATTGTACATATGATTTAAATACTGAATTAAATACAACCACAAATAAACATACTTAAATACACATAAATATAATAAAACAAATAAGACAAACAATGGGAAAACATTATATTTGTGAAGATACTGCCAGCTTCTTTTAAATGTGCTCGCGAACTTTCGCTTTAAAGGATAACCGATTATAATTGAATCATAACTGAATTGAACTGAATTATAACTGAATAAAAAAAAACAATTGAAAGTCGAAAATCGAAAGTTGCACGTTTTATAAAAGAAGAACCTCATAGGTATTACGTGAAAAAAGTTTCACACGAAAATCTCACACCATGAAGATTTTATGTCAATTCGAAGTGTATATTACTATACAACGGCAATTTCATACTTGACACCCCTATTATTTGGCAATTCCAGCTGTGAAACATTGCTTTACCTAATTATCCTAATAAGCGTTCTGTTTTGTACCTACTATTTTCGTTTAATTAACACCCGTGTTATTAACTTTTAATTAGTTAGGTTTTTTTATTGGTGTTTGAAACGGATTTTACTAATAGCAATGAGATTAAGGAAGTTAATTTGCTACATAAACTCAAAAAAAAAGAAAAAAAAAGCAGTGGCATTCCGGGAGTGTCGGCAGAAGTGAAATCTTATACGAACTAATTGTAATTAAACGTATTACAATTTCCATTTAAGGCGGTGATTTCTTGAAAACGCTCAAAAAGGTGGTTTTTTAAACAAGTGTATCTCTTTAACCGTAAATAATTTTGAAAGAAAAAAAAAGTATATGATATTTTCAAGTCTTTTTTGCATACAGTGATGGAACTCAAAACATAATTATACTTTATTGCATCAAAAAAATCATCAACAACAATTATAATTATAATTTAAAAATACTATAAAATTCCAAATGCCAAACTGCATCCAGTGATGGATTATTTATTATTAAATAGTTAATATCTAATTTTATACGATTTTATTTGCATTTTTACGACAATGCTTGCTCATATATTATTCGAATTTAATACAACAGATTTAAACCCATATCGGATTGCAATAAGAACTATTATCGCTCATAACGACAATATCTATAGTTACTAGGGCCTTAATGCCCCATTGTACTTGCATGTGTATCTATCTATGTACGTACATACACAAACTATGTACATACTTACATACAAAGGTAAAGGTAACGGTGTCGCGAGTCCAATTGTTTTTTCCCATCTCAAAAAAAAAAATGCCCAACGCGCTTAAAGAAGTTTTCACTTCAAAACATTATTCAACCTAGATTAAGGCAAACTATATAAGAATACAAATCAAAAAACAAAACCCTTGAACATTATTGTGTGCTAAGAAACTTGGGTATTTTTTTATCAAATGAATAGTCGTCGGAATGCTATGCTATGCTGTGAGTTTATCGGGCCCAGTGCTAATTGGTATATGACACATGACTTCGATTTTTTGGTGCTAGGACATTCCGGTTTCGTCACGTTTTGTCCTTCACCGTTTTGACAATCACAACCCATTAGAAAGAAAATACCCATAATCCACGAACATAAATCCTTAATCCGTCCAATACTTGTAACGTTGCGCCTTCCATTAGATTTAATGTACTTACAGCCCTCTTTGATTGGCCAAATATACGTATATGCACAGGCCTCATATATTCATGGCAACGATTTGACATACCTGCCCTGAAGGCTGCCTTTCCACTAGCGATATACGAGCTGTAAGCGGTGAAATATGATGCAGCTGGTATTCAGCTGCATCCGGTTAGACTGCTGAAAGCCAACCCTAACATAGTTGGGAAGAGGCTGGGCAGATAATGATGACGAAGCGGTGAAGCTGTGACACTATGTGTCAATTTCCACCAGAGATAAGTAGTGTGAAAGATCTGCTATGCAGATGCGTTCTTGGCATTTTTAAAAAATTTAGCTTCATCAATATAATTTCAGCCGAAAGTGTCAGAGGCTCGACACAGACCTCCCCAACTTCTTGCATCTGGATTCCAGCGGCCTCCAAACTTATCGTTGTTGAACACCAGAGCCGGAACTTCCTTTATATATATTTTTTGTTTTCGCTATTTACGGTTAGTTTTGGCCTTAGATAAACAGAAAAGATTTGATGTTCTTATTTTTATTATTTGAATTTCCTGTGCACGTACCAATAAAAACATAGTTTTGCTTTATTTCTTTCTTCGATCAATACCCATCACATTTACAAAGATTCTTTAGCTAATTTAATTTGACCCTGTCCTAAAAATCAAACGATCCTAATCGTTGATATCATTCACATCCATCGCTACGCAGCTTAGCATATACCTGGTATCAACATCTACATGTTTGGTTTTCTAACAGGGTTAAGCTAAGCTGTGTACTGTAAAGGTTGGTTGTTTACCGAATGTAACCTTAGGTTTGTACTGGCAGCCAAAAAAATGCCTTTGCCACATTCGAACTGTCAAGAAGATCAGTCTAGAATCCATCCTTCAAATATTTTTAGGATAAGATTGGTTTCGGAGATAAAAAGTGAATAAACAGGAGCAGAGCTGTAAAGATCCTAACGTGGAATAAACGATATCATTCATATTTATACGCATACAAGTGTTTTATTTACTGATACCCTATACCTAAGACCCTCAGGTCTTATAGTACTGTAAGGGTTGGTTGTTTACCGAATGCAGCCTTATGTTCGTACCAGCAGGCAACGAAATAGCTTTGTCACATTCGAACTGTCAAGCAGATATAGAACAATCCTTCAAATATTTTAGCCTAGGCTTTTGTTTCGGAAGAAAAAGATGGTTAACAGGCGCAGAGCTGTAAAGATCTAAAACGTGGAATAAACGATATAATTTCTATTTACACGCATACACGCGTTTCATTTATTAAACCCTGGTACCAGGGCCCCGTCAGGTCCTACATTACATCCTACGTACAGTTCTAGTTTGCACAATCGTTGTCGATTTTGTGTAGGAAGAATAGTGACGTCAATTGGGTAGAAGTAGGTAGATACGTAGGTTTATCTGCGTTTGAGCGCTATCTAGCACATGGTTACTTAGCTAAAGGTTGCTTTTGTTTGATATTTAGATAGTTTATTATAGTGTTGAGATAAAAGTTCCTAATTTCTGCTTTCCAGTTTCACAGGGTGGCCCGTCAAGTGACGTCCCAAAGATAATTTTAAAAGCCTCTATCCAAGGGCTTCCCGAAACACCCCCATGCAAGTTCAGCGGTCATTTATAAGTAGTATAGAAGCTAGACTTTTTTATTGGTTTTTTGGGAACATCTCGTCTTAGTTCACTTTTTTATTCTCTTTCTGATTCACACTTTGAAAAAACTTTATTTGATAATACTGATTGATGAATACGAGTACGCTGTCTATCTTGTCCTCAGCCAAAGTGACTACAACTTAGTTCAGTGGGAAATTCTTACCTATATTAAAAATGTTTAGATGGTTGGATGTTTGCTCAATCACGCAAATACGGCCGAACGTATTGGGATGAAATTTGGCACAAAGTCAAAGTCAAAGCATTTATTTCAAATAGGCACTAAAAAGGCACTTTTGAACGTCAACATTTACTTTAAAATAGAATTGATTCTAGTCGCCCCTTCCAAAATGTAGTTTCGTATGGAGAAGAATGGGCAAGAAACTCCAACGTTACTCTTTTAAAATGTTTCAAGTACAATATTTACATTCATTATATGATTATGTGTGAAAACGATGCACCCAGAATAAAATTACCATACCAAAATAGGTAAACAGAATCAAATTGAAGCAATACAGATAAATTAATTCTGTGATAGATTCATGGTGTTCACACATTTACAAACATTGTAAAAGTAAGTATAGGTACGATTTTCCTACAATATTAACAAGTAATGAGTCAGTGTGTGAGTTAAAGTAATCACTGAGTGTAAATCAATGTCATAAATGTAATTAATTAAACAATTCAATTAGCTACCAGTTTGATTTTGTCTAGACTCTAGATTGTCCTATCGAGCAGGATATGTTGTAATCTTAAATATCAGAAAGAATACTTTTTATCCCGATAGTACGTTTCCGTGGGATGATTTTCAAACACCACGCAGGCGAAGCTGCTGGCTAATGCTAGTATTTTGTATTTCTATATATTAGTAACCAACGCGCCCAAATCCCAATAATTTCAAAGACAACTGACGATATTGTGATCATATTCAAGGATGCTGCTTTCAATGCAAATTCCTCTAATTGCTCTAAATATACAGCTAAGTATACATTAACTAAGACGGTAGTGTTACTTAAGTGATGTTTAAACACGTTGAATTATGCCTGAGATGGTGATAGCTTTGAATGCACTTCCTTCAACTGTTGGTTCTGTAAATGTACTACTCTGGTTGTTAAATGAGTTCTGTTGCCAAGGGCCTCGGGATGTACCTACATATATTAACATTAGTTAATGATAAGAGCATAGAGATAGGTACTTCCAACTTGGGTCAAATTTTCTTTCTGTTTTTCTTGCTGGACTGTTTCTGACATCGTCTCAAAAAGTTTTAGGTACGGAGATTTTTAAAGAATAGCTCTGAATCATAAACTATGTGGCTTAGATATATCACTGTATGATTGTGAACATCGTTAGTTTATGGTCTTTTACGCAAGATGCAATCTTGCGTAAAACTGTCGATAAATGCTGAACTGCACTAAACTGATTATTTATAATCTATCTATGTTAAACTGTCAAATTATGACCGAACCTGCACTTTCCGATAGGGTTCACAATCTGCCCGATTTTATCACCCGTAAAACTATGAATCATCTCTGATTTACCTGTCTTGGTGGTAGCCGATTTGGTCCCCGTAACTAAGCCAGGGCATCCCGACCAAATGGATTAGGAGTGTGACCAAGTTAGAACTGTGACCAACCACAAAGCGGCGAGCGGTGCTGCGGCAGCGGCCGGCGAGCGCTACTTACATGTGGGGTTGCAGTTACGCGGCGTTTGATACCAGATCACTATTTTTCGGTTTGCCATAGATAGATTATAAACTGTCGAAAAATAACGCGATAAATTGTGAATGGATTGTTGCATTTCACAATTAAAATATATTACAGCAAACTTTCAGGCTTAAGTTCTTGTTGTTCAAAGTACCTATTTTATTCGCGAATTTGCGAGTCAAACATGAAACGATTTTTGTTGTTCTTCTAATTGACTTTGAACCTTACCTATAACATTCGTGAGTGAATGGCCAAGGGCAGAATATTTTCTTAAAGTATATTTACCAAACCTTTTCTACGTGAGACGGGCCCCAACAACATAATAGACTGGACAAACTCTCGGATGAAGACCCTTTATCAAACTTTATCAGCCGTATACCATATTCTATTAAAGGCTACGACATAATTCTGAATAAACTGATACAATCAGCAATATTCCTCACGGGTCGACACCGTGATACGATCTATTACTCCTACAACAATAGTGGTCATATCCATTGTTATAATCTTTAGTGGTATCGCTATCCTTAATTTAATAGCATAATGCTATCAATGCTCTGACCCAAGAGGTTAAAGTTATCAGACCGTAAATTCGTTTGAATAGAACCTTCGTTAATGAAAGGATTATGTTTCATCTGAATTTCTAAATAATTAAATATTCATTGGCAATGTTTGAAAATTGGGGATTAAACAACGTTTTAATTACTCAAGAATTTAAATGGAATATTCTGTACGTTGATCACGTATTGGTTCAATTAGTAGCGTAATACGTACCTGGATTATGGTTATTTGAAAGCAAATAACCTGTGGTATCGTTGGAAGTCTGTGAACGCTTAACGGGCCTTTGATGAGACATACCTAAATTGTTTTTAGGTTACAAGTATAAATTAGTGACGAATTTGGTTGAGTAATATGCATACTCTAATTAAAAAACTTCAAGGCAGATTGGCTTACTGAATATCCAGACAGGGTTCAGAACAGAGAAGCTTAAAAGCCCACAAAGCTTCAAACCACATTTGTTCCCAAAAATACCTTTATACCCATTAAAATCATTTAAAATTCTAGCATTATAAAAAAGGTATGCCTCATAAGAACTTTTAGCCTCGTCAACATTTTCAAATGAAGATTACTTTATTCGTTTTCAGTACCTATAACCTAAAGGCTAGATTGATTGCTTTGGACTCTCAGTATTAGTTAATCCTTTAATTTTAAACATTTATTTACCTAAGCATGACTTTTATATCGGCAAAGACTATCATGTGATAGATGTTGCTTTAATTTGTTGGTAAATTAGGTGATCGATCAATATAACTAATAGGTCATACCGTGGATGGTTCGTGATTAAACGTAACTTAGTTGAAGAAATTTTAGGTAAATTTAATGAAAAGTGTAACACAGCCCGTGTTACACTTTTCATTAAATTTACCTAAAATTTCTCACAATTATAACTAATTTTAAATGATATTTGTTAATCTAGGTTATAATCTACCTGTGTGCCAAATTTCATCCAAATCCGTTCAGCCGTTTTTGCGTGATTCAGTAAGAAACATGCAAACATTTTCACAAAGCACCAAATTTTCACATTCATAATATTAGTAGGACTATTTCAACATATATTTCTATCTAATTCTAAGCGCCTTTGCCCATTCGCCCATTTTCTAAATCTAAGCGCCTTTTTTTTAAAACAACATCGTTTTCGTGCGCTTTCCGAACGAGTTGATACTATTGGTAGTAAATAGCGAGCCCTAAATCGCGCTCTTTTGTTTCCAGTGTAAATTCAATTCCGCTCAATGACGTCACAAACAAAACTGTTACTATAGAAACGGGAGTTATTTTCGTTTGTGGACATGGACTGTTGATTGTACAGACCCTGTAGGTATTTGAGAGATAAAAGGAACCTTATATTTTGGGAAATCTAAAGGGCAAAGGCGACTTGGAATCACTGATGCCTGAGGCCTGAGGTCCGAGGTTGTAGATAGAATATATTTCTAACCAGAGAGAGGTTTTGAAGGAATGCTTACATTACTGTATACATTTATAGGGCGAAGGGTAATTAGTGACCGATATTTAAACATTGTACTCATCATAACAAACAACTTTCCTAAAGAAACGATTTTTTTATCTATCTTATTGACCCCAATTTTATTACCCCAATAGAATATTGAGTACCTAACAAGAATAATACACAGTAATTTAATTTAGTTACCTACAAAAAAAAAATATACAATCCACTTTTACCATGCACTATTCTTTTTTTCATTAATTTAAATGGTGATTAAATTAATGACAAAAGAATAATGCATGGTAAAACTGTATTTTTTTGTTTGTAGGTAACTAAATTAAATTACAGCTGATGGTGTATTATTCTTCCTAGGTACTCAATATTTAATTGGGGTGATTGGGGTCATGCGCTAGTTAAATAAATAAAAAATCGTTTCTTTGGGAAAGTTGTTTGTTAAATGAGTACAATCATGTGTCTAAATATCGGTCACTGATTACCAGTATCCCTATATATGCTTGTCAGCCAGAGATATTGTGATAGATTTTGATTTTGCTAAAATCCACCACTGGTTGAAATGGTGGACCATAAGCCAAAGACAATATATGTCTGATGTTACCCTCCCTTTGCAGACACGGATTGTAAACTTCTCAAGACGATGACTTTACCATATTATGATTGTTTCATAATGACGTGTTGTCTCATATAACAGTAGGTACCTAAGCATGACTGGGACTAATCGAACTTTTGCTACAAAATACAAATTTTACTTTAATATAAGAAGCCTGCTGTACCTTCAACTATAAAAATGAACAGAGAGTAAATAATAGATATTTCCCTGCCAGGGGTGCGGGTTGTTCGAAAGAGATACCGCGGCCCCTGGCACACAGGCAACTGAGGGAACACGGGTGGGTTTTAGTCAGTAAAAGTCTGACACGCCCTCCCGCTCCACCCAGAGCGGGAGAAGTTATTTGATGATTTCCCACCCAAAAAAAAATAAAAAAAATAGATATTTTGTATGATACTAGCTTTTACCAGCGGTTTCACCCATGTTAACCAGTTTACATGAAACCTTAAGATATTATACACCTAAACCTTCCTCATAATCACTCTGTAAATTGGTGAAAACCGCATGAAAATCCATTCCGTAGTTTTTGAGTTTATCGCGAACGCGACAGACAGACAGACAGACGCGGTGGGGGACTTTGTTTTATAATATGTAGTGACAAAATCAAGCTGCGTGGACTCTAGAGGCGAGAACATTTCTGTTGATACGAGAGTATTGTAAATTTATGACAATAATGTGAGTAATTTATTCATACAGGGTTTTTGTACCTAGGCGGAGGTTGGAGCCTTGTGGAGGTGACACCTGAGGGGCAATTCTCGTAATTTTAAGAACGTTCACAGTCTGATCTCAGTGTCAATCTGTCAAAAATACCTCGATTTTTATACATTTTTGACATTTGATTGTCATTGAGATAAGACTGCGACTAATTTTTGAACGTTTTTAATTACGAGAATTGGCTTTCTGGTGTCAGATAGGCAGTCAATCAACGTTTAATACTGATGAAAACAAGTAAAATACTGTTGGTCGATGATGGTGATGATCGCTTTGATTTCTACTTCTCTTCTTGCCAAAGTCAAAATTAAAAAAAAACGGGTAAAATACTGGTATATAGCTGCATTCGGTTAGTGTGGAAGCCGATAGCAAAATAGTCGACTAATGGCTAGGCAGATGATGATCGCTTTGATTTCTAATAAGTGCAGCAACAAAAGTTTACTTTAGCATCTACAACCTAATGTCTTTTTACACGCTTTATATTAGCTTCACTAGTTCAAACTATTTTTATTTCAATTAAACTAACTACAGCGAATAAACTAAAACAAAGCGTCAAAAAACTCATCCGCATCGCCGTCGACTGGTAATGTACCCAAGAGACTGGCGGCGTTACCACGTTGTATAGCAATGCTCAGCCTCTGGCCAAAGTAAAAACCAGCCCTTGGGTCACGGGAAGTGTCAACCAGCCGTTTGGATATTTCCTTGTAGAGAGCATGAGCACTCGGACCCCACGGCCCGAGGGTTTCAACCCCAAACGGCTCGAAAATATAATTACCAATAATATTGTTATACTTTCGCCGCTTGAGGTTTTCCGCAGCCGCAGCGGCAACGCCAGCACAGCACACCGACCCAGGAAGATGGGATGGCGCAAGAGTATCGACACACGTTGCATCCCACACTAAAGGCCTACCCATCTTCCATGGAAATAAAGACATGCCGTCCGGTCTCTTGCCATCGGCGCGTGCCAAGCCAATGGGTTCTAATACAGCTGGAACGCCGACGGTGACAAGAGCTCGTCGGATGATGTCGTTAATGTTCGCGTGCCGCGCTAAGCGACCCGCACTTCGGCTGCAAGATAGGCCGTGGTGTCCGAGACTGTTGACAGCTTCACTTGTATGTTTGTATGTAACCGACTCCTTTGAGCGCGATTTTGACCCACTTTAAACGGTCAGATTTCATTGAAACTTTGTAAACTTGTCGAGGACCGATGACAATTCAATAATTTAAAAAAAAATTGAGAAAAAAAAACACGCTTTAAAAACCAAACTAAAAAAGGAGAAAATAATTTAATTCAATTAAAAAGCGTGGGGTGCTTTTTGAGGTATTTTTATAATCAATTAATGTCAAGCACCCCACGCTTTTTAATTGAATTAAATTATTTTCTCCTTTTTTAGTTTGGTTTCTAAAGCGTGGTTTTTAGTTTTTTAAATTATTATTTTTTGTAAGTAGGCAATGAGTTAATAGAACAGCTTTTATTATATTAATTCATCGTCTTTACGTCCAACAGTATATCAAAAAACCAGCGTCAATTTACGAACGTTAATTAATATGACTAAGTGCTACCGATAAATACATTAACTTCTGAATTAATAACTCAGCGACTAATGTTGTAAGTGGGAAACTTTTTATATTTTAGAGATTCAACATCTGTCTGCTAATATAATCAAATTCCAGCCTCAAAATAAGCCATCAAACGTTTTTATGCAACAAGTCATTAATAAATCATATTCTTTTTTCATGGAAATTGCCGCGGCAGCGGCTGCCGAGCGCCGGATCCCCTCTATAGTTTTTGAATAATTTGGGTTAGGTTAGGTTATCTCCTCTATTTTTCGTGAATCATATGGGTTAGGTTAGGTTAGAACAGTGGCCAGAAGGAGGCTGCGGACAGGGAGCGGGAGATTGCTTCCGCTAACCCGATCCGCAGCAGACACACCGGGTGTCGGCGGAGGGCGGACAACGCCCTTTTCCAGCCCCCCTAAATTGGTCCCCTATTCCCTAAGACCCGAGATGGCAGCGCGTAGTGTTCCACGCGCGCCTCTTTATGATGCGGCACTAGCCGGGGATCGCGGAAGTCGCTCTTATTCCCGTGATCTCCGGTGTAAGTGTGAGACGGAACACCGGGGTGGTTTTAGTCAGAAAGAGTCTGACAGGCCCCTCCGCCCTCCCCAGGGCGGAGGACATCCATGAGGATTTCCCGACGTAATCAAAACAAAAAAAAAAGGTTAGAACAGTTGCCAGTAACGCCCAATATATTAAATTATATTTTTTTATTATTTCTTTTTACTTTTTTATAGGTAAAGTAGGTACTGGTATTTAGCTGCATCCGATGAGATTTTTTTTTGACATGCTTTGCATATACACACAACATATTTTAGGTATAAACGATAACCGAAACCAGTAGACAAAAAATGTAAAATAAACATGTTTTATAGTGCGGTTTCAATCTCTGAAGCTCCCATGTACCTAGCGAGTTTTAAATGATTATCACAAGGAGTATCACCACGTACTAACGAAACAGTTTTCTACCTAGAAACGTGAAGCAATCAATCACTCCCCCATAAGCAATTCAACACGACCTCAATTCCTCACGTCTTCACACACGTATCGTGCCCACCTGCTTCACAATCAATATGATAATGCATAGGGACCGGCAACTTGTTGTTATTATAACAACCACTATATTGACCCATTTCCTATGCTACAGTGTAACAATGTTTACTTCCATACTCGAACTGTGCTGTTTATTTTTGCATCGCAGTGTATTTATTTTTTGTTAAATGTTGGTAATATGGGTGCACCACTATCTTTTTTTTTGGGTGGAAAACCGTCAAATAACTTCTCCCGCTCTGGGTGGAGCAGGAGGGCGTATCAGGCTTTTACTGACTAAAACCCACTCGTGTTCCCTCAGTTGCCTGTGTGCCAGGGGCCACGGTATCTCTTTCGAACAACCCGTACCCCTAGCAGGCTGCACTATCTTGATTAGTGTTTATTTAGTTACTTGCTAGTGGAAGAGAAATACTTAATGTAAAGGTTCTTTATAAATACAGTAGGTACGTTGGTTATGGTAAAAGTACTTGTACCTAAGTCATAATAGCCGCACGGGTCGATCAAATCGGTTGGTCCGTAGATGGGTGACCATCTTTACATACAGCACGTTAAGCCGCATGTTCCCAGCTGTCATTCGTCTTTGTGCCGTATCTTTGACAGTCGTTACGGGTCGTCATTAGCCCGAAAGTCTGACAACCAGTCTTACCAAAGGGTATCGTATTACCCAATAACTGGGTTGTGGAGATCAGCTCCGTAAAATAGTCCATATAAAAGCTGCATACGTTAGACTGGAAACCGGCCTCATTATAATTGGGAAAAGGCTAGGCATATGATGGTGTGGGTATTGCGTGTACTGTGTTATCCATATTCCATTTTATTCAACAAAACTTTATTTTTCGTATTCATTCCATGCGGGCTGGCAACAACGCATTTATTGTAGTTTTTCGTGATTATTTAATTAAATGCAAACAAAAGTACAATTTTTTTCAGCTAAGCACTAGATTGTTGGTATTTATTATTATTTACAACATTTACTCTTTAATAAAAACATTTAATCGAACTAAGTAATGTAAATAGAAAATAATTGACGGTATGTCGATTTTAATGAGTAAATGACATGGACCGAGTTGACCACAAGGTCCTCTTAAGAAAGATGTATCCATATGGTGTGAGAGGTAATGTGTACAACAGACAACAATTTACAAAAGTAAGGAAGTTTAATCCCGAAAGAAATATATGTTTCTGAATCTGGAATTGCTAAATTCAGCGTTACTCAGGGGAGTATCGTGGGTCCCTTATTTTTCCTTGTTTATATAAATGACATGCCTTCGGTAACAAATCATGTCATTACACTATTTGCTGATGATAGCACTATTTTATTCGTTAATGATAATACAATTGATCTAGAATCTGACATTAATCAATCAATATTTTTAATTATATGCTGGCTTAAAATGAATAATTTAATGATTAACATTGACAAAACGAAATTAATGAATTTTAAAATACGAACTTGACGCATGGGTACTTTTAAAATCCATTACCTAGATAGCGACATTGAAGAAACTGAAGTAACAAAAATTTTAGGGTTACACATTGCTTACAAATTAAATAGTATCTATTGTAATTCCGAATGTGATTCTAATTTATATTTTTATGTAACTGTTGTATGCCCTAAGGGCGGGACGTAGCTATTCACAATTAACTATTTGAGACATGTATTATGTACCTACCTATGAACAACAATAAAGATATTGAATTGAAATACCAAACTAACAGTAAAAAAATACCATACAAACTTGAAAATACCAATGATCTAGTGCATGGCTGAAAATAATGTTAACTTTTTTTTGTATTTAATTAAATAATCACAAAAAGCCGCTATAAATGCGCCATTGCCAGCCCGCGTGGGATGAACGCTGTTAACAGACACCTTCTTTCCATGGGTATAGGCAGAAACTACACATTGCTAACTGCTACAATCCGAACACACTCCACTTTTGTTTTTTAAGTTCATACATGTGGTCAGTTATTTTCTTAACGACATACCCAAAGTAAATGTGACCAATCTGAACATAAAACCTTTACCCACTGGAAACCAACTTTCCTTCAAAGATTCTTTTACTTTAAAAGCTCAGTATTTAACTACTGGATTCAAGACATTCTAATCCGACATATAGCAGTAGGGTTGTACTTGTACCAATACGCCAACTGGAGCATAAGTCAGTTCCGCTTCCTTGCATTCTTGCATCCTTCGCTGCCCCACATACCTGCGGACACTCAGAATACGAAGCTTCGTTAGTTACAGTTCGTTTACTCGTTTTGGATAGTTCCAGACTGCATCTTATGGTTTCACGTATTGCATGTTCAATGACAACTTGCAAAAATCTATACAAATAAATAAAATTGAAGTATGATTGTAATGTCAAAATAATATATTTTACTCAATGCATAAGAAAGTATATTTTATACGGTACTTTAAAAAAAAAAAAAGTTTTGTCTGTGTGTTCCGGCTTATCTCTGAAATGGTTGGACCTATCTAGACGACTCTTTCGCTGGCAGATAGATAATGTTATAGGAAGTCACTTAAGTCACTTTTTGTACCACGGTAGAATATTTCTTTGGTATAATGTCCGATATCCATGCGGGTGAAACCCCGAGCACAGCTTGTAGGCAATAGAAAGGTGCTACAAGAGTCTTTTGGCACTAGACATTCGTTTTGATGTTTGCCATGCGCCAAAAGATCCTTGTACCTGTGCAATGGATCAAGACAGATTGACATCAAAACAAGTCATGAACTTTTAAACACATTTTTCTAGATGGTCGTGTTCATAGTGGTATTTGTGCCACAACTTAAGCTCGTTGAACATCACTTAAACCTATGTAGGTAAATGAAGAGAATGACCATTTAAATGGCTATTTCGTCTGCATCGTATTACCAGGGTATACTGTTGTACATTTCAAATTCATACGTTATTATAGGGTGCAGGTAATAAAACGTAGTTTTTTCTCTAGTTTAGCCGTCTGTAGGTTTAACACTTGTAGAAAAATTTCCATAGAAAATGCTCTACGAAGTCGCATCAGGCCTGTTTTTAGAAGCCTTTATGTATACAAGCTTGGGCAATTGTGCACGTTTTCCCCTTTCTCTCTGGGCTATATTCAGCTGACTTTACTGCCACCTGATTTAGTTATTACACGTGTAGCTGCCTCCTTAGGTTACATCTAAAACCAAGTCACTAAGCCACTATTATAGATTGAACTAGATTAATACTCGATCAAGTAATAAAAAAGAGCATATAATCCGATTGTGGAATTGTGTTTGTCGATAACCAACCACTAAGAATAAATGGTTATCGTTACATAGTTAATAGGTTGATGATGATGAAAATGATTTCCTTCTTAATCTGTACATGCGTAATAATAACGAGCATGATTATCTTTGGCGTAATCGTAGACGGTAATCACTAGATCAAGAGCCATACTGAATTTGATTTGATCAGTAGCTACATATCGATCTTATAAATTCATTGTTAATCATATTATTATTTATATATACTTTTATGAGACGGCACTATAACATTAGGTATTGGAATCTGTAATGATATTTATAATGGAGACAAATAATTTTGGGTATCAGTTTTTTGTTTACCGAGTACTCAATTATTTATTTTTTCACTTTTGAATTGGCAAGAAAGTCGTTAGAAAGATGAAGCTAGTTGCCCATTCCAAAGCGGACTAGGTTCCTATGGAGAAGAACGGCGAAGAAATTCCACGGACACTCTTTCTATTCAAAGTATAGGTAACATCATTCATGTTCAAATTATACTTGTGAGAACAATGTAGAAAGACGTGCAATTTGAAAGCGTAAAAAAGACCTTAATAAGCCGTGACACCTAGGAGATGACCAGTCCCGACTGACGGCATCCAATTAGAGATTACAAAAACTTGCATTTGATTTAATTCAATTCTGTTTATCGAATCTGACTCGGCTGGGCATCGGTCGGGAAGTTTCGCAATATCTTCTCGTCCCACATACCGCAGTGTCTCAAGACAAAAGTCTTTGACCATTGCGTGTTGCCAGTGATGACAATATATGGAACCGAAACGTGGTCGCTCACAATGGACGTCATAAGGCTTAAAGTCACCCAAAGGGCAATGGAGAGGGCTATGCTTGAGGTTCCCTGAGTGATCGAATCAGGAATGAAAAGATCCGCAGGAGAATCAAGGTAACTGACATAGCCCGAAGAATTGCCAAACTTTAGTGACAGTGGGATATTGCTCGCAGAACAGATGGCCAATGGGGCCGAAAAGTTCTGGAGTGGCGACTGCGTACCGGAAGACGTAAAGTTGGAAGGCCTCCCACAAGGTGGACCGATGACCTTTTCAGGGCCGCAGGATTCCGCTGGATGCGGGAAGCACAGAACCGATCGAAGTGGCGGAGCTTGGGGGAGGCCTGTTTAGCAGTGGACGTCTTTCGGCTGAAATGATTTATCTTTATTGTAATACTCAATTAAAATAAAATTGTTACTTTGCAAGTTTCATAGAGTGCTGTATAAAGTCTCCAAATTCAACACTTGTATAAGAAATTGCAACAAAAAATACACAGAGTTAAGTTCCATTTGACCTTAACTCTGTGTGCACGCACAAACTCCACAAATACATCATCTCCTGTCATATTCCTACAGCGTTACGCGAGCAACTTTTTTGCATAAGTAAATAAACTGGAACCGAGTTAGTTTCCGCATTACATTCCGTTCACTCACTGAAACGTCTGAGTATGAAATATTACTTCAATTTATTCGTGGTACCCTTCAGGGTTGCGTACACATTCAGGGGCACGTAAGTCCTTGTGAGCGTCATTATTATATCCGGCAAAGATTTTGGGGAGGAAATTGTGCCTGAGGGCTATTCAAAGGTAAAATACAGAGGTCTTTGAACTATTTTTATAGCCTTAAAGTTAGAGTATGTCTCGAATGCTACTTTTCTTATCACTGCCTTAGATACGTAATCTGAATATTACTTTGTGTAAAATATACATACACTTATGTACAAAAATTCACGCGTTCTTCCCATGTGGTTAGGTAGAAAGTACAGAACGCTGCCACCTGCTACAATCCGTATGTACTCCTCTTGCTTTGTTTACGTTCGACGGTTGCGATAACTACGCACCTGACCTTTTAGAAGAACATCACATTAAAGTATGGCCAGATAGGCGTTATGCTCAAAGTATGGAAGGGTATGACGGATGCGCCTGACATCCACAATGAGCTGATTCGACTCTACACACCGAACAATTATCTCTGTAGCAGAAAACATCGACTGTTAGACGTGCCTTCGTGTCGGACAGCAGCGTTTGCTGCGTCTCCCGTACCGCGCATATTAACCGCACTAAACTAGCTCGTGGAGGCCAAACCAGACTGCGATCTGTTCGCGAATAAATTCGCCAATTTTTTTTTTTTTTTTTTTTTTTTTTTTTTTTTTTTTTTTTTTTTTTTTTTTTTTTTTTTTTTTTTTTTTTTTTTTTTTTTTTTTGCCTCATACTAGGAATTTCTCCTGTATTGTGGGTGCGTTTACAAACATATAAACTCACATACACAAACAGCCAGACCCGGAACAACTACTTGTAGGTCATACAAATATTTGTTCCGTGCGGGAATCGAACCCGAGACACGCAGCGCAGCAGTCAATCACTTAACCACTGCGCCAACCGTGCCGTCAATGTAATGGTTATGTACCTATATTTTTGTGAGAATACTTTTTTTTTTTTTTTTTTTTTTTTAGCTTATAGCGTCCCACTGCTGGGCAAAGGCCTCCCTACTCTCTTTCCACCTCTCTCTATCCAAAGCTGACAAGGACCAATCTTTATTAAAAGAGTCCAGCTCATCCCGCCATCTCCGTCTGGGCCTGCCGCGATGTCGTTTGCCACTAAGCGGGACCCACTGGGTCGTAAGTTTGGGCCATTGATCGTCTGACATACGGCAGATGTGTCCAGCCCAATTCCATTTGAGCGTGGCAGCTTTCCGAGTGACATCAGCTATTTTCGTAATGGAACGGATTGTTGTATTCTTAACCCGGTCCACAAGTTTGATACCCAGAATACTCCGTTCCATAGCTCTCTGGCAAACCTCGAGCGTGGACCTCTGCTGAATTGTCAAAGACCATGTTTGAGAACCATATGTGAGGATGGGGAGAATACATACGTCGATGAGTCTTCTCTTGAGCGATAGAGGAAGGTCGCCCTTCATTAAATCTTTCATAGCCCAATAGCTCTTCCAGGCATTTTCGGTGCGTCTTGCAACTTCTTTGTTTTGTCTTGCCTGGAAAGAGACTATTTGGCCGAGATAGAGATACTCATCGACATATTTAACCTCCCCACCCGCCACGGTGATTCTTCGATGTACGCTGTTCGTCATCAACTTGGTCTTTGACATGTTCATTTGAAGTCCGACCTCTAGGCTTGCCGTGCTAAGATCTTCTAGCATCTGAGTCAACTCGGAAACTGAAGACGAAAAAAGGACAATATCGTCGGCAAAACGGAGATTGGATAATCTCCTATGTCCAACCATAATGCCCCTTTCTGCCCAGCTTGCTGCCAGCTTTCTGAAGACATCTTCCAGTACGGCCGTGAATAATTTAGGAGACAGCGGGTCTCCTTGTTTGACTCCTTTATTTATCTGGAAAGACGGTCCTGTCTTAGAACTAATTTTAATGGCTGCGGTACTGTTTCTATAAATATTTTGCAAAAGATTAATGTACGTGCTGTCTATTTCTTGATTTTGTAAGGCATTGAAAATTGAGGTATGGCTGATGCTATCAAAAGCTTTTGTGTAATCTACGAATGCAATATAAAGTGGGAGCTGGAACTCTGTATGTTTCTCGACAACCTGGTTGATGGAGTGGAGGTGGTCAATGGTAGAGAGGCCGCGTCGAAATCCGGCCTGTTCAGGAGGCTGATGTTTATCGAGAGCTTCGGCTATTCTATTCTCGATGACTTTAATGAAGGCTTTATACAGGTGTGAAACCAGACTGATAGGACGGTAATTGTTTATGTCTGTTTTGTCACCCTTTTTGTGGAGAAGAGTAATCAGCGAGTGACAAAATGTGCGTGGCAGGAATCCGGATTTTAAAATACTGTTGAATAAATTTGTAACATGTGGAAGTAGGACAGGCTCTCCTATTTTTAATGCTTCAGTGGTTAAGCCATCGTCGCCTGGGCTCTTACTATATTTCATGCTCCGCAGTGCCTTATGAACTTCCCAGCCTGTAAAAGGTGAAATGTTGTGAGAATACTATTTAATACTATTTAATTTTTGTTACTAGTTTAGTTGTTGTTTGTACTTATACAAGGTGTAACAGAATGGACGCAAGACCTGAAAGTAGTTTGTTCCTAATTGACTACTGAATCGATTTCAGTAACTTTTGATATAAGTTTTTTTTTATAAATCATGTATTTTGCCATACCTACCTCTGATTGAGCCAAAGAAAATTCAATCTTATTTCAGAAGAAATAAGACCCAATTTTAAATGCATAAAGTAATGCTTGGGTCGACACGTTTTTCTTAATAACATCGGTTAGCTTTAAAAAAAAAAAGTTTTGGTCATCGTATTATGCTTTTAAGTCAATACTCTAATTGGGGTGTATGAGGTCTTGCGTTAATTATGTTACTCGTTGTATATACTATGATTTATGTCATTGGTTTTTAAGCCGTGTAAATCTAATAAATAAATAAATAAATCACCTTTAAGATCTACCTATACTAAAATTTCTTCCTAGGGCATCCCCTTCCGACGTTTCCACTAACATCGGTTTTGTAGATACCTTTTATTCGTCGCCTTTGATTCATCCTTCAAGATTTACAAATTTACAAATATTATAATGTTAGTCCAAAAAAAAACTATTATTATATTCTTCTAACTATTACTACACTAACTACTAAGTTGACTTCTTGACCTGATAAATCAGTTTTAAAAGCAACTTGAAACAAAAACAACCGACGACCATTCTCTGCAACACAAAATAAAACTAAGGAATTAATTGCGAAGTAAACAAACTATAAAAGACAACAGCAAAACCAAATTATTCGGGCCACAATGCTGAATTAAGCAAGAAAGAAAAAACAGACCTACTTCACTAGAATTTAAACTTGAACAGGGTGCTTCGAACGTGATCGAAATATTTCAAGCAGGGTCTACATAGTCGCGAGCCGTAAATTAACTTAATTGCTACTGGGTAATTACCGTTGTCTGATGTATTCAGTAGAAAATTTTCCTCCACAGTGAAGCTGCGGCTTTATTATTTCAGTTGTTTGGCTGAAATTCATTTGTTTTCAAAGAGAAGTCGTGTGTGACTGGGTGAATGTTGGTTGATATGTTTTGATGAATGTTTTCAGATTTAGGTCACTGTTTTAGCGTTTTATGATAACTTAGTTTTGATGTTTCTTGCATCAATAGCGCTCTCGCTTTGAAAGTAAATAGTTGTGTAAGCTTTAGCTACGTAGGTATCGTGCTTATTTATTTTATTTTGCTTTAGCAAGCTTAGCGAGAGTTTTGTTCAGTCGTAAATCGATCTTTCGGTAAGAAAGAAAGGAACCGTATTTCTCGAATCAAGTTACATTAAATCATTTCATGCAACATGTAACCAGTTATTCAAGTAAATGTAAAAACTTCTATCTCATATTCTTCTATGTAAAAATGCGACAAATAAGCACTTTTTTTTAAACTACCACAACCCCGACAATAGACTCAACCATCTCATTAAAAACCTTGACGTCGCGTCCCTCAAAGAAGTTGTCATTTTATTCCGGCGGTGAGCCTTCCAATACTTGGCTGCTATAAAAACCGAGATTATCTTTTCCTGTAATATTCTCTCCCCGAGCAACAGAATAGATAGGCCCAGAATGATTGCTCCATACATCGACTGAAAAATACGCACACATAGACACACTTCACGCACCGCAAGTGCAAGCGAACACTCCCGAATGGCAATCTTTTGAGATTATGTGTGAGTGTACCTGTTTTCGCTTGATGTATGCAGCCAGCCTTCTGTAGCATTCTATTCCATGCCCAAGCCGGCCCTAGAGAAACAATAAAACAGTCGTTAGACCGGGAATAAAGTCAAGGCGAGCGATGCAGAACGGTAAAGTTAGAACTCGGAAGTGTATAATGTATTAATGTATTGAAAAATCGAGATTATCTTTTCCTGTAATTTTCTCTCCCCGAGTAACAGAATAGATAGGCATAGAATGATTGCTCCAAACAACAACTGAAAAATACGCACACATAGACACGCTTCACGCACTGCAAGTACAAGCGCACACTCCCGAATGGCAATCTTTTGAGATCTTCGTACGAACGCGTCTATGTGTGAGTGTACCTGTTTTCGCTCGATGTATGCTGCCAGCCTTCTGTAGCATTCTATTCCATGCCCAAGCCGGCCCTAGAGCAACAATAAAACAGTCGTTAGACCGGGAATAAAGTCAAGGCGAGCGATGCAGAACGGTAAAGTTAGAACTCGGAAGTGTATAATGTATTGTAAGTGTAGCTGTTCACTTGTTATAAATGTATTTCGGATGATGTTGCTTTAAGTGAACGGCTGTATTATTTTGTGGTAGATTTGTATTGGAACATGGTTGGTCAATAATTGTGCGATCAACTGGAATCTCTAGATGTACGTTCAAGTAAGTAAAAGCCTTGTTTGAATTGTTTCTAAAATCATCATCTACCAAGCGAATTCTCAGCTGGGTCGGCTTCCAGTCTAACCGGGTGCAGCTGAGTTCATGAATTACACATAGAACGACTGCCTATCTGACCTCTAAAAGCGGGTAACTTGGTAATACGATCCCTTCACTTAACAAGTAAGACAGTCAGACAGCCTTAACTGATTGCCACACTTTCGGAATTCTGACGACCCGTAAAGACTGTCAAATATCTACGTATGATAGCCGGGACCTACAGCTTAACGTGATTTCCGAAGCACGGAGGGGTCTTGGGATGTAAAAATGGTCCCGTATTAATAGACCAACCTCGGCAAGCGGATCGACCCGTATGGCTGTTATTACTTAGTATGGTGCTTTTTCATGAAATAAGTTCATGAGACTCGTGGGGGAGGTCTATGTTCAGCAGTGGACGTCTTTTAGCTGAAATAATCACGATGATGTGGCGGCTTTTACAACGCCACATGCGCATAACGAACTGCGCAAGAGTTGACGTCACACTATTTCTACATCGTGCAATCAGAGATTACCGCGCGACTGGCATATATACGAGTACAACATCCCGACATCAATCGTCGGGCAGTTGCCCACCAGACACATCATCCGTCTGGTCGGAGGATTCTCCCTTTTCTATAGAGTATGACTGAACTTTACACCCTGTTCCTGATGCCTCTATAAAGAAGATCATGAAAAAGCACCATAATACCTACCAGCTTGATTTTAAGCTAGATTTGAGCCTATCGGCATATGTGCCTAGGTCACGATAAAAAAGTATAGCGTAGTTAAATTTTGTATAGCGTAATCAGTGCTATCTAAAACTTTAAGCACCATTTTGATGGGACCTTAAATATCAAACAATATTAATGGACTTGTGTCATAAATAAAGTGTTATGTTCTACTTTTAAGAGCGCAAATATTATACAGCGCTCATAAATGTGCTCCCAAGATATACTTGAACTTATGCACTTAAACCGACTTATCTTGAACCGTAAAATAACTATTTGATGGTTGGCGTTTGAAACCATCTTGTTTTATGAAATGCGAAATTTTATACTGCCTTCGTAGAGTTGGGAATAGACATACTTACCCACCTTTTATATGGTTGATAAATTTTATTTTACTACAAGTGCCATACATGATATAAAGGCACTACAGACAATATAAAATAATATATTTAAAGGCTTATATAAGACACAATGAATATTGTGTCTAAATCCCAACGGCTCTTTTGTAAACAGAAGAAAAACTGAGAATATTCATCTTGATGATGATATCCTATACTATATTTTAGCTCCCAAAAATTTTTCGTAGGAGCGCAAATGGAAAAGGCCCTTTACGTGGAGACTGGGCACTAAGGGGTCCAAAGTTACCGTTGAATTATTGTTATAAGCTGCAGTGTACTCGTATAAATGTTTATTCTAATTTAAAAAAAAAATGCATCTTTTTCCATAACAATCTATTTCATTTGCAACAATTCAACTAGTCATGTTTTTTATCAGACTTCGTGAAGCTGTTTTCAATCACTATTTTCGCGGCGGAGGGCATAGGATATTGAAGCCACGAAGGGTAATTAAACAAAATAACTTCACCGTGCATCAATGAGTGACTGCCCTGTTGGACTCCTGTTCACAAGCGCTACTGCTCAGCATGGGGTCATTCTTGGGTGTCGATTCTCGGGTCGGGTACAGTTTAATATAGCTAGTCCTTTCGTTTCTTGGTCGGAGTTTTGAAATTGGTGGTGTGAAATCTCGGGACTCGTATAGCACCTAAAGCCGTTGGTCTTTCACTTAATCTCTACCCGGTTGCCTCGAATTGCCGACCCATCGGACTATGAGAATAAAGACACCTGTGTTTGCGCATACACTTGGGCACTTTATTATCTCCTGCGAATCTACATGCCTAATTTCCTTTGAGGTTGTCCACCGTGTCCAAAATTCGGACGAGAGGATTTTATTAACTTAACAACCCGAAATAGAATCATTTAAAATAAAACCAAGCTTATAACAACATCCGAGAATTTAACGAAGCGTTCATACGTTAACATAACGTACTTATAATCCCATTTGTTTCGAAAGACAACGGACCCGCCATCGCTTCTGATCCTCCATAAGAACCTTGAAACAAATACTTTGAAAATGGATTAAGGCTATCAAAAGGGAACCTTTTGTGAGTATGTTTCTGTGTTGTTATGATCAACCAAGTTGATCTATGAGATAAAAGAAGGGTAAATAAGGGTATTTGTCGTGACTTCCCATGGGAAATTGAAAACTTTTCTGAATTTTATACGTAGGTAGGTACTTTCCCCTTTTTGTGACCACTGAGAATAATGCAGCCACCTGCGTTGAAATGATGAAATGATGTGTTTTGTTTTCGACGAATTTATCTTATTAAAATAGGTATGATGGTCACGTCAACACGGCTTCTCTAATTTGTAAATAGTATAGTCTCTGTTTCTTTGCTTACTTCTTCTAAACCCCGCAATGGATTTTCATACAGTTACAGTGTTTACTATCGCATATAGACCGATTACTTTCCGGAGGTTTGTTATTATATTTACATGCACATAGCACATAGTAGAGAATTTCTCAGATTTGTAACGATGTCGTAATAAGAATATATTTTTGGTCGCTTACATCGCTATCGCTGGCTTAACCCTACGAGATGGATCAAAATAACCTACAATGGAATTATCTATGTTAAAAAATGTCTACAGAAAAGTCCGCGATGATATTATGTTTTTCTCCTAAGGACAACCCCCAATAAACATTTTTATCTTTTACATATTACTACTCTGTGTACAGGCTAAGAATTGCACAGAGACTCCTATATGCTTGGCGTCAGGGTATTAGACCGAGTTCCAAACGTCGAGATACGAAGACGTACGAAGATCTTCGACATTGGAAAGCGTATTCGGAGCTCAAATGGAGTTGGGCAGGGACCTGGCAAGGCGCAGAGATGACAGGTTGAGTAAGGCGTTGACAGAGTGGCGTCAAAGGAATGGAAGTCGAGAGGTTGGTCGTCCGGCGGCGAGATGGGCGGATGACATTGTTGCCATCGCGGGCAAAACCTCGATGTGGCTGGCACAGTAATGTAGATATTGGCACAAGAAAATAGAGGCCTATATCCAACAGGGAGTGCAGTTGGGCTGCGGGTGTTGATGACATATAACAAAAAAAAACCCCTGTTAATCCTTATTCAATTAAATACATTAGATAGGTTGTGCATTTAATGTAGATCAAAATTGCCCGTTATAATATATCAATAAAATAAATATCTTAGAAGATAGATTTGCGGTCGGCTGGCATGCCCCGTTGCCGTCCACACCGTGGAGAGACATTCTCCAGCTATACAACCTCCGTCACATAGGTACACTGTACACCCGTGGAAACTGCAAAGCCATGGCGGATCGCTAGTTTTGAACCGAACCGAAGAATACTTTAATAAGAAAAAGCATTTCTCAGAAATTCTGAAACTGACCCTTATTAGCAGTAGGTACCTAACTATTTCGCCCCAACAATCTAAATAGGTTACGTACCTTTATTTGTGAACCTATTTTACCCAAACAATCACAAACATTGAATGTAACGTAAACACAATAACATCTCAACGACAACTCATTTCCTCGAAGGCAGAATGGGAAGCGTCTCCAAATATTTACCTTTATTTATGTAACATGAGTCTCGCGCCACAATGACGTACTATCTGCTTAATCCACGTCAATGGGACACCTAATATCCTGTGGAGAGACGCTTTGTGAAGCTTTGCTCACAATACTGGGGTCGATGGCACGGAAAACTTCGCATCTTTCTAGATAGGTACAGTCAGCCTCAAAAAGATGTACAGTCACCAAGAGAGCTAAACAACCAGGGTCGTCAGAACTCCCCCAGGCTCCTCCACTTCGACCGGTCTTGTGCTTCCCACATCCAGCGGATTCCCGCGGCCTTCACAAGGTCGTCGGTCTACCTTATGGGAGGCCTTCCCACTCTACGTCTTCCGGTACGCGGTCGCCACTCCAGAATCTTTCGGCCCCATCGGCCATCTGTTCTGCGAGCAATGTGCCCTGCCCACTGCCACTTAGGTTTGGCAATTCTTCGGGCTATGTCGGTTGTCTTGGTTCTCCTGCGGATCTCTTAATTTCTGATTCGATCGCGTTGGGATACTCCGAGCATAATAGCCCTGTCCATTGCCCTTTGGGTGACTTTAAGCCTTCTAATATGGCCCATTGTGAGCGACCACGTTTCTGTACCAGGTCATCGCTGGCAACACACACTGGTCAAAGACTTTCGTCTTTCGTCACACGAAGGCACACTTTGACGCTAGTTTCTGACAGCGCACTTAACACTTTTTGTTGGTTTTTTATCTTTATTCTTTTGCTGTACCTACTGTATTGTGTGCCTTTTTAGTCTGTGCTAAATAAATGTATTTTCTTTCTTTCTTTATAGTACTTCTTTGGTTCCTGACTCCTGTCACAAAGATCTACCTAATCCGCGTCCACGCCGACAGTTTAATATCCTGTTGAGGCAAGTCGGTTTTGCTTACAATATCTACCTACTGAATTTGATGACACGTAAACTTCGCCTTGCGGGCGGTCCGGTGATTACACCGTGTAGGTTCATAAGGAAAAAACATAGTTTTTATTTTATTTTCGTACTTATAAATTACCTATTAGATATTTTTGGTTCATTGACATCAACACAAAAGTCGTTTAACGAAATGAAACTTATTTTAAATAATAATTGCTATACGTTCACAATCTTTACCTTTTTGTTTCCCTTTCAGTTTAGCAAATTCGTTAAAAAAAAACTGAATACGAAAAATAAAATTAAACTTCTTCGCAATGCTTTAACGAAGCGAACTTTCAAAATGAAATAGGTACTAGTGATGTTCCAGATATCCGTATCTGTAACCGCGGATATCCGCGGGAGAAAAAGATTCGTATCCGTATCCCTATCCGTTACATTTTTGACGGATCTTTACCTTATTAATAATTCGAAATTGCACTACTAAACTTCTTTGTAGACATTTTTCAACTCGTACAACAAACACAAACGTTATCTATGCTACCCAGTGTCACACTAAACTAAAAATAAAACAGAAGAAAGACCCGCGCAACGCAAGTCGAAATATGTTCTGTCACGCAAAGCACCACTGATTGAGTAAGAAAGTTAAGATCCGTACCCGCGGATCTTGATGCCAATTATCCGTATCCGTATCTGCGGATCTAAATTTTTAATGATCCAGCATATACGACGACTGCGATCGGCTGAGTTGATTGATATCACTAATAGGTAGATACCTACTATGTATATTTTATTTTTGATTTACATAATTAGACAACGTGTAACACAGTATTTTTTTTTTTTGGATGGGAAATCATCAAATACCTTCTCCCGCTCTGGGTGGAGCGGGAGGGCGTGTCAGACTTTTACTGACTAAAACCCACCCGTGTTCCCTCAGTTGCCTGTGTGCCAGGGGCCGCGGTATCTCTTTCGAACAACCCGCACCCCTGGCAGACATGTAACACAGTTAACGCAACTATAATACACTCCAATTAGACTATTGAGTTAAAAGCATGCAAGAACCAAAACGTTTTTATTTGTTTGTATTCGTTTTTAACTGTTTTTTTAAACTTGTTGACCCTAGAATTATTTAAGGCATACAAAATTTAATCTTATTGCCTTGAAATAAGATTGAATTTTCTCAATCGGCGGTAGGTATGGCAACATACATAATTTTTGAAAAAAAATCACACAAAAGTTACCGAAATCGATTCAATAGTCAATTAGGAACAAACTACTTTCGACCCGAAAGTAGCTAACTACTTTCGGGTCGAAAGTAGTTTGTTCCTGACTGAACTGATTTTTTACACTAATGTAAAAAATCAGTAGTTCCATACATTTTAACCGCGTAGGTTGACTTTTCTATGAAACAGCAGATTTTTTTTTTGCATTACCGACGAAAAATTTCTGCGCTGGAGTTTCTAGAATGATATGCTGAATTCATGGTTGCGCACTAGTTAAAAATTTACCCTGTATAAGCTGTATTTATTCCACCACATAAATCACTTGCCCTCACAATAACCATTGTGTCTCACAATACGTAGATCATAAATCAGAAACTATTGTAAACTGTCTTATGTTAATCCTCCACTAGATCCCACCAACAAATGAATAATTTTCTGCGTTGTGTGCCAATGCTTTGATAAAGATTGGTGAATGGATCTTGAATAATACCTAACCGCTTATTTGTAACCTACGAATTGGAATTGTATGCCGGTTGTTAGTAATACTACTCAACGGTTTTTATTTTTCTTCGACAACTAAATGTTATCTTTATAAATAAAAAAACCGGCAAGTGTGAGTCCGTGCCACAAGACAAAAAACGTTTCTTGTATTTATAATTTTTTTTCTATATATTTTTATTATTTGGTGTTGGCGACAACAGAAATACACATTCTGTGAAAATTTTTACTGTCTGCCTATTACAGATCATGAGATACAGCCCGCTGACAGACAGACGGATAGACGGACGGACGGATAGCCGAGGCTTAATAATAAGGTCCCGTTGGTTACCCTTCGGGTTCGTATATAATAATGAAATGCTATTCGTTGTAACCGCATCACTTGAGAACTGGGCACGCCACGATAGCGACGGTAAGTCCCCTCCTGGAGGAGTGGCTTGAGAGGCGGCACGTCGTCCTCACCTTCCGCCTGACGCAGGTCCTCACCGGACACGGTTGTTTCGGGACATTCCTGTTTTGGATAAGGCGGGAGGAAACGCCTGGGTCTTTCCACTGCGAAGATCGTCCTGAGGACACGGTGGACGTCTGCCCGGCTTGGGCGGAGCACCGCCAAATGCTCGTGGAGGCGATCGGCGGCGACGATCTCTCGCATCCGGCCCTGGTCCAGGCCAAGGTACGGAGCGAGAGTGCATAGCCGTCCCCTCCTTCTGCGAAGCAGTAATGCTCGCGAAAAGGGAGGCGGCGTACGTGAGGGAGAGGCATTATATGCGCCCTCACGGCCCTTGTCGCCGCAGGTGACGCCCTGGATATCGGGAATCCCAGGCTGATTCCCGTCACCGTAGGCGTGGGCTTGCGGACAGCGAGTAATGGGTAGCTCGCTGTCCGGTAAGGACCAAGCCCGGGTCGACGGCGCGTTGTGTTCCACGCGCGTCTCAAAGAGATGTCAGCACCAACTGCCAGGAGTGAGGGTTGTTCGAAAGAGATAAAGTATTTTTAATTTACCTAAGATATAAATTATTGTTATTTAAACAGGACAATGTCTGTTGGGACAGCTAGTTTTTTTTATAAAAGTGTAGGTATCAACTGTTGTGTTTTCAACTCTCAGTGTGAGTCCAGCGTGAAAAGACCGAGTGAAATTGAGGTGTCGAACCAAACTTGCAAAAATAAATAGATAGGGACATTGAATACTTATTCAATTCCCCTATCTATTTATTTTACTTTAACATAACACGACCAAAGGCCACAGATTTGGCCTACGATTGTACGAGTACCGTTCTCTATTTTTCAACTCAATTATAAAAACAATGGTTGCCAGGCACTCTAAATTCGAAACCTTACTGACTTTGTTCCGAATATAAAAAAAAAAGAAACAAAATGGCACGGTGTTCCACGTTCAAACGCGGCTGGTCAGTCAGTGGATGAGATGAGACGTAACAAGCCTTTATCCAGTCAGTTGGAACGTGTCACGTAGCTGGCCACTAACATCCGATCACCTGTAAACTGTGGCCTTGTAAAGTCTGTTTTTATCCATTGTGAGCTTTTGCCGCGATCGATGTACCTAAATGTTTTCTATCACGTTTTTTCAAACCATTTTAGCGGTTATTGAGTTTTGCTGTTAGTTACCTATAATTAGCCGCCAAAAATGCTGAATGCAAACACCTGAGCAGCAATGCCCATATCATAAGAATACATTCGTATTATAACCCCATTCTGTCATTCAATCTGTCAAAAAAACGTTTCCCTTACAATGATATGCCTTTAGATGCGTTACCGGCGTTTAATATTGGCAAGATAAATGCAAGGTAATTGCCTGTCGTGTTATTAGTCAAGTAAAATCCGGACGTAACTAAATATATAATGTTTATCTCTTTCTAACAACCGAAATCGGTATGAATACTTTCCTATTCTTCGCGCACTGTATGATTGTTTGTACTAGATAGTAGCTACATTCATGGTTTGCGCTATTTTTGAGTGCCCTAATGTTCGCGTATGACGCGTCTATTTGTAATACGTCCTTGCTACCTTACCCATATTTTTATCAAGTTGTAGAAATTGATTATCGCTAAGGTAAGATTGCGACTAGAATTTTGACGCCTAGGTACTGAACAACGGGAACTGGTTTTATGATCACGTTGCAAAAGTACCTACTCTTTATCGATATTTCTCGGGTTTCCGTTGCGATTAATGTGCAGCTGACCCAACCAAATTCAAATTTTATTTGGTTTTTTGCAAATCGCAGCTCAGTTTTACAACATTATGTTGATAAAAATGCGAATCGCGACTTGATGTGTTAACTGAATAACAATCAATTTCATATCAATCGTCAATTTTTGGAAATATGTGCCACTGAACATTTCATATGGAATTTGGCGTCCTCACCTGGGCATTACACGTTTACCTAATTAAAAAAACATGTATTTTTTCCCTCACGATATTACTTTGAACTAAATACCTAAGTAGGTAAGTATCGTAGATATTCAGCCAAGAAAATCAAGTTACCCAACAAAGAAAAGAAACAACCACAAAATCCTATGTAATTTTCTTGCACAACATTTCCTGCTTCACAAAAAAGAAAAGAACAAAGGTCTCTACAATCTTATAAAAAGTTAATCTAGCTTTAAAGCTTGTATTTTTCTCTGAAGCATTCTCACCGGGCTTCATTTAATCTGCCTCTTCCCACTGGTCTTACCTCTCTTCGTAATATTACAGATGGTTGTTCAAAGCAAAGGAATCTGCATTCCGCAATACTGTTGAATGCCATCCGTGCTCGATCATTTACTTTGAAACAAGAACGTAGAGGTGAATGTATTACATTCTTTGATGGATGGTTATATGCAGAGGTGAAGCAAGCTAAATTGGGTAGAATGTTAAAGCAAAATTATTTTGATTTTATAATAACGATGCATTACATTTCATTAAGGGCACAATATACTATAACCGAGGTAGATGAATGAAAACTGCAAGTAACTAATTAGTTAACGTGAAACTTAATACCTATCTTT
This sequence comes from Antitype chi, assembly GCA_947359405.1. NCBI lineage: Eukaryota > Metazoa > Arthropoda > Insecta > Lepidoptera > Noctuidae > Antitype > Antitype chi. The sequence goes on along the minus strand of OX375817.1, from coordinate 15,720,976 downwards.
GTCTTTTTAACCAAGTTGCCAAAGTCGGTTACAGAACTTAGCGATAGAAAGTTTAAAACTCACATCAAACGTGTCCTTATCAAAAAAGCATATTATAAGATAAAAGACTACGTTGAAGACCGGGAAGTTTGGCATTAATTCCTTCTGCACATGTGGCTTCCCTGGTACCTCATTAACAGCAAAATTGTGTGAAAGTCTATTAACTGCTCCCAAATTGCAATGTTAATTTTTATTCTTTTTATTTTTTACAATGTCTGACATATTCTCGTCATTATTTGACATTATATATCAATTTTACTTTCCACTATTTTTATTAGTGATTGTCATCGAAATCATGTCACTTGGTTCAAATAGATTCATTTTATATAGGTAGATTCTTTTACATATTGTGAATGAGAGAACGTTGTAGGCCTTATAGACTAGATTTGTAGACGTTTTTCTATTCTGTATTTTCATTCCTCTAAGTACCTGGTACTTATTGACTGGCCTACACTGTCCTCCCATACCTATTATCACTGTAATTTGAAAACATTGTAAAAGCCAATTATTTTTAAAAGAGTAACCGTGGAGTTTCTTGCCGGCTCTTCTCGATAGGAAACGACAAATTGGAACCGTGCACCTAGCTTCTGACGTTTCATAACTGCCCATGCAGGCTTATGTGAAATAAAATATTTTGATTTTGGTTTTAAACCAGTTTCTATCTTCCCTTATTGCAAACACAGGCACTGCAGGGTAATTGTGTAACACATTGAAAATTGTAATGCCTTTATTTTTGACATTTCGACAATAATCATTGCGTTATTTACGCTGTTGAGCAGACGAACTTTTCATCCAAACGGAACAATGGATTGAGAATTACCTTCAAAATCCTTTCGAACGAGAGTAAGTAACGCAGTTGCGTTACTTCCGAGATAATTTGGAACAGCTTCCAAGATCGTTCAAAGCTACCCAGAAACATCTGTGGTACCGACTTACACAATTTTCACCACAGAGACCTCGAACTTGCGATGTTTAGCAAGCACTTACGACTCGTGACAACTTTACCTAACAGGACGCTCTGCCAACTGGCACGTATGTCGACCGCAATTATAGCTCACCATATAATCTTGGTCTGCTGCATTTAGATTGAAATTCAACCTATCATTATTAACGTCGTGGGTTTGAACAGAGGCAGTCGCTTTACTATGTGTGAATAATTTCATCACAAAACAAAACGGAGTCCCTTATAGAAACTATTGACTTGAATAAGCAGTTTGATGTGATATACACCGATTTCAGTAAGGCGTTTAATAAAATTTCCCACTCCATACTGATAAAAATAATAGTTTTCAAAAAAACTAAAAAACACGCTTTAAAAACCAAACTAAAAAAGGATAAAATAATTTTATTCAATTACAAAGCGTGGGGTGCTTTTTGAGGTATTTTTTTATAATCAATTAAGGTCAAGCACCCCAAGCTCTTTAATTGAATAAAATTATTTTCTCCTTTTTTAGTTTGGTTTTTAAAGCGTGTTTTTTAGTTTTTTTAAACTATTATTTATTTTCTATTTTTTAGTTCTGCTAACTACAAAAACGTGATTTTTTTAATTTACCTTTTTTTTAATTTTTCTAATTTTTTTTTTAAATTATTGAATTGTCATTGTCGATAAGTTTACAAAGTTTCAATGAAATCTGACTGTTTAAAGTGGGTCAAAACCGCGCTCTAAGGAGTCGGTTACATACAAACATACAAACAAATAAACATACAAGTGAAGCTAATATTTATATACACGCTTTAGCGTGTAAAAAAACTGGCAACATATGGCATCACAGGACCCTTACTGAAATGGTTGGAATCGTATCCTGCATACCGTGAATTTTATGTTGTAGTAAATGGCTTTTGCTCTACCCACAATTATCGCATGACTTACGGCGGCCCCCATTTTTAACCGACTTCAAAAAGGAGGAGGTTATCAATTCGTCGGAACTTTTTTTTTTATTTTTTTTTATGTATGTTCCCCGATTACTCTTTTGTTTGAAAGGGTATACTTCCCAAGTGGTCCCATGATCATCAAGTCAGGATCTGATGATGGGATCCTGGAGAAATAGAGAGAACTCTTCAAATTTTATAGGCACACAAAGCGATTTAGGTATTTTTTGGAAGAATACTTTCTCGTAGTGGTCTCATTTCAATTTGGTGAATGTTTGATGAAGAACTTTGGAGATAGGCAACGGAACTCCTCAATAAATGATAGCAAATGGACTAGGATTGCTGAAATCTCATCTCTGTCTATTGCTTACACCAGTTCATAACATAACATCACGCCGGTATGCTGTGAAGGGGTAAGCACATGTGAAACAACTAAAAAGTGAAAAATAAAAACTTTTTTCAAAAAAAAAAACAACCGACTTCCAAAAAAAACACTACAAAGTGAAAAATAACTTTGATTTCGGAAGGCGGTGGCAAAAAATTCAAATACAGCACCAAAGACACCGACTTCCGAAATCAAAGTTATTTTTCACTTTGTACCTAGTGTTTTTTTTGGAAGTCGGTTGTTTTTTTTTTGAAAAAAGTTTTTATTTTTCAGTTTTTATAAATGATCTTCCCCACTGCTTCCACTTTTCAAAGTGTTTTTGTACACGGATGACTTAAAGATTGCCGAAGATAGAATCGAATCATCAAATGATATTGAGTTTCTGCAGGATGTGAACGGAGTAATTGAGTGGTGTGAGAATAACAAAATGGAATTCAACTTTAATAAATGCTACCACCTGTCATTTTCTAGAAAAATTCACCCCATCCAGTCGAGCGACTTTATTGACAAACAAAAAATTCATGAAGTAGAAACTTTATGGGATCTAGGACTACTATTTGACAAAAAAAGTTAATTTTATCCCCGATATCGAAAACACTACTAAAAAACTTGGTATTGCGCAGTACAGGATTTTTACTACATAGTACCAAGGGTTTCAAACAGGTCAGCACTAAAATAATACTGTATAATAGCTTTGTCCAAAGTATACTGGAGTATTGTAGTCTTGTATGGAGACCACATTTAGCCACTCATAAACTTCTCTTAGAAAAGGTCCAGAAACGATTTCTAGGGCACCTTGCTTTTTCCATAAAGAAGAGCAAGGCTGCCCTCGTATAAATGTGTCCCGTCTGCAAACTTTCAAGATGCTCTCGTTATTGACTCGAAGAAAAGTTATGGATGCCCTGTTTCTATACAAACTCCTCAGAAAGCAAATAGATTGTCCACAGTTACTGAGCCTCCTCAAGTTTCGTGCCCCAACCCGCTATCCTCGAAATCCCATCACTCTTCTTTACCTGCCTTTGCCCCAGGGGGAGGAGTCTGGATTTATGCTTTCACGGTTGCGCAACGACATGCTTTGCTTTGCTTTGCTTGGTAGTATAGATGCAGGCCTATCCTGCTGCCTCCCTCAGAGGCAGTAGGGTGGCGGGGTCTTGAGGGTGAGCGCTGCAGTCGTGTAGATCCTCAAGGCAAGTCTGGTGGGTGTACCTTCCCGAGGTTGCCGCCCCGTTCTTGGTCTAATTCCTTAAGAAATAGACGTAACAAAAACCGCCAGGCGCCAGTGCATTCCCATCCTATTTACCTTGACCCCATTCGTTCCCGTCTGTTAGCCCTCCTGCCCCAAATCTCACAATCCTTCCCCACCCCACTCTGCCTACATCCCTATTCCTTCCACTCCCACTCCTTAACTTCCGCTCCAAACCGCGACCCCGTCGTGACTGGGTGGTGGCGGGCTCGACCTTCACTACAATCAGCTGATGGCGAGTCGGAGCAACTAGTCACCTGCGCTAGGACCTGCGCAGTTGAGCGCCGTGAGCGGGGATGAAGGAGTCCTGGGGGGTTGAGCCAAGCGGCTCTGGTTGTAATGTGCCCGTGAGGCAACACGCCCCCTTTGGTCTGGATTTCAAGCGAAACGGTGGCCCTACCCAATAGCCAGGGGTAGGGAAATGGCCACAGTGTCCCGTCAGAGGGCCACAGGCGAGGTGCGTGAGGTCCACGGAGGCTGCCCTTGGGCGACCGAAGCGGTAGGTAAAGGTCATGCTGACGGTGTAAGTGAGGGTTGTTCAGCTCGTTTGGTGGGCCAACCTGATCGAGCACCCGATGTCGCACTGTAAACCAGCCTTGCGCACCTATATCTCTCTGGTAATCCTAACGTTCGAGCTTATTTCATAGTGAGACGTTCCCAGGTGCGGGCTCCATGGTGGGTGGGAGCCAGAGAGACGAATTTTTTGTACTATTTAATATGGATGCTTCAAAGCCAATTAAAACCCACACCAAAGGGGTGGAGGCGAAAGCCGATGAAACCCCCAAGGGAAGTGCTCGCACTTCTCTTGCCCCTGGTCACCCTGCAGCTAACGCCGCAGGATTCAGTGCGGGCGGCGGTCTAGCTGTGGCGAGAACCACAACCAAGACCAAACCGAACAAGTCCCAAAAAAACCAGAGGACGTCGGCGCTGATTGGGACCAGTACCGACCCCTCTATAACCCAGGCGGTAACGACGGCGACGACTAATTCCACTGCCGGTCCGACCCTTGCCACACGAACTCCGGTGCCGGGTAACACTGGCACTGCGAAATACCCTCCCACTCCTGCTGCTCTTCTAGCCTCCTCACACCAGGCGGCCCCAACCGGCCAAATGGAGAAGGCCAGTCGAACCGAGGACGCATTCTCTCGCGTCTGGCAGGTCGTGGGAAAACGAGGTAAGGGCAAGGGTAAACGTACTCAACAAGCCCGGTGCCCTTACACAGACCCCTCAGGTTCACCTGCCACCTCAGCACAAAGCAGACGGCCGACAAGGAAAGAGCGACGTCAGGCTCGTCAGGCTCACAGGAGACCAGGTAAGGGGTCTATAAACCCGCAGGACCCTGCCGCTAGTTCGGACAAACCGACTAGTGGTAAGCTGAACTTCTCCACTGGGAAGCGGTCACAGACTGAGGCCGGCTCGAGTCGAGTTGCGCCCAGTCAACGGCCACCCAGTGTCCCAGAGAGACCGACTGCGACATCACAGCGACCCGATTCGAAGGATCAGGCCGCGGCCAAGCGAGTTCTCAACGAGACATCAACACCTCGGGGGGATCATAAGCGGCCGCGACTTGATCAATCCAAGCGGGTCGCTAAACGTAGCTACGCCCAAGCTGCCAGCGCTACCCTCGACGTCGCGATCACCTGCGACCGCACGGGTATCATCAGCAAGGACGTATCGGACCGGGTGCTCACTGCTATTCAGAAGCAGATCATCATCGAGGCCCGGTCCCCTAAGCCAGACACCCCAGGGCCGACTTTTATCGCCAAGCCGGTGTTTGCCGGGGGTGTCCTCAAACTATGGTGCGGCAACGACCACACCTTAGCGTGGCTAAGAGAAGCTGTCCCCGCACTGTCCCTCCTTGCTGGCACTCCGTTGGTTATGAAGTGCCAGTCGGAGATTGAGAGACGTGCACGGTGCGGAATCGTGATCCCAGACGAGCAGGGGGTCTTCGAAGAGCCGACCGATATTGGGCGCGCCCTAAGCTACCAAAACCCCTCTGTAGACATCAAGAGGTGGGTAATCCTGCACGTCAACAAACAAGCCGCGGCATGGTTCGTCGTGGTGGGTGTTCCTGTGGACCAGATTCCGGCCCTAATGATAGCCGAGCGCCGGCTCTCAATAGGAGTGGGGTCGGTGTACATTAGGTTCCAGGGCCAGAATGGCAAGTACACCGACACCCCTCACGGATGGGACCCAACCACGGAGACCATCTCCGAGAACACTGAGCTGCCGCCAGTGACACCAGCGGGGGAGACCACTCCTCCACCATACAACCCGGAAACACCCGTGGCCGATCCTGCGGTTGCAGAGTCGGCCGCACCCGCAGCCGCCACCGTGGGTGCCGCCCCTTCCCTGGGCGAGGAGCTGGACGACATGACCCTGTCCCCGGCTTCCTGCCGGGGGGAGGACGGTTTTGACGAGGGCGACCTGTTTGCCGGGTTAAGACTGGGGGAAGAAGACGAGGGGCCGACCAGCGATGTCGTGCCTTTTGTCAAGTTGTAAAGTCCTCCAGGCGAACCTCCACCACAGTCAGACCGCGACGGCTCAGCTCCGCAAGTGGTTGGAGGTTCAACGCACGGCCATTGCCCTGATCCAGGAGCCGTGGATTAGGGCTGGCCACATTCAGGGACTCTCCAATCTAGGAGGTAAGCTCCTGGTCACCACTGATCACGATCAACCCAGGTCGTGCATCTATGTTACAGGTAACCTCAAAACACAGCTCTTAACTGAATTCTGTTGCAGAGATGTCTCTGCAGCTAAGCTGTCAATACACCGTGCCGATGCCGTGGAGATGGTGATCGTCTTTGCCTCGGCCTACATGCCTGAGGCGGAGGCGCCGCCCCCGCACAACCTCGCCCGTCTTGTGAGCCATTGCGAGAGTCGTGGGTTTGAGGTTGTCATAGGGGCCGACGCCAATGCGCATCACCAACTGTGGGGCATGGACACTCAGAACGAAAGGGGTAAGGCCTTGGTTGACTATCTATTCTCGACTAACCTATCCCTACTAAACACCGGTGCCGAACCGACATTTGTAACAAGGCGTAGCCGCACGATCATAGATCTCACCCTGGCAACAGAGGGCGCGGCGGAAATCACCACGGGGTGGCAGGTCTCCAAGGAGACTTCCTGCTCCGATCACAGGTGGATTCGCTTCGATATCCAGGTCTGCGCTCAGCCTGTAACACCACGTCGCAACCCGCGAAATACGGATCGCGGCACCTATACACGCAGCCTAGTACTCAAGCTTGCGACACCGACCGGTCCGACGTCATTTGCGGACACGACACAGATTGAGGCACAAGTAAGCCAGTTAACTAATTCTATGATAGACAGCTACCATACTGCCTGCCCCGAGACCACCCCGCGCAGCACACCGGGCAAGCAACCTTGGTGGGGCGCTGACCTGGAGCACAAGCGCGGGAAGGTAAGGAAAGCTCTAAATAGAGCCATGAACACTTCTGCTGATGAGGATTGGGATAGCTACTATGCAGCCAAATCCAGCTACAAAAAATGCATCAGATATAGGAGTACCGCGGGTTGGCGCAAATTCTGTGGCGGCATCGAGTCTTGCCAACAAGCCAACAGGGTAAGGAAGGTTTTGGCGCAACGGAATACATCGGGGCCCGCTACCCTCCGCAAACCTGATAACACACTCACGACATCGCCTGAAGAAGCAAGACGCGTCCTAATAGAAACTCACTTCCCTGGATGCGTCTTCGAGCAGGTGATCGACTGGCAGGACGTAACTCAAACACCATCAGAAAACGACTGGCGGTACGCACATAGGGTGATCACACTGGAGAAACTCCAATGGGCCATCCGTAGCTTCCATCCTTTCAAGGCAGCTGGCCCCGATGGAGTGTTCCCCGCCTTATTGCAATGGGGGGGAGCCTCTATCACTAGTAGGCTAGTGCCTCTAATGAGGGCATGCCTGGCCTTTAGATACGTTCCCAAGGGATGGAGGGAAGTGAAAGTTATTTTCATCCCAAAGCCAGGTAAAAGTGACTATACTAACGCCAAATCCCACCGACCAATCAGCCTAACCTCTTTTCTGTTGAAAGCAATGGAAAGGCTTTGTGATAGGGAGCTGAGAGACGGCGCTCTTGAAACCATACCGCTACATGGTAACCAGCACGCATACAGCTCAGGTAAGTCGACCGAATCTGCTCTTCATCAAGTGGTCAGCCAGATAGAAGAAGCGATACACCAAAAAGGCACCTGCCTGGGCACTTTCATAGACATCGAAGGAGCCTTCGACAAAACCAACTTCTCCAGCATCGGCAGCGCCCTCTCCAGACATGGGGTGGAACAGGTACTGACGGACTGGATTACGAACATGCTCAGCAAACGAATGGTTCGCCTTGAGGATGAGCAGCAGCTGGCCATGATAGCCAGAGGCTGCCCCCAGGGAGGGGTGCTGTCCCCCCTTCTATGGAATTTGGTGATTAATGACCTTATCACCAAACTCAACGCCAGCCGTTACTTTACAATAGGTTATGCGGACGACCTCGCAATCCTTGTTTCGGGGAAAGTAACGGGAACGATCTGTAACCTCACTCAGCAAGCACTACGTATAGTAGAGAGATGGTGTAGGGATTTTGAACTATCAGTGAACCCTACCAAAACGGAACTAGTCATGTTTACCCAAAAACGAGCATTAGGCCCTTTTCGCCTACCGAAACTGTTCAATACAGAACTCCAGTTGGCCAACCAAGTTAAGTATCTCGGGGTTACCTTGGACAATAAGCTAAACTGGAGCAGTCATCTAGACAACAAGCTGAACAGGGCCTGCATCACATTCTGGCAGTGCAGGAGAATGATAGGTAAGAAGTGGGGTCTATCACCCAAAATTATACTATGGCTGTACACCGCAGTGATCCGCCCCATGATCACCTACGGAGCCGTGGTCTGGTGGCCCCGCACCAAGTTAGCTACAGCCACCGACAGACTACAGCGTATGCAGAGACTAGCCTGCATGGCGACCACGGGCTGCATGAGGACTACTCCGACTGCAGCAATCGAAGCCATGCTGGGGCTACCACCGCTCCACCTGTTCATACAGCAGGAAGCAACGATGGCCGCAGCGCGTCTAAAGGCTATAAATCTCTGGAGTAAGAAAGACACACAACACACCGCACTGCTCAAGGAACTCCACAGTGAGTTCCCCATTACGAAGGCTATAAATGACCGGGTGCCCAAACAATTTATCTTCGATAAAAAATACAGAATCCAACTGCATGAGGATCAACGATGTGAAGGCTTGCGCCCCGCAGAGCTGCGCATCTTCACGGATGGATCAAAGACAGGTAGTGGCACAGGGGCTGGAGTCTTCTCGGAGGATTTCAACATCCACATAGCCACACCGCTGGGAGTCCATAACACAGTGTTCCAGGCCGAATGCATGGGCATCTCCCTTGCCGCGTCGGCTATCATGGCCAGGGAAGTTAAGGACCACTCGATCCGCATACTCTCAGACAGCATGGCTGTTCTGCAAGCGCTGAACAGTCATATAGTAGACTCTGGGCTGATATACGAGTGCCACCAGCGCCTCAACGAGGTAGGTAGCCTAAATAATATTACCATCCAGTGGATCAAAGGACACAGCGGCTCGCTTGGCAACGATGCCGCTGATGAACTTGCCAGGAGGGGGTCAAGCATGGTACCAGTGGGACCGGAGCCCATTGCGCCTCTCCCCTTCGGGTATCTACGCGCTCTGGTAAGGAAACGTACCAGGGATCAACATCAAAAAATTTGGTTGGACCTAAGTGAGTGCAGGCAGGCCAAGGAAGCACTTCCTGCGTTCGATGCCCGCCTCACGAAACAGGTTCTCCGATTATCTAAACCACAGCTGCGTACAGTTACAGCAGCCGTAACGGGCCATGGGTCATTTAACAAACACCTCTTTGTCATAGGAGTAACAGATAGCCCTCTGTGCAGGGCCTGCATGGAGGACGACGAGACAGCGGCTCATGTGCTGTTAATCTGCCCGGTGGTCGCTAAGTACAGAGAAAAATACTTCGGTAACCCAGGTACCCTACGTGAGATTGTAAGCAACACCAAGGCGTTGCTGGCCTTTCTCGAGGAGCTGGGGTGGATCGAATAGCTGATTTTCCCACCCGTACGCAAAATACGCGCTTAGACGTGGAGTTGCGGACAACAGCCCGTATTACCTATTACCTATTACCTGCCTTTGCGTAGAACTATCCAAGGTGCTAACTCACCAATACCGGGAATGTGTACAATCCTATCCTAAACAGCTGCAGTGACCTGTTTGACGTTCACCACGATAGCATAAGAACATTTTGTAAATTAATTATTGAATACTATTCTCACAACTAAGACATAGTATTAATTTTACTATGTTGTTGTACTTTTATTATGTTGTTTAATTTTTAATTATTTTCTAATGTAAACCAAATATTTAATCCTACATAATAGTTCAATTAATTTATCTGATAATTGATTGCAAATCAATATAATATATTTAATTAGATTTTATTAATGTGTTTGTTAATTGATAGATGTATGGTTTGTTTAACAGTAGTTAAATGAAAATGTATAGTATAAATTAGTGCATGTGGTGTTTGCCTGTAAGTAATTGTTGCACTTATAAAATATGTATATCGTGCACTTTTAATTGAAATGTAACGTGGAAACAATTGTAGGCTAACCTAAATAAATAAATAAAAAACGCAAAACGGTGAAGAAACCTTCCTAGAACCAAAAGTTCGAATGCATGTGATATATCTACCAACCTACACTGGGCCCACTACCTCTAGAAAAGAGAAGGCCTGTGTTCCAGAGGTGGAAACATTATAGGCTGATTATGCATGCTGTGTTAAAAATATATGCCAGGCAATAAGATGGTAGCACGGCTGATAGACCCCTTGGGTACCCAAGTACACATTTTAAAGGTTTGTTTACAAGGTTTATTTTTCTAAATTTAGGTTATTTTAAGATTCATAGTGCTTTTATTTATAATTATTAATATCTGGATCCGTGTCCCTGTTCTGTGTGGTGCCGGACGTAAAAGAATAGCACCATCCCATTTCTTCCCGTGAGTGTCATAGAAAGCGACTAAGCGACTTACTATAGAATGGGCAGCAGCATTCTCTATGCATTTGACCACTGTGATCGCCAACCCGCCTGCCAAGCGTGGCGATTATGGCAAATCCCCCCTTTTGGGGGAGACTTATGTCAGTTGACGTCTTTCGGCTGATATGATGATGATGAATATCTGGATGACCGAGCTTTGCTCGGTTTTTTTTTGGTTTGTCGATTTCTAAAAATGAAACCTAGCTAGATCGATTTATCGCCCCCGGAACCCCCTACCTGCATACTAAATTTCATGAAAATCGTTGGAGCCGTTTCCGCGATTCAGATTATACAGGGTGAAATTGAAAACATGCGACAAACCGTAATGGGAGATTGTACTCATCATTATGAACAACTTTTACTGAGGGACCAAAGATGCAATCGCAAAAAAAAAAACAGCTGTTACCTACATTTTGACGAGTTATGCGAACATAAATGTAGGGAACAGCTGTTTTTTTTTTTTGCGATTGCATCTTTGGTCCCTTAGTAAAAGTTGTTCATAATGATGAGTACAATCTCCCATTTCGGTTTGTCGCATGTTTTCAATTTCAACCTGTGTATATACAAGAATTACTCTGCTCGTTTAAAGGTATTACTTATACTAGATACCTACATAAAAACAACAGGGAAGAGAATATGTATAGAATTTACCCCGCAATTTTTCTATCAGAGTATTTTATACAATATGTTAGTACAAATCAATCATGATAACAGACACTTTTACTTTAGTAGGCACTAGTGCCGAAAGTATCAAGATGAATGTAGTGCCAAAGTGATCTATCACGACAAACTAAGAAACAGCCTAAGAATTTCTGAAATAATGTACCTACTTACGTTACTTCTTATTTCATAGAACGGATACTCTACTACTGAAATTGTTTATTTTTTTTAGCAAAAGATCCTAGATTATAATCTAGGATTAGATTTAACGTGGGTCAAGATTCATGGGTAGTTCTCATATAAATTAATAACTCCAATTGAAGAACCGCGAAATTCACGATAAAAATGCTGTTCAATGCATTTATGTTCGCATACCTAACTCGACAAAATGTAGGGAACAGACGATTTTTATTTCAGAGTTGGTTGGAAAAGTTGTTCATTATTATTATGAGTAGGTACCTAGGTAGATACTTCACTCGGTTCAAGAATGTGCCTTGTTTAATGTACACCCAGTAGATCCCAGTATAACAATCACGGAACTACGCTAGCTTGGATCCTCGACATGGATTTCGCTATGAAACAAATAAAAATTAATCTCTTAGGTATCGATTGTATCTGTCTGTGGGTTTCCATTTTTCCTAACTAGTTTGCGATAAAGCTAGCAATAGTAAAAAAAAAACTTTTAAATGATTTTAAATAAGCACCTCAAAAAGTGCTTATTTAAAACCAATCAACTGTTTTGTTTTTTGTTGGTTTGTTCAGTTTTTTTACGTACTTACCTACTTGCTGTGGCAAGTACGTTCCTACCGATAAACCTATGGTATTATCTGACCTTTTGCCAATATCTCCTACCCCCACTAATCCCAAACGAACATAAAATAAAGGCAGATTTATGGGAAAAAGAGCCGACTGGCTTTTGGCAAAGGCTTAAGGAAAGTGTCTCGTCTTTGTTCGCGTTCTCGCTGTGTTGTGGCTGGACAAAGTTTAATGAGTTATTGGGAGGTACCAATTACATTGTATTTTTTTTTTGTTGCCAAATCTATGGCCCACTGCAGGGCAAAGGCTTCATTTTAGGGTTCCGTACCCAAAGGGTAAAACGGGACCCTATTACTAAGACTCCGCTGTCCCTCCGTCACCAAGCTGTATCTCATGAACCGTGATAGTTACGCAGTTGAAGTTTTCACCGATGATGTATTTCTGTTGCCGCTATAACAAATATATTACTAAAAAATAGAATAAACTAAATATTTAAGGGGGCTCTCATAGAACAAACGTGATTTTTTTGCTCGTTTTTGCTCGATATTGATAGCGGCAACAGGTAGATGCTTGAAATACTCACAGAATATTTAGTTATACAGGTTGAAATTGAAAACATGCGACAAACCGTAATGGGAGATTGTACTCATCATTATGAACAACTTTTACTAAGGGACCAATGATGCAATCGCAAAAAAAAAACAGCTGTTCCCTACATTTTGACGAGTTATGCGAACATAAATGTAGGGAACAGATGTTTTTTTTTTCGCGATTGCATCATTGGTCCCTTAGTAAAAGTTGTTCATAATGATGAGTACAATCTCCCATTTCGGTTTGTCGCATGTTTTCAATTTCACCCTGTATATTATTCACTTTAAAAATTAAATAATTGAATTAAAATAAAACAAATATTTAAGGGGAGGGGGGGGTCCCATACAAAAAACATGTTTTTTTTGCCGTTTTTATAGATAATGGTACGGAGACTCGCACTTGGGCGGTTTTTTTTTTCGTTCCAAAGCTCTTCTCTTGGGCCTTCTCTGGCCATGTTTGCCCTGCTGCTCCTTTTGATCGCTGATCATAAGTAATTTTAAGAATTACGCAGCAACGGGGAACTGCTATATCGAAGCTCATACGGCTGCGCGGCAATGTACTATTAAAAAAAGCTTCTAATTGTTGGTAGCACCATTTAATTAAAACAAATTAGCAGATCCGCAACCAAATAGCAAAACACGTAGTCATAATCAGGAGGATTTTAAAGGAAATTGCTAAACCATTGCTTCATTATGTTTATTTCAATAACGCTATGAATGCTGTTGAATTCTCAAAATAAAACTCATAGCCATTGCAAGTGTGTTACAGAATTACCCCGCAGGTTCATAATTTACCAAGGATCGTTAGCCACCCTAAAATTTATAATTACCTACACAGAACAAACAGTAAGTACGGAAATACCAAGTAATTTATCCCAACGTTGTAGTTCTCATGAATATTCAACTCTAAACAAAAATATGAAAGACGTACACCGGCCCGGTTTATTGTCCAGCACTTCGACAATATCATTTGAATGCAAAAATTAAAATTCAACGTTTTGTAGTACTTTGGAAGGTCAGATGTTAAAACAAAGGGATGGGAATGAGATTCGTCTGCGATAATAGATTCCATTCCGTTTTCTTGTTTTCAAGGTAGCTTTGATGAAGTTGTGTTTTGTTTTGTCTGTTACTTAATTTTATTTGAGTTAGGTGTAGTCAGGGTATCGTGCAGCCTACGTCAGTTTGCCGTATTATAGTCATTTTGTACAACTGTCAAAGGATAGATAGGATACCTCATTAACAGCAAAACTGTATGAAAGTCTATTATCTGCTCCCAAATTGCAATGTTAATTTTGATTCTTTTTATTTTTTACAATGTCTGACATATTCTCTTCATTATTTGACATTATACATCAATTTTACTTTCGACTATTTATTATTAGTGATTGTCATCGAAATCATGTCACTTGGTTCAAATAGATTCATTTTATATAGGTAGATTCTTTTACATATTGTGAATGAGAGAACGTTGTAGGCCTTAGAGACTAGATTTGTAGACGTTTTTCTATTCTGTATTTTCATTCCTCTAAGTACCTGGTACTTATTGACTGGCCTGCACTGTCCTCCCATACCTATTATCACTGTTATTTGAAAACATTGCAAAAGCCAATTATTTTTAAAAGAGTAACCGTGGAGTTTCTTGCCGGCAGGCTTATGTGAAATAAAATATTTTGATTTTGATTTTTAAAAGCTGGATAGTTGCCACACTTTTTGAAATCACTGTTTATTTCACAGTACAAAAAGCAAAATACTTTATTTTTAAAACTGGCTGAGACTTAGGTTTTATGTCTACAAATTTATGAAAAGTTATAAACATTATCTTTAATATTTCGTGAGTATTAGCGATTTTGTGGACCTCTATATTCTGAGACATCTATCCCACATAGGGGATACTTGCCTAATCCATATAAATTACGTTTAGGATAGATGCCCCGCCGAGAAACAGGATATCTATCCCGCAGAAACTTTGATCGCATTTTGCCTTGCTATGCAATGGCACAGAGACATGCGACACGGTCAACTTAGTGGTATTTGGAGAGTCTTTCGATAGATTAATAAAATAGCATGCAATTCATTCGCGAAACTAGAGTAAATACAATCGGGGCAACTATACCCCTGGGGCAACTATACTGGTTTTAGCCTATGATTAGAATATTGGCCTAGGGACATTACCGCACAATCTTTTACCACAGATTCAGTACAAGATCTTTAACACCTGACTTTAAATTTTTGTTGGCTATAAACAAAAAAAACAGCTGTTTCATACATTTTGACCGCTAAAGTATCATCATATCAGCCGAAAGACGTCCACTGCTGCATAAGCCTCCCCCAAACGGGGGTATTTGCTATATTTGCCGCTAAAGTATACAATCTTTTATTTGTTCTGTGGGATAAACGTGAAGCAACTTTTTTTTGATAACCGACTTAAAGTTTCTGTCCTAGGGAGTCTAGAATCATGTGCTGAATTCTAGGTTACAGTTTGCGCGTTGATGTCCTATGCCACCCTATAGACACAGACAATTTTATTACAAGAAAGAAGACAAGTCAATTTGCTTAACAAATTTCCCTGACTTTTGAGATCACTTGCTCCAAGATATACGTAGTGCTGCAATGACCATATCCAATGTTGATTGATGACGCTTTTTTATCTACTCTTTGGGCTTTCCCTTGATTACCATCCTGTGCAATTTTTTACTGAGCTTCTACAGAAAGTTCAGATGCTATTACAATGAAAAATAAAACACAAAATAAAGAGACCTTTTTAGTTTTTAAAATTCAATTTATTGTATGAAACCCAAAGCCCTTGCTTTATCCAACCAATCAGAACGCGCAACGTAGCTGCCACCAAGTACCCGACTGCCAGAGAAGCCTGTCCTGCCATGCAGTACCCTGAAGTTATCCATGATCATGACTGTTCCTGTAAAGCAAAATACGACATAACTATTGGTACGCTGTCACTACTAAGTACGACATAAGTTCTATTGGTACGCTGTCACTACTAAGTACGACATAAGTTCTATTGATACGCTGTCACTACTAAATACGACAGAACTTTGGTACGCTGTCACTACTAAATACGACATAACTATTGGTACGCTGCCACTACTAAATACGACATAACTATTGGTACGCTGTCACTACTAAGTACGACATAAGTTCTATTGGTACGCTGTCACTAGTAATACGACAGAACTTTGGTACGCTGTCACTACTAAATACGACAGAATTTTGGTACGCTGTCACTACTAAATACGACATAACTATTGGTACGCTGTCACTACTAAATACGAAATAACTATTGGTACGCTGTCACTACTAAGTACGACATAAGTTCTATTGGTACGCTGTCACTAGTAATACGACAGAATTTTGGTACGCTGTCACTACTAAATACGACAGAACTTTGGTACGCTGTCACTACTAAATACGACATAACTATTGGTACGCTGTCACTACTAAATACGACATAACTATTGGTACGCTGTCACTACTAAATACGACATATCTATTGGTACGCTGCCACTACTAAATACGACATAACTATTGGTAAGCTGTCACTATTGAATACGACATAACTATAGTTAATCTGTTGGTCCCGTGGGATAATTGTCGGATAATCCCTCCACGCGGGGGAAGCCGCTAGCAAAAACTAGTTGATTATAATTCTGTAAACACGGTCGCGAATCATATTGTTATCAACATACAACCTGAAACTGCAAATTACAATAAACATATGAAAATTTGAATTTCGCGAGCTACCCTGGAGCCTTAAGGTTCACTATACGACATGGCACGGCAAGACATTATCACTTGTATGCCGAAGCCTTCCGCGGCACACCGCGGTATGCTCAAGACCCCTTGTGACGATATCAACGAAATGTGAGTGCTAAAGGTATGAAAATAAGATTCTTAATCAGATCGAAAATTCTTTGAAATGTCATGCCATCGTCCGTTTGAGAAGTCATCGTTTAATTCACCCTCACCGTACTTAAGGTCACAAATAAAAGTGTTTATACTGAGAAACGTGAGCTCACACATCCCTTATGGAACGCCAGATATTCAGCATGAGTCAGCGAAACAATACTATTCAATAGTCAACAAAACCAAAACAGCACTATCGTTTGAAGAAGTCCGGTATAATCTTGTTGATTTTTACCTGGTCTTAGTTTAAACATCCACTGGTTGCTTGGGTTCTGGTAGTACTTCGCTAAACTTCTCAAAGAGCGGTAGTATGACTTGCACTCTTCACTGTTGCTAAAAGCCATTGGAGCTCGATCGTACACGTTGAATCTTAAACCAAAAAGGAATGGTTAGTAAAACCCTATAATCAAGTAGGTAGATGGTTTTTTTTTGTGGGTTGGATATCATCAAATAACTTCTCCCGCTCTGGGTGGAGCAGGAGGGCGTGTCAGACTTTTACTGACTAAAACCCACCCGTGTTCCCTCAGTTGCCTGTATACCAGGGGCCACGGTATTTCTTTCGAACAACCCGCACCCCTGGCAGGCATCGGCCCCTTCAGTTGGTGCTGACATCTTTTTGAGACGCGCGTGGCACACAACGCCCCGTCGACCCGGGCTTGGTCCTTACCGGACAGTGAACTGCCCATTACTCGCCGTCCACAAGCCCGCGCCTACGGTGGCCGGGAATCAGCCTGGGATTCCCGACGCCCAGGGCGTCTCCTGCGGAAGCTAGGGCTGTAAGGGCGCATATATTGCCTCTCCCTCACGTGCGCTGCCTCCTTCTTCGCGAGCATTACCTTCAGGGCCGGAAAATGAATCCGAAGAGTAATAAGTTTTTTTAACATCTTTCATAAAAAATATATTACATAATTATGTAAAGTCAGGCATTAATTGTTAATCATAATCTTTTTAGGGTTCCGTATTTCCCCTTCACTTTGGTTTATTGCCGGTCGGATCCAGACGTTAGACGTGACATTTAAAAAATCCAACTTTATACAGTTAATTTATTATGTACCTACCAAACAAAGAACAAAAGGCATCCCAATCGCGTAACACACGAAGAAAATTCAGAATCCATTGCTTCATATGTTTCAAAAATTAATCTGCTCGACCACGTAAATAACGCAATGAACATTGTTGAATTGTCAAAATAAACTCGTAACTGTAGTGGGCAATTTAACAGTTTTTCTTACCTAATCTGTACCAGCTCCTGTGTCTCATTATCCACCTTAATGACAGGCGCAGAGTAAGTGTGATGATGTCCATCTTCTATGTATTCCGCTTCTAAATTGAATGAAGTGAGAAACTTGAAATCTTCTGGATTCTTCTTCTTTAGTTCTGTGGCGCCGTAGAACCCGTCTACTAGAATTGTTTCGCCACCTGTCCCATTTTTGTGTTCTAAGCAGTGCAGGATTTGTAGACTGGAATATAAAAACACGTTTTTATTTAAAAAAAAAACTAACCATTGAACGTTTTATGAACTTTTATCAGACCTCTGCCGACTTCGTTCCTTAACCCGAATTAACCTGCACCCTAATTGCGTAACACATTATACAGTATCAATCGCAAATTGATTCATTTTGAAGGATATTGCGAATCCATTGCTTTTTATATTCGAAAAATGTGTCTGCTCAACAGCGTCAATAACGCAATGTATGTTGTTGAACTGTCAAAATGAAAGCTATTCCTACTGTTAGTGTATTACGCAATTATGTAACTGTTAACGTTATATTTTTTAATGCTAAGCTCATCGTCAAATTTATCCTTGTAAAATATTGTGCGCTAAAAACCATTTCAACTAAAATAAAACCGGTACCATCTCCTTAATTCGCGCAAGAAAATACTAAAACGTTTTGATTTGTAGAGCAATTCAAGGAAAAAAGGAAATTGTTCCCCAAATAAAAAAAGTCAAAGATAAATCAAACGATGTGTGGCAGGGCCGGCGGAATCCAAGAATTTCTTTTCCGTTTGTACAATTGGGACGAGACATTAGCGGCAAAGAAACCGCCATTACTCTAGCAGAGTACTGTTACAGGAACGGAAACTGAATGCTTGAGCACCCGTAAACGAATTGCTAAACAGAACTTGAAAGCGACCAACAAACGAAAGCTTTTTCGAATAGACTCTGAAATAATAATGACGGAAAGGATCCCAGTTCAAGAGGGGCACAAATAGGCCCTTGCAAAAATAACTAGATTCATTATTACGATCATAACGCTTTATTTAGACACTCGTTTCTTTTGCAAATTGTGAGCGAATAGGGAAAAAACTGGAAAAATAATTGTTTTGCAAATAGTGCAAAATAAATAATATTATAAAAAGTGTAAAATTTAAGCTCAAACAATTGTCAACTTATAAACGTTTTAAAATAACCGCTAGACAAAGACGACATTAGATATCATAGAAGTGGCTTCACGACTATATAACGCTTTATATTAGCGGTATACATTGTTTAGTCCGATCCAGTCTGCCCCTCGCTGCCCTCTATCAGCGACACTCTAAGCTGAGGTCCCTTCCCTAAAGGGGGTGCCCTTAGCGAGCAGTCCTTTTAGTTTTAAGGATTTAAGCCCTAGCTGGAATCATTAACTTATTAAGGTTACCACAGGCAAATCCAATTAAGCAGCCGACAACCTTTTATGTTGACCTACGAGTTGTCATTCCCAATTTAAAAAAAATACCTGTATAGGTACATTGTCAGTACTGTGCGACAAGTAAAAGGGTTTTCTTTTAAAGCCTCTTCACATTTCCATTGATTTTTTCCATTTTCTCATTTTACTAGATCTTCTTTGTAGCATAATCAGCCTATATGTTCTCACTGCTGGGACACAGGCCTCTTCTCTGTTAGAGGGAGCAGGCCGTAATCCATCTCGTGGGCTCAGTGCGGGTTGGTAGATGTCACAAGTCTTCGAATTTTTGGTTCTAGGACATGCCGGTTTCCTCACGATGTTATCCTTCACCGTTTTGAGAGCAGTGGTGATGAAATAATTATCAGAAAGTAAAGAGCATGTCCTAAGAAGACGTAGAGTGGGAAGGCCACCCACAAGGTGGATCGATGACGTTGTGTAGGCCGCGGGAATCCGCTGGATGCGGGAAGCACAAGACGGGGTCGAAGTGGAAGAGCCTGGGGGAGGCCTATGTCCAGCAGTGGACGTCTTCTGGCTGAAATGATGATGATGATGATGAAAGAGCATCATCATCAGCCTACAGCAGTCCACTGCTGGACATAGGCCTCTCCAATTTCACGCCATTTAACTCGATTCTCGGCAACTCTCATCCAGTTACTACCAGCTACCCTGCGAAGATCGTCAGTCCACCTAGCCTGAGGGCGTCCTACCTTACGTTTTCCGATTCGCGGTCTCCACTCAAGAACACGTCTACCCCACCGGTCATCGGTTCTACGACTAATATGGCCGGCCCATTGCCACTTCAGCTTGCTAATTCTATGAGCTATGTCGACAACTTGGGTTCTCTGCCGGATCACCTCATTCCGGATTCTATCTTTCAGAGATACTCCGAGCATAGCTCGCTCCATAGCTCGCTGAGCGACTTTGAATTGATGGACCAGCCAAGAAGAAGAAGAAAGAAAGAAGAGCATGTCTGGGTTCAAACCTACGATCTACATCTCGTAAGCCGCGGCTGTTACCACTGGGCCACTCTCCTCCGATCTTCTTTGTAATAACATTATTTGTTCGAACAATTCTAATATTCGTCACCACTATTGTGTTTTGTTTCAATTAATTGTTGTCGAATACACTTCACAAACAGCTCGGGTCGGCCACTTAACGAAATTGATTCCTATGTAATTGTTATAATACTTTATCCGTGTTTTTTGTTGAAAATCTTTTTCCACGAGTGATTTATAATGGGTTCGAACGATCAATTACTAAAAGTCGTTACAAAATACGGGAACTGTTGCTGCTTTTGTTCGGTTTTCAAAACCTTTTGAAGAAATATTAAAATGTGGAAACAGTATCAATCGCTAACACTTTATTATCGTAGATAGGTATACGTCTAGCTGTGTCCGCAGTTTTGCTGACGTAACTGAGTATTCTGTAAGATATATACATTATATCTACATCTAAGAAGAGATCCGCGGGAGAACCTAGGTAACTGACATACTCGCAGAACGGATGGCCGATGGGGCCGAAAGGCTCTAGAGTGGCGACCGCGTACCGGAAGACGTAGCGTTGGTAGGCCTCCCACAAGGTGGACCGATGCCCTTGTGAAGGCCACAGGAATCTGCTGGATTTGGGAAGTACTCAAACGGTCGAAGTGGCGGTGCTTGGGGGAGAGCTATGTCCAGCCTTGGACGTCTTTCGGCAGAAATGATGATGATGATGATGACGACACATATTTATGACGTACTATCGTTCTACAACTCAAAAATATTCAAAATTACCAGTAGCTTTTATCCATACTGAATCATTCTTGATGTTGGCCAGTTTTGCGAATGTTTTTTACGTTTAAAATACAGATTCGTCTAGAAATAACTTACTATAAACAATAACCAGTAACCATATTTACCCAGCTGCTTCAGTGAAGTATGTATTGTCATTATGAGCAGCTAATGGCAGGTTAGTATATGCTGTATCTGCGTGGTCTGCCCTCGTGGTGAACTGCCACATTCCTCCGAAGATCGTATACTGGACGCCTCCGAGAGCTTTGCAGACTTCTTCTGTGGCTTCTAAGGATACACCTACCTGCAGGGAAGCAAGTAATATTAGAATATGAATGCATAATCACAAATGTAATAAATTAACTGAATGGTTTGAATAAAAACGTATTTTTTTTTCAATGGACACCGACTTTTATGAAAGATATTTCTATAGTAGGGTGCATATACTCGTAAAAGAAAATGATAATTTAGGTACATTGATAACATAGTTTGCAAAACTAAAGAAATACCTTTGCTGTCGACTGCACAATATCATTCAAACCTATACTCCATTTGAAATAAGATTAGACATTTAACTAAACCTTTTTTACAGTCCGATCAACCGATTTTGACTTCTATTGCGTTGGTGGCCAATAGTGGCATGACAAATGGCAGCTGCAGTAAACAGTTGGTATTGCAACTACTTTTTTGCTTTTAATGCCATCCTTATGCCTACGATAAAGAAGTCAGAATCAGTTGAACGGACTGTAAAAAGGTTTGTTTAAATGTCTAATCTTATTTCAAATGGAGTATAAATTAAACGTCAGCTAACAGCGACCGACAGTTGAACGACATTTCTAATTAACAGCAACGATACAATTACTTATCAAATCAGCAACATTAGATTTGAAATGTTTAATTACCCCCTCTACCAACGCGACGCCGTAGTCAAGGAGTGACTGAAACACGCGCTTCGCTCCTTCCACAGACGACAGAAACTGCTCCACGGGCACTTTAGGAATTTTATTGTCTATGGGTCCATGCCACAGTATAGGCTTGAGTTTTCGACTTTCCTTCCACGTTTTATAGTCGAATTTTGACAGGAATTCGGCTGTGTATATTGATTTGTGGTCGTCGCTCCCTGTAATTGAGTTTTTCTGTGAATTACATCCTTACCAAATTTGTTGGAAAGAATGAGCAAATCATTTAAATCTAAAGTTTTTAATATTTTATTCCATGAATGTTTTTTTTATAACTGTATCCAGTAGACTGGAAATAACCTTAAATAAAGGTATTAATGCAAATGAAATGGTTTGTTTATTTTACGTTAAATATCTATGAATTTTAATTAATGAAAACCAACGAAAAATAAACAAGCTTTGAATTGTCAGTGGTTTCTTTTCACTCGCTTTACTTTGGGCTGATTTTTCATTATTCAAATATTTATCTGAGGAATAAATATGTCAGTTTGACAGCTTTTGTATAAAAAATATGCCAAATTGTCAGATTAATTCTTCAGATGAAAATTATCTGACAATTGAAAAATTTTCCTTTAAAAAAATAGAGTTTTCAACTTACATGTAACTTCAAACTTCGTCGTATCATATTCAAAAGTAAGTACAGTAACATCAGGTATATCTAGAATATGATGAGCTCTTTGGAAGGTATTTGGATGGTAGCACGACGAGCACCTAAAACAGTTTACATTGATAATAAGGGGCCAGACCCGAAGTATCTAACCTCAAACCCTTTCATGAAACAAGTTGAATGAATTACTCCAGATTGGATTCTATTCGGAATCACGTATGTACATACGGTCACCAAAAAACATAAGTTGCCAGAGTCGTCGGATGATAGTTGATGTTTAGTATTAAACTGAGCCTCCCACAAGGTGGACCGATGACCTTAAGATGGCTGCAAAAATCCGCTGGATGCGGGAAGCACAAGACCGGTTGAATTGGAGGAGCTTGGGGGAGGCCTTTGTCCAGCAGTGGACGTCTTCCGGCTGAAATTATGATGATGATGAAAATGATGAAGAAACTGGTGGATATTTTCGACAAAAATTTAATTTAATTAATAGAGAAGTCGGTTAAAAACAAACAGTTAATTTATCAAATTAATAGCGTTCATCACACGCGGGCTGGCAACAACGCATACAAAGTAGTTTTTCGTGATTATTTCATTAAATACAAATAAAAGTACTTCAGCCAAGCACTATATATTTGGTATTTATAATTATTTTTAACATTAACTCTTTAATAAAAATATTAAGTCGTACTGAGTAATGCAAATAGAAAATAATAGACGGTATGTCGATTTTTATAAGTAAATACCAAAATAACTGTAAAAAAAAATAGCATCTAAGTACCAACAATCTAGTGCTTGGCTGATTTTTTTTTTAACGTTTCTTTGTATTTAGTGAAATTATTACGGAAAACTGCTAAAAGCGCGCCGGTGCCAGTCCGCGAGGAATAAATGCTCTTAAATTTCATTCGAAAACATCCATAGGTTTCTTACTAAACTTTAACTATATCCGACGAACCTGGTGACTTATCTCTTTTGGTGACTGTACTTACTCAATGAGTTAGTTGCCTCAATGTTTGTATGACACTACTGATGTTCTAAAAGCATTCAATTTGAAGCTGTTTGAAATAGATTCGTTGGAGATCTAATCGTCGTACCTAAACGGTTTAGTAAACTATTTACCTACTTGGTATCTTGAATTTTGTCGGAATTGGGGCATTACATCATGAATGGCTCACCAAATAAAGCTTGCAATAAGATTACAAATGCATTAAGGGTAATCAAACTAAGAACCGAATGATCTAGTAGAACCATTCATGCTTGGGTCAAGATAA
The DNA here is from genome assembly GCA_947359405.1 of Antitype chi. Taxonomy (NCBI): domain Eukaryota; kingdom Metazoa; phylum Arthropoda; class Insecta; order Lepidoptera; family Noctuidae; genus Antitype; species Antitype chi. Next base: position 15,697,146 of record OX375817.1, on the reverse strand, counting down.
TATGTATTAAAAAAAGAACCAGCATCGTGTTCCAACGAACGTAATAAAATCGCAGCAGGATTTTTTCACACACTGTTTTTTTAAACGCACTGTTTAGTGCCAAGAATCGAAAATCGACTGTGTTTTTCACTGTCTCACTCACGATGCGCTCTGTTGGATTTTAAATGCTCGGTTCAACGCCGAGAGTTGAATATCTACTGCGCTATAAATCCCGCGATTTAATGACGACCGTGTAGACGTGGGTTACGTGGGATAATTACTTTAAAATGTTTTGTAAACATTTAAAACAGCGAGATAATTGCGTAATAGCAACAGTAGGAATGTCTTTCATTTTTACAGTTCAACATTCATTGCGTTATTTACGTTGTTGAGCAGACAATTTTTTCGAATATATGAAGTCATAGACTAACAATATCCTTCAAAATTATTAAGATTGGTAGTGTGTCACGGAACAGGGTGTTTGTTATTCCTATTAGAAAAAAAACTCGTTAATTCTAACTCATTGTTACCTGCAATGGTCTCTAAGCCAACAGTCCTCAAATCTGATTGACTTTCCATTCCCGAAGCTTACGTCGAGGGCTCTGTCCACTGCGATCACTCCTTCGATGGCTGCGCAAATAAAACTTGTTAATGAAATCGCACCAATCGAGAGCCAGCAACATTTAGTTTAATCGTACGAATTGGATTTTAACCAATGGGCGAATTGGATTTCGTTGTCAACACTTGGGTAGAGCTGAATGAATTTCATGGAAATAAAAAACGAATTTATTTGTGAAATGTTTGTGAATAACCGGGTTAAAGACAAGAATACAACCACAAAAAGTCTGATTCAATCTAAAAAAAAAACCGGTCAAGTGTGTGTCGGACCACGTAAAATGAAGGGTTCCGCCGTAGGTAAGACGAATTTAACCCAAGAACTCACTTAACATTGTAATTGACAAATAATTTCTCCCATACATTCCATCCACAAATCTAAGTTGGTACGTGCGTATCAACTTAGATTTGTGGATGGAATGTGGATTTTGAGAGAAATACTTACCATAATATTTTAAGACCAATTACTGTTTTTTTTTTTACTTTTCAAATGTGTATTATTACGTATTCAAAATGTGGAGCAAGAGGGCGTATCAGACTTTTACTGACTTAAACCCACCCGTGTTCCCTCAGTTGCCTGTGTGCCAGGGCCCGCGGTATCTCTTTCGAACAACCCGCACCCCTGGCAGGCATCGGCCCAGCCGGACCCCTGATGTAAAAATAACGGATTGATAAACTCTAAATGATAGAATTTAAATGCACCACTATTAAGTAGATAAATTATTCTTGAACAAACATCATCGCCAGTACTAGCGGTGGGTAATGGAAATTGGATTCATTTTCATTGTTACAATTGAAATGGATTCACTCGTAATGGTTTTCGTATTCAACAACAGTAGAACGCGGACCAATTAATGGATTGTAATTGAATTAAAACACTTTCTCACTATTTGCTTTGTTTTAAGTGTTCGTGTAGGAAGTTGTAGTGTTATTATTTTTACCTATATCCTATTCATCCATACCAATCCATACATAACAATCAGCAGTGTTCCCACTACTGGGACACAAGCCTCTTCTCTGTGGGCCCAGCGCAGGTTGGTGGATATCAGATGTCTTCGAATTCATGATGATTAGGTATTTTATCAGATTTAAGTATTCGTCTACCCGTGTTTACTCTGCTAATTACATTTATAATAATAGGTCTTTACCTATGAAATTGCCGTTTTGTATGAAAAAATTTAAACGAATTTTTTTCATGTATTTTTTATTTGTATTAATCGAAGTAATCACCCATGCAATCAATGCATCTTTGCCATCGCAGTGGCAGTTTATTGATGCCCTTCTTAAAGAAATCAGCTGGACGGGAGGCAACAAATTCTTCAAAGGCATTTTGTACTGCCTCTCGGGTATTGAATTTTTTTCCCGCCAAGAAGTTATCCAAATTCTGGAAAAAGTAGTAGTCTGTAGGCGCAAGGTCTGGTGAGTAGGGCGGATGACGGAGAGCTTCCAACCCCAGTTCTTGCAACTTGGAGACCGTCTGCTGTGCAGTATGAGGTCGCGCGTTGTCGTGCAGGAGCAGCGGAGACGAGCGATTGACCAATGCTGGTTGGAGATGTGCCAGCTTCTCCATCATTGTGTTCAGTTCTTCACAGTACACATCTGCAGTAATACTCACCCCGTTTGGTAAGAAGCTGTGATGAATCACACCGGCGCTAGACCACCAAACAGTGACCATCACTTTTCTAGGGGTAAGTTTTCGTTTAGGGCATTGTTTAGGTGCTGAACCAGGATCCAACCAACTTGCTGAGCGCTTGCGGTTATCAAACAGAATCCATTTTTCATCGCAGGTAACAATGCGGTTCAAAATTCCTTCATTTGTGTGTCTGTTGAGCAGTGCAAGGCACGTCTCGACGCGTACTTCGCGCTGACGATCATTGAGTTCGTGGGGCACCCATTTGTCAAGCTTTTTTACCTTGCCAATTTGACGCAAATGGACCAATATTGTTTTGACGCTAACGTCGAAAGCTGCTGCTAATTCAGCCGTAGATTGTGTATCATCAGCTTCCACAATCGCCTTTAATTCGTCATTGTCGACCAAAGTCTTCGGACGACCGCGAGGTTCATTTTTCAGGTCGAAATTTCCAGAACGGAAGCGCGCAAACCAATAACAGGTGGTGCGTTGGTTTGTAGTGTTAGCTCCGTAAACGTCGTTGATGTTGCGTGCCGCTTGTGCCGCGTTGCTGCCACGACGGTACTCATATTCCATAATTACTCGAATTTTTAACGTATCCATGATGACGAAAAAGATTGAAATGCGGTGAAAATGTAACACTAATCAATAAACAAATGACTACTTTTGGAAAAAAAAATCCATGTTTTTAAAATAAAATTAATTTGAAATTAGAATTCTTACCCAAACAAAAATTATTTTGATTTGAAATGGCCAGTACTGCAAAACGGCAATTTCATAGGTAAAGACCTAATATATTTGTGGTAGGGACTTTCACCGTTCTTACGATTTGCAAGAGCAATCAATTTATGTAAGTAGCAATCGTCAATGCTTTCAAAGCAAGATGTTTTTTTTACAGACTGTCTTGACTTTAGAAATTTTCTTTTAAATAATAAATTTATTAAATAAAAACGTATACAAAAAGAGTACATTTAGCCAACAGAAGTTAATATCCCATACAATTAAAGTGCCTAAAAATAAACTATTCTAAAATATTTTTACTACAAGTGCAATTGATAGTGTTTCGGGATTAGAATGATAGGTAGCGACCCACCCGATCTAGGTTTATTCAAACCTGTGTTTCGGGAATTCTTTGAATCCTATGTTATGATTTGAAGACTGAAATTTTCTGCATTGCGCTTCCATTATAGAAAATGAATAGTATCAGTTATCGTCATTATTTTATTACAATCGTTCTGCAGAAACACTTTTCTAATCTCAAAACTTTCATTCGATCAAACTTTAAGTGCTATCAGCTACATCATTTTATAGAGGCATGGGGTAACAGGGTGTAAAGTTCACTCATTCTCCATTGAAAAGGCAGGATCCTGCGACCAGAAGGGTGTTGTGTCTGGTGGGCAACTGCCCGACGATTGATGTCAGGACGTTGAAAATTTTATATTGCATGTCACGATATAGATGCCGCTACAATTTCAGCAAATTGGTACTTACTTTCTTTCACCATATTGTCGTTTTAACTTTTCACTAGCTCACAAGTAATAACACTAACCACACCCAAGTTTCAACTTAAACTACATCTTAAAACTGATCATCGTTGGATGTTATCATTTACAGTTACCCGGATGGTCAAAGTTGAGTGACTGCTATCGTTGAGATAACATAACTGTATTTCAAACTTGTTATTATGTCTTGTTATTATATCATATTAGGTTATCTGTGTGTGAGGGCGTTTATCCACCGCAGCCTTCACCCGGACGTGTCACCGAGAAACGAGATTATTCGAACTGAATGTGACGTGCCGGTGACGGCGATCGTTTGTTCACCGCAACCGAACTTTGCGGCTCAGTATGTTATGATTAGACCTCGTTATCTTGTCGCACTGACGTCATTTTTTGTTAGAGATTGAATGTTTTAACTTTCAAAATGTCGACTTAGGCCCACGTGCATGTTTAGTCGGGTTAAATGAATAAAAAATGTACAGTTTGTAAACTCGATGTTAAGTAATTAACATTTTAACTCTTACATCGCGTTGTGCCACTGAGGAAATTGGTGCTTTTTGAGTTGGGAACATTGCATTTCATACGACGAAACATAATATAGAATTTGAATGTTTGTTGCCCTGAGATGCAATTCAACCAAAAATGAATGAACAAACAGTGAACGGAAATTGTATACCTACTCATCTCTGTTACATCACGTTACAAAACGCAATAGTTTTTTGTCTTTGAATTTTAAATGACATTTAATTTTAATCGTATTGTATGTATGTGGTGTTATTGGAGATTTAATTTATTGATTGACGATAAGTCAGTATTACAGGTAGAAGTAGTAACTGTCTTTGACTCATTAGTCAAAGAGAGTTACTACTAATAGATAAAAATGTGATAAAAAATAATGGGATGGTTAGATGATTATAACCAGCAAAAATAAGGGATGCATAGGGTTTATTGGTGACCATAAGTTTTACATTGGGCAACTGAAAATCCTGCATATAAATGCGATGACCGTATTGACCAAACCCACAGTTAAAAAAATGCTGTTGGAATTTCAAAAAAGGCAGCAAATAAGTATATATTCCATCTAAAATGAATAGCTAGTTATCAGTGTACAACAAGAACTAAATCTTCAAATCAATTACAAAAAAAAATACGATTGATGTTGTCGACATTCCCGAAAAACTTGAAATGCTCTTCGCCTGTAATTTTTATACAATACTGCACATCGTGTAGTTAAATCACGGTATTTCTTTATTTATACGAAAAAAAAATACAAACATGTTACATAATATAAAATACAAACATCGATATCAAGATTAAGCATTCAATCCCTACAAAAAAATGACGTCAATGCGACAAGATAACGGGGTCTAGTTATGATAGACAAAACAAAAGTTCCGGCTGCGGTGGACAACCGCTCTGCCCTTTTGGCCTACCTCAACCCACCGATATGTTTTTCTATAATTGATGGAACTAGGTGCCTACTATACCATCATGCACATTGATTTTAAAATCGTTGAGTCCACTAAAATACAATGCACTTCTGAATATATAAAAAAAAACTAATTAATTCCAATACAACGAAAATTCGGATAAAGGGAGCGAGTTTATGTTACAGAGACACTTAACACTAAGTCAAATGTTGATAATTGTGCCAACATCACGCCCCAGGGAAAATAGCACGATAGGGTTCACACATGTAAATGTAGGTATAATTGATATTGATATTAATTTGTTTGAAGCACGCACTCTTTACAGCGTCGTTTATAGGGTCCGATAAGATTTGTCGTTGGCGCAGGGGAGATTTACCTAAATGTTTCATTTTAGCATATCGATAGCTTCTAGTAAGTCGACTGTAGAATATTACTGCTGAACATGGGTCAATAATTCAGGGAAATTTAATTTTGAACAAAGTAGACTACCAACTGAAATTATCCGTATAATCAAATCACAACTGTGTTTCTTTGAAAGTTTTATAAAATGTCCAATTGACGTAGGGTGTCACTTAAATTATTTTTATTTAAAAAAAAAAGATGCGATTTCCATAATCTAAATACACGTAGTAAAGATGAAATTGTGATTCCAAAATTTAGATTAACTAAAACTAGCAAGTCATTTCTAATAAACAGTATCCGCTTCTATAACAAGTTGCCAAAGTCGGTTACAGAACTTAGCGATGGAAAGTTTAAAACTCACATCAAACGTGTCCTTATCAAAAAAGCATATTATAAGATAAAAGACTACGTTGAAGACAGGGAAGTTTGCATTAATTCCTTCTGCACATGTGGCTTCCCTGGTAGGTACCTCATTAACAGCAAAACTGTGTGAAAGTCTATTAACTGCTCCCAAATTGCAATGTTAATTTTTATTCTTTTTATTTTTTTTACAATGTCTGACATATTCTCTTCATTATTTGACATTATACATCAATTTTACTACTATTTATTATTAGTGATTGTCATCGAAATCATGTCACTTGGTTCAAATAGATTCATTTTATATAGGTAGATTCTTTTACATATTGTGAATGAGAGAACGTGTAGCCCTTAGAGACTAGATTTGTAGACGTTTTTCTATTCTGTATTTTCATTCCTCTAAGTACCTGGTACTTATTGACTGGCCTGCACTGTCCTCCCATACCTATTATCACTGTGATTTGAAAACATTGTAAAAGCCAATTATTTTTAAAAGAGTAACCGTGGAGTTTCTTGCCGGCTCTTCTCCATAGGAAACGACAAATTGGAACCGTGCATCTAGCTTCTGACGTTTCATAAGTGCCCATGCAGGCTTATGTGAAATAAAATATTTTGATTTTGATTTAATAAATCAATTACAATATTTATAACCGTAGGGTTTTTAATATCATAATTTATTCCATATCTCCACGTTCACGTCTTGGCATCTAGTTTGAACAATGACGAAAAACAGATCGTTTTGCGTTAATTGGCCGGCTTGGGTGGAGATTCGCAAGTGCAAACGTGCTCGGAGGTAGGTAGTATTCCAGCCAGTGCTGGTAGAGTTCTTGACCATCTTCCAGACTCTGGGATTGGTCTAATAAAAGCCATGGGATACCTGTCCACTCTTAAAGCACCTCAAGACGTGTTGCCCTTAGTGACTGCATCAGTATGTTGAGTGTGCAAGTCATCCCCTGCTATTTTTTTCGTGAATATTTAAGGCCCATAGTATCCTCATCTCCCGTCTAAATGCTAAAGCACGACTGCCGCCCGCGCCCGCGCAGGGCACCTCTGAGCCTTTATCTCAAAATGGGGATATTCCTAGGCAAATGTTGATTAATTTACAATTGTGCTCTAGCGATTCTGTGGTACCTCTAACTATCTATTTTTCAGTGTATTTTTTTTTTCCAAATAACGAAGCCGTTTAGTAGGAGTATGGAATAGAAGCCAAAATATTGCGTGTTGGAAAATATTTTTTTACAGCAAAAGTATAAACCATACAAAAAAAGTACCCTCGGCAAAATGATCTATATGAATCTTTATCAAAATCATATATTTTATAATCTTCAAGACAAGCCGTTAATGAGCAGTACGGTTCATAAAGTGACCATGTTACGCTACCAAACGGGACTTAGGCCCTTAAACATTAATCAGGCAGAGGTCACAGTCCTTCCATAGATCATGGTTACTAGTCCACTTAAGCCACCCAAATCTATAGTCCAATATCTTTTTCTCCATATCCTGCAGTAGTCCAACAGCAACCGGGGGTTGTCCTTGGGTCCACTTGCACACTGCAACCAGGGATAATCGCCAGTTTATGATTCATTTCCTATATGTATAGAGTCTAACAGGGCCTTTGCGAGTTGGCTTCGGCCCATCGTTTGCCTATCAAAGGTCCGAGGCCCATATAAATAATAATATTATTATCTAATATTTGATTCATTTGTCGCTACCTAACATTCTTATTCCGAAACATTTTCATTTGCACTTGTAATAAAAATATTTTAAAAATAGTATATTTTTAGGTACTATAATTGGATGGGAAATTTACTACTGTTGGCTAAATGTACTCTTTTTGTATACGTTTTTATTAAATAAATTATGATTTATTATTATTATTTAATTTTCCCGACTGTACTTGTACAGACGCCAGCAGGTCAAGCTATTCTCAAACTGTCAAATTTTCCCAATTGAACATGAACCTTATCATAATTATTATAATAAAGTTGAAAATCTATCAAAGAAATTTGACAGATTGGGGTAGCTTGATGTGCTGGCGTCTGTACCATGACGATTAAAAATCATCACGCATTAAAAAAATAACAACTAGTCCATGATACATACGGACAGAAATTGCTCTGACAACTATGACAGTTGTTAATTTTCAAAACCCTTAGGAAGTTTCCTCTAGCTGCTAATTTTTGCTTGCGCGAAGATAAAGTTAATCTTAATTATCTTTGTATTTTGCTTGTTTCACACAATCCCATAGATAGGTAACCAAGTTAAATACACAAACATAAAAATACCACAACCTACTTGGAAAATAATATTCTATGTAGTCTGATCTTAATCGTATCGTACTTTGTAAAGCAATTTGACTCACTCAAATCCTTTCCCCGTCACCTCCGGCGCTTTGAACTTCAATTGTTATTACAATTTATTAACTTAATTAGTTTCTATTCATTGTGATTTTCATTGTTATGAGCTTTATTTTGAGTTCTGTTTTGGTGTTGTTTTTGTACTGTAAAATTATGAGAGTCGTTGACTAAAATAATAATTAAGCCGACCCGTCCACTAAATTAAGATTTAGATAAGTCAGTTTTGACATTCTTTGGGATTAGGTATAATATATTCATCATCATCAGCCTACAGCAGTCCACTGCTGGACATAGGCCTCTCCAATTTCACGCCATTTGGGTGGGAAATAATCAAATAACTTCTCCCGCTCTGGGTGGAGCAAGAGGGCGTGTCACACTTTTACTTACTAAAACCCACCCGTGTTCCCTCAGTTGCCTGTGATGTCCCTGCTACCCTAAATACGACCACAAATCACGATATATCTATATCATATAGAACGTATAAATACTAGGCTCGACCTAAGCTCTCAAAGCCATACAAGCACACTAGTAAAATAAGTAAACCAACCTATACTTACTTAATCTAGATTTATTTTCCCATCTACGCATCAAGCCGACAGTCGCCGGAAATACGATAGCGCCTAGCACTTAGAACCGGCTATCCTTTAACCTATCCCTTCTTACCGCTATCTGTTTATCAAGTCACGTATGTTTCCATCCCCTTCTAACTAGAATTGTGGGAATTTTATTTCCTTGTCATGTATCGACATATCGTAACGTACTGGCATTATAGGTTTCAGGACTCTTATTAATATGTATGGAATGGCCTAGTTCATAAGTTCTAAATTGAGGCAATTGGGATTTCCGTGGTCAATTCTCGTCAACTATGACGTCACGACTACATCCAGCAATTTAGGCAATGGCAACATTTAGCAACCTGTTGCCAGAGATACGGCCACACAACATCATGCAATATGGAGCAACTTAAAAAACTAGGCAATACGCGCCCGCCTCTGCCGCCGGCCGGTTCCTCTCGCAATACCAGCCAGAGACCATTAACAATTTCAAAAACGTTTCTCTCTCAATAACGCCACGGTGTGTATGACGCGTAGGTACACACGGCTACACATCAAGCTATACATTTCCAGTATAAGCTGATCTCGCATGGTATTCGATTTCCGTACAGTGCGAGATCAGCGTAAACTGGAAATGTAGAGGTTGATATGTAGCAGTGTGTACCAATATTTCACGTGTACAGATACTGACATCGATTCATAATATTCCCAAACCAATATTATTATACATTTTAATCCAATATTTTTTACGACATGGCTCGAAATAAAAAAAAACCTGACGAACGTCGAAAAAATATCATTAAACCTGATTTTCATTTTGCTAAGCGCAATCTCTTGACGGCAGAGAATTCGTATGATATTTTATCATAACCGCTGTTGTAGTCACAAGATTGTATAGGTCTACACTTTTAGGGGCTCGTAATTTCATCAAGAAGAATATTCTTTTAGTAGAAGAGTGTTATTTTTCTAAATGCATTTTGAATCTGTATCATAACATGGTATTTGAATTCCTTAGGCTTGTATGCTTTGTTTTTACACGCTTTATATTAGCTTCACTTGTACGTTTGTATACTCGTATAACCGACTCCTTAGAGCGCGATTATGACCCACTTTAAACGGTCAGATTTCATTGAAACTTAGTAAACTTATCGAGGACCGATTACAATTCAATAATAATAAAAAAAAACTTGAGAAAAATTTAAAAAAAGGAAAAAATATATATTAAATAAAATTACGTTTTTTTAGTTAGCAGAAATAAAAAAATAGAAAATAAATAATAGTTTAAAAAACTAAAAAACACGCTTTAAAAACCAAACTAAAAAAGGAGAAGATAATTTAATTCAATTAAAAAGCGTGGGGTGCTTGACATTAATTGATTATAAAAATACCTCAAAAAGCGGCCACGCCTTTTAATTGAATTAAATAATTTTCTCCTTTTTTAGTTTGGTTTTTAAAGCGTGTTTTTTAGTTTTTTTAAACTACCTATTATTTATTTTTTGATTACTTACTTACATACAGGAAAAGTTTTTATTCAGTTCGCAAACTGTAACCATGAATTCAGCATATCATTCTAGAACCCCCAGCGCAGAAATTTTTCGTCTGTTATACAAAAAAAAATCTGCTGTTTCATAGAAAAGTGCAATACCTACGCGGTCAAAATGTATGGAACAGCAGATTTTTTTTTGTATAACCAACGAAAATTTTCTGTACTGGGAGGTCTAGAATGATTAGGTGAATTCATGTTCACAGTTTGCGCACTTGTTATTAACTTATCCTGTATAATGATAATGTAAGTATGGGCAAAATTTTACAGCAATGCTTCGATCAACGGGCCTGTCCCCTAAAGACAGTAGATTTAGGACCAATTTTTCCTTCATCAGATAACTTTTATCTGCAAAATATACAAGGTGTAACTTAAATAACGCACAACCTCTTAAGGGATCATTGTACTCATCATTATCAACAATTTTTACTTTGGGACCAAACCTGAAATCGCGAAAAAAAAAAAATCAGCTGTTCCCTACACTTGGATTCGCATAACTTGTCAAAATGTAGGGAAAAGCTGATTTTTTTTTCGCGATTTCAGGTTTGGTCCCATAGTAAAAGTTGTTGATAATGATGAGTACAATAACCCCTTAAGAGGTTGTGCGTTATTTAAGTTACACCTTGTAGATGGCAGTTTGACATATTTTCCATACAAAAGCTGTCAAACGTTCTTAATATTCATCGGATAAAGTTTCTCGGACTATTAAACTCACATAAAATGGCAAGCGAACCAATGCCTTAAATTTAGACAGTTCAACCATGTTCATTGCGTTATTTACGTTGTTGAGCTGACGATTTTTTTAAACCGATGACGCAATGGATCTTGAAAATGAAAGGCATTGCGGTCGTTCGCCATTTAATGAGTTACGTAATTAATTAGGTACCCCGCAGCTAAGTCAGGATACGTGAAAAATGTACCTAATAAAATCAAAATCAAATTCAAACTATGCTGAGAGACTTATTGAACATCCAAATTACATAACAGTTTCCCAAAACACCTCTGGCCTTCACCACTTTCTAGTGCTTTACCTGCGAAGAAGTAGTGTCGCATCAATCTACCCCATAGACTTTATATTTAGCAAGTAACAATAAATCATTTATAAGTTCTACGGAACACATCAGTCTTACAAAGTACGCACAAACACTGACTCTTAAGCTTTCGCCGCGAAGATTTGTAATGAAATGGAGGCCGCCGTCATCTGAATTGTAAATGTTATTATTTTCAAACAAGCAGTAGGTACCTACAAACACCCTAGCTCCTTATAGTGAGGATCAATATCATCAGCTGAATAATTCCTGAGCCCTTGTCTTGACTTGGAAGGATGATATTTGAAATCATAAATAAACAACGAAGGCACTTTAAACCATGTTATCACAAAAAAATATTCTGGATTGACTGGCTTGTAGGTACATCGAAAATAAAAAAGTTATTAATCATAATAAAAAAAGCGAAGGCAAAGGCCTCTTCTCATACAGAGAAGGCCGAACTGGCCACCAGACCACGCTTCTTGCGCAAGACCAGATGGCGAGTTAATTTCATTTGACTGAAGCTACGCAAGCAGTGAATCGTAAGAGTAAAATTAAATATAAATCGATATACTTAAAATATTCACTCACAGAAATCAATTTCATGTTTTTCGTTCAACTTTCACAGAAATCCTGTGCTTTTGTAGATCTATAAAAGAATGTAATGAAGCAAATACCTCATAGCTTTAGCATAGTAGACCCTCCCATATTGAAGTAGCTATCATGGGTAATTAAAAAAAAATACTACCATTGGTAAACAAATAATTCGTTTTTATTTATAGGTACCGAGCATAAATCAGGCCTTAGTGTAGGTACTGTTGAAAATCATCCACGAACCGACCTCCAAAGTTCCAAACAATTGACAAACGTGGGAAAACTCCAAATTCCACTACACAATATGTATCTCTATTATCACGTACCCAACCCCCGACCTCTGACAGGGTATTAATAAACACCTGACATACCTATTTACAATCAAGGGTCTGAGGTTTCTCTGACACTGACGGGCTCCGTTCGCCTTGAAGGGTTAAAAGCGTAACCGATACATGATATTTGAACTAACTTAAAAGGGTACACTCGGTTGCCTCTCAATTTCCCCCGGCAAACAACGTTTTATTATGTTTGGTTGGGTCTCCAAATCACTAGATAATACTTGATACCAAGTGTACTGAAAATACGTATTTGACTATTTACTTTTCTAGTTTCGTTTGGTTTGGATTTTGTTAGGGAATGTTTGCGGATTATTTTCAGAGAGTTTTGATGTTGTTTTAAGCCTTTATTTTTTTGAAGTTTGGAAGAAAATAATTGTTGCGCCGACCCTAAGTAAATAGAGATAATGGCCGGAGAATAGTGATAGTGATATTTTTTAAAGTCAGTGTATGGATACTTCTTGTTTAGTCAACAGAGATCGGAAAGTACTAGTGTAAAAGTTTTTCTAAATATGTAACAACTTTTCAATTTATCCACATTTTATGCGTCAAAATCAATAAAGGTTCAAGTCATCAGAGCTTGCAGTCTCATGTGAGATAGCATAATTGCTATCTCACATGAGATGAGATAGAAGATGATGTGAGATAGAAACACAATTATTCTATAAAAATAAAAAAAACCGCTCCGGTCAGCATGAGATACTAGAATATTAGCTCGGATCACGCCACGGCATAGAAAATAGCTAGGCAGCAGGTTGATAGCGCGGGGGCCATTTGATTTGTTTAATTTTAATTGTATCTCAAATAAGTGGTCTTGTGTTTCACAATGTATCTTAATTTTTTTTTAAACACAATCAAGCCACGGTTTAGAGATTACCTAGCCAGCAGGTTAGTAGCGCGGGCTATTCGATTTGTTTAATTTTAATTGTATCTCAAATAATTCATCTGGTTTACAATGTGTCTTAATTAAAAAACCCGATCATGCCACGATATAAAGATTGGCTTGTCAGCAGGTAGGTAGCGCGGGCTATGCGATTTGTTTCATTCAAATTGTTTATCAAGTAAGTGGTCTTGTGTTCTACAATGTATCTTAATAAAAAAACGCATATTTTATACACCCGAAAACGCACTCAAACTTTTGTAATTTATATTTCGATTACTTTTATTTGAAAAAAAGATAAAGGTATTTGAAACAAAAAAGTGCGACAGTACTTGAAATAGGATAAGTTAGGTTTGTCGGCGATTTCCCTGAAGGCTCAGAACAAAAGTAGTTTCCTTCAAATTAGTCTCCAGAGCATCTGGCATGTTTCACTTACTTTTGACCGCCTTTTCATAGTGTTAGATGTCGCTTTACTGCTTTTCAAGACTTTTGAATTGATCCCAGAGCAATTAAAATAAATTAAAAGTAATAACTACCATCAGACATATTATTTAAGTGTCTATCTAGTATTTATTACGATGTATCGATGATACGAACTTAGACTATAGCTACATGTAGGTAACCTTGTATATCTACCTATCTGGAAAATGAAAGATGTACCTATACCGAAATTTAGAACATCATCTGCCTAGCTTTTTCCTAACTATGTTGGGTAGGCTTCCAGTCTGACTGGATGCAGCTGAATACGAGTATTATACATGGAGAAACAGCCTATTGGATTTGCACAACCCAGTTACTGAGTAACACGATATCCGTTGGCAAGACTGGTGGTCAGACATTCGGGCTTCTGACGACCAGGAACAACTGTGAAAGAACTAGAAAGAAGAAGAAAAAAAAATTTTGTATATACCAGGCATTAACCAATTTACACAAAACCTTAAGTTATAGGTACACGTAAACCTTCCTCATGAATCATTTTGTCTATTGATGAAAACCACATGAAAACAAGTTCAGTAGTTTCGAGTTAATCGCGAACAGACAGACAGACGCGGTGGCGGACATTTTTATAATGTCTAGTGCAAAAAAAGGAAAATGTTAGAAGTACTTACTAGTATATAAGTAGGTAAGTTAATAGTACTATTATAATATGTTGTAACTAAATGATTGAAAGATCAATAATGAAATTGATATGCCAACATTAATGGTAGTAGGTACTTAATGAATACCAATCCCAAAAATGTAATATAGGTGCTTAATTGGATTAAATTAATCAGTCATTTTCATGGCATATTGGAAAATTTGATAGCTCTGGAACAGTGCCAAAGAGCTTTCCAATTAACAGAGAGTTAAGTGAATGAAATTCTGAAGAGTATGTTTTCAAGATGAACGAATATTCATTCAAACATTTCGGTAATGAAATTTGTACCTGAAAAAGTTTTTGTTCTATTTTGTTATAATCTTTTGTTTATTTTATTTCATAATTTTGATATTAGTAATAGCAGGGAATTGACGGTTTATTTATGAGGTGTAAATTTGAATTTATTAAGTAGAAGGATTTCAAAAGATCGCTCCTGCAAGCTTTGTGCGCAAACAATGGTTTTAAATAAAAATAAGGCAAAATCAGTAATTTGAAGCAAGCAGCAAGCAGTGAGCAAGTGAGCAGTGAGCAAGTGGCAGTGGGCTGACCATGTTTGTCGAAGGACCGATGGACGGTGGAGCAGACGAGTCCTGGAGTGGAGACCGCGTATCGGCAAACGTAGTGTGGGACGCCCCCCAGCTAGATGGACCGACGACCTTAAAAAGATGGCTGGGACAGACTGGATGCGGAAGGCGGAAGATAGAGTGTTGTGGCGCAGCCTGGGAGAGGCCTATGTCCAGCAGTGGACTGCGATAGGCTGAGTTGATGTTGATGAGTAATTTAATAATTGAATGCTCAAGCTTTTCTTATTTTTAAAGTGAGATGTTTAAATAATAAACTAAGATTTCGGGTTCATAATCAGCTGATAATTTTCCCACTGCTGGGACATAGGCCTCCTCTCTTCGAGAGGTAGGTGACTGTAACCCACCACGCAGACCTAGTGCGGGTTGGTTCTAGGACATGCCGGATTTCTTACTATGTTTTCCTTCACCGTTTTGAGACCAGTATGTGTATGAGTGATGAAATAAATTCCACAAAGGAAAATGCCAGTCGGAGTTCGAACCTACATCCTACAACTTGTACGTCCTGGCCATTACCACTCGGCTACCACGGCACTTTCAGATTTAGGGAAGTTCCTTGCAAATTTTGTACAAATACCAAATTTATTATTACAGGATCTGATGGACGCTGCTGTAATTGCCAAGCTCGTAACCAAATTCTGGGCTGACTTTATTTAAATTGCTATCGACATGTTAAGAAGAAGAAGAATAATAGTTTTCTCATTGAATAGCTGTTCTGTGGTTATAGTATAATACTAGCTGTGCCCGCGACTTTGCCCGCGTGGAATAGTTATTTTTTATTTATTAAACAGGAAAAGTTTTTATTCAGTGCGCAAACTTTAACCATGAATTCAGCATACCATTCTAGACCCCCAGCGTAGAATTTTTTTGTCGGTTTTACAAGAACAAATCAGATGTTCCATAGAAAAGTGCACCTACGCGGTCAAAATGTATGGAACAGCTTTTTTTTTTTTGTATAACCGACGTAAAATTTCTGCGCTGGGGGGTCTAGAATGATATGCTGAATTCATGGTTACAGTTTGCGCACTGGATAAAAACTTATCCTGTTTATGTCGTGAATTGATGGCGCCAAAGTATAGCGGGCAGCGACAGTCTAGGCAAACGGTCAGCACCAACAAACGTGTTTGTTTCCGATGCACATGTTCATTTAATTTGTTACTCACCACTTTATATCTTTTCATTCGAGTAGCCACTACAGTGCCCACACCTTCTTTAACTATGTCGCGAAGAAGACCCGATGTTTGGCATCTCGGCCACCATGATGCGTAAAATTTCTAAAATAAAAGTAGCCTAAGTTACTCCTTATTACATCAGCTATCTGCCCGTCAAAATCAGTCCAACCGTTTCAGAGATCATCCGGAACAAACAGACAGACAGAAAAAAAATTTAAAAATGTTATTTTGGTATATGTACCGTGTATACATCCATATGCATTTAGTAAAAAGCGGTTATTTTAATATATAACAAACAAACACTCCAGTTTTATTTATCTGTATGTATGTATAGATATCCTTCAAAATAAAAAGCTTCAAAGAATAAAGGCTTGAATCCGCACATTCTTCACAAACATCACTTTTAAAAGATGCGGGCTTTGGTACGTCAGGCGTCACACAGTTGAAAGTTTTTGTTTTTCAGCTAAAAATATACAGCGGAGTCAAAATACATTTTTGGGAGCATACAATTTGCGTTGCAGTTGCTAGGTCAGTTTCATGGTTGACTCGATTGAAATGGAAGTTAATGTAGCATTGTAAATGTTGGCAAATGTATTTAAAATTAAATGGAAATGATTCACAAAGTTTGTGAATTTATTGCAGTTTTATGCATTAAATACAATTTTGATGCAAAATGTTTCTACCTGCAATAAGATACTAAATATGTCAGTACTAGCTATTGCTTGCGACTTCGTCTGCGATCCAGGATGAAAAGTTACCTATTATTATTTATTTATTTCCAAAACACTTAACACACACAATTGATTTTAACCACACGACGAAAACCTCTTAGGGTTTATCTGTGTGATGACGAGCCACTCATTTCAATTTAAATATACTAACTACATTAATGATAAACAATACAAACTACATTACAGTGAAATACTTTACAACTGTAATGATATTTAACACACTTACATTTTAATTTTTTTAACACTTATTTACATTTTTTTTTTAGGATGGGAAATTATCAAATAACTTCTCCCGCTCTGGGTGGAGCAGGAGGGCGTGTCAGACTTTTACTGACTAAAACCCACCCGTGTTCCCTCAGTTGCCTGTGTGCCAGGGGCGACGGTATCTCTTTCGAACAACCCGCACCCCTGGCAGGCATCGGCCCTTGCGGACCCCACCCTTTGGTGCTGACATCTCTTTGAGGCGCGCGTGGAATACAACGTGCCGTCGACCCGGGCTTGGTCCTTACCGGACAGCGAGCTACCCATTACTCGCCGTCCGCAAGTCCGCGCCTACGGTGGCCGGGAATCAGCCTGGGACATTTATTTACATTACTTACACTTATTTTAGCCAGTCGCCTTAGTCCTTAGCCAGGTCATGTCCTACCTGTATGCCAAGACACAATATCCAATATAGATATGCGTGAGAAACATAATCCTCCCTTTGCTGTCGCGGAGTCGGGTAAAAAGAAAATTCTCTTACACAACATAGCAACTACGAATTCTACCAAAACTATGTAGCTATTGGAAATATCTCGACAAGATTCCTTTTGGAATCCATGGAACTGTTTTTATTGTACACCACCCAAGATAATATTGTGCCAATATAATTCCGTATTGGCAGTGTCCGAAATGAAATTTAATGTTTTATGTACACGCAGAATTCAATTTAATATCAGGAAGAGGTTTTTGAATGAAAACACTGAGTTTTTCATTAGGTCCGAGGGTTCAAGATAAAGTCGATCGTACTTGTTTTTTTTTTTTTTTGTTACCTGTTTATTCGTGAAAAGCAGGTTTTAATAACGAACATAGGTCAATCCTTGTCAGTGTGTTTTTGCATTTTGATTAGCACTGTGTGACCTAAGCATCACCAAGTAATAAGTTAGTTACTTTTACTTAACTTAGTTGTAATACGACACACAAACTAATACCAGGAACTCAGTACATAAGTCTAGCTAGACACACAAGTGTTTAAATCCGAGGGTTATTCAAAAAAATCTACTCGTCAGAGTCTAGAATCACCAAACCGTTTATGGCAAACTGCAAAAAAAATCTTATGAAAATTAGAACTTCGCAGGTTGCCCTGGCGTTTCTCCCTTAAATAAACAGTCCATTACCTAACTCTAAACGCTACAAACATGACTTTCAAAATCTAGAAAACCATCTAAAATTTCTGTAAAAAAAACCCCTTGACCATTAATGAAAGTCTCCGCCTGCCCACTTTTCTCTGAAATCAGTCTGGAATGTTCCTTCATTAAGGCCGTCACTCTTTCCTCGCGATGTTTTTTCACAGATGAAGATAGATGGTGGCCCTTAAACAGGATTCAAGGCAAAAACATAAGAATAAATTAACGGAGTTTTCTCTTCTTTGGTTAGTTCGCGCCCGCGACCATGTTGATGTTTGAAAACATCGCCAGAATAATATTCTATTCTGTAACGTTGTATTTGTTGGGTAATTAATTGTTGACGCGTCTTGATTTATGTGTGTCTTGCCTGTGAATACCGCAATTTGCGTTGTACCTATGTTACCTACACAACGTGCAAGACCTTGTTCACCCCAATTAGAGTATTGAGATAAAAGCGTAATACAATGACCAAAACTTGTTTTTAAAGGTAACTGTTATTATTAAGAAAATCGTGTTGTCTGTAGCATTAGTTTAAGGATTTAAAATTGACTCTTGAAATAAGATTGTTTTTTTTTTGGCTCAATTAGCGTTAAGTATAGCAAAATACTAGTGATGTACCTACCGACTAGTCACCATATACTCGGCCCATTTTTTACTCGTATTTAATATGCTTAAAAATTTAAAAGACGGTGATTGAAATGAAATTGAAATCTTTACTGTAATTATTTTTATTATAGAACCAGTATCATAGTTTACTTCAAGTGCAATCTAGAATAGGATAGGAAGAAACGCCTGCTCGTACTTAAACAATGATAAAATAAATGCAAAACAAATAAAAACATGTCCTGAAAATATTCGGCCTGGTTGCCGGGCGCCGCGAACGCCCACCTACGAGCCGAAAGCGTAGTCACGAACATTACCGATGTCACCCGAACTCAACCGAAAGCAATGATCGGCTTGGCCGATTAGTCGGCCATTTTACAGCCGACTAGTCGGCTAGTCGGCCAAAGTCATAGTCAGCCCATCTCTACAAAATATGATATCGTTTTGTCTCATTATTAATATTGTCTGTACGGAAACAGAATACTAAAATAAAAACCGATTAAAAAGTAAGGAGCCAACAAAGATTCGTTTTACTTGCTAATTTTACTTAACTTTGGGCGTGTTTAAGTAACAAAAGAAGAGTAAAATCTCCACAACCAAGTCGGTACCGATAAAGCTCAAATATCGAAAAATTCAATAAACTTTATTGGTCATTGATGTATGCATTTACTTTTTCATAAAACCCGATCTTCCAAAGGACTTTTCTTAATTTTTTCGCAAATCTTTTACTATAATTGATCCTGCATCTCACTCAATAACGTTGTGCGTGTAGACTAGCGTCTAACTGCTCATCACTAATACTATCTCTGTCGGACACGAAGCCTGGTGCGACAACGTGATTTTTAGCCAGGCCCACCAGTGAGTTCGAGCCCGCGACTAGGTTCCCCTTAAGTCGTTGGTCCCGGTTGTCATTTCGTGGATCTTTGACAGACGCTACGGATCGTCAAAAGCCTGACAACCAGTCTTATCAAAAGGTATCGTGTTACCCAGTAACTGGGTCGTGGAGGTCAGATAGGCAGTCGCTCCATGTAAAATACTGGTACTCAGTTGCATCCAGTTAGACTGGAAGCCGACCCCACATAGTTGGGAAAAGGCTGGGCAGATGATGAAGACGGATGTATGATATCTATAAATATAAATCTTCGAAACTAACAAAAAACAAATAAAACCTGTTTTGTACGATTCCAGAGATCCAATTTCCAGATTGTTCTAATTTATTAATCCGTATCTGTTAGGTACTCAAAGATAGATTAAATGATAATAATGGACATGGATCTTTGAAGGTCTTTGAAGTTCTGAGTTGAGCTGCATGATTACGGATAAATGCGTGCACTGATTGGACAGGTTGTGCGGTTCTTTCCTCCAAAGACCATTTCAAGATTATGTCTGGACTTTAAAACAGACTCTGACCTCTGAGTTTGTTTCGGCCTTTCTTTTCAGAGTAGTCAGATAGGAAACGCCGACCTCATCTAGTTTAAAAAAATATGATTGACGTGTAAAAGTGTTTGTACAAACCTACTTACAGAAATAAAATCATTTATCATTTGACAGTCGTTATGGGTCGTTCGGGTGAAGATCACTGTGGAAGCCTCGTTTGTCTGTGGTCAGAAGCGCTACTGCTGAGCAAGAGGTCCAAAGTTTTGTACCGATTTCGATAAAATTCGGTTCTTTCGGTAAGTCCACTGCAATTGCCTACGTGACGATGGGAGCCACCAGCGCATTGACGGCAGCTGCTGCCGCGTCTACAGCAGCTGCTTACAAGTGGCAATGGCTACATTTATTGCTGTCACCGAAAAAATGCCATTCGTTTGTGAGAGCTCTTACGGAGCGTGTCCATCATTTGTTTCAAGAATTTCGGCGACAGGTGTCTGTAACTGGATAACTTTATGAATTATCGCCCACTTAAGCGTTTTGTTACATTTTTTTATTTTCAATGATCTAACAAAACTGCGCAATTTAAAGTTAAAACGACTTTGCTCGCTCGTAAAATATGAGAGACTGGGCAGAAGTGGTCTACGGACCAATAGATATACGGCTTTGACTTGATATTTGTGTAGGGATACTATAAAATCATTTATATCCTTGTGCAAAGGTGCATCAAAATCTAAACACTTTTGAGAAAAGTATACTTAGGTATAGTAAACTAGACTAGCTTATGCCCGCTGTTTGACCTGCGTGGATGTCGGAAAATATCCCACGGGAACGTACCTACTACCTGAAATCAAAAGTACCCTGTTGCCAAATCCAAATCCGTTCAGCCGTTTTTGCGCAAACCGAAACAGACAAACAGAAACACGCACAAAAAATCTTCTTTGCTATTTTGATACTAGATTCCGCCCGCGGCTTCGCCCGCGTGGAGGTCTGAAATTATCCCGCGGGAACGTACTACCGGGATAAAAAGTATCCTATGTGTTAATCTAGGTTATAATCTATCTGTGTCTCAAATTTCATCCAAATCCGTTCAGCCGTTTTTGCGTGAAAGAGGAACAAACATCCATCCATCCATCCATACTTACAAACTTTCGCGTTTATAATATTAGTAAGGACAAGGTGGAAATATAGATGGACACGTACTTACCGTAAAGCCTTAACCGTTGTTGCTACTGGAAATTAATCACATCGCAATAAAAACTTTTCCTAAAAACAATTGAGTAGGGGACAATTATCTCATCTACGATCTTTTATAACGAAGGGACCTATGGAAAAAAAGTTACCTTGTTGTCAGTACTAGCAATTAATTTTATGTTAGAAGCTAAGCCAATGTACTTAACTATGGAATTTACACTGCCCTAGTCAAATAGAATATTTAAGTACCTACGTACTAAGGTATAGGTAGATATACAACGGTACGTAGGCTACATTGTAGTTTCTTAGACCGCTGACAATACCCATTGCGCTTGAAAATCTCCTAATCCCACTAACACGCACGACAAATACAATATTGTACCTACCAACATAGATAGCAAATAAGATTTACTGAAAGCCTTTGAAGATTGACCTCAATAACCCTTAGAAGAAAGCCCCACTATTTACTCCAAACAAAGAGGACCCAGCCAAAAATGCGGCCCAGGAATAATCTGGAACAGCAAACAGTGTTGGATTCCGCAAAAAGGCAGTAAAAGCTTCAGCTGTCGTCGTCCCACTAATCATGTTCGGCTAAAAAAGGGTCGGGGGCAGCTGCCGACCAATTTGTCAAGTTGTCGCCTTATCTCAGATACGGTCCGAAAGATAAAGTCACAGGTGAATTTAACGTTTTTTTTTTTGTTGTTATTTGGACAGAAAGTAAGTTTGTGGCTTAGTAATAGCAGCCACACGGGTCAATTGATCAGGGATGGCTGACCATCTTCACATATCAAGACCCCTCCGTGCCTTGAAAAGCATGTTAAGCCGTAGGTCCTGGCTGTCTTTCTTGGATATTTGTCAGTCGTTACAGCTTGGTTGTCAAAAGCCTGAATGTCTGACAACCAGTCTTACTAAGGCATATCGTGTTACCCAGTAACTGGGTTGTGAAGGTCAGCTAGGCAGTCGCTCATGGAAAATACTGGTATTCAGCTGCATCTGGTTAGACTGGAAGCCGACCCCTACATATTTGGAAAAAGGCTTGTTATATGATGATGAAAAAACTGTAAATTGTTGTTTCATGGTCAACAAATCTACCTACATTAAATAAGTAGCTTACAACAATTATTATTATTATTAATCATTTTAATTCAGAATTAATTATTACATTCCATAATTTGTTAGTAAAAAAATACTTAAAACTACGTTAGTAAAATTATTAAATTATTGTACAAATTGACCTACTCGTATTACATTTAAACATTACCAAAATTGAGCTACTTAATATTATAGAGGGCACCACCCGAGCCGTGAGTTGTATTCCAGTGTCTCACAACTGGGCAATCAACCCTTTCCAATATGGTATTCAGAAGGCTGCTGGTGCTGCCCTGCACGCGGCGCATCAGGGAGGCCACTCTCTTACGAACGATCGCCCTAAAGCAATCCGTTTTGGCCTTAGCAAACATACCTGATGCACTACAAAAGCGAGGCAACCCAATCAATCATTCCAATGAAGTTTTTAAATGGATTCCTTTGAACAATATAAGAATTCAAATTTCTGAATGCTTCAATGAATTAATCAACTCAGCCTAACGCAGTCCACAGCTGGACATATCCCTCTACCAGGCTGCGCTACAACACCCTGTCCACCATTTTCCACCTCCAGGCCCGTCCCAACAACTTTCTTAATGTCCACTTTGCTTGTAAAAGCTGCGTTAATGAGTAATTTATTTTGTAAGTCTATTATTCCACAAGGCAAGTAGGTAGGTAGTTACTATCACTACCTATAATATCGAACTAGTGAACAAATTAGCTCACCCAGATACGAGTGTTGAACCATTTCTTTAAACTGAAATTCAAAACGTGATTGACTGTTATATTTAGTATGGTTTATTATAAAGACATAGGTTACGTACCTATAGGCACCTAATCTATTATTGTGATTAATGCCTACTGGATTGAAACGAAACACGTAAAGGTACAAGTTTAGTTTATTTTTCACATTTCCTTTTTAAACCCTGACGAAAAACGTGTTAGAAGATTATATGTCCGTGGTATCATTATATAGCTCCCAAGCGGCTGAACAGATTTTATTTCTTTTTTTGTTTTGGCTGAAAGGTAAATCAATCGAGAATATTCCTAGCAAAAAAAAAAACAAACAAGAAAATCTGTTCAACCGTTTGAAGATTAAAATCTCTTTTCTGGTTGATGTAGGGATGTGAACATCTTCCTCAGGTCTGATCGAGTAAAAATTTGGTATTTTATTACTTCAATGATATAAGAAGAACAAACCGCAGTAACTTTAAACCAAGCGATAGCAAACTCGCTAATTCATACTCCATTTACCATACGACAAAAAGGTACTACTTAAATGTCTTAAATAAAAAAAAGACATTTACCATACGACAAAAAGGTACTTCATAACTGTCTTAAATCTTTAAAAAAATTGAGTTTTAAAGAGTCTCACAAAGACTCTTAAAAATAACTTGATTTTTTTTATTCTGTCACAAATAAAAACCTCTAAAAACTAAAAAAAAACATGTATTGGCCCTTTCAGTTCAATATAGGTGTGTTGTAGGTAATAATATTATTTTGATCAAAGCATCGTCGCGTCGGGGGACGGTCAATGAAAACGCTCAATAAACGACGCTCAGTATTATGAATGTTTGATATTTCTAGAAAATATTTTATTTTTACCACCAACCACAGACACACCACACTAAACTTAAAGGGCATAATATTATTATTTAATTTTTTTACAGGTTTTTGGTTGTGTCGGGGGTTTCTGAAGCTGTAATGTTATTTTTAAAGAGTCTTGCGTACCTACGCAGTACATTTTGTTGCATGTTAAATGGAGTATGAATTTAGCTAACATGCCGAAACCAAAAGAATGAGGGTCGCCTTTACTTCACCTATTTCGCATAATTTAAGACACGTGTAAGGAAAATCCCCAAAACCAGGAAAGAGCCGAGTATTAAGAATAAATATTTAAGTATAATATGCTAATGTTTGTTACCTTAATAATTTGTACGAAATATTGTGAACGAAATCTCTTGTTTTGTTCCTCAGTACTTTACATAATAATATTGTTTGTTTCGTGGTCCTTGATTCTAAAGAAGGCTTACTTTCATAGTATCGTATTGTTCCCGACGACTGACCCCCACTACATTATACCATTTTAAAATAACTTGAGCCCCTCCCAAAAATTACGATATTTAATCATAACCGTTACGTGTAAGTGTTGTCAAAGTAGAATAATACATTTAGTTGCCGTAATAGAAAGACATTTAAAAGTGTGTTCCAACATTAATAAATTTTTACTTTGACAGTGTTGCCACAGTGGATATTATAATGCAGTTTTAATAAAATACATTTTTTTTTATTCAATCGGGACCATACATCGTACACTCACATTTCGCCAGTTATGTTCTAGTCTTATGTAGTGGGGGTCAGCTTATTACCATCAACTGGGTACAAATTCAGACTCCGGAGATAGACCTCCTCAGACTACAGAGAATTTTCAGATGGAAATAGGTACCCAATATTACTTTGGCCGAACCTGGTGTCGAACCAAGGGCCTCATTCTTAACTTGCTGACACTTGCGACCACTAGAGCGCACAAGACCAACGAGGCAGTCGTATAAATAGTTTTTAAGTAGGTACTTATAAATCTAGGTACCTAAAAACAACTTTAAATTTCGGAAGGCGGTGGCAAAAAATGTTAATACATATCCAAAATCACCGACTTCCGAAATTAAAGTTATTTTTCACTTTGTAGTGTTTTTCCGGAAGTCGGTTGTGGTTTTTTGGAAAAAAGTTACACTTACACACACACACACACACACACACACACACACTACACTTTACACACACTTTTTAGTTAAAATACCTACCCCACGTTAATTCGAAATTTCATCACCCTTGGTCAAAACAATGCATATTTATGCGGTAGCAGCAATCGCGGTTGAGTGGTGTAATTTTTTGAAGAGTTCCGTTATCTTTCTCCGAAACGCATCAGATCTATATGAAATTAGATGGGACCATTTCGGAATAAACCTAATTCGAAATAAAAAATTGCAAATCCGTCTATAAATGTGGGAGTTATGCCCGAACATACATAAAAAAATTAAAATAAGCATGTCGAATTGAAAACCTCCTTCTTTTTGAAGTCGGTTAATAAACGAAACAAAAAATACCTAACCTATGTAAAAACTTATTTCAAAACGTTTTGCTGTAGGTATCTAAATGTTTTCTTGCGGTACCTATATCTATGTTAGTTTTTTGAGGATTACAATCGTAATCCTCAAAAAACTTATCACAATAGAATGTGGCCAATTTCTACTGGATCGGACAAGTGGCTCCGATGGGATACAAACTAATATTTTATCTGACCCAGTCCAGTCTCGACGGGATAAATGTTGATCAAACTTCTTTGGACAGTGAACGACTTCACAATTTTTTTCTAACCGACTTTAAAAAGAAGGAGGTTATCAATTCGACATGTTTTTTTAAATGTATGTTCGGGCATAACTTCGTTATATATAGACGGATTTGTAAAATTCTTTATTGTTCGAAAGGGGTTTATTCCGAAATGATCCCATTCTAATTTCATATCTGATGATGCGTTTCGGAGACAGACAACGGAACTCTTCAAAAAATGACAGCAAATCAATCGCGATTGCTGCTATCGCATAAATATGCATTGTTTTGACCCCAAGGATGATACAATTTCGAATTGGTGTGTACTATAACTAAAAAGTGAAAAATATAAAAAAAACAACCGACTTCCGGAAAAACACTACAAAGTGAAAAATTACTTTAATTTTGGAAGGCAGTGCCGAATTGAAACACATTTCACCGACTTCCGAAATTAAAGTTATTTTTCACTTTTTAGTGTTTTTCCGCAAGTCGGTTGTTTTTCTTTTTTTTATGTTAGGTATTAGTTTGTAATCAAGCAGATGGTCTGGTTTCGCTCCTTTTTAAGGTGGATGCGCTAAAGGTGAAAAATATTTTATTGCGCAAAAACAACCTACATGGGCACTCATGTAACGTCAAAGGCTAGGTGCCCGGTTTTAACTGTCGAAAAAAAAAACAAAACACTTTATACGACCTAGGAATTGAACATAAATAGGTATACAGCTTGGTTTATTCGGAAATCATAAACCAAGAATTTTCCGGCTGATTTTTTTTTATTTTTTTATAAAACCTCATTAATAAGTATAATTTGTTCAGCAAACTTCATGCAACGTACGGAAAATCGAAGTGTACAGTCATATTCTGCATAGAAATGCTGTGTCAACTGGACCGTATTGTAATTTATTATGAATAAATAATGCACGAGCAGCCAATCAGAAACTGAATAATAATTAGGTTGACTAATTAATGCAATGCATGTCTTGTTCCGGCGAGAAAAGCTGTAATTTATTGCAGGAAATATAAGTAGGTATGGTCTGCCATATGCAACTACATATTATTAACTAAATCAAAGTCACTCTTTTATATTTTTAGGGTTCTGTAGTCAACAAAAAACCCTTATAGTTTCGCTTTGTCAGTCCATCTGTCTATTTGTCCGCTGCTTTATTCAGACTTTTTCTACCCACTAGAAAGCTGTAATATGGCATAGTATACATAATATTCACGCTGCTGGTAGTTTAATAAGATTATGAAATATATTTTTTCTGGGTCCCGCACACTCCCTGCCTAGAAAAAAAACAGTGGCACTCCGGGAGTGCCTACAGAAGTGAAAACTTGAACAATTACGTGTGTATTTTTTAATCGTCAATACAGGATTTCAAATTGGGTCCTCGGGTCCTGATTGCTCTCGGTAAAAAATGATAAACGAGCGATCGACTTCAGCCATTAAAGGTAACAGCACAGATTTTTACGATAAAAATACAAAGGGATAAAAGAATTAGAATTTCCTAATGAAAGAAAGGGACTTTTCCAAAGGACATCAAAGCGCGACTCATCCGTGTGCTCAAGCGTTCGGTGACGATGATGCGAGTTCCATGATTTGTGCTCATCCCAAAAATGCTCAACGCGCCTAAAGAAGTTTTCACTTCAAAAATCACAAAAATAGTACATAGATATAACGAAGTTACACGGAACAGATTAGTAGCACAGCCATTGGTGTATTCTTCCTAATAACTTCAAAAGTTAAATATTCATAAATGAATAATAATCTTTAGTATAACATCCCTGTACCTATACAAAACCTACCGTGTACCTGTACAACAATACCAAGTTAATATATTTTTCTATTTCTAACAATATCTAAAATGACCGCAGAGAATTCAGGCAATTAAACGATCCGAAACGATCAATTGCAAATATTGCAATTGTCAATATTACCGTGATTGATACACATTTTTATGCGCAAATTGGTCGTCTGCCAAATGCAATTGACGCAACTGTCAATATTACTAACAAAATACCGATTCATCACTTGCAATTGATCGTTTTACGTAGGTAGAAATGGATGGTGAAAATCGGTTCAAAATTGGACCGATTTTGAAATTTGGAATGTAAGAAACTATCACTGTTCAATTATTCTCGCCGTCATTTGTAAAAAAAGTGGCTCGTTGCCAAGAGCTGCAAAGTTTTAAGCGATTTATTCCTTCCTTAACGAATCTTAATGTACTTAAACTTATTGGTATAAAACAACATGACACCATTAAACTGGTAGATCTAATAAGTACCTAAGCTTTTATTGCTTGTAACATTAACCAGGGTTGTCGTATATAGTTGATGTTTAGTAAGAAACCTATGGGTGTTTTCGAATAAAAAATTAATTTGATAAAATAACTGTTTGTTTTCTATTATTTAAATTAAATTTTATTTCAACACATCCTTCGGTTTTTTACCAAACTCCAACTATGTACAAGGTGTAACAGAATGGATGCAAGACCTGAAAGTAGTTTGTTTCTAATTGACCACTGATGAATCGATTTCAGTACCTAACTTTTAATAAAAGTATTTTTTTTTATTATGTATTTTGCCATACCTACCACTGATTGAGCCAAAGAAAATTCAATCTTATTGCAGAAGAAATAAGACTCAATTTTAAATGCATAAAGTAATGCTTTGGTCGACGCGTTTTTCTTAATAATATCAGTTAGCTTTAAAAATAGTTTTGGTCATCGTATTAAGATTTAACTCAATACTTTAATTGGGATGAATGAGGTCTTGCGTTAATTATGTTACTCGTTGTATACGATAACCCTGGTTACTTACCTCTTTTGGTGAACGAACATAGAAGAAAATCTCTTACAAACAAAAGACAAACGGGATTATTATGGAATAAAACACACCTGACAAAAACTGTCTGGTCCATGATTTTTTCTTTTGATTATCTGTTTTTCATTTTTTATTTTCCATGCAGGTACTACAAGGTGGAAAAATCTTTTATTCCTTTTTTGTTAACACGAAAACCTGCACAAAACACCCATTATCTGGCTACATAAAAACACCCTTTGATGAGATAAAAGCATTAAAAATCACATCCCTGTATCGTAAAAAGAAAATGGCGGCTAAGTGTTTTTTTTATTTCAGTCTTTAATGGCGTCTGACATAAGGGAATAGGCTTTTAACTCATGAACACGTGAAATGTGGCTGACACACAGGTATTCGAACGGTTTTGTCTTAGATTTCTGAATTATATAAAAGCTGAGGCTTTCTGCAATTTACTTAAGTATATTTTGAAGAAATAACTAAGCCTTGTAGGTGCCTATCCTGATTATATATAAGATGAGTGGGTATTTTATTTGTAAAAAAGTCGAATTCAACTTTTACGTTGACTCTTTGGTGTAAAAGATCTAGATGTAACTATCTTTTATTATTTATTTTGTTAATTTTTTTGCTGTTGAAATTATAAAGCTGAAGCAGCTTGATAATGTAGGTAAGATTTTTATAAATAATTTTTAAGTTTTGCTATTAGATGCCGCTACCAAACCTGTAGTTTCGCATAATAAATAAAAAAGGCTTTTAAAAAGGGACTGCTTCAAATAAATATCCTTATTTATTGTACACATAAAATTACAAACATAATGTTACGAAAAATTAGCATCCAAATTCCGTAACACACTTTCTATCACGACCTGAAGGATTTTGAACGAAATGTCTAAATAATTATTTCATTTCTTTGAAAAAATCGTCTGCTCGACAACGTAAATAACGCAATGAATGTTGTTGAATTGCAATTACGTTATAAATCGACATTCACAGGGACGTAATAAAATCGCAGCGGGATTTTTACGGGCTCTGGATTTTTAACTTTCGGTTTTAATGACCTGACTATTGAATATACTGACAAAATTTGTCAGTATATTCAATAGTTATTAATTTTGCCACCTGCCTAATAGTCCTAAGACTAGAATAGAATAATTATTTTTCTGTATCCTTTTTCATAGCTCATATCGTGGCTAAAATATAGCCTGTTAGCTAAGCTGGTAGTAGGACTGTATGGCTATCAGGTACGGAAGCATCATTACTCGTCTTTTAATGCTTAAACCGTGCATTGACAATCCAACAGATTGCAGCGCGAGTGAGCCTCAGCGCGTCGAAAAAAGGCGTGTTCGATTTTCAACCTACGGCGGTAAGCAGTGCTTTGAAAATCCAGTGGGAATATGGGCTAAGTGTGTTATGGAATTAGATACCCCTCAGAAATTGTACGGTTTTAAAACAGTTGCTCATGTAGGAACTTCTCTAGCGCGTGGTAGAGATGCGGCCGCACGCCGACTAAGCCGTGGTCTTCGTCTGTGTAGCTCTGGAAATAAAATCATAATATTTAAAATTAATGTCAAATAGACAGGTAAATACGGCTGCTAGGAGTGCGGGTTGTTCGAAAGAGATACCGTGGCCCCTAGCACAGAGACAACTAAAGGAACACGGGTGGGTTTTAGTCAGTAAAAGTCCACCCAGAGCGGGAGAAGTTATTTGATGATATGCCAACCAAAAAAAAAACAACACGGGGGCTTGTTACTAGGTAAAAACAGCCACACGGGTCGATCAATCAGGTTAAGTTACGCATACCGCGGTTGGTCCGTGAATGGATGAGCATTTTACATACCAAGATCCCTCTGTGCCTCGGTTAAGCCATTGATCCCGGCTGTCATTCATGGATCTTTGACGTCGTTACGGGTCGTCAGAAGCCCGAAAGTCTGACAACCAGTCTCACCAAGGGGTATCGTAATACCCAGTGAGTTGTTCAGAAAGGCGGAAATAGGTACTTGTCAGGTATGGCCCATTCACGCTTATTTTACCTCTGATTTTGCGTCGATGTCAAATCAAAGTGATCTTTGTTCTCATTTCAATAAGGTTGCTGCCTCTTACAAGTATATCATATCACAGTAATCTTTATTTTCGTCACAATAAGGTTGCTGTTGGGTTGCTGCTATCAAAGGTACATCGCATGTACATACCCCGCGACATTATCCGCGGGAAATTGCTCGTTTAAACATAAAATGTATTCTGTAGCATCGTACTAGCCGCCTGCGATACTACTTCGTTTTCACTTAGCATTCTTTATGACTGTTTCTTCTTTTTGCTTGGTTCCTAACGGTCGAAGATTGAGGAAACAGTGAAGAACTATGGTAGTTACAGTTATAGGTGCGTTCAAACAAACTCTGCAACTTTCAAGATTTTGAATGAATTAATTGAAGCCTGCATTTTTCAACCGACAGTAAATTTTTATTTTTTTATTTTTCGCGAGCCATCGTCGTACTTATTAGAGTTTTAACAGTACTCAACATCTAATTCTCAAAAAAAACCCGAAACAAAATACGATCAGTAAATTTAGCTAAAAGTATTGACACAATGGTTTTAGTAAATTCTCAACCGCTAAATATTCGGCAAAGCCAACGACTCCTAAGTAAGGAAGACCGAGAAAAAGCAACATTTTATAATTTAATTGCATTTGATCGATATAACAAAGACAAAATAGATCAACCATTTTTCAGATTAGCTAAAGTACATACATCTTTTATGGGGTACTGTGTTAAATGTTACAATAAAATACCTTGTGATATATTGCAATTAAATGAAAGGAAATTTAAAGTAAACTTTGTAAACTAGCGTATTCCAAATTAGAGGATTATATCCAAGATAAGAATGCTTGGAAACATGCTGGTCCTGCTCCATAGGACAATCTAGAGTCTAGACAAAATCAAACTGGTTGCTAATTGAATTGTATAATTAATTATATTTATGACATTGATTTAAACTCAGTGATTACTTTAACTCACACACTGACTCATTACTTGTTAATATTGTAGGAAAATCGTACCTATACTTACTTTTACAATGTTTGTAAATGTGTGAACACCATGTATCTATCACAGAATTAATTTATCTGTATTGCTTTAATTTGATTCTGTTTACCTATTTTGGTATGGTAATTTTATTCTGGGTGCATCGTTTTCACACATAATCATATAGTGAATGTACTATGTTAAATATTGTACTTGAAACATTTTAAAAGAGTAACGGTGGAGTTTCTTGCCCATTCTTCTCCATACGAAACTACATTTTGGAAGAGGCGACTAGAATCAATTCTATTTTAATGTAAATGTTGACGTTCAAAAGTGCCTTTTAAGTGCCTATTTGAAATAAATACTTTGACTTTGACTTTGACAATGCAAAAAACCAAACATAGTTCAAATATTGGCTCAAATTAATGAAACAAATACTTCAGCTAACGTACACCTAAAGGCTATCTTTTCAATACCTGCAGTATATCAAGCTGAAGCGGCGATCCCAAGGGCGCTCTGCTGAGCCAACGAATGTTCTAGAGCCCATTATTTATATAAACGATCGGATATTTCCTCGCACAGTAAGTACTTCTGAATGTTAAGTGGCGGTATACCTTCTTGCTTTGCGTTCTTTTAATGTTATAAGGCAGTTGTTAGCCTACGTTCGGACGAATTTTATCGCGCATTGTGTTGCACTCAACGCTCTGCTAGGCGCCGAGAATTGAAAATCCAACAGTGTGTTTTTTCGACACGCTGGGATACACTCTGTTAGATTTTCAACGCTCGGCTCAACACCTAGAGTTGAAAATTGAGTACGCGAAATCCTGCCGCGGTACTTTTAGTGGGCGATTTGTTATGCCGTAGGTTCCGTATTGTGTTACTGTCGACTCAAAACACCCCTGGTTTTAAGAACGTTTGAACTGCATTACTATGCAGTTTTAAGTGTATTTTGGCAATCATCTGCATGTGACAATTCATAAAACGATCTTGAGTCTCCGTATCCTCAGGTTTTTTCATCTTGTCTTGCATGATGCATGATAAGCCAATAATGTTCCAGTGAGACAGTGAGACAGGCCTCCTCTCTGTGAGAGGAAATGGGCCGTATCGTAATCCACCACGCGGGCTCGGTGCGGGTTGATAGATTTGCATGTCTTCGAATTTTTGGTTCTAGGACTTGCTGGTTTCTTCACGACGTTTTCCTTCACCGTTATGAGAGTAGTGGTGATAAAATAATTTATACATACTAAAGCTGGGCTCGAACATACGACCTAAAATTCGTAAGTCGCAGCTGTTACCTCTTGGCTAGCACTGTCTTTACCCTTGTCTTGTAATGTCGTTATTAAAAACCGACGGGCTGATAGCTCTTCGTAATTCGTTCCTCAGTTTGGCCACCATTCCGCTATCTCTTCCAGCAATCGTGCCTTTAGCGAAGAGACATTTTTCCAATTTCTTGAAATCTGGATTCAGTCTTAGAAAAGACATACTTCTTGACCTAAAATTGAGCATCAATTGAAAAAAATCCTAAACTCACCATCTGTGTGAATTGGACATTTTGCCTCTGCAGTAGCCGTGACAGTAACATGGCGTGCTGGTAGTGCACGTTGTCGTCTGCGGTGCCGTGGATCAAGAAGTAGCTCTTGTCACGAAGAGACTCCGTCTGAAAACAAATAAACAAATAACTTAAGGAACCAAGTTAGTACATTTTTCAACATAAATTTTCCTTATTCAGCATTTAAAAACACTGGTGCAAATTGATACGGAACATACACTACACCGGTTTCTGAATGAAGACTTTGAAGTTGCAAACTTGACGATTGCATTACTGAATAAGTGATTCCTTCAAAATTGCCCCCGTAATTTAAAATTTCTTACGTTTTTGCAAATAATTTTTAATTTCGCTAGCTCTCGCCATAGGCTCTTTACGATAAATTACAGTTATTCTCAACTTCAAACTCTCAATTCACAAACCGGGTGTTTAATAAGTCATAAGATACCTTATCAGAATGGTGGAATCAACATAATAGAAACCAGACGATTTATCTAGTACCTGCAAAAAGACCGTACCAAAAATGAAACCATTCATAAGAAACTTACGACTTGTTCAGTGAGAAGTGACGACGCTGCGTAATCTGCCACGTTTTCCGCCGGTAAGCCCATGTAACGTTCAGTGTAGATTGTGTCTGAAAACAAGCAATTATGTTTTACAGTACTCAAATTAAACTTTCCCATGGAGGCAGGCAGATAACAGCCACAGAACGCCACTTGCTACGATACTGACATACCCCTTTTGCTTCGTTTAGGGTCATACATCAGCACCCTAATTGTGTAACACACTATCAATCACAATCTGAATCGTTTAAAAGAATATTGCTAATCCATTACTTCATATGTTCGTATGTTGTTAGTTGTGACTCAAATACATTTGACACGTCCTGACCAGTCAAGCTTTCTATCAACTACTGACTAGGAAATCTTTTCAGACACCAAAGATTTTTTTCGCTCATGAAATCAGCATAATTGAGAAGACGTACAATTATGCCATGGATGCTGTTTATTTGTCAACACAAGAAAACTTTGTGACTGGTCCAAAAGACCTTACCGTAGAACCTCCAGTCCACAACAGGAGCGACAGCGGCCGCGCACTTGAAGACGTCACCACCCTCAGCGAGTGCCTTAGTGGCCGCGTACCCGCCATACGACCAGCCCCAGATACAAGTACGTGTGCCGTCTACCCAGGACAGATTGTCTTGCAAGTATCTAGGAAAATAAGTGGAAGGATCTGAGAAAATTGCAACCACCAGTAAGTATTAGATCTCACGGGCATAAAGTTTCCTTCAGTAGAATTTCACCCATCCTAATTGTACAGATACCGCCAGCACATAAAGCTATCCCTAACTATCAAATTTTACCAATTGAACATGAACCTTATTCTTTTGGATTAAAGTTGAAAAAAACTATTAAAGAAATTTGACAGATCAGGGTAGCTTGATGTGCTGGCCTCTGTACTACATATGTTTTCTGTGTTCCAGTTTGAACGGTATAGGTAACGAAGAAATAAATTAATAAATAAATACACATAAGACTTTCAGCTATATCTAGAGATATGGCTGAAAGAACCTTAACCTTAAACAACCTTAGAAGCTTGGCAATTCCATGCATGTTGCTGGCGATAGATTACGTGACAAAATTTCATTAGGATCTTATTTTAGACTTCTTCAAAACGATTACCAAAAATTATTCTTTTCTAAAGAACTTTAATTGCGATTTTTTATTTAGCCAGTACTGTGCAGATCCTGATGAGGTTCCTATTTAAGTCAAACATTCATTTCTTTCAAAACTACATTTCAACTTACTTCGTAACAGTGATCTGGTCTTCAACTTCAACAGTTCCGAGCTTCCTGTTTAAAGCGAACATGTTGCTGACTCCTTTAAGTCCGGAGCCTCGTCCATCAATGTGAGCGACGGCAATGCCCCAGCGGCTGACGAGGGAACTGCCCCAGTCTAGCGACCATCTCTGTGTTACTAATGCTGTATCGGGACCACCGTACCTTGAAATGGAGAATTAATGTGGATTATAGAAAAAACTAAATTGGCTAACTTGATGATACTTGTGTAGATAATGCTCTGCCGGTTATTTTATTTCCCATCATTTGGTGTTAGTACCCAAAATTGGTGCCACAAAAATATCTTGATGAAAGTATTAATGATGTGGATTTCAAAATTACAAATCAGTGCTAACAATCATCCGTTGATCCTCGCAAGTACAACTACACCAATCTTACAAAGAGGCAGCCTTCGTCATTGCTTTTTGGAGTGATAAAAACGTACTAAAGTCGAAAGATACTCACACATAAACGAGCAGAGGCACATTGGTCCTGGTAGCATAGTTCGATGGCACCTGTATGAGTACGTCAGCGGCTTGTATTCCCTCTCCGAGAGGCACGGAGACGCGGATTGTACCGGGCACCACGCGGTTGGTGGTGATGCTGGACAGCTCAGCGTTGTCGTCCCACACGCGGACCAGAGCGCCGTTCTGGAATATAGATTATTTGGTAAAAAGAGGATATTCTCGGAGGAGAGGAGGATTAAGTTCCTTACTATGCGCATTTATTCATGTAGTTCTTTCTGTTACTTATGACTCAGGCCTACTCTATGTGACCTAAAGACTTTTTAACAAAAAAATTAAACCACCGAAAAAACTGAAAAGCAAAAAATAATAAACCTTAATAAGTAAGTTCGGAAGGCGGTGACATAAAATTAAAATACATATCCAGAGTCTCCGACTTCCGAACTTATTAAGGTTAAACAAAAAAGGTTTTTGTATTTTTTGCTTTTCAGTTTTTTGGTGGGTAAATTTTTTTGTTAAAAAGTTTTTAATTTATAATTTTTTGGGGCTATAATCTAATAATTACTACATGCTTAATTTTTGATTACTTTTTGTAATACACAACTCAGCATTAAAATCTGTGAGAGAACAATCAATCATCCCCTTATTTCCTACTCTTAGGGTTGGTTTTTTTTTTCAAATTTATATGGGACCAAATTCGGGGTATACCCTTACCAATCATTTTTTTTCCAAAATCGGACTACGCAGTAAAAAGTTATGCGTAGTCATACATAAAAAAAAATATACGCGTCGACTTGAGAACCTCGTCGGTTTTTTCGTTGGTAAAAAAATTGGAGGATGCGAACATAGTGCGAGTTTGGTGGACAAGTGTTCGATATTTTGGTTCAAAGGCATGCCGGTTACTTCAAGATATTTTGTTCGCCGATTTATGGCCCTCAGTTATGGAAAATCTTTTTAATTCCAACCACATTTTAACGTCAGTCATTTACTTGTCAATGCTGCCATAAAATCACAACCGCTCTTAACATGAGATTGCACGACAGACGACATGCGAAAATAATATTAATATACTTACGGTGGTAAAAATGAAGACTTGTGGCACATTAGGACCAGCACAGTTGATGGTAATTCTGTCACCAGCGTTGTTGAGGGTACCGTCATTGAAGAGGCATTCGCCTCCGTCCTCTCGCTGGATGCCACAAGTAAAGCATGCGACCGTACCAGCGCTATTTACCGTGTAGATGTGTTGTTCGGCTGAGTCTGATACGCTTGTGGCTTTGTACCAGCTG
Source organism: Antitype chi (assembly GCA_947359405.1). NCBI lineage: Eukaryota > Metazoa > Arthropoda > Insecta > Lepidoptera > Noctuidae > Antitype > Antitype chi. Next base: position 15,660,388 of record OX375817.1, on the reverse strand, counting down.
TTAAGGAGAAATTATCTTTTACTATTGAGACAAATTAATTTGCTTTAAGCAGGGGCTTTCTTTAAATATTAGAGAATAATAAAAGTCTTTAGGAATAATACTTACAAAATAGTATTGTGTGTGGGTGGGATGGTTTATCCCGATACACCGTTTTAATTATTTGTTGGAAAATATGAAGCTATTCTTGCTTTAAATGCCGTCAACATTGTCTCCGTAAAAATTTACCACTTGTACCAGATTAATGAGGTATTTTAAGTGAATGATAACAAGTAGGTTCATATTAATAAATATTATGTATATTTATTGTTTTACTTACACGAGGTTATCGGAGTTCCAGGCTAAGATATCAAGCACGGTATGTGCTGTGTTGACACGGTTCTGTGGGGTCCACACTGCAGTGCCAGTGGTAGGTTGTGTCGCCTGAACTATTTGCTTGTACAGCACTCCATTAACAAGCTGAAAACATGTCATTTCAAATATTATAATATACCATCATACATTTTTTTTTTAAACTAGCTGATCCTACATACGTTATCCTGTTTTTTCAATCACTAGAAAAAAAGTGATCCATAGAAGAAAAGTGCTTTCAGTTATTCCCGAATTTTCCAATTATCCCATTTTAAAACCAAAAATAGCCAAATCGGTCCAGTAGTGAGCTAGGTGGGCTTTAAAAGTCAACGAGTAGTGGTCTACCAACTTACATTTGCAGTAGTAATGTATGGGACTCCACATTTTTCAACTACAATGTTAAGTTGGTTCTTAGGATAAATTGATCCCAACTACGGAACCGTTCATTGTGCGTGTTCGATATACCTACTTATTAGATTAATGCTAGACGGGTATGTAAAAAGAGATAGAGAGAGCTGTTGAACTTTTTAGGGCGCTTTTTGTTCACGATGAAATGCAGAATTTTACAATAACCTGTTGAATTCAAAATCTAGAGAGTTCAAGATATAACATCACGACATCTATCGTTCGACACGCGAAGTAACAATGAGTGAAAAATGTATGTAATGCTATAGCATCGCAAAAAGATGGCGTTAGTTACTTTAGTTGTATACGTGTTTATAAAACAAAGTTTTTGGTTTTAATACTAACCTGTGGTAAGATAGTGATAAAAGCAGTGCCTGCTTCGTTAAAGAATAAGGGAACTTTGTCGATCCAGCCGTTGGGTTCGGAATAGGAGAAGATCTGGAAATAATGAAATGACTTTAGTTTGAATTTTATTCTTACAGTAGAACATATTAGATGATACAATGTTCATAAAAATATGAAATTGGAGGTCTATCGGTATTTTATTATGAATCAAATAAATACCCCTTGAATTTGCTGTATAGTAAAAAAACAGGTAGGTACATCCCTTCAGTACCTACGTACTGAATGGATGTACCTAGTTTTTCAAAAAAATGTATGTTAGATTTTATTAATAGTACCTATGTACATGTAAGTATATAACAAAAACAGAGAGAAAATAATCAGACTTTTTTGATTCTTAAGTGATAAGTAAGATAATAATATTGTTACATTTACTGTAACTACTTAGGTACAAAGAAGCCGATTTTGTTAGAATCAGCACTTTTCAATCACCACTTCGAAAGAGAGTCACCAAAAAATTCCAGTCTTCACTACACTGACTTAACAGTTCAGGACTTACCACCGAGCAAGTTGCTTGTCCAGCGGTGCACAATTGTACACTCAACTGATTTTGTACTCTGTTTGTCCACACCACAGCAATAGCCAAGTTTGTCACGAATTTCACCGTCTTCAGAATGGGGCTGAAATTTGTCAATGTAAGAAAATTAAGGAAAATTAAATAACAAATTGGCTGATGATAACCGTCAGTTAAAAAGTATTCCTTTACAAATACACCAAGAACTAGAACAAGAGCTGTTTGTAAGTCTTACAAATACTCGTTTATTTTTTGTGCGGGTATCGAACTAACAACTTCTCGCTCTGTCTTTGGGCATCCTTGTCACCAAGTTGTGAGAGTTCATGCTATTTTTGACTTCTGGATCTGGCCAGACACCACAAAACAAAGGAGAAAAGGACAATAAACTAAAAAACTAGAGGCAGAAAGAAAGATAAGAGACAGCAATCTTTCTTTGATTCTTCCTATTTCTAAAAGAAAGAAAGAAAATACATATAATTGCGGTTAACATGACGCACAGAAAGAACAAAAAAAAATATGTACATGTCTGCGGAAAGTATGCGTCACATCCACGCAAAACGGCCATCGCTAAGCATAATGCTACGAGCCTGTGCGAGACAGAGCCCCAGCGCTGGTTTTCAGCGACTGCCACAGCGACGGCGTTGACCTGATGACTTCAACTGGTGCAGCATACGATAAGATAAAAATAATCAGATCTTAAACAATACTTACAACCCAGTAGGGGCTGAGTAGACATTGAGGACGTTGGTATTAAGGTCCAGCAAGGTCACTGACGCCGTAGGGTTGGCAGTACCGGACTGAAAAGAGGTAAAAGGTAATATAAGTTTTATTCTAGAAGGGAATAAGATTGATTTTTCCAAAAACTGAGCCATTTAATTGCCCGTGAAAGCGAACTTTAAAACCACGATAGAGATGTAAGATTGGAACAAAAATAATGCCCTGCTTTTCAATTCTCCATCAGGAAAGTATAGATCTCTTTTACCTTGGGGTACCGGATCTCATGGTGCTGTGTGTACTGATAGCTGACAGACCCAGGAACACCATAGTGAGGAACGTTCATTTTTCTCACTGCAGTGTCATCGAACGAGGCGTACGCCATCTTAGCGCCGTCCTTTGAGAACCATATGGCGTTGTTTGAGCTGAAGACTTCCTCTGTAAAGATTTAGTAAGCTATATGAAGAAAGGGATCCAGTTTGATAGCAAATATGCAGGGTCAAATTAAATTAGCTGGCAATACTTGACCCACGTGTTGGCTATCGATATTGAAAACGAATGAAAAAAAACTATTCATTCCAACTTTAATCAAAACATCAAATTACATTTACATGTGCATTAAGGCAACCAACAAACTATTAGGTTTTGGTTTTGGAAATTCGTAAAAAATATCTATGTTCCACGAAAAATTACAGAAACAGCTCTTGCGGGCATCACCTGTACCCAACGAATAATTTAAAAAAAAATTGATTTGTTCCATTCGTCTTCGATATCGATCCGACCAACACTTGGGTAAAGTATTGCCAGCGAGTTAAATATGACCCTGTATATATTATATGCTCGGGATAAACACGGTTTTACGCTAAACACAGTTTTCAAAAAAAAAAACAATAATATTTTAATTTTAACTGGAAAACTTGTAACGAAAAGAAAACCAACCTTCATATACCCAATCCGGAACACCATGGTAGATCACGTCAGCCTGGCCAGTCGTCGTGATCTGACGAGGAGCACTGCTCAGGTCGTTCTGATAGTAAATGTTATTCGAATAGACGAAGGCCAGGGCAGTTCCTGTGGGACCCCACACGAAATTCTGGAGGTAAGCTAAGGCATCACTTTTTTCGGCACTCGCTGTCAGAGGACTGATGTTGACCGTGTTACCAGTGTAGATGTTCACGGCTGCGTAGCGAGCGAGGAAACTGTGTCGGTATACCTGGAAGTAATGGCATAGGGGGAAAGAGTTTTTTAGGCCATCATAAAATAATACGTGAAGCGATTTAGAAATGAAATTAGGCAATTACGGCACTAAAAATATCAGAGGATATTGTGTTAGAAAGAAAAAAACATTTCAAATCCATGTTAAGATTTAAACTTACTGGTTCGACATTGTATGATAAGATGACTTCATTACCATCGGCAGAGAACTGGATCACCCTTGATGACTGTTGCAGAACCTGTAATACAAAGAAGAAGACCGTAAGTACGGCAGGGTTCATGAAAGACATCTGAGAAAATCTTTTGAGGTAACTTTTTCACCCAAGGCTACCTCCAGGCGTTCAAACTTTGATTTATGGACCCGAATTTCTTAAGAATTAAAACTAGGTGTACGAGTGGAGGTATGTCTATTCCTTAAAAAAGTAATCGATTGTCGGCCGTGCAGTGATTTTTTTTAAATCAAGCTCTCCGTTCCATCTCGGTTTGTGTCTGCTTTGGGTAGTCAACATGTCAGGACAAAAAACTTAAAACGTATTCTCAACTAACCTGCGAGGTGCTGTTTAAAATGAGTGGTGTGATACTATTAGTGTCAACATCATAGAGCACCAGGTCGCCAGCACTGTTCCGGAAGAACACCTCGCCTCCTGCAAGTAAACGTTATAAATGAAGAAATGAAAAACAATAAAGCTTTCCTTTGTGGGTAGACATAGAAGCAACATAATTTTTTTGTGTGCTCTTGTTGAATTAATTTTAATAATATACATTTACATTTATTCATGAAATAAATCAGTTAATTTTATATTAGACCCCCCCACGCCCGCTATCTATTGTTATCAAGTCTGTGGTACCTGGTTCACTTTCATACACCAAACATGGACACTAAACTTGCTGCCAGCTTGGAGGATCTCGAGCAGTTGTTTGGCTCCCGAATGCGGGAATATGAGGCAAAATTACAGCAGGCTACCACGGGTACCACTTCAGCTTCACCAGACATAGCATCCATTGCACGTGAGTTCTCCGAGTTTAAGCTGTTTGTCTGTCAAGCACTCTCCAAATTAAAAACTCAAATTGAGCTGCTAGCTGCTGGGTTTGATAGGCATGAAACCATCATGCGAAGAAAGGTCCTGCTGTTCCATGGTGTACCGGAGAAGGATAACGAAAGGTTACTTGATGTGGTCCACAACATTATATCCAACCAAATTAAATTGCCAGAGGCATGTAAGGACAAGAATATTATTCATGTTTGTCATAGACTCGGATTCTCAAAGCAGAAGGCCCGGCCCATACTAGTACGATTCTTCAAAATGGAGCATCGGCAACTGGTGTGGGAAAGCAAGAAAGCTCTCAAGGGTACTGGGATCACCATCTCCGAGTTCTTGACGCAAGTTCGGCATCGTATGTTTGCGGCTGCTCGTAAGCATTTCGGTATGCCAAATTGCTGGTCCATGGAAGGCAAGATTGTTATTATGTGCCCAGACAAATCCCGCCGGAAGATCGAAACGGCAGGCGAACTTGAAGAGCTGATTGTCAAATTCCCGTCTTGTTCAGTCGACACCGAGGATTCTGCGCAATCTGAAGAACCTGTGTCGCCTAAAGCCGCAATCTTGGATACTCCCGCTAAGAGAACGAGGAAGACGCGTTTACGCAAGTAACACATTCGTTGTTATTGTTTTGTCAGTCCATAAAATTCACTAATTCTCAACTTGGCCGTTTTGCATATTATCAATCTTCTCGGGCCGGTAGTTAAATAATTTATTTAGAACGTCTCACTGCTAATCATTTTACTTTTTATTTTTATTATTGCCGGTATGTAACATAATGTTCTAATTCTATGGCTTACGGGCACAGAACATATATACTCTAGGGAGAAGAATAACGACTTCGTACAAAAAAAGTAAAGACAGTTTTGCTGCTCGCCATCTAGTGGCACCCCAGAACAACTAAAGGACGCGAATAGAGCGGGAAATTTGAAATATTTTAAAGTAAATTACTGCGTAATCGAAACTGAATTTTTCTTTCTTGTTGTGCAATAGGAATGCTTAATTATCTCAAATTAGCATTAATGACGTACGTAATAATAATATGCTAATTTGACATAACTTTTCATTTCTATTGCACAGCCAGAAAGAAAAATGTAACTTCGTTCATTTCTTAATTCGCTCTACTAAACATTAGCAAAAAAAACTCAGGAATTATAGTAAATAACTTTATTTGTAAGTAACAGTAACCGGTGAACGTCCACACTTATAATATTGTCGTCGAATTTCCGCGTTTATTACCGACGACATAGTCTCGTTTTATGAGCCACTTTTTCGAAATAGGTACAGAAACAGAGTCACTTTCTCAAAAAACAGAAACAGAGTCACTTTCTCGAAACACACATTCAGAGTCACTATCTCAAAATATTTGGATCGCACTGAGTCGAAACAAACAAAAAAACTTACAAGACAATAGGACTTTACGGCAAATTATAACAAACAACTCCACCATCTTCTTGTTTGGTAACGTCATCAGTCAGTAGTGGTATGATTAGCGACCTAAAACTTCATAAAGCGTAATTTTTTAGTCTCGAGTATTAGGTCCCGATTTTATTTTTAACTCTAGCCACACTTGAAATAGCCCTTGTAGGTATGTCGTTGTTTCGACGTATAGAGTCGACACCCCCTGCTTACGGGTCGAGAGATGTGTCAAAATTGACAACATGACGAATGTACACAGATGTCAGTGTCACTGCTCCTACGCATTAGCCATTGTGTCGCGTTCCATTCTACGTGCAGTGCGATGTTTTCATTTTATTTTTATTTCGTTATTCTCCTACATGATTGATCTTATTTTTTTGTTGTGTAACTTGGTTAATTATTATTGTAAAAATTCTGCCAATATACCAGCGAGTGGGGGAGGTTTTTCTCAAAGGAAAATCTTGAATTTTTAGTGTAATTTAGTTTTTGTATTTACCTTATTTTAACATTTACTTTTGTTGTATAGATATTTATCTTATTTTTATATTTATATTGTAATTTAGGCATTTTCATGGATGATGTAGCTGATCTGAACGACAGCTTCTTCTCGTGCTCTTCTTCTACTAGTTTTGTTAGTGCAGACAGTGATTCTTCCTTACCTCTTACTTTGCATGATAAACTATCTTCTCTTTTCTCCAATGACCCTAAAAATCTGCATATAGCTCACATAAATGCTCAGAGTGTTCCTGGTCACTATTCTGACCTTTTGGCATCATTTAGTAGTGCTCACCTGGACGCGCTCTTGATATCGGAATCGTTTTTGAAGCCGTCTCTCCTCTCTACTCAATACTCACTCCCCGGCTTCGTCTTGATCCGCAACGATAGGACCGGCAAAGGTGGAGGAGGTATTGCTATGTATTTGCGTGCTGATTTACCTTACAGGGTGGTTAGTTCATCTCCTTCACGGTATTCTGAGTCGGCTGAATACTTGTTTCTTGAAATCACTGTACATCACACTAAAGTTTTGCTGGCAGTGCTTTATAGTCCTAATCTTCACATTGACTACTTCGATTCCCTCGACTCCACTCTCAGTGATCTTTGCCCCATGTACGAGCACGTTATTATAATGGGTGACTTTAATACTTGCTTGATTAAAAATGACTCTCGCTCCCTTAAGCTCCTTTCACTTTTGTCTTCTTTCAATCTTCAAGTTTTGCCCCTTTCTGCAACTCACTATTTTCCTAATTGTACACCCTCTTATCTAGATCTTATGATCGTCTCCTCTCCTAATAATGTTTCTTACCATGGTCAACTTACAGCTACTTTTTCTTACCACGATCTCATTTATCTCTCGTATCGTATCCGTGTTCCCAAGCGTAAGTCCCAACTTTTATATCTCCGCAACTACAAGGGCATAGATCTAGAGGCTTTGCAGCGTGATGCTGGCAATCTCGACTGGACCCCTCTGGTCGAGAGGGTTGACATCGAGAATAAGGTGAACTTTTTTAATGCAACCATTCTCGATTTATATGATCAGCATGCCCCTATCCGACGTGTCAAAATAAGGTATAACCCTGCACCATGGATAACGCTGCAAATTAAAGAGCTTATGGCTCGCAGGGATAAAGCTAAGAGCAGATATAAGCGCAGACCGTCAGAGCTTAATCTCTCTTATTACAAATCCTTACGTAATCGCTGCAGTCATCTATGTCAAGATGCTAAAAGACGCTATTTCCACGACCAACTCAGTAACCGCAATTCTTCTGACGTTTGGAAATTCCTCAAATCTGTAGGAATAGGCAAGTCACCTGCCAACCAGTGTAAGGATGTGAATCTCAATGATCTCAATAAACACTTCTCTCTCCTTCCCTTTTCTCTTGATCCGTCTGTCAAAGCTGCGACACTAGAGAGTCTTGCTAGTTTGCCGTTACCACAATGTTCTCATTTTAAGCTTAACGATGTTACTGAGGATGACGTTAAGAAATCTATTCTTGCAATTACGTCTTCAGCAGTCGGTAATGATAAGTTGTGTTCAAGAATGATAACTCTTATCCTTTCCTCGTTACTTCCTGTTCTCACTCACATTTTCAACCACTCATTTTCCTCTTGCTCCTTTCCGTCAGTTTGGAAACAGGCTCATATTATACCTTTACCTAAAACTAATAATCCTACTTTATTAACCCACTTTAGACCTATTTCTATTCTTCCATTTCTATCTAAAGTTCTTGAGCACATTGTTCATAGACAACTATCATGTTTCCTGGCGTCAAACTCGTTGATTTCCCCTTTTCAATCCGGTTTTCGCTCGGGTCACAGTACTGTAACCGCGCTTCTTAAAGTAACTGACGACATCCGCTGGGCAATGGAGAATAAATCCCTTACTGTTCTTGTATTGCTGGACTTTAGTAGCGCCTTCAACTCAGTGGATTTCGACATTTTACTAGGTATCCTCCAATCTATCAATTTCTCTTCTTCCACTTTAGCCTGGTTCAGTTCTTATCTTCGAGGACGCTCTCAGTGTGTTTGCCTGGAGGAGTCCTTCTCTGATTGGTGTAGCCTCACTGAGGGTGTTCCTCAGGGTAGCGTTCTCTCTCCTCTTCTGTTTTCAATTTTCATAAACCTTGTTACCACAGTAATTTCCTCTAGTTTTCATCTCTACGCAGATGACTTGCAGCTTTACCGGCATTTTACTTTAGCTGACGCGGGCTCTGCACTTGCTGCAATGAATCTTGACCTGGCTTGCATCAGCGTCTGGGCTAAATCATTTGGTTTGCAAATTAACCCTGCTAAATCCCAGGCCATGATCATAGGTAGCAGATTCGTTCGCAATGCGGCTGATGTTGCATCTCTGATGCCTTTATATCTCGATGGTATTCGTATTGACTATACCGAAACCGCTAAAGATCTGGGTGTAGTTATCGACTCCAATCTTTCGTGGCGTGCTCAGGTCAATGAGGTCAGTCGAAAGGTAAATTTCTCATTTCATTCGTTGAAATGCCTTCAAAGTCTCCTGCCTTTGAAGACTAAAATTTCTTTGGCACAAACACTTATTCAGCCGATTATAGATTATGCCGACGCCTGCTATTTGGATGCTACTGAGGAGCTATTAAACAAGCTTGAGCGCCTGCAAAACCTGTGCATTCGCTTTGTTTTCGGTCTTCGAAAGTATGACCACGTTTCTCACCTTCGTAAGGAACTCAAGTGGCTCCCTATCCGCCTTCGCAGGAACACTCGGATTTTATGTCTCCTTTTCAACATCTTACATAACCCTTCTTATCCTTCCTACCTGCGTGAGCGTTTTTCTTACGCTCGTCCTAGCGACGCACCGTGTAGATCTCATCTTAGATCCCTCCTTAAAGCCCATCCCCATAAAACTAGTTATTATTCTTATTCTTTCTCTGTCCATGCTGTAAGATTGCGGAACTCACTTCCGCCTAGCATTCGTGACTTGAAAACCATTTCACTATTTAAATGTCGAGTAAAAGAGCATTACCTTTCCTCTTGATTGTTTATGTATTATAATAATTGTTTATATATTTTATCAGTATGTATTTATTTAAGTATATGTTAATTTCCTGCATTATAATATGTGTAAGTATATTATATTTTAGTTTAAGACGTCACATGTTCATATTTTCTCTTCTTGTTCTCACACACTATTGTCTACATTTCTTTTTCATTTCTCCTTTCGCAGGTCTGCTGGAAGAAATTTCTATAGAAATAAGCAGTACCTTTGTACTCAATTGTTTTTTATGCTGTATTTGTATGTATTTTACTGTGTGTACATAAATAATAAAATAAATAAATAAATAAAATAAAGCCCACCAACCGCGGAGTAAAACACGAAACTTTCGGCTCGAAATTCAACTGACTGCCAAAGACTTCCTTGAGATCCAAGAGATCCTTGTGGACACGGCAACAACGACAGTCCACGATAAAATGAATCATCATGACATAGTAGGAACGGTGTTTTATGTAGGTAAGACAGAGGAAACCCGAAAATAATATATTGACTCATTACACATACCTGCTGACCATGTTGCATTGAAAGGAGACGGTGAATATGCCCCTCCGATCAACTCCTCTAACTCTAGCGGAGCAGGTGGTGCAGCAGTAGTCGGTGGAGCTGCCGTAGTTGACTCTGACGGAACTACTGGAGTAGTAGGCTCAACAGTCGAATCACTAGCAGTCGTTTGAGCTGCCGTAGTTGCATCTCCCGGAGTTGTAGGCTCTTCAGAAGATTCACTTGCCGTAGTTGAGCTTTCTGGAGTTGTAGGTACTGTAGTAGGAACACTAGTAGTAGTCGTTGGAGCAGCAGTAGTGGTCGTGGTAACAGTTTCAGCATCGCCGCCTGTCAGGACAACGATCAGAGCAACAACCCCTCCAAGTACTGCCAACATCACGACGGTTCCAACTATGTACCATATTGTCTTCTTACGTGAGGCTGTGATTAGACCCTGAAAATATGTAACACTCTAGTCAATGAACTCGCACATCCAGGTTTCTTATCATAAAACATTTATGTATCTTCTAATTGAATATTTTACTTATTCCGGTTTATTTGGTTAAAACCGACCGCAGACGGCGTCTAATGTGATTGATATTATTCTGGGATTCATTCTCACCTGGTTATCACTGGTTCCTAACTCCAAAGTGGAGTTGCCGTCTTCAGCCATCTTGTTTAGGGTGTGACTGTGAACAAAATGGTATCAATGTGAGATAGCTTTTTTACGCACATAAACTTTAGATGATATAACACCAGCCTTTCACTGTCCCACTGCAAGGCAAAGCCTCTCCTCATATAGAAAAGGCACAAGCATTGAACACCACGCTTGCCACAGACGGGTTGGTGATTTCAGACTTAAATTAGCAATAATTCCAGGTTACCTCAAGATGTTTTTCCTTTACCGATGTCAGTAGAGTCCCTAAACCTGTAGGTTCATATGTATATGAATTTCCGGGCCAACGTAATTGCCCGGATTTGAACCCACAACCTGGTGCATGAGAGGCGAGGCCATATGACATGACATGACTGATAACTTATTAAGCTAAAACAATGAAAAAAAATACCTGGTGCGCTTTGATAGGTATAGTTACATATCTTTATATATACTATCGGTCTTATTCATAAAAAAGTTATCGAACATCTAAATAGTTGCTAAAGTCTGGTTTTCAAAGAGAAACCAGACTTTAGCAACTGTTTAGATGTTCGATAACTTTTTATGAATAAAGCCGTTATTATTTATAAATTTCAACATAATTAAGTACATTCTCAGGTGTAACATTCAGACAAACTCCCTCAACACCAACACAACTACCTTAACCCACACAATCACACACCATCACACATACACACACTCCATAAAATCACACACATCATACATTAACAACATAATTAACATAATAGGTTATTCTCTTTTTTATTCTTTTATAATTTTGTTTTAAGTTTTATCGTATATTCTTTTCTAGTAGATTACCAGTAGATTAGTAGAAATTAAGAAATTTATTGTAACGTAATATTACATGTATAGCAATAAATGTAAACGGAACGAAGGAGCCTGGATCTCACGACACAGGGAATCCTAGTGTGAGTTCTAGGAAGCAACGCATTTGAATGTAACTTTTAAAACAATAAATTATTCTTATTCTTATTCTAGGTCAAAAGCAAAAAGGAGAGGGAATTGACTGCATATTACATTGATACTTAACTCTTTTATTGACTGTACTGAGTTTGGAAGTGCTGAGAGCCTGCATCAATTGAGTACATAAGTATTATTTACGCTTTATAACGGTAAATCATTTCTTTTTTATTATTGAAACAGATCAGCACAACTATTCACAACCATTAGAAACACTTCCGTGCCGAATCCAACATCAACGAAATGTGTCACATGTGTTCATAAAAATACAAAACTCGAAAATTTTGTCTGTTTCACTATTCTTCCATCAGGTAAGTATATGCTACCGGGAAAAAGGCAATTCAGGTAATCGAAAATATGCATATTCGACACGACATGACAGCCTGTCGATTAGATGTGACAAGCTAAGCTGTTCAGCATCGGAAATTTTCAAGAATAACATAGATATGTGCCCGCAACGATTAAATTGTTGAGACAAATATTTAGGCAGGTACGTAAGTATCTACGTAAGTATAAGTTAGGTATAAACGGTGAGTTTATTGATCACTAGCGGTCGCCCGCGGCTCCGCCCGCGTGGATGTCGGTTACCGCTGCAAAAAGCCTACCCAGGAAAGACACGGTCAGTAAAATGATTCCCAGGTCAATTCACAGACATCGACGACGCAGTCATTATCCGCAGGCTGCATAGACTCCCCTCCCGCACGCGCACCCCGTCTTGGTGACGCCCACTTCGCAACGGGCCGTGCAGCAGAAATCGTATTATTTTAATTTCGCCATAACTTTAAAACCAAACGTCCAATTTTAATCATTCAAAGACCAAATATTATCTACATAAACTGTACTTAGTGATGAAATCATTTATTTTGATTAGGATTATAGCATGAGTAAAATAAATGCGTTTAAATGTAGTCCAAAAAAAATTCAAGATAAATAAATAAAAAAATGGTTGTTGTGCCTCACTCGACATAGATAGGTATAGTGTGTCGCGGACTTTTTTGTAGATATTTATAAGATCTACAATTAATTAGAACATTTTATGGTTCTATCTTTTATAGTTTAGGCAGCGTACGCAAAATAAGTAACTTTTCTGGTTGATTTTTTACACCTTGTGTCCGAAAACCCCAAATATCTTACGGAACCCTATTTTTTTCCAAAATAAAATTTAGCCTATGTTACTCGTGGATAATGTAGCTTTCGAATGGTGAAAGAATTTTTAAAATCGGTCCAGCAGTTTTTGAGCCTATTCATTACAATCAAACAAACAAACAAACAAACAAAGTTTTCCTCTTTATAATATTAGTGTAGATTATACCTACCCAATAATAATTATGACGGAATTGAGCTATCTTAATCTCTTGTAATCATTGTGATACCGATATGAAAAATTGTTTCTATAAAATTATCAACACGATTTAGGGAATAATCGTATTGTCTGCTGAACATGGTAATTATGCTAATTAATTTATGCTAAATAACAGAAAATACGGAGTGATAAATTTTCAACCCTAATTCAAGAACGCTAACGCGGATGCCTTAACGCATTTAGAAACGGTCGAAGTGGCGGAGCTTGGGGGAGGTCTATTTCCAGTAGCCTATTTTCTTTCGGCTAAAATGATGTTGATGATGATAATTCAAGAACGCAAGTTTTCATACGAATAAGATGACTGCAGTCATAAAATAAATGACGCAGACATAATTATGGCGAATGCCAAACATAAAATATTTTACCTACTATTAAATAGCTATCTAATCATTATATCTGTGTACCGGTATGTATAGGCGATAAGCAAAACTCAAGGAGCCCCTATTTCAATCTCTCCAGGGATATCCCGTAGCAGACTTTGTATAGGAAGATTCTGGAATTTATATTTTAAGGGCAGAGAGCAGACAGTCAGGGTAGCCCGCTAAATTATTTTTTTCCTACTTTTGTCGTATTTAAACGCTTTATATTAGCTTCACTTGTATGTTTCTATGTAACCGACTCCTTAGAGCGCCATTTTGACCCACTTTAAACGGTCTGATTTCATTGAAACTTTGTAAACTTATCGAAGACCGATGACAATTCAATAATTTAAAAAAAAAATAAGAAAACAATCACTTTTTTGTAGTTAGCAGAACTAAAACATAGAAAATAAATAATAGTTTAAAAAACTAAAAAAACACGCTTTAAAAACCAAACTAAAAAAGGAGAAAATAATTAAATTCAATTAAAAAGCGTGGGGTGCTTGACATTAATTGATTATAAAAATACCTCAAAAAGCACCCCACGCTTTTAAATTGAATTAAATTATTTTCTCCTTTTTTAGTTTGGTTTTTAAAGCGTGTTTTTTATTTTTAAACTATTATTTTAATGGTTATAATTCTGTAAAGCCATTTTTGTTACGATCACGAATCATATGTGTTAATCAACATAAAACCTGACATTGACCTGCAAAATGCAAAGAACTTAAGAAAATTTGAATTTTGCGAACTACCTTAGCGCATCTGAGGATCTGAAGCCACTATGTGGTGGTTTTAGTAAGGTACCAATCCCTCACTCCCACGTCTTATCTGAGAAGGCCAGGCATCTATCGAATTTTTCGCCTTCCGAGTTACCTTTTGGCTGCAGAAGTATGTAATCGAGAGTATGCTTTGATCCAGTTTCTGAAGTTTAAGAAATTCGTTTTGATTTATTTTAGATTAGGACTATGGGGTTTGAGTGCTCGTCCATTATTTCGGGATATCGCCAACCAGTTGGTCGACTCTTCATGAGACCAAAAGGCTGGTCTTTTTTAGGCCACGGAATCAGCATTGCCATCTAACGTGGCAATGCTGCCAGCCTTATGAGCCTTTACCCATTGACGAATTGTTGTATTTTCAATGATCTCTTTCCCTTTTTTTGCATCGACATCGACACGCAAACTAAAACCATGCGGCACATGATTATATATCCACCAAAGTGAAAATATTGCTTGTTCATAGAAAAGCACAGGTTTCGACCTACGCGGTCAAAATGTATGGAACAGCAATGTTTTCTTGATTACCAACGAAAAATATCAACTCCAGACTGATGAGTCTGGAGTCGTTGAGTGGATGCACTGAATCCATGGTTGCGCGTCGATTTCCCTCTGCTACATATATTTTAGTGTTAAATTACATATTTTATTTAGGTAAGGTTTGTCAAACGAAATAAAACTATGAGATTTTCAGTTAAATTAGTTTCCAATAAAGCCGAAGTCTCATAAGTGCACGTTACAATTGAAACTGCAGTTTTGTTGGTATCTATACTTAGGTTTATATTCGGAGAAACTATTCCACAGGGCCCCTGTTTTTCGAGCACGACTACTAACTATTTGTTAAAAGTCTAAAAGGTCGTTAAAATATTTGATTACCGAACAGATTATGAATCTACTTACATGCTTTTAATATACCACTATAATAAGACGTTGAACACACCATTAAAACAACTCAGTATCCTTTTAAGTTTTACTCACCACGTACCAGATGATAAAATTTAAAAATAATTATGGACCGGCGGCGTTTGCCGGATCCCTGCCACACTGAATCTACGAGTATTAACGTGGTTAAAAAAACATTATCATCATCAAATAATAGATAAGGATAATCTTAGAATTAATTCGTAATAAATGAGATATAAGATTAAATGTAGATAACAATAATAATATATTGTCTAAAACACAATCTATTAAAGAAAAATTTACATCGACGGTTTATAAACTATGTGGGCCGAACAGCACATACGTAATTGTTGGGGACAGCAAGAGTTCATTCCTGAATGTTGACCAATATGTCAATGTGTGTCAATTTGGCTCAAACGGAGAATTATAGACATGTGCATTTTAACGTGCTTACACGTACCTACACATCCAGTGCTCAATCTTCAAGCTTGTCCCTAATTGCCTATCATACTTTCAATAAAAAATCGAGTGCTTTTCATCAAGAGCTTCGAGAGTCTTGTCTATCGAATCTCTTGATGAATTCCTTTCCTTTTCCATTCCTATCCATTGCTTAAAAATCAACTGTTGTTGAACTGCATTACCATTGTAATTGCGTTACGCAATAATTTCTCTGTTATTTAGCAACAATGCAGCCAGTGGGCCGTTAAGGGCCTCCTCCTTGAGGTTCGAATTTCGAACGGTATAACGAACACAATACTGCGAGGCGAAACCTTAATCAATCAAAATCAAAAGTCATTTATTCAAACTAGGCTGAGAGTCAGCTCGTTTTGAACGTGAAAATAAAATTACATAAGACAGTCCCCCCAAAAACGCCCGCCCTTCACCACTTCCTAGCTTTAGCTGGGAAGAAGAAGTAGCGGAACAAACTCCCCAGCAGCACTGATTAGTACATATGTACATACATACATAAACTCACGCCATTTCCCATGGGGATAGGCAGAAACTACAGAACGCCATTTGCTACGATCCTTACATACTCCTTTATGTTTATACATCCAGATGTATGCGTGCCTGTATGACCAGTCATACACGCACGCCGCGCGCCGGTTGTGAGTACTACGCACCTGACCTTTCTTAAGACCTTCAGCAATATTTTCATAGTGTTCTTGGTGTTGTATACGGTCTCTTAGGGCATCCCCTTCCAGCGTTTCCACTCACATCTGCCATCTGCCTTGTAAATACCTATTGTTAGCCGCTCTTAAATGGTGTTACCATAAATCAATGAGGTTACCGTATGTCAGAAGAGCTGTATGTAAGCTTGAAGAATCACAGAGTCAATCAGAGAATCACCTAACCCACCCATAGAACACTAGACGAAAACTTGGCTGTAAATGTCGAGACTAACTGCTTGAGGTAGAAACTTAACTCCTCTGTCAGGAGGACACGGCTCGGCACACGCTGGCAGAGTGTGCCGCTTGGCAGGAGCCGCGCCATGCCCTCATCTCAGGAGTCGGCAGTGACCTAACCCCAACGCAGACGCACCGGGCGTCTGCGGAGGGCAGGCAATGCCCTCTTCCAGCCCCCCTAAATAGGTTCAGGGGCGACGGATCCGGGGAAATCCCTCGCCCTCCATTCCTTAGGACCCGAGATGGGAGCGCTTAGTGTTCCACGCGCGCCTCTACATGATGTAATGATGATGATGTCTGTATGATGGTGCAAATGTGAGAAGGAACACCGGGGTAGTTTTAATTAGCAAGAGTCTGACAGACCCCTCCGCCCTCCCCAGGGCGGAGGACATCTATGCGGATTTACCCCGTAATAAAAAAAAGGTACTTCCTAGATAAAACACTGGATCCAATATGCTTCACCAGCACTTGCCACCAGCACACTTGCTGCCAGCACTGGCTGCTAGCACTGGGCGCCAGCACACTTGCCGCCAGTACTCGCTGCCAGCACTTGCCACCAGCACACTTGCCGCCAGCACACTTGCCACCAGCACTGGCCGCCAGCACACTTGCCGCCAGCACTGGCCGCCAGCACACTTGCCGCCAGCACTGGCCGCCAGCACACTTGCCGCCAGCACTGGCCGCCAGCACTGGCCGCCAGCACTGGCCGCCAGCACTGGCCGCCAGCACTGGCTGCCAGCACTGGCTGCCAGCACTTGCCACCAGCACTTGCCACCAGCACTTGCCACCAGCATACTTGCCACCAGCACTGGGCGCAAGCACACTTGCCGCACTGGCTGCCAGCACACTTACCGCCAGCACTGGCCACCGCACTTGCTGCCAGCATACTTCCTGCCAGTACTGGCTGCCAGCACACTTGCCGCCAGTACTGGCTGCCAGCACACTTGCCGCCAGCACTGACCGCCAGCACACTTGCCGCCAGCACTGACCACCAGCACACTTGCTGCCAGCACTGGCCGCCAGCACACTTGCCGCCAGCACTGGCCGCCAGCACACTTGCCGCCAGCACTGGCCGCCAGCACTGGCCACCAGCACACATGCCGCCAGCACTAGCCGCCAGCACACATGCCGCCAGCACTGGCCGCCAGCACACTTGCCGCCAGCATTGGCTGCCAGCACACTTGCCGCCAGCACCAGCCGCCAGCACACTTGCCGCCAGCACCGGCCGCCAGCACACTTGCCGCCAGCACCGGCCGCCAGTACACTTGCCGCCAGCACTGGTAGCCAGCACACTTGCCGCCAGCACTGGCGGCCAGCACTGGCAGCCAGCACAGTTGCAGCCAGCACTGGCCGTCAGCACACTTGCCGCCAGCACTTGCCGCCAGCACTGGCCGCAGCACACTTGCTGCCAGCGTTGGCTGCCAGCACACTTGCCGTCAGCACACTTGCCGCCGCACTGGCTGCCAGCATACTAGCCACCTGCACTGGCTGCCAGCACTGGGCGCAAGCACACTTGCCGCACTGGCTGCCAGCACACTTACCGCCAGCACTGGCCACCGCACTTGCTGCCAACGCTGGCTGCCAGCACACTTGACGCCAGCACTTGCCGCCAGCACTGGCCGCCAACATTTGCCACCAACCCTTGCTGCCAGCACACTTGCTGCCAGCACTTACCGCCAGCACTGGCCGCCAGCCCACTTGCTGCCAGGACTGGCCGCCACTTTCGATGGGCAGGTTCTACCCAAAATATGTTTTGTGCTATAATGCATTAGTAGATTTGTATATTTTCCCTACCGTACAGTGTTTCAATGAGGATATTCATGAATATTCAAGCCATCAAGTTGGCGCCACTTTGACAAGAGGTCTTCCAGTTCGACAATGAACCTAAAATATTTAATGTCATTCGTTTCATAATTTCGTTCACCATTTAGTCCGTAAGCGCTTTGACATTTTTGACAGGTGCCCTGACGTTTCAGTGCTGTCAGTAGTGAACGTGATTTCAGAACACCCTCATTCCCCGTTCCAAAACATTGTTCTAATTTATTAATTCGTATCTGTTAGGTACTCAAAGATAGATTTAATAACATTGACATTAGGTAGGGAAATATGAAATTAAGTAGACTATAAATAACTACTGTTTTGTAGAAAACACATTTATTATATCTATAAGATATTTTGTACTTAGAGTACTTAAAATATTTACAAACGAAATCAATATTTCCATGATTCATTGAAACTATACATACAGCGAACTATTTAATTAATTATATTATTATGTCAGATGTAACTGTTTTACATAAATAGGTAGGTACTTGAATATCAATATCTACATAATATCCACTGAAAACCCTGTTTCATACTATTAACATTGGCAACTTTAATTAAGTAACTTCACAATACTCAAAATACTTTAATTAAAATTATTTACATGACTCATAAAATAGTAAATTTTATTTAAACTATTGCGCTAGTGCGCAGGTAACTTTGTAATTACATAGTTATATTTTTTTTATTCCCTCACTTCTCCTTAAAAAATAATAATTTCGGAAATCTTTAACCAGATTGAAAAATATATATATTTCTAGGTTGTTAATATTTTGTTCATAGCCTATTTTGATGTTAAAAGAAAGGCAATCTTGAAAATCCGAGGAATGTACAAATATACATACTACCTTTTATGAGATACGTAGCATTGGGGAATTCGGAACATCCAATACCCAACCATCTTTCGACGCACAACGGACCGAATGGGAGTCTACGTGCGGAAAAGGGAGTCCCATCATCATCATACCCAACCATCAAATTGTCGATACTCGTTATAATTATGAGTATTCTGTGATGGTTCTAAATTTTTTTGATGTTTTTTCTCTATTGTTCTTTGTATTTCTTTTTATTTTTTTAATCAAAATATAGTAATTTACATCGTAGAGGTATCACTGAGCAAAACGTTGATACTTATAATTATTTCAATTAAGTAGGATATTACAACATGTGCTCTTGTAGGAACTTCTCTAACGCGTGGTACAGATGCGGCCGCACGCCGACTAAGCCGTGGTCTTCGTCTGTGTAGCTCTGGAAAATAAAGTTTACCTTTATTGTTATACCTTTTCATCTGGTGTAAGTCCCAGTCTAAATCACCATTCCGGTATTATCTTCGACCATTGTCTGTCTGGCGTTTACTTTAACCACGTTTTGTAGCTCCGGGCTAAGTCTAAGTGTGGCTTAAGGTATGCTAGAGGTTACTTTGTAAAATATAACCTGAACCGAAGAGCTAAGGCTAAACACAATATAAGTGTTAATGCCAATTCTTATAATATAAAACCTTATTGCAATGTATGTATGAATGCAGTCAAAAAGTTAAAGACAATCTACTATGACCGTTTTCCAGTAGCTACAAAGGTTAAGGGGCCTTACTGTACCATCAAAAAATCCACCCTGTATAATAATGAGCTCACCATCTGCGTGAAGTATACATCTCGTCTCTGCAATAGTCGTGACAGCAACATAGCGTGCTGATAGTGCACGTTGTCGTCTGCGGTGCCGTGGATCAAGAAGTAGCTCTTGTCACGAAGGCTCTCCGCCTAAGGAATAACGGAATTGCATGTCATTTCAATACCATTTACAATCTAACACTAAAATTAAATTATGTTCAAGTATATTTTTAGGAAAAAAATGGAAGAGCTCATTGGGCATAAGAATTTGTCCTCATCGCTGTCATTGGGAAAAGTGCCCAAAAGCCTGGCAGCGTTGCCACGTTGGATGGCAATACGATTTTTTTTACCTAAAAATATGCCAGACCTATATCTATATAGTCATGTGAAGAGTCGACAAACCGCTTGGTGACGTCCCGAAATACTCGATGAGCGGTTGGCGGTGGGGTCTAAGGACCCCACCTTGTTTCAACTCCAAATGGCTTAAACCTTTTGTTATAGCTCCCAATAAGGTTATAGGGCTTCTAACATTTTCTCCATCTGCAGTAGCCGTCCCAGCACAGCCATGTCATTTCATTCATATTTACCCACATTGTCATACTCTAGCATACGTACCACTTGTTCAGTAAGAAGTGACGACACTGCGTAACCTTCAGCGTTTAATGACGGCAGTCCCATATAACGTTCTGTGTAGATTGTGTCTGTAACCAAAAAATTATGTGTAGTGTAAAATAAAGGATCTTCAGGGGGAGATTGACAATGGAAAGACAGGGTCAAACTGAGCATGTTACACTA
This sequence comes from Antitype chi, assembly GCA_947359405.1. NCBI lineage: Eukaryota > Metazoa > Arthropoda > Insecta > Lepidoptera > Noctuidae > Antitype > Antitype chi. Next base: position 15,639,662 of record OX375817.1, on the reverse strand, counting down.
TGGACCATATCTCAATTTTCGCATCTCTCAAAGTTATCTGAAAATATTCTCAAGGTTGGTTCTAGTTTTTTATTAACTGGAAAGTAGAAATAAGAAAATTATAAATCTAAGTTCATAAGGGGAGCATTGAAGAAACTGTCACATCCAGATCACCCTGGAAAGTTCATTCATCTACCAACTGCTGACTGGCAAATCGTTTCACCACGGCATTAGTAGAAAAAAATGAAAAATTGATCATTCTATGGACACTAACCATAGAACCTCCAGTCCGCAACAGGAGCGACGGCGGCCGCGCACTTGAAGACGTCACCACCCTCAGCGAGCGCCTTACTGGCCGCGTACCCGCCGTACGACCAGCCCCAGATGCACGTGCGGTTCCCGTCTATCCAAGGTATGTTGTCTTGTAAATATCTGGAATGAAAGTAGAGAATATTTAAAAAGTAAGACCGAACCATGTAAATTAGAGAAGAAGTTCAATAATGAAATAATGAATACCATATCACACCATCCATAATCTGTAGGCAGTCTATGTCCAATTAAAGAGTATTCAATATTCAGGTATGGGGTGTGGCTGGATCGCCTTAAATGGCGGTTACTACGTTTGCAAAACGAATCGATCAAGTTCAGTTCTGTGGAAAGCTAACCCTTACATTTAGAATTTTTCTTACCATTTTACCTTTAAAAAACTTACTGTTAGAAAAACGTTATCCTATAAATTATAACTGTCTCAAGTTTCCTTGTCTGTCATTAAAACAACTTAGTCACAACCAGATTACTAGGGTTTATAGAACGAGAATTTCAAACGTACTTGGTAACAGAGATTTGATCTTCAATCTCAACTGTTCCTAGCTTTCTGTTCAAAGCAAACATGTTGGTGACTCCCCTAAGTCCAGAACCTCTTCCATCGATGTGAGCGATGGCAATACCCCAGCGACTGACGAGGGAACTGCCCCAGTCCAGTGACCATTGCTTCGTCACTAGAGCTGTGTCTGGTCCACCATAACTGAAAAAAAAGAATTTGATTTAACAAAAAACTCAGCCTAGGCACTTTTGGATTGTCAAGGAGTCGGTCAGACAGAAAGATGAAGCAGATGTGGCTCATTCCAAAGTATCGTCGGATCCTATACCTATAGAAAAAGGTCTATTATAAGTCAACAAATCGTAACTTTTTGCTTTTTGGCTTGTCTTATGAACGCTGAAATATATCAGTTCTCAACAAGCCACGGAGTTGGAAACGAGCTGTCTTTGGCGCTTACGAGATTGTTATTACAGCCTTCAAGAAATATCACAGAAACTCACACATAGACCAGGAGCGGCACATTAGTTCTATTGGCATAGTCCGCCGGTGCCTGGATGTGTACATCAGCGGCCGGCAGCCCAACGCTGACGGGCACGGCCACGCGGATGGTGACGGGCAGCTCGCGGTTGCTGGTGATGGTGACCAGGTCGGCGCTGTCGTCCCACACGCGGACGAGGGAACCGTTCTGGAACATAAATTATTGATTAAAAGAAAATTCACATGAATACAAAACTCTTGTTCTTGGCTGTGTTTTAGTCTTTACATTAACGATCATTGATGGGCAGTTCCAAAATTAGCAAAAAGTTAAGACAGATCCAGACTGGCCGAGCAGAACCGCTGGAATACTTTACGAGGCAAAACGCTAGGTCAATGCCTCACGTGACGTTCGTGGCGTTTCACAGCACAACAGACCCAGCACAATTAATGGTGACTCAGTTAGACCAGCCCAGACCAGCGCTACAGAGGATAACTTCGTGCTAGAGACACTAACCACCGTCCACGCCGTCATTCACCGTGACTTAAAGTAGATTGTAAGTAGCATCTATGGCCATTGTCTTTTATTTGGGATATCCTAAGGATTCTGGAGTAGTAATGGCCCAGTGGTAACGGGCCCAACTTACGAGTTGTGAGTTATGGGTTCGAACCCAGCCAGGTGCTTTACTTTGTATAAATAATTTCATCATTACTTCTCTCAAAACGGTGAAGGAAAACATCGTGAGCCAGTAATATGAAGACATTTGACATCTACTAACCCGTACTGCGCCCGCGTGGTAGTTTATATCGAAGAGCGGTGGCCAACAGTTTCAAAAAATCAATCAAAAGTCATTTATTCAAACTAGGCTGAGAGTCAGCTCTTTTTGAACGTCAAAATAAAATTACATAAGACAGTCCCCCCAAAAACGCCCGCCCTTCACCACTTCCTAGTGCTTTAGCTGGGAAGAAGAAGTAGCGGAACAAACTCCCCAGCAGCACAGCTGTCTGTTAAGTTAGAAGAACTTGATTCTATACAGTAATAGGTAATAAAAATTACGAAACACAAAAAAAAAACATAAAATTTGCCATATGTCAGCTAGCACACGCCAATATACCATCAAAAATTTAAAACTAAAAATAATAGAAAATTAAAATAAAACGTAAACAGAACTTCCAATCTAAATAAAAGCCTCTAGGCATAAAGGGCATGCCCGCTTACATATGCAATTCTGCATTATGCAAATATAGCTATAAGTAACTTAAAGTAACAAAAGTTTATATCAATAGCAGATTTAACACTCACGGTAGCGTAAATGAAGACTTGTGGCACATCAGGGCCAGCACAGTTGACGGTGATTCTGTCACCAGCGTTGCTAATGGTAGCTTCATTGTAGAGGCACCTGCGTCCGTCCTCCCTCTGGATGCCGCAAGTGAAGCATGTGACCACAGCAGAGGGGTCAACCGTGAAGATGTGTTGTTCCGCTGAGTCTTCTACGCTTGTGGCTTTGTACCAGCTGGAAGAGAAATTTAACAACAATTCTTACATTGTTAAAAAAGTTTGCTTTGAGGCCGGGTTTTCTACAACTACCTGTATAATCAGAAGAAGTTTCTACGAATTAGGTGCTTTGGTGTATTTATTCACCCATTGAACATGTGGGATGTTTACGTTAGCACAAACTATTTTTTGCTAACAGTTTAAGTAATACTTTCCAGTCATAACTTGAAGACACAATAAAACAAGAATTCTTACAATATCATTCGACCATCAGTATTATAAAAAAATCGATTTGATTAAATCATACAATTTATAAATTATATACTTACATGACGTTATCGGAGTTCCAGGCTAAGATCTCAAGCACGGTGTGTGCTATGTTGACGCGGTTCTGTGGGGTCCACACTGCAGTGCCAGTAGTAGGTTGTGACGCTTGGACTATTTGTTTGTATAGCACTCCATCAACAAGCTGAAAGAGTATTTAACAATAGTTATTAATCTCACTAGCTTAGCATAATTTGAACACTAGCTAGATAGGTGAATCGGTTCAAAAAATTACTTATTAACTGAGTTTCGAAGATAAAAATGCTATGTAGGGATTTATATGTTTTCAATTTTTGTAAATAAATAAAATATACTTATCAGATGCGTATTCAGAATACCAGTGCGTCTTATTGGATAACACGACATCTGTTGGTACATGCAAGAACTGACACCGAGGTGAAAGTGCGGTTCATGGAATCGAAGCGAGATGGCGTTATTTGCTCCTCAATTTTAGTTCCCGAGAAGCTACCGAATTAAATGTTTCATGTTTACTTACCGAAGGTAAAATGGTGATAAAAGCAGTGCCTGCATCGTTGAAAAAGAAGGGAATGTTGTCGATCCAGCCATTGGGTTCATCGTAAGTGAAGATCTGGATTACAGAAAAAAAGAGGTTCAATTTTTAAACAAACAAACTGACAAAACTAAACTACGTATCAGTACATATAGTATTTTTTCTTCACTATGCACTACTTTTAGTACATTTTACAACGTTATATAATTTAAAAAATTACGAACTAATTTTTTAACATTAATTTAAAAGCCGGCCAAGTTCGAGTTAAACTGCCACATGAAGGGTACCACAACACAAGAAACGCCGAATGGCACGTTTCTTGTATGGAAACCTTTAATTTTAAACTTAATTTTATTTTTATTATTAGTTTTCAACGGTCTGCCTATTACTGTTCATGAGATACATGCCCGTTAACACACAGACGAACGGCTAGACGGATGGACGGACAGCGAGTCAGCGAAGGCTTATTATAGAGTCCTATTGGCACCCTTGGGTACGGCGCCCTAAACCTTCACTTCAATTAATATTTCAGGGGGTACTTACCAGAGAGCAAGTTGCTTCTCCAGCTGTGCACAGCTGTATCCTCATCTCAGTTTGTACTCTGTTCGTCCACACCAAAGCAATAGACAAATTTGTCACGAATTTCACGGTCTTCAAAATGGGCCTGAAAACAGTCAATTCAATTAGGTAGTCCAAGAGAGATTTAAACCAATTAATGTCGCGGTAAGTCGTGGCATGCTCTAAGCAACTTCTTTTATTGCCCGACTCCGGCAAAGCAAAAAGGAGGGTTATGATTTTGACCGGTGTGTTTATGTTACCGGCCAAACCCGATTTCAGGCCAAACCAGTTGGTTCTAGGCCAAACTGGTTTATTAAGCCGGGGCACCCCGATTAAATGGGTTAGGTTAGGTTAGAACTGTGACCAAAAGGGCGCGAGCCGAGCGAACGCAGCGAGCGGTGCCGCGGCAGCGGCCGGCGAGCGTTACTTCCAAAGGCTGTTAACGAAACGGCTAATTAAGCTATTTGGCTGCGACATATCACGCGTAGGATTAAGTCTATTTGGCCTAGGACCAACTAGTTTGGCCTGAAATTGGGTTTGGCCGGTAACACTCGGCTCGCGCCCTTTTGGTCACAGTTCTAATCTAACCTAACCCTTTTAATCGGGGTGCCCCGGCTTAATAAACCAGTTTGTCCTAGGACAAACTAGTTTGGCCTGAAATCGGGTTTGGCCGGTAACATATACACTAAATTCGAACAGTAGTAAGCGATCACATAGTGGCATACAGTTTATTTTTTGGTTTTTGCCGCAGTATCTATAGCAAGATGCGTGATGCTTCATCTTGTAGCTCGTGGTTACTTTCAGAAGAAGGAAAAGAATGAATACTTAAGGCACAAACAGCACTTACTGGTCAAGGTCGGAGGGCGCGGTGTAGATGTTGGGCAGAACTGTGGTGTCTGAAACGTCCACTAGAGTCACTGACACCGTCGGATTGGGAGTACCAGACTGTAAAGAATTCAAAAAAAGATTATTTACATAACATAGCATCACGACTGTAATCCTCAAAAGGTTAGGCAGAGGTGTAGCTTAGTACACCTACATTTTGCCAGCCAAGTTAAAGTCCTATGTCAAAGCGACCGAGCGACTCCGGCTGCTACTGAGAAATTTCTGATATAATATTTTGCCCGGCCTGGAAATCGAACCCAGGAACTCAAACTTAGAAAGAAAAGAAAAGAAAGAAAAAGTATTTATTGGACTCGCACAGGAATAACACTAACTTAACTACAACACAATACAATTATTAAACGAATAAAAAATAAACTAAAACACTGCTATGCTACTAGCAGCAGCGTTATGCTTAGCAGTAACGCTTGCGATCACAAGACCAACGAAGCAGGAATTATTAAATAATGATGTATTATTTAATCATTCCATTAATTTGCTGCCTATATAATATTGAAGATTGAATAAAACATTAACAGCATAGCTAGATTAAGTTGCCTCTAATCGAGTCTCACTAAAAATAAAAAATATCATTTATTACATAACAAATACCTCAAAAAATATGTGATAAACACATCCTATTAAGTGGATCGTTACATAGTATAATGTTCAACTAATCACAACCGTAGAGACTTTTTACCTAATCTCTAACTACAACCAACATAATGAAATCATAATAAAATAAAGAAAACTAATCAGTTGATTTCCCTATGTCCACACCGTCGCTTAGGCACATAACAAAGAGGATAGAAGGTTCAGCACTCACAGAACACTGTGCATGAACAAGATTTACAGATGCCAGCACATCAAGCTACCCCAAACTGTTAAATTTTCCCAATTGAACATAAACCTTATTCTTAGGTTTCAAAGTTGAAAATCTATCAAAGAAATTTGACAGATATGTCAAGACAAGAGCCAGAAGTCAATTTTACTACCAAAGATAGGCCCACAATTATTATATAATCTAAACAGACAAAATACTAATGTGCTGAAATGCTGCGACATTCTGGCTACTCATTGGTGATTAGCGTTTTTTGCACGTTGCTTTTCAGTAGCGCCGTGGACGATAGGCCTTAATTAAATAGGTGTTGCTGAAAATACAATTCGTCTTGAAGCTGACACATGTTAACAATATATTCGTTACAAAGAAAATAAACTCCAATTGTGGATGAGTAATAACACCCGCATGATGGGTCGCCGGTTGGTTTGTGAATGGGCCATCTTTACATACCAAACCCCACCGTGCCTCGGAAAGCACGTTAAGCCATTGGTCTCGGCTGTGGATCTTTGACTGTCGTTATGGGTCGTAACAAGCCCGAAAGTCTGACAACCAGTCTTACCAAGACGTGTAACCAATAACTAGGTTGTGGAAGTCAAATACGCAGTCGCTCCATGTAAAATACTGGTATTCAGCTGCATTCAGAGAGACTGGAAGCCGACCTCACTATAGTTGGGAAAAGGCTGGGCAGATAATGAATAAATGAAGTCGAATTTCCGACCTCTAGCTCACCAGTCTGTAGGACGTTTGCCGCTTTTTCACACAGTTTACCTTCTGTAAGAGTACTTTCAGTGGTAAAAGTGCTTTCCATTATAAGGGAACAGAATCAATAACTAATTCCGCTCAGCTATGAATCGTCACGTTCGGAACAATAGTCTTGTGTCGAGGGCCCGTGTTGTTATGGACCGTGTTATTGAGATGACGAGAGGAACAGCTTTGAGATGGAACAGAATAGAGAAAAGAAAAATATGAAAATATTTTGTTTCTGGAAAAGAGTGAAAATGTTGCCTTTGAAATTGTTTGGATAGTATTTAATGCTATCGTACATTGTCTTATTGGAATATTGAAGTACGTTGTTAATGACGATTGAGATCGCTTCGCTCGCTCTTGCATTCTCTTATTAAGATCACAATGAGAACATTGACAGCTTGACCTTCCTAGTCAGTATGCGACAATAGAAAACAATACCCTATTTTGGAGCTTTAATGCAGTCAAGTAAAATAACAATACCCTCACAGGATCCTGCTAGGACTAGCTACGCCACTGGAGAAGTGTCTTATTCAGAAACTGAGATTGCAAGAAAAAGGGAGTTGTAAAATGTGCATACAAAAGAATATAAAAGAAAAACAAAAGTTAAACACGCAGGCTAGAGTGTTCTAAAGAATGATAATTAAATGAATGAACCACATATTGATATCGGGTTATACAGCTTACCTAGGTTTAAAGGAATCACCAAGGAAAGTAAGTCTTACGGTAAAGTTAAAATAAAAAAAGTGAACTAAGTATAAAAAATATGGAAACAAAAATTTTGTTTTAAGAGGTTGACTATTAAATTGAATACTTTATGCAATCAAATGCAGTCGGAGCCATCCTCTTAAAATTAACAATAAAGATCTTTATTGCCTTCGACTGCATGAGACTTGTGTTATATTTGCAAACACCATTTGATTAGTTACCAAAACAACAAAAGCTTGAAAAAGCAACTTCTTATTTTTCAAACAATGTCAGCATTCAAGATTCGAACTCGACGTTTGCATCAATTTTAAAATCTCCGCATTATGACGAACGTGTCATATCTGACTTGGATCTCTCGATCGGCACGAGGCCTTGATCTCCGGTGCTCACACCGCGAGTAGCGCCAAACGAGTCCGAATATACACTTTCACTTGTATCGCGTATTATATTAAATGCTTTAAGGGGACGCTGTTCATTTTGCTATTCATTTGCGATAAACTTTTAAACCCTATTAGGTAAAAAAGGGAGAATAGATATGCTACCGAAATTAAGTACCTTAATACACAGAACAATCCCAGATCCCGGATTTTGGCCAGCACTTACTAAAATACTTCCTTCCTCTGAGCATGTTTGCTTTTACGAATCTCCATTCTAAAGCCGGCCAATAAAGGCAAGTAAGAAGTGAGGAACAAGATTTCTCGCGGGAAATAGGCTCCGTGAGGTCACTACTGCGCAGCAGCTCGCCACTTGCTGCCCTGCAGGAGTCGGTGTCTCTCTTGGTTCAACAGTAACATCATGACGGTCCCTGGTCAATATATCTATGACAACATTATGTATGTTCGGAAAAATCTACATCTTGTTAAAGAAGCATTTTGTTAAAATTTTGTAAATGTAAGTACCATGCATCCATTTATTATATCGTTTTGATGTACGGTGACTTGAAAAAGCATGGCAGTAGAGAGTATGTCATGCTCACTTAAATGTCTCACTGATGGTGGCGTGTGTGTTGGATCATTCGGTTCCCTACAAAATGGTTGAACTGGATGGTGCCGATCCAGGCGTCAAGTTCGTGAACGGGCGCTGTCGGTTGAGACTGGTCATCTCCTAACTTCCAGGGCTTATTTTTAATTTTATATTTAGAATTGTTTATTCGTTTTTTTACATTGTTCTCACATACAGAAAGCAACAAGAATAATGTTCCCACGATTTTGTAAAATCCAACTTGATTTAAAAGAGTGGCCGTGGAATTTCGTGCCCGTTCTTCTCCACAGAGATCTACGTTTTGGAAGTGCTTTTAAATGGTTTAATTGAAATAAATGCTTTGAGTTTGAGTTAAACAAAAACTACCTCCAAACTCTACTGGTACAGACCTTGAGTTCGGAGCGCGCAAACCCCACCACGAAGTCAAATTAAAGACACCGGCGGCGGTTGGGTACATGTTATTATTTTATATGTACATGTTAGCTTTCCAATTCTCCTTAACAAAACATGGGTGACGTAATTAACAGCAGGGATTGAGTTTACCGAGATTGTATGCAGTTGAACTTCAACAGTTCATTATAACTTGCGACGTTTGTAGAACTTTCTAATGATTAAGGTGATGCAGTTTCCCAAACTTCGCTTCGAGGCGTGAATAAATCTTTAGTTCACCTTGGAAGTTATAGCGGGAACACTAGGTGATATAGTTTGCGAGGATAATTTAGTTGGAGTTTGAATGTGCTAAGGTCTCAACGCCTGAAGTAATATAATATGTGGTATTTTAGTTCTTCGTCTTGGCAAGACGGAAATTACTCACGGACTTGATTATCACCTATACTCCATTTGAAATAAGATTAGACATTTAAACAAACCTTTTTTACAGTCCGTTCACTCTTCAATTTTAAGAACTATAGAGGTATGAGGGACTGGGTGTAAATTTCACTCATCCTCTATTGAAAAGGGATGATCCTCCAAACAGACGAGTGTTGTGTCTGGTGGGCTACATAATATGCTAGTAGAGCAGTAAGCTCTGCTTGAGCGATGCAGGACTTAGCGTGGCATCAGTATGTTGAGTAGTTCGTATAAGGCGATGTAGATTACAACAGAACCATTCCCAAGATTGCTCACTGTATCTATAGTTTAGACAAATTGGATTGCCAGCTTTAGAAATGAACATTTTAGTATAAAAGGCCCCCATAGTTATTGGGGTTTAGCAAATTAGCTACTAATGATATACTCGTTACATTGCGTTGCAAATTATATAACCAAACGTTTGGTAAAAATAAGGCAGGTATTTGTTAAACATGGAATAAAAATAAAGTGGGAGAATTTGTACTTGGGTTAATAATTAAAAATTAAATGTAGGTAGGTAGAGGTACGGCCAAGGATAGGCCAACATTTGTAAACTAGATTGTAATACCGGGTGATTGGAAGATGGGTGCAAAGCTTTAAGGTGAAGATAGTATAGACAATTTAGAACCATTTAGGCCATGGTTGTCTTAGACGAAGTCTTACCAATTTTTTTTTTTGAATAAGGTTTAAAAGACTTTTTTTCTGAGCTTTAAATGTCTGTAAAAAAAATGTCTAATGACACAGAAGCCTAAAACATGTTTTGCTTGATTGCTTACACATTATTTTAATTAAATAAATAAAAAATGAATTCATTTATCATTCAATTTGGCCATAATTATGCAGTTTACATTAAATTTTGAGAATTTCCGAAAAAAAACTTAAAAATTTGGTTAAAAATATTTGGTAAGACTTCGTCTAAGACAACCATGGCTTAAATGGTTCTAAATTGTCTGTACTATCTTCGCCTTAAAGCTTTGCACCAATCTTCCAATCACCCTGTATAATAAAGAAAATTGATACTTGAAAATTGATAATTGACGCTTCATTGACTAAGAAAACAATTCATTGTTTTCTTCGTCAATGAAGTGTCTACTATTTGTAATGCAATTACCGTAATTATCACTTATCTTCCTTTCAAGTGTAATCAATCTAGGTTAATCAGATTATTATTTACTAAGACTGATACACTTAATTATTATGAATGTACTTTAAAACTTCGGTTAGTAAATAAATAATATATATACCAACAAGGCATTACTCATACTAGGTATTATCATCACAAATCTGTCTATCTCGTATGGAACTGCGTTATCTTCATAAAAATCGTCGGGTCATTATGAAATTATGAATAGATTTAGTATTTAATATTAGTAGATTCTTTTATACTTTGTAAATGTGGGAATGTTGTAGGCCTTGTAGACTATAGATTTGTAGACCATTTTCTGTCCTCACATACCTAATTTAAAACCATTGTAAAAGCCAATTATTTTTTAAAGAGTAACCGTGGAGTTTCTTGCCGGCTCTTCTCCATAGGAAACAGCCTATTGGAACTGTGCATTTAGCATCTGACGTTTCATAAGTGCCCACGTAGGTTTCATCATCATCATCATCATCATTTCAGCCGAAAGACGTCCACTGCCGGACATAGGCCTCCCCCAAGCTCCGCCACTTCTGCCGGTTGTGTGCATTTCGCTTCCAGCGGACTCCTGCGGCCCTCATAAGGTGGACCGATGACCGTCCACCTTGTGAGAGGCCTTCCAACTTCACGTCTTCCGGTACGCGACCGCCACTCCAGAATCTTCCGGCCCAATCGGCCATCTGTTCTGCGAGCAATGTGCCCTGCCCATTGCCACTTATGTTTGGCAATTCTACGGGCACAGTTCACTTTGCCTTTATGTGAAATAAAATATTGTGATTTTGAATAGTTAACGAGGGTTTAACTTTATTGATCTTACTTAAATTGAGATATGTTGTTCAAAAGGACTTATTTTAATTTATTTAACTCTTTGACTTAATCTTTGATAAATCTACATCTTATATGAAAGTAACGATCTGTATTCACCGCTTCACAACAATGTAAGTAGATAATAACTCTCGTCAGCTGATTTTGTTTGTTACCGTAAGGCATTCTCAGTTCCATTACACTGGTACTCGTCACCACACATTGACAAACTGTTCTGTATATAATATTTGCAACTCCTACGATTAGAATAAGAACGGTTGGAAAGAACTGAATGCCTTTTTTCCACCCTTCAACGGAAAATAATATATCTCTTCTTACCTTGGGGTACCGGATCTCATGATGCTGCGTGTACTGGTAGTTGACAGACCCTGGCACTCCGTAGTGAGGAACCTTCATAGTCCTAACGCCGGTGTCATCAAACGTCACGTACGCCATCTTGTTTCCGTCCTTTGAGAAATAAATGGCGTTGCTCGAGCCGAATACTTCCTCTGTAAAGATTTAATAGGACTCTTAGTGATTTGTTATAGGTAGAGATCGTTTAATTTAAAACTGCACGCCCCTCCACAAAAATTTCTACACAATGACAATGTCTCAATTCCCCGATTCGGGCAAGTAAATTCATGTGAATTGACTAATAAGCCGTAAATTTATGAGCTTGAAAAATTTAATAAATTACAAGCAATTAAAAACGAACCTTCATAAACCCAATCCGGGATGCCATGGTAGATGACATTCAACTTTCCAGTTGTTGTTATCTGTCGAGGAGTACTGCTGAGACCGTCTTGATAGAAAATGTTGTTCAGGTAGACAAAGGCCAGGGCAGTTCCCGAGGGTCCCCAGACAAAGTTCTGGAGGAAGGCTTCGTCAGCCTCGATGCCTGAGGGAATGATGTCAACCCTGTTTCCAGTGACGATGTTAATGGCTGCGTAGCGGGCGAGGAAGCTGTATCTGTATACCTGGAAATAGTGAAGGAGGGTTAGGAAGGCTTTGGGCTATACATGGGCAAATTAAATTAGCTAGCATAACTCCGCACTGAACATGATGATTTTTTGGGGTCAGTGACTGTTGTTAGTTTAGTTAGGCACTTGATTGAAGTATGAGTTGATAAAATCAGTTTTCTTTATTTCATCGTGTTTACAGATCGATACATAAATCACGTCAATCAAGTTTACACTAAATAAAACCTGATATTTCTAATAGCCACAGTATATACAGTCGTTGACTCGTAATTAAAAATATCATCGATTTTTTTTTTTGTTTTATCATGTAGAGATATTTATACCCATCACATTTGTCGAGTTTCACTTTTGGCCCTGTGATGACAGACGTACGTAAGTGCTAATTTAATTAATACCCAAATGGATGGTGCATTACGTAATTCGTATTACGAATACAAAAACTTGTTAATAACCAAGATTTGAGTCAGCGAAAAATATAATTGGGGTTTTTCTATTATTATAAATGCTGCTTAAAGTTGAGTAATGATTAGCGACGGTCTAACCATGCATTTTTGACGTTAAGTGACGTCACTTAACTTCGAGCAAAGTTTCTAAATAAAGGGGCAATAAAAAATTTAAATAAGGCGTTAATTACTGAAACAAAATGAATGTATGAAATGCGTCAATGGGACTTAACGTGCCTTTTTAAGCCGTACAAAATGTAGTTTCATTTTATGAAAAGCAATGAATGCAAGTTTTTGAATGTGTTTTTTTTAAAATGAAAGTACATAATAAGTTAGAGCGAGTTCTACCTGCGTCCCGCGGTTTTATTAATATCAAGATAAAACGTCTTATGTCCTAATCTTGTGTCCTAATTGTAAAAAACCCTTTATACACAATCGGGATCATTTTGAAGGCTGCATGTAGAATAAAATATAATTCGGGACAGTAACAAGTACTTATGTATTTTTAGAATTATAATAACTAAAATCATCGATCAACTCAGCACTCTAATTTCATATATTCCCATTGGATGACTTTTTCATAAATAGTCACTCAAAAATCGTAAGAAAATTTGTATTTCGCGGGCTAAGTTAGTGCTCCCTTATTGAGGAATATTAAAGTTGTTAAACCATAAAAATGAACCTTAATTCGATAAAAATTCATACATTACTTAAGGCTAGCCAGTTGGAAAACAAACAGACAGCTAAGATGTCAAAAATACCATAAAGTAAGTTTTATAGTCTTATTTATATTGACGTAGACTTTATGATATGCAGTCAGGAGTAAAAGTAAGCACCATTTACCTTCCAAGTTACAAGGTTATAACTTCAGACGAACGACATTTTAAACAGTTTCAAACTTTAAGTACGTAATATATTTTCTTAATGTCGTTAAGAACGATTCTACAACATAATGAAATGTAAGTTTAATCTTCTCTGAAAAAAATGTTTTTGTAACTTTTTCAGTCTGAAATTATATTGTGCCTTTTTTAAACTACATAATAGTAATGGAAATTATTATTATTTCACGTGTTTATGCCATTTCATATAACTGTCTACGAATCGTGATTTGAATTTCCCTGGCGTTCAATTCTATAAACAATGTTTTTCCCTGAATTTACCCAATCGCGTGTGTATAGGCATAAATCAACTATGCTTCAATAATTGTAATTTAAACCTTCTGTAAGTTAACATAAAAGTCATTATGACACAGTGCTTCTGAAAGTACGTAGTCGGTTACAAAGCCAGTTGCTTGGACGGCATACAATAAAGACAGATGAGTAGGCCGAACGTCAGCTCGCGGGCCACCGATATATAATAGTAGAAGGAACAGTAGCATTTTAGTCAGTAAGAGTCTGAAAAACCCACCGTTCTCTCCAGGAGAGTATCCATGAGGATTTCCCCTTATAAAAAAAATACAAAACAGGTAACGAAACCCGTACCGTCAAACGGGGTCAATAAGGATGCAGGGGTACATCGGGACGAAACTTTAAAAAGGATTTAAACAATGAAATTATATAGGTAGTTAGTTGTCAAAAAGAACTCTAATATTTTAACTACTTATATTATAACTAGCGATACTAATGATAGTAATAACAGCTGCACGGGTCGAACGTTCAGGGTAAACTACGCTTGCCGTGGTTGGTCCGTGGATGGGTGACCATCTTTACATACGAAGACCCCTCCATGCCTCGGAAAGCACGTTAAGCCGTTGGTCCCGGCTTTCATTCGTGGATCTTTGACAGTCGTTATGGGTAGTCAGAAGCCCGAAAGTCTGACAACCAGTCTCACCAAGGGGTATCGTATTAGCCAGTAACTGGGTTGTGGAGGTCAGATAGGCAGTCGCTCCATGTAAAATACTGGATTTCAGCTACATCTGGTTAGACTGGAAGCTGACCCCAACATAGTTGGGAAAAAGCTACGCCGATGATGATTATAATTAACGATAAAGTGCCCTTGTTGAAAAAAAAAACTATATTATTTCAACGTTAAAATCCATTTTAAAATTTCAGCCCGATTCATCCCTAATCACACTGTTTGTAGGTATAAGCCCGGCTTCTTATTCTATTGAAAATCTGTACTACGCTAGGCCAACTAAAGGTTAAAGTGTTAATACCATCGTGCGGTCGAGTTTACTAAAAGACAAATATTTAATACGTATTGAAGTTTATTACGGCTATAATGCATAAACTGTTGAATGTATATCCTCCGTTAGCGAATTCATAATTTAGTAAAGTTACGACCCGTTCAAGACAAGTTATATCTGACAGGCCCGTTTATGTTTTACTATATGAATTAATATTTATATGAACACGACGTGTTTCAGAAATGTGTGATCATAATTTTCGTTCATCAAACTGATAAAAAAAATCCATAGAACCAACATCATAATCGATGAGTTCGTTAAGTTTTGAGTTGAGTTGCAAGATTACTGAAAAATGCGTGCACTAACTGTACAGGTCCAATCGATCCGTTTAGTTCTTTCCTCAAAATACCATTGCAGACACCAATCTACATGGTCTTCACATGATCTGACCAAGATTAGATATGTCTGGACTTTAAAAGAGACTGTGACGTCTGAGTTTGTTTCGGCCTGTCGTTTCTGAGTATTCAGATAGGAAATGCCGACCTCACCTAGTTTTTTAAAATAAGATTGACATGTAAAAGATTTTGTACCTACAAACAGACTTACAGAAATAAAATCATTTATGGAATCCCGAAATAATCAGATGCCCATAGATTTGGGTTGAGTAGGTATTGAAGTTTTGTATGGGAGAGTTGATTGATATTTTTTTCGCGATAACGATGTTGGTCCTATGGAGAAAGTTGTTCAGATTGATGGTCTGTACCCACAGCCTTAAATAATTATGATCACACGTTTCAGCTTATTAGTCGACTAACACGAGTTAACTCCAAATTGGGCGAATCGTTTCGTGCTAGTTGCCTAATACACATATCTGGAATTGCCAATTCGCCCACAAAATTATTAACTTTTTGTGAGTCGCCTTTCCAAAATATTATATTACTAGCTGACTCGGCAGATGTTGACCTGTCTTAACTATGAATATTGAATTTGCTTTGGCATACTTAATTTATATTAGAATAGTTATTGAGGTCGTTAAGTTTTGTAAAATTTTCTGATGTTACGCAAACGTTTCTTAATTTTTTCTTTCATAAGAACCTTCTCCTGACAATAACAAACACAACAAAAAAATAATTAGCAAAATTGGTCCAGCCGTTCACGTGTGATGCCCGTGGCCAAGGGAAATAGGGATTCATTTTTATATATACAGGATAAGTTTTTAACCAGTGCGCTAACTGTAACCATGAATTCAGCATATCATTCTAGACCCCTCGGCCCAGAAATTTTTCGTTGGTTATAATAAATCAGCTGTTCCATACATTTTGACCGCGTAGCTATTGCACTTTTCTATGAAACAGCTGATTTTTTTTTGTATAACCGACGAAAAATTTCAGCGCTGGGGGTCTAGAATGATATGCTGAATTCATGGTTACAGTTTGCTCACTGGTTAAAAACTTATCCTGTATAGATTTAAAAGTGACGATTTGGGCGATTCGGGCGAGTTAATTCGTGCGAGTTGACTAATAAGTCACGTTTCTGATACACGCTGTATACGTAATAAATAGTACTTAATAATAAATTCCCACCTGAGCTCTATCAATCAAAAATCATCTTAAGGACCAAAACACAGCAGACAAAACGTTTTATAGGTATTTCAATACTCAAACTCGGATCGAATAAAAATTTCAAAAAGCTCTCAGTCACTTTCAATGTAATAAAGTTTACTAAAGTATAACAAAAATTCATTAGTCAAATTGGGTCAATTTGCTGAACAGTAACTGGGTCAGTCAATGCAGTGTAGGACACGGCTGGTAAAACTTCAGTTCTTGTGTTCTTTACTTAACAGTAACTTAAAGCGCACAAACTCGTTATCTACTTAGTTAATCACACTTGTTCCCGAGGTGACTTGAATTCACTTGGGAAATTATTGGTATCTAGTTTTTTTAGCAAGACGTCAAGTTAGAGTAAGTTTACTTAGGTACTATTTACCCGTCCACGGCAAAGCAAAAAGGAGGGTTCTTATTTTTACCGGTACGTATGTATGTGGATATGTTCCCTTATAACTTCTAAACTCCCTATCATAACTTGACTTGACCCTTGCTCGTTGAAGCGCCAGCCCGCGCCGCAGCTGAGCCAGTAGCTTTAAATTCCCCGTCTAATAATAATAATGCCAATATTTTGATCCAGCCAGCCCCCACTAGCTGTCCCCCTAACAGTGACGCCCTGAGCCGAGGTCCGTACCCCACAGGGGGTGCCTTCTGCGTGCAGTCGCTTAGTATGTAAGTTTTAGTTTTTGGCCTGGCTGGAGGCGTTAAGTTAACTCTTAATGGCAGCCCCAGGAAAGCCCGGCTAAGCAGTCACGGCCTGTCAAGGTCAACTGCAAGATGCCCGACAAAAAAAAATTGAAAATATTTATATCGGTCAATGTTCCAATAACTGCCACTAAAGGTGAAAGATGGCGCCACCGGTCTATTTACAGAACGTGCTTTAGTATAAAAACAGTATATCACTTTAGTATTACGTATTTCTGACGACATTGCTAAAGGCATTAAAAAAGGCAAACATTAAAATGCTTGCCTTTTTATATATCTGTTTGCACAATATGAGTATGAAAAGCAATTTGCGAAGCTGCAAAATGCCACCAACACGTTCAATGTTTTCAACGCGGGACTAAAATATCTTTATGGATCATTGCTTTGTTTTACTTTAATATTACAAGTATTTTAATGTTATTTTGTGTGCTCTTGTTGTAAAAACATAAGTTATTTAATTGTGATAATAAGCGTGTACAAAACATAACAATTATTACTTTGTTTGAAATACTTATTAAGTACATAGGTACTTACTTTGTTGTCTAGATAATAAAAAAATCTGCCAAATATATAGGAAAATATAATTTGATGCTTTTTGTAATCCGATTAAAAAAATGTAGACGACATACTACTTAAAGTACCTGTACAACCAGAATTATTCGAACGATTAAGAATTTGTTCTTACCAACATACAAGCTTAATGTTAAAACTTACCGGTGCAACATTATAGGCCAAGATGACTTCAGAACCATCGGGAGACAACTGCATCACCCTCGATGACTGTTGCAGAATCTGAAATATATTGAAGATTTTAGATAATTGTGCACTTAATAGAACCAGGGGCACTTATAAAACCTCTGCCAAGGGTGTGGGTTGTCTGCCAGGGGTGTGGGTTGTTCGAAAGAGATACCGTGGCCCCTGGCACACAGGCAACTGAGGGAACACGGGTGGGTTTTAGTCAGTAAAAGTCTGACACGCGCTCCCGGTCCACTCAGAGCGGGAGAAGTTATTTGATGATTTCCCAACCTCAAAAAAAAAACCTGTAAAAACTACAGAAGACCGAAAGTCTGACAACCAGTCTTACCAAGAGGTATCGTGTTACCAAATAACTGGGTTGTGGGGGACAGACAGGCAGTCGTTCCATATAAATAAATAAAATAAAATAAAACACGTCTGTATACGTGGACTTAGTGTGTTTTTTATCACACGAACCGACGCGCGCTTTACTTTTGGGCACCAAGTGTACGTTGCGTGGATGTAAAAATATCGCTCATTGCTAAGCGCCGAGAGTTGAAAATCCAACGATGTGTTGTTTCGACGCACTGGAATGCACTTTGTTTAATTCTCAGTGCTAACACCGATAGTCAATAATCCAGTGTACCTACTATAAAGTCCCGCTACGATATTTTTATGTACGGCTAACAAAATCAACAAAAAAAAATTGTGATACTCCGGGAGTGCCGACAGAAGTGAAAACTTGAACAATTTCGTGTGTATTTTTTTAATCATCAATTCAGGATTTCTCATTATTCATTATCATCATTTTGGTCATATTTTCTAAATGGGTTTTCCGATTTTCATAATTCCGATTGGAATATTAGTTCTGGACCTAAACCTATCTTTTGAGACTTAAATTATTGAAATACCTCTACTAAAAAACAGAGGTATCGGTAACGGTATCGCGAGTTCAATTGTTTTTTTTTTTCATCTCAAACAATGGCCAACGCGCCTAAAGAAGTTTTCATTTCAAAAATGTTTTTGAGGCACACATTCCTATCAAGTGAAGCCAAGCAACGTTAGGTAAGTGCTTTCAGACAAGTGCTTTTAAAATTGGTTTTATGGGACTAAATTGCTTCAGAAATTGATGTTTATGTGGGGGACTTATGGGTCGTCCTTGTGGAATATATGGAATTCCATAAATATTTTCCTCTTTTATTAACTTAATCATCGTGAATGTCGAAGCTCGGTTTGTACTTTAAACAAATGTTAGGGAAGAAACAATTGAATGTAAGTTGGGTTTACTACCTTAGATACAGGGTGTCAGGAACCACCCAGTCTATAGCTATTATGCAGTCAGTAGGTACTTACTTGTTCCTAGACCCACCAGCGAGCGGTAAATTTTTTCCTGAATTTTTCCGGAAAAAACAACAGCTTTCACGTACTGTCAAGTGTGGCATCTTTACTTTCCATGAGCAACTTTACCAATGAGAACTGTATTAAAATATGTTTACTAAAAATTTGTTACAAATAGTTCATTATTCTACATCTTTAAAGCTTCGATATTAAATGGCGGCAACGGATTTTTCGTTATCGAGGGAAATTTAAGTACAGTACTCATGGGTAAAGTTGTAATAGAAAGTTAAGATGCCACAGTTGACCGTACATTATCATTTTGATTGTATAATATCTACACTTTTGTATGAAACGTTTTTGAATTATGTGCTAAATTCATGGTTACACTTTGCGCGTTGATGACCTAACTGTGTGTTTACCTAACCTGAAACATATCTGACTGAAGATGTACAGAACAAAAGGCAAATAATGCCATAATAAAATATATTAATCATTATAAATTAAAAGATATTATCAAATTTCCATTTGTTTGCTGTCATACTCATAACTAAACAATGATCAATAAAATATAGAACATATTATGTTTCTAACTATTTGAAATGCAACGTGAATCTATAGGTACCTACACGGGTTAATTCTGTGTTAAAATGACGTAACGGTCGGTTTACCTTCTCTTAACAAATACGTCACTCCGGTATTAGGTATTTCCCAGGCTAGGGGATCGAGTGCATCAACATTCTGTTGTTGCTACTTGAATTTAAAAAACCAAAAAATAAAACTCCCACCCTTTTCGCAATTTATTTGGAGTCGGCTCAACATGTCTTTTTTCTTCCACACTACTCTATTAGACATCATCTCCGTAGTCACACCCTTTCTAACCATATCATCACTCACACAGTCCATCTATCGTTTCTTCAGTCTCCACATACTCTTATGGCCATCGACATTCATACTCAGAAGTTTCCTCACGACACTTTCCTCATTCCTCCGTATCACATGCCCATACCATGACAACCGATTTCCACTCAACTTTTCAGCCATCGGTGCCACTTTTAGACTTCCTCTTATGAACTCATTTCTTACTCTATCCATTCGTGTAACACCACACATCCCTCTTGACATTCTCATCTCAGCTGCATGCAATTGCCTTTCATTCATCCCTTTTGTAGACCAACATTCTGACCCATACAGACTTGTATAATTGCATAGCACATGTGTGAGCACTATGTTCTTACATAAAGCTACCATTTACTGGGTACGTCTTTCATTGACTTGAATGTGCCCTGGCAACTGAGAGTTTGTAATGCTCACTCAAATGTCTCGCTGGTGGTGGCATGTGTGTTGGATCATTAAGTTCCCTTCAAAATGGTTGAGCTGAATATTGCTGATCCATCCACGTCATAATCGTAAACGGGCGCCGCCAGTAGGGACTGGTCATCTCTTAGCTGCCACGGCTTATTTTAATTTCTAAATTGTCATTTGATTTTTGATTTTAAATATGGATACTTTTAATGTCCTAAGAATAAAAAATGCACGTCTTTTTACATCGTTCTCACATTGGTAATTTGAACATAATGATGTAACCAACTTTTTGTAACAATATCATGATTTTGAGTTTCATGGAGTTTCTTGCCCGTTCTTCTCCATAGGTACCTACGCTTTGGAATGGGCAACTAGCTTCATCTTTCCGACTCTTTGACAATTCAAAAGTGCCTGTAATTGGTTTATTTGAAATAAATGCAACATAACATATAATATTCTGATTAAAATTACTAGGTAAGTATTAGGTTCTCTAATAATATGCGAAGTAGCCGGATGCAAATAATAATTTATTCTGAACTCTAAATTATGGTCTAATTTAGATAATAACCTGTTGTAAAAAGTGTTTAGATTACCAAAATATCCATAATAATTTATATAAGTCCACGTACCTACACTCGGATGTAAAATATCGAGGCAGGATTTTTTCGCGTACAGCAGGCTTAGCATGACGTTTTATATTTCTACGAAGAATTTCTATAGACAGTGCTTTTTCAATACAAAGTGACATTTCGTTTCTCCATTTTTGACATCGCACCGTAGATATATCCTTCTACAATCTGTCATTTTGTCTTTCGTTTCTAACGATCTTTGTCTAGGTCCATATAAATGTAGACTATTTCAGAAGAATATTTCTTCCCAAACTAACAAAATCACACTGACAACAAACTTTCTACTCGTCGGCCACAAAATATATACGATTATCTACAAAATCATGATTCGTTTAGAACGCATAACTGTGATAATTAATAGATAAACATAGCTATCTTCTCCTATTGTACATCATCTATTCTTCCGTCGACAAATCGGTGCTCGTGCTAAGCCTGCAGGAACTTCTCCGCTCTACTTAGACAGTACCTTTTGTGTGACACGCTGGAATACACTCTGCTGGATTCTCAAAGCTCGGTTCAACACCGATACTTGAAAATCCGGTGCACGATAAAATCCCGTTGCGATATTTTTACGCCCGTACAAACGTGGTCTAAAATACATGAAGGCTTCTTCAGACAAGCGCGACGCGACAATTGTAGAACAATTTCCATGAATTTTTCATAGAAATTGTTCTACGAGTGTCGAGACGCGACCGTCGCGTCTTCAGTATTACTTTGGTTCTCAATAGCAACACGTAGGTAATAAAAATGTAGGTAAATACATGCCTTAGAAGTTTATCTAAGGTACATATGTATCTCCATAAATCGTTTTTTTTTTGTTTCACCATAGATCGCCTTATAAAACCCTGCATACCAAAAAAACTATTTACAAGAAAAAACATCTGCACGATGAACATAATTGATTAGACAGCAGCCGTTCTCCCCATCAAAATAAGATTAATCAGTTAACAAGTTTAAATTACAAAGCTCTTAAGTAATTAAAGTAGTTAGCTTCCACACTTCTGTTCCTAACTTCATACAGGATTAAAGAGAAACGAAATAAAGTTTTCTTTAGAACTGGCAAAGAAAATGTCATTCCACAGTGTGAAGGTACTTCCTTTGTTCTTGTCGTGTCGGAAAAACCATCTAAGGGATTATGTCGAAAGGATTTTAAGCAGCTTCCTGCGGTACGAGTTTGCCTAAAGGTGCGCTTACACGAGCAACTAAAATTGCTCAATCATGGTCAATTCTCGTCAACCATCACGACTACATCCAGCAATTTAGTGCGATGGCAACATGTAGCAACTTATTGCCAGAGATACGGCCACACAATACCATGCAATATGGAGCAACTTAAAAAAAAAAACTAGGCAATACGCCCCCTCCCCTCCACCGCCTCTGCCGCCGACCGGTTCCTCTCGCAAAAACGAGACGTAGTTATACGTACAAACGAGATAGAAAGAAAATTTACAAAAAAAAAACAAAACAATTGGATATTCGGCCACATATTGGCGACATTGAGAAATGTGAAATATATCAATTAGAAGCAATATTCCCGAAACAATTGCCGCATTTTATTGTTGTTGCTCCAGATTGCTCCACTTAATTGATCCAGATTGATCCATTAGTGTTGCCGAGCAATAATTGCTCAAAAATTGCTCGTGTAAGAGCATCTTTACAAGTGTTCAATACTAGCTTCAACCCGCGAACGCTCGCAGTATAGCATCGCATCGCCCACCTGCGAGCGATATAACTTCGTTTTCTCTTAGCCTTATTTCTGATTTTCTTTGTTTTACTCGGCTCCTTAGCTGTTAGTCCTTAGTCCTTAGCTGTTATAGGGTGATGTCGAATAGCATAAAACCTTTCTCAAAAATTGGGCTATAAAATGCAAGACGTTTTTTTATCAATCCGACTGGTAGTTCAAAGATTACCCCCTACATTCAAACAAACCAATTTTACCTCTTCCTTCTAAAAATCCTTAAAATATAATTTTGTAAGTTTTTAGAGACTGACTCACTGCAGAGCCTTTCTGGTATTTTTTTTAATTTTAATTTATTAGGGACAACAAAATGCAGTAGAAATACAATAATTTCAAGACAATAGGAGTAGCATATAACACCACTAACGATGTTATCCACTAATTATCATACAATTAGCTAGCTGTTAAAGACAATATCGATTCAACTTCATCATTCATCATTTCACCCGAAAGACGTCCACTGCCAGGCCTCCCCCAAGCACCGCTATTTCAACCGTTTCTGTGCTTCTTCGATTCAACTTAATCTAGTGTAATTTATAGTTCCATAATATTTAGTCACATGTGGTATCCCACTCATTTCTATCTTAGGGTAATGCTTCTGCTGCTTGAAATTATTGTTTAGTTTCAACATTAATTTTAAGTTCTAATGTTTAATTTTAATTTTGTTTTTATTTTTAATTTAGTTTTTAGTCTTTTAGTTTTGCTTCTGTTTCGATTTTGTGGAGGTGGGCGTTAATGACTGCGTCACAGTATTATACTAATGCAGTTGTTATCGAACACAGAGTTTCTGTAAACTGAGTTTTTGTTACAATAAATTTATTATATTTTTATTTATGTTATTTTTTATTCTACCCATCATCAATTTTATAGCTCTACCACCGTAACTTGCTACTTACTTTCCATTGAAATATTGCTCCTGAAAATATTCCTAAAAAGCTAAAATAAATATTTAAAAAAATCAACTAACCTGCGAGGAGTTGTAGATGAGTGGTGTGGTGCTATCAGTATCAACATCATAGAGCACCAGGTCGCCATTTCTGTTTTGCATCAACACCTCGCTTCCTGCAATTAAACGTTAATGATGTAGATATTAAAAGATTGAACAAGATAGCACTGTTTTCCTGGGTACAGTATACATCAAAAGTGCGTGATGATTTCACAAGATTTTTTGTCTGAGACAAAATTAATACGACCTTGCTATTCGTTGCAAAAAACGTAGTAAAGTATGTGATAATTATGTACCTAAGTGGTTGTTAGTAAGTATCACTGGTCCATCTAAAACTTTTAAGGACCGACCGCTCGACCGCCTTGCTATTGTATCAAAATCAAAAGTCATTTATTCAAATTAGGCTGAGAATCAACACTTTTCGAACGTCAAAATAACATAAGACTGTACCCCAAAACGCCCACCCTTCACCACTTCCTGGTGGTATGTATGTGTGTCTGTCTTCTAGTATGTATGTCTTCTAGTGACGGAAGAGTGTTTGCACACAGTTGTGCATTATAAAATCTCCGGCGCCAAAGGGTAGTCTCCATTAAGACTGTTCGCCATGTCCGAAATACGGTCTGGATGATTATATATGTATAAATATTTGTCTTTGACTGAAACTCTTATTAGTATAACACCTAAAGTAAACTAGAGCTTACGAAATACATTAAAAATCAATCATCTTAGCCTTTGCTGTTTTTATATGGAGCGACTGCCTATCTGACTTCTACAACCCAGATACTGGGTAATGCGATACCGTTTGTAAGACTGGAAATAACGAAATATTAGAAATACATTAATTAAAAGTAAAACATTTTTACTTTCAGCACCATTCTGTGATAATTAAGTTAAAAAGTATAGTGAATGGATCAAACTGTATAAGAAATGTCGTGGTACCTATCATACTTTTGCGTCACAACCAAAATGATCGTTTGCGCGGATAATATCTGAGCGTCGCATTCACCACATGTCACTGAATGGCGCTCTCAGTCGTCGTAACGCGCGACCATCTTTTTTGTTTAATTCGCGACCTTAACATTTTTAAATTTCCATAAAAATGTTGGATATTTACACTAATAGTCTGTGATGTAATGTTAATTACATACAAATTGTTAAATAATTACATTCATTACATAACTTGCATACACTTAACGAAATCGCGGAAAGGGTGGTTTATTTACCTGTTCTCTGAATGAGTTCACAAAATTTACTTTACATGTAATAAGATGTAATGGAAAAAAATATGTTTAGGGCAACCTGTAATGTTAGTTGTGTTGAGAATAATAAATAAGTAAATAACACGTTCGCTAAACTGCGCAAATAAAGTACCTCGATTGTTTTAAGCAGAATTGTAGACAATCGCAATTCCAAATGCGTAAAAGTGAAAGTGTAGTAGGGTCATACTCAGAAAAAGTGTACATTTTAAATTTGTAACTAAACTGATAGGTAACGATACTGAGAATATCCGTCACGAAACTGATGTCATAAGGTATTAGTGCACATGGATTGGGCGAATAAATACGTGATTATATTTGGCATATTAATTAAAAAAGAAATAGTATAAGCATTGGTAATTAAATTAGCAAAATAAAAATTATTTATATAAAACTAGCTGCCCCGGCAGACGTTGTCCTGTCCTATCTATGAATATTGAATTCGCAACTTTTTTATATTTTTTCTTTCATAAGAACCTTCTCCTGACAATAACAAACACAACAAAAAAAGAATTAGCAAAATTGGTGCAGCCGTTCAAGTGTGATGCCGTGACCAAGGGAAATAGGGATTCATTTTTATAGGTATATAAAAAGATGAAGTAGCAGTATTTAAGTGTTTTTTAACTTGTCTTACAAATTATGCCTTTGATTTACTTATTTGTACTTAAACTAAAGTATTTTCTTGACATCGTGATTTTATTTTTAAAATAGGTAGGTAAAGGTAGAAACTTATTTAGGTATTTGTGATCAACACATCGACATTACGGAGAATATGTACAGAGGTATAGTTTCCGGCACGTAACTTGGTTAAAGATTTTCTTAGTGGAAGAAGTAAGCGCATGTAAAAATTAATGAAATTGTGCGTACGCGAACTTCCCCCACTACAAAATCTTTGGCCAACTTATACGTTATGCCGAAAACTATAGTTATGCACTCTTGTTCATGTGAACTAAGCTTAAAAAATTCTCAATTTAGTAGCGTAACGCAATATAACGAAAATGAGAATAAAATCTGAGAAATTATAACCTCTAAAAATCTTTTTACGAAAACCACGTGTTTCCCACTCAAGCACTGAGCGTATCCGTTAAGATAATACAAAAATAAGAAAATAACATAGTAAGCAAACAAAAAATATCATAAATTTACCACAATAATAGTTGTTTATCACCCTGATATTTTTTTTTGTAAATATTCACCTGATACACTTTTTGACTTCACGACTACGGCAAAAACATAATGGCTGCCACGAATGCGATTTTGACGTAAGTAATAGTTTTTCCAGAATAGGAAACAATATTTATACAACTTTAAATAGTTGCGTTTCAAATATAATTGCGTGTTACTAACCCTGAGTAACGATACTTCATAATTTTGGGACAAAATCAGTTTAATTAAAATTAATTCTTCTATAAATGATTTACAATAACAATTGGTCATATTTAGTTACTTGATTCATCTAGAATAATATAGCCACAGTCAATGTTAAGTAGAGCGATGAATATTCGTAACAATTCGTCTCTGAAAATGTGGAATGGTCATTGGGACGTTAAAAAAATCTATGATGATGTTTTTATCAATGTTTTGACACTCAAAAAATTTACTCTTTTAAAGAAAATTAAAGTTAAAATACCAGACAAATCTCCATAATAATAGACTAATATAACAAAAACGAGAGGAAAAAGAAAACATATCATCTTATTATATATTTACTTTAATATGAAGTAGCGGGACAAGAAAACATACCAAATGTACACTTTTTCTGAGTATGACCCAGTATGCATAAGTTTTAAGTAGTCAAAGTTTGCCTATATTTTAGCCAAACTCTGCACTTCAATTAAAACACAAAAAAATATGACGCGTTCTGATTTGATGTTCCGTTCAAAAATAAAGACAAGAATAAATTATTATTTAGTCCGATTCGTCTGAGAGTCCGTTTTGAAAAAGCAGAAAATTAATCCTTAACCACTTGGTTTTAAAGCCTCTTATAGCTACTTGAGTACATTAAACTGACAGGAACATGAGTAGATATACATAGGCTACATCTCACAACTCAAACAAAAACAAAATAGGGCATCCCATTCACGGGGCCTCTCATTCAAACCGACCGGAACTCCGAAATGCCACACTTCCTCATACTTAAAATATGTTCCATTTTAACAGGTTTTTAAATTATGTGTGTATGCGCATTCATTTGTTATACGTGTATCTTGGTCAATGAAATGAATGACAGAACTAGTTCTGAGCTACTCATGTATGCATAGTTATTATGGCTGCATGGCATTGTATATCTATGAATGAGTTCGAAAGAAAAAACAAAACAATACGGTAAGTACTGCATGTTGCCAGTTACCTTCTCGAAAGGTTACAGAACTTCTTTTAAATGCAACTTCATACTATTGCAGTGCAGTAATGACTTAATGAGTTATCTACATATATTATACAGCCTACGTAAAACTTGTTCCTTTTGGGAATACGCTAACATTTTCCGCGAAATTCAAATTTTCTCACGTTTTCCGACACAATTCACAATTTGCACGTCAGTGTCAAGATGTATGTTGATTAAAACATAATTCGCGACTGTAACAAATATGCCTTTTCAGAATTATAATCATTAAAATAATCAATACAACTCCCTAAGTTCATATAATTCTTTAATTTCATTAAAACGTCATTCAATGGGGAATTACGTTTTCATGAAATAGTTATTGCATGCAATGGGATTATCTATACATACATACATACATACAGATATATAAAATTGGAGTGTATGTTTGTAATATTAAAATAACCGCTTTTTACGAAATGCATCTGGATGTATACACGGTACATATACCAAAATAACATTTTTAGAATTTTTGTCTGTCTGTCTGTTTGTTCCGGCTGATCTCTGAAACAGCTAGACCGATTTTGACGGGACTTTCACTGGCAGATAGCTGCTGTAACAAGGAGTAATTCAGGCTACTTTTATTTTAGAAATTGTATTAATTTTTCTTTAATAATAAAAAAATAACTATTCCGCGCGGACGAAGTCGCGGACACAGCTACTAAGAACATATAACAAAGAGACAACCGATTTCCAAAAAAATTGGTGGGTTTTAAAACAAATAAACCACGACCATCCTACCGATAGCTATCTCTGAGGGGCAATTTTCGTAATTTTAAGAACGTTCACAGTCTCAATCTGTTAAAAATAACCCTTCCAAACATTTTTGACAAGTTTACATTTGTTTGTCGCCGAGATGAGACTGCTACTAGATTTTTAACGTTTTAAATTACGAGAATTGGCCTTCTGCATGGCAAATTAGTTAGTGAAAATGAGTCAAATGCGATTCGCCACCCTGTCGAACAGTTGTGAACAGCTGAGCTGGTCATCTCGCAATCTCTTTCTGCAGTCTTAGCACAAGAACCGTAGAGAAGCGTTTTGTCGACGGAAGAGTAGACAAAAATGACGTTTCCGTGTAGACAGTTGACAGTTTATTGCTATTCTATGGTAGAGTACAAATAGGAAACGTCATGCTAAGCCTGCTGGGCATATTAATAGTGATAATTGCATTAGCTTAATTATCTAGCCCGTTGGTTGCACACGTGACCCCTCAAAAACAAGTGAACACAATCACAATCATCCATCGAAGACTGGCAAACATTTTAAAAGCATATAACTGAATAAAAGCAATCTTACACCGACCAACTTTGGAAAAACCTACGAGATATCTGGCGACAAACTCTCTCGTCCCTGGACCGCTTAACTTTTAACAAAGGAAACTTTGTCCAGCTCCGATCCGTATTTTTTTACTTATTTTTACTTGACCGACCTTTTTCTTAGTAGAAATAAATACTTTATGAGTTCTGAGTTCTGTCCCATGGGCGTATTTGAACAATTCGCCTGCCTACCTCCTACTTCTGAAAGTTAAGGTATTTATGTATGAATAAATAACTGTTTTTCGGAGTATCCTGTCGAATAATAAAATCGTAGCGAAGCCTTAACTACACATTGTTTTTTTTTTTGCGGGATCTGGGAATACCGATGTCAATAATGTAATTTTTGTCTGTTTACTTGAATTGCCAGATAGATTTTGTTAATTATTTAATAATCCTGATAAGTCTGGTCAGTCAGTAGACTTTTAATTATAAACGAATATAGCTAATAGTTACAGTTTTCAAATTTAAGGTTAAATCATTTGAAATTTAAATTATTTTCCATACCGCTTTACCCTTAATTAAGGGGTTATCCAAACTTGACATAATATAAGAACAGCTATTTTTGTCAAATTTAAATAAAGCTAACAGCTTATAAGTTCGACACTTTGCAAACCAATTTCAATTCCCAACAATTGATATGTTTATACACTTCCGTTGTTTTTACATGTTGTTATTTTAATAATTAATGATAGTTTTTAGAACGTACACAGAAATAAATAAAGTTTAGGCCATTTTTGTTTATAATATAAATCAATATAGTTAGGTGATTGTTAATGAAAAAACCCGTTTGTTTACAATCTACTGTAACATTAATATGGTGATAGTTAATCAGAAATAATCTGCAAGAACGTATAAGTCAGTGTATCATTACTGTGTCATTAGGCAATATGGCCACAAACTAAAAAAATTGCAAGTAATGGAAAATAACTACTGCAACCTGTCTGCGGGTGTCGACATCAGAAGAAGAATTCTTTAAAAATTTCACCGTGAAAACTTAGATGAAGTGAGTTTGAAGTGAGATGTCATTCCACGTGATGCTAGGGATTGACGCTATTGACAGCTCACTTCACCTAAGTTATCACGGCGAGGTTATTACAAAATAGATCGACATGCTTCTCACACGGACTTGCTTGCTCGGGAGCAAGTAGTTCCGCGTGAGGAGCAGCGTCACCAGTCCTGACTCTTTTCATATTTTGGCTGCTATGAGACCAAAAATACAAACGTTGTATACAGGAAAGTTGTATTAAATGTGGCTGTTATCTTGACTTCCACACGAAAGAAGTCGCGGGCAGAAACTAGTTTACAATATTCATCAACAAATTTTGTTGCTTCGTTGGTTCCTTAATTTAGGCCAGAAATTTACTGACTTATTTAAAAAAAGAAAAACAGAATATTGTTTATGAATTTAAATATGTATAAATATTCATGTTTCCGAAAGCCTTGGTTTTTTATTCGTGTTGTTTTTTGGTAAATAAAGGCGCTAAAATGATTTAAGTGCAAGGATAAGACCCACAAGCTTCCAACATGTAACCTTTTATGCATTGCATGCATGTTTTGGGGATTCCCCCCAGTGGTTGCGCTGATACGATTAGAATTGTAGTACAGTCACGAGCATTAATATGTACACACATAGCGAAATTCAAAAGCGGAACCCTAAAAACAGCCGACTTCCGGAAAAACACTACAAAGTGAGAGATAACTTTAATTTCGGAAGTCGGTGACTTTGGATATGTACCTATTTGAATTTTTGTCACCGTCTTCCGAAATTAAAGTTATCTTTCACTTTGCAGTGTTTTTCCGGAAGTCGACTGTTATTTTATTTTTTGGAAAAAGTTTATATTTTATCTCGAATTTCTCAGTAACAGCCTGGAGTCTGGATATGTGCCCGGTTGATAGGCTCGCCCCTATTTCATGGGACTAAAACATAACTGGCGAAATGTGGGTGTACCTATGGGGTGTACTATAGGTACAATCCTGTCCAAGCCTTCAGAGCAACATGGCGTGATGTTTTGTTATGTTTATGTTGAATTGATGTTCACGAAGATTGTTGTAACT
Organism: Antitype chi; assembly: GCA_947359405.1. Classification (NCBI taxonomy): domain Eukaryota; kingdom Metazoa; phylum Arthropoda; class Insecta; order Lepidoptera; family Noctuidae; genus Antitype; species Antitype chi. The sequence continues at coordinate 15,608,999 of OX375817.1, read as the reverse complement.
TAAGTAATTGGCGAACTGACCTTTGAATCGTTAGTTTCAACTCCGGATTTACATAACAATGGACAATTTATTCTTAAGGTGAATCTAGTCGATATTTTTTCCATACAAACTTCGGGAGTGTATTACTCCACTCTTCTATAATGTATGTTACTCCAAAAATTAAACATAGTATAGTTTTGTCTTATTATTAATGTCTGTACGAAAACAGAATACTAAAATAAAAAGCCATTAAAAAGTTATGAGCCAACAAAGATTAGTTTTTCTTGCTAATTTAACCTAACTTTGGGCGTGTAGTAATGCTTAAGTAATAAAAGAAGTATAAAATCTCCAAAACCAAGTCGGTACCAACAAAGCCAAAATATCGAAAAGTTCAATCAACTTTATTGGTCATTGATTTATGCAGTAGTTTTTTTTTTTCATAAAACCCGATCTTCCGAAGGTCTTTTCTAAATGTTTTATGCGCCCTTTTTACTATAACTGATCCCGCATCTCACTCAATAATGTTGTGCATGTAGACTAGCGTATAACTACTCATCACGAGTACTACCTCTGTCGGACGTGATACCTGGTGAGACAGCGTGCTTTTTAGCCAGGCCCACCAGTCAGTTCAAGCCCACGACTAGATTCCCCTTAAATCCACTAAGCACGTACCGCAATCAAGCGTTTGGGTAATTTACGTCATTATCCCTACAACGTAGACCTGTTGCTTATGTAATACAACTGCACGCAATGTTTACCGGTCAAGTCGTTATGCATAATTTTATAATATCGTAAGCCAACTGGTTTTGCAACCGACGGATTGAAGGGCGACATCGAATTCTGAGAAAAAAGATATTGGTACGAAGATGTCGGTACTTATATAAATTTTTGTGGAATATGTCTCGTGGTAAAACCTTAGGGTTTTATAAAAACGGTAACATTCGAACACTTTGAAAGACAGCTTCACCAAAATATTGCTTCAATACAGTTGAGTAAACACTTGATTATAAATAATGAAGTAATCTGTTTTCCTACCGTTTAACTTGTTTCTGACACTCATCCTATCCTACTAATATTATAAATGTGAAAGTTTGGATGTTTAGATGTATGTATGTTACTTAATCGCGCTAAAACAGCTGAACGGATGTGGAAGAAATTTCACACAGATAGGTTATAACCTGGATGAACACATAGGGTACTTTTTTATCACATTAGTATTCCCGTTAGTCCAGACCTCCACTTGGAAGTTGTAAGAAAAGATAATAGGCAGTAAGATAGACTAGAAAGCCAAAGAAAAGATAGTCGTTTCACGCAGTTACTGTTGTAACCAACATCAGTAGAACCTATTTTGCCACATTTAAGAGGAAACACGTGGTTGCTGGCGTAATGAAATCTATATTTTTTTCTCTTAAGGCGGTGTTTCTTGAAAACGCTCAAAAAGGTGGCTTTTTAAACCAGTGTATCTCCTTAACCGTAAATAAAACTGAAAGCAAAATAAATATATGATATTTTCAAGGCTTTTTAGCATACAGTGATGGAACTCAAAACATTATTAAACATACTTTAATGCATCAAAAAAAATCATCAAAGTCACCTCTTAATTATCTTTAAAACCAGTTTATCCCTTCAATAACAATTATAATTAAAAATAAACCATAACATTCCAAATGCCAAACTGCATCCAGCGATGGATTATTAAATAGTTAATATCTAATTTTATACGATTATATTTGCATTTTTACGACAACGCTTGCTCATTTATTATTAGAATTTATTACAACAGATTTTAACCCGTATCGGATTGCAATAAGAACTATTACCGCTAATAATGACAATATTAAAAGTTACCAGGGCCTTCAATTAATTAATTATATCCTAACTGACTTTTGCCAGCGGCAGCGGCTTCGCCCGCGTGGAGTCCGGAAATTATCCCACGGGAACGTACTACCGGGATAAAAAGTATCCTTTATGTTAAACCAGGTTATAGACTATCTGTGTGCCAAACTTCATCTAAATCCGAATGGCCGTTTTTGCGTAATTGAATAACAAACATTCAAACATCTAAACATACAAACTTTCACATTTATAATATTAGTACGAAGTAGGATAATATATCCAATGTTTTGATTTTTGGCATAATTACGCTAAATATCAAAACATATGATATCGTCATGGTAGATATACATCTAATCGTAACAACAATAAAGTAGTATCATCAACCAGGGAGAAAACAGAAGAAAAAGTAAGTATAGAATGAACGCTAAAGACCACGTGGCCGCGTTTCCTCTTAAGCCTACGATGAGTAAGCTTAAGCCATGGTACGGAGCGAGAGTGCATGGTTAGCCGTCACCTCCTTCTGCGAAGCAGTAATGCTCGCGAAGAGGTAGGCGGCACACGTGAGGGAGAGGCAGTATATGCGCCCTCACGGCCGTAGTCGCCGCGGGAGACGCCCTGGGCGAATCTCAGGCTGATTCCCAGCTACCGTAGGCGCGGGCTTGCGGACGGCGAGTAATGGGTAGCTCGCTGTCAGGTAAGGACCAAGCCCGGATCACTGTCCCAGAGCATCATACAGATCTATTCTCCTCTGTGGCGATAACTTTCAGCGAAATGTTCCTCAACTTATGTAGGTATATCCTTTTCTATCGTTCTCATGGTAGTGAAAATATTAGGAATATTTTATGGTTTTATTATAGTTTTTTAAATTAGAATTCTTCCCATTAATGTATTATGAAGTATCCCTACTCTTAGTACGGTAGCTTCCACTATTGTACTTATAGTATTGAGATAGTTTTAAAAAACACATCAGATTCCGTAACCTCAAAACAGATGGAATGCGCCATACATAATAGTCTTGGTTTTCCTTGTTGTGGGCATAAACTATTAAATTCTATACCAATTTGTAACACTGGAACATCGTTCCAATTACGCATGCCGTCTTGTTCAAATTATCGTCATTTGTATATTTGAATGAACTTGTTCACAATACACCAACCTTTCTGTCCAAAAATACTAGTGCCACGGTGCTTTACGTAAATCCTCACAACAACTTGCAATAAATTCATCAAAGAGTTTTTATAAATTAGGGTGAACATACCTGTTGACCATGTAGCATTGAAGGAAGGCGGCGAATATATCCCTTCGATAATCTCCTCCAATTCTAGCGGAGTAGGTGGCGGCTGCGTTATCGGTGGTTCAGTCGTTGTTGATGGAGCAGCCGTGGTTGGAGGCGCCGTAGTCGGGTCTACCGGGACTACGGGAGTCGTGGGTCTTTCAGTGGACTCAATAGGCTGGGCCACGCCATTATCGCCTCCTGACAGGACAACGATCAGAGTGACCACCACTCCAAGTGTTACCAACATGGCGACGATTCCGATTAGGTATCCTAGAGTCCTCTTGCGTTTGGTTGCTACCAGGACCTGGAAATTAATCTTGAGTTAGTAAAGACACGGCTACAAGGACAGGCAGTAACTTTGAAATACTAAAAGTTATGGTTTTTTTTTAATCCCCTACAAATTCTAATGATGTTTTAAATGGACTGAAGCTAGCACACATAACGTTGAAATTCATATTTAGATACACCTGATGCAAATAACCCAATTATTTTTACTTAATTCAGCACTAGCAATCCGTGCAAACGTGTACCTAATCCGTAAAATAGGCATCAATGTCAAAACAAAAGTCCTTAAAATATATCTAAGAAATGTCGATTATAGAGAGTCAATCTTATAACTAGGAAGCCAGTGAGAGATACATATAATAATTTACAAGCCTACAACAGATCGATCTCAAGGTAAACATGTAAACAAGCGTCACTTACAGACAAACAGTGCTCTACGATCTTGCAAAAAATTATCATAATGTAATCATTATCAGCTACCAATGTAAATCCCTACAGGTTCTTGCAAAAACATATTACAATTATACGATAATTAAAGACAATCGAATTATTAAACTTGAACACCAAGTTTTAAGATAAGTAGGTACCTATACGATCCCTAAATTATTGCTTAGAGTAAATACCTTTTGCAAAACACAGATTTCTTGGTCGATCATTTAAATGTATTGACGTTAGAAAATACTGAGTAAACACAAATTTATATTGAATACAGTTATTAATTATAAATGAATAGTCATAGTATATTATTAAAGTACATAAATGCAAACGTGAGATTCATGGTTTTCAACGGGGTTTTCCTTAAAAATGGCGCAACGGGTAAACTGAAGTCATGGGTTCGTTATCTTTTGGTAACTTTACAAGTATTTTTAAATATACATCGAGTTTTAATACATAATGATTCAAAAAAAAAACAAAAACCACAAAAATTACAAAATGTAAATAAACAAAAAATACGCACATTACTTTTTAGCCTACACTGCACTGCAATCCAAAATCACCAAAATTTATTAAATACACTTGAGGACACAAAAACTCATACTCCTTATATTTTGACAAACACAATATTGCAATTACATAATTATATGCACAAAACAGCGGCCATTCCGCTCACTGAACAAAAGTGGAATGGACTCGACCGCGAATGTGAACCTTGATTAGGTTTTTTACATGTAAGTTACTCCACCGGGGTTATCGAAGGTTATCTGCCGTTCGTTCAACATTTAGCATTAATTACGTAAGGTTACGCTTCATTGTAGTAGGTAACGATAACTTTATTTTCATGTTTACTCTGTGATTAATTAATTCCGATGATTAACTGCAGCCTGAGCTGCTCTCAACACCTGTATACAGCCTGCAAGTTAGTAGGTTTTGATGCATTCAATTTTGTACAAAAATCAAAAAGTAGCTCATTTATCTGATAATAATGGAAATGATCTTCCATGTCGTGCATTAAAACTTAAGGAATATACTATTTTAACTGTATAATTTTGTCTGTAAAATCAAGTTAATCAACGAGTTCAGCAATGTTTCGTATAGGGCCTCGGTAAGTCCCCTGGATAACGTTAGTGTAGCGCCTTACCTGCCGAAAACTACGCGACGTGATTTCCGCGAGCTTGTATTTTCTACGAGAATTACTTTATCGACATGAGTTTAAGCCAGATGTGCAGATAATTTGTCGCGTCATTCTTTAACTATGAAATCACCCCGCGACATACCGCGGCCCCTGGCACACAGGCAACTGAGGGAACACGGGTGGGTTTTAGTCAGTAAAAGTCCTGGAGCTCCACCCAGAGCGTTATTTGATGATTTCCCACCCAAAAAATAAATAAAAACGTCCGCTTCATCATAAAACCTTAACATCTCCAGGGGACCATAATTTCCCGCCTCCACAGTACATCTACATTTTTTATTTATTTAAATTTTATTATGCATATTATATTACTTTTAGTTTTAATTTTATCTCATTATTTCGATTACTTTTGATTCGCTTTGTAATCTTTGGATGCCATATAACATGTAACATTGTAATCCTGTAGCACAGTGTACACTAGCGCAGGAGCTAGGGAATTAATAAAAATGTTTGTCAAATTTATGTTACTAAAGATTATTATTACACCATTATTATTAGTACCTACTAAATGAAATGTCGCTTTGTGCTAGTGCATTATATTTAAAACTTAAACACAGTTTTAAAATGGTCAAGTTTTTCCTCATCTTTCTTCCTTTCTAGCTTTTACGTATTTTTTATTATATTTTAGTACTAAGAGCTTATCAAAGGCTGCATATTTTTTATAGGTTACGTTTCGCGAATGTTTTCCTTTCGAACTCGATAACCACCGTTAGCTTTGGTCTTAATTTGTTTTTAATCAAACCCGTTTCTAGAATACTTCTATTTCAAAATTAATTATGGTTTTTAATATGGTTATTGCCTTTTTTTCTATTATTTGGCCAGATACTGTCTGTTTAAAAACGCAAATATTATGCATCGGACTAGTTTTAACGGATCCGTTGCAGTTATCAACCCAATAAAAAGTTACCTCTGTGAATTATACTTTCGAGAACGAGAATGTTTAGTGTTATGATGTACGAGGGGAATTCCTTTTTATCTTTAGTCATATATATTTCACATTATTGTGTGAGGCAGGTAATTAAGTATGCTATTAATGATGTAGATACTAACAACTTTTTAATTCGACGATTTTTTTTTTTACTTGTTTCTTTATGTGGATGGATAGAGCTGTTACACATAATTACTTAACCACTAACAAAAATACATTTAAAAGGTCCATAATTAGCTTAAATTTAATAATATAAATAATTTATTATTTAAAAATGTGGATATTTATCTACGAATTTCTATTTGTGTGTTGAATGACTGTAACTATCTTTACCTTTTACTTTATAAAAAAACAATGTTTTTTTCACTTTAAGCTATTACTTTTTTTTTTTTTGGGTGGGAAATCATCAAATAACTTCTCCCGCTCTGGGTGGAGCGGGAGGGCGTGTCAGACTTTTACTGACTAAAACCCACCCGTGTTCCCTCAGTTGCCTGTGTGCCAGGGGCCGCGGTATCTCTTTCGAACAACCCGCACCCCTGGCAGGCATCGGTCCTTGCGAACCCCACCTATTGGTGCTGACATCTCTTTGAGGCGCGCGTGGAACACAACGCGCCGTCGACCCGGGCTTGGTCCTTACCGGACAGCGAGCTACCCATTACTCACCGTCCGCAAGCCCGCGCCTACGGTGGCCGGGAATCAGCCTGGGATTCCCGACGCCCAGGGCTTCTCCCGCGGCGACTACGGCCGTGAGGGCGCATATACTGCCTCTCCCTCACGTGCGCCGCCTCCCTCTTTGCGAGCATTACTGCTTCGCAGAAGGAGGTGACGGCTAACCATTCACTCTCGCTCCGTACCATGGCCTGCACCAGGGCCGGACGCGAGAGATCGCCGCCGCCGATCGCCTCCACGAGGACACGGCGGTGCTCCGCCCAAGCCGGGCAGACCGCCACCGTATGCTCCACCGTGTCCTCAGGGCGATCTTCGCAATGGAAGCACCCGGGCGTTTCCTCCCGCCTTATACGAAACAGGAACCTCCCGAAACAACCGTGTCCGGTGAGGACCTGCGTCAGGCGGAAGGTGAGGACGCCATGCCGCCTCTCAAGCCACTCCTCAAAGAGGGGACTTACCGCCGCTATCGTGGCGTGCCCAAAGCTATTACTTTAATGTTAATGAAGATAATTAGTTAATTAGGGTTGTAGAAAAATTTGTAAACATTTGTTTGTCACTGGAAATATAAAATGACTGTGAAGTATAGTAAACTAGTGTTCTTTTATTCGTACTACTACTAACATCTCGTGATTGTGATCGTCCCTTTTTCGTTATAATAGAGAGTTTAGTTAATAATTTAGATTTATTTATGATTTTAAGAGAGCAGCTGAAGTCGCTGTCGGATAATAAAAAAATCATTCATTTCCTACAACCTAAAATAAACGTAACCGAAGAGAACAATGTTGAACTCCAAAAATTCTCTGTTTTTCTTTTTTTTTTCTTTTTTGTTGTTTTTTTGTTCTGTATTTCTGTGTTCTGTATAATATTCTATGTAATTGTGTTCAAATATAAGTGCAAGATAGGAACGAAGTAGTCGCACGTAAATGATTTATATATTAGTAAATTTAAGCCAATGAAGGACCTTTTAAATGTATTGTTGTTAGTTGTTAAGTAATTATGTGTATTATTACGTGCTTTTACTTACTATTCCATATCAAATTTAATTTAAAAGAACTTACGAAATTAAAAAATGAAGCTTTTTATTCTATGTATTTTTTCGATCCATTTATTTGGCAGAGTTGCAATTTTATGCACATGTTCATAGCATCAAATGATAGTAGACTAGACAAGGTATAAGAAAAATAAAGTTTCAAAGTGGGATCACACGCTACTTAGCAGGAATTTAATTCAATTTGATCCTAGGCAGATCAAATTGAATTAATTTCCTTTCAAAAAAATACAAAACACATTTTTCTACCCAAAGTATAAAGTTTAGGAAAAAACATCAGGGCAATTATTATTGAGGTCAATGAGCTCTATCCATCTGCATAAAGAAAAAAGTAAAAAAACAAAGTTGGTCCCTAAGTCACTAAAATCATAGCTTCGACCCACTATGTCGTCGCGACGCGACACTTGTTGATAAATTTCCATGAAGTTTCCTTAGAAATTGTTACACTGCAGTCACGTTGTGCTGTTGCGTCGTGCCTGGCTGTGAGAGCCTTTTCTCAATATAATTATTTATTTAAACTTTTCGTACACAAAAAGGTACAAAGGCGGACTTAATGCCTTAGGCAGTCTCTACCAGTCAACCAATTTCTAGGTCTACCACCTACGTTCTTAACCGCGTTCTAAACCCTTGTTATTTATAAGTCGACTTTCACGCAGACGTAATAATATTGCGGTGGCATTTTTTCGTACACTGGGATCTTCAACAGACTGATTTGCGCCGAGAGTTGAAATCGAACACTGCGTTTTTTCGATGCGCTGAGATTAGCTCTGTTGGATTGTCAATGCTCGGTTCAGTACAGAGAGTTTAAAATCCAGTGTGCGATCAAATCTCGCTGCGATATTTTTGCGTTCATGTGGACGTCAACTTAAGTAATAATGGTTAATCCTCACCTGGTCACTGGTTCCCATCTCCAGCGTGGAGTTGCTGTTTTCCTGAGCCATCTTGATTGGGGAATAACTGTGAACAAAATAAACACACTGTCAGATGTCTTCCTACAAATTATTACGAAATAATGAGTTTTTTTCAGTGTTTCTTCTCAGAGTTGATTCAACTAGGTAACACTGGCCTCATCTAGTTTTAATACAAAAAAATACGTGTACCTACGTATGCCTTTAGCAGATATGCGCGGTGCCACACGATTCTAGTAGAATAATTTCCATGAAGTTTTCATCTAAATCAACGTCTTATTTTTTAAGCCATTAACAAAAAAAAAGGCACGTTAAATGCAAATTTTGAGAGCCTCACTACATTTGCAATTCTTAGAATTTTGTCATTAGAATTCTCTTCTGCGCTTCATTCATGCCGGGATAAAACTATGGGCTGGATTCGAACGTAAAGTAAGAATTACGTCAATGGTATTGTTTAATTTTTGCTGTTTCAGTTCACTCATACTCAATATCACAGTTTTTAGTGTTAGCAGAAGCCCGAAAGTCTGACTACCATTGTACCGTTGTTGCCAAGGGGTATCGTGTTACCCAGTAACTGGGTTGTGGAACTCAGACAGGCAGTGGCTCTATGTAAAATACTAGTATTCAGCTGCATCCGGTTAGACTTTATATCGACCCCAACATGGTTGGAAAAAGATTTGGTAGATGATGGTTACTTATACCTACTCAATACATACATATCTCTCGAAATTACAGTTGCTGACAATTACGTGGAATTATGAGGATTTGACGCAAATACAATTCGATAGTTGATGATTTGAATGATTATATTAAAAAAACAGTGGCCCTCCGGGAGTGCCGACAGAAGTGAAAACTTGAACAATTACGTATGTATTTTTTTATCGTCCATACAGGTTTTCACATTGGGTCCTTGGTCTTTGGGGTTCAGATTGCTCTCGGTAAAAAATGATAAAATAGTGATCGACTGCAGTCATTAAAGGTAACAGCACAGATTTTTACGATATAAATACAAAGGGAAAGGGAAATCCCTTATAAAAGAATAAGAATTTCGTAATGAAAGAAACAGACTTGTCCAAAAGACGTCAACGCGCGACTCATCCGTGTGCTCAAGCGTTCGGTGTCGATGACGCGAGCTCCATGATATTTGTTCACCCAAAAAGTGTACAACGCGCCTAAAGAAGGTTTCACTTAAAAACAAAAACATATAAAAATTGCCGAAGGAATAATGTAAACTTATCAACTTATAACAGTCACAATATTTTAAAAAAAAAGTTTTGTATCTCACGCGCTACACTGATGGATCCCCCTTAATAAGCAAGGAATCCAAATACAATTTAAACTAAATGCATACTACAGTATTCTGGTCTACAAACTTTAGACCAACTAAACTAATTTCCTTGAGACAATGAAGGACGTGAAGTTAACATAGCACTCGGGTGCTTATATTGTTGCTCAACGCGATGTATAAGTAACGCGGATGTTACTAGCTTAGAATTATAAACACAATGTACTAAGGAGTCTATACCTAAGTACAGTTAAAAATAAGTATCTTGGCACCACGCAGGCATAATTTCATTTTATTTCCGCGTGGATGTCAGAAATTATCTCACGGTTTTTTTTTTTGATGATGGGAAATCATCAAATAACTTCTCCCGCTCTGGGTGGAGCAGGCGGGCGTGTCAGACTTTTACTGACTAAAATCCACCCGTGTTCCTTCAGTTGCCTGTGTGCCAGGGGCGACGGTATCTCTTTCGAACAACCCGCACCCCTGGCAGACATCGGCCCTTGCGGACCCCCCCATTTGGTGCTGACATCTCTTTGAGGCGCGCGTGGAACACAACGCGCCGTCGACCCGGGCTTGGTCCTTACCGGACAGCGAGCTACCCATTACTCGCCGTCCGCAAGCCCGCGCCTACGGTGGCCGGGAATCAGCCTGGGATTTCCGGCGCCCAGGGCTTCTCCCGCGGCGACTACGGCCGTGAGGGCGCATATACTGCCTCTCCCTCACAAAATACGGTTAGTCCATACATACGATAAGACTAACTATCTTTATCCATTTAATCATTATTGTTTGGCCTTATCTAATACAGCTATACCGATATGAAAAATAGTTGCTATAAAGTTATTTCAACTAATCTACTCGTAATCAGGTAGATTTATTTGCATTTAAGAAAGTGTGCGAGTCGATAAGAGTCGCGAGATAATACATTTGGTAATCTACCTAAATCATACTGTCTGGGTCTGCAATGTCCTAATGTTTGATACCGAGCATAAGCATCATCAGTCTATAGTGTTCCCACAGCTGGGACCCAGGCATCCTCCCTGTGAGAGACAGTGGGCTGTGATCTATTACGTAAGCCCAGTGCGGATGCCAGGGGTGAGGGTTGTTTGAAAGAGATACCGCGGCACCTGACACACAGGCAACTGAGGAACACGGGTGGGTTTTAGTCAGTAAAAGTCTGACACGCCCTCCTGCTCCACCCAGAGCGGCAGAAGTTATTTGATGATTTCCCAACAAAAAAAAAGCCCAGTGCGGATTGGTAGATGACATACGGCATCGAATTTTTTGATTCTAGGACATGCCTCACGATGTTTTCCGTCACCGTTTTGAGATCAGTAGCGATGAAATTATATACACTAAGTAGAGCCCCTGCCTGGGTTTGATCCCACAACCATGGCCACCACTGCTTTGTTTAATACTTAAGTGGTTACCAATTCCAACGGACATCTTCAATACCAGAATGGAATTTCTCACGTTATTACACCAGCAGTGATGCTTTGCAACGGGATTTTCTATATATTGCATTCTTTGTTAACAATCCTAACCTAATTGCGATTCACACTACGAAACAGAATCTGCATAATTTTGAAGTAGGTATATTCCATTGCTTCAAATGTGCGAAAAAATTGTGAGCTCAGCAAAATAACGCAATCACCTCTCTGGCTATGGCCGATAATAATCATTCTGCCTGCTAAGCGAGGTAAGTTTGTCGGTAAAATTTCAATATCAATTTCAAATATGACTGGTCATTATCGACGATCCGCCTATTTCAAGATCAACTGTTTAAAGTAATTTATCGAGTCAAAATATCCAGGAAGATAAGCAACGAAGACAAATGACGAATGGCTTCGCCAGAGTACCATGTACAGTGCCTTTATATCAGCTGTGGTCTTCACAACTTTCTATCTCTCGTGCAATATCGTAATTAATTAGGCATGGAGAAGGTGTAATCTCTTTATGACTTTGTAAAACATAAGCATGTCATTAATAAAATAGGTATCTATCTAATCATAATCAGAAGGTCATAACAGATAAGAAGATGATATTCAATGATCAATTACGAAGACGAATCAAACTCAAACCATCTATTTAAGTTAAACAAATTACAGGCACTTTTGAACTGTCAAAGAGCCGTACAGTTAGTCAAAAAGTTGAAGCCAATTGCTCATTCCAAATCATAGATCTCTATTGAAAAGAATGGGCAGGAAACTCCAAGGACACTCGACGATTATATCCAATTATTATCATCATCAATATTCTCAAAGACATAATCTCCAAAGTTGTTCATATATTAGGCGCTCTCGGTTCTCTATAAAAAATCCAATACTCTCTAGAGTTCAATAATCTTAAAACACAATTTATTTTCGTTCCCCTAAAATTCGATATTTCGCTCTCGCATCAGCGGGCGTCGAGATTTGATATTTATTACCTTTCCGCTAGTTCACGATGTGGTATTGGCTGAAATAGCTTGTCTGTAGTTTGGAAAAGATACTGCTGTGCTTTTCTTTAAGATTTCACAGCATTAGGGTAGAAAATATAGCTTTGTTTTTACGAGAGCTGAAAGTTCGAAGACATTTTAGTATCCTCAGGCACCAACCCGCACTGGGCCCGCATGGTGAAATATAACCTACATACATGGTCTCACAAATAGTATGCATGTGTCCGTTGGGACACAGGAGCTGGGAAGCATACAATGTTCCCACATTTCTCAATGGAATGTTACAGGCTTAATCTTGTTATTAACAAACGTTGCTTAAAGTTAAGAGACGCTTAAACCTCAAAGATATGGCTAAACAGTCACAAATCATTATTAGAATAAAGGGGAATATGCTTATGCTAATAAGAGGCTGCTCAATGGTCTTTGGGTGACGGACAGACGCGGCGGGTTCGCGGATGGCTTGCGCGATTCCGTGTTCCCACCTCAAGCGGCACTGGAGGACACCGCGGAGGTCCCACATAACTGCGCTATCTCTCCGTGGTAGCGTAGAAGGCATTTCTCCAAGTTAAACAAAAAAAAAAAATGCCCAGGTCGACACGGTGTTCCACGCGCGCCGTCAGAGATGTCAGCAACAACTAGTGGGGTCCGCAAGGACCGATGCCTGCTAGGGGTGCGGGTTGTTCGAAAGAGATACCATCGCCGCGTCGCCCCTGGCACACAGGCAACTGAGGGAACACGGGTGGGTTTTAGTCAGTAAAAGTCTGACACGCCCTCCTGCTCCGACCAGAGCCAGAGAAGTTTTTTGATGCTTTCCCAACCTCAAAAAAAAAATGGTTTTTAGGTCCATTTTAATAAATCAACCTTGAATCCGGGTTTCCCAAAATGCCAATGCCTATTACTTTCCCTAACATGCATAGTTAAAATAAACTAAACAACCGACTTGCTAGGTAGATACATACAGAATCTAGTGGACGATGACTTATACCCTCTTACTAATAAACACGGAATAAAGTTATACCAGGAATAATAAAGGAATAACCATACATTTTCATAGGTTTAAACTTGGAATAACTTTATTCTGCGTTTATTAGTAAGAGGGCTTATTAAATTACCTAGCGAAACGACTAGAAATGACTATCCCAATAATTTACTCACCGCGTTCCAAGTTAATAAAAAACAAACAATGGACCGGCATTAGCGGAATCCCCGCCACACTGAACATTTTACTGTAACATTAGTATTATCAACCAATTCATAAAGATAAATATAAGCATTCATCAATAAGATATAGGAATAATACACTTTTGACATGAATTATGATAAGATTTAAAAATTATTAGTCTGAACAATAATGTTATTGACCGTATACTCCCAGTAAAGGGTAGTTACGGGTCGTCAGAAGCTTGAAAGTCTGACAACCAGTCTTACCAAGGGGTATCGTATTACCCAGTAACTGGGTTGTGGAGGTCAGATAGGCAGTCGCTCCATGTAAAATACTAGTATTCAGCTGCAACTGATTAGACTGGAAGCTGACCCCAACATAATTGGGAAAATACGAGGCTGATGATGACTTCCAGTTAAGAATAGTAGTGGCCTAGAGGTGTATGGCTCCGACTTACGAGTCTTGAGTTCGAACCCAGAGAGGGCTTTGTGTAAATAATTTCATCACCACTAGTCTCAAAATGGTGAAGGAAAACATCGTCAGGAAACTGGCATGACCTAGGACCAAAATTCGAAGACATGTGGACATATGACATCTACCAACCAGCAATGTGCCCACGTGGCAGATTGTTCTCCAGTCCATAATTAGCCTATAATTTTCCCACTGCTGGGACACATCCCAGCAGTGGGAACATTATGGGCTGCTTTTGCTATGCTGTACTATATATTCCCAGTTTCTCAGCCCTCATCCAGCGACGTCCTAGTACGAAGTCTATACCCCACAGGGTCCCTTCGCGTGTAGCGTGTAGTCGCTTTGTTTTAAATTTTTAAGCCCTGGCTGGAGGCTTTAATTTATAATGGTAGCCACAGGCAAGACCAATTAAGCAGCTGACAACCTCCTAAATTGAACTGTGAGATGACATTCCCTAAATATGAGCACCGTATACATGAGCGGCACGTTCTTGACGTGACGGCTGCAGTTGCTTCTGCCGTTGAGGCGTGTCGCTCGAGTGTATGAGCTCTGTCTCAGTTATATTAAAAATTTAATTATGTGTAAGATATTATAAACCTAGGTATTAAGTTTCCTTTTTTTATATTGAAAAGCTAAGTTTAGTCTCAGAGTCTGTTATAATTGTAAGTAAGTATACCTACTTACTTACAATTATAACTGCATTACTTGGTGGTACATACCTACCTATAAAAATTTCTAGTACATATAATGCAATATTCCATTAATTTTTCATTGCAATAGTGATGTTAGACTTATCTTTTATCATTACCAACAACAACATAACAACAAGTTAACAGTTTAACTACCTATTTAACTTAATTTTTTTAGTGATGTTAGTAATTTCCCAATTATTGATTGATAGAGGGTAATTTAGATCAGTAACATTGTCGTTTGTTTGTTTTTTATAGCTACAGGCAGATGTATGTATCATCATTATCATCAAGCCTAACCCTTTCCTTACTACTTTGGGGTTGGCTTTCAGTCTTACTAGACGCAGCTGAATACCAGTATTTTACATGTAGCAACAGACTGCTTATCTGACTTCCATAACCCAGTTACTGGGTAACACGATACCCTTTACTAAGACTGGTTGCTAGACTTTCGGGCTTCTGACGACCCGTAACGACTGTCAAACATGAATGACAGCCGGGACCAACGGCTCAACGTGATTTCCGAGGCACGGAGGGGTCTTGATGTATAAAGACAGTCACCTATCCTGGAACCAAGAGCCACCTAAAATATTGAGGCAAATCCCGTATTTTTAAGAATATTTGCAGTCTCATTTCAGTCTCGATCTGTCGAAAATTTGACAGATGTAATGATCTTATATGAAACTCATATCAAAATCTTATACTTACTATATAAAAGCAAACACAAAAAAAACATGAAATGTCAGATTTATACACGGCCAGTATAGACCGTAGTTTTTCACGGTATTATATTGTAACCTGTATTTTTATAGAAATTTCAAATGCCTAATTGAAATCTCCCCGGCAGGCAATAATTATAGAATGTATTGAAACGACTTTGAACGTCGAATTCTTCTGTGTATTTTCTTATTGGATTCGATTTTCCCTTTCAGCCAATCATATTCCATCTTATTTCTAACCCCCAATTACTGCACAGCAATTTGACGAAGCCACAATTTTTCCAATAAACCAACATTCTATAATTTCTATACCGTCGTGGGATCTAATTGGCTTGTCATTTCCTCTTCACTCACAGCTCGAACACTTTCATCGCCATTCGTTCGCGCTGACTAGAATTAATAATTTTATGTGCTCATACAACGTAACACTCATACACTTTCTATTACATCGATTACGTTGTGCACGAGAATCGATGCAAATAAATCTTGTTGACTTTACTCGGATAAAGAAGAAATCGATTGTTGACATAGATAATTCTAAAAGACAATAGTAGAACGTTTAACGAAATCGTGTTGTTTTTGTCACGACTTTACGGAGTTCTATTGATACTTTTCTTGCTGTATGTAGTGGTGTTGAAACGTGTTTGTGAACCTAGGTATAACAATGTAGACAGCGGCACTTATCGCTTAAGAAAACTGTATTACCTATTTACTTTACGAAACAGTTACTGTGAATAATTACATGTTGGTTCAAATACTTGTGATCGTGACTCACGAAAGTGGTTCCCCGATTGTCTGTGCCATCATTATCAACTTTGTAAACATATACGTGACTCATCATTGTGTATTTTATTTAATTATTTATTTTTCTTATTCGATACCTTACTATCCTACTTCCTATATTATAAATGTGTAAGTTTGTATCTCATCTCATCTCTTCCCGTGGGTGTGGTAGGAGGCGACTAAGGGACTTAATAGAGAATGGGCAGCAGCGTTCTCTATGCATTTTACCACCATACTGCGATCGCCAACCTGCCTGCCAAGCGTGGTGATTATGGCAAGCCCCCCAAATTGGGGGAGGCCTATGTTCAGCAGTGGACGTCTTCCGGCTGAAATGATGATGATGATGATGAAGTTTGTTTATTTGGATGTTACTTACTCAATCACACAAAAACGACCACACGGATTTCGATGAAATTTGGCACACAGATACATAGTTTATAATCTTGATTAACACGATGTCTACTTTTTATACCGATAGTACGTTCCCGTGGGATAATGCCCGAAATCCAAGCGGGTGAAGCTGTTGGCGAAAACTAGTCTATTCTGTGACGGCCAAATCTCTCAATAGATACATTTATATTGTACCTAAACATATACTAAGATGGTATTCAATAAGTATCACAGCGCCTTGAAACCACAATACGTTGCCTAGATCACAAATGCTTCAATTATAAAAACCACAACAGAAAACCTTGGGTTAGATATTCAAGTACCAGATTTTGTCCGCGGTTTCACCCGCGTTGAGGTCAAAGTTATCCTACGGGAACATACTACCGGGGTACACAGTATCCTATGTACATCAATCCGGGTTATAGACTATCTGCTTGCTTTTCATACAAATCCGTTCAGCTGTTTCTGCGTAATTGAGTAACATACAGGGTGTGGCGTAAATAGTGGTCCACCCTTAAGGATTCGAGATACCAGATAATTTACTATAACATATTACAATTTTAAGCATTTTTACCCAAGGGTTCCGAAAAGATTAATTTTTTGGTTTTTTATTTATAAACTTTCTACCTTTTGTAACGAGTGAAAAAATGAAAAAAATATGGTTTTTGTTAAAACTACTTAGTAGTTTTAACAAATTTAAAAGTTTATAAATAAAAAACCAAAAAATTAATCTGTGTATTTTTTTCTTAACGGTGGACCACTATTTACGCCACACCCTGTATATCCAAACATCCGTTATTTTAAACTACCTTTTGCCCGCGGCTCCGCCCGCGTAGATGTCGGTTATCGCATAAAAAGTAGCCTATGTCCTTCTCCATATCCCAGGCTATATCCCTGCCAAATTTCATGACGATCGGTATAGCGGTTTAGGCGTGAAAGCGAAACAGATAGACAGACCAGAGTTACTTTCGCATTTATAATATTCGTAGGGATTCATAGTATTATTATATTATTTTTTACTAGCTGTTGCTGACGATTTCGTCCGCAATCTAGGATGAAAAGTAGCCTATGTCCTTCTCTACGTCATGATCTACCCATATGCCAAATTTCATTCAAATCCGTTCAGCCGTTTTAGAGTGAAACCATAACAAACGAAAAAAATCACTTTCGCATTTATAAAATTAGTGAAGGCTTCTGCATATAGGCGCGACCCGACAGAGCGACGCGATTCTACTAGAATTTCTATTTTAATTTCTATAGAAACTTCATGGAAGTGCCTTCATGGAAGGTGCCTTTAGGATTGTAGGATTGAACACACTCAAGGACGATACGTTTTTGCATATAAAACAAAATAGGTAAGTATTTTACAACTGTATTATATCAAGTGCAAAATGGCGAATAGATCCATAACATTCGTAGACAGCTGACACTATTGTCACAGTAATTTTATTTGCAAATTGTCGAAACGGCAATAAAGTTAAAGAGCGTTTTAATAGAGTTGTTCAACTAATAACTTTACTGATATAATGTACAGTATGGCAGGGCCATTGACACGCAAACTGTAACCATTAATTCAGCTCTAGATTCTAAATCCCTCTAATAAAAATTCTAGCTTAGAAATGTCATTTCGTCGGCCTAATTCGTTAACCTGCTAAGTTCATTTTGACATAGTTTACAAGACAAAGAAAAATCTGAATAATATCTCTATTAATTTAGCAATCAAAATTCTGAAAATCCCGTTGGTTTCCATAATTTTTCTTGATATTTTAACAATATATGTAGCAGCATAACATAAACACATTTTATAAAATTTAGAAAAACAATTATTTAGCAGTTGGTCGAAAAATGGACTTAGCAGGTTAACGAATTAGGCCGACGATTTATGTGTGTTACACTATTACCCCACTGATAAACCCTTTAGTACAAGATGGCGTAATTATAATGAACGTTTCAGTACCTACGTGGAATAACTCGAAGAAGAAGGAAATAGAAGTAAAGCTCAGCTGATGATAATAAAAGATCTATTTTTCATTATAAAAAACTTTTTTCAATATTTCACTTACCACAAAATTAGCTGACTCCATAATGAATAATAATAAACAGAAACAAAAAACTTAAAAACACTTTCTTTACAGATCTAACTGTCCTCTACCAACTATTCTATAACAATCACCGCTTCATACAAATTTAAAATATTTACATAAATATTTTTTCCAACTTTAGTGATTATCAATATGTCGTATCCTTGTATTGTCCTACAGTTAACTGATAATACGATCTGCTTGAGAACTGTACTGACAATGCGTTTATCACATCACCATGCTTCAGTAATCTATGTTTCAAGTGTCCCTTATCTCGAATAGCTGTTGGTACTTTGTCGTTTTGTTGGGCTGCAAATCTCAGTCCATTTTCTTCATAATGACATTAGATTGACAGTATTTTAACTAGAAAATTGATATCCTTACCTAATATCTGTTCCAAAAATATCTGATGAAAGTGTAACAAACGTTTTTCAGGTTAAATTGTCTAAATTTAATTAAAAAATGAATTAATTAAATCGCAATGTGCATCTATGTGTCATACTTAAGTATATACAGAGTGTCAGTAAAAGTAACGGTAACAGTGTCGCGAGTTCATTAGTTTTTTCCCATCTCAAAAAATGCCCAACGCGCCTAAAGAAGTTATCACTTTAAAAATTGTAACTCAATTGCCAAATTAAAAACAGCTTAGTGATTTAAAATTAGAATTTAGGGTTTAAGTATTGAAATAAAGTATTATATTTGTAAGTAACACTGCACATTTGACAAACCATACATACTTAAACACTATTCTTTCAATGCATATCATCAACTGAAGCTGTTTGTTTGCATTTATGCACTAATTTGGTTAACTGAATAACGTCATTTGTGGCCTATATGAGAATTAAGTGAAAAAGAAAAAGGTCACAAATATGTTTATTTTGTTGGTATGACTGAAGATTTGGAAAATGAATTTTCTTTTAGAGAAAGAAAGTAAGAAAATACATTTATTTAGCACGGACTAAAAAGGCCCACAATACATAAAAATAAAACCAACAAAAGTGCAAAATGTCAGAAACTAGCATTATAGTGTGTATAACGTTTCTTAATCTTCCTTCAAAACATTTTTCAGCATCATTGACCGTACATTTCTGAAATTATAAACATTGAACAAGAAAAGCTTTCATGGTAGATACCCACCTGCATACTATGAAAACTTTTTTCTTTTTTCTACAATGAATGACGCTATTTATGTTAGTAAGTTGGATAAGGTTGCGCTAACCTTGCGCTTTCTCCTTATTAACATCAATAGCGTCATTCATTTAAGAAAAGGTCTCATCTTCATTAAAATCGCTCCAACTTGTTTATTTAGTAAAGTCATTACGAGCGGAGTCAGTCTTAATTTTCTTCGCGCCGTCCAGACAAAAACCTTGTGCTCAATTCATTGCCATTGACCTGAGTTGATGAAATCTAATTTTGTCGTTCTTATTGGATTTTGAACTAGTTGATTCGATTTCTTATTTTTTATTCGTTCTGAGGGCCATGCATTCCCCGCCCAGAGCTGGAGAAGTCATTTGATGATTTCTCACCCAAAAAAAGAGCCATGCATTTTTGGGCGAGCTTGCTAATAATACTATTATTGCGAAAGAACCGCTGTGTAAACACACACAGAATATTACACCTTATTTCAGGGATGGACAGAGATGTACCTACCTATGGTACACACATTTCGCCAGTTATGTTTTTAATCCCATGTTATAGGGCGCACTGCTACTGAGAAATTCCGTATTGAAAAATCCCATAAAGTTTTGCTCGAGCTGGGAGTCGAAACCAGGACCTCAGGTTCAGAAGTAGCGCTTGCAACCACTAGACCAACGAAGCAGTCAACGCTGTGTCTTACCTTTTAATGCCTAAGCCACTGAATTTCTCAGTAACAACCCGGAGTCTGGATTAATGCCCGGTTGGTGGAAATAGGCTTGCAGCTCGGGTCTTAAACATAACTGGTGAAATATGGATATACTATAGACATGTACACCTCTGCTAAACCCTACAGGTAATAGCAGCGTAATGTTTATGTTACCAATGTCTTTTAGTTTTTGCATATATGCTATTTTCCATCCAGCACCCTAATTGCGTAACTCACTATTAATCATAATCTGTTTAGTTTTGAAACAGATGGCTAAACCATTGCTTCATAAGTTCCAAAAATGTGCCTGCTTAGCAACGTAAATAACGCAATGGATATTGTTGAACTGTCAAAATTAAACCGATTACGATTAATCGCGTGTTACGCAATTAGGGTGCTGGATTATCATATTTTGCCGAGCCTTTTCCGTACCTACTAATGGCGTCGGTTTCCAGTCAAACCGAATGCAGCTGAATAAAAGTATTTTACATGGAGCGACTGCCTATCTGAACCCTATAACCCAGTGTACATCCTGGATATGTGTATAAAAAAAATAACACAAAATACACGCAGACGAAGTAACAGCTAGTAGGTACCTACATCCCATTTGTTTCGTTCCTGTTCGATATTTAGTTCAGTTTAATTGTTTCGAACTAAACTAAAAATGTAATGGTTCATGCAATACATACATTTTATAAATTTTTATTGGTCTAATAATTATGTTTGTCTCTTAAAAACAGGGGCACTTGCACACTAACAATAGGAATGGCTTTCGTTTTGATAGTTTATTGGCTCATAAATTGTTGAGCAGACAAATTTTTCGAACTTATGAAGCTGGATTAGCAATTTCCTTGAAAATCATTCCGGTTCTGATTGATAGTATATTACGCAATTAGGGTGCTGCAGCGTATTCGCCCTTGATTTCATGATTTGAAAATGTTTTAAGTTGAATGGATCTTCCGTTTTAACACCATTCAGGCATACTACAATTTTTGTTTTTTTTTTGTTCGAATGGTCCAGTTTTTCAAAACAAGCTACTAAAATAGATTTTAAACCCATAAATTACTGCCGTGAACGATAGATACCTTCTAAAGGAAAAATGCGTTGATTAAGCGCTCGCACGAACTTAATCACCAAGCTGTTATGTTGACGCAACATAATTGACATGCTCTTCAACTTTGAGCGAGATAGTGTACTGAAAATATTGCCTTCAGTTTTAATGTAGAACGAGTTGTAACCTGGGCAAATTTCGTAAGGAAAACAAGGCTTTTTACCGTGTCTGTTTGAATAGTCGACAACGTATTGATAACAGTTCCTAGAAAATTTAAACTTCGATAAGGTAGAAATTATTTCAATGTCAAATTGGACCTGAAAGCGAAAAGGACCTTGTCGCTTTTTTTCTGTTGTTTCGAGGTTAAATTGTCAATTAATCAACTCAGCCTATCGCTGCGGACGGCGAGTAATGGGTAGCTCGCTGTCCAGTAAGGACCAAGCCCGGGTCGACGGCGCGTTGTGTTCCACGCGCGCCTCAAAGAGATGTCAGCACCAATAGGTGGGGTCCGCAAGGACCGATGCCTGCCAGGGGTGCGGGTTGTTCGAAAGAGATACTGCGGCCCCTGGCACACAGGCAACTGAGGGAACACGGGTGGGTTTTAGTCAGTAAAAGTCTGACACGGAAGAGCGGGAGAAGTTATTTGATGATTTCCCAAAAAAAAAAAAAGCCTATCGCAGTCCTCTGCTGCACATAGGCCTCTCCCAGGCTGCGCCACAACACTCTATCCTCTGCCTTCCGCATCCAGTCTGTCCCAGCCACCTTTTGAAGTAAAAGTGTGTCTACCTAAAAAAATGATTTGTCTTTTTAAACGATCTTGACGAATGACGAGCTGTCGATTACCTAATCGTTCAAAAAGACATCATACAGCAGCACACCAAAAAATTGTTCAACAAAATTTGAGCTGTGATAACACCGGTACACTTAACAGTTATTGTAATTAATGGTATTTTAGAAACTCTGCTGAAGTCCGGTTTTAAAGGCAGGTCCGAATATAAATTTCAGTTTTTAAAACGTAGAGACTGCCATGTGACCTCTGCGTATCAATTTGAGCTATGCATATATCGTACAATATTTTTATCCCATGAAGCGACGCGCGCTTTACTTGTAGCAACCAAGTGTACATATTTTGTGATTGTGTGCATGATGATAAGTAGCGTCTGCGCATAGCACACAAACACTTCCGACTTCGCCATTGTATCCAGAGCTCCTGCGCTTATTGTAAGTAGTTGTGTACCATCAACGGTAGTTATTAGACTTTCAGTCATCCGACTTCAGTGTAACAAACGAAGTAGCCTTCTATCTATGGACCAAGAGCCAGTTCATCATGCGAAAGGTCGATATTTTTTTTTATTTTTTTATTCTAAATTTTTGTAGGAGGTTTTATCCACAATAGCAAGTCAGCCTCATCATAACTTAAACTGTTCGATACATTTTTTTTTTTTAACAAACCAGTAAGTAGGTTTGCTATCTCAGATGAAGGTTGCGCTAAAACTTTAACATATGGACCAATATCAGATTCGTTTACTTTTATTCTGCTAAACAGTGTCTCTCTTTCCTTCTTAGTCTTAGTACACTCCATAAGTAGATGGTAAACATCGTCAACCGTTCCGCATGTTTCACAATTAGGAGAATTCACTTTCTTCATCAAATAACAAAACTTGCGGGATGGGTAGTGACCAGAGCGTAATCTATGGAGCAAGGTCGATATTTTCCAACATAATTTCATTAACCCAGCTGCAACCCACTTGCGCCAGTTTTTATAATGTTAGCATTAAATATGATAACGTAATTTGCAGTATATAATCCGCTTAAGTTCCCGCAAACAATTCCGGAACTCATAAATGAATTAGGTCAGTTCCCACTAGAAAGTAATGAGTTAATGTGATTAACGCGACTCTCATGAGGACTGCTCTTCTGCAGGCTTAGCATGACGTTATCTATTTCTACGAAGAATAGACAGTGCTTTTTCATACAAAGTGACATTTTGTTTCTACATTTTTGACATCACACCGTAGATATCCGTCTACAATCTGTCATTCTGTCTTTCGTTTTTAACGTTCTTTGTCCAAATTACAGCCATGGCGGCCAATCTCAGAAGAGCTGCCATCTACGCGGGAGATTTTAAAGTGCACAACTGTGTGCGCAGACACAGGTGCACTGAATCTGTCTTCACTATCAAAGTCCTTTGGGACGGCAAGCCGACATGACATAATAACCAACCTTAATAGCAACAACAATAACAACCTTAATACCAGGAGGCTCTTATTTTGGTATTATGCTTTATTTACATTTTTGTTCTTTGTGCTCGAGTTAAGTTTTCATTTTATTTGTTGGTATATTGGCATGGCTGGCTGACATATGTATGACTAATTATTTAATTAATGTTCTGTGTCTCGTAATGTTTATATTACTTTGTCTATGTATGTATAGAATCAAGTCTATCCGACTAAACAGACAGCTGTGCTGCTAGGGAGTTTGTTCCGCTACTTCTTCTTCCCAGCTAAAGCACTAGGAAGTGGTGACGGGTGGGCGTTTTGGGGAGACTGTCTTATGTATTTTGACGTTCGAAAAGTGCTGATTCTCAGCCTAATTTGAATAAATGACTCTTCATTTTGATTTTGAAACGACGTGTCAAACAGACTCCGGGCTGTTACTAAGAAATTCCCAGATGCAAAACCCAATAACACATTGCCTGACCTGGGAATTGGACCCAAGACCCCATGCTCAACAGTCGCGCTTGTGACCTCGATACCAGCTGCAGGGGCTACCAATAAAAAATAGCGCCTAGGGCACGCATCACATTTGCGCCCCTTTGTAAAATTATCTTCTCGGTCTACACTGAGCAAAGCCAGGTCGCATAACCTTTCTTGACCCATTATACTCTTCAATAATGAAGGTATTGATTTCAACTTCCTAAAAAATTGCTTGCAATGCTGTAATTTTAAGAGAATTTGAATAGAAATAGGCAGATTTGAGTTAGGTTAGGTAACAGTATGAAATGGATTGTAGATGTTTTTTTTTTTAATTTTTATTATAAATTGGCGACTTTTTGCGCCCCCCTTCAATAGGCGCCCAGGGCTCTTGCCCTGCCTGCACCACCCTAGTTACGCCACTGACCAGCGGGCTAGTTTGTATAACAAGATGTACTATCGAAGAAACTTACATCTGACCAATTTAAAACCAAATCCCGTGCACACAATGACCACATCTGTTAGCAAGCGTTACTATAGCGGCTGAGCGCTGCAAGCAAGAATAGTCATTACGGTTTATAGAAGTTTGTTTCCTCGATAGTGCAAGAAAGAATACGCTGTCTTTTGTAGCCCAATATTCTGACTGATACAAAACGATGGGTGATGTTGTATCGCCATCTTGTTATACAAATAACAAGATGGCGGTTTTCGTTCCGAATTTGGCCACACGCCACAATGACCTTGTAGCGCTTTACCTATGCTGAGAGGACTATAACATTCAGACCCTGAGACGTAATCACACTTTCATGAAACCCTGTTACTCCACTATGTCTATTGTTACTTAAAAATTCAAACTTCTCATCTCCGCTGCTTCATATTCTGTTGGCATAATATAGATAGATAGAGAGATAAGATAGATAGAGGCTCGTAGATACAAGTCACAGCCTCTCTGGTGCTCTCGGGGGATCCGGTCCGTGTGAATGTTACATACGTCACCGCCTCCCGGGTAGTGACGTAGACTTTAGGCGAATGGATGAATAACAAACAAAACCTTTGTTGTAGATCGCTCTCAGTTTCGATGTTTGTTACCCAATCAAGCAAAAATGGCTGAACAGATTTGGATGAAATTTTGCACGCAGATAGATTAAAACCTGGATTAACACATAGGATAATTTTATCTCGGTAATACGTGCCTGTGGGATAATTTTCGACCTCCACGCAGGCGAAACAGCTGGTAAAAACTAGTATTTTACTAACTTTAAGGATAAAATGGTCCAAGTACTTTGACTTTCTGTTTTCAACTCCGTTTAAAACACCCGTTTGTCATAAATAAGATTTGAGAATAGACCTACTTACATTAAGTAACACTAAATTAAGGCAGTCGGTGTAATATGGAGGGAATAAAATGTGACTAAACTGGTATTTGGTACTTAAAATAAGCCTTCGGGGCTCAGAACCAGTTCTAAACGAACTAGCTAGCTGTTTTGTAAAAGTACTCAGTGAAATTAAAATTACTAACTAACTTGAAAATGTAATTATTTTTTACCAACTTCTAAAAAGGAGGATTGAGTATACAGTATGGAAACCACATATATGCAATAAATTAAACCACATAATTGTTATCGACTTTTCTGACGATACACAAAAAAAAAATCGGTTCAGTAATTAGGTCAAAAAGAAGTTCTAATTTTAATCAAATTTGAACACTCTGTAGAATTAGCATCACTTGGTCAATGATTCAATGAACTTGAATCCTTAAACATTGAAAAGCGAAATTGCCACGCAGTGCAAACTATCACGACACTGTTGCGTACTCTGCTTATTTGCCTAAAATGTAAAATCGGTACTCCTAAACGACAATGTAAAAAGGTACGTTGTGTAAACAGGGTGTTTACTATTACTCATTTCATTTTGATATTTATTTTGTTTGAAAATTTCACTTTTCTTATTCAGGTACAGTTTTTCATTTAATACTTATTTTTTCTATACTTCTGTGGACTAGTATTTTTTGTGGTTTCATTTATTGCATATATATTATGTGGTTTCCATACTGTATATATTATGTTATGTTAATACTTCTGTCACTGTTATTTACATAGGAAGTAGTGGGTAGGTGCCATAACTAAAAACTTAAAAATAAAAAGTTTTTACTTGGGTGTCTTTGGATCTGTATTTTAGTTTTTAGCCAGTGACTTCCGAAATTAAATTTATTTGTCACTTTGTAGTATTTTTTTTAAGTCGTTTGTTCATTAATTTTATGCATTAGAAGTATTGTAGGTGTAATAATATTGGTACACTACAAAAACTTTTTGTTCACAGAAGATATTACCTAATATAAATAATATATTCTAACATTTGCCAAAGGAACACGTAACTAATAATGATTACCTATACTAAATAGAGCGAGAAGACAAAATATATATCATCCTCATTTCCTGTAGAATATGGGACAAGTGGCAACAACAAAACAACACACACACTTTCTTTAAGATTCACACTTGGCGATACGGAATAAATTATATTATGGTTGTCACTTGTACTTTTGGTCATTCTTATGGAACTGACCTATGGTAAGGGAAAACATCGTGAGAAAGCTTTATTTATTTATTTTACTTTAATTAACACGATTAAAAACCAATTACAATAATTAAAGACAGAGACAAATACTCATAATATATAAAATTATAGGTTAAAAATAAATAAAAACGTGGGGCGCGGGAAATTTCTATCAACAGTCAACCTCTCATATTCAATTTACATATTTTCTCAGGTTACGCTATGCCCCACGATTTTATTTTTTTGTCCGATCAATGCCATAAATTGATGAGGAAAGTGGTGTGATGACTGGTACAGTCAGCGTTAAAATTATCGGGACGAACAGACTGTTCAAAATTATCTCAACAACTAAGAAAGTTCAACTTTATCTCAATTGGATAAAGTTCTTATCAGACTGATAGTTGTCGTGTAGTGTCTTCATTCTGAAACATTCCTTGTCTCATTGAGTTAATTTTTAATTTTCATAGTCGTTTAGAACATTTTGAACAGTCGGTTCGTCCCGATATTATTGATGCTGACTGTACCTAGGATCTACCGAATTATTTTTTAGCTTTTAGTACATTATCTACATCATTATTTTCATTAAAACCGTATAACTTTAAAAAAAAATGTTTACTTATTTTATTTTCAAGTTTTTAGTTACTTAATTTCTCATTTTATTTAATTGGTTTTTTTTCATAGTGTACAGTATTTTAATAGTCAAGCCCTATCATTTGATACCCATATTGAGGGGTTTGTGAAAAAATATGTAATCCGCCATTTTGTAGCGGCGGCCATCTTGGATTTATACTGATTAAATTAAATTGTATTGTTATCAAAACTAAAGGCGTGTACCAAATATCAGATCAATCTGCCAACAGGAAGGGGGTAAAATTTCAAGTAAGTAATTACTAGACCCAAATAAACAAACAAGGCAAGCCAAATAAAACCGTTTAAAAACAATACTTTCATAAATCCTTCTAACAGTAGATAGTTAGGAATTTAAAAAAAAATCTTTGTCCATTGATCCGCAAACCCATCGTTTGTTGCAGACGAACTTGTACATACTAGGTAATAGCGCCTATAATATAATACTACAAAATTCTGAATTCACCGACACGTAAGAAGCGAATGAGAAAGCAAGTGGTGAATGTGGTGGTCTACACTTACAGCCTACCTAATAGTAGGTACCTAAACACTGACATTTATGTTCAATAGACGAATAACCGACACTGAGTGCTCATTATACACGACTGGCACACGTCAACGGCAGGCGCAGAAACTGCAGTTGCCTCTGCTGCAGTGCCGTTGAAGCGTTAGCAGGAAAAGAGAATTTTCCAATTTATTAAAAACTATTTTAATTTGACGATTGGGACGAGATATGTCATGTAACAGAAAAATATAAATAAATTCATTTATATCCCTTTTCCCAATTTCAACGATTTATATAAATTTTTTTTTTCGTTGTTTTGAATTTACTACCAAAACGCTTCTTACGATGACTTTTTTATCTCGTGTCCACGCGTGACGTTAGCAAAGTGAAAAATAACTTTAATTTCGGACGTCGGTGACTTTGGATATGTATTTTAATTTTTTGTCACCGCATTCCGAAATTGAACTTATTTTACACTTTGTAGTGTTTTTTTGAAAGTCGGTTGGTTTTTTTAAAGTTTTTATTTTTAGTACCTACCCCACACGTTTAGTACCTACCTACCTACACACAATTTCATCATCCTTGGGGTAAAAACAGTGCATATTTATGCAATAGCAGCAATTGATTTGCTGTCATTTTTTGAAGAGTTCCGTTGTCTGTCTCCGAAACTTATCATCGGATCTATATGAAATTTAAATAGGACCATTTCGAAATAAGACCCTTTTGAACAAAAAAATAATTTTGCAAATCCGTCTATATATGACGTAGTTATGCCCGAACATACATAAAAAAAAAATATAAACATTTCGAATTGATAACCTCCTTCTTTTTGAAGTCGGTTAAAAATATATTGAGTATATACCATCTTATATAAAACGAATTTAAATTGTATTGTAAATCATTAAATAATAACTAAACCATTATTTACGTGAAAGGAAAAATGTAGCACACCGCTTGAGTAAATTCTTGTCACCCAGTGAACACAGCGTTACGTTTCCCGTCGCTTTGACAAAGTAATATTAATTCCGTAGAAAAGAAGATTAATACTATTGTAATCTTCTTTGCGCGTCGACAAATAAAGCAATTTATTCGCTCGGCTTAATCTATTTTTCGTGGGGAAGAATCTGGCATGGAAATAGTCAAGAGTCTTGTGTATTCTGGCGGAATAACATCACGCATTATATTCCCTGAAGGGTACCTAAGGCAGAGGGGTGGCTGTAGTACATCCACATTTCGCCAATATTTTGTCATCATTATCATCATTTCAGCTGGAAGACGTCCACTGCTGGACATAGGCCTACCCCAATTTGGGGGGGCTTGCCATAATCACCACGCTTGGCAGGCGGGTTGGCGATCGCAGTATGGTGGTAAAATGCATAGAGAACGCTGCTGCCCACTCTCTAGTAAGTCCCTCAGTCGCTTCCTATGACACTCACGGGAAGAGATGGGATGGTGCTATTCTTTACGCCCGGCACCACATGGAACGGCAATATATTGTAATAGGGCCAACGGCGACCCAATTCCATCCATCAACCGGGCAGAAATCCAGACTCCGGGATCAGCGCAGTGGCTAAGCGATTGACTGCTGCGCTGAGTGTCGCGGGTTCGATTCCCGCACGGAACAAATATTTGTATGACCTACAAGTAGTTGTTCCGGATCTGGCTGTTTAGTAAACGCACCCATAATACAGGTGAAATTCCTAGTGGGGGGGGGGGGGGGCAACGTTAAAAAATAAAAACGACACAACGATCAATAGTCTGCATTCAAAGAGAATAACACTATAACACTATAGCTGTAGCATACGTTCATACCACTATTTACATAGAAATCCAACGTGGACGCCGCGCTTGTATCAGAAATTAGGCGAAGCACTTTTTATCAACATTTGTAATTAATGAAATAGGTATTTTTTATTTCATTTCACTCCATTTTCGCCTAAATAAACTTTTTTTACCAATCCAAACACTTGTATCACCTACATGTAGCATACCGTTACAATCAGAGATCGGATATTCGAATGCATATTTAGCTAAAGATAATTTTTAGCTATGAAAGTATGGAAGCGGCTTTATAAATTGTTTCTAATATTTATTAAAAACCCCGGGATTCTTGGATTGCATATCTATTCAGATGTGTATTAATTTAAAATGAATGTTTAACCCGGTACAAATATGTGTAGGTATGTACTGGAGGAGGGGTGGTTTGTATTACTTAAAACAAAAAATAAACAAATTACTTACCTAAATTAAGATTTTTTCGATACAAAAGCGCATTCCATGTTAGCCAACATCTCAACTTTAGGTGAATATGCATCCGAATATCCGATCTCTGGTTATAATGCAATTACGAAGATTACTCCCCTGCGTACAAACTCACATATCTCTTAATAATATATTCTAGTATCAATAGCTCTATTCTCAAAGTTCCCAAAACACGTTATTTCTATGAACTTTGCATGAGTGTAACGCATTTACGCTCATACCTATGAACCGATCTTCTAATGAATGTTAGTCATCTTCAAGATGATGTAGGCATAGATTAGGAGCAATTGATCTGGATGCAACTGTTTAACGTAAGACGATACTTTTGACCCTAATCATAAAATACTTGCATCTCCACACTATACATATAAATATGTAGGACTAACTCGGAGGATGGCCAGCTGTGTTATGAGTTCATTACATACATACCTATATAAACGCACGCATTGTTCCCACAATACGATTTTTTTGGCAAAAGGAGTAATCCTTTTGCCTCGTTTACGTTCCTACATCCGTACTCTAACTGTGTAACACACTATCAATCAGAAACTGAATCATTTTGAAGGGTCGAGCTAATCCATTGCTTCATAATACTATGTTCGAAAAATGTGTCTGCTCAACAGCGTCAATAACGCAATGTATGTTGTTGAACTGTCAAAATGAAAGTCATTTCTACTTTTAGTGCATTACGCAACTACCCCGCTGGTCATACACGCACGCCGCACCGGTTGCTAGTACGCACCTGACCTGAAGGAACATCACCAATTATGTCGTCCCCTCCCGAGTTTGCACTCACGTCTGTCTTGAAAATACCTTCTGTTGTTAGCTGTGTTATTATACCTAGAAAAAACAGATTTCAAACATCAATCCTTGTGCCAAGCAAAAGCATTTATCTATAATTATGTTCCGTTCCAAAAGTATCTAGTGAAAATGTTAACAAATGGATCAGAAAATGAATTTGGATATTGAACGTAAATGCCAAAGTGTTACTTACAAATTGAGTACATACACTTGCGTAAAAAAGTTGTGAAAATGCGATTTCTTCATAACATCATACCTACATTCTTTCAAAGGGTTGGGCAGTGATGTACTGTAAACACCCACAATTAGCCAGTCATTTTCAAGTTACAGACAGACTGGAAATAAACAGTCCAATTAGACGTAAAAAGTGATCGCCATCGTTTTATAATTGCACCTTATTTTATTATTTAAAGACATTAAAAAAAAATCCATCGTGGGTGTCGTTTTCAAGGTTTTCGAGGGTGAGGTCAAAATGAAAATCTAAAAGGGTGACTGCGTTTCAAATTTTCGATAATAGCTGTCGTTTTCGTTGTTTTCGAGGGTGTTAAAGCCGATGGTGAGGTCAAAATTAAAATCCAAGTTGTAATCAGTGTGAGGATCATGATCGGCAGCAAACCTGAGTTATTTTTTTTAAATGATAATGTTGATCATATAACCTACTAACTACCCCCGTTCAGGCAAACTGTAACAAAAAATAAAGCTTACTTTCGATCAAAATATTATTCATCTATCGAGATATTTCACCAATAGGTAAGCCCGCGTTCATACCCACATACAAGTAGTTATACCTAATTACATTTTTTAGACAAGTCTTGTAAATACTAGTCAAAAACATAACGTACTTACAACATGTATCATACATGACCTTGTTTCAGACATACATGTATTGTTGACTATCGTTCACCTTTTTTGGCAAATTTTACAACTTATTCTCAAACGGGACTAGTAGATACGACATGTAGAATAAAGTCATATTTTATACTTTGGCGTAAAAACGGGGTAAGCACATAGTACGTAAATGTCAGTCCATTGAAGCAAGAACAAGAAAACACACTCCCACTGTGTGTCAAAAAAGGAAGCTTACATCGACACCATACCGAGTTTATTTAGTTACATTATCGTAGTAACTAGGGTCGAGACCCGGTTCGTCCGAATCTTATTGAATTATCAACACCGGGCATTATTCACGACCCAAATTGAACCCGAGACCCCAGGGATAATTTCGGGCTCGTACATAATTCGTTGATATCTTGTTTGGTCCCTAGTCGAACTTATGACAAGCGGCATGTATTTTATTTATCATGCTTATACTATCATTTGTCATAATTTCGACAAAACTTTGAAATCGTCATCTGCGTTGCCTTTTTCCAACTACATGTGTTGGGGTACCTAGGCGCTGCCCATCTGACCTCAATAACCCAGTCATTGGGACGATAAGTATCCCTTGGTAAGACTAGTGGTCAAACTTTCGGGCTTCTGTCAGCTTTCGGTATGTAAAGATGGTCACCCATCCACGGACCAACCGCGGCAAGCGTAGCTTCACCTGAATGATCGATCCGTGCAGCTGTTATTACGTAGCCAGAAACCCCTTCTTTTTATAAAACTTTGGAATAATAAATAAAAAAAGTTATTCATACCAAAAATTGTGACCAACGATGACTTATAATAGAAAGAAAATATATTGTAATAGTAGATAAACGACTCAAAAAAAAAAGCTTCCACGAACAATCAGAGGAAGTCGTCCCAACTAACTTCCACATGACAAAACCACGATTGTCACGACCTATAACATACATAATCATCGAAATTACTTTAAATATTAGACGTATATGACGAATGGTACAGTCGACCGCACGGCGATAGAAGTGATTGTCAAGAGATTTATTTTTTATTTTTTGGCCTGTTTGGTCCCAATTCAGGATAAAGGCCTCCCCTTCTCTTTTCCACTCTTTTTTCTGCCTTATTAGCTAGTGTGGACCTGCCATCTTCTCCTGGATCTGCCTCGAAGTCGCCGAACGTTTTCTGGGACTAGAGTGGTGGTAGATTTGGCCCTTGACTCGTATCACATGCGGCAAACGTAACCGGCCTAGTACAGTAGAATAAAAAAACAAAGCGGTATGTGCGTAGGTCACTAACAGTAGGAACGCACCCAGCTTCTGAAGTTTATGTGAAATGATTAAGTTTAATTTTGAGTGGCCTTCATTTTAAAATTTCAACATTAATTGCGTTATTTACGTTTATTTCGAACCTATGAAACAATGGTACCTATAGCAATATCTTCATAATGATTCTGCTTATACTGATACCAGTGATGTGCAGCTTACTCCGGTACGAGTAACATGACGTAATTTGAGAAAATTCAATTGCCTCTTCACACAGAACAGAACCCATCTGCGAGGCACGCAACTTAGTAGAAATTCAGTAATTAGGTTCCCTCATCAGTGTACCCGGTGAAGCACAAAATTAGTTTGGGTGCCTTTAATTGGTATAATTTTATCTGATTGCAAAACCTGAGATATTTTAGTGTCGTGTCGTTTATGGAACATTTTACCCGAAGCCTCTAATCTTGATTAAAATGGATTTCACTTTCGAATCCAATGCTTGAGATTTCGGCGTCAACGTTGTTTTTAACGAAGCAATTAATCAAAATGCCTCGTGTTGGCGTTTTAATGGTTACCAATTAATTAAATTGAAGCGATTCTAATCGCGCTTTAGTGGATAGGTTACGGATTTTTCTTGGATGAAGTTATTTGCGTGTCGTATTCTCTCATAGATTCACGTGGTTAAATAGTCAAGCTGCCTAGCCTTTTCCCAACTACGTTGGGGTCAGCTTCCAGTCTAACCGGGTGTAGCTGAATTCTAGTATTTTATATGGATCGATTGCCTATCTGACCTCCACAACCCAGTTACTGGATAACACGATACAAACTTTTGGGCTTCTGACCAACCGTAACAACTGTCACAGATGTACAAATGACAGTCGGAACCAACGGCTTAACTTGCTATTCCCCGGCACGGAGGGTCTTGATATGTAAAGATACTCACCCATCTACGGACCAACCGCGGCAAGTACAGCTTAACTTGATGCATGCACCCGTGCGGCTGCTAATACTTAGCCACTAGCTGACAGAGATATATTTTTTTTAAACCGCCAAAAATGTCTACTTTAGGGCTCTAGAATCATGTGCTGAATAGGGTATTTTACTCTAGATGAGAAAAAAATCTAAAAATATATTATTGAGATAGATTAGGCAAAAAGCAGTCGGAAAATGTTGGTTTTAGTTAATTAAATAAGTAACAAAATAAATTTTACAATTCAATTCAAAGATTTCAGTTTTTTTAATGTTTTTGAACACCATGAAATAGTAGCTGCCATGTTATTACGTCATACCGCTGTTTAAACTAATCAACTCAACAACTTTGTACTTTTATTATTTTCGTAACCAAAGTATTTTTTATTTAAATAATATCTTACATTCAGGAACAGCAAACCAACGACCAACCAACCAACGACAAGTGGAATAATAACTCTTTTTAAATCATAAACATTTACAAAATATCAGTGCATTTGTTTACACACCAAACTGACGTCACACCCACAGAACAATATGGCGTCCACTGTGTCCAGCGTTTTCGTCGAATTACGCGCGAAATATGAAAATGTAAAATTTAAATGCATTTTTATGGCACTAATCGATTCAATAAAAATGTTTTGTTTTTTTTTGGTGGTTTATTAGCATTTTGGAATTTAATTAAAACACTTTTAAAAAACGGGTGTAATACCCTTACAGTTTGAGCGTCGATGCCCACCCTCTATATATTATGACAACCTTCGAGTAACTACCTACCTCCCGTATGTCCGTATGTCAAACATCTGATTTATGATTTGTTTGTAAACATCACTTGACAAATACAATCTATTTTATTTGCAGTAACTCAGAGATAAAAGGAAATAGCAATATTTTCGAGTGTCGACGTTGTTTTCTTGTGTTGGTTTTCCCGTCTATCATTATGATTTGAGTTGACAGTGTTATGAAAATGTAATGGGCTGTGAAGCGTCCGTGGAAAGATGTCGGGAAAATACTTGTTTTATATAGAGAGGAAATTCAAAGATGTGATAATTTTGTTTGAGTATTGTTTAACATGTTTCACTAGTACATTCTTGCTGTACATACTACGTACTGTATCGTAGCTCAATTCTTGAATCTTGTACATATTGTGCATCTTTTTTTTTTACAGTCAATCATCATCATCTGCCTCGCCTTTTCTTAACTATTTTGTGGTCGGCTTCCAGTCTAACCAGATGCTACAGGTATTGTAGGTGCATTAAACGACTGCCAATATTTATTTATTTATTTATTTACTATAAGGTATCTGACCTCCACCACCCAGTTACTGGTTAACACAAAAACCCTTGGTAAGACTGGTTGTCAGAACTTCGAGCTTCTGACGACCCGTAACCACTGTCAAAGATCCACGAATGACCGCTTTTTCTTAGATATGCTCTTGATTCAAGCCATTAACAGCAAAACTATGTAGCCCTACTCATAGAATAACTAACGATTTCTCTTAATTCGCAAGACAGAGGTTAACCGGAAGTCCCACAAGATAAAACATCTGTGAGACATTACCGAACATTATGTTAATTTCCCGAACATCTCCGAATAAACACGAAGAAAATACTTATGTATCAGCTAACGTTAACACATCATTAAACTGCCTTCATTGACGTGAAACTCATTTGACACACGTCATTGGTCGCGGACTCGCGGCTGTTAAGGAGAATCTAGTCGCGGGCTCGAACTCACTGGTGGGCCTGGCTTAAAGCACGCTGTCTCACCAGGCATCATGTCCAACAGAGGTAGTATCAGTGATGAGCAGTTAGACGCTAGTTTACATGCACAACGTTATTGAGTGAGGTGCAGGATCATTTATAGTAAAACAGGCGCGTAAAAAGTTGAGAAAAGTCCTTCGGAAGATCGGGTTTTATGAAAAAACCAGTGCATAAATCAATGACCAATAAAGTTTATTGAACTTTTCTATATTTGAGTTTCGTCGGAACTGACGTGGTTTTGGAAATTTTACACTTCTTTTATTACTTAAATACACTCAAAATTAAGTTAAATTGGCAAGAAAAACAAATTTTTGTTGGCTCCTAACTTTTTATTGGCTTTTTATTTTAGTATTCTGTTTCTGCACCGACAATAATGATAATGAGACAAAACCAAACCACGTTAAATTTTTGATGTACATTGTCGAACAGTGGAGTGATACACTCCCGAAGTTTTTATAGAAAAAAATGCTGACTAGATTCACCTTAACATGGTCATTCATTTGTCAAGCAAACGTGCGCCTGCGGCTAAGTAAACAATACCAGGGGGCCGATTCTACTAACAAATTTGTTAAAAAAACGCAATAGAACCGCAACCGAATCACCACTTTTAAGCGTTTTCGCATTCTACTAAAATGAACAACGGTCCAGCTGCGACACAGCTGCGGTTACGTTTTAGTTACGCCAACGATCGATTGAAACAATGTCAAAACCTATTCTACTAACAAAATCGAACATGAGCGTGACGTTTACTATAGGACAAAGTTAATGATAAAATTATGATCATTATGTCTTTTAATTATAGAAAATACTTTTAGTGCCACATATTCGTGTTTAGTAACATTTTTAGATTCAACTTTTTTCTTTTTGGTATTAATAAAACCCGTGTGTTCCCGCTACAGTTCAGTTGCAATTCGTTTTAAGTTTAGTTTCCATTTTGCTTATAAAATAGTAGAATGACTTTTTATGTAACTATCGAACGGCGATCGAAATCGAACTGTTGTGGAAACACAGTTTAACGTGTAACGTTGCAAATTAGTAGAATCGGCCCCCAGATAGCTTGCTTCATACATTGAATATGTATGAACTACGATATTCAATAGGAGTATGGTTCATCATCACCATTTCAGCCGAAACATGTCCACAGCTGGAGTTAAGCGTCGCCTACTAGCCATGTTATATTTAACATCTTAATTAGCATGTAAATAAAAATAGGGTTGTATTCATGATTTAAAAGTTATAAAAAAGTAAGATTTGAAATTGAAATTGAAGTCTAAAAACTGTAGTAAGATTGTTTATGAGTATTGTGTTATTTTTTTAACAATTGGTTATTTAGACAGTGCTCAAATACCTCTACACAACGGTAACCATTAGCGCAATTGAATTGTTTTTATCAGTTCAAAAGTTGACTCTACACTACAATTAATTGTCAACTTTGCTTTAGGATAAGTTTTATGTAATTTAGAGTGGATAAATTTTGTCACTGTATTTTAATGTAGGTAAGTTAATTCTGTCATATTAGTGTAATTTTAGATACCTTTTTTATTGATACTAGTGGTCGAAATTCATTTATAATTTAAGGGCGTACGTCCCGTTTGGTAGCGTAACACGGTCACTTTATGAACCCTACTGCTCATTAACGGCTTGTCTTGAAGATTTGAAAAATATATGATTTTGCTATAGATTCATATAGATCATTTTGCCCGAAGTACTTTTTTTGTATGGTTAATACTTTTGCTGTAAAAAAATATTTTCCAACACGCAATATTTTGGCTTCTGTTCCATACTCCTACTAAACGGCTTCGTTATTTGGAAAACAAAATACACTGAAAAATAGATAGTTAGAGGTACCACAGAATCGCCGAAGCACAATTGTAAATTAATCAAAGGAATATCCCCATTTTGAGATAAAGAGGTGCCCTGCGTGGGCGCGGGCGGCAGTCGTGCTTTAGCATACAAACGGGAGATGAGGATACTATGGGCCTTAAATAGAATTACAAATACATAAACTTTAACTATGCTAACGTAATCAACCGTCCGCGTAGCTTTTGTAAAAAGAGCTATAAAGTGTTTGCTTCACTTCTGTAGTTTGATCATCATCAAACTACAGAAGTACCTAAGATTTCATCTTTGGATGATGTTTGGTAAGAAAAACGATTCGTTTTTGTTTTTAGTTACCGAGCATAATATATGTCTCGTGTATACGATAAACAGCTGGCACGTTTCATTTCTTTTTTCGATTAAATCGTCATGACAGAACAATAAAACATGTAACAATGTCTCGTTGAAACGACATGTTTTTATGTATGTAGAACGTAACAACAAATAAAAAACTTAACCTTCACACGTAACTCTTAAGTAACAGTCGTTCTTAATCTGTATGCGAACAGCGAATAATCTACCATCACTGATACCAATCGAGTTACTACTTTAAGGTTTGAATGATAGAATTGATGTTCCATTGTATAGTGTGGTATTCAGTGAGTAATTTAGTGCAGTTCTGTACTATCAACCTGCTGACTATAAAAGGTAGTCGACTTACACACGGACGTAATAGAATCGCGCCGGGATTTTTACGAGCACTGGATTTTCAACGCTCTGCTTAGAGCCGAGAGTTGAAAATCGAGCAGTACCTAAGTCGATGTACAGAAGGATGTAATAGAATCGCGGTGGGATTTTTACGCGCATTATCAACTCTCGATGTTGAACTGAGCATTGAGAATCCAACAGAGTGCAGGGCGTTCGATTATCAAATCTCGGCGCTAAACAGTGCATTGGAGATCCAGTACGCGAAAAAATGTCGCGTCCATTTTATTATATCCGTGGGAATGTGGGCTTAAATGTAGTCGACATTCACATGGACGTAATAAAATCACGACGGGATTTTTCGCCCACTGTATGTTCAGTTCAACCCTCGATGTAAACCGAGCATTGAGAATTCACAGAGTGCATCCCAGGGCGTCAAAAATGGAACAGTGTGTTCGATTTTTGACTGTTGGCGCTAAGTTGTGCGTTGAAAGTGCGTGAAAATCCCGCCATAATTTTATTACGTCCGTGAGAACGTTGAAGTATTCAGTTGGAATGCTTTAACTGGAGCACAAAGGAATTGTAAAGAGTTTGGCTTGGAGGGGATTTCCTAATACCGACCAATACGCCAACTGGTGGAAGTTGCTATGAATTTTAATGGCTACTACGTCTTTGTGGTGGGATATTGGTATTTAACGAGATTCTCTATGTAATCTAGAGGTTTGAACTAGTATAGTATGACGTGGGCAAAGCAAATGGGCAAAATGGCCATATCTGCCTACACCCATGGGAAAAGCATGTGTACATGTGAAAGTTTGTATGTTATGATGTTTGTTACTCAATCACGCAAAAACGGCTGAACGGATTTGGATGAAATTTGGCACACATGTAGTATTTAACCTGGATTAATACATAGGATACTTTTTATTCCGGTAAAACGTTCCCGGGGGACAGTTTTCAATCACTACGCGGGAAAGCTATAGTCATACATATGATATGATTTTACACAAACAGTTATTTCGTGTAAGGTCATTAAAAGCGGATTTTCCAAAAGACAAAGGTTGAATAAAAAAAATCCTTTCAGGTAACTAGTTCAATTTTTAATAATTATTTCTGGCAAAGCTACTAACTAGGACCTATTATGTCGAGTTAAAACCAAGAATGAATTATTATCTATTAGATAATTATGAGCTATTTAGAACACGTCAAAACAATGGCCCGTTTCCACGACGTGTCCTATAAATAGAACCAGACACAATATTAGATTCATTATTATTCCAGTAAATTATTGATTTATATTGTACAAACACATTTCTTTTTTCCATAACACTTTCAGCTGAAAATCTGGGTATTCAAATGTTTGTTGCGCGGCGCACTATTTTCTCATACAAAATAAATGACGATTAGTGACGTTCTGCTTTTCCTACAAACAAAGATAATATGAAATTTGACACAAACACGTTGACGTTTCAGGCTCAGGTGAGCTCATTTGCGAATGTATGCGTAATTAGAATGTAGTGTGTGAGTAGCCTTATAAAATGTACAGACACCAGCACATCAAGCTACCCCAATCTGTCAAATTTTCCCAATTGAACATGAACCTTAAAACTTTGTTATAAAGTTGAAAATCTAGCAAAGAAATTTCACAGATTGGGGTAGCTTGATGTGCTGGCGTCTGTACAAAAGAACAAACGTGGAGTGGCGCTAGCAGTTCGAAAATTTTAAGTGATACGGCGCGATGACGTAGCTTGAAGAAATTGGTATTGGCCACAGCCAATTACACACACGTTATTTAAAGAAAGACATATTTTTTGCTGACGTGCATAAGCATTGTGTCAATTAGGGTTCATAAAATTTTACGTATTATAACGTTGCTCCGCTCAAAGTGATAACGATGGATGGACTGTGTGAAAGATGATATTTCTCCGGCAACTGAGGGAAGACGGGTGGGTTTTCAGTAAAAGTCTGACACACCATCCTGCTCCAACCAGAGCGGGAGAAGTTATTTGAAGATTTCCCAAACAAAACAAAAAATAAAAAATTATATAATGTCTAGAATGGGGATGACTACGGAGATGACGTCTAATAAAGAAGTGTGGAAGAAGACGACATGTTGCGCCGACCACAAATAAATTTATTTATTTATTCTGTTTATTTATTTATTTATCACAAATACTGAAAATTGGGATAAAGGCAGGAGAATGATGATAATAATACCTCTGAACTGAGCCCATAGCAATCCTAACCATATCATCATTCAAACAGTCTATCCCTCATTCACACAATTCATGAGCTGATGAGTGAGTGCTGATGTAAAAGAAGAAAAATGTGATTGAGGAGTGACCGATTCGTGCCGAAAGACGATTAGGTTGAAGAAAGTAGATCACATTGCTTATTCACCATCCTACTACTTACATGGTAAAGGTATGTTATGACGTAATAGTAAACGTGTTGTAACTGTCATTGGTATGTATGAAAGCAGTGTGAATGCAACGTGAGTTTTACTCGCAGTTCAACTTTGGGCAACAACGCATTTCTTTGTCAAACATAAATCCGTCAACTGGATGAAAGGAAAGATTTCGGTTCTTAAAAGTAAACTCTACCAATGCATTCGAACGCAATTGGCACATTTAAACTGCGTTCAAAAGCCGTCAGTGCCAATATATCTTCTTTCTTTGTCCAGGCGGTGTTTCTTTGGAATGCGCTCCCTCTGAATATCCGGATGGTAACTAGTTGGTTTTCGTTTAAAGTAAAGGCACGTTAGCATATTCGTAAGAAATTGGCAGAATAATTCCAGCGCTGAATTGCTGGATTTTTCTTCTCTACCTATCGTTATTTCTCAAGACAAAGTTTATTTTCGTTATAAATATGTATGTATGTATCTATGTATTAGTATGTATTACTTTTCGAGTAACCTATCCCTCATGTTGCACCTGCCATGTTTTCTCTCTGCATCACCCTAAGGTTGACTGGTAGAAAATGCCCCAGGCATTAATTCCGCCTTTGTACACTATTTTTTACTTGTGCATTAAGTTTTAATAAATAAATATACCGCAATGATGACACTGACAGCTCGTGAACGCGGATTAGATGTGGCGATCACGTTCAGTTTCGCCGTTTCAATGGTGAAATCCGTCCTAAGAGTTCGGTTTTTAAACCTCGATAGTAATTTGGCAGGTGTAATGCTGCGACTTCGTTTGCATGGTTTTTAACATTATCCATATAATTTACTGTGATAAATACCCAATGTATTTATCCAGGCATGTTACCTGATTCTATGTTTTTTTTTAATATTTTAATTTAGTCATATAGTTAAATTTTTGTTTAACTTATGCACAACAAATTATTTCAATTTTATCTTAATTAATTTCAATTAATTTTTTCATTTTAATTCATTTCAATTTATTTTAATTCAATTCTAATTTATTTTAATTTAATATCTACTAATTTATTTCAATTTAATTTTAATTAACTTCTTTCAATTTAATTTAAATACTGATTTCCTCGCGACTAACATAGTTTTTTAAGATAATGTTAAACTAACAAAATATGGGCAACTAATAGTCTGAAATAAACGAATTTTATTTTTATTTTATTTTTTTATAAACTATCTGTGTGCCATCTAAATCCATTCAGCCGTTTTGGCAAGTAAATTCGTGCGAATTGACTAATAAGCCGACAATTTCACAAATGGTTTACCAATAACGCCCCACTATCAATTTAATTCAGCTGCAAATATATATCTGTGCACTATATGAGCACTTTGCACTAAGTATACAAATAACAAAGTCTGTGGTTTCACAGCAATACGATAATCATAACTGTCTGTCGTCCTCAAACGACATCAAAGTAGATCCCGGACGAATGACATCAAACCAAAATGTTGGGCTGTATAACATGGGTTGTCCCCAGTCGGTGCGTCATAAGATGCTAAAAGGTACACAGATATCGAATTGTAACGTCAGAGGACGGAGGAATCCCCCGCTTACTGTTATGATGACATCAAATTATGACTGATTCCTATAATTTACGGACCGTTATTCGTTGAAGTTGTATCTTCACCAATAACGAAGCAAAGACCTCATAGGTTTGCACAGTAGACCATTTGGAAGTCGATATTACAAGTAAAATTAGCTTACGAATCTATTTATATGCCCAGTTTGGCAATAAAAAATGTAAGCATAACGACTCGTTTTTGTTTATAGGTACCGACCAGAGGCCTCAACACTGAACAACTTGCTCGAATAGATGCATGCTAAACAAAGTTAGCGAAATAATAGAAAACTGTTTTCATTTCGAGAAAACAAATTGTAAATACATTTACTTTGATAGAAAGATAAACAAGTACCTATTGTTCTAGAAATTGTAAATATATTTACTTTCATAGAAAGATAAACAAGCATTGTTGTATCAAAACAACAGGTAAGTGGACACGGTCAGTCAAGGCTGAAAATACTAGCCTTTGAGTCATAATAAAGAGTATTCTAGATACACATATCGAAGTATAGGTATGAGGAGATTTCAGTGGCAAAAATTGAAAAGACGGATTGAAAGGCGACTAAGAAAAGGTATTTACAAAGTAGGTGTGAGTTGAAACACCGACAGGGGACGCCCTTGGGCACGCCACGATTGCGGCGGTAAGTCCCCTCTTTGAGGAGTGGATTGAGAGGCGCCACGGCGTCCTCACTTTCCGCCTGACGCAGGTCCTCACCGTACACGACTGTTTCGGGAGGTTCCTATTTCGCATATGGCGGGCGGAAACGCGTGGGTGTTTCCACTGCGAAGATCGCCCTGAGGACACGGTGGAGCATACGGTGGAGGTCTGCCCGGCTTAGACGGAGCACCGCCGTGTTCTTGTGGAGGCGATCGGCGGCGGCAATCACTCGCGTCCGGCCCTGGTCCAGGCCATGGCACGGAGCGAGAATGCACGGGTAGCTGTAACCTCCTTCTGCGGAGCAGTAATGCTCGCGAAGATGGAGGCGGCGTACGTGAGGGAGAGGCATTATATGCGCCCTCACGGCCCTTGTCGCCGCAGGTGACGCCCTGGATATCGGGAATCCCAGGCTGATTCCCGGCCACCGTAGGCGCGGGCTTGCGGTCGGCGAGTAATGGGTAGCTCGTTGTCCGGTAAGGACAAAGCCCGGGTCGACGGAGCGTTGTGTTCCACGCGCGCCTCTAATAGATGTCAGCACCAACTGGTGGGGTCCACAAGGGCCGATGCCTACCAGGGGTGCGGGTTGTTCGAAAGAGTTACCGCGGCCCCTGCCTGACACACAGGCACACGGGTGTGTTTTAGTCAGTAAAAGTCTGACACGCCCTCTTGCTCCACCCAGAGCGGGAGAAGTTATTTGATGATTGCACACCCTCAAAAAAAAAGGGGGATGCCCTAAGAGGACATATAGTGACCTTAGTGGTGATGTTCTTTAGAAAGGTCAGATGTGTAGTACTCATAACTAGCGTGCGTGTATGACCAGATGTAATGTATGAACGTATACGAGGCAAAAGGAGTATGTAAGGATCGTAGCTGATGGCGTTCTGTAGTTTCTGATTACCCCACTGGAAGGAGGCGTGAGATTATACATATAAGTGTATATAATGTGAAGGTCAGATAGACAGACACTGCTTTATTTAAATTTTGGGTTCAATTTAATCAAAAAAATAACAAATTTCCTATAACCTAACTTAACTAACACGAATAAACTAAAACAAAGCGTCGAAAAAATCATCCGCATCGCTGTCGACTGGTAATGTACCCAAGAGACTGGCGGCATTCCCACGTTGTATAGCAATACTCTGGCCAAGGTTAAAACCAGCCCTTGGGTCACGGGAAGTGTCAACCAGCCGTTTCGAAATTTCCTTATAGAGAGCATGATCATTCGGACCCGAGGGTTTCAACCCCAAACGGCTCGAAAATTTAATTACCAATAAGGTTGTTATACTTTCACCGCTTGAGGTTTTCCGCAGCCGCAGCGGCAACGGCAGCACAGCGCACCGAGCCAGGAAGATGGGATGGCGCAAGAGTATCGACACACATTGCATCCCACACTAAAGGCCTACCTATCTTCCATGGAAATAAAGGCATGCCGTCCGGTCTCTTGCCAACGTCGCGTGCCAAGCCATTGGGTTCTAATACAGCTGGACCGCCGACGGTGACAAGAGC
The DNA here is from genome assembly GCA_947359405.1 of Antitype chi. Classification (NCBI taxonomy): domain Eukaryota; kingdom Metazoa; phylum Arthropoda; class Insecta; order Lepidoptera; family Noctuidae; genus Antitype; species Antitype chi. The sequence continues at coordinate 15,564,571 of OX375817.1, read as the reverse complement.
TCGTCGGATGATGTCGTTAATGTTCGCGTGCCGCGCTAAGCGACCCGCACTTCAGCTGCAAGACAGACACTTGATTGAAAATACTGGTACTTCCTGAATCTGGATGCGCTGGAATTAGAACCTAACGTAGTTGAGAAAAGGTAGACGATGATGACGACGAAGTTCCATTTTACTGTAAAATATCGTACAGAACATCGCCTTATGGATGTAGATATTCTAAATGGTAATAAAATAAAAAGATATAATTTTACATTACAGAAATGTTTGTACAGCTGTAAGCGATCGTTCATGTTATTTACATATTTTATGGTAATCTGCTTCTTATATACATAACGTCTTATTAACTTATGCTAATGAATATTTATTGCTGTAACACTCAAAATAAAGAAGTATACAAAATCTTCTGTGCATTATTTAGCTTGAATAGTAAGTATACTGATTGATTTTTGCCCTCGAGGATGTCGAAAAGTATTCTACAAGAACGTACTTCCGGGATTAAAAGTACCTTGTGTGTTAATCCAGGTTATAAAATATCTGTGTGCCGAATTTAATCCCAAACCTAATTAAGCTATTTTTGCACCAATCCGGAACAAAAATCCAGACAATCCAGACCAAAATTCTTCGTCCATATTTTTCTAATACGTATTTTTATATAATATAATAAATATTGGCAACTAAATAATGATTTTTAATCATAGAAGCCAAAAAACTTTCTTTACCGACTTGCAAGGTGAAAAATGCTTTGAATCATTTCAATTTACTGTACGTAAACAGTAGGCATAGGTATACTTATAACCCATCGATCACTAATAACTTTATTATTGATCGATGTTATAACCAAATTTTTTGGCAGTAAAACTCGTTTCATAACAACTTATCTTCAAGTACCTACTTGAAACTCATGAAACTTCACTGACCCAGTTAAAATGAACTTTTACGACCGTAAATCCATTACAAAAATAGTAAAAACAAAGAAAACATCCGGGACAAAGGATTTAGTTCGGAAACACTAAAACTTGTATATAAGAAAAGTTTTTACTATTCGTTTTGGACACCCACGACTTTTCCTGATTAAAATAGCCGTAGCCGTGTCTAATGCGTCTATGTTTTATGGTCCATTAAAGTAAACTTTCATTTGTTCTCTGTGTGTCTGAAAAAAACATGCAAAGGCTGAAAAAAAAAACAACAGGTAAGGATGAAATTTACCTGTCTATGTCTGTCTAGGTGTTTTTATTACGGACTAAAGTTTTCTGTCTGTATTCAAGACTTATCTGCAAGCAGCAAGACAAGGCTATATTTTCACTAACAGTACATATTAAAGATAAATTTTAATCTGTCACAGTAACCAGCCATTGTAATCGTAAATTCTTTGTCTTATCTGGACCATTATCTTCGTTTGACCTTTCGCTTAGATGGTTGTCAACTTTAGACAAAGGAGTCATGACGAATATCCAGAGCATAATTTTATTACAATAAAATTACTGCTTACGTTTGTTTTTTAGACATTAAAATAGCCTCCACGTTAGTGGCTCGTGGCTAATTAATAACAGCCGCATGGGCTGATCCACGGTTAAGCTACGCTTAACGAAGGTACCATCTTAATACTGAAATGCCTTCATGCCTCCGAAACCACGTTGAGCCGTTGGTCCCGGCTGTCATTCGTGGATCTTTGACAGTCGTTACGAGTCATCAGAAATCCGAAAGTCTGACAACCAGTTTTACCAAGGGATATCATATATTTCGTGCCCAGTAACTGGGTTGTTGAGGTCAGATAGGCAGTCGCTCTATGTAAAATACTGGTAATCAGCTGCATCCGGTTAGACGTTAAGCCGACCACAACATAGTGGGAAATAGCTAGACAGATTTGATTTTTGAATAGCCTCCACGTGTATAGTTACTCTGTTATTCCTAGACTTGCCACTATTGAGAAAGGAGATGTTCCAAAATGTATGGAGCCTGGGCCAGGTCCTTGTACACTCCCCCCCGGTGGGTTCCCGCATTGTCGTTGCGGGGGGGCTCAGTAGCCGCGGTTTTCCCCACCCACGGTGAAGCGAAGAGGAACCCGAGGAGGGGCCGCTCGTCAGGGCTTTGTCCGCTAAGCCGACGACGTAGCGGCCAACCAGTTGCGGTGCCGCGGGGCGGCATAGCAACTGGTGCTGGGGGTAGTGGGCCGCGGCGGGAGAGGAGTGGTGTATGGAGATCGCCACTTTCCTCACCTTCCGGGGTCTGGGCGGAGCTGCCATCGTTAGATGGCGGACGCGGTGGGGCCGCAGGGGAGGAGGAGTGTCGGTATTGCGTAGGCCGCTCTCCCTATCCCCTGCGGCCGAAAAGTGGTAGGCGGCGGGGCCACTGTCCTGACCCGCCGCAGGGGGACCAAGGGTGCCATACACGGGGTCGTTTGGCACCCATGCGCTGTCTGGTGTCCGGGGTGGTCCGGCGTGCCGTGTGTTCTGGTGCGCCGGTGATGGGGGTCATTCCCCTAAGAGGAGGGTCCGGTGACGGACAGCCGCGGCGGGTTCGCGGATGGCTTTCGCGTTCCCGTGTTCCCGCCTTAAGCGGCACTGTGGGACACCGTGGAGTTTTAGTGGGTTAGAGTCCCACATAACTGCGCTATCTCCCCGTGGTAGCGCAGTATGCATGAGCATTTCTCCACGTAAAAAAAAAAGGTCCTTGTACACTATACTTAAAAATAGGGAAATTCATTTAAAATAGTTCTAAACTGTCCAATTACTTTAAAATGGCTTGGTTTGCTGGTAAACACAAGAAATGACACTTGAAATTGCAACACACAACAAAAACCCGTCATGGCGGTAAGCTATCATTTTGATTGATTAATGACGTTTGACATGTTTATTTCTGTGGGGGTTGAAGCATAAGGTAAACAGATGGGAAAGAAACGGTATTAAATCCAAAAAATTAAAGTGAGGTTGTTAAAAAGAACTCCAGAAACTCAAAACAAAATCGATGAGACGCCATGTTGAAAGTCGATAAAAATAATTGACAAATATCTATATCTGTATTTTTCCCGAATTCTACGGATTTTTCTCTTTTTTTTTGAGTTACTGTACATAGACCTGGCTCATTTTGAAACATCTCCTTTTTGGCGTTGTGTAATTTCCGTCCTTCCGTTCAAATGTTTATTCATTTAAATGCCTATATGTGACTCTCCATGTCCACTTTTCCCTTTAGTTTCTTCTTTAAAACATTTTCTTTTCTCTTCCCTTCTTTCTGAAATAGTACAAACCAATACTCAAGAAGAATAACTTCTAAGTCTCTATTGTGTCCACTCCATTCTAATGCCGTGACCACTTTATGTCATAGTACCTACACCAACACGCACATTTCGCTAAGTAATAACAAAATGGCTTGGAAGGCAAGTGATTTTGCTGATTACGAAACAGTTGTCCTACATTAAAATGTCCCTGGTTGCCCTTGACTTTTACCAACACACGGTCCTAAAACACGATAACATGCAGTCATGCAAATGTAATAAAAGACAAGTAGATAATGCTCAGCAATTTTATGATCCCCTGGCCCAATGGTCATTGATCCTTTTTAATATTATAATATAATTAGAAGGCTTAAAGTCACCCAAACGGCAATGGAGAGGGCTATGCTTGGGGTTTCGCTGCGTGATCGAATCAGGAATGAAGAGATCCGCAGGAGAAACAAGGTAACAGACATAGCCCGAAGAATTGCCAAATTAAAGTGGCAGTGGGCAGCGCACATAATGATGAGGCCGAAAAGTTGAGCCGATGAGGCCGAAAAGTTCTGGAGTGGCGACCGCTGCACCAGAACTTTTCGGTCGTAAAGTTGAAAGACCTCCGGCAAGGTGGACCGGTGAGGGCCGCAGGAGTCCGCTGGATGCGGGAAGCACAAAACCGGTTGAAGTGGCGGAGCTTGGGGGAGGATAGGCCTCTAGCAGTGGACGTCTTTCGGCTGAAATGGTGATGATGATGAATATTATAAACACGTAAGTTTGTATGTATGGATGTTTGTTACTCTATCACGCAAAAACTACTGAATGGACTTGGATGAAATTTGGCACACAGATAGATTATATAACCTAGATTAACACATAGGATACTTTTTATCCCGTTAATACGTTCCTGCGGGATAATTTCCGATTTCCGATTTCCACGGGCGAAGCCGCGGGTGGAAGCTAGTATGTCATACTTCTCCTGCCCTTATCCCAATTTATTTGTACTCCACAGTCCAACCATGGTTTCTTTGTTCTTTGATATGTAAAGGCCAAAATTGCAATCATAATTCTTGATAAGATGGAGAGGCTGGCTTCCATCATTCAGCTATCACCATTTATCATGCGTAGCTAGGTATGAAGGTATACAGGGTGCCAGAGACGTTGACGCACAACATATTTATTACCATAGATTCTCGGTACAAGATTCTGAACCCCACTGTCTTGAAATATTTCGTCGGTATTAAAAGAATTTAGCTCAGCCATACATTTTGACCGCGTAGGTACCTATTCCACTTTTTTATGTAACAGCAGATTTCTTTTGATAACCGAAACAAAATCCACGCTAGGGGTCTAGAACTTTTACTTAACAGTACAAAAGTATAAAGCAGCGCTTTTCTTCCACATTTATTATGCGTACAAACAAAGTGTGGAACTCTTTGCCAACTTCTGTGTTCCCTTACTTCCCTTTCACCTGCCTTCAAAGCAAGAGTGTACAGGCATCGTTTTGGCACGCTCGTTTCATCATAGACCTCATCAATCGCAAATCATTTACATACTCAGTCGGTTCGAAAAAATCAAAAGGTCGAGAAAATCATTAGTAACTAGTCTGCTCGGTAACGTCCGGGTCTACGAGATATACAAAACAATTCCAAGTAAGTCCGATGAATGTACCCTTATCACACAAAACTTTGGTCATTCATATCAAAATGACATTATAATGAAATAACTCACTGTTTATCAAACTCTTCACTAACTAGAGGAGTCAGCGACTAATATAGTAACGGAAACTGGGTTCTTAAGTCATTAACATTATCACATGGATCTAAGATACGTCATACTTTAATAAGGATTTATCTCTGTTAATCTGCATGTAGTTATTTTAAATAGACATAGCTAAGTGATGGTTAGTACGAATCTTCTAGAAAGACTGAATCTTTTACATTTCGCAAACCTATTTCTTGATAACACGTTTTCAGTATGAATGTCGATGGCTATAAGAGTAGCAAAGAAATGATTGATGGACTATGTGAATGATGATATGGTTAAAAAAGGGGTGACTATCGAGATAACGACTAATAAAAAAGTGTGGAAAAAATATATTGCAAATAAATAATTGGGAAATCATTCTCCAGCCAAAGGAGAATGATGACTTCTTGATAAATCCAAATAAATAGTATTGTTTGAGGCGATAAACAATGAGGAGTCCGCTGGATGCGGGAAGCATAGAACCGGTCGAAGTGGCGGAGCTTGGGGGAGGCCTATGTCCAGCAGTGAACGTCTTTCGGCTGAAATGATGATGATGAGGCGACAAACTACAGTTTCTATAAAAAGACTTGAGAACAACAACATAAGAGTAAAGATAAAAATATACATAAAAGCCCCGTCTTAGACAATGGCAATCATATTTTACAATTTATCACGTTCAGACTGACAATATATTTATCTTTTTAACTGACACACTCGTAGATATGACATCAATTAAGTAATTAGTTCCTTAAAAATCCTAATGCATGAAATTTTATGTGTCGTTGTTTTTATGTATCGTTGTGGTCTGTTTTTATTTTCTTATTATATTGTATTGTATTGTCTGCATATTTTATAATATAAACAGTTCAATACATATTTGCACACCATATGTAATGGTAGAGTGTAAAGGGGCCATTATAGTTATGAGGTCATACACTGCCACAGTTGTAAACCTATATTCTGGCAAATAAATTAATTTTGATTTTTTGATTTGATGTTCGAAAGAGATACCGTCGCCCCTGACACACAGGCAACTGAGGGATCACGGGTGGGTTTTAGCCAGTAAAAGTCTGACACGCCCTCCTGCTCCATCCAGAGCGGGAGAAGTTATTGGATGAATTCCCACCCACAAAAAAAAAACCATTACAATCATTCAAGATTTACCTGGTGATGATGGTTCCTTTGATATTTTATTTTATTCTATTCAGGAAACTTACAGCTAACATAAACATTGTTATTAATCAACATGAAACTGAAGGTCATTTACGAGATTCCACTGATTAACACTTAACTTATATCTAGTTCATTGAAGCAATCCTTTAGGTATAAGCTAACAATTCCAACGGTATAAATTTTATTTACGTATGCAGCTCGAGTAGAAACCTTTAAAGATATCGTCATTTTAATCACGTGCCGATGAATCTGGAAGTAACCCGAAAGTACCACCACAGATGTGACAGATGCGCCGAATCCAACAAAATGGCCGCGGATTATTCAGAGGAAGGAGTTCTACGTTCAGCAGTCAAGGTTTTGACAGTCATTGGTTTATAATTAAAAACTGATGACTATCTTTAAGCTACGCTTGCCGCAGTTGGTCCGTGAGATGGTGCCCATATTTACATACCAAGATCCCTCCGTGCCTTGGAAAGCACGTTAAGCCGTTGGTCCCGGCTGTCATTCGTGGATCTTTGACAGTCATTACGGGTCGTCAGAAACCCGAACTGACAACCAGTCTTACCAAAGAGGTGTCGTGTTGCCTCTGTGTGTAATGGAGGTCAGATAGGCAGTCGCTACATGTAAAATACTGGTATTCAGCTGCATCCGATTTGACTGGAAGTTGACCCCAAGAAGATTGGGTCAAGGCTAGGCAGATAATGATTGACTACATCTATTCCTCCTTTCTAACTTCTCCTAAAAACATCCAAATCAACCCGGATGTTAATTACAATCAGGAACTATATATACAGTAATTAAACTAGAGGATGAATAAATTGACCGCGCGCTTGGCTCTCGCTAATGATCGCGTGATTTCATTAGTGTATCAAGTGCCGCTTTCTTGTCGAGTGCAGTTTGTAGTACCCGCACACGTAATTAATTTGAATACAGTTTCACATTCAGTCACATCATTTTACCTCAGATTTCAGATCGCATTGATCTTTATTCTCGTTGTTATTGGGTTTCTGATTCCTGTGGGTTGCTGTCAGAATGCAATCAGAGGTAAAACACACAGTCTATAGTACTTTCACAGTTATCTTACCCCTGAAAACAGTGACAGCAGCAACCCAACAGCAACCTTACTGTAACGAGAATAAAGATCATTGTGTTATCGACAGAGCTGTTAGTGGCAGCAACTCAACAGCAACCTTATAATAACGAAAACAAAGGTCACTTTGGTTTTGATAGTGCCAAAATTCAGGGGTAAATAAGTGGACACAGACTGTAGGTTCTAAAGCATACGTAATAATCGACATTTACCACATTGAATGAAAGTACTGATAAATTATCATGGGATGACGAATTTTGGACTATAATGTTTTAGGCAGGCACAATGCAATCAAGCGAGGAATCAACGCTTCTTTTTTGACTATATTAGAAAAGATCTTTGCCATGTACCTACACCTGATCCCAAGGTTGGATCCTAGTTTCCCAAGCTACAGGCATCTCGTGCCTAGTTAGTAGGTTTCATACATACAACAATTTTGTACACAAGCCACTAACTAATATAGGTAATGTCCATGGTCTTCCTATTGTGTGTATGTCAGGATATTGGATCAATAAACTATTTAACTATCGTTTGCCAGCGGCTTCGATCGAGCGGATGTCGGAAATCATCCCACGAGAACCAATCTTTATCCCAGTAGTACGTCCCCGTGGGATAATTCTCGACCTCCATGCGGGCGAAGCCACTGACAAAACCTAGTTTTTATTAACAACCAGATCTATCTACTTATCAGTTACGATAAATCCTTACAGTCTCTTTCGGCACTCTGTCCGTATCTTTTCTTCAAATCTCATTGTAATCAACAATATTGCCTCCGTAAATGAAATCCCACAATATATGGACTGAATCTCAGAGGCGGAATCCCAAAGGAATTTCTCGAAAAAGATCTGACGCCAAAAGACTTGTATACGTCTATAATAATAATCTAAATCTATACACATTATTAACTAAAGTTCCTTTTCGTATCTGCCTGTTTGGCTGCGTTGTTTTTCTATAACATAAACGTTGCATGTATAATGAAGAAATCTGGATGTTTTTTCAAGCCGTAAAAGCTGAGCGAAGTAACCAGCGAAGGGACCAGACCGCCCGGCCCTTGCTTCGCTTGTTTGTATTTGTAACCGCTTAGTTCTTCTAAGCTACACAATTGTTTTTCCATAATTTAGGGAATTTCTTTCAGTTAGTTATGCATTTAAGTTTATTATGGATAATAATCCATCGATAGTAAACTTAAATGTAATACGGAAATCTCGATGTTTTTATTTTGTACAAACCGTGCGAAGTATGGGCAGATTGCTAGTATATTTATAAGAAATAAGGTCGCAAATAGGATATATCCTATTGAAAGGGAGTAACTATGTATCGGAATTGTTGAAGTGGCGTTATAGCCTTGACACGCAGCTCTGAACGCGACAAATGTTGAAATTGAAAGTCGTTTAAGAATTTCTGACTGAGAAACTATCAGTCTGGAAAATAAAATCCAAGGAGGTACAGAGTTTTGCCGTCAAAACAATCAAACAGACCAGACAGATCAGTTTCACATCTATAAAACATAAGTGGTGATGTTATTAGTTCGCAAATTACTGTTAACTATGAGCACTTAAAAGTAAATGATACCGTTAAGGCCCTGGTAACTTTAAATATTGTCGTTATGAGCGATAATAGTTCTTATGGCAATCCGATACGGTTAAAATCTCCTGTAATAAATTCGAATAATAAATGAGCAAGCATTGTCATGAAAATGCAAATAAAATCGTATAAAATTAGATATTAACCATTTAATAATAAATAATCCATCACTGTATGCAGTTTGGCATTTGGAATTTTATGATATATTTTTAATTATAATTATAATTGTTATTGAAGGGATAAACTGGTTTTAAAGATAATTTAGGGGTGACTTTGATGATTTTTTTGATGTATTATAGTATGTTTAATTATGTTTTGAGTTCGATCAGTCTATGCAAAAAAGACTTGAAAATATCATATATTTTTTTACTTTCAGAATTATTTACGATTAAAGAGATGCACTGGTTTAAAAAACCACCTTTTTGAGCGTTTTCAAGAAATCACCGCCTTAACTGCTTCCTGACGTATTGACAGCTCAGTTAACTATAGCGTGTAGCGTGTCTGTATCTAGCCGATCATCGAACCACTTTAGCACGCGCGCTGTTCGCGGCAGTATGATTTGAGATTCATTCACTGTTCCAGCTGTTAAACAATTGATATATTTTGCTTCACAGATCGTAAAATTATAAATTGAGAGAAACCCAACAAAGGTACCGACGTGAAACGACCACTCTGTATTGTCTAGATATACTTTGTTGTACTGACAATGCTAACTTCACTTGGAAACCAGGATTTTGTAAAATCGTGAATTAAAAGCACTCTTTTAAGTCAAGATTATACAAAATGTTCTTTCTCTATTCTGAGAATCCTGATTCCATGTTCAAAACCGGGTATTTCAAACACAGAAACTCGAACTCAACTCATTTATTTCAATTAAACCATTAATAGGCACTTTTAAGTGTCGATCGGTAGGCAAATCAGAAAGTTGAAACTAGTTAACTAGTAAGTCAAGATTTACATCCGTCACCTCACACTCCAGGTCCAATTGAAAACCAGCGTCAGACACAAGTTATCTGGCATATTTGCTGAACTGGGCCTTTTTAGCGCAGCCATAAGGCACACGTAATGCTAGTTCTGACATCACTCTTTACACTTTTTTTTTTGCTGTATATTGTGTGCCTTTTTCTAGTCTGTGCTAAATAAATGTATTTTCTTTCTTTCTTTCTTTCTTTCAAGGAAGTGTTCTTGAATTTTTTTTCCAGTTCTTCTCCATATTGACCTACGATTTGGAATTGGCAACTAACTTCTTTCTGATTAACTGACCGATCGACTCCTTGAAATTTCAAACGTGCCTATAAATGGTTTAATCGAAATAAATGGGTTGAGTTCGAAACACCAGGTTTTTTTTTAATACTTTCACTGCATCCGGCGTCTCAGGTGGCATCATACAATTAGCTTGAAAGTTTGACTTTACAAACTCTGTACTTGAAGAAGGCTGTAGGTAAGCTGATGATGGGCCATCTTATTAAAGAAAAAATAAGAATAGCGTTTATTTAGACATTTCATGAAACACAAAATACAAAGTACCTAAGTAACAAACAACAAAAGGGGAAAATATTGTGTTAACAACAACTATGTGTGCCGCACTGCTGCGCCAAAAATGTTCATTTCAGCATGAATGCCAGACAGATGCTGTCTGACGCTGGCTTTCTAATGCACCAGGGATAAGTGACAAGGAATACAAACAGTTCCACTTTCAACACACGAATTAATTGGATCCATTCTGTAAAATATTCACCGTGAAAACTTAGAGGAAGTGATCTTCAAGTGACAGAGAAGTGAACTATCAATAGTGTTGATCCTTAGCGTCCGTGAAAGCTCACTTCGCTTTGTTTTCACGAAGAGATGTTGTACAGAATAGACCTGCTATGGTCGATTTTTACAGAATAGACTAGCAGGTCTATCAAAAATCTACAAAATCCGAAAAAAATCGTCATAATAGCAAGTTTATTCTGTTAAAATCGTCATTATTAGCTATGCTATTCTGTAAAAGTCGACGTAATAGCAGTTCTATTCTATAAAGACCTGCTATTATGTCGACTTTTTTGATAGTAGCAGGTGGCGTTCTGTATTTTCTGCCTACTCCCATGGGGAAGAAGGCGTGGGTTTATACAAGGTGTAACTTAAATAACGCACAACCTCTGAAGTAGTTATTGTACTCATAATTATCAACAATTTTTATTATGGGGCCAAACCTGAAATCGTGAAAAAAAATCAGCTGTTCCATACACTTGTATTCACATAAATCGTCAAAATGTAGGGAACAGCTGATTTTTTTTTCGCGATTTCAGTTTTGGTCCCATAGTAAAAGTTGTTGATAATGATGAGTACAATAACCCCTTCAGAGGTTGTGCGTTATTTAAGTTACACCTTGTATATGCATATAAGTAGACCGGTTGTAATTTTATCTCGCAGTGGATTCGTCGAGAAAACTCTACCACCCCTCTTAGTAAAACACCCTGATTAAACGTTATCACTAAACATTGACAGGGGTTCACGGCAGTAATTACTGTGGTTCTAACACGACTTTCACTTAATTACTAATTAGACTTAAAAGAACTGTAAGCGCCACACGCGACACCAACATGAAAATAAAACGAAACGGTACGATTTTCACGCGATGTCAAGGGGAAAAACCGTCGCCCGGAATAATTTATACCGTTAATTTGTACTTGGCTTTTCTTTGATCCTTTAATTTGTAATTTCGACCGACTTTTTGTTTTTGTCCTCGGTTTTACAACCACTTTGTATGTCGTTACTAGATAAGTATAAGACTGATAATATAACATGTTTCGTGTGGCTTCTTTAGTAAGGTGTATGTGACCAGTGGAGGCCCAGTGGTATCCGTGGCCCCGACTTACGAGTTGCAGGGCCCCAATTCTGTATGGTTATAATGATTCGGCAATGTAACGGTAAGGAATCGAAATGTCATATTCTGTATGTTCCAAGACAATTTGTCGATATTTATTACCAGATGATGTGTGTGATCTAAGAAATTGACGTGGTTTCGAAGTAAGGTGAATTAGGGCCCAGGCTGATTATGCTAAGGTGGAGTGTAAGTGAAGCTGACTCCTTGGAGTGTAACTTGAACTTCAGTACTGCTTCTCGTAAAGGCTAATAAAGTATTGGCCTCTGGTAATGCAGTATACCTTTTACTTAACTCCACTTATCCAAAAGCCGGACAGCCCCTGATAAGTGAATCAGCTGTTAAGATCAGTTAACTGTTATGATAAGTTGATCCAAAATAACGAACCAGATATAAAACTGAATAGGCTTTTAGGAAATAATATAAACTTTCTGGGGTTAAGTGGAACAATGCAGTCGCGATCAAGTTTTGAATAGACTGTCGCTTTGCACTTCTTAACTTATTGTTACTTTTAGAGAGCACGTCAACCCAACCGTCTGTGAACGATGTATCCTAAATTATCCCTCGATATCGATAAGTAGGAGACGCTAGATGTTAAACCTTATTATGTCGATCAAATACAGTTACATGCGGGGCCTAAACGCACAACATAATACACAACAACACACACACACACCCCCACACACAAAACACACAAACACACAACAACAGAACACGTGTCAGCTGTAAGTTTCCCGATGGACCGACCACGGCTTTAAGATGAGTTTTTTTTTTTGGTGTCTTATTACTTAGAGCTTGATTTTTCAGTAACAGTGCGTATATGGCTGCATAGAACCGTACCGTGGGCGTATATAAAGATGAATTTGTTTTGAAAAATATGGATGTTGGAACTCGTAGTTAGAAGATATTGGTCAAAAAATTATCACAATGACGGGAAAATCATGTAACTCTCGGCTTCGATTTATGTCTTTTTTTTTTCACCGGTTAAGCAAAGAATAATGTAACAACACTATGCCTCATTCCTTATTACTACAAATTCCAGGAGTGGGCATACAAATTCAGGTAATTTGCTACTAAATATTAGTAGTACTTGCGTTTAAATATGAGACATGGCTCCTCAATCCATACGGACACTAGGTATATATTTACATACAATTCAGGGTCAGTCAGGGTTTTACTATAGAATCTTATCGTGATCCCATTAGTACATAGTAGGTAGGTAAAGACACAAGTATTTCCTCGTATTCATTAAAATGCAGCAAAATAGCTATGATAATTGTTGAGATATATAATCATTCATCTTATAATCTAGTGAATTTGCATATTATTGCACGGGGATTTAATGACGCTAATAAAGATAACTTAAAGAAAGATAATCCAGCGAAGTAGCTCACTGAAAAGAAAAAGAGCGATTAGCTCTTTCACTCTAAAGAGCTATATCACTCTTCTAGCTCACTAGCTCTTCTATAGCTCAGTGACACAGACGCCGAGACGCCGACCGTTAGCTCAATTGACTCACGCTGCACGCGCGTCGAAGGAGACGAATCGGCTCGCTCAATAGTGAGTAGCTCTTTGGAAGTTCGGACTCTTTATTACTCACTAGCTCTTCTATAGCTCAGTGATTCAGACACCGACTGTTAGTTCATTTGACTCACGGTGCACGCGTGTCGTTGAAAACGGCTCGGCCCGCTCAGCAGTCATTGTCAATAGCTCTTTGGAAGTTTGGAGTTAAGTTAAATAAGCTTTTCTGTTTGTTTATATAATGTTAAGACTTTACGTAAATAATACGCAAAAAATAAACAATGCAAGGCCAAAGTATTTTCTACTTTAAAGCTATGGTCATAAAGATAGATTTACAGTGATTTATGTCGTATGATAGTCTACAATGACGTATTGTATCGAAGAGGTATTGTTGGAAGAACGAACTATGCGATCCGAAATATTCCGAAGCGAACCGAATGAGCCGTTCGGCCGCTGACTTCGGTCGGTCATTAGTGTCTCGCTGAAGTACTGAGAGTCTAAGAGCTAACTGAGCTAGTGAGCTACTTAGCGAACGAGTGAGTGAGCGAGAGCGACGTCCATCAAAAAGAGCTAGCTCTTTTCTATCACTCGCTCACGAGCTACCCATGTCTATAATCCATACAACAGAACATAACATAACGCGTGTACCTAACCCCCGAAAGCTTAGGTAGAAGTACCAACACATCCATATTTCGCCTGTTGTATTTCTGACCGCTGTATTTGATAGTTGTATTTCTCCGTGTGGTGCCGGACGTAAGAATAGCAAAAAAAAAAGAAAAAAAAAAAAAAAAGTTTATTGCATCAACTCAAATAACATAATCTAGTTCCAATGGGGAGAACCCTGTTAAGCAAATAGTTTGCTTGTGTTAGGATACTCCGCCCTTCCCCTGGTTATTTATTTTCTATTTAATTTTTGAGCCAGTACAAACAAATTATACGTATTACTTAAACTTAAACCAATAACAAAAGAATGAAAAGATAAAAAAGAAAAATACATCAAAAAGCGCGCTGGAACGTGTGTGATTATGTGTGGAGATGCCATCCCATTACTTACGGTGGGTGTCGTACAAGACGACTAAGGGTCTTACTAGAGAATGGGCAGCAGCGTTCTCTATGCATTTTACCACCATACTGCGATCGCCAACCCGCCTGCCAAGCGTGGCGATTGTCGCAAACGCCTCCAATTTAGGGGGAGGCCTACGTCCAGCAGTAGACGTCTATCGGCTGAAATGAATGAATGAATGATTTCTGACCCATGTAAAAGGGGCGAGCCGTTTGCCATCAACCAGGCACAAATGCAGACTCCGGGGTACTACTGGAATTTCTGATGGAAAAACCCACTATATAATCCATTCAAGTATTCCTGTACTAGGAGCAGTGGTGGCCCAGTGGTCGTTACCACTGGGCCCCGACTCCCGAGTTGTAGCGTGTACGACCAGGGACGAACCTATGCAGGCCTCTTTACTTTGTGTAAATAATTTAATCACCATTGCTCTCAAACCGGTGAAGAGAAAAATCGTTATTCGAATACATGTGACATCTACCAACTCGCACTGGGCCCGGTGGTAGATTATAGCCCAATTCTTGAAAATGCTTTAAAACTTTATTAAATAGTCTTCATCATCGCTGAAAATATCATTTAGACATAGAAAACTACAATGTTTTTCTAGAGACCAAAGAATCAGCATTGCCATACGACGTGGCAATGCTGCCAGCCACCTTTCCCGTTGACAAGTTTTGGGCACTGTTGACAAGGATGCGAACGAATTTTTTGATGTCCTATGATCATTTTCTTTCTAAGTATATTTATTACTTGTACATATTAATATTTTAAGATCGTTAGTTTTACATTTTGTAAATACTAGGTTTTGCCACCGGCTTCGCCCGCGTGGAGGTCGAAAATCGTCGACGGCACGGTTGGCGCAGTGGTTCAGCGATCGACTGCTGCGCTGCGTGTCGCGGGTTCGATTCCCGCACGGAACAAATATTTGTATGATCTGCAAGTAGTTGTTCTGGGTCTGGCTGTTTGTGTATGTGAGTTTAAATGTTTGTAAACGCACCCACGATACAGGAGAAATTCCTAGTGTGGGGCAACGTTTTTAAAAAAAAAAAATATCCGACGGAAACGTACTACCGGGATAAAAAGTATCCTATGTGTTAATCCGCTTAGCCATTTTTGCGTGATTGAGTAACAAACATCCAAACGTCTAAACATACAAACATTCACATTATAGTAGGATCTATACAATTCTGTGTATAGAGACCAAATAAGTTCTTTTTTACATGATTAATTTACAATTGTGCTGTAGTGATTCTGTGGTACCTCTAACTATCTATTTTTTAGTGTATTTTTTTTTTCCAAATAACAAAGCCGTTTAGTAGGAGTATGGAATAGAAGCCTAAATATTGCGTGTTGGAAAATATTTTTTTACAGCAAAAATATTAACCATACAAAAAAAGTACCCTCGGAAAAATGATCTATATGAATCTATAGCAAAATCATAAATTTTTCAAATCTTCAAGACAAGTCGGTAATGAGCAATACGGTTCATAAAGTGACCGTGTTACGCTACTAAACGGGACTTAGGCCCTTAACGTTATAAAATAATTGGTTCAAGGTAACGTTTTCATAAAATCCCAGTCGGAAAATCTCTATTTCTATAAAATGTAAACTTATTTTCCTCGCGGTCAGGCCAAGGGTAAGCCAATCGGGACAGATGTCCTGAGCAGGCTGCGGAGACCGTCCACTCAAGTGGAAGGGCCCTCGAGTGAGGCCACGTGAGCTTACCTTGTACCGATCTCACCGTACTAAAACCTATATTTTATACAAGGTCAATTTAAATTAGCTAACGTTACTCCACAGACGTTAAGGGTAAACATGATAAAACGAAGAAAAAAACATTTAGCGGTTTTTGTTTTAAAGCGAGCGTATTTTTCAAGTACCTAAACCATCAGGTTTAGTTACTTAAAAAATCTGTATATTTTTGTGTAAACTTCAAAGATGTGAGGGAAACTATCTGGAGTAAACAAGACGATTTTTTATTTTTTTTTATTTTAACGTAGAATCAAGTACAGACGCCAGTAGGTCAAGCTATCCCAAATTGTCAAATTTTCCCAAATGAACATGAACCTTATCATCTTGTCATAAAGTTGAAAATATATCAAAGAAGTTTGACATTTCGTGGTAGCTTGATGTGCTAGCGTCTGTACATAGGTACTGAATCCAGGGTAACATTTTGCGCGTCGATACAATTGCCACCCTCTATAAGATTTTGACCCCAAATATCTATTATCGTACATAAAGTAAAAAAGGGAAGAGCTCACTGGTCATCAAAGAATTCGCCCGCATCGCTGTCGGTGGGAAAAGTGCCCAAAAGGCTGGTAGCGTTGCCACGTTGGATGGCAATGCTGATTCTTTCAATATAAAAAAGAAAAAAATATTGGCCAGGTAAGCAGGTTCACAGGTTATCATCAAGTTGAGACGACGTGACCCTAATCATTATGTATAATAAGGCTAGGTGAATAGAAAAATATTTACTGTACAGGTAATACAGTAAGCAAGTTTACAAACTCAAACTCAAACTCAAAGCATTTATTTCAATTAAACCATTTACAGGCACTTTTGAATTGTCAAAAAGTCGACCAGTTGGAAAGTTGAAGCTAGTTGCCCATTCCAAAACGTAGATCTCTATGGAGAAGAACGGGCAAGAAACTCCATGGACACTCTTTTTAATCATGTTATGTATTACAAAAACTTGGGAACATTATTCTTGTTGCTTCTATATGTGAGACAATGTAAAAAAAAAACAATTCTAAATATAAGATTTAAAATTAGCCATGGAAGTTAGGAGATGACCAGTCTCAACCGACGGCGCCCGTTCACGAACTTGACGCGTGGATCAGCACCATCCAGCTCAACCATTTTGTAGGGAACCGAATGATCCAACACACGCGCCACCATCAGCGAGACATTTAAGTGAGCATGACATACTCTCAACTGCCACGCTTTTTCAAGTCAACGTACATCAAAACAATATAATTATTATACGGATGCATGGTACTCACATTTACAAAGTTTAAACAAAATGCTTCTAAATTATACAAAAATAAAGTTTACAATGTATTTGAGAAATTAATCAAATTTGATTTCCAAAAAGAAAGAAAAATATTTAATATCTTTTGAATTTTTTATAAATAATACTTAATTAAGTCATAATAAAAACTTATTCGTAATGTCAGAAAATAAAAATAATAGGAACAGAAATGTTCATAATGTCAGAAAACAAAAAAGGGAAGCATCTCTTCCAAATATGAAAATTTTAAATAGCAAGCCCAGGTGCCTGTGGAGTCGGACCAGCAGGCAATCAAGTTGAGAAGAGATGAGTAGCTTAACATTATGACCTACAGCTAGTTACAGTATATTATTTACCAGTGAGCCCCAAACTCGTCCGTGTGGTGCCGGACGTAAAGAATAGCACCATCCCATCTCTTCCCGTGGGTGTCGTAGGAGGCGACTAAGGGACTTACTAGAGAATGGGCAGAAGCGTTCTCTATGTATTTTACGACCATACTGCGATCGCCAACCCGCCTGCCAAGCGTGGCGATTATGGCAAACCCTGCGGGGTTTGCCATAATTTGGGGAGGCCTATGTCCAGCAGCGGGTATCTTTCAGCTGAAATGATGAGCCCCAAACTAAAGAGTTACCCTCTTATTTATAAACGTTGCGTAAGTTAAGAGATGTTTAAAAAAATATATTATTTATAAAAAATGTATGGTTCAACAGTCGCTAAACACTACTTAACTTTAAGAAATGTTTATAAATAAGGGGGTAAGTCTGTATCTTAGTGATCGGAAGAGCTACAAAATATAGATTAACTACGAACGAAAGTTAGTGTTATACGGAATCCCGCGACATCTAGAGCAGGATTACTCTGCCACTGTACCTATCTCCAATCCAGTCATGATTCCTAAGCCGGTCAGTTAATTTAGAAGTCCATGTTCAGAGGCCATTTCCGGTCCGATAAGAGAGATGAAGGCGAATCCCTAGGGTCGTATCCACTTTTAATGGGGTAACTAGGATAGTACAATAGGAATACGGCTAGAATTAATTCAGTCTCTTTTGTCGTTACAAAGACAGCTCGCAGGCATGTCTGTGGAGACTATTAAGTCGGTAATTTTCAGTTATGATAAATACTTAACTGAAAATGACCGGCTTAGTAGTCTCTTAGTAGTGCATGGTTGGTATAGTATGGTTAAGTACCTACTCGTCAATTATTTTGATTGAAGCAATTCAGAATTTGACCCCGTTCGAACGGACGTAAAAATATCGTACGGATTTTATCGCGCACTGGATTATGAACTCTCGGTGGTAAACCGAGAATTGAGAATCCAACTGAGTGCATTCCAGCTCGACAAAAAACACACTGTTGGATTTTCAAAGCTCGGCGCTAAGCAATGCATGGAAGACTGATGACAGACGGCGAGACATTTTTACGTGGACTTATGAATGAATATACAGGAAAAGTTTTTATTCTGTGCGCAAACTTTAACTTTGAATTGAGCATACCAAGACCCCCCAGCGACGTAATTTTTCGTCGGTTTTACAATAAAAAAAAACAGCTCTTGCATACATTTTGACCGCTTAGGTATTGCACTTTTACAATAAAAAAAAAACAGCTGTTGCATACATTTTGACCGCTTAGGTATTGCACTTTTACAATAAAAAAAAACAGCTGTTGCATACATTTTGACCGCTTAGGTATTGCACTTTTCTACGAAACAGCTGATTTTTTTTGTAAAACCGACAAAAAATTACTTCGGTGGGGTGTCTAGAATGGTATGCTGAATTCAAAGTTAAAGTTGCTGTATGATTGTTAACGTTTTTACTAAAGTGTAAGTATGTTTTGAGAAAGTCGTCTAGTTTTAAAATCAAACGGAGCCATGCTCTATGATCATCAGTTCATCATCTACCTAGCCTTTCCCCAACCCCCTGGGGTCGACTTCCATTCAAACTGGATGCAGTTGAATACCAGTATTTTAAACGGAGTCCTTTATCATGTGATAATAAACACGACGTGATCCTTATAAAAAACTCTTTAGTTTAACATAATCGCTAATAAAATATTTATTTCAAAAAGTGTGGTACAGTCTGTTACAGTACATATTTTTGCTACAATTTCGGATTAAAATGGAAAAGAAAGAAAGTTACAACTTAACAAGTAACATAATTAAATCTGGCATCCTAGCTAGGTTACATGGTAACCAGTATTAAGGTTCGCCAGCCGGGATCCCACAGGGGTACAAACCTTTTAATGGAGACAGCTTTAAGACTATAAAAAGCAAACGTATATTTAAATACGATGGAATCTTAGTGCACACTCAGACAAGGGTAAAAATAATTAACAGTTTTTCTTTTGTTTAAAAAAAAGAAAAAAATAGTTCTTAATCATTTTGTTTGTTTTCATGCAAAAGAAAAAGGTTGCTACAACCCCAGTTGAAGCATCCCTGAGATAAAGATGCAAATATAACGTGTATCAGATGCCACAAATAGCCAAACTTTCAAACTAAAGTTGCGCCTGATTTGCATTTCGGTTTGGTTTCAACGCCAAAGTTGTTCACTTGTGCATAAACAGATCATGCTAGAATATTACAACGTTGCTATTTCTGAAAGACATTTATTCGTCGGATATGGTAGGTAGATAGTTGGTGACAAATCTGCCCCTAAACGAGATATACAAATATTTACAATATTGCACAAACCTAACTTATACAAGGTGTAACAGATTGAACGCAAGACCTGAAAGTAGTTTGTTCCTAATTGAATACTGAATCGATTTCAGTAACTTTTAATACCTATAGGTTTTTATTTAAAAATATGTATTTTGACATTCCTACCGCTGATTGAGCTAAAGATAAAGACTTTTTCCGAAAAATAAAAACAACTGTCTTCCGGAAAAACACTACAAAGTGAATAATAACTTTAATTTCGGAAGTCGATGACTTTGCCTATGTATTTGAATTTTTTGTCACTGCCTTCCGAAATTAAAGTTATTTTTCACTTTGTAGTGTTTTTCCGAAAGACGGTTGTTGTTTTTTTGGAAAAGTTTTTATTTTTCACTTTTTAGTATACTTCACAAAGACTTTGTAGTACATCCTTTCCATTAAATAAGGATCATCGAAATCGGTTGGCGTGATATTGAGTTATTCGTCCATTTGTCGCGTACATACTTAATGCAAATTTAAGACTTATATGGTTTGCTCATGGATGCCATAGTTAGAACTGGACCAAAATTGGACCACACGGGAAGCACCAGCTTTCAAATAAAAAAAGAATCATCGAAATCGGTTCACCCAGTCGAAAGTTCTGAGGTAACAAACATAAAAAAGAAAATACAGTCGAATTGAGTACCTCCTCCTTTTTGGAAGTCGGTAAAAAATTCAACCTAATTTCAAGGCAATAAAGACTATATTTTAAATGCAAAAAATAATGCTCGGGTCAAGAAGTTTTTCTAAATAGTTAGCTTTAATAAAAAATAGTTTAGGTGATTGCATTATGCTTTTAACCCATAATTACTCTGTTTGGGGTGTATGAAGTCTTCCATTAATTATGTTACATGTTGTATACTACTTATCTATACTCTAATAAACAATAAAACATATTTACTGAGGTTAACATTCAAAATGAACCTCATTCTAAGTAGAAGAAAAAAAACACTTATCCAACACTCTAATAGTAAGTCACTGTTCAAAATGAAGATGATTACGATTGCCATAAATAATAAGAATAATAATTAATTAATTTTGAAGAGGACTCATAATCCTTTGCAATAGGTGTAGGTACACACGGCTACACATCAAGCTTTACACTTCCAGTTTACGCTGATCTCGCACTGTACGGAAATCCTATACAATGCGAGATCAGCTTATACTGGAAATCTATAGCTTGATGTGTAGCCGTATGTACAAGGTGGAGAAGGCTCTCGTCTATGGTTTTCTGGAGTAGCCAACGGTCCATTTTTTTTTTACTATTGAAAGGTCTCACGCTTCGTTTATTTAATTTTCGAACAAAATATTTCTCTCAGAGCTGTTTTCTCCTAAAACATAATGATTAAATCGCTGAAGGCGAAAAAAATCGTATTGGTCGTGTTAACATGCCGTTTAGATGTTTGTTTATTGAGCAAAATATTTTTTTACGTAATGATCCGTATTGCTAAATTTTAGAAGTACTTATTGAGATTGTGAATGTGTTATGCAATTTATGATGCCGTTTGTTGATGTAGTGGTCGCTTAAGTGCACTTGCGAGCGTGGGGTTCTGTGTTCGGTCCGTTGTCGGACAAAGCGCTGTTGAGTTTTTCTCCATTAGGACTTTGTCAGTGGCAGGCGAGTCTCTATACCAATACAGGTTCGTCTTATTGGACTTACCTGCTACAATACTGGCAAAATGTGTTTTTAAGTTTCACAATTGTGAATACTGACGCTATAACTTAAAATAGGTACTAATCTTAACTAACCCTACTAACAAATGCGAAAGTCTGTTATGCTTTCACGCCTAAACCGCTGAACCGATTATCATGCAATTTCGCAGAGATATAGCCTGGGATATAGAGGAGGACATAGGGTACTTTTTTACGCGATAACCGATTCCCACGCGGGCGGAGCCGCGGGCAAAAGCTAGTATATACTAATATAATAATCTATACTAATATTATAAAGAGGAAATATTTTATTGTTTGTTTGTTTGTTTGCATTGAATAGGCTCCAAAACTACTGAACCGATTTGAAAAATTATTTCACTGTTGGGAAGCTACACTATCCCCGGGTGACATAGGCTATATTTTTTCCCCTTATTCCCACAGTAACGGGAACTACGCGGAGGAAACCGAGGAGCGCTTCTAGTAATATTACAAAGGCGAAAGTGAGTTTGTTTATCACGTTTCCACGCAAAAACGGCTGAACGGATTTGGATTAAATTTAGCACCCAGATAGACTAAGACCTGGGTAAGGACATAGAACTACTTTTATCCTTTTAGTGGGTTCCCGTGGGAAAATTTTCGACCTCAGCAAAAGGTAGTAACGAATAAATCATAAAAATGTATAAACAATAAGATATATTCATTCCTATACTTAAAAGGTAAAGTTTTTCATTTATAATTTCCATTACGTAGGTAGAATTCCATAACATATGAACTATATCACAGCCCATAGCCTATGATAGACAACAGTGAAAGTATGTTGGCCATATAGGCGTAGTACATATACAGGAAAAGTTTTTATTCAGTGCGCAAACTTTAACCATGAATTCAGCATACCATTCTAGACCCCCCAGCGAAGAAATATTTCGTCGATTTTACAAAAAAAAAACAGCTGTTTCATAGAAAAGTGCAAAACCTACGCGGTCAAAATGTATGGAACAGCTGTTTTTTTTTTGTATAACCAACGAAATATTTCTGCGCTGGAGGGTCTAGAATGATATGCTGAATTCATGGTTACAGTTTGCACACTGGATAAAAACTTTTCCTGTATATAGATGATATTGGCATTTTAACTGCACCTTGGTGAACTGGTTCGTCATGATGCAAGATCTTATTAAAGCCATAGTGGATTGGGTATTGCAATTTGCAATCTTAATCTCATTGCCTGACACGACAATTTACTTTAAAGTTAAATGTATGGCATACGTTGTGGACACCTGTACCTTAATTACGTTACACATTATACACCACAATTTCTCTGCTCAGCAATGTAAATAACGCAATAAATGTGGTCGAACTTTCAAAATGTCAGCCTTTCCTACTGTTAGTATGATACGCAATAACCCCGCTGGACGAGATGGGCACAAACCACCAACCAACCAATGAGGAAGCATAAAAATGTAGATCCCTATTTACACGATGCTAATTTCTTGAACTTGTAGCACACAATAAAATTGAGGCAATAACTGACTTACATCGTCTAAACAATGCTTAGACGGTGTTTTTATTGTTGCAACTTATTGCATTCAACTTATTGCATTCAACTTATTCCATTTATCTTATTGCATTCAACATATTGCATTCAACTTATTGCATTCCCCTTATTGCATTCAACTTATTGCATTAAAATGTTTGCATTCTACTTATTACATTCAACTTATAACATTCAAAGTATTACATTCAACTTATAACATTCAAAGTATTACATTCAACTTATAACATTCAAAGTATTACATTCAACTTATAACATTCAAAGTATTACATTCAACTTATTGCATTCAAATTATTGTATTCAACTTATTGCATTTAACTTATTATATTCAACTTATTGTAGGAAACTTACTGTTACAACGCACCCTATAAATCAGAATCTAAGCAGACAGTGGGACAAAAAGATGGAAAGGTGTATTTTTAATTCGTAGCTAACTAACGAAAACATACTATTTTTTTATTGATATGGAACCAAAGAAAACATAATAGTCAACAAAAATATAGATAGTACAAAAAAACAAATGAAAGAATTTTAAATTCTTACTTAAACTAAAATAATTAACTACTTGGTTACACACTTCTGAATAACTGAACAGTAACTTAACGACCTGTAACCAAGAGTTCTAACTTGTCTCATTAAAAGGAACATTAAATTTTAACAATGAAGTCAGTAGGTAAGGTACTGAACAAGCCTCAACTTGGCCCTAGGGCTAAAACTTTCCGACTGTGTAGGTACGGACTTACTTTAATAGTTCGTGTAAAATTTATGACAGCTAAGTTATTAACCCTGGCCTTGCAACGTTAACACCATGTTCCATTGTTAGTTAGACCTAGGTACTCTAAACACAGAATTATTATCCTAGTCTGCGCGTAAAATATACGTTAAATAGAAAAAAAAAAATGACGATCTTGAAAGAGTGGTTTGTCGTAGGCATTTGTTTATTTTATAAAAAAAATAAAAAAAAATACAGATAGCTTTAAAAATATATATATTTTTGGATAGACTTACCTTCGTTTATGTATTACTTGTTTGTTTATTCTTCTTCACGTAGTTTTAATACTATCTTCAAGTTCACTCACGTGAAAAACAATTAAACTAACTTTCTAAACTAGTTTTAATCATCAAAACACTTATCAATAAATTAGAAACACATGTTACACTCCACTTAGTAATACTTTGTCACTTAATCTGTTAATTTTTCACTTGGAAAACCGCGAAAGAAAAGTTTTCGAGAGCATTTAAAGAAACCGAATTTCCATTGTGCTCTGGCTAAATCATAAATTCATCAATTGTTTACAATTGCGGCCCGACAAATGGGCACAGTTTAAATGGCCCCATATTTGTAAACATAAACATTTGGCGTGTTTATGAAGTAGACGCACGCCATTGTACAAAACAAAACATTTGGCCAAGAATGTAGCGCGGTCGACGAATGGCGGTAAGCGACTGCCGCGCGCGCTACGTCTAGCTAGCGGGCCAGTAAACAGGCAAGTTCACTTGCTCTAACTTATGGTGAAGAAAGTTATATAATGTAGGTACGTAAATAGTATGTTTATGTAATGCTGACCATTACCGCACGTGAAGTAAATAGAGCCTGAAGTTCTACGCGGTTTCGCTTTCAGTTCGGTGACAAAGTAAGAATATTAAGCATTTATCGATTTAAAGCATCTAACTAATTATCTACACTAATAATTAAAAGAGGTAACATTCGTTTTTATGTAGGGGGTAATCTCCGGAACCGATTTTGATAAAATTTGGTATGAGGCTAAATCGACATACCTACCAGCAGCAACAGAGGTAAAGCCGCGGGCGGAAGCTAGTAACTTCATAAATTAATCAACGTAATTTTATATTACAGAAGAGAACAGAAAATAGTGGTTAACATAGAAACAAAAAGCTATATTATTCCCATATTCTGCACACTCATTTAGGTACAATAGACATAATATCTATTTCAATTCCTTTTTCCTTATTTTGGATATTAGTTAGTAATCAAACATTATAATTTTATAGTTAAGTATTAATCGAATTCTAGAATAACTAAGTAAGTCGTACCTACCTATAGAATAATGGGGAAGATTTGGCAAAGCTAATTGACATTAATTTATTTCATTCCCTTTAATTTCGTGTTCATTTACGAGTTATGTTTTATTTTTGCGGTGATTTCAAATGTACCTATTTGGCATGGAAAGCGTCAAAATTTTAAACCTTAGGTATATATTTTCTTTTTATCACTTTTTTTAAACTGTTTCAGAGATAACCTCGAACTTTGTTTTATTTCAAAAATCTCTAGGAATATCTTTAGGCAACAATTTTAAAATTTTAGGATCTTTTGGGAAATGGTGGACTCTAACAAAACCATGTTGACTAATCATTTGTATGACGAATGCGATGCTTGCTGCTCTTATCTGTTTACAAAGGAGTAGGTAATCATCATCATCATCATTCCAGCCGAAAGACGTCCACTACCAGTCCAGGACATAGGCCTCCCCCAAGCACCGCCACTTCAACCGGTGTGCTTCTCACATCCAGCGGATTACTGCGGCGTTCACCAAGTCATCGGTCCATCTTGTGGGAGGCTTGGGTGGGCCTTGGTCAATTTGATGGAAATAAGGTTTTTTTTTTCCTTTATTATTCGAGATAAGTGATTTGTATGCATGTATTTCTCTGAAAAGGAACCTATTTTTCTTTTTTCTTGTTAAATAAGAAAATTGAGTTTTAAATAGTATAGGTACGCAAAAACTGCCATCCCTTCCTACTTTTACAAATGAAATCGACCATAATGAAGGTTTTCTTTCACGACAATAACTTCATCAATGTGCTTAAAGGCTTCCGAAGACAGGCGCGAAACAATTGTAGCAGAAAAAAATCCATGAACCTTCATCGAAATTGTTCTACTAAAATTGCGTCGTTACTGTCTGCGGGAACCTTAGATGATTGGGGCACTAAAGCAACCATTGTACACAAAAAGTTGACCGTGACCGCGACCCTGATGCATCACTCACACACAATAAATCTATTAAGAATTGTATTCATGACAATAAAGGTAGTTATAGTGTTACATTCATTTTAACAACATCAAAATCAATTCACTATGACAATGAACTCTTTCAATTGAATTAGTCTAAATAGAAATAAACAACTAACAAATTAACAATTGATTCATTATTTTAGATGAACTATTAAAATATTAGGAAAGTATCCTACTAAACTACTAATATTATAAATGAGAACGTTTGTTATCAATCACACAAAAACGACCAAACTTATTTAGATAAAATTTGGTACATAGATAGTTTATAACCAGAGATCGGATATTCGGATGCATATTTACCTAAAAATAAATTTTAGCTATGAAAGTATGGAAGCGGCTTTATACATTATTTGTAATATTTATTAAAAACCCCGGAATTATGGATTGCATAACTAATCAGATGTGTATTAATTTAACATTAAGGTTTAACCCGATACAAATATGTGTACTGGAGTAGACCCGTACGTACCGTACGTAACGTCAATACACAATCATTAGTGGCGATAAAAAAAAGATATAAGCAAGTTACTTACCTCAATTGTGATACTGAACGCAGCACGAGCGTGGTAGAATATTCATGGTATGCTAACGAATGTAGAACAGTTACTTTACATGGTATGAAGCGCCATTGAAGTTAATCTTAGCATCAATGGGCAAGAAGTAATTGAGTTGCATTTAAATACTCGGGAATGTTTTTGCATCCGCCCGAATTTAATTTTCGGTTTTCGACCAAAATGTCTACTGTCAAACTTTTCACGTTTCTGGCAAAAAAAACTGTGTTACCTATTTAGTGCCAGTGTCCAGTGGTCCAGAAAATATTATTACTGTTACTGTTCATGTTTTCAGTGAAATCCATCGTTTAATTTGAGATGATATCTAAGATAAGAATGCTTGGAAACATGCTGGTCCTGCTCCATAGGACAATCTAGAGTCTAGACAAAATCAAACTGGTTACTAATCGAATTGTATAATTAATTATATTTATGACATTGATTTACACTCAGTGACTACTTTAACTCACACACTGACTTATTACTTGTTTATATTCTAGGAAAATCGTATAAGTACTTACTTTTACAATGTTTGTAAATATGTGAGCACCATGTTTCTGTCATAAAATGAATTTATCTGTATTGCTTCAATTTCATTCCATTTACCTATTTTGGTAAGGTAATTTTTATTCTGGGTGCATTGTTTTCACACATAATTACATATACATAGTGAATGTACTATGTTAAATATTGTACCTACTTAAACATTTTAAAAGAGTAACTAACGGTGGAGTTTCTTGCCCATTCTTCTCCGTACGAAACAACATATTGGAAGGGGCGACTAGAATCAATTCTATTTTAGTGTAAATGTTGACGTTCAAAAGGGCCTTTTATGTGCCTATTTGAAATAAATGCTTTGACTTTGAGATAAAACGGTTAAATTCAATTAAGCATTAACCTATTTATTGATTTAACTTTTCCAAACAAAATCTTAAGGAGAAACGAAAACAAAATCGGTTTCGAGCAAAATGCAAATCAAATCGAATTTCGTTATTGTTTTCAGTCTAAAAGAAAAACCGTTTTCGGGCGTACTTGTATTTTTTTGCCTTTTTCGCAACAGGCGACATAATTTACATAAGTTTTTATGGTGAGTTTTTTACAAAACAGGCGGGAATTTTAGTGTGTCTGTTTGTTACATAAAACGCCTCAAAAACTAACTTTGACACGAGGATTACATTTAACGCTTTCAATCCCCACAAAGTAAAGTAACTCAATTTAACCGGTAACGTCCTGCTGGTTCCGGCCGGAACCAAAAGTAAAACCACCTTCAAGCCCCGGTGGTTCCTATCGGAACCACCCAGCATGCACCAGCATGCAGGCGGTTTTTATCTTTATTCTTAATATAAATAAGGTTTTATGTCGTCTGCGATAATTTAACAATGTTGTCAGTTAAATATTCTCGTCGACTAAATGATTCAAAGACAAAAAAAATGTCTGTGAACAGAAAAATAAAAAAATCAAACTTGACGTTTCGAACGCGCTTGGCAACATGGCGTTTCCGTGTTATGCTCTCTAGTTTTATCGTGTTTTTTCTTATTTTTAGTGCGGTTTCGACATTCAAGTGGATTAATATTCATTTAAAGTAGTTATTACATCGTTGAAGGTAGTTATTTGCATAAAATAGCGTCATAAAAACTTTATTTTCGACAAAACGTGGTACGTAAACAAACCGTTCGTGGAAGTGTTCCTTGTGTTGTGAAATGTGATTGTTTTAGTGTTTTACAGTGCAAAAAGTGGTATCCAGATGGAAATAATGGTAAGTTATTAGTTGTAACAACTATATTATTAAAAAAAACTAGCCGATTTAACCTAAAAATTGTTTTATAAATCCTTTGAATGTTCGAGTGCACAAATGGCCGCTGACCTCCGCGCGACATGAATTTTGAGTTTCAAGATAATGAAAATGTTACGTAGGATTCCCATAAAATAACTGCTGATCGATTCTAAGTCTATTCAATAAGTAAACTCCAAAATTTAGAGAAAATTGAGATGGTACTTTTATGAGTTAGCGACATAATACAGTAACATAAACACTTTCGGCCATTGTTTCTTATCTCCATTGTTTATAATTAAAATTCTACGTAAGACGAGAACTAATTAGCCTTAACACATGGTTTGTTTAGATAAGAAACCATAAAACAAAACTTTAAGTACCAAGAAGCAACAAAAACTCGAGCCGACCTTTTTTTCTGAAGTGCGTCGCAAAAAATTCTTTTGTCTAAACGCCGCGGGCCTAGCCGGACTTTGTTTACATAAATCTTCGTATTTGAAGTAGTTTTCGTTTTCGGGCGTACTTGTATTTTTTTGCCTTTTTCGCAACAGGCGACATAATTTACATAAGTTTTTATGGTGAGTTTTTTACAAAACAGGCGGGAATTTTAGTGTGTCTGTTTGTTACATAAAACGCCTCAAAAACTAACTTTGACACGAGGATTACATTTAACGCTTTCAATCCCCACAAAGTAAAGTAACTCAATTTAAGGCCCTGTTTTGCAAATATTAATTTTAATCAATTATTTCAATCATAAAAAAAAACCAAATTAATAGTTTGTGTGGGACGCAGGTAACAGCTAGTAGGCTATCTCATATCCTCTGTCCATTTATTATATGTATAGGTGAAAAATGGTGGATAAATCAGAACGAACAACAATGTTGATAATCATAATGGTATGTTTGATAATCATAATGCTTGAATGATTTCTCCAATTTAACAAAAGCATGTACAGTAAGCATGTAGGTACGGCCATACCTATTTCTTATTTACAAATTGTAATCTAAGATTGAGATACCTACCTAGTTTCAATATCAATCAACTCAGTCTATCGCATTCCACTGCTGGACATAGATCCTATCCTCCATCTACATTATCTAGTCTGTCCCAGCGACCTTTTTATGGTCGTCGGTCTATCTAGCTTGGGGGCTTCCCATACTACGCTTGCTGATACGTGGTCCACCTCTCGGTCACAAACCATACCTAAGACACTTACCTATAGATTTATATAACATAGGTGCCTACAGGATAATCATGTTCTAAGTATTTTCTATATCTCGAGACCTTGGGATCTCGGATCTTTGGGAGGCGTACGAAGGGCCGAAGCCAACTCGCAGAGGCCCGTTGGAGGTTTTTAATTAAATGAGGCACCAACCGACGATTATCCCCGTTCGCACTATGCAAGTGCACCCAAAGACAAACAACCTACGGTTGGTGTAGAACAATGACAGGATACAGAAAATATAGGATTGGATTATGGGTTTGAGTTGCTAAAGTAAACCGGTCATCCAGGACTTTGGCCCTGCCTAACCAATGTTTTATATAAAACACCCAGATAAAATGGCTCGGTGTGACTTGCAGACTCAATAATGGGCCCCCGGTAACTGTCGCTAGCTTATAGTGTCGTAGCGACCAGGGGGCAACATATACTGAGGTGCTCGAGGAGAGAAGATGTATTCTACGACTATGTGATCAATACCAGAGTCCGGAAGATGGTCAAGCCCAATCCCTGCCAGCAGGTACTGGCATACTTCCTTCCTCCGAGTACGTTTGCTCTTGCGAATCTCCACTCAAGCTAGCCAATAAAGGTAAGAAAGAGATGGCAGCTCAGTTCCTCGTCAATGTTAACTCCAGCCAATAAAGGCACGACACAGGTGAGGAGCAAACCTACTCCCGGGGATAGAGTCCGTAGGGTCGCTACTGCCCAACAGCTCGCCACGTGCTGCCCTGCGGGTTTCTACCTAGCTCTTCCGACAAAGTAAACTCTACCGGCACAGACATAGAGTTCAAAGCGCCACCACGACGTCAACGTAAAGATACGGCGGTTTACATTATTATTGTGTCGTAGTGTGGTGACACGCTTGGTTTGTTTAGAAAGTGTTGACAATGCCGCCTCTATCAGCAGCCAGCGTGGTGTCCCGTGCTCTGTGGTATCTACCATCTTACACGTGAAGCTTGACCCGTCGTACGTGAGGTGTTGAACAGGTATTTCCAATGAGCCATGAATATCGTGTATCTTTAGATAACTCTAGCGACCCACCCCTGCTTCACTCAGGTGCAATCTGCTGATATGGCGATATGCCCAAATATCGAAATTTCTGACCTACATATGTCTAAGACAAATACCACCGTACAAACCTTCCAGAATACGGAATACGGACTCGTGAGCATGGCATCAAAATCCATTACGTAGACAAACACTTGTTGAACTACATAAAGTAAAATATGGGTAAATAAGTCATAACCAGTAAGATACCAGATACCACATCAGTCAAAGCCAGTTATGATAAATCTATTCAATGACTACATTGCCATACAACGTGACAATACCGCCAGTCTCTTGGGTACATTACCAGTCGACAGCGATGCGAAGGAATTTTTTAACGCCATATTTTAATTTCACATTATTTGGTGTAAATTATTTCTTCACCACTGCTCTCAAAACGGTGAAGGAAAACATCTGAGGAAACCGACATGTCCTAGAAGCAAAATTTCTAAGACATGTGACATCTACCAAACCACACTGGGTCCGCGTGATGGATTACAACGCACCCTCTCGAAGAGAGGAGGCCTGTGTACCAGCAGTGTGAACATTATAGGCTGAGTATGCATCTTTTTATTTGTTTAATAATAATTTTAGTTAAGTTAGGAGGGGTTAGGGGGGGTTTCGGTATGGGCACGCTCAGCACAATTTTACTGCAATTTTATTGTTATGTTTATTGTTCTCTTTCTTTTTTTACACGCTTTATATTAGCTTCACTTGTATGTCAGTATGTAACTCTCCGTGGGTAATTTGCGCGCGATTTTGACCCACTTTAAACGGTCAGATTTCATTGAAACTTTGTAAACTTGTCGAGGACCGATGACAATTTAATAATTTAATAAAAATTGAGAAAAAAAAAACACGTTTTGTAGTTAGCAGAACTAAAAAATGGAAAATAAATAATAGTTTAAAAAACTAAAAAACACGCTCTAAAAACCAAACTAAAAAAGGAGAAAATAATTTAATTCAATTAAAAAGCGTGGGGTGCTTGACATTAATTGATTGTAAAAAAATACCTCAAAAAGCACCCCACGCTTTTTAATTGAATTAAATTATTTTCTCCTTTTTTAGTTTGGTTTTTAAAGAGTGTTTTTTAGTTTTTTAAACTATTATTTTATATGTTTGTTGCTGCTGTGTTGTGTCTGTGTCGAATAGATGTTTTCTATTCTATTCTTTTTATATATTTTATTTTATTAATAAAATAGCTTTTGCCAGTGGCTTCGCCCGCGCGGAGGTCGGTGCATTATACATGTCGTGAATTGATGGTGCCAAAGTATAGCGCACAGCGCCATCTAACAGTTTGATTCGTAAACGAATAATCATGTAACCGGAAACGCAAGCGAGCCCTACCGCTTGGAAACGATCCTCGGTGGAGGGGATGCAGCGAGGACTGATGGAGAGGCCGAGTGCGGCGACAGTCTACAGTTAACAGTCGAGCTCGGACAGTCTAGGCAAACGCTCAGTACCAACGCAAGTGTTTGTTTCCGATGCACATGTTTATTTAATTTGTTACTCGACAGTTTTTAAAAGATATTTTAATTAACAAATTATCTTTTCGTTCTAGTACCCACAACAGGGCCCACACCTACCTAAACAATGTCGGATCGCGAAAAGATCCGATGTTTCGCATCTCGGCCACCATGATGCGACATACATATAAACTTTCCTCTTGAATCACTCTGTCTATAGATGAAAACCGCATTAAAATCGGTTTTTATTTTTTTTGTAACTACGCAACATATTTTAATGCGGTTTTCATCTATCCTACCTTTACGCTTTTCGTGTTTGTACGCTTAGATCTTTTGATCTAAGCGTACAAACACGAAAAGCGTAAAGGTACATAATCATTTATGTACATTCCATTTCATTTTTGAATAAACTAGCCTCCACTGTTATACTGAAATCTTGGGAAAATACATCCAAGTTAATTTATAACACAATAGAAGTCAATTTTCATTCAATAAGTCAGTAAATTTTGTTAACTACACAGCGAGATTTCTTATTAGAACAATGCTGTTTCTTTAATGGTTTTTCATAGAATATTGGTCACATTGTGATTGAAACAAAATCATTAGATATTGTTTTACTAGATAAACATAAATCTAGGATTTATTTAATGTCAAAGATTGGCCTTATATTCTGGTTATTTCTGATTCTATCATAGTAACAAATTTTACTATTGTGTATTTCGTGATTTTGTATCCTTGGATGGACCAAACCATCTCATCTCGTCCTCTCCTAGCCTTTGATTAAAGGTGACTAACAAAATGTATTCACAAAGCAGATGTGAGTAGAAACGCCGGGGGACACCGTAGGAGGACATATATCATATTGGGAGTGTTCTCCAGAATGATCAGGTGCGTTATGCGTAGTACTCGCAACAGGTGTGCAAGTATGATCTGCACCCTAATAGGGTATTTTCCAATTTTTCAAAATCTATTTTAATTTGAAGATTGGGACGAAATATGTAACTGAAAAATAAAAATAAATGATTTATTTATATTCATTTTCTCAATTAAAAATGATTATAATAAATTTTATTTTTCGTTGTTTTGAATTTCCCGCTAAAACGCTCCTTACGATGACTTTTTCATCAAGTCACCACACGTGACGTCAGCTTTGTGTAAACTAGAGTAGTTAGTAAGAAAGTGAATATCGAGTTTATAATTAACAAGATTTTAAATGGCAAAAAAGTGTTATTACTGGTGTGCGGTGCCTCTATACACAAATACTTCTAAAAGTGCACCACACAAAGTATTTGTACCGGTGCCGAAACATGACGTAGTGGACAACATATTCCAAGATTCATACAACAATATTTTGTTAAGAAATTGGTACTAAATTTTTTTTATTAAGATATATATTCATTTATATGAAGCTATTGTATGAATGCAAACGCGGTTCGAAAACATGATTTTATGCGAATATTTCTTAAGTGGTTATGCACAGCTACTTTTACTAAGTTTGTAACGTTCTTAGGACGCAGTTTTCTTAATAGCATAGCCTATAATGTTCCCACTGCTGGGACAGAGGCCTCCTCTTGATGAGAGGAACAACATGCGAGCCCAATCGCATGTCTTCAAATTTTTGGTTCTAGGACATGCCGGTTTCCTCGCGATGTTTTCGTTAACCGTTTTGAGAACAGTGGTGATGGAATAATTTACAAAAAGTAAAGATCCTGTCTAGGTTTCGAACCTACGACCTATAACTCGTAAGTCACGGCCGTCACTACTGGGCCACCCACGGACACGGATATCTATGGGGCCACCACTGCTCTTTATTTATTAAAATTAAAATTAATTCATATAGTAGGTGTATTGATGAGTACCCACCATTTAGACAATTATCTTTTTCAGATAAAACAATTTACGTAGAGGTACTTTATACAGTAAGTTATACAATTTTCCTTGAACCTGTTGATTTGTTCAGCATCTGAACAATTTCCTTATTCATCTCCGATTCAAAGATTTCATCTCTGATTTTGTATCCGTTGTAGGCAACCATTTTTATGAACCATGTTTATATTTTTGAAGCGTTCCAATAATTTGCGAGTAAATAACGGAGCCGAAAAGGAAATTTTTTGGTAATATTATTTTTCATGAAAAATTTAGGAGTTTTGACGCTAATTGCGATAAATCATATTAAAATATAATGAATGGAACATTTTTGATAGATGTTTTTTTTAAATAATTTTTAAAGGTATTTTCACAAAAGATTTTTTGTAAGGTTTTGTTAAAAACGACGTTGTGTTTTTATTAAAACGGATTCTAGTCGATTTACTCTAGTAACAAGCCTATTTATTAGTATGCTACTTATTTTGAAAATAGGTACTTACGAAAATTCCATTCGATGTTGATAAATTATATTTAGCTTGAAGCTTTGCCTGCGTGAAGGTCGTAAATTCTTCCACGGGAACTTAATCTCGCATTGTACGGAAATCCTATACAATGCGAGATCAGCGTATACTAGAAATGTATAGCTTGATGTGTAGCCGCGTGTACTAACGGGATAAAAAGTATCTTAGGCCTATCTCAGGTCAATTGCCACGGATTACGACTAAATCAAAATGTAACCGCCAGATAGATTGGCTTCCCGGGTAGACGGCGCGTTGTGTTCCACGCGCGCCTCAAAGAGATGTCAGTACCAACTGGTGGGGTCAGCAAGGGCCGATTCCTGCCAGGGGTGCGGGTTGTTCGAAAGAGATACCGTCGCCCCTGGCACACAGGCAACTGAGGGAACACGGGTGGGTTTTAGTCAGTAAAAGTCTGACACACCAGCTCCGCCCAGAGCGGGAGAAGTTATTTGATGATTTCCCACACTCAAAAAAAAAAAATATATCATAGATACAGAGTACCCAAATAAGTTGGCACATATATATACCTACCTACCCTGTGGTAAAAGATGAATTGGGTACCAGTTAAGTTAATTTAATTCCCTGACCCCACGTCAGGCAGAACCAATTTGTTTCGGCTCCATTTGTATCTTATACGCTTAATCTTATACACGAGTTCATTAATTACGTTTCTGATATGTTTCGGTAGGTAGGTAAGTACAATTTAGAGTTTTTTTGGGTACTTAGGTAGAAATTAACTGCTTTATTTATAAACGCTGCTTAAAGTTAAGTAATGATTAGCGACTTCATATCTTAACTTTAATCATCGTTTATAAATAAACCCTTAAATTGATATAAGTAGATAAAGTCGGTAACAAAAGTTGATTTAGCACTTCAGTTTTTTTAATCTTAATAACTAAGCGATTTTTTAAATTAAAATTTGAAAAGAACTTTTAAAGTAAATTAGGTAAATATTAGGTTTTTAACGTAGGTATATGAAAACAAGATATGGTAGCAAAATATGTCCATAAATGAGAAGCTAAAATCATTTTATCGAACCGTTTTGTGTCTATGAAACAATAGTGATAAAATTATGTAAAAGATTATTATTACCAATGTGAGAGTATAGGTACTACTGAAACTAAAAAAAACCGGCCAAGTGCGAGTCGAACTCGTGCGCCGAGGGTTCCGTACCTACCCATTATACCACCATAATAAAAAAGATATGGGCAAATTTAGATTTTCGCTAAAACTTGTAAGTAGGTACCAAAATTTACTATCAACTTTCAACTTTTCAACTTTTTTTTAACTTTTTGGAATTTTTCTTTTATTTGTGCTGTAAGACCTTGCTTTTTGCCAATTTTCGTGATTCTAGGTCAAGGTTTTCGACCCAAAACCTATAAAGCACTTCCAGTTGACCTAGAATTAGAATAGAAATCAAATCAAATCAAATCAATTATTTTTGAAAACTTAGGTAATTGGTACATAGATGTTTTCTTAAAAAAGTAGTCCGCCATATTCTACCGTCTCATGGGCATGCAAATAATATTCATTTCCTAAATTGTAAAGAAATTCTATTGAAACCGAATATAAATGTCAAATCATTAGAATTACAAAAAAAAAGAGAAACAAAGTGACATTTTTACAGTAATGTCAAAAACATTATAAAGTGTTTCAAACTGTCAATCAGAATAAAAAGTGTCAGAATAGGGAAATGTAGATATGTCAATCATAATAATAGTTTACCAATCAAGGAAGTCGTCAATTGTGTAAAGCTTTTCTAAATTAATATTTGGTTTAATGCCCTTTAAATTTTATTACAGTCATATTTTTTATCACATCTGGGGGCCGATTCTACTAATTTGCAACGTTACACGTTAAACTGTGTTTCCACAACAGTTCGATTTCGATCGCCGTTCGATAGTTACATAAAAAGTCATTCTACTATTTTATAAGCAAAACTAAACTTAAAACGAATTGCAACTGAACTGTAGCGGGAACACAGCGGGTAACCCGCGTTACCAACATGCCAAAATAATATGTTTTATTAATACCAAAAAGAAAAAAGTTGAATCTAAAAATGTTACTAAATACGAATATGTGGCACTAAAAGTATTTTCTATAATTAAAAGACATAATGATCATAATTTTATCATTAACTTTGTCCTATAGTAAACGTCACGCTCATGTTCGATTTTGTTAGTAGAATAGGTTTTGACATTGTTTCAATCGATCGTTGGCGTAACTAAAACGTAACCGCAGCTGTGTCGCAGCTGGACCGTTGTTCATTTTAGTAGAATGCGAAAACGCTTAAAAGTGGTGATTCGGTTGCGGTTCTATTGCGTTTTTTTAACAAATTTGTTAGTAGAATCGGCCCCCAGGTATTTTATTATAACTACGTGGGGCAATACCAATAAAACTTTTCTGTATAAGTGCGGTTTTACATTTCACTTGGCATAGACAACCAACAACCAATCAATCAACCAACCAACCAACAAACAACCAATCTGCCTAGCCTTTTCCCAACTACATATATTGGGGTCGGCTTCCTGTCTTACCGATGCAGCTGAATACCAGTATTTCACATAGAGCGACGGCCTGTCTGACCTCCACAACGACGGTAATAGGTACAATACCTTTTGGTAAGACTGGTTGTAAGACTTTCGGGTAAAAAATAAATAAAACAACTTATATTCTCCAGTTGAAGTAGGTAGCTAAGTTTTCTTCCTTACATTCTTTCCCTCTTCGCTTTTTACAGCGTAAGTATTTCACTTACAATCCCGTTACCTTCCCCTGACAGTCTCATGATTGAATACTACTCGTACATAAACTGAGAACAGCTGTAGAGCCTGTAGAAATACTATACATACTTGCGAACATTTTCTAGTATACATATAAGTACCTACCTAGTGATACAACGTGTAACCTATTTGACGCAAGACATCATACACCCCAATTTAATATTGTACTGAGTTAAAAGCATAATACAATGGCCAAAACTTTCTTTTTTAAGAGGGCTATTACAAATTGAAGTATTTAGGGGTGTTTCCGTTTTCATCCCAAGTTTTCATCCCACGAATATTTTATTCCGTTTTCTACCCAAATCTTAGTCCGTGTTCTACCCACAATCATAATAATAGTTGTTTTTTCCGTATTCTACCTAAAATATATTCCGGTTTCTACCCACTGCAGTTTATAATTGTTTTTTTGTACAGACAGAAAAATAATCTTAAACTATTTAAACTTTGTATACTTATAATTTGATGAATGATTCACCAAAAATAGAGGGGATATGGCGCTCGGCGGCCGCTGCCGCGGCACCGCTCGCTTCGCTCGCTCGCCGTCGCGCGTTAAGGGTCACTGTTCTAACCTAACCTAACCCAAATGATTCAAAAATACATGTTAACCTTCATACACAAATCCTGAGCTGCCAACCCTAGTGGGGCAGAATCCACAAAGTGTTTCTAACAAAGTTTGTTTGTCTGCTAACGTTACTTACATAAGTTACTAAACAGTTATGTACTATGCCGTGGGTTGAAAACGGAGTCCATTTTTGTTGCGGGTTGAAAGCGGAATAATTATTATTATTTTTAACTCCTGGGATGAAAACGTGGGATGAAAACGGAAATAAGCGTATTTAGTTTTAGGTCAATTTAACGGCGCGTGGTAGCTGATCGCGCGTGCGTGTATAGTGATTTGGCGCCCAGGAACAAACCAGCGCGAACTTATAGCTAAAGCCCGCGCGTCCCGAGATTTATTACTGATTCTTATCGGTGCATTCAACAATAGTTTAAAAATATTATTTTACTTTTAAATACTCGTAGACTGTTTCTTTTTTTCAAGCAAGTTGACTTAGTAACCTTAGTTATTAAATACTTTTTGTTTGAATTTCGATTAAACATACATAGATAAAAAATATAATATCAGACGAAAAATTATCATTAATTCTCTGTTTTACGGAATTATTTTTGGTGTATGAAACATAAAAAATGATTTGAGCATTCCAAATAACAAGGTACAGTCCTACCACAGACATATTATAAATTACTAAACTTTTATATGTTCCATGTAACAGAGCATCAAAAGATGCCCGAAAGTAACATTTTATGAAACATCCCTTGCCGAGACAAGGTTTTTACTGACTTATGTAAGCAAATTGAAAGAAAAATTTAGAGCACTCCCTAGACAAATAATGAAATTTTCCCAGACATATTTTTATTTTTTGACTATATTTATACCATAATCACTCATCAAATCTCGAGTCAAATACTCAAATTCAAGAAAAAATGTGAAAGCGCCCTTAAGAGAATCGCGTTGACCCTAGCATTACTTTATGCATTTAAAATTGAGTCTTATCACCTTGAAATACGATGGAATTTTCTTTGGGTTAATCTGCGGTAGGTACAGCCAAATACATAGTATTAAAAAAACCCTTTTAAAATTACTGAAATCGATTCAGGAGTCAATTAGGAACAAACTACTTTCAGGTCTTACGTTAATTCTATTACACCTTGTATTAGGTAGGTGCCCTTCATAGGTATGTGCCACATGCCACATCGGCCACACGCAATCCAAACGCCTTTCACTGCGGAAATATCGGAAGTTACACATTATTAGATTAAATTACGTATGGAATTGATAGTCTAGTGGTTTAAGTGGGTATGGTTATAATTATACTTACATGTAGAATAGGTAGGTACTGCGTACATACTTCCATGATACTTAATATTTCCTCGAGACGTTTAATTTATCAGTAGTTACTGTTGCACGGGCTACACCTACCTGTATCTATGATGCTTGATCATTATTGTGTATTTATGGTGGGAAAGTCAGTAGCGGCGTTAAGGTAGAGCCATGAAGATATAGATGTATATCTTCATAGGTAGAGCGTGGTTGGGCGACCGCCCAGGGCGTCGTATACTATTACTTAAGCTTAAGCTGATAAAGGCCTATATGGGATCCACAATATCTCAATCTAGATTGACAAACTTGGCAACTTTGTTAATCGAAAATCAAATTGCTGAAAACATCGACTTTGATAACTTGAGCTCGCCGATAGAAAGACTGGAAAAGTAAAATTTTATTAGTTTTTTTTTTAAATAAACGGTTCGGATTTTTTTTTGTTTGAAGTTTTCTAAAAAAGGAAACCTAGCTAAATCGATTTATCGCCTCCTAAGCCCCCTGCGTACTAAATTTTATGAAAATCGTTGGAGCCGTTTCCGAGATTCAGATTATACATACTTATTAAACAAGAATGGCTCATTTATAGGTACAGTCAGCGTCAATAATATCGGGACGATCAGCCTGTTCAAAATGATCTAAATACCTATGAAAATTAAATACCTATTAACTCAATGACACAAGGAATGTTTCAGAATGAAGACACTGCTCTTAAAACGGTGAAGGAAAACATTGTGAGGAAACTGGCATGTCCTAGAACCAAAAAATTCGAAGACATGTGACATCTATCAACCCGCACTGAGCCCGCGTGGTGGATTACGGCCCACTCCTTCTCCCACCGAGAGGAGGTCTGTATCCCAGCAGTGGGAACATTAAAGGCTGATTATTATCTACCTATGTATGTGTATTTTAAATACCTACCTATGTAATTAACTAATATTATGAATTTTGTATGCCTCAATGGCGGCACATAGCCGACTTACCTGTAACTAACACAACATCTTTTAATCCTATGATCCACAATAAATTATTTGAATTTGAATAGCTAGTAAAGTTCAGTTTTACATTTACCCTAAAATAATAGTAGATTATTTAACTCCTGAGTGTCGTCTACATACCTCATAGATTAGTTTTTCCGTAAAATCAACACCCATTTTACAAAAAAAAAAAATGTCTCGCTCAGTCGCTCTAATATACATATACTTGTCGACTACCACATTATGTCCAAATCAAACACGGCACCGCAACCAAATAACGGACTGCACCCTAATTGCGTAACTCAAGATTAATCATAATCTGTTTCGTTTTGAAACAGATGGCTAAACCATTGCTTCATATGTTAGAAAAATGTGTCTGCTCAACAACGTAAATAACGCAATGAATATTGTGGAACTGTCAAAATGAAACCGATTATGATTAATCGCGTGTTACGCAATTAGGGTGCTGATCACGGAGGTGTAAGTGGCTTCCGAGCAGATCGGTGAAATTACGCGGGAAATATACCTATAGACACATAATCAAATCTGTGCGTTAGAACAGGTAGTTTCGCTTCGGTTTCGCTTGTCGTACAACGGACAAGTCTTAGCGAAACTACTGCGGTTTCGCTGCTATGGTTCGCGGCACGTAAGTTTAACCAATATCAGAACAAACAACCGAAGGTAGAAGCAGGTGCACTTGTTGCCTCGCACGCAAAAAAGAATGAGGTCAAGTTCTAGCATAGTCATTGTTGTAACGTACTGAAGATTAGAAATAAATTACAGTACGCAGCACGTAAGTTGAAACAAAATCCGCCATTTTGGTTCTACTTACGTGCCGCGATCTGTACCCGCCTTTGATTTTGATTTTCGCCACTTTGATTGTCGAAGAATAAGAACTACTTTTAGTAGTACTACTGTGCAGTGAACAACTCATAGAGGAAAAGGAAATTCGTAGGAGCTGCTAAATGTTCGTGTCGTGTGTCGGAAATAATTTATTGGGTAATTCCCTACCGTCGGTATTTGTCCAACGACTCATCACTATGATTCAACTTTTGTCTTCATTCTGATAGAATGTTCAAGTTTCAAGAATAAAGAAAAACGAAGTTACCTATTACGTAGGTACCTATTAGCTAACGACTCCCCAGTAGTGTTTAGCAGTACGAATTTGTACGAAACATATTATCAGACATATATCCACCCTATCCTGAACCGGAAAGAATAATTCGCTTAGGAAAATATGATGGGAAGAAAACACGCCCTCTAAAAGTTTATTTTTCAACACCGGAAGTAGCTAAAATAATACTTAAAAATAAAGCTAATTATAAGGATAATAATATTAAAATCTACTCCGACCAGACACCAAATCAAAAACAGGATATGACTAACCTACGAGAAGAGTTACGTCAACGTAAAGAAAAAGGAGAAAGTGATCTAATTATAAAATATATCAAAGGAATCCCTAAAATTATAAATCAACAGCCAAAAAACGAGACACAAGAGAACATACAATAAGTAAAACTAGAGGTAACAGCTTCATAACTCATTCAATTCACAATAACTATGCCGATTTAGTAATCACAAACAAAGCATTGAAATTTTTCTATGCTAATATCCGTAGCATAGTGAAACCAGGAAAATTAGACGAAATACGATGTGTTATAGAATCGTTCGAAACTAAGGTGCATGTAATAATCCTTACGGAGACCTGGATAAAAAGTGATGAAGAAGCACAAAGGTTAAAACTGCCAAATTATACCCACTACTATAACTACAGGAAAAATTCTAGAGGTGGTGGAGTGTCTGTGTTCATTCATAACAGTCTAAAACATGAGTTTTTGGAAGAACAGTGCGAAGATGGAAACCATTTCTTATGGGTACATATTGACACTTTCTCTTTGGATATAGGTGCCATATATAAACAACCATCAGCAAACACTGGCAAGTTTCTCGAAAATTATAACCAACATCTTGCAAGAAGAAAACGTGTCATTGCCTTCGGTGATCTAAACCTAAACCTACTAACTAACGAAAAATCTGTAAAGGAATACAAGGAAATCCTACGTGAGAATAATGTAAAAATATTGAATAAAATCACCGCTGAACATTGCACTCGTGAGACTACGACCTCGAAAACAATCATAGATCACGTGTGTACAAACTTACAGAATAACACTTTCCAGATGTCTATTATTGAGTCTTCCATTGCTGATCACAAACAAATTTACCTTGAGATAAACAGACCCCGAACCGAACGTATAAAAAGAATTGAATATGAATCAATAAACTACACTGGCTTACAGAAAGATACCAAAGAAGCTTTCCACGCAACCCTACATAATGAATATGAAGAACTGGAATCTCAGCTCTTGCAAACAATTACAAAGAACAAAGTAAGGAAAATAAAAATGCTAAATCCCCCTTGCAGAGAGTGGATAAATAAGGACCTAATAAAATTAATAAACAAAAGGAACGAACTGTGGTACAACTTAATACAAACACCAGGAGACGAACACCTGAAAGAAGAATTCTTAAAACAAAGAAACCATACATTTCAAAATATACAATTAGCAAAAAATCAATACTATCGTAAGGCTTTTGGAAACTGTAAGAAATGTCCTTTAAAAATGTGGCAACTAATTAATAAGCTATCAAGCAATAAAACAGAATTGGCAGATCTTGGAAATTTAAAAATCAATACCCCCCATGGTCAAATCTCAAATACTCATGAAATTTGCGAATACTTTAACAGATATTTTGCTACAATAGGTACTGAACTTGCAAATAAAATACCACAAAAATACCATAACAACTTAACACAAACTTTAACATATATTAAACCCAAAAATAATAATCCAGAATTATCAAAATTAAACCCAACCACTGCAGACGAGGTATTGAAAATAATAAAAAACTTAGATTCCAACACTAGCTCTGGTTTAGACGGTATTAATACAAAATCCATTAAATGTGTTAAAGATAATATAGCGGAAAGCATGGCAAACTGTATTAATAAATGCTTAAGCGAAGGCAACTTCCCTAACCGCCTTAAAATTGCAAAGGTTCGCCCAATCTTCAAATCCGGTAGCAAACTTGACCCCAGTAATTACAGACCTATATCGGTACTACCAGTGATGTCGAAAGTTTTTGAAAAAATTCTACATAAACAACTTTATGAATTCCTAACTACGATTAATTACCTATACAAAAAGCAATACGGGTTCCGACCAAAATCAAACACTGTTTCTGCAACTGTTGATTTAGTAACCAATATTAGATCTAACATTGATCAGAAGAAAATTACTATGGGAATCTTCATTGACCTAAAAAAGGCTTTCGACACAGTTAGCCACGACATACTGCTATCGAAATTAAATGACATAGGTGTAACGGGCAAAGCTCTACAGATTTTTAAATCATACCTTGCAGATAGATCTCAAGTTGTCAAAATTAATGGT
This sequence comes from Antitype chi, assembly GCA_947359405.1. NCBI lineage: Eukaryota > Metazoa > Arthropoda > Insecta > Lepidoptera > Noctuidae > Antitype > Antitype chi. The sequence goes on along the minus strand of OX375817.1, from coordinate 15,520,862 downwards.
CAGCAGAGTGGCCCTCAAACAGTTACTTGTGGCATTCCCCAGGGTTCAATTTTGGGACCCCTGTTATTCTTAATCTACGTCAACAATATCTATGAGATTGGACTAAAGGGAGACAACACTTTATATGCCGACGATACGAGCCTGTTTTATTCTGGTCACTCATTACAAACAGTAATAAATCAAGCTCAGCATGATTTAGATCTCTTACATATCTGGTTACAGTCAAATTTGCTTACTATTAATGCATCGAAAACGAAATACATTATCTTCTCTGCTAAGAATAAAAAACTTGAAAATTATAGTCCTCTTACTATTAACGGAGAAAAAATAGCTAAAGTTAATAACGAAAAATATTTAGGCCTTGTTCTTGATAACCAGCTTACCTGGAAACCGCACATCGAAAAAATTCGCAATAAAATTAACTCACTAACAGGTGCACTAAAAAGTATTGTCCGATGTCTCCCGAGACATGTTCGGTATACCATATATAACTCGTTGGTAAAGTCTCAAATAGATTATTTAGTGGAAGTATGGGGTTCTGCAACTAAATCAAACTTGCAAAAATTGCAAGTTGCACAAAATAGAATCATTAAAACATTATTTCAATATGATTATCTTACACCCACAATAAAAATTTATAAGGATACAAAATTATTCAATCTTACCCAAATATATAAATATAATACATGCACTTTAATTAGAAAAATTCTTACAAAAGATATACACTCACAAATTACATTCACAAAAAAGATAGACTACCATAAACGCATGACAAGGCAGGCTAATAACCTGTGTTTAAGATCCCACAGAACGAACTATGGAAAAAAGAGTATTCTATATGATGGAGCCCAACTCTACAACGAACTACCTAAGGATATAAAAGAAGCCAAATCTCTGTTTACATTCAAAAAGTTATTAAAAAACCACATTTTAAAGGATTCTTCATTAATAGGCACATAATATTGTTATCATTATAACTTATAAATAGTTACTCATATGAATGTAATACAAGTAGTACATTAATATTGCACGGAACATATAAACATACCTGATACACATTACCGTGTAAACGCAATATACACATACATATTATTATATACCTATATACATAGGTACGCACATACTTACATACAAGCACTATATAATAATCTACATTAAACTAACTAACTATATTTTCAATAATAGCAATATTTTAACATTACACTAAAACCATTTTCGCAATGCTATCGCTGTGTCACGGGCCTAAGTAAAAATATCTTGTCACTCACGCACACTAAGCCGCTGCACAGCGAACATAACGAGCGACGTCGCGCACTTTGTTTTGTTTACATTATTTTTTTGTTGTAACTACCCACAATAAATTACTAATCTATTACTTACTACTACTTTTTAACCTTATTATATTTTAACGTAATTTGTCAACCCACTACGCCAATCGGCCTAATGTACCTATTCTTATTCTTACCTAGATATATTATATGTTCTCTATAAGTGATTTTGTAAATCTTTTGAGAATAAATGTCTTAAACCGTAATTTGCAGAACGGACACTGTGGTTTTTAGTTTACGTACACAGCTACCTAGCTACTTACAAACCTAACTTAGATTCGTATTTTCGTAATTAGCTGTAGGGCCTGTAGGCACATATAACTAAAATAAATCGATCGTTACGCTATTACAATAAAATTATGCAAAGCATCCGCAAAAAGCTGAAAATTAGTCACATTCCCGTCAAATAGAGCGTGCAAAATAAAATAGCCACCTAATATAAAAGTTATTAAGTGGATGCAGTGCAGCAACGAGAGTAGCAACTCATTGTCTTTTCTACCCCTTGACCCACTTGCTACAAGACACGAGTCGTGATATTTCGCTGTCATTCGAACAAAGGGTGTTAAGTTATGTGCCGTTAGTATGTGCTTTATCTAACACGTGCACTGGATATGTTTGATATATACCTATATAGGTACCTACAAAACGTTTTACCCAGCCAGGTAACATTAAACTACCCCCCTTGCTTCGATTGAAATTTATTTATAAAACAAGTATTAGAACCAAAAAAAAAATGGTTTATGTTCCCGGATATGCACAGATAGAATCTCTACTTGAACCATTTTGTATTCGACCAAAACGTGCGTTAATAAAATGGATATGCTAAATTGTACAACTAAATAACTAGTGCAATAAGTACGAAGCATTTAAATAATAAAAAAGGGAACGGTGAACCTCCTTCGATACTAGCGCCACCCTGACCCGGCTACGGAAAATATGAATAGTAACCCCGCTCAACGGCAGCGAGGCGCGGCGATCATTGGCAGTTTTTAATAACATCGTATATTTGATCAAATATTCTTTGAATTATTCTGACACCAAAATAATATGACACTAAAATAAAATGGACCTTTCAAGAAAAGTAAAAAGGAACGGCTCTTACTCAACTTGACATCTGTCAAAATCTGTAGTAAAGTGTCAAAGTCATACACAAAAATAGTGCATATTTATTTTCTAATAAATTATCAATAAAAATCTGAGTGATTAGTTGTCTACCATGACATCAACTGAAAATGCTCGTCCTCGGGACTGCCTGTCCTGCAGAATCGTGGGGGCTGTCGGTATGATCGGCATTGGAGGTTATCTCGCGAACACTGCCTGTAAAAATAAAAGTCTTCCCTCTAAATATGGACTGTCTGTACTATCCTTTGGTAATGATGACTTCTTTGTTTTGTATTATTAATTCTTTATAATAAATGTTACAAGTTTCCTGGCCCCTGCATAAAAAAAAACAGTAACTTCCCTACCTTTTAAGTGTCCGACAAAGAATAGCAAGGCTTTTTTTTAATGTATGTATACCATAGAAACGTAGTAATAGTTGCTTATTACAATGTTAATTAAGTGCATTCTAGACAACTGCCAAGTTTTTATCCTTAGTTATGTTGTGGTTAGCGCCATTGCATTAAAAATCTACAATAAAATGATGATTAGGTACGCATAGCGAAAAAGATTTTCTTACTACATCAGTACAGTCAACTGTGGCATCTCTACTTTCCATGGGCAACTTTACAAATGAAAACTGTACTTAAATTTCTCTCCATAATTAAAAATCTGTTGCTGCCATTTCATATCCAACTGAAATAGAAGAAGAATAACACAGGTCAACAAATGAAAGATTTTTTTTTGGTGCCGAGATCTTGTTAGTAGTTTTGTGTTAAGTGTGCATTGGAAACACTAAAAATATTTTTTGTCTTTTTTTTCTACGTGTAGTTTTGTGTCTACCCTCTGTTTTTTAAATTTGCTTTAATTAGTACTTTCGGGAACACGGTTTTAAGTCTTATTAGTACCTTTCTATAAATAAATCGATTTTGATATCATGTCTTCATCGCAAAGATGTTGTCTAAGCGATCCAAATGTGTTTTGTTACATTTGTGGGGATTATATAATCAAAAAGTTCAGGAAACCTATAACAGATTTTATAAAAAGTGCATATTTTTCGTACTTCAAGTCGCAAATTGTAGACGAAAAAAAGCTGTGGATACCTCAAAATGTTTGCAAAACGTGCTATGCGTGCTATGTGTGTGTACTTTGTCTTGTGCTTGAGACAGTGGGTAAGTGGTAGAAGAAGCCGTATGAGGTTTGGGGTGCCTATGCAATAGAGAGAACAAAAAAATCACTTCGATGACTGTTACTTCTGCTGTGTCAATTTGCGTGGTATTAATGTTAAAAAATGACTTATCCAGACTTACAATCGGCTAAAAGACCTTTACCACATTCAGAAGAAGTACCTGTACCCTGTTGGAACAACTTGCGTGGAATACGTTTGTTGAAGTTACTAAAAACTTTCTGGGAAATCACAAGTCAAGTAACTACTCCGAAATTGTAAATAACATGCTGGAGAATTTCAAAAACTTAGGATGTAACATGTCAATCAAAGTACATTATCTCCACAGTCACCTTGATCAGTTTCCAGAAAATCTAGGTTCGTATAGCGAAGAACAAGGGGAACGCTTTCACCAGGACCTAAAAACTATGGAGAGAGGTACCAAGGCCGATGGGATCAGCATATGATGGCTGATTACTGCTGCGGGATGCAACGTGATTGTCCTGCTACACCTCATTCGTGAAAATCGCGTAAAAGAAAGTTTTTATGTACATAATAATTTAATCAATGTTTGATTTTGGTGTAAATATATATTTTTCTATTTGATTAAAAATCTAGAAAACTACACGTAGGATATAAATATTTTTGCTATAAATGTAAATTAAAAAAATATTACAGCTTCTTGGCACCAAAACCACTGTTGACCTGTGTAATCTACTATTTGTAACCGATTTTTAGTAATTAAGAGATATTTTTGTAAGTTCTCATTGGTAATTTTGCTCATGGAAGGTAAAGATGCCACAGTTGACGGTACCCTACTACAGTCATATCCTTCACATATTAAAATTTTGTGGCTGCCACAGACAATACATTTACACCCATAAAACATTCACAATAAAATACCTATCATCTCAATTCACATAAAAAGAAGCTTCCAAATTCAAATTGTTTATGCACAGTTTCTATAATTAAAAACTTTTTCTTCCAGCTTTCATCTGCATGGGAGTAGCAAGGTACAAACAAACATTCCCTTTCAATAAAAATGAAGAATTCAAGTCAAGAATGTGAATAGTGGTACGAAAGTATACAAATTTGTTAATTATTTAGCTTTTGCAGCACAAATCTCTAAATACATGAACTGCTGAACATATTTAAAACATTGCTCTGTTTCTGTTAATCATGTGAAGATGACAGAGACAGCATGATGATTTGTTATGTTTCGTGCTAAATGTCTTTAGTGATATGTGGAGCAAGTGACCCGTAGTATGTAAGTTGTAAAAATGTTGTGTAATTAAAAATCTAGTTAAGTAGTTCTAACTTATGTAGAAAAATTATATATGGGCGAATAAACCTATGTCAAAAAAAAAACAACAACTTAATTCCAAGTTATTATTGACCCTTGCATAGAGACTTATTTTCATATGATAAATGGTTAAAATGATAACAATAAATTATGAGTGACAATTGTAACTATAATATTGTAATTATGTTACAAATTGTGCAGTAAAACTATTGCCAGTGTATTAAACTTTTGTTAAAAATTACTGTAAAGGCTATTGATTTAAATATTTTTTTAGTTTATTAGCCTATTTATCATTATCGTAAACAACGCCATCTGTGTATTGATAGCGATATTACTTTTAGTTATGTATTCTATGTAACTATTCAGTCTTAAAAATTGAGCACAGGTGGCGCTTAGTAAAAAATTTTGATTTCGGTACGTATTTAGGGTAGAATTAAATTCGGTTTAATTATCTCATAGCGCAAGTAGCCCAGACTTTATTTATGAATGGTTGAAAAATAAAAGAATGATTTTGAAGCAAATAAAATAATCATTCGGCCTATGTAGTCGCGATACACGTGTGCGATGTAACAAAATAATGTGACCATGCCGGAGGAATAGGGTTGATCGGTTCTACCTGAATACGGGGCTTTTAGGTACTTTGTATGTGTATCGGTTTTATTATATTTTTTGTAATGTGCGTTTTGTTTGTACAGAATAAACATGTTTTCTTTCTTTCTTTTTTCTTTTCAGTGCTTATAGTCAATTACCAAAATAATGTTACCAGGTCCCGCTCTTTGGATGAAATGCAATGTCACACTTATACTTACCTACTTACCTACCTTACTATTTTAATGCCTTAATAAAAGGGCAGTATTGCATTTTCAACACTAAACAAAGTGTTAGTGAAATCGGGCATAAGTTCACACTTATGCCGTTTACGGTTAGGTACCTACTTTCTTTTAATTAAACGAACACAGGATATCTACACCAAAAATTGCGGGTTAGAACCGAGGTTTAGTAATTTATATACAAAGTGTAACAGAATAGACGTAAGACCTGAAAGTAGTTGGTTCCTAATTGACTACTGAATCGATTTCAGTAACTTTTAATATAAGTTTTTTTAATATGTATTTTGCCATACCTACCTACCACAGATTGTGCCAAAGAAAATTGAATCTTAATTCTGAAGAAATAAGACTAAATTTTAAATGCATAAAGTAATGCTTGGGTCGACACATTTTTCGTAATAATATCAGTTAGCTTTAAAAAGAATAGTTTTGGTCATCGTATTATGCTTTTAACTCAATACTCTAATTGGGGTGTATGAGGTCTTGCGTTAATTATGTTACTCGTACAAGTTATAAATCTATAATATAATTGACAAAACCTCGGTTCTAATTATAACTTATAATTATGATGGATATAGATGGAGGGGCATATTTAGGCCAAAGAAAAGTTGAATGGATTGTGTGAGGAATGATATGAAAGAGAAGGGAGTCATTGATAGCGTAACGGTTGACTAAGGAGCGTGGCGAGAATGGAAGAAGAAAACGTGTTGCGCCGACTCCAAAATACATAGGTACATAACTTAAAACATGCAACAAGGGCGGGAAGATGATGACTTATGTTCAAACAAACCCAGAATACTTTGAGAGCCTTACGAGCTCTCAGGGTAATGAAATTCAATGAAAAATTATTTAATAACTTGAAAACAATTGTACAGACGTCAGTACATCAAGCTATCCCAAACTGTCAAATTTTCCCAATTGAACATGAACCTTACGCTCATATGCTATAAAGTTGAAAATCTATCAAAGAAATTTGACAGATTGGGGTAGCTTGATATGCTGGCGTCTGTACCTACCAATAGGGTATTTTCCAATTTGAAGATTGGGACGATATATTTAACAGAAAAATATAAATAAATTTATTTAAATCCATTTTCTCAATTAAAAACCATTAAAATCGAATGTATTTTTCGTTGTTATGAATTTACCGCCAAAACGCTTCTTACGATGACTTTTTATCATGTGACATCGTGACGTCAGCTTTGTGTAAACTGCGCAAATTTAGATTTTCACGAAAACTTGTAAGTACCAAAATTTACCTTATGTTTCAACTTTTTTTTATTTTTCGGAATTTTTCCTTCACTGCTAAAAATTGAGAATTCTAGGACAACCAGAAGTACCCGATAGGTTTTGGGTCGAAAACCTATATGGTATTTCCCGTTGACCTAGAATCACAAAATTTGGCATAAAGCAAGGTCTTACAGCACAAATAAAAGAAAAATTACAAAAAAAGTTGCAAATTAAGGTCAATTTTAGTACTTACAAGTTTTCGCGAAAATCTAAATTTACCCATATCTATGGTACGGAACCCTTCGTGCGCGAGTCCGACTCGCAATTGGCTGGTTTTTTAAAACTTAGGATGGTTGCTGAATTCAAATGCCTGTAACTACCTTGCTCTTACGCAACCAGTCTTTCGGTAGTACGTGACCACGTGGGATGGTGCTCGCAAAACAACCATGCTGCGACTAGAAAGAGCGCAGAAGACCGTACTGAAGGTATTTTCTAAAAAACCAATCCGTTATCCGATACTTGACCTTCACTCGGTGAGATAGCTCTTCGTACTACAGACTGTAATAAAAAAACACAAGATTCCCAAGCTACCCAAATTATAGTACCTACAGCGAAACGCCTCTTCGACAGAGTCTGCAAAATTGTGGCCTACAGAGCGACAGTGACGAGAAGACACTTTTTTTTTTTGGGTGGGAAATCATCAAATAACTTCTCCCGCTCTGGCTGGAGCGGGAGGGCGTGTCAGACTTTTACTGACTAAAACCCACCCGTGTTCCCTCAGTTGCCTGCGTGCCAGGGGCCGCGGTATCTCTTTCGAACAACCCGCACCCCTGGCAGGCAACCCGCACCCCTGGCAGACAACCCGCACCCCTGGCAGACGAGAAGACACTTTAGGTTCATCAGCTTCAAGATTTACAATAAAGTAAACAAGAGCACCAACATTTACCCGTTACCTCGTAAGGTCTTGAGAGTAAAGTTGACCGACTGGATGAAATCGCTATCATTTATGATCCAACTGAAGAAATTGTGAAAACTGAACTATTCCAAGTACTTACTCACACCCTCACTCACACATACCCTCACTAGCAATCTACACTGCACCACAAGTCAACATACACAGTTACACACCTTGCTTTTCTTTTTCTATTTTCATTTTTGCATGTTTACGATCTTTATTTATACCCATGAGACATAGAAAAGTCTGGAGCAATGTGTTTCATATGTTTAGACAGGCGTCGATAGGTACGACACAGTTTTTAACTTTTGTAGCTATCATCGTTTCCATTGCATTCACATCAAAACATTGTCAATTTGTTTTGTTCCAAATAAATGAGTTTAACTATTTTTTTACTTCGATATTAATTATTCATAGAAATAAATCCACGTTAGTATATTATTATTATCTTGTTCCTTTTCGCTTGTCAGCTCATCTCTCGCCTACTCTATTTATAAATTAATGTTTGTCTCGTCATGTTTTGCCAATCTTATAACGCGATCTCACTGAGGTTGCATGTAAGCAATAGTCTCGACAATACCTGACCTAGAGTAGCAATTGCGGGTTTCAGCCGAGGTTTAGTAATTAATTGGTTAGTGTATTGTATGTATAGTATCGTATGCGTCAGATTTGTAGGTACTTACTACACATACGTAGGTACACCCTTCGTCACATTATGTACCTATACACTACAATCACCTAATTGTAGTGCCTGATAACGACCTACCTATGTAAATGGCAGAGTTCTAAGGTCACAAGGTATTTTACTATATCTTCGACGTCCATTGATCTGAGGTCAGAGACTAGTGTCAATGGCTTTTAAACGTTCCCGCAGACAGGTGCGACGCAACTGTAGTAGAACAACTTCTATGCAATCTTTATAGAAATAGTTCTTCTAGAGCCACGTCGCGCCTATCTGCGGGAGCTTCAAAGCATTACGTAATTCTGCAACGACTTTCAACAGGATTGATACAAACATTTCGGTAGCTTATGTGAGCATAAATGTATGGTAAAGTCAAAAATGTAATGTGTCTCTGCCATACATTGACTAAGGCGCTGTTGACCTTCCTTGGTAAGCTAGAGTGGATCATTTAACTCATCCTATCGTAGTCCACCGGTGGACATAAGCCTCTCTCTCCAATGCTGGGCCCAACACCCTGTCCTGCGCCTGTCGCATCCAATCTGTCCCAGCAACCCTTTTGGTCGATGACCTCAGTAGTGATTCCGAAAGAGTGCATCTTAAAATGAACATGGACAAGACAGGTCAAATCCAATACCCATGTAATACCCACTCTCTTAACGGTCGGAGGCGCTGCACTCGAAGTTGTGGACGAATACGTTTATCTAGGACAAACTGTCCAGTTAGGTAGGTCCAACTTCGAGAAAGAGGTCAATCGTCGAATCCGACTCGGCTGGGCAGCGTTCGAGAAGCTTCGCAATATCTTCTCGTCCCACATATCGCAGTGTCTCGAGACGAAAGTATTTGACCAGTGCGTGTTGCCAGTGGTGACATATGGAACTGAAACGTGGTCGCTGACAATGGGCCTCATAAGAAGGCTTAAAGTCACCTAAAGGGCAATGGAGAGGGCTATGCTTGGAGTTTCCTACGTGATCGAATCAGAAATGAAGAGATCCGCAGGAGAACCAAGGTAACCGATGTAACCCGAAGGATTGCCAAACTTAAGTGGCAGAGGGCGGGGCACATTGCTTGTAGAACAGATGGCCGATGGGGCCGAAAAGTTCTGGAGTGGCGACCGCGTACCGGAAGACGTAAAGTTGGAAGGAAGACAAGGTGGACCGATGACCTTGTGAGGGCCGCAGGAGTCCGCTGGAAGCGGGAAGCATAGAACCGGTCGAAGTGGCGGAGCTTAGGGGAGGCCTATGTGCAGCAGTGGATGTCTTTCGGCTGAAATGATGATGATGATTAACCTTTTTGAGATCGTCGATCCATCTAGCTGGGGGGTGTCCACAATAATCCCGCAATACGCAGTTTCCAGTCCAGGATTCGTCTGCTCCATCGGCATTCGCTCCTTCGACCAACATAGCCAGCCCACTGCCACTTCAACTCAAGCTGTCGTTAACTCCAGTTCTTTTCCGGATGAATTCGATTATGATTTATCCTTCAAAGAAGCTCCGAGCATCGCTCGTTTAATAGCGTGGATCCAATCGATTTCCCAACCCGTAAGCAAAATACGCGCTTTGGCATGAAGTAGCCGTAGCTGTCTAACTGCTATTACTACTAAAATTAGCCCTTCGTAGAATTCTCTTATCACTCTGGTTTAAGTACCTATCTATTTATCACATAATTTGTGGTTTAACGTTGGCATCACGAAGAGAATAAACAAGGCCTTCAAAGGTGACTCTAAAGCTCTCTGATACAATTAGAAGTTAAAAGGTTGCGGCTAACACTGAACTTAAGCTACGCAAGTTAATTTAAGTATCTACTTACCTTCGTAATGTAAATTACTGACTTAATGAAGTCTTAACTTTCTATCAGCGAGATAGTCAACACCTACATAATTACACGTCGTTTGAATGACGGTAGGTTCCTACCTTAAAGTGCTCTTTCACCAAACTCAATTTAGAACCTTCATATAAGATTTTACCTACATACCTATACGCTCGCACAATCCAGGGAGGGATAGGTTTTTTTTTTTTTTTGGGTGGGAAATCATCAAATAACTTCTCCCGCTCTTCGTGTCAGACTTTTACTGACTAAAACCCACCCGTGTTCCCTCAGTTGCCCGTGTGCCAGGGGCCGCGGTATCTCTTTCGAACAACCGGCACCAGGGAGGGATAGGTTAGGTTTTTTTTTCTGTTCATCTATAGGTACCTACTAGGTGGCCATACATCGACGCGTAAACTGTAATCAAGAATTTAGCACATGACTAGACCCAGGGTTGAAATTTTTTCGTCGGTTGGCAAAGAAAAAAACTTGTTTCATAGAAAAGTGCCTATGCGGTAAGAACAGGTATATGGAACAGCAATTTATTTTTTTTACTAGACTAAATATTCAACGGTTCAGAATCTTGTATTGGATGAATTGGATCGATGTAAACAGCACCCTAATCTCGGGACGGTCGGATTGCCCCAACGCAGATGTATACGTACATCCGCGGTGGGGTGACCCAGACTGCCAGGCACTTCTTCTCCTGCAACCGAGCGGGTGGGCAGGTTGCGGATAGCCCAACTCCGGGAGCGAGGTTGACCATAACGGCCGAACTTGCGCCCGGAGCATCTTGAAAGAGATCCCGGACAAGAGAAGTTCCCGACGGCCAAAATCCCAGGCCCAGGGTAACCTATGCACCTCCTCCTATGCACCAAACACCCAAATATAGTACCAACCCTACCTATCCAGACCATCCCGTCTACTCCTAAACCCTTGGGCCAAATCCCAGACCCAAGGTGACCCCAAACGAACCCATCCTTTCCAACTAAAATACCTCCCTCCTATCCTCACATCCTGTCGGTCCTAGAGGAGGGGTAACCTCGCTTCCAAAAAAGCCCACCCCCCCAAAAAAAAGAAAATGCAGAAGGAAAGAGAAACTACCCAGGTGGGTCCCGGCCAAGCCGGGGAATCCCACACCGCTACGGCGGTCAGCCCCCATCGTATTCTGGGGGGGGCAACCGACTGCACTCCTTTGCCGCGCTTTTCAGCGCAGCCGGCTGCTGATACAGCGCCCAACACACAGGCAGCGAATAACGCGCCGCAAAACCCAACCCTGGCTGCGACCAACGCGCCCTTAAACCCAACTACGGCTGCAACAGAAGCGCCACAACCCACGACCCGGTGTATGCCACCCACGAGCCTCTGGCAACAGAGCATCGTGAGGAATAGCATCACCAACCCAGACAACGACCAAGACCGACACAGACGAAGAGGGACGGGGAAGGAGGACGAGCCTGGCAGCTCAATTACTTTCCCGGTTGATGAAGTACGCCTGCTGAATAAGCGCGGAAAAATCCCTGCCCGGGAGAGAAGAGTGGGCGACCGAAAGCGCCATACCCGCGGCGGCAGTAGCCAGCGCGAGGTGCAATCGGCCGCCGAAAAGGCAGAGGCTGAGGCAGTACGCGACCAGCCGTTAGTCCGCGAGGGGGAAACCCAGCGCGAAAAGCGGCCGGACGCGGAACCACGCAACCGCCCGTTAGTCCGCGAGGGGGAAACCCAGCGCGAAAAGCGGCCGGATGCGGAGCCACGCGACCAGCCGTTAGTCCGCGGAGGGGCAACCCAGCGCGAAACGCGGCCGGACGCGGTGCCGCGCGACCGACCGTTAGTCCGCGAGGGGGAAACCCAGCGCGAAACGCGGCCGGACGCGTCACAGTCTGCCGGGACCGTCAATCGACCCCTGAACTCCGACAACACCCTCGACAGACCTCGACCCAACAAGAACAGAGGTAGGCGGTATAAACCAGCACACGCACAGGCGCAGCCGGCAACGAACACCATGCCGGGCACCTCCAAGTCGCAGCCTGGACCAAGCGGTACAGGACCGACGAAGAGGGAGCGCCCTGACGACACGGCTTCGCCGAGTACGCTACAAGGGCACGCCAAGCGTGTGAGGGTTCACTCCGCTCAGGGGGAGCAGAGAACCTACGCGCGAGCCACGAAGGACATTCCTGCGAGGCTGGCCGTAGCAATCTGCTTCCCTCCCCCCTCTCGTGACCTGACTAAGGAAGAGGCAGAGCACGTTAAGACTGACCTAGAAGCCCGACTGATGGACACAAACCCGACGGCACCACTCCCGGCCTTCCGTGGATACCCACGGGTAGCGGAAGGCACCGTGCAGATGTGGTGCGAGGACGATTATGCCCTGACCTGGCTGACCCAAAACGTACCCCTAATTAAACTTGCAGACACCGACCTCGCACTGACAGTACTCAAACAGTCCGACGTGCCCACCCGTGTCCGAGCCTCGCTTTTCGTCCCCCGTTACAAGGGTGACGTAGCCCGGCTCCAAAGTATTCTGATCCGTCAGAATACTTGGTATGACATTGCAAGGTGGTCACTGTACAGGGCGACTACCGTCGGTGGCGACAACTATGGGACATACCTGACCCTGGGTGTTCCACCGGAGGAAGCCGAAAGGGTCCTAGCCCGGGAGCGACGTATATCGTACCTCTTGGGGTCGATATACGTGCGCTTCTGGCCCACGACCCTACCCTGTGACACCAAGACTGACAGCACAGACGATAAGACCGCACCGACAACGACAAAGACGAATGACACCGACATAGCCCAGCTCGAGGAGGTCATGGCCCGAGCAGCAATGGATGACGATGACGACACCATACCACCCACATCGCCTGGCTGGAACGAGCAACTGCTTGCCTCGTCGCCGGGCGACGGACACGAAGACCAGCTCAGAGTGGAGGAGGCGGAGAGACTATCCGATGGATCCATCTCCGACTAACTCCACTTCACCGCCGTCACCGCCCTTAAATATCATCCAAACCAACCTCCAACACAGCCAGACTGCCACGGCTAGCTTACGCAGGGCCTTGGAGGTTAAGCCCCGAACAATCGCACTGATCCAAGAGCCGTGGATCAGGAACAACAGAATCTGCGGCCTCGGCAACATCGGAGGTAAGCTAATCCTTAACACACATGGTGCGGAAAAACCACGTACCTGTGTATACATCCCCAAAGAAATCCCGACCACACCACTCACTCAATTCTGTTCCAGAGACCTGACAGCTGTCAGGCTCCAGACCGCATGTGACGTTCCAGATGTTGTACTGGCCTCGGTGTATATGCCAGGCGAGGACGCTAATTGCCCGCCAAAAGAGATGGCCGACCTGGTGCAACACTGCGAGCGTGCCAGGCTGGAACTGATCATCTGCACCGACTCCAACGCCCACCACCCGCTCTGGGGCAGTGATTCAGCGAACTCCAGAGGAGAGGTACTATCCACCTATTTATTCTCTACTAACCTTAACATTGTTAACCGAGGCTCTGAACCCACTTGGGTCACAGTCCGTGGACAAACAATCATCGACCTAACTCTCGCCACAGAAACCGCGACAAACCTCATCGCTAACTGGCACGTATCGGACGAGCCTTCCAGCTCAGACCACAGAAGAATCCGATTCACACTAGCTACCCACATAAAGGAGCCAGAACCGAAACGTAACCCGCGTCGCACCAAGGTGCCCGAGTACAAACGGCTTCTGGCGGCTCTATTAGAAAGGCACCTATCACATGTAACTGTAAAAGACACTGCACAACTGGAATATACCGTGACAAAACTATCAGAATACCTAATTGAAGCATACCACGCATGCTGCAAACTAAGGGCGCCACCAAACAACAGCGTGAGGAACCCCTGGTGGAACGCCGAACTGGGTAAACTCAGAGATACACTAAGACAACAATTCAATAGAGCCAAAAACACTAGGCTTCCAGACGATTGGGAGCAATACAAAGAAACCCAATACTTATACAAAAAGCAGATTAGAACTGCCAGAAGGGCGGCATGGCGGAAATTCTGCGAATCCATCGAAACCAACAACGAAGCCGCAAGGGTTCGAAAAATCCTATCGACCGATCAGGATCGAAGCCTTGGCGCGCTGAAAAAACCCGACAGCTCTTACACACTAACCGACTATGAAACCAGCAAAGTCCTTCTCGAGACTCACTTCCCAGGCTGCAATCTCCTAGAGAACAGGACGTGGGAGGCTGAGCCAGAATGGGCACCTACAGACCAAGACTGGTCCAGAGCCCACAGCATAGTAACAGAAGACAGGGTCAAGTGGGCTATAAACACCTTTCAGCCCTACAAGTCCCCAGGGCTAGACGGAATCTTCCCAGCCCTACTGCAGTGGGGGGTTGACCACTTGATACCATGCTTGGTGAAGATCTACCGTACCTGTATAGCACTCAGATACATACCCCTAGCGTGGCGCGAAGTGAAAGTCATTTTCATACCCAAACCAGGCAAACCAGACTATACACAACCCAAGGCCTATAGGCCCATAAGTCTCACATCCTTCTTACTGAAAACCCTCGAGAGACTCTGTGATAGGCATATCCGAGACGGACCTCTCCGGGTAAAACCACTTCATAAACAACAGCACGCATATTCCACTGGCAGATCAACAGAATCCGCACTCCATAGCGTGGTATCCAAAATTGAATGCGCAGTGGACCACAAATGCTCAGCACTGGTTGCTTTTATTGATATCGAGGGCGCCTTTGACAAGACCATGTTTAGCAGCATAAACATGGCCCTCGAGAGACACAACATTGATACGACCCTGAGTGGGTGGATTACCAATATGCTCAAATTGAGAGCGGTACAAGTTACCGTAAACGACACTACAAGGGCAGTAGTGGCGAAGGGATGTCCACAAGGGGGAGTCCTCTCGCCACTTCTATGGAACCTGGTAGTAGACAGCCTCATTAAAACACTGAATGACAAAGGTTACTTCACCGTAGGCTACGCCGATGATCTAACCATAATAATAAATGGCACCCATGAAAACACCCTATGCAACCTAATGCGCCAAGCCCTGAAAATAGTCGAAGACTGGTGCAACAAACACCAACTATCAGTAAATCCAACAAAAACCGAACTGATCCTCTTCACGAAAAAGAGGAAACTCGCGGAACTGAAACTTCCGCGTCTGTTTGGCTCCACCCTAAGCCTAGCAACTGAAACCAAATACCTGGGCATATATTTGGACAAACAGCTGAATTGGGCAAAACATACCAACTACATCACTACAAAAGCCAGCATATCCCTGTGGCAGTGCAAGCGAATGCTTGGCAGGAACTGGGGCATTAGCCCCAGAGTCACCCACTGGCTGTACACCACAGTTATTCGACCAATTATTACATACGGCTCAATAGTCTGGTGGCCCAGAACAGACTTAGGCACAGCACAAAAAGACCTTGAAAAGCTGCAGCGGTGCGCCTGTGTGGCAATCACCGGCTGCATGAGAACTACACCCACTGCTGCCCTACAGGCAATGTTGGGGCTGCCCCCTCTACATCTCATAGTGCGGGAGGAGGCAGCACTGGCTGCCTTGAGGCTAGACATAGCAGGAACCCTAAGCAAAGACTCTAGGGTCAAGCACACACGCATTAAGGATGATGCGATCAAGCGACAGCCAATGATGGCATCACCCTGTGATAAAACCCCGAAATTGCATTACTTCCAGAGACACTACAACGTAGTACTCATAGAAGAACAATACGATCACTCAGGCCCGGATGAGCTAAGAGTTTACACTGATGGATCAAAGACCGACTCCGGAACCGGAGTCGGAGTTTTCTCACAAGACCTTAACATAAACATATCCAGCCCGCTGGGAATGCTAAACACCGTATACCAAGCGGAATGTGTGGGCATTATACAAGCGGCGTACGCCATAGAAGCTAGGAGGGTCACAGACACACACATACGTATACTCTCCGACAGTGCTTCAGTTCTCCAATCCCTACGAAAAAAATACATTACATCGAGTTTAGCACTAGAATGCCATAATGCACTAGAAAGAGTAACGGTTGCCAACCGCAACTCTGTGACACTGCAATGGATAAAAGGACATAGTGGATCGCTAGGCAACGATGCTGCTGACGAACTGGCCAGAAGGGCATCCAGCGCGTCAGTATGTGGTCCCGAGCCCATCGTGCCCATCCCCTTCAACCAACTACGCAGGTGGCTTCAAGAATACACCCACACACAAGCCGAGAGCTGGTGGAACCTAACACCAGGCTGCAGGCAGTCTAGGGAAGCAATGCCATCCTTGGATGGCAGGCTGACCAGACGACTGTTACGCCTGGACAGGAAAGATCTGCGTCTGGTGACTGGAACCATCACAGGACACTGCCCACTAAACAAACACTTCTACACAATAGGCATAACAGACAGCCCCTTGTGCAGGGCTTGCATGGAGGCCGAGGAGACCGTCACGCATGTGCTTTTCGAATGCACAGGCGTAGCCCAGATTAGAACAGAAACCCTCGGGGAACCCAAATGTTACACAGATATTCTCAACAGACCAGGAGTTATAGCCAACTTCTGGAGGGAGGTGGGCTGGCTGGAATGACAACCGAAGGCCGCCATGGCTCACGCACAATGGTCCACTTGAAGGACTAAGTGCGGAAACCAAAACCCTTAACATAGACAACATAGAACAGCACCCTAATTGCGTAACTCACGATTCATCATAATTTGTTTCGTATTGAAACAAATGGCTAAACCATTGCTTCATTTGTTCGAAAAATGTGTCTGCTCAGCAACGTAAATAACGCAATGAATATTGTTGAACTGTCAAAATGAAACCGATTATGATTAATCGCGTGTTACGCAATTAGGGTGCTGGTTGCGCGTCGACGTCATGCGTCAGAATACAGGGATATTCTTGGAAGAAACTAAACTTTTAGTAGAGCTGTTAAACCCTTCGGAACTAGGTTCCTTCATTAGTTTACATTACTAACTTTTACAAAACTATCACGACATGAGCAATTTAAAAAAGATTTTCCTAATGCAATCTGCCTAGCCTTTTACCAACCATGTTGGGGTCGGCTTCCAGTCTAACCGGATGTAGCTAAGTACCAGTATTTAACATGATGTGACTGCCTATCTGACCTTCACAACCCAGTTACTGAGTAATACGATACCCCTTGGTAAGACTGGTTGTCGGACTTTTGGGCTTCTCAAGACCCGTAACAACTGCCAAAGATCCACGAATGATAGCCGCAACCAACGGCTCAAGGTGCTTTCCGAGGCACGGAACGGTCTTGGTATGTAAAGATGGTAATCCATCCAAAAACCAACCGCTGCAAACGTAGCCTTACCGGACCCGTGCGGCTGTTATTAGCTAGCCACAAACCCTTCCTTTTCTCATACATACCTACTACCTACCAAATTTCCCTTTTCTTGATTTCGGAGAGGAAGTTTTTCATGGATTTCAGAATATCATCGAAATGTTCATTATACAACTGTGACCCACTTCAGTCACTCAACTAATTCATACCTGTGTTGGTTTGCCAAAGTTCACAAACATCCGCTTTCCGGAACAAATTATGCGCGAGGTTTGTGGTAGAGAAACCAATATCCCTTTATTGAACCAAATATACATATTATAGTGACCAAATAAACATATTGGTGATATTCTCCAAAAAGGTGAGGTGCGTAGTAGGTACCTACTCGCAAACGGCGTGCGTGTATGACCTGCACCCTAATTGCGTAACACACGCTTAATCATAATCTGTTTCATTTTGACAGTTCAACAATATTCATTGCGTTATTTTTCGTTGCTAAGCAGACACATTTTTCGAACATATGAAGCAATGGTTTAGCACTCTGTTTCAAAACGAAACAGGTTATGATTAATCGTGAGTTACGCAATTATTGTGCAGATTTATGACCGTAAACGAAGGAAAAGGACTATGTAAGCGTCGAAGCAGGTGGCATTTTGTAGTTTCTGCCTACCCATAGGAAAAACGCGTGAGTTTATGTATGTGTGCATGAATCAAATACACGGAATTATATTTTAACACACCCGCAATATAGCGAGAGAGAATCGCTTTGTGGTTTGAAATGGAAAATTTACCGCACGTGGTTCAATACCGCATTCACAATGAACAGCAGATGCTGCGGCCTAAAATCACATCGTGAAACCCAAAGATAGTTTAATCTTTGGTTGACTTCAATGTATTTGTAAATTTTACGAAGCTGTGACCAGCACCCTGGTTATACTTTCAATCACAATCCGAGAGTTTTGAAGGATATTTCTAATGCACTGCTTCATACCTATGTTTGAAAAATTTGTCTGCTCAACAACGTAAATAACGCGATGAACGTGGGTGAAATTGAAACCCGTTCCGATCAATTGTCATTTTATTTATGTAACGCAATTACCCCGCGGAAACGTAAAGCCGTGCCGTGATTTTGGCCCTTTATCGGAATAAAAACGAAACAAATTCTATGAATAATCATTAATACCCTTAGCGTCAATTTTCATAGATATGCTAATAACTTTACCAGTTACTCTCTGTTTATACCTACAATCTCTTCAGATGAAGCATGAGCTCCATCCATCGCTCCTTTGGTCCATGAAAGTGCCATGCCAGAAAGATCTAAACCAGCAATGAGTGACCTACAACAACCACTGTCCCCCGTCACGGGAAAATTTGCACGGACAGCATTAGAATTCTGAACGCGGAGCCGCTGTGATAAATAAAGATACCGGTCCTATCAGTCAAGCTTAGCCTTGTTGATGTTGTTGAGACTATAAAGTACCTACGTTAATTTGTTTTGGTTTACTGAACTTGCAAAATGAACAGAAATCAGTCATCTTAGATGCTGGTTGAACGTTGAGTCTATCAATATTTTTATTTAACTGATCTCATACTGATGATTTTAATTTGCCTTCACGCTTATAGCAAGGTATACCAAAGGTTAAGGTTATTTTAAGTGATTTTTAGTTTAGGTATGTTTCCCTGTTTTGCAATAATCACTACCTATGTCCCTCTCTCTGAAAATGTCGCAATAGGGTATTTAACTCTATATGAGAAAATATCTTAAAATATATTATTGAGATAGCATAGGCAAAATGCAGTCGGAAAATGATAATTTTTATTCATGAAATAACAAAATAAATTTTAAAATACAATTTCAAGATTTCAGTTTTTTTAATCTGTTTTTGAACACCATGAAACAGTAGCCGCCATGTTATTACGTCATACGGCATGTCAACTGAGCAACTGTGTACTCTTATTATTTTCGTAACCTAAGTAATTTTTATTTAAATAATATTTTGCATTCAGGAACAGCAAACCAACGATAAGTAGAAAAATAACTCATTTTTAAGTTATAAATTATAAACAATTATCTTATAAAATATCAGCACATTTGTTTATACGGCAAATAGACGTCATACCCACACAATATGGCGTCCACTGCGTCCAGCGTTTTCGTCAAATTACGCGCGAAATTTGAAAATGTAAAATTTAAATGAATTTTTATGGCACTAATCGATTAAATAAAAATGTTTTTTTTTGTGGTTTATTAGCACTCTAGAATCTAATTAATATATTCCCTATTCCGACCTCCAAAATACAAGCATATTCCTCCTTTGGGGGTCACCGCCCACTCTTGTTGTACAATAAAAGATATAGGTAGAACTTTAATAAGCTGCAGGATCTAGAGAATACGAAATTAAAACTAAATTATGTTTGCATAACATTTTACTGTCATGGATTTCTCCAAAGTAGCGTTAGATTCCATATCTTATTTTGCATCAAAAGACACAGACACTTACCTACCTCACAGATAATATAATACTAAGTATAGATAGAGATACCCAATCCCATACAAAGAAATGACACCTCCCTAAGTCTGGCTATTGAACTAGCTATTTTTCTTCCTCCATATTTTTAACAGATAGCAGCATCAGCGACTCGATAATTGCCAAAGACTGTAATTTTACAACGCCATCTAGGAGTCAGCGTAAACACTAGGTGGCATCGATACTACTTGATCGCGTTGTTTTGATAGATTCTCTACATATATCGCGACGCACATCGAGTATGACTCCCCCAACTGACCCTTGCTCGTTGAAGTGCCAGCCCGCGCCGCGGCTGAGCCAGTAGCTTTAAATTCCCCTAATAATAATAATGCCAATATTTCGATCCAGCCTGTCCCCAATAGTGATAGCTGTCCCCCTATCAGTGACGCCCTGAGCCGAGGTCCGTACCCCACAGGGGGTGCCCTCAGCGTGCAGTCGCTTAGTTTGTAAATTTTAGTTTGTAAGCCCTGGCTGGAGGCGTTAAGATTAATTTCTTAATGGCAGCCCCAGGAAAGCCCGGTTGAGCAGTCACGGCCTCTCAAGGCCAACTGCGAGATGCCCAACAAAAAAAAAAAAAAAATCGAGTATGACATTGTACCGTGCGTTCAAGGACAAGTAATAACAATACAACAAAAAATATCTCGAGTTGGCGGAATAGTTTCATTTGTAGTGAGCTAGGAATTCTCACGCTGCGCTGCTGCGAATGCCTCTTCAATTTAACAACATGAGTATGTAACGTAAAATTCGCCATACAATGCGACCTAGGCGTGTTTTCAGTTTTAGAGTTTTATGACGGAAATGGAATTGACATTGATAGACAGAATCGCTATCTACTTTTAAAAAGTTTCGTGCAATTATTTTGTACAGTAAGTTTTATAGTTTCGGTTCCAGTTAAATGATATTTATGTACCTACCAAAAACATGATAAAGATTTCTTTTCAATTCTTATATTTCTATGTAAAGCTCTAGCTTTAAACAAAATGTTGTGTGTTTTTCCATAAAATGAAAAACTAAACGTAAATATTAGTAACGATTGTGGTTATAGCAGGACAAATTGAGTAAAACGCCATCTATTGCAAAGAGCTCTAAAGAAATTTTTTAACAGATAGCTGCTTTGACACTACTATACCATTATATGGGTTCGAAATGAAATAAAAGGCTTCATTTATCTTTTTTGTTGAAAATACTTGATTTATGTGTGTATATCCATAAGTCAGCATTAAACAAGGAAGTTTTGATTTTTACTAATCTTACTTCAGCCAAAATCTGCCGTTTAACGCTTTTTAGTGTTTGTTAATTTCATAATTGTTACCTATGCTGCCATATATGATTTTTTTTCAAGACTAATTATATTTTGTTCGAGTTGAGACCCCATGACAGATAATATAATACTAAGTCCTACCTGTTGGCATTTTGGGTATCGTACAGGGTGGCAAGAACATCAATGCGCTAACTGTAACCATGAATTAAACACATGATTCTAGACCTCCTAGCGCAGATGTTTAATCATAAATAATACTAACTACACGGTCAAAATGTATGGAAAAGTGATTTGTTTTACCCTTATGAAATAATTAGTCTGGCCGGAAGATTGTTTATCAGGAGGTTCCACAGGCAAAAATATTTCCTCGTAGTACCCCAAGGGGAACTAGACTGGGGGACCACAGACAAGTACCGGCCGAAAATGGTAATAATTTCCGCCGAAAATCTTCCGATTCGGTGCGTATGAGTGTGCGAGGTTTCATATGAGTCCTATCGAATTGTAGAATTAGGTATTGTATGAAGTCCTATGATAGGGCTTCATACAAGTAATTCTAAAATTCGATTCCTTCGGCTCCGATTAGTGTTCGTAACTTTAGAACCTGTAGGACACTAGTTCTCAAGTCCTACACTGACAATAATGCTTTGATACTACTCTCTTTCCTTCCACACAGCCTAATTTATTTCCAAATCCTTTTCAAAACATACCATACACAAATCGCACCACAAAAAATAATGTGAAGTCATTGGCCTCCATTCCGGAATTAAATAAGAGAAATCACGTTACCACAGCTTTCATGTCATGAATGGGCACTCAAGCTATTCAGCGGGACTGGGCACGCGTACAAAATGATGTGATTATTCTTCACGCCTTCATTTTTTTAGGGGCTGTTTAGAAATTATTGTGGGTATTTGTGTGGGGAATGTGAATTAGTGTTAAACTAGTGTTTGGCGTCAACTGAAATTTTGAACCTGATTTACATTTTTTTAGGAGTTTATTAACCGACTTCAAAAAGGAGGAGGTTCTCAATTCGTCGGAACATTTTTTTTATGTATGTTCCTCGATTACTCGAAGATGGCTGGACCGATTTGGATTTTGTTTTTTTTTTGTTTGAAAGGGTATACTTCCCAGGTGGTCCCATGATCATCAAGTCAGGATCTGATCATGGGATCCTGGAGAAATAGTGAGAACTCTTCAAATTTTATAAGCACACGAAGCGATTTAGGTATTTTTTGGAAGAGTACTTTCTCGGAGTAGTCTAATTTCAATTTGGTGAAGATCTGATGAAGAACTTTGGAGATAGGCAACGGAACTCTTCAATAAATGATAGCAAATGGACTGGGATTGCTGAAATCACATGTCTGTCTATTGCTTACACCAGTAACATCACGCCGGTATGCTGTGAAGGGGTAAGCAAATGTAAACTACGAAAAAGTGAAAAAAAACTTTTTACAAAAAAAAAACAACCGACTTCCAAAAAAACACTACAAAGTGAAAAATAACTTTAATTTCGGAAGGCGGTGACAAAAAATTTAAACACAGCTCCAAAGACACCGACTTCCGAAATTAAAGTTATTTTTCACTTGTAGTGTTTTTTTGGAAGTCGGTTGTTTTTTTTTTTTGGAAAAAGTTTTTTGGACTAAAAGGTTTGACGCTCACGCAGGAAGAGAGCTATGGAGCGTTCCATGCTTGGCATCAGACTAATAGACCTAGTTTCAAACGTCGAGATACAAAGACGTACGAAAGTCTGCGATATCGGAGAACGTGTTATGGAGCTCAAATGGAGGAGGGCAGTCACATGGCAAGGCGTTGTGATGACAGGTGGAGAAAGGCTTTGACAGAGTGGCGTCCATGACTGGAACACGAATGTCGGGCGTCCGCCAACGCGATGGGCGGACGAAATTCTTGCCATCGCGGGCAAGACCTGGATGTGGCTGGCACAGGAGCGTGGGGATTGGCACAAGACCATGCTGTGGATGATAATGATGAAGTTTATGAAAAGGTTTGAATTTAGTTTTCGCTTTTTAGTTTATTTTATTGGTGGTTTAAACTTTTGTTAAAAAGTTGTTCAGGTGAGGATCAATAATATTTTGTACAGTCAATCGCACATCAGTAGCAACAATGTGATACTGAGAGCGTATTATGTCGTAGCAGTTAAGGCGATTTTCGTAGTGCGAGTTTTACTGCTGATGGGGCTTCTGACAAAATAATAACACCGACACGGGTCGACTGATCAGGTTGCGATCAGGTTAGCGACGCTTGCTGCAGTTGTTCCGTAGATTGGAGAAAATCGTAACATACCAAAACCGCTCCGTGCCTCGGAAAGCACGTTAAGCCGTTGGTCCCGGCTGTCATAAGTGAATCTTTGACAGTCGCTACGGGTCATCAGAAACCCGAAAATCTCTGGGTATCGTGTTACCCATTAACTGGGTTGTGGAGGTCAGATAGGCAGTCGCTGCACGTAAAATACTTGTAAGTATTCAGCGGCATCTGGTTTGACTGGAAACTGAGCCCAACACACTTGGAAGAAGGCTGGGCAGATATTAACTGTATTTCCATAAATAAGAAACAAATCCAAGACTAGACAACGCACCGCACTGCTAAAACCACTGAATATGGAAACATGACATTCAAAGGTGTAAATATTTAGTGAGGCTTTACAGCGAAGCTGGGTATTTAGGTATTTATGCTAACGTAGAAGCGAAAACCTCCGTCTGAAATATTAATGTGAGCCTGTAACTGCCCACCCACAGAACATAAAACTAATCCGACGAACAGCAGTGCAAATGGTAATTTTAATACAGAAAGGGCACGAGCATTGAGCATCAAGTCATCACGCTAGCAGCCTATGTTGCTACAAGCAACTTGGCGATGTTTAAGGTCCAAGTTTTTAACGGACGGAAGACCAAAACATAAAAACACAAACATCTTAATTAAAGGTAATTTTCACTTTAAAAGTAATGTTTTTTCTAAACTGTGTAGTAAATTAGTCGATTTTAATAATACTTACCGCCGAACTCCTGCCCAACGCCTCGCGCTCCTTGTCTCGGCATCATGTCCAGTCGTCCTAAATCCAGCTAAATTTCACTGCACATTTATTTCCACAGGTGTTGGTTAATGTTATTGTTCGTATATTGAAGGGGGTGTAGCGCAAAATCACAGAAGGACCATTTCGATATAGAAAAACTTTTTCCTAAAAAATAACAACCGACTTCCAAAAAAACACTACAAAGTGAAAAATAACTTTAATTTCGGAAGTCGGTGTCTTTAGAGCTGTATTTTAATTTTTTTGTCACCGCCTTCCGAAATTAAAGTTATTTTTCACTTTGTAGTGTTTTTTTGGAAGTCGGTAATTGTTTTTTTTTGGAAAAAGTTTTTATTTTTCACTTTTTAGGGGTTCACATGTGCTTACCCCTTCACAGCGTACCGGCGTGATGTTATATTATGAACTGGTGTAAACAATAGACAGACATGAGATTTCAGCAATCCCAGTCCAATTGCAATTTATTGAGGAGTTCCGTTGCCTATCTCTGAAGTTCTTCATCAGATCTTCACCAAATTGAAATGGGACCACTCCGAGAAAGTACTCTTCCAAAAAATACCCAAATCGCTTCAAGTGTGCCTATACAATTTTTAGAAGTCTCTATTTCTCCAGGATCCCATCATCAGATCCTGACTTGATGATTATGGGAACCTGAGAAGTATACCTTTTCAAACAAAAAAAAAAACCAAATCGGTCCAGCCATCTTCGAGTAACCGGGGAAAATACATTTAAAAAAAAGTTTCCGACGAATTGAGAACCTCTTCCTTTTTGAAGTCGGTTAAAAAAGGTTTAGCACGCGGATCACTTTGTTTAGTTCGTGAACGATTCGTTGAAGTGAAAAAACACGCGGTAGCGCGGCGCCTCTGTCGCCCTTCGTAGACCAATTGGATTGCTTAGCGAATAGGCAGTAAGCAAGCCGGCAACTTAATCAAATCAAACCCTTCCCATTACACACAAAGGCTTGAGTGGGGTTTTAAAACTATCCACAATTCCTAAGATTAAATGCGGTAGGCAATACCTATCTTAAAGAGAACGGTACGTAACATAAACAGTTACTTGGAATTGGAACCAAAAATCCGAAGACATGTGACGTCTACCACCTCGCACTGGGCCCGCGAGGTAGATTACAGGCCCACTCTCTCTTGAAGAGAGGAGGTCTGTGTCTCAGCAGTGAGAACATTTTATGCTTAATATGCTAAGTAGTGTTTACTGGGAGAAATGTTTAACTGATAGGTACTCTAAAAACTTGTTGCGGTTTTATCTAATAATAGACACTTTTATAATTTTACTATAGCTTTTTCCCGCGTGGAGGTCGAAAATTATCCTACGGTAACGTACTACCGGGATAAGCAGGATCCTAAGTGTTAATTCAAGTTATAAACTAACTGTGTGCCAAATTTCATCCAAATCCACTTCTAATTACGCATACTTTTTTTAATAGTTGAGCCTCTTTTTTTTTAGCCTATTCTACAGTTGGTCGCAGTATAACTAAGCTACCCCCGACCAAATGTATATAGGTTTTTTTACACTTGTATAATTTCTCTCAACCTAAGATTAGTAGGTATATTAGTAGGTACTAGTAGGTATTGTGCCCGGTACAATAAAAGTCGCCAACTAATTGCTTGGAAATTAACTCCGTAATTACCGGTGGCCGTACTCCAGTGCATTTGTACCACCTCTTCAAGGTAAATCGGTGTACGGAAATGTATTGTGTAGGTAAACTCCGGTTGTCGAGAAAATGGGTTGAGACTATATATATACCTATTAGTGCGAAAATTCTAGTACCTAACGAATAAACATTGCCGAAAATCACATAAACACACATAGGCACTTGTAGTACACCATGTAGGTTTATGTGTTTTTTTTTTATCGAATCCGCAAATAACTCATTCGTTTGTACTAGTTCTTGTCTTTATTTATTTACGTATTCATAAACATTTCTATTATTAATATTCAAGTATGTATCTATTTTATTTACCTGCGTCCGTGTGTCACTGCGGGGTGTCAACTGAAAACCAGCGCTGGGTGTCTAACGCCCAGCAAATGCTGAGATGGTAACCCTTTCGGTATGGGCACACTCAGCACAATTTTACTGCAATTTTCTTGTTCTCTTTATTTATTTTTAATGTTTGTTGCTGTTGTGTTGTGTCTGTGTCGAATAAATGTTTTCTATTCTATTCTATTCTAAACTGATGGGTGTCAAGAACGCATTCTCTTGACGGCTGGACTATAGGTAATTTTCCTGGTAGAACAAAAGCAGTAATTGTGTGCACTACTACACCTACAGAAGTATTACTCTCGGAAATATACAGGATTATAATAAACTAGCTTTTGCGTGCGGCTTCGCCCACGTAGAGTTCAAGAATTATCCCACAGGAACGTACCACCGGGATCAAAAGTATCCTATATGTTAATCCAGGTTATAAACTATCTGTCTGCCAAATTTCATCCAAATCCGTTCGGCCGATTTTACGTGATTGAGTAACAAACATCCAAACATGTAAACACGTAAACACACAACTAAGCCTAACTTAGTAGGCTATAATAGATTAATAGGTTATATCTTTTTGAGGTTATAGCTATATTTTTTTGTCTTAAGGTTTTTCTTTTTTCATAGGACTTAAACATAACTAGCGAAATGTTGATGTCATATTATCTTTATATTAAAAGGGGAAAGTTCAAGTAGTTTTCCACACACTTTTTGTCATGTGATTTTGTGGGGTCTTGGTTGTGTTTAAGACTGTTGTAAAGTTTTTAGGAATAAAGATACGTAATGGGAATTTTACGTTAAAAGTAGTCATGAATATTGGAGCAAATGCTATAAAAATAAATCCCCTTGTTTCCAATTTCCGCCAGCGCGGGTTTGCGATAATTACAATCCGCCCAAGAAATCAATAATCTAGTATTCGCCTCATATGAACACCATTTCCCGTCGAAACATTAATATTCATTTTATTGATATGAGCTAACCATTGCCTCCTTACTTTCATAATATACTATTCCGTTTTCATCTTCTCCATTGAGTGGCTGGCAGGTATTACCTATGAGTATACTTACTCATCTTCAAATATATACGTATACTTGCAATAAAGATCAATGGAGCCAAGGTGATGTCTATTCCCTCTTATATTATGACTGTTGAACTAATACAATTTCTTGGAGAGTAGGTAACATTAAACAACAATAAAAATAATCGTAGCATATCTTAAAAAAAAAGCTGTTTCCTAGAAAAGTGCAATACCTACGCGGTCAAAGAGTACTTACAACAATTTTTTTTGACCGTGTAGGTTTTTCACTTTTCTAAGAAACAGCTGATTTTGTTTTTGATAACCGACAAACATTTTCTACGGGGTCTAGAATTATGCGCTGAATTCATGGTTACCTACAGTTGCGTCGTCGATGTCTCTGCCACCCCGTATCACCCATATGATACGTAAGTGCCAAGACGCAGGACGTCTTTGTGTCTTTTATGCAAAATAAGTTACGAAATCAAGCGTTACTTTGCGGAAATCCATGACAGTAATATGTTTTGAAAAATGTTTAGTTTTAATTTCGCAGATAGAAGTATAATAAGGTAATATACCTTATAAAAGTTCTATCTATTATATTATCTGAGAGATTCAACGTAAATTTAGCGTATTGATGTCTCTGCCATCCTGTATAAAACTACAAACAACAACAAAAACTGCAATGTTTTCTAACAGAATTTCAGACTTAATTCAGTAGATATAAATTGTAAAGTAGATATAATTATTTACTTTACTACAAAGACTCTGAGTTTATCAAGCCAATAACTCAACGCTACAGGTAAAATTAATGGCCCACCTCAAGCGTTGACGTTAAGTGCACTGTGTAGCAAGGTAGTTCTTATTAAATGCACTTAACCTGATGTTAGACGATTACTTCACACGTAGGTACACGGTCGATCTCATATAAAACAAGAGTTTTCTTATCTTATTCTTCTTAGCGTGTGTCAAGAATAACACAAAAAAATGAATCCAAATGTATAGTTTTCTAAATTAGTTTGGCCCAAAATTCTGCAACGCGAATACGGTTCGCTGAGGCAGCCATTAGGTCCTCACGTGTGCAGGTGACAGGGCATGCGGCGCAAGATGGGAGGTGAGCCATTGTCTGTGGAAAGACGCCGCATACAGTACATCGGAGGTTTGAGCCGTCCATGACATCTTGTTTAACACTTTGCACGACACTAAACGCTCGCAGACATGTCCTATAGCGGGTCAATAATACTTAATACCCAACCATTTAATTCGGAACATTTTTGCTAGTTAACAGTTTATCTAATTACTATGGTAGTAAACATGTAGTTTTGGACAAATAATAAATCATTTAATTCAGGCAACAAAGACCCATAACATAAATACCTTAAAGACTAACATACATAATCATAAAACTGAACTGGAAATCAAAATCCGCGTAGACATATAGGACTGGCTCGTTGGCCAAGTGGTCGCAAACGTTACTGCTGAGCATGGGTTCGATTCCCAGGTCGGGAAACTTGTTGGGTTGAAACCCAGGGCCTCAACAGGCATCTTCTGGACCCATTCGTTCCATCATACCCTCATCCACCGCTTTCCATCAGGCGTGATCGAGGTTAAGAGCAGGTCCAGTAAACAAAAAAAAACAACTGTGTCTGTGGCCCTGGTTTGGAACCCAGGACCTGTCGAAAAGTAAAGTAAAATACTTATTTGTGTAGATAATGGCAGATATCCTACAAATAAATTTTCGTGTTCGCCTGTTAAATTAATTGAAGTAATTAAACAAACATTGTTTCCAAAAGTTTTGATGGTTCAACTTTGTTATTGCTGAAAATTATTTAAGCAAACATCAATTAAATTGTTTCATCTAAATCAGGCATAGTAACTACCACCCATTATATTGATTGATATATTTTTTGTTTCCCCTTTAGTATTCGAGTGGAATAAAAAGTAGTTATAATAAAAGGTAATGAAGTAAAAGGTTGGATGCAAAACACGTCCAATTACGTCCTTACACACATAAACCCTGAGAGGTTTTCGTTGTGTGGCTAAAATTTATTGTGAATAAATAATAGTTTAAAAACCTAAAAAACACGCTTTAAAAACCAAATTAAAAAAGTAGAAAATAATTAAATTCAATTAAAAAGCGTGGGGTGCTTTTTGAGGTATTTTTATAATCAATGAATGTCAAGCACCCCAAGCTTTATAATTGAATAAAGTTATTTTCTACTTTTTTAGTTTGGTTTATAAAGCGTGTTTTTTATTTTTTTAAACTATTATTTATTTTCTATTTTTTAGTTCTGCTAACTACAAAAGCGTGATTTTTTCAGTTATTCTTCCTTTATTTTTTTCTATTTTTCTCGATTTTTTTTTAAATTATTGAATTGTCATCGGTCCTCGATAAGTTTACAAATTTAAATGAAATCTGACCGTTTAAAGTGGGTCAAAATCGCGCCCTAAGGAGTCGGTTACAAACATATAAACAAACAAACATACAAGTGAAGCTAATATAGGTAAAGCGTGTAAATAGGGTAAGTATTTTGGAAAATAAAGACCGCGAGTGTACCAAAACTGACAAAAAAAATCGCACTGACTGGCGAAAAATAACTTTTTCACTTCTCATGCTCTAAAAGTACGCCAATATAGCCCTACGAAGCGGGACTAAAGTGACCACTTTAGTCTCTAGGGCACTCATTACTTTTCACTAAAAGTAATTAATTTTTTAATTTTCTTTATGTGACATAGACAAACTCAAACAGCCAGTAAATATACTATTATCTGTGGAGTGTAGACCATCTTCATTGCGAAAATGTTGAGAGTTTTAGTTCCATGGTTTTTCAAATAATTTGAATTGTACATTTACCTTCAAGTAAAAATATCTTTTGTGATTTTTATTTTATTATGTAATATACAGAGGTCGGAGTAGGTAGATTGATTTAAGGTCGTTGACGTCAAACGTAGAGCATAATATGGATATGCCTCCAAAATACCGGAACTTCATATTTATTGTGATATTTGTTCCGGAATTTTGAAATTAGCACGAATTTGTGTTTAAGGTGAAAAACGTATTAGTAATATCAATCTACGCTACCAGTGTTAGCCAATGGTGAAAGAAATCAGTATTTTATTTTATACAAAAATACCTTGGAATAGTTACACTGTATTTTGTCCCTTACTGTTGAATTAGAAATGACGCTTGACAGTATGAGACAAAACTTAGACAGGGCCTTTTGATTTTTATCCGATGAGGATTAAACATAATTTATTTATGTTTTTGTTTAATTAAAAATAATTGTTCATTGAATTCAATCAATCATTCATATAATAAACGATTTTGTTAGCATATCTGTATGTTTTTTATTTTATTCCATAATTCCAATTCCGGAACTTTTTCCGGTACTTCCCGCACATTATGGATAAAATGGCATGTCCATATTATAATATCTTGACGCAAGTATATAAAATCAATCTACCTACTCCGACCTCTGGTAATATATAATCAATGTTTATTGACTATTTTTCTCGCACTCAAAGTGAAAAGTACAGTTTGCACCTCGAGACTAAACGCCAACATAAAATACCCTCGGTTTCATTGACTCCCTCGCACGCTCGGGAGTCAAACCACTTCTGGTATATTATGGTTTCGTTTAGTCCCTCGATATAAAATACTATAGCGACATTCGAACAGTCAAACTAATTTAGAGAGAGTATAGCAGAAAAAATAGTAGATGAGACATTGGGCTGACAAGCCGCAGGAGGAAGTTAAAAATAAGATTCGCAGAACGATTTCTAGGAATAATTATCCACATATCATATCGCAGAAATTTCACAGACAGAATCGTCTTTTGGCATACATTTTATATCCATAATAATTGAAAGACTCATTCATCACATTACAGAAAATTCATAGTCAGAATAATAAAATTAAAAAAAAGAATCATCAAAATGTATTATTATGTGGTTTTTATTTCCCTGTAAGAAGTATGCAAACAAACATACACCATGCATGCAGCATACACGCAAGCATGCTGCATGCAAACAAGCATACACTATGCAGGCAGTATGCAAGCAAGCATGCAGCAGGCATGGTTTCTGTCACGGCTCTGGCGCTTCGGGGCGAGGCAGCCCGCGGGTTTTGGAGCAGGTGGTGAGCGTTAAACCATCTGCGACGATAAAATCGCGTGAGACCGCCGGAGCCATTCCGCGCCTACGCGGGCTTAAATTGCACTCTAGGGGTACGGCAGACAAGACTACGTGGAGTAGATTTTGCAGCGATTCGTTTCTGTCACTAAAAGGTTAAAGATGCTATTTTATAGAAATGGCAATATGTCTAGTAAAATTATTCCAAATAAAATTATGCCATCTTCATAGTATGCCCTTTGAAATTGTACCAAATAATCGTCGCTCTAAACAAACGTTATGCTAAACGAAATTATGCGGAATGTTAACTTTGACAAAGGTAATTATATCAAATAAAATTCTGCCGTCTTAAAAGTCTGCCATTGTAAATTCGGACATATAAACATTCGGCCAAACAATAATTATATTAAATAATGGTTATGACTTAAAAATATTCGTTCAAAGAAGATTATGCCAAGTATGTTATGCCAAAGAAATTTCGAAGCATCAAGATTCTGCCAGATGACGGCCTGCTTAATATTTTTATTATTAGATCCCGGTATAGGGAGACCTCAAGGCTCTTATTTACTTAAATTACAATTGAATAGTCATTATATTTTACAAATTAACTCAACTTTGTCCTAGGTTCCGCATTCAATTAACCCTTAACCCTTTCTTACTGCGATGTCAAAAAACCAATAAATTCAATAAGAAAATACCACAACGAAGTAATATTAGGTAAATGATTGGCTGCAACAACATCATGACGTCAAAATTGGATCAAACCTAAAACGCGTCCTAAATTCTTTTACCGCTTATTACATCATGATAAGTTGTGACACGTTACTTTCAGAACATACAGTAACTTAGTTTCCCTAGTCAAGTTATTTTATGAGGGCGTGCGTGGAAAAGTAAAACCTATTTCATTCCAAATTATTATGTTCGTTAAAAAAGAAAACTTAAAAAAAGAACAAACATAATTCGGATTTTGAATGAGTGTGACGTGATTCATTTTCGGTATTTTTGAAAAGTGTTCGAATTTCGTCTTTGTTTTTTTC
Organism: Antitype chi; assembly: GCA_947359405.1. Taxonomy (NCBI): domain Eukaryota; kingdom Metazoa; phylum Arthropoda; class Insecta; order Lepidoptera; family Noctuidae; genus Antitype; species Antitype chi. Next base: position 15,488,140 of record OX375817.1, on the reverse strand, counting down.
TTTTTCTTAATTTTCTCATCAGTATGGAAATGTATTAGCAGTTGAAGATAGTACGATTACTTCGACGCAATAAAGTCAACATCGCAACACAGATCACGGCGTGCCGTCGGGGTAAACAATTCGGTTTAATGATAAGAAGAGACCGACGCCGCCAACCAGTCGCGCGCGCCCGCCCGCCCAACGCACGTGTATAAAGTTGCAACAGATAACAACAAATAGTTTCAATTCAACCTTATGGGTGAGTCACCTCTTTTAAAAAAGAAAAATCGAACTTTATTTTTATTTCGCGTGGAAATAAATGGAACGTGTTTGAATTTTCAATTTGTTATTTTTTGTTTTCTATTTTTTTATTAATTATATTTTGTTCTCTATTCATTATTTTTCATAAAAGTATTCAAAGTGTATGTTTAGGACGTGATAACACATTTTTATGGTGTTTTGTGCGTGAATGGATTTATGAGTGACGCGTGATATTAGTTCGCTATCTCCATAATGTAATGGGATCATTTCACTTTGTAAATGTGTCCGTACATACTTATGTTTGCTTTCACGAATAATTTTTACCACTTCATTTTGATTAAATGTTTTTGTATTTGAGTGCATTTTCTAGTTTAACATGTGTGTTATTTTCGGTATAACTTTGGCAATAATAACTGACATTTGACATTAGAATCTCTATAAGTTTTTAGCCTTAAATTAATCCCTGATTACCTTTATTGTGTTAGGCAACTGTGCCATTACTTGCTATTTTCCGGACTGAGATTTGCGGTGCCTTTACTTACGCTAAGTAAATATATCTGAATATATATGAGGGAGAGTAGACGCGTGGCAATTGACACGTCCGCATGGTTTACTAGCTTTTAATGTATATTATGTGTAACGATATATCTAGTCACATAACATAATCTTCTCATCAATCAATAAACGTGTTTAACCATAAGTAATAATAAATTGCAAGGTTTTAAATAAACACATTGCTTTTTTGTTTCTTTTTTCTCAGTTAGTTTTAATCATGATCTGAGAGTTTGAGTAATTTACGAGGCCCACCTAAATGTCCTTTCTTTGGTATTGTCCGTCGAATCGTTGAGCTCCTTAATTTAAAGAGCTCTAAGATTACTGACAAATGCGTGCACTGACTGGACAGGTCCACTCAATCTATGTGATCCTTTCCTCAAAAGACCATTTCAGACACCAATCTATATGGTCTTCACATGATTTGACCAAGATTATATCTGGACTTTAAAAGAGACCCGTGAGTTTGTTTCAGATTTTCTTCACAGAGTAGTCAGATAGGAAACGCCGATCTCATATAGTTAAAAAAAATATTATTGACTTGGTAAAGTGTTTGTACATGCCTACTTACAGAAATAAAAGCATATATCATTTTTTTTTAAATCTGGTCCTCACGGGCTCTAAGGACCAAATTTTCTTTTTTACAAATTTGAACTGTCTCTAGTTGCAAAACAGTACAAAAGTAGCTTTCCACTGAACCGTTATAGTCCATGCACGACATACACAATGGATCGATGTTACACTATTGAACGTAGCTAATTTTGTTATCTACAGATAAGCAGTGGGCTGAGAGGCGAGAGTATGAGACACCATTGGATTACGTGTATAAAAACATGGAGAAGGAATCAACTACGAATGTTGTAGAGGCTATGTCTGAAGCGAGGGTAGGAGTGTCATCATGGGAGGTCCATGGGAACGTGTGGAGTGCCGCTGTGGGAGCTGTCATTGGTGCTGGAACTGTCTTGCTGATTGCTGCTGTGATCCTCATGTGGAGGAAGCCGAGGAGACAGGAACTGCCTCTGTTGGCGCCGATGGATGTTGCGCATAGTGTGAGTAGTTTTATTTGAGTTGTTGTATGTTCTGTGCCTACGTATTATGTGCATTTGTTTGACAATTTTATATTACTACCAAGGAATAAAAAAGTTCATACAAATTTATTCTATAGCATTATACAAGATGTTAGTATCAATTGTTATTGATATAAATTCAGACTGAATTCGTGGTTATGAGCGTCCCGTAACAAATTAACAAAACTTCACCGAAATTGGTAGGCATGGCTAGGTCGTGCATCGGACATCTTTTTGATGAGTTTTAAACATACATTCATAAACTTACGCCTTCCGTGGTAGAAAAAATGTGTAACAGAATTAATGCACATTATGAAATTTTGTTCAGAATCCTTTACTGAATCCATTTCTGTCTTTTTTAATATAGGCTTTTTATCCCAAAAACAATTAAAACTACGTTAATTGTAGTCTCATTTCCGCTGTACGGTCAAAACAAACTAAAAAGGACGAAGTACTTCCTACACTAGCCATACACGTGTGCCACTGTGTGCCCGCGTAGATTTGTAATGTAACCACAATTTATTAAATAAACAATGTTTTAAACATAACAGTAAAAATTCACCGTATGTATTATGATTATACATAACATAATATTCTGATTATGTCTATCCGTTTGGTAGTGTACGTTAATTCCGAGACACTTTGTATATATAATTAATTCATTTATATGATGAGTTTTCTATTTTACCAAAAAGGCCATTTATCTTTCAAGGTTATGTTATTTAATAATCTTGAAAGAAAACAACATTCTATACAATAAACAAAGGAACCTGGAAGCCTCGCCTCAGCAATACTGCATAAAACATTGATCGTAAATTTCATTTCTAACTACAACGAAGCCTCGCTTCCATTGATTTGTGCAATAAGAAAGAATAAGAATAACCTGATCCTTAGTAAGTAGATACTAGATTGCAGACGACGACATTTCTAACTGAGAAATTGATCTTCATAGAACTGCGTCTAATTATAGTAGTGATAATTGTACCTACTAAGCATAATTGGTTCAATTCGGTCCTAATCCTCATTAAGCTGTTGATTAGTAACTCTACTGTCAAATCCCGTGTCATCATTTGAAATCACTTGGCACGAGATTTTCACAAGTTATAAAACTCATTCCCACCCTCACCTACGAAGCGCAAACATGGTATCTTACAAAGTGCCAAAAAACCGCACTTGGAGTCTGTCAACGGGCTATAGAACGAAGAATACTAGGTGTCAAACTCACAGATCGCATTAGGAACACTCTATTGCGTTCCAAAACATAAATAGCGGACGTTGGCTGCACATCTGCTGAAGTAAAGTGGAGCTGAGCTGGCTACATCTGTCACATCTTGCTGCGTATTGCTATACGTACGCAAAAACCAGCACACACAACAACTACGCGGCAGGCCCAGAAAGAGATGGCGGGATGAGCTGCAATCCTTCTTAAAGGATTGGCCCACAATCGCAGTAAGTAGACCGTTAAAAGTGGAAAGAGGGAAGAGAGGCCTTTGTCCTGTAGTGGGATTTCCTATTTATTTATTATAAGCCTATGCTAGGCTTATAATAAATAAATAGAAAATTCATCATCATATTCCCCTTATTCCAATATATGTCGGGGCAACAAGTTGTTTTCAGCTCAGTAGTCGGTAGGCACCCCCTTTCTAGCCATATTGGCTTCTACACAGTCCATCCAGATCTCTCGTTTCTTTGGTCTCCACATTCATACTCAAAACTTTCGTCTCGACATTTTCCTCATTACTTCGCATAGACTTATAAAAATGTATGTTAGGTTAAAATCTCTTTCTAAATTCATCTGAGAGGTGTTCTAAAAATAATTGTCCACCGGTCCCTAAAAATACGTTAAGGGTTGTAAATATAAAAATACTTTTGCAGATCTTCAATGACTTTTATAGGGACATAAAAATGTTTCGATATTAGGTAAAATGTTTCTGTTACTAAAAGGAAACGGGAACGAGTGGGATGAGCTTATGTCTCAGCAACATGAAAGGTCCATTTCGAATCTCTTTGAGATATACAAAGGTACATAATATTTTTTTGATAAATCTACAAACTCAGTAAATTTGTTTTAGTAATCTGATGTTGAAGCGACTTGTCATGTAGGTTATTGGAAAACGGTTTTAGGATCCATGAAGGATTATGGGGTAAAAGCTGAGAATGTGTGTGAATAAGTGTTCCATTGGTTTGGTCCTGTAAGTCCTATTTTTCTTCCTTTGCCTTGGACTTTTTTTTGCGACCTTTGGCGTCACCCTTTAAGCAAGAAAATGCTTGTAGCAGGAGACTGCAGGTTCCACCAGGTATTTTCCAACAATAAACAAACGGTGTAAACAATAAACATTCTAGTTTATAAACCCTAAAACGGATGATATTAAAAACACCTAAAAACTTTAATCAGCGCAATTATTTTGACGATACGACAGTTTTGATTGTATTTATAGCAAAATCGAATACGAACGAGTCGTATAAACATCTGTAGTTCAAACAAACCTTCATTACTTTATACCTAATCTGATCCAATTTACGCGGCTACGTGTTTTGTTCTACAAAGAGTTCGCATGTCAACAAATGGACGGTACGTGCCGCTGCACCATTTAGCTTCTCTTTAATAACTTTACGAAGACGCCTCGAAGGACCAAGTTCGCTGTACCTTAATTTTGTTTTGACTTTTGCACTTTTACAGCTTTATCCTCAATATGAAGCCATTGCAAACCTATCATGTGTTCCGACCTTTATTATTGAGTGGTGTGTCTTGGCTTTAATATCTACGGGTCTATTCGGTTAAAATCTCACCGTGAAAACGTGGCTGAAGTGAGCTCGCATTCCGATTTTTTTCCAGTTTTATTATTCAAATTCAAAATCATTTATTTCAATCCATTTTAGATCATATCTGATTAACATTTGCAATAAAATTAAAATTTGAATTATAATCATAATAAATATATACAAAAACAAATAATTCAATAATTTAAATAAAATCAAAATTAAAATTTATAAAATTAAACTAAAATCATAAAATTAAATTGATTGATAATACGCCTGCCTCTGAGTTGTTTGTTTGTTTGTCATTACATTAATCATATAATAATGGTTAATGTACCGACAATCAAATCTGTTCGCAAGTGCACTCAGGATGGTGGTCCGGAGCCTGCGCCCCAAAGATGCACACCGCTTTCGCATCGTCGCGCGTCGTGTAGAAACAGTCGACACGGGCGTCGGCGAACATCCCTGACGCGCTGCAGTGCCGGGGCAGCCCCAACAACACCTTGAAGGCATTATTGTACTGAAGACTATGAGAAGATGAGATGGTTCTGTTGGCTTGTGGGGTGATACTTCCATTGAAGTGCGCCCTATCTTTTCGAATTTATTCTTCGGACTGACTGTTCTAGTCGAAAATGTCCCGGCACTTTTTTTATCAGCGAATGCTTTCTGGGATAGTAAGCTGCCCAAGCATATTCGCATGCTTAAGCATTCGGGATTTGTAGTTGTCACCATGGGTATTTATCTCCTCATTGACCATCGGAATATTGAGGATTTCATGTATCTATATTGTCTTGATAAACCATGGTGCGTTGAATATTTGACTGGTCATTCCACTTGATAGTAGAATTTGACACTATTGACAGCTCACTTCACCTACTTTTTAACGGTGAGATTTTTACAGAATGGATTGTATGTCTTTTAATAAAAGTGGGTCCTAGCAATTTCTTAAGTTTTCCTAAAGTAGCTTTCTATTCCAATTTAATACGTCTGAGATTATAACTATGTTGTACAAAGGAACAGCCGTCTGGCAAACCCCAATGAAGTTAGCGAAAAGGCCTTGTAACGAAAAGTTAGACACTTTTCAATTATATTCCGTAAGCCGTATTTAAGCCCAGCTTTGCGTAGCTTAAGCTGCCATTAAACACGATTTTGTAATAATCTGTACATATTAAAAACTCGATTTTCATGTTTGTTTGTATGATCGCGTCGGTCTTCCAAACTCCACAACAGATTTTGATGTGGTTTTTTTACTATCATTTAGAAACTTTATTCCGGAAGGTTTTTGCTGATAAAACATTAATATTAAACTAACACCTAATAAAGAATATTGAGGTTTTGTCAAGTCGTAAGATTGTGCAAAGTAGGTACCAGTCGCTAGTACAGGATAAGTATAAGGAAAGGAAGCTTAGCAAACAAATTACAAATCATACTACTACACTAGGAATAGGGACAGTATAGAACTGCCTTCAGTTAGGACTTTATACGGAAGAACAACTATCCAATTTGAGGGAGCGCGTATGTACTCTATAGAGTCTATAGTATAGACCGAACGACAATAATGTTTACTTAAGATATTTTTTTGTTAAGATTCTCATACCTATTTAAGTCGATGGTAAAAGAAAGATCGCTCTGTATTGTCATGGTACGTTGGATATTTTAATGGTAAGTAATTCCACTTGATGGTAGAAATTGACACTATTGACAGCTCGATTCACCGAAATTTACACGGTGAGTTTTTTACAGAATAGATCGTGTGTTTCTTAAATAAAGTATTTCTCGTACTCATTTACGTGCACTATGTATGATCTTTTGAAAAACAAAGTTCGTTTAAACCGAAACTCACGACCGTCGTCTTCGTAACCAATAACCATTGTAACTCTATGAGGAAGAAAGGACCACCATTATTACTGTACCACTAATAACATCTTATGGGGCCACATATCCCCCCGCCACGCTTGTTAGTTTATAGCAATATCCCTTGGCCTCCCGTGGGGTTTCACTAGCCTGTTGCATCTTGGTAATGATATTATATTTTCAATCTTGTCACATTTACGTATAAATTTTATCACATTACGCTGTAATAACGTATCATATTGGCTTGAGGCATTTCAAAAAAACATCTCGATGATATTTTTTATTTATCTATACTTGTTTAGGTATCTAGGCATACATTTTACAAATTGAAGTCGTTTTTCGATTCTGTCTCTCCGACCGCGTTGCTCTTCTGAACTACGCAACAGATTTCATTTCACCACCATGTTGAGAATATATGTCGTAAGGTTTATGTGTATACAATACGACATGAATATTAAACCCACAAAGGAATCTCTATATTTTCTCAAGTCGTAAATATCGTGCGAAACAGGGGCGGGTCACATGTTAACAATATTTAGCTAAGAATAAGGAAGTAGGTAAGACTTCCTTTTCATAAAAATAAGAATGTCTATTTTTGGAATTCTAAATATAGGTATTGAATCGTCAAGTTAATTCGGAACACATTTGGCTTCGAATCCATATCACGTGGTAAAGCAGTCAATCTTGCACACTTCCTTGATTAAATACCCCGGTGTTATGACTCTCACATAGCTGTCACTGCGTAGGAACAATGGCGCCATAGGTATATTGTTGTTTTGTTGTATATATTCAGTCTTGACTTAGAAATAGAAATCGTTTATTTCCTTAATAGCTTTTGCCAGCAGGTCCGCGTGGAGGTCGAAATCTATCCCGCGGGAATGTACTCCCGGGATTAACAGTACCATTATGTGTTCATCCAGGTTACAAACTATCTGTGTGTCAAATTTCATACAAATCCCGGTCGTTTTTGCGTGATTGAGTAACAAAAATCCATCCATCTACCCTCACAAACTTTCACATTTATAATACTAGCTTTGGCCAGCAGCTTTGCCCGCGTGGAGCCCGGATATTATACCGCGGGAAAGTACTACCACGATTAACAGGATCCTATGTGTTAATCCAGGTTATAAACTATATGTGTGCCAAATTTCATACAAATCCATTTAGCCGTTTTTCACATTCACATTCATAATATTATAATAAGAACTAGGATACTGATAATATTATAATAAGAACTAGGATACTGATAATGGTATACAGATAAGATGCAGATTTTATGATAATAGTAGAACCGATACATTTTACCTTCCTTCTTTTCTTCTTCTATAGATTTCGCCAATAATTATAAAACAATAGTTTTGAATCTTAGCTGCTCCTTCGATTCATTTTTTACCTCTTACCTTGAAAGAGTTTTAAGTTCTTAGCTATGAATGTTTGTCAGTCTGTCCTTGAACATTTATTATCATTTCATCTTTTTATGGTCATTCACGAAAACGACTAATAAATAATCAACAGCAAATCAAGCACAGTTATAAAATATTATTACCTGAATTTACCTGAACCAACAAAAAACCGTTAAAATGCGTGAAACAAACAAAGCCCAAAAACTCCTCAAAGCTTCTTAATTTAAACTCACAAGGTTACGAACACAAAAATTCATCCATTACTCGCTCCAACTTGACGTCATAAGCTACGTCATAACTTTGTAAATCTGTCTTGTCCTGTTAAATTATGTTTTGTTGGATCCTTGTGTTTGACACTTGACATTAAGGTACCTACGTTCAATTTCGCCATTTTGAGGAGTTGACACATTAATATTACAAGTTCTGAAGAGCGAAATTTATTCCTTAATCTTAGTCATAATTGTAACAATGGATGAGTGATTAGTTCTCGTTTTTGCATACAAAGACCCCTCCGTTCTTCGGAAAGCACGTTAAGCCGTTGGTCCCGGCTGTCATTTATGGGTCTTTGACAGTCGTAACGGGTCGTCAGAAGCCCGAAAGTTTGACAAACAGTCTTACCCAGTTACTGTGTTGTAGAGATCAGATAGGCAGTCACTTCCTGTAAAATACGGGTAGCTACTCAGCCGCATCCGGTTAAACTGCAAGCTGACCCCAATAAAATCGGTAAAAGGCTAAGCAGATAATGATGAACTGTAGCAATTAGGTCCTCAGCCAAATACTACAAAAAGAACAAAATTTTAAGGCACCGTTAAGTCTAATACTGTCATTATCACTTTAAAGTGTATTGTTGAAACAGAAATACTTTAAGAACATGTTAAACTTAAGTGACGTAATTCTGTCTATTTGCTTGGTCCTTGTATCACGCGTACCAATAGGTACTCGACTGACTATAATTCTGTTTATGCTGTGAAAAATTCTCAGTATCCATTAAAAGTATACATTCTTAATAATAGGATATTCGTTAATGGGTCGTTGCGTGTAAAAGCAATTTTTCTTGGAATCGAAGTTCGTTAATTTTCAGTATAAAGTGTCCTTAGCTTGAATAAATTGTATGAAGCAGCAAACGTTATTCAAACGCGTAACTAAAATGACGTACAAGTATTACCAAGGGGTATCGTGTTACACAGTAGGGTAGGGTAGGGTTGTAAAAGTCAGATAGTCTATGTATGAAAAAAATAATCTGGTATTCAGCTGCATCCGGTTAGACTGGAAGCCGACCCAATGTAGTTGGGTAAAGGCTAATCAGGTGGGCTATACGTAAGTATAGGTAGGTTGTAATGATCAATACAATACCTAGCCACAGATATAATAGGTACCCAGCAACCGTAGTATCTCTATGTAGTCTGTGCCAGCAACCTATACTATTGAAATTATATGCGCAGTCTAGCAGCCAATTTGATTACTGCCCGATTGAATGCAATGAATGTTCCTATTTCTGTTCGGACACAATACGAGGTACGGATACTCAAATATGATTATCGGTAAACCAGATTTCTATAGGTTCCATCTCTATTTCAATTACAGATGTAGATATTGGTATAATTGTAAACTTCGTATAGACCGGAACTTATGGAGGCGAAAGTTTTTTTTTTTTTCAAAAACTCTTTTAATATGAGCAAGCTTTACTATCGTTGTTAACAAAAATGATACCTTCTCAGTCAACAACAATTATAAAGCTACTATTATTTTCATTAATTTCCTCAATTAACTTAAGACGTTCTTCGAAGTTTATCTGCCAATTCACTTTAAATTCGCAGCGACTGCATAAAACTTAAGGTTGACTTAAATTGTGTAGCGTTTGAGAATTGATCATTAGAGAAGAGCCTGTCCAGATGAAGCGATCTGCGCGCGAGTCCACTCGGGCGTAGACACTCGCGCGATCCCGAGATACTGGAGCTACATTTATATCCCATCCAGATACTGCCGCTCGTTTCCTCACTCGCGCGTAAAACGCGTGCAATGAGCGCAAGGGCCGATGCCTGCCAGGGTTGCGGGTTGTTCGGAAGAGATACCGCGGCCCCTGGCACACAGGCAACTGAGGGAACACGGGTGGGTTTTAGTCAGTAAAAGTCTGACACGCCCTCCCGCTCCACCCAGGGCGGGAGAAGTTATTTGATGATGTCCCACGCAAAAAAAAAGTACTACGCGCGAGTCCGTGGCGAGTGGACGTGATTTTTGGTACTGGCAGGTAATCCCTCCTAGCGTAGAAACGCGCGTAAGACGCGGTATCTGGACGCAATATAAATTGAAGCACGCGAGTGGACTCGCGCGCTGATCGCCTCATCTGGACAGGCTCTAAAGTAAGTTATCATCTGCCTAGCTTTTTTTCCAACTATATTGGGGTTTGTCAGTACAACCGAATGAAGCTGAGTACCAGTATTTTACATGGAGCGACTGACTGTCTTACCTCCACGACCAGGTAGTGGCTAATACGATACCTCTTGGTCAGACTGACCATGATCCCATGTTGATCCTATGTTTACAAATAAAGACTATTGGTTGATTGATTGACTGCTTGGCAGACTTTTGGGCTTCTGAGGACTCGTAACGACTGTCAAAGATCCAGGAATGACATTTTTATAAAAATTATCACCCATCCACGGACCAACTGTGGCAAGCGTAGATTAACCTGATCGATCTTCCCGTATGACTTTTATTACTAAACCACAAGCCGCTCTTACAGACTGAAGTAGTACTTACATAACTAACGAAAAACAAAAAATATTCAACAGAAGAAACTGAACATTCAAGTAGTAGAATAAGCTGTCCATATTCACTAAAATAAGTTTCTCTAAGACTTTACACTTGAAAAGAAAAGATTCACAACACATACGCCCGAAAAACTTCATGTCAAAAAAGGTTAATTAACTCCGAAGGACTAAGCACCTGTTTACCCTTACAAGTATTTACTTCTCATTAAAAATAGAGCCACTGAAATAACCGAGACCGAAAATGGCTTTGTTATTTTCTATTTTTAGCCTCCTTTAATTAGACGACGACGGATACTTATGACACCTACGGACAGAAAACGTGTCTTAGTAGATCAAGTACGTTTGTTCTTGGTAGCTATCATAAGTGAAACCTAAGAGTCGAGGTGTAATCAATATTGTGTAATAAGAAATTTGAACCGAAGCGGTCAATTCGAGGTCGTTTTGAGTTAAACCATAGGTTTTAACTTAGTCCCTACACTTATAGGTAGATTATGACTAGGTATAGTGATAAGTGGCTAGTGTATTGTGTGATGGGTGTGACAACCCCATGCTGGCTCAATGGAAACGGCTGTACACGTAGGTGCCAGTCGTTTCAATTTTGTATTATGTGTATAGAATTTTAATAACATTAAGTTAAGACATATGAATCTTGTAAAAATTATCTGAAATAAAATATTTATTATTATAGTGATCAGTCTAGGTCGCGGTCTTTCTATGAAATAGGATTAACTTTAATTTTTAATGCATAAACCTCAAATAATACAAGGGGTCTTCTTGTAATTAGTAAGTAACACATTCACACGTCTTCTTCCCATGAGGGTAAGCAAACTGCAGAACGCCACCTGCCATGAGCCTTACATACCTCTTTTGCTTCGTTTACCTTCATACATTGGTCATACACGCACGCCAATTGCGAGTACTAAGCACCTGACCTTTCTGAAGAACATCAACAAAAAGGTGACTATAAGTCTTCTAGGTCATCCTCTGCCGGCGTTTCCACTCACTCACCTTGTGAATACCTTCATAATTCCTCTCAACATGACCAAACCATCTAAGAAGATGTAGTGACGAACACTTCGTAACGTTGCATTATTACATCATTCCTCATCCCATATTTAAGTAGGAAGTATATTCCAGTAGAACTGACCTTTAGTATAATGCACTAAATTAAGCTTCATAGTATCAAGATTTAGGTCAGATTATTGGATTTAGATTCATGCTAAGAAATGCAATGCTTTGCAGTTTGGCGGAGGTAAATGTAATCTTCAAAAAGTGTTTTCTGTGAATAAACACTTCTTAATTTTTTTTTTTTAGTCAACTAGAGTTTGACCATGCTAATAGTGCGAAATGCCATAATGTTCCTTTAATGTGTTTATCATTGATATTTTAAAAGGTAATAAAATAGAAATCACTAGTATTAATAATCTAGTTGTCGGTTGTCAATTCCACAACACGGTAAAGTGGATCGCTCTGCGGTATAAAACAAAACACGTGACTATTCTATTTATACCCCTCCTTTAACTGTCTTATCAATTTCCCATTGGATTTTTCACGGTTTATTTGTTCTGATCGTATTTATTTGTATTTCGGTTTATCCTTTATCCTATAATTGACCAATAATAATACAACCAATGAGGGTATGTAGATAGGTACTGTTCTATAAATATTGGCTTGTTACGTGGTAACGAAAAAATAATCTGTAATCAAATTCGTGTTTCATTCGTGTAAAACCAGCTTTTTGTTGCGGCTTCGCCCGCTTGGTCGCCGGAAATTATCCACGGAAATGTACTATTGGGAAGAAATGTCCTTTTAAAGATAATTGAGAGGTGAATTTGATGATTTTTTTGATGCATTACAGTATGTTTAATTATGTTTTGAGATCCATCACTCTATGCAAAAAAAACTTGAATATAGCATATATTTTTTGTTGCTTTCAAAATTATTTACGGTCTGAACTTTCAGTCTGTAGGACCATGCGCGGGTATATGCGCCACAGAATTTGGCGCGAGTATAACAAGGTAAAACGTTCAAACCTTCACAATCGTATCTCATCTACAATTAACGTCAAAAACTTAACAAAAATGTAGGGAATTTAGAGGCATTTTTGAAGATTGAGACGAGAATGTGAACGTACATAAAAATGCGGGTATTGCCCTTCAGATACGTTTATACTTCAATTTCTCAGTACTTTTTTCTAGTCATAAATAAGAACATGATTAAAATGCGTGATACATATTCTAGATTAAAGTAATCTCAGAAGAAAGACGATGACTTGAAAACTTCAATGACTATGCAAATAAATATAAATATGTATGAATCGAGCAGTCGTGGTCCAGTGGTAACGGCCGCGACTTACGACATCTAGGTCGTAGGTTCGAACCCAGCCAGGTGCTTTACTTTGTGTAAATTGTTTCATCACCACTGCTCTCATAAACGGTGAAGAAAAACATAGTGAGGAAACCGGCATGTCCTAGAAAAAAAAATTCGAAGATATGTGACATCTACCAAGACGCAATGTGCCCGCGTGGTGGATTACGGCCCACTCCCTCTCACAGAGAGGTGGCCTGTTTCTCAGCAGTGGGAACATTATAGGCTGATTATAGCTTATATGCTATCTATGGTAGTAACGGCCCTAGTGGCCGCAGGAGACGTCCTGGGCGTCAGGGACGGGCTTGCGGACGGCGAGTAATAGGTAGCTCGCTGTCCGGTAAGGACCAAGCCCGGGTCGACAGCGTGTTGTGTTCCACGCGCGCCTCAAAGAGATGTCAGCACCAACTGGTGGGGCCAGCAAGGGCCGATGCTGCTTGCCTGGGGTGCGGGTTGTTCGAAAGAGATACCGTGGCCCCTGGCACACAGGCAATTGAGGGAACACGGGTGGGTTTTAGTCAGTAAAAGTCTGACCTGCCCTCCTGCTCCACCCAGAGCGAGAGAAGTTATTAGATGATTTCCCGCCCAAAAAAAAGGCCTGTGTCCCAGCAGTGGGAACATTATGGGCTGATTATGTATTATGTATGAATCAGCCGTCTTAGGTTTCTAACCTTGAAGCTTTTTTATTAATACACATTTATAAGAAAAGAGAATGCTTAGATGGTTTGGTCATGTAGAGAGAACGAATGAAAGCCCAGACTAACAAAATGTTATTTACAAGGCAGATGTGAGTGGAAACACCGCGCAGGACATACTAGTGATCTTATTGGTGATGGTCTTATGAAAGACTGGTGCGTAATATTCGCAACTGGCGTTCGTGTATGATCAGCATTGCTTTTCAGTTTCACAACCATTTGATCGCTTCGTATCGTATCTAACAACAATAAAAGTAAGAGTCCTAAATATAAACGCTGTTTACAAATACGAAACCCGAAAATAGTGTTAGCTAGGCAAATCAGGTTATCGAAATGTCATTTTGGTTTATTAGAGGCGACTAATAAACCAAAATGACGTTTCGATAACCTGATTCGGTCGCACGAATTAACTCGCCCGAATCGTCACTTTTAAATAATGTAATATTTTAGAAGTAGATTTATTATTATTAGATCCCAAAATGTAACTGTAAAATATCCTACAGTACAGCGCCGTGTAGATGGCACAGTTTTAGTCTGTTCAGCAAAGTAAGTAAACCTTTTTAAAAGCCTCAGCGCAAGCTTTATGCTCAAAAGCTCCATCTCTCGGTTTTTCTGTTAAACTAAAAAGGTACAAGGCTTTCAGCATTTTGCTACCCTGTACTGAAACGAGTCTCACCTTGAAATGTTTCGTCCTAAAACGTTGCCCGCAACTTTGGATAGATGGCGTTAGTAGTACGAAAAATACTTTAAAGCTGTTTCGTATGTGGTGGTTAGCAGTATACGTAGAGCTCTTAAACTCGTTAGCATCTATAGTAACAAAACCCAATTGTCGCTTGTATGAAACATCATCCCTTAGTGTTTGATTTTGATTCGTCCTTTATACCACGCAGTAACGAATTAGGTTTTTTTTTTCCTTTTTTTTTTGGTGTGAAATCATCAAATGACTTCTCCCGCTCTGGGTGGAGCAGGAGGGCGTGTCACACTTTTACTGACTAAAACTCACCCGTGTTCCCTCAGTTGCCTGTGTGCCAGGGGCCGCGGTATCTCTTTCGAACAACCCGCACCCTTGGCAGAACGAATTAGGTAAGCTCAGTGTTTGTCTGTATATATATTTGGCGTTGTAAGTGTTAAGATATTTTTGGTCAGTAAAGTGCATAGAAATTATTGACAATCATCTTCTCAGCTATCACCCGGGTGACGTATGGCGCGAACAGCTAGTAGTACTTAATGTAGTACTTAATAATTGATATCAATTATTTTCTACTCAGAACTAAATCTTTAGGCAAATGAATAAGATTAATTAAATTTTACAATTCTGTTTAGTTCTACGTTTTCGATTTTTATCGATATTTGATTGGTATTTTTTGTGCTAATAACTGTGCCCTACGTAATATAACATCAACCCTCATTCGTTGATGTTATGTAATGTAGGTACTGAGAATTTCGTAATTGGATTAACTCAATAACACTTTCCGACTAATGATAAATGATAAATGATTTTATTTCTGTAAGTAGGTTTGTACAAACACTTTTACACGTCAAACATATTTTTTTTAATCTAGATGAGGCCGGCGTAATCTCGACGCAGCGATCGAACCCGCGACCCCAATCTTAGCAATCGCAATTTTTCCACTAGTCCATAAGTGATTTATATTACCTACCCTAAATAGCATTCCTACTTATCAAAACATTCCATTATTTGTCTATAATAAGATCAGCAGGTACCTACACATTTAAATATACTTTAAGCTAAAAACGAATTATCGTAATAATACGATAATAATCGTAATAACATTACGACTCCATTTTCGCTGAAAGCGCTCTCAATTATGTTGGGGCCCTTTTAATGGGCATCCGCTACCAACGATGATAACTTACTACATCTGAAAATTTACTTATACAATGCAAATCATCATCGATATTAAACCTTATCTCGTGAATGTTAAAGCTCATAATCACCTGTGTTGTCTACTGATTAGAGTTGTGTAGAATCTATTGGTAGCTACATACGTAGTACATAATATATGTATCCTACTTGTGCACTTGACCTACAAAGCGTAATCCGAGCGATTTTTAATTAACTTTGTCGATATGGGAGATCTGCGCTAGTGTTATGCATATTTCAATATTTGCAGTGGACTCCGTTTTTGATACATAGGTAGCTAAGTAGTAACTATTACTAAATTCTTAAGAAAGCCAACAAGTACGGAAGTAAATTGAATTAAATTTGGCGATAAAAATAATTACCCACGTAAAGTGATTTTGTTTTAAGACATCTATTAAATTGATGCAAAAAACTGCTTGCAATAAAAAATACAATACGCAGTAATCATTGTAAAAACTCTACTAAAATTATACTCAAGAGAAAACGTTCAAATGAAGTCAAACCTGATATTATTTTTAACGAACCAACTTAGTGTCTACGCCGTAGCTGTAGCTCTTAAGCGTAGCTCGCGCAGCCATAATATATGTCCTCTACGCGAGGTTGCTACGTCATAACGTGACCTGCGAGGACGAACAAGCTTCACTTAGGTATCTATAGTAAAAATGATGTAAGTTTTAGTAATTTTATTTTATAATAAGTCTTTACGACTCCACAAAATAAACTTGCTTTAATATTATGTAGTTTATTATTAATGTAATAAACACCATTTTATTTTATTTATACACATCAACCCTCCGAAAAGAACAGTCTAAATGATATTGAAAACCACATCTAAATCCTTTGCGCCGTGTAGAAGACCAACGGGGTAACACAGACAATCGCGAAATACGACTTTAATTTATAATCATTATGTTAATTGATATAAATTATTATTTTTTACCTACTACTGCAAAAATATAAAATTCAAATATGTTTACAAAAGAGTTTTTGTAAACATATTTGAATTTTATATTCTCAAGCAGTCTCAAGTTTATAAAATTTACTTTCGTAATGTACCTGCTTAGTACTTTATTTAAACCTTTGAGCATTCACGGTAATACCTGTTCGAGGTTAATGTAATTTTACCCCTTTCCGGATTATGTTACCCAGTTTTCATCCTATCCTAACGAGACACAGTGAAACGTGTGACTTTATAAGTAACGATTTTATGAGAAATAAGAATAATTGAACTTTTAAATGATATGCAATTAATAAATATTTCGTTGTGTAATGCACTTATTTAAATTAAAAGAACTTCTTTTACTCAAAAATTTAGCATAAAATTCTCACCACGTATAAAAGTAAACAGCTGAAACGAAATGCAGCCGTTGAATTCAATCCCAAAGAAATGTAACCAACTTTGACTTTGTAAAATCTAAAGAACTTGAGTGTTCTGAATGAACTCTTACACAAGTGAACTTGAAACAAGATACTATCGCGTTTATTCAAACGCCTTCTTTTTTTATTGCTTTTACGCGCAATAAATGATAACAAATTACCACCGATTTACCGTGCTACCAATTCCAGTCGATATAATTTGTGTGATAATATTATTCATTAATTTCGTAGCGTTCGTAGCACTAACTGCTACGCTTCTACGACATCCGTAGCAGATACGTAGCACGTAGGCAAATCAAATTTTCACTGCATCAACGTTAAGCAGACATCATGTAGCTTCAAGTCTGAGCCTTTCGGATAAGCACAATACACGCATTTATAGGATATCACTACGTAAATCAGTTTTGGGGCTCGTCAAGCGGGGAGGGGGCGGGGCACGGTGTCGCGGGTGTGAGGGGGCGCGGCGCTGCTTACGTCACTCTGATCGATGCAGCACTTGTTGCCGCGTTCAACAGGCACCAAATATCTAAATACAATCGCAACAGACGAACTCTTCGCACTCTTGTTATCCTGGTAGCTGAGATTCTGGATTTCAGTTTTGTTTGAGGAAAATGGAAGAAAATGTTTCCATAGTTTTCGAATCAGCAAATTATTTTGCTAGACAACGTGTCGGGATTATCAAGGTTGTTCTAAATGTGTTGTAATATAGAAAAAAAAATAGTAAACTACTGATAAATGCGTGGCACGTAACGCCGCGAATTGAATGGTTCCTTTAGATAAATATTCACAAGTACTGTAGTATAAGAATTTTGCTAGGCATTTTTTTTGACACTTACTGACATGAATAAAACTAAATTTGAAAATACTCGTGATCAACCACAAACTACATTAATTTAACATAACATTGAAGTGCGTACTCATTCTTCAAAGTAATGCAAGGAAACGATAATATAAATCTAAAGCCAGTATTGGATAACTTTTACATAAGTAATACTAAAATTTATTAGCAGCTTCATTATAAACGGAAATGTTCTAAACCGCGGCTTGGTTCGCTGCAAATTAGAAAGGTGCTAAACTAAATTATGAAGCTTTAAGTTCCTTTAAGTTTACTGCTTGGTAATTCTCGGTAGCGAGGTTGTTCTCAGTATTTCGCAATAGGTTCATTGAAACGTGATTGTTAACTCGTTTATTGTGCACAATCTTTGTGTTCATTTATTTAACACTAGCTTTTGCCAGCGGTTTCGCTCGCGTGGAAGTCAGAAAGTATCCCACGGGAACATTCTACCGGGATAAAAACTATCCTATGTGTTAATCCTGGTTATGAACTATCTGTGTACCAAATGACATCCATATCCGTTCAGTATTTTTTGCGTAAATGTGAAAGTTTGTGACGATGCCGATGGATGGATGTATGGTTGGATTATCGTTATAAAGAGTACTTAACAATAATCCATTCATTAGGATACTAGAAAGTACGATTGCGTAAACTTTTAGTCACTTATAAGTAAAGTGACAGCCAGTATCAAGGCTTAGTTTGGCATTACTTTACTCTGCGTTTATTGATTACAAGATTCCGCCCGCGGCTTCGCCCGCGTGGAGGTCGGAAATTATCCCGCGGGAACGTACTACCGGTATTTTAAGTATCCTATGTGTTAATCTAGGTTATAATCTATCAGTGTGCCAAATTTCATCCAAATCCGTTCAGCCGTTTTTGCGTGAAAGAGTAACAAACATCCATACTTACAAACTTTCGCGTTCATAATATTAGTGAGGATGGGGTTTGCTTATTTTTCCACCTCAACGGCTGGTGAAAGAAAACATCCTCAAGATATGTTTTGAAATAGTCTAAAAGCACTAACATGTAACTACTAAGCAAGCTTGGTGATCCTTACTCGTTTATTCTCTTTATAAGGAGACTATGAAACTCTCTCAAAAGTTTTATAGGTATTATAAAATGATAAACACCTCATTATAAACAATTTTAACACTTCTTATATGCCTGTACACTAAAGAACTGTTCCATAGCCGTGGAGGACACGCTAGTCACTAATTCCAACACAAAAAAAAATTAAAGTTTAGATGAGACAACTCAGCAAAAGTTAATATTCTGAATTGATTATGCACCAACTGTACCTATTTATCTTTTAGCAAATGTTATTTTGTTACAATATTACGAGTTTCTCTCAAACATGACCAGTGGTGGCCGGGTGGTAACAGCCGCGACTTACGAGTTGTAGGTAGTAGGTTCGAACCTAGACATGCGTTTTATGTAAATTATTTCATCACCACTGCTCTCAAAACGGTGTAGGACAACATCGTGAGGAAACCAATATGACCTAAAACCAAAAAATCGAAGACTTGTGACTTCTACGAATCCGCACTAGGCCCATGTGGTGGATTACAGTCCACTCCCTCTCATTTGACATTGGTCCTTCGAGCCGGATAATCCTAGTCAAAATGTAGGTAGGTTCAGCAATGGTGCCCTCTATATTGGACGCCAGATATTTCTAGTCAAAATGTAGATAGGTTCAGCAATGGTACCCTTCATTGGTCCTTCGAACCGGATATTTCTAGTCAAATTGTAGTAAGGTTCAATGGAACAACGCCTTTACCCGTCGCCTGACTGCCTATCCGATCCAATTACGGCGTATCTCCGATGCCATATAAAATATCAATCAGTGAAGCTCTATCATTTGTTTAGTTTACGGAGCAGCGTGCCTTTGGTAAATAAAACTAATAGCTTAGTAATAGCTCAACCACCTCCTTTTCAACAAAAAGCCTGTATCCCAGCAGTGGGAACGTTATAGGCTGATTATGAGGTCAACCAATGCATCAATATAACCGACAAATAATTCGATAACTGATAGAGGTGGTCACAAAAATGATCTCTGAAGGTTTAAAGGAAGAAGGTAACGAAAATAAGGATTAAAAAATAATTCATACATAAAAAACCAGCCGTTATCAACCTTCCTGATCTATACATACGAGTCATAGTCTGTATGAACGTGTTGTTCCTCTAAACTACGCGACAGATTTTGATGCGATGCTTATCAAGATTTAGAGAAGTTATACCGAAAGGCTTATGTGTAAAATTAATTAGTATCAAACTTACGTATTTTAATATAGAAATCTCGATGATTTTTCAAGTCGTAAAATCTTGCGAAGTAAGGGCGCGTCGCTGGTATTATATATTTTGATTACTGCATGAGCTAATCTCTTGAAGCCTACACCGTTACAAGAACGCCAGACAGTTTTCAAAGCTTAAAAAGCCTTCATTGTTGCCAGAAATTTGCGTTAAAACTCATGTGAGATGATATTAAACTTTCATATATAAGTACCTAGTTATGTGTGTACCCTGTGTTATATGTGAAATGTCTCACAGTTCTGTACGTCAAGGAGTTATGTTACTACCATTTATAATGGCTGCCAACTTGACATGGCACTATCCTTTTGTAAAATTGTTACAAACAATATTTTTAAAGGTTTCGCTTTAGTAAGTCGTGGAAAAAAGGGAAAGCGAGTGAAAGATAAATTGACGGTTGACAGGGGAAAATGGTAGAAGAAAACATGTTGCGCCGACCCCAAGTAACATAGGGCAACGTCAAGAAGATGATGATCACGTAATATCATCATCATTTCAGCCGAAAGACGTCCACTGCTAGAAATTGGCCTCCCCCAGCGCCCCCACTTCGACCGGTTCTGTGCTTCTCGCATCCAGCGGATTCCTGTGGCTTTCACCAGGTCCTCGGTTCACCTTGTGGGAGGCCTTCCTGCAGGCTTAACACGAGCACCAATTTGTCGACGGAAGAATAGACATGACTATTAACTAAATGATGTACAATAGGAGAAGATGGCTATGTTTTTATATTAAATGAATAAAAATTATGTTTTTTTTTTGGGTGGGGAATCATCAAATTACTTCTCCCGCTCTGGGTGGAGCAGGAGGGCGTGTCAGACTTTTACTGACTAAAACCCACCCGTGTTCCCTCAGTTGCCTGTGTGCCAGGGGCCGCGGTATCTCTTTCGAACAACCCGCACCCCTGGCAGACAGGAACCTAGTCGCGGGCTCGAACTCACTGGTGGGCCTGGCTAAAAATCACGCTGTCTCACCAGGCTTCGTGTCCGACAGAGATAGTATCAGTAATAAGCAGTTATACGCTAATCTACACGCACAACGTTATTGAGTGAGATGCAGGATCATTTATGGTAAAAAATTCGCGAAAAAATGATGAAAAGTCCTTTGGAAGATCGGGTTTTATAAAAAAACCAATGCATAAATCAATAACCAATAAAACTTATTGAACTTTTCGATAATTTAACTTTGTCGGTACCGACTTGGTTTTGGAGATTTTACACTTTTTTGATTACTTAAACACGCCCAAAATTAAGTAAAATTGGCAAGAAAAACTAATCTTTGTTGGCTCCTAACACTTTAATGGGTTTTTATTTTAGTATTCTGTTTCCGTACAGACAATATTAATAATGAGACTTATCGATATCATATTTTACTTTGGATGCACTCCCATGGAACACTCCCGAAGTTTGTATGCAAAAAATGTGAACTAGGTTCACCTTAATTATCACAGTTATGCATTCTAAACGAATCATGATTTTGTAGATAACCGTATATACCTACTTTGTGGCCGTCGACTAGAAAGTTCGTTGTCAGCGTGATTTTGACAGTATGGGAAGAAATATTCTTCTGAAATAGTCTACATTTATAAGGACCTAGACAAAGATCGTTAGAAACGAAAGACAAAATGACAGATTGTAGAAGGATATCTACGGTGTGATATCAAAAATGGAGAAATTAAATGTCACTTTGTATTGAAAAAGCACTGTCTATTTTTCGTAGAAATAGAAAGCGTCATGCGCCTGCTGATGAAGAACTGTTAAATAAAAATGCTACTTCTTTTCATTTCTTAATGCCTCGACAAACTGTCTTACAGCGGTTGATTCTGTCTCGAGGATTGAGGCTTCGATTTCCGTACAGGCAGTTGTTATTATCGTCTTAATGCAATTGACAATATATTTTTGTAAACTCACTAAATGCGGAGCAGTCTTAGTTAGAGGTAGGAACTGTAAAGGTTGTCTACAAAAGACAACCTCACGTTGTACTGGCTGGTAATAAATACCTTTAATGACACTCAAACAGTCAAACTAACTTAGAGATGGAATAGCAGAGAGAAAAAACGGTAGGCGAGAGATCGGGCTGACAAGCCAAATGAAAAAGAAAAAAATAAGATTTCTAGAATATTCTTATCGAAATACTTACAAAATTAACTGAACAAATGATTATATCGTTGCAAGATCCCGGGTACAGGGAGATAATAAGGCTCTTAGAGTACCTATTTAGACTGTAAAAAAAAGTTTGTTCTAAGTCTAATATTTCCTAAAATATAACGCAAAGAAATACGAAAGTTGGAAAGTAGAACATTCACATTATCATTCTAAGGTTTCAGTGTCAATTTACGGATTTATATTTTCAGTTTCGTTTCCAAAGCAAATATTGAGTTACTTGTCTACAGCATTAATAAAAATAAACATTCAAACTCACTCTTTTACGCGAGGGTAAAGCTTTTAGTGAGTATTGAATGTAAACCGAAACATTTCATTAGCTTTTTGATCAAAATAACTGCTAAAAACATAATTAATTAATAATTAAATTACCGTATCCCGCATCACTGATCTGCAGCCGCATACTCTTATTATGCTTTCAATAAACCGCATGAAACCACAACGCTTGGCATACGGGCCACACAAAGCCTATCAAAACTGTGAACAGGTTTTAATTATATATTTAAGTTTACATTTTTGCCACCAGCTAGTTACTGGGTAACAACATTTGGAAAGGCTGTCAGAATTTTTGTCTTCTGACTATCAGTAAACTGTCAAATATCTACGCATGACAGATGAAACCAATGACCTAACGTGCTTCCCTACATAGACTAATATATATGTTACGACTAATAGCCGAAGTGCGGCTACACCTAGTTTTAGCCGGCTATAACTAGGTGCAGCCGGTTAAACTTAGATGTAAGTATCCTACTTATGTCACCGAAAAATTGTAAATACCGTTAGATTATAATCTATCTCGCGAGATTGTAAACTGTCGATAAATTGTGAACTGTACCATACTGCTTACCGACCGATTAGGTTAGGTTAGGTTAGAATTGCGACCAAACGCGCGCGAGCCGAGCGAGCGCAGCGAGCGATGCCGCGGTTGCGGCCGGCGAGCGCTAGTCCAGCTGCACCTAGTTGTAGCCGGCTAAAACTAGGTGAAGCCGCACTTCGGCTATTAGCCGTAACATATATAAATTTTCCCTATACACTGAGGGGTATTATTAGGTAGTGGATGGTAACCCATTTACGGACCGACGTCGACAGGCATGAATGGTAAATGATTTTATTTCTGTAAGTAGGCTTGTACAAACAGTTTTACACGTCAATCATATTTTAAAAACTAGATGATGTCGGCGTTTCCTATCTCACTACTGTGAGCCGAAACAAAATCAGAAGTCACAGTCTCTTTTAAAGTCCAGATAATCTTGGTCAGATCATGTGAAGTCCATAGCTTTAACTTCGATCCCACTCAAGTGCCTTTTATAACCAGTGATCGGATTTTGGTGTGCAATTACTTGAATCAGAATAGGCTAAACCATATATCATTGCCATTTCCCGGGAATAACGAGTTTGCCGTGTACTACTGATTATACTAAGTTAGTCTAAATAGGTATAGGCATAGTATAAATAGGTAAACGTTGTCCAATTACAGCATTGATATACAATAAACACAGAAACACAAAACCGGTCGAAGTGACGGAGCTTGGGTGAGACCGATGTCCAGCAGTGGACGTCTTTTGGCTGAAATGATGATGATACAAAAAACCCAAGATACACAATCAGCGTCTCAAAAACGCCCGCGTAGGCGCAAAGTGCGCAGGTGTCAATAGTATCGTCAGCCATCTTTCAGTCGAGTCTTTTTGGACATTGCTTTGTTAAAACCACTTTAAGTCATGCGTGTAAGATTGAATTTCCAAAAAAAAAAGAGTTTTATCATAACTGACGTAAAATTGGGGACAGTTTTAAGTGTTACTTTTATTCGATACTGTGCATCTTGGGTTTTTGTATAACAATGTATTACAGGGATGTAATGTGATAAAATTACTCTCAGTTATTATAAGCCACGGGTCCTTCAAAATAAGAAAACTAGAAACCAACTACTAAATGAAAACACGGAAGTTTTAACTTCAAGTCCGTAGTCTCAAAAGTGAATAGAATTCAAACAGCGGCTCGTAATATGTTTGCTCAGGGGAGGCTCGGTCAATAAAGGCTCGATTGTAACATACACACGTTTGTTTGTTTGTTCGTTTGTGAGTTATGTGTCTTAGTGCTAGTAGTACGAGGCGTAGTAAGTCAGTGGTGTTTCGATGGCCCCCGGTTTTTGGACGGCGACCTATATACTTTTTAATATGAGCTTTTTTTTACGGGGCTTCATATATCCGGGTGCGTGAAACTGTTTAATAACTTAGAGCGAATCATAGTGATATGGATCGGGAATGCAAAGTGTTGATGGTCAGGGCTTATATGCCAATTCCCGCAGGTTTGCCCGCTGCACAAGAGAGGTAAAGATTTTGTTATTTAAATCCTATTGTCAGACGTTTTACTCCAGCAGTCTGTTTGGACAGCATATACGCAAAGGGCTGTCAATGCTCTACGCGTTAAATACAATAATGCATTCAGGATACTGCTGAGATTCCCTCCGTTTTGCATTGCGTCTGCCATGTTCATGTAGGCACGCACAGGTGGTTTCCCGGCAATTCTACGTAAGGAAGCGACGTCTCTGCTGCACAGAGTGCGTGTGAGTAGCTACAGCATCCTCAGTGAGATTGCGGGGAGGTACGACTAGCCGTTCTTCAAAAATTTTATGTATCTTATGTGCGAACTTACACAGTTTTAAGTATGTATATTTTTTACTAACACAATGGACCATGTTGTCTGACTAAATAAATAAATTATTATAGTCTAGATTGTTCCCTAGTCTAGATCTATTGTCTTAAAACAAATTATTTGGCTGATGGCAGTTTTATGTTCAAGTCATATAAATGAAAATAAATGGCAGGACCAGCCGTTAAGCTACACACTGATATTATTAAGGTTAGTCGTGACAGCGAAATCAACAAACGTGCTAGCAGGAAAAGATACGATGTTAAAAGTTTCAAAAAAGTCGAAAAAAGTGCTACGCGTTTCCCCTTTTATATTTACCTAAATGCAGTCGAGGCTCCATTTGTAAACCACGTGTGACTTTGCTTCGCTAGTCATCCATCATATTGTGTAATTCGAAAACAAATTAAAAACACCACAAGCTTTCAACTCTTTATTTTTGTCGCTTTAAAGTAACAAAGGTCTGTCAATCTATCATAACAAGCCCTATCAGAAAATTGTGTCGATGGTGAACTTTTGAAAACTTGAAAACGATATCCAATTTTAATATTTGCGTGCACCTGTAAGAAATATTGTTATGTGCTATTAAAATTGCAAGGTAATCCTGCAAAATCTATGTAAGTAATGTATTCTGGTTTTTGAAGTTCATAAGATAATTTACTGATAAACATAAATACCAACCTACATAAAGAACGTATAACGCTATTCAAAGTCACTCAGTGTAACATTCTAGGTGTGTAAATATGTAGATAACACCTAATATTCTTGATATAATTCCTCTTTAGGAAATCACAGTATTGAGTGTGTTGTCGATTTATAGCTATGGTAGATGGCTCCGAATGAAGATATCCGCAGGAGAACCAAGATAACCGACATAGCCTGAATAATTGCCAATCTTAAGGTCATGTTAACTTTAAATGACTGACAGCACGGTTGGCGCAGTGGTTAACCGAATGACTGCTGCGCTGCGTGTCGCGGGTTCGATTCCCGCACGGAACAAATATTTGTATGACCTACAAGTAGTTGTTCCGGGTCTGGGTGTTTGTGCATGTGAGTTTGAATGTTTGTAAACGCACCCACAATACAGGAGATATTCCTAGTGTGGGGCAACGTTTAAAAAAATAAATTAAAAAAATAGAGTCGTTATGAGTGACAATAGTTCTTATTGCAATCCGATACGAGTTAAAATCTGTTGTAATAAATTCGAATAATAAATGAGCTAGCGTATGTGGTAAAAATGCAAATAAAATCCTATAAAATTTGATATTAACTGTTTAATCCTACTAATATTATAAACGCGAAAGTTTGTAAGTATGGATGGATGGATGTTTGTTACTCTTTCATACAAAAACTACTGAATGGATTTGGATGAAAGGAGACTGAAACGATTACATACAATCTTGGGCCTAGGTGTAAGAAGATGAAAGTGGTGTCAATTAATAGCTTATATATTATCAACCTTTCACTGAAAATTCTGCGGATTTTGTCAATCTGAGAACAGAGATATAAGAGATAAAGAGATTAAGTAAAAGTGAGGTTATGTTACAATCTATAACTAACAGCTGATTCCTGAAGTGCAAAATGCGTTCTTTTGCACTAATAGTTATTATAGGTATTTACTAGAAAATGTTTGAAATATCCAATCCACAAGCCCGCGGTAAAATCCAAAATAACAATTCCAAGTCAAACGTGTGAGCGATCTTCGGAGTCCAAGGTGAAAGCAAGGGTCGTACAAGGTAGGCAGGGTCAGAATCCGTAAAATACTAAGCAGTGGTCGTGAAAATAGGCGAATAATCGGAAAAGCACTCAAAACGCATCGGAAAACACTAAACGAGTGAGCAAACAAGAACAGTCGGCAACTGTCTAGTGTCAATGTCAGTCAGCTGTCATGTCAGTGACATAGACTAAAAATATAAGAGAGATTTGAATCGATATGAAATCGATAATCATTAATATTGGTTTTTCAGTAATTAATTGATATTTGATTTATTAATATGACCTCGTAAGTATATACAGTAAGTAATTTTTATACCCTTCCAAATTTTTCAGGGTGATAGTACCCGTTAAATTGAACAACTTTCTCCAAGGAACATGGGTCGAAATATGAAAAAAAAAATCGACCTCCCATGCAAAATCAATAGTTAGCTGGTCGATTTTGTATGGGAGGTCCGATTTTTTTTTTCATATTTCGACCCATGTTCCTTGGAGAAAGTTGTTCAATTTAACGGGTACTATCACCCTGAAAAATTTGGAAGGTGACTAAAAAATCAGCCCGTATAGTGCATTTAATTACTTTGAGTTAATTGTTTAGTGCAAAAGTTTTATTTTCGTAACTGTGTAATCGATTATTGAATCGAAAATCTCACGAAAACTATCTTTCTCATATTTCTCCGCTTCCAGATTGAGAATTGAAGTGATTTTTCATATTCTTTGATAAGAAAATATGTCTAATTTTTTAGATCATATCTCAACTTATTACATTTGGGCCCACCGTTTTCCATCTCCTTTGGCACAATGAAGCACAATGAAGCTAGTAATAAATAATCCATCACTGAATGCAGTTTGGCATTTGAAATTTTATGGTAGGTATATTTTTAATTATAATTGTTATTGAAGGCATTAACTGCTTTTAAAGATAATTAAGAACTTTTTTGATGCATTAAAGTATGTTTTGAGTTCGATCACTGTATGCAAAAAATACTTAAAATATCATATATTTTTTTTGCTTTCAAAATTATTTACGGTTAAAGAGATACACTGCTTTTAAAACCACCTTTCTGACCGTTTCCAAGAAATCTCTGCCTTAAGTGGCAGTGAGCAGGGCACATTGCACGCAGAACAGATGACCGACGGGGCCGAAAGGTTCTGAAGACAGTGTTAAAACATTATAAGAATAGCGTAATTATTCAGATCCGACAGCGAGCACTTCAAACGGATCGTTTTTCTAATCAGTATTCGTCAAAGCCTCATTGATCTTTTGAACATCTCTGAAAGAAACGAAATAAATGAAAAAATCTCGTAAAAGCTCCTTTGCTGGAAATTGTATCTTTATTTTCTCACTTCCAACAAAACAGCTGACCTGTTGGCACGTCCAATGTTTTCTAAACGCGCTCGTCACGTCGTGAACACCTACTCAAACACTTGTTAGGTACATAAACAAGAGAAGCCGCAGTTTCAGAGAGGCGAGTAATTTACAAAGTTTGGTATGACGCCACTCGGCTGGAAGGCAAACATATGGAGCATAAAGTACCGTCACTTTACAGCTACATGGGTACCAGGTTGCATAGTTTTAATTATGCAGATTCTAGCTTTTGCTGTTTTACTGCTTCCAATGTCCATCTAATTAGTAAAATAAATTAAAACAGCTTTTTGAATGTAGGTATCTTTGTTAATTAATTATGTCGTACCATTCGAATATACGTAACATATACACATAGTGCCGGTTTTTCGTTGAGTTCTTGCAATCCTTGTTTAGGCCGGTAACAGTGCTCCACCGACCGTCGATGCGTACGTCAGTCCATAAATCGTACAGTGCTGGACCGAAAACAAATGAATGCGTTCAATGCTGCACCGATCGGTGGACCGAATGTACGGATGTCTGTATCATCGTCCTGATACAAAATGACGGTCGGTTAGTGCGTATCGTCAGGACGGAACGTACGCACTGACGGTCGGTGGAGCACTGTAACCGTTCTAAAGAAAAAAATGCTGAAAGCATACCTGGCTCTTAACAATATTTTTCGTGAGATAAATGCTAACTTAAATTCTTCCAAGTATACAAATAAATATAATAAGCTAATTATGCTATACAAATAAATCCTGCTTGCTTTGCAGCTCAACATCACTTACATCTAGTGATGAGGTCCATGATTGCCACTTAACCTAAACTATGACTGACAACTATGCACGACATACCGCTACATATTACCCAGCAACGTTTCATTTCGCCCAAATTGGCACCTTTGAAACCTCTATAGTGACCCTTCTATTCAATTTGACATACAAGTTGACGTATAATAATTAACCTACCTCAGTGTTTGACACTTGAATAGTACCCGGCAAGATGTATAGCCATAGAATCGTAGGTAGTGAATCAAGAATTCTGTTAGAATGGAGCCGATTAAACATTCTCTTCGACGCTACGGTACATTGGAGTTTACTCGCTGAGAACAATAGGAATCATCCACTTAGAAGATAGATGTAGAAGTTCTACTACGTATAATCACGATAACTAATGTACAGCATGCCCAAACGGATGCAATACGTCGCGCAACCGTCTCGGTCTTTTGTTCGGCGAACACGAACGCGTGTTCGTGCCGAACAAAATGAACGCCACGGTTGCAGGATCGCACTACGTTCACTTTGGTTAGGACGCGGCCTAGAAGTTCTTAAACGTCTTCCCATACACGATGCAGCTAAGGTTTTTTAGATATTCGGGCGTCTCCGACCACTCGGCAATCTTCGGCTGCTGTCGTGACACAGCGGAAGGCGGCGGACGGCTCCGAGAGGAGCGGCGTGCACTCCATACGCTTACGAACTTAATTTTGTACCTATACGGATTAGATCCATTTAAACTACAGTTAAACTGTCTTTGAGTTTTAGTCCTTAGTTAGGTCCCTTAGGTACAGTAGATGTGGCATTTTTTTCCATCACAGGACAAAATTTGTTTCTACAAATAAAACCAAAAACACAAAACAGCACATTAAACATCATCATCACCATGCATCATCAAAGTGCGCGATGGAAATAATAACCAGTAAACAGCTATGTCAATAAATAACTGAATTATCTGTAGAAATAAATTTATATGAATTTGTTTTAATGTATCTTGTAGATGTACCAGAGACGACCAGAGTGATGAGGGATGTATATATTATAGTAGATATGTATGCATGTATGTATGTGTATTATTGTTAATAACCTATTTATGTAATTTATACCTAATTCACTATGATATATCTTATAGCTTTTTTTTCATCATTATTCCTCTCATCCAAAGCACCTGCATGCCATTAATCTCTGCACCACCCTTGGTTGACTGGTAGAGAATGCCTAAGGCATTAAGTCCGCCTTTGTACCTTTTTTGTGTGCTAGAAGTTTAAATAAATAAATAAATATCAATGGAAAATGGGTACAATTGGGTTGTATGGATGTAGCTCCATTATACCTTATTTCATATTGAATTTGCTTCTGAACCAATCCACTCTACAGTCCTCATTGCAATATGCAACACCTAAAGAGATTTTTTGTATCCTTCAGCGCCAGCGCCATTATACGAGATAGATTGCTATCCAAGATGGCCACACTGCCTTTCTAAAGCTCTTTATTTTTGTACAAATATTGGTAAATAATTAAAGATAGCCTTTAGCTTTGTAGTGGACAGACAAATCTGAAATAAGAGGTGTAGAGTGCACAGGACACGTACTTACCGATTTAAGGGTTATTAGGGAGGTAGCCCACACTCTATCGCTTAAAAAGACCGCAATGCTATCGCTGGTCGTATACGTTCCTCTACGTATACAAAAATAATAAAGTTCAAACAAAAATTAACCTTAAGAGCTGAACATATTTATTCCATGTCTGTAGTTACCTCAAAATGTATGATACGTAGGTAACAGTCCGAAGGTCATTGTTCACCTGATACTTAAATACAGACACTCACTCCTGCTAAAATACAGTAGCCAAAATGACTTAAATATTACTAAGACAGTCTGATTCTCCAAAGTAAACTTGGACGTTTCTTAATTAACCATTCCCTTTACCGGGCACAGCTGAATTAAGCATTCCCTATTAGAAACGTGAATTGGATCTTTACTTCGGAATGTACTCACAATGGTAAGCTGTTAATGCGTTGCCAGAAGCCTGTGTGCACAATAGTAAGTTTCTTCAGTGATACCTACATATGTATTTTAATTAGGAACATATGTATTTTAATTAGGATAGAGTTAGGAACGTTGTTTTCTTTTCAAAACTCAAATCTAGAACTCATAAAAATGTCAAGAACACTCATTTATATTAAAGATTTATTATCACACACGCCACACACGGGAGCTAAGCAGAAACTACATAATTACAGAACGCCACCTAGTAAATTATTGACATTCCCATTTTGTCCCCTTTGGCCTCCAAAACACAAAAGCTTTACTGTAGCTACTGAATGTATTTGAGATTTAAAAACAGGCCGTATGACCGATGGGATTTCACAAACGTTCATCCGATTAATTAGTGATTAATCGTTCATACCCCAGGAGATTAATTTTCAAAAATCCTTTCTTACTGCTGACTTAGTCATATAGGAGTCACTATATGACTTGTGCACAATGTCGTGCTTCCAGACCAAGCGATCTATATACGATGTGTGTTGTCTATCAGTGAATGAATGTAATATTTTTCAATTCAATGGACTCAATTTAACAATTTCCAATTCCGCTGTCTTCTTTCTAGTTCAGGAGGCAACACGATAACTCAAATCCATAACGAAAAACAAAGTCGTCTAAACTAATTAATAAATCAGTAAACTCTGACATTTCGAACAAATCTATCATAATCATTTACAATTCATCAAGCCAGTAGTTATTTATTCGAAGTCGGCCATTTTGGTAGAACATCCGATATACCTTCCGGCTTTATTATATGAGAATTTTGTGGTTGAATATTGCACAATTTTACCCAAAACACGTGCAAAGAGTTATACTTTTATGTTATGCCTTTATGTCACAGTTAATTGGATCGGTTCAAACGACATGAAAAGCTAACGGAAATTCCAAT
This sequence comes from Antitype chi, assembly GCA_947359405.1. Classification (NCBI taxonomy): domain Eukaryota; kingdom Metazoa; phylum Arthropoda; class Insecta; order Lepidoptera; family Noctuidae; genus Antitype; species Antitype chi. The sequence goes on along the minus strand of OX375817.1, from coordinate 15,456,457 downwards.
TTATTTTTGTATTGATTTCGACAACGTGATGTAGCTGTCGCGTGTAATTACTTCCTATAAGGGTACCTCGTGCCTTCCTGCCGTCTGTAGAGATGGTACTTAAGTACATTACGGAGTGCCCTTGGCAGTCAATCTTACTAAAAACATTTCTGAGTAGCTCATCTCTTACCGCGGTTTTCTCGCTCGTCTCATGTATAGTGAAGACGATTTTTTTTAAAGATATTGTTAAATGAGCCTATATTATTAGATATGAATATTTTGTAAAGATATTGGTAAATGAGCCTATATTATTAGATACGAATATTTTTTAAAGATATTGGTAAATGAGCCTATATTATTAGATACGAATATTTTTTAAAGATATTGGTAAATGAGCCTATATTATTAGATATGAATATTTTTTAAAGATATTGGTAAATGAGCCTATATTATTAGATGCGAATATTTTTAAAAGATATTGGTAAATGAGCCTATATTATTAGATACGAATATTTTTTAAAGATATTGGTAAATGAGTCTATATTATTATTAGATACGAATATTTTGTTTAACTAGCTTTTGTCAGCGGCTTATCCCGCGTAGAGGTCGGAAACTATCCCACGAAAATGAACTAACACTATCCTATGTGTTAATCCACGCTAGAAACTACTTGTGTGCCAAATTTTATCCCACTCCATTTTTCGTGGTTGTTTGTTACAAACATCCAAACATACTTCTACCTAACTTTCACATTTATAATATTAGTTGGATAGTAGGATCAGTGAAACTAGTCCCCAAGAGTATTTAAATGTACATCCTGGGCAGTCTCGCTTCCTTGCCGAGTAGTATTTCTTGAGCACGAGCTTTTCTCGTATAGATAAAAGCTATGAATAAGAACATGTTAAAAGTATAGAAAAAGGTGTATTATATTACGACCATTATGCTTAAAATATCAATGAAGCACAAAATCGATTATCTATATCCATTCACGTCGGTGTGGAAATATTCAATTCCGGGTGTAAGTACTTACTTGGCGGTTGAAAATTGTCAATTTCCGTCAAGCCCCGTGAAATGTATGGTTAAATCTTTACTTGAATGGAATAAAAGAAGGACTTACTGATTTTCGGTCAGGGTTCCCAATATTTTTAGAGTACAGTCAACTGTGGCATCTTTATTTTCCATGAACAACTTTTCCAATGAGAACTGTACTTAAACTCTCGATAACTAAAAATCTGTTGCCGCTATTAATTATCGAAGTGATACAGAAGTAGAATAATCTACTAATTGTATCAATTTTTTAGTATTCGAGAGATATTTTAATTTAGTTCTCATAGGTAAAGTTGCTCATGGAAAGTAAAGATGCCACAGTTGACGGTATATAATTTTTGTCGACACAAATGGGTACTTTTTCTTTCCTTCCTGCGTTTTCTTTTCTGTTTCTTATCCTGTCTAAAAATTCATTATCATAACTTGTAGGGGATTTCATGCAAAAGCAAAAGGAATAAGTCCATAATTAATTGGTAACTGTCTCAAAGCTTGTCACAAGTTGAAAATATAATAAAATGTTAAAAAAAGGTCGAATACCTGTCAGGAAGTTATTGAACATCGGATATTGCCTTTCGGATATTACAATGTCCGGCTTTTCCTGCTGAAATACGTCAAACGGAAACTATTCAGCTAATTGATAATGGTTTAATTCATGTGAGGCTTCGACAATATTTCATCAGTATCAAATTATGGATGACTGCAGTTAGCGGCAAGCGAGTCCAATATTAATAAATTACAGTACCAAGTCGATCAAATCGATATGCTGACATCGATTATATAATCAGCCTATATGGTTCCCACTGCTGGGACAGGCCTCCTTTCTGTAAGTGGGAGAGGGCCGAAATCCACCATGTGGGCCCAGTGCGGGTAGACGTCACTTGTGTTCGAATTTTTGGTTTTAAGACATGCCGATTTCCCCGCGATGTTTTCCTTCACCGTTCTAAATTTCCTGCAAAAAAAAAAATTTAGATTTCAATTTATAAAAAAACTGCTTGGTTTAAGGGAACCCCCGTCAGGAACGCAGTTCCTTACGCTTTTCTTCAACTCCGAATCTAACCTAAACGACGTTTACGTCTATCTTTAAAATACTCAAACTTTATATCGATTTGACTATTGGCTTCAACACCCTCGAAAACCATATCAACGACACCCATGATGAAAAATTTGAAATTTTTTGCAACCACTAACTTAGATTTCCATTTTGACCTCACGATCAGATTTACCACTCTCGAAAACCTTGAAAACGACACCCATGACGAAACATAAAAAAAAAATTGCAGCCGCCCTCTTGGATTTTCATTTTGAACTCATTATTTGCTTCAACCCCCTAGAAAACATTGAAACTTTCTTCCTCGCTCTCTGTCTCTTTATAATAATAAAAAGTCGCACGTATTTTTTCGTTACGTGTCGATTTCTACAATTTTACTCCTACCGCAAGCTGCGTTAAAGAACTTCGTTCCAGTAAATGAAAAAAAAAATGCTATCATCCTTATAATAGCCACACATTAATACCATACCGTTTTCTCAGTGGCTGTCCGGAGTCTGGCTTTGAATCCGGTTGAGGTCAATAGGCTCACTCCCTATTAGGTACCTGGAGCTAAACATAACTGCCCAAATGTGACTAAGGTATAGGTGCAGGCAACTGAGGGAACACGGGTGGGTTTTAGTCATTAAAAGTCTGACACGCCCTCCCGCTCCACCCAGAGCGGAAGAAGTTATTTGATGATTTCCCACCCAAAAAAAAAATAACCTTTGACGGAATACAGGTTTGATATTATGTTATAAATATTGAAATTTTACAAGAGGCGAACATTGGGCGATTTTATCACTAAAAGCGATATTTTAAAGCCAATATTTGGATGGATTTTAAGGGAGAAAGGAGAGATAATACTGAGGGTAGTCTTATCATTATGATCTTTCCATATCCCAATTTATTTTTCATTCCACACTTCTCTATTAGTCGTCAACTCGGTAGTCACCTCCTTTGTAACTACATAGTCATTCACACAGGTCCATGCATAGTTTCTTTGGTCTCTCCCTACTCTCAAAATGGTTGAGCTGGATGGCGCTGATCCACGCGTCAAGTTCGTGAACGGGCGCCGTCGGTTGAGACTGGTCATCTCCTAACTTCCATGGCTAATTTTAAATCTTATATTTAGAATTGTTTTTTTTTTTACATTGGTCTCACATATACATAGAAGCAACAAGAATAATGTTCCCATGATTTTGTAATACTTAACATGATTAAAAAGAGTGTCCATGGAGTTTCTTGCCCGTTCTTCTCCATAGAGATCTACGTTTTGGAATGGGCAACTAGCTTCAACTTTCCAACTGGTCGACTTTTTGACAATCCAAAAGTGCCTGTAAATGGTTTATTTGAAATAAATGCTTTGAGTTTGAGTTTGAGTTCTTATAGCTATTGACAGTCCTACTCAACACTTTCTTCACAACATTTTCCTCATTCCTCCGTATACCACATACCATGACAACCGATTTTCACACTTCAGTTTTCAGTTCCACTTTCAGACTTCCTCTTATGTACTGGAGGTAGTCTATGGTGTACCATTTGCATATCATCATCTGCCTAGCCTTTTCCCAACGATATTGGGGTCGGCTTCCAGTCTAACCGAATTCAGCGAATTACAGTATTTTACATGGAGCGACTGCCTATCTGACCTCCACAACCCAGTTACTGTGTAACACGATACACCTTGGTAAAACTGATTGTCAGACTTTCGGGCTTCTGACGACCCTTAACGACTGTTAAAGATCCACAAATGACAGCCGGGACCAACGGCTTAAAGCTGCTTTCCAAGGCACGAAGGGGTCTTGGTATGGTAAGATGGTCACCCATCCACGGACTAACCGCGTCAAACGTAGCTTAACCTGATCGATCGACCTGTGCAGCTGTTATGAAGTAGCCACAAACCCCCCATGTACCATTTACATAATTATATAAAATGAAATACACATATATTCCAAGCCGCGATGCCCCCAGCTACAGTCTACTTCTCTCAAACAAATATTACTTTTACGGCAACTTTAACTTAACTTAAACTCCTTTACGGTTTTTATCCCCACAAAGCAGTTAACAGTTTCCTCGGGGTAAACAGTTATTTGTTGGATGAAGCTCTTTTGTTTTTGTTTCATAATCACTTCTTATTCAAATAATAGAACTGTAAACTGTTTTAGTTATTCTTTGGTTTAGTAGTCGTAAGTTATTTTTTGTTAGTCATTTTGGCTAATAATAAAGTTGAAGCGTTTATTTTTGTGTAGGCATGCGATAATCTCTAGATACAACAATTTTTTTTTCATTGCCCATTGCTAGGAAAGCTATTTATATTTAACACAACGATAGGACCCCTAAGAGCCAAGAAAAAAGAAAACAAAGTCAGAAAGAATGAAACGAAAACGAAGTACCCTAATATTAAGCGATGCGATGTGACCTGGTGTGTTAAGGAACAAGAAATTTCACGAGGATGAAGTTGCGGGCAGAAACCAGTGTATATGATATTATAGGTCTTCCAAAACGTATTAAATAATTCTATAATCTGAATTCGAGCAACCAAAACGACAAAAATATTATCGGATTCCCTAAATTATTTCGATTGAAATAATTCACAATACCATCTGCAATGCTTGATGAATGATTTATTTGTTTATCTTTGATTAATAATGGTTAAATCTATAATTCTTTTAAAATAGACGGATTTCGTCAAACGTTCGCAAACCTTCTAAAGCGAACGAATTGAATGAAACGAGAATTTCTACTCATAAGTGTCTAATAAAACCATAACCTTCATTCTCATCCCAACCACTTGAAGAAACCCCAAATTTTAATTCAATAACTGACTTCATTTTCTCATCCCCTTTTTAATAGAACTCTCAAAACTTACTTAAACCAGTTTGACATAATCGATGGCAACTATTGATTGCGTCTCAAGTGCCCTCCAAGCAATTAAGCCAGTTAAAAAGGTATTGTGTACGTCTTCACGACTTGTGATCGTCGCGATAGATGTCCGAAGTCTGAGTCTACCGTCCTTACCTGTTGCTTGAACCTCGAGAAAGTGACGCGGCTGAAATGCGCCACCGCCCTGTGTTACCAGAAATGTGAAATTTCCCAAATTATTTGGGAGATTTGGTTATGGAAATTGTATCCTTCAATTATATATATTCCTCTCATCCAAAGCACCTGCCATCTAATCTCTGCACCACCCTTGGTTGACTGGTAGAGAATGCCTAAGGCATTAAGTCCGCCTTTGTACCTTTTTTGTGTGCGAGAAGTTTAAATAAATAAATAAATAAATATCCTCAAGTAGACCTGCAACCTAAACACACTATTAATTACAATCTGAAACATTTTGAAGGATATTGCTAAATCATTGCTCCAAATGTTCAAAAAATTCGTCTGCTCAACAACGTAAATAACGCAATGAATATTGTTGAGCTGTCAAAATGAAACCCATTTCTACTGGTAGTGTGTTACGCAAATACCCCTCTGAGATTGCTAATGTTGTCTTCTCGTTTGGCGCAAGTAGTTAGAATAGTAGGCTATGCGAAAAAACTGGTGGCCTACTCAGGGTTGTGGCCTTTCTTTTGACCCGCGCAAGAGTACTTATTTACGATCCATCCGGGCTTAAGGAATTTACGCAGCTGAAGTGCAGTTCAACGACCATTACTAGTATTCACGTTTTTACCGGTGTGATATGGTGAAATCATTTGTCTTAAACGCACACCAAATATAAGTGAGTATTCTGCTTCTTGTGATTGTGTATACCTATCCAATGTGACAGAAGCCTGACTGACAAAACACTCTTTTAATTAAATACTTTTCCAACTAAATAAATGAGCGACTATTATAGGCTAAGCCGTACAAAACATACCCACATGAGTGCCCCAACTACTGAATAATTCCTCTCATCTACATCCACATAATGACTAACAATTAGTCTAAATCCTGCACATCCGCACTGACCCGAAAGCCCCCATTACACGGGTGGGTACATTTGAAACTATACTACACGACGTCACTGATCTGGGTGCGGGTAATTCTAGATTTGAGGGCTGGCAACACCGGCCCGGGCGGAGGCAGTGTGCGCGAGCCGTCAGCCGCGCCGACCGCTCCCCGACAACCCTAGTCATAAGTGACAACAGACTCTATAGCACACCTCTAATTAGTTATACGTGTTTTAAAAAAAAAACTTGTGGTTTTCTTCAACTTAATTACACAGTGCTCAAATCGTGTTCTAGGTAGCGGATATAATTTGTTTTTATTTTTACTAGATTTTGAAACTAAGTGCAACCGTGTTATTTTTGTTTTTAACATTTTCTTCGGGTGTTTTAAGCCGTATAATACATTCGCGGTCGATTCTTTAAAAGGGTTTTTGAGGATAAAACCATGTTTGTCATCTTAAATTCTGGAAATAAATTATAAAATTGCTTCATGTTCGGTCGCGGGTTCGCGCATATTTACATATTTATAGAAATTTACATACTTAGTCAAAGTGTTAGTGCAAGCTGCTCTGTGAACTACGGTGTTTGGTTTTCTTGCAATACTTTAAATCGTTCCTAGCTGAAAATTAAATAATAAATAACAGGGCAAAACAAAACATGTAATCATAATTTCTAACATAACGCATAAACTTGATTAGGTACTACGTACGTATAGATATATAGCGAAGAAGTTACTAAGTATAAAATCTATTTTTTCCAGCCCCAAAACAAAAGAAAATCTTAACAAAAAACCATCAAATTAATCCTTCAAAGCCTCCACCACAAATTCATTCATACTTGAAACGTAATCACAGCATCAGCAACTCGAAAATTTAAATAAATACGCAATCTCCGCGATTATACCCCTCAAGGGAGCGGTACAGACGCAACAGTTAGTTCATAATCTTACCCCGAGTTTTATCGCGGCCATTCGCATTACCCATGTATGAACAAACCTCTTTCACAACTCTCTCGCCTACCCTTCTTGTTTAAAATTAAAAAGTTCTAACGTTCTTTTTTTAAATGGTTATTCCACTACGTACTCCTTCGTAAAAAGAAGCGAGTGGATGCGAGTATTGCTCGTTTCATACGTCTACGTACGAAGACCTCACATTTACTGAAAGTAATTAAAATACTGTCAGAGAATAATTGGATTTATTATACCCCGTAGAAACATCTTCCTATTGCGTGTGCTGAGAGAGACGCTTTTAATTACTTTTCATAATGTTTACCGAATGATAAGCGGATGAGGATGTAAAACTCGTTAGCACATAAATTCTATTTCTGGTGCCCAACATGGGGCCAAAGTTGATCGATGTCCTTGACTGAAACCTTTACTAAATAAGTAAAGAAAAGCAATTACACGAGACGGGGAGCTATTACGTTCACAAAATGTCAATTTGAAATCAATATAGTTCACAAGAGTTGTATCGAGGCGGGCCTGTCACTTTGTACTTTCGTATTAAATTACTGAAACTTGGCCCTTGAGCTGTTTTTATGTACATAGATAAAAAATCGAATTACAAAATCCATTTCGCAGTTCTAATTTACTAGCAGCACATCCAATCCATCAAAACTTGGGATTTGTTTTTTAACTTTCGATATTAATGTCTGCTGTGGTTATGCGCCGTTGAATTTGTAGAGAGCAACGAAATATGGATTTTCTGCGAAAAGCTTTCGCTCGGGGCTGCGCATTGATTAGAAGCGGGGAGTAAACAAACACCCACCTTTAATGTTGTGGAATTACTACGATACACGTAGTAACTCTTACTACGGGTATTAAATAAGATGGCGTAAGAAGGTTCACTCTTAAATCTTCATAGCTTCATATCAATCTTAAAATTTAATTAATTAAATCCGTTTTTACATTAAATAACTGTCCGACCTCAATTTTATTCCACGGATAAAAGATATATATAAAGATTGATTGACCTGACCATTTTTAACACCGACCACTAATCGCACGCAACATTTTCGCACAGTTGTGACGTATAAGTGCATATGAGGTCAATATCTAGTATAGTATACAGGGTGTAAAGGGCATTGACGTGAAAACGGTTACCATGAATTGTAGACCCCATATCCATAATCAGCCTATAATGTTCCCACTGCTGGGACCCAGGCCTCCTCTCGGTGAGAGAGAGTGGGCTGTAATCTACGACGCTGGCCCAGTGCGGGTTGGTAGATATCACATGCCTTCGAATATTCGTTCGGAAACGGTCCTCCTTCACTGTTTTTGAGAAAAGTGGTGATGAAATAATTTACACAAAGTAAAAAGCCTACTTGGGTTCAAATTCACGACCTACAACTCGTAAGTCGACGCCGCTACCACTGGACCACCACTGCTCTCCCCTGCAGACCTCGAGGGTGAAAATTGTTTTTTTTTATCCGCTATTTCGTAAAATATTACCACATAGTTAAAATAGATGGAGCAGCAGATTTGGAGTCTAGAATCGTGTACTGGAATCACAGTTTGCGCGACCGACGGTGTACCTTACACTGTGTAGAGTTGACCTTCTATACGCATTTCTGTTTGACCTCGTGTACGGTATCGCAGCGCCCACGCAGGACAAAGGTAGTCTGTGACCCCAGTAATGGCGGCGGCAAGCCGTCTGCTATGCAATAAATTAGACATATTAATTTATTTGTTTGGTTTTTTGATAGAATTGCTATGTTTAATCGTTTTGAGTGAATAATTTTAAAGTTTATTACATGCCAAGTGTGTTTATAAAATTCTCGATTTTTCACGTATGGATACCCCACAAATTAACTACCTTTAGCACCGAATTTTATTTAAGTTTTTATTATAAACATTAAACCAAATTTTTACTGATTGCGTTTTGTCAAATTGAGTTGAGTTAAATGGCAGTTTTAAATTATGGTGAGTTAATTGCAGCGTAAAAATTACCAGTTGCTTCATAAATAAAGTTTCATTTACCTACAACATGCTTGAGACTCCTCGTTATTGAATAAAAGAGACATGTTGACCTTTGACCTATCGACCGAAGCACGGTAAAAAGAAACTACCTCAATATACGTAGTTCTTCCTACAATATTCCTTCCATTATTACCTCACATTTATTATCAAAGGCTACTTCGTAACTGCAATATATTATCTCTAGGTACTCGGTTGGCGGGTAGTTTGCGGTCTTCAGAGTGCGCTACTGCGAACAAAACGCGATCCGTCATAGCTTTTAATTAAAGTAATAAGCTGTCTTACACTACGTTTTGTTTGCTCGGCTTACATGCGTTAATTTGTGGGTTCTTTTGAGTTTTGTTAGTCACGTGATTCTTTTTGACAACTTTAGGTGAAAATTGTTCAGGGCGTGGAAGAGTTTTGTAGAACATTCATAATCTTTTCTGAGAACGGCTAGTTGAATTATTTCAAAGTGGAAAAGGAGCTATTGACTCTTTATTTGAGTATATTATCGATTGCGGTCACACTAAACCTAATTACCTATTTGAATATTGACTGGATTTGTACTGTTTTTTATTTGTTTTAAAATAACGTAGGTATTACTTACCTTGTGAAAATAGCGAATAAACTACTGAAAGAAACAACAAAGATCACGACGCCACAATTTATTCTTAAATCTATAATCTCTAGTAACCTAACTACAATTTAAATTTCCAGCTAGTCAAACAAAAAAAAACTATAACCAACAACGAAATAAACAGTAATAAATCTTAGTACCTAAGTGTGTAAACGGCCTAATAGTCGTAAGTGAATAGTGATGGTACCAGTGTAAAAAGAACAATGAGTGGGTTAGGTCCGCCTGGCGTTTGGGCCGCACAGAAAAGGCTGGAGTCTTGGGCCCGGGCCGCAAGGGAGAGGACCTCGAGTGCCAGTAGCGGTCAGAGCCATAACTCCACTGACAGCTTTGGCGATGACAAGTCACATGGCAGTCTTAATGTAAGTAGTAAACTAGTAGAACATTCCCTGAGGGAATATTATTTTATAGCTGTTTTACAGGTTCACAGGTGTTTATAGTTTATATGTGTGTCTTTCATCCAACTTAATTGAGAAGAAGGTTTTACATTTAAAATATTAGATTTTTTTGTATGTTTGTTTTTTACACTTTGACGCTAAAACGGCTGACTGATTTGAATGAAATTTAACACATGGCTGGACTATGACCTGGATTAGGATCTAAGATACCTTTATTCCAATATTCCCAGATGTATGGGGGTGAAACTGCGGGGCGCAGCTAGTAATAAATAATCTGAAAGTCTTAAAGTAATAATAATACAATTTAAGCACGTCGTTCTGTGGATGGATGGCCATCCATAATATACCAATTACCCGTCCGTGCCTCGGAAAGTACATTAAGCAGTTGGTCTCAGCTGTGATTCGTAGATCATTGACAGTCGTTAAGGGTAGTTAGCAGCCCGAAAATCTGACCCCCAGTCTTGCCAAGGTTACCCAGTAACAGCGTTGTGGAGGTCGGATATGCCGTCGGTCCATGTAAAATACTAGTATCCAGCATAATCCGGTTACACTAGAGTCGGACCCAACAGATATGGGAAAAGACCTGTCAGATATACATAATTATATATACAGGAAAAGTTTTTAGAAAAGTGTAGAAAAAAAATCAGCTGTTCCATACATTATGACCGCGTAGGTAGCATTGCACTTTTCTATGAAATAGCTGATTTTTTTTTTTTGTATAACCGACGAAACATTTCTGCACTGGGTGTCTAGATTAACATGTTGAATTCATGGTTCAGTTTGCGCACTAAATAAAAACTTTTTCTGTATAATTAAAATAAAGGAAGAAAACATAGGGTATCATAAAATTCGTCCGCATCGTTGTCAACTGGAAAAGTGCCCAATAGGCTGGCAACATTGCCACGTAGTATGACAATATTGGCAAGCTATGTCTATATGTAACAAAATTATTTGTAATTGGGTAACAAACAGTGAACAAACTTTCACACTTTCTATACCTATTCAAAGTGGAATTGAGATAACTTAATTATCAGACGATATTGCTTCAACATTTGCAAAAGCTCCGTTCTTGCTAAGTGTTGCTATTTTGTGTTGCTTCTTTTCAATTATCACAGTAAACTTCACGGAGTTTCAGATTTGCTATAGAAATAATATTGTATAGGATCAACTTTTATCTTGCAGGAAAACTAAGTTTACCCACGTTCCCACGGACGTATTATAATCGCGGCGGGATTTATTCGCGCACTGTATCTTCAACACACTGCATACGCGTATAATATACGCGTATACACGTTCAACACACAGCATATTATGCGGCCTTTCATAATTTCCTTGGTAATAATCATTTGTTCAATCAATTCCATGTGAAAACCTATCAGCATACCATTTTTAGTTTGTGTTGTAGAACAGTAAGGAGTTTCGTGGAACTAAAATTGAGATCGATAGATTGTAAAAATTAAATACATTATTGCCTCTTTTTCTTTTTCTGGAAAATACGACGTCAAACATACAAAAATACCTAAATATGTAGGTACCTAGATTATTCAATAACGACGAAGTTTAGAAGCTTGTTCATTTAGGTATTTATTTGCTGAAGTTGTAATCGAGCCGAGATAAAGTTTTTGTGTATTATTCAAGAGCAAAATTTTTCTAGTTCAGAATCCATGGAAAGAGTTGATGAAAGGAGTTTCAAAAATGAAATATCATTGAAAATTAAATGTCTTTCAATCATGATTCTATTCTACTGTGATTATATTCAGGAATATGCTGGACACGTAAAGCACATAACCGGTTAAGATGGCGATGTTTGGGGAGGCCTATATGTCCAGGAGTGGGTCTTTCGGCTGTAATGATGTCCTAAGTCAGTAGAAAGTTAGTGAGATTTTGATTTTGATTCTGTTGAGGTTTTGAATTGAGCATTTATTTTAGTTGGAAAATGGGCAGATATACCAAATATACGAAGATAATACAACACTTTTACAACTGCGAAGTTAGAAGCAATTATCACCTCCAAAGTTTGTTCATTTGTTTATTTGCTAGAGTTTTATTCGGGTCGCGAGCAAACTTTTTCTTTCTGTGAATCAATAACATCATTCAAATGGTTTTTATGAAATATGATAGCAATAGCTGCCTGAATCGGGTGGAAAGTCTGTATTTATTTTGAAAAAAGCGAGCATTGATCGATCACCACAATTGCTTACTGCGTGCTGGCTATTTCAGATGATGGTTGCCTTCGTAGCAAAGAACAGGAAAGTTCTTTGATTAAATGCATCTGATAATAACCACGTGATAATATCGACGGTCCGTACGTTTAATCCCCTGACTACAAATGACAAATTTTACAGGACAGCGCTTCAAAGCTTCAAACACGCGTCTATCATGTTCTTGTTAATGTAATGTCATGATGGCTTTAAAGTTCATTTTGCCATCTTAGACTTACTTTTGTTAAACTAAACGGTAGTATAGGCTGGCCGGAAGGTCACGAAAACAAAACATGCAAATCGCGTATCTACCGCTTAGGGGATTGTACGTAGGTACCGTCGATATATTGTCAACCACCATTATCTCTCACCCTATGGCGTCAGATTGCTTCGTTGGTCTAGTGGACGCTAGCGCTACGGCTGAACATGATGTCTTGGGTTCGATTCCCGCGTCGGGCAAAGTGGTATTGGGTTCTACCATCAAAAATTTCAGTTGAAAGCAATAGGCTTGCCCCCTATTACCTTATACCATATATGGGACTTAAACGTAACTGGCGAAATGTGGGTGTACTAGAAATCTCCTACAGGAAACCACGTATTGAGCGAACCAGGTATTGATTTTTGAATGATAATATTATTATTTTTGATTTGAATAATTATTTTTATTCAGCCTTCTGGGAATAGGCGTGATGTGTTATGTCATGTCTATATTAGGTTTTGACCCACAAACCATGCTGAGATATGGTCGTGAAAGTAAGTAAAAAAAGTAAGGAAAGTAAGTAATTCAAATCACATTTAACCATATTAATTATATCAATCAACAAAGAGGATTGACAAGTAATAAGATTACATTTTATTCCTTTAGCTGGCATATAAGAGATAGAAAATGTAATAAAAATACGCTCGAGTACGCAATGAACATAATACGCTTCAATGGTATTCAACGATACGAAATCAATACATGTACCTACCTATTCGTAGCTATTGAGGCGTTTATTATGCCGTCGTATATAATAAAGATTCCATGGAAATAACTAGTATTTTTCGAACTAAGTAATCATTAATACTGTTACCTAACTACTTGTTATATTTATGATTGATGTAATTTGCCCGAAAGTCTCGTTTCATTTCACTCCTTTTTACCCAACTACGGCGAAGCAACGGTATTTATGTATGTATGTATGTATGTATGTGGGTAGGCATGTATTTTCATCTGCTCCCTAATTCAATTTGACAAATGAGGTATCGTTGGAAGCGTCTTTAATATCGCGCCCTCTAGAGGATATAAAGTGGTGAACTAAAACTAGTTTTTTTTTTTTTTATGATGCCGTATCAGGTTTGAAATGAAAAGACTTAATTATCACATTTAGAAAATATATATATATATATATATATTGTGAGCTAACCCCAAAATTATTTAAATAAAAAGTAAGTTTTAAATTAAAAGAAGTACCTAGTCGCGGGCTACTGAAAAATCACGCTCTATTCTGATCCGCACCCTAGTTGCGTATCACGCGATTAATCATAATATGTTTCATTTTGACAGTTCAACAATATTCATTGCGTTATTTACGTTGTTGAGCAGACACATTTTTCGAACATATGAAGCGATGGTTTAGCCATTTGTTTAAAAACGAAACAAATTATGATGAATCGTGAGTTACGCAATTAGAGTGCTGAACGTCATGGTCGTATGCCACTTTGCCCTAAAGCCCATGATCGCTTACTAGGTACAGTTACAATGTATTGTTTAGGTGGCATACGACCTCGGTCCATCTGTAGATGAAAATGTTTTCTTGTCTCATACTTTTAGAACGTGATTTTTCAGTAGTCGGGTTTTAGTTTTTTGAATGAAACGTAACGTTCTTCGGTGGATGAATATTTCGTTGATTTTCAATCAAAAAAATGTTTTTGGCAGGTGATTATTATAAATGTTGAAATTTTGATTCATAACGTTATAACGAACTAGCTGTGCCCTTGGGTTCGCCCGCGTGAATGTTGGAAATTATCCGACGGGAAAATGCTACCGGTACAAAGTAGCTTATGCTACTCTTTATGACATCAGCTATCTGCCAGTGAAAGTCCTGTCAAAATCGGTCCAGCTGGTCGGTTTTATAAGTACCGAATATACTTTCATATGCAGTTAGTAAACAGATGTTATTTCGACATTACAATCAGACACTTACATTTTATTTATTTGTACAGAAGATGTCTTATACAAGCGATCATTAGTTCGTGTACTTATCAAGCCTGGTTAATTAAAACCACATTTTATCTATGACTCCGACGAAACATCGCTGCTACGATCAACTGTTGTAAATAGACTTCCCATTGGGCTTTGTTAAAGTGTACCTGTATCAAGAGAAGTATATTGTTCCCAACCTTTTTATCATCTGCACAGTGTGTCATTCCTTTATCCCGCTCCAATTAACAAAAGTGTCATCGAAAACGTCAAAAGTCAACACGGAAAAACAGTAGATATCCGAAATTCCGAATATCAAACACCCGGGCAAACCTCCCCGAGTGCCCGTCAACAGAACGTGTTTTGACGGGCAGAGCCGCAGGCAAGCCTATAGTTGGAAAAAAACCGCGCCTAACTTATTATTTTTACAATTCAAGAGTTCGAAATAACGAGGTACTCTCTTTTAGTGAAACAAAAAATGAGTTCTGGCCTATCGTGATGTGGATTATATTTCTCGTTTTCTTGTTTATTTTGGTGGAATTGAAGTCTTTTTTTTACCTAGAAAGGTGTAGCTATGGTGGTTGGTATCTTTTATAAAATACATACCTACCTTGGTTTGCAACTTATGTTTATTTAGCTTGTGAGACCAAATAGATAGAAACACAAAAAACAAAGAAAAAAAAAGAACCGGTTAGAAAGAATTAAGAAAAAGTAAAACATTTAGCAATATGATCGGACTCACAATGATGGACATTAGTTCGCTCTTTAAGAGGTTTTTCACGGAAATTCAACATTTATTTCAATCAAGCCGTTTACAGAAACTTTTGAACTGTCAAGTAGTCGATCAGTTATTCAGAAAGTTGAGACAAAGCTAATTGCCTGTTCTGAAACGTAGATCCCTAAGGAAAATAAGGGCAAGAAATTCCTTGGACACTCAGATTTGATAAAGATGAAGATATCGGACAAACCGCTACTGTGCTTGAGAGAATATAATCGTAAAGTAGTGCTCTGGGGTCCACTTAAGTGTGATAAAGTTGTAACTAATGTGACAACTAAAAATAATATTAAAAGCACAGGACTTTAAAGACAATACTGTTTTTGGTTGCAACTTTCTTATTGGCAGGTAAAGTAAAAATAGGTCAATGTTTTTGGTTGCAACTTTTTTAATGGCTGGTAAAGCAAAAATAGGTCAATTTAAAGAAAGAAAAAGCATGTATTGTGACTCGCACAGGAAGATTACATCGGTACTAAAGTAAACACACAATCTTACAAAAATTATAAAAATCAAACTTGGAAGTAAAAAAAAAGACAGAACTCCTGCACGAGGCCAAATGGCTCCTCCCTCAGCATGATGCTGCGACATTTAAAAAGTTAAATTGCCCAACACGCCATCATCGAAAATAGAAACGCCAATTAAAAATTCATGAAGGATCAAAAGCAATGAGTAACTAGCCATAACGCACAAGTGGTTCCGTTTAATCACTATTTCCAGTTGGCACTAAAATTTCAATATGGCTACTACAACGATGCTCGCAGCAGGCGACCCTTCCACTAAATATATAAGAACAGAAGAACCACTCTACGGCAAACTACACATAGGGCCAAAATACATTGAATAGTTTTTTTTTCTTTGCGTGGGAAATCATCAAATAACTGCTCCCGCTCTGGGTGGAGCAGAAGGGCGTGTCAGACTTTTACTGACTAAAACCCACCCGTGTTCCCTCAGTTGCCTGTGTGCCAGGGGCCGCGGTATCTCTTTCGAACAAACCGCACCCCTGGCTGATACATTGAATTGTTGATTTAAGTGCAGAATGTGGGGTTTTAGCTCGATAGCTCATAAACAAAATACGCACAATTGGGAACATGAATTATGTCATGAGAATATATTTATTTATTTGGTAGACTAACAGCAGTACGTAGCATATTCCGCCATAATCCCACTGCTGGGACACAGGGCTCTGTGAGAGGCCGTTATCCACCACGCGCACCCAGTCAGGGTTGGCGTGTTTTCAGATTTGGTTTTGGAAGGACATGCTGGTTTCCTCACGATGTTTTCTTTTACCGTGTTGAGAGCAGTGGTGATGACATTTTTTTCAGAAAGTAAAGCCCCAATTTGGGTTCGCACCCACGACCTATGACTCGTAAATCGCAGCCGTTACCGCCGCGCCACCTCTGCTCCTACTATACGGTATTTACAACTCACTGTTTGTGCCAAGAGTGCTGGTTTTCACAATGACATATTATAAGCATTCTAATTGGAAGTGTCATTATTTTGTTGCTGGGGGCTCGTGACTTAGTACCTAATAAGAGACGCGCGGGTTGATCCATCAGGATAAGCTACGCTTGACTGGTTGGTCCGTGGATGGGTGACCATCTTTACATACCGAGACTCCTCCGTGCCTTGGAAAGCACTTTAAGCCATTGGTCCCGACTGTCATTTGTGGATCTTTAACAGTCGTTATCGGTGAGAAGCTCGAGAATCTGACAATCAGTCTTACCAAGGGGGTATCGTATTACCCAGTTACTGGGTTGTGGAGGTCAGATAGGCAGTCGCTCCATGTAAAATACTGGTAATCAGCTGCATCCGGTTAGACTGGAAGCCGACCCGAACATAAGTGGGTAAACGCTAGGCACTTGATTACTCAGTTCGCAAACTTTATGTCAGTGCTTTTCATATAGACCTTCTTTATTTTTTGTTTAGTGGTCGTTATAATTGAATATTGTTCGTGAATACGGCTCGCAATTGTTTACTTTGTGTTTGTATCCATACGTATGGGCTTGGATGTAAATAAAGGCCGTACTATATTATACTGGTATTACGAGGGAGAATTTTGTTTGTAAGGGATTTGCGTAAAAACAGCTTATGAGATTGTTATTTTAATTATTCAGCTGTTTCGAAAGTTTGGGACCAAGGCCGGTCCTGATTCTTGGAAATGGATATATAATGGCTTGATATTTTAATATTTATACGTCACATAAACACAATTAATGTTGAAATGTTGGATTCTTAGATTGATTTAACTTTTAACTAGAGCAAAATCAAATGTTATGTGGTTACCTACTTATTTATAATTATATAACTAGGGTAAACTAGCGACTGAGCTTTACATTAAAGACAGCTGCGTCAGGCCAATATATGTTCTTGTACGTATCGGTTGCGTTATTTCATCTCCACCCCCTGATGATGATGATGGGACTCCCTTTTCCGCACGTAGACTCCCATTCGGTCCGTTGTGCGTGTCTCCACCCCCTGTTCGGTCGACGGCGCGTTGTGTTCCACGCGCGCCTCAAAGAGATGTCCGCACCAACTGGTGGGGTCCGCCTGGGCCGATGCCTACCAGGGGTGCGAGTTGTTCGAAAGAGGTACCGCGGCCCCTGGCACACAGGCAACTGAGGGCACACGGGTAGGTTTTATTCAGTAAAAGTCTGACACCCAGCTCCACCCAGAGCGGGAGAAGTTATTTGATGATTTCGGAACAAAAAAAAAAGAAAGAAACCCTTGTTCGGTTACAACAGTTGGCAACGAGGATGGGATACACATACCTACCTACAATTTTTTCTGTAAATAACGGTTTTGGTTTTCGAAAGGAGCTCTTGTTCCTGAACTCATCAGGTGACGAGGTCGATAGTTGAACTGTCGGTATAGTTAACATGTTTGAGGTCCACCATGGGTAAATAGTGTGATGGATTCACTATTTATGGCGGCACACTCCTTATCCTATCACAGTCCACTGCTGGACATAGGCCTCTCCCAGGCTGTGCCACGAAACTCTGTTCTCCATCTTCCGCATTTAGTTTGTCCCAGCCACCTTGTTAGGTCGTCGGTCCATCTAGCTGGGGAGCGTTCCACACTTCGCCTGCCGGTACGCGGTGTCTGCTCAAGGATTCGTCTACTCCACCGGCCATCGGTCCTTCGACAAACATGGCCAGCTCATTGCCACCTCAGCTTGGACTATGTCGATACCTCTGGTTCTTTTCCGGATTATTTAATAAGTAGATAGTAGGTATATCTATATATCTCTTTTATTCCTCATTTGCAACAGAACACAGAAGTGAAACCCCATGGAGATCTGCCAGGGGTGCGGGTTGTTCGAAAGAGATACCGCGGCCCCTGGCACACAGGCAACTGAGGGACACCTGTGGGTTTTAGTCAGAAAAAGTCTGACACGCCCTCCTGCTCCACCCATACCGGGAGAAGTTATTTGATGATTTCCCATCCAAAAAAAATCCCATGGAGATAGTTTTGTGTTCCAAAGGAATTGCATTGCATAATTACTTATTTGCAAAGGTTCGGACGCGTAAAATTAATAAATATGTAAATAAGTAGGTATATTTGAAGTAGAAAGTTCCTCTTTGAATAGTAATAGTACCATTTCATGACCTAAATATCCGAACATCCAAGCAACAATCATCATATTAAATCACTCTTCTGATTTATATACAAAACCCTACTGCAATCTTAACTAATATTATGAGAAGAGATTTGATTCTTAACACTTTTACGCCCGCGCGTAACAGCTGAACGGATTTGAATGGAATTTGGCACGTGGATCTAAATGGAATTTGACTTTTTGCTATTTTGGATACTTTTTATCCCGATATTCCCATGGGGTCGAGACTTATGCGGATAAATCCGCGGTGCGCAGCTAGTAAAACTGATATAGAAAACAAAAAAAAAAACAACTGACTTTGATAACTATCAATCATCATTATCTTACTGTGTTTGTCCCATGTTACTTGAGGTAGGATAAAATTGATGTATCGAATGCCACCGCGCGGGCGTCTTCTATCAAATTAAAAAAGAGACACGTAAATTGTCCAGTAATCACTGACAAATAGATCTACACACTTAGAAAAGTCGTCATAAGATCATCCTCCACTGTTTGAAGAAGGTTGTGACTGACTATTTCATGGAATGGACATTCTACGTGATTATAGAAATAAATACATACTTCTTACGGTCGAAAATCATATTTCTTTCAACATACAACCTGTCACAGACGTGCAAATTGAAAAAACCGTAAGGAAATTTGAATTTCGCCAGATACCGTGCCGCTTCCCCCTAATAAAGTAATAAAAACGCCCAACATTTATTTAATCTTATTTTTGTTAACAAATTATAAAAGCTGCTAAACTTATTTCATTAAAATATAACCTGATATAATATTCTCGCCTTCTCATTTAATTTTACTTGTCACGATGAATGGGCAGACTTAAAGGGAAAAAAGTTAATTGAATTATTCTCCCTTGAATCATTTAGAAAAAAGCTAACAACAATGATTAGCTTGAAAAAGCTTCTGAGAAAAACAGTCGTTTGGATAAACAGTGACTAATTAAATATTGTAATTATTCTTTGCAATTTAATTTTTGAAATGAAAACTCCTTTAGGCGCGTTGGGCATTTTGATGGGAAAAAACAATTGAACTCGCGACACAGTTACCGACACCACTGACAACACGAATGAACAACGTTGAGCGTACGTTGAACGTTGAACGTTGTTTAATCTGACGATTCAAAAAATATTTCCTGATGATTCAAAAAATACACACGTAGTTTTCACTTTTGTCGGCTCTCCTGGAGTGGCACTGTTTTTTGCTTGAGTCGGCTTCCAGTCTTACCAGATGAGGTAAAATAATTTTGTAAAAAAGAACACCGAAAATTCGTCAGAAATTCTTGTATAACCTAACTAGATAGAGATATTAGCACTAACTAACGTTGACTGACCGCAAACCGAGTTTTCTAAGAAAGACTTATTTCACTTACGCGTGGCTTCCTCTCTTGGGGCAGTTTTCCTTGCAAGGAGTAAAGAGGAAAGCTTTCAAGCAGTTCTAACTAAAATTAAGGTTAAAAATGATGATAGAATGCATTCCTCTAAGAAAACAGTTTGAGTCGATGCTTTTCTGTAATTTTAAGGAACAAGAAACTTACGCATTTTCGAATCATCATCATTTCAACTGAAAAATGTCCACTACTGAAATCCTCTTCAAGCATTGCAACATCGGCTGTTTCTGTGCTGTGCTTCCAACTGCCCTCAGAAGGTCATCGGTCCACCTTGTGGGAGGCCTTCCAACGCTACGCCTTTCGGTACCCGGTCGCCACTCCAGAACCTTTCGGCCCCTTCAGTCATCTGTTCTGCGAGCAATGTGCCCTGGCCACTGCCAGTTAAGTTTGGCAACTCTTCGGTCTATTTCCGTTACCTTAATTCTCCTGCGGATCTCATTTCATTTTCAACTAGTATAAATAACACAAAAAATAAGTTTGCTTGTTTATAAACCTTCCATCCGATACTTCTCCTCACAGAGTTTGCACTCTGAAGTCAGCAACGATCGGTAGAACCAATTGTTTTTTTTTTTATAAAAATATAATAAAAATAGCAATTTGTCACTGGTATGGCGGTAAATATTGAATCAATCTGTTGGCTGTCAACCTTGGCTGATTGATCGCGACCCGGGCAAATGTTTTCAGGAATCATATTTTGCTGTAAGTGAACTCACCGATAGTATTGGCCGAATTTTTACTTGCAGTGTCGTTACTCACGCTCAATGCATAATTAGCCTATAATTTTCCCAATGCTGGGACACAGGCCTCGTGTTGGTAAGAGGGAGTGGGCCTTAATCCACCACGCGGGCCAAGTTCAGGTTGGTAGAGATCACGTCTTCGATTTTTTGTTTCTAGGACATGGGTGATGACCAATTTCCTCACGATATTTTCTTTCACCGTTTTGAAAGCAGTGGTGATAAAATAATTTACCCAAAGTGATGCGCCTGTCTGGGTTCGAACCCACAACTTACAACGTCTAAATTTAGGCCGAACCACTGGGCCACCACAGCTCTCGTTAGGTTTAGAGAATCTTTATTCTCATAAGAACATAATATCATACAGTTCACTTAAATGAGACTTAAATTTTATCATAAAATATAGGTAATCGTCGTCTAAAGACGAAGCATGCAGATGTAGAATAAACAAAGTAACAATAACAACGTATGAGATCAGCAGCAAAACAAATAAAAAATAATAATAACAAAAGTGTGGGTAGTTGTATATAAATCAAGTTAACAGCTAGCCAATTTGACACCAAGGTACCCTCATAAGTACTGATTCACCTTGCAAGGAACACAAACAACGATTAAGAAGCGAACTACTCTATGAATGCCTGTGTGTGTGCTAGCACAGTGCGCGCACTTGTTTATTTGCTTGTGTGCAACAAGTATAGTCTCGGAGACCGATGATCATTTATAATTTTCGTTTCATAATATAAATCCTTTTCTTTTATTTCATTTTTCATTTCAGTTACTTATTCTCATTAGTAACAACTATTTAGTTCACACATAACATAACATTACGTATTTATTTCCCGAAGTGTTAGGCAGAGATGTACTATCGAGGAAACTTACATCTGACCAATTTGAAAACAAAATCCCCTGCACACAATGACCACCTGTTACCAAGCGTTACTATAGCGGCTGAGCGCTGCAAGTAATAATAGTCCTTACGGTGTATAGTTGTTAGTTTCCTCAATAGTACCTATAAAAGATCAACCCTTCCTCCCCACTCCTACACCCACCTCCATTTAGTTCATAACATAATGAAAATTATCATTTTATTAAAGTGTTAGCACGCCTTTACTTGCTTCGATCAACTTTATTTCACTTACAAATATAGATATATTTTGTTAGTTTTGCCCTCACCGTAATGAGGTCGCGCGAAAAAGTGTCCGTATTGTTATGAGTAAGCTCACATATCCCGCATAGAACATTAGATACGATTTTCAGTGTGACTGAGCGAGAGAATACAATAATCAATCATTATTAATCAATAAAATGCACGTGGCTCTCTACACGGTAGTTTTTTATATGACCTATAATGCTTTTTAGGTCACTCAGTACAAGGATACCTGTTGCTTGGCTCCTCTATTTAAAAAAATGTAGCCTTCAAACAATACCTTCTACTTATAAAATATACAGGTTGAAATTGAAAACATGCGACAAACCGTAATGGGAGATTGTACTCATCATTATGAACAACTTTTACTAAGGGACCAATAATGCAATTGCAAAAAAAAAACAGCTGTTCCCTACATTTTGACGAGTTATGCGAACATAAATGTAGGGAACAGATGTTTTTTTTTTTCGCGATTGCATCATTGGTCCCTTAGTAAAAGTTGTTCATAATGATGAGTACAATCTCCCATTTTGGTTTGTCGCATGTTTTCAATTTCAACCTGTATGTCCTGTGCCCAAAATCATAAAATCTCTCATCATCGTTTATTATAACTCAAACATTTTAATAAAATAAGAAATAAAACTCTGACTCAATATGTAAATGAGATCCAACATGTGAAAGTATGACTGGACCAACAGACAGGGCTAGTGGGCTGGGTTGACGGGTCCAATTTATTCAATTACTTTCCCTAAATGTCGCGAGGATAGTTTTGAGTATGAATGTGGCCAAAGATACCATCGATATAGGTGTAATAGATTATATGGCTAGAAAGGCGGTGAATACCGAGATAACGACTGATAGAGAAATAAGGAGTAAAAAAACATGTAGCGCCGACCCCAAATAAATTGAGACATAGCAGAAGAAAGATGAATCTCCTTTGTTGTGATAAACTGATTTGAACTGTTTCCATTTATACCCGTGTGAACAGCATACATAGGACATTCGGAAATCACGCTAAGCCGTTGGTCATGACTGTCTTTCGTGGATCTTTCACAGTCGTTATGAGTAGTCAGAATCCTGAAATTCTAACAACCAGTCTTACCAATGTGTATCGTATTATCCAGTAACTGGGTTCTGGTGGTCGGATAGGCACTCGCTCCGTGTAAAATACTGCTATTCAGCTGCATCCGGTTAAACTGAATTCAAACCCAATAAAGTTGAGAAATATGCCAGGCAGATTGACTGGACTGCATAGATGGACCTGAAAAAAAATGGTATATTAACACATTATTCGTACATAAAAGCCACCCAATAGCTCGTTGGGAAAAATTAGCATCAAAATAATATAATATGAAGACTGCTACACATAAAAATACTCGTTTCACAAAGTTATAAAGTGCGATATTACGTATAAGAAAATTCTAAAAGAAAACCGAGGATTTTCCAACTGAGGTCGGGTCTTTATACACTTTACACTACGTTGCAAGGGGAATATTATAGTACTTAAGCCTCTTAGGTACATTTTTATTTTGCCAGACAAAGATTATTATTTTTCTTTGGAAATTTTTTGTTCGTGTTTTATTAAAACAAGAAAGATATAGGTGCTTACGTACTAATATTTCCGTCAAATGTTTTATAGATATTATTCACATAAACATATATTTTGGGTTTGCCCTACATTTACGAAGTCGAACGCAGTATACAAGGAAGAGTCTTGCAATACTTAGCTACTGCAATGATCCATCCCAAAATAATCATACTCAAAAAATTATCTATACGGTTATAAGTAAACGGTAATCGCTGGGCGATTTGACTGCCCCTATATACGTCAATGCTGCAACAGACATGTTTAGCCTTTGATTTTATTACACCATATAATGCTGACCTAATATTGATAACTTCTTTGTATTGTTTTGTTTTATGTGCAATTTTACTGTGAGCTTTGTTAGTAAAATTTTAATTTTGTGGCCGAAAATTTTTGACATTTTATTGAGATTCTAATTCTGTGATCCTTTGACTTGTAATTTTATTACAATTTTGTGACTATTTATTTAACATTTTTATGCTGATAATTTATTGTTCGCTGTGGCAGCTTTGTGATTTTTTTTTTATTTGTAATATGGGTTTTGTCTGAAATAAATGAATTTTATTTTTTATTTATTTATTATTTGTTAGTATTTTTTCAGGTTTGCCGTCTGTTAAAACTCGTGATTTTTTTTATTTTTTTTGGAATGTATTCAATTTTTTTATTTTAATTGCCCTTGTTAAATCCTAAATCGCGGACTAGGTGTGGTCTAGACCGTGTGAAGCCTCAGTGCATTATTTAAAATTAAAATAAACATTTTAAACCAATATTGAACCACTATGGTTTTAAATCGTTTTAAACCATAAAGACGGCTAATAACCAAATGTATACCATTTGGTTATAAGCCGTCTTTATAGTAAAAAATCGGTTTTGCCTCTATAGCCTTAACACATCCCTCATTTTCGTACTGTTTCAGTATTTATAGGGTTATT
Organism: Antitype chi; assembly: GCA_947359405.1. Lineage (NCBI taxonomy): Eukaryota > Metazoa > Arthropoda > Insecta > Lepidoptera > Noctuidae > Antitype > Antitype chi. The sequence goes on along the minus strand of OX375817.1, from coordinate 15,431,928 downwards.
ATTGTCGACAGGAGATGCTGATACCCAAGGAGCAATGCCGCGTGCAGCCGCTGGCCGCCGAGGGTAGGGCTGCCAGCTCACTGCCCCACGCCCGGCTCGCCAGGACCCCCTCCATATCCTCGCAGAGCAGCCTGGATAGTGGGACTTCTAGAGCTACTGTAAGTACAATAAAATTATGTACCTATCATCTTTTCACAATAATACCCGGAAATTTTGAGTAGACCTCCTTTTTCTATGAACTTTTGTCAACTGATTCATGTTACCTACAACAACGGTACAAGGATCCTTAGGCGGGTGACCAAAATCAAAACTACCCCCGCCATCTTGTTTTTAACCGAATTTAAAAACGCTGGCGGTTTTCATTTCAGTTGTTTTATTTTTATTTTTGGTACCTCAGAATTCCGTCATTTATATACCGATTTGAAAAATTCTTCGGTTATTTAAGACGTAACTATACTTTGGTCCTATAATAAGGTTAAGTTCTGATTTGTTGTTTTTGAGTTAGCTTCAATAATACGTATTTTTTCCACTTACTGCATGTTTAAAATGTTATAATAACTTCCTGCCCATGTTATTTACTCAGCGAGTGATGGTATACGAATTTGTGTGGGGTAGGTACAGACGCCAGCACATCAAGCAACTCCAAACTGTCAAATTTTCCCAATTGCACATGAACCTTATGATCTATCAAAGAAATTTGACAGATTGTAGCTTTATGTGCTACCACAATTAAAAGTAAAAAAATTCAAAAAGTTTATTTCAAACAAAAAAACAACCGACTTCCAAGCAAAAGACTAGAAATTGAAAAATAACTTTAATTTCGGAAGTCGGGGGAAAAAAAATTCACTACAAAACAAATGACACCGACTTCCGCAATTAAATTTACGTGTTTGCCTAATTATTACAGCCGCTGCAAGAAGTTTCACATTCTTCCGCTAATTGAGCGGAGAAAAATTGCCGACATGGTATTCTTGTTCAATTTGGCAAATGGTTCAACCAACTGTGCTGAATTGATGAGCAAAATTGGGCTGCGTGTTCCATCTTTCACCTTAAGGAATCATCAACCTCTGTTTGTTCCCTCTGTGCGGTGCATATATCGACAAAACTCTTATATGATAAGAGCCAGCAGGGCATACAACTCGATGTGTCAGAGTGTTCATGATCTTGACTTATTCTCCACCAGTGTTCCTAAACTTAAAAAATACTGTGTAACAAATTCTTTGAAGATCACTAAAACCTGTTCATTCTTTTCTTAATTTTATTGTCTTCGAGTGTTAACTTATTCTTACTTTTGCTTGCCTGTCTGCTGTTTCTTGTGCTTACCCTAATTTTGTCAGTGAAAACTTTTAATTGGCCTTCTTTCGCTAACGGTCAACTATCTGTATCCTAGCTGTAAGTTTTCTTAAGATATAAAAATAAAATAAATAAATAAAGTAATTTTTCACTTAGTAGTTTTGTTTTTCATTACAATTTCCGTGACGATTTCACAAATATTTAACTCCAACAATGTCAATGTCATTCAGACGCCAAAAGATCTGTGTAGCATAAACTGTTCTAAAGCATAGTAAAAGAAATACACGAACCTCTCGCTCAGAATAGCGCGATTTTCCTTCAGTTTCGACACGTATAATACTTACAATCAGTCAAGATTTACAGATTTACGTTACAATACTGAGTGATTGAACGTATCAAACCTTCCGAGAGAGTTCGAAATAGTGCAATTTGTTATTCTGCAGCTCATGAGCGTATGAGAGAAGCTCGTGGCTACGTAATAACAGCCGCACGGGTCGCTTGCCGCGGTTGGTCCGTGGATTGGTGACCATCTTTACATACCAAGACCCCTCCGTGCTTTGGAAAGCACGGTAAGCCGTTGGTCCCGGCTGTCATTCGTGGATCTTTGACAGTCGTTACGGGTCGTTAGAAGCCCGAAAGTCTGATAGCCAGTCTTACCTGGGGGTATCGTATTACCCAGTAACTGGGTTGTGAAGGTCAGGTAGGCAGTCGCTAGATGTAAAATGCTGCTACTTGCTGCATCTGGTTAGACTAAAAGCTGACCCCAACATAGTTGGGAATAGGCTAGCTAGGCAGATGATGAGTTTAAGGACAAATGATAAGCCCTTATCCCTTTTATGCAAAGTATTTTTTTCTTGTCCAGCAGTCAAACTATGTATATTTGTTTATTAATCACAATATATAGCAAATAGGAAGAAAGCCATTTTGTGATTCCAAGTTTATAGTTTTTAATCTTCTTTTACGGTTTGATCTTTTAGAACACGTTCGCGAGAACGTACTCGTAAAAATATCGAGGCGGGATTTTACCGCGCACTGGATTTCCAACTCTCGGTGTTGGACCGAGCGTTGTTAAGCCAACAGGGCCTCAAGTCTGCTATTACAATAGTGTCAGAATGGTCTATCATTGATTTCATAATTGTTGATTTTGACAAGTTTGGTAATCTACTAATAAAATGGCGTCATTATGACTTTCCAATGGTCAGCCACTGACACTCCATTGAAAGAAATGGCATTTATTGGTAATCTCGTACATCATGACAAATGAATGACTGACTTAATTTACGAACTTCCTACTACTTTAGATTGCTTATAACACTAAAATATGATGAATATGAAATAATATGTAAAAATATATATAAATGAAATCTGGCATGAATAAATGTTCAAATTTAGTAGTAGATTTTCGAAAATCATTTCTACTAACGAGTTTTATAATATGAAAATGCCATTATGACACAATTCTATTACGAGACCATTGATCGACCAATGATCGACCATTATGAATTTAGCAGATTACGAACTTTAAGCAAAATGACAAATGAATGACAATAGGATCGTGTTGGAATGACGAATTTATAAAAATAGCAGACTAGGGCCCCAGAGTGCATCCTAGTGCCTCGAAAAAACACACTTTTCGTTTTTTAACTCTATGCTGTTGCAAATCCAATACGCGAAACAATCCTGCCGCAATATTTTGACGTCTGTGCTAACGTGTGTTTACTTTTATTCTAGTACAGACCTATTTTTAGCCTGTCACAAAATATTTACATGCAACAGAATCAACAAACATCGAGTAATTTTGGTACTATCTTTTGCAACCGGCTTCGCCCGCGTGGATGGCGAAAATTATCCCATGGGAACGTACTACCGGGATAAAAAGTATCGTATGTATGTGTTAGTCCAGGTTATAATCAAATCCGTTCAGCCGATGTTGCGTGATTGAGTAACAAACATCCAAACATCTAAATATCCAACCATACAAACTTTCATATTTACATATAATATTGCTAGGATAAACATTAAACCCATGTGTGCCATATATGAAGCTGCAATCTGCTACATACATAATTAGCTCTAAAACGTTCTGCCTTTCCAATTTACGCTGTGGTTGCCTCGCTAAGCCTATGCTGTAGGCGCTAAATTACATAGCCGTATGTTAGTATACTATAGATACGTGTTTATCATTTTAAAGCTTTCATGAGTGGACTCTGAATAAGCTCTGTGTAACTACGTAATATGACAAATTCAGTAAACTTGAAAATTGCTTATTTTACTACCTTAGACACACCTTAAGAGGTATCGTGTTACCCAGAACTGGGTTGTGGAGGTCAGATAGGCAGTCGCTCCTTTAAGTTACTGGTATTCAGCTCCATCTAGGTTTACCCAACATCGTTAGAAAAGGCTAGACAGATAATGACTACTTTGGACACAGAAACAGGCCTTCAGGCCGAGATTGACAATACTAGCACGAGGGCCCCGCGTGGTGGAAGGTCCCGTGTGGTGAATTAAGGCCCACTCCATCTCAAAGAGAGGATGCCTGTGTATCAGCAATGTGGACATTAAGGTGGATCTTGTCGACATTTTTTCCATACAAACTTCGGGAGTGTATTACTCCACTGTTCGACAATGTACATCAAAAATGAAACATGGTATGGTTTTGTCTCATTATTAATATTGTCTGAATGGAAATAGAATACTATAAAAACTTTTTCCAAAAAAAAAACAACCGACTTCCAAAAAAACACTACAAAGTGAAAAATAACTTTAATTTCGGAAGTCGGTGTCTTTGGAGCTGTATTTGAATTTTTTGTCACCGCCTTCCGAAATTAAAGTTATTTTTCACTTTGTAGTGTTTTTTTGGAAGTCGGTTGTTTTTTTTTTTGGAAAAAGTTTTTATTTTTCACTTTTTAGTGGTGCACATGTGCTTACCCCTTCACAGCATACTGGCGTGATGTTATGTTATGAACTGGTGTAAGCAATAGACAGAGATGAGATTTCAGCAATCCCAGTCCATTTGCTATCATTTATTGAGGAGTTCCGTTGCGTATCTCCAAAGTTCTTCATCAAATCTTCACCAAATTGAAATGAGACCACTACGAGAAAGTATTCTTCCAAAAAATACCTAAATCGCTTTGTGTGCCTATAAAATTTGAAGAGTTCTCTCTATTTCTCCAGGATCCCATCATCAGATCCTGACTTGATGATCATGGGACCACCTGGGAAGTATACCCTTTCAAACAAAAAAAACAAAATCCAAATCGGTCCAGCCATCTTCGAGTAATCGGGGAACATACATAAAAAAAAAAAAAAAAAAAACAAAAAAAAAAAAAAAAGGTTCCGACGAATTGATAACCTCCTCCTTTTTGAAGTCGGTTAAAAATAAGAAACCATTAAAAAGTTATGAGCCAACAGTGATTCGTTGTTCTTGCAAATTTGACCTAACTTTGGGCGTGTTTAAGTAATAAAAGAAGGGTGAAATCTCCAAAACCAAGTCGGTACCGACATAGCTCAAATATCGAAAAATTCAATAAACTTTATTGGTCATTGATTTATGCATTGGTTTTTTCATAAAACCAGATCTTCCGAAGGACTTTTCTTAATTTTTTACGCGCCTTGTTTACTGTAACTGATCCTGCATCTCACTCAATAATGTTGTGCGTGTAGACTAGCGTCTAACTGCTCATCACGGTTACTACCTCTGTCGGACACGAAGCCTGGTGAGACAGCGTGCTTTTTAGCCAGGCCCACCAGTGAGTTCGAGCCCGCGACTAGATTCCCTTTAAAGGCTGATTATGACTAGCACGAGTAACTAACTTTTAAGTTAGCTAGTCATAATATGTTTTCTCATACAAACTTGAACTCATTTCACCTCCTAGTTGAGTCTTACCAAACGGCGTACCGTATCAAATTCAGCTAGTATTACGAATTCAATTAACTATTAATTCTAAACAAACAGCATGCAGTAACCTATTCTATCGCAACCGATGACATCTTCAAAGCAACCTAGAGTATCTGTAACTAGAGATGTCACAGACTATTATGATGCATGGCCCAATCAATCAACTCAGTCTGTCAACATTCACAGCTGGTCATAACACGTTACCAACCAGTTTATTACTTAACATAACATAACGCCGTGTTTCCCTGAGAGGTGCATTGGGGTCCTACATTTCGCCAATTAAGTTCAGGGGGAGCCTGTTGCCACCAATCGAGCACAAATACAGATAAAGAAGAAGAAGAGAAATACAGAGAAATTCCAAACAGAAAAACCCAATAACAAGTTGCGCGACCGGGGAATCGAACCCTCAACCTCATGCTCAGCAGTGGCGCTTCCGCCCACTAGACCAACGAGGCAGTCAACCACCACCAGTCACCAGTTTATTAATTACAATAAATTAATCATTTGCCTATCCTATGCTAATACAGTCCACTCAAATATGCCATAATATACATATTTCAATAAGCCAACCGCGACACATTCGGAATTAATCATGAGGCCTTGGGGCACTGAACTATACCAAACAATGCTTCATTTTAGTTATTCTGTTGTAAAAGCTCATGGCGTTTGTCAGAGGTATGTGCAGAGATTATGAAGATAGTGTATTTGTCTCACTTGAGGCGATACTCACGTGAACAGTCACCAAAAGATATAAGTAACCAGGGGTCATCGGATATTGTTAAAGTTTATTACGAAACCGAAGGATGTTTTCGAATGAATTTTAATTTGGTAAATTTTGCTAGTAAAATCCACTACTGTACTGTCAGTTTTTTTACTGACTTTAATTACTTACCTTATATGAACATCCAGAACGGGTATAACAGAAGTAGGCAAAAGGGCTGCCAGGCCTTTTTTGTTTTTTTTTTATTGAGGATAGGAAATCATCAAATAACTCCTCCCGCTCTGGGTGGAGCGGAACTTAGCGGACTTTTACTGACTAAAATCCACCCGTGTTCCTTCAGTTGCCTGTGTGCCAGGGGACATGGTATCTCTTTCGAACAATCCGCACCCCTGGCAGTAGGGCTGCCAGGCTCAATTGGGATTGGGCGGGTCACATCAGCCGCATGCAGGATGACCGCTGGACAAAGTTCTCTACATAATGGGTGCCTGAAGATGGTCGACGCCGCCGCGGTCGACCCAGAAAGCGGTGGCGAGACGACCTGGATGCGTACCGCGAGGGCTGGTTCGAGGTGGCGCGGGAAAAGAGTTCCTGGAAGGACTTGGGTGAGGCCTTTGCCCACCAGTGGGACAGTATAGGCTAAACATCATACATAATGCAGTCTATGCTGTGTTAGTCACCATATTAACTACAACAGTCGTCATAAATCTACGTTTTTAACCAAAGACGTTCCTTCTCGTATTCCTTAACACTTATGTTACCTACTGGAACAAACATACTTTCATTAAGCAACTTATTTATATATTTTTTATAAAAACGCAGAACCGGACCCGGATTAATGCCTGCCGTTAGGTAAGCAAGCTAGCTGTTCGGGGTAGCTTTGCGGCCCCTAGGCCAATGCCTTGTGTGCCCTGGTGTACATCCGACCCCAACTGTCTTGCAGATTGGCAAATATTTTTGCACGACATAAGCTACTCGCTTGCAGTTCGGCCGATACGAGAAACCATCTTCTTTGCCTTGAAGTAACAGTCACATTGAAAAACTAAACTTGGCTAACTATACATAGAAATGTCATCATAGTTCACGCAATTCGCAACATTAGCACACAGTTCCGACATCAATTTTTGAGTACGTAGGTACTCATTCCCACTATATTTTCCGTATAAAGCTGCGAGCTTTCACACTCCTGATAATAAAGTTATTATGTTCCACGAGCGCAGTGCAATTTTAACTTTATGTCGGTGTCATAAGTACTGTTTCAAGTGCCGTGTGCTCGACAGTACAAATGTTCATATTTTGTACACCATTGCGTGACTACGTCACCAACGCAATTTAAAAGTTCAATATTCACTGTACTGAAGGGGAAATGACATTGACACTTTTTGTTATCCTAAAATTTGTTTGATAATGGGAACTTTAGCGGCTTATTTCGCTTCATTTCGTCCAATTTAGATAACAAAGACTAGGTACATAGTCATCTATCAACCAAATGCAACTAAAATGATAATTATGTTTATTCTATTGATATTAGATTTAGTATACAAAATGCAAAGTAGTACAGCAATTAATGAGCACTATAAAGCTTGCAATAACCCGTTTTTTAATTAATTTCACCCCCTTTTCTCATTAAATTGAAATACGGCAGAAAGTTGAATTAGTTAATAAGTCATTTTGTTCTCCCCTAATCCAGGTGGGTTGTGCTCAAAGGTTTTTTATTTAATCACCTTGGAAAAGGTTTCATTATTCTTTCAAGCAGGAAAATTGGTTCATTATTTTAATTTAATTTAACTTCTTTATTCGGTTTTCGCATATCCTAATCGTGATTATTTTATGTAAGGATAAGATAAGATAAGATAATTTTTATTGTACCAAAAAAAACAGTGCTTTACAATTCCTTAAAGTCTACATTAGTACATTAGTTAACAAGGAAAAAATAAAAACAGGAATAAGACGCAAAGGAAACATTTTGCTTATGAACTCCACACTAGGTCAAGCCTGTCTCGTGGAGTCCATGGGTGGTATTACCAGATCGTGAAGGTTAGATTATAACTTATTATCTTGTACCTAAACCACTTCAAGTTCATGGGATTCCTAATTAATAAGGTACCTTCCTGTCTTGTTGCTAATTAGACCAAGAAATAGACGATCCGTCAGCATTAATTGATATTATATCGATCATCATTCAATTAATTGAGAAATCTACATCTATAACATACAAGGTGTCAAGGAAATCGCCACGATCGATGAATTCAGCACAAGCTTCTAGACAACGTAGCGCAGAAAATATCAAAAAATAAATAAGCTGTTATATATAGAAAAGTGAAATCTACGCGATTAAAATGTGTTGGGCAGAGCAAATGTTTATAAAATAACATAAATCAACTGTAACTTTATAAGGTTTTCCAAAGGCATTATTGAAAATCAAACGATCTGTGTGTCAAATGCGAGAAAAAGCATTTATCGTCTCAATGTCGATTAATATTGTGGTTACCATGGATTTGCTGTTAAGTGTTGATTTTTCGGTACTTAAAACGAGATTTTGCTACCCCTTTCAGGAAACCCAGGTCAGATGTTATGTGTAACTAGCAGTCAACTACTCTCACGTAACACTAACATCAAACTTTCCCTGAATTTGTTTTAACTCGTTTTTAAAACATCTGCTCAGTAGTTTCCGAGCTGTTCGAAATTAAATTCGGCAAACTGGCAAAGAGATGCAGTCAGAAAATATACGTTAAATGAATTTAAATAAGCATCTTTTTTGTACGTTTTTTCTGTTCGTTGCTTCTTGTCTGTGTACCTACATAAACTGTTAAATAAACAAATGTGTACGGTCGTGGGACCCCCTCAGGAACGAAGTTCCTTACGTATACTCACACGGTTAATAAACTAGTCTCATATTATATAGTCTTATATAAAAGGAGACAGAAAGAGAGAAAGTCACATGGAGGATTTACGCTTTTTAGGGTTCCGTACCTCAAAAGGTAAAAAAGGAACCCTTATAAGATCACTCTCTTGTCCGTCTGTCTGTGTGTCACCACCGATTTTCTCAGGAACGGGTGGACCTAGCAAGTCGAAATTTATACCAGATACTGAGGTCTATAGTTCCTATTAGGTTTATAAAAAACAAGGTCCTGAGTCAACACGATAAAAAGATACGGGCTTTAGATTTTCGCGAAAACTTGTAAGTACTAAAATTTACCTTTTTAAAAAAAAAATCCCTATACCTGTGCTATAAGACCTTGCTTTTAACCAAAATTGACAATTCTAGGTCAACCGGAAATACTCTATAGGTTTTGGGTCGAAAACATATATGGTAGTTCCCGTTGACCTAGAATCACAAAAAGCAAGGTCTTACAGCACAAATAAAGAAAAAATGACAAAAAATAAATAAAGTTGAAAATTAAGGTAAATTTTGGTACTTACAAGTTTTCGCGAAAATCTAAATTTGCTTGGAACCTTCGGCGCACGAGTTCGACTCGCACTTGACCGGTTTTTAATTTTACGTGGCAATTTCTACCAGTCAACTCCTACCGTCTAGGTATATATAAGTACATACAGTCGAAACTCCTTTTTTGAAGTCGGTTAAAAATACTATCATAACCTCATAATCAGCCTATAATGTCTACTGCTGGATCACAGGCGCCTCTTCTCTGTAAGAGGAAGTGGGCCGTAATCCACCACGCGGGCCCAGTCCAGACTGGTAGATTTTACATATCTTCGAATTGTTGATTCTACGACATACCGGTTTCCTCACGATGTTTTCCTTCGCCATTTTGAGAGCAGTGGTGTTGATAAAAGTTACACGGCACCTATACGGCTACAAGTAATGGCTTTAATATACGGTCGTGCCATCAAGATAAATCAACCTCACGTGATATTAACATCTCCAAAATTTACCTACGTAATAATATTCAGACCGTAAACTCGTAGACGATCAAGCGTGTCACCAGACGTCAGTAAACGCGTTAACCGCACCGGCGACATAGCTTGATTGTCTAGTTAAAACGGGTTGCATATGCTGATAGCGTTGATGTACTATCGAACTAAATAACCTACGTCCTGGGCCTCAAGTCTGCTATTTTTATAAATTCGTCATTCCACCACGATCTCATTGTCATTTTGCTAAAAGTTCGTAATCTGCTAAGTTCTTATTGGTCGATCATTGGTCGGTCAATGGTGTCGTAATAGAATTGTGTTATAATACTTATAATGGCATTGTCGTATTGCCATTATTATAAAACCCGTTAGTAGAAATTAATGATTTTCGAAAAACTACTACTAAATTTGAATATTTATTCATGCCAGATTTCATTTATGTATACATTTTTACATATTATTTATTAGTGCTATCATTATGTACGAGATTGCCAATAAATGCCATTTCTTTCAATGGAGTGTCAGTGGCTGACCATTGGAAAGTCATAATGACGCCATTATATTAGTAGATTACCAAACTTGTCAAAATCAACAATTATGTAATCAATGATAGACCATTCTGACACTATTGTAATAGCAGAGTTGAGGCCCTGTTTGTAGATTTAGGACTATATGGCACAGAAATGGTAGATAGTTGAGTTTAAGGGGCAAGAGCTCTTTACGTTTTTATGCAATTCGCAATTTATCAAGCTGTATGTTGAACAAAATATAATTCGCGCATTTAGAGATTTGTACTGTCAACGAGCCTAAAACTCTAGTGGTTTTTGATAACATCGGAAGATTTTTCTCATGGGGGATACACCATATTGTCCTCACGATGTTAGTAGTCCTGTTATGATGAGTTTAGGAGCGTAGGAATTCGTATCTAGTCGCAAATGCTTCGCATCCCCTACAAGGTCTATAATAAAACTAAGCCACATTATCACGTACATTTGACTGCCAAACGGTATGCGTGTATGACCAGCAGGGTAATTGCGTACCACATTAACAGTAGTAATTGATTTCATTTTGATAGTCCGGCAAAATTCATTGCGCTATTTTTTGCGTTGCTCGGCGGACTTTTCGAACATTTTTATTTATTTATTGGATCTCCAACAGAGGCTACTTAATTACATGCAAGTTTACATTGAGCGGAGACAAGTACAGTGTGCGCTTCCAATTACAGGAGAATACATCTTTTACTTGTAAGCCAGGTACATTAAGTTTGAAAATGTAAAAACATTTAAAAAAAACAAAAACATAACACGAAATTCATACTAAAAGGACTGAATTATTAGCAATATCCTTCAAAATTAATCAGATTGTGATTGTGCTTGCAAAATGTATGTAAGGATCGTAGCACGTGGCTTTCTGTAATTTCCGCAGCTCGGTTAATGTATGTATTATCATCATAATATTGTACTGCAAGAGAACAGTGCCGAATTTCACCTCCCTAAATAATAACAAAACTACTTGATACGTGAAATTCTGTACGGTTACCGGTTGTTAAACAACATAACAAAGCTTCAAACTGACTCGGTATACGATACCAATGTATGCCTTTGAACAATCCAGCAAACAAAACTGACTGCACGCTAACCTCAATTGCAGAATACCTACTTTATTAATTTAATATTGCAGGTTAACTTGCATACAAAGCTAAGTATAGATAATGGCGATGAAAATCCGAGGCGCGTTGTCAGTCGCCTGACATGTCACCTGCCAGGTTAATTGACGTGAAACGTAGCCACAGCGTGAATACAGAGCAATGCAGTAGGTATACTTGTGTACTTGTAGAAGCTTACATGCAAAGCTATAGAATTATGATAGTGATGAAAACGTAGGCATCTTGTCAGTAACGTGTCACCTGCCAGGTCAGTTGACGTGAAGCGTAGCCACAGCGTGAATGCAGAGCGTTGCGGTATTCTTGTGCTTGTGTAGAACCAACGAATATATTAAAAACTTGCATTTAAGCTAACCTAGATACTAGTGATTTATGAATAGAGATAAAAATGAGGCACATTATTATCTATAGCGTGTCACATGCCAATTGACGTGAAGCGTAGCCACAGCGTGAATGCGGAGTGATACTATAGGCACACTTAAGTAGATGTCCCTTTAGAATATACACTTGCATAGAAAATCTATGGAACGTACTCAGTATTTCAACCGAAAGACGTCCACTACTGGACATAGGCCTCTCAAAGGTGGGGGTTTGCCATAATCGCCACACTTAACAGGCAGGTTGGCGAACACAGTATAGTGGTAAAATGTTAAAATGAACGCTTCTGCTCATCTATATCTATACATCAATACATCTTCTAAACATACATACAGATAAATAAAATTGGAGTGTCTGTTTGTAATATTAAAATAACCGCTTTTTACTACTTAAATGCATATGGAAGTATACACGGTACATATACCAAAATATTTTTTTTTTAATTTTTGACTGTCTGTCTGTTTGTTCCGGTTAATCTCTGAAACGGCTGGATCGATTTTGATGGGACTTTCACTGGCAGATAGCTGATGTAATAAGGTTTAACTTAGCTTACTTTTATTTTAGAAATTTTATTAATTTTTATTAATAATTATATATAAAATAAATAAAAAAATGACTATACCGCGCAGACGAAATCGCGGGCACAGCTAGTTCTCTACTAAGTCCCTTAGTCGCCTTCTACGACGGGAAGAAATGGGATGGTGCTAAGTATTCTTTACTCCGCGTCCGGCACTACACGGAACGTACCTACTCCTAGGATAAAAATGTTGTATTAAGTATCATATATTATGTGTTAATCCAGGTTATAAAGTATCTGTGTGCCAAATTTTATCCAAATCTGTTCCGCGTGATTGAGTTAAAAACGTCATATTCATAATATTAAGTAGGATTGTATCTGGTAAAAAATACCACATTCTCTTCTAATTGTACAAATCAGTCTATCTCACAATCTGTCAAAGTAATTATCTTGAGCTGTAGACACACACTCGTACCGACTTCCAATTCAAACTGGGTAAACCCTTAACGTGTAAACAAGGCACTTGAGCTTCTTAGAAACCACTCACAATGAGCTTGGGTTTTAACTGTATTTTCTGTGAAAAACCTTAAACATTGGTACAGGAAATTAAGTTGATACATACGTGGAATAACGGTTTTCGATATCATGTATAGATACAGTGAAATTGCGTTTGTGGGGCAGTGGTGGGCCCAGGGATGGTTACCGTTACCAATAAAATACCGGTAAAACTACCAAAACATGTCATTCCGTTCCGTTAAATATTTAACGTTAAAATTACTGTTAAATTATAGGATATACCGGTATTTAAATAGCGTTACTAATATCGTTATTTCGTTAAAATCCAACAATAAGCAACATTTTGTGCGACGTTACCAAACCGAACCAAGTGCCACGCGCGCATTTTGTTCAGCTCTTCTAAGCGGAGCGGCAACAGCGCGTGTTACAACGATCTTAAAGATACAAATACGATAAGACTCGCGCTCGCGCGTGTTTCATTTCAGAATCATACGGCACACAAACATCGCCTCGCGTATACCGAATGTACTTACGTCCACTGCTTTGATTTATCAACTAGTTGTTTGTATAAAAATATTATTATGGGCCGAAAGAAGTGTACCGATATTTCCACGTTTTCAAAGCAAACGTAATAACCTTTCAACTTAAAACGTATTATTAAAACTATATTGTTACTTTTTAATAAGTTTTATGTCTTTATGGAGGTACAGTCGATCATGCATCTATGGATACAATATTAAAACCGTTCTCATATCTTACGTGCCTCATAAAAGTGCTGTCAACGTCAATTTTATTGTATCGAGAAACATGGGGGCGACTTTACCTTTTTGGAGCGGGAATATCTCGTTTCATAAAAATATTCGGTGGCAGCTAATTTGAGTATTTTTTTTTCAATTTGAGCCACCACTCTGTTTATTATTATTTTCTGTAGCACAGAAAAATGGTCCCGATTCTCTTTTCACAAATGCCTCTAACTAGACTAAAAATCACCAAAATTTTGGTTTATTCAAGTCAAACGATGATTTCCCATTCTGAAATTGACTAAAGTGACACAACTTAACTATATTTTGGTTTGACAGTACTGAGATGGCACTGACTTATTAATTGAGTGAAAATGGTACATTTGCTCTTCTTAATTTGACGTTTTTCACCTAAAATTATTAATCGCGATTAAAAAGGTGTGGAATAAAATTAGTTGTCATAAACTAAAATATACACCAACACCTCGTTTTCAGGTGCAAAAATCTTTTTGTTTTCTTTTTTTTTCCTTATATCTCGAAAATGGTGTGTCCTATCGCAAAAATAATTAAAAAAATTGACCCCTTTTATCAAGCCCATAAACCTCTAAAACTCAACATGTAGGTAATACTTTTTTCCATTTAAAAAGTGAAAAATTCCATAAAAAACACGTCGAGGACCCCCTGCGCGCCTCCGGCTCTAAAAAAAATTACGAGATAGGGCAAACAAGTACCACGTTTCGAAGCCAAAAAATAAATAAAACCACGTGGAGTCGCGATTGTCAAATTCAATTTTAGTTGTGTTAAAATTATTTTTAAATTTAGAGATTTTTTTGCAGAAAAGCTTTAAGATTCTCATAGCCTACACTAAACAAACTAACTAAACTATCACTTAGTTAGTTGAGTTCGGTGTACAAGACAATTGGCACTAATATTATAAGCACGCCGAAGGTATTATAATTTTCTGCAATAACAGAAACAATATTGTATTCACGCCGAAGGTAGTCGCACGTTCGGCGTGTATATAGTACTGTTTCTGTGCACACACCGAAAGATGCTAGTCTCCCCACCGTCATAATTAGAAAGAGATAGACGTATAAATTACCGGTATAAGAATTGTTACTTTTACCGATACTAATACTGGTAATTAGATAACGTTAACTGACATGGGTTTCGTTATTATTATCTTTACTTTTTTATCGTTAACATAACGGTATATTATATAAAAATACCGGTAATTCGGCCCCTGGGTGGCCCAGTGGTATCGGCCCCAACTCAGTTGTAAGTTTAAACTTAGGCAGGCACTTTGTGTGTTAAATTTCATCACCACTGCGACTAGGCACTCGTATCTGACCTCCACAACCCAATTACTAGGTAATACGATACCCTTTGGTAAGACTTTGGTAAGACGGGATTATTGGTAACCAACTTTAGCCGTTTGATGCCTTCAGCTTTTCTTTGTGCAGAATTCAATAAATGGACGACATTCATGTCAATCTCTGCCAGTTAAAAATGCAAGTTCGTCGAATTTCCCACGAATCGAATTACGCATACCAACGCTTAGACCTGAAATAAATATTTTCCAAGCCATGCTATGTCACTGCAAAATACAATACCGCAGGAAAGAATTTGACTAAAAATTATGAAATCTTTGGCCTGTCGCCTACAATGCGCCACCTTTACCCTTCTTTTTTGCCTTTTTGTTCAGAAATAGAAAGTGTTCAATTCATTTTATGACTGCCTAATTTACCAAAGACTTCACGGCAAGTTCGCGATTGTAATAACAGATAAAGTCTAACTCCGTATTTAAAAGAAAAGCAATCATGACTTGCACGCGATGTGTTCGAGCTTTCGATGCTGACGTGTTTTAGGGTTTTCAGTGTTTCAGGGCGAAATTTACCAATGTAATTGTGGGCCTGACACAAAGGCCAACGAACGATTTTACAATAAAAAATAATAGTTTAAAAAACTAAAAAACACGCTTTAAAAACCAAACTAAAAAAGGAGAAAATAATTTAATTCAATTAAAAAGCTTTGACATTAATTGATTATAAAAATACCTCAAAAAGCACCCCACGCTTTTTAATTGAATTAAATTATTTTCTCCTTTTTTAGTTTGGTTTTTAAAGCGTGTTTTTTAGTTTTTTAAACTATTATTTATTTTCTATTTTTTACAAAAACGTGTTTTTTTTTTCTCAATTTTTTTTTTATTTATTGAATTGTCATCGGTCCTCGACAAGTTTACAAAGTTTCAATGAAATCTAACCGTTTAAAGTGGGTCAAAATCGCGCTCAAAGGAGTCGGTTACATACAAACATACAAGTGAAGCTAATATAAAGCGTGTAAAAATACTCGTTTCGCACAAAATATATACTCAATTTTAGACTTATTCTTAACTGTGTATGATTAAGAGCTTCTGCTTACGACTTCGCCTACGTGGATGGTGGAAATTATCTCAAGGGAACGTGCTACCACGACAAAAAGTAGCCTATGTTACTCTATATAATATCATCTATCTGCTAGTGAAATGCGGTCCAGCCGATTCGGAGATTAGCCGTAACAAATAGACAGACATATTTTTATTTTTTTTATAATCTATACTTTGATAATATGCATTTATTAAAAAGCTGTTATTTGACATTACACACAGCCACTTCAATTTTATTTATTTGTATAAATTAGAATTTATTCTGTCTGTGGCTCAAACCAAAATGAAATAGAATAGTGGCATTTACGACTCAAAAATCATTCGAATTCACGTTACGTTTAAGTTGCGCGTTCGTGTTAGGACCTGTGAACTCGTTCAGCGCACTTGTTCAAGAACGGTCAGTGGCATCATTGTTAAAGAATATTGACACTGACGACTCTTGACCGCGATTGAAATGGGCTGACTGCATTCACTTTCGTTAGTGAAATTTACTGTGAGGAATGAGGTTCTGAAAAAGGAGAAAAAAATTACTGTGCTGCTGAACAAAAGCGTAGGTAAATAAAAAGGGAATATTGAGGCAAAATATCAAAGGAGACACTCGTTTGCAATTGCGCTGCGTTTCCTGGAAAAATATGAGCGTATAAAGGTCTCTTGTGTATTTTTAAACGAATACAAAAAAAAAGAGGAGGTTGTATATTCGTCTGATTGTATTTTCAAAATGTATTTTTATCGATATTTTCGTCAATTATGGACCGATTTTGAAAATTCTTGCGCGGTGATCCCTGAATTTTATTAACTTTGCTAGGTTAGTTTTTAAGTAACTTGATGATGTTCTAATATATATTTTCTGTCACTGTTATTTACATAGCATGTAGTGGTATAAGAATTGGTGTGGTACCATACGTACTAAAAAGTGAAAAATAAAAACATTTTACAAAGAAAAACAACCGACTTCCACAAAAACAAGAAAAAAAACAAAGTGTTACTTACTTTAATTTCGGAATTCGGTGGCAAAAACTATAATACAGATCAAAAGACACCGACTTCCGAAATAAAGCGTTGAATTGTTTTTTTTTTTATAAAATATTTATTTTTATGAAAACATAAACTCGTGATGAAGCGCTATCCGTGCAGCAGTTCTAATGGGCTGATAAATATAAGACGTGATATGGAAATGAACGAATCTAGTGCATTCATGAAAAATTTTAATGGGTTTCCTACATCGTCTTTATCATGCAATAGATAAAGCATTACTTACCTACCAAAAACAACTGATCATAAACTGACCTTATATGTACGTCACCTTAAAGTGAATGAGTGAGTGTGACTCATCAAAAAGTAAGTGAGTGGTTATATAGTGACCTTATTGGCGATGTCCTTCAGAAAGGTCAGGTGCGTAGTACAAGCAACTGGCGTGCGTGTATGACCAGATGTATGAACGTAAATGAGGCAAAAGGAGAATTTAAGGATCGTAGCAGGTGGTGTTAAGCGAAGAAAGTGTCAGTTTATGAATGTTTACACCGAGAAATTTTAATGTTTGTTTTCCCGCAGCGAAATGGTTTTGTCTTGGTTATACAATCGTTTTAAAAACAAATAAAATATTAAAAACAAAAAATGGCAGATTAACAATTGTGAAAAATCACCACGTGCGAGTTTATTTTGCTTTGAACATTTATGGATCGCTGTTTCCTTTGTCGGCGGCGCGTGTGATTCGAGTAATGCCTACAAGTTACCTCTAGTGTTACTATTGATTCTCACGTTTTCGAGTTTATAAATATTAAAAAAAGAACTTATTTTTTTACTTTTACTCTATGCTTCGAAAGTACTCCTTACGGCAAGTTTTTCTGCCGCGGGAAAACAACCATTTAAATTTCACGGTGTATATTATATACAGGGTGTCCCGAAACTCGACGTCAAGCGGGTACGGGGCAATAAGCTAGGTTGTACCAGTTCTAGCAAAAATAAAAAATTAAATCCATTTATTTATTTATTTCTTTAATTAAAACGGTTTAAAACCATGTTACTTGGTTAAGTGATAATAGGTATTCTTTTGAAAATGTTGAAAATCAACACCCTAGATCAGATATTTAGGTACTGTAATCACAAATTTCTAAATTGTTCAGTGTTTTTTTTTTTTTAAATGTAAAACTAAATAGCTATGCGATTGATTGCAGTCACAAAACCAATAGTTAATATTGTGAGTCTAGTACAAAAAAATAAAGTTTAATTAAGTCATGTTTAAAAACGTTTTATCACGAAACTGTGACGCCTTGTCTTTAAAAAAAATGTACTATATTTTTTAATTTTTGCTAGAACTGGTACAACCTAGCTTATTCCCCGTACCCGCTTGATGTTGAGTTTCGGGACACCCTGTATATGTGCAAAAGCAATGTCTTCCAGTCTAACCGGATGCACCTGAATACTTTACATGGTGCGACTACCGGTCTGACCTCCACAACCCAGTTACTGGGCAATACTACCTTCGGGTAAGACTGGCTGTCAGATTTTCGGGCTTCTGACAACCCGTAACGACTGTCAAAGATCCACGAATGACGGCCGGGACCAATGTTACATAATAGAAACGAATGATCTAGCATGGATATGAATTGTTTTACTGAAACATAAAGCCAAATATTCAAACCAGTATTTTTAATGGAAGACAGCAAGGCATGAACTTTAACATCGCATCCATTACACTTCCTAGTTTGACCAAGAATAACGGCCTAGGGGTTATCGCCTTATCCGGGTCGGCAATCGTATTAGTGATCTCAAAGTGATGTTATTAGTACTACACAAGCGGATGCTGGATCCCATCACTTTAATGGATAACATTACGACACCCTTGAGAAGGGATAGGGTATCCTTGTGGTCTAATCCATAATTAAAACGACCCTATTTATGAGCCCTTTTGCGTCATTTCCCTGGCCTCATAAAACTTTATAATGTTTCTTTACTGTAGCATAATCAGCATTATAATATTCCCACTGCTGGAACACAGGCCTCCTCTTTGTAAGAGGAACCGGGCCGTAATCCACCACGTGGGTTGGTAGACGGTCACTTGTCTTCGAATTTTTGGTTCTACAACATGACGGTTTCGTCACGATGTTTTCCTTCACCGTTTTGGGAGAAATGGTGATGAAATAATTTAGGCAAAGTAAAGTGCCTGTCTGGGTTCGAACCTACGAACTATAACTCGTAATTCGCGGCCATTATCACTTGGCCTTCAGTGCTCTTCGTCACTGTGCTCAAAGCTAATTATGGTCCTCTAGTAAAGCTTTGATAAAATAAAAACTTTTTCCAAAAAAAGCTCCAAAGACACCGACTTCCGAAATTAAAGTTATTTTTCACTTTGTAGTGTTTTTTGGAAGTCGGTTGTTTTTTTTTGGAAAAAGTTTTTATTTTTCACTTTTTAGTGGTTCACATGTGCTTACCCCTTCACAGCATACCGGCGTGATGTTATGTTATGAATGGTGTAAGCAATAGACAGACATGAGATTTCAGCAAACCCAGTCCATTTGCTATCATTTATTGAGGAGTTCCGTTGCCTATCTCCAAAGTTCTTCATCAGATCTTCACCAAATTGAAATGAGACCACTACGAGAAAGTACTCTTCCAAAAAATACCTAAATCGCTTCATGTGCCTATAAAATTTGAAGAGTTCTCTCTATTTCTCCAGGATCCCATCATCAGATCCTGACTTGATGATCATGGGACCACCTGGAAAGTATACCCTTTCAAACAAAAAAACAAAATCCAAATCGGTCCAGCCATCTTCGAGTAATCGGGGAACATACATAAAAAAAATAAAAAAAGGTTCCGACGAATTGATAACCTCCTCCTTTTTGAAGTCGGTTAAAGACTCCAGTTGGCAAAGTTGTTGGCGCAGCGCAACTAACTGCCCTGAGTGCGCCGGACGAAGTAAAGTGTCGTCATATACTGAAGATGTTTGCACATAATATGTATCTATCTATACTAAACTCTATTTTGTACCTATAAGCTTTATCATTTGGTAAATTGTTTAGATATATTTCTGGTTGATCAGTACCATTTAAATGTCTTTGACTTCGCCGACACCCAGTGCGACTGCGGTGTTCCTGATCAAACCGTGCCCCGTCGGTTTGAGTGCCCAAATGATTTACCTTCACTTCTGAGGACCCTGAAAACGCCACAGATGCCGTGATTGGCCACGTACTGAGCTTAACTCATTTAACGTAATAAGTACTTACCTACATTTGCCATCAACTTGAAAAAAAGAAGTGCCAATTGCACTAAAAATATTCTCATATTTTGGAGTCATTCTGAAATTCTTATAGCTTATTGCTCCCCTTCCGCATCCAATTTCTCAAGCCACAAGTTGTCTGCAATAAACTGCTATACAGAAATATATCTTCCCTTAAGTAACAGTTTCCATTAGCACAATCGCCAGTTTCAAAGCCGCATTTTATTCCACTTCGGAACACCTCCAGGCATAATAATAAAATCTAAGTGAAGGTAATACTTTTGTGCGGTCACGTAACTGCGAGCTAGCTATAAATTTTCATCGAATCTGATCGATATATGCTTCTTGGGTTAGTGAATTACTTATGGCGTTATAGGTACTTAATAACTACTACGGAAAATCATCCAATATTTTTTTATAACGCCTCACACTGTTTAATTTATTTTTCCAATTGATTATAGAATACTCTCAATGATCTAGTCATCTCTCGACCTTGATGGGTACCATATGGGGAATTTGTTGCGCCACTTCTTCTTCCCACGTAAAGAACTAGGAAGTGGTGAAGAGCGGGCGTTGATTAAACGTCTTTTGATTTTTATATCATCATCGGGTTCCCTCTATCTGGCAGAATGTTGATGCTCCGAAATTTATTTGGCATAACACAATTGGCATAATCTTCTTTAAACGAATATTTTTAAGGCATAAAAAATATTTAATATAATTATTGTTTGGACCAATGTTTATATGTCCGAATTTACAATGGCATACTTTTAAGATGACAGAATTTTATTTGGCAAAGTTAACATTCCGCCTATTTTCGTTTAGCATAACTTTTATTTAGAGCGACGATTATTTGGTACAGTTTCACTTGGGATACTGTGAAGATGGCAGAATTTCATTTGGAATAATTTTATTAGACATAATGCCATTTCTATAAAATATGCTGCAGGCATTTTTAAAATTATAATATTGTCTTAAAAAGTCAATATGTTTTGCTACAAAAGTTAGTGTTAGTGACAAAAACGAGTCGCTGCAAATCCGACTTCACGTAGTCTTGTCTGCCCTACCCCTAGAGTGTAATTTGAACCCGCGTAGGCGCGGAGGAGCAAGGTGGCCCGCGAGCTGAGGAGCACTTGGTTTCAAAGCTAGCCGCCGGAGTCTCGCAGCGCCGGAGCCGTGACAGAAACCATGCCTGCTGCATGTTGCATGTTTGCTGCATGCATGGTGTATGCTTGTGTGCATATTTGCTGCATGCATGGTGTTCGCTTGTTTGCATGTTTGCATGCTTCTTACAGGGAAATAAAAATCACAAATAATAAAATATATATTTTAGTAGGCTACCCGTAACCGAACTATTTAGATTAGGTAAATATTATATTAAATACTGGCAATAAAAGATTAGGTTAGGTAAGGTTAGAACTACGACCTCCTGTGCCACAAACGAATTCTACCTATTTTACTTAGTTAGGGAAGCGTGTATTTTATGTCAGGTTAGGTTATATTAAGGATATTAAATGTATGCCAAAAGATGATTCTGACTTAGAAAATGATGAGTTTTGAATGTAGGTATGCTATATGAGTGTGTGCCATATTTCTTTCTTTCTTTCAAGCTCCGCCACTTCGATCGGTTCTGTGCTTCTCGCATCCAGCGGATTCCTTCACCAGGTCATCAGTCCACCTTGTGGGAGGCCTTCCAACTCTACGTCTTTGATATAGTCTGAGTTTATTATTTCTAATGGCATTCCAGTAAATTTGTAATTTAGTCCTTATTTTTAAGCTACTTATCTCAATTTCAATGCTATGTCTATGAATTTGTATTCTGTACTTCTACAGATTTAGGTCAATATCACAATAAAATGTAACTGTATTTTGAAATCAAATTTTAGAGATCCTTAAACAGACTTCGTACTTAGGTAGGCTGAAGCAAAGAAAACCTGCTCAGGTGAAGATTCACAGACGACTCCTCTCTGGAGTGTAAATTTGTTGCTGTCCGACAAACAATGGGGCACTTAATATTGTGTCCAGCGTGTCCTGTTGTCTGCACGCTGCAGGAGTTGATGGACGCTGCTGAAAGTGCAAAGCCCGTAGCCAAATTCTAGCTGACTATAAATAGATTGCTATCGACATGCTAAGAAAGAGATGGAATTAACACTGAAATATCGAAAAATTCATCTGCTTTATCATACAGAATGGTCTTTACTAGTACTTATTAGGTACTCAATTAATGTATTTATCAGAATACAAAAGTTATTCATATACATTTGTACTTTTACCTCGTAAAAGGTATCCAATGAATTCAAAATCAGCCTAAAGGTACGACAACCATTTCAAATACATACCCTCTGAACCAGAAACGTCACATTAACACCTCAATTCAGATTTAAAGCTGCAGCAGAAAGGCAAAAATAAATCACAAAAGCTCGCTGGATTACAAAGAAAAAATACATCATAATATTTTACAATACCGGCAGAAATTTGAATAGGTTTCAAAGGTACGACTGGTAACAAAGTATGATATAATAGGACAGAGGTGAGCGTAAAAATGTATGAATAATATAGAGAAGGGAATGTACCAAGGATCATTGCCCGAGCGAGTCGGACGGACGAATTTTATAGTAGAGGGGAAAGTTAAAATTATGCCACTTATGTGGGCTTCAACCCTTTGAATGCCTACTACTCAATCTGTGTGGTTCTTTCCTCAAAAGACTAATTTAGACGTAGATTCCTCATAATCATCAGCCATCAGCCTACAGCAGTCCACTAGTGCACAGATGCCTCTCCAATTGCTCGCCATTTAGCTCGATACTCGGCATTTCTCATCAAACTGCTAGATGTAGATTGGTGTCTACTAACAAAACATATACCTAATAATAGTTTTTATTAAATAATATCTCGATAATGACCTCGACGACATGATCCTCTAATAGTCAACAGGTCTTACTCAGCAATATAAAACTGGAGAACTTACAATTGTCATGTTTTTCTTCAACAACCGTTCTTATTTTTTTCTACAACGCTGAAGCCTCACTAATTAATTTTTAAAACAAAACCGAGTTCCAAGTTTGAATTTCTTTCTCCAACACTCATTTAAAAGTTTTGTATAGAAAAAAAAATGCCAGAAAGAACAATGGTAGGAAGATAACCTAAAGTGTTAAACTTTTAACGTGAAGTGAAAACGCATGAATAATAGAGGTGACACTTGTCACAGAGTCGCTTGGGGGACGCATGGGGCGAAATAAAAAGGGGGATGGGGGACAAGTGGGGTTTTCCATCGCTACTCTAAGACTTATACAACTTACTGATAGATACGATATAAGTAGAACTCACACGTGTTTTTTATCAAGTTGATTATAGACGGTGAAGAAAAACACTTCAAGGCGTAGAAAAATAAACCTTAATTGGGAGTGTGGTATAATTGGATTTATTAATGAGGAATAACAAGCTTAATTTCCGTATAGTCTGAATAATATTTTGCCAATTATTCTGAAGATTCTTGTTGTAACAAAATATTTTTCATTCAGATGTTAAATGAAATAACATTATACCCGCATACTTACTTCTGCTCGTGCACATGACCATAATCTGCCTAGCCTTTTCCCAAATATGATGGGTTGGCTTTCAGTCTAACCAGATGCAGCTAAATACCAGTATTTCACATTGAGTGTCTTACTGGGTTATACGATACCCCTTGGTAAGACTGGTTGTCAGACTTATGACAACCCGTAGGTACTCATGCACATGATCACATGATGTAGTGAAAAATGAATTGGATCATTTTCTTTCAGAGTCACCGCGGATCTTCACCAGCAATTCGCACATTCGCTCCTGATGGTCGGACGCTTGAAGCGGGAGCTTGCGGCATCCCCCGCTCTCCTTCGCCCCTCCGCGCCGCTTCGCTCGACGTACGCGCCGCGCCGCTTGCGCATGGCTCGCTGGCGTCATTGGCTGATACTCCGACACCTTCAAGTCCGAGGCACGCACCACCACGGTGTCTGTCGCCGCTTTTGATGCCGCCAAGGTATGAACCTACTTTATTACTGTCGATTGGATTACTTCAAAATGGCAAACCTAGTTATTGTCAATTGTTTGCTATAGTTTATTTTCTTTGTAGAAGTACCTATCAATTAATTTTGAATTAATGGACCAAACGAAGTGTTCCTATTCCATCCTATCCTATTCTAGATTGCTCTGAAAGTAAACTGCAAAACTAATTCGATCTAATAAAAATAATAACAGTAAAGATTTCAATTTAATTAAATATTAATACAAGTAAAACTTGGGCCAACTAGTCGGCTGTTCTAGCCGACTAGTCACCGACTAGTCGCCGACTACAGACTACAAATATGGCCGACTAGTCGGCTTTGCCGACTGGTCGGTACATCACTACTTTACATTATTGGATTTTGGAAGCAAGAAAATCTGCAGAACCAATTTTTTTTTTTACTTTGCCCCACATTAGGAATTTCTCCTGTACTGTGTTGTGGGTGCGTTTACAAACATTTTAACTCACATACACAAACAGCAACATATTTGATAGTCAAAATCGCGTTTTGGTTTTACCAAATGGCAAATGTTGGTTAGTACAAGAAAAACACAAAATTTACTAATCACGAATCAAAAACTGTATTGGATGTATTGGGTGTACGATATATTGAATATTCGATTTATTAACCATTCGATATTATGAACGTTCGAGTATTTAGACGTTCGATTTATAGTGGTCGATCAATTGATATTCGATTATTTGGCATTCGATTTGGCATAGTACACCCGTAAAATACTCGTACTCAGCTGCATCTGGTTGGACTGGAGGCCTAGCCCAACATAGTTAGAAAAAGGTAGGATCACTCTCGTACTCATTACTGTTGTTTAAATGGTCAGCCTGTAGGTATTTTTGGCTAAATTTTAGAAGGTCGGTTTCAGCTATTCATTAAAAAAGTAATCATTTCGTCCTTAAACTTAAAGGGTAGCTGCCATCAAGCGAAGAGACGAAAATAAATTCAATGGAAAACTACTGGAGCGGTAACGAAATAAATCGGGAAATCACCGTAGTAAAAAAGATTTTCAGTAGAATGACCCTATTACGTTTTTCGAAGGAATAAATTCGAGTTTCAGGCAATGACATTATTTATTTTCTTCAGTCAATGTTGATTTAATTGTCCTTTCCTATGAATTGGGTCAAACAATTTGTGTCCACTGTCGTTTCCGTGTTGTCGTTTGGTTTTCTAGAACATACGCAATAATAACGCAACTTATTTTTATTTTTGTCTGTCGAAAGTTCGAAACATATTTACAGACGCAACTAAGAAACCTATACCTAGATGGTAATAATACCTAGAAAGGGTACCCACCTTCGTCAGAAAACACGTTTAGACAAAAATAAAAACGAAAATAACACAAGTATTTACAGAATCCGTATACAAATATGTACGGTCACCAAAAGAGATAAGTAACCATGAAGTTTGTTGGATATAGTTTAAGTTTAGTAAGAAAACGATGGATGGTTTTTTAACACCGAGGCTTGTGTCCCAGCAGTGGGAACATTATAGGCGAATTATGCTAAACATAGGAGCCATTATAACTATCAGTAGGAATCGCTTTCATTTTGACATTTCCACAACATTCATGGCGCTGTTTACGTTGCTAAGCAGACAATGTTTCCGAACATGTGAAAGAATGGATTAGCAATAACTTGCTAATCCATTCTTTCACTTGTTCTAAATGATTCAAATTATTATAATAAGTGTGTTACGGTATTGGGGTGCAGTTCATTTATCAAATTAAATTTCATTCTAAAACCTTCATCGGTTTATTAATAAACTTCAACTACATAATATATATCCGACGACCGACGACCGAGCGACGGCCCTGGTTATTCATATCTTTTGTATAGATGTACCGACTAGTCGGCCATATTTTTAGTCGGTGATTAGTCGGCGACTAGTCGGCTAAAACCGCCGACTACTCGGCCCATTTTTTACTCGTATTAATATGTTTCAAAATGTAAAAGACGGTGATTGAAATGAAATTAAAATCTTTACTGTTATTATTTTTATTATAGAATCAGTTTTACAGTTTACTTTCAGTACCATCTAGAATATGATAGGAAATTAGGATAGGAAGAAACGCCGCCGGCTCGCACGCAAACAATTAAAGAATAAATGCAAAATAAATAAAAACATGTCCCGAAGATTCCGCCTGGTCGCCGCACGGTGAGCTGAAAATGAAGCTCCATAGACTTCCCAGACCAAAAATCAAATACCTAATTTTGAAAAAAAAACTAGCAATATTTTATGTGATGAAAGTTTTTTGATAAAGCTATTATTTAATAAGTTATTTGAGATTTCTTTTTGTATGAAGGTGAACAGTTTATTTTATTTTAATACTTATTCTTAAGTTTTCTTAAAATATAACTTTCCGTGTGATAAAATGAGTCATATAAGTTTTCTTAAAATATAACTTTCCGTGTGATAAAATAAGTCATTTAAGCTATATGTCACCCGAATTCAACCGAAAACAATGATCGGCTTGGCCGACTATTATGCCCTTTTGTCGGCTGCTAGTCGGCTAGTCGGCCAAAGTCATACCTAGTTGGCCCATTTCTAATCTTTTGTTGACTCTGCTTACATTCTGACACACTTCAAAACACTATCATACCAACATACAAAACCCATTCCAATAACGTCATCAAATTAATTAAGTTTGTTAAAGAATAGAAAAAAACAAGCGTTATCAAAATGTCATATTTTTAATTAACAGGCGGGTCATTCAGAAACTTCACCATACGTTTTTGTCCAATATTTTCCGAGGTTGAGTCCAGGAATTTTCACTAATTAACTTTTACAGAATTCCTATTATTGTAGCACAATATTTAGGGGGGAGGGGGGGGAGCTAGTTGATTTTGTAGGCGTCCAATCAGGGCGGGTTGAGTGAATAGCGCACTTTCGCGGAGGGTGCTAAATTGAGTTTGTCACAATTTATGTCAGACGGGACGAGGCACATTGATTCACTGTTACGTGACAATTTAGAAGTATGCATTTTAAATAGGTATTTTATGATCAATAAGTGAAGAAAAATGTAATCAACTATTTTGACTTTAGCTTTTGCCAGCGGCTTGTCCGCGTAGAGGTTAGAAATTATCCCTCGGGAACGTACTACCGGGATAAAAAGTTTGCTATGTTGTCCAGGTTATAAATTACTATGTGTGTGCCAAATTTTATCTAAATCCGTTAAGCTGTTTTTGCGCGATTGAGTAACAAACATCCAAACGTAGAAACTTCCACAGTTATAATAATAGAAGGATCATCATCGTCATTTCAGCCGAAAGACGTCCACTGCTGGACATAGGCCTCCCCCAGGCTCCTCCACTTCGACCGGTCTTGTGCTTCCCACATCCAGCGGATTCTCGCGGCCTTCACAAGGTCATCGGTCAACCTTGTGGGAGACCTCCCCACTCTTCGTCTTCCGGTAGGCGGTTGCCAAACCAGAACCTTTTCGGCTCCATCGGCCATCTGTTCTGCGAGCAAGTTTGGCAATTCTTCGGGCTATGTCGGTTGCCTTGGTTCTCCTGCGGATCTCTTCATTCCTGATTCAATCACGTAGGGAAACTCCGAGCATAGCCCTCTCCATTGCCCTTTGGGTGACTTTAAGCCTTCTGATAAGGCCCATTGTGAGCGACCACGTAGAAGGATAGGATAGTAGGGTTATTTAAATAACAGTTTCCCCTTTACAGTTTTTTCCTGCAGTCTACCTACCCTAATTGCGTAACATATTACCAATCAGAAGCGAAATCATTTGGAAGGATATCGTAAATCCATTGTTTTCTAATGTTTGAAAAATGTGTCTGCTTAACAACGTAAATAACGCAATTTATGTCGTTGAACTGTCAAAATGCAATTCCTACAGTTAGTGTGCAGAGTACGATATCGATTTCACTATTTCGATCCTACTTACGATAATAATATTATTTGCTTTTGCAGTCAGATACGTTCCACAATAACCGATAATTGCTCAGCAAAGCAAAGACTAAGTTGACACTATTATCCAGTAACGTGGAAACATTAGCACCATCCGTAGTTAGTGCAAGTCTGTGCAAGCAATACGATTACTCGCCCGGTAACAAGCAACTTTGCACTTTAGCAATTTTCTTTTATCCGAGCAACGATGCTTGTGTACACTTCAGTGCAATTTAATCTACCTATTAGAACTTGCAGACTCGTTTACTAAAGAGAGTTCACACACAGTGCAAACGAGGCATGAAGTTTACTAGTACCTACATAGATACAGTCATGTGTAAGTGTGCTCTGAAAGTAGTTTGAAGCTACGAGCTAAACTTCAAACTGGTTTTTCGGAAATCCTAAGCAGGAGTGAATTGTTTGATATTCAACTTTGATTGTTTCGTTGGAAGTACGGAATCGACTTGGTTTTAGACCATTGCGTACTACTGCATGGAGTAATAGATCTTATAACCTTTAGCATTACAGTCAAGATTAGATGCAAAGATCATGAAAATCTTCACCGTTCATTAGAAACTTTGTGTGATCGTGATCTTACACATTGTAGGTATTGTGAGCTAAGTTCCTCCGTGTGAAAATCCTACTACCCACATAATATTAATAACTGTCAAAGTTTGTATGTTTAGATGATAGGATGTTTTTTATTCAATCATGCAAAAACGACTGAACTGATTTGG
The DNA here is from genome assembly GCA_947359405.1 of Antitype chi. Classification (NCBI taxonomy): domain Eukaryota; kingdom Metazoa; phylum Arthropoda; class Insecta; order Lepidoptera; family Noctuidae; genus Antitype; species Antitype chi. Next base: position 15,402,993 of record OX375817.1, on the reverse strand, counting down.
ATGGAATTTGGCACACAGATAGATTATAACCTGGATTAACACATAGGATACTTTTTAACCCGGTAGTACGTTCCTGTGGGATAAATTTCGACTTCCACGTGAGCGAAGCCGCTCTGGCATAAACTAGTACTGAACTACTGAATAAGTTAAATTACAGTAACGTTATTATTCTTAACAGACATACACCGTACACCTCTGCTGAACCCTTCGGAAAAACAGGCATTAAAATTACGCCTGTTTTTTAATTGTGTTGTTATATTTTTTTGTGAGACTTAACACTTGTTTGGTGTTGGCAAGGTGATACAAAAACAATAACGTAGTACATACTAAGTAAGTGGGTACCGCCGAACATCTGCCGCGTTTATCGTTAATCACGAGGGACGGACCCGACGACAGATGCGCCCGCTACTTTGTGAAATTGGACTTAAAACGTATACATGCGTACTCCGACTTATACTGGGTGACGTTTTTCTAAGCCTACTGCTAAATAACACATTATATCCTGGTAATTATAGTTGGCTCTACCTTTTACACTGGTGGCTCAGTGGTAACGGCGTCGACTTACGAGTGGTGGTGGATTTGAAGCCAGGTAGGCGTTTTACTGTATGTAAAAAAGCAGCACTAATGCTTTCAAAACGGTGAAGAAAAACATTGTTTTGTTTTTTATTTTAAAACATAACACAAATCTTTCTAAGCGCACTGGACAACTGGAAATCGGTCAAGAGTTACAAAAACATAATTTCTATATCGCCAGTCCCATAACGTTTGCAAATACATCATGTATTCCAATTTTCGGACTGTTTCGTGCAGATAGCCGGGAATGGCTTGAATTGCATCACCGGAACTCAACAACCGCAGGAATAGACAGTGAACTCTCTGCCCTACTCAAATATACTACAACGGATCTTCGCTTGTGTAACTACACGAAACGACGAACTAACGGTTAAGTTCGGACTTTTTCATGTTCTTTTACGTCTCAACACACTAGCTTGAAAATAGTCTGACGTTTTCAAACAGGCAAAATTAAGTCAAATGCGATCCCATTAATTAATTAAATAAGTAAGAGAAAAAACAAACGTTTTTTGTTTTGTTGTTTGGTAGTTTGGGAACCGTCACGACATCACGAAAACCACCTAGGTTAGGTTATATTGGTTTTATTTTACCGTTATATAGGGTGGCATTGACATTAACGCGCAACCTAATACCAAGATTCTGAAACCCGCTCCTTTGAAAGTTTGTGTCGGTTACTAAAAAAAAATTTAATCTGACGATTCAAAAAACACACATAATTGTTCAAGTTTTCACTTCTGTCGCCACTCCCAGAGTGCCACTGTTTTTTTTTTTTTGTTAATTTGATTGACGTGCAAAAATGTTTTTACAAACCTACTTACAAAAGTAAAATCATATTATTTATTTATTTTATTACTAAATGGGCCCGCTCTTGACCTCGATCACGCCTGATGGAAAGCGATTGATGAGGTCTATGATGGATCGAGCGTGCCCAGAAAATGCCTGTTCACACTTGTTTTGGAGGTAGACGGGTTAAATGTGGAAGGGAACACAGACGCAGGCAGAGAGTTCCACACTTTGGTTGTACGCATAATAAATGTGGTGGAGCAGTACTGAGTACGACTGGTCGGGATATCAACCAAGTGCGGATGGTACCCTGCAGTGCGTCTGGTAGTCCGGTAGTAAAAGGGCGATGGTGGGATCAGGTCGTGGAGCTCCTGCGCACACTCTCCGAAGTACAATCTATAGAAGACCGACAGGCAAACAACATTACGCTGATGAGCCAAACTATGAAGCTTAATGAGGTAACACACATTTTGAAGGATTGCTGCTGATCTATTGCATCATAAGCTTGAAAAAATCGCCTGCTCAGCAATGTAAATCAGGCTATAAGTTTGTTACGCAACCCCACAGACAGGACACTTCTGTTACAACTTACACGTTGCTATCGATGCATAATCAGCTTGTAACGTGCCCACTGCTGGGACATAGGCCTCTACTTTTCGACGGAAAGTGGGGTTTAATTCACCATGCAGGCCCGGTCCGGTTTGGTAAATGCCACAATTCTTCGAATTTTTGGTTCTAGGACATGCCGGTTTCCTCACGATGTTTTCCTTCACCGTTTTGGGAGCATTTTTGATGAATAAATATACAAAGTAAAGCGCCTGCTTGGGTTTCAACTCACGACCTACAGCTCGTAAGTCGGAGCCGTTAACACTGGCCCACCACTGCTCTAGCTATCGATAGCCTAGGGAGAATTCCACCAGTATTTGTAATTCAGTATTCAATCGGTTTGTCGCTAACTTTGAGCGCCTCAAACCGTAGCCTGAGTCCTCAGAGAGGAAATAGGAAATAGTTTTCTCTTAAACAGCAATTCGTTTGGGGTAGGATGAAACGTTTTACATACATTAGGGAAAAGCTCTGTGGGAATTGATAGTGTGCGGGACCTCACATAAGGACGTGCCTGTATGAAGACCTTGTTGAATATTTATGGCAATTTTAGTTAGAAAAAGGAACAGACCTCTTTCTATAAGTTGTAGTTGTTTGAAGTCCTTTGTTTTGTTCGTTTATATTTCGTTACAAAGAAGGTGGAATTTTGAACAAACGACGTAGTTTTTTAGACTTATGTTCATTTTATTTTAAGGGGCAGTTCCTGGGTGGCCCTTGGAGTTAAATGTTTTTTACGTTTTATGCAATTTCAGTGACAGGCTGTTGTATGTTGATTAAAATAAGATTCGCGACCTGTACAAATATAGCTTTACAGAATTATAATCATTACAACCCTTTAAGTTCATTTAATCCCTTTGAATTACTATTTCCTGGAAAAGTGATGATTTTACTAATGATTATAATTCTGTAAAGCCATATTTTGTTACGGTTGCAAATCATATTTTAATCACCAAATAACCTGACACTGACCAAGGGGTAGGTATCGTGTTACCCAAGAACTGGGTTGTGAAGGTCAGATAGGCAGTCGCTCCATGTAAAATACTGGTATTCAGCTGCATCCGGTTAGACTGGAAGCCGACTCCAACATAGTTGGGAAAAGGCTGGGCAGATGATGATGAACCTGACACTGACCTGCTTCCGGGGATACCGCACGATCTCCGGTGAGGCGGCGGGCCTCCTTGCCGGATTGCCGCCGTGGGATCTAGAGGCAATGGTCCTCGCACACACTTGGGAGTGGCGCGAGGAGGACAAACGCTGGGGCGTAACTCCGCTGCTGCAAGAAATCGCGGCACAGCGGACAGAGCTCCGGCGGGATCTCATGGTGACATAGAGAGTGCGATAGTCGCAACCCAGTGCTGCGCACGCCACGATGGCGGCGATAAGTCCCCTCTTTGAGGAATGACTTGAGAGGCGCCACGGCGTCCTCACCTTCCGCCTGACGCAGGTCGTCACCGGACATAGTTGTTTCAGGAGGTTCCTGTTTCGGATAAGGCGGGAGAAAACGTCAGGTTGTTTCCACTGCGAATTTCGCCCTGAGGACACGGTGGAGCATACGGTGGAGGTCTGCCCGGCTTGGGCGGAGCACCGCCGTGTCCTCATAGAGGTGATCGGCGGTGGCGATCTCTCTCGCGCGGACCTGGTCCAGACCATGGTACGGAGCAAGAGTGCATGGGTAGCCGTCATCTCCCTCTGCGAAGCAGTAATGCTCGTGAAGAGGGAGGCGGCGCACGTGAGGGAGAGGCAGTATATGCGCCCTCACGTCCTTAGTCGCCGCAGGAGACGCCCTGGGCGTCGGGAATCCTAGGCTGGTTCCCGGCCACCGTAGGCGCGGGCTTGTGGACGGCGAATAATGGGTAGCTCGTTGTCCGGTAAGTACCAAGCCCGGGTCGACGGCGCGTTGTGTTCCACGCGCGCCTCAAAGAGATGTCAGCACCAAGTGGTGGGGTCCGCAAGGGCCGATGCCTACCAGGGGTGCGGGCTGTTCTAAAGAGATACCGTGGCCCCTGGCACACAGGCATCTGAGGGAACACGGGTGGGTTTTAGTCAGTAAAAGTTTGACACGCCCTCCTGCTCCACCCAGAGCGGGAGAAGTTATTTGATGATTTTCCAACCAAAAAAGAAACACTGACCTCAAATTACAAAAAACGTAAGATAATTTGAATTGCGCGGGCTGCCTTATCGCATCCATCTTCAGTTTATAATGCGATTTTATTTGGTTTTTACAAACATCGTGGCTGTCTAGAAGATATTAACAATATGAAAAAAAAAGTGGTCACTGTTATTCTGATAAGTAGGTACTATCATCAACTAAAGAATCGACCCTTTCGCCACTAATGAAGAGAGTCGGCTTGACCTATATGGGGACTCACGCAGCCATCTTTTATTCATAAATTGCCTACTAACTTTCATAGCATTAAAACCGTGTATAGGCACACATAAAAAACGCAACATCTCTTTGTCTGTCCGTCCATTAGTGCGCTTTTAACTCGCACTCCGCTATCCGATTTATGATGTTTTTTTATTCATAGATATACAAGGCTTTTATATTTTGACTACACGATCGAAACTGTGGCGAACTGGAGCATTGCTGGCGTGTCGTAGATCGGGTTCGAACCCCGCCAGGCACTTAACTGCGTGTAAGTAATTTATTTCATCATGAGTCCTCTCAAAATCGTGATGGAATACATCGTGAGATGTCAATGTGACATCCACCAACCCACACGGAGCCTGCGTGGTGGATTATGGCCTATCACAGCGACAAGGCCTATGTCCCAGCAGTGGGAACGTTATAGGCTAATTATGATGTGAAAGCTATGTAGCTACTAAAATATATAGCCAAAACAAAACAGAAAGCCACTCAAAATAATTACAGTTTAGCAAGGAAAGTCAGCGCCCAATTTGAAAGGTCATTTCAGACCCTATCGTGAGTTGTAACTGACGAAACGAAGTGGCGAAGCTTTTAGTCTCAGGGGCAAAGGTCAAAGGTGAACCTACACCGAAGCACACAGCCACACATGCTCAAGCGTGATACTTTACTAAATAATTTATGAACGAAGCGCTAACGTAGAATAATTGAGTCTGCATGTATAAGAGATGCGTTCAAACGAAGTTAGAGCGCTGATTTTACATCTTTGTTAATGAAGGGAAACACTTTGATTAGAGGTCTTATTTGTACAGCTAATAAAACAAGTTAAGTATGCAGGCATGAGAATTAGGGTGTCAGGGTGTGAATTTGCGACGATGGTTTACTTTAAAATACTACAAAGTGGTTGATGAAAGGATTTGAGCATCTTCCACGGGTCTGATCAAGTCGAAATTTGTTATTCTATTACTTCAATGATATTAGACGAACAAAGTAACCTTGAACTGATGCTGGAGCAACACCTGGAATGTCCAGGATACCCAAGTCACTCACCAATAATCAGCAGAGGTATCGTGTTCGGGTTCGTTGAAACGTCTCAATGAATAAATAGGTCATGGATAAATGGTGATCAGGATGAGGAATGAGGATAAATTAGTAACAAACTTCACTGTGGGAAACATACGCAACGATGCGCAGATTTAAGCGAGACATTAAGCGAGACATTAAGCTTAAAAAGCAAGAAATAAAAATTAAATTTTAAAAACCCCCGACCCATACAAAAACTCTAAAAAGTTAAAAAATAATATAAATTATTGACGTTTTAAGTTGTAGGTAATATATTGATCAAGGCATTGTCAAGTCGGGGGACTATCAATGAAAACGCCAAACAGAGGAGGCCTGGCATTTTCATTAGCCGTCCCCCAACTTGACAATCTCTTGATCAATATATTACCTACTACTTAAAACGCCAATAATTTATATTATTTTTTAAATTTTTAGAGTTTTATATAATCGTTTGCAATTACTTACCCATAGTCACCTTAAACTCCAGTGGTAAATAGCACTACGTCTCACGACTATGGTCCCCAAGATACAGGCGCCGCCTAGTTTGGAGTCCGCCGTAAAGACCAAAACGAAAATCGCTAACAGTTACAGACCAACATTAAGTTAATCATAAGGTAATTTATTTATATTTATTTATTTATTTAAATTTTGTACATAACACCCTAACAGCTATGCGCCAATGCGATGTTACTACTATACACAAAAGTTTCCAAAGTAATCTTACGTTAATGACCAAAACAAACAAAAAATCAACATGAAAAACAACACAACATTAAATACTTTCAATGCACTTCAGTGCTACTTCTGTGAACCTCTAATAATTGAATGCAACGCTATGAATCAGTAATAAAACTCGGGACGCGCGAGCTTTAGGTTTAGTCCGCGCCGGTTTGTTCCTGGGCGTCCGAAACATAACGGTGAGCATGTTTGAGTAGCGTACTTCACTAGACACACACGCGCGATTAGCTACCACGCGCCGTTAAATTTAACTAAAACTGAATACATCAATTTGTAAAAGCGTAAAAAGGGGCACAGAGAACTTCACGTTTTAATATCTATATTAATACGTGAAGCAGTGCTCTTATTTTATTTCCGTCTTTTTCATTAGTTGAGTTGCTGAGCAGATTGTTTTTTCTCAAACATATGAGGGCACTGGATTAGCAATATTGTTCAAAATTTTTCAGATTCTGATTGATAGTTTGTTACGCAAATAGGGTGCTGCTCCTACTGGCAGGCTAAAACATTTAACTCGTCTTTGCGTGAACTCAACAAAAGTGTTTTTTTTTTGTCACGAAATTCTCACTTTCACCCTGGGGCTGACCGAAACCACACAGTATTTTCCAGAGAATTTTCGTGTTGCCGTCATATCCCCAATGACCCTTGTGAACCTAAATGAAATTCGACTTCATTCGTCATGAAAAAATAATGCCGCAAATTACTGGAATCAGATGTTATAACGCTAAGGCAAAGTAGTTTGAATAATTAATAGGTTTCAAACTAAATCAATACTTCACTGTATAAGTATGAAACTTGACATTTTAAGCTTTCAAGTCTTGATATTATGATCTAGATTTAGACTTAGTTAAGCTTTTGGATTTAGGATTAGCGATTGACATTAAGGATTATTTAAAGTTTCTACAGCTTTCCAAGCAAACATTTGAATGGCCTATTAATTTGTCTAAGTAACCTATAATTTAAATTATGAACCGCAGTTAATGACGACGGTGCATTTATCTAAATAAATCTTGCCAGTTCTTTTCTTATACTACATATTTATAAAACAGATAGCAGTGGTGGCCCAGTGGTAGGTAATGGCCCCGACTTACGGTTTGTAGGACGTGGGTAATTAAAAATAATTTCATCACCAGTGTTAGGTAAATCGTTTCTTTTTTCATAAGTTTAGTAAAGCTGGATAAACATAGGACGCGCGAGGCTCCTTGGACGGCGCTACCTTATATCACCCTAAAAACCTGTCGCCGACTAAGGGTACAGGGCGATGCCTTGTGGCTTGGCAGACCTCTGGGCCTGAGAACTGAACAAATCGCACACTTTGCACCTTACTAGTTACACCACCGCTGCTGAAGATATGCATTACTTCTTTATTAGCGTTCAGCATTAAGGCCAGTCCATGCAGTCGATCTTCTTTCACAATGCTGCGAAGGCTTCAACAGACGTGAGGTAGAAAAGATCGCTCGTAATTACTGGGTGCTTCAGAAAACGTGCATGCACGAAACGAATGTTATTAAAGCATTATTAATCGTATTAATCTCCCAGTTTTTCTCCTCGCGCTCCGGTACCGCCGAATGATCCACTTTTGTATATGTACCTATAAGAACCGAGTCAATACCGGTATATTATCTTCTATAGCTGTACTGTTAGTTATAACCCGTTACCATATTGCCCACGTCTCACGTTTACCGATGACGGCATTATATTCCCTCCGAAAGGGACGTGCCAATTGCTGTTTATTGGGTACCTTCCCAACCTGTAGCGCTGCATGGTAGAATTGTTTCAGAAATATTTAACGTGTAATAGGCAGACAGAGGTGGTTTCACCAGACGTTCAAAGTCCTATGTTTTATGAAGAAATGCCACTAACCGAACACGACTCAAGACAAGAATATCTAGTCGGGATTTTTTTGTGCACTGAATCTTCAACGCACTCCTTAGCGCCAAAGTTGAAAATCGAACAGAGTATTTTTGCGACGCACTGGGATGCACTCTGCTCGCAATGCTCGGCTCAACACCGATAGTTGAAAATCGAACAGAGTGTTTTTGCGACGCACTGGGATGCACTCTTTTTGCAATGCTCGGTTCTCTGTTCGATTTTCAACTTTCGGTGTTGACACCGAAAGTTGAAAATCGAACAGAGTGTTTTTGCGCCGCACTGGGATGCACTCTGCTCTCAATGCTCGGTTCAACACCGAGAGTTGAAAATCGAATAGAGTGTTTTGGCGACGCACTGGGATGCACTCTGCTCTCAATGCTCGGTTCAACACCGAAAGTTGAAAATTGAATAGAGTGTTTTTACGACGTACTGGGATGCACTCTGCTGTCAATGCTCGGTTCAACACCGAGATTGGAAAATCCAGTCATCATTTCAGCCGAAAGACGTCCACTGCTGGACGTAGGCCTCCCCCAATTGGGGGATTTGCCGTAATCGCCACTCTTGGCAGGCGGGTTAGCAATCACAGTATGATGGTAAAATGCATAGAGAACGCTGCTGCCCATTCTCTAGTAAGTCCCTTAGTCGCCTCCTATGACAACCACGAGAAGAAATGGGATGGTGCTATTCTATACCCGCCGTGATATTTTTGTCTTTTAATAAGTTCCTAATGAATAAAAAACACTATGTACAACCGTACAAGGATCTTTTGGCAAGTGGCTTATATCGGAACTACAACCGCCCTCTTAGTTTTTAAATACAATTTCTGTGACAATTTCACAAATATTTTAGTAAGAAGGTATCAACAGGCCCCTGGCTCTGTCAATGCCATTATTACCTCTGATTTTGCGTCACTGTCAAAATCAAAGTGAACTTTGTTCTCGTTATAATATGATTACTTTCTGGTTACTGCAACTAATAAGTCTGCCAATATCACAGTGATCTTTATTCTCGTTACAATATGGTTGCTGTTAGGTTGCTGCTGTCAGAACTAAAATAACTGTCAACGGACTTTAACTTGTATTCTGAAACTCTTACTAATCACTCAAATAATTAGACAAACTTAAGTCCCAGTTTCTACTACTACGTTACGAAGCGTCTCATAAACAAGAACAGGCAAAGACGAATGAGTAGAAACTAATTGAGCGATCCTATTCAACTGGATACATCGTTAAATTCATGTTTGTGAGCCGTTTGATCAGCTAATGGTATCAAATTCACTGATATTTGGTAACGTTCACTAGTCACACATCATTACTTAGGTAACTATTCAATGTGATGTAGCTCTATCTATTAGGTAGGTAATGTAGATATAGTCCAGACCTGTTTAACAGTCTCCATATACAGGGTGACAGGGATTTGGACATGATTAGACTAGACCTCCTAGCGTAGAAACTTATCGTCGGTTATCAAAAAAAAAAATGCTGGTTCATAGAAAACAGCAAACCCTCTATGCGGTCAAAATGTCCGGAACAGTTAACTTTTTCAAAGAAAGAAATTTTTCGTCAGTTCAGAAATATGTACTGAATCGTTGGTAGGTAATAAGTAGTTTGCGGGTAAATGTCCCAGTCATCCTGCATAGTTCCACTAAAGTGCATTGTGTACACGCGAATATTCAGATTATATTAATGAATCTACATATAATCTGATAATAAAGAACCAGACAAAAACCCAATGTTCAATACTTACCTACACGTTTGCACGTGAAACTACAAATAATATTCTATCAACCACCACCTACCAGGATCTACATTGGGGAATATTTACATAGCCAGTATGTGACCTATTTAACCCACTCTACAGACCCAAAAGCAAAACCCTTTTCTCGCTAAATGTACCAGTAAAAAAACATTGAATTTGTTAAATCGCTCTCCGTCCGAATCTAGCGTGAAAAGTTCGCGGGAAATTCTCATTAGTAGTCTGTTTATACTGCAAGCCAATGATAAAACTCATAGAAATGATGACGAAGTAATATTTAATTCGTGTGAATAATCGATTTGATGTAGGTTTTACTGAGCTCTATAAAAATAACACTTAACATAAGATCACGCCTTGTCTCCTCGAAGAGTTGGTAACTGTCGAAATGTATCTTCATTTCGCCAGTTACATTTTTAAGCCATGTAATACGGGGCGAGCCTAGTTCCATCAACCATACATCATCGTCATTTTTATCATCTTCATTCATATGTTGCCTTTGTTTTTTTTGTATGTAAAAATAATATCAGAGTAGTAGTAATATTTTAAAAGCATAGCAGAATAAAAACTGAAACAACTTTCAGTGACAAATGGTCTATTTACACGACAGATAGGTACTTTTTGGCCAGCCTATCTGAACAGGGCAGTCTTTAAATTTATGCTCACATTCTTGTACCTATATGAAACTGTCACTATATGCTGAAGTAAACGCAAAATTCCACTAGGAAACTGACTTCACAGAGCATATTTTTATTGAAAAACCTGTAGGACTCAACTTGTGCTGGTTGCAAAGGGCAAAGGTCAGATGGCAGTCATACATCCATAATCAGCCTATTATGTTCCCACTGCTGGGACACAGGCCTCCTCTCGGTAAGAGGGAGTGGGGGTGCCCAATGCGGGTTGGTAGATGTTACATGTCTTCGAATTTTTGGTTCTAGGACATGCCGGTTTCCTCACGATATTTTCCTTCACCGTTTCAGTAGTTCCATGTAAAATACAGATGTGTTTCCGCATCCGTTTAGACAAAAAAACCACCTCAGACGTAGTTGGAACAGGCGGATGAAAATGTCCATAAACTTTATCTACCATACTCCCATTATTTCCATTCAATGAATATCGTTAAAATATTGATGTCATGTATTTTCCCGTTCACTCGCTTCTATATAACTGCGATGAATGACGTGACCTAGTTACCTGTGTTTCGGATAGGTTGCGTGGGTACCTACCTATATATCTAGATCACAATAAACCCTCTTCCACACACACCGGTCTTCGCTACCCGATGGAGAGAAATACAGGTAGGTAAGTATGTATGAAAGCTTCTACATGTACGGCAATTTATCCCACTTTTACATAAATTTGCCAACGGGTACTCGGCGCTGACAACCCGGATGGAGCGTGTGGAAAGGGCTTCAGCGTGTGTCCACACCGCAAGGATTCGAAAGATAGTGTTATTTATAATAGAGTATTTATAGTTACCCAGGTTTATTCATTCTCAAAAATAGTCCTCCTTGGAACGTCAGTTAACGCCAAAGAAACATCGTAGTCGCGAGCTTACTTAAAATTGTAATACTCGGACTCAAATTATTTAGTACATCGCTCATTGGCGGCTAGGCCACTTATTATACTGTGACTGGGCACACATATCATCAGATGGACCCACTACGGCTAGTTTGCCAAACATAAAAAAGATTATTTAGTTATCTATTTTAAACCGACTTCAAAATAGAAGGAGGCTCTCAATTCTATTGTCATTTTGCCCCAGAACTCCGTCATTTATAAACCGATTTGTAGTTCTGTTTAGTAGTTTTTGAGTTAGCTTCAATAATATCAATTTTTATTTTATTTTGATGATAATTTAATAATAATATCCTGTCACTGTTTACTTAGCAAGTAAATTTATACGAATGTTTGTGAGTTAGATACCTACCACAACCAAAAGTAAAAAAAAAAAATCGACATCCAAAAAAACCACCACAAAGTAAAAAAATACTTTAATTTCGGAAGTGGTGGCAAAAAAAAACCAAAATACAAAACCAAAGACACCGATTTCCGAAATTAAAGTAAGTAATTTTTCAGTCTGTAGTATTTTTTTTTCATACCAGCCTAATTATTGTCCCACAGCAGTAAAAAGGCCTCTTCTCAAGCAGAGAAGATATAAGCACTAATCACCACGCTTGCTCAATGCGGGTTGGCGATTTCAAATGCGTGTTATTTTCAAATAGGTATGCTCGCGGGTGGATACGCGCCTTTAGATCTAACGATGTGTACGGAGATATTATTTTATTGGATCCTTTGAGATATTCCTCGTAATTGAATAGGTACCTACCTACGATGTGGTGATCAAAGAGTACCTGTCCTATTCATAGCTTGTTTTGTTAAAAGCATAATGGATATCTAATTATTAAAGTCTATTTTGCTCAGAAAAGGCAGTGAATAAAGACGTGATTAAAGTCAGTTTTAAAAGGATTTAAGGCTCCTACAAACAGGCGCGTCGCGACTCTCGTAGAATAATTTCTATGAAAACTTCATGGAAATTGTTCTAAAAGTGTCACGTCACGTTGTCGTGTCGCGTCTGATTGAAGAGGCCTTTAAGTTAGCAATTCGGTAGGTCCTAGTCATTAATAAGTGGGTAGATACAAAATTCCTAACAGCCCAATTAAAACACAGTCAAATTTTAATAAAAAGTCTGACAACCAGTCTTACCCAAAGGGGTAAATTAAGCAACAACGTTTATGCATAAAGGCTCCCACAGACAGGCGCAATGGGACTCTGGTAGAACATTTTCTATGCAATCTTAATGGACTCTCTCGAGAGAGAGCCGTAATTGTATTCAGGTTTCTATACGTCACGTATTCTGGTACACTCTCTAAGTCCTGAGCTCCTGCCCCGAGTTCTCCGAAAATAGTTTACAGTTTGCGACAATGCAAAAAGATTGACAGTTATTTAGCAGGTAAAAACCACGACAGCAAAACACAACCTGTATGTATTTAAGTGCATTTTAAAACATTATATTGAAGCTGCTGATCGCGACTAGCCTCTATGTTCAACCCGCAAACCTATCTCTACACTTTAATAGAGAATACTCTTGAACGAAAGTGGTCTGGACTTGATTTTGGACGTGGTTTTGGATTTTTTTTTTGGGTGGGAAATCATCAAATAACTTCTCCCGATCTGGGTGGAGCAAGAGGGCGTGTCAGACTTTTACTGACTAAAACCCACCCGTGTTCCGTCAGTTGCCTGTGTGCCAGGGGCCGCGGTATCTCTTTCGAACAACCCGCACCCCTGACAGACACGGCCCTTGTGGACCCCACCAGTTGGTGCTGACATCTCTTTGAGGTGCGCGTGGAACACAACGCGCTGTCAGTACCCGGGCTTGATTCTTACCGGACAGTGAGCTACCTTTTACTCGCCGTCCGCAAACCCGCGCCTACGGCGGCCGGGAATCAGCCCGACGCCCAGGGCGTCTCTCGCGGCGACTAACGCCGTGAGGGCGCATATACTGCCTCTCCCTCACGTGCGCCGACTCCCTCTTCGCGAGCATTACTGTTTCGCAGAAGGAGGTGACGGCTACCCATGCACTCTCGCTCCGTACCTAATTGAACCAGGGCCGGACGCGAGCGATCGCTGCCGCCGATCGCCTCCACGAGGACACGGCGGTGCTCCGCCCAAGCCGGGCAGACCTCCACCGTGTCCTCTGGGCGATCTTCGCAGTGGAAACACCCGGACGCTTGCTCCCGCCTTATCCGAAACAGGAACCTCCCGAAACAACCGTGTCCGGTGAGGACCTGCGTTAGGCGGAAGGTGAGGATGCCATGCCGCCTCTCAAGCTACTCCTCAAAGAGGAGACTTACCGCCACTATCGTGGTGTGCCCATTGGACTTACCGTTTAGGTAACTTATCACATCTGAGTAATAAAAATCTTAAAGTCATTATTTCACTGACAGACAACACACAGCCTAAACCGCTAGGTCTAGAAGTTTAAAATGTTGCCCAAGAGCTCCTTAAAACGGGTGTAAAAAAGCTCAACGAAGATACATAAGTACTTGTTCTTCCTGTCATTACGATTTTTTTAATATAAAATACTGAAATACTGAAGGTGAAAGTTCTGGTGGTGGTGGTTCTGGTGGTATTTTAGTTCGTTTTTAGTTTTTTCGGCAGGAACAACTTTTGTGTTATGCTTATTGTTCTTACCTATATGTTTTGCGTGCGTTACATTGCGCAATACCAAGAACAGCTAATTTTCACACCAAAAATTAAACTGTAGGTATTCCCAGCAATTTTATTTATGCACAGAGTTACTTATTTTGATGTAGGTACAGGTTGCGTAGGCGACAGCTTCTTGATGGGTATTTTTACACCCTGTTACCCTGTAGGTAAGTATAGCGAAAGTGAGCACTGAGGAAGGATTATTCAAAATAATAATCCTATAAAGGGGTTAAATAGGGGATGAAACATTATATGGAAGTTCGTCATTTTAGCTGAAGGGAAATCTCATCAGGAACATTGTTTGTTCGTAATAAACACCTATTTATTTCTTCATTACAGACGGATAGACCGCAGCAACTCCCTAGTAGAAAGCAGCAGTGGCGTCGGGCCCCTGAGTCCTGGGGCCAGTGCCACCATCTGCTCTTTAGGGGCACTTCAACCAGACCTGTACACCAAGCGAGAGGCCCCTCTGGTTATAGAGCTGGAAGGAGCCGGCCCGTCGCTTGGCAGGATTCATTTGCGTTTGAAGTATGACTTCGATCGGTCGGATTTGGAAGTACATCTTATTGAAGGTATGGATAACCTTTTTGAAGTGTTTTTAACTGTTTTGAATAGCGAACTCCGTGGGACCTACATAGGAATTGCCCATACCGTAACTACTGGAATGATTCGAGTAGTAGTAGTAGATAGTAGTTAATGTTTCGTATTAGGGGCCTACTCTCCAACTCCGTCAACGAAGATACGGGCCCGTCCGAAAGTAGTTCGAAATTTCTCAGTGAATCCTATCCTACAGCCAATCAACTAACTTTTTTGGACGGGTAAAAATATATCGGGAGTAGAGACAGCTGTCAAATCGTGATGTCATTCATTCTTAGTTCGGGCTCCTAACTAATCTTCTGTCAGTAAGTGATAGGGAGTTGGAAACGCCCGTTACTTCGACCGAAACGACAGACTTCGTGCTTAGGGAGTAGGCCCCCTGGAATTACTCTTTAAGTTCGTATCGGGAATGGCTCTTTCAATTCATCAACGACTGCCACTATTTTTAAAGTTGTGGCTGTTTTCGAAGTAGGAATGGATACTTGGGATTAAGTCGGAAATGTTGTTACTAGAACGTAGAATCTGTCAGTACAGGTCCTTCGTCTTAGTAACAACAACATTCCTACGAATGTTTAGAGTTAAAAAGAGCGTTCATAAGTTCGCAACATAAGTATGACAGGAATACAGAAAGCCTGTTTCATTTTCAGCATCAGCAGTAGATGTAGTTAGGTACTTAGTTGAGGAATTGCATAGCGGCAGCAAAACAGCACACTGGTTTGTGGGCAGTTTATTGACTTCTTCTACCCAGTTAGCACTAGGAAGTGGTGAAGGACGGGCGTTTTGGTGGACAGTCTTATGTAATGGCTGTTGTTCAAAAACTGCTGATTCTCAGCCTAATTAGAATACTTGATTGATTGATTTCGGTAACTCTCTCTCTCTCTCTCTGATGGGGGAATTAGCCACAAGGTATTTTAACAGTGGAGTATCGTATATTTAGTCACCTTCATCAATAACCTTGTTCATTGTAGCGTGTTTAAACATGTCACCAAAATAAACAAATAGAAAATATAATTAGTGTACCTACCTATTTATATCGGTCAAGGTAAACATAACAAACAATATTTTTCATTTCGGATCCATTATTACAGCCGACCAGCACCCTAATTGCGTAACTCACGATTAATCATAATCTGTTTCGTTTTGAAACAGATGGCTAAACCATTGCTTCATATGTTCGAAAAATGTGTCTGCTCAACAACGTAAAGAACGCAATGAATATTGTTGAACTGTCAAATTGAAACCGATTATGATTATTCGCGTGTTACGCAATTAGGGCGCTGAATCGAAGCAAATCATATCTGAGTCCGAATGTAAAGAGGTTATTTTTACACCGAGTTCGTAGAAAACCGGACTGGAAATAATCCCCTTCCAGCATCCGTTATGTTTGCACAGGCATAGAGACACGTGTGCCTACCTACCTACATTTGCAACGTATGCAGTGACGTAGGCATTGTTTTTATCTCCCTACATAAACGCGCATTTCGTAGCATGCACTCGTAGCACTTTGCTACGAAAAGTTTTCACATTTTGGAGTGCTTGTATGGCTAAAGATTCTTCTCTAAATTATTTCAGTCTTGCATTACCAATTTTATATTAGATCTGGTAGTTTGTTCGTACAATCTGAAGGAGCAACCATAATACGTGAATCAAAAACTTTGTAGGTACCCTTTTTACGAAAATTATGCGGATGTAGGACTAATAAATTGGTCGTACTTAGTTATAGTTTATAATATGGAGAAGGAGTGTAGAATGTTAATATTTTTATATAATAATGCATTAGAAATACACTAAGTGAATAAAAAAATATGGTCTAATTTTGACCACTGGGCGACAGACATACAATTATTAGCCTTTGCCTTTACTAGCGGATGAAAGGTATCATATGTCGTAACTTAGGTCATAGTCTACATGTAGGTGTGCCAATTTCATCGAAATTCATGCAATGCTAAACGCGTGTAAAGCTAAAAGACAGTTACCTACTTTCGCATTATAATGTTGGTATGAATAAACTACTAACTAAATGTATCCTTTCTTCAAATTCCAGCTCACGACCTAGCGGGCTACGAAGCCGGGGGTTTCAACGACCCTTACGTGCGGGTTACCTTACTGCCCGAAGTGGACACGCGGGTCCGTCAGACCCCGGTGCATCGGAACGAAGCCAACCCGTTCTTCGACCAGCACTTCAAGTTCCCCGTGTCGCATGATGAATTGACTGACAAGACGTTGCTGCTGCAAGTGTTTGATTATGACAGGTGCGTTTCTAACTTAACAAGAAATACTAGAGTCCTTTCACAGTGAGCGCAGTGTTGGCCGTGTTATCGACCCCAACTTACGAGTTGTTAGTCGTGGGTTTGAAGCCTAGCAGGCGCTTGACTTTGTGTCATCATTTCAGCCGAAAGACGTCCATTGCTAGACATAAGCCTCCCCTAATTTGGGGGGGTTTGCCATAATCCCCAAGCTTGGCAGGCGGGTTGGCGATCGCAGTATGGTGGTAAAATGCATAGAGAACTGCTGCCCATTCTCTAGCAAGTCCCTTAGTCGCCTTCTACGATACCCACGGAAAGAAATGGGTTTACTTTGTGTAGGTGAATAATTTCATCACCACTGCTCTCAAAACGGTTAAGGAAAACATGAGGCATGTAACATCTACCAACCCGCACTGGGCCCGCGTGGTATATTACAGCCCACTCTCTCCCTAAGAGCGGAGACCTGTGTGCAGTGGGGACTTTTATAGTCTTATTATGCTTATGGTTATGCCTTTCACAGTTATTTTACTTCTGATTTCATATGACTGTCAAAATCACAGTGATCTTTATTTTTAGTTGAAATAGGGTTGCTAATAGGTTGGTGCTGTCAGATATAAAACAACTGTGAATGGACTGTACGAGTGCTACAAGGATCTTTTGGCCCCTGAATGACATTTACAAGGGAGCGTTGATGTTAACCATTTGTAAAATTGTCACAGAAATTGTATTGACCAAACAAGAAGGCGGCGTTACTCCACGTTCGCACGGACGTAAAAATGCTAGGCCCGTACCCGCTTCTCCCCCTGCCTTTCCCACAATTTCGTGCGTGGATTCGCCAAAGATCAACCGAACTTCATAACAACAGATGGTCACGGGCAACAGACTGTAGACAGTCAAAATTGGCTTTTAGTACCAATTGTACAAAGGCCAGCACATCAAGCTACTCCAATCTGTCAAATTTCTTTGATAGATTTTCAACTTTAATACAATACGATAAGGTTCACGTTTAATTGGGAAAATTTGACAGTTTGGGATAGCTTGACCTGCTGGCGTCTATACACCCGCGACCAACCAAAAAACTTCTCAGCCTGAGTAGAAATAACCTTAGAATAATCATAGGAACAATTACGGGCCATAACCCCCTTAATAAACATCTTTATAATATAGGCGCCACAGACAGCCCGCTTTGCAGGGGCTGCCTTGACGCCGAGGAATCAGCCACCCACGTCATTCTCCAGGATGACGTGGGCGGTTTTTACGTTGAGGCGCCACGGCCTCGCATTCCAATGCGAGGCCGTGGCACGTCAACGTGAAAAAATCCTCGGAACGGTGAGGTCGCTCCGCGAAGCCTGTGAAGCTCCCAGGAAGCTTCTGCGCTTTTGGGCAGAGCTAGGCTGGCTTTTTTAGCCAGAATCCCAACGCACAATGGACCGAATGGGAGTCTACGTGCGGAAAAGGGAGTCCCATCATCATCGCCATTCACCATAACCAAAAACCACCATTCGCCATTAACGCTCTCCTGAACTCGAATACAAATCTTGATATGTTTGCGGATGAATGGAAGATGATGCTGTCAGAATTTTTGAATTTTTGTGAGAAGAATGCATGACTGTGTTAACCAGCTTGTAAAGTGTACATTAATATGTTTAAATAGTGTAATTGACTTCGGCTGTTCTAAATATTTAAACTAAAAATAAATAAATAAATAAATCATCATCATCTCCTGCAGAATGCTTAGCGCCGTTTTGAAAATCAAACAGTGTATTTTTTCGACGCGCTGGGATGCTCTCTGTTGGTATATCAATGCTCGGTCCAACACCGAGAGTAGCCAATGCGCGAAAGAAATCCGCCGCGTTATTTTGTGAGTCCGGGCGAACGTGCTCTTAGTTCCGATTTTGGCCACACGCCTAAATATAAAGAAACCCTAAAATAACTAGACATTACCTACTAGACAAAAAGATTTCCAATGGAAACTACAAAATATTGTTAACTGGAGATTAAGGTGGAAGCGCTAGGTAACCCGCGAAATTCACATTTTCATCCGTTTTTTGCAATTTGCAGGTGTCAGGTTTAACTCCATTAAAATATGATTCTCAGTAACATAGCTGCCAGATAGAAAAGCAGCTAGTGGTAACATAGCCGCCAGATAGAAAAGCAACTGGTGGTAACATAGCCGCCAGATAGAAAAGCAACTGGCGGTGACATAGCCGCCAGATAGAAAAGCAACTGGTGGTAACATAGCCGCCAGATAGAAAAGCAACTGGTGGTGACATAGCCGCCAGATAGAAAAGCAACTGGTGGTAACATAGCCGCCAGATAGAAAAGCAACTGGTGGTGACATAGCCGCCAGATAGAAAAGCAACTGGTGGTAACATAGCCGCCAGATAGAAAAGCAACTGGTGGTAACATAGCCGCCAGATAGAAAGAGACTGAAATGATATGCGCTCCTTAGGTACTGTGGATAACTGCACATAGAGTTCTAGAAAGTTCGGAAACTCGAATTGCCATACTGATAGCATTGACATACAAACCCTACATAAATAGATATACCTATCAGACACCTCGCTAAGTCTGTTTCAAAATCCGTGTGTTCAATTCCAGATTCTCTCGCAACGAAGTCATGGGTTCAGCCAAGGTGCCTCTCTCCCGCGTCGAAGTAGCTGGAGGAGCTGAAGTGTGGGCCGAACTGTCCCGAGAGCGACGCCCTCCGGAGGAGTTGCAAGAACTGTTGCTGTCTCTGTCTTACCTACCGTCGGCTGAACGACTTACTGTCGTTGTGTTGAAGGCGAGGAATCTGTTGCCGCCACAGGAGGGGAAGGATGCTTTAGGTAGGTACAAAACTATTTTTATTAATATGCAATGATTTTGTACCTACTTATCTATGCTGTAGCTACGCAGGGGGATGATAGCTACGCCAAAGATGCGTAGTGTTTGCTACACAAGGAATTCGTAAATCGCTCCGCAACATGCTCGTAGGTCGCTACGCAAGTAGGTCCTAGCTCGCTACGCCTCGTAGATTGCTACGCAATGGGCTCGTAGTTTACTACGCAATGAGCTCGTAGATTTCTACGCAAGTGGCTCGTGGCTATGCAATACGATTTCGTATCTTTCCTACCCCGAACGATAGATACTTCTATCTTTTGCTCTGAAAACTAGCATCCATTCAAAGTCAAAAGTTACTATCGTTTAATGTAATAAAAAGTGCACTAACATTTTATTGACTTTTCCAGATGTGTATGTAAAAGTGTATCTGCTGGTGAACGGCAAACGTGTGAAAAAGAAGAAGACTAACAGAAAAGAGATCAACAGCCCCGTGTGGAACGAGGCTTTATCATTCAGCCTGCCATTGGCTAACCTTCAGGAGGCTTCCATTGAGGTTAAGTAATTTTATAACATTATAACAGTTGTAAATCACGCTACTAAATACCCTGAACATACTGAGCTACTGAACCACATGGTCAATAATTATGTTAACGGCAAAACGATTTTATGGCAATTATAGAATAGTTTATGTTTTTAGGTTGTTGTTTATGGTTGATTTTGTCAGTCTTCAGGCTGTTGCTCCATTAGAAATAGGATGCGACCGGAAGGACGAAATCAGATAAACAAAAACAATAACGGCTATATTAAATTTGAATAGTCCCACTGTATCACCAATGCCCGTTTTTGTTGACTAATAATAATTAATTGCTTGTTTCATTTGGAATCGAAAACATTACCAACTCCAGTATTAGGTATTCTACAACCTCCAGATGTATCCAAACATAACAGGTGTAGTTAGCTACCCACTTCCAACAATTGAATCCCCTTGCGCAGGTGTGCGTGGTGTCGGGCGGCGGCAGTGCGCTGGTGCTGGGCTGGTGCTGCGTGGGCGCGGCCGAGCCCGCCGCCGAGGGCCGCCACTGGGCGCAGATGGCGCACGAGACGCGCAAGGCCGTGGCCATGTGGCACACGCTCCGATAGACTGGCCCCTTGTAACCCCATATACAGTACAACATACACCTAACCGAACGTGCATGGCGGCGCTGCTTGTCAAGGAAGATGTCAAACGCGAGGCCAAAACCAGTCCACTGCTGGACATAGGCCTCCCCCAGGCTCCTCCATTTTTAAATAAAACTTCGCAAAAAAGAAAATACACGTTTACAAACAACGCCCCCTGTAAATGTCATTCAACCGTCACAAGATCCTTGTAGCAGTGTACATTTCATGTTAGTTATCTACTTCGCCACGTTCGTTTAGATCTATGTCGGACTGTACCCTCGTCTAGTTTATCCCGGACCGATTGCAATACTAATACTTCTGTAGATACTGTTCACTGTTGTCTAGTTAATGCAGTGACGTCTTGGGTAATTGCATGATTGATCAAAGGTCACGTTAAAGGATGTGATGACCAGTTTTTTTTTTAAGTCTATTCTAATTTTGAAAATACCGGCCTAGATTTCAAGTCCCGAGCTGCAGTATACCAACTCGGGATGTACGGAAACACTAATGTTTAGCTGTACCTACTGTCAACGATTTTTCAGTTAGTCGTTATGATGGTGGTTATAAGTAACTTCAGGATGATTTTGATCACACCTACCCATGACGTCATTGCTATACAATTTCTGTGTTACTTGTCTGTATCAACTATAGTAGTTATTTCACTGTAAAAGCATGCCTAATCTACATTAACTTTAAACTAAACGTATACTTCGCCGCAGAGCCTAAGTTTGCTCAAAGGAACAGAACAAAATGTGTTATCATATTTATCACTGTTTAGAATCAATGTGTCTGATATTCAATAGATTGTAGCTTCACAAATTCGTGTTTCGAATCTTGCAATAGGTATACTAGTCATTGATATAAAATGTTATTGATATAAAGTTTCCCTACGCGAAGCACTGAATGTAGGTAAATACTTAGCTTTATCGCTCTCTGATAAACTAGCGAGAAGTCTCGTGAGCGAAAGTATGTCTGTCTCAGAGCGAAGGTTATATTAAATAAGTGTAATATCCCCTTTATCAAGACTTATACTTGTATTACACTCCCTGCCTTCCTATACTGTCCAGTCTCAACTGTGGGCTCTAACTTCCACCTGTTATCATATAAAATTATATCAACAAATATAGTAGAAATATTTATCTTGTTAAACTTTATAAAAATATAACAGAACCTAAATATTTTCGAGGTGAAAAATTATATTGAGCTTTTGGAACACCAAACAAAATCTTATGAATTTATGGAATTTTATATATATAAGAATGTTAATTTTTGAAAATAAATTTTAATATCATTGTCCAATAGATGATGTATAAGAATATGACTATTTCTATCTCCTGTACTATCTATCTTACACGTGTGCCCACAGTTATTCTGTCACATAACTAGATCTATAAATAAATACTTATTAGTACGTAGTCATTCAGTAGAATGACCTCCGTCTGTTCAAGAATTTTATGAATTATATCGAATTTTATTCCAAAAATATACGTACGTACATATTTTTATCTAAGTGTATGTAACTGTGTGAAGAGGTAATTTACTTTTTATTTTCTTTACAATGTCTGAATAAAATGTCTATTTGTAAGATTAAATGGTGTTTGATTGTAGAAATAAAAATCGAGTGTACAATATTTTAAATTTATTAATAATAACTTTTTACATGTGTACAATATTTTGTAGATCAATAATAAAAAATAAAGATATTATAAAGTTGATATATTTAACGTAACACAAAACACTTTACCAGGGCTTCGGTGTCGCGTAGCGTTGTTATAAAATGAGAGTCCAGAGCACTACAATAATGCACTATTATAAAGTTACTCGAAACTTACCACCAATGCTGAAGAGACGCAGGAACGCAGGCAATCGCCAACTAAAATTGCATTACACAATGTTAAATGTGAGCCGGAGTTACAAAACGTATTCTAATATTGCCATCACCTCAATACTGCGGGTAGACATGCGGAGAGATGCGTCAGTTAAATAAGTGGTGGTAGTAAGTACTAAAATAATAAACATTCACCATTTACTGATTACTGTTAAAGACATCAATCACACTACAGGGACACCATACAATTAGTATATTTTATCTTTTAATACAAGGCGTTTTTAGATGGTTAGAGATAATATTGGGAGTAGTTCATTTACTTTATACCAAGCAACTTTTGTTCAGAGTTTTGGAAATAGAGCAAAAAACAGTCCTGAATCTCA
The DNA here is from genome assembly GCA_947359405.1 of Antitype chi. NCBI lineage: Eukaryota > Metazoa > Arthropoda > Insecta > Lepidoptera > Noctuidae > Antitype > Antitype chi. Next base: position 15,380,004 of record OX375817.1, on the reverse strand, counting down.
TGAAGCTTAAAAACTATAAACAGAAATAATGTTTTTTTATTTTTTGCTTTGTTTCCAAAAGTAAAAATAAAAGTAGTGCCAGAAAAAGCTTGTGTAGGTGGTACAAATAGCATTGAATTTATATGGATAAGTGTTTGGAATAAGTAGCCTTTTACGCAACCAACATTTTTTTTAGAATGATAAGAGATAAGACTGATTAGCTGATTGAAGCGCAAATTATCATTGATAAACAAGGACAACCAGTAAATAGTAACTAATTTTAATTAAGACTAAACTTACTACATGCAATTCTGGGCTTTAAAAATAGATTTAATATGAGTCTGAAGTAAAATGGATATAAAATATACATAAGATCAAAATGCAAACTTAAAAAAAAAGCTACAAAAATAAATAGATTAGCTAAAAAGAGATGTATACTTTACACATCGCTGTAGACGCCATTCCTTCGTTTGGATAATAGGGGTGGGTGGGATGGGTTTCTTTAGTGTAACTGTGTTTAGGCAGATAAGTGCGAATGTGGATGTTATGTCATGTGGAACGGGATTGGGTGTGTAGGTAAATGCAGTCGGCATCCTTGCAGTCGCCGCCCACTTCGAAGGGGCATAGGATCGCGTTCGGGTCTCCCTCCCAACTGAAAAGGGTGAGGTTTTTAAACAATCAACTGGTATATTGATGGAGGGGAATATTCAACAGCACATGTTGTGATGACACTCTCTTTGCTGTCGTACAATCGGGTAAAAATGCGGAAGGTTCTTCTGACATAGAACAGAGTTCTGGATGGGATAACACATTAAACATAACATCACGCCTTTTTACCCGGCGGGTTGAGCAGTACACCCTCATTTCGCCTGTTATGTTGAAGTACCATATAACAGGACGAAAACCCATTGGCATCAACCAGGCAGATATCCGGCTGCTAGTGAAAGTGGATAGTTTTTATAAAGTAAATCATAGATAGTGATAGTAGATTTACGAGATACTTTAGCATGATATTAATACTTGTAAAAATTCAGTAAAATTCCATGGAGAAATCTCAAACATTAAAATACTAATAACCACATATTAGTAATGTAAATGAAATGTGAATGCTTCTTGAATTCATAGAACCACATTAAATAACTTTTGGCACTCCAGCTTTTATCAACAACAAGTATTTTTGCCATGTGTTAGCACTTATCAAAGCAACCTTGAATAGCAGAATTGGAATGTATAACTATTGATAAATACAACAGTAGTATCAATATTTGCTAATAAATAATTCTACTATCCTAATAATATAATTAATGTGACAGTTAGTATGTTCGGATGAAAATGGCTGAACGGATTCGTTTCACACAGATAGTTTACAGAAAGTAATTTTAACATGAATTAACACATAATGATACTTTTTATCCTGGTAGCATGTTCATATTCAGAAGTATTCCATAGAATATTTTCTTAAATCCACGCCGGCGAGGCTGCGGGCTAAAGCTAGTGCATAATATTTGCTCTTATTCCATGTGTTCTTCGATACATGAGTTTAAATTTAACTAAACATAGCATTTAAATGATCACTAATAAAGTAATAGCAGTCTCAAAATCTGGTTTCTTTCAAGGTTGCTCAAATAAAAAAAAGAAAAGACAAATAAAAAGGCCAACTACAAGATTTTAAATTAATTCACAAACCAATGGTCGCTTGACCTTTATCAAAGTAGTATAACTGAAAAAGCAGGAATACGTACAACATGCCTCTAAAATTGTATAACTCACGTTGAAATCCCAAAAGCGTCGAGAGGTGATCTGTAATCATTGTTCTCAAGTTTTCTACGATCTAGCGCTGCCTCTTCTTTTCCTCCGCCTTTTTCTACAACTGGATCTCTAGATACCCTTATATATTCAAGTGAATCCTGATTCCTATCTTTGCTTTTCACATTAAATTTACTTTTGTCATTACTATCCCTTTTATCGTCTGTTATTTTAACAATTTTTTTATTACTATTGACGTCAATCCGTATTGACAATATTGAAGGTGGTTTCGCCACTGGTTTTTGAATGTCGACTCCAGCAAGATTATTTTTTAACAGAATTTCGGATTCACTAGACAGATTGACCTTTTTTACAGGTTTATGTACTACAGGATTTTTAGGGTCTTCTTTACTCAGTATATTTTCTTTCACTGATTTGTGTACAATTAGATTTTTAGGTTCGTCTTTAGCCAAATGGTTTTCTTTAACAATGACTTTATAAGTCTTGTTTATTACAGGTGGAGTTTTGTGTTCCTCGTTTGCTGGATTATTTTCTTTTTGTAATCTCGTAATCATTTTATTTAAGGGCAATGTGCCATTGATTTTGGAATGTTCAGCAGTCATTGAGCTGAAAAATAAAGTTTTAAAAGAAGAAGCAACCAGTTTTGTTAACAAAGAAATAAATGGTGTTAACAGTTCCCAATGAAATAACTAATACAGTAGCTAATCTTAAAAACAAATAAATAGACACAAGAACGAAACTAACTAAGACAACCCATGTTGTGGTTGGATTAAAGTAAATATCACAAATACCTTTTCAATAACATTTGATGGTGCAACCTTATTTTTGTCAAACAGGTTTGAACAGATCTAGTCTGTCTCTTATTTAATGCCATGGCAGTCTTGATGTTACGAAGCTCTGTGGCAACAATTTTATATTTTTGGGACAACTTTATCCCTTCTTCTTTCAACTTTAACATCTTGGCAGATTCCTCGGCAATATTTTTTCTGTAAAACAATTACAGAGTTGCAAGTATTTGGAAGAACAAAAAACATAAAATGAACTTAGGGTAATAAAAAAAATACCTTGAAATTTTAATTTTTTCTTCCAAATCATTGATAGCAGACAGTTTTGAAGCATCAACAGTTACGTTTCGTGGCTTCAAAGTATCTTTCAGTGGTGCAGATACTTTGTTACTTAAATTAAATGTAGTTTGCCTAACTTGTTTAATTTTTTCTAATTCTGCCATTCTTTTCACTAGGTTTTTGTACTCAATTTGCTCTGATTTTGGCAAATGTTTTACAGCCTAAAAGAAATATCAACCTTGAAATGTCTGAAAAAAATTACAATAATGGAGAAAACGGAAAATAAATGAGAGTGAATTCTGCAGACCTTGGCAACAAACTTTTCATTTTTCTTTGGTTGTGCAGGCTGCTGTACAACATCAGGGAGCGTAGACTTTTCAACTTCCATTCTAGTACTCTTCAAAAATATGTCTAATTTCTGCTGGAAATCAATCTGCTCTGACAGTTTCAAATGCATTTTAGTTAAATTCGTAGTTGCTTCATGTTCCCCTTCAGAATCCGATTCACCAAGGGCAATTATCAATCTCTTTTCTTCTGGTACTACAGTGGGTACAGGTTTCGATGGTACCGGAGGTGGCTTGGGTGAAATAGGTCTTGTGTCTTTTATGCTCTCAATAGAATCCACTATCTTAGGATTTACTAAATTAGGTAAGTTTTTGCTGAGAGAAGTAAGCAGTTTAGCTCGCAACAAGTCTTCATCGTCTTCTAGTTCATCTACATCTGGAGCATTTGTTGCAGGAATGTCTTTTTCGGCAGGTTTTGTTAATTCTGGCACTATATTCTCATTAATAGTATTAATTTTGGCACTACTATCTAGGTTTTCTTTAGTTTTCTCTTCTGCATCTGAACCAATATCCATGTCAACAGATTCAATATCAGTATTATTATCTGACTTCAGTAGATCATCTGGAAAGTTTGATGATTGGGATAACCTCTTCTTTAATTTTTGTTTCTGTTTTCTTTCAATTGCTTTCTTAAGTAAAGCAGATTTCAGACATATCAATCTCAACTCTGCCGTATCACTATCTTCATCGTCAGAAAGTATTTTGTGTTCAGTTTGGACATCATTTGGAACTGAATTTGCCTTGGTTGATTTGGTTTGGAGAGCATGTTGCCTAAGCAGTTCTAGATCTTCATCAGAATCTTTATCAGAAATGTTTTCCTTGCCAGAATCTTTCTTTAAATCTTCATCTTTCATAATAATATCTTTACTTACTGAATCTACAGTATCCTGCTGCAGATCCATTGGCATAGTTTTGCTGTCGTCATCAGTACATAAGTCTATTAATTCACATGGTTGTGCATTGTTTTGTATGCCGACTTGAGCTTCAGCATTAAATATATTATGATCAACAGTCAGTGAAGAGATAAGTGACAATCTTGATTTTTCTAATAAATCATCTATGTCATTTTCTGTTATTTTAGTTTCAGTTAGGAAGACTTTTGTTGGTTCTGGGGTGACTCCACAAAGCATTTTCTGGAGTCTTTCACTTAATGAAGTTTTGTCATTTTTATATGTATTTTTGTTCAGTACAACAGCATCAGCCAATTTTCGTCGTCTATTTCTGTATTCATCTTCAGATTCTTCGCTTGATTCACTTATAACCTTAACTGCTAATTTCTTTTTAATAAAGGGATGTTTTTTCTTGTAGTTTCTAGTTAGAGGTAGATTCTTAGTTTTGAAAGGATAGACAATTGGCTCCAACTTTTTTCTTTTTTGTCTGTGATGAATCTTCTGACGTTTTTGAACTTTTGTTCTGTTTGGTGTATGGGAATAATAATCATCTAATTCAGTCGCCGAAATTTCCGATAAGTCATACAGTAATGTATCCTCCGTCTTATGTTTTGTACCTAAAATTTTATAGAATGCACACTACGTGCCTACAAACAAAAATAATTCACTTATATGCTAAATTATTCAACAAACAGTTTCTTACCATGCTTTTCTCCTTTTGGGTGTAGTATGAACAAAGTAAGGATTAATTGGAACATTTAAACATCAATATTTTAATAAAAGTATGACCATTTGATAGCACCTACTGTTTTCGGAGTCACAATTTTATTTAATTGGTAATATTCTGCATAATTCAAAATTTAGTAATAGGTAAGTCAGTTGTGCTGTTTTGGTACCAATTTGTAGGTTTATGGATTCAATCAAAATCCATACACTACTACTATACATTTAGTTAACGTGATTATTACACTATCCAATTTGTAGAAACTCTTAGGAACACTCTAATTAGGAAGTGGGAAGTTTGGGACTTTGACATTGAATTATATTTCGACATTAACTTAGACAATATTGTTAACTGACATGTCTCATAATGTAATATTAATTCGTAATTATTTATTCAATATTATCAATATTAACCTAATATTTTAATTTTGTATTGTAATAATTTTATTTTTGTATATGTTACCAGAAATGTATGAAACCTAGGAATTGTACACAATTCCTAGGAAATATATGCACTTCCAAGCCTACTTAGGAAATGTGTAAAATAATGTTTCAAAGATTCTTTAATACACACATTTCCTGTGAAATGTATGTATTTCCTAGGAATTTTATGCAATTCCGAGAACACACTAGGAAATATATAAAAAGTAATGATTTCTAGAATTGCTCGCATGGTTTCTGTCACGGCTCCGGCGCTGCGGGTCTCCGGCGGTCCCATGCGAGCTTATAGTCGCAGATGGTACTCGCGCTCACCATCGCAGCTTCGGCTTGCTGGCCGGCTGTGCCGGCCACCCTCAGCCGCGTCGGCGACCGCTAATACCACCTGCTCCTCAGCTCGCGGCCCGCCTCGCCCCTCCGCACCTACGCGGATTTAAATAACACTCTAGGGGTAGGGCAGACAAGACTACGCGGAGTCAATTTTGCAGCAATTCGTTTCTATCACTAACTTTTAATACATTCCCGATTGCTATTTAGGAAAGGCATAGATTTCCTAGGAAAAGTGTATGTTACAAAATATATCATCGATTTCCTATCTATTTTAGGAATTGTACACATTTCCTAGGAATTGTATACAGTGATGGATTACACACTTTTCCGTTAACATATGTACCTGATATTTGCGTGCCCCACGTGGCAGAATATGATGAGACCATTTATTAATTTAAGACCATGTAATGTACCATGTTCGGACAAATAAATGAATTTGAATTAGTGATCACACTAGACTAAATTTAATTTTAAATTCTCAGTCATGAAGTAGAATTACATTGGGTTGCAACAATTTAGGAAGTAGTGCGGTCTTGACCTGTCAATGGCACTAAGTCGGAATCTAACTGTTCTAATTTTGATTCCAACTTTCCATTTCCTATTTAGATTTCCTAAAATTTAATGGTGTAATAGGCGCTTTAGCTGAACTTGCATAATGACTTCTACCTAAAGATTCAACCAGACTCAAGAAAATTGTAATCTACAAATTCTACCTTCACAATTTTTTTTTTTTTTTATTGTAGTCAGAAACACTATAATTTGTTTTTGATTATGATTATGTCCATAACAGTTGTTTTTAAAGTGGAAACAACTTCAGTGGAAGGTGTTAGTACAGTTGGACATAGTTAAACGTAAAGGATCCAATCCACACAGACTTGTGTGGATTGGATCCTTTTCGTTTAACTACGTCCAGTTACAGTATACAGTTAATTAGAAAAAATAAAATGAATTAAGCTTTTGCAAAAACATTAACCCTACCAACCATTAGTTAAATTCAAGGTTACATTTTTAACTGATAATATAGTTTGAATTAACAGCATAACCTGATAAGAATTAGTTAATTATTTGACCTTAATAGCTGTACGCTTTTGATCTAATAACCATTTTGTCACTATTTTCCAGTTCAGTGGTAAGAAATCAATTATTAAACTCTGACATCAGTAAATAAATAGTTCTGAATTTACTTATTATAAATCCTTCATAAACTTGATGCAAAAAACACAGCGTTATTTAAATTATGTGCAGAGTAATACAAAATATCTGGCATCCAATAAAAGGTGCATACAAATCAAAATTGGCAGCATGTTTATGACAATATGACGCTACCCTCTAACTGGGTCAAAGTTTAACAATAACCCAAGGTCATGAAGTAAATATGGATCCTAGTTATTAGGTACAATATTTTTAAAGCATTGTGAGTTCTTGTGACTTCACAGCTTTAGGTATGCTGGTCTTACCTGGCCGGATAGAAGAACTTTTCGCTTTCTTACGCTCAAGGACATTGTTGTAATTCTCTAGCACCTGCAGTCTCTGACGCAACAGGAACTCCTCCTCAGATGATATATCAGATAGATCATCCACTATTTCTCCTTCTTCCATCTCCGAGTCCGCAGTAGGCGGTGGAATATTCTCAACTAAAGCCATCTTCATTTGCCTTGACTTGACAAGTTGACAGTCTTCTGGAGGAAAAGAAAGTCCTTACTTTTGATACCGATGCCGATACCGAAAGAAGTTAAGAGACAAATATGAATTTAGTGCAATACTTACAGTTTTTAGTTTATCATTATGGCACACTCTTTTCTGTAAAACTAAAATTATTTTTCAGCCTTTTTATTCGTTTTCTGCAGCCAGCAGCAGTCTCTCTCTACCTGTCTATGGCACAGATTATAGATTTTTAGAGATACTCCCATAGAGTAATAGAGTAATAGATTGGATACTCACCTCCACAGTCCACATAGGTACCTAGTAATTTTTTATCTCTCCTATAAGAAACTCTGTCCGTCTATGGTCTAACATTATACTTTTATGATGTATTTGTAATTTATTCAGATTGAAACAAAGGTTTTTAAGTAACGGATTACTTATATTAGATCATTTTAATGATTATGATTCATACTTCAACGCACAGCCTGCCACTAACCTTTATAAAGCATAAACGAGATAAATTTTGAATTTTGCTGACTAGCATGGCGCTTCTCCCTTAACTCGTGACATCATACGGTTATTTGTGACGGAAGGCGGTGACCAAAAATTTTAATACATAGTCCAAAGTCACCGACTTCTGAAATTAAAGTTATTTATCACTTTGTAGTGTTTTTTTTAGAAGTCGGTTGTTTATTTTTTTGTAAAAAAAATATTTTTCACTTTTTAGTTTTAATACAGACGCCAGCACTTCAAGCTACCCCAAATCTGTCAAATTTTTTAAAAGATTTTCAACTTTATCACTTATTAATAAGGTTCATGTTCAATTGGGAAAATTTGACTGTTTTGGGTAGCTTGATGTGCTGGCGTCTGTACATACCCCACACCAATTAAAAATTTCATCATCCTTTGGGTCAAAACAATGCATATTTACGCGATAGCGATTTTTCAAATGATTAAAAACCCGGTTTTTTTTCTAATTCCAAATGGCAGCACCGCTATTCTACGTGTCAGTCAAAATGATACATTTGATCTCTGCCATTTTATTTTTTTTCCAAACGTTGCCAACAGTTGATAGTGAAAAGACGAGTTGTTTATCGTAGTATTGGTAATTTGGCAACAAACTTTCAATAGTTTTGCTTGCATTGAAACTATCAAAGTGTTGTACTACACCTTTATCTGCGTTAAATTTAGATACCGAAAAAATGGTGTTATGTGAGATGGCATTACACGAGAATGGCGGTGGACGTGGCAGTTTTTTAACAAAAGCATAAAAAGCACTCATCACGATCAAGCCAACAAGTGTCGAATCAGAACGATCATTTTCGACAGCTGGTTATTTTTGCAGGAAAATACGGTCTCGTCTTAATGATTCTTTGCTTTTCTTATTATCTCATTTTCTTACCAAAAAGGTTTAAGTAAATTGTTTTAAAGAAAATTTGTTAATTTTTTAACCTATTTTTTAGTGATGACTTTTTATTTCACTTGATTTTTTTTTATGATTATTTTTTGTTAATTAGAACTAAGTATAATTAACCTGATTGCAATTATTATTGATCTCTTTTAAAAGACTTATTTCTACGTTATATTATGTTAATTTAAGTTATGAAATTTTTTGAGTAGCTCTACTATTGTCGGAGACTATTGAGACTGTTATGGGTTCCTTTTATAATTTAGAGTTTATAATTTGATGCCAGATTTTCAGTGTTATAAAAAGTTGATTTTGTGTTTAATAATAACTTAATTATGTTTAATTGATTTTTTGATACTTACTGTTGTTTAATATAATACCTACAAACCTTAAGCACAACAAGCAAATAAACCTTTTACTTACTGCAAGTAGACGAATAAAAAAAAAACTTATTTTCAAACCGGTTTCACCGAAAACCGGGTTGTTTTATAAAAAAACCCGAAAACAAAACCGGGTTTTAATCTTCGTCGGTTTTGCATTCCCTAGATAGCAGCAATCGCGGTTGATTTGCTGTCATTTTTTGAACAGTTCCGTTGTCTGTCACCGAAACTCATCATCATATATATGAAATTTAATTGGGACCATTCCGAGATAAACCCCTTTCGAACAAAACAATAATTTTGCAAATCCGTCTATAAATGACGGAGTTATGCCCAAACAAAGATATTCTGAGTATAAGGAACGTCACCCTGGTCGACACACTCTCGATCTTCACCACGTTGCTCACAAGGGACTTATGGTCGATAAACCCGACACTACCTTGGGACTGCTGGTCGCCCTCCCAGAAATAGAGTAAGTTACCGAATTTGAGGATTATCGAGTCCTCCCCCTCTCGTCGGACTTCAGATAATCCTACTATGTCTCATCGTAACCTGCTCAATCCTTCCTCGAGTTCGACGATCTTGTCGTCGGTCCGGAGTATACGCGTGTTATATATTGCCAGGTCCAGTTTTCGGTGATTGTGGTAGCCGGATCTCTTCCGAGAATTGTTCGCACCCCTTGCCTCACCGTGGCCTGGCCCGCTACCGTAGCCAAGTGTAGGTGGGCCGCCGGGCACTTGTGGCCGTTTACTTTTTGTGCTTGTCATGTTTTTGCCATAATAGCCACGCTTGGCAGGTGGATTGGCGATCGCAGTATGGTGGTAAAATGCATAGAGAACGCTGCTGCCCATTCTTGAGTAAGTCCCTTAGTCGCCTTCTACGACACCCATTGGAAGAAATGGGATGATGCTATTCTTTTACGCACGGCACCACACGGGACCGGCATTTATTCCTCAGATAAAAGTTATCTGACTATTGAAAAATTAGCCCTTAGTTCATTTAATCAATTGAATTACTTTTCATCAACATAATAGCATGAAACTGACCTGCCGATTGCAAAAAAACGTAAGAAAATTAGAATTTCGCGGGCTACCGTAACCCTAAGACATCTAAGCATCTCTTTGAACAAACCTGACAATCGAATCCACTCCCGGATCGAATGGTTGTGAATAGGTGTACTGAGCATGCTCCCCTCCAAATTAGCACCCGCGTCACCCTGGCCCTAGCGGTATTCTGTCTACGACAGTACGACCGTATTTATTCAATTCAAAACGAGATCATAGGCTAACCGGATGTAATTTTTTTCTCGGGAAAATAAACTTATGTCGCCAAAGTCACAAAGATAATACGGCGAGTTTTTGGCGGGATCGCGTTGGAACATGTCGCACGAATTTTCATTTTCATTAAATTTAGTGAAATAGCGAATTAAATTGTATAATTTTTGCAGTGAATTATTCAATTCAGTTACGTGTGAGTGCTCAAGTGTAGTGAAGGTGAAAATAAGTGACTCACGTGGACTTTTCGTGTTCCCCCCAAAAACTCCTACTTGGTTGTTGTAAAGTTACTTTTACGCTTTACAATAACTTTGATTTGACTAACTAAAGTCGACTATGACTGTTTCGTAACTTCGTGCCCGATATCGGCCATTTATTTACTTGCTCCACAGACATCTTGATCCTACTGTTTTATATGTCTGTGACTTTATCGAAAAGAAAAATTACTTGACACTGGCTAAATGCACAAACCGCGCGAAGCCAAAACCCAAGAAAAAAATAAGATAATACGGCTGTCCGTCTGTCATCTGTCCCTCCCTAACTCACTGTCAGTTGAGTTTGACAAGCAAGGCAAAACTCCGCCCCCAAATGGAAAATTGAAAAGCCCAATTTCAAAACAACTTGTCTTTTTACAACAAAATATCTCAAAACTGTTATCAATAAGTCTACAGCATCCAAAGAATACTTCTGTACTGTCGCGGTATTGTTGAATAATGTTTCAAGAAAACGAAGATGATTGTAAGTTCGCTGCCTGTACGTATTTTGCGAAGAATCATCCTGGCGAAATGTGTGGAAGCAATGGTTTGCCGCTCACGCCGAGTTCCATTACAATATTGGGGCGAGCCCAGAGGCTCCTGACGATTGAACATCCCAATTTGTGCACATACCTCGATGTAATTCGAGGAAAACATGGTAAGTTCGTGTTTACTCACAATCAGTCAACTATCTCATTGAATTGCTGTTCCTGTGCACAAGTAGCTGCTGGTATCCTTATGTCAAACCAGCCTCTGCAAAGGCAAGCCAACCGTCCATCTTCTTATATGTATTTTAATGTTCAACAGAAAGAATCATAGTTGTAGCTGAAGTTATCGGCAAGTCCCTAAAAGACTGTAAATCAAAGTTCACCCATGAAGAAGCTACCAATATTGCGAAGCAACTTGCAATCAGCTTGAAGTTCTTGCATGATCAAGACATCATACACAGAACTTTGTCTGATGATAATATACTGATTGATAATGATGGAAGAGTCAAACTGTTTAACTATGGATTGTATTATATGACTGATAAAGGCAGAGAAGTCTCTTTTCCATTGGGGTAAGTATTAAAGAAAAAAGTATATTTTGGAACATGTTGAACAAAAAACATCTTTAAAATAATTTTAATAATTACTTATAGATAACATGCACCGGATTATCCCTTCAGAAACTGGGGTCCTTACCCCTTCCTAACTAATTATAAATTAATAATCTGTGCCTTTCATGTTTTATTTTTAATTTATATATTTTGTAACAAATATAGGCAGTTTGTATGCCTACTCCACATATACCAATAATTGGCCAGCAGCATGCTTTGACCTTTTTGTGTTTCCCTTTACCTTCATGTATTTTCACCACTTACCTTCCAGCCTACCCAGATACCTAAGTCCAGAAACAATCCTCAACGGTGGAGGCCCAGCAGCAGATGTCTGGAGCTTTGGCATCATAGTCCTAGAGCTGTGCATTGGTAAATTATGGAACAACTTGAAGCCAGGACCTATTCTGAGGAGAATACTCACCCTGGTCCATGCCAACAACCCTGCAGAGAGGATAGCCAGAGAACATGACTGCTTTGAACAGTATAAAGTAGGTAATTTGCATGATTTTATTTTACTCATATTTTTTCTAGAATGACATAGGTTACCATCTGTCCAGATTAGTTCGGACATGTTTGGCTTTTGTGGCTCCCTGTCGACTATGTCCAGCCTTGTCATTTATTTGGAATCTAAGTCACGTTATTATAGAACCTTACTCATGAATGACTCCAGCATTACTTAAAACTAGTTTTGAGCCACTGGTTGAAACTAGTTTTAAGTAATGCTCAAGTCATGAGTGAGGTTCTGCACATGGGACTTACCCCCTTACTAATAAACACGGAATAAAGCTATACCAGGAATAACCATACATTTTCATAGGTTTATACTTGGAATATTTATTTTGTTTATTAGTCAGAGGGCTAGGGGAGGTCTGCCCGGCTTAGGCGGAGCACCGCCGTGTCGGTGTGGAGGCGATCGGCGGCGGCGATCTCTCGCGTCCGGCCTTGGTCCAGGCTATAGTACGGAGCGAGAGTGCGTGGGTAGCCGTCGCCTCCTTCAGCGAAGCAGTGATACTTGCGAAGAGAGAGTCGGCGCGCGTGAGGGAGAGGCAGTATATGCGCCCTCACAGCTGTATCCTTCGCAGAGATGCCTTGGGCGTCGCGAATCCCAGGCTGATTCCCGGCCACCGTAGGCGCGGGCTTGCGGATGGCGACTAATGGGTAGCTCGCTGTCCGGTAAGGATCAAGCCCAGGTCGACGGCGCGTTGTGTCCCTCGCGCGCCTCTAAGAGATGTCAGCACCAACTGGTGGGGTCCGCAAGGGCCGATGCCTGCCTAGGGGTGAGGGTTGTTCGAAAAAGATACAGTGGCCCATGGCACACAGGCAACTGAGGGAACACGGGTGGATTTTAGTCAGTAAAAGTCTGACACACCCTCCTGCTCCACCCAGAGTGGGAGAAGTTATTTGATGACTTCCCACACAAAAAAGGGCTAGGATATAAAAATTCATGTTAAAAAGAAAAATGTCCAAACTTTTTTTACAAATGTCTGGTTATTCCATGATGCCCTATTTCATGCTGCTGCATTATTTGATTTCAGAATTTCATTACAGATTAAACATTGACATACCATAAACACCTGCCTACAGCCACTAATAAAATGATAGTAAGCACAAGTCTTGCAAATACATCAATAGAATGTAGAAATGAGGAAAAAATCCTCATTATTTACATGACCACTTATCATAATTGTTCAAATATTTAAATCAACAAGTGCAGATCAACTGAAAGATATTGATACTATACTGTTAGGTGTCCCTGACCTTTATTTCACATTGAAAAGGTTTTCTTGCCTTTTTATTGATCATAATTATGTAAAATCACACCATACTTGTTCGTATTTTATACTGCAGGGCTAGGGATTCCCCTGTTGACTTCTACATTTATGTCTGTAGCCTCTTCTGGATTAGCTGTTAAAAACAACCCAAGTCATCGCCCTAGCATTGCCTAGGCCAGCCATAATTAGTATTTTGGTGCTTATATTTTTTTAGTTTATTCACAAAGTTCACATTGTAAGTTTCGATCTGATTTTCATCCCAAGCGTAATCGTACAACATGACCAGCAAAAACAATAATAATGACGATGAAAACTACACTAAAAAGCTTTTTTTTAAAAAATACAGCTAAAAGGTCTGTGCGTCTGCCCTCCGACACACTTCTACTTCTTTAAAAATTTTATATTATGTTTTATTTTATTTTACACAGCAAGTTCCAGAAAACTTGAGAACTATAATAGAAAAATGTCTCAAAATCTACCCAAGTGAGAGAGCAACATTCATAGAATTAGTTGAAGATCTATCACAGATGGACTCAAAGCAGTTGGTTGAAGTAAAAACTCCGCGCGGTTTGATGGGCTGTAAGTTGCAATACCTGTACCATTGGTGGCAACTGGCTGGTGGAGATATTCAAGCTGAATTGAAGAAAAATTACCTTGTGAAAAATAGTCCGCCTATTTTGTCTATGCCTATGTAAGTATGGAGTTAGTCACTATAAACATAAAGAAATAAATAAAATAAATGTACCTAATTCAGATAAACCCTATACAGGCCACCCAGTTAATGTTTTTAAATTTGGAATGGGCAACTAGCTTCATCTTTCTAACTCACTGACCTTGACGTGTGCGTTACCCCAGCCAGATGTTGTCGAAAATGGTAATTTGAATCTCATAGATAATTAGTTTTGCGGCTTCTGTAATTGTTGCGCACATTTTTAAATTTGTTGCGCTTATAGTTTTTTAATTATTTCACAAAAACAATTCCTGCTGGGGTAACGTTATCCCAGCCAGACCTTTTTCTTTCTAATGGGAATATTTAAATAAATACTAGCTATAAAATTAGTTGTCTAGATGAAGTAAATGTTGTGCCTTATTTTGTATTTGTTCTTTCATCGGTTGCGAAGTTATTCGAGATTTTGCTGGGGTAACGTTTTTGGTTTTGCTAGATCTTTGAAACGGTTAAGCGGATTCTTATCATATTTTGTACATGACTTCTTAGGAATTAGTTTAAATTTGTTCTGCAATAAAAAAACCAAAATAATGCATAGTTTAAAGATTATTTAATTAAATAGAAAAACACTTCAATTGGTTCCAGCACTCTCAATAAGAGGTCTAAAGACTTACTTTAAACGTTATTTTAAAGCTTGTAAATGCCTTCAAATGTATGTGAAGTTTCATTAGTATCCTGTAAGTATTTAACAAGTTATGATGATATTCAGTTCTTCACGAGCACGGTCTTGATGCGCGCGGTGTTATTTGGCCACTGGATTGGATAAATGAACTGAATGTTATGTCAATTATTAGTTGTTCAGTTCAGTTGTATATCAGTAAAATTTCAGCGTAGTACATTGGATAATTAATGAGATAATACGATTAAAGTAATTAGGAAGTGAATGACCGAGGTAACCCGACCAAGTTTAGGTGGTTACGAAAAAGCGAAATCGCAGAACATTATGCTATCTTTTGAAATGTTTAGTATAATACACCTTACAATTTCGGTACAGACGCGTACACTGTTAAATACATAATAATATAATAATATCTGTACTATGAAAACATTATTATTATCTTCCAGTTGCACATACTTATCAAAAATCACCGATATAACATGTCGTTCGGTGGGACGCGGGAAAATGTGATATTTGAAATGAGACAACAAATCAGTAGGACTAACTGTGAGCGTTTTACTACATTGTGATATCATTTAATATTACCTTTGATCTGTGATTTTAATTGATATAAGTAGGTATTAGTAGACATACGTAAGTTTAGAGTTAACTGAAAAAAGTCATTATATATAATTTATTGTCTGTGATCATTACACGTTCCAATATGTGTATATTTAAATAAAAACTGTAACTGTGTACTGTGTATACTGAAATCTATAATTTTAATAAAAAGTAATAGAAAATTTCAAAATAGCAAAATTACTATCTGTAATTTGAATCTGTGATTGTTTTTAAGTATAAGTTTATTAATACTTTAAAAGTTCAGTTGAAATGATTATTTTACCTGTTAATAAAAATTCTTTAATAAACATGTAGTTTTTTTTTTAAACTTGTGTACATGTCTGTACTAAATTTGTAACACTATCCTACATATTTTAGAAGGTACCATAATGTTCTGCGATTTCGCTTTTTCGTAACCACCTAAACTTGGTCGGGTTACCTCGGTCTTTCACTTCCTAATGACTTTAATCGTATTATCTCATTAATTATCCAATGTACTACGCTGAAATTTTACTGATATACAACTGAACTGAACAACTAATAATTGACATAACATTCAGTTCATATATCCAATCCAGTGGCCAAATAACACCGCGCGCATCAAGACCGTGCTCGTGAAGAACTGAATATCATCATAACTTGTTAAATACTTACAGGATACTAACGAAACTTCACATACATTTGAAGGCATTTACAAGCTTTAAAATAACGTTTAAAGTAAGTCTTTGGACCTCTTATTGAGAGTGCTGGAACCAATTGAAGTGTTTTTCTATTTAATAAAATATCCTTTAAACTATGCATTATTTTGTTTTTTTTATCGCAGAACAAATTTAAACTAATTCCTAAGAAGTCATGTACAAAATATGATAAGAATCCGCTTAACCGTTTCAAAGATCTAGCAAAACCAAAAACGTTACCCCAGCAAAATCTCGAATAACTTCGCAACCGATGAAAGAACAAATACAAAATAAGGCACAACATTTACTTCATCTAGACAACTAATTTTATAGCTAGTATTTATTTAAATATTCCCATTAGAAAGAAAAAGGTCTGGCTGGGATAACGTTACCCCAGCAGGAATTGTTTTTGTGAAATAATTAAAAAACTATAAGCGCAACAAATTTAAAAATGTGCGCAACAATTACAGAAGCCGCAAAACTAATTATCTATGAGATTCAAATTACCATTTTCGACAACATCTGGCTGGGGTAACGCACACGACCTTGACAATTCAAAAGTGCCTGTACCTAATTGGTTTTTTTTAAATAAATGCTTTGAGTTTGAGTTTTGAAATTATCTTTGATTCTGAACCCTGAAGTTTTAGTTGGTTATAAAAAAAAATGTTTCATACATTTTGACCACAAAGTCACTTTTCTATGAAACAACTGATATTTATTTTTACAACCGGCGGCGTCTAGAATCATTGGCGTCTTTGCCACTCTGTATTACATAGAAAAAAAAATCATAATGTAACAGAATTACATAAGTATTAAATAAATCTCAATAAAATTATAATAAACCAAAGAATAGGTAAACCAAATTAAAATGTCTATTACTGTAGACTATTCAATTTATGAATAATAAACTTTGCTTCATACAGTGTCTTAGCAAGCCAAAAGGTCTGACCCTCTGACCCAGATTGATCTAGATAGTTCCATTCATTGCGTATGATCAGATTCTTATTGCTGATTGTGGTAAATGCATGGAAGTCATTGCAAATTTGCAACGTTTTATTTTTTGTTGTAATTACTTACTTAGTAATTTTTTGTATAACCGACGAAAAAATTCTGCGCTGGGGTGTCTAGAATGATATGCTGAATTCATGGTTACAGTTTGCGCACTGGATAAAAACTTTTCCTGTATATCTATTGTGGAAACTTAACATAGAAATTACTCCATTTATTTCAGAGCTATACTCTTAGACGGATGCACAATCGGCGGTAAATCTGGTGCCTTATTCGACCGTCGTCTCGCTAAATACAGCCTGGACTTACTAAAATCCCGTCTAAGTCACGTGCCACCTCACGACTATTATCCACTGATGCATGAACGGAGAAAAGAGTATGACGCTGTGACACTGCCTAAAATTATCAGAGAGAGGGATACGGAGTACCAGTTCTATAGGCTGCTTTGGTTCCATAGGCTTTTGCATGTGAGTATATTGGTTTTCCTTTTATAAATATTGCTAGGCTTTGGCCTGCGAAAGAGGCGGTGCGTGTAAATCCGCTTTTGGCTTCGTAAATCACTATTTTTAGGGTTCCTAAGAAAAAACGGAACCCTTATAGGATCATTTCGTAGGTCTTCTGTCTGCTGTCAATAGCCTTTTTCTCAGGAACGCATAGAGGTATCAAGTTGAAATTAATATTAAATACCTACCTACGTAGGTTACCTACGGCTACGTAACGAAAGCACGTTAACGGTTGGTCCCAGCAGTCAGTGCAGTGCAGTGCAGTGGATCTTTGAAAGTCGTTACTGGTCGTCAGAAACCCGAATGTCTGGCAACCAGTCTTACTAAGGAGTATCGTGTTACCCAGCAACTGGGGTATGGAGGTCAGAACGCTCCATGTTAAGTACTGGGATTCACCTGCATCAAGTTAGAATGAAAGCCAACTGCGACACAGTTGGGAAAACGCCTGGATGCATCAAGGCACACCAAGTATCTGGATTCGCGCCTAACGCGCTTTATAGCTATGCGCATATCAATACTTGCGCAAAATACCATATCCGCTATGCACTAAGTCCAGATTAGAAAATTTAGAAGTATGAGTGTCACCTTGATCGAAGTCATTGCATGTCTGGCTCGTTATCCTAAACGATAAAACATATCTTAAGCTTACCTAAACGTAATTGTTTTATGGGTTTTCGGAAGTTTCAATCGGGTTATTCCATTAGCTATGTTATCTAAATTGCCACCACTATTAATTTTATCGATGGAGATAATAATATCTAAAGGGGAAACAAGGCGTGATCTTATGTGTTATATCTTAAGGCTATTTCGATTGTTCGACTTTCGGGTTTCAAGTTCGGAACATCTTCGTATTGTTAAACAGAATACTTAAGGCTCTGTCTAGAGTCAAATACTAAAAACAGGTCAAATACTAAATACATGTTTCAAACATTTTTTTTTTTGTTGCTAAATCTATTTAGTTTATGGCGGTGAAAATAAATAATGACATATTTCTGAGAACACTTCCATCTTCTCGATACAAAAAAATAAAGTAAATATGTTGTTAAACATCATCATCAACACTTTTTGTGATAATAAGTTGATCAAAATAACAACAACTAAACCTGCACCCTAATTGCGTAACACGCGATTAATCGTAATCAGTTTATTTTGACAGTTCAACAATATTCATTGCGTTATTTACGTTGCTGAGCAGACACATTTTTCGAACATATGAATCAATTGTTTAGCCATCTGTTTCAAAACGAAACAGATTATGATTAATTGTGAGTTACGCAATTAGGGTGCTGTACTTGAAAATCTGAACTTAGATTCGCCAATAAATAAAATTGAGGGTTTTAAAATCCTCCTTCTATCTTTGAAAAACTACATTCGGGATGCTTCTTAGAGCTTACTGAAAATCCTATATTTCAATTTTTCCCAGGGTTACCCCTACACAGCGCCATACATTAGGGCTGAAGCAGAGGTAGATATACCTCCATTAGTTCGCGGTGATGTGTGGGCAGCCTTACTTGGAGTTGTGGGGGATATAGAAGAGCAGTACGAAAGGATTGATAAGGAGACGCCTACGCCTACTGATAGACAGGTAAATGTTCTTTATCAAAAGTTCTTTAAGTGGTAGTTTTAGCTAAAAAGTAATTCAAAACCTAGATGAGCACAATTTTTGATTCTAAAGTGGGAAAATTTCTTGGTTATCCATGTTCTATGTTATGGGTTGGGTTTCCGCACTTAGTCCTTCAAGTGGACCATGGCGGCCGTCGATTGTTTATTCCAGCCAGCCCACCTCCCTCCAGAAGTTGGCTATAACTCTTGGTCTGTTGAGAATATCCATGTAACATTTGGGTGCCCCGAGGGTTTCTGTTCTAACCTGGGCTACGCCTGTGCATTCGAAGAGCACATGCGTAACGGTTTCCTCAGCCTCCATGCAAGCCCTGTGAGTCTCGAGAAGGACTTTACTGGTTTCGTGGTCAGTTAGTGCGTATGTGTTATCGGGTTTTTTCAGCGCGCCAAGGCTTCGATCCTGATCGGTTGCTAGGATTTTTCTTACCCTTGCGGCTTCGTTGTTGGTTTTGATGGATTCGCAGAATTTCCGCCACGCTGTCTTACTGGCAGTTCTAAACTGCTTTTTGTATAAATATTGGGTTTCTTTTTTATTCTAAAGTGGGAAAATTTCTTGGTTATCTATGTTCTATGTTATGGGTTGGGTTTCCGCACTTAGTCTGGAAAGAAAGCACAGAACCGGTCGAAGTGGCGGAGCTTGGGGGAGGCCTATGTCCAGCAGTGGACGTCATTCGGCTGAAATGATGATGATGATTGGGTTTCTTTGTATTGCTCCCAGTCGTCCAGGGGCCTAGTGTTTTTGGCTCTATTCAATTGCTGTCTTATTGTATCTCTGAGTTTACCCAGTTCGGCGTTCCAACGGGTTCCTCACGCTGTTGTTTGGTGGCGCCCGTAGTTTGCAGCATGCATGGTATGCTTCAATTAGGTATTATGATAGTTTTGTCACGGTGTATTCCAGTTGTGCAGTATCTCTTACGGTTACTTGTGATGCCTTTCTAGTAAAGCCGCCAGAAGGCGTTTGTACTCGGGCACCTTGGTGCGACGCGGGTTGCGTTTCGGTGCTGGCTCCTTTATGTGGGTAGCTAGTGTAAATCGGATTCTTCTATAGTCTGAGCTGGAAGGCTCGTCCGATTCGTGCCAGTTAGCGATGAGGTTTGTCGCGTTTTCTGTGGCAAGAGTTAGGTCAATGATTGTTTGTCCACGGACTGTGACCCAAGTGGGTTCAGAGCCTCGGTTAACAATGTTAAGGTAGTAGAGAATAAATAGGTGGATAGTACCTCTCCTCTGGAGTTCGCTGAGTCACTGCCCCAGAGCGGGTGGTGGGCGTTGGAGTCGGTGCAGATGATCAGTTCCAGTTTGGCGCGCTCGCAGTGTTGCACCAGGTCGGCCATCTCTTTCGGCGGGCAGTTTGCGTCCTCGCCTGGCATGTACACCGAGGCCAGTACAACATCTGGAACGTCACATGCGGTATTTCTTGGTTAACGAAACTATATGAATTTATCAAAGTTTGGAATCTCACAAGAAAAACTTTAGTATTGCCAGAATAAGTCCTAGCCCAAAAAAAGAGATTGAGTTTTGAATTATAACCATGTTTATGCTAGTTTTTAACCCTGTGATTACTCCGTATAGTGACTGGCAAACTAAAAATACTCCAAAATAAATACCAATTGATAGTCAACCATATCACAAGGCAATAAACTCTTATTCTCCCGTAACAGATAGACGTAGACATACCACGTTGTCATCAATACTGCTGGCTGCTCTGCGGTTCGGCGGGCCATCGGACATTAAAAAGGCTTCTAAAAGCCTGGCTATTGACAAACCCACAGTACGTGTACTGGCAAGGATTGGACTCGTTGACTGCACCATTCTTATACTTGAACTTCTGCAATGAAGGTATGTAATGAAACAAATATCCCTTCAACACTCTTGCAGAATAAGCCAAGGCGTGTGCTTGTGTACTTTATAACTTCATCCTAAATACAATTCCCACCTCGCAACCGTGAACCACGAGTAGCAGCAACATCACTTCACCAGCAGGCTTAGCACAAGAACCGTTTTGTCGATGGAAGAGTAGACAAAAATGACGTTTCCGTGTAGACGGTTGACAGTTTTTAACCGAGAACGGTAGACAAGCGATTTCTATTCTACGGTAGAAATAGCAAGCGTCATGCTAAGCCTGCAGGAAGACTTTAACTGTATGTTTTTTTGCACTGGCATTTATAAAAGTGAATTATTAATATTATTGTCTGTTTGTTGTGTCCTCAATTTTTTTAGCCATGTATTTATAGATATCAGAAGTCTATTCAAAACCTCTTTTTGCCACTTAAACAATTATCATCGACTTTTATTAGTTGAATTGGAATGAATATAAAATAAAAGAAACATTATTTTTGTTTTAATTTATTTATCTTTCCACCACCAGCCCGCGCCTTCGCCTGCCTCTCAGCCTTCGTACCGAAGTTCCTCCACAAGTTCTTCCTAAAGGACAATAGCGCGGTCATCAAGGAGTATTTAGCCAAGTTCTGGCAAATGACTGCCTTCCATGAGCCGGAGTTAGCGACGCATCTACATGACATCAACTTTGTGCCGGAGCTGTTCGCTATTCCGTGGTTCCTGACTATGTTTTCACGTGAGTCTTGTTTTAATGAATATTTAGTTTTTGTTGTTATTTTTTTTGTTGCGGGAGCAGTGGTGGCTCTGTGGTAACGTAGTCAGGGCCTGACCTACGAGTTGAAGATCGTGAGTTCGACCCCAGGCAGGCGCTTTACGTGGTAAAAATAATTTCATCACCACTGCTCTAAAAACGGTGAAGTAAAACAACGTGAGGAAACCGGCATGTCATAGACCCAAAAATATTAAGACATGTGACATCCACCAACCCGCACTGGACCTGCGTGGTGGATTACGGCTCACTCCCTCTCACAAAAAGGAGGCCTGTGTCCCAGCAGTGAAAATAAGGCTGTATGCTGACTATGTTGTTATTTTTAGCGTTAGGTTACTAGCTAAAGATATATACTACGCTATTTCAAAGTTTTCTCAATTAGCGAATAATAGGACAAGACAAAAATTAATGTGTCCTGCGCTAAAAATATCAATAAAATCCTTCTTTTTTATGACATTTTATGCAAATAAAGATACTTACTTGCTTAAGAGAACACAAAACTTTTTCTGCCCACATGATTTGAAAAAAAAAACGAATAATATTTTAAAGTCTACAGATGCAGTTATAGCAGCTTCTTATAAAAAGGACTTAATGATCCTCTGGTCACCCAAAGTTTTATTGGTTTTTCAAAATAAGACTTTTTCAGTATAACCCTAGAGTTTGGATTTGTTGCTGGTTGATTGCAATATAAATCTCAACCATCTATCACACAATCAATTTATCAAAATAAATCTCTTTCAGACGTCTTCCCCCTCCATAAGATAGTGCATCTATGGGATGCGTTGCTGGTCGAAGGGCCCGCGTTGCCCCTTTTCATGGGAGTGGGTATACTAAGGCAACTGCGCGATACATTACTGTCGTCGGGCTTCAACGAGTGCATCCTACTGTTCTCAGATTTGCCTGAGATTGACATTGGAGAGTGTGTCAAGGTTAGTCATGATTATTATCTCGTTTGTTTATTTTTATATAAATAAAAAGGAATCCCTATTTCGTTATAGGCGGCATCATCGCTTTCTGCGATCTCTTTCAGGCAACCTTAGAATTGATAGTGATTATAAAAAAATGAATCATCAATCAATATTTATATGCAAGTAAAAAAGCAAGAATAAATAAGAATCGACATCCAATCAATTAATTGATATGACAAATGAAATATCGAAGTAACAAAAAATCTTTATTCGTTCCTTATTTGTGTACAAAAAAGTCACATTTCCGACTACAGTTTGCGATCAATGAATGACTTTACTCTTTTTGTTCGAGTCTGGCATTGACATTGGAGAGTGTGTCAAGGGCATTTAACAATAGCTAATCTACAATGCAATTTCTGTTATTAACTTTGAAGATTTTTTTGATACCTTGGCATGATTGTAAACAACCATTTACGCATATTTCGCCATCATTCCGTCAGAATTTTGAAACTACTAAGATTATACCTGTCTTTAAATAAATACATCTATTAACGCTCAATGTCGATTTTGTTATTACTCTCCAAAAAAGTCTACGACCGACTTCCATAAAATCACTACAAAGTGAAAAAAAAACTTTAATTTCGGAAGTCGGTGACTTTGGATATATGTATATTGAAATTTTTTGTCACCGCCTTCCGAAATTAAAGTTATTTTTTACTATGTAGTGTTTTTCGCGAAGTCGGTTGTTTTTTTTTTAACGTTTTGTTTTTCACTTGTTAGTTATAGTACCTACCCCATACCAATTTCAAATTTCATCATCCTTGGGGTCAAAACAATGCATATTTATGCGACAGCAGCAATCCCGTTCGATTTGCTATATTTTTTTTTTAAAGTTCCGTTGTCCGTCTCCGAAACACATCATCAGATCTAAATGAAATTTAAATGGGACTATTTCGGAATAAAACCCCTTTCGAACAAAAAAAAAGAAAGTTGCAAATCCGTCTGTACTTATATGGCAGAGTTATGCTCGAACATACATACAAAAAAAATATAATAATATTAATATGAACATGTCGAATTGATAATCTCCTTCTTTTTGAAGTCGGTTAAAAATATAATACACTCGTTCAATCAGAACCACACATTTACATAGGGACAAAGTTTCCGAATATCAAATACTAGCTTTTTATCTTGGCTCCGCCTGCGTGGATGTCAGTTATCGCGTTAAAAAGTAGCCTATGTCCTTCTCCATATCTCAGGCTATATGTCTGCCAAATTTCATGGCGATCGGTTCAGCGGTTTAGGCGTGAAAGCGTAACAGACAGACAGAGTTACTTTCGCATTTTTTTAATATTAGTAGTTAGTTTCATTATAAAGTAGTTGGAACAGTTGCACACCAATCATAGTAAATAGGTCCAATCAATACTAAACTGACGGGTTGAAATATCTATATGGACGATTTATCTAAAGGACTGGCCTCAAATTAGTGAGGGACACGAAAATGGAGGGAAGGGAGGGCTTGCAGCGAGACGTTACAGGCTTAAATAATAATAATTTCCGCATTTCAAATCCCTGCAAAAAAATCTTATGATTAAAGCTAATAAATTATTTGAATGGTCTTAATTATCACCCCACTACATACAACGCAAAAACATGTTATGGTGATCATTTATTAAGTCAACAATAGATAGGTCAATGACTTGTACTATAAGCTTAGAAATTCATAGTACATAGGTCATTGCCTTATGATTGACACTAAAATATTTCCACAGGAATCTATCAATATGTGCCGCAGTTCTCCAAGAAGTATTAGTTATAGAAGGTTTACTAACGAAGCACAAATAAAGGACCCTATGGTAAGTCTGTAAAGATAGTTTTAGCATTGTAGCTGATGGTTGATTTATCTCAGTAATGTGTAGACGGATTAATGGAACTTGAGGCGCCTAAAAGACTCCTTTTAATGATGGTAGCAACTATGTTTAGGTTTTGAGTCATAGCCTGAGCGATACCGCCGTATCGCGCCTGTAAGTGCGCGGCGCGACGGGACGGCAGTGCAGGCGCTAATTCGTCACCACTCAGCGCCCCGTCCCCCGCCTCGCCGCGCATACCTAAGGCGCGGTCAGGCTATAGTAAAGATATAATATCACAGCTTTCTCTCAAGAATGCGGGTGTCTTTAAAAGATATCCCGCGATATAAAAGACAAATGTAAAGGGGAGAACTTTCATCATCATTTCAGCCGAAAGACGTCCACTGCTGGACATAGGCCTCCCCCAAGCTCCGCCACTTCGACCGGTTCTGTGCTTCCCGCATCCAGCGGACTCCTGCGGCCCTCACAAGGTCATCGGTCCACCTTGTGGGAGGTCTTCCAACTTTACGTCTTCCGGTGCGCGGTCGCCACTCCAGAACTTTTCGACCCCATCGGCCATCTGTTCTGCGTGCAATGTGCCCTGCCCACTGCCACTTAAGTTTGGCAATTCTTCGGGCTATGTCGGTTACCTTGGTTCTCCTGCGGATCTCGTCATTCCTGATTCGATCACGCAGGGAAACTCCAAGCATAGCCCTCTCCATTGCCCTTTGGGTGACTTTAAACCTTCTTATGAGGCCCATTGTGAGCGACCACGTTTCGGTTCCATATGTCATCACTGGCAACACACACTGGTTGAAGACTTTCGTCTTGAGACACTGCGGTATGTGGGACGAGAAGATATTGCGAAGCTTCCCGAACGCTGCCCATCCGAGTCGGATTCGACGATTGACCTCTTTCTCGAAGTTGGACCTACCTAACTGGACAGTTTGTCCTAGGTAAACGTACTCGTCCACAACTTCGAGTGCAGCGCCTCCGACCGTCATGAGAGTGGGTGTTACACGGGCATTCAACATGACCTTTGTCTTGTCCATGTTCATTTTAAGACCCACTCTTTCGGAAGCTCTACTGAGGTCATCGAGCATTGTACTGAGGTCCTCCATGGTCTCAGCCATGACAACTATATCATCGGCAAACCGAAGGTGAGTGATGTACTCGCCATTGATGTTGATGCCAGCCCCTTTCCAGTCCAGAACCTTGAAGACATCCTCCAGTGCAGCAGTAAAGAGTTTCGGAGAGATAACATCTCCCTGTCTAACACCACGCTGCAGAAGGATAGGTTCCGAGGTCCGGTCCTGGAGTCGGACTGACATAGTGGCGTTTTCGTACAGACACTTCAACACCTCGAAGTACCGATAGTCGATCTGGCACCGTTGGAGGGACTGCAGTACAGCCCATGTCTCGATCGAATCGAAGGCTTTTTCATAGTCCACAAACGCTAAACATAGAGGCAGGTTATACTCTTCGGTCTTCTGTATAACCTGCCGCAGCGTATGTATGTGGTCTACTGTGCTAAAGCCTTTACGGAACCCGGCCTGTTCGGGAGGCTGGAAGTCGTCAAACCTGCGCGCTAGACGGTTCGTGATGACTCTGGAAAACAGCTTGTAGACATGGCTCAGAAGTGAGATGGGCCTATAATTCTTAAAAAGGGCATTATCGCCCTTCTTAAAGAAAAGTATCACCACACCTCTGTTCCATGCCTGTGGCGTTTTGCCCTCGAGTATGACGGAATCAAACAGCTTCTGGAGGGCCTTAAGAACGGGTTTTCCACCGGCCTTCAGAAGCTCAGCCGTAATTCCGTCATCACCCGGCGCCTTGTTGTTTTTGAGCTGCTTCAGAGCCATCCTAATCTCGTACAAGCTGACGTCCGGGGAAGGGGGAGAACTTTACCCAGCAAAAAAGAAAAGACAAAATATAAGGGTAACTGACCTGAAGGCGCAATGTAAGAATAAAAAACCCTTTTTATAAGCGATAAACTTCGCTTAGTAGATTATATAGTCTTTTCCGGGAACCGTATGGATTTTCACTTCTATGTTAATTAATAAGTAAAATTTTCAGGATATAGTGGAAATACCAATGGAGACGTTATTCACTGAAATAAGTCCACGAATTAACTTATCAGATTTCTTCTCGCTGATATGCCAAGATAAATGCTGTGTTATTGACATAAGGTCCAATTTACTGTGAGTATAAAATATTTTGTACATGAAATAATACATCTAAAGATACTAATGAATCGTTATTGTTTCTGTGATTGCTCGTTTTTTTCGGTCAGTGGTAAACACCCACTAATTAATATATTATAAGTTACAGAATAATGACTCCTTTATCTATCTCTCAAGGTACGAGAAAAGTTGCATAGATGGCAGCATAAACGTGCCCTACAGTGGGGTCCACCTCGGTCAACACGAACTAAGGGCCCTAGGCCTCCACCCACAAAGAGTTATACAAGAGGCCATAAAATTGAAGAAAAATGTCATCGTCGCAGCCGCTGAAGAAGAGACGGCTCAGCTAGTAAGTTAATAAATAGTTTTATTACTGTAAGTTTCAATAGTCAGATAACTTTTTTCTGAAGAAACAATCTGACAGTTTGGTATGTTTTTACACGCTTTATATTAGCTTCACTTGTATGTTTGTTTGTTTGTAACCGACTCCTTAGGGCCCGATTTTGACCCACTTTAAACGGTCAGATTTCATTTAAACTTTGTAAACTTATCGAGGACCGATGACAATTCAATAATAAAAATAAAAAAATAGAGAAAAAAATAAAAGAAAAAGAAAAAAATACTGAAAAAATCACGCTTTTGTAGTTAGCAGAACTAAAAAATAGAAAATAAATAATAGTTTAAAAAACTAAAAAACACGCTTTAAAAACCAAATTAAAAAAGGAGAAAATAATTTATTTCAATTAAAAAGCGTGGGGTGCTTGACATTAATTGATTATAAAAATACCTCATAAAGCACCCCACGCTTTTTAATTGAATTAAATAATTTTCTTCTTTTTTAGTTTGGTTTTTAATGCGTGTTTTTTAGTTTTTTTAACTATTATTTATTTATTTTCTACTACATGGGCCTGCTCTTGACACCGATCACGCTTGATACAAAGCGATTGATGAGGTCTATGATGGATTGAGCGTGCCCAGAAAATTTTATATTCAAAAGCTGTCAAAACCGACATATTTATTCCACAGATAAAAGTTATCTGACTATTGAAAAATCAGCCCTAAGTAAGTTTATTCCAACACTTTTACACATCGATAATATTTTGAAAACTAGGTGGGGTTGCTGTTTCCTATCCGATTACTTTGAGAAGAAACACCAAAACGATGAGGTCACAGTTAATTTTATAGTCTACACAAAATCTTGGTCGTAGTTGAAGCAACCAGGCGTCAATAGGAACCATCGAGGTTTACAAAGAGGTTGTCACTGATTGTGACATAGGTGATCGCTGCACATCGGAACTTTTTTAAAAACTCGTTATGCTATATTTATGGCTGCGTATAGTACTGATCAAGGTCGATAGATGGCATTAGTAGACAAACTGTCGAATTTTAAACGCAAATCAGTTATTAGTCGCCGTTCACTCTCATACTGCCTTATGACAAGAAGTATTGTTCCCACATAATGACTTTTTGAAAACTTTTAAGTTAAATGTCGTTTGTGAGTTCAAAAACACCATGGTGGTACTCTTGAAAGAAGAAACGCCACCAAAAAACGAAAAACAGAACAGCACAGTTCGATTTGGTTAGGACCAAGATCGGTAGATGGCATTAGTGATACGTAGCAGCTTTTGCTCAACTTAAACTCAGTCCGTATTCAATCAGAAAATACAAATTACCATCAAGCTGTGAATCAGCAGAATATCGTAAAAGAAAAAAGACCTGATTATAATATTTGTTTCCGAAAATATCCATAGATGGCAGTAGTAATGCACCTTATTTGAACTGCAATAGAATGTCGTCGCTATGTCTGCTGAGTTCGCACAGTTTGTATGTTAACCTCATTAAATAAAATACGTAGGCGCCTGTACGTTGAATCATTTTCATACTAGCTGTACTTTACTTGCTGCTGTGTGCTTTAAATTTAAAGCATTGTTGAAAAGTTTTGTCCGTAAAAAATCAAATAAAAATACAAATGTCTTGTAAAAGTAATTAGTAATACATGATCCGGTTTCTGAATTAAAAATTTGAAGTTCAAAACTTGTCAAATTCTCCATTAGCAATAGTATACGTGGGACAGTCAGAAACTTTTGCGAAAATAAAAATTCATGTCCTATAGGAAAATATTGTTGTGTTAAATCTTTTCAAAGTACTCTCCACTAGCCTCTATACAAAGTTTCATGCGTCTGAACCAGTTTTCGAAACACTTTTTCCAGTCTGCCGCAGACACCTCGTTTACAGACTGCTCGAACGCTGACAGCGCATCTTCCGGTGACGAAAATTGTATCCTTTGAGCTGATTTTTAATTTTAGTGAATAAAAAGAAGTCACTCGATGCTGGGTCAGGGCTGTAAGGAGGGTGACCCAGGAGTTTGACCGGCGTGCTGTCCAGGAAGTCCCTCGTTTTGAGCGCGTTGTGCGAAGGCGCGTTGTCGTGGTGGAGCAATAGCTCGCGGAGCCCTGTGTTTGGCCGCTTGTTGCTAACAACAGAGAAAACTTTTGCCAAGCATTTGGTAATATACCATTCAGCGTTGATGCTTCTTTGGTTTCGTAAAGGAATTGACACCAAGTAACCAGCCAATTTGGAAAAGCTCGCAATCAAAATCTTCCCCCGCTTCTAGATCGCTTCACTTTGGTAGGCGTTGATTTGTTTTGAAACACCCAAACCGTCGACTGGCGCTTCGTTTCTGGATCGTATTGATAAATCGCAAGAATCATCACCTGTAATGATGTCGTAAACACGCCGAGACGAGCCTGCTTCAAATTTGTTTATCATAATATCACGGCACCATTCCACCCGGGCCTGCTTCTAAGCATCGGTGAGGTTGTGTGGCACCCAGCGTGAAACTATCCTCCTCACGTGAAGATGCACGCGTAGAATTTCGTGAAGGCTTCCCGATCCAACCTGCAGTATGTGCTGAATCTCTTGATACGAAACTCGCCTATTGTCATGGATTACATTTTTCACTGCTAGCACGTTTTGTTCCGTAACAGTTGTCAAAGGGCGACTACTTCTTTCTTCATCCCCCAAAGTTAGTCGCCCGCGCTTGAATTCGTTAAAGGTACCAACGATACACGGTTGCCTTAGAAGGGCCTTCATCCATGAATGCCATTTGAAGTCTATCGTACGATTCGTTCGGTTTCAGGCGACACTTGAAATCGTAAAAAATCATTGCGCGAAAATGTTCCCGGCGCAGATCCATTTTTTAATGAGACACAATAATTTAAATTAGCTCGCAAACAAATGTGGAGGGAAATTTTGAAATTGGAACGTAGGTACCTATTTTTACTTACATGCAAATAATCATATTTTCAAAATGATTATAACTGGCCAGTCTCATACATAAAAACTTTTTTCGCTATACTTTTTCAGTGGCCTGGTATTTACACTTTTAGTTGTTTCCTATAATGTAGCCCGCGAAATTATTATATTTTTTTTTGCAAAAAACGTAAGAGATTTTGAATTTTGCAGGATACCTTAAGAAATGATAGACTGGGTGTAAAGCTAAGTTATAATTTAAATTCGCTATTTCCAGCGGATTCGCCCGCTGGAAATCGAAAATTATCCCACGGGAACGTACTATACGGTTATAAACTATCTGTGTATCAAATATCATCCAAATCTGATACAGCCGTTTTTGCATGATTGAGTAAATACACATTAACATTGTTATAATATAGTAAGATAATTAATTAATTTGATTTAAATAAGTCGTCTTACTGACAAATCTTTGGCATGGTAGCCTTTTCTTCGCCGCCGCCGGCTCGCTTCGTTTTCTTTACCAGTAACACGCTACGAAAGGATGAAAATGCTTCTACTGTCAAGATCGGAACTCTATTCTTCCTTCCTCATTCACTGCCTGGTTGATCTTTTGGGTCTTTCAGTCCAAAAGACGATTCGTTATCGATCGAACGTTCATAAAAGTTCAATTTTCAAATATATCTTGCTTCTTCAACTACCTTCAACTTTCTGATCGATTCCTTTGGCAATTCAAAAGTGCCTGTAAAAGAAATAAATACTTTGAGTTTGACTTGTACCCATACCAATATGGTCATACCATTGATGATATCATACCCACAGGTGTAGCGCGTAGTAACTAACTTGCTTGTCAAATGGTCAATAACCCCATTAAAGTTAGCGCGTCTTAAGTTTGGCCGTTTATAATGGACGCCTACTTTCAAGATCAACGGTGAACCTCAGTTAGATGGTGTTGGCGTTACTACTTTTATTATTTTTGAATGAGAATGGGAAGTGTGTGAATGAGTGAATGGGAAGAATGAATGGTGAGAGGAAGAAGGTGAAAAATGTGTTTTGTTTACAAAACAAATCATTTTCTTATTATGTCTTGTCCTCGGTTTCTGAAAGCATGCTTTGTGTATTTTATCATCTTTTTAATAAAAATCCTAAATGTATTCAGTGACAGAAAATCGCTACCTATGCATTTTGTACGAGAGTTTCTTTAAATACCTACATGCGAAGGTGAGCACAGAAGTAGGATGTTCATCTCCTAATGGGGTTAAGTAGGGGATGCAAGTTCGTCAGTTTTGTCGATAGGAAATCCCATCCGGCACACGGCTTATCAGCCTTTAAACGTCTACTGAACAGAGGCCGCTCCAATTACACGCCATTTAATTGGACTACAGCCTACTCTCATTAACCTTGCGAAGGACGTCGCTGCACATATCCGAACGTGACCTATCTGTTTGTCCCTACTCAATTTAAGATGTAATCAAATCATAGTAAACTTATGAATATTCTTTGTAATTGTAGTTAACCAATCAAAACATTAAGGTTGCCCTAGTCCACCATTATTCCATAGTAAAGACGTTTGGAGTTTACTCCACTGTTAAACAGTGTACTTTAAAAAAAAATCTACTTGTCTCGTCATTATACAACCCTGTATGGAAACAGAATTTAACAAAAAATTGGGGTGAAAGTTATGTGTGTCAGAACATTCATATTTCAACACTATTTTGAATGTGTATGAATGTGGCAAAATTGTTATCGTACAGGAATAGATAATTTATTCAAGAATTCAAATAAATATATGATTAATAAATACATCCAAGAGTTTTTTAAATAATGTCTACGCTCAAAGGTCTGTTTATGTAATGTTACCCACTCGTTTTCGTATACATCCTCGTCTATTTCACTAAATGAATAAAACTAAATATATAAATAGGAGGCCTTTGCCCAGCTGTGGTCCATAATATAGGCTAACAAAATAAAAACCGAAATAACATGCATAATAGAAGCGCCCACCAAACTGTTTGACCCGTCGACTGGTACAACCTTAAGATTTACTGGCAGATTTACTATCATATGATCTTATTTTTAGAAATCATGGTCACAGATTTTCAAAAGAACTGATAAATGCATAAATATTTATTTGAACCTGAATTCTAATGTTTTATTTAACATTTACACAGTTAAATTAGAACTGAAGCCTATAAAGACATTTCTAGTCCATCATTTGAATTCGATACATAATAAAATGAAGATCGACGAATGTAAAAGTAATGAAAAAAATATGAAAAAAATACTCTAAAATGAATTCCTTGTTAAAATTGATAGCCAGACCATATTATTAGCATTATGTTAACCTATTTCCCTAAGTCAATGTTAAGCGCATACATTTAAAACGTGCTTCAGCAGCTGTAACATTTTCAGCATATTTTAACGTTATTTATTGAGACGGCGAATAAAATGAATAAGTTTTATAGTTTTCTGGTCAGTGTAAGATAACCAAGAAGTATCCTACATCCTACTAATATTATAAATGTGAAAGTTTGTATGTTTCGATATTTGGATGTTTGTTACTCAATCACGCAAAAACTACTGAATGGATTTGGATGAAATTTGGCACACAGATAGATTATAACCTAGATTAACACATAGGATACTTTTTATCCCGGTAGTACGTTCCCGCGGGATAATTTCCGACTTCCACGCGGGCGAAGCCGGGGGCGGAACTAGTAATATTATAAATGCGAAAGTATTTCTGTCTGTCTACGTTTGTTACTACCTTTTCTTTCACGGCTGAACGGATTAGGATATACTTTTTATCCCGGTAGGACGTTACCTTGGAAAAAAATAATGCGGGTGAAACTGCAGGCAAAACCTAGTCAATTATGTACGGTGTATGTTTTTGTATCAAGTAAAAGTTTTTATTCAGTGCGCAAACTTTAACCATGAATTCAGCATACCATTCTAGACCCTCTAGCGAAAAAAATTTCGTTGGTTTTACAAAAAAAAAAATCAGCTGTTTCATAGAAAAGTGCAATACCTACGCGGTCAAAATGTATGGAAAAGCTGTTTTTTTTTGTTTATCCGACGAAAAATGTCTGCGCTAGGGGGATATAGAATGATATGCTGAATTCATGGTTACAGTTTGCGCACTGGATAAAAACTTTTCCTGTATAATTGTGTTACTCAAAGTGGAAGAACTAAATTGAACACGACTTTTCTTCTTATACTGTGTAACCTCTGTTTTTTCTTTGCAGTTCAGTGACTACCTAGTGAAGTGTAGTGTGCCAAGAGTGTGCATACTTCATGGAGGAATAGCAGCCTTACTGATGCATGTACCCTCACTCTTCACGGTACCACCCAAAAGGAACGGACACAAGTAGTCGCAGAAGTAATGGCACTAAATACACAGAGTAGATAGTGAATGGAAAGCTAAGTTGCCGCAAATCTTTTTGGAATCAAGTTCGATAAAAGGAAAGGAAGCAATGGTGGCTAACAGCCACGACTTACGACTTTGGCGCTTTACTGTGTGTTAGTTATTTCACCACCACTGCTCTCAAATCGGATGAAGGAAAACATCATGAGGAAACCGGCATGACCTGGAACCAAAAAATTCGAAGACATGTGACATCTTCCAAACCGCACTGGGACTTAGGATTACGGCCAACTCCCTCTCACCGAGATGAGGCCTGTGTCCCAGCAGTGGGAACGTTATAGGCTGATTATTATATGTATGTAAATGGAAAATTCAGTCGTTCTCTTTAGAATCAAATGCGCTCAATGGTGATGCGCGATAGTATGTTGTATAATATGTATGTTATAAGAACTTTGTTGTCTTTTGTTAAAGTTTATCAATCAAAACGGTTATGAACATTTGACGGCAGATTTATCGTTCATCAGTGCTGTTCTGTAAAAATCACACCGCATATTTGGCTGTGCTATGCGAGGCCAAAAAGGCTAGCGAGTTTGATGTGAGCTGTCAACCCCTAGCATCAGGTGGGATCACAATTCACTTCAGCCTCAGTTCACCCAAATTTTCATATACAAAGAGTATTTTAGTACTATATTGGTGTTTTAACCCGGCATTTGCGGTTTTTTGTTACGTTACAGTCCTGGAAAAATGGTGATGCATTGTGGCAATTCACTGCATGTATTTAATAAACTGTAGCATTTTTCCGCCTACAAATCAATAAAAACGTCAGAAACCGTAAAATTGCAGTTTAGACCTTTACAGTTTTATATTTAACATAAGAGACCGTTGAAGCTGAATTATGTTAATCGTAGACACATTGGTTACCGTATTTACTGTAATCAAAAATCAAAATATTTTATTTCACATAAACCTACATGGGCACTTATGAAACGTCAGAAGCTGCACGGTTACAATTGGTTGTTTCTTATTGAGAAGAGCCGGCTAGATAGAAACTCCACGATTACTCTTTTAAAAATAATTGGCTTTTACAATGGTTTCAAATTACGACAGTGTATTAAAAGATCTTCCCAAAATGAGTCAATTTTTCTTGCATATCTTTTTTTCTTCAATCTTACCTTTAGTTACCCTTTATTGAACTAGTCACAGTTCTAACCTAACCCTTTTAAGTCGAGGTATCCTAACTTAGTTCCTGTGACCAACTGAGACAAGAGACCAGAAATTTTAAGTGGCTCATTTATTTAATAAAATCTTGTGTATCATTAGAAGCCCTAAAGTTTTTAGAGGTTCTTTAATTTAAACAGTGTTTAGAAGGCCCAAAAGTTTTCAAATAATCAGTTAAATATTTCCTTCACATGATTTTTATCGTAAAAAAAGAAATTGACGTTTATATTGCAGTTATTTTCTTCTCTAAGACTCCTCTAATTTAGTTATTCTTCTAAGGTTTGGACATTATAAGAGTTTTAATGAGACTGATATGTACTGTAAAGCGTAGCTCACGAAATTCAAATTTTCGTACGTTTTCTTGCAATTTGCAGGTAAGTGTCGGATTGCATGTTGATTAAAATATGAGACACGTTGATAACACGTGTGTATTTACAGAATTATAATTATAAAATTATCAATACAACCCTCTTTGTTCAAATAACCCTATTGATTGATATTACATGAAATAATAAAAAAAAAACCAATTTGGCGCGCTACCCTGGTACGTAGGACTTAAGAGGGGACGGGGCCTGCGAGAATTTTGAAAAATAGGTAGTTGAAGAAACTATTGCTGTCCCGTTGCGCCAGAACAACGCCCCCGTAGTGTGCGATAGGGACAGCTGCAGGTCAGACCGAAATTATCACAAATTTTTTGACGAAATCAACGTTTCGTATTCCCCTTTTTTTCTCCTCGAAAACTGAGCCGATTCATTTATTTTTTACATTAACATTTTAGAAAGAGTGTGTTTAGGTTCCAATATATTTTTTTTTGTTAAAAACTTTTCTAATTTGTCTGGTAGTCCTCTAATCACGGCGGTAAAAATAGGGCATTTTTAGAGGGTCATATTTTCTTTACTTATTAGTAGCTCAAAAATAGAAAATAACAGGGACGTGTTTACAGCAGACCTTGATTTTATGAAAAAAAAAATATTGCTCTAGAGGCATAATTGAGGAAGAAAAAAGGGGAATACATTTGTATGGAGAATCGCACGCCCTGTTCCCTCTTAAAGATGTACAGTATTTTAGCATTGATTAAGTTAGTTTATGTTATGATCTGAATTTAGTCTAAGTGGATTTTTTTTTTATACTCTTATGTATCATTTTAAGCATGAAGTAGTTTATTTTGAAATTTGAAACAAAATATGAGATTTTTATGTAAATGTTTTGTTAATTATTATGTGAATTTAAATGTTAGGACGTAAATTTGTATTCCATTTTTTCTATTGTATTTGTATTTTTAATAAGAGATGTGTAGTTTATTTATCCTCATTTATGATTAAGTTATCCATGTTGTACGTACCTACGATTTATTTATAAATAATCTATTTTTAAGTCGAAATATCAATTGAACACAGATTTGAATGTAACAATAATTATATTTTAACTAATTAAGCTATTTATACACAATACGCATGTACAGTATTGCAGTACTGCTACGAATTTATTTAATAAACATATGAACGGTTATTGTTTGTTATTGCTCCGGTATACGCTGTGAATTCCCACGGCTTCATCTCTCGACCGACTTGCACTTCATTGACTGATAAGTACCCCCATAATTACCGTCGTATTGTCGTGTGGGCAGCCCCCTAACGGCTCGTGACGTTTTTACCCCCTATCATGTTATGAATGAGAGGTTCGTATTGGAGGGGCGGGGGGGGGTCGAGGAGTAGGGGCAGGGGGGAGCGGTAGATGCCGCTCTCGCATTCGCCGGCCGTACCTAGCCGCGACAGTGTGTATCGTTCGCGCTCAACGTTTTCACAACATTCCTCGCGTGCAGTGAAACTTCATTAAAAAAAATATTTTGTTGCAAAAACAAATGGGCGTCGATAGTGAAACGTAAACTTGTGATGATGCACAGTGTTCTGTGAAGTTTGCTTCGTTTGACAGTTGGTGTCAGTGCAGTTTACATTCTTTCCGAGTTCCGCCCGCTCGGAGGACAGTAAGAGAGTGACAGTTTGCTGTGTTTTGTGCGAGTTTTCCTTGGAGGAGTTCCTTGTGTTTATAGTCGGAGGCCGTCGTGAACACCGGCCCCGACATGATGGAGGGTTACTTCGACATCTCTAACGATCTGAAGGACGTCTGGGAGGCGGACATTGACCCGGTGAGTTGACCTTGCTTGATATCTGTTATCGCTCAGAGGTGATGATTTGATTTAATTTGCGATCTGCCAAACAATGGTGAAAGAGAAGTGCGATGTTATTGTGCCGCTGAAAATTGATTGCGACACAAGTTTGAATTTTATAATCCAGCATGTTCCATTCATGTTGAAACAATACTCGAGTAAAGAAAATGTTTGCTCCTGCATTATACTGCATAATTATCTCGTTGCATTCGCTTCAATACGTTTGTACATACCGTCATAAAAGTGCGAGAATGGAATGAAAGTTAGCACGCTACCTAGTGCTGATAACCAACTGTTGGTACCTATACCTTGTTTGTAATCAAACTTGGTATTTCCTACCAATGTTATGACTTTCCTAAACCATACGTTAAAATAGTGTGTCGGGTAATCCTCATAGTCTTGTGACTTTCTAAGAGCGACAACCCTGAAACACATTCTAGAAATTGGTGAGAGAATGCAGTGGGATATAGATAGGTATGCGCGCAAACTTTCGTTTGTACTGTTGGTCTGTTGATAAACGAACTCTGAATCACATTTCAATCGGCGCACGTTGATATTCGTATACGGTGGTAATTAAATCAACATAACTACTCCATCCTACAGTATCGAAGTAAACAAACGAATGTTTAAGTACCTACCTATCGATATTTGAATCGATTTGCAATCTCTAGAATGTTCGCTAATTCCTGATTAACGATATAGAAAACCTTAGGTGAGCTACGCTATCGATTAGAAATCAAATATTTCTAATCGATAGCTTAATATGGATATAATTAAGGCCTGCACCCTAATTGCGTAACACGCGATTAATCATAATCGGTTTCATTTTGACAGTTCAACAATATTCATTGCGTTATTTACGTTGTTGAGCAGACACATTTTTCGAACATATGAAGCAATGGTTTAGCCATCTGTTTCAAAACGAAACAAATTATGATGAATCGTGAGTTACGCAATTAGGGTGCTGCTTATGTTCTGCATTGCAAGCCGGGAAGCCTAATTTAGTATTTATTAGGTAGGTAGGTACAAGGAGTTGCAAACTTGTTAGGAAACCAGTCTGAGGTAGTAATTAACATTTTTGATGTAATAACAAGGAGTTTGTATCTAATTGTTTCGGTGAAGCCGGCTAATCTGACGCAGGTACGAGATTTTACTCACGGTTTGTTTATTTATTATGTTTTCTTTCAAGAATATCATAACATTTATGTTTAGAAAAGGACTTGTATGATGTATAAACGAAGACTACCTTCATTTTGACAAAATTAGAGTTGAGCAATCCGGATTTTTCCGCTTCCCCTTTACGTTGTGTTTTTATTAGCATTTTCCTGAAATATTTTATAAAAATAAGTGCATAAGCTTATACAAATAGTAAATAACTATGCATGTGGGATGTTATCTTATCAGTAGGTACCTATGCATTACGAATGATATTCATAAATAACACAGACAATCCATGGTTGCGTAATTGGTATCGTAAATACTTATAAGGGGTCTGAATAATTATAGATAATAATATACCTATCTAAATTCTGCCAACTTTCTGTTTGATTTCAAAATTAAGTATTTGAGGTTATGTAAATTGCATCGGCAACACTGTTCATTCATTCTAAAGGGGGAAATAAACAAACTTAAAGTACAGGAATTACATCCCAATTTAAAAGATATCAGTGACAAATTTGTAAGGGAAGAGATAAAAAGAATCACAATAGTCAAAGGGGAGTGAAACGAATCGGTTCCGAGGACACTTCCTTCCCAAAATCTAACCCTCGCTTAAACAATAGGGGTAAAACGGACAGATTTTATCATTGAATAAAATTATAAGTTCAATGAAGTCATTCAATCAAATTAACTCCATGTTTGTTATACATAAATCAGGAAATGGCCAATTAATAACATTTACATGGATTGTGGGAACTATTCATAATCATAGTGAAGTGAGACATTATCTTTTGCAAAGAGCTAGCGAGCTACACAATGGAAAAAGAAAAGCCACTGGTGGACGCTTAAAATCTTTTTTTTTTACAGTAGACAACACTACAAAATCAACCAGTGTTGCCTATTTCACACAAGATTTAAATCATTTCTAATTCACTAACATGGGCCTCTAATACCTAATCTACATATTACTTTATTGATATTCCACTCGTACGTCACAGGTCCTGCCTCTAACGTATACAGAATTATTAATAACAACAATTTACCGTCCGTAATCATCAAAGGATAATCGTTCAATCAATGAAAGGATTAATCTGTAGTCAGCGTGCGTGTATTGCCCTCTAGGGGTACAAAAAAGGCCTGCTACAGAATCAAAACAATTTTTTGTGAGCGTTTTGTACGTTCTATTACGGTGATGGTTGGTAAGTTTTGGGTTCTGTAAGTGCCTTTGTCGTCTAGAAACTTACGTTAATCGATTTTTATAACGTATGCTAGTTTAGCGTGTCTTTATACTAATGCTAACTGCATGGCGCGGAAAATAGAACACTGCTTCTTCGTAGCGTACCTATCTATCGATGTCAAAAAGTTCAAACATCCTTAGGCCAAAATTCAGCTGCGTGAACTCCGTCAAGCGGACAGGTGACAGGGACACAGGGTATGCGCCACAGGATGGTAGGTGGGCCATTGTCTTTGAGGAGGTGCCGCATAGGCACTTGAGATCTGCCGCCCGTAAACCTCTGGCCGACTTGGATTCTATTTTTCTGAAAGAGTCATGAATGTCATGATTTACTAAACATTAAACCCTCTTATTCATAAACGTTGCTTAAAGTTAAGACATATTTAAACGTCAAAAAGGTTTGGTTAATTAGTAGCTAATCACTACTTAACTTTAAGCAACGTTTATAAATGGGTGGATTTTTTTTCAAAAATTCTTACGGCCTTATTCATAAAA
The DNA here is from genome assembly GCA_947359405.1 of Antitype chi. NCBI lineage: Eukaryota > Metazoa > Arthropoda > Insecta > Lepidoptera > Noctuidae > Antitype > Antitype chi. Next base: position 15,340,453 of record OX375817.1, on the reverse strand, counting down.
GTTATAGAACATCTAAACAGTTTCTAAAGTGTGGTTTCTCTATGAAAAACCATACTTTAGCAAGTGTTTAGATGTTCGATAACTTTTTATGAATAAGGCCGTAAGATATTCCTTAAACCGAAGTGAAGTTATTTTTGGACTATGTAGCCAGTTAGTTACTGACATAAATATTGAATACATAAATACTTTCATAATTGTTGTCTATGTGAATGATCATTATGTTAACGATCTGGCAAATTAATTCATTTGTCTTTGGTGATTAATAATTCGTTTCTATGCAAATTAGAGTGGCGTCATTTATCTACTCATATCTAGCAACATATGAGAAAATGAATGCTTATGTGATGCTTAATTATCAAATTAATCTGAAATCTGTTCAGTTCATTTGTTGCTAGTCGGTAGCTCTACCTACCTGCCTAGGCAAACTGAAGTATAGGCAGGTGATGAAAAACATAAAAGCAGTAACATTAATGGAAAATGAAGAAACCATAAAACCGACATACCAATTAAGTACCCAACCACGAGTCGTTTCATAAAAAAACTACCAACTATTAAAAAGAAACGATGCTTAGGTGTAGGTACTTACCTTGGTAAACCAACAATTATGTCAATTGTTTCTACCACGTTTATTCAAAATCCGTGTGTTTTTCGGGAAAGAACATTAAGACCTCGACTAGCACCTGTAACTCGTTCTCTGCTATGCAATGACGTCATGACTCACTGGCTCTTAATGGTTGATACCCGGCCGCGATGCGGAGATGATTTGCATGCGTTTATTTGTTGCGTGAGTGAACCCTCCCAGATTTGGTCAGGTTGGCTGGGCGTATATTTCTTATGGCTCGCCATACGGTATCGTATGGTGCGTCGACCCGGTGCGTTGAACCAAGGGGCCCGACGCCGCAGGTGATTTTTTTTTATTAACATTAACTTGTTCGTTCATTATGATGGACAGTGGTGCCTAGTTAACGTTATTAAGAAGCTCCGCTTTATGTCTTAAGGCGATTAAAAAGCTGTTATTTGGATATTACAGTAGATGTTTGAAACTATGGATGAATTGAAAGTAGTTGGAAGAGTACAGTCCGCAAAACAATACTATGAATAAAAGTTAACATTATGCCTACCTGAAAACTGAAAATTAATCTGGATTGTAATTATGACAAAAGTTTGGTCAGTTATATATTTTCCTTACGTAAGTATCTAGGTACTCATTTATGTTCTTGAAGATTGAAAGTTAACACATTAGATATGAATAAAATATCTTATTTACTCGATTTTAAAGATAACGCAAAAATTCATGATGTCATTAAAAAAATCAGAAAATGTATACAAACATCACTTATATTTATGTCGACAGTACCTTTATATTAGGTGATTAAGTGATTACTTCAAACACTAGAACAAATCATGGAATTGTAACATGACTTTAATAAACTTTTTCAAGCTAAATATGCAAATATTCACGAGGAAAAACCTAATTAAATGCAAATTGAATAAGCTGCTACCGCTTGGGTAACCTATTTTATCCTAGAAACTGAGTGCTTTCTGGAAGTTTTTAACTAAGTAATTTAAATATTAATATGAATTACTTGGGTAGCCATTTTTTCCCACCTTCATCAATGAAAATTGTACGAAGAATATTCACGGATTTTATTTATAACATCGCTATGAACAAATCTTAGTAAAACATAGAGGCAGAAAATTTATTGCAAACTTTATAAGTACTTAGGAACTTAGCTTGAAATACTTCAATAACAAAATGTGAAATAAAAAACGATTTTTTCGGTTTCCTCATTCAGACCTAAGAAATACAACCCTTTAGGTAGTTTCGCAAAAAAACAGTTACTTTTTATACCAAGCAACACTGAACCCATTGAATAATTACATTATTATTCATGAATAAATAGTGCGTTATACAATTTAAATAATAAAATGTAATTATGTAAGTACAGTACAGTTACATGTACCTACCTATTTTTTATGCACACCATAGGTAGGTACATATCCGTTTTCCGAAATGTCCACTTACATCCGGTGTCCGGTAATATGTCATTGAGTTGTCAAATACCAACCAGGTGTCAAGGTAAAGCATTCTCTTTAAAGATGAATCATTTATTTAAAAAGGTAACCGTTATTTAAAATGTAAAGGATTTAAAATTAGTGTAGCAGAAATTTATACATGATGCAGCTATGTTACAAGATTAAGGAATTATTTATAAAGGTCGAAATATTCACGCATTTAATAATAAGTTAATTGCTAGTATTTAAAGTTAAGGTAAATGACAGCAATTAGTACCTATTTATATGCATTCAATGTTACTATGCAAGATACCTTTAGCTTTAAAAGGACGCTAATCACCACTCATAAAATTAACACGTAGGTATGTTTAATTCTACTGAAGTGTCAACCCTATGCTATTCCTAATAACATTACACTTTACTTAAATATAAACGGAAACATTATGGTATGAAACGACGGAACTATTGGAGGCATTTTCGTATTAATGATAAAACCTTTGACCTCGCTTACTTTTATTTTATTTCACTAGCAATACTTAGTGGTTTTAGATGGTATTATTCGGCTAGGGGTCACTGTAATAATTTAATAGTGTTTACTTTATTTAAAAAAAAACTTCCTGGGTATTATCTCACTTCCCTTCTTTAGATGTTACGTAATATAATAGAGAGGTAAGGAAAGTAACTGTAGTGTATATGATCTTATTAGATTTTATGGCATATTATTGTTATACAGTCGCTACTAAATCATGACAGAGTCGTAAAATACTGCTAAGGAAATAGTAGAACTGGGCATTTAAATCGCAGTGCTTTTGCAAAATGAAGATAATAAGTTATATACCATATCTACGAGTAGTTAGCCGTAGGTGTACCTATAGGTAGTACCTACACCCTCATATCGTCAGGCTGCTACTGAGAAGCAGATTTCAGATGGAAAAATTCAACGAAACTAAAATCATGTCACCTCTTAATGCTTTAATTATAATTTACCTCGTTATTATTAAATTAAGTCTTAGTGCAGTAGGTAACCCTGCACTATTAAGTCTAAGTTGGTATTGTCTATGAGTGGCTCGGGCGCGCGACCGCGTTACAATGGTAATTGAGTTTCCTTTCCGGCTGTAACTCCTCATTGCTTTACCAGTGAGTCGGCAGAATAAGTGTTAATTAAAAATAGCAGATAATAACGGATAACGGGCCGCAGTATTATTAAACTTATGAAACGTTTATATAGTGATGTGCTCAGTAGCGGTTTAAATAACCGTTTGAAAGTTTTACGTTACGTTTTTTTGTTTCAAAAGTAAAAATCAGCACATAGCTTTGGCACCAAACTAGGCACAGCCTGTATCTTGGGCACCATGAAATAAAACATTTTGGTACCTACTTTCAAAAATCAAAGTTCAAATTGGCGACTAGTAGAGACGTTTCGTTTTTATAACATACTGTCGAAAAACGCTTGGATAAAATAGGACCTGTAATATCTACCGGAGTGAAAATTAATTGATTGGATGACGTAATAAAATATGATTTATTTGACGTTGTACAAACTAGTCTTGCATGATGTTATATATAAATCTAGGAACATGCGATTAAACCGGGTTTTGGCCCCTGGTTTTGCGTGAGTGTACAAAGTAAACTATGTTAAAAATAATAGCTTTTCAAGTGTCTTGATTGCGCATTCAAAGAAGTTTCAGTCAAATACTTCGAATTTGGTTTACCTAGACTCAGAAAAACCTGGAACTTTTCCAAAAAATACTAGATCGCCAGGTGTCTGAAAGGCATCGGGAAATTAATTGAAAAAACCGTAAAATGTGTTCCGTCTTTCAGTGAAAAGAGGTTTTGTGTGTAGACAGTATAGCTTTCATGTTAGTGGGTTGGGCGTTTTAACGCAACTAGAGTTCCTATTTCTATACAAGTATGGTAGGTTTTTTTTATACTATTCCGTATTTATTTCAAAAGTTACTTTATCTATGTTGCTAGAAAAGTTAGTCAGTTTTTATGAAGTAAGTTTAAATACAGTCTATTTCTACGCCGGTTCAATAACTGCGGTGAGAGGAGCCAAAAAACTAATTCTTCAAACGTTTTCCACGCGAGTTTAGTGTAGTTTCTCAAAACCATTTCACAGACTACAAAGTTAACGTAAACACGATGAGTGTATCGATTAACAACGGAATGTAGCCGACCTTTTGCAAGTGTTCCAATCTAGGGCTTCCAGACTAAAAAAATCTTTATAAGTACTAAATTCTGATGAAATTTTGCCCAAAAACGTGCCAGAATTTATTGAGGTACTTATGTTAAGAAAAGTTTATAATTTGAATTCGTTTTACACGTACCTTGGCTTCGTTTTATACATACGTTGATTTGCTTTATGTATTACATCCTGTTACCTTAGATACTGACTTAATTGGGACCATTTACGTCTGATTTACATGGCTGCTGCGCCTACATGATCGTAAGGGGTGCGAGTAGGTAGAAATTCTTCCGGAGTTTTCTGAATATACCAAGTGTAGAACTAAACAAAAAACATGTACCTAACTATATCACATCATAATATCTTGCCGTAAACGTTCATACCAACAACTTGAACGTGGCTCTCCTCACATACTGTTACAATGCAAATATCATAATGGCACAGTTCCTATCACGACCGCACATTGTTAACCTGTATGTCTAGATTATTTGAATGTTAAGATTCTTGTAGATTCACATAAAATCGTCGCATTCCAAAGATAGGCGACGGCACAGCCCTACACACGCGGATACGCCTAGTGTGCAGTGTTGCCAATAAGAAATCCTAACTTAACCGATATACTTATGATAATTATGAATAATCTACTAACTCGACCACGTGTCCTGAATGCTATGTTACCTACGTTAGTCAATCTAGGCTAACATGTAATACTCATTGCAATTTTCCGAGCGGCCTCGGGAGTAATAAGTGGATAGGGGCTAAACTCGGTAGGTACAGTGGCATTAGCGGCTAAGCACAATGCGGTTCAACGGGAAAATAAGTTTTCCGTTTGTTAAAATTTTGTCGTTCCAAAGTTACCTTGGAAATAGCTATTGTCATGTACCTATTCGTACAAGGTCGGGTTAAGCGTGGGTAGGCAAATCATAGCTTCAAGGGCTGTTGTTATTGGGACGAAAATAGCGATCATTTGTGTCAAGTGGTTTTGATTTCCATCAGTGTCTTCTTGTCCGAGTTCTGTTGCTATTTTCGTCTATCTTTTGTTTTTATATCATGAAATAACTTACCTTAATTGCAACCAAGGAGATGGTATGATCACATATCGCAAAGCTGATTAAATATTTTCCAAACTAACCGGCCAAAAATCAACACGAAGGTGTAGCTATGGAGAACAATCGAGTAGTTTCTGAAGTCGAGTAGGTATTTATTTTTAAAAACATTAACGTGTGGAGAACGCTTTCCACATTACATTTTTCGAGGACTCGGTCCTTTCAGACGCTTGAAAAGTACAGAATTCTATCGAATTAGGGCCATCTCTGTGATTACTAACCGATCCCACATTAACTCTCAGATAATATTAGTGTTAGCACTAACTTGTTTGTGGCTCGAACAATGGGTGCGTTGCGTAAATACGTGGCACAGCGTTGCGTCACTCGCGATCGGTCTGTATCGAATGGTATCATTTCAAAAACAAGATATTGACACAAGTGTACACTGTGACATTGTTTCAGAACTCCATGTCTTACTAATGTATAGTTCAAGTCCAATAACACGGATTCTTGTTATCCTCTACTTGTATTTTCTCGGTTTTCTGATATAGAAACATGTTGTTGAGAATTTCTGTGGAATGTTTACTGATAAATTCAAACGTGTTAGGATTACTTAGGATTTATAGGTTACAATGGGCGTCTCACTTACATTATCTGGTGGTTTTTCTCATTTTACGCTAAATATTCTTCGTGTTACTTCTTCCTTCCTATCGATGTTTACACATACCTGGTAATTTTCAATTTCAGTTAACCGGTTTGAATGCCGTAATGACCGAAACAATTAAAAAGCTATTCAGTAGCTCGCGTGGATTCACGTTCCGGATACGAAGGGTTATTTAGACAAGGATAAAATTCGCGGCTACCTATTATAGTCTGCCGCACGCTTATTCCCTATTGTCCTTTCACAATACGGGCAATTTTAATATCCTATTTCTTTTGTTAAACAACTAGCTGTGGCCCGCGACTTCGTCTGCAATTCAGGATGAGAAATAGCCTATGTCATTGTCCAGGTCATGGTCTACCCATGTGCCGAATTTCATCCAAATCAGTTCAAATGTTTTATCGCGAAACCGTAACAAACAAACATACAAAAAGTCAAATCTTTTCTCATAATAATACATAAAATAATAAGTTTAGATTCACAGCCAAGGAATGTAAATGTAAGTAGTTTTTATTGGGAACAATCGTCAAATAGAGATGCATTCAAATTGCACGCCATACGCGTGTGAAAGGCGTTGTGGCTGCGTCATGTGTATGCTAGTTTGCATTCCTCTCACTGACAAGCGGGCGACAGTGTTGCCATGGTCGGGAAATCAGTACCCCTTGATGTGGGAGTATTGGTTACACCCGCTGATGATAGTAAAAATCACATGTTCTAAAAGTAATTTGATTTAAATCAATTCGAAATTTTTGTATTTAATCGTATTTATTTTCCCTAAGTTAGGCGGATATGGGGCCATTCAAGTAGGTTTTACGTAAGCAGATTTTTTAAAAAGTGTGCATCTTACGTTACATTACATTATACCGCGCACTCGCGCCTCAGGCAATAATGGACTAGTCTAGGAAAAAATAGACCGAAACAACATTGAGTTTCTGACTGAGTTTTTGTTAAAAACTAGCTAACCAATAGCTTTGAAATTATAATAAAATGATCAATAGAATTAGCGATTCTGATTGTAAATGTAATGCTAGGGCATGCCTAGCATCAGGTGGAATGACACTGACAGTTCACTCCACGCTCACTTCACCCGTGGAGATGGTTACAGAATAGCATAGCTGGTCACTTTCGTGTGACTTTGGAATATCGTCATCGTTTTCTTCGAGCCATTCATAGACAAGTAGGGTTGCTATGTGTTCAAACCAAAATCGACTAAATTTTGTAGAAAATCCAAAAAACTGTAAAAATAAATACTGCTGACGTAATCACCATGCAAACCATCCCCCATGTCATCAAAATAAGCAAAGCAAAGACCCCCCCCCGCCTCCCTGTAGTGCTTACGTAATACTTGAATGGCCCCCAAGTTACTACGGATTTTTTGAGCGCAGTGGGAAAGTGTCTGCGTTTTTTTCACAAACTGCCCCCCCCCCCCCATTAGCGTATAATAGTGTTCAAACAACTATGCACTTGGCAACACAAAACCAGCGCAAGCGCACCGTAAATTTAGAGAGCCGCTACTGAAACAATTGTCATTCCTTATTAGCACTGTCTAGCGGCACATTTTGCTCTAACGACACGGTTATTGACACTGGCTATGGATAAACACACGCAAACATGCAATAAATATTCTGTCGGTAATTTTAAAAAAGAAGGCCTCAGTTTCTGGAAGCCCATTGGAAAGCAATTTCATCTAGTGTCATATCTCGTGCTAAGTGGTTTGTTTTGCTTAAAGGTAATATAAGACTTGATCAGAAACTGTTTTTTTAGGTACATGGCGATTTTACACGTAAGATTAAATCATATTTTTCGTGTACTCTTTGATCACTGAAAGCTTTTTGACTTTTGAAAAGAAAAATATTAATGTGCTGCATTATGGCATAATATAAAAAGTACTCCACTAGGCCGCAAATATTTAAGCAATATAGTAGATACCATGTAAAGCCCCAATTTGCTAGGTAAGTATCCTAATTAATAGACTCATTAGTCTGGCTAGTAATGAGGAAGCTAATTTCAGCTCACACCTCGATCTCTTAGAAGGAATAACTCAGCGGCTAGCCGCAGAATTTCACCAATTTACAGCAAGCCAAGAAAACGACCAGAGTAATTTCCTACTACATAAGTATCATTTCTGTATTTGAGGGCCTCTACCTATCTACTCGAATACGCGTCAAATGTTTTAACATGGCGCTCAATTTTGACAACGTGAGATTAAGTATTATGTTGTTTTGCTAGATTTTATAAAAAAGTGTTGCGTTCATTTATAATGTGTACTAGTCCTCACCAAGCGTAAAATTGCGAAATAAATTAATAGATTCATTAATTTAATCTGTAATTCTGTAGTTAGCAACTAAAAGCCGGTAAATGATTGCAATTTCTCAGTGTTATCTGATTCAGAATTCAATGTGATAAACGCTGATAACGAATACACAATGTTTTACGATTGCACTTAACAAAACCTAGGTCGACTACCTACCTACTGCGACAGAGGTAAAACTCGTTATTAATAACTTGCTTTTATCTGAACGTCAATTATTTAGGGTTACATTCAACATGAATCTGATTAATGACCTGAAGTGAATTGTCAAAATTTTACATTTAAAATTATCGTAGATACAACTTGAGTGCATTCTGTGTGCCTCATGCTTTATTTAGTGCACTGAGATTACCCTTAGTTTGGTCAGATAGTGATCTAAATTCTGTTGTTTAACAATGAGGTCATTACACTAATTTAGCATACTATTGCAGTTGCTTGCATCTCTGTCATTACTCTATGGCAGAAGCTCATGAGCACAGACTTCATCATCACGTTAATGTCGGGGCGATCCAACTCCTTGACAACACTGAATTAGTGCGAAGACTAAAAAGGGTAAATTTTTTGAGTTCGTTTAGTGCAGCGTAAGTGAACTTTAACTGTAGTGCAAATGCTGACTTTAATAAAGAACACGTGAATCAAGTGTCTTCCCCTTAACTTACAGTGAATAAGAAATACGTTATATTGGACGATTTCTTAGTTTTATAGTTACTGAGCAGTTTAAGTTATATTTAAATTACTTATTAGCTAATAGGCTAGATTGTAATGAGAATAAAGTATCTATTGTGATATTTTATAAAGGAGAAAAAAATCTACTCTATGGCTTCAGTGATGCCAACCTGGCGCATCCGTTTCTTTTGAGAATCGAACGCGCCAGTATTCAAACAAAAACAAACTTTTCTGAAACCGTACTCAAACACTCATCTTTATGTTACTCTAGGTATTATGCCTAAATTATGTGCTCCGGCTCTATTACGTAACTGCATTGTGTCAAGCCGGGTGCGACCTTAGATAACGCGTCCCTGATAATGGTTACCTTACCGACCTGTGCGCGACACAACCTTGTCGCTTTAATTAATTGCAATTGCCATCGCGTTACGTAATTTCGCTTTCGTTTTATTGGCAGGTTTGAAATTGGAATGAATGAAAGGCTTTCTTTTTTATTGTTTACTGCGATTGATATTTTTATCCTAATGGTTGATTACGTCATAAAAAATTGTATTTTGTCGATGGTTTTAAAATTCCTTCGGCGATATTTATGTGCATTTCTAAAATTAATGCGTGCGAGAAACGTAGTGGTGATTGCGTAACACGGTAGGAATGGCTTTCATTTTGACAGTTCAACAACATTGATTGCGTTATTTACGTTGCTGAGCAGACAAATTTTTCGAACATTTATGAAGCAATTAATTAGGTATCAATATCCGTCAAAATGATTCAGATTCTGGTTGATAGTACCTATGTTACGAAATTAGGGCACATAATATACAATGCTGTGAATAGGCAAGTTATGCCTGGTTTTACGTATCAACTCATTGAAGATACCTACCTAGCTATGTACAATGTGGACATTGTTGTAGTTTCGATAAAGAATTGAAAAAACAAACTAAAGTTTATCTGTAGTAAAAAATCCTGTATGTACCTAAACAAGTCGTTTAACTACTTATCAAATTAGCCTAATTTATCAGTTTTACAAAAACATAAAACTCAATCTGGGAGATATTGGGACTTGTTTTTGTTCGTCTTCGCTGAAAAAAAGAAATATGCTGCGCAAACAAATATGGATATATTGACAGAAGAAAGACGACTGTGAGAATGGTTGAAGATGTAAGTACCTACTTAGTATGAAAAGTAGGTAGAAGACTTTCTCGACCATAGACTCGCTATCGTCTCTTCGAACCATTGAATGCACGCTCTTTCTAAAGATTGTAAGTAAAAGTCCATATTAACTTAATTGAATGACTCGAACTATTGACTGTTCTTCAAGAACCAATATTGAACGGGGAGATACTTTGGCAGGTACCTATATAGAAAGGTACTTAATGGTATGAGATGTAACTGTTTTAAATACATTGGCAATACTCAGAATATCCGTTATGTTTTGGGAAAAAACATAAGTGCCTTGCTATTTAGTAGGAATTTCTCAAACCATCTCTGGTTTAATGATACAAATAAACGACCTTGTTTTAAGACAATATCTACGAATAAATAAATAATAATCCAGTTTGTCCCTTGCTGCCCCCTACTAGCGATGCCCTAGGCCGAGGTCCGTACCCCACAGAGGGTGCCCTTAGCGAGCAGTCGCTCTAGTTTTAAGTTTTTAAGCTCTGGCTGGTAGCCAATGTCTTGAAAACATTAAAAAAGTTGGGTTTTTAAACCAGTGTATCTCTTTAACCGTAAATAATTTTGAAAGCAAAAAAATATATGATATTTTCAAGTCTTTTTTGCATAGAATGATGGAACTCAAAACATAATTAAACATACTTTAATGCATCAAAAAAATCATTAAAGTCACCTCTTACTCTTAATTATCTTTAAAACCAGTTTATCCCTTCAATAACAATTATAATTATAATTAAAAATATACCATAAAATTCCAAATGCCAAACTGCATCCAGTGATGGATTATTTATGATTAAATAGTTAATACCTAATTTTATACGATTTTATTTGCATTTTTACGACAATGCTTGCTCATTTATTATTCAAATTTATTACAACAGATTTTAACCCGTATGGTATTGCAATAAGAACTATTATCGCTCATAACGACAACAATTAAAGTTACCAGGGCTTTAATTTATTAAGGTTATCACAGGCAAGTCCGGCTAAGCAGCCGACAACTTCATAAGATGACCTGCGAAATGTCATACCCAAAAAAAAAAATTGGTAGGTTTCTACTGAATTCTTCATCTGCCGAGCTTTTTCTCAACTAGTTTTGGGGTCGGCTTCCAGTCTAACCGGGTGCAGCTGAGTTACTGAATTACTGATAAAAAATAAAGGCAAAGAAGTGATGTAATACATCGGGCTTAGAAAGGAACCCAAGAATATTAGACTGTACTCCATTTGGTTTAAAAATAACCTCATATTTTTAACTTAGAAGGAAACTTAGTCTTTTAGATAGGAACTTAAAAGTACCTATTACAAAAACAATACTAATTTTCCGTGAAAATGATACCATCATTTCGTTGCATTAAAAAGATAATGCGAATAAAAATCACATTAACTATTATCATTACTTATCTATGAAGGAAACATTAAGTACGAGACAATTAATTGATGTTACGTAAATTAAATAGTTAGGACATAAGTACCAACTTTACTGATAAAATGTAGATTTTATACCTATAAGTAATAAAAGAGGGAAAAGAATGAAAAAAAACATGGCATCAAAAAATCGTCCGTATCGCTGTCAACAGGAAAAATGCCCAAAATGCTGGCAGTGCTGCCACGTTTTATATGGCGATGGTGATTCTTTAGCCAAAAAATAGGTCACGTAAAGAGTCGACCAACAGTTTGGCGATGTCTCGATAAACCTTGTGGACAATCGGAGCACATGGTCTTATTGATAAACAATTATTAGTCATAAATAACACACCTGATTTTTAATCATGTCGGAAACAGTTTCACAGATTTGTACATGACTTTCAGTAGTGCGTTTTCTGAAGATTTTTTTTTCAATCCGCCTTAAAATATCTGAGTTTTGTACATTTTTATGACATAAATATTCATCCATAGTAATAAATTAATATTGTATCGTACTATTTCCCCTTGGTAGCAAGCTTAAGCCCTATAAGGAAAAAAAACAATAATTTCCTCGGTATATTAGATTACGCCACCTGCTAATTATACAATCGCCATACCAAATAAATAGTTGTATCTTAATTAACATTAAGTACACCGTTTATTTATTTTTAATTGTATCTTAGCTCCTCTACGTTCCATATTAGTTGTTTCCCTAACTATTAGGGTAAAATCATAAAAATATATACAAATATGAAACTTAATCAAAAATTTGTCAAAATCATGCCAAAATGCACTGATTTTCACCGTTGAGAACTTGTCAAAGATGATGATGAACAAAATTAAGGCAAACCCGCGAAATTCAAAAAATCCTAAACTTTTTGCAAAGGAATTACGCTGGCCCCGAATTTGACATGTTCAACAAGTTCCAACACATGGTGTTAGCCAGATCGAGAGTACATCGTAGTAGATCGTAAGTTTCGTCTCTGTATCGTACTGTAAGCGAAAGTGTTGACTGTATCTTAAAATCCCTGGATAGGATAAATTCCCCAGTGTGTCGCAGATAAGGCTAGACACACCCGTGCGATCATGCGGATGCGATTCGTATCGGACGCGCATTTCGCATCAGTAGCTATGTGGGCGGAAAACAGCCTATAAAGTGATAGTTTGTGATACAAAGTTGTAAAATAAAAGGATAGTTTCAGTCTTCTCTTTAATATCTACGATCAGAAAGTCGAACTCAGTGAATCTTTGTTTTTTATTCGGATTTCATTCAAGTCCAATTTTCAATCTTTAGGGAACTTTTATAGGAGGAATAAAAGTTGCGGTTTTGACAGCTTTGGTATAGAAAATATTATGACAAACCGACGATTAAACAATGGGACTTTAATCATTTATTTTGGAAGTTCTGAAAAAAACCTGACATACTGTTGCAAACTTTTTCTAAAATGATACTGCCCAAATATTTTTACTTAATAGTATTAAGTTAATACCTATGTTACAGTTAATTATCTATGTTAATTAAAGCAATTAAAACATGTAGTTAACTAAGATACAACACCGATAATACCTTAGATTTCTATCGTGAACAGTCATGCAAAAAAACTCATTAAACAGTAGGTATGTTCACTTACGTTTTTCTAACTACCCACATTGGAGTTAGTTTTTTACTTCAATGTTTACAAACACTACTTACCGGTTACCGCTAGTATTCAAATTAATCATAACACGAATATAATTTAAGAATATCAACCTTTTTTTTTTAGGGACACTTATTCGAAGTACCTACATCTAAAAAACAACTGACGTTTGTGGTTTTGTTGTTTGGCAATTTTAGTGGCGATGTCTTTTTGATAGTCGTAGGTCGTATCTTCGGATATTAACCCGTATCTGCAACAAAATACAACCTTACACAAAAAAAAGTAAATAAAAAAAATAAAAAAATCTGACGGTGTGAAAATTAACTTTAAAAAAGATGTCAACAAGATAATTTTATTTTGAGAAGTTGACTATTACCTAAACATAATACTATACATAAATAAGCAATCTCATGCAGTCGGAGGCAATAAAGGTCTTTTATTGATAAATTTAAGAAGATGCCGAGTAGGTATTTGCGAATCAGCGCCGAGTACCTATACACGATGCAACGTCAACGTCGGTCAGTTACCGACTGGAGCCGAGGATACCCGATTCAGCGTCACCAACTGTCAGTATCAGTCTATGTCCAAGAAGAGTGTAAAGGGCGAATAAAGAAGTTTTCACTTCAAAATCGAAGTTTTAGTCTTTTTCAGCATTATTTTCTTAATTACAAACCAACACCATCGGGAAGTGCGTTTTCCCCGGTCAACTCAATCTTCTCTAGAAACTAAGATCATTCTGGCACCCAAAAGTAACACCGCCCAAAGTTATCTCAAACATTGTTTTAAAACATTATAACATGTTATAAGACAATGATTTGTGACAGGATTCTGTTTTATAATATTATGTTAACAGATCTAATCTACCTCGAGAGCTACTACTGACCCATTTCTCCAGTTGACTCATTACTTCCGCAGAGATATCACCTGACATTGGATTAGACAAAAATAAAACAGTTGATCAATAGGCCAAAAGAGGATCGTTTAAAAGTTACAAAGAAAAAAATTTTAGTCTCAATCCAAGGGGCCCCCTCTCTAAGTCCGTCAACGAAGATACGGGCCCGTTCGAAAGTAGTTCGATACTTCGGAATGAACGAACCCTATTCCCGATTGATTAACTTTTTCGCCGGGCAAAAACACATCGGGAAAGGTCAACTGTCAAAACGTGATGTCATTAATTCTTAGTTCGGCCCCGAACATATCTTATGTTCGAAGGTGATACGGAGCTGTAAACGCCCGTAACTTCGGCCGAAACTACGGATTTCGTGCTTAGACAGTAGACCTCCAAACTCGAAAATAATCAGGAAAAAAGTGATTTCATATTCACAAAACTACATCAGTGAAGAAATGATTATGACGTTAGTAATCAAACCTTACTGCCGGTCGTGGCTACGCAATGCAGCGCAGCCGTGTGAAAAACTCATAAATCACTAATTACTATGTGTAGAATAAGCGTCGCGTTCCAGTTCATGTGAGAAAATCAAAAAGCAAGCAAGTAGAACGGCTGGCACGGTGTATTTCACGAATTATTCATGACTTTTAGCATAATGGGCACGGGCGCAGGAAAGTGCTGTTTCATTGACATACTTTTTGATAAATTTTTGAATGTTAATGAAACAGTGTTTCTAATCGATTGGCGATTAAATTAATTGGATACATCGCTGGATAAGGTGAGGCTTTGATAAGATTTCGTTAAACCTTTTAGCTTTTTAAAAACTGCGTTCATTGCTCAGAAAATCAGCACATTTTAATTCATGAGTTAAAAAAGAAACTGCAATTGTATCCTTTTTCAAACGAGTTGCACTCCATTTGAATATTTAAAACAGCAGCGGAGAATATTTTAATTTTAATCGCCAACTATTCCGATAATTCAAAACAATGTACGAATCGACTATCGCTCGGTGCGGGCCATGTAATAATATTCGTTATCACCACGGTAAAAGTCGATTATTCGACCGTGAGCGAATAAAATTTATCGCTTGATAACACTTAACTAAGCGAACGGTTTTTGTATTGGATAGTGTTGTTACGTAACGTGCTTTCGCCACTCAGTGAGACTGGCTGGATCGAATCCGGTTGCAGTTTTGAAACCTGCACTGTTACATTTTCTGTCATACGTTACATAGTCCAAATGTTGAGGTCATTGGTCTGTCCTTTATTGGTATTTTTAACCGTCGTCAAAAAGGAGGAGATTTTCAATTCGTCAGTATTTTTTTGTATGTATGTCAGGATATCTACGGCAATTGTGGATCGATTAAAAAAATGCACTTCGTGTTTCTTGATATTTGTTAATACTTCCTGTAACTATTCACATAGGAAGTATGTAGTGATATACAAATTGGTGTGGGTCTACCCACCATAACTAAAAACATAATACCTAATATAAAAAAAAGAAAAGAAAAAACAACCAATTTCCAAAAAAAAACACTTCGGAAGTCGGTGGAAAAAACCTCCAAACCGACCTTTCTGATGTTTCCTGAACGTAATCGTGTAAAGATTTATCGGCATCGGAATGCCGTAATAAATAGAAGATTAATAGAAAGCAACTGGTATCTGTGGAATACCTGCTGTTGTTATTGAAAATCAATATGACTTCAATAAAGGCTTGGATCGAGATAAAACAAACAATTTTTATTGAATCAACTGCATGCAGTCGTATTGTTTTCAGTTTCTGTGTTAATATCGTAAGAATTAAGAATTAAACTACAGTAAAAATACTCTGAAATAAATATCGTAGATGATGGTATGTTTGCTTGCTGACATTGAAGGCTTTAATAGAATAGTTTATTACTTACGCAGTTACACACTCATGAGTCTATAGATATTATACACAATATGTTTCTCAATAAATCAATTCTATTGGCACACGAGGAAAAATCATCACACAAGTTGTAGCCATATTGAAGAATTCTTTGCCACATTCTTTAACTGCATGTGTACCTATAGGTGTATACTCAATTAGCTCCTAGCGATCATAAAATACGCGATAGCATCAACTCAATTAGGTACTTACTTATGCCAAAACGAAACAAATATAAGAAAAAATTTATGGAAAATTTAAAGAAAATTGATGACAAAACAGTTTTATGGCACCGAAGCTACTAGTATTTGCATAGCTCATCAGGGTTTCATAATCAGTTGTAGGTGCGTCTACTAGGGCATCATTAAGAGCCTCACCAACAAAGAAATGTAGCCTAAAGCATAAAACTATCTTTCTTTTATAAGCATATATTCAATTTCCTTCGTATTTCCTGAGTTCTTTGCTGTTTCCACCTGGCATTTTGCCAACTCACTGACAGCAGTGGCAGGCAGCCCGGTATTATCGGAACAGACTCACTCTCAGTCAGTCACTTTATTTTGTATATTGAATCTCATCACCACTGCTTTCAAAACGGTGAAGGAAAACATCGTGCGGAAACCGGGATGTCCTAGAACAAAAAAAATTAGGACCTGTGACATCTACCAACCCGCACTAGGCCCGCGTGGTTGATTACGGCGCACTCTTTCCCACCGAGCGGTGGCTTGTATCCCAGCAGTGGGGACATTTTAGGCTGTTTTGATTGTGTGTGTTTGATTTGACCAATTTCTACTTAGGTATCTTCTTTACAATCGTCTTTTACTTCACCCACGTGTAAGGACGTAGGTATGTATATGTTGACCTGTTGTTCTAAATTAACAGTTATTGAATTATATAACAAAATTGAAGCACTTATAGGTATGCCTCGCTTCGCTACTCATTACAATATGTAACTGGAAGGTGACCCCGTCTACCTTCATCCGTCCGTCATGTGAACTCTAGAGACTTTGAATATTACATAACTGTAATGTTCAAATATGATTTTAGTGAGAGTTTAAATCTTTTAGGATTTGTGAGCTTAAGGAGTGTGTCACTCTCGCCTATCTTTGGTCCAACTTCGATCATCGAATTCGTTTGAGTACAAATTTTATTTAAGGAAATTTCCTTTACAGTATTTTCCAACCTTAGCTACATTTGAATCAAGCTTTCACTTACTGTGTTTGCTTTAGTAAGCTACTTACCAAACTTAGGTAGGTAATTTGGTATTTATTAGAAAGGTTTTTCGGCCTAACTACCATTGATAGTCTTGGAGACCTCATCTTAGGGCTGCCTGTAAGCTATTGCCTGCTCATCAATACATAAAGGATGTCTGGGAGATCGACGCACAACCTGTTATCATGAATTGAATTCAAGATTCTGAACAGCGGTAAAACTTTTCGTGGGTCATAAAAAAGTATGCCATATATTTTGATCACTTTTCTTTACATAAGCCGGTGATTTTGTTTCATAACCGACAAAATATTTCTACGCTAGGAATCTAGAATAGTTTGCTGAATTCTTGGCGTCGTCAGTTTGTGCGTCGATGTCTGCCTACCTGTACAGTGAGAATTTTGCAACGTTGGTTGCACTTGCATCCACACGCGGTAGTGAGCGAGTATTTGGAGTAAGAATCGCTTAACATGAATACCATTTCAATTCAACATGTTTCTAAGACAATGGTCGCGACGCACGAATCTCTCGCGTGACTCCGTACCGAGAATCTGGCGAAATATTTTTTTTTTTTTTGGGAATCACATCTTGCAGTTCAACCAATGAGGTTGTCGTCAGCCCTTGATAATCTTAATAAATTAATATTACCAGCCAGGGTTTAAAAAACTTAGAACTAGAGCGACTGCTCGCTAAGGGCACCCCCTGTGGGGTACGGACCTCGGTTTAGGGCATCGCTTGACAGGACAGCAATGGACAAACTGGATCGGATTGATTATTATTAGGGGACGTACTTAATACTACTGGCTCAGCGGCGCGGGTTGGCTCGAGCAAAAGACGGGACGGACACTCTGGCGATTTTCGCGTGTATATTGAACACGCACGAACGCACGCTAGTATGAACGATAATTCTTATTAATTTACGTTTTTCTACAGAAAACCTTTTTATTCTTTTTCATCAATTAATTCCTGAGGTATTTTAAATGTATTTTAGTAATCGCATCATGTAGAATCGTTTTTCTTATAAAATCAGTTTGTGTTAGACAACTATTTGAATATTAAAATGCGCAGTTGTATGAGAACGACCTATCCCACTAATAATATAAATGTGATTTTTTGTATGTTAAGATATTTAGATGTTTGGACGTTTGTTACTCAATCACGCATAAACGGCTGAACGGATTTACATGACATTTGGTACACAAATAGTTAATAACCACGTTAACACATAGGATACTTTTTATCCCGGTAGTACGTTCGCGTAAGATAAATTTCGACCTGACGCGGGCCAAGCCGCTGGTAAAAGCTAGTTTGTAGATAATTGCAATTTACGTTGTTTATTGCAGAAGACTGGTTCAGAAATTCAATTGCATATAGAGACATACAATGTGCCCCTCATACCGAAATAGACCTACAACTTAATAAGTCAACATAACCACACTTAGGTACAGTAAATCATATTATGTTATTAACATGCAGCTGTGTCTTATACAAGGAAAACATAAGTTTTCCAGTATCTAGGCTCGCAAAGTACTAAAATGTTTAAAATTATTAAACAGGATGTGGCGTAAATAATGGATAACCCTGAAACTGTCGGCTAGCCAGATTATCATCTATCATTTACTCCACGTATAGGTATCGCCATATGGATGACCAAATTATTGATATTTAAAATAAATATCGTACTTACTCTTACAAAATCAGCTGCTATTTCTACAATTGGTGATTTTTTCTCGTTTTGTTTTTTTGTCACTTCTAGTTAGACAAAGATGAGGTGTGGCGATAGTACACCCACTTTTCACCAGTATTGTTTTAGTCCTAAGTAGCCTATTGCCGGAGAAGAGATCGCAACTATAATCATGTCAGACTGTAAGACGATTTTTGGAGAAGCCGAAGTCTACCGGATACCTATACGTGATAAAAAGTCTAATCATACCTTTTCATCTCTGTAACTATCAAATTGTTAAAATAAATCCTCAAGTCGGAAGTCCCCAAGACACTGATTAGATTTCTGTAACTATTAAAATACAAAGCGGATCCGATATAAAATTATAATCATATAGTTATTAATAGAAGTTCCGAGAACCTCTAAGGACGATCACGGATTAAAATTTTATTGAAAAATTTACACTTACAGGCAAACATAATGGAGATTAATAATATATTAATTGATGGTAACATAATACTCTATTACGGCTTCAATGTTAATAGGTATAATATTTTGTGTTATGGAAAACTTAACGTACAAACTAATGTCAGCATTTGTATTAAGGCACACTGTTTGTGATCCTTGGATCGACCTAATCATTTCACTGTCTCATCTGCTGCTTTCTGCTTAAGCAATTCTTTCGCTTCAGTCATCATTTCATCATATCAGCCGAAAGAAGTCCACTGCTGGACTTAGGCTCCCCCAGCCTCCTCCACTTCGACCGGTCTTGTGCTTCCCACATCCAGCGGATTCCCGCGGCCTTCACAAGGTCATCGGTCCACCTTGTGGGAGGCCTTCGCACTCTGCGTCTTCCAGTACGCGGTCGCCACTCCAGAACCTTTCGGCCCCATCGGCCATCTCTTCTGCGAGCAATGTGCCCCACCCACTGCCACTTAAGTTTGGCTATTCTTCGGACTATGTCGGTTGCCTTGGTTTCAGGAGGATCTTTTCATTCCTGATACGATCACGTAGGGAAACTCCGAGCATAGCCCTCTCTATTGCCCTTTGGGCGACTTTAAGCCTTCTGATAAGGCCCATTGTGAGCGACCACGTTACTGTGCCATAGGTCATCACTGGCAACACACACTGGTCAAAGACTTTCGTCTTGAGACACTGCGGTATTTGGGACCAGAAGATATTGCGAAGCCTCCCGAACGCTGCCCTGCTGAGTCGGATTCGTTTCATTATCTACTTCTAAACATCCTACAAACGAAAAAAAAACACCGTAGATTATTTAACCTACCTAATTCGCATTATGAATGTCAATGCCAAATATAAATACCTACCACACTCTGATAACAGTTTTCCTCATACAATTCAGATATAAGTACTAAAGTTAGTGTGTGTATCCACACGAGTCAGATAAACATTAAAATTGTTAGCACCGTTAATTTTGGGTCATCAGGGGGCCGATTCTACTAATTTGCAACGTTACACGTTAAACTGTGTTTCCACAACAGTTCGATTTCGATCGCCGTTCGATAGTTACATAAAAAGTCATTCTACTATTTTATAAGCAAAATGGAAACTAAACTTAAAACGAATTGCAACTGAACTGTAGCGGGAACACAGCGGGTAACCCGCGTTACCAACATGCCAAAATAATATGTTTTATTAATACCAAAAAGAAAAAAGTTGAATCTAAAAATGTTACTAAACACGAATATGTGGCACTAAAAGTATTTTCTATAATTAAAAGACATAATGATCATAATTTTATCATTAACTTTGTCCTATAGTAAACGTCACGCTCATGTTCGATTTTGTTAGTAGAATAGGTTTTGACATTGTTTCAATCGATCGTTGGCGTAACTAAAACGTAACCGCAGCTGTGTCGCAGCTGGACCGTTGTTCATTTTAGTAGAATGCGAAAACGCTTAAAAGTGGTGATTCGGTTGCGGTTCTATTGCGTTTTTTTAACAAATTTGTTAGTAGAATCGGCCCCCAGTACCGGTAATAACACCTTTGGGCATCCGCCTGTTTGCCGCATAGATACCTAATTGTATTCACTAAACACGTGAAACCGTCGTTCTACTGCAGTTAACGATAACATTATAGATGTTGGGGTTCACAAGTATGAAGCATAAGCTTCTGAAATTCTATAAGCCATAAGACTTTGTTTAAGGTGCTGTGTGGTGAACGAAATATGATAACTTGTACATGAAATAGTCAATCAGAGAGTTTGATTGATGATTTTAATTATTATGTTCCTGTAAATACATAGGTACGTTTTACGATCGCGGATCATATTTTGATCATAGACACCAAAGAATTAAATTCTTCTCTTTACTAAATAAGAATGTCGCTACTGACCCATCGAACTGCTCTTGCCTTTGTAGCCTATAACACAAAAGAGGAAAAAATTAAGATCTATTCTTTGACTGCCAATCTTCTTCCATCTTTCGTCACGACTTTTTTACCAAAAAGACTGGTCTATCAGAACTACGCAAGCTTATCAGAACGAATGTGGGTAGCTACAACATTTGCAGCAGCCTACACAAATCCTACTGCTGAACGATGACGTCAAAATGGCGTAGTTTTACAGCCTCACTGCTGGATGCATGGCATTGACGTCACTCGCTCGTGCTAACCGGACACGTTTCGGGCTAGAAGCGTGCACCTTTTGTACGTCATCCTACTTATCAGGGTTTATTTACCAGGATGTTGGGATTAGACAAAAGGCCGGATTAACGAAAGGTATGCAGAGGTAGGACAGATGCAAATGAAAACGCCGGGAGGGGACGCCCTAGTAGGACTTTAACATTGTTGATTGGTAAATTATTGATGACGTTCTTCAGAAAGGTCAGATACCTTGTACTCGCAACCACGTGCATGTATGACCTGCACCCTAATTGCGTAACACGCCATTAATCATAATCTGTTTCATTTTGACAATTCAACAATATTCACTGCGTTATTTACGTTGCTGATCAGACACATTTTTCCAACATAGGAAGCAATGGTTTAGCCATCTGTTTCAAAACGAAACAAATTATGATGAATCGTGAGTTACGCAATTAGGGTGCAGATGAATGAACGTAAACGAGGGCAAAAGAGTATGTGAGGATCGTACTCGGTTCTGTAGTTTCTGTCTATCTTCATGGGAATAAGGTTTAAGTTTATGTATGTGAATGTGGGGATTACCTTCCTATTTGACCTGGATTTGGTAGCTAGAATAGCCATTGAATCTTTTGCTACAAAATTGGTTAGTATCTGCAGTTACAGTTCGTTTTTTAAACCCGATTCTAATTTGACAGATGTAATGTCTAACTCATGTCAAATTCCTATACTAAAAAATCAAACGTAAAAGATTTGAAATGTCAGATTAGACTCTGGGATTTAAAAAAAAACGAACTATAGTATATAAACTATATAACTACTGGAAAGACAGATAGTGATTTTTTTTTTTAATTTGCCAACACAGAGGCAGCAAAACGGGAAAACAACACCCTCTTATTTCTCATCTTTCAAATAAAATAAAACATATTTATTTTCCAGAATACGATACGAATATTAGTTTTGGTTATCTTTTCCTCTCTCCATTTTGTATAGGCTTCCGATTTGCAGTGCGACCATATCAGGTTTATGTAACAGGCTGTTAGCACCTATTCCAATTTCATTCCGATCAAGCCCGGCCCTTGCTGCCATTTTCCAACGACGCCTTAAGCCAAGGTCCGTACCCCACAGGACCCCCTTAGCGGGAAGTTGCTTAGTTATACGTAAATATCTGGATGACCGAGCCTTGCTCGGATTTTTTTTTGTGGTTTGACGTTTTCTAAAAATGAAACCTAGCTAGATCAATTTATCACCCCCGAAACCCTCTGCATAAACCTAGCTAGATCCATTTATCGCCCCCGAAACCACCTGAATTCTAAATTTCATGAAAATAGTTGGAGCCGTTTCCGAGATTCAGATTATATACATACAAGAATTGCTCGTTTAAAGGTATTTATTGAGATAGTCACAGACATGTCCGGTTAAGCTGAGCATCACAAAGGAAACAAATGCATAACTGTATTCTTAGACATTTTAATAAACGCTCAGCTCAATTCCACAGTAAAATTAATAAACAAGTGTATGCATACAACAAAAATTACCACGACTGTAAAAAAGTATGATAGACTGGTTAAAACCACTTACCTATGAGGAAACCGAGGCACTTCTGGAACATATTGAGTAGCCAAAACATATCGCACATAATATGACATAACCTAATACACCACAGCCCACACACACACACTTCATCACAAAAACCCACACACCTCACAACACAACACATCACATCACGCACCACTCTACACACCACACTATACACTACACACATCAACCGGAAACTAGAGATATGAATAATAACTAAAGTTTATGGTTAAAGTTTATTTTTTTTATTTTTCTTAAAGATTTATGTAGATCTTAAACAAATAAACAGTGCACCGACTCATAATGTATGTTTCGGCCCTAAGGCACAGTACACTGTTTATTATATTTTATTACTATTATGTCCTATTATATTTTATTTAGTCATAGTTTTACGACAATTATATGGAAGAGCGGAGTCCCTAATACAGGCATTGTTTGCTTAAAAGGCAAACACGTCCAAATGTAATGTTTAAGCTGATTGTGACACAGTAAATTATTTTGTATTTTTTGTATTTTGTAAGCAGCCGACAACCTCCTTGGTCGACCTGCGAGATGTCATTTAAAAAAAAAACCTATTCCAATGAAGTATTTATCAAACAGCCTTGAACACCAGAACTTCTTCTTTCGCCACACTTTTCATCTAATCCACAAGTACGTTTTAATACAATGTTATTATGAACGTCCGGCGAACAAGCGTGGCTAACCAAGCGCAAGGTTTTAGTAAAATTTTCTAAAAAAAATTTACGTAATGGCGTAGCTATCGACCCACGTGTTGCTTATCAATGCCATGTGATTGTTTCGGTACGACGACATAAAAATTCCATAATAAAACCCGTTGCGAATTCACGGAATGGTGTACATACTCTACCTACAATATGGGCTTAAAAGAATTCCTAATTGAATGTATTGAGAACTTGCTTTTACCAGCGGATTTGCTTGCGTGTAGGTCGAAAATTATCCCACGGGAACATTTAAACGTATCCTATAAGTTAATCGCGGTTATAAACTATCTGTGTGCCAAATTTCACCTAAATCGAATTGGCCGTTTTTACGTAACAAACATCCATACATCTGAACATACAAACTTTCATATTTATAAATAATACATAAGTAGGATAAGCGAATGCATTGTTAATCGCCCATATTTTATGTTAGACGTCATTAATTTCATCTTTCATTGATCAATTACACTTGTGCCTATTGCAGGATTCTCACAGACAATCCAAAATGTTTTGCTATCTGAGGCGTCATTGTCTTCTGTAAACGTAACAATAGCAGCTTCTTCGTCATCTATGTCTACACATTAATAACCGACGATGTAAGAACAGTCACCATCAAACGTTCCCATTCTAAGTTACACTGTACTAATACCAAAACAGTTTAGATTCATCTCTCCCAACTTCTGCCAAGACCTTGTGATTCACAACTCTAGCATTACGCATCATTCATCTGTAGTACGTTCCTAATAATTCACGGATTCTCTTCAGCGCCGACTATGTTGGCTTTGATCTTATATTAGTCGTATCATTGTAAGTTCAATGCGACATCTTAATACTAATTTGCACAGAACATCTGACAAACTTCACTCATTATTATAAACTTGCCAGAATTAGCAACTAAATTAAATGATTTTAGACAAACGGCTTGGATTCGTCAGACTTCAATGAAACTGCGGAAATATGTCCCATTTATTTGTTCTGCTAGACAAACTTTTGGGCATGCATTGCAGTTAGAATGTTGTATTACTACCGCAAGTTCTGTTGTATCAATGGTATGCGCAGACAGAAACTACTGAGCAATTCAAAAACGATTTTTTTCTATTAGCCTAATCAATTTGAGTTCTAAGCTCTTGACCACCAACGGAGCAATCACAACGTCTCAAATATGCTGACTTGCATAAAAACGCAACTGATAATATCTAGGCATTGCAACATAACCTAGAACTATGACTTGCACTGTCAAGAACACTGGCACTGGTGTAAACTAAATCCTTCATGAATGTCAGTGCATACATGCAGTTTGATACTTTGACATTTTCGCACTGACTATGAGAATTCACATTTTTAAGCACCATGCATTGGTTTCAAGAGCTGTCGTTTTTAGTGGTATTGGCTTAGCTGCTTAGCAAAATGTACCGAGTCTTCTGCTCTGATCATTGAAAAATCACTCACAAAACCTGCAGAAGTTATATCAGTATCATGTAGGGAAATCTACAATTGTATTAGCAACTGGGTCACACTCTGCAAGAGACCTACCGTGCCCTGTTAGGAATGCAGTTTAATACAGCATTCCTACCTATCCCTTCAATGACACCCATAACATTATGATTATTATATTTCTGCGTCATAGAAACGTATTTTTCCAGAACATTTCTTAATTAACCTTTAGGTACAACCGTAGCCGTTTATTTCCCAGTCTGTATCTAAAGACATGTATTACGCGTCATCCTAACGTGAACGTGTAGTCCATTGTCGCTCATTGCTTATATCCGGTGTCGGCAGTGCTTATTCACGGGCGCAGATGTAAAGATTTACAGGATAATATAAGAGCAGTAAATTGGTAGTAGATTGAACGCAGTTGAGTCACGGAAAATTGCTTAGACGCGAATGTAGGGCAATTGGAATTAGAACTGTTGTCGTTAAGGTCGGAATTAACAATGTGAGTGACAAAAACATCTCCGAAAACGGGTTTTACAACATGTTACTACATGTTATCAAAATACCTTTACTATCTATCACCAGGCACTTGAACACAATCTACAACAACGTTAAAAACTTATCTAAATACGACTAACCTATTGACTTTTCCAGACGGTCATTCTATATCATATATATTGACGTAGTATATCTTTTTTTTACTCGCAGTACTAAGCAGGTAGTATTTTGCAAGCCAGTTGGCTCCACAATGCATTAGCTATAGTGACCGTTGTTGCACTGGGAATACTCGTAAGGTCCTTCCTAATTAACTTACGTACGGTGCAAGATTAGTTCCTACTAGCTTTGAACACATAATAGGTAATTCACAATAGGTTCACTCGGCCAGATTCCACTCAGACGCTGCAAAACATCATCTTTTCATCATCTCATTGGCAACCTTGGTTCACCCAGTGCTGATTATTGGCCAACTCTCTTATAAGCCATGCTTTTCTGTTCTGTGCACCTCTCATCCAGGTCTTTCCCGCGATCTTCTGCAGGTCGCGACGAACCTCGCGTGAACCTCCTTCTATTGTAAAGTAATAAACCGTCAACATGCAACAATGTTTTGGATTGATGAATTGTCAATGGAAAATCCTCAAAGAAAACAAGTCTCGGGAAATATGTTGTCGCATCACTGAAGATGTCTAGAGCTGAACTACTACATCTGCAAATCCAGCACTCTAATTGCGTAACAGACTAATCTGATACATTTTGAAGGATAGGCGCCATCCATACATTACGTCACACAAATTTTAAGGATTTTTGACCCCGTCCCCTTTCTTGTCACAGCTAGTCACACTTGTGAAACCCGCCACCCCCCTTGTGTGAAATATTTTTCAATTTTATATTTAGAAATAATTAAATTAAAACAGCAGTTTTTCCAAATTTTATTATTTAATTTAAAAATAATCTATATAAGCATAAATATATGTAAATCAAGTTAGTAATATTTTTAAGTTTTTGGTTTACATATTGTCGAGTTTTAGTATTTTAGATTTTGAACGTGTGACGTCACAAAGCTTTTGATCCCCCCTGTCCCTTGTCACACAATGTCAAATTTAATTGACACCTCCACCCCTTAACGTGTGACGTAATTTATAGATGGCCCCATATTGCTAATCGGTTGCTTCATTATTTAAAAACAATTGTCTGCTCAACAACGTAAATAACGCAATGAATGTTGTTGAACTGTCAAAATGACAGTTTAACTACTGTTACTGTGTTACGCCACTACTCCGCTGATCCATTTGAATCTTCTGCAGGTCTACTGCAAGGAAAATTGATTTCCTGACATAAAGTAATAGAACTTTATACCTACTAGTTTGCTTTACGATTACTCATTACTTGTAGTATGCGATTAGACATAAATAAGCCCATGTAAGTGCAGAGAAATATGGTCCTTATAAATTATGATAATTTTACGGCTTTTTGTAGTACAAGAATAACCTAAGGAGGTAATAATCTGAATAAATTGACCTTTAAAAGGCGTCAGTACTCTATTGTACCTATGTATGTACGTATATCATAATCGTTTACAGTCACTTCTTGAATATACTTTGATATGTAGTCATAAGTAGTACAGTACCTCTGATTTTATTTATAAAACACCGTTCCAGGGGCCTTAGTCTGCTATTTTTATAAATTCGTCATTCCAACACGATCCCATTGTCATTCATTTGTCATTTTGCTAAAAGTTCGTAATCTACTAAATTCATAATGGTCGATCATTGGTCAGTCAATGGTCTCTTAATAGAATTGTGTCATAATGGCATTATCGTATTGCCATTATTATAAAACTCGTTAGTAGAAATGTTTTTCGAAAAACTACTAATAAATTTGAACATTTATTCATGCCAGATTTCATTTAAATATATTTTTACATATTATTTATTAGTGTTTTACGCAATCTAAAGTAGTAGGAAGTTCGTAAATTAAGTCAGTCATTCATTTGTCATGATGTACGAGATTACCAATAAATTCCATTTCTTTCAATGGAGTGTCAGTGGCTGACCATTGCAAAGTCATAATGACGCTATTATATTAGTAGATTACCAAACTTGTCTAAATCAACAATTATGAAATCAGTGATAGACCATTCTGACACTATTGTAATAGCAGACTTGAGGCCCTGACCGTTTGTCTGCTTGTAAAATATTCAGGCTAGGCACGTGTCGAATTTGCCTACCGAGTCCACGGACGGAAGCATTTTTATCAGAGATGGGCCCAATGTGGTTTGAACCGAATCCGAACTTCGGCCGAACATTCGGTTAAAATGAAAAGTTCGGCCGAACTTCGGCTCAATACCCTTTAATTGTAATACAAAATACTTGATGTGAATGTCTAGATTGTGAACTAAAAACGTATTGTTTTTTTTTTTCAATTTACGAATTGTATTCAGATGTTGGTTAGATGAATACATATAGCAAAACTCCGGAACATCATTAAACAATATTCATAGACAAGACCTTTTATAAAAGGCCAAACTAACAAGCCAACATGATAGGAAACTTAGGCACTTCTCATACTAACATACCAGTATTGATTGATGATTGCAGACCATTCATTAGCACAGAGCAGGTCAACACTTCCTTCGCACTTGATAGAAACGCGCCCGCGCCGTGTGCAGGATGCCTTAGGTTCCGGTTCGAAGACAACGCACGTAATTCGTAACAAATAAGAGACTTCGCACACTGAACACGACGCGTGACTTCGATTCGCCGTCTTCATACGCCTATTGTTACTGGCCGTTGACTTCGGCAGCTTAAAAATATCTTTGATGATTGTTGAGCACGATAAAAAAATAATATTTACAGTTACTTTTTCTCGGCTATGTAATGAAATGAATTTTTAAATTCAGAACACGATTCAACAGTAAAATGAATTAACATTGATGATGAGCCCTATTTGCGTTAATGCATTCCAAACGAATAAAGCTTCCCCATATGGATACACATTTGCAATACAACACATTAACACCTATACTTACTTTTATGTGCATTATAAATTTACGACATTGGCCTGTTGCTTGTCACACCACAGTAAAACCAGCTAAATTACCTTATTCGTTTCTGTTTCTCGACTTTCTCATAGCAATTTAAGGTGAAGTAAATGTATTTTTAACAAGCAACAAATTACTAGTAATGAGTCATTCGCAGTGTAATCGCCTTCCGCACATTTTTCATGCGTCAGTCGTCAGTCGGCTCAGTCGCAACCGCAAATATTTTGTGTGTAGTGTTTCTAACTGAATCACATCGTAAGTCAGTTAAACCCTTGTTACACTACACGACATTTAGGCAGTGCCGGATAAACCATGAAGCAAGAGTGGCAATTGCTACGGGCCCCGCGTATTTAACCTCCGCCTAACTGGAATTTTTGGGTGAAATTTATTAAATGGAAAATTTCGAATCGTGACTTCTTATTATCAATATTAAGTGCAATTTTATTTTTCCATTTTCTACGTGAGATCCCTCAGCAGATTAAGGGCCCCTCAACAGAATTTGCTACGGGCCCTGCGCTTGCTTAATCCGGCACTGCATTTAGGGCCTGATACTTAGGTGACGTATTTTTTTAGTGGGACCCTTCCTTGCATTCTCTTATTGATTTGGGGCGGTCTATCCATTATGCGAGAAGATATTGGATTTAAAACGTCATTATAGTGGGCTAGAGTTAGGGAATTGATGCCTTACAATAATGGTGACGAAGATCGTGAATGGAACACTTTGACAGGTTTTAAAAAGTTCGGAAATTCGGTTTTCAAAATAAGATCGTATCATTTTAGTATATCTACCCGCTGTGCGCTCAACCTGTCTCTATTTTAATTATTATTTTAGAAATAAATATTTTTGAATTTTTTTATTACATGTACACGTTGAATTGAGAACCACCTCAGCTTTAGAAGATTCGTAGAAATTTTGAAGGATAAATAAATACCATTCAAATTCAAACCATCAACAACCATAAAAAAACGCTCTTTGACATTCAAAACTTATTAACAACCCTTACAATGCTTACAAAAGTTTCATAAGAGGAAATCTTTGAACAATATTATATCCTCAAAGGGAAACCATAGGTGTTCTGATTGTTCCCAGTTTCTACGTGAGTTGGGGACTAAAACAAATAAATGTTTTCATTCATTCAGAACATTCTGGTTTGCATTACATCATAATCAGCCTATACTTAATGTTCCCACTGGTGGGACAAAGGCCTCCTCCCTACGAGAGGGAGTGGGCTGAAATCTACCAAGCGGGCCCAGTCTCGGTTGTAGATGTCACATGTCTTAGAATGTATGGTTCTAGGACATCGATGTTTCCCTTCACCGTTTTGATAGAAGTGCTGAGGCAAATACTAACAGAAGTAAAGCGTTTGAACTCACGACCTAGAACTCGAGAGTCGGAGCCGAAACCACTAGGCCACCACTGCCGGTAATAAAATATATTAAAACGTTCTGTTCACACTTCTTTGCACAAAGAGTGGGCCATTCTAGCTTAATTTTACCAATGAAACTAAACGCGATCAGCACAGAGTCAATATCCCACAACAATGATGACAGAGACGGCTCTTGAACGCGGTTTCGAAGTGTTGCTCGCGTTTAGTTACTGCGAAAAAATTCGTACTTAGCATGCGCGATTTACGTGAGCGTGTTTTTAAAAGCATCAAATACGCATCATGTAAATAAAGCCTAACTTAGTGCTAAATATTATTAAGTGCTTTGTAACAATGAAGAAAGTTTATTTTGTTCTTTTCGGGTGAGAACAATGGCGGCTGCTCTAATTAACGCGTCACTATTTTAAAGACTCACTGTTTGCAAACATTTGTAGCTGTTTTTTGATTGGCTGCGAAAAAATATGAATGATGCGACTTTACGAGGGAAGCGGCAGGGTAGCCAGCGAAGTTCTAATTTTCTTAAGATAAGGCCACACAATACCATGCAGTATGGAGCAGCTTAAAAAACTAGGCAAAACGCCCCCCCCCCCCCTGTCGCCCATGCCGCCGGCAGGTTTCTCTCACAAAAACGAGACGTAGTTAAACGACAAACGAGATAGTAAGAAAATTGACTAAAAAATTCCAAACCGATCCGATTCCGACCGATTTCCGAGCAACTCATATTGGCGACATTGAGAAATGTGAAATATATGGAGCAATCAGAAGCAATAAGTATTCCCGAAACATATCCACAATTCACTGTTGTTGCTCCAGTTGATCCAGATTGATCCATTAGTGTTGCCGAGCAATAATTGCTTAAAAAATTACCCGCGTAAGAGTCTTTACGTTTTTACAGTCGCGAATCATATTTTTATCAACATACAAACCTGCACCCTAATTGCGTAACACGCGATTAATCATAATCGGTTTCATTTTGACAGTTCAACAATATTCATTGCGTTATTTACGTTGTTGAGCAGACACATTTTTCGAACATATGAAGCAATGGTTTAGCCATCTGTATTAAAACGAAATAGATTATGATTAATCGTGAGTTACGCAACTAGGGTGCTGGAGCTGACCTGCAAATTTTCTTGGGTTACCATAGCGCATCTTCTTTAAACTTCTAAAACAGTTCCTTGATAACTAACAATGTGGACAGTATTACTAAGTGTCTAATTAATACTAGACTGTCCCACAACCTTGGCAACAATACAGCAATGCACTTCTTTATTCACACAATTGTCATAGCAATCCCGACCTTTAAACCTGCACAATCGCTCCGTAAAATACATGCATCCTTAATACTTGCCACAACTGTATCCACGCTATAGCGAATAAGGACGCCTATTGGAGCGCAAATAACGCGTCCAGACGCGGCGCGACGCGGCTTGGTGACGACAGTTAAATACGTTTTGTTGTTGCTACACAACGCTTTGCTGCTGTGGAAAATTTTTAGTTTAGGTGACGTTTTCGCTGGTTGGGGGAGGTTAGTGTGGGGTTAAATATGGGAAAGTATCAGAAAGAAAAAAAATATTTTAATTTTTGACACGCATAGAAATACAATAAAAAAATTATGAAAACAATTTTTTTTAAAGCATAAAAGGAAGACAAAAAGCCTCTTATCTCAGCATGATGCTTCGATAATTGAAAAAAAAAAAAACTAAAGAACAATGGTTTTGGAAAGTCTGATACAATACTGTACTACGAGGCCTATTTTTAAAGAGTTTTTCCTTCAAGAAAGGTCTGCGAACGAAGGTTAGTTAAAAGATAGGTTAATACAAACAACATCACGCGTTGTTTCCCCAAAGGGATGGGCAGAGGGCAGAGGTGGATCACCCACATTACAACAGTTATGTTTTTAGTTCCTTGTAATTGGGGGCGACCCTATTGTCATCAACCAGACTTCGGGCTGCTACTGAGAAATTTCAGATAGAAAAACCAAATAGCACTTTGGCAGACCTGGGAATCGAACTCAAGACCTCGTGATCAGTAATAGCGCTTGCGACATTAGAAAAAAATAATGAAAGAAAGTACACCGTCTTAGTTGACATCTCCTATTATTTGAGCGTGAAAAATGCTAAACCGCCCGGGGGAACGGTGTAGCACCTAATATGGGGCTTGTTTTAATACAGTTAATTAATCTGTATTTGGTTGCGCCGATTCGTCATTACCCTTCCTTTTAATGTTGGAAAACGAATTAATCGATAAAGTTGGCTGCACTGCCTATTTTCTATCCCATTTCTGCACATTGCCTTTCGTTCGCGTGTGAGCGAAACGGCTACACTATGTGGCGCCACGTCATCTCGTTGCAACTAGTAATGAAAATATGGCGATTGTCCTGCGTTCATGTTCGAAGAAACAAGTGAAAATTACATACATATAGTCACTCCAGGCCTCCACCGTATCAAGTAAGATATTGTGCACCCTTTTCCTTGTACAAACTGTCGTTTTATCGCTAAATTTCTCCGCAAACAGTATTAATTTTACGCCATCTATTGTTTTTCATCACCCCTGCTACCAAAACGATGAAGGAAAACTTCGTGAGGAAACCGGCATGTCCTAGAACCGAAAATTGGAAGACATGTGACATTCGCCAACCTACCCTGGGCCCGCGTGGTCGAGGTCTGAGGTTGAAGTAGTCAGAGTTCCAGCAGTGGGAAGATTATATGCTGATTATGCTATTGTTTTGCAACTCCAACTACAAAATCTATCGTTACCGCTTATCCCCTTAACACTATTCGACGCTTTTTTGTTAGGATTTCAAATTAAATTGTAATTTATCTAATTAGGCACTTATCAATATTTATTATTACTAAAAACGTGTATTCGTACACCGATATGGCTCAATCCATTTAGTTAGGATTCCAAACTTCGTATTAGGACAAAAATTGCGTGTAAAATTATTGGTACAAGTATTTCTCAGTACCGAATGTTAGAATTAATTCAGTTATTAAGTTGATCAGTTATGTGAGATATAAGTGAAGTCTATTTAATAAGTATGTGGGCAAGCGTCGAGTTATTTACTTTCTTATGTATTTCAGATCCGTAGGTTTAGATATCAACCACAGTGTAAGAAAATGCGGGGAGCATGGTACTAATTGCGCAGATTTTTTTAAGATAGCGACTTTAGTTCCTTGGTTAGTAAAAACAAAGGTCCAGTCGTTTCGGAGATTAGCCGGAACAAATAGACAGGCAGACAAACAGATAGACAAAAATATTTGTTCTTTTTAAAGTACCTGCCGTACACACGGCCACACATCAAGCTATACATTTCCAGTTTACGCTGATGTCGCACTGTACGGAATTCCTATACAATGCGAGATCAGCTTATACTGGAAATTTATAGCTTGATGTGTAGCGTGTGTTCATACTTTCGAATGCATTTATTAAAAAGCTCTTATTTTGACATAACAAATAAACACTTCAATTTTATTTCTTTTTATGTAACATGTATGAATAGATAGATAATTTTTTTTTGGGTGGGAAATCATCAAATAACTTCTCCCGCTCCGGGTGGAGCGGGAGGGCGTGTCAGACTTTTACTGACTAAAACCCACCCGTGTTCCCTCAGTTGCCTGTGTGCCAGGGACCGCGGTATCTCTTTCGAACAACCCGCACCCCTGGCAGATAGAGATAATGAGGTATTTCACTCAGAGCACTAATTTCAAAGTTTGGTTTCATTGCGATTAGTGGATCAGCTCAGGTGCCTTTCGGTCAAGTGCCGCTGAAATCAGTGCTCTAAGCGGAATACCTCAAAATAATGCAATGTACTTTGAAATTCTATGTTCTTATCTACTGTTTTGTTTTTGGGATAAATGGACATCACTGTACATAGGCTAATAAATTGTAAGTCTGCACGGTATAAATTAATTCGTATAAAAACAACTGGTCTAACAATCTGCCAAGCCTTTTCAAACTATGTTGGTGTCGGCTTCCAGTCAAATCAGATGCAGACGAATACCAGCAGTTTCTGTGGAGCGACTATCTATCTGATCTCCTCAACCCAGTTACTGGGTAACACGATACCCCGTGGTAGAAACAATTACCGTTAATAGCAACAAATGAGGATTTGGAATCTACATGACGATACAGTTTTCGCTCATCCTAAAGGCTACATGCCGGCGGCACAGCCGGCGGGTTTTTGCCGGGTGGGTATGCTGTGAAGGCGTTTTCAGGCCGCCAGCACTTGCCGCAGATACCGAGAATGCCGCCGGGCTTGTTGGCGGCATGCCCGCCGGCTGGGCCACCGGATGGTGTGTAGGAGCCTTAAGGAATGGAACTTCTGTCAATTAATTCCTGTGTAAAGTCTTACAGCAATAAAGTGTTACCAACATTCCTTCACAAGTTTCCATTTAAGACGTGGACGACAAAAAAAGTCGTAGAACATATCAGTACAGACATTCTTTAGCGATGTGAATTTATGATTTTGTAATTAAAAATTTCGACCAATGTTTGGTTGCCACCTTAGCTAATTGGCCTAGAATTTATAGATAACTAGTTGCGGCTTCACCCGCGTGGAGTTTGGAATTTATCCCAGGGGAACGTACTGATAAAAGTTGCCCTTGGGCTATGTGTTAATCCAGGGACTCAAGTCTGCTATTACAATAGTGTTAGAATGGTATATCATTGATTTCATAATTGTTGATTTTGACAAGTTTGGTAATCTACTAATAAAATGGCGTCATTATGACTTTCCAATGGTCAGCCACTGACACTCCATTGAAAGAAATAGCATTTATTGGTAATCTCGTACATCATGACAAATGAATGACTGACTTAATTTACGAACTTCCTACTACTTTAGATTGCTTATAACACTAATAAATAATATGTAAAAATATAAATAATGAAATCTGGCATGAATAATGTTCAAATTTAGTAGTAGTTTTTCGAAAAACATTTCTACTAACGAGTTTTATAATAATGGCAATACGAAAATGCCATTATGACACAATTTTATTACGAGACCATTGACCGACCAATGATCGACCATTATGAATGTAGCAGATTACGAACTTTTAGCAAAATGACAAATGAATGACAATGGGATCGTGTTGGAATGACGAATTTATAAAAATAGCAGACTAAGGCCCCTGGTTATGTGTTACGCTATGTGTTAATCCAACTTTCTATGTTCCAATCCGTTCATCCGTTTTTGCGCGATTGAGTTTACTCAGACCCAAAATTCCTCTTATCTCTGACGGCAGTCGTTCAAGGCATCATCATCAGCATCTGCCTAGCGTATTCCCAATCTATATTGGGGTCGGCTTCCAGTGTAATCGGATGCAGCTGAATACCAGTGTTTCACATGAGGCGGCTGCAACACGACACCCCTTGGTAAGACTGCGGGTCCACGAATGACAACCAACGGCTTAACGTGTATGGGGGCGTGTAACGGGTACGTATGTAAAGACGGTCACCCATCAACGGACCAACCGCGGCAACCGTAGCTTATCCTGATAGATCGACCCATGCGGCTGTTAGGAGTTAGCCACAAGCAGCTTTCAGTGTTTCAAGGCATTATACCAAATAAAAATAAAGTAGTGACATTTAATAAAACATAATAATCATAATAATTATTACGAATTAAAATAAGCAGCCTATTGTTCGCAAGCCGTACCTAAAATGAATAGTTTAAGTGACATTTTAAACTAATTGGACAGTAAAACCAGTGAAGTGACATATGTAATTAACTGTCGGTACATAATGGTTGATTGATTAGCCGGCGTCGCATGCCTCATGCCTGTAGCACTGTCAATACATGCCTCATGCCTCTAAAAGTGCCTCATGTTCATTTAAGCATGAGACGCGGTGTAATTAATGTAAATACGTATTTTACTCAGAAATGAACATCATGACTGTATTTCCCGAGGGGTGAGGCAGAGGTAATTTTGCCAGATAAGATAATATAATTATAATATGTATTTAAGAGAAAGGTTTTGTTTTTAAGTAAAAGTAGGTACCTATGTTTTTAGTTCTGTAATTTTAGTCCTAGAACAATGATTACTTACTACGATATAAATATTCTATACAGGTACTAAATTAAGTAATAAACGAATATCTTAAAGAAAAAAATGGGACGTCATGGAGACTGCCGGCAGAAGTGAAAACAAACTTCGGTGAAAAACTACACGTCACATTAGCATGTCGGTGACTCGAACCCATAAGTTTTGCCCCTGCCGAAAATCGCTCAACGCGGGTTAAGAAATGTAAGGGGAACGCTTCCGAAGCCAGAACGTAGGTTATAATTATACAAACTAAATGCAGACGGATACCAATAACCGTTCACCTTAAATTGGTTATTTTGCATCAATTTAAAACGTTTGACGCTTCTGTAATGTTTCTACTTATTTTATTTTTGAACTTGGGGTCGTTTTTAAATGTGTTTAATCTCAAATAATGGTTCATTTAACTGTTCTTACAGCATAGTGTCCAAAAAATGCTAAAAAAAATAGGTAAAAAAAAAGATTTTTTGATGGTACTGTATCGAGAATCACTAGCTCTATCATCTGTCTTCGTTTTCGTCTTATTGCACTGAAAGTAAACTGTAAAACTGATTCTATAATAAAAATAACAACAGTAAAGATTTTAATTTCATTTCTATCACCGTCTTTTAAACTTTTAAGCAAATTAATACGAGTGAAAAATGCGGGTGTTTCCGTTTTCATCCCAAGTTTTCATCCCACGAATATTTTATTCCGTTTTCTACCCAAATCTTAGTCCGTGTTCTACCCACAATCATAATAATAGTTGTTTTTTCCGTATTCTACCTAAAATATATTCCGGTTTCTACCCACTGCAGTTTATAATTGTTTTTTTGTACAGACAGAAAAATAATCTTAAACTATTTAAACTTTGTATACTTATAATTTGATGAATGATTCACCAAAAATAGAGGGGATATGGCGCTCGGCGGCCGCTGCCGCGGCACCGCTCGCTTCGCTCGCTCGCCGTCGCGCGTTAAGGGTCACTGTTCTAACCTTTTTTTTTTTTTTTTTTTTTTTTTTTTTACGTGGAGAAATGCTCATGCATACTGCGCTACCACGGGGAGATAGCGCAGTTATGTGGGACTCTAACCCACTAAAACTCCACGGTGTCCTCCAGTGCCGCTTATGGCGGGAACACGGGAACGCGAAAGCCATCCGCGAACCCGCCGCGGCTGTCCGTCACCGGACCCTCCTCTTAGGGGAATGACCCCCATCTCCGGCGCACCAGAACACACGGCACGCCAGACCACCCCGGGCACCAGACAGCGCATGGGTGCCAAACGACCCCGTGTATGGCACCCTTGGTCCCCCTGCGGCGGGTCAGGATAGTGGCCCCGCCGCCTACCACTTTTCGGCCGCAGGGGATAGGGAGAGCGGCCTACGCAATACCGACACTCCTCCTCCCCTGCGGCCCCACCGCGTCCGCCATCTAACGATGGCAGCTCCGTCCAGACCGCGGAAGGTAAGGAAAGTGGCGATCTCCATACACCACTCCTCTCCCGCCGCGGCCCACTACCCCCAGCACCAGTTGCTATGCCGCCCCGCGGCACCGCAACTGGTTGGCCGCTACGTCGTCGGCTTAGCGGACAAAGCCCTGACGAGCGGCCCCTCCTCGGGTTCCTCTTTGCTTCACCGTGGGTGGGGAAAACCACGGCTACTGAGCCCCCCCGCAACGACAATGCGGGAACCCACCGGGGGGGCCCGGCCTTTTGGCTAAGATCAAAGTGTAGTATCACTGTTCTAACCTAACCTAACCCAAATGATTCAAAAATACATGTTAACCTTCATACACAAATCCTGAGCTGCCAACCCTAGTGGGGCAGAATCCACAAAGTGTTTATGCTAGTGTTATCCGCCCCATCAAATCAGAATAGTGGGGCATATTCCACTGCAAAATTTTAGGCAGTCCACTTTGCCACACCAGGGTGGCGGGCTTGGTGGGGCAAAGTGGAATTACCCAATTATGAATAAAGATTTTTCTAACAAAGTTTGTTTGTCTGCTAACGTTACTTACATAAGTTACTAAACAGTTATGTACTATGCCGTGGGTTGAAAACGGAGTCCATTTTTGTTGCGGGTTGAAAGCGGAATAATTATTATTATTTTTAACTCCTGGGATGAAAACGTGGGATGAAAACGGCAGCCAGCAAAAATGCGCCGACTAGTCGGCGGTTTTACCCGACTAATCGGCGACTACAATTAATATGGTCGACTAGTCGGCGATTAGTCGGTACATCACTAATTCAACGCAATCCACGATTACAGGTTATGCGTCAATGTCCCTATCACCCTGTTTTGTTTTTTTTCTAAGTATTGCTTTCACTTGAGGGACATGTTTACCTAGACTAAGTAACTTATTTATCTAGTGGACCAGTCACGACCAAAATATAATCCCATTCTATCCTATTGACATTCAACAGTCATGTTGACGGAACATGAACCAAGTCATCGAAGTACCTATAGCTAGTCGTGTCTTACATCGTTGCTCTACGGACGGATATTTCCGCCTACAAGCTTTAAATATTGACTAAGTTTTCATTCTCACGGACGTAAAAATATAACGGTGGGATTTTATTGCCCACTTATTTTTCAACTCTCGATATTAAAATGACCATTAAGAATCACAGCGCGTCAAAAAAGCACTGTTCGATTGTCAACTCTCGGCGCTAAACAGCACCCTAATTGCGTAACACGCGATTAATCATAATCGGTTAAATTTTGACATTCCAACAATATTCATTGCGGTAGGTATTTACGTTGTTGAGCAGACACATTTTTCGAACATATGAAGCAATGGTTTAGCCATCTGTTTCAAAACGAAACAGATTATGATTAATCGTGATTTACGCAAGTAGGGTGCAGTTTGTTGATCCAGATCCAGAGCGCGATAAAATCCCACTGTGACACTTTTACGTCCGTGTGAACCTGGACTTTATATTAACTTACTGGTAGATAATGAACGCGGCAAAACAAACACTATTATACCCCTCTAAGTACACCACGGATAGAATTTCTATACCAAAAATTCTTTGAAAAACATCACGATAAAATGCATTATGACCTATTGATAGAAGAAGTGCATTAAGTAATATGAACTTAGGTACCTTCGGTCATCTATCATGAATTTTATTATTATTTGTTTCATGACCCACTATGATCTAAGTTTGTTATAACATAATGCCCACAAACCTTGACCTAAAAATTAATATCTACTTATTATAAACTTTCCAAACATTGTCAAGCTGCAAATTTGACTCCTGTTAAACTGGTATAAGGACTAAAACTGTTTATCGACATACCGGGTATATACAGGGTCAAATTAAATTAGCTAACGAAACTCCATAGACCCGGTATCGATATCTAAACACGATAAAATCAGAAAATAAACTAATTTAGTGACTTTTTGTGGGGTCATCGACAGCAGTTAGTGCAGTCACTTGAAATATCCGTTTTTTGTGTATACTTCACAGAAGTCTCAATATCTAAACACGATAAAACAAAAGAAAACAGATTTTCGCAACTCATACTTCAAGTAACAACGCTACCAACTACCA
Organism: Antitype chi; assembly: GCA_947359405.1. Classification (NCBI taxonomy): domain Eukaryota; kingdom Metazoa; phylum Arthropoda; class Insecta; order Lepidoptera; family Noctuidae; genus Antitype; species Antitype chi. The sequence goes on along the minus strand of OX375817.1, from coordinate 15,300,847 downwards.
GCGGTTGTTGACCCTTAAAAAATCTTTAAATATTAAATATATTTTATTTTATCGATACTCATTACGTGTGCAGAGTTTCCTTACCTAATTTAATTTCACATTTTATATTCGTCACATACTTACACACATAGAAAAAAATAATTCGTCCATGTTCGCTAACCAATAAATGATTGGTTTTGATGTGATTTGATTGGAATGGCTAAATAAATAATTCGCCTATATGTATACAGAAATAAATAATTCATCAATGGTTTACTATTGATACTAGCATCAGCCACTTTTATGGGCCCTACAGACCCTAAGGAAGCAGGAGGTGACAACTCTACCGCTGCACAAACCAGGTCGTCACGTCACAGACCCATCACTGTGTCAATGGCGCAACCAGTAGGTACCTACTAGGTGAAACAACAGTTTAGTCGAGTTCATCGCGAGCACTGGACTGTGGAAGACCGTCATACTGTAGCTATTTAAGTAACCAAATTATGCAAACATCAATTTGTACATGAAAAACTGTGTTCGGAGTTCTGATAGATTTTCATATTCAACTCAAAACTCCAAAGAAATATAAGTAAACCATTTGTTTTAATAAAACTATTTAGAAACACTTTTGAATTGTCAAGGAGTCGGTCTGTCGGAAAGGTGAAGCCAATTAGTTGTTCCTGTGCCTAAATACGTGAAGAAAAAAAACGAAAAGTTACCTACAGTCGGTGTTACCAATATAAAAAAAAACTCTGAATGAAAAAAAAGAATTATTTTACCAAAAATAATACACCGGATTACACATACATATAGGTTAGCACTTGGAAGTAAATAACATGGGAGCATGTGTAGCCGAACTAGGAAGAGTCCTGCACCCTAATTGCGTAACTCACGATTAATCATAATCTATTTCGTTTTGAAACAGATGGCTAAACCATTGCTTCATATGTTCGAAAAATGTGTCTGCTCAACAACGTAAATAACGCAATGAATATTGTTGAACTGTCAAAATGAAACCGATTATGATTAATCGCGTGTTACGCAATTAGGGTGCTGTATCTGGGCATACAGCACCAGACCCCTTAGAACACTAGAACAGACAATATTACATATTATAATTATGAAAAAAATACTCAATGAAAAGTCTAATGATAGTTAGCATTTAAATAAGTTAGAATAAACGGGATACAAAAAGCTGAAAGCCCTAATAACATCAAATCGAACGCCTCGTGTGCACTGTGGGCCGAAACCGGATCGCCGGACGGAACTGCTATAAATCACGACATTATAATAAAATTGATGATGTTTATTGATAACTTAATATGGGTCAATAATTAAGCTTCCGCATCGTGATATTATCAATACTAAGAATTTGGTTTTAAACAGAAGTTTTGCTTATATTTCTGAAAGAGGATATAATTACGAATCTTAACTTCACGCCTATATTCAAAGTTGTCTTGTGATGCACATATAATTTTAAAACCCCTTAGATACCTAAGGAAAAGGGAGGTCGTTACTCCGCAGAAGTATGACGCTAAAAGATGGATAGATAGATATCTGCAAATAAATATTTTCATTTACCGGGCACAGATCCATACTCCAAGTTGCCAAACTATTTCCAATGGGGAAAAACCATTAATTATATACAATTAATTAATATAGAATGCCCTGACTGCATCAGACTGGAACCTTAGAAAAAATCTGTTAGAAATTTCCCCAAAACATTCCGAGAAGATTCTACTTAAGGCCCATAGTATCCTCATCTCCCGTCTGAATGCTTAAGCACGACTGCCATGCCGCCCGCGCCCGCGCAGGGCACCTCTGAGCCTTAATCTCAAAATGGGGATATTCCTTGGCAAATGTTGATTAATTTACAATTGTGCTCTAGCGATTCTTTGGTACCTCTAACTATCTGTTTTTCAGTGTATATTTTTTTCCAAGTAACGAAGCTGTTTAGTAGGAGTATGGAATAGAAGCCAAAATATTGCGTGTTGCAAAATATTTTTTTGCAGCAAAAGTATTAACCATATAAAAAAGTACCCTCGGCAAAATGATCTATATAAATCTATAGCAAAATCATATATTTTTCAAAACTTCAAGACAAGCCGTTAATGAGCAGTACGGTTCATAAAGTGACCGTGTTACGCTACCAAACGGGACTTAGGCCCTTAATAATTTCATCATCACCCCTAATAATCACCTTTTCCTGTATAATATTCTGCTAAGACGTGTATGGTAATATCAGAAGTTATACCTCATGTGTTATGCAGGCCCATTAAGTTATGCGAATACACAAGGTCACATGATACCCGCGAAATAGAAATTGCATCCGAGATTAATAAATTAACTTTGTCTTGCTTTAGTAATGAACAAGTTTAGTTTAAAATTATGAAAGTGGGTATTAAACTAGACACGATTTTTTATGAGAAATGGCAGAAAATAGTTTCCTTTTGATTAGTAGTTACAGTAGAATACTGACTCCTAGATCATGACATGGTTCCCATAGTTCAGGAGGCAGGGTGTTCGCTATTTGTGCATCCTTTTCCCAAATAACCTATATGAAAAGTATTGGTTTTGTAAACATTCAAAGGTGTTCTGGGTCAATATATTTATTTTTATTTTTTATAGTTCAAATGTACGACTATTCCTAGAAATAGAAATAATATTTATTTGCATAAAACGTGGCATATAAAGTTGTTTTAAGGTACATTAAAGATCATAAATGATAGCATGCAAATATTGTTGGTTACATTTTAAAATGTTTCCCGTTAGTAAATTCAACAACAACAATAACAAACAATACAATACAACAACAACAATAATATCTAACTACATTCTGATTTATTTTATCTGTAAAATGGCGTCCTACATTTATTTCCATTGACGCACGTCTAAAACAGATTCTCACTACTCTATAACACAACAGGTAATAAATCCGTATTTTCGACAACAACTTGACAATTTCTCGATTACGTTTTCTTCGATCAACGTCGAAATTTTTCCGTTTTCCCTCCAATCAATGTCAGACTTACGATAAAACAATGCACCGTGCGTACAACCGCGGTCCCGACCGGAAGCCGTAATCGTGATTATCCGGTATTTTCAAATCGGAAATACGTTTACCGAGTAGATTGGAAATGGTGTTACATTATAATAATGTTGTACTGTGTTTGTGTGTAGGTAGAGTATAGTTTATTCGTTAAAAATGTGTTAGAAGTCAAGTAAAATATGACCCACTTTGGGCAGAATTTGAAGGTTAGAACGCTGAAATAATATGAAATTTTGTATGTTTGGATGTTTAGATGTTTATTACTCAATTACGCAAAAACGGCCGAACGGATTTGGATGAAATTTGGCACGCAGATAGTTTATAACCTTATCCTGGTAATACGTTCCCGTGGGATAATTTTCGACCTCCACACGGGTAAAGCCGCGGGCAGAAGTTGTAGGTTAAGATATTTAAAAAATGGGACACGGTTGCTAAAATGTTATATAAATAATTTAACTAGCTCTCCAATTCGGTTCACTTTTATGTGAGGTACTTTTAAAAAAAAGCTGATGCAATTTATTCCTTAAAAATTAAAATGTAGGTCGGGGTACAGGCTCAAAATTCCAAAAAACTAACACGCTAAGTATTTCTCCGACAACGAACCGCAGAGCACTCTTGCGAGGTTACGTCCGCTCAGCCATTCATCTGAGAATACACTATAAACACAAATTTAGAGGTGTAAACGAGCATATATCGTAAAGCGCAACAATCTCGCCTTTCTAAGCGCAAGTAAGTAAAAGTCTGGGACAGTTATCACAACACAAACATTATAGAAGACCCACTCACAACAACACCCAGAAAGATGTTCAAAGATGAAATGCGAGAACCTCAATCTTCGGCCCGACCGACCCTTGCTCGTTGAAGCGCCAGCCCGCGCCGCAGCTGAGCCAGTAGCTTTAAATTCCCCTAATAATAATAATGCCAATATTTCGATCCAGCCTGTCCCCAATAGTGATAGCTGTCCCCCTATCAGTGACGCCCTGAGCCGAGGTCCGTACCCCACAGGGGGTGCCCTCAGCGTGCAGTCGCTTAGTTTTTAAATTTTAGTTTGTAAGCCCTGGCTGGAGGCGTTAAGATTAACTTCTTAATGGCAGCCCCAGGAATGACCGGTTGAGCAGTCACGGCCTCTCAAGGCCAACTGCGAGATGCCCTACAAAAAAAAAAAAAAACCTCAATCTTCGGTAAAAGAGTACCTACTTAAGTATTTCCTTTCTATTATATAGCATGCTCGTGACGTGCTGTTTCAATTGATAATTTTTTTGATAAGTATATTTAAGGCCATATTGGGAACAACGCTGTCGTGCTACGAAAAAAACTAGACAGTGCAAAAGTGCTACGTTATATCTAAAGTCTACGTGTTTTTCCTCATCTCTGTGCAAATGCGGGTTTTACGTTTACATGAAAGCATTATTAGGTGTATACTTTTACACAGATGGTGGAATGCCCATGTTTATAGATAAGTTCCTGGTAGAGCTAGGAGTAGGTACAACCGCGGACAATAGCGGTGGATCACTTTTATCACTTATGTCTTAAGGCCCATAGTATCCTCATCTCCCGTTTGTATGCTAAAGCATGACTGCCGCCCGCGCCCGCGCAGGGCACCTCTGAGCCTTTATCTCAAAATGGGAAAATTCCTTTGATTAATTTACAATTGTGCTTCAGCGATTCTGTGGTACCTCTAACTATCTATTTTTCAGTGTATTTTTTTCCCAAATAACGAAGCCGTTTAGTAGGAGTATGGAATAGAAGCCAAAATATTGCGTGCTGGAAAATATTTTTTTACAGCAAAAGTATTAACCATACAAAAAAAGTACTTCGGGCAAAATGATCTATATGAATCTATAGCAAAATCATATATTTTTCAAATCTTCAAGACAAGCCTTTAATGAGCAGTAGGGTTCATAAAGTGACCGTGTTACGCTACCAAACGGGACGTAGGCCCTTAAGCAATAAGGTTCAAAAGCGCTCGACCACCAGTACCCGCGATGGGACCCACCTAGTTCCAAAATATTGATCTGCTGATACGTTCAACATTTATTCGGCGGCATCTTTGAAAGTTGATCTTGATATCTAAAAACCGTTTGGAAAACGTGACTTCTGACCGTACCGTCATCGTATGCAACAGAGCAATCTCCCACGTAAGCTAGCACGCCACGCTTTTCGACCGGCAACGGCAACCGGTACCGTCAGCGATCCGTTAGTTTACCTGAAATGTATTTACTATTATATCTCGTTGTCCGTAGCTCGATGTTTATTATGTATTTATAGTAGAGACACGCTTGAGGTGTTACGTAAATTATGTATTTTTATGTTTAATGATGATACAGTGAAATCGGGAAAACAGGAAGTAGTGAATGGTAACGGAAAATTGGTTTTTGAGTTTCGTTTTCATCATGTTTTGTTAGTTTGACACGGTTTTAGAAAAAATCTTGATGATTTCATTTTTACGTGAATATGGCTGCTCTATTAAAACTTGCATGAATGTAATGATAGGCTATTAGATCGAATCGCATATGAATTCCTATGTATCGTTCACTTAAGTGCTGCACTTAGAAATTAAGAATCTATTGAGATTCTGATAATGCTTTTCTTCAAATAGTTGGTTCTCTTGACTTGAAACGAATGTTTGTCTAAATATATTACTTTGTACTTGGTTTTAGACCTTTCTAAATGATGTAAAGTGTGTCTAGGTACTTAAAACAAGATCTGAACAATTACTTTTTGAAACAGTAAATTGAATCTTACCAAAAAGAGTTACTCTATTTGCACCTCCTTGATAAATTGAGGGCAATTGTCTCTGCTTTAGAAGCTAGCACATAAGAAAAGCTACGGTATAACGGCATTATGGCCAAAAAAAAATCGTACTCTTGCCTATAGGTTCAATATATGGAGTTCATTGACCCTCTCACTCTATTAAATAAAATAGCGTTTTGTTAGTCGCGCACGTTTTGATCTTATTGTCGGCTAGTACTTTTGTGCTTGCATTCTAAAATACATTTTAATATTTGGGTGTTAGAGTTTATTTTAGATTGGAGTAGATAAACCTAAAGTTATTTGGCCTGGATTCGGTTGATTTCTTCAAGGAAAAGCGAGTCATCGTTAAAATGCAGTCGAAAAATATTGCGCCAAAAGTTCGCTGAAGGTGTTAGGTAAGGTTGGTGAATCAGTGCTAACCTGCTTAGTCAACCATTTTAAGCCATTTTTAGCCTTTAATAACCTAATCCTTAAGGAAAGTAAAGACTATACAGGAAAAGTTTTTATTCAGTGCGCAAACTGTAACCATGAATTCAGCATGCATTCTAGACACCCAGCGCAATTTTTTTTCGTCGGTTATACAAAAAAAAACTTTTCCTGTATAAGGGTGAGTCGAGGGGAAAAATTTCGCGCGTGAAACTGCGACTAGAAGCTAGTTTAAAATAATAATTAAGGTTCTGGCAAAAAAAGTGTTTATTTTTGCAAAATAGGACGACAGGACCTGTAACTAAGCACGTTCCCAACGTAAGTATAATATACAACGAGTAACATAATTAACGCAAGACCTCATACACCCCAATTAGAGTATTGAGTTAAAAGCATAATACGATGACCAAAACTACTTTTTTTTTACTAACTGATATTATTAAGAAAAACGTGTCGACCCAAGCATTACTTTATGCATTTAAAATTAAGTCTTATCTTTTTAGTATAAGGTTGAATTTTCTTTGGCTCAGTCAGTGGTAGGTATGGCAAAATACATAATTAAAAAAAAAAAATATATTATAAGTTACTGAAATCGATCCAGTAGTCCATTAGGAACAAACTACTTACAGGTCTTGCGTCTATTCTGTTACACCTTGTATAATTTACAAACGATCATTTGAACGAATATTTAATTAGAATCCATAATATCCAATCCACTATGTAGTAGGTACCTACCTACCTAGGTATAAACCTGTGAAAATTATGTAAAGCATCGATCGGTCGCGCCTTATTTTACGGAACGGCTTCATTTACATAACTTGATATTGACAGGACCTACTCTGACATTTTAAGTAGACACCTACTATGTTGACGCGAAATTGTAGCTTTTCAATCATTTTAATATGGTCCTTGTGTAATATTCGTAACTGTAGGCTTTGCACGAGCACCGATTTGTCGACTGAAGAATAGACATGACTAATAACTAAATGATGTACAATAGGAGAAGATAGCTATGTTTTCTATTAATGATCACAGTTATGCGTTCTAAACGAATCATGATTTTGTAGATAATCGTATATACTTTATGGCCGTCGAGTAGAAAGTTTGTTGTCAGAGTGATTTGGACAGTTTGGGAAGAAATATTCTTCTGAAATAGTCTACAAAAAGGACCTAGACAAAGATCGTTAGAAACGAAAGACAAAATTACAGATTGTAGTAGGATATCTACGGTGCGATGTCAAAAATGGAGAATCGAAATGTGACTTTGTATTGAAAAAGCACTGTCTATTCTACGTAGAAATAGAAAGCGTCATGCTAAGCCTGCTGTAATATAAGTCATGTAGGGGAGGTAAGCCTAAAACGGGTACGCTAAGGGACATGTGAAATAAAAAATACTTACAAACGTAAAATGTACCAAATAGTTTTACTAAAGGAAATGTTTATTTAATATAGTATATAAAAAAATAACAAACATAACCATTCTCTTCAACAATCTTAGAAAAACAGAAATTAGGAGACCCTTCCAAATACCCGTTTTGCCCTTATAGGGGGCCTAAATCAGGTACCTCATCAGGGCAAAACGGGTAAAGGCTATATAATGAGAACAATCAACTTATTTTTATAGTTTTACAATATTTATTAACATAAAATCACTTAAGCGTCTTAAATTATTAATCAGACTCATATTCAATCTTATCTTGTTTAAACTATAAATCATCTTTGGCAACAAACAGCTACTAAGAAGAATTTAAAAATAAACTAGAGTACCTATTGTTATTTTTATAGTTTTACAAAATACTTTAACATGAGATCACTTATATTTGCTCATTAAAACTTCCTAAATGTTTAATTAGACCCGTATTCAATCTTTAATCTTGTTTAAATTATAAATCATCGGTGGAACAAAACAACTAAATAAAAACTAGTAAATAAGAATTAAATAAAAACTAAATTACTCTTGGCAGGCATCACAGTAATAATTGCCTCTGCCAGAATATGAAGTGCAGGCTTCGTGAGCCCACATGTCACAATCGTCACACCTGATCCAATCTTCTAGAGGTGGTTCAGTATATAGTTCAGCACAGACTAAGCAAGCGTATTCAGTTTTGTCATTCTGACTGTTTTTTGGACCACGTTTGGATCTTACCTGTCTCTTGTTGGTATTACTACAACAAGCTATTACTTCCTTCTCATTAGTGCTGGGTTCCTTTAAATTTTTCTTCACTGCCTTAAGTTTAGTGTTAGTAGGTTTCTTCTTTTTGTTTTCTTTTTCCCTTAGTTCCTCTTTTACTGGTGTGCTTGTTAGTATTTCAGCCTTTTGTGCCTTACGTTTTCGTGTAGTTATATTCGGTGTGATTTGAGGGAGTGGTCTGATGTCTATTGGAGTTTTATGCTGTTTTATTGGTGGTGACGGCTGCATTTCCGGAGTTGTGGGCCTGTTGACTTCAGTAACCTGTAACTCCAAGTCTGTGTCAGCTACTAGTGGCGGAGAATTGTTGGACTGCATCTCAGGTGCTGTTTCTTCAGTTTGTCCTGCTGTCACTTCTGCTGTTTCGCTTAAAATAGTCGGTGTTTCTGTAATATCGGTGTTATCGTTAGTAGGTATCTCGATATTCAACACAGCGGGTTGAATATTTGCCGACTCCTCATTTCCAGTAACGGGCTCCGGCCTGTCTGTCAAAGTAGATGGCATATAATCACTTTCGTCAAATACGTTCCGATTGGTTGGCCAAATGCCAGTTGATGAAAACCCTTTTATTGCGTTATGGGCACTGGCCGCTTTCATGTAGGCTTCACCAAACAATCTGGCCACGTCATACTGTGAAATAATGCGCCCGACGTGGGTACGCTGAAATACCGAAACAGCTTGTTCGAAATAATTTTTAAGTGGTCCGTAAACACACGTATCCAAAGGCTGTAATCGGTGCGTTGTGTGTGGTGGAAAAGACACAAAAATTATATTGTTCTTTGAAGCATAATCCAGGACTTCTAAATATTTATGTGACACGTGATTGTCCATTACTAAAATTATTTTTTGCTCACTAGTTGGCCTAGTCATAGCCACAAAATGTCGAAGCCAGTCTAAGAATGTTGGGCCATTTATCCAGCCGTTGTCTGTGCAGCTTGCGACTGATCCAGGTGGAGCGCCATCTAGGAAACTTGGCACCATTCGCTTTCTCCCAAAGATTAAAAATGGGGGTATAAACGCACCTGCTGCATTGCAACAGCAAACCACTGTTGTGAGTTTACCACGCTCGACACTAGATATCACACCAACCTGTTTTTTTCCTGATCTACTAAGAACTCTAGGCGGCTTGTTACTATTAGTCTGAATTCCAGCTTCGTCAACATTGTAAATGCGCGTCGCGTCAATTTTATGTTTATCGATCTCTCCCTCTAGCAAATCGAAAAACCTCTGTACTTGTGGTTTGTTAAAACCCCTAGCGCGTGCTAATGACGTCGGTTCTGGACGGCGTAGACTTAAATCAGGATGTCGTCCTTTAAACCCAATGTACCAATCTTCACCTGCCATTCCATTTTTGAATGGGTGTGGAATATTGTTGTTTTCGGCATATTGGTACACGAGTTCTAAGAATTCTTTCTTGGTCAGTCCAAAAAACAAACCTTCCATATGAAACACATATTCAAGAAGCTCGAGTTCCTGAGGATCCGTGAATACAGTTGTGTACCTGCCAAGTTTCTTCTTCGGACATCCTTTTTTGATGTGCCGCTGCAACGTGGATAAGTTTATACCGTACTTCTTAGCCGCACCTTTTACTGAGGTTTTGCTAGCTTCTTCCATAGCAAGTTTCATAACTGCCTCGTCCCATGATGCATTAGAGGTTTTTCTTTTATATTTGTTAACCATCTAGAATAAAACAAAACAAAAATCTTAATTAAATCCTCATTTCAACCACCCATACTACTTACATGACCATACTAGGGCAAATCGGGTACATACCCGTTTTACCCCTACCCGTTATGCCCAAACGCTTGTTTTTATTTTTAACCGCCATAACCTCAAAACCAAATGCAGGAATGCCACAAGTTTTTTTTAATTTAGATGCATAATTCCTTACAAAATCACAACACAAAACTTAAGTAAACATAATCCAATAATACAATATTTGAGTATTCACTGTTACCAAAAGTCATTTTTTTTTAGTAAAACCATCAAAAATATTGTTTTCAATCTTACCTTGCAAGCGCTTGCGTCACAGCGGAGAGCCGACTGCCTGTGATTGGCCGACTGTCACGCCACCTCGCTGCACTCGTACATTCTCACTAATAGACGTAACACGCGCGCAAACAAGCATACCCGATTTAGGCGGGGTACCCGATTTAGGCTTATCTCCCCTACCTACTAGGTTTTTCATGAGATGCGGCTTTCCCCCGTGGAGGTCGAACAGTATTTCACAGGAACGCACTCGTCATCATCATTATCATTTCAGCCGAAAGACGACCACTGCTGGACATAAGCCTCCCCCAAAAGGGGGGATTTGCCATAATCGCCACGCATGGCAGGCGGGTTGGAGATCGCAGTATGGTGGTCAAATGCATAGAGAACGCTGCTGCCCATTCTCTAGTAAGTCCCTTAGTCGTCTTCTACGACACCCATGGGAAGAAATGGGATGGTGCTATTCTTTTACATCCGGCACCACACGGAACGCACTCCTGGGATAAAAAGGCTTATGTGTTAATCCAGGTTATAATCTATCTGTGTGCTAAATTTTATCCAAATCCGGGTACTCGTTTTTGCGTGATTGAGTAACGAACATCCAAACATCCGAAAAAACAAACTTTCACATTTATAATATTAAGTAGGATACGTACAGTGAGCCTCAATTGATTCATTTGACTGTCTATGCTGGCCCTGGTAACTATAAATATTGTCGTTATGAGCGATAATAGTTCTTATTGCAATCCGATACGGGTTAAAATCTGTTGTAATAAATTCGAATAATAAATGAGCAAGCATTGTCGTAAAAATGCAAATAAAATTAGATATTAACTATTTAATAATAAATAATTCATCACTGGATGCAGTTTGGCATTGGGAATTTTATGGTATATTTTTAATTAAAATTAGAATTGTTATTGAAGGGATAAACTGGTATTAAAGATAATAAATTAAGAGGTGACTTTGATGATTTTTTTGATGCTGTAAAGCATGTTTAATTATGTTTTGAGTTTCATCATTCTATGCAAAAAGACCTGAAAATATCATATATTTTTTGCTTTCAAAATTATTTACGGTGAAAGAGATACACTGGTTTAAAAAAACCATCTTTTAGAGCGTTTTCTAGAAATCACCGCCTTAAAAAAGTTGCGAATGTATGCAGAGTTGACGACTAGCGTGATTGACCTACGATAAAGAAGTGAGATCTTCTCATAATAGCGTACATTACTCACTCTAGCATTCACTAATGAGTAAGTGAAGACTTTGTTAGGCCTCTTTTATACTAAGGGAGCAATGAACGCAAAAATGCGGTCAACGTGCGTGAACCATTGATTTTTTGTCCTATTAAAATGGCGATAGAAAGAATATGGAAATAATTGTTTAACGCCTAAAGCGGATATAATAAATTCAGACATAGTCATTAAAGCCTCGACTGACTGCCTCGCGCGTTCTGAGCATGTGGTCCTGTATTCGAAGTTTGATTCCCGGGGTCGGAAAATGTTGTGGAATGTTTTTATCTGGGGTTTCCCAGTAGCAGTTCCTGGAAGCTGGATTTCTTCGTAATGGGCGGGCAGGTGTTTTGGGGGACTGTCTGTAATTTTATCGTTCAAAAAGTGCTGATTTTCAGCCTAATTTGAATAAAAATGAATTTAGATTGGATTTATTTGTGCCAGTGTGATGACAAAAGGCTCCCCCTATAACATTGATTGACACTTAAATATAACTGGCGAAATGTGGGTGAATTATAGCTACTCTTCTATCAAGCTTTCGGAGATTATCTGGGTATATACTTACAGGTTACAGATAACTAAAGAACAAGACTAAATTTAGAGCGTCTAGTAGACCAGACACTCGAAATTTTAGAGTGACGAGTTGAAAACAAGATTTTCAACTCACCGAGTCAAAATATCACAATAATATCGTCAGCCATAGATCGATTACAACTTTACCGATACATAATGGTAAACGTTTGGTCGATATTAGCAGATAATGCTAGTGTTTACGACTACAATAAACATTTGTTTATCTTGTTTATTCCCGGGCGAGTTAAGTTCTGTGATGAAGCTAATATTTAAGAAGTTTTTACCTGCAGGCTTAGCATGACGCTTTCTATTTCTACGAAGAATAGACAGTACTTTTTCTATACAAAGTCACATTTCGTTTCTCCATTTTTGACATCGCCCCGTAGATATACTACTATAATCTGTCATTTTGTCTTTAGTTTCGATCTTTGTCTAGGTCCTTTTATTTGTAGACTATTAAGAATATTTCTTCCCAAACTGTCAAAATCACACTGACAACAAACTTTCTACTCGACAGCCACAAAGTATATACGATTATCTACAAAATCATGATTCGTTTAGAACGCATAACTGTGATAATTAATAGAAGAACATGGCTATCTTCTCCTATTGTACATCATTTAGTTAATAGTCATGTCTATTCTTCCGTCGAATATTGATTTACAATTTGCCACTCTAAAAAACTTTTCGTTCCTAGACATCATTATCTGCCTAGCCTTTTCCCAACTATGTAGGGGTCAGTTTCCAGTCTTACTCGATGCAGATAAGTACTAGTTTTTTACGTAGACCAACAGCCTTTCCGACCTCCACAATCCAGTAAGTGGGTAAGACTGGTAAGACTAACTGGTAAGTCTTATCACAACCGACAGAATTTCGGGCTTCCCTACCCGTAATGACTGTCAAAGATACACGGATGACAGCCGGGGAACGTTGGCCAAGAAAATACTTTTCACTATTAGAACTCATTTTCAAGCAATTTCAAATACCTACCTACCTATCTGGCTGTCAAAACACTTGTCAAAAAAAATAACGCATCACATTTCTTGGAGACGATGACGTAGGAAGAACTAACGGTAATAGTATGTGAACTGGCACCATTAAACGCACGTGTAGTGTCAAAGGTTAGAAATGTTATGTGTAGTGACAGGTTGATAGCCCACCTGTGAGTTTTCATGGCGGCCATTTTTTCTTAGGACCATATGACAGATTCCATAGCAGGCCACTTATAATGTGACGGACCAAGGACCACTTAACTTGGTCATTTGAACCGCGTAGTGGATTAAGTTAATTAATACACTAAAGATGAGAAGTGTGCAAACTCTTTCGGTTTTTGTGATGAGTTCACTGATAAGTATGATTCGTCGATTTTTTCGCGCGCTGTATTATCAAAACACTGCTTAGTTTGCTTTTTCGCCGCGCTGACATACGTTCTGTTGGATTCTCAACGCTCGCTTCAACACCGAAAGTTGAAGATGCAGTGCAGGATAATATCTCTCCGCGATATTTTTAAGTCCGTCCGGACGTCGAATTCTCTTTATGAAAAAGAAAAGAAATGCCAATTATCGTGTTATCCAACAACGGTTGATAAAATCGGACATTAGTCACTTCTTTCAAAATTCAGGGAAAATGACGATATTCTATTTGCAGACGAGACTAAATACCACTGTAACATGCATCGCCATTACTTATTTCCTTAGTTCTCTTCCAGGACATTCTCATAAATTGTCACCGTTAAAATTAAATGTTCCATGAAACCTAGGAAACCTGCTATTTACTGCTGTAAATGATTCTTTGAACCGACTTGTTAGCACTTGTACGTTAAGTATCAGCAACCAAGCGGTCAGTTCCTGGTAACTTTGGTTAGTATCCCAAGATATTCTTAAGGTGTGGAGAAAATTAAAGTAGGAGTTTTTTTAGTGCTTAGATTGGCCATATTTTTTTTAATTGTTTTTTTTCTTGTCAAGACATCCGAAGAGTGTAAAAACGAAAGCCAGAATCGGAATAATATAGCAGGATATTGCTAAATTTATTGCTTCATATTTGTCTGCTCAACAATGTCTGAACAAACTATCAAATTAAAAGCTATTTTTACTGTTAGTGTGTTAAGCTATTGTCTCACCCAGTTACTGGGTAACACGGTAAGTATCCCTTGGTAGGACTTCTTCTTCTTAACGTGTCGATGGCAAAAATAAACGCAAAAAATGTACAGTTATTTAAATTTGTTTGGCCCAAAGTTCAGCAACACGAATACCGTTCGCTGATGCAGCCATTAGAACCTCACGTGTGCCGGTAATAGGGAATGCGGTGCAAGATGGGAGGTGAGCCATTGTCTGTGGAGAGACGCCGCACATACACCGGAGACTGAGCCGTCCATGAATCCCCACTTGTGTAGAGGTTGTCCTTGCTGCGACCTACTTGGGTTCGAAGTCTATTTAATATTTTCAAGTAGGCCATGGTAACTTGTGGCCGGATCGGAGGCTCTCTGACTAGATAGGACTGACTGTCAGACTTTAGGGACTGTCAAAGATGTAAGTAGGTACAAATGACACGGATGGGTCTCGGTATGTAATGGATGGTCAACTCTGCACGGACCGACTTCGGGAAGTGTTGCTTAACCTTGAAGGTCAGCCCGAACCGCTTATTATTTAGCCTCAAGACCCTCTCGAGCTGATAATAAGAAGAATTTATCAAGTTATTATTACCCTATCAACTCGTCTCTCGTGATGATGTCATAAGAATTTCCAATAAACATGAGCATTTAAAACTCGATACAGCCGAGATTTGCTTGTAAATATTGAAATCAGTATTCGAATTATTAGAATCGATTTAAATAAACAGGATTCCGAGGCGCTTCGATTAATCGAGCCATGACTCTGTGAAGTGATAAAAGTGATTTCGTTTTTAATGGCGTCCGTCTCTAAAGACCAATGCTAATGCTGCTTCATTGATCGGTTTATAAAATCTTTGACGAATATTTTCTACAAGTATTGTACCTATGTTAAACTGTGGCTAGTTATCGGCCATTTTGTGTCAGTTTTGCAATCTCCATCAATCATCTTAGATCTTTATTCATAAACTTCTCACTACACTCAAATATTCAAACGGTGTTAAGTATAGTGTATTGCTCTTTCACTTGATCGGTAATAAAATAACAAGGAAAGCTATAAGTTCAGTATAATTTAGTACTTGAGTGTTAGCTGTCTGTCTAAATAATAAAATATAAAAATAAGCAAATTATTTCCTAGTAGGTGAAGCATAGAAAGGCTGCTTAGGGATCTCCGTAAGCAGCCTTTCTATGCTTCACCTACTAGGAAGTAATTTGCTTATTTTTTTAGCAAATTACAGAACATCAGTCTCAATTACATTCTATGTAATTGAGACTGTAAAACAAACAAGCTATTATGCTGCCGACCCACGGCTCAGTTTCTCACAGGCTAGGCCGTCAGGCCGTAGGAACCATCGAATCCGATAAGGCCTGCGGTGGCCTGTCGCCGCCCATCCGATAGATCAGGAGTCGGACACTTCAAAGCGCGGCGTGTCACGGCATGTTTCGGCGCGGTAATGATGTGTTTTTTTTGTTTTGTTTATGAAATGTTGACCACTGAATAAAACCACAGATGCAGCCATGCGATCCGTATCACTTGATATGTTCGAACAGCAGCTACCAGGCCGCACTAGGCCAACACACGCCGTTGGACTGCTCGGCACGGGCTGAGACAGGCCTCAACAGGCGTAGTCACTCCTGGCGCGGCCTGTCCGTTAACGGGCCGTCAGAACGCAGCTTTGGTTAGAGCTATTGACCATAAGTAGTGTGTAGTACCTAGTGAGAGAAGTCACAAACTTCACTTAGTTATTATTTTCCAACGTTAGGAGAGAAAGAATAAAATTATAAGGAGAACTCGAGCACTAGAAGCAACCAGGAGTTCATAAGGGTATATGGATATCCGACATTGGTCAACATCGTTTTTTATTTTGGAACCACGTTATACTGTAGGGTCCAATGTTGTTTTATTTTTATTCCTATTGCCAATAATGTTAATAGCTGCTATACTCGGTGGGAATCGCTGCATAGATACTCCAAACACCAATCCATTTGATCCTATTTTGCAAGTATTTGAAGTATCATACCAAATAGATGTGGCATTCCATGAAGAAGGTTCTAGTAATGATTTGTATTGATGTACCTACATTGACGCAATAGGTGACGACAAAGTAAATATTTTTCGACTATTGTTAGACTGTTTTTGCGATATTAGACTCAAGAAATTCCCATACATATGGTATTTACATGTTTTTTTGTCCCACAGCGATACTCGTGTATATATTTGTTTCTTCACCTACAGACTATTAGCATTGCTTTGTAAAAGTGTATAATTTTATTTATTGCCAAGTGCTACCGAATCGTTTTCTTGTAGTCAGCTTAATAACTAGGTTTCAATATTGCGAAGGTAACAAGCCAATGTAGGTACTACAGTAATCTGATTACGTTTGCGTTTACCTAAATAGTTTAGTTATTACTGCTCGTGTTATGTAGTTTGTACCTTATTACTTATTGTAGCATTTTTTTTATGAACAAGCATTTTAATTTTTTTGCTAATAACTATTTTGCCTCCAAAGCACAATCAATAGTTATAGCAAGCCTTGTAAACTGTTTAAAGAACCTAAGGAATTAATTTGATTACCAAAACTGGGACTGCTAGCATTTGACATCTGTATAATTCTTTAAAAATCTAACGAGGCCGTGCCTTGAAATGGATACTTAGTGATTTATCTTTGAACTTCGTCGTATAAATGGGTAAATTCCAATAATAATATAATAAATTACCACTCAAAGTGAGTGTGTCACTCAAAATGCAACGGCAAATCTATCAAACATTCCTATTAAATAAACCAAAGATCTCTTGTATGGGTAAGTTTATTTCTGGTACATGATAAACGCAGACGCATCTACACTTCAATCAGGCCAAACGTTCTCGAAAATTTATAATTCATCGGACAGTCGCAGATCCGAAACTCGTAGGTCGCTAGATCTACCGTCCACCTGTGCGGGTCTGCATTCTTGTGTCCCGTTAGCTGCGCCCGCGCCGGCTCCCGGCCCGCGGTTTTATTTATTTTGTGCTCTGTGCTCGGATTGACGCGAGGTTGCGCCGAAGAAATAGGTGACTAAAGACGGAGATACCTGAGATTAACTGATTATTACTGTCTTTTTGTGTCTTAGGAATGGATAAATGAGCCACTTGGACCAAAGGACCGTTTCTTTGGTCGACTACTATTTGACCCGCATTTGTCTATGTTTTTTGTCTAATATGCAATGATTGATTTATCGTGCGTTTCATATAAGTAAGTCATAGAAGGTACCGTGTGCCACAAATTCGTAATCTATCATGTTATCTTTACAGTTTTATAAAGTCTGAACTTTTTACCAATTTATTTTATCTATTTTACACTAGCAAAAGTTTAAAACCGGTTCGCATTTCTCAAATTTACATACAATATTACGATTGCTATTACTATTTGCTATGCTCGGAACACTCTGAAGGAGAGAATCCGGAATGAGATAATTCGGCAGAGAACCGAAATTGTCGACATAGCTCACAGAATTAGCAAGTTGAAGTGTCAATGGGTCGGCTACATAAGCCGTAGAATCGATGAGGGGTACACGTGTTCTTGAGTAAAGACCGCGAATCGGCAAACGTAAGTTAGGACGCTTTCAGGCTAGGTGGATCGATGATCTTCGCAGGGTGGCTGGTAACAGCTGGATGAGAGTTGCCGAGAATCGAGCTGAATGGCGTGCAATTGGAGAGGTCTATATCCAGTAGTGGACTGCCGTAGCCTGATGATAGTTATGAATGTAGGAAATAAAAATATTTCCTTTACTTTATGCTCAGAAGTAATAACCAACATGTATTGTGCAACTCTCACCAGGTAACTAAGTTGCAAGTATGTAAATATGAATTAATATCGCCAAGCTAAGGCGTTGATTGCAGATCGTAAGGTCGTGTGTTTCAATCCAATCCCGTTGAATGATTATACATAGTAAGCAAATCCAGTCGTAGTAAATTTACTTAACTTAATTACACACGGCTAAGCTTTTAATATGCCTATTTCTTCTGTTTCCTGCTAAACCTGCACTACTACTTATAAACCTATAGTAAAAATATTTTATAAAAGTTTTAAACTGTCTAGCAACCAAATAATAAGACAAAAAATAAGATAGATAAACAGGAGCAGCACTAATTAATTGCGTAACATAATATAAATCAGAATCTGAATAGTTTTAAAGGATGTTGCTAATCCATTGCTTCAAGTTTGAAAAATGTCAAGCAGGATTTTTTTTTGTACCTACATAACGCAATGAATATTATTGAACTGTCAAAATGGAAGCCATTCCTACTGTCAGTATGTTTCGTGTTACTCGCAGTATTTCGATTTTGTATATCTTTGATTAAAGTGGTCGTTGGGGGCAGATTGTTAATTTATTCTGGTCCTTTTCGCAGAAATAGATTGTGGTCTTCAAATAAATACAGGAAAAGAAGTATGACAATTGTAGGTATGGCGATTTTAAGTAACGACCTATCTACTAGATACTAACCAAATTGGTGAACATATTTAGAAATGGTCTCTCTTGACGAATTTACCTATTCAATTCAGTACGCTAAATGCGTAACACACGATCAATCTGTTTCATTTGACAGTTCAACAATATTCATTGCGTTATTATCGTTGTTGAGCAGACACATTTTTCGAACATATGAAGCAATGGTTCAGCAATCTGTTTCAAAATGATTCAGATTATGATTGATCGTGCGTTACGCAGTTAGGCTGCTGGTCCTTTTCTGGAGATTGAGATTGCAATGACTTTAATCATAACAAGAGGTAGTCAAAACAGCTGCTCAATTAACTGTCAAGTATCATATCACGCTGAGAGGCGCTTGTTGATAATTATTATAACCTTTAACTTATTACCAGAGATCGGATATTCGGATGCATATTTACCTAAAGATCATTTTTAGCTATGAAAGTATGGAAGCGGCTTTATAAATTATTTGTAATGTTTATTAAAAACCCCGGGATTCTTGATTGCATAACTATTCAGATGTGTATTCATTTAAAATTAATGTCTAACTCGATACAAATATGTGTATGTTCTGGAGGAGGGGTGGTTTTTATTAGTTAAAACAAAAAAAAAACATATTACTTACCTAAATTAAGACTTTTTCGATACAAAAGCGCATTCCATGTTAGCCAACATCTCAACTTTAGGTGAAAATGCATCCGAATATCCGATCTCTGCTTATTACACACTGCAAATATTATTGTAAGGCGATATGGGCTTCCCCGTCGCAGGCGCATGACTAATCGCCTACCTGTTGATATGCTAAGCGCCTTATTTATAGAGTTCCTTCATGTTTTTCCTGTTGTCTGTATGCTAGCATTCCGGGAAATCGACGCAAATCATTGTGTCAAACATGGTCTGCATGTAAAAAGGTTAAATTGTCTTTTTCGGTCTTTTTGTAACTTATGTGAAATATTTTGTCGTTCTTCCATACTAGCTTTTACCAGCGGGTTGGCCCGCGTGGAGGTCTTTGTATTATACATACAAATCTTCCTCTTGAATTACCTACTCTTGTGTATTGCTGAAACCGCATTACAATCCATTGCGTAGGTAGTTTATAAGATCTAAGCGTACATACACGAAAAGCGACTTTGTTTTAATCTATGAAAAGAAAAAAAGTGTAGTACAGACGCCAGCTCATCAAGCTACCCCAGACTGTCAAACTTTTCCAATTAAACATGAACCTTATGCTTATGTGATAAAGTTGAAAATCTATCAAAGAAATTTGACAGATTGGGGTAGCTTGATGTGCTGGCGTCTGTACCTACACAAAATACTATTTTGCAAAGGCTTCGCAGTATTCAGTGAACCTGTTATTTAAAAACGCTTTAGCTCCCTGAGTTTTATAATCTTATTTTTTTATTTAATTTAATAATTTTTGTACGTACACTTATGACAAGACAGACAAGAAGAAAGGAACAGATCAATATGTACAGGGCGAAGTTTATTTAAAAAAAAATTGTACCTCGACACTGTGCGTAAGAGTAGAAAAGAAAATTAAATAGGTACTTAGGTATGTACCTACATGAAAATAAAACAAACAATTACTTACATATACTAACCTGCTACATCTGGTTTGTCTGGAAGCTAACCAACCAGCATAGTTTGGAAAAGGCTAGCCAGTTATATAAATACTTACATATTAGGTATATCTTATGTGCTTAATCTTTAATAAGACCGAAGGACAAAAGGACCAGCTATCGGTCGATGCAAAAACCATTCAATATTGGTAATTTACTAGCTGACACAGCTGCATTTATTGGCTTAACACCAATATAATAATATCGTGCATAGGCAAATCAATAAAAATAGATTATTTTCTAGAAGTCGTTAAATAAAGTCGTATCGTAATGTACTGGAAGCCGCCTCGTGTAGCGTTTATAAGCCGTAAACTTTATGGGAACAATCACCCTGTGCATAATTAGTTTTTGGACTATTTTTATTGTCTCTAAACTAGTTGACAACGCTATTACTGAAACCGTTATTTTGGACCTGAATATTTTTAATTTATGGTTTTTATCATGTCTAACTTTGATGTACCTATGTGTGCCTAAATTCCAGTAATAAGAGAATCCATGTTTCTACATTATAACCTCATTCTTAATTAATTGAGATAGTACCAGTAGTAACACATTTTTAAATGATTTACTTACTTGCGGTTTATACCGTAAAGTAAGAATAAATAATGAATATCTGAATGAACACTACTATAACATCATTAGTAGATAATAAAATAATTATTTTGCATTACAAGCTATTACGGAAATGCAAAACGTAATGACTGTCGGTTGACCAGAAAACAAGACCCATTCTGTTGATGAAGTTACTTCTTAAGAGAGGTCTAACGGAGCTGGTTTGATTAGCCAGCAGGAGTATTAAATTATGTTTTGCGGCAAAAACGGTGGCTTCGTTGCGACTTCAAATTGTGGTTTCGACATGGCGGGTTCGACGACTGCGCTTGAACAATAACAAACGATTTTGTCACTGCATGCCTCAGGATTACCGCAAATTAAACACTTTTTGTTGTGACTCGAAAGTTTGGCTGCAGAGAAGCTAATTATTTGACTGTTCGAGAATTCTTTGCTAGACGGCTTAAAATGACTTAAATATAGCCGGTAACATAGCCCGAAGAATTGCCAAACTTAAGTGGCAGTGGGCAGGCTATAGTGCTCGCAGAACAGATAGCCGATGGGGCCGAAATGTTCTGTGTGTAATGTGTTGGAACGCCTCCCACGAGGTGGACCGATGACCTTGTGAAGGTCGCATAGAACCGCTAGATGCGAGAAGCACAGAAGTGCACGGAAGCACGAAGTGGCACAGCTTGGGGAAGGCCTATATCCAGCAGTGGATGTCTGAAGTGATAATGATGAAGGAGAATGATGCGTATTGTAACGCGAATAGATACAATAAGGTATGAGTAGGTACATAAGAGGCAGTCTGAAAGCGATACCGTTAACTGAAAAGTTGTGCGGGAATGGGTTGTCATGGTATGGGCATGTGGTGCGGAGGATGCGGAAAATGTCGCGAGTAAAGTTTTGAGTAAGTATGAATATGGACGGTTATAAGAGTAGATATCAAACAAAGTATAGATGGATTGTGTGAAAGATGATAATTATAGCTAAAAAGAGGGTGGCCACCGAGATTTGTTTTTATTTTTTTATTCGTAGTTACTAATACCTATATAGTCTTAAATACAAGTTCGTTTATTTGTATCATTAAACCAGCAGGCTTAGCATGTCGTTTTCTATATCTACGAAGAATAGACAGTGCTTTTTCAATACAAAGTGACATTTCGTTCCTCCATTTTTGACATCGCACCGTAGATATCTTTCTACAATCTGTCATTTTGTCTTTCGTTTCTAACGATCTTTGTCTAGGTCCTTTTATATGTAGAATATTTCTTCCCAAACTGTCAAAATCAGACTGACAACAAACTTTCTAATCGACGGCCACAAAGTATATACGATTATCTACAAAATCATGATTCGTTCGAACGCATTTAATTAACTGTATTAATGAATAAAAACATAGCTATCTTCTCCTATTGTACATCATTTACTTAATAGTCATGTCAATTCTTCCGTCGACAAGTCGGTGCTCGTACTAAGCCTGCTGAGATGGTTTGTATTGATACCCACATTCACTAAATCGATAACACTGCTTAATCACTAATGGGTTAATTCACTAATAAGTAAATAATGTAGGTACATCCAAAATAATTTGCACGTAATACGTGAAACTACGATAGCCGTAAACATCTATCAGTAAGTACCTTACCTACGTGAGTCACATGCAATGTTTATAGAATTTGCTCATAAAAGAACGGTTCTAGTCAATCTCAAAATTCCTATACAGGTTGCTTTTTATTTTTGTTTAGGGTTGTTTATTTTTTATTATTTATTATTATGACTAATAGAGAAGTAGGTACTTACTCGCATGGAAGAAAAATATTGGGATAAAGGCAGTGGAATGATGAATTCGTTCTCGCATTCTTGTATGTGTGGCGAAACACTATCTTGTCACATGCACATTGAGAAAACAACAGTGGATTAAGTACGTATGTATATGAAGATTAAAGTTGTTAAAACTAAGCTTGACGATTATGGAATATTTTGGATACTTAGCTTTAAATAAAAGATAAGTCAGTTTTTACCAAAGGATAGTTAGATATATGATTGCTTATGGACCTTGAACGTAGACCATTAAAAAAAAAATAGAAATAGACCTTAGTTCCCATTTTCTCAGTGTCGTTACTTATATGCGTCTGTTGTGATCTCTTGTTCCATAAACGCGTATCGAGGACTAACAGCGACATCTTGAGGCAGGAAACAATACCACACGTGACGTCATATCTATCTCTCGACCGTGATTGGTTCTCATTTGTTTCTCAAAATATTGTTCCTACACCCCTTTCCTTGAATGTTGTAAGCAAAATGGCTAATACATAATTTAGTTATCCATGAAGGCAAGGCAAATGGATCAGGACTTCCAAACAATTAAGGATTGAGAATGGTTACCCCACTATGTTATTCAGGTAATAAATTAATGATACTTATAGGTAGGTACATAAGCTAGTCCCAAATATAAGAAGCACCTACCTACCTTTTATTTTCATGAATGGAATGGATTATATTATAATACGATAAGTATCTTTACAGGTGTCTGATAAGTATTCAAAATTACGTAACTCAGCTGTGACTATGACGTAGGTACATTTTAATTCAGCTGAAGAAATTAATTTCAAAATGGGATTACCAACGATAAATGCTATCATTATATACTTACCTACGAGCAAAAATATGGAATTGCCCCAGCTTCTTTCAACGTATTTTCAGTATAGAATCAATTGAGGTGATTACTGAAATATAAATAATTTTGAAGACTAATGAATGCGCTACAAAATATTACCAATTTTTTTAAATAACTCAATTGGGTCTATGCTGATAATAAGTTGGAAGACACGTGGATGATTCCATATATTTGCTCATAAGTGTAGTTTATATAGCCTTTTGTTTTTGAATGAAATCATCCGCAAAATCTGAGAACCAGCCATATTTTTATCTAGCATATAAAAAAGGTTTAAAAAGTGTAATATTAACCAATACAGGGTGGAAGTGACACATGTTGACGCGCAAACTGAAACCATGAATTTAGCATATTATTTATTGACCTACAAAAATTTCTATTCTAGGGGTTAGGGGCCATTCAAGTATTACGTAAACACTACAGGGGGACGCCTGCCAGGGGTGCGGGTTGTTCGAAAGAGATACCGTGGCCCCTGGCACACAGGCAAATGAGGGAACACGTATTCCTTATTTCTAGACTTATAACTGCTGCTCATGAATCAATAAATAAACCAGAACACATTGAAAAAAGCATGTACCAATGATTATGTGAGCGTGGAAGGGGGGGGGGGGGGGTAAGAGCTTTGCTTACTTTTGCTGACGAGGGGAAGGGGATAGGGTTACAAATTGCAAAAAATCAAAAAAATCTGATGTTACATAGAAAACCGCAGTACTAAGTAGTATAGTGCAATACTTTTTCTTGAAAGCACCTCTCTAGTCTCCACTGTTGTATTCGTATCCTGAACCCCAAGATACAGACTAACTGTCTAGTTTGGGGTTCACTGGCAAATAATATATGTAACTAGCTGTAGGTAATATTTAAGCTACTCATATGTCGTCTCAACTTGTTGTTAATCTATCTATGCTTACTGTATTACCTGGACAATAAATATTTTCTATTTTCTATTTCTATTACTTATGCGGTCTTTTTTTTTAGTAAAACATGCAATGGTAACAGGTTGTGCATCTCGGTGTCGGCCACCCTGTATAATCCAAGTCAACCGCAATATTATAACGGACAAGGGTGTCAATCAATCTCTTTTGCATTTCTTATCAAAATAATTTCTCATATACCAGACCAGTCATAAAAATTTAAAGTCGTACCAAATATACACAGACACCACAGAAAATACGTCATGACACATTTTGAAGACCAGTAATTGGGTGTCCAACCCTGCTCGTGCTCATTACCAGTCCGAGTGAACCCGACACCGCGGGTCAATTCGTCCCAAGCGGATACACCAACATGTGGCCCATTTTTCGTGTTAACCCTATAAATGAAATGTCACAAGCCCGATAGCTTGTCAACGGGTCTTTTTGACCAACACATGTCGCATCCTGGTCCTAATCAATTAGATTATGTTACATTCGCCAAAACAAGTCATTTGTCAAGTTTTTTAGGATAAAGAGGATGCTGTAAATGATGAGTGACAGGTGATTAGGTATCTTTGTTTATTGAAAGAGTGTTTCTGTTACCGCTTTTTATTTTCTCGTTACACTCAACTAAGAAGAGTTACATTTACTTACTTGCTTCCGCCGTTGGCATAGACTAAAAAAAACCACCAAAGAGTATCCAGGTGTTAATCCAGGTTATAAACTATCTGTGTGCTAAATTTCATCTAAATTCGCTCAGCCGTTTTTGCGTGATTAAGTAACGAACATCCAGACATCTAAAGATCTAAAAATACAAATTTCACCTCTTTACTAATATTATAAACGCGAAAGTCTGTATGTATGGATGTTTGTTACTCTTTCACGCAAAAACTACTGAATAGATTTGCATGAAATTTGGCATTTGAGATTATAACCTAGATTAACACATAGGATACTTTTTATCCCAGTATTACACTCCCGTGGGATAATTTCCGACTTCCACGCGGGCGAAGCCGCGGGCGGAAGCGAGTTTATAATATTAGTAGGATAGTAGGAAGTAGGAATCCACGTTATGAAGTATCTGTGTGCCAAATTTCATCCAAATCTGTTCAGCCGTTTTTGCGTGATTAAGTAACAAACATTCAAACATACATACTTTCATATTAGGATAGCAGGTACACGCAGCTATTCATCAAGCTATTCATTTCCAGTTTACGCTGATCTCGCACTGTACGGAAATCCTATACAATGCGAGATCAGCTTATACTGGAAATGCATAGCTTGATGTGTAGCCGTGTGTACTAGGTAGGCTGGCTGCTTACTTACAATCGCTTGATAATTTCGAGCATTGCTTCTGGCTATCACTGGTTCCTGAGTATTTTGCAAAGACAATCAGACTGTCAATGTTGTTTATTTATCATTACTTAGTTATCAACCGTGCTTAGAAATAACTTGCCTTTTAGAGATAAAGTTCCCGTTAGAAACGAATGAGGATTTAAGTGGTAACTCGCTGCCTACTAAGGCACTATTTACAACTGCAATATCTCTTTTGCGGCATTGAATGTCACTGTGTTAATACACAGCTTAAACATTAACAACAAGCTTGGTGGAATTAATAATACTTTCCCATTGTTTTTTTCTATAGACAGCCTCGACGATGGTCTAGTGGTTACAAGTGCTAGTAATGAGCTGCGTTAAATTCTCGGGTCGGACCATGCGTTATTGGTTTTTTTTCATCAGCCCGGAGTTTGGATTCGTGCCCGGTTGATCTCAGTACGCTCGCCCCCTCTTACATGGGCCTTAAACATAACTGGCAAAATGTGGATGTACTAGAGGTGCACCACTGCCTCACCCTTTGGGATAAACAGGCGTGATTTTATGGTCTTTCCCACACAAACTTCTTGGGTGGAAACTTACTGCGAAATTACCGGTTATTGCTAGAATACAACCGCATGCAAACTTTTCCCACAAAACACCGGCTCGAAGATAGTGTAAGCATCACATAACATCACGCCTGTAATCCTCGATGGGTTCTGCAGGGATGTATCTATAGTACTTACACCCACATTTTGCTAGTTAAGTTTAAGTCCCATGAACTAGGAGGCGAGCCTAATGCCATCAAACGGGCACAATTCCAGGCTCCGGGCAGCTACTGATAATTTTGATAGAAAAACTCAATATCTAAAATCCTACTAGGAATCGAATCCAGGGCCACTGAGAACGTTGTAGGCCTTAGAGACTAGATTTGTAGACGATTTTCTATTCTGTATTTTCATTCCTCTAAGTACCTGGTACTTATTCACAGGCCTGCACTGTCCTTCCATACCTATTATCACTGTAATTTGAAAACATTGCAAATTATTTTTTAAAGAGTAACCGTGGAGTTTCTTGCCGGCTCTTCTCCATAGGAAGCGACAAATTGGAACCGTGCACCTAGCTTCTGACGTTTCATAAGTGCCCATGTAGGCTTATGTGAAATAAAATATTTTGATTTTGACTACACCAACGAGTGTAAAACCAAAACCATAAGATAAACAGTTGTAACAAAATGAGTGAGTAGGTGAATGTTTTCGTTCGCAAAGCATTTGAGGCGTTTACCCAAGTGTGGCGGAAACACGCCGATATCGCAGCGATAACAGTTTTTATGCAAATTTTTGTTACTTTTAATTTCCCTGCTACTTTTGTGTTCGACTATTCTGACTGCAGTTCTGACTACTTTTTCTTTTTCTTTCAGGTAAGTGGCTAAGCGATTGATGTGACGAGTGGGTATGTCTTGCTTGAGAATTCAATCTAGCATTTTCCCAACTACATTGGGGACGGTTTCCAGTTTAACCGGATGCTGCTGAACACCAGTATTTTACATCAAGTAGTGACTCCGGGTCAGATAGTCAGTGGCGGATATGGTCGGTGGCTATCTAACCTCCAGAACCCAATTGCTCGAGAACTGTTGTATTAGTTAGAGTTTCAGGACACAGTTGATTTTTTAACCGACTTCAAAAAGAAGGAGGTTATCAATTCGACATGTTTATGTATACCTATATATATTTTTATAGTGTAACTAGCTTTTGTAAGTGGCTTCGTCCGTGTGGAAGTCGAAAATTAGCCCACGGGAACGTACTATCGGGATAAAAGGTACCTTTAATTTAATGTGATTTTTTATCAGTTCCGTGTAGATCAGTCAGAATAAGTGTATTTTAAAGGGACTGGGGGACTTTACATTTTTAATCGATTAAATCTATACCATGTATCTATAAAAATATTACGAAGAAGTTTTGTGAGTTGGGTAATCTTCGGAACTTTTGATCCAATTTCGAAAATTCTTTCACTAATGGGAAGCTACAGATTTGACAAGTGTCATCATCATCATTTCTTTTATGTTAAAACAAAAAAAAAACACGCTGTTGAATACATAATTTTCATTTAGTCCTCCGAGCCGGATCCCGTTTATGAAAGAGAAGGTTTAATTGATTCATTAAAATTTTATAGTAGATAATTTAGCCAACATTAACATCTCAACACGAATAATTATTCACGTAAGAGATAGGTACTTAATTTAATTTAATTATTTTACGTGTAAATCCGTTTCGTCTTAATTATATAGTAAAATACTTTAAGTATTAATCCAATAAAAATTAATACTGCCTGGTTGGTACAGTGGTAAAGCGCTACTGCTGACTATTATATGGTCCTAGGTTCGATTTTTGGGTCGGGTAAAGTGACATTGGTTTTTTTCATCTGGAATTTCTGAGTAGCAGCCAGGATTCTGGATTCATACCTACCCGGTTGATGGTAATAGGGTCGCCCCCTAACACTGGCGAAAAGTGTGTGGTAGGTACTATAAGTAGGTACACCGTCTGTCGTCTACCTAACGCTTCGGGTAATATAAGCGTGGTGTTATATTATGAATAAGTACCTGTATCAAGACTAAGGATAAGTCAGTAAGGAAATTAATAATAAAAGCATGTTATTACTAAGCTATCATTATTATCTAACGCATGGCTTATATCAGTATCTAAGTACCTATTTATTACGCTACTAAGTAAGACTAGTTTCCTTCATCGATACCTAATACCTAGGTATATCTATGTTTTAGTTATCTATTATGTACCGTAGGTTTACTTAAATCTTCGGACATACGAAGGTTAAAGAAAAAAGGAATGAAATGTAATAATGATAAAGTTTAAATTTCCATGCGGAATTGCTGACACCGTAAAATATTATGGCATGAATAAAAGACAGGTTGCTTGCATACTAAAATCATGATAACTAAGAGGACAATGACCTTACCTGTCTAAATTTACAAATTACTGACGCGAAAATTTGTGGTAAGTAAGTAGGTACCTACAAAACTTGTCAGGGATGAACATCAACACTTGCAAACAATGAATGAATCACACTTACGTACCACAACACGTAATTTGAATGTATTAGTCAAAACTCAAAAGACAAGAAAATAAATAAAGGGCGGTGACCAAAACACGCATATTCTCCAGTCATTGAATAAATTCGTGGCCCCTGTAACCTAGCAAACAATTCAAAGGTGTGAATTCGTAATAAATACGCGGCAAATTCCTAATGTCAACTTCATTACGTAAATAAATAGCCATAGTTTGGCAGTCACGCGGCGGGTCGATGAACCCCGAAACAAATGTGCATAAGCAACTTTTGAAAAACGAACGAAGCGTTCGAAAGAGGTTTGTTTCCTTTGCGCGACTAATTTGCAACAAAAGATTTATTATTGGCATTATTGCATATGACAGTAGTGTTGTGCTTGGACAAAATAGTTTTTTGACATGATTTGACTAGCAATAGTATTTATTTAAATAGCAAACATTGTGTTTTGGCTAGTTAAGTAATTACCTATTGTATCGGATGTCGTTAACTATGGAGAGTGAAATGTTATTAGAATATTAGCGGGTTTTGGAATTCATTTAATATAACCAACTACATACTTAATAAATCATTAATTCATTACTCACTGTAAGTAATTGATATCGAACAATTATGTTTATTACATAATTAAGATATTTTGTTGATTCCTCATATTTAAGTACCTACCTAAACTATGTAGGTATCTATGTTCTTTTTAAGAAATAATTTTATTTAGACCGAATATAAAAACCAGTTTATAGGGGTACTAGCCTTTGCCCGGGGCTTCGCCCTCCTTTGCCTTCGGAACTTGTACCGGATAAAAATGTCTTACATGTTACTCCAGGTTATAATCTATATTTGTGCCAAATTTCAGTTAAATCCGTTTAGCCGTTTTTGCGTAATTGAGTAACAAACATCCGAACAATAGTATTTAAGTAGGATAGTAGCATTTTAGTAAATAACTGATAATTTTCCCTGTAGTCGCACTTGCTGTCTCTCTAGTAGAGTTATTACGAAACAATACGCCTACGTTACTAGAATATTACCTATTACATAAAACCATAATTATTAATACCATGACATTTGCATTGAAATCACAAACTGAAAAACTCAGTACTAGCACATACCTAGTATTGTTTTGAACATTTATAACATATTTATCAATATTTTTTGTAACATGTTAAACGGAAAGGGTCAGAGAGTTAGAAATCTGATTAAATAATTGATTGGGTAATTACCCGCGGCATACAACAAAATACATACATTATCGTATTATTTATGTATGTTATCGATAGGACAGTCCGAAATTGATAATAGATACAGACATTATTTATTGAAAGAATTATATTTATGTATTCATTGTAGCGTGACGAAGATAGATAATAAGCCAAATTTTACAAATAAAATATAAATAGGTGACGTTACATAACTGATTTTTTTTTTCAATACACACGTTAAAAACATCTCGAAATTACTGTCCAAACCATACTTACTGTGGTTGAAAAGTCAAAATGTTATCTTAGAGTTTCTGAATGTTTAAACACTTGCTCATCAGTTAAAAACTTCTTGACTTTCCTAGGATTGCCTACAGGATGGCAGGGATATCAACGAACAAACTGTAACCACGAATTCAGCAGTATGCTTCCGGACTGCCTAGAAAAACTTTAAGACGGTTATCAAAAAAAAAACTACTATATCATGGAAAAGTGCAATACCTACGCGATCAAAATGTATGAAACAACAATTAAAAAATAAATACGAAAAATTTCGGCACAGGCGGGGAGCGGTTCAAAATCATGTACGTACTGAATCCATGGGAACATAGGAGACACGGTGTGCCTGCCTACCACCCTGCATAATACGTACATCTCTCTGACGAGAGCACCAGGAAATGGGGACCAAAGCCAATAGCCAATAGGTAAACAGGAAACTTGTAAACATGTTAAAACTTTGAGGGCAAAACTTGTCGCAAGAGAAAAAGTAAATATTGGCGCAATTATCACAATAAATCTTACCGTTCTTGACGACTCAATTAATATTGCTTCCTGTCCAAACTTTCAAACATTTCCTGTTGTCATTGATAGGTATGTACCTTTACAAAATAACTGCGGAAATATAACAGTTTAATTTAGATTAAAATCTGATTGAAGTAACACCACAATACACCTACGAGCCTTAAGGCCCTGGTAACTTTAAATATTGTCGTTATGAGCGATAATAGTTCTTATTGCAATCCGATACGGGTTAAATCTGTTGTAATAAATTCGAATAATAAATGAGCAAGCATTGTCGTAAAAATGCAAATAAAATCGTATAAAATTTGATATTAACTATTTAATAATAAATAATCCATCACTGGATGTAGTTTGGCATTTGGAATTATATGGTATATTTTAAATTATAATTATAACTGTTACTGAAGGAATAAACTGGTTTGAAAGATAATTAATTAAGAGGTGACTTTGATGATTTATTTGATGCATTAAAGTATGTTTAATTATGTTTTGAGTTCCATCGCTGTATGCAGAAAATACTTGAAAGTAACAAAATCATTTACTGTTAAAGAGATACACTGGTTTAAAAAACCACTTTTTTTAGCGTTTTCAAAAAATCACCAAGCGCCAAGGTAGCAATTTGCAAGTTGCATGTTGATTAAAATATGAATAGCGACCGTCACGCATGCATTTACAGAATTATAATCACTGAAATCTTAGAACAATTTGAATTTCACAGGTTACCCCCTTAGTCATTTGAAAACATTGTAAAAGCCAATTACTTTTAAAAAGGGAACAGAGTTTCTTGCCGGCTCTTCTCCATAGGAAGTGACAAATTGGAACCGTGCACCTAGCTTCTGACGTTTTATAAGTGCCCATGCAGGTTTATGTGAAATAAAATATCTTGAGTCGACGTCCACAGGGACGTAATAAAATCGCGGCGGGATTTTATCGCGCACTTGTCCTTCAACGCACTGCTTAGCACCGAGAGTTGAAAATTGAACAGTGGGTTTTTTCAACGCGCTCTAATCCAGTATGTTGGATTCTCAATACAAGGTAAGATGTGTAGACAGAGTGTTGAAAAATCCAGTGCGCTATAAAATCTAGTGCGCTATAAAATCCAGTGCGCTATAAAATCCAGTGCGCTATAAAAGCCAGTGCGCTATAAAATCCAGTGCGCTATAAAATCCGGTGCGCTAATAAATCCAGTGTGTTATAAAATCACGCGGTGATATTATTACTTCAGTGTGGACGTCCACTGCAACGGTTTTCTAGAAGGGCGGTAGCCGCCGCATAATGGCCGCAATGACGCTGTGATAAAAATGATGGCAGCCGGTTTTGACAACAAGATATTGCATTGCTTCATCATCATCCATCATCATCATTTCAATCGAAACACGTCCACTGCTGGACATAAGCCTCCCCCATCGCTACATACTTATGTTCGGAAAATTTGTCGCCTCAACAACGTAAATAACGCAATGAATGCTATTGAACTGTCAAAAAGAAAGCCATTCCTACTGTTAGTGTGTTACACAATTACCTCTCACCTCTTATTTCTTATAACTTGGAAAATGAAACAAAAGAGTTCCAGCCACACTTTGCAAATGTCAACAGAGCACGTTAAAATGCACTTTAATCAAGAAAATGGTAGAAACGAGGTCCATTAAGTACACATAACCTAAGCACTAACCTTCCTACTTCCAAGGGCGACATTGAGTAAGTAGCACAAGGCACAAGGGAGTAGTATTTTAACTTCGATCGACAGTCCTTACTTAGAACTTCGGTTAGTTTCAGTACTTAACAGCAGGCTTAGCACGAGACAAGTGTCTTGTCGTCGGAAGAGTAGACAAAAATGACGTTTCCGTATAGACAGTTGGCAGTTTTTCACCGAGAAATGTAGACAAGCGATTTCTATTCTACAGTAGATTAGAAATGAAAAGCGTCATGCTAAGCTTGCAGGATTACATCGAAAAAGACTTCGTCGTGGTCTATTTTCCAATGCCATTACTATCATAATGATATTAGAAGTAAGTAATTTTGCATAAAACGACAGACTTAGGTACTAGACTCTATTTACACGCCATTAATTAGCCATACCTATCTAGATCCCTGTGGTGTCTATGCTTTTTTTATACGGGACTTAAAACAAGGACACATTATTAACCTCAATCTGAATCATTTTGAAGGTTATTTAATCCATTGCTTCCTAAGTTCGAAAAATTTATCTGCTCAACAGCTAATGAACGTTGTTGAACTGTCAAAATTAAAGCCATTGCTACTGTTACTGTGGTACGCAATTACACCGCAGATAAAGTAAAAATAAAACAAATTCTCATTCTCATAGAATTAAGACGAGGAAACCAGACGAAGTAATTCAGCTTTTTATTCCAAATTCATAAATCAGAATGGTCGATTGTCATTCCAATTTGCTGCATAAGTGCAACATAAATCACAATACGCATTGGATAAGTAAGCCACTTGATTAGCCCAGATTCAAAGTCCCAGTAAAGAGCCCACACAGGCCGCACACAGATATGGCGACCTTTCGGGCTAATTGTGTGGTTAATATCTAATCACGATAGTCATTGCACGCACACTGAACACGTGCTGGGCAAGGGAAACCCACTGGCCCATTACGTAACAACAATAATGTTAGGATTTTACCTTGTACCTAGAACACAATTAATTAGTTTATCGGAGGTAGACTGTTGATTTAGAATTTTTCTTGAAAATTTCAAAAGTACATCGATCAGAATCTTAATAATAAGGATTTTGAGTAAGAAACATCTATTATTTTTTTATTATTAATTACATTTCAACTGAGATACATCACGCCCGTATTCCCTGAAGGGCTAGGCAGTCTTGTATCGAAATGTCGGTGTATAATTGTACATAGTAGGTATGTGTGTATATTGCCCATTGCCATAAGCCGAGCGCAAATCCAGACGCCAGGTTGCTAACAAATTTTTCAAACATATGAAGCAATAGGCAATATCCTTCAGATTGACTGCCTCGTCTGTGTAGTGGTCGCAAGCGCTACTGCTGAGCATGAGGTCCTAGGTTTGATTCCTTGGTCGGGCAAAGTGTTATTGGGTTTTTCTATCTGGAATGTCTCATTTGCAGCCTGGAGCCTGGTTGGATTTGTGCCCAGTTGATGACAATACGCTCGCCCGCTATTAAATAGGACTTAAACATAATTGGCGAAATGTAGGTGTACTGTTGTGTTGGGGGGATCTAGCTACAAATGAAATATTTGTGGGAGTTTAAATTAGTGATTCCACGTATATTTTAAAGTAATCAGGTCAACACAACACTGCGCCTAATATAATAATGAAAATCATCTGCCGAACAAAAACCTATGTCAAACTATTCTTAAATTCGAACTTAAACTTTCTGGATGTTCGATTATAGATAGCCCAATCATTGGCTGCCAGTAAATGTAAGGTTTCATGCTGAGCATACAACCTTTACAGTACACACAGCTTCATTAAGTGGTTACCCCTCTAAAAGACATGTGCGTTCAAATCCGAGCTAGGCCCAAGTTACTTTTTGTATTTTGCAAAAACATTTTATTATAATTACTGTATTGTTTTACTGAATATGCTTAACATTTCAATCTAAAATATTTCAAGCGCTTCCTAGAAGCGCTTGAAATATTTTAGATTGACTTAAACTATCTAAATGTCACTTGATCTGTCATGTCAGTGAACGTATACTTCAAACGTTGTAGATATAGGTACCTAACTTGAGGCTAGGGATTAATTTTATAAAGAAAACGTAAGTAACTAAAATTAATGGATACCCTCATTAGACAGAGACTTAAGAAAAAGTGATTCGGATGATAGTCGATAACAATTTCATCGAGATATATATGGGCTCGCTGGCTAGTTCGTCATGATGTCGGTTTGAGTATGACTACATTCGCTGATGCGAATGGTTCGAATCCAAATTGAAACAATGAACTCTTTTTGAAGTATTCTTCTGATTATTCGTAACCAATTCAATGTTGTAGCAGTGTAACATTTTAAAACTTGAGGGGTTCGCATATACTGACGCTGTGTGTACTATAATAAGTAGACCTCTGCCCAGCCCTTCGGGGAAATAAGGCGTGATGTTATGTATGTGTATTTATGTGATTCAGATTCTGATTGATAGTGTGTTGCGCAGTTAGGGTGCAGATTTTCTGCATCTAAATGCCAACTCGTTAACTTCAAGAGAGATAAAATCAAAAGATCAATAAAACAATCTTGCAATTTGCAACAGAGTTGTTTTGTTTGAGTCATTATGTCATGTTATGATGATTAACTCCATACTGTTATGAGGAAAATGTTTCATTATAACAAATTATATACAATATATTATTATACGGTAGACATATGGCGCCGCCACCGCCGGAATAAATGGGCTCTGGGATTGAACCTGTACCTTTTTATGCAAAATAAAACGAATTATGAATAGCATCACTTAAATAAATAAAAGAAACAAAACGGTGTGGGAGTTTTATATTACTATTTTCTTCCGAACTAAAGTAAACAAAATCTGATGCGATTTCAACTATAATTTTTTATCTTATTCATTTCAGTTAAAGCATGAGTTTATCCTTATACAGGTTGAAATTGAAAACATGCGACAAACCGAAATGGGAGATTGTACTCATCATTATGAACAACTTTTACTAAGGGACCAATGATGCAATCGCGAAAAAAAAAACATCTGTTCCCTACATTTATGTTCGCATAACTCGTCAAAATGTAGGGAACAGCTGTTTTTTTTTGCGATTGCATCATTGGTCCTTTAGTAAAAGTTGTTCATAATGATGAGTACAATCTCCCATTTCGGTTTGTCGCATGTTTTCAATTTCACCCTGTAGTAGATATGTCTGCCAGTAAAAGCCTTAAAGGACCTTGACCTCAAGAGACTTGGCAACGAATGCAAGCCTTCAAAGAACAATTGCAGCTCTGAAACAAAAACCTAGACTTACAAATTTTATAAGTCTAGGTTTTTGTTTCAGAGCTGCAATTGTTCTTTGAAGGCAAATTTTATTCTATCAAGATACATTTCAAATAAAACAAAGTCATCACGAACTGGAAGGCTGGTAGCTAAAAGATTAAATTATATGTATAGGTTATATGAACACTATGGATAAATGCCCAGATATTAGTAATAATGCGGTTCAAGATCGATGCTCACGCGCAGGCTAATCATTGTTCCTGGAAATTATTGTTTATTGTACCAGCCAGCGTTATCGCGGAATTGGGATTTTACGTTTTTTATTTTTCTAGATAAGTATCTCTTTTACTTGTATTTGTTACTATTTTAAATAAGTATAGTAATTGAGTCAACTTTACATACCAGACCGTGTCTCGGAAAGCACGTTAAGCCGTTGGTCCCGGCTGTCATTCGTGAATCTTTGACCGTAGTTACGGGTCATCAGAAGCCTAAAAGTTTGAGAACTAGTCTTACCAAAGGAGTATCTTACCCAGTAACTGGGTTGTGGAGGTCAGATAGGCAGTCGCTCCATGTAAAATACTGGAATTAAGCTGCAGCCGGTTATATTGGGAGCCGACACCGACATAGTTGGGAAAAAGTTAAGCAGATGGTAATTTGAAATTTAGACAACATATTGTGATTACCAAATTACAAAACTTGTTATTTATACAAAGGCGGACTTAATGCCTTAGGCATTCTCTACCAGTCAACCAAGTTAAGTATCTTCTTTGTTATCAAGTTATCTTCAATATTATCTTTTTCACAAACTCCAAAGAACCTACTTAAATTCAGTAGGTGTACTCACTACCGGATTAACCATGAAGCAAGAGTAGCAATTGCTACGGGCCCCGCGCAAAAGGCGGCCCCGCGTATTTAACCTCTGCCTGACTGTAATTTTTTAGTAAAATGTATAAAATGGAAAATTTCGAATCGTGGCTGCTAAATGTCAATATAAAGTGCTCAATTTTTTTTTTGCCACTTTATACTTGAGAACCCACAGCAGATTAAGGCCCCCTCAACAGAATTTTTCTACGGGCCCCGCGCTTGCTTATTCCAGCACTGGGTGTACTTCATAATAACTTCGTAGATGGTAACCTAGACCTACTTACCGACATAATTATTATAAAAGTAGGGCACCAATCCTACCAATAAATAATTTATGAACTCCACCGATTACGAACTATCAGCTCAGTAGTGAATTAGAGATAAAAAACAGAAGGAAAAATTAAAACGGATTTTACCACAGAGAATCGATGGGAAATCCACAAAAGCCTTCTTGGTTTAACATAATTCATCATGGCCTGATTTTGTTAGCAATTTTGCGAAACACGTCATGAAGCATTCAGTAAGTAGGTATAATTTACATGATGGGGGTGACTTGCCATGCGGGTTGTTACAATCCATGTCGTTCATATAAATAGCTGTTTAATTATGTTTAATGTTTGTTTAAAATAATGAAAATACCCCTTTTCGAGACCTATTTTTCTTTTATTTTTATCATTGTGTGTCAAAGTTGTGTGGTTGGTAAACTTTGTGAACACTACTTATCTTATTTATTTCAAATTCCAAGACAATATTTACATAATATAAAATGATAATATGAACCTATAAATATTTAAAAAACGAGAGGAAAGAAAAATAAGATATCAAAAATGTTGTGCTTTGAGTGTTTTTTTAAGTCTATTTCTATTTTCATAGCAATTATAGATAAGAAATACTTAAACAGCTATTTTTAACAATAACAGTTATTCTGGAGGCGTAATTGTGACTGAGTCAGTGATTCCATAAATAGAGAAATGGATTGGCTTTGAATATACGAGGTAAAATAAGTTGGTAGAAGCATTGGTTAACTTAAGTGATCCTTGGAGCCGGCTAGGTGGCTTACCTATCCGGCTCCAAGGACCACTTAAGTTACACTGTTAATCAATCAATTAGTCTGTCTAACAGTTTCTCAACTATGTTGTGGTCGGCTTCCGGTCTAACCGGATGCATCTGAATACCAGTATTTTAATGGTTCTATCTGGCAGAATCTTGATGCTCCGAAATTTATTTGGCATAACACTTAATAATATAATCCATAGGCCATAATCTTCTTTTAAACGAATATTCTTAAGGCATAAAAATTATTTAATATATGTAATTATTGTTTGGCCGAATGTTTATATGTCTGAATTTACAATGGCAT
Organism: Antitype chi; assembly: GCA_947359405.1. Lineage (NCBI taxonomy): Eukaryota > Metazoa > Arthropoda > Insecta > Lepidoptera > Noctuidae > Antitype > Antitype chi. Next base: position 15,262,782 of record OX375817.1, on the reverse strand, counting down.
ACTTTTATGATGGCAGAATTTTACTTGGCATAACCTTTGGCAAAGTTAACATTCCGCATAATTTCGTTTAGCATAACTTTTATTTAGAGCGAATATATTTTAGTAGGCTACCCAGAACCGAACTATTTAGATTAGGTTAAATATTATGTTAAATACTCGCAATAAAAGATAAGGTTAGGTTAGGTTAGGTTAGAACTGACGCGGTGGTATCCTTCTGCGAAACAGTACTTGCGCAGAAGGAGGCTGCGGAGAGGGAGCGGGAGATTGCTTCCGCTAACCCGATCCGCAGCAGACGCACCGGGCGTCGGCGGAGGGCGGATAACGCCCTCTTCCGGCCCCCTAAATGGGTCCAGGGGCGACGGATCTGGGGAAATCCGTCGCCCCCTACTTCTTAGGACCCGAGATGGCGGCGCGTAGTGTTCCACGCGCGCCTCTTTTACGATGTAAGGGGGGAGTTTAACACCTCACTCCCCCCCTAACGCGAGGTGGCCCGCACAGGCGGGCCGGCACTAGCCGGGGATCGCGGAAGTCACTTTAGTTCCCGTGATCTCCGGTGCAAGTGTGAGGCGGAACACCGGGGTGGTTTTAGTCAGTAAGAGTCTGACAGACCCCTCCGCCCTCCCCAGGGCGGAGGACATCCATGAGGATTTCCCCCGTAATCAAAAAAAAAAAAAGGTTAGGTTAGAACTGCGACCCCCTGCGAACCGAACTCTACTTATTTTACGTATGCCAAAAGACGATTCTGACTGTGAACTTTCTGCAATGATGGTTCTAGTTTTTTAATACAATGGAAATGAAATTAATGTCTAAAGATGATTCTGACTTACAAAATTATGAGTTTTAAATGTATGCTTATGAGTGTGTGCCAAACGATTTTCTGCGAAATGAAGTCCCAAAATACAAGCCCTGGCTTAGTTTGGGTATCAGTTTTAGTACCGATTGTAATCATTAAAATTGACCTTTGTGCTATGTACCAAATTATTGTGAATGCTTCTTGTGAAATAAACTTTTTATGTTTTAATGTTTTTTTAAGTTTATGCTATCGTTGTTATGCAAAATAATATTATCACATAAAAAGTTCTGCTATAAAGGGTAGACCCATATTTTACAAGTAGTTACTGCCTATCTGACCTCCACAACTCAGTTACTGGGAGACAAGATACCTTTTACTAAGACTGGTTGTCAGACTTTTCGCCTTCTGATTCCACGTAGCGACTGTCAAAGTTCTACGAATGACAATCAGAACCAACGGCTTAACTTGCTTTCTGAGGCACGATATTGGTAATCAATTATGTGTCTGTCTTTAATTACAAATTCTTGATTTGGTCCTCACCATTTCCAAAAGCTCTAAAAGTTAATAGCATCTACTTCTACTAAATTCAACGTTTAAAGGTTGGGATTAATACCGAACGTTTAGAGACAGGATATTTCATAGCTTACGTCGAATTAAACAACTTAACTTGATGTTAATCCCAGCCTTAAGATTAGGCCACAGTACAGTAGCTGTTTTAATTCATGTTTTATTTATTAGTACAGAAATAATGCTAAAGTTAGAAAGGCGAATTACAAATTTTCTTATGTTTTTAGCAATTCGTAGGTCAGTTGTCAGGTAGTAGTATGTTGAACAAAATATGATTTGCGACCGTAGCACGTATGTATTTACATAATAGGGTATTTTAGTATTCAAGAAAAAATCTAAAAATATATTATTGAGATAGCTCCTCCGTGTGGTGCCGGACGTAAAAGAATAGCACCATCCCATTTCTTCCCGTTACTAGAGAAAGGGCAGCAGCGTTCTCTATGCATTTTACCACAATACTGCGATCGCCAACCCGCCTGCCAATCGTGGCGATTATGGCAAAACCCCCCTTTTGGGGGAGGCCTATCTCCAGCTGTGGACGTCTTTCGGCTGAAATAATGATGATGAATGATGAGATATCTTAGGCAAAATGCAGTCGGAAAATGTTCATGAAAAAACAAAATTATTTAAAATTAAATTCAAAGATTTCAGTTTTTTTTATCTGTTTTTGAACACCATGAAATAGTAGCCGCCATGATAATGAAATGAAGATACATACGGCGTGTCAATTGAATAATTTTGTACGTTTTTTTATTTTCGTAACCAAAGTAATTTTTATTTAAATAATATTTTGCATTCAGGAACAGCAAGCCAACGATAAGTAGAATAATATTTTTTTTTAATTATAAACAATTAAGTACATATAAAATGTCAGCGCATTTGTCTATGCAGCAATATGGCGTCCACTGCGTCCAGCGTTTTGGTCAAATTATGCGCGAAATTTTAAAATTTAAATGCATTTTTACGGCACTAATCGATTAAATTAAAAAGTTACGCTTTTTTCAGTGGTTTACTAGCACTTCAGAATCCAATTAGGACACTTTAAAATTACCCTATTATAATCATTAAAATAATCAATTCAAACCTCTAAGTTGATTAAATCAAATTGAATGACTTTTTCATGAAAAAATCTAGATTTGATTTGCGCGGGCTTCTTTAGAGCATCCTCCTAAAGTAAAACTCCAATTTCTCTATGAGGGCGCTTTGTTTGCTCTGGGTGGAGCAGGAGGGCGTGTCAGACTTTTACTGACTAAAACCCACCCGTGTTCTTTCAGTTGCCTGTGTGCCAGGGGCCACGGTATCCCTTTCGAACAACCCGCAACCCTGGCAGGCATCGGCACTAGCGGACCCCACCAGTTGGTGCAGACATCTCTTTGAGGTGCGCGTGGAACACAACGCGCCGTCGACCCGGTCTTGGTCCTTACCGGACAGCGAGCTATATTTGTGAGGGTTGGTCCTCATTTTCATCATCATCATCATCATAATCACAACCTGATTTCTCCCGCTGGTGGACATAGGCCTCTCCATTATTGTGTCAATCCCCACGCTCCTGTGCCAGCCCCATCTAAGTTTTCACCCCGATGGCAATAATGCCGTCCTCGTTTTTTAATACAAATAACGAACTAATCATTTTATTTTGACTTCGTGAGTCCTGAAATATGATTGCAATCTGTACGAAATAGCTTAATGAATGCAGAATACGTGAGAATGCGATGCACAATGCCAGCACATGTAATATGCATAATAATTACATTATTGCATACGTAAGTACCAAGCAGGTTAAAACCTACAGATATTTTGCACTTTTACGGAATATTATTCTAAGAATTTAGTACAAAAAGTAGGTTTTCCTCATTTAGGTCTAGGTATCTGTATTTTAAAAAGCAAACCATTGATCAATTTTGTTTTTCTACAATCGAATAATAAAGGATTGTGTAAAGGATTCTGTAGTGTAAGTAAAACAATTCCAACATAAAAATAGGACCCTAATAACCTATTCAGGCCCAGCACCCTAATTGCGTAACTCACGATTAATCATAATCTGTTTCGTTTTGAAATAGAGTGCTAAACCATTGCTTCATATGTTCAAAAAAAAATTATGCTCAACAACGTTAATACGCAATGAATATTGTTGAACTGTCAAAATGAAACAGATTAAGATTAATCGTATGTTACGCAATTAGGGTGCTGGATACTTTAGGACAACGGGGCCCCCATGGAGAATGTGGGAATGCAAGAGTGGACGAAGCTACATCTAAAATTTTAACACTAATTACGGTGCTAAGAGGAACTAAGGGATCCCATGGATCGCGTAGCCCTGGCTATTGGCGGCACTGAGTGGACAATGGGATAGAAAATTATGCCCTAATATAAACCTGCTGACCCTTCAATCATACTAATATTACAAATGTGAATGTTTGTATGTTTGTTACTCAATCACTCAAAAACGGCTGAACGGATTTGAATGAAATTTGTCACACAGATAGTTAGTAACCTGCAATAACACATAGGTTACTTTTTATCCCGATAGTACGTCCCCGTGGGATTATTTTCGACCGCAACGCGGGCGAAGCCGATGGCAAAAGCTAGTGCTTAAATAAAAGTCAGCCATTTTCTTTGGCCATTCATTGGCGACTTTTAAAATTTAACACCGGATTTTTAGAACAAAATTTCGTATAGATACCTAGTTTCAAATTTCATAGATAGAAAGTGACAAACTGTACCTAAACTATTATCACACAACATTTCGTGTTGCTGAAGAGATTGATAGCGCATAAAAAATATAACTAGTCGTTACAAATTCACAATTTCACTTGTTATAATTTGTGAAACAAACTGATCTCATTGAAATCGGTTTTGTTTGCATTAATTGGTTTCAGTGTTCTTCACTATATTTTCTGTCACTTTCTTGGTATTTTAAATAAAGTTAACAGATATCGGAGGTATCTTCTTAAAAACAATAAATACTTGAATTGCCTGCATGAGATTCTTTAATGATGAACATTTTAAAATAAAATATTCTTGTTTCCATCTCCTCTAATGTTCACTTTTTATGCAGTCGTGTATTTTTAATTTACTTTTTTTATCACTATCGTCTTTTTAATCTTAATCGTCATTATTCAACAAATAATAACTTTGATTTATGTAGTTACGTACTTTATTAGCTTCATTTATTTAACTAGTGAACCTAATAAATAATTTTGCATGCTAGTTTTACCGAATATTGTGTTAAAAAACTCGACCATCTATAATTTACAACAATTCTTAAAAATCAATCTTATTTCATTTCAATATGCATAGCCCCCTGAACGAGCGTAATTACCAATAAGGAATTAAATCTGTCAAAAAAAATCTAGTCCTCTAGCATTTCATAAGCCATGCAAGCCATCATTCGACTTAAGCCCGACTTCGCCCACTGCTGGGTATATAATATTCCTCTCTTTGCTTATGCTAGCCCCACGCTCCTGTGCCAGCCAATAAGTATTTAATCATTAAGAAAGACCGGATTCTACCTTCAACTTAACGCAGATCTATATAAAACCCTTTAATAGAAATCGTGTCCCGGATTTGCGCATGAGTCATAAGACCGTCATCTCTGGCATTAACTGGATAACCTTCACAAGGATCGGCCGTGGGGAAACACTGAGGAAAATTATTTTATTATCTGTGATTCAACATTGTTTTTGTTTTGTTTGATAATTAATTCAAACCTTCTTGTCATGTAAATATTAAGTTTATCATGGATTTTAAGAAATGCTTCAAGTTTGCAATTTGCTTGCTTGACTAATTCGTTTGTTTTATCGACTTTAATTTAAATTTTTCCGGCTGATTACTGTACCTAATGTTTTTCGAATTTACTTACTAGACTGATTGGTTCAATGCAATAGTGACTTAATTACCTATTTGTAAGCAATTTACAAAGGATAGGGTTTTCTGAATGATTAAATAACTTACATTAACTATCGAATTGTATAGTGATGATCACTTTTGTCACTTATGTTATAAACTTATGAAACTATACATAGTGTCCTAGAAACATTTTAACAAGGTAAAAAAGAAGAAAGTGCCACCTTAAACTCTGGAAATCTTTGGTTGATAATTTGGCAAGGATAGCAAAGAAATGCACTGATACAGCTTGAGATTTCATAATAAAACAATTAAAATATTTAATATTGAATTATTCAATCTGAACTAAAGGACAAATAAGTACAGTACGATAGCCGTTTAAACTAATATCATAGTCCCAAACATTGAAACAACACCCATAACTTGTTGCTAACTCAAAAGGGCATCATTATACCTATAAATCCTCATAGGGGAATAATCTAGCATAGTTATTAGCACACAACATACGCCGTAGCCTTGAATCGGGCCTTTACACCGTAGTTCAATAGACGGAGAGGTGAACAACCCCTTTTGGCAAACCTGTTTAGAAAATGTCGATAAATAAACGTGACCAGTTTAACTTGGCACCCAGTGGAATCGGGAACTAAAGTTATATGACGTAATTTTGACGTTTCGTTTGACATATCGTTTTGACAGCAGCGCCGGTGTGAAGTGTCAAAGTGAAATGGTTGGCTGTAAATGTGATTATGATTGAAGAAGAATATACTTATTTTACTTTTGTTGGTTATTTTTTGTGGTTGCTGCCGGTTAGGTGACTCCTTTCCTTGTTATTATTAAATAGACTATTGTTTTTTTGATTTCAAACCTCTTGTTAACGCCATGCCGCGCCGCGGTGGTTAGAGCACCAATTGTCTTAGAAAGCTATCTGTTATTTAAGTTTTCTTATAAATAAACTAACTTTTATGTGCAGTATGTTCTTACTTTGTCTCTAATCTTATTGAATAACTTAGGCATAAGCATATAAAAGCCTTTATTATTCCCACCTCACATACCTTACATTTTTTGGTTCTAAGACATGCCGGTTTCCTTACGATTTTTCCTTCACCGTTTTAAGAGAAGTGGTGATGAAATAATTTACACAAAGTGATGCGCTTGTCAGGGTTCGAAATTACGACCTATAAACTCGTAAGTCGCAGCCGATTCCACTGGGCCACCAGTGCTCCTAAACGAAACACAACTGAACTTAGGCATAAAGGAAACGAAAGCCATAAGTTTTGAAATACTTCCTAGTCAACCGTATAGTCACTTCCTCTCTGATAACGAATAAATACTTACGAAAAAACCTTGAAAAAGGTCAAAGAAAAATACCACGTCTAGAATTCTAGAAACACGTCAAATTGCTGCAATTCACGTAAATGCTAGCATTTTTCACAGCCACAGCCTATCTTTATTACTGTACAGAAATTACTGAATATGTTGTGACCTAATTGCTTTAACCAATCACGTAGGCAGGTAGGTAGGTAACTTCTTGAAAGATAAATGTAAATGATAATAATATGCAGAAATCCGCTTGATGATGAAGTTTGTGACGTGCAAGATCTGATAAGCTTAAGTACTTTTAATATAAATAAAAAGTGGAAGTAAGTTTTATTGATATTATAAAATATTATCTTGGCGCCTTAATCGGTAAGTAGCCGATTTCTGGAAAGTTCGGAAAGTCTTATAAAAAAACTGAAGACAGTTACTAAGTCACAATTATCGGCCTTATGAATAGTTTTCAAGTGCCATTATGATTGCTGATTGGAATACTTTATCAGAGTAGAAGCTGGATTCGTCTTTATTAGCCGACTTCAAAAAGAAGGAAGTTATCAATTCGTCATGTTTGTTTTTTTTTTATGTATGTTCGGTCATATATAATTATATAACTCCGTCATATAAAGACGGATTAGCAAAATTCTTTTTTTGTTCGAAAGGGTTCAATACCGAAATGGTCCCATTTAAATTTCATATAGATCTCATGATGCGTTTAGGAGACAGACAACGGAACTCTTCAAAAAATGACAGAAAATCAACCGCGAATGCTGCTATCACATAAATATGCATTGTTTTGAGGCAAGGATGATGAAATTTCGAACTGGTGTGGGGTAGGTAGTGTAACTAAAAAGTGGAAAATAAAAACTTTTTCCAAAATAAGAAAACAACCGACTTCGGTGACTTTGGATTTGTATTTGAATTTATGTCACCGCCTTCCGAAATTAAAGTTATTTTTCACTTTATAGTGTTTTTTCCGGAAGTCGGTTGTTTTTTGTTAACATTTTTGATGACTAACAAACCTAAATATTTATATCCTCTCAGCATATACATTATTTCTCTAACATCATCAATCTCTAATGTAACTAGCCTGTATTGTCCCGCTGCAAGGCCAAATCCTCCCTTATCCACACAATTCTGTATTTTGCCAGTACTGGACTGGCCAGTCCTTTCGGTGGGAATCAAGCTCGTTCCGCCATCTTCGTCTCGGCCTGCCCCGTTAGCGTCGTGAGCTTAGTGGGACCCAATCGATGGTTCTCTAAACCTATTAGTCATGTGGCAGACATTTCCGGCCCAGGCTGAGCGACTTTCTGGGAACGTCCGTGATAAGTTTTGGCGCGCAGTATTGTGTTCCTTATAAAAAATTCGAACCCCCAGGATACTGCGCTCCATGGCTCGCTGGCAAATTTCGAGCTTGAACCTCTGCTGAAGTGTCAAAGGCCAGATTTGAGCACCATATGTGAGAATGGACAGAATACACAATGCCCATAATTCTCCGTGATAGATCTTTTAGAAGATCTTTCATTTATCACTAGCTCCTCCAGGCGCTCTCGGTGCGTCGAGCAACTTCTTTGTCATGTCGCACCTGGAGACTATTTGGCCCAGATGGATATACCCTACTCTTGGACATATGCAATGCCTCATCCCCAATGTAAAGTCTACTTTCGATGCTGTTTGTCATGAGTTTGGTCTTTGAAATGTTCACCTTAGCCCGATCTTGGCTTACCTTATTTCTAGTTTGCGAGTCTGTGGTCTGTGTAACAGTTCTTGTCTACGAAAATTTCAAAAGATTAATTTTAAAGGACCTTTCTCCATAAAGTTAGTATTTCGGTACTTTCTGATAAATCACCTCAACATTAAATTTAATATACATGCAAGTAATATATACATGCCAGTTATGGAATTATAAATTTTACACACACTTTGCGAAAGAATTTCATACGTAAAATACATACCTATTATTCGGAATAATCGAATCATGCACAGAGAGTACGTGAAATTGTTTATATACACACTTATGCTGCTTGCTAAGATCACTGTGACCACAGAGTATAAGATTTTAATAATGGCAGTTTATTAACCTTAATCGTTTTGAAAGGTTTTGGTGGAAAACTATGATTATGGCTGGGAAAGTAAGAAAATATTATATGTAGTTCATAATGTACAGAGCCGACTTAATGCCACAGGCATTTTCTACCAGACAACCTTTGAGAGATGCAGAGACAAACAGTGGTAGGTACTATAATAAAATTTGAAGAATACATATTTTAAATATAAAGAACTACACATAAACCTATTAAAATTATAAATATAATTTGCATACCTAATTATTTATTTTATTATTACCTAATTATTTTTAATATTGTCTTTTCCATCGAATCTACCCATGACCTAGGCAAGCTTGCATGTTAAAACCAGTATTTGTTATCTAAAGTTATAATGACTTTTAGGTTTATGGTCATATCTTCTATCTATATAAATAAAAAGAAAAGTCCTGACTGACTGACTGACTTATCAACGCCCAGCCCAAACCCTTAGACCTAGAAAGCTGAAATTTTGCACTGAGGTTTCCTTTATAATGTAGACAAGGAATAAGGAAGGATTTTTCGATATTCAACCTCTAAGTGAGTTAAATAGGGGATGAAAGTTCCGCGCGGGCGAAGCCACTGGCAAAAGCTAGACTGGAGGATCTAAAGGTACCTTTTCTTTTTTCTGATTCGTACGCGTGAATCATTTCATTGACATTATGCATAATATGTTTGCATTCTGTGGCCATAATGTGAGTTTCAGTTAACCATTTCGATCTAACGCATCGTACCTATCTACATACATGATTTCGACTTTTTCAATGACTCAATTTACAAGTAAGTATGTAACCGCAATCGATGAATTGACAACACAACTTTTTATACCTGTAATAGAAATTGGATAACATGTACCTTCAACTTTGACATACTGGCTAACCAATTAAAATCGCATTTGTACTGTGACCATTATATCTTGAGACGGCGAAATATGGAACTAAACGATCAATCTGCCTTTTCCCAACTATTTTGAGGTCGGATCACAGGCTAACCGGACGCACACGCCGGATTGCCGGATTTTACACGGATTGACTGCCTATCTTACCTCCAAAACCCAGTTACTGAGTAATACGGTACCATTTGGTAAGACTTTCAGGCTTCTAACGTCCGTAACGACTGTTAAAGATCCAAAAGACAGCCACGACCAACGGCTTAACGAGCTTTCCGCGACATGGAAGGGTCTTGGTAGGTATATAAAGAAGGTTACCCATCCACGGTTCAACCGCGGCAAACGTAGTTCAGTGCAGCTGTTAGCCAAACTACCCAATTTGATGAAGCGCCTCTATGATGTGTCAGGTTGAACTGGTTAATGTTTATCAACAGTTAGACGTCCCATATGCTCGGCTGTAATACGCCATGGCGTTAGTGAAAGTTTTTAATCACGCTCAACTCATCGCAACTACATACTCAAATCAATCATTCTTCAATTTAACGGTAAATGGGACTTTTATACTGGCATTAATGTATGTTTTTGGACGGAACTGTCAATGTAAAAGATGTTTCTTGGTAGGTACTTCGTCGGAAACACCATTATTTCGGAAGTTTCTTTTTTGAATGGCATCACGCAGGGCATCCTTTGAGGTGCTCGGCTGCTTTACCGGACTTGCCTATGATAACCTTAATGAAAATAATAAATAAAAACTTTAAACTAAAGCGACTGCTCACTAAGGGCACCCCTTGTGAGGCAGTAAGGGGCAGACTAGATCGGATTGAATTATTTTGGCGGTTACAGTGTTTCCCATAAATAGGGATATTAGCAGCAAAGAACAGTCTAAAGATCACGCCTTAGCCTATAATGTTCCCACTGCTGGGACCCTGGCCTCCTCTATATGAGGGGGCCAAAATCCACCACTACATGGATGTCACGATTCTTCGATTTTTTGGTTCAAGGACATGTCAGTTTTCTCACGATGTTTTCCTTCACCATTTTGAAAGCAGTGGTGATGAAATAAAATACACAAAATCAAGTGCCGATTCCACTGGTCCAACACTGCCATATAAAGCTTGCCATTATGAGCTCACTTGGCTGAAGTAATTGTCATCATCCACCTAGCTTCATTTCTTTTATTTTGGACCAACATTTTCAAACTCTCTCGTATTTTAAAATGCTTTCGAGACCTGAGGAACGTTTCTTATATCACCACTTTGATTCACTCGGAATTTCAAGAGGACAGATCAAATAGTCTATTCTTCATCTAGAGGTCTAGACCACAAAGCAAATGTCCTATACAATGTATGTAAACGCTTGTGGTTTCCACACTTTTGTTTGAATAGTCTGTGGAAATAAAACTAATGTTTTTGTTCCGCTTTGTTGATCCGCGACTGCGGATTTGTATGTAATTGCAAATAGCTGTAGTTTTCAGTGTTTATGTAGGACTAGCTTTGTCAGTGGCTTCGCCCGTGTGGAGGTCTAAAATTATCCCACGGTAACGCACTATCGGGATAAAACATATCCTATGTGTTATTCCAGGATACAAACTATCTGTGTGCCAATTTTCATCCAAATCCGTTAAGCCGTTTTTGCGTGATTGACTAACAAACATCCAAACATACAAAGTTTCACATTTATATTATTAGTAGGATTGTACGATCAGTGTGAGTAACCCCAATTCGATCCAGCCTGTCCCCAATAGTGATAGCTGTCCCCCTATCAGTGACGCCCTGAGCCGAGGTCCGTACCCCACAGGGGGTGCCCTCAGCGTGCAGTCGCTTAGTTTATAAATTTAGTTTGTAAGCCCTGGCTGGAGGCGTTAAGATTAACTTCTTAATGGCAGCTCCAGGAAAGCCCGGTTGAGCAGTCACGGCCTCTCAAGGCCAACTGCGAGATGCCCTACAAAAAAAAAAAAGTGTGAGTAATTGTCAGTATTTATTTATTTATTTGAGTTTGTCCTGTCATCACCAACAGACCGATTTCATCCATTGCTGGACATATTTGTCTTTGCCAAACTTCACCTTTCTGTGCCAGGCTTCAACCAGCTGTGTTATTGCGTAACACACTAGCAGTAGGGAATGGCTTTCATTTTGAAAGTTCAACAACATTAATTGCGTTATTTACGTTGTTTAGCAGACAAATTTTTGGAACATTTATGAAGCAATGGATTGGCAATAACCTACAAAATAATACAAATTCTGACTGAAAATAGGGTTCCTTATGTGATGGGAACAATAAAAAACCATATGTTCATGTTTTAGTTTACTTTTACGTAGTTTGAACTTTGAACGTAGTAAGATTCCGCGGGGAATCATTATAACCATACAGAAATGGGGCCCAGCATCCTTTCAAATGGAATCATTACAAAAATAGCATACGACATAAACATAAAGCTTGTTCTACAATTGAGAGGAAATGACATAAATTGCGGGTTGCTAGACGATATAATTCAAAACATAGCTATGATTATGTTTAATGGTAACAATTATGCATCGTCTGCTCTTGAAAGTTATGGAGCGAAAATAAAATGAGTTTTAGTACGTTAACCTCGAAATTAAAAACAGAAGCTGGGTCGAGTTTGGCTTGCATTCTTTGGTAAGGCGTCGCGCAGATGGAGAACAGAAATCATCGAAAATGTTTGGATGTGCAAGCAATTGAAATAGGTACTTTTATATTAATTTGGGTTTGAATTTGGTTATTTAAATAGGTAGGCAAAATATTTTTGGAACACTTGCGCGTAACCTGATCATTTTCAAAGATGAAATGACATTTCTTTGCTTAATTTCTTGACATCACTCCGTACTCCCGTAGTATATTTCTAAAATCTGTCAGTTTGTCTTTTGTTTCTACGGTGTTCTTAGTACGCGTGTAGGAACTTGTAGAAGTCAAAAGCTGGCATGGTAATATTCTAAAAGCAAAACAAGAAAGTGTCTGCGTCTGCGCAACGCCTTACCATACAAATATTAATGTACACACATTAACGGAACAGGCATTATAATACATTAAGAATCAGAAAGAATTTGTATATTAATGTAGTGTTATCTTATTTACCAAGCCGTTTGTTCAGCGTTGGTAAGTAATAGTCAGTAAGGCCTCGGAAGCAATCGGTTGACTGGTTATGTAAAACGTGATCTTTTCTTCACTGTGGCATGGAGCTAGTGCATGAAAGTACTGGCAACTTTCTTCGGCTGTGGTAACAGGTGACATTAGGTTGGGTAGACGGCATGGCGGGTCTATGGCGTAACCGTAGTATAAACCCACACAAAATTGTTGTTTAATTGAATTAATTATAAGCGTCTTGTGAGATTTTGGAGTGGAAACGGTGTTTTATAATGCTGAAAGTTTTGATTTAATGAATCTTTCCTGTGTCCTATTTGTTTGAGATCGTCGTTGTGTATTTTCTTGGAACTTTCGAGCACAAAAAGTGTGGGTAAACTTTAAAATCTCTTGCGATTTCGGACTACAAAAAAACTTTGGCAAAAAAACAACAATCCGATTTATCAGTATTCTATATAAAAACACAGCAAATAGTGTACTTTCTCCTGACTACTCGACTTTTGGGCATGATTTTCCTCAAAGACGATTGATTCATTGTCTGTCGCAAGCTCCATCTCGAATACTTTTTCTATTGAGTAAGTCAACACTTACTTGCCTTTAATTGTAAAAATGTATCATTCGTGTTCCGACCGTCGCGCCGCAAGCAATGCGAAATCAAAGACAAGGGTTGTCAAAACTGCAAAAAAAATAACAAAATTTAAAAAGAAAAACAAGCAAAGCTCCATTGCTACCGGCCTGTAGTGCTGTCCCGTAGCTAAGCAAAGGCTTCCTGCATTCCTCCTATCTATCGCGACTTTACTTATCCCGCCATCTCTATTCTGGTCTGCCGCAGCTCCTACTAACTGTCTTTAGAACCACATTTCGGTGCCATAGGCCAGCAAGAAAATCACAAACAAAAAAAAATATATGCGAATAATACCTCTTTACAACAGTTATATTTACAGTACAAATAGTCATTAAACTCATCAACTGTCTATTCACAACTCATTGAACGTACACCTATAATTCTACCTGTCATGATGGTCTTAAGCCGTTCATCTTATATTAGAATGGTAAGCAATTACAGCGATGACAGGCATTCCGCTAAGTACCTCTGCTTGCATTTCTCTAGTCAGCAAAAAAGTGAGGTACTTACCTAAAGTGTCATGATTCTTATACCTACTTGAATGATCATGGATACTTACATTGTGAATTTAAATATTGTTTTTTTCTTGATTTTATCCCGATAACGAATAACGGGTTATTAAATTATTATGGCTGGGATTCATGATTGGATTTGGCAAATTGTTTTTGTGTACCTAAATAAAAATAAGTTACTAGATACTTGAATTGAAATAATACTGAAAACAACAAACCTCGATAAGATCCTAACACTGCTGACGCATTGCACAAAACTGTATGAAGTAGGTATACCTGACTTCGCCAAACATAGCAATGCAGAGATGAAGAGGACATCGCATCGGCGAACACTTTAAACCAAAGTGTGCCATATAATAGTCCAACGGTACATTTACTTAATTTAATTACTTCTACGATATTCAACACACGCGTCCATATTTTGACTTTTAAATTAGTTAAAAGCGGGGCAGCCCTAGCGGTCGTGCGCGGTGTAGGAAAGCGTATCGAACCCCAGAATTTCCCTGAGGCGCCGCGCGGACACGCTCTATCGGCTTGACACCTCGCTAAAACATTACATACTACGCAGACATGATACTGCGCATGATTCTTATACATATGTTCTGGTTTTTGTGGCGTGTGGTGATGGAATCTACTACTAAGCAATTCGTATCTGTCTAAAGTTTTAAAATTTTAACAGCAAGTGTCGTCAAAAAATTGGTAAGTAGGTATTACCTATAAGTAATATTTTTCTAGTGTTTCGTGAAAAAAAAAAACTATGATTAACTTTACTAAATAATCACTAAATGGGTTCACAACCAAAGCATCGAAAGTCATGGAAACTTTTTTGGTCCTTCTGGTGTCAGATTTAAAAGAGACGCGACGTAAAAGACCAAAGTTTCATTAGTGCCATGTGCCATAGCATTAATCCTAGCAATCCTAGCTTAATTTGTTTACGAGTGAAATCAATGTAAGTGTTTTTATCGTGCAGTACCAAAACACTTTTATAGTGTTTTTGTAGTCATCAGAATCAGCCCATAATGTTTCAACTGTTGAGATACAGCAGGCTTAGCATGACGCCTTCTATTTCTACGAAGAATAGACAGTACTTTTTCAATACAAAGTGACATTTCGTTTCTCCATTTTTGACATCGCACCGTAGATGTCCTTCTACAATCTGTCATTTTGTCTTTCATTTCTAACGATCTTTGTCTAGGTCCTTATAAATGAAGACTATTTCAGAAGAATATTTCTTCCCAAACTGTCAAAATCACACTGACAACAAACTTTCTGGTCGACGGCCATAAAGTATGTACGATTATCTACAAAATCATGATTCGTTTAGAACGCATTACTGTGATAATTAATAGAAAAACATAGCTATCTTCTCCTATTGTACATCATTTAGTTAATAGTCATGTCTATTCTTCCGTCGACAAATCGGTGCTCGTGCTAAGCCTACATGTCTCCTCTCCTCGAGACGGAGTGGGGTGTAATATACCACGCAGGCCCAGTGAGGGTTGGCAGAGGTCAGAAGTCACCTTTTTAGAGCAGCGGTATTGAAATTAAATACACGAAGTTGGGGCCAATTCCACTGGGCCACTATTGCTCTTGGTTATTGTAGTATAATAGCTGTACACTGTCATGTTCCGACACTGACATAATTGACAGGATTACGAGCCCCAGATATGGTATCAGTGACGCGTCTATGCGAGAATCTGTAGTATTTGAGACTATTTAACAGATAATGGAACTTTGAGTAACATTAGATTGGAATGTGGTCTTCGATCCAGCCGCTAAAGGGTGATATTTGGGGAATATCTTTCGTGATGCACCTCAAGTAAGTAGTTAGTCTCTGGTAAGACAATTCCCTCTTAGTTGTACAAGGAACTGCATCCTAATTGCGTACACACTGTCAATCAGAATCTGAATATTTTTTAAGGATATTGCTTATCCATTGCTTCATATGTTCTCAAAATTTGTCTGCTCAACAACGTAAATATCGCAATTAATGGTGTCCAACTGTCAAAATGAATTCCATTCCTACTGTTAGTGTGTTATGCAACTACCCCTCTGTCATACATGTTTATTTTTTTATTTATTTAACCATATCTAAACAGTCAAGAAGAAAAGAACAGAAAAATAGGTACAGAGGTGATGCTTATTTCTAAAGTAACTCTTTGGAAGTCTTTGGCCAGATGTACCTACCTACATTTTGTTATTATTGTGAGCGTTAGCCAATAATATTGTAGGTACTATAAAAACTCAGTGACACGTTCTTATCGTTCCCCGAAGATCATTATCAGTAGAGTGATACAGGTCACACTAACACACATTCTATCTATCTACCTACTTATCTGGTATTCTATTTCTATAGTAATAGTCCAGTTTCCATGTCTTATTTCCTTTATTTTAGCAAATTAATTGAATATATTGTTCTATAAGGACTGTAGTTATTTATCTCCAAGTAAATCCTACAAAACAATTAAATTATAATAATATTTTATCTACAATTTATAGAGAATCGTCGGTTTCCTGCGCTCGTGCTGGTGTTTATCGTGAACGATTATTATCGCGTTTCTAGTAAAGCTAAATTGTCCATTACAAGTGCTGATATAGAAAAAAATAACAGACGTGCCAGCGATAACGGCGATACAAAGACATTGTGTTTAGCCGAAATTGTGCTTGAAGAGCACTTTATGCAATACTAGCTTCTGCCCGCGATTTCATTCGCTTGAAAAATATATCCTACGATACTCAGCAATACTGTAGTTTCCCATTAGTGAAAGAATTTGCGTAATCGGATCAGTAGTTCCAAAAATTACCCTTATATACAAACTCACAAATTTTACCACTTTATAATATCAGTACCTAAGTAAAGAAGAACAAATATGTATATTTTGTAACCTTTTAAAAGAAACCATCCTTATGAACTGTATGTGCAGTGTGCTGTAATAGCAGATATCGAAAACAAATAGTTTTTTTTTTTTTCGAAAACGTAATTTCAACTCCGTTTTCAAGAACTCATATTGTTTACTTATGTTTTTAAAACACAATATTATATAATCTAAATATTTAATACTAGAAAAACATTATTATCGGTGTCACGGCAGCAATAGTAGTAATTGCAATTATGCGCCATAATTTTACTTATGATAATTATATTATAGTCACGTTGGTAACAAACGATAAACAATTATTTCCACTTATTTTTATTGTTGCTACGTTCCAGTATCGTTTCTAACAATTTATAAAAACAAATAAACAGAGCATGGAAATCAATATTGTTAGGAAACCTTTTTAAGTAGGCTCCTGTGTTAATTTAATGCGAATAAATTGGTCCTTAAGATCACAATCTCAGGTTTACTACGATTTCATGAAAAAGTTTACATAACTTAACATGCGCCTGTATTCTCCGAAAGATTACGCAGACGTTTAACTAAGTTTAAGTATACCCACATTTCGCCAGTTATGTTCAAGTCTCATGTAATAGTGGGCGAGCCTATTGCCATCAATCTGGCACAATTCCAGACTCTGGACAGTTCTTAACGGAGAAACCCCGACATTTTGCTCGACCTGGGAATTGAACCTAGGACCTCATGCTTAGCAGTAGCGCTTGCGACCTCTAGACCAACGAGGCAGTTCGAAAAAGCTTACTGCAGACCATAACCCTTCTATAAGGCAGAGTCTATATCCATGCTTGGGAACTTGACAAACGCAGTCGCAATTTCTGAAATGACTCTGAAGAAACATTCATCTAACCTATTATTTTACCAGAAAGGCTTTTGTTTGGGGTCGGCGTTCTTCTTCCTCGTCTCCTCTCCTGTCAGCCGTCATGCTATCATTTACTATCTTCTCTTCCATATAATTCCTCTCCCTCTCCATCCATCAACATTTCAATTCATCACTGTTTTATTCACATGCGTTTCTTCCCGCCTTATCATCATCACATACCAAGCCAAACGATTTCCTTTCAACTTTTCTCATCTCCGCTGCATGCAATCTCTTTGCATCATGCTTGTTCACAGCTCAGCATTGTGATATATACAGTACGATAGGCCTTATCGCGGGCTTGTAAATCCCCTTTAACTTGAGGGGCGTCCATAGGTCGCAGGTTGTTCCTGTGACCTGTCTCCATTTCATCCATCCTGAGTTAATCCGGCGCGTTACGTCTCGGTTTACTTCGCCATTTTGTTCAGCAATCCATACTAATAAGTACAAAGATTACAAATGCGAAAGTATCTCTGACTAGTTGAGATACTTTAAAAGGTAACTGGCAGACGTTTGTTGCCTTGTCACGCCTTAGCGGCTGAACGGATTTCGACGAAACTTGGCACACGGATAGACTATGACCTAGGTTATGAAATTATTATTTTTTGTCCCGATAGTATTTTATCGTGGAATTATTTGCGACCTCCAGTCCTATAAACTCTAATTACTTATAACACGATATAGTACAAAACAAATACCGGTACAAAGCTTTAATTATCTCAATTATCTAGCTAGATCTAAAAGTACCGTTTAAAGTTCCCCATAGAACCGAGATTTCACGCTACAACAATGCGACGATTATCGACTACTTGTAAACGAATTAACTCTTTTTAGCATAAGTAGAACAGTCGATAAGAAGTTTCAATAGAGCTGTCAAGGGAACAATTACTTGGTGACTATTTGTCTGGTTGATTAGAAAGCTAATTGTGTTATGTGGAAGTTCCTGTGATGGTGTTTATGATAAAAGTTTTGCGGATCCAAGGACCGATCTGTCATAATTATCATTCTCTTGCAAAATCCAAATGATTTTCTCGGGGCAACATGCCTTTTCCTTCCATTTTTAACCGACTTCAAAAAGAAGGAGTTATCAATTCGACATGTTTAGATAAAAAAAAAATATATTTTCGGGCATAACTCCGGGCATAACTATAAAACATAGACGGATTTGTAAAATTCCTTTTTTGTTCGAAAGAAGTTTATCCCGAAATGGTCCCATTTAAATTTCATATAGATCTGATGATGCGTTTCGGAGACAGACAACGGAACTCTTCAAAAAATGACAGCAAATCAATCGCGATTGCTGATATCGCATAATATGCATTGTTTTGACCCCAAGGATGGTGAAATTACGAATTGGTGTGGAGTAGGTACTGTAACTAAAAAGTGAAAAATAAAAACTTCTTCCAAAAAAAAACAACCGACTTCCGGAAAAACACTATAAAGTGAAAAACAACTTTAATTTCGGAAGACAGTGACAAAAAATTAAAATGCATATCCAAAGTCACCGACTTCGGAAATTAAAGTAATTTTTCACTTTGTAAGTAGTGTTTCCGGAAGTCGGTTGTTTTTTATTAAGTTTTTTTTTCACTTTTTTCTCTATTAGTCGTCATCTCTGTAGTCACTATTTTTCCAGCCATATCATCTTTTGCATAGTCCCATCGTTTCTTTTGTCTTTCCCTACTCGTACCTAAAGCCTTTCATAGGGACTAAAAACTTTCCTGGCGACATTTTCCTCATTATTCCTATGTTAATAAGTTTAAGAAAGTGATAAATGTTTTTACTCCATGATGTTTAAAGGATCCTACTCTCTTTATTTTCTAATTATAAAACGACTGCTGCCCGGTCCCTAAAGTTCAAAAGTAGGTACAGAAAGAATCAATAAATTGAAATTCAGTCCCCTTGTGCTTACAAAGGCTTATCGCAGGCGTGGCCGAAGTATTGATGATTTACAAAGTTGAAACAAAAGTTTCATCTTCGAACTGAAAATTTCTAAAACTCATTACGACAAAACATTGTGAAACTCTATATGTTTTCAGTTTAATATAAATCTTCATTAGACTGTAATGTACGCTGCTGAATTTTATATTCTTACACTTTAGCTATTTACTTTACTATAATTAATTTACTTTCGTGTGTTAGATGAAGGCTTTGCGCAAAGAAACTAAAACGAAAACCTGACTTAAACGTATATCTTTCCTCCTATTTTAATTAGAACTTTTGATAAGCACTATCACTGTACAAGTGTGTGTTGTGTTGTGTTTTCTTAGTATCCTAGCTATGGCTTAAACCGTACACTCTAGTTGTCAATAGATCAATAGGCTCGCCCCCTTTTACATGAGACTTAAACCGAACTGCCAAAATTTAGGTGATGGTACACCCAAATTCCGGGTACAGGGACACCTCTGCCTATTCGTGCGGTGATTACAAGTGTAATGCCCATACGCCATCGTCTACCTACCCTTTTCTCAACTTTGTTGGGGTCGGCTTTTTTTGCGTGGGATATCATCAAATAACTTCTCCCGCTCTGGGTGGAGCAGGAGGACGTGTCAGACTTTTACTGACTAAAACCCACCCGTGTTCCCTCAGTTGCCTGTGTGCCAGGGGCCACGGTATCTCTTTCTAGCAACCCGCACCCGTGGCAGACATCGGGCCTTGCGGACCCCACCAGTTGGTGATGACATCTCTTTGAGGCGAGAATGGAACACAACGCGCCGTCGACCCGGGCTTGGTCCGGACAGCGAGCTATCCATTACATGCCGTTCGCAAGCCCGCGCCTACGGTGGCCGGAAATCAGCCTAGGATTCCCGACGCCCAGGGCGTCTCCTGCGGCGACTAAGGCTGTGAGGGCGCATACTGCCTTTTTGGGGTCGGCTTCCGGTCCAACCGGATGCAGCTGAATAGGTATCAGTATTTTGCATGGGGCGACTGTCTATTCGACGATACCCCTTGGTAAAACTGGTCGTCAGAGTTTCGGGTTTCTGACGACCCGTAACGATTGTCAATAATCCACGAATGACAGTGACATATATGCAAACAAAAAAAAAATATCTGCACCAACAAAACAAAGTTGCAAACAATTTCCGCTACTACGCATAACAAGAATTTTGTCTCCCACCAGTTCTGTTCTCAACACCTCCCGTTTACCGGTTGAATACGTGCGTCAGTGCCACAATTAATATGTTTTCCCACCGCTGGTATCTTATCAGTGGATCTGATATCGTCTGCTCACTCGAGCGTCCCACAACATCCGTTCATTGCATGGTTGACGTTCATTCACGACATTGTTTGTTTTCCTTTTTAATGACATTGCAATTTTCTATTCGTGACCTCTATATTTTTTTCTGTAATGATGACGGTTGTATGTTATGTGTTGTGTTTTGTAGAATCTGCAGTAGGTAGTGTGTGTTGATATATGACTGTTGCATATATGAGTGGTAACGGTAGATTTATTTAATCGCGCAGCTTTTTTCAGCTTTTAGATCACACTCTATATACTGGATGGAGTCCTTAACTTAATTCTTCTTCATACTTATATTATAAATGTGAAAGCTTGTATGTTTAGATGTTTGTAACTGAATAACACAAAAACGGCTGCACGGATTTGGATGGAATTTGGCACACAGATAGTTCATAACCTGAATTAACACATATGATACTTTTTATCTAGGTAGTACGTACCCGAGGGATAATTTCTGACCTCCACGCGGATGAAGCCCCTCGTAAGTAATAATATCATCATGCGATTATCCAAATAGCCCAATGGTTGACGTATTTTCGAACTGTTTATGAATGACTAATTATTATGAATGGCGTTTAAATCTTTTACAAAAACACTTTATTTTTCATATTGTTTTAACTCTCTGACCTCTAGTCCACTGATATAAGTGGCACATACGGGAATGGTTCATTTTTGATCGTGTGAATTCCCCATCTATTAAAGATAAAAACTGTACAAATACTAATGCTGCCACATACGTTATCTTCAATAAAACATATGTGGGCAACAAATTAAAAGGTTCCGTAATAAAATAAAATTGGAATTTTAGTTCATGCGGAATGCCACCATGTAAAAAAGTAATAAAACAAAAAAAAAATAGTGAACTGCTTGCATAAGTCGCGGTCGTTTAAGACGTAAGTTTAAGGGCCTAAGTCCCGTTTGGTAGCGTAACACGGTCAGGGGGCCGATTCTACTAATTTGCAACGTTACACGTTAAATTGTGTTTCCACAACAGTTCGATTTCGATCGCCGTTCGATAGTTACATAAAAAGTCATTCTACTATTTTATAAGCAAAATGGAAACTAAACTTAAAACGAATTGCAACTGAACTGTAGCGGGAACACAGCGGGTAACCCGCGTTA
This sequence comes from Antitype chi, assembly GCA_947359405.1. NCBI lineage: Eukaryota > Metazoa > Arthropoda > Insecta > Lepidoptera > Noctuidae > Antitype > Antitype chi. The sequence goes on along the minus strand of OX375817.1, from coordinate 15,240,946 downwards.
CCAACATGCCAAAATAATATGTTTTATTAATACCACAAAGAAAAAAGTTGAATCTAAAAATGTTACTAAACACGAATATGTGGCACTAAAAGCATTTTCTATAATTAAAAGACATAATGATCATAATTTTATCATTAAATTTGTCCTATAGTAAACGTCACGCTCATGTTCGATTTTGTTAGTAGAATAGGTTTTGACATTGTTTCAATCGATCGTTGGCGTAACTAAAACGTAACCACAGCTGTGTCGCAGCTGGACCGTTGTTCATTTTAGTAGAATGCGAAAACGCTTAAAAGTGGTGATTCGGTTGCGGTTCTATTGCGTTTTTTTAACAAATTTGTTAGTAGAATCGGCCCCCAGTTTATGAACCGTACTGCTCATTAACGGCTTGTCTTGAAGATTTGAAAAATATATGATTTTGCTATAGATTCATATAAATCATTTTGCCGAGGGTACTTTTTTTGTATGGTTAATACTTTTGCTGTAAAAAAATATTTTCCAACACGCAATATTTTGGCTTCTATTCCATACTCCTACTAAACGGCTTCGTTATTTGGAAAAAAAAAATTACACTGAAAAATAGATAGTTACCACAGAATCGCTAGAGCACAATTGCAAATTAATCAACATTTGCCAAGGAATATCCCCATTTTGAGATAAACGCTCAGAGGTGCCCTGCGCGAGCGCGGGCGGCAGTCGTGCTTTTAGCATTCAGACGGGAGATGAGGATACTATGGGCCTTAAGACGTCATATCATAAGTGAAAAAGACGTGTTATTGGTTATTTTTCCAGCTGGAATTTCTCAGTAGCAATCCGGAGTCCGGATTTGTGCCTGGTTGATAGTAATAGGCTCGCCCCTATTACATGAGACTTAAAAATAACTGGCGAGTTGTGGGTGTACTATAAGTACATTTCTGCCCAACCCCTTGGAGAAACAAGGCGTGATGTTATGATATGTTACCTAAGTTACACGCGTGCAAGACTCGGCATGTCGTTTATTTCAAATGTCAGTGTAATGTCAAGATATAATTTAGAAAGTTTAATCGCCTGCGCACGCGTCATGATCGGCTCGCGTGTAATTGCGAGCATTAAGGTCCGGTGCACACGAGACGAAAATACTTCAGCGATCGGCAACTGAAGATGAAGGCAAGCTTTAAGATTCAGGCTGACTTTCCTTTACTACCGCTACTGTATAGATTCCAAAGGATTCGATTGGATACTGAAGGAAATAGGAATAAACGTATTTCATACCACAGTCTGAAATACGTTTATTTCTATTTCCTTAAGAATAAAACATTTCTAAATATAAAAAATAGTAGCCCAACTGGTATCGGGAACAAGGTCCAAGCTACCAGGGGTCCGAACTCCTGAAAGAGGAACCAGGAGTCCAGGAGTATTATTATAAACAAAGTTGGTTTAAAACCAGATGCAACGAATTAACGATGTTTGGCACCGTGATCATGTCAGAACTATTACATTCTGCTCCCAAAAAGTATAGCCTATATAGCAGGACGTAAAATAGCGATTCAAAATAAAATCTATGAAGTGGCCAGAACTTGTACGAATTGTGACCGAAAATTTAGGTGCCGAAACGCAATCGCTGCGTTGAGACGCCTAAACGAGCGATTTTTAATACTACGATAGAACGCTGTCGCATAAACGCTAGTCGCCGTTATTAAACGCCTCATATGCGCCGAGCGTGACTCTTGTAATGAAACGTTATTATTATAGCAGGCGTTTATTAAGACGTAATACAATAGACCACGATAATATCTACACATGGAACGGAAGGAATGCTGTACAAACTCGTATTTGTAGAGAACTGATTTATATATATTACGTACTCGTACGTGAGAAGGTTGCAATTAGTAACATTTCGATATCTTTTGCTCCTCCTGAGCAGAAAAACCGTCGTAAAATGTAAATCAAATCAAATCTCTTTATTGCATTCATGTGTACATTTTGTTGTTTTACAATATAGGTACCTAAGTTCCAACATGAAACCCGGTTAGTGCACGGCAACATAGTGACTGAATAATAACTAGGTATTTGTTTTGTTCCGTCTTAATTTATTAGTGTCTGGCATGAAATTGTGACATCTACTTACATAATGACTTTATTTTTATATTTTTTTTTTGTTAATTGACATTCCTACCTTACCTACGCTATTTCGTACGCCTTCTGGCAGGATATAGTATGAACCAATATTTTTATATATAACATCAGTAGATATAATGTTTTTATTTTTTATATTGGCCTACGATTAAAGGACGATCGCATCGCGATTTGATTAATTTTTTACCCTATAACTGAACCTTTTGAATGTATTATGTATGATTGCACATTCGTTACTTATCTAAGTAGGTACCTGCTAAAACCTATGCCAAGTAGGGCTAGCATTTAGTATTACATTACATGAATAACTACTAACTTCTCATTCTGGCCTTTTCTGGGCCCATTGCCAGTATTTTCTTGCAATACGACCTGTATTGCTATTAACGTGAACCTAGTCCACATTTTTCCCTTACAAACTTCGGGAGTGTATTACTCCACTGTTTGACAACGTAGATACATACAAAATTAAACATGGTATGGTTTTGCCTCATTATTAATATTGTCTGTACGGAATCAGAATACTAAAATAAAAACCCATTAAAAAGTTATTATGAGCTAACAAAGATTCGTTTTTCTTGCTAATTTAACCTAACTTTGGGCGTGTTTAAGTAATAAAAGAAGTGTAAAATCTTCAAAACCAAGTCGGTACCGACAAAGCTAAAATATCGAAAAGTTCAATAAACTTGATTGATAATTGATTTATGCAGAGATTTTTTGATAAAACCCGATCTTCCGAAGGACTTTTCTTAATTTTTTACGCGTCAGTTTTACTATAAATTCATCCTGTATCTCACTCAATAACGTTATGCGTGTAGACTAGCGTCTAACTGGTCATCATTGATACTATCTCTGTCAAACATGATGGCTGGTGAGACAGTGTGTTTTTTAGTCAGGCCCATTAGTGAGTTCGAGCCCGCGACTAGATTCCCCTTAAGGAAGAAGCGCCAGGGCAGCTCACGAAATCCAAATTGTCTTGAGTTTTTTGCAATTTTCAGGTCATTGACCAAATATGCTTCGCGACGATAACAAGTGTGTATTTATAGAATTATAATCATTAAAATCTAAGATAATCTAATCTAAGTTTATTTAGGCAATCCCATTGAATATCTATTTCATGAAATAGCCATTCAATGAGTGTGTTGTATTGATTGATTTTTAACCGATTTCGAAAAGAAGGAGGTTATCAATTCGACATGTATATGTTTTTTTTTTAATGTATGTTCGGGCATATATAACTCCGTCATATATAGACGGATTAGCAAAATTACTTTTTTTTTCGAAAGGGGTTTATTTTGAAATGGTCCCATTTAAATTTCGATGATGCGTTTCGGAGACAGACAACTGAACTCTTAAAAAAATAACAGCAAATCAAGCGCGATTGCTGCTATCGCCTAAATATGCATTGTTTTGACCCCAAGGATGATGAAATTTCGAATTGATGTGGGGTAGGTACTATAACAAAAAAAAAAACACAACAAAGTGAAAAATTCACTTTGTGGTGTTTTTCCGGAAGTCGGTTGCCTTTTTTTTTGGAAAAAGTCTTTTATGACTATAATTTGTAAATAGGTAAGTACATATTTGAAAATTTCGCAAACCATATTTTAATCAACATCCTACAACCTGGCACTGACCTGCAAATTGCATAAAACGAAATAAAATTTGAATTTCGCGGGCTACCTCATTGCATCCCTCTTAAGATTCTGGTCCTAGATTACGGATAAAGAAACTTTGAACCCTGCTTATTTCTTCGAGCTTTAAAGCTTCTTCAAAAAGGCTTGACGCGACTCTCGTAGAACAATTTATATGAAATCTTCAAGGAAATTGTTCAACATGTGTCGCGCCGCGCCTGTCTGAAGAAGCCTTTATAAGACAATCACATAACCAGTACAAAATCGAGTCACGTTCGAACAAAAATGCACCCGATTTTTGGTCACTTCGCCAACAAAGTTATCGTTCCATTCAGATTACACATTACGACAAATTCTTTCGTCCGTTTACCGTTCAAACAATCGAATCTCGAATATATTGGACGCGCTCTCGAATGCGTGAATACCAATGAATGTTACTGCATCGTTTGGAAGCACACCAAAATACATTGCCAATTATTTGCGTTTGTTTGCCTGCGTCACATAAAACAGTGCTTTTAAGACCATTGTGTAAGACCTTTTAGACCTTCCATATACTTATTCAATAGCAGGCTTAGCATAACGCTTTCTATGTCTACTCTACTGTAGAATAGAAATCGCTTGTCTACATTTCTGGGTGAAAAACTGTCAACAGTCTATACGGAAACGTCATTTTTGTCTACTCTTCCGACGACAAAACGCTTGTCTACGGTTCTCGTGCTAAGCCTGCTGGTGGAAATGGCATCTTGTCGTGTTAAAGTATATTTTATTATAAAAATATTTCATTAAACAATTTATCTACTAGCTTTTGCCAGTGGCTTCGCCCGCGTTTTTTATTTTTTATTGACACAAAACCTTAACAAATTATACAGCCCTACTTTGTCTATTGGTGAAAACGGCATGAAAATACGTTTAGTTGTTTTTGAGTTTATCGCGAACAGGCAGACAGATGCGGCGAGGGACTTTGCTGTATAATAAGTAGTGAAGTAAGTAAAGAAAATTTTGACGCGAGTTCGAATAAGGTAGTATAACGTAACTTTTAGAGCTTTACTTTAAGTAAATTATTTCATCACCACTGCTCTCAAAACGGTGAAGGAAAACATCTAAAGGAAACCGGCATGTCCTAGAACCAAAAATTCGAAGACATGTGTCATCTACCTACCAACCCGCACTGGACCCGCGTGGTGAATTACAGCCCACTCCCTCTCGCAGACAGGATGATTATAAGTAAAAGTATAAGCTCAATTTCGAAAACAGGTAAAACAGAAAAAACAGGTAGATATCTACGTGACGGAAATACAAAAAAAAAATGATCCAGACAATAGCAAAAGACGTGAAAGGGCAAATATGATTATGACCTAAAAATTAAGTCAATATTGAAATGGCTTTGCAAAACGTACAGCAATTAATCCTAAGCACTCAAACGTTTTAATTTTAATTAATCACTCATTAATATTGATGTTCGCAACTTCGCATTGGAATGTGGAAGGACATTTTCACGTCGAACCATTGGCAAGTAAACGCTCCCCGACTAAGTCTGAATGGACCTTGAGGGCTCCCCGTAGACAGGCGCGAGGCGACGCAGTTCTAAGACAATTTCCATAGTTAGTGACTGCATGTCAATGGTTATTAATTTAACTAAGTATTTTCATATGATCAGCCTTGGTTATTTTCTCTCCTAAAAACAATCATCAGTATCAAAAAACTGATCCATAGGTAAATGATGATGATCAAAAGCCATAAGCTGTCCAGTCTTAAGTTAAATGTTATGATGCAATCAAATATACCTTCACATGAAAGTAAAAAATTACAAAAAAAAAATTAAACAAGTACAATAAATCTAACGAAAACTAATAAACATTCTACAATATTGACATCACTAACAGAACAGCAGGCTTAGCACGCGAACCGTAGACAAGCGATTTGTCGTCGGAAGAGTAGACAAAAGTGACGTTTCCGTATAGACAGTTGACAGTTTTTCAAAGAGAAATGTAAACAAGCAATTTCTATTCTACAGTAGAGTAGAAATAGAAAGCGTCATGCTAAGCCTGCAGGTGATCAAAAGTTTTCATGGAAAATATTCTACTATTAGAATCGCATCGCGCCTATCTGCGGCAGCCTTAAGTCGTCTATTGTTGCCACACTTTCTAACTGATGCAACCGAGTAGTGACCCATTTATTGTCTTCTAATTATGAGCGATGCGATATCTCGATGCGAACCGATCGATCTCGCATCGAAGTTAAATCGATTGTTTTGTTCATATTATTAGCTGTTTCAAAACTTTGATGGCTCTCGATAACTGCTTGCGATATTGGTATTTCATGATGACTTTTGATTTAGTGTTGTGTAACAAGGATTTGTGGTCCTAACCGGCTGAGAAGTCTGATATTGGATTTGAGATTGTAGTATACAATTCTTTTTTTTTTTGGTGGTAAATCATCAATAGGGCGTGTCAGACTTTTACTGACTAAAACCCACCCGTGTTCCCTCAGTTGCCTGTGTGCCAGGGGCCGCGATATCTCTTTCGAACAACCCGCACCCCTGGCAGGCATCGGCCCTTGCGGACCCCACCGGTTGGTGCTGACATCTCTTTGAGGCGCGCGTGGAACACAACGCGCTGTCGACCCGGGCTTGGTCCTTAATTGTGTTACACATTGTTAATCACAATCCGAGGGTTTGAAGGAAATTCATAATACATTGTTTCATATTTTCAAAAAATGTGTGTGCTCGACAACGTAAATAACGCAATGAATGTTGTTGAACTGTCAAAATGAGATCCATTCAATCAAAATTAAAAGTCATTTATTCAAACTAGGCTGAGAGTCAGCTCTTTTTGAACGTCAAAATTACATAAGACAGTTCCCCCAAAATGCCCGCCCTTCACCACTTCCTAGTGCTTTAGCTGGGAAGAAGAAGTGGCGCAACAAACTCCCCAGCAACACAGCTGTCTGTTAAGTTTGAAGAACTTGATTCTGTACAATAGTAGGTAATTAAAATTACGAAACACAAAAAATTTATATTTGCCATAATTATGTCAGCTAGCACAATTCTACTGTTAGTGTGTTTTTCAAATACCCAGCTGGTCATTTGGTCTGCGAAAGCCAATATCACCAATACTTTTGACACAACTGAGAAAAAATGATGTCCTAAGTAAAAAACTATTCTTTTTAGTTTTGTGGTAACTAAACAAAGAAGAATGATGTCATATCTAAGTTAACCTTTCACTGGTGAATGGTGGTTGATGATTCATTAGTGAGAAACTTAATGTCGATTGTCAAGATGTGTTCAACATTAATGTTATTGATTATTTTAAGATAAAACTGTCGATGGCTGATAATTGCACTTATTTATATCTTTAATTTTATTCATATTTTATTATGCTGGCTGTTTTTCGGTGATCTGCCAATTTGCTTGGCATTTTAGATACCTACACACACAAACATACTCAATAGGAATTTACTTCATTCAAATGTTAGTCTAGCAATAGATATACTAATTCAAATATTTCAGCTTGTTTATAGCTAGCATCTGTAGCAAAAAAAAACATATTTTTATTAAAACCATCTTGTATGTCTAGACTCTTAACTATTCAAATCTGTTGTTAACTTGTCAATAAATAACTTCAGACGATGACGTCACTCCTTTAATTCTTGGACCGAACCATAGACTACCATGGATCGGACACTGGTCATTAATCTTGTTTCCAATAAATTATAACTAGGCGATTTTTGGGAGATTACACGGGTAAAGCTTGTTATTATCATTGTTTGTTTGCGTGTCAATGACCTATTTGTTATTAGTGGTTAATTCTATCCCTAGTGTTTGACTTGGTTAATTTCTTCCCTATAAACAGATAGTTAAATATTCTCTCCACTAGTCGTTCGTCTCCAAGGCTCGTAATTCTGCCCTATCCTAAGGACACGTACACCCTACTATTACAGCGCCCCTCGGTCTACTCCTTGATATGCAATAGTCTCTGCAGCACCATGAGACATGAAGCCTGGGGCTAGTGCAAATCTTGGGGTTCATTCGATTAATCGAGTCTGGTAAAACCACGCCGGGATCAGTGCATTTCATGCATAAACAATTGCCCAAGTCTTCGGTTTCAAGAAAAACTCATCAATAGGAAAATAGAAAAGCCATATCCTGTCGAATCTCAAGTTTAATGCCGTTATTTATTCACTGAAATAATAACATCCAATCAAATAACTTGTCAAGAAATAACACTAGATGATGACGTCACTCCTCTAATTCTTGGACCGAACCATAGACTACCATGGCTCGGACGCTGGCCATTAATCTTGTGTCCAATAAATTATAATTAGAAGGCGATTTTTGGGAGATTACACGGGTAAAGCCTGTTATTATGATTGTTTATTTGCGTGTCAATGCCCTATTTATTATTACTGGTTAATTATATCCTATTGTTTATAAGTCTTGGTCAAGTTCTCCCCAATAAACAATCTTCGGTTTCAGAAAACTAATCAATAGGTAATATCGAGGAAACTAACATCAATACACCGTAAGGACTATTATTGCTTGCAGCGCTCAGCCGCTATAGTAGCGATTGCTATCAGATGTGGTAATTGTGTGCACGGGATTTTATTTTCAAATTGGTCAGATGTAAGTTCGATAGTACATAAATAAGCCATCCGTCAGATAGGCAGACGCTCCATGTTAAATACTGGCATCCAGCTGACTGCTGAGAGTGGTGGTCCGTGTCCCAGCACAGTGGAAAGATTATGGGCTGATTATGCATTCATCTGCATCCAGTAAGACTGGAAGCTTACCCTAACATAGTTGGGAAATGGTTAAACAGATTATGATGATCATAGGCCATAAGCTATTCAATCTCAAGTCAAATCTGAGATTCGTTTTCTGAAATAACAACATAGAATACCACACACCAATACCAATACCATATACTCGGAAATAAATATACTATACTATACTATACATTCTGTACATGACAAACAACAGGTATGTTCACCAAAAGAGATAAGTAAACTGGGTCCTCGGTGACCCGTGTCCCAGCACAGTTGAAAGATTATGGGCTGATTATGCATTCATCTGCATCAAGTAAGACTGGAAGCTTACCCTAACATAGTTGGGAAATGGTTAAACAGATTATGATGATCATAGGCCATAAGCTGTTCAATCTCATGTCAAATCTGAGATTCGTTTTCTGAAATAACAACATAGAATCAAATACATTCTGTACATGACAAACAACAGGTATGTTCATCAAAAGAGATATAAGTAAACTAGGTCCTCGGATATAGTTGAACCGATGTATGTTTTCTTATAAAATTTAATTTATTTAATACAAAACAAACATTTCATATAACAAATGAAATTTCATTTTAAAACCTTCAGTTTCCTACTGAATATCAATTAAATGCGACGAACATGGTTACTTATCTCTTTTCGTGACTCTGACTGTACAACAAATCTGACAAAAACGAATACACATTCTACAATATTGACATCAACTAAAAGAACAGCTAATCAAAAGAATATCTATGTCCTATGACCATAAAAAGGGCAAGAAACATAATAATAATATGATTAGATAGATACCATGCTTCGCAAATAACTGTACCATGACAAAGTGGGTGTGGCTACATCATTAAATAGCTCCCGTACAATGACTCACATTCAACAAAATTCAACGTCCATCGCTGCATTTGTAAACAGTTAACGTACAACAAATATTTGGCAAGTCGTCAATGGATAATGAACATAAATGTCGAGCCATAGTGTAGTGTGTATGGCGTGAGTTAAGTAAATTTCTTGTGTTGGAAATCTTCACTACATAATGTATGTTTAACCACGTTCTACTACACGTGGACTTGGCTTTATTTATTTATCCCTTTTTCCTACACGAGCAATGAAAGCGATGCGACGCGATAGAAAAATTTGACGTAGACTAGCAATAAAAAACTATATAGTGAAAATCGTTAGGAAGTGTAAGATTAGGATTTTTTTTTGTCAGATTGTAACCTAAATTCCTTTAGACAGACTCACAGCTTTGATGAAAATAAAGAATAGTTTAAAAAACACGCTTTAAAAACCAAACTAAAAAAGGATAAATAATTTAATTCAATTAAAAAGCGTGGGGTGCTTTTTGAGGTATTTTTATAATCAATTAATGTCAAGCACCCCACGCTTTTTAATTGAATTAAATTATTTTCTCCTTTTTTAGTTTGGTTTTTAAAGCGTGTTTTTTAGTTTTTTAAACTATTCTTTATTTTCTATTTTTTAGTTCTGCTAACTACAAAAACGTGTTTTTTTAAATTTATTTTTCTCATTTTATTTTAAATTATTGAATTGTCATCGGTCCTCGACAAGTTTACAAAGTTTCAATGAAATCTGACCGTTTAAAGTGGGTCAAAATCGCGCTCAAAGGAGTCGGTTACATACAAACATACAAACAAACAAACACACAAACAAACATACAAGTGAAGCTAATATAAAGCGTGTAAAATGGATTTTCAGATACAGGTCCTTGTGTCCATAATAAGATGAAAACTAAAAAATATACGTAGTAAATAATTTTATTACAAGTGATCGTCGCGATCATTTGTTTTATCTCGCTGCTCATTTGTTTGGAGAGCCCGAACAAAATGATCGCGACGATCATTTTCTAATTAGCTTTAGAACACTGGGTCAAATAGTAAAATTTTTAGGTGTACCGTTCTGATATTTGCAATTCCATATTTTAACGCTTTGCGACTCCGAAGGGTTGGCCAGAGGTGTAGCTACCTTATTGAACTATCCACATTTCGCCAGCTATGTTGAAGTCCCATGTAATAGGGGGCAAAAAACACTTTTCCCGACCTGGGAATCGAACCCAGGACCACATGAGTAGCGCTTGCGACCACGAGACCAACGAGGCAGTCCATATTCTACTGCAACAGACCTTTATCTTAAATGTTCGTATAGCATAGCTTTTCTCACATAGGACTCTGGTCCCCAGTTCCCATCACGTATACATAGTAGAACAAGTCAGTAATTTCGCTCCACCGGCCTTGACTCCGCGCAGATCGTCGACACTGGTTTGGCAAAATCCAAAATTAATACTGTCTTACACGTGCCTAGGGTTGCCAAACGACTTGTTTACTAAATTATAGGGTTTCCGTAATTAAGTTGTTGGTATTGATTGCGATAGTCGTGTTTCTAATTTGTTCTTGAAAAACTTCGGGACAAAATTGTTTTTAGAAAAAGGGTTAGAGGAAAACTGTGTACAGACGCAGCACATCAAGCTATCCCAAACTTTAAAATTTTCCCATTTGAACATGAACCTTATGCTTTTGTAATAAAGTTGAACATCTATCAAAGGAATTTGACAGATTGTGGTAGCTTGATGTGCTGGCGTCTGTACCTAGTAACTGAGATTTCGATTTATGTATTTTTTTAGACATTTTATTTGGCGAATTTGAATTGAACTATGTTCTTATTTTTGAGTTACAAATAGAATACATTTAATGCTCGGCTCCTATAGACAAAATCAGATCATTTTGCTTACCAATGGTAGCATTTATTATTTCTAGTTTAGTAAGCTAATTTGGCCTGTGATAGCTACTTCCTAATCGGGGGTCTACTATGCGAATGTATTAGGTATTTGCTTCATTATTGGTAAAGAAACAAGAGTCATAATTTTAACTTACAACTGTACGTAAATTGTAGGAATCGGCCATTAGTCACTGTCTTTAGGTACTAACTACTTATGTTAGTAAGTCGGTGAGTATACTTCTCGTAATAGATAACTGTGTTCAATATTAGTACATCTGGAAAATAAAGAAAAATCTGATATGATTACCTACCTAAAAATATTCACACTATTTTCGTTTCGTTAATATTTTAAGAATTTTCAGCGAAGTTGGCGGGGCAACCCTACGTACTTAAGGCGGTACACACATAACCAGTTTTGTAGCTATCAGTTTAACTACGCGAAGTAATGTATAAAATTAAGGTAGCAAAATTTAATATAGAAAGGTGTAGACATTTCTAAATAAAATCGCCATAAATAATATCGCGAACTTTTTATCAAAGACTTTGTTAATTAAGCAATATTTGTAGCAAAAGCTGAAAATAGCAGCGTCAAAACAGTTGACAATCCCTTTATTTAGACCCGACGTCAAAACATCGCCTTGGGATATTATAGCGCACTAAATTTTCAACTCTCTGTGCCAAAACTAGCATTGAGAATCCAACAAAGTGCATCCCAGATCGCGTAAAAAAATACACTGTTCAATTTTCAACACTCAACACTAAGAAGATGTGTGTGTGGAAGATCCAGCGTAAAAAAAAACCCACCGCGATATTTTAACGTCTAGATGTAGACTGACTTGAAAGACGAGTGATCCTTTTGCGTTTTATTCAGTAGAGGGAAAATAAATGAATCTAGTTTTAGTCAGCATTAATTTAGTTTTAATGTGACAGGTATTAAGCTAAACAGCTATATTGTGCTGTTTGTAATGAGTACTAAAATATAAAAGGAAACGGAAATGTGCCTGTCGTAAAGATAGCATTCGTACTTGGTATGTATTGCAGTAGCTCTGTACGGGGTTTAAGTGTTATTTTATGTGTGGTAGGTAAGTGTAGATAGATATACTTATCAAGGAATTTTAAGTTTTATTGCTGGTTTCTATTAGGTGTTAATAGTTTTATCTGATTCTAAAATATTGGCCTATTTTACGTGTTAAAGTGTCTTCTAAGATCGACTTGCAACAATAAACATCATTTTAATTGCCACACTGTGTATGGTAGGTTTGTATTTTGGTCCTTATGGTAAAAAATATAGTTTACTAGCTTCCGCCCGCGGCTTCGCCTGCGTGGAGTTCGGAAATTATTCCACGGCAACATACTACCGGGATAAAAAATATCCTATATGTTAATCGAGTGTAAATCAGTTGTTCCATACATTTTGACCGCGTGGGTATTGCACTTTTCTATGTAACAGCTGATTATTTTTTGTATAACCGACGAAAAAATTCTGCGCTGGGGGTCTAGAATGACATGCTGATTTCATGGTTACAGTTTGCGCACTGAATAAAAACTTTTCCTGCAGACTCGTTGATACAAGGAACAAACTAATTAAAAATATCAGTTAATACTTGGTTCATACTGAGGGTAAAGAGCAAATAATTATGTACTTGTACTCACAAGGAAAATAATGTAAACAACGAACTATTTTTAAATAGCTGATAACCTTTTCGCTCTTCAGACGCTCTAGAAAAATAAACTGAAAGAGTTGATACTCTTTGATTCTCTCTTCTTAGTAACTAGGTATTTTTATTTTATGCAATTTATTTTAAAAAAGTGCAATTGATTGCATAGCATAATCAGCTTATAATGTTCCCACTGCTGGGACGCAGGCCTCTCTGTGAGAGGGAAGTTTTCGTAATCCACGACGCGGGCCCAGTGCGGGTTGGTAGATGTCACATGTCTTCGAATTTTTGGTTCTAGAACATGCCGGTTTCGTCACGCTGTTTTCCTTCACCGTTTTGAGAGCAGTGTTGATGAAATAATTTACACAAAGTAAAGTGCCTGGCTGGGTTCGAACCTACGACCTACAGCTCGTAAGTCGCGGCCGTTACCATTGGGCCACCACTGCTCTTTTTGCATAATAATGGCAATTATGGCGTTCTGTATCAGGCACCATTAATTGAACTAAGATAATTTTTATTTTATCTTTTTTGGGTGGGAAATCATCAAATAACTTCTCCCGCTCTGGGTGGAGCAGGAGGGCGTGTCAGACTTTTACTGACTAAAACAGTTGCCTGTGTGCCAGGGGCCGCGGTATCTCTTTCGAACACCCCTGGCAGACATCGGCCCTTGCGGACCCCACTAGTTGAAAGTATGTATTAATAACAAAACACCTACCTACTTCGCAAGTTCGATTGCTTAATAAGCTTAAGCCTTAATAAATAACTTAATAAGATTACTTTAATTTGTTACGACATTCTAGTCAAAATGTTACTGTGACTTTAAATGACTGTGCAAGTTCAACAAACTCGACTTTTATATTCGACGGAAAAAAATACCTTTAGTTAGCAGACACAACATTCTTGAACAATTTCGTACTAGAAATCTAGAATGACTATGTAACAATAATACCAGTCTATCCTTGAAAATCAAAGCTAATAAGTATCTAAATCAAGTTTTAATGTTTGTGTTCGTTAATGTTACTTGCTTACGAAATGTTTTATGTTTTATTACCTTCAGGGGGCCGATTCTACTAACAAATTTGTTAAAAAAAACGCAATAGAACCGCAACCGAATCACCACTTTTAAGCGTTTTCGCATTCTACTAAAATGAACAACGGTCCAGCTGCGACACAGCTGCGGTTACGTTTTAGTTACGCCAACGATCGATTGAAACAATGTCAAAACCTATTCTACTAACAAAATCGAACATGAGCGGGACGTTTACTATAGGACAAAGTTAATGACAAAATTATGATCATTATGTCTTTTAATTATAGAAAATACTTTTAGTGCCACATATTCGTGTTTAGTAACATTTTTAGATTCAACTTTTTTCTTTTTGGTATTAATAAAACATATTATTTTGGCATGTTGGTAACGCGGGTTACCCGCTGTGTTCCCGCTACAGTTCAGTTGCAATTCGTTTTAAGTTTAGTTTCCATTTTGCTTATAAAATAGTAGAATGACTTTTTATGTAACTATCGAACGGCGATCGAAATCGAACTGTTGTGGAAACACAGTTTAACGTGTAACGTTGAAAATTAGTAGAATCGGCCCCCAGGTGTACAAAAATAAAAACACATAATAAACACTATGCAGCGTTACAACTAAGGGAAAGAGTGTTTTCGATGAGCTCCGGCACCCAATGTAAGATTTAATTTGTGTTTAGGGTACCAAAGGACATGTTTATTTAATAAATGAGTTGTTATAAATAAAAACAATACCTAATTAGTTTGTATGTCGTTCTCAATCCTTCTTATAATTTCTTATCGAGAAATAAAATTCTATAATCTTATATGTAAAGTCTATTGTGAAAATCTGTGTCAATAGAAGTGTTTGTCCAAAGTAAAAAGTTCTGCCTGGTTAGAATTTAAAAGACAACAATGTTGGCTGGTCATATCTTTGTTATTATTATAAGCCATTAATGTCTCACAACAATAAGACATTAATGGCAAAGGCAAATGCGTCCCTAGTCGATTTCCACCTCTCTGTTCATAACATTACTGAAGAAAATTATATTACGATATAAAACAATTCCCAACCTAGCATTTCTATTCCGTCATCCAAGCAATAATGTCAATGCAATATCAATTTGTTTCAACATGATCCTTTATCCGATGTATTGTTTACGGTCACTACTTTATATAAAACCATTTTGTATAAAACGATTTTATACAAAACATTCAGACAATTTGAAAGCGTTTCATACCGTGACTAAGAGACAGACAGAAAGTGAACGGTTTGATGAAAACGAATTCAGTAATTCAGGAAATGAAATAAATGGCTGTAAACTTTAAGCATTTGTGTCTGCCCAAAATATTTGTAAGAGTAAAGATGTTATTAATATAACATCGTCGTTAATACGTCACATTGACGTTAATACGTCAAGAATATAAATCGAGGAAAATATAATATCATTTTAATGGATGTTTTACAACTTTCAATAAATTCGTTTTCACAGTAATTACTGATCTAAATAAGTAGGTATATTTATTAGATTTAAGGCTTTTTGAAGCATCAACAAGACAGTGAAAATTACCTGCAAGGATTATTAAGGTTCTTGCAGAATGGCAATGCTTTCAAGGCGAAAGTTTTACTCATTTTATTGGTCCATGGACCTCAAAAATAAACACCAATCAAAGGTTTTAATTTAAAATCCGCGTTCCAATTACGAACATTGATTTCTACTCAGGCATGTTTTTGAAATGTGCATGTACATCATTTTGTTTGATGAGTTTGCAAAACAAACTGGGTTATAAAAATAAGAACGAATTGATTGATTCAACACTTTTGCGTAATCCGCTGCGTAGATCAATATTTAGGTACAATTTTTATTAATTTGTTAAAAAGAAGAAAAAGCATAAAGTAGAAGGTGGCGCCAGCGCATCAAACTATCCCAAACTGTCAAACTTTCCCGATTGAACATGAGCCTTATTCTTTTGTGATACAGTTGAAAAACTATCAAAGAAATTTGTGAGAATGGGGTAGCTTGATGTGCTGGCCTCTGTACTATCTACTTTTTTTGTTGTTGCTCCGAATGGTTTGACGAAACAAATGAATGTCCTTTAATAAAATTGATTCATGAATAAATTCCGATTCGATTAAAGCTACTATTATTAATCGATAAAAGTGCAGCAAACTGATATTTATCGATTTCATTTATCCGAAGTGTTGACTGATAAAATCGTGTGGCTCGAAGAACTTAGCAACCTCTGATAAGCAATAACTACTGGGAACTGGAAACTGGGAAGGAAATTCTTTTACATGATTTTCAATAGGTAATTAGTTTATAGTAATAAATACCTGCACCACCGGTGGAGCAGACGAGTCCTGGAGTGGAGATCGGGTATCGGCAAGCGTAGTGTGGGACGCCCCCCAGCTAGATGGACCAACGACCTTAAAAAGGTGTGTGGGACAGACTGGATGCGGAAGGGTTGGAGTGTTGTGGCGCAGCCTAGGAGAGGCCTATGCCCAGCGTTAGGCTGCGATAGGCTGAGTTGATTTATTGATGAATAAATACCTAAGTAGGTACTTATTATTTTGTTTGATGAATTTCTTAAAAAATAATCCTTTTTATGTTTGTCAAATAAGTTACAATGCATATAAAGATACAATTTATTAATCACATAAACGGATTTCCCAAATGTTAAATTTTATATAAGAATCGCTTTCATTTTTATGGGCAGCTCGTGTTTTACGACTATCCTATAAATGTTATAACTTATTATGTATCTTGATTGAATTGTCTGCACATCTATCAATGTATTTGATAGCTTGACTTCTAAATCGAAAAATCCAAATATAGACTAACCGATCTGCTGAATCTAAAATTCATTCATTTATATTAGAATACTTTATGGACATAATAAACTCACTTATAAAATAAGAAATTATGACTTGAATCTCAAGGCTCATTTAAAAATAAAACTAGACACTTACTTAAGTACTTCTTCAATAACCCCCATTATTCAAGAATTCTCATTGTTATTGGCTTTTTCACGACGACAAATTGTTTTACGCAATAAAATTACCAGTAACTAAAACACTGTCACTTCTTTCAACAATCAGATTATAGTATTTCTTCATAATCATGTGATTAAATCGTATTTATGGCTCGAATGCAATACAACCAAGGCCGTTCCCATAGTGTAAGGACTCCATAAAGGCTGGAATGTCGTTGGGGTGGATTTGAAGGCCGACCACAGACACACCTGCGAGCCCTGACACTCGATATCATTGAAAATATTGTAATGCACATATGCAATTTTGTTATACTTTACGTTTATGAATTTTATAACTTGCGAAATATAAGGTACGGCCGGTAATGAAACTATAGTGACACTGTCACTTTGAATGGTATTTTTTCTTTTCTTTAATTGTTTTTAGGGGCTTTTACGCATAGCGTATATCAGTCCCATCGTATCCAAAACAATTGTACTTTCACAAGACGTGGTCCATAAATTTGAACAAACCCTTCGCATCGTCGCCAATTGGGGGGGATAGAATTGTATGGAACATGCCTACATCAAACTCAAACTCAAACTCAAAGCATTTATTTCAATTAAACCATTTACAGGCACTTTTGAATTGTCAAAAAGTCGACCAGTTGGAAAGTTGAAGCTAGTTGCCCATTCCAAAACGTAGATCTCTATGGAGAAGAACGGGCAAGAAACTCCATGGACACTCTTTTTAATCATGTTATGTATTACAAAAACTTGGGAACATTATTCTTGTTGCTTCTATATGTGAGACAATGTAAAAAAAAAACAATTCTAAATATAAAATTTAAAATTAGCCATGGAAGTTAGGAGATGACCAGTCTCAACCGACGGCGCCCGTTCACGAACTTGACGCGTGGATCAGCACCATCCAGCTCAACCATTTTGTAGGGAACCGAATGATCCAACACACGCGCCACCATCAGCGAGACATTTAAGTGAGCATGACATACTCTCAACTGCCACGCTTTTTCAAGTCAACGTACATCAAAACAATATAATTATTATACGGATGCATGGTACTCACATTTACAAAGTTTAAACAAAATGCTTCTAAATTATACAAAAATATAGTTTGCAATGTATTTGAGAAATTAATCAAATTTGATTTCCAAAAAGAAAGAAAAATATTTAATATCTTTTGAATTTTTTATAAATAATACTTAATTCAGTCAAAATAAAAACTTATTCGTAATGTCAGAAAATAAAAATAATAGGAACAGAAATGTTCATAATGTCAGAAAACAAAAAAGGGAAGCATCTCTTCCAAATATGAAAATTTTAAATAGCAAGCCCAGGTGCCTGTGGAGTCGGACCAGCATTAAGCCAAGCATTTTTATCAACAATGTAATCATCTAACTTATAATATGCTTGTCTACATAGTGTGCGTTTAATGCATAATTTAAATTTCTTTTCATTTAGTTCAAGAATATCGGCTGGTATTTTATTATAACATTTTACACAGTACCCCATAAAAGAAGTGTGTACTTTAGACAATCTGAAATGTGGTTGATCTAATTTGTTCCTATTTCTAGTATTAAAATTGTGCCTGTCACTTATCTTACTAAACAGATGTAGATTTTTACGAACGTACATAATGTTTTCAAAGATATATTGACAAGGTACCGTCATGATGTTAATTGTTTTGAACAGTTCCCTAAGAGATTCGCGTCTGCGTAGGTTGTAGATGGCCCTGACAGCCCTCTTTTGCAGAATGAAGATCGACTCAATATCCGCAGCACGTCCCCATAGCAAAATACCGTAAGACATGATGCTATGAAAGTAACTAAAATAGACCAGTCTCGCGGTATCCACGTCTGTTAATTGACGGATCTTCCAAACAGCGTAAGCGGCAGAACTTAGCCGTCCTGCAAGTGATGTTAAGTGAGGACCCCACTGTAGCCTTGAGTCAAGCGTGATTCCCAGGAAAACCGTCTGTTCGACGAATTCTAGTATCTCCTTATTCAATACAACGTGACATTCACTACTTCTAACATTCGGTAACGTGAATTTTATGCATTTAGTTTTCTTTCCATTTAATACCAAATTATTTACAGTAAACCAATTATGGACCTTAACTATAGCGTTATTTACATCGTCAAGCTCCTGTGCATGTCTCTTAACTTTAAAAATCAGTGATGTGTCATCAGCATCAGTTCTGTTTAAATTGTGGGACCTTTCTAAAATATTTCTACTGGACTCATAATGGGCACATTCCATCAATAAATGTTGTAGGTCCTCGACAGTCATAATAGTTGTAATTATGTAGATACAAATAAATTCAATAAACTGCTTTCCAAATTTTCGTGTAATATAGCCAAGTATTTTTTTTATTATTTATATTCCGTAGGTACCTACGTATTTTAATTTACATCTGTTACATTTTTTTTTTATTCATTAATTTATTATGATTAAATGTCTGTAGAATCGATTGTTTTTACTGACCGTACCTACCAGGATTTTCGACACCGCTTTAATACCCCAGTAGACACAATCTTGGATGTCAATGTTGCTGTCAACGGTCGTTACATAAAAGTTATGTCCGGTAAAATATCGAAAGTGTGAATAAATAAAAATTGAAATACAAAAATGCATGAAACTTAATTCTTTTTTATCGCACTACTTATGCAAGGTGATCAAAGAAATGTGAAACGATTCCACTTTGTATTCCAATTTCATTCAGTCATTTACGAATTTTAAAATTGATGCTGAAATGGTTTTTGCAAACTCGATTTGCGGAATTACGATTGCATTACGTCGCATCGCGTCGCCTCGGAAAGCACGTTAAGCCGTTTGTCCTGGCTATAATTTGTGAATCTTTGGCAGTCGTCACGGGTCATCAGAAGCCCGAAAGTCTGACAACCAGTCTTAGCAAGGAGTATCGTATTACCCAGTAACTGGGTTGTGGAGGTCACATAGGCAGTCGCTTCATATAAAATACTGGTATTCAGCTGCATCCGGTTAGACTGGACGCTGACCCCAAAATACTTGGGAAAAGTTAAGGCAGATCATGATAACCTATGTACCTAAATTGATGATACACGAGGAAAACTTAATCTCATTAAGAATTCCCTATCGTATGTTGTATCTATCCACGTATTTAAGTCAAATACGCTAATCTATTCCTAAAACCTCATCTTTATCAACACCGTTGACAGTCAAACATCCAAATCTCAATCACAAACTCGTCATCATTCAATCATTCGATCTGATTCGTTCCACGACTGTCACCGGTATCATTCATCACAGATAAATAAATGGGCTCAGTCGCCAGGGGCGCGGGCGTGTGAAAGTGGAAAACTACCATTGTCCTTCTACAATAGGTTAACGCAAGTATATCGCAGTGAAAGTTACTTCGTAAAGGTCTCTTAAATACGGGAGCTAGTGAACTTAAAGATTTAATTTATAGACTGTTTAAAATGTTGATAACAGCTGTTAACATATTTGGTAATGTGAAGGGTAGATGTGACCTAAGTGTAATTTATTAGTTTAATGTTTTGAGAGCAGTGGTGATGAAATCATTTAGACCCTATAATTCGTAGGTTGTGGCCTTTACCACTGGGCTACCATTGCTTTTAAACAACAAACAGATTAAATAGTTTAAGGTGTAGGTAGATAAGCCAAAATCTGTCTATAGTGAACAAGTATTGTAGTTAACTAACACTAATAACTTTTCCGAGTCAAACCCAGCGTCTCTAAACTTTTAATAAACGTCTACCTACTATATTTCACATTTATTAAAATAAATAAACTTGACTGCTATTAAAATATAGTTGCACTCGGTACACAAATAGTGATAAGTTAGCTCACGAGTGTTATAGTGGCCCAATTTCTCGAGTTTGCATTACTACGATAAGTTGTTGACATACTCCATATTTAACTCGAAGGCACAACATAAACATACACACTTTACAACACCTTTATTATAATTGAATTACAAATGTTATGATATTGTCACTATCAATTTATATTTAAAACTGATTTAATTTGCCTTATCTGTGGTAGGTACAATTCGTTATCATTCACCTATTAATTGATTTCAAATTATCGACATCTAAATTGGAATGCAATTGCAATTACTGCTACATTCGAATTTTAAATTTGAATACAGGCTGGTTTTTTGACGCCTCACACCAGCTAACGACCATTATCATACTGCGATCATCGATCTGCTTGCTGAATTCCTAATTAAATTGTGTCATTGCCCTCCCGTATTCAGCTTTTATCTCTACGAACCTGTTTTATAGTATATAGGACCATGTTCAGTGTTGCCTGCCTCAACCCAAGCGAACGGACTGAATCGATTGACGAGTTCATAATGAAACATTGACAAAATACCGATGCGAATTTGGACATGTTTTTCAACACGTTTTATAAATAACTCTTTTCCTTTTGCAGGTAAGTCACCATGACTCAATGGATTGCGGCGACATGACATCGGCGTTCTGTAGTAAGATTTTTTTATTTTATAAACGTTGTGACGAGTGTGGGTTCCGCCGGTTATATTCGATTGGAATTTGAATTTGGAACGTCAGATTAAATGCAAAGATTTTGTCTGTCATATTGGAAGTAACTTTCAGAAGATTTTAAATCACTAGTTTTTTTTAAATTTATTTTACCATTGTAAAAAGAACTGTACGGTAGTGATTCCTGTGTGTCAAATGTCGAATATTGATCTAAAGCCGAATGGGAATCAGAGCATCATCCCATCTCTATTTCAGTTGTATTCCTCATCATACAATGATAACTCTAAAACAAAATTCCTAACGTGACTGTCGCTTTGTTTACTAGATAGGAGATGAAACTTAGATAACCGACGCGCCCTATTTTGTCACTTATCCGCTATCCTAATTGCTTCATGGACGTAAAAATATCGCGGCGTAATTTTTTGGCGCACTGGATGTTCAGCGCTACTGCGCTAGACCTAGAGTTGAAATTGTAGGTACATTGGGTTTTTACGACGCGGTGGGATGCTCTCTATTTAATACTCAGTGCTCGGTTCAACACAGAGAGTTGAAAATCCAGTAACATAGATTTTGTGAATCTTGCTTTAAGAAGTTAATTTTCAGGCTGAATGAAAAATCGGTGGTTTAATTTATAAGGTTACCTAGCTACCAACTAATGCTATGATAATAATTTTAAACAGTTGCAAACAGCATAATGACGTCCAATCAGAAACATTGCTTCGCATGAATCATTTAATCGAAATTAATATGCGAAAATCGCAACTATTGTATTCGAAAACGTTTGCTAGGTACCTATCTCAAATAGTATCGCGACTGTCACAATGGACCGCCAGTTATTCGATCCCGTTATTCCAATCGATAGTTTACTGTTAACATTATCACGACTCGGCTTAGACTCGATTCGTGCCCGTTTTTATTTTGAACTTTTTTATTGACCTTGCTGAGAACTTTTTCGTCTGTGACTTTTTGGGTAATGGATCTGTTTTTTGGCTAGGATGTTCATAATTTGATTGAGTCAATGGATCAGCACCCTAATTGCGTAACTCACGATTAATCATAATTTGTTTCGTTTTGAAACAGATGGCTAAACCATTGCTTCATGTTCGAAAAATGTGTCTGCTCAACAACGTAAATAACGCAATGAATATTGTTGAACTGTCAAAATGAAACCGATTATGATTAATCGCGTGTTACGCAATTAGGGTGCTGGATCTGCTGGCAAAATAAAATTTTTATTCGGTGAAACAAACAAAAAAAATGTTTATTGTTTCTAATATTGAATGACTCATAAAATAACTGATTTAATATAAAAATTGTGCGGGCCTTTGAGTGTTTCAAGGGGCCAATCAATTTCAGTAGGTACTGTGTTGTGGAATCGATTAGGATAATGATGCCTAATCGATTAAAACATCGATTTTACCTTTTTTGCTTGCAAATTGTATTATTTCTTTAGTCAAACGTACTTATATTAGGTACGATGGACGGAACACATCCTTTAGGAGCATTGAATTTACATCTTCATAATCTGCCTTCTCTTTTCCCAACTATTTTGGGGTTGGCATCCAGTCTAGCCAGATGCAGCTTGATGTTAATATTTCACCATTAAATCTACATCTTACCTCCCAAAAAAAACATCTTTGAAAAGTTGAAACCCTATAAAAACTGTTTACAAGATCCACAGTTTTGCACTTAATGATTAGTATTCACCACAGCTGCATGCAATCTGAACCGATTACAAATGTATGTAGATGGGACATAAAACTTTTTTCTCGAACCTTCTTACACGTAAATCACAAAGGCATTAAGGCTGGATTTGTTCAAGTTCTGAAGCCTTGAAGTTGAAGATCACGTTGCGAAGATTCATTGCTTGTGAAGTCTATGTGTCTTCGTATTGTCGCCGAAAAAGGCAAAAAAGCTGTTAAAAAGATAGTATTAATGGCTTCAACTTTATCGTGTGATTTTTCGGAAAGAAAAAAGATAGCACTTTTTAACACGAGTGTGAGCTGAAGGATTTTGTTTATGGTAGATGGGAAGTATATAATTTCTTCGTTGATCTGTTTTAAAATCTGATGGTTGGTGTTTCAGTCCGTCTTGAAGGACCATTTTTATGTTTGTAGGTATAGATACTATCTAATCTAGGTAAGATTTAGAAATCACAGCACGGTTTTGATTTTGTTTGCAACGGACAAAGGCACATGCGCTTACAGCCTAATGCCCAGAGAGGAACAAAAAGAAGACAGGACACATTCGGAACCCACATTTTGCTTTCAAAAGCACCTGTATATAACTGACTGCTTTATCAGAATAAATTCTGTCTTGACTGATGTCGTGGACCAAATTACAGGCACCGCGACCTGTTCTCAAGATGAGCTCTAGCATCCCGTTGCCATAACTACCACAGATAGAGACAGAAGTATTCCACTAGATTAAGACAAAAGGGACAGAGATAGTGCGTCCCGTTTTAAAGCGTATGTTTGTTTTGAGGTATCTTGGGTGCTTAATCACGCCTGTATAATGGATATCTAACTTGAGAACGTACTTTAGGGAAGATTTGGTTTTTGTTGGCAAGCGAACCTATTTCAAAAGGCATTGAGGATGTGGCTTTTAGAGGTTAGTAGCACCTACGGATAAAATGAAGAGCATTTTTAGAGTAAGTCCATGTACGCACGGATGTTAAAATAGCCCAGCGGGCTCTGGATCTTCAACGCACTGCTCAGAGAGTTGAACATCCAACATTGTGATATTTTGACGCGCTGGGAAGCATTGGATTCTCAGTGCACGGTTCAATAACGAGAGCGAATAATCCAAGTGCGTATAAATTCCCGCCGCGATATCTTTACATCCGTGTGAACAAAGTGGTATACTCGTACAGCCGTCCACAAATTATAATGCCGTTGGCTCGCATATGGTCGATTTTCGTATTTTGATGCCACCATAATCAGAAAAAAAATCTCTATCTTTCTGTTTAAGGAGTATTTTTTTACTATTTATGGATGCCGAGATAAAAAAATTAAAAACGCCGTTAACTTGCCTTGTTTGATACACAGGTAAGCAACATTACTAAACTAAAAAGTAACTGTAAGGGCTTATATTTACATTTTTACTAGAATTTTTACCATCCGTTGCATAACTAAATAGCATGCATTTCATATTTTTCTCCGCTTTTTTGTCCATAACTCGAAGTATGGTTTTATAATTAAATACTTGTGTTTCCATAAAACCCATGCCTCAGCACCTAAACTACCACTTGACATTAAAATCCACTGTGCAATCTGTAACCCTCTCCTGTGCACCTGCCAGGAAATAAAAAAGGTAGAATGGATAAAATATCTGGGGGTTTTAATAGACCAGCGGCTCTGTTTCAAACCGCATATTGACCTGGTGGCCAAACGCACCAGAAAATTGATTCACATAATGAAACTCCTGCGTAACTCTGCCAATAAAAAAACTCTAAACATGGTATATGTGGCACTATGTGAATCAATTTTGTGTTACTGTATAGCAGTATGGGGTGGAGTTGGAATCACCACCATGATCCAAAGCGAACGAGCTCAACGATCAGTTTTGAAAGTCATGCTCAAAAAACCTTTTAGATACCCGACGGCCCTTTTGTACAAAGAAGCCGCAGTACTCACTGTCCGACAGTTGTATATCTTTAAAATCATATTGAAACAGCATAAAATCGTAATCCAGACCCCGGAATACTCACAACTACTCAAACGTCGAGTCTTTAGGTGTGTCTCTATAAGGACGCGTACAACTTTCGCACAGCACATGCAAGAATTCTTGCTCAGTCACATTTACAACAAAGCCGTGAAAATGTGTGACATCGCCAACTCTAGGATAAACCAAGTCAAAAAGACTGTTCGCAAATGGCTGCTAGCCCAATCATACACTGAGTCCGAATCTCTTTTAAAGGTAATTTCGTAACACAACAACACTCACACACACACGCACACACTCTCTCTCTCACACACACACACACATATACACTTACACATAGTGCACAATGGCGCCCAAAATATTCATTCTTCCTACTCTATTGTTTTAAGCCTAGACAATGTTTGATTAATTAACTCATTTTATTACTTACTTTAAAATAATAATGCATGCATTTTATGTGCCTCTCGACAATAGCAATCCATGAGTATTAATGTAATACGCTTTTCACCATCTGGTAATACCACCCATGGACTCCACGAGACAGGCTTGACCTAGTGTGGAGTTCATAAGCAAAATGTTTCCTTTGCGTCTTATTCCTGTTTTTATTTTTTCCTTGTTAACTAATGTACTAATGTAGACTTTAAGGAATTGTAAAGCACTGTTTTTTTTTGGTACAATAAAAATTATTGGTTAACGGCATTACACAGGCCGACAAATTATTTTCCCAGACACCAGACTATACATTTTCGAAGTATTTCGATGCGCTGAATCCGAATCTAGCCGCAGAATTGCTCTATCACGTCAGGATTTTGAGATATCCTAACCTGGAAGAGCAAAAAACACAGTTTTTGCTTATTTTTGAGGTTATGTAGCCCGCTAGATCCTCTTTCCTCCAAAAAATCATCGATTGTATGTGAAAGTACTAGTCTTTCTCTTTAAAATGACGTTGAGTTTACACGAATATCTTTTTTTTTCGCTGAGGTATCGCATTTTGAATTTTTCATGTATGTGGATTTTCCTATGTCTGAAAATCCATTACCATTGCCATTACGTTATCCATACAGAAAATTTCAAAATGTGATATCTAAATATCAAAATGGGATTTTGAGATATCCTATCTCAAAATCCTAACATGATAGAGCAATTCTGCGGCCAGATTCGGATTCAGCGCATCGAAATATTTCGGAAATAAATAGTCAGGTTTCTGGGTAAGACAGTTCGTCTAATTTTGTCTGTAGCTTGCGGACGGCAGTATATTGGGTTCGAACTTTCCACGTGGGTGTAAGTGGTGAAGGATTATGATAAGGCAGATGGGAAGCGATGTTTAATTGATCTATTTGTTGGGATACTGGAATTCGAGTTGGACTCGAAGGACCATTTTTACTCGCGACTCTAGTACAACAATTTCTATGGAAACTTCGTAAAAATTGTTCTACCAGAATCGCGTCGCGCCTGTCTGCAGGAGCCTTTAATAACGGACGGCCTTCATTAACGGCAAAATTAATTATCTTCATTTCACAATACTGAAGTGTTAAATTATGTCTGTCTCTAGATTTTAAGATAAAATTATTGTCGCGATAACACGAAGACATTTACGAAAAACGATTTCTGGTTAAAAATATTTTTAAATTTTATTTCCTTGTTCACCTTCTTGTAAAAATACGTTTACGAAACATATCGTTAAAGACTTAACTACCTACGATACAATGTAGGTACGTCCTGAATTTCAATTGAGATCCCGGGTGTATGCGTAAGCGCAAAGATTCATTTGAGGTTTCGTGAAGAAGAAAAAGAACAGAGGGGTAATTAATTGCGTACCACACTAACAGTAAGAATGGCTTTAAATTTGACAGTTCCACAACATTCTTTGCGTTTTTACATTGTTGAGCCAGACAACGTTTTCGAACAAATGAAGTAATGGATTAGCAATATCCTTTAAAATTATTCAGATTGTGATTAAGAGCATACTACGCAATTAGGGTACAGATTTAATTTTCTGGCCTATTCCACCGCTCTAGTATTACTACCTACCGGGTAATTTAGTGAGTCTTTTAGACTTTAAAAGGTGTAAAAGATAAAAATCTCGCTTGAAAGTCATACATCAACAAATGTTCTAAGTTAGGTAACCCAAGTTAACTCATTTCCTTAGGTTATAAGTTTTTTTTTAAGCGTTGCTGGAGGCCATAATTTAGTTAAGTAGCCGAAAACCTCCCAGTTTGAACTGCGAGATACCACTCACACAAACAAAAACACTCATTTCCTAGTATTGGAGGTGCTCGGTCCATCAGAAAACCACAAACAATAGAACTCAAGGAAACAAGAACACGATACTACCTCTTCATCTAACTAATTAAACCGTTCACTCATGTATTCCTACACCTAATTGAGGACTACGTACAAGTTCTATTCTTAGCAATTTACATGACAATACAGACATAACAATACAAAGAGCAACAAACAATTAAAAGTCATACAAATAGTATTATGTAGCATGACAACACTAAGTCCACGTAAAAATATCGCTACGGATCTTTTTTCGCACTGGATCTTCAAAGCACTGCTCAGCGCTGAGAGTTGAAAATCGAATAGTCAAACACTCTGTTCGATTTTCGACAAACTGCAATGCTCTCTGTTGAATTCTCAATGCTCGGTTCAACACCGAGAGTTGAAAATCCAGAGTGAATGTCGACTTAGTCCACGTTCGCACGGACGCGACGTAAAATATCGCGGTGGGATTTTTTGCGCACTGGATCTTCAACGGTCTGCTCAGCGCTGAGAGTTCAAAATCGAACGGCGTGTATTTTTCGACGCACTGAGATGCACTCTGTAGGATTGTCAATGCTCGTTTCAATCCTGAAAGTTGAAAATCAAGTAGGTATATTTTTAAATCTGTGCGAACGTTGACTTAAAGGTGCTCCCGTAGAACAATTTCCATGAAAACTTCCTCGAAAATTGTTCTACAAGTGTCGCGTCGCGCTTGTTTGAAAAAGCCTTTGATACTGGTTGCTCCACCTTTCCGCCTGTTTTCACTAATTAACTCATTAAGTGCCTAATTAGGTGCTATTCAGGTTTAATCTACGGTTTTGCATGAATAAACAGTCTGTTGAATAAACATTGATAACTAGAAATTATATGTTTTTATACGAAAGTTTTTTATAAGAAAATATCACGGCTGTATAAACCAAAGGGTTGGCAGAGGTGTACTTATAGTACACCCACATTGCGCCAGTCATGTTTAAGTCCCATGGAATAGCGGGCGAGCCGTTTCCCATTATTAACCGGGTAAAAAGTCAGGCCTCCGGGGCTTAAAATAAAAAAAAAAGTATTAAATAGCACAAAATTGTAATGGTACCCTTTTTCTCAGTTTTCAGACTTCAGCAGACCGGCGGAACACAAGTCTAGTAAAACAATTTCTATTAAATTTTCATGCAAATTGTTTTAGAACAGTCGCGTCGTGCCAGTTTGCGGGAGCCTTTAAACAACCAAACAATAAATCAGTCCTCTTCGTTTAAAATCAAACGCAGTCACAATACGAATGAGTGAGTTATTGTTAGTATCAAGTACTCCTTATTGTCAGTAATGAGGGGTAATTAAGTACACTGTGACTCGAATAACAATATGATTATGCGGATAATTAAACAATCAATGAACCTGTCTGTCTGTTTTGTGGAATATTGAATTGTGGGGGGGTTTTTACACGCTTTATATTAGCTCGGGTTGTATGTATGTATGTATGTAACGGAATCTTTGAGCGCGATTTTGACCCACTTTAAACGGTCAGATTTCATTGAAACTTTGTAAACTTGTCGAGGACCGATGACAATTTAATAATTTAAAAAAAAATTTAGAAAAAAAATCACATTTTGTAGTTAGCAGAACTAAAAAATAGAAAATAAATAATAGTTTAAAAAACTAAAAAACACGCTTTAAAAACCAAACTAAAAAAGGAGAAAATCAATTCAATTAAAAAGCAAATTGCCCCTTATGCTTAAGTCCCATGTTATAGAGGGGCGAGCCAATTGCCATCAACCAGGCACAAATCCAGACACCGGGATGCTTCTTAAAAACTCCAGGTGGAAAATTCCAATAAGACTTTGTTCGACCTTTTTTTTAATACTAAATGGGCCAGCTCTGTACCTCGATCACACCTGATAGAAAGCGATTGTTGAGGTCTATGATGGATCGAGCGTGCCCAGAAAATGACTGTTTACTCTAGTTTTGAAGATAGACGGGTAAAATGTGGAATAACACAGACGTAGGCAGAGAGTTCCACACTTTGACTGTGATGAATGTGGAGGAGAAGCGCTGAGTACGACTGGTCGGGACATCAACCAAGTGCGGATGGTAGGCTGCAGTGCGTCTGGTAATCGAACTTCATGATCAGCTACTAGCCCTTGCTGCCACTAGGTCCAACACGCAGTCAATGCAATGCAATGTTTTTAGACTTCCATAAACATGATCCCGGATAGTCAAGACAATTAGCCTGCCCTTAACACAAGCGATTATTACCATATAAATTTAAGAAAAATTAACATTAAACCTAAGAAAAACTAATTCAGTTGAAAAACGTCATAGATTTTATACTTCGACATAGATTTTCCGCGAAATGGTCGGCGGCGCATCGTCAATAAATTCGTCGCGCTGCATTTCAAAGGCCTGGAAAACCTCGCTTTAATTGCATTTAGCTTCGAAGCAAAGTTTCTTACAAAAAGGAAATCTATCACGTACCATATATACAAACAAACCAGACTCCTAATAAAACCTAACTGTCATCAGATTTATCTAGAAGCCCCACTTTCTTTACAAAGAGTGCATTTTTCGCGCATTTGACATAAGACATGATGGCACGCGGCTTTCTCACGGCCCTTCAATATTCAGACGAGCACGTTCTGACATTGCCGAGCTGTGAATGTGAAATTATGCCGATACTTGGACACGCATCACAAACCCACCAAACACCTACTATCTAACCCGCCAAGGAACTTTCAACCTTATGTCACCGTACTAAAGGCGGAAAAGTGGTCAGGGCGTAGACATGTAAGTTGTGTTTTGTGACACGAATACTCATTACCACAAACGGATTACTGAGTTGCGTCATTTCTCTGTAAAAATATTTAGTTCGGTGTCTGTAAGTGTCTATTATTCTACGGGTGTACTAATTTGTATGGCCCATTCAAATTGCTTTATAATTAGGTGCATAGCAACGATGTTCTCATGTGACAAATGCTTTGTGTAAAAAGGTTTTGGGCGCGACTTTCTTTCCTAGAATTTTCCGGTGTAGTGAAAATTGTGCGTTTGACCACGATAGAAAGTTATCATTATTATACCAGTGAAAGCTAGTTTTTCGCACGTTACCTATGTTTATTTTACTTTTTCCGCAGCAATTTCTTTGATTGAGCTGATACTGTCGCCATAAAATCAGATAAAAAAAAACACGGAAGCAATAAACAAACGACTAAAGTTCGTTTTTTAAACCCAGATACTAATTTGACAGGTATTATGTGAAACTCTTAAACAAAAAGCGAATACTTCTTGAAATGTCAGATTTGTCTCTGGGGTTAAAAACTAACTATTATGTAAATATTATGTAGTTGCATTGCATGCAACACATCAACTGCAAAATCATAAATTGCAAATACTTTATTAACCCTAAAATGCACATTGTACTTTGTACAGAATCGAGCGCAATGTCAGCTCAAATCTGGGCTATCAAGTACGAATGTCGCCTGCGCATGTACCTACTCATGTACTCCGCGTTATCGACACAAGATACCGTTTACTGACGGTAATTGAGCAATTACATTCCTTACAACATAACATAGTTTTCACTAAAGTGTACTGAGTCCTAGGTATTATTTTCTTGTACACACTTTTTGATACCAAGTGGACTAATTTATACAATAAATAAATCATTACAAGTTGTATAAACTTATATTTTGCTGTATGACGATCGATTCGAGTGACAATTTGTTTATCCAACAGTTTAAAATGTGTCGATTTGCGTACTAATCACAGATATTTTAATCTAGATTAACTTCTGTTCTGTCAGCTTTGCGCTCTATTTATTTATTGAAATTAACTTTATTACACTGCTAAAGTACGAATCAATCAAGGTCTATTTGTCCAAAGCATGATATTATTTTCCAGTTTATCTGATCCGTAATTATGTGCAGTTCTCCTGAAATGTATTCCAAGCTAAGACATTGTTATATTTATAAAATAACATTATGACCAGTCACAGCTCTACACGCTTAAAAGACATCATAACACCATTGTATGTCCATCCTATCTTCCCATACATGTTGTAACAGCCAATAGAGGGCCAGCATTCTGCTGCAAACAAGTTCTAACAGAAAATAAACCAATAGTAATAGAACATTGAATGCTTGCCTTGTCGCATTCCGCAGTGGTCCATATCCCGTACTTAACCCTCACAATATCGTGGGATACGCCCCTGGCTAAATCTGGAACTATTTTCCTGGGTTCCAGATTGTTGTGGTTTTAAATTGCGTATCTTGTACTTAGATGTACTATTGTATAGCATCAAGTTCTTCTAACTGAACAGACAGCTGTGTTTGTTGCGCCACTTCTTCTTCCCAGCTAAAGGGCGGAGTTTATTAACGTCAAAATTACATGCGTGTGTGCGTATGTAATTTTGACGTTAATAAAGTGTAGACGTTCTGTCTAATTTGAATAAATAAATGACTTTTGATTTTGAAGATGTAATATTCGGAACATCGTAACAATACTAAGCAATTAAAAGCAGCTTACGTGAAAAAATATCTAGACATACTTTGGAGCTATATGTTTCGTTTGAGCCTTTAAAGCTTTGGGATTTCGATCAATCCCTAGGGAGATTGCGAATTTACTTGCTATTTCGACACAGAGTTACAATCTGCGCTAATACCCAACTCGACACGATTGGCACATTTGACAACTTCAGCTGAAAATCAGGTCTGAATTTGGGCAGTACCTAAACGTCGTGATCACCCAGTGGTTCGTTTCTCATACATGCTGAAGATGTGGGGTCTAATTCAGGTAGGTAAGTACCAATGTGACTTTTTCAATACAGATGTACTTCTGAGTTTATTTCGGACATCACTGACATCGTTGAAGGAAAACATCGTGAGGAAACCGGGACTTCCAGTTAGTATAGATCTAAATCGCCCACCTGTGCAGTGCTAAGCAAGCATAGTGTTCAACGCTTGTGTCTTCTCAGTATGAGAAGAGGCCTTCGTCCTACAGCGGGACAGAATAAGGGAGGTATTAAAATAACATATTGGTCCTAAATTGCCTAGTAAAATCTATTTTATTATGTGTGTCTATAGTATTTCTATTGTCATGTTTCCATGATTGTCTTATCTCATAAAAACTGTTTTATTTTCTACTAGCTTTTGCCCGCGTCCCCCGCCCGCGTGTATGTCGGTTATCGCGTAAAAAAGTAGCCTATGTCCTTCTCCATATCCCAGGCTATATCTCTGCCAAATTTCACGACGATCGGTTCAGCGGTTTAGGCGTGAAAGCGTAACATACAGACAGCCAGAGTTACCTTCGCATTTATAATAATAAGTAGGGATTTCAATTCGAGAAAATGACTATGTAGTGACAGGTTGCCGGCTCATTGCTTTCGAGAATACAACGGTATCCCTTTCCCTTGGTCGACTTAACCGACATGCAAGGAATGATAAGTAGGTGACAGGTACATTCCATGTTTTTCTCCAACAGTCAGATTAGCGTGGGATTGTGCTCAAATGAACGAATATTTCTGTCATTTATAAACGGACGTCGCTGATTGCTTTAAATCATAATAGGTCTATCTAATTTACATATTTATTAAACGATATGTTTTCATTTGGATGATGTTTCGGCACACGTCCATGGAAATTAATCTTTATGTCTATAGTATTGTTAATTAAGAACTTTATGCTTATTAACAAGTTCGTGTAAAATCTGGTTATAATTTTGTGTTCAGTTCTAACTAATTAAAAATGTAGATTGTGTTTGATTAAGACAGTGATTTTTTTAAGGTTATCTAACCGTTAATTACGAGTAACTCAAGGGTTTAATTTATCACTCGCCTCAGAATTTGAATTGTATTTTTAAAGTACGGCTTTTAAAATAAGTTTTCATGGATGGAGGCAAGTAAAACCTCCTTTACATTATAAAGCAAACAAAAGTGTTCGAATTTCAAAATAATCAATGATCAATTGTTTCCTTTTATAAGTGGCATCCTTATTCCTAAAATACAATATCCTACAAACAAAAACGAAGCGCCTATCAAATTCTTAACAATCATAATAAATAACAAAGTGCGTGATTCGGATCGTGCCCAATGCGCATCCAATTAGCGCCCTCGTTATAGTTTGCGGGACGCTACGCGGAATGTCGGTTACGTAACGTGTCCGTAACGGTACGGATACGTTAGCTGAGGCCTGTGAGTTACCGTGCGAAGACGATGACATTCTGCACTCAGCTGCACTTACAGACCTAGGTAGTGTTGTAGTTATTGCAACAGATGACGAGCCGAAGGTAGAATTTATGATAGTGGAGTATCATAAAATTAATTGTAGGTAGATGCCATACAGGGTAGAGTGCTACAAGGATCATTTGGCGATATAATGACATTTCCAGGGGCGAGGTTGGTAAACATTTGTGATATTGTGACAAAAATTTTATTGAAACAAGATGGCGGCGTTAGTTACGGTTTTGGCCACACGTCAAAGAACTTAGCGTTGTAGGTAGGTGTCATGACTGAAAGATTGTGTTAAGAGGATATACAGAAGTGATAATGATGATGCATTAATTAAAAACTCAAAGGAAACGATCGAATTCGCAAAAGAAAACGAGGCCCTTTGCGCAGGAGCTACAAAGAAAAAAATACCTACTTAACATGTTCATAGAACATTTCGCAAAAGAGAAACTTTCAAATTGTGTCTAAATGTAGGTACCTAACGGAAAGGAGGGTACGACTAAACGCCGGCAGAAACTACGCCGACAGACTGAACACCGACAATACTTTACTTCAACGGGACTGTTCGCCGACAGACAGGACACTTCGCAGACAGGACTCTTCGCCGACAGGGCTTATCCTTGCGCTATTACTAAATAGTCAAGTAACTGCCACTAACATGGATGTAGCGCTCGCCGGCCGCTACCACGGCACCGCTCGGCTCGCTCGCGGTTGTTCGCAATTCTAACATAACCTAACCTATTACCTACTTGATGAGCCCTGTCGGCGAAGAGTCCTGTCGGCGAAGTGTCCTGTCAGCGAAGGGTCCCGTCGAAGTAAAGTCTTGTCGGTGTTCAGTCTGTCGGCGTAGTGTCTGTCGGCGTTCAGTCGTACACTGCACGAAAAGTTAGGTTAGAATAATTCTATCATCAGAATACAAAAGTAAATACCTACTCATGTCTTACACAATGTTGACATGCCTAAAAATAAATTAGGTAATCAACATGACATCAGATCCTAAAACTCTTAGCTTAATTATGTTAATTTAGTACAAATGTTTGAATAAAGTTTCCGTTGATAATTCAGCTTCCTTCCTCTGATATCATTCGTGGTCGTTCGTCTCTTTGTATATATTACTATATGTATAGTTGTTAAATAATAGTACTGTTATCCTTATCTGTTTTCATTAGACGCTTACCGTGTAGTTAAGACTATTATCAAACTTTAATAAATGTTGTATGTTTGATCTTTGTGAGACTGTTCACAGTGCTTATTTCAACTATTGAGGCGTATATGTCACTAAGTCACTATGGGGCTTGTAGCTAAGTAATAACAGCCGCACGAGTCGATCGATCAGGTTAAGCTACGCTAGCCCCGCACCCTAATTGCGTAACTCACGATTCATTTGTTTCGTTTTGAAACAAATGGCTAAACCATTACTTCATATGCTCGAAAAATGTGTCTGCTCAACAACGTAAATAACGCAATGAATATTGTTGAACTGTCAAAATGAAACCGATTATGATTAATCGCGTGTTACGCAATTAGGGTGCCGGTTGCTCCGTGCTCCGTGGATGGGTGACCATCTTTACATACTAAGACCCTTCCGTGCCTCTGGTCCCGGCAGTCATTTGTGGATCTCTGACAGTCGTTACGGGTCGTCAGAAGCCCGAAAGTCTGACAACCAGTCTTACCAAGGGGTATCGTGTTACCTGGACTAGTTTGACTGGAAGCGAGCCCAATATAGTTGGGAAAAGGATTGGCAGATGATGATCTCACTAAGTCACTATGGTGGCGCAAACATGGTTGCACTGCCAGCAAGATATACACAGCTTCATGGTAGGTATCACACCGGGCGGGCGTCCGATCGATTGCTCGACTAAGAGCCGCACACTGGTTTACTTAGTGGTGGCCACAGCAAGGCCAGTCGTGGTCGCCATAAGTTGTGACGGACGACATTTTGTATAGCATCGGCGCAAACCAAGCGTTCTAATGGCCGCGTTCGAGCCACAAGTTGAAGGAGTCGCCCGCGCTTGTTACTAGTGCGGGGGGTTTTGTCGCTCGTGTAGTGGTTTGACTGAGCCTCTACTGGGCGCGTCTAGTGGCCGCCACAGTAACCAGCGCTCAGTGTAGGGCCGGCTTAACCGTACTATGGTTAGGTTACGTGATATTTTTGGCTCATTGGTCGATCGACACTTTTAAATAATATATCACTAGTTTCCGCCCGCGGCTTCGCCCGCGTGGAAGTCGGTAATTATCTCGCAGGAACGTACTACTGCATTTATGCTTATGCCTATTTAAAAAACCGGTCAAGTGCGAGTCGAACTCGTGCACCGAGCGTTCCGCACCTTCCCATTATACCGCCATAATAAAAAAGATATGGGCAAATTTAGATTTTCGCGAAAACTTGTAAGTACCAAAATTTACCTTAATTAAAAAAAAAATGGAATTTTTCCTTTATTTGTGCTGTAAGATCTTGCTTTTTTGCCAAATTTCGAGATTCTAGGTCATCGGGAACTACCATTTAGGTTTTCGACCCAAAGCTTTGGTGAAAATCTAAATTTACCCATATCTTTTTATCGTGTTGACTCAGGAACTTGATTTTTATACACCTAATGGGGACTATAAACTTCAATATCTGGTTTAAATTTCAACTTGCTTGGTCCACCCGTTCCTAAGAAAATCAGTGGTGACACACGGACAGACAAACGGACAAGAGAGTGATCTTATAAGGGTTCCTGTTTTACCTTTTGAGGTACGGAGCCCTAAAAAATGGAGGAAAGCAATAACGAGATCGACTATACAATCCTAACTAATATTATAAATGCGAAAGTAAGTTTGTTACGCTTTCACGCTGAAACAGCTGAACGGATTTGGATGAAATTTGGCACATAGGTAAACCATTACCCGGAGAAGGACCAAGGCTACTTTTCATCCTGGATCGTAGAAGAAGTCGCGAGCAACAGCTAGTAATAGCATAAAAGTTCATGGCCGTTCAAGTGATAGGAAACAAATGGGACACATCAATTTGTTTTCACCGCGGTCGGCCACTTACGGCCACTTCTCTACATTGTTACTATAGTCTATGGGTACACACGGCTACACATCAAGCCATACATTTCCAGTTTACGCTGATCTCGCACTGTACGGAAATCCTATACAATGCAAGATCAGCATAATTATACTGGAAATGTATAGCTTGATGTGCAGCCGTGTGTACCTACTTCTGTACCTATTGCAAAAGTAGGGCAAATATCTAGGCATAGATTAATAGTTGTCGTTGTTCTAACAATGTGTGATAAAAATGTAGTCATAGCTGTCATGGGGGTGCTGATAACTTGATAAGCTACTGTATTCTATTTCATACAGTCTTCGGACTTATGTCTTCTGTAAGTAATTTATTTCAGTAATTAAGTACCTACCTACATATTATTATATCTAGGTACTTTTTAATGTATTATCTATATTCCCTGGAGATTATTAATCAAAGACACTTTCAATCGCCGTATGTAGGTAGGTACTTAACTACTGAAATAAATCACTTACAGAAGACATAAGTCCGATGACTGGGCTTGTGACCAAATAATAAGTAGCAGTCGCACGGGTCGATAGATCAGGTTAAGCTACGCTTGCTGCAGTTGGTCCTTGGATGGGTGACCATCTTTACATACCGAGACCCCTCCGTGCCTCGGAAAGCACGTTAAACCGTTGGTCCCGGCTGTCATTCGTAGATCTTTGAAAGTCGTTATGGGTCGTCAGAAACCCGAAAGTCTGACAACCAGTCTTACCAAGGGGCGGGTAACGTTTTAAGTAAAACACTGGTATTCAGCTACATCCGGTATGACTGGAAGCCGACCCTAACACACTTGGGAAGGCAGTATATGCGCCCTCGTGGCCCTAACCGCCGCAGGAGACGCCCTGGGCGTCGGGAATCCCAGGCTGATTCCCGACCACCGTAGGCGCGGGCTTGCGGACGGCGAGTAATGGGTAGCTCGCTGTCCGGTAAGGACCAAGCCTGGATCGACGGCGCGTTGTGTTCCACGCGCGCCTCAAACAGATGTCAGCACCAACTGGTGGGGTCCGCAAGGGCCGATGCCTGCCAGGGGTGCGGGTTGTTCGAAAGAGATACCGCAGCCCCTGGCACACAGGCAACTGAGGGAACACGGGTGGGTTTTAGTCAGTAAAAGTCTGACACGCCCTCCCGCTCCACCCAGAGCGGGAGAAGTTATTTGATGGTTTCCCAAGCTCGAAAAAAAAGACACACTTGGGAAAAGGCTAAGGAAATTGATGATGACTTTCATTCGCCGCATGCGCATCAAATCATAAAAAAATAAAATAAAGGGTGAACAAAGTTTTGTATTTTATCGCGATATAATCTTACTTTACTGCAATTTAAGTAAAGAAATCAATGTCATAATATGATTCAAAACCTAATAATGACTCAAGCAAGAGTAAAAACATTTAACTGCCTAAAGGCAGCAATTATTAGATTTTTTTCTTGGAGAGCCAAACACTAAGAACAAAAACGATAAGAATCAAATTCCATAATACTTCTAAGTATTCCAGTAGCACGCAAGTTCACGTAACGAAGTCTCGTTAATGTTATTACCAATGGAATCCGATTAACATACATATTGGGTGAGCCTTTACATAACGTGGAGCGAAAATGACACTGTTATTGTAATGGTCATTCATGATCATAACTAAGTTACAAAAATCTAGAGTAAGGTCAACCATGAAGGACGGTAGTGTTGTCTTAAAAAAAATTGAAGCTTTTATTTTGAAAATCGAACAACTTCTTCTGAGAATGTGAACTTCATGATACAGGCCATGGTCTAAGAAAACATATATTATTATACCATGATACAGGCTAAAAGTATTCGTTCGAACAAATTAATTGCATAACTTTTTAAAGTTTTAAATATAAAACTTTAAAAAGTTATGCAATTAATTTGTTGTTGAATGATTTTAGCTGGTTTTGTTTTAAAATCTAAGGTTCAAATAGTAAACCAGTGCAGTCCTATGTCATAAATAATTAATTCATTATTTGGGTGAAATGCGAGCAGAAGCAGAAACAAAGCCAAAGAAAAAAATATTTTAAAAACTATAACTTCGAATCTGCAGAAAGCAAGTTTACGGTACCTATATAGTATGCGATATTAGTAAATTTAAGTAATTTTTAAGCTCGTAGCATACAGACAGAATAAAAGTTTAAAGGCAGTTTAAGCCTCTTAACAGAAACATTTATTTAAATGTTTAAAGCCCTCGGGGTTGTAGAGGAAAATAAATGTTTATTCTTACAATTTCCTTGTCATTTTCAGGATTTCTTTAGTTATTAAAAAAACAATGTTATTATGTTTTTCTTCCTTCCTTGAAGATTCAGTTTTTACTTGGGTAACATTATTTATCATTGTTCATTCACTCGATATAATTCCTTAGCACCCTCGTATAAATTTCATAAAAGAAAAGATGAATGTTCTATAAAAAGCTTTCTTCACCAACAAAATGACTATAAATAGTATGAAAATCCAATTTGCAAGTTACAGGCGTTATCTAAGTGGCGCAGGCGGGGTAAGATATGCGGGAAATTGAGAAAAATGGACCGACAGTGACAGTGCGTGGGAGAGCGTAGGACGGCGCGAATTGTGACATGGGCCATGCTGGCTCACAGCCCGTGACGTCACGGCGCGCCCCCGACGACGCCGCTACCAACACTGTTATTTTTAAAATAATAACCTGATAAATATTTATGGCCAGTCAATGAATATTTTTATAGAGGAAAACTTTGCGTTCGCAGTTTGAAATTTAATTAATTTTACTTACTTGAAAACGGAAGCGGTTATCTTACGCCAGCATTAATTGATTAAAACCTTTCCTATAGTATTGTAATGTGTGAGAATACTCAAGTAATGCACCTGTCTGTTCTGTTATTCTGTATGTAGGAAAAATACTTGTGTTCGCGATAGTACGTAGGTGACGTCAGAATGATAGTACGCCCGCAACTTGTTACTGTCAGTCCGTAACTATGTATGAAGGACTAGAGTATATCTAGTCCTTCTTACATAGTTTTTAACCCTTGCATTCGTATCTGTCTTCATAACGGGTCGTCAGAAGCCCGAAAGTCTGACCCAGTAACCGGGTTCTGGAGGTCAGATAGGCAGTCAATCTATGTAAAATACTGGTATTCAGCTGCATCTGGTTAGACTGGTGGACATAGTTGAAAAAAGGGTGGCAGATGATGATGACATTCGTATCTGCCTTGGTGAGCTTCCTGCTCTAGAACTTGTTTGGTCCTTAGAGACTAATAGACGTTCTATTTTAAAAAAAATACCGTTACACTTTTTTATATATTTTTTTACATATACCTAATATATTATGAAGACGATGCACCTAGAACAAAGTTGCTACACCACAATAGGTCAAAAAAAATATCAATGACCGATAAATTGAATATTTAAATATTTCTTCTTCTTGTTTTCTTCCTTAGTTCTCCAAAAAACACTTATGTATCACCACGAAAGATACCGTGCAAAGCTATATATAGCTCCTAACAGTGGCCGTTGTCGTCTGTATCGGATAACTGTGGCCACGGAACTGGAAAATTGGATGGGGACGCAAAAACTTAGTTATTTTTCAATGAAACGTGGAATTGAAACGGAGAGTGCCTTTCTAGTCCTATTATCTCTTTGATTTAAACCTTTCTCGTACGTACGCGTGTTATGGAACCTTAAAATAGAACCTCCTTAGATTGTGATACTTAGTAGATAGAAGTTAAGTGATTTTGTGTTAAGCCGAGTATGAAGCCGCCCCTTTGTTTTGTTTGTTAAACAGATTACTAGCGAAAAAAATATTGGATCCTATATGATTTAGCATAGTTTCAATGGTTAATCAGCTACATTGAATTGCAACCATATGATATGATCTTAATGGCCGATGCCTAGCAACAACGCTATGTGAACCAATAAATGTCAGAAGGTTCAAACAAGAATGGGACATTGACCTCAAAAATAAAATATAAGAGACAGCTTCCTCACTGGAGGAGCAGAGCTCTCCTGTCGATACTCCTACAACAAATCTGTTAAGCCGATCGCAAGATGTTACTTATATTTAAAAAAAAAACTATTATTCAAACATTTAATCAACCATTCTGAAAATACAAGTCCTATACAAGCATGTCCTTGAGCTGGAAAAAGCCTATCTACTTAGATTATCAAATTAAAACCTTTCATCGCAATTAAAATTTAAAATCAACCTTAAATACAGTATCGCGTGTCCTATTTTCCAATCTGATACAAAATGTAGGACAGCACACGTCACACCGTGGGTAGTTGATAACATGTTAGATGGAGCAGCAACTGTTAATGCAGTCACTGAGGGGTCTGACGTCATAGGCTGTCTAGACAAATTTTATTGTACGCAGCTGATGACGTCATCAACGCCCACGTTAAGGGAAGCTCATTTGGGACTTCAATCAACTGTGGGTAGGTGGAAGGAATTACAATTTTATCGTAAATCCCTTTGAGTTCGAATCTAAAAATATATTATGGGTTGCCAATTTTGGTAGGAGAAATTGAAAAACGTGGGAACTGATAGGTGTCAACTTTACGCCTACCTACGACTATAATAATAAGTTGAAATTGTGTTTACAACTTTTTCTACTGGAATGGACCTGGGAGATAAAAGAAAACTTTTGTGTTATTTTCTTATCTTACAGCAGAAATGAATGAGAAACTATGTTCTTGCATTTCTGGATTAATCGTGGGTTTGTTATAATTAGTTCGTTTTAATCAACAGTACTTATATTTTTTTTAACAGTTGATTATACACCTGATATGTACCTACACACATCATTATGTACAGACACATTATAATTTTATCAAAAAATTGTTACCAATTGTCTTACCAATTTATTACTAATTTAGTAGCTTTTCGTAAAAACTACTAAAGTAATATTTGACAAATGTAATTACATGAAATGTTTATTTATGTAAGTAGATCTTATAAAACACTTTTACATGTGATATGATATGATATGATTTATCATATGATCATCATCATCAATAGCTTGACCTTCACCCACACCTGGGCATAGGCTTCTCTTTTCTTGTACCATTCCCGACGCTCCTGTCCCAGTCTCATCCAGGGCCATCTCGCCGCCGGACGACCAACATCTCGTCTCCCAGTCCTTGGATGCCACTCCTTCATAGCCTTACTAAACCTGTCATCACTGCGTCTTGCCAGGTGTCCTGCCCAACTCCATTTGAGTTCCATAATACGCTTTCCGACAAATATTTAGCAGAATTTTATTGAATATTTTTTGTTGTTGAAGTTCAAACCAAACCAGATGATTAAATCAGGCCTACCATATTCAACCGCCAACATTAGACCCATTAAATAAATATTTCCACCATTAAAATTCATGAGACATCACTAATATCGATTAAACATGTTATTTACCAGCATTTTCGCCATTCGACGAAAACATTAGCATGGATTGGCGTCAGCCCTTAAATATCTAACTTGGGAAAAGTTGGGACAATGTATAACACGGGAACCATTGCTGAGAATATTGATACTATGTCAATACTTGTATTGATAAAGAAAGCAATGTACTACGATCGATGTATGAGGTCGTGTGAGTTACACGAAGAGGCGGGGCAGAGATGAAATTGTGTGGTGTTAAAGCAATTATCTTCCATCTATTGTCTAGACGAGTTATAGATGTATTATATCGAGTTGCTATGTGGATACTTGGATAGGCTTCATTTGTTCCATTACTGTCTTATACACGTGCTGAAGTAGCAATACAAAAGGCCGAATAGACTATAATTATGATAACAATAATTATATTGAAGATCCATTGTGGTACTTGAATTTATGAATTGAGAAATAATGAAACAATGAATCTGAAACAACACGAGCTCTGAAATTCTTAAGGCATTTCTTCATAGATGGTTTGTTGACGTTTTGAACATTGAAAACTATTTCTATGTGAACATCATTATTCTATGGTTCCATTACAACTCCGCCCATCGAACCGAAAACACAATCGTACACAATCTAATACTTTAATTACTTGCTTACAGACCGCATCGCTATATTGTTGTACCAAAAGACCAGAATTCTCATGCGATGACTCTGACAGACTGCGACCTATTTCGCACCAATCTCAGAGTCCCACGATTGCAACAACAGATGTTTAAGCTAACAAGAACTGTGAATACTGTTCTGTAGAATGAGCTATAAAAATCTAGTTGGTTCTTATAATAATATACGGTGCAAGAGAACTACATTGCATATTATATCATTCGTAGCTTAGGACCAAAATGTTACTTACAAAAAAAGAAATAATGTAAATCGATTCAGAGCAAAAGCTATTGTAACAAAATTACTTAATGAGATAGATGATAGCAAAAAAAACTGTTTTTTAAAACTTTGAATACTTCATAAATTATTGTTGTTACTTGAACAATTTATTTCATTTCAGCAAGCTTTAAGCAATCCATCATTGTCAAACTTGTATTCTTCAAGGCTTTCTTGTAAATTTCATTTTGCACTTTATTTTTAAATTTTTACCTGTTCGTGCTGCCTTCTTAATTGAGCCAGATTAAAAGTTCTTTTTAGGCCAAGCCTTTTGTAGCCTCTAAAAGTCTAACGTAACCTTTCTCCAGCATAGCCTGTAAAGAGTTAATTAAACAAAGATTTCTATGAAAACTTTAAAGGGCAGACAAAAACCTCATTCAATACACAACATCAAAGAAATAGTGCTGTCTTTAAACGACTTCACATTACCAAGTTAACAAGAGCAAGTCAAAATGCACTGCTCGATCGCGATAATGGCCAATCCGACAACGGTACAGCGTGAACCGGATGCGAATCCACTATCGGTTGGTGAAAGTAGATGTTACAAAAAATGCTCCCATTCCTTGCACCGGTTGATATTTCATGAGACATTCACTTGATACCAAATAGCGTGTGTGTAGCCTGTTTTCTGAGCAACGTGATCTGGACCAACCTGGTTTTTGGATCAGAAGTGGGGGAAAGGACTTCTTTTATGGTTTCTTGATAAGTATTGTCTTAATTTTTACGTATTGATTCGATTTTGAACAATAAAAATGCATCCATTTTTATATCATGTGCAGTTTCTATTTTACAACATGATATTATTATAATCGTGATGTCATAGCTATCTGGACTATACGTTATATATTCACATATTTCGTCATAGACATCTGCCGCTCCGTTTTGATATTCGATAGGGTGATGTCGTGAACGTGTTATATTTCAAAGTAGGGCTAAAGGGGGTACTGGAGTAAGATGAATGTTTGTCATTTTTGTAGTGTAAATTAGAACGTGCTATATTCATAAATAAGGGGTGAGACATTGGTGGTGTCCCTCAGGGCATTTTGTTCTAAATATAATGATAATCTGAATCTACATTAAGACAACCAATAGGTTAAGGATAACTCAAAGAAATATATGGAGTTAGTTAGTCCATAGCAAGCAAAACTCTCCACATTTTAGTACAACAGCGCTTCTAATAGATCACGACCTAAAGTGAAACACGAATGAATTATTTGATTCCATCTTCCATTGCTCCCTGCTTATTCAGAAAATAGCTACATTTAAGTGTTTCTCACGTCTCGTAGCTCGTTTGAAAGCAGCGCCGTCCTTTAGTA
This sequence comes from Antitype chi, assembly GCA_947359405.1. Lineage (NCBI taxonomy): Eukaryota > Metazoa > Arthropoda > Insecta > Lepidoptera > Noctuidae > Antitype > Antitype chi. Next base: position 15,196,737 of record OX375817.1, on the reverse strand, counting down.
TCAGGATGGTGAGGTTAGCATGCACTGGCATGCACGACGGGCGGTTTACGGCCCACTACACTGCATGCTCCAAATTCTAGCGCATTTTGTCTTACCTATAAAGTTGCTCCACATCCTGTTGAACAAACGAATTTACTGAACGGCGAGCTAAAATATACAGAGGAGTTTAGTGTACTGAGAAGTGTTCCGTGTTCTTAGCCCTTTGTTAGTAGGAATTGAAGAAGGCTCGTTTGAATGCATTATAAACTAGTTGAACTTGTACCTACTGGCTTTGTAGCTTTCATTTGTTTTAAACTACAAAAATAATAAACAAAAGCCGAATTATTTACACCAGCCGTGTGTGGTCTGGTGACAACTCGATTAAAATTCCACTCTCCAAAACACAAAAAGATCATTATCTTCATATTATTATACAAAAATTAACATTCCTTACCAAAAAAGGCAGAATAATGTAATAGTCCAAAGACCTTTTGTTAATAAAGGCCAAATATTCAAAAGATTCATATTGAGAAAAGATCCAGTGGTCCTTGCAAATGGATAGGAGCCTGTAAATTCATAATTATACCTTTATATAATTTACCCAATTTATGCTGCTGGACTTATAAAATACTTGACGACCTTAAAGTTTGCGTGGATACAAGGAACATAAATGTTAATATAACGAGTGTTCGATCCAATTTCAATATTCGCATGCAAATATTATTAAGTTGTCTTATTTATGCATTGCACTATGAGAGACAGAATTTTATGCTTTAGTGCATAATTTGGATAGTATATTTTCGAGAACAGGATCTTAAATGGCCGTAACATTATCTTGGTCGTAAATAATAATAGTCGATTTGATTTCATTAATCAGAATTTACATATATACCGTAATTGTGTGGTTAACTTGGTAAATACTAGAAGGTGGATTCTTCATTCGTAGTAAGTTATAATTTTATCATCGTTTGAGAGAGGGGCTTGTGGCTAAGTAATAACAGCCGCACGGGTCGATCAATCAGGTTAAGCTTCGCTTGACGCGGTTGGTCCGTGGATAGGTAACCATCTTTACATACCTAGACCCCTCCATACATCGGAACGCACGTTAAGCCATTGGTCCCGGCTGTCATTCGTGGATCTTGACAGTCGTTTAGGGTCGTCAGAAGCTCGAAAATCTCACAACCAGTCTTACCAAGGCGTATCGTATTACCCAGTAACTGGTTTGTGGAGGTCAAATAGGCAATCGCTCGCAAGATAGTTGGAAAAGCGCAAGCAGATGATGATGATCGTTTTCTTGGCTTTATGATAATTTACTTATTGTACTTTGTTCTTTAGGACTCCGATGATAATTTTACAGCTTCATAAGTTATATCAAATACCAGTGAAACGGTGGATGTACCACCGTTTCTCATAGGTTCAAGCGAAAAAAATCAAATTTAATTGCTCAAAGAACAATGCAATAAAAATGTGGTTGGGAGTTTGGGACTGACTCTAATTGATTAACGTGTTTAATTTGAGGCTAGCGTTTTACTATCATAAACGTTTGTTCCTTTCACACGTGGGAATTAAGTGAAATGTTAGAAAGAGACGGGGATAACCTGCCAATTGTTTTCGTTGAAGCTCTCACGAGACTGTTCACAATAAGTAAGATGATAAATTGTTTTGATAATGTTACGGCTTTCGAGTCACTGTACCTACATATATATTTTGTCTTTGGTGCTTATAAGTTGTAATATATTGAAAGCAATTTGTAGTTTTATTACCTTTTCAATTTAATTATATACTTGGTCATTTTATTTCAATCTCTTGCAATTTTCGTTTGCTCCGAATCAGGGTTTTTAAACTGCTTACTTCTTGGTGAAATCGAACATGCTCAAAATTAATGTTCCAAATATGTCCTGTGCTCTGTAAAATGTAATCAAGATCAATTATTTTATCTGGTTCTTTAGGTAACGGATGTCTGACGGAATAAGAAAACGTATATGGTGATTACTTATCATAAGTTAGGTCCTGGTCCTTGGGTCCGGTTCCGCGATGTACTATCTATGTAATACCTACATACGTTGACTATCTAGCCAACCACGCCTTCCAAAGCGAGTTTATCTAATTGCTAATTCAAGTATGACATCACCTAATTTTCATTACCATTTAATTACCCGTTCAATATTCTCAATTAGTGCATGATAGACAGGTCTAAATCTAGATCAATCTAAAGGTTATTTTGTATTGTGCTGACTCTGAGGCTGCTAGTGTTGTATATGTATGTGATATTTTACGATTACGCAACTGGCCAACTTTGAGAATTGGTACGTGAACCGGTTTACTGGTCCAGTTGCATCACTATGCACATTTGACAGCGCATGCATGTGTGTGTGTGTGTGCGCGCAAAGGTGTGTAACCGGTCTATTAATAACTTCGATTAGTTGACGAAATCAGGTTATTGTTTTGTTTGGAACTGAAATTGACTTGGTAAGAATCGCAGTACAGCACTTTTTTTTTTTTGGCAGAGAGTATTACCACTGTTATAATAGAATATACATTATTGAGGTTTACTAGTACATCCACGATTGTATTGGCTTTGACAACATCTTGAAAAGCTCACTATTGGTTGTCTCAACTGTCAATGGCGCAACTGTTATTGATTGCCAAGACAGCAAGCTACTGTAGCACCGATCGTGGGCTCATTAAATTGTTTCAAGTTGGATCCAAGACGTTCACTACTGTTTGCATCTGTACTATATTCAGTCTGTATGACTGTGTTTACTGGAATTCACCCAATTCAACATACAGTTGTTGTTTAGGAACAACACCGTCAGAATCATTATGGTTAATCTAGGAATTCATTTCATAGCTCTTAATCCCACCTCCGTTACCTTACTACATCATGGTTCAGGTTCAGAGCCCGATACCGCTGCCAGTTCTACTTAGCCCGTAAGGAATGCAAGATATTGTGTACACCTACATATTAATAGATGTATGTAGGTAAGTACTTTCGCAATCAAGACTAATGCACCTACAATCTTGTGAATTCCTTTATTTCTATATTTCCATGCCGTGTGAGTAAAAAGACTTGCATACCATACGCTGTTTAATTTAGGTCCTTCTATGAAGCACGAGGTGTTGTGGAGCTCTAGGCTACTTTGTTAGACTCTTTTTCAAATATCACTTTGTAAAAAGTTGGTCGCAAAATATAATTTGGGAAGCTCCGACTCACGAGTAGTATGTCATGAGTTCAAACCTAGGCAGGCGCTTTACTTACATTGAGAACCTAAATCGCTCCCACCACTGCTCTCAAAACGGTGAATGAAACATCTTGAGGAAACCGGCAAGTCCTAGAACCTAAACTTCGAAGACGTGACATATACCAACCCGCAATGGGTCCGCGTGGTGGGTTTATAGCCCACTCCCTCTCGATGAGAGGGAAGAAACCTATGTCCCAGCTGTGGGTACATTATAGGCTGATTATGCATTAATTTCTTCCATCATCATCACCCTCTTGCCTGTTTTAGGACATAAGACATCGTGATTGAAAATGGAATCGTGGACGAAATGTTGGATATGGATCTTAAGGTAAATCTTGTCGACATTTTTTTTCATACAAACTTCGCGAGTGTAGTACTCCACTGTTCGACAATGTACATCAAAAATAAAAGATGAGAAATGGGTTTGTCTCATTATTAATATTGTATGTACGGAAACAGAATACTAAAATAAAAAGCCACTCAAAAGTTAGGAGGCAACAAAGATTAGTTTTTGTAACTTTGGGCGTGTTGAAGTAGTAAGAAGTGTAAAATCTCTAAAACCAAGTCGATACCGACAAAGCTCAAATATCGAAAAGTTCAATAAACTTTATTGGTCATTGATTTATGCAGGGGGTTTTTCATAAAACCCGTTCTTCCAAAAGGCTTTTCTAAATTTTTTACGCGATTGTTTTACTATAAATGATCCTGCATCTCACTCAATAACGTTGTGCGTGTAGACTAGCCTCTAAATGCTCATCACTGATACTACCTCTGTGTGACACGATGCCTGGTGAGACACCGTGCTTTTTAGCCAGGCCCACCAGTGAGTTCGAGCCCGCGACGTTGCCTACCAAAACTTCGCGCCAGCCGTGTTTTGGGCAGTTTTTTGGAGCTACCTACTCGATATTACAATGATATATTGATTACTGAAACATCACTAGATTCAAGCCTGAAATCATGACCAGTTTGAGTCGTGTTTTCGAATAGAAGTGTGAACCGTTTATGAGAGCGAGTAAAACCACAAAAAAAGTGCGTGGAGTCCCTCCGCGCGGAAGAAGTGAACCGACCACTCTGTTGCGTCGGTTGCGTTAAACGTTTAACGCGTTAAACGTTTAACGCAACCTTGTTGGAAGTCGCATAAGAAGTTTCACTTCAGAAAGTGCGTAGAGTCCTTCCGCGCGGAAGAAGTGAAACCGACTCACTCTGTTGCGTCGGTTGCGTTAAACGTTTAACGCAACCTTGTTGCAAGTCGAAGAAGTTTCACTTCAAAAATTAATAATAGAGTTGTATTCATCGTTTTGTAAAGAAAGATAATAATATTTATGGATAAATAATAAGTGATGTAACAGAATTGTGATTGTGTTTACGTTGATAACACCATTTCCTTTTGAATATGATAATAGATATCGCTTTTGATACCATTTGATGAGTAATTGGAAATTACAAGTTCTTTAATATGACAATAAGAACAGGAAAATTTACGTATTTTAAAGTGTTGTGATTAGAAAAGATTAATAAATTTAAAAAAAGATTATAAGATTGATTTCATATTTGCCGAAAATATTGATAAAATTTGCGAACTTGATGAGTTCATTTCAAATTTGGAAATATTTGTTACTAAGCCACACCTGGCTTAAATCCTTGCGTTGGTAATTTAAAATTTAACTGTAACTTTAAATTTTTAATAAATATGGTAAACTGCGTCCAATAACTCTAGGGGTCTCATGTTACCCAGTAACTGGGTTGTGTAGGTCAGATAGGCCGTCGCTCCATGTAAAATACTGGGATTCAGCTTCTTCCGGTTAGACTGGAAGCCGACCCCAACATAGTTGGGAAAAGGCTGGGCAGATGATGATGATGTGTTCAATAAAAGGCTGGGCAGATGATGATGATGTGTTCAATAAATCAGTTAGTTGGGTCAGACTGTTGTAATGCTAATGGAACTTTTACTCGAACCCTAGGAACGTTTCGGGACCAACAAACTACTTAAGGTGCTGTTCCGATTGGACAAAGGAAAACTTTTTCTTTCGATTTCGGTTCGTTCAGAATTCGAACCTAACTCTTTTCGTTTCCTTCAAAAAGGGTGGGTTTTATTACGTTTTTCTGGAAATCTGATAAAAAGAGACTTGAAGCTCCGCAAGCCGGGCGTGGCGCGACTGTAGTAGATACATTTCAATGAAATTTCAAAGAAATTGTTCTATTAAAGTCACGACGCGGCTGTCTGCGCCTTGTTTCAGAAGAGCTCGTTTACCCGTTTTTAATTAATTCTTCAGAACATTTTCAGTCATTACTTAGCAAATCTTTTCAGCTGACTTAAGACACACAATTATCGGCTAGACATTGCCAAACTGTTGAATGTCTTAGTCACGACTCTTACCCAATAGTAATCGTGAATCCACACGGTTCTAAACGTGTAATTATATTTTTTATTCATTTTAACCTTTCGTGAGACAATGAGCGACTAGTTTCGAGCTGTGTGAATATATTTCTGAACAGTTCTAAATGACAGACGGCTTAGCTATTATAGACAGACTATAGTGCTCTACCACTAAGGTTTCGTCTAGCTGGACTGTGAGAGAAACATAAGTGATATTTGTTCGAAACAATGAACATGATTGTATACATGGGTTTTTTTTTCAGGTTGGGAAATCATCAAATAACTTCTCCCGCTCTGGGCGCAGGCTTTTACTGACTAAAACCCACCCGTGTTCCTTCAGTTGCCTGTGTGCCAGGGCCCCGGTATCTCTTTCAAACATCCCGCACCCCTGGCATTTGTATACATGGGTCGTAGGGACATCAATGAGCAACCTGGTACCTACCTTGGACTCACTACATGATTCTGACTTAGAATTTCCGTCGGTTATTAAAAAAGAATATCAGTTCCATACATTTTGACCGCGTAGATACCTATTGCTTTATTCTATGAAACAGCGATTTTTTTTTACGAAAAATTTCTACATTACGGGGTCTAGAATAATTATGCTGAATTCATGGTTACAGTTTGCGCGTCAATTTCCCTGCCATCTTGTTTATTAGGCATTGTTAAAAAAAGACTTTCTGTTAGTTATTTGTAAGTTTATTACTAAACTAGGATTACCTAAGAAAAATATGTTACTTATCTAACTTATTTTTTCCACATTTCGTATATTTGTTAATTCATTGAGTCAGTCCATAATCATTTTTTTTTTAAAGAATTATCTCTTGTATGTTCTCAATTTATAATTTAGAGCAAAATTACGCATTTTTTTTATTCTGTGGGCCCACACATACAACCTTATTGACGCCACCCATTGAGTCACACAGGGCAGTCAATGACATCATAATGATGTACCATGTCAAGCCTTTTCTGTGAAAATGTCGAGGCACAAAACAAGGCGTGAGTTAATTACCTAACCACTAGCGCCATCTAGTAAGATGTGACGGAAAACTAGTTGCCATGGAACTTACATTTTAATATTACTAAAGCAAACCATTATGTCTCAGTATAGCTTGTTAAATTAGGTTGTAGGAGGAAGGCGCCGGGTGTCTGTTACATAGTTAATACTAGCACAGTCATCGTCGTTTACTCTATCTTTTATATTCTAAATACTTTGTACATAGGTAGCGTTTTTGTTTAGGATAGATGAGTTCTATATACTTGCCCACATATTTTGTTAATATTTAAAAAAAAAATGCTCTGGGTCCGGGAACATTGGAAGGCGTAGGTACACACGGCTACACATCAAGCATAAGCTGATCTCGCATTGTATAGGACTTTCGTAATTAAAGTGCGAGATCAGCGTAAACTGGAAATGTTTTTTTTTTTTTGGGTGGGAAATCATCAAATAACTTCTCCCGCTCTGGGTGGAGCGGGAGGGCGTGTCAGACTTTTACTGACTAAAACCCACCCGTGTTCCCCCAGTGGCCTGTGTGCCAATCCAAATCAGAGGCCTTTGATAATTTTAAATGATGAGGATTTTTTTCTATCATTTTGTTTTGAAAGCTTCCCAAAAACGAAAAAGAACTGTAGTGTTCAAGCGATTTCATGTTCCAAAAAAAAAAAATGGTTTTTCACAATTTTCTCTGGGAATATTTTTGTCAACCAAAATAAAGTTTCAGAAAGAAACCATCTACCTACCCAATAAAACTTCTTAATATTAATTCAAAGGGTTTACTTAAAGTTTGTCTCCTTTAATAATTTTACGTAGGCACAAACACCCTCAAATCGTTACTGTTTCAAAGACTTAGGACGCCTTGTGGTTTGCCCTTATTTATGTTTTATTTCCCTTGAGGCATCTCCCGCTGACATGTGCCTTAGTTTGACTCAAAACAGACGCGTAAAACTAAAGAAAATGTTGTGATTACGTTTATGTCCGGATAAAAGGTTTGATGTTAAGGCTCCCGCAGACAAGCGCGACGCGACTCTAATAACAATTTCTACGAAAACTTGATGGAAATAGATCTACTAGAGTCGGGTTCCGCAGTGTCGCCGCGCCGCCGCACAGTGGGCTGGGATTACAAGTTTGGGTCTTAAGAGATCAAATGTATTTTTTTGGTATCTAGGCATAAATTTAAAACGTTTTTATTCTTTGACTTTTTTTAACTTAACGAGTACTTTCGGAGATATAGCCATATCAAATTTGTATGAAGAGTCATGTTATTTTAGTTAAGCAATTTATTCCAATTAAATTGAAATTGAAAATAATGTATACTAAACGGCCTGAAAACCTCAATACCTACTTAGTTCTTTAAAAAAAAACAATGTTCGACATTTTCCACCACCATAGGTAGGTATGACGTAATTTGTTTTGAGACTTATTTCCGGGAATCAAGGGATAAGAGTGTAAATACGGATTGTCATCATTGCATACCTGGATACGAATGATGGAATGCATTCTGCATATAGCCTACAGATTAACGATACAGACATGGACAGTAAAGGGAGACAACAAGTGCATCATGGAAAGAAGAAAGAAAGACATACAAGACGCTTTTAAAAATAGAATGGGACTTCTGATTGATGTTGTTAAACAAGGGCACGGCTCCACGAATGACGGAAATACTGCTAGAAGATTTTTTGCAAATCCAAACATGACTGCTGAGATAACTGGTGTTAGTGAAGAATTAATAAGGCGATTTGCAATCATTTTAGAGTCAATTTCATCAGGTTACCACATTGACATAGCGAAATTTCACGAATATGCTCAAGTGACCATGCAACTGTATTTGGAATTATATAGCTGGTATTATATGCCTTCAAGTGTTCATAAAGTTCTTATGCATGGTGCAGCTATTATTGAAAGTTTTGGTCTAATACCAATTGGACAGCTATCTGAAGAAGCTGCTGAAGCTAGAAATAAAGACTTTCGTAGGTACCGCCAACACCATTCCAGGAAATGCAGTAGAAAAACTACAAATGAAGACATTTTAAATAATTTATTGACCAGCTCTGATCCACTCATCTCAGCGAAACGTCACAAACTTCGCAGAAAACATAAAACTTTGTCAGTAGAAGCACAAAGTTTATTAGTAATTGAACAAGCGGAAACATTTGATGATGACGAATACGAAAATTTTGCATTCGTTAATGTGGATACCCTTGACAGTGATTAAATTAAAACAGTGCAGTGGCCAGTAGTGATTGTGATTTTTACTTATTTATTTATTTATTTTATTAGTCCTTAGTGGATTAGGCCTAAAGGGGAGACCACTACATAAAAAAAAACGCGCCTAGTTCTTAACCTCTATGGTGGTGTGGAATAGAGAACAAAATTTGAAATTGCGACCAAATCGCAGAAAATCGCAATCCGAGAATAGGCGCTAAAATTGGACAAATATACGTACTATGCATACGTAGAGTCAATTCTTTGAGAAAATTTGAGAATTTCGAGATTTTCACATTTTTTTCTTTTGCTTCATACAAAAATTACTTTGGATATTTATAACTCCGAAAATACTAAGTTATCTGAACGACCCTCGTAGAAATAATTACTTATAATCGATAGATAAATCCAACACAATATTTAAAATTTCAGAAAAAAAAAACTTTTTTTTTTTAAATGCCAAGTCCTTTACCGGCCCGTTTCAGCCCACTGTGCGCCGGTCTGCAGTATAAGCCTTTAATCCTTCAGTTATGTCTTTTTTTATATAAAAAAGAACCACACTTGCACTTAAAAATATTTTTTTTAAGTCAGAGCATGAAGAAAAGAAATTCCTTTATAAGATAATCTACCGGCTACAATTTTCATTTATAGAAAACTTACTAGCGTACATCCCTACTTACGTATTTAGGTAACTAAGATATTTATAAGTTATGTGGTGCCCTAGATTATAATACCTAAAATGGGGTTATAAGCACCAAATTGCTAAACCACAGTTTATCCTTACGTAAGGTAAGTGGTACCTTCTTTTGTTACAGTACCTACATAGGCAAGTATTGTATTATTGTTTGTCATTTTTGTGACGTGATTCACATTTTTAACGACTTTCCATCTTGCTGACGTCATAATGTAGATAGGTATTTTAAAATGTGACGTTCGATGAAAGCTGAAACTTTTTCCGATTCCTGTTTCAAAACTTGTAAGAAATTATGGTCCTTTAGTACGAAGCAAATAAGTCGAAACAATACATTAACATAACAGACATGTTATGTCTCTCTCACACCTGTCTTCCCCGAAGAATAAGCCAAAGTTGTACTTATACAGGAAAAGTTTTTATTCAGTGCGCAACCTTTAACCATGAATTCAGCATACCATTCTAGACCCTACAGCGTAGAAATTTTACGTCGGTTTTACAAACAAAAATCAGCTGTTTCATAGAAAAGTGCAATACCTACGCAGTCAAAATGTATGGAACAGTTTTTTTTTTTGTATAACCGATGAAAAATTTCTTCGCTGTCTAGAATGATATGCTGAATTCATTGTTACAGTTTGCGCACTGGATAAAAACATTTCCTGTATACAGGGTATATGCTATGTTACCATGGATTCAGAACATGAATGAATGAATTCATGTGACAGTTTGTGCGCCGATATCCCTAACACCCAAATTTCGTCAGTTATGTTTAAGTCCCATGTCACAGGGGTCGAATCCATTGTCATCAAACACAAATCCAGACTCCGGGCTGCTACTAACAAATTCTAGATGGAAAAACCCAATAACGCTTTGCTCGACCGGGGAATCAAACCCAGGACTTCATGCTCAGCAGTAACGCTTGCTACCACTAGACCAACGACGCAATCTTCAAATTCCTATTTCAATAAACAACTAAAAAACACGCTTTAAAACCAAACTAAAAATTTAGAAAATAATTTGAATTAATAAAGTCGTGGGGTGCATGATATTAAATACCTCAAAAAGCACCCCACGATTTTGTACATTAAAATTATGTCATTTATTAATCACTTAGTTAATCCTTATTTATCGATTTATTCGAAATTATTACCACCTTTTTGGTTTGGTTTTTAAAGCGTGTTTTTTTAGATTTTTAAACTACATTTTATTTAAAAAAAAATTAGTTTGAATAACTACAAAAGCGTGTTTTTTTTTTGTTTTTTTTTACATTTTTTTTACATTTTGTTTTGGCCAGCTTAATGGAACAAATTTATGATATTATTATTGAATTGTCATCAGTCCTTGATAAGCGTGCAAAGATTCAAATCAATCTGACTTTTTGAAGGGGGTGAAAATCATGTTCAAAGATTCCGTTACATAGATACTTACATACATACCAAGTTAATAAAAGCGTGTTATAAAATATCATAGGCACCATAAAATTTAAATCATTGGCATTCAGCATTCTACTAATAAATAAACTTATGTGACTTATCGACATTTGAATAAAGAAAGTACCTACCAATTGAATTTAAAAACTCAAACCTCATGAATATGAATCTTACTTTCGAAATAATTGCTAGACAGACAGCATTTAAAAAGTGTGTTTGTTTGAATGCATAATGGTAATTTTAATTCATATTTTTTTATCATTTTACAAACCTTCATTCTTAAAAGAACATTCCTTTACAACGACATGCAAAGAGAAAAAAATAATTCGTAATCGTAAAAGATCTAATTTTAGACACGCAAGCTTCCATAAGCCACGCATAATTTTAATTCCCAATTCATTCGAACGAGTCAATCACATCAGGTGTAAAGAACCCACATTCCGGACCGAATTAAAATGTTTATCACGAGCAACTATTCGGTTTTTCCCAAGAGCACCACTATATCACTAGGTTCAATACCCCTGAGAATTCGAGAACTATTTTATGAAAAATCGCATAAACACTTTTAAGCTTGTTTGTAATAAAGCGTAGAAAATGCAAATAAGACGTCATTCTTGGAAAACTCGAACAGACGCGTGCATAAAAACGAATCAACACTCAACAGACGCATCAGAGGTAGGTACTTACGCTTCTTATTTTAAAATTCGCTCCATTAATTCTTTTAGAGCGATTTTTAAAATAAGAAGCATTCAGACGTTTGTACCAACACATACATATAAAGTACGTACATACAGGTGCTTAAAATATGCCTTTCTTTTGAGTCTTTCGAGGTATGTAATGTCGGAAGCTCATCAAGCAGTCGGAAGGCGTCCGGCAGAGGTCGCTGACCGTGTTCGGCTCCATGGCCGTTCATTCGCCTCCTCTATTTGTACGGTGCCTATTTACACTCACTGCCAAGGTGAGGGACACGATATTAAGGTGCACATCGATTAGAACGTACCTAGAACCCAGATCTGTTTTCGCGTTACGAATATTTTTGCTCGACTTTATTTTCGGGTATCAACAACATTTTTTACTGCGCTTTGTTCTGACAAAAGAGTGCTGTAATAAAATATAGGGATGGCTTTGAAAGTAGACTGGTTTGTAGAACTAGTTTTTGGCTAGACAGTTGTATTTCGGGTTTAGTAAAAGATTTATTATTGAAGGCATCTAGATAACCTCGATGTGCATGCGACATGTTATATTTAAGTCTGCTATCTAACTTTGTGTCAGTGTAGAAAGTTTCATTCAAACTCTTTTTATCATTGAATGAGACAGTTTGAAGTATTTTACTGTCAACCGGCTTATGGGTCGAAAGAAGATGGCGGGTGAAACTGGACAAAACAAACAATGTTCAAGGCTAATTGTGATATACTCTAGGTACTTGATTTAGTAGCAGTTAACGTAACCGTAATTTGTGAAAAAACTACACGATTTTTTTTATTAGCCTACATTGTATCGCTCAGGCTTCCCCTTTTTATTCCAAAACCTCTGTCTCATTTTGTGCGATCACTGGTCATGATGGCCCCGGTAACATGATAAAATCGTTACGCCGACCTTGGCTTGGTCTACCTCGACAACGATGTCCTCGCCCTCAAGCGTCCAGAGAGATAGATGGGGAAAGATCCTCACTCACTAGATGCCTGAGGAAGGACACTATTTTTTTGCAGACTGGCGCGACGCGGCTGCGTCCCGCGATTAAAGTAGGTACCTAGATCAATTTCCATTAAGTTTTCAAAAAGATAGCTATATTAGAGCCACGACGCGCCTGTCTGCAAAAAATCGTGCCCTTCTGGGAGCCTTTAAAAAAATATGAGATAAGCGTTAGATACTGCTATTCACAACTTCTCTGAATTATTTGGCGTTCAGAATGAAAGATCTAGTCTGCCAACACCTTTACAAAGTCTGAATTGCGAATTATTAGGCGTTGACCCTGTGGCTACAGAGCGCTATTTCATTGCCACAAGCCCACAATTTATATCAAATGATAATAATGATTGTTTTAAGAATCTGAGCAGATTCATTGAACTCTTTTGTTAGGCAGGGTGATATTCTCGAACCTGCATTGTTCAAAAAACAATATGGTTTGGGAATTGTTTGAAATAGAGATGGTTGTGGAATCCCAGCTAAGTTACTGCGATCAACTGTGAGAAAAGCCCAAAAAGTTAAAAAGAGGCTCCTTTATTTTTTTTAAAGTGGACATCATTACAAGGTCAATAAGTTTGTAGAGTAGATACTTATTATTTAAATATTGTCGTATCGCATTTACCCTATCAAACCTACCTACTCTTGATAGGTGAATATTTACTCAGAGCAAAAACAAAATATCCTTTTCGGGGAATCACAATACAAAAAAATCGAAGACGTTAATTTAATCTGCGTACTGTGAAACTATAAGAAAAACATTCTATTAATAAATCGTCGGAAAATCCAATACGGTATTTCCTACGGTTTCCTTATTTTTACACGCTTTATATTAGCTTCACTTGTATGTTTGTTTGTTTGTATGTTTGTATGTAACCGACTCCTTTGAGCGCAATTTTGACCCACTTTAAACGGTCAGATTTCATTGAAACTTTGTAAACTTGTCGAGGACCGATGACAATTCAATAATTAAAAAAAAATGAGAAAAAAAATCACGTTTTTGTAGTTAGCAGAACTAAAAAATAGAAAATAAATAATAGTTTAAAAAACTAAAAAACACGCTTTAAAAACCGAACTAAAAAAGGAGAAAATAATTTAATTCAATTAAAAAGCGTGGGGTGCTTGACATTAATTGATTATAAAAATACCTCAAAAAGCACCCCACGCTTTTTAATTGAATTAAATTATTTTCTCCTTTTTAGTTTGGTTTTTAAAGCGTGTTTTTTAGTTACTTAAACTATTATTTTTTTCTCTCTTCTTACCTTATTCATCAGGAAAACTGGTACGAGTAATTAATACTGGCCGTTTATTATATTTTGATGCTAAATAATCAAGAAAACTATATAATATGTTATGTAAATTCACTCAACTAGAAAAAAAAACAACAACAAACGATAGTGAACTCTAAGGTGTTGCGAATACCATTCTATACATTATGTTTTTTTTTAATCTTGAAAATGGCGTAACGTTTCGTAGTTTATTGACCGACGATGGTTCACTGCCTACATACTTATGATCCAATGTAGCAGTATATAGGTAAACAAAATGGCGCCGTGGGAGGTTAAAAGACAGATGATGGGACATTATAAGTAGGACTTGTTTTTGTCAAGTTCATGGCTGTTTTGCGAAATCTAAAATCGTGCAAAAATATTTAGTGTTTTCTATTTTATGTCTAAGAAAACCTGTCTACTATTGGTATTTTTTTATTTAGCATAAAGGATTTCAACAGCCCATAAATTAAGTTAGCTATAGGAATTTAAATAAATGAGGGAAGTTCCTAATACCTAATTAATTATAAATGCCTAGTCAGAAAAACCTATGAGGTAATGTTCGTGCAATATCATGATTTACAGCGATCAATTAGCATGAATACTAAGCAATGGTGCACCTGCTGTTCCTAGTAAAATCATAAAAGGCTAATTTACTTAGCACATACGAGAGCGTTATTACTGGCATTCACAAAAATGGACATTTGGGACAAAAGAAAAGAAGAATGAAACTTTTTTAATGTCGTAGTGTTAAATCGTGAAAATTTAGGGGTATATTCATAAACAATCATTATAGTTAAATGATGTTTAAACTTCGAAAACGTATGGTTAAACAGACGCTAATCATTACATAACTTTAAGCAACGTTTATGAATAAGGGGGTTAGTGGAAGGCTCAGTGGATCATTGAAGGTTCATTTTGGTCAAGGGCGGATCGAGAATTTTATTCCATGGGCTAGATAGTTAAGAAAGGTGTCTTAATCTAGAGTTGAGGAAAGCTGTTTCAACTTCGGACGCGTGAGGCAGACCACTGTATCTTCTTAGCCTTATCTGTTATCCTGAAATCGTCTATCCGACTCTAGGCAGGTGCTTCTTCAACGTTCCTCATTGAAACAACGTCTTGATGGAATTACATTCAGGCCAGTCCATTCAGACTCGATTTTATTTTGACTAAACTGTTTGGGAAGGGACCCGTGCCCCTGGCTTTGGTCCACCCTTGATTCTGGTCCCGACACAGCGTAAAAACACAAACCACAACAGTCTTGCTCGCTGGAAGTCCGAAAAATACTAACTTCCATTATTATTTCCAGGAGATGCAAGATGTATTGGAAGAGGACTCGGAGATGACAGACTGGCTGATCGAGAGGGACTCGAAGTCAGGCGTGGTGCTGCACGACAGGCTGATGACCGATGCGGCCCTGGGAGCCGCCCCCATCAAGACAGAACACTCCTACAGTCTACATTCAGATGTTGAGTCTGCACCCTCCTCGCCACACCATACCAAAGTTGACGGTAAGTCTAAATCTCAAGGTGTACAGCAAGGCTGTATAGCAAGCTGAATTTGAATCAATTGGCAATATTTTAGGGTTTTAAATATTTTAGGGTTTTAAATAAATCACTAATATAATAGTACCTTACATTTTTCAACACACTTGCGAACAAAAAACAGACCTGCTGTATATTACTCTTCTTCCCGTCGTGAAATCGATTTTTTTATAATAATTAACCATACAACGAAAACGTAAATAAATATTGGTTTCTTGTTTTTTTTTTTTTGTTTTTAGTGATGGGCGCGATTTTGTAAATAAAGGCACTGGCAAAACCAAGAAACAGCCTCTGTAAAAACTGTATATGGAGATTGAAAAAAATAATTTAAAGTAAAAAACACTAGTGTGGTAAAATGTAAAGTAAAAAACTCGAGTGTATAATATGCTGAATTATGAACCTTAATGCGTAAGAGTAACTTTACAAGCAAGTGTGTTGAAAACAAAAATTCCTACCATGGGACCAATACTGGAATAGAAAAAACTATGCATCTCTCTTTGTAAACATTTTTATTAGAAAATTGCCAATATATCGGTCCACACACAGATATAAGTCAATATGGTAAGTATTAGTAAATTACTTTTAAGCTATGTGAGTGAATTATTACCAACTCCATTTTAAAATGTAAATCCACATTTGCACGGACGTTATAATATTTTACACAGTTGTCAAAATAACTGTCTTCTTAATTGTAAGGCAATAATAGTAACGCCTATCCTCATTTGAATAATCTGCCTACCAACTTAAAAGACCCATTAAACGCATTAAGAAAGAAATTAATTGTAATAAAATTCTAAATATATTACACTAAACACAAACCCGTGACTGTTCTGACACAATCCGCATTCAATGTATTCTACAAACTTCATATATTTGAGAATTAATGGCGTACAGAAGCAGATCTCAAAAAGACCAGAAAGAAAACTTTATTAAGACCAGTTTATAAAACCCGTTTCACGGTTATGAATACGAAAGGTATACATTACAATAACTTCATTGCGTAATTTCGGGGCTCGTGCCGCGGTCGACACGTGGATGGGTGATTATCCAATAGATAGGAAACAAGACCCCTCCGTGCTTCATAAAGCACGCTAAGCCGTTCGGCTGTCATTACGTAGATCTGTGACAGTCGTTATGGGGTAGTCAGAAGCCACAACCAGTGTTACCAAGAGGCATCGTGTTACCCAGTAACTGGGTTGTGGAGGTCAGATAAGCAGTCGCTCCAGGAAATATAATAATGCATCCGGTTGGACTCCAAGCCGACTCAAATAGTTAGGCAGATAATTTTATACGGCTACATAACACGACTTGACATCTGAAATAAGTTAATTGGACAAAGAATACAATACTCTTAGTGTAGTCAGTATATTTGTACCTATGATATTGAACCACCTTGTTCTGGAGATAACCTCGTGGTCAGAGGGGAAAATAATTTGGAGATAACGTAAATTTTTCATTTAGATATGCAATAGATAAGTCTTAAAATTGCCATAGGTATCCCGAACTGACGTAATATCATTGGAACTGCAAAGATATACCGGGTCAAATTAATTAAGCTGGCAATATTTACCCACGTGTTGCGTATCCATATCAAAAACTGATTAAACAAAAAAAAAATCGTCATTCCGGCTTTGTACAAAACTTTAAATGACACTGTGAGTCTGTGACATGTACAGACCCCAGCATATGCTACCCCAAACTATCAAATTTTCCCAATTGAACATGAACCTTGAAAATTTTGGAATAAAGTTGAAAATCTATCAAAGACATTTGACAGACTGGAGTAGCTTGATGTTCTGGCCTCTGTACATTAAGGCAACCAAACGACTGTTATGATATCATCATCATCATTTCAGCCGGAAGACGTCCACTGCTGGACATAGGCCTCCCCCAATTTGGGGGGGTTTGCCATAATCGCCGCGCTTGGCAGGCGGGTTGGCGATCGCAGTATGATAGTTAAATGCATAGAGAACGCTGCTGCCCATTCTTTAGTAAGGTTCTTGGAAATTAAAAAATATCTAAGTTCCATGAAGAATTACAAAAACAGCTGACCGATTACGGGCAAAAATCTGCATCCGGTTAGAACGGAAGCCGACTCCGACATAGTTGGGAAAGGACTGGGCAGATGATGAGAAATTGTATCCCTGCGATGGGCAAATACCAGCATTCTGTCAGGTACAGACGCCAGCACATCAAGCTACCCCAGACTGTCAAATTTTCCCATTTGAACATGAACTTTAAGCTTTTGCAATAAAGTTGGAAATATATCAAAGAAATTTTACATACAACAAAAGCAAAACTGCCATCTGCATCCATCTGGGGACAATTGGTTGTTACAATGATTTCAGTAAGAAGCAGCAGATTGATTTATGAATGGGTAAACCAAACCTGAAGACCCAGTTAAACACTTTCAGAAAATATAAATCATCTCATACATAGTGCCTCTCATACACCTTGCGTAACAGATTATCTATGAGTATCAGAATCATTTGAAGGATATTACTAATCCATTGCTTTATGTGTTCGAAAATTCGTCCGTTCATCAACGTAAATAGCGCAATGAATGTTGTTGAACTGTCAGAATAAAAACCATCCCAGCGCACATCCACTGCCACATGTTACGTAATTACCACAACAAAATCGTAAGGAGACCGGAGGCGGAGGTAAACTACAGAATAATAAAACATGGTCGATAGTAATTAAGGTTTCCATATTTCCCATTAAAACAATGTAATGTCTGATGACCTCGACCATTGTCAACAGCCTGTGACCTTGACGTGCTAGTTCCAAAGCGAATAACTCACTATTGTTGTACAAAACAGTAGTTTATGTGTATTCAATCGCTTTATGGTTTTCTGATATAATCGCGGCGCGGGCGTGAGAACGTGAAATTACCTTTGTGATCGAGGATTTTATGAGGAATACCTGTTTACTTTTTTATAGATAGAAAACCACAGAGGACCCGATATTTTTCTAAACAAAATCTATATCATCAATACATGTCAGTTTTATTATTTTTATAAATCAGGCTGAGAATACGTAGCAATGGAAATTGGGTGAATTATGATTAAACAGCTTTATTAATAAGGAAAAAAAATGATACTTTACATGCAGGACACACATTTTTCATCACTATAAGCTGAATTGATTTTGTGATTCGAACTGACATTTGGCATATTTAAAATTTATAAGCAAAATGTCAGAAAGCACGTTCTATCAGCAATTACCGTGTTGTTTCCTAAGTTATAACACATAATAACATACCAACGTGATCTCGTCATTGATGTCAACTTCTATTATGCAGATTATGCAATTATGAATTTACTTTACTCGATTGTATTATTTAGCGCACCCTGCTATAAGAAAATTTTCCAACTCAGAATAAGTATCTGCTTGAACATAGTTTTGTTAGACCCGAAATAACACTGCTCCTTTATGTTCGCATATATTTTTTAAAGGGTCAAAAAGTATTTCAGTTTATGTGGTGGGTCGACATTAAACTTGTTTACAACAATAACAAATAAGAGATCAACACTCGTCGACTTTAGGACCAAGTATAAAAATCAGAGGGGCAATTCCCGTAATTTTAACAACGTTCACAGTCTGAACTCAGTCTCAATCTGTCACAAAATACCTTTAGCCAGACTTTTTTGACAAGCTTTTCATATTTGATTGTCGCCGAGATGAGAATTGGCCTTTATTCATTAAATATAGTCTTGTCCTTGGTCCTTAGACTCGACAAAACATAAACCAATAAGGCATTGACGGATTTAGTCTCAGTAGGCTTTACTAGTGTCTCTAATATGCTTTTATAAATCTTCTAGAGTAGATCTATCCTTGAAACAAAAAGCTTACGAGGTATTTGGCAGCGTTTTATGCCATCTAAAACTTCTTTACATAAACATATTTCTGAAATTCCAGTACACTTTGCTCACAAGTATATTAGTCTATGTAAAGTGTTAAAGTTTAAACAGCTGACCGGCATTCTGAAACAACAAATAATTACATATGGCGTCATTGTTCGCAAAACTTATGCTTAATTTTAGCACCATAATAATATCTACGTTTTAATGTCATGTGGAGTACTGAGAACTGAAAATTACTTCTAGGGGGAAACTAACCAGCGCGTAGTTGTGTAACACACTAACAGTAGGAATGGCTTGCAGTTTGACAGTTCAACAACATTGATTGCGTTATTTACGTTGTTGAGCAGACCAATGATTCGTACAT
The DNA here is from genome assembly GCA_947359405.1 of Antitype chi. Taxonomy (NCBI): domain Eukaryota; kingdom Metazoa; phylum Arthropoda; class Insecta; order Lepidoptera; family Noctuidae; genus Antitype; species Antitype chi. The sequence continues at coordinate 15,177,088 of OX375817.1, read as the reverse complement.
AAGAAGCAATGGATTAGCAATATCCTTTGTACACAATCATTTTCAGATTGTATTTGGTAGTTTGTTACGCAATTAGGGTGCTAAAAATACAAGTATCTATGAAAGATTCAGTGCATGATTCTGAACCGCCCTGCGAGCTGCGTTAACATTTTCCGTCAGTTATTTAAAAAAAAACATGCAGTCAGTAGGTACATTATGACCGCGTAGGTATTAAACTTTACTATGAAACAGTAGATTTGATAATTCTAAAAAAAACCACGCTAAGGGTCCTAGAATAATGTGCAGAATTCATGGTTGTTTGCACGTCGATATCCCTGTTAGCCTGTATACTGTATATGAAAGATTTTATTCAAAAAAAGATAACTGATAACACAACCGTTAGTAATCAACAAACTGTCTTAAAAATACATTTAAATGCAAATGTTTTATCAAACAACTGTCAGAAGTTATTTATAACTCTTTTTTAATAGGTAACCTACGAAAAATTTCTACGTTCTAAAATCATGTGCTGAATTAGTTTGCACGTCAAAGTCCCTGTTACCCTGTATATAGTTTGATTCTAAAATAGGTATCTATTAGCAAAAGCTTTGGCTTAAACATAAGAAACAAGTGTCAAAAGCTATTTATAAGTCATTTAATTTCACCAAAACAAACTTACATCATTATCAATATCAACATTACATTATTACATACGAGTTTACAAAGTTACAAACAAGTGCTTATCAATTTCTCTAACACACTGAAGATAACAATGTTTACTCTATGAATCACGACCATGTGCCTAGAGCCTTATGCATGCGTTCAAACCCTGACATCTCATCTAATATGCGCTCTAATTTATATGTGATAGAGTTCAAAGTACAGTAAACGGGGTTAAAGTCAAGGGTGGCCACGTGTTTTGAGATAACCTTTGACTTTAATAGTATCGTTGTTGTAAACATACTGGAGGTGTTGAGTTTATTATGTGATCAAAGCCGACTCAATTTTGAATGGAAAAGTGGAAATAATTTCATTTGAAATAAAGATAAGAAAACAATTGAGATCAAGTGGTATTTTGATAAAATATGCACGCGATAATATAGATCTGCTAATTAAAGCCGGTGTAAATTCCTATAATTTCATGAGTTGAAGTGATTAATTCGAATTTCAATGCGTTTTATAAAAATAATCATATGCATATTCATTCTTCTATGCAATCTTTGAAAAGCCTAGATACCTATATTACATGGTTTATAACGTGGATATGAAACGTGGTTTTATACCTTCTTTTTGTTAAAAAAAACGTACGTACCGTCATTGAAATACTAGAGCTGTGACATTCTGGGTACTCATTGGGGATTTGAGTTTCTAATTCACGTTCGCACAGACGTCAAAATATCGTGACAAGATTTTATCGCGCACTACATTTTTAACTCTCGGTGTTAAACCAAACATATAAGACCCAGTGCGCAATCCCGCCGCAATATTTCACCGTCCGTGCGAACGTGGACTTAGAAACTCAAAGCATCAATGAGTACAGAGGCCAGCACATCAAGCTACCCCAATCTGTCAAATTTCCTTCATAGATTTTCAACTTTATTACAAAAGCATAAGGGTCATGTTCATTTGGGAAAATTTGACAGGTCGGTATAGCTTGATGTGCTGGCGTCCGTACCTAGAATGTCAAAGCTGTAGCTGTAGCCTGTTTCAATGGCAGTCTGTAACTAGGTACCTACGATGAGCCATAGATCTGAGAGGTAATTTTCGTAATTTTAAGAACGTTCACTGTCTGATCTCAGTCGCAATCTGTCAAAAATACCTCGAGTTTCCCTATATTTTTGACAACTTCTTGACGTTTGATTGTCGCTGAGATGAGTTTGCGACTAGATTGTGAACGTTTTTAGTTACGAGAATTGGCCTGCTGGGCACTAAACAGTGCTCAGTGACTGGCAAATAGTATTTCTTACAAGTGTGTTAACCAAACCCAACTTCCTCTCAAAGGATTTTCCCTAACAACTCCAACTCTTTGGCTAAGTCTAGTGACTTAGCCAAACGCATGGCAATATCTAGTGATATTGCCATGCGTAGATCATTTAATAATTATTATTTTTCCACCCATTTATATAATAACGTAGGTAGGTACCTACAGTTATCAGACGAATGTTTTTCTTTTTACTATCCACCATTCATAAATTACTTATTTTTATAGAACCACTGATAATAAATCTAGCTTGCATTTTCCACCTGTGACATTTACTAAAATCATACCTAAGTATGTAAACTCAGCATTTAGGTATTTATGAAAACAAAAACAAGTGGTCACTGCAATAAAATTGGTAGTTCTTACTGCACTGGGCCTTGAAGTTTGACTGTTATTTAGACAAATTAATTAATTTATTGTCCTGTTTTGTCAAAGCCACTAGCTGACAACAAAGTGGTCAACTTTTGACATTCAGAAGCAACATTTTTGAACTTTGAATATAATAAATATTACATGTAAGTGGCTCAAGGCCAACGTAGTAAAAATGTGTTTAATATACCCATAGTCACGCATTACTTGAAAAGCTAATCTTCATAATTTTGAATTGTTTGAAATTAATTATTTTAATTAATGAAAAACACTATAACAACTACCAACGTTACCGTTACCTACCTTTCCCATTTTAATAATTTAACCTACCTACTAACGCCCTCTCGTGGCAGTAAAATGGAACACAAAGCAGATAAAATAAATAAATATTTTGTGATTGGCGCTATCGATAATATAATCCTCTATCGTACACTTAAACAGAATTAATAACGATGGACAAGTTTTGATAAAATATCGCACTGTAAATTCCGGAAAAATATTATTTTCGATAATAATGATGATAAATGTGCCGTCACAGATATTGTGGCTGATAATCACGCTTCAAAATATCACCAATGCAACTTTGAATAAAATTGCGTGTGTAACCGATATGAATGATTACCTATAAATATGTAATATAATCTACTGAAACAAGAAAACCTAATTATTAAGAAGTAAATAAAGTGATAACAAGCAGGGATTAACAGATTCAATATTGAGACAACTACGATCGCAAACAAAATATTGAAACAATGAAAAATCGGTCATGATTTCGGCGAACATGATTGGAAAAATGCAATAACAAAGATGTTATCTTACCATTCGTAAATAGAATACCTAATCCAAACAGCACGATGGTTATACAAAAACGTTTCTTAGAAATAAAAAGGTTTTCACACAAACTCGCCCACAGAGGTTTGTTATTTATTTTTCAACTTTTTATAACTATCAGACTTACCGTTACATGCCGAGCCAATCATTAAATTTAATCATGGCCAGTTGGACTCTTCAATTTGCAACTGATTTTGGTGAAAGGAACCACGGGTTAACGTACCGAGATGGGCCGATGATTTATCTCGAAATGTCAAGTGTCTTTTAAATCTACGGAGTCATGGTCAAGCACCTTGATAGGAACGTTTAAAGTTTATGGTAATTTCCTTAATTGAAAGAACGGAGGTTATTTAAAAAAATATATTACTTATTAGCTGGTAACATTTCATAAGTGTAAGAATTTGGGCCTGTCTTGGGTACACTACCTGGTGTAGATTAGGTTAACAATATCCTAATAATGTTTAACATTTGACCAATTTTATTATTATTCGAACAAGCTATGCTTCCTGGTTGCAGAAGAGCAGCATAATTTTGCTCTGACAAATGCCAAACTTCGACCACATTCTAATCGATTCAAATTAGGCTTTCCATCAAGTTCCAATGATCATAAAATGTCACTAAAACCAGCTAATCTTGCAGTGGTTGCAAATAAACTTCATTACGTATTGTGTAATGAACATTTCTTCTATCGATATATCAGCCGATTGTCCTGTCCCCTCATAGATCATCGTGACATCATCTATTATGGACGACATCATCAAGTCATCTATCTCACTTGTCGCTATTTTGATATGGACATTAAGGCCTATTACGTATTCGTACGGAACTAACGATGATTTAGAAAGACAATGCTGATAGTTATCTTTACTGTTACTTCGTTGAATAGGAAGAAAGGACAATTTATTACGCCAGATGCACCCAGAAACGTCGCGTTGTTATGAAATTAGGACAATTTCCTTTTGCCTCTTCTAATATCCCAAGCAAGTTGGGTTCTCCCTGGGGAAATTTACCAGTTATGACATCAGTAACCTTTTTATCACCCGGATAGTACCTAATGCTTGTAAACAGTTCTATCAATTACTACTATCAACGGACACACTTTAAATTATTAGATTGATATCTGGTTTATACAAACACCTGACAGCTAATTAATTCTATTCATTATCATTTTTATGACCATTATAGAAAATGGCGTCAATTAGGTACTTTTGTTTCCGTGTTCTTGTTATCTAACCTAAAAGTTCTCGAAACTTATAAAATTAATCTTTGCAGAATATGTAATGTTCCGTGTACGGTGTGGTGCCGGACGTAAAGAATAGCACCATCCCATCTCTTCCCATGGGTGTCGTAGGAGGTGACTAAGGGACTTACTAGAGAATGGGCAGCAGCGTTCTCTATGCATTTTACCACCATACTGCGATCGCCAACCCGCCTGCCAAGCGTGGCGATTATGGCAAGCCCCCCCAAATTGGGAGAGGTCTATGTCCAGCAGTGGACGTCTTCCGGCTGATATGATGAATATGTAATGGTAATAATTTTACATTTGTGCTAACAAGATAGTTTAAGATTGACAAAATAATTGGAGTGTCCTGTTATTATAAAGTTTCGCGGATAATTGGTTGTTGTTGTTGATCGGTAACCCTTTAGATAATTGGTACACTAGCCAAGTTAGCAACCTATTAACATTTTGTATATCCGTGCATATCTAATTGCCAATTCCAATTTCGTACCTATCCATAAGCTAATAACTATATGGCATGTAAAATATGACTATCTTCATGAAAACAAGGCATAACTAAGCGTAAAAATTAATTAGCGAATTACAAAACTAACCGTTCGTAGGTATATTCCGTTCTAGAAATTAACTGGAACTACTTGTAATTAATGAATTAATCAAGCGTTCATGTTCAATATTCAATGATGTAACTGTAAAAAGTGTGGGTAACAACCGTTTGGATGTATACAGGATAAGTTTTTAACCAGTGCGCAAACTGTAACCATGAATTCAGCATATCATTATAGACCCCCCAGCTCAGAAATTTTTCGTCGATTTTTTAGTGTAGATCCTGTATATGGCTACACACAACGTATCTATTTGTTGAGCTGTATGGGTAGCAGTCCTGGGTAAGGAGTAACCTTGGACAACTTTCTAGAAAGAGGAATGAAAAATTACGTAATTCCGAATCTGTGAAATCGAATGAAAAAGGACTGAATGGTTTAAAAACAGTATAATTATGTAGCATCGTCTTTGGACACACAAATAAATAGCGATAACCAAACGGTTTCCAAAATGTAGTGGTTGAATTGGATGTAATGAAAATATTCTTTTTAATCGAAGCGAAGTGCTGGACAGTGTTACAAAAGATCTCGGAGCCGAGAAGAGGAAATGGAAAATGTAATTTCCAAGTTTTCAAACCACATTTACAGGCCCAAGCAGTACAAAAATAGCTTCGAATGAAACTCTGTGTAACTGAGAATAATAGGAAAGCGGTACATCAGGTGTATCCCACGCAAACTATTAAAGTCAACTGAAATACGTGGGCGGTGGACAATGGGGGACTTTTGCCCTTTTCAGAGGAACAAGGCTGTATTGTAACCTTTTGCTCACAGGTGAGATTATACAGGAAAAACTTTTCCTTTGAGTTAGTGTAAATTTCAACCGTTATAAAGGAGTATATTTTATTTTATTTTTATTTTTATATCTTAAGAAAACTTACAGCTAGGATACAGATAGTTGACCGTTAGCGAAAGAAGGCCAATTAAAAGTTTTCACTGACAAAATTAGGGTAAGCACAAGAAACAGCAGACAGGCAAGCAAAAGTAAGAATAAGTTAACACTCGAAGACAATAAAATTAAGAAAAGACTGAACAGGTTTTAGTGATCTTCAAAGAATTTGTTACATAGTATTTTTTTAAGTTTAGGAACACTGGTGGAGAATAAGTCAAGATCATCAACACTCTGACACATCGAGTTGTATGCCCTGCTGGCTCTTATCATATAAGAGTTTTGTCGATATATGCACCGCACAGAGGGAACAAACAACAATATTTAACTCTATTGAGCTGACAGGCTTTTTGGTAACTGCACGATACTTAGCAAAGCTTAAATTGTGTTGTGCAAGCAATTGTTATAAATAAATAAAAATACAAAATTTATTTTTGACAACATTCGAGAATGATCCTTTTATCCGCAAATTCGAAAAAATACATATTTAACATTGTTTTTCACCATTATGCAAAGTCAAAACACCTGTTGCTAAGGTGAAATATTTAAATAAATTGTAACAACATGGCGATCTGGTCCTTATTGGTTAAATAAAAAATCGGCCAAGTGCGAGTCGGATTCGCGCACGAAGGGTTCCGTACCATTATCTGTAAAAACGGCACAAAAATCATGTGTGTTGTATGTGAGCCCGCTTAAAAAATTGTTTTATTTTAATTTAATTATTTATTTTTAAAGTGAATAAATGTATCTATAACTAAATATTCTGTGAATATTTTAAGCGTCTACCTGTTGCCATTATCAATATCGAGCAAAAAAATCACGTTTTTTGTATGGGAGCCCCTTAAATATTTATTTTATTCTGTTTTTTAGTAGGTATTTGTTGTTATAGCGACAACAGAAATACATCATCTGTGAAAATGTCAACTGGCTAACTATCACGGTTCATGAGATACAGCCTGGTGACAGACAGACAGACAGACGGTCAGCGGGGTCTTAGTAATAGGGTCCCGTTTTACCCTTTGGGTACGGAATCCTAAAAACAAGTGACATCTCAATGTAAGAACATTTTAATGCGTATTGTCCTTATGTTAATCATGCTGTATTTATTCATATGTAAGGCGATATTTATTACCGTATCAGAATTCATACTGATGCACCATGCAGATTAAGTCATATGATAAAAACTACTCTCAACGTAACAGACTGATCTTGCAAGTGGTTGTAAAATAAGATAAATACTTAAGTCAGTATTTAAACTTTTGAAGTATGAGAAGCGATTAGATAACATCCATCCATGAGGGCACGGTTGGCGCAGTGGTTAAGCGATTGACTGCTGCGCTGCGTGTCTCGGGTTCGATTCCCGCATGGAACAAATATTTGTATGACCTAGAAGTAATTGTTCCGTATCTGGCTGTTTGTGTGTGATGTTTAATGTTTGTAAACGCACCCACAATACAGGAGAAATTCCTAGAGCAACGTTAAAAAAAAAAACATTTAAAACATAACATGGATAAATAACTTAGAAAACGAAGACGATATTCCCCACCATCAACACACGATGATGGTGGGGAATATCTGCAACATAGTTGAGAATATCTGCAACATAGTTGAGAATATCTGCAACATAGTTGAGAATATCTGCAACATAGTCGAGAAAAGGCTAGGCAGATGCCTAGTTGGGGTTGGCTTCCAATCTAACCGGATGCAGCTGAATATCAGTATTTTATATGGAGCGACTGCCTATCTGACCTGCACCACCCAGTTATTGGGTACTACCATACCTTTTGGTAAGACTGTTTGTCAGATTTCCGGGCTTCTGACTACCCGTAACGAATGTCAAAGATCCATGATTTATAGCGGGAACCAACGGCTAAACGTGCTTTCCATGGCATGGAGAGGTCTCCGCGTGTCGCGGTAGGTACCGATGGTCCCCCATCCATATTCTCCACCAATAGTCTAATTTACGGTATACCGTTTAAAACCGGAAACATTTATGATGACGCGTCGAATGTCACGATCCTCGGAGTTGAAGAAACGACGAAGACCAAGACATGAATGACCAGGGATTCATAGACTCCCATAATCGTGGTCAAACTAAACAACTCACACGCAGGAAAAGTTTTTATCCAGTGCGCAAACTTTAACCATGAATTCAGCATACCATTCTAGACCCCCCCAGCGAAGAAATTTTTCGCCGTTTTTACAAAAAAAATCAGCTGTTTTATAGAAAAGTGCAATACCTACGCGGTCAAAATGTATGGAACAGCTGATTTTTTCTTTCTATAGCCCCAAAAAATACCTTAGTTCTCTTCATATCCTACCAAGACACATTACATGAATCAATTAATGTAGAAACGCCACAAAATACAATCATGCGCACGAATGAGGTGTTAAAATCATGCAACAACAACGGTCCGAACACACTTCCCACCGAAATGTTCCATTCCGTTACCTGCATACAACTGTTGTAATATCAGAGTACGGCGATCAAGCGAAGCGCATAGGAAGGTAGCTGTTAACTTCTTTAAATTAATGTTTGTGTAATAATCTGAAGTGGCGTTTACATACCTCAGAGGTCAGATAGACAGTCGCTCTATGGAAACTTGTGAGGTATTTGTATTCAGCTGCATCTGGTTAGACTGGAAGCCGATCCCAATATCGTTGTGACAGTACCTACTAGGCAGATGAGGATTATAAAGTGGTGGGCGTTGTGACGGTCCAGAATTTGTATAAGGTCGAAAATGGAATTAATTTTGAATTTGATTATAAAGACTTCATTAATAAACATGATGAATCGCATGAGTTCTCGCGATCTGAAAGAATAATAATAGACTATGTAGTGGAATTAGCATCTTTATATGAATTAGGGGTCAATTAGAGGTTAGCGTAAAGGTTACTCTTATTCTTCTATTTTTAAACAGAAGAAAATGTATGTATTTTTAATGACTTTAGCGTTTCAGCTAATTTTTCGACCCTTAAGAGTTTAAACGAGTTTTTACCTTAGATTCGTAATTTTAGTTTGTTCATGGTTCCTAAAAGGTTCCTAAAGGAAATCCTAGCTTATATTCTACCTTATTACTTTCAGACATGGAAGACGAGTGCTACCCAGCAATGCCAGCAAGCGCGTGGAGCAGCCGACGACGGTCCAGTGACTCCCCCCCTCGGGAGGTGAAAGCAGAACCGAAATCTGAACCAGAATCACCCACGTCTTCCTGCCCCCCTTCACCTACCCCTGGCACACCTGTAACACACCTCGACTATGTTATTGATCACACAGTAAGTTTCTTTTGTTAAGATCTGGTGTTCTTCTGGTCTTTGAAGTAGTGTTTGGATCCGGATTGTTTTGAACTAGGTTTATGGATAGTCTTGTCTTTGTCACCATTACGCTTGTCTGCAAAGCTTCCGACTTCAAAGAGTACTTCAATTGGCGGTAAAATAAGAATTGAATTACTGCTGGTAGTGGTTCAATATACTTACTGCAATCAAACGCTTTAAAGACTTATCTAATAACGTTGAATACTTACACTTACTTAGCTAACACTCACGGAACGACTCTTAAAAATTGCATTAAAACCAGAGATAGTTTTACATTCACGACTTTTTTTACGACTACGGCACTTTCTAATGCAGTTTCTGTTGCGTTTTGTGCACAAAAAGTATCTACAACATTCATAACAGCATTCTTTCATAATTCTTTTTTTATTGGACATTTATTTTCAAGAATTGGTAATAATAGAGTGTGAGCATTCAATTTAGATAGTATTTTATTAAATAGTCGGCCCGCGGGCACGCCTCTTATCAACAGATCATGCCGTGCGTCTTCATCTTGTATCTATCGGCACGACCTGATAACTCGACAAAACTAAAGGTCGTTAGAGTTCAAATATTTCGTGCACCTCGCTTTGCGGCTTTCACCTGTACGGGTACCATATCAGTATGTAAACGGGGCTTTTAAAAATCGCCGGATATTTTAGGATTCCGTAGCCGATAGTGCAAGACAAAACGTTCTTGATTTACCTATACCAAATGTCTAAGGACAAGGGTTTCATTAGGCAATCGCTTCACGTAAATTATTGGTATTCAGCTGCATTCGGTTGTACTGGATGCTGAACCCAGCATAGTTGGGAAATGGTTAGGCAGAATGATTGATTGTCAGTGAACATTAATATTGTGGTTGTAAGTAACTCTTGCGAATTTTTAAAATGATAAAAGCACACCTGTTAAAATCAATAGCTTCAACCAAATAATTGACCATGACGCTACTTAGAAAACAAAACCCTACCAAATAGGGTCACAACAAAGAATAAAACTTCGAAATACACCACTAGAAAATGATACGGAACTAAAACATTTATACGCCACAGACACGCACTTAGCATATTTACCATAGCGTGCGTGAGCTCTTTAGTAATTACGCGGATAATTATTATCTTTAATCGAGCTCTCGGGAGGTTTTCGTTGAAAATCGCCGGAGTGGAATCTTTAACGATTATTGTAAAACTGTGAGCAGTCGCAACAATGCAGTTTACATTCCTTTACTTGAGCCACTTCGCGTGTATACAGTGGGTCGTATCTTCAACAAGCCCAAGTTAAATATGCTGTTGTTTTTATTATACTGAGAAAACAGTGAAATGCTATAATAACATCGCAGGATCCTTTATTTTCAGTTTCATCATCTTCTACATCGTTGTGCAACTCACCAATACTCACCATAGGCTTCTTCTGATAACAATCAGCATATAATGTTCATATTCCCACTGCTGGGACACAGCTCTCCTCTCTGTGAGAGAAAGTGGGCCGTAGTTTACTACGCGGGCCCAGTACGGGTTGGTAGATGTCACATGTCTTCGAATTTTTAGTTCTAGAACATGCCAGTTTTATCTCGATGTTTTCTTTCACTGTTTTGAAATAAATTACACAAAGTTCCCCGCCTGACTGGGTTTAAAATTTGAACCCATGACCTAGGTACAACGAACGTAGCCAAAGCCATGAGGCCCGCCACTCCTAATATCTACTTCAACAAGACTTACAAACTTGTCTAATCAGTTCTGTTACATTCCAGACTGGCACTATCCACATGCCACAAGCAGTGCTACAGAAAGTTGGCGCGGCGGGAATGCCACAACTGTTGCTCAGCGCTGCGCCACGGCTCGCCACCTCGCTCACCTCCAACAAACTCTCCATCAAAGTCACCTCCAGCTCAGGGGCTTCAGGTAAATATTGGTTTTATATTCTTGTTGTGGCTGGTAACGACTCTGGCGAAGCTTTTTGACTACCTTCACATCTCACATCACGTAACCACACAACAGAATCTTACAACAATAAAGAGGTCTGTGCTTTCAAACTAAATCCGTATGTAAGAACTCTTAAAATATTTAGTAAGATAATAATAGGTGCAGTGGTAACTACTATAAACTACGTTTATCCCAGAATACTAAAGTTTCTGGTTAACCGTTTTTCTTGCGATCGGCTCTCATCGTGTCGTCAACTTGTCTGGATACCGTTCTTTGAAGTCGCAATTCTAACCACATCTTTCTGTCTTCCAGGTTTTAACCTCCCGCCAACGCCTCCCTCCTCGCTATCATCATCGGACAGTGAGGGCGCGCTGTCGCCGGCGCACGAGGCGTCGGCCGCGCCGCTGGCGCCGCCCGCTGCGCCGGCGCGCCGCTCGCACCTGTACGTGTCGCACCACACCAGGCAGCCAATCAACACGCCGCTTATTAGCAGTCAACCGGTAGGGATTAATTAAAAAAGTTAAAAGCGCGCTGTTGGATTTCACCTTTCGGTGCTGACCCGAGCGTTGATAATCCAACAGCGCGCATTGATTTAGACGTCGCCTAGTGTAAGCGAAAACGGGTAGCAGTAATAAAAGTAGCTGGATTTAGTAGTACTTTTATGCCCAGCTATATATAACTCCAGTTTTTTTATGCCCGTTTTCGCCACTAACAGTAGAAATGGCTTTGATTTTGACAATTCAACAACATTAATTGCGTTATTTACATTGTTGAGCAGACACGTTTTACGAATAGGTATATGAAGTAATGGATTAGCAATATCTTTCAAAATGATTCAGATTGTGATGAATAGTGTGCTACGCAGTATAAGGTGCAGGTTATATTACAGCGTTTGTTCCTCGCTGGCCCCCTATGATTTAGCTAGCAAAGGCACTATAGGGTCAAAGCAACTAATGGTAGTGACCAAACATATAAGAATGAAGTTCTATGATAGTCACAGTGCTTGAACACAGCCATCCAATTCAATGGGGTCATTTAGTTCTTCCACAAACCACCCTCGAAGCTTCTTTTATTACTACATAGTAACAATTTGTACTAAACTTTATTATGCTAAAGAAATTACTCACTAGGTCAGCGTTTTTCCTTGAACATTCCCTATCCGAACAAATAGGCGTGTAAATACGGGCAACAAACGGCCCGACCTGCCGTTCTTCTAAGAAATGCAATGTACCAGAAATCCAGAATCTAAATAGTTGATTTGAATGAAACAGTAACTAGGATATAATGCAATTGAACTGTACGATAAGTAATTCCCAATATTAGGTTCCTCGAACCGATTCAATACCCAAATTAATGTCTGGTAAATATATGAAAGCAATAAAGGTGTCCGGAAGATTGACGACCTCTGCATACTAACCACCGTTTCGGGAACAGACTGTGCATGCAATGAAATATTCATTATCTTACTGTAATTATTATTCACAATCACTACAATTTAGACAAAGGAAACGAGAATCATGGGTAAAAGTCTGACTGTTCAAACCAATAACAATAGGGAAGAGTTTAGGGTCAAATTAAATTAGCTGACAATACTTTTCTTACCCACGTGTATCGAAAACTAATAAAACAAAAAATACAAATAAAAAAAATAACATCATTCAAACTTTGTTCAAAGCTTTAAACGACACTGTGACATGTACGTTAAGAATACGAAACGACTGTTATATTATGATTTTTGAAAATTAGTAAAAATATAAACATAAGGTCCACGAAAAATTACAAAAATGGCTGACTAATTACGGACATCAATTAAACTTCGCCTTTTTCTTTATCGATACTCAACTATTGCCAGCTAATTTAATTTGACCCTGGTCATAAATGAGTTGCAAAGAGCAGATAGATACTTAGATACCTAGTTTATAGCTAAGTTAAATATACTTATCATAAATAGCTAATGTGGTATTTGTTGATTCAGTTTTCCACAACTTTAATTAAAGCGCTTTGTCCGTTTACAGAAAGGGTCGACTGGCACACTAGTGCTGACGGAGGAAGAGAAACGTACGTTACTCGCTGAAGGGTACCCCGTCCCTACACGTCTACCCCTCACCAAGGCAGAGGAGAAGTCACTCAAGAAGATCAGGAGGAAAATTAAGAACAAGGTAGATATCCTACTATCCTACTAATATTCTAAATGTGAAAATTTGTATGTTGAGAAGTTTATATGTTTGTTACTCAATCAAAGTACCTAGTATGTCCCCGTGGAATAATTTCCGACGAGCGGGCGAAACCACTGGCGAAAGCTAATGGAAAATTCTTCTTTCAGAGTAACAAGCATTTCCTTTTTTTACAAATATTTCTAATTTCGTATCTTTCCTTCCAGATTTCAGCACAAGAAAGCAGACGCAAAAAGAAAGAATACATGGACCAACTTGAGAGGAAGGTCGAGATCCTTATATCTGAGAACACAGACTACAGGAAAAGGGTAGACACCCTGGAGCAGAAGAATGCGAGCCTGTTAAGCCAGGTGGCCTCCCTGCAGGCCATGGTGGCCCGCGGCGCCCGCAAGTGACGTCACTCGGCCAGCACGCCTGACGTCACACCGCGCACGCTCCCACTCCTGACGTCACAGGTAGCAGGCTCCGCTCGCGCGGCGCGACACGAGCTGTAACGTTGCAGAGCGTGTCCCGACCGCGCGACCCGCAAGGCTGTGAGACGACTCACAGTGCATCGTCTGTCAAAGTATGACGCTGTCCCTTAACGGAATGAATGTATATTTTGGATGTATTTACATTTACGTCGCGTACACAAGTGTCCGGGGAAAGAACTGTCAGCGTTTGAATGGTTGCTCACTGTAATTGTTAGTAAATAGGTATTCTGTGGTGCTGGATCGATATACCCGCTACGTCGGTATACAAACTGTCAAGTGCCACACTAGATATTTATTTTATACAACTCTGAAACAGTTTTCGTTCGAGACGCGAGGGATGACTTGATAACAGGGAATTATAGTACTGGGGTCTAGATAAGTATCGATAGTTATTAACGCGTGTTGTTTGAAATCTCGTAATATATTATTATAGCGCTGTAACGGCGATAAATAGATTGTAAGTTTTATTTTATGCGTGTTTTCATTGAAATGTGCAATTATTTTTAAGGATTTTATTGTTACCCAAAGCATACATAGTACTTGTGTGGGCTCTCCGTCGTTGAACACATCGCCGTGAACAGATCGCCGGTCTGCATGTGGCCTAATTAAGTTAATGGTATTTTTGACACTAGTTTAAACAATAGAGACTACTGAACTACTTATAGTTTGGGACATAGCGTAATAGTCGACATTCACGCGGACGTAACAAAATCGCGGTGGGAGTTTTTGCTGCACTGGATTTTATACTCTCGGTGTTGCATCGAGCATTGAGAATCCAATGGAGTGCAGCACGAGCGAGTCTCAACGCGTCGAGAAAACATAGTGTTCAATTTTCAACTGTCGGCGCTAAGCATTGCGTTGACAATTCAGTGCGCGGAAAAATCCCACCGCGATTTTATTACGTACGCTGGGGACGTGGGCTACAGGATACCAATGGAACTGAGATCGCGTGTCGCGGTGCGTTGTGTTATCGGGAATCTTAGTAGCATAATAATGTAAGACGAACAATGTACCAGCGTCTGTCTTACCGATTAATATTGAATTCCATGAATTTGCATTTATAGCGAAATGTGTATTGTCCTAGAGATTTTACCTTGTATTTAAGATAAAGTTAGTTATGTATCTATAGTGGACCTATTTAATACCGATTTGTGTGACAAGTTTTTCGGTTATGTCTAGTCTCTTGTAGAACCGTTGGGCCTCGAACTGCGGGCCTCCATACAAAACATTAGCTGTATTCTCAGTTCTGCGCTCTATATCGACAAGTACAAAATAATGGCATGCCTTCAACGAGAATAACGTAACTAACTGTAATGAGCTAACTATTTACATGCAGTATTCTTACTATATGGGTTGTCAGATACAAAAACGGAGGCAACAAATTTACAGGACGGCGATTAAGTTATCACATTAATTAAACACGATTACAAGTAGTTATCAGTCTGTTAAAATAATAAAATTTGCAATTTTACTAAAAATTTAAAACTAAATTCTTCAGACAAAATAAAAATCATAAAATACACCACACTCGATAAAGACACTAAACACGCGCGCGGATGGTATCAACAATCCAACAGAAAATTCATGGTATTTTTGCCAAAAAAGGTTAAATGTTGTACTAAAAAGAATGTCCCACAGCTAGAATGTTAATTGTCAATAATTATTTAATAGTGTATTTTTAAAATACGTAATGTAGAACATGTGGTTTCAATTAATGTTATAACCTAATCGGCACCCTGTATGTCATAACAACCAACGGTAGAGAGAGAGAAAATATTAATATAATCTCCATAAGATGTTGGATAGTCTCCGATTTTTGTAACTAAGCCACCTAAAAGCTTGGTAAATAATCAATTTTAAACAATAACTTCTAGCAGAATCTCCAGAAAAATAGTCGTTGCATTAGTGTATTCGTCGTCTTGCCATCTCTGCTGTAGCTTCTCCAGAAAAGCGTGATAGTTCCATGTAACAAGCTGCTAGTGATCTTTCTAACATTCTTTTTAAAACTAAACATTCCATTTCTTTAGTAATAGGAGTGACTTAAAGTGAGGTCGAGTACTTATTACAACTAATCGTAGACTTTAGCGCCGAAACACACTTTAAACTTTTGTTTTTGGGGACGGTCTGAAGGGCAAATCTCGTACCTAATTTTAAGAACGTTCACAGTCTGATCTCAGTGTCAATCTGGCAAAAATATTTCAATTTTTCATACATTTTTGACATTTGTTTGTCGCTGAGATGAGACTGAGACTAGATTTTGAACGTTTTTTATTACGAGAATTGGCCTTCAGATATATAATCTAATGCAGATTCTTACTTCTTCAATCTGAGCCTGAGGTTCTGGGTTCGATACCCAGTACAGGTTATTCGGTTTTTCCATCTGAAATTTCTCAGTAGCAACCCGGAGATTTGTGCCCAGGCTCGCCCCCTGTTACATGGGACTTACTGAACATAACTGGCGAAATGTGGGTAGACTATGTGAACACCTCTGTCTAACCAGTCGGGCAATACAGGCCTGATGTGATGTTATTGATTATGTTTATTCGATCTACTTTTGCAATGAGCCATTATAACTTTGCGTTCATAATACGGATCAGAACAGTTCCCGAAAACAAAAGTTTCCAGTGCGCCTCGACATTTTTTAACGAACTTAAAAAAAAAATAACACATTTTGTAATAGAATCAAATGTGCTCTTATAAATTTTCGTGTGAATAATTTATATGACTAGCCAATACAAGCAATGTAAATTTTTTCAAAATTTTATCGTCGATTTTTCATGTCAACTTGTATCTACCTATCGGGTGTCGTCAACATTTTTGTAATAACGAAATAATTATAGGTAAATTAAATCAAATTTTAACGCAAACACACTCGATATTAGACACGTCGCTTTCTACACAATGACTTGAAAATCGATAAAATTGTAAATACCATACATTCAATTAAAAAATATATTTACCTGAATGCCTGTATAAAGGTAATATCATTGTTTCGTATTAATATTTCACTGTTTGTGCAATTAATTTGTTCTCTTATACACTCGTAAATGTTCTTCCTATTTAGTAATATAAGAAAATGTTATATTTATATGTATAGTGCTGAATTAATATATCGACATTATTATAACCCTGTCTCATCGGGGAATGTTTAAAAGAATTGAGATATATTTTAAGAGATTTATACTAAGAACATTTTAGATATATATATATTATAAACACTGTTTTACATGTCTTTATCACTATACAAGTTAGGTCTCTAGTTAAAAGTATCGTTAGTACCTACGGTCCTACATACAAGTTTATTATTGAAACTGCAAGGTGTGCCTGCGTATCAGCTATTGATTTAATGGGATAAGCATCGATAGTAAAGTATCCTTCATAGAAAATATAATTATTTAAATATATGAAATATTAAATTCCTAATATGGCATTTACCGTCTGCAAAAGTGATTTAATAGGAATTATGATGAATTAACTGACCTTAGTAATATATTTAACTTATAATGGAATTAATATATGAGAGAGGTGCGTTTGCGCCGGGCTTATTATGACATAATAACTTGTAATGTAAACGAAATGCCAAACATACTTACTTTTATATGTTAGTATGCACCATACATGTTTGGGTGACAATGTTACGATTCATTCGAGGTTGTTTTAAGATTGCATGACGTGTGAGTTTGTTCTGCGACGTGTTGTGGATCTCTGATGGATCGTAATCTGTGCGCATGCGTGAGCCCCCGACTGGGGACCAATTGCGTCTTGTTATTCATTATAAAGTAATTTTATTTGATAGTTTTATTTGTTATAAAACTATACGTTACCTTGAGTCATGATTTGTTGAATCGTTTGTTTTATTATTATTTTTCAATGACATTGCGGATTTTACTGTCACCCTTCTAATAAAACGTCAAATATTGTAATATCAATTGTTTCTTTTATCTCACCCCACCAACCACTGTTTAGCCAAGCATTTTTTGGGAATGGCCTCAGTAAATTAAGGCCTCCAGTACACGCTGAGGGCATCCCCTGTGGGGTACGGACCTTCCTTTCTTTTCCTGTGTACTCTTGACTGTTCCCTTGATGGTACAATGGAAGATCAATTTAAACCACTGTACCCTTGGCCATGAAATCCGATCAAATTAAATAAACAGGTGTCATTGATTTAAATCTTATTTTTAAAAACACCAAATCAAAGATCTGACACACTCACACACCTATGTTATGTGTGCTCCTTCCGGGTTCTGACAACCTGGTACTTCATAGGCATACAGCGTTTTCTAGTTGACACACCCAGGTGAGCTTCCTACTAAGTCATAACAACCTGGTACTTCGAAGGCATCGGTTTAAAATGAATGACACCTGTTCATTTAATTTGATCGGATAATACGGGCAAGGATAAAGCGGTAAAAAATGATCTTTCACTGTACCATCAAGGGAACAGCCAGGGGTTCACAGGAAAAGAAGAGCGGACCTCGTCTTAGGCGTCACGGAGGTGGTGGGGACGGGGGCAGCAAGGGATGGGCTGGATCAGAATTCATTGTTTAGCCATGCGTTGTTTTCACTCACTTTATCTGATCACTGTTAGGTAGGCTGCGTGCTAACCAAAAGCGAGCGTCGCGCAATTATACGCGATCGACACGATCATACGCCACCTCTGAACAATATTTCAGAAAACCGGAAAGCACCCTCTGTCGGCGCGACCACGCGTACCAGTTCGCTATGGGTATCGCTTTTGGTTAGGACGTGGGGTTAACGGGCCAGCCTGTATAAAATAAGAAAGAGATAATTTATCTCTAATCATTTATTTTTCTTATCAAGCTTACTTATAATCGCTCTCACATACAAATCTGTAGACAAAACTCCAAATACGCAATTAAGACTAGATTTTTATATAATTAGTACAATATAAGTGAAAACCAAAAGATTACAATATATACGTTGAGAACTATCGGAGCACCTATGGTTTTTCTATCGCTCAGTCTTGGTTTAAATATCTATACTTAAACTATACTTATAATTCCTAAAAATACGTATTTAAATTATAATATTTTAACAATACAAACTCAATTAAAGTAAAAACCTTACGTATTTTGTAGACAGCGTATTTGTATCGTATTACCTAGTAACTAGGTTGGGAGGTCAGATAGGCAGTCGCTCCATGTATAATACTGGTACTCAGCTGCATCTGGTTAGACTGGAAGCCGACCCCGATATAATAGAGAAAAGGCCTAGGCAGATGATGAAGTTGATTTTATAGACAGCAAAAAAAATATCTCGGTTTGTGTCATGAACAGCTTATTTAGATATTCCTGATGATAATATAATTATTTCAAAAAGATTATGTACTAAAGTATGGCAAATCATTTACCAACGGAAAATAGAACAAAACTTTTCGTCTGAGTACAAAGCGAAACGAGAGACATTAGTAAAAAATTTCAAACCCTGCTGTAGTCAGAAAAATGCGTCATTAAGCCCTAGAACTAATTGTCATTCTCATCTTTACAAGTTTTGAAGCAGACTCAAATAAAATCAATTCCAAATTAAATATTTACACTTATGCTCAAAGTGAAATGAATACTTTCTTCTTGGCCATTACATGTGCGATGATGACCCACAGAGCTGTCCCCCAAACCGCTTCCACGAGGCTGATAGCGTGGGTTCTCATGTTGGGGACCTTCCAGTGGAAGGGGAAAAGGTGGGCGCAGAGGGAGTGGCCGATGTACAAGGCGATGGCGTTCAACCCTGGGGCCCTGAAGGGTCCTCCCCCCCAAAGCCTCCAGGCGTCTGTGAGGGTGTAGCAGAAACAGAGCAGGATAAGGCAGCACGCTGTTGTTACGAGAACGAATGACATAGACCTGGAAAAGAGAAATTGTGGTTATTCGTCAAATTTGCTAAAATTCTAGCATTTGAAAGCTTCGGTAGATTTTACTCAAAAATCTGGATTCGATCTCCTTGACGCCTATTTTCATTTGTCAAGTACAGGACATCGTCAATAGGCCTGTTGCCTCCCTCCCCCCTACCATCACAGCCACCAATAAATCTAACATAACGCCTGAAGGCTCGAGCCTTTCTGAGATGGGTTTCAGGTGCTGTGAGCGTCTCAGCAGACCTTCGCGTAATCCGCGGCAAAGAGCCGCTAATCCAGGCACCCGGAGCACTGAATATGGAAGCGGAGCTCGCAGTCAGAGGTAGCGGACCTGGGCAAAGCGGACAGATCGCTTCAACTTCAGCAGAGCCCCAAAACCTTTGCCCAAGTCTCTAGCACACCCAAACCCCCCGACCGCCCCACACGACCCAACCACTCTGATCGTCTCTACTGTTTTGAGGTCAGCTATCCGTAGAAAGAGACAGAGACACACACACACACACAGGGACATAGAGTGACTGCATATCTGACCTTCACGAACCAGACCCCTTAATTATATTAAATTCCACTCACCAAAGATTCTTATTGATGGGCACAACTCCATGTTCCCTGGAGAATCCAGCCAGCAGACCTCCAGCCAGTGCGAAGACCAGCGCCCAAGCGAGCCAGCGAGAGATACGGGCCTTGTGGGAGCGCTGCAGCAGGACCGTGGCGCCTGCTTGCACGCCCAGGAGTGCTTGTACTGCTGATGTTAGGCAACCTATGGAGAAATACTTTCATTATTTATAGGCAGTCTCTGATAGATTTGAAAATGGAACAGAGCAAGAAATCATAAGCCAGATCTTAAGTCAGATAATTGTCAGGAGGTGGTGAAACAGGCTATAACAACGCAGTAGTACCTAGAGACGATTTGAAGACCATCTTATGCTAAAGGTAGTTGGTGAATTTCACCAGAAAGTTAACCTCATCCACCCTTCTGCTAATTCTGAGGTCATAGACCATCCATCGCTTTCCATTAGGCGTGATCGAGGTCAAGAGCAGGCCCACTCAGCATTTTTTTTAACTAGATCAAGTAAGTTTCTAAGATTTTGTGTTAAGTAAATTACACTCGAACACTAGTTGAGCAGTACACAGTTATGTTTAGGAGATGCGAGGGTTGTTCTACCATCAGCATTTTATCAATCGGCTGCTTATGTACCTAGTACCCACTTAGTAGATTAACCGGTTAACTACCGCGCGGCCCCTATACCATTACAATAGAAAATTAATTGTGTTTCATTAGCCAGGATTTGACAGATTAATATAGATAGCATCAGCTGGAGGCCTATCGAGGCAGCTATTCGTAGGTAAGTGTAACTTACCAAGAAGACCCTCAGGGTCAGTAGGGTCTCCGCCATAGACACGAACAGCGTCACTCCTCTGGAAGACATGTGACCACCCCAGCAGCATGCGGTCGATGTAGCCCGCCGCGCCGCCGGCACACTCTCCCGCTACCCAGTTGTCGTGGAGGCCACCGGGTCCTAAGTAGCCCCTGAAAAGAAATACCAGATTGTACATTACAACCTTGAACATACAGGTGATTTTTTTTTATGATCATCCAAGTTTTTTCTAGGCTCTAAGTATTCAGTAAAAAGAATTTGAATCGAGTGCCTCTGATTTAGTATGACTATGGCGTCAGTAACTACTCGGGACAATCTGTGAGAAAGTGTAGATGGGTCGTAACGTTATCCACAACTCAGAACCAGTGCGGGTAAAACTTAAAAAAAAAACTTCATTTTAGGCAACTAAGGCCCATAAAACAATACATTAAATAAGTATAAACAATATGAGCAACGATATGATCTACGAAGTCATAATTCCAATCATTATCCTCTTGGATATCTTTTATACAATTTATGTGATAATTATACAAAAACATAACGAAAATCATCAAAATCCCTTTAAAATATGAATACGGATTCAATCTGACTGCAACCAAAACAACATTGTACACACGTTAAGTATAGCACGCATAAAATGCAAAGTTTATGAAGGCATGGCTGACTTTACTCACACAACGCAACAAAGTAACACAATAAAACTCTTTTTATTTTCTTTTATTTTTGTTATTAATAAGAATACTAATGATTTTCATTATTATACATAAATGATTTTTTATTACATTTTTCTTTAAATGTAATATAATTATTTTATGAGTGACAGATTACTAATAACAAAAACAATTAATAATAGCAATTAGTAATAATTAAAAAACAATTATTATTAATATTTTATTAGATTGAATGAATATCTGTATTGTTTAGGCCTGCAAAAACAATTTCTCTACTCTCTCTACAATACTCACATTGGACAGTTATCATCGTGAACTACGAAGGTGATGACGCTGTGTGCTGCCACAAGGACCGCTGCTAGCACCCAGCACCACACACAGGATAACACGTCTTTCAGGGCCTGACCACATGCACCCTGGGAATAAAAATCAAAGAATGATTAAATCCTAATAGTCTTGCCTCAGATTTTCGATGAAAATTAAAAATATGTGTTTCAGATTTTTAGGACAAACTGCTGATTTCTTTTTCACAAATCTGTAATTAGTAATCCTACTAATATAAAAAATCTGAAAGTTTGTATGTTTGAATGTAACAAACATTCAACAACTACCAATGACAGCCGTTGTCTATCAAGAGTATGTTGTATTGATTGTTTGATTGGAATTACTCATCTCAAATTAGTACCTACCATGCCAATGTTGTGTTAGCTAGCGCAAAAATCCTTTGCAAAGGCGAAAAAGGGATTTAGAAAAAAAAAAACAAGTTCAAGTCATCGGCTACAGGTACTGCTAAGTGCATTGAAAAATTAATTTAAAAAACTGTATGTTTGTTACTTACGCTACCAAACTAAAACGATCGAACGCATTTCGATGAAATTTGGCCCACAGATAGTTTATAACCTAGATTAATACATAGACTACTTTTTATCCCGGTAGTACGTTCTCGTAGGATAATTCTCGACCACCACGCGGGCAAAACCGCTAGCAAAAGCTAGTTAGTTAGTTAATAATAATATTAAAACATGTAGGTATTTCAGGTTTTCACATACAACCACAACACAACCTAACCTACATTACAACCTAACATATAGAGAAAAAAAAATTCATACAGTGCGCAAACTTTAACCATGAATTCAGCATATCATTCTAGACACTGTTTTTTTTTTTGACAGCTGTTTTTTTTTTGTATAACCGACGAAAAATTTCTACGCTGGGGGGTCTAGAATGATATGCTGAATTCATGGTTACAATTTGCGTACTGGAAAAAACTTTTCCTGTATATTATGTATAAAACAAAACTTCTGCTTATAAATATGTATACCTCAAAACTATACCTATTAATATCACTTCAATCTTCTCTTCTCTTCACTTTGTCTTCTTTTAATTCTATCGGTAACTGACCAGCTTGGCAACATTCCAGCGTTTAAATTTTTCCAGTTTACCTACTTACAGGCATACCTACTTATTGGTTAAGTATTTACTTGTAACTATATCTAGTGCAGTGCTTGAACACTTGAGAATTCTAATTAAACCGAAAGTGAACGTCACCTTGACTTCGATCAATCTTAGCATATGTATGTAGCCCGTAGATACCTGGTACGCATATCTGGAGCTCTACGAAATATTGCTAAATGTGTGCCATTTCAATTACGCTACACAATCTATAATACACTAGTCAAACCGCCGCGACAGGCCACAATTACACATCTTCATGACCTACAAGTAACACAAAACAAAGCAATCAAAGTTCTATCTAATTACCTACAATTACTTAACACCTACGAAAGAAATTTACAATAAAACGAAACTAATTAAGCTTCAAAAACTTTATGCTTATCACAGTTATCAGCAGAGATCGGATATTCGGATGCATATTCACCTAAAGTTGAGATGTTCGCTAACATGGAATGCGCTTTTGTATCGAAAAAATCTTAATTTACGTAAGTAATTTGTTTATTTTTTTGTTTTAACTAATAAAGACCACCCCTCCTCCAGTACTAATACATATTTGTATCGGGTTAAACATTAATTTTAAATTAATACACATCTGAATACTTATGCAATCCAAAAATCCCGGGGTTTTTAATAAATATTACAAATAATTTATAAAGCCGCTTCCATATTTTCATAGCTAAAAATTTTCTTCAGGTAAATATGCATCCATATATCCGATCTCTGGTTATCACACATGCATACTAATAAAGAAAATTTTAACAAAACAAAATACACTCACAAATCCCTTTCAAGCGCAAAACTCGCCACTACAATACTAGGAACAGGGATAATAATAGAACTGCCTTCAGTTAGGACCTTGTACGGAAGAAGAACTATCCAGTTTGAGGGAGCGCAACGTTGTAATAAATTACCGAAAGAGATCAGAGATTCTAAATCATTGAACATTTTTTTAAAGAGGTTAAAGTTGTATTAGCAAACCAACAATGAATCACTAACCACTGTATGAACTCGATAGATCGAACGACCAACTAGCTATGTATACTTAAGATATTTTGTTAAATTTCTCATATTTAAGTGAACCATGTACGTATGTTCTTTTGAGAAATAAATTTATTTAAACCAAAACCTACGTAGCAGGTAGGTTAGTACTATTATAATAATGAGCACACGACCGGATTTCTTAACTTATCTACTGAGGCACCTACATAATTTTTTGTTCGTACTGTTCTCTGTTTTTTTTACTAGTCTACCGAATAAATCTCGATACCGAAGATATCTCGGGATAAAAAGTATCCTATGACCTAAACTAAGTCATAGTCTATCCATGTGCTAAATTCATCCAAATCTGATCAGCCGTGTGAAAGCGTAACAAACAAACAGAAAAAAATTAATCTTTTCTCTTTATAATATTTATACAAGCTTTTGCCCGCGGCTCCACCCGCATGGATGTCGCTTATAGCGTAAAAAAGTAGTATATGTCCTTCTCCATAATCCAGGCTATAGCTTTGCCAAATTTCACGACGATCGTCGATCGGTTCAGCGGTTTAAGCGTGAAACCTAACAGACAGACAGAGTTACTTACTTTTCATTCTTCACTGCACTTAGCAGTACCTGAAGCCAATTACTTTAACTTTTTTTTAGTTTAGTCTGAGATCATTTAATTCAGTCTAATTTGATAAACACAAAGCAAAGCTATTATTATGTACAGGTATATAAAAAAGAAAATAATCATAATACATTATGATTATTATATATATATATTGATATGATTATCATATTGATTATCATTACTTTAACTAGATTTTTCTGAATCCTTTTTTCGTCTTTGCAAGGGATTTTTGCACTAGGTAACACAACATTCGCATGGTACTAATTTGAAATGAGTCATTACATTACAATTATACCAATACAACACTGGTGTTAAACAACGGCTGTCATTGGTAGATCTATAATAGACATTACGGGTAGTGGGAACCCTGAAAATCTGATAACCAGTGTCTCCAATGGGTATTGTAATACCCAGTAACTGGGTTGTGGAGGTGAAATAGGCAGTCAATCCATGTAAAATTCTGGTATTCAGCTGCTTCCTGTTAGTCTGGAAGCCGACTTCTTTATAGTTGTGAAAAGAATAGTCAGATTGAGAGTAAAACATCAATGATAAAGGTAATCTGCAATTGAAATTATTGTAAAACCAGCGAAGAAATACAAGCTATTAAGACTACCAGTAGAGATACCACACGAGATTATACAGGATTTAAGGGAAACGCTTCCGAAAACGAAGACAGGTGATAGGCCTAGTGATTTTCGATACAGTACCATCAAAAAATCTAGATTTTTTTTTTCAATTTTTGACTATTTTTTTTTTAGCATTGTTTGTACAACTATGCTGTGAGAACAGTTAAATGAACCATTATTTGAGATTAAACACATTTAAAAACAACCCCAAGTTCAGGCGGCGACTTTAGGTTTAGGCATCCTTTGTAAAGCGCCGCCAAATTAAAATAAGTAGAAACATTACAAAAGAACGAACGAACGTTTTAAATTGATGCAAAATAAGCAATTTAAGGCGAAAGGTCCCGGTAAAGGTATCCGTTCGCATTTAGGTAGTATATACTTAACCTACGTTCTGACTTCAGAAGCGTTCCCCTTACACCCAGTATTATACACCGAAAACCAGCTTTTTACAAAAGCATTAACAACATCATTATTTCTTACACTCACCCGCGGAGGTGTGTAGTACTTCGGCGCCGTGAGGGCGTAGAACCCAGCGGCGATGAGGTACGATACTGCCAAGCGCTGCAATACGCCGAAGATACGCAGCTCAGACAGCATGTTGGAGCCGTAGATCGTGTTCAGAGACATGCCTAGCAGGAACATGATGACGGAACGCTGAAAATAAAGAAGAAACCGTTTAAAATGGGATCTGCAACTGGGATAATTTGGCATAGTGAATATTCAATTCTCATTTTTTGACTGTGTACAGAAGAGATTGTATAATAATAAGTTCTAACGTTGCACAGGCTGGGAATATGACATTCGAACTGTCAAACGCATTTAGAGAGAGAATAGCAGACAAAAACAGTAGACGAGAGATTGGACTGACAAGCCGAAGGAAGAAGTTTAAAATATGATTTCTAGGAATCATTAGCCAAGCTCCCCAAAAAAGGGTTATATTGCCCGATCCCGGTGCATGAGAACTTCAGGTTCTCACAGTACCTACTTGTTTCATTGTGATAAGACTAGATAAGTACTAAAGACACTAGGACTAGAGGAAGTAGAGGATCACCTCTCTCCACAATTTGAACAAATTACGAAATATACGGTTAATCAAATTATGGTCCAGACGACCTGTAAAAAGAATGTTTGAATCTGCCAAACAGACACGAACCAGAAGGTGGCGTCATAAGTCGATGACCTGTCATGTTTGCAAACATTTTTTTTATGTGTCATATCCGCATCTGCTTTTGTTCGTCCCTTATTGTTTATCAAACCCTCACCAATGACTGGAACAGTATTGTTATTCGTAATCGTAATGTTCATATTACTTTTAGAAACAAACATTATTTTCTAATATCAAGGTGACTAACGGAGCTTGCATACCATAAAGCATCCTGGTATCAACCCCCAACGATATCATTTCAAGGAGGGTCGATCGCGCGCCTCAAAGAGATGTCAGCACCAATAGGTGGGGTCCGCAAGGGCCGATGCCTGCCAGGGGTGCGGGTTGTTCGAAAGAGATACCGTCGCCCCTGGCACACAGGCAACTGAGGGAACACGGGTGGGTTTTAGTCAGTAAAAGTCTGACACGCCCTCCTGCTCCACCCAGAGCGGGAGAAGTTATTTGATAATTTCCCATCCTCAAAAAAAAAAAAGGAGGGTTGATGTCAGGCAAGCCGACTGTAAGACCAGTGCAAAAACCTTACCAATATAATAGATTGAACTAGGTCTTCTTTTGTTAATTCGAAAAAAGTACTTAAGTATACCAGTTTAGTTTTTTTTTTTCTTATGCCTATTGGTAACGGCCGGTACTTACGAGTTGAAGGTCGAAGGTTCGAACCCAGACAGCCGCTGTAATTTGTGTAGATTATTTCATCACGACTGCTCTCAAACGGTGAAGGAAAACATCGTGATGAAACCGGTATGTCCAAGAACCACAAATTCGAAGACATGTGACATCCACCAAAGGATTATGGCCCACTCCCTCTCACTAAAAGGAGGCTTGTGTCCCAGCATTGGGAACGTTCTTGGCTGATTATGCTATTTCTTGTGCGCCTCCCAAATAAAAATATTTTCTTGGCTATCTTTCTATGAATTATTCAGAGATTAAATGCTGTCGGCAGTATTCAGCATTGCAGTACAATTGAAAATTATCCTTATTGTAATTCTGCAATTCGAAGAAGTATAGTCACGTCAAATGAAGACAATTTCAGAGGGTTTGAAACTAAATCAATTGACGTGCTCATGAAATAAAGCAACCTTAAAACTGCGACCAATGTAATTCACAAGACATCCTATTAAGTAATATTTTCACGTTCGTAAATATTTTTTGTGTAAGAGCCCATCCAATCTTTTTCGGACTTGTTCACCTTAAGAAACGCCAAATATAATATAGCAAGTTTCACAATCACGAAGCTTAAGTAATCTAGACTTAAAAACGTGCTAAAATTCATTGTTACTAAGACTCTAGAAAAGAAGACTATTTCTAACCGTTCTAATAAATTATTAACAAATTGATAGATATAATTTAACAGTTTTGATGAAAACGGTATGTAATTCAGTTAACAATAGATTGATAACAAAGACTTCAAATTAATCGAATGTTTTGTTGAACTCTTGCGTAAACCTCTTGAAAAAAGCCACACTTGAAGAGAATCGAATTACTTAGATAAATAACTATCACACTGTGATCACACTGATCACATACATCTTTGATGACAGACGGTATTGATTATATTATAATCACAAAAGCCAAAAATTATTAAGTATTACAAGAACCTTTTTACCGTGCAGATACTCTTCCGATACATTCCATTAGTAACTGACTTAAAAAAATCAGAGGTTTTGCATTGAAAAAGTTTTTTTTTTCAGGAACTAAATCGGTGATTGATAATGAACAAGTACCATCCAATTGGTCATGGAATCATGAACTACAATATTTATGAAAACAAAAAACTCCAAGTCAAGTTTTAAACAATGATATTTTGTAAAATTGTAATACTACATCTACCAAACCACGAACAAAAAAAAATTGCTATCGAACGCATACAAACAATTCTAGCCCAAGCGGATGAAGAAAAGTGGACTAGTAATAAACAGACCAATTAAAAGAATAGCCGTAGATAATACCCCACATCACATCATCATCTTAATTTAAGTGACCACATCTGCCAAATAAGAGACATTAGAACTAAATGTACCAATCACGTGTCACCAGCACTTGCTGATTGTTTTGCACGAATTCGTTACAGACTCTTCCACAATCTAAACCAGGCCATGTCCGTTACTGGGTCACAATATCGACCAACTAACGATGCCTTCAATATAAAATGCGGTGTTCCCATTACTCTCACGCATGTGATATACATTGACGGTAATGATCACACAGTAAAGAAAAATAAACGAGTTAAAGACGATATCGATAGTGTGGACGGCGATGTTGCAGATCGAGGCGGAGAGAGCTATCTAGATGTTATCACGCAAACAGAATTTCCAATGAAATATGTAGCAAAAAGTCGACTTCGCAATAGCAGTGGATGCGCTGATTTGCTGCTCGTATGCATTGGAGATGTGATCAAGGTTCACAATGAGACAAAATGCGGAAATCTGGATGATGCAACGAAAGTGAATGGATCGCGTGCGGTGAATACAAATATCTGTGTGTCTATTGAAGAGCACATTAATCACTTATTGCGATTAAGTGTGAGATAATTTTTAGTTCCTTGTTATTTTACTGCTTTATTGCTTAAGAACATCCCGAGTAAGAAGCTAGCCAAACGACGTAATTCTGAACTGCTTGCTCTGCGTTGAATAACTTAGTTTTTATCAATGTTATAAACTAATTAATTCGAAAATTGTTTGCCATTTGAACTGACTGCCTCATTGGTTTAGAGAACGCAAGTGCTACTGCTAAGCATGAGGCCCTGGATTCGATTCGGGCAAGGTGTTATTCTATCTAAAGGATTTTTTATCTGGAATTTATCAGTAGCACACCGAAGTCTAAATTTATGCCCGGTCGATGGCGACATGTGGGTGTTCTATACGTACACCTCTGCAGAAAGCTTCGGGGAAACAAGGCGTGATGTTATGTACGTGTTTATGTGTTATAAATCGTATTACTTCAAACTTTTTTCTAACTTGTTTAAACTGCTTCTTTGAACGGCTTAGTGCGTATCTGCCCTGTCACAATATCGCACAATATTTATCTTATGTTATCAAAACAGACGAATAATGTCCTATTCCTACTATAATGAATGAATTAATTAATTTTTCCTATTTTGGAAGCTGCTTCGCCCGCTTGGAGGTTGAAAATTATCCCACGGGAACCGGGATAAAATCCAGGTTACAAACTATCTGTCTGCCAAAATTCATCAAAATCCGTTCAGCTGTTTTTGCGTGTTTGCGTAACAAACATCCAAACTTTCACATTTATCCAAACTTTCACCCAAAAACGGCTGAACGGATTTGGATGAATTTGGATGATACACACATACATACATAGGTTACTTTTTATCCCAGTAGTACGTTCCCGTGGGAAAATTTCCGTCAGCCACGCGGGCGAAAACGCTGGCAAAAGTTATTGTGTAGATAAGACTTTTCACTACCAAGCAGCTGGTCATCTAATCGGCGCACCTCTTGATTTCGACTCACCTACTTTATTCTAGTATTTGCATCACAACACAATGCAACTATGTCTTTCACAAGGAACCGATGTGACCTCATGCCCAGAGATCACTTGTACAAGAACCATCCCATGCATACCTGAATAACCTGCAGCAGATTAGCTTTTGTCCTCAATTTCACTTCCTTGAATACCTCTGGCACTGTTAGATTTTTATTCACAGATTATGTTCCTTGGCCAGGTTCTAGCATAACGCGAGTGGATTCGAGAATGCAACTAGCCATATAAAACAAATTTAGTTTTTTGATCAAGTAATTCAAAATGCATCATCCACTAAATCCCAAAGGAAAAACCCATCCTCTTAATACAAGGTAAGTTTTTACGATTTTACTGAAACCCAAGTTTTCGGATAACCCGACCAGGTCAATCATACTCATCATGACCTTGCGGGGTTAGCTCTTGATTAAATGATTTGTTTGTGATTACGTCATCACGATTTATTAAAGTTAATCAAAAGTAAGTGCAGCTGTTGATGATCTTAATTCTTAAGAGAGACGATGGTCAAACATTGCCCTGCCAGAAATATGACAATTTCTGACAATCTAATATACTATCTTGGCATCTTAACTGCAGTAACCTCCTGGTTTTCGTAGGTTTCTTTATTCGGTTAAACGTTTAATAACGTATTTTCTAGTTAGACATTCTCTTAGAAGTCAAGATGGAGCCTGAAGACGTCACATTTCGGCACTTTAAGAACAGAAGAGAGGACCAAAATACTACAAATATCGTGAGCAAGGGCAGAACAAAGACTATTGGATAGTATTTCTAAAATGAACGTATTTATGGTCGCAGCTCAACTTCGTGCGTGCCCTGTGTAAAAACAGCTGATATTGTTTTGTAACAAGAAACGTGTTATATCCACATGATTTTGTAGGTGTGCCAAAATGTTAGACTAACATAGATTTTAAGCAATTTCTAATACTAACACCCGACGGGCCTTGAAAGCCTGATAATAAAGTTGATTTATTTGTGACACGGAACTAAAATCCCTTATAGGCAGAGGCACCTACCTATTTATTAACAGCTTACAATCATCCATGATTGTGACAGAATAGTACCCTAGAGATGGCAAAAGGACCAGGGGAAGAGAACACAAAAGATAGGAAGACAAATTAAAACTCACAGCGCGTCATAATTCGAGAAGAGTTGCGCTATAGAGTCAGAGGAAGTTGTAAGAGAAATGCCTTTGCCAAAAGACACACTACGCTAGGAAACATTCTGTAAACTATTACTGAAAATATCACAATAACAACTGGCTTATATTCAGTATATTATTATTTATTACCATCATCCATAAAAGCTAAGATAACCAGAAAGCCATAACCAGGCGCATACGCATCGATCCGCGTAACGTTTACATAATAAGACTGGTTCTAAAGGTTGACCTTAAGCACCCCCTTTCACAGTTGGCGCGCCTGCCGACTGCTCACGTAAGTGTTCAGTTACGAGTGTTACACCATACTCGCACGATTATTAAATGGAACCTGCTGATTATGAGAACAATGCAATTGGAAATTATTTAAAATCATGGTTGGCATTTTATTCTTATGTTGGCATGTGGTGGTATCGTTAAGTTTAACGGAGAAGGCCTAAAAATCCGTCTTTACTGTTATAGCATTGAGGATGTTCGAGCAGTGGCCTAGTGGTAACAGCTGCGACTTACGAGTTCGTAGGCGCTAACTCAGACATGCGGTTTACTTTTTGCAAATAATTACATCAACTCTCTTAAAACGGTGAAACAAAAAATTCGAAGACATGTGACATCTACCAACCCGCACTGGGCCCGCGTGGATTACGACTCACTCCCTCTCATCGAGAGGCGGCCTGTCCCAGCAGTGGGAACATTATTGGCTGATTATGTTATGTAAGGAAACATAACAGCTACACAGCGCACTCCTGCCATCCAGAATCTTGGAATGGCTGTCATTTTCTCTAACAGTTTAGCTCAGTCTCGGATGAGAGAAACTACAGGGTAGTCGTTTCTGTGATGGAGAAAACTGGTACTGAGCAAGTAATATTCTACCTACCTTGTGTTTTTAGAAAAATAAATTTCAAAGATACTTACCCTAACGATATGCATAAAAATCTTCCATCTCGGGACTCCTTTAGCGAAGGCGCTCTTGACAGAGAGGGGGATGCAGACGCCCATGATCCAGAGGAAGGCAGGGAACACCAGATCACCAGCCACGAGGCCGTTCCATGTCGCATGCTCCATCCACCAGTAGCCGCCTGCGCCGTCGTTCACGAATATCATGAAGACGATAGCCATTCTGTAGAAAGTCATCTTATTTAAAAAAATTGAAAAACGTTTTAGAACTTTCCAGATTAGTGATAAAAAATAATGCAGGTAGGGACATCTGTTTCCATGGATTCAGCTCATGATTCCCCAAGACATGACGCCTAGAGTAGATTTTTTTTCGCCGGGTGTCAAAAAAAAAAAAAAACTAGTGCAATACCTACGCGATCAAAATGACGTGAAATGGAGAATGAGCGAACAGTATTTTTTTTAAATAACCGATAAAAAAAATAAACATACGGTTCAGAATAATGTACTGAATCTATGGCAATAGGTTCCACGTCAATCCTGTAAACCTGCCACCCTGTAAAGTCAGGATATAATTAGGAAAGACAAATCTTGAAGATCGGAATGGGATTGGGATTACGGGTGACGACAGGTAATAGAGATATGTTGCGTCGACCTAAAATAAATTGAGTTAACAACAAGACGAGGACGATAAAAGCAATGACCAATGATGGTGGAAAGGTTTCTAAAATTCAGGTTTTACAATCAGTTTATGCGTAATTTAATTATTACATTGTGCTAAGTAACCCAAAACTACGAGATACAGCACCAAAAAAAATCGTGTGAATAGGGCTATTCACACGCATAGTCTTTCTGGTCGTGCTAGATTCCAAATTAACACAGACGTTATGTAGGCGCCCGCGCCGTTGAAAGCCTTACACGACAAAAATTATGCGAAATAATTGCGGTAATCTTCGAAGTGGGCGATATAAAACTGTGTTAGGTAGGGGAAAATATTTTAATCAAATGTGTTTTATCGGTGCCGCAATTTTTTCCTTAAGAAAAATCACTTCACGGGCTCCTCAATTTTTTAAAATATAATTGCCACTTTTTAGGTGCCTGTGTGAATCATGTCCACTTTCACCACTGCTCTGAAAACAGTGACGGAAAATCGAACCAAAACTTCCAAGAGAGGTGACTTCTACTAAACCGCACTGGGCCCGCGGATTGCGTGGTGGAATAGGTACGGACCGCTCCCTTTGCCAGGCCTGTGTCCCAGCACCTGTAGAACATTATAGACTGATTATTAAAAAAAAAATACTCACCCTCTAAAAGTATCAAGCGCTCGTAACCTCTGTTGTATCGCCAGCTCCTTGTCTCCATACCTCAGCTTGCCGGTTCTCCTCACCCGTGACATAATCAGCTTCACGATGCCGTACAGCACCCATATCGCCAACAACACACCCAGTAACAGCAAAAGAGCTGGTGGAAGAAATTTTGCCAGCTGTAGCCTTGTAAATACATATGTCCGTCGTAATACGTATCTTTCATGAACAAAATAATAACAATGCATAACCCAAAGAGCAGAATTACCGTATATACACGTTTAATGAACGGATTGATATACGCGGGTTTGCTATTCGCGGGTATAAGGATACTTTGCTACACATCCTTCGAATGTATCCCCTAAGTCGCCATCACCATAGACACAAACTTCGAGAAGGAATGGGGCAACATATTCCCAAGACTTGAACTACAGTCACGGTTACTGGGACTACCAATCATATACATAACAAACACACTCGGTTCAATACACACTCATTGTGGTTTTCATCCACATATCAACAGATCATTGTCTGTGATTTTTTCAACACCTGCATTGTAACGTCTAAACATTTCTTTGAAGTCATGTGTTTCTATGAAAGATAAGATAACTCCATCCATTACTCTTAAAGGGTCTTCTTTTCCGAAAACCACGAAGCAAGTGGAAGTTTCCATTTTTGGAATCTAACGGGTCATTCACAGGTTTTATGTTTTTAAATTCATCCTTTCGAGTTTCCACAAAAATTGCCCGCTCATTGAGTCTTTTAACGTATTGTTATAGCATACTCATTGATTTATCCAGAAGGGTATTGATGTTTGCCCAAAATCCGGTATAAAAACCTTGCCATTGTCCACACCCTTGCCATTGAACTATTGTCGATTCAAACGTTTATGCCATCAACATGGTCGACATTTAGAACGGCCTCAATATTCCTTTTATTCTTAAGTATATTTTGATTATTTCTATATATGGTATCCGATGCCTTTACTTGAAAGCTCATAACTGGTTTCTGTGCCAGGGTCAGTTAGGCCGCAACTTGCATATATGCAGATATTCAAGATCGATAGCAATAACAATAATTTTTATTGTATTTATGAAGGTCGCGTTACTATTTGGTTATGCAAATGAGGCTGACTTCGAATGAACATTATGCAATGCTCTACTGATAAAGGTTGGATTAAGATATCTTGAAATTGTTGTCGAAGATAAAGATAACATGCCGTCGAAGTTTCATGTTACTGTGGCACATGATGACCATGTTTTAGTCAGAACAATGTGAGATGAATGCGAGTCAGATGAATGTCAGGTCAAAACGTATTTTTTTTCAGGGGATTTAAGCATTTTCATCAATCATTCGGTCTTCAGCTGAAAAATAGTAAAACAACTAGATATGTAGATTTATTTATCAGAAGCATCTTCATTTTATCGTGACGTAGCGTAGCCGCTCTAGGTACCTATCCGATAAATATAATCCGGATTCATCTCATCGGAAACGTCTAGATAAAATAACTATATAACGATAAACTCTCTTACTTGTCTACAGTATTTGTACGATACTCGAAATATGAAGATTTTTTATTTTATAAAAATGGAGAAGACTCTCTTGTGTGTGCTGTTTTTTGTGACAATTGTGTTTGGTGAACCGAGGGTTGATCCCTTGGTCCTGATCAGCAGTCAAGGGTTGGTCAGAGGTCATAGAGCGACCGATGGTGATTATTCCATGTTTCTGGGAGTGCCGTACGCTCAAGTGGACCCAGAAGATCCTTTTGGCGTAAGTATAATGTGTTTCAACACAAGAATTTGGCACTGACGCCTCGGCGACGACGGATGTAACCAGCCGTTCAATGTCAGGCCTGGAATAGAAATAGGATTTCAAATAGAGAATGTAGCTATTTTGTTTGTGTTTGAATTCCGTCCATACCAGCTAGGTTAATGAGAATCTATTCTGAAGGCAAAGAAAAAGCGAAAACGAAAACATCGGTAGATCCGGAATCATGTGCAATGTCTTCGAAAAAAAAACAAAATGCAAACCTAACACTTGTGCCAATAACAGATCTGACTATAAATATAGTGACGGTAGCAGCTTCGTTCTAAGTAAACCACCATAATTTATTAGATGGGCATTCATCGCTTCATTACCCAAGGTGTTGACATAACTGACAGTGTACCTACGTCATAGTAGTTTTTACGCTAATAATAACATCATTATCGATAGCCGTGATGAAGTCGTCGACCCCACTGCAATGGAAAGTGTTTGTTTTTAAATTAAAAACTGTACACAATACTAAAGTCTTGTGTACCTACAGTTGTCACATTGTTTTTTGTGATATACTGGATTTTATGCTGGTACATTATTTACAAGTTGTCAACAATAAATACTTAAAGTATCTGCTTGCTCGGGATGTCTATGACTATAAAATAAAATGACTTAATTAATAACAAAATCAATCAATATGACTTATATAATTAATATAATGATACCGCCACTACCTATTATATGTGTTATTGTGTCTCGCTTCCACAGCGAGATGTAACCTGTGGCGAGAGATGTATAAACCCCCTGTTAACTTTATCGAACCATTTGAGAGCCTTCCGCCTGGGCACGCGTTACCATGGCCGACTTGGAAATCTCTAAATAGAGTTCGAACCCAAGTCGGCTGGAGGAAAGACAATCTCCACAGATAGGGGTTCACGGACGGCTCAGATCTCAAATGCGTATGCGGCGCCTCCCAATAGACAATGGGTCATCGTCCATCCTGCGCCGCATGCCCTGTTACTTGTGCATTTGACGGTCTTATGACTGCGTCAGTGAACGGAGTTCACGCAACCGAATTT
The DNA here is from genome assembly GCA_947359405.1 of Antitype chi. Classification (NCBI taxonomy): domain Eukaryota; kingdom Metazoa; phylum Arthropoda; class Insecta; order Lepidoptera; family Noctuidae; genus Antitype; species Antitype chi. The sequence continues at coordinate 15,140,868 of OX375817.1, read as the reverse complement.
TGGGCCAGAGATGTTTGTTTTTTTTTGCCATCGAATCGCTAATAAGATGAAGAATATAAATATTGACGTTTAGAAGTGCCTTTTATGTGCCTATTTAAAATAAATGCTTTGACTTTGACTATATATTCGTCAAAGACAAAATATTCTGTAATAAGTCAAAAGTAATTTCAAGGTCCAGTTTCCTTTAGTTTACATTCCTTGAATGATAACGTCATCCCACTCGTCACAGTATCAGTCAATGATAGCAGGCAGCTGATATACATTACTAAGAAATATCTCCGAACACTCATATTCAATAGATAGATACGTTTGATGTCAACGATCTAGTTAATAGTTAAATAAATAATCTAGAAAAAGAGAATAACAAACTCCACTCTTCCGAGCATGAAAGTTTTTCATTAATACATACAAAAGTATTTAGTCCTTCGGACTACATTATTTTCGGAAATTCCTACAGTGGTATGCAAAGGTCCTGCTAATTTCCCATCAGATAATATTTAAACAAGTTTTTTTATTCTTTTCAGCCATCTCATGCAAGACAACCATTTCAAGAAATAATCTACGATGCTAACGACGGGACCAGAAAATGCCCACAAATGGGTTCCTCAAATGGAGATTCCGAGACGATTGACTGTCTTCGTCTCAACATCTTCGTACCATTCATAGCCAGTTCCAACAACCCTTTACCAGTTCTAGTTTGGATTCATGGTGGTGACTTCGTCCGAGGAAGTGCAGGAGATTATGGCGTCAGAAACTTAGTCAGACATGACGTGGTAGTCGTCACTGTCAACTACCGTCTCGGCCCATACGGCTTTATGTGCTTAGATAACCCTAGCGTACCTGGTAACCAGGGTCTCAAAGACCAGTATGCTGCTCTGAGATGGATCAGAAGGAATATTGCGTCTTTTGGTGGCAATCCTTATAATGTTACTATTGCAGGTCAAGATGCTGGAGCCACATCAGTCCTATTACACTTGTATGCTGATAACACCAAATTGTTCCACAAAGCTATTGTAGAAAGTGGTACACCACAGAGTGAAGGTATGTTTCTTAACTCTGATGTAAATGCAGCTATCATGATAGCTCAGCATTTAGGAGTAAACACGAATGACTCTGATGAAGCCCTAAGCTTCCTCATAAGCTCTCCTCATGATTTAGTAACAGCTGCTGCTCACGAAATGAACTTACAACTGAGACCATGCAAAGAGAGATCGTTCAGTGGCCTTGAAAATTTTGTAGAATACGATCCTTACTCGTTAACGAACATAATCAAAGTAAGAAACACGCCTGTGTTGATTGGTTACACTAGCCGGGAACGTGACTCACTAAGCAATGATTACTTTGATTCAGATCCATTTTATGAAAAATTGAGAAACAATTTCAATCTTAACGGAATTCAGTTAGAACAAGCCGCCACATTTGTGAGGCGGTTCTATATAGGATATGACCCTGTATCAGAAGATGTAACAACAGAATTGGAGAATTTTGAATCTGATTTTGTATTTGCTCACCCATCGCAAAGAGTAGTATCGAGGCTGTTCGAAGAAAATGTTGGTTCAGTCTATGAATATGTGTTCAGCTATGGTGGAAGTTCAGGTGCTCAAGGTGCAGGACATTCAGCTGAACTTAATTACTTATTCGACATTGAAGGTGTTAACTTGAAGAGAAATGAAAATGATCAATTGATAACTGACCGAATCACAACTTTATGGACCAATTTCATTAAATATGGGTAAGTTACTAAAAGCCATTATAAAAGGTTTTGAAGATTACACAAGCACATTTTTTTAAAGTGTCAAACTTCTTCATAAGTTTTTGAACTACGTTACGTTACCGAGTCACGTTCTACAAAAAGATTACCTGGGTAATGTAATATTAACAAAAAAGGTGGAAATTAATACCAATATACGTTTTAGATCCTATGTCGATAGATCGAAAGTTAATTGCTGAAATTGTACCTGGTATACCAGCACATGAGTAACTATTTAGTTACTCATGTGATACCAGTGTTCACATGCTTATGTTAGAAAATGTACTTGTTTCCAGAAACCCAACCCCACAAACGTCCGACTTAGTCCCAGTGAGGTGGACACCAGTCACCGCCACCTCCAGGCCGACCATGATCATCGACACCGACATCAGGATGGACAGCCGGGTCGAGAATCAGAGGATGGCTTTCTGGGACCTCTTCTACTCAATGTATGGGAGCTATAGTTCCTTAGCCAGAGAGTGTGTTTTTACCAAGTGCTGTTAAATTAATGAGCTCTGTGATTTTTATTTATTGTAGTAAAGTAATAAGTCTTGTCATATCGAAAGTAACTAATTGTTGTGTAAATAATGTAATTAAATATTGAATTATGAAAGCTCTAATTTCAATTAGTTTCATGATCAATACAATAAAACTGCAATATTTCGAAATTATTATTGATATTCATATTTAAATGCCAAAACGAAGTGTCAAGATCAAAATCAGCAACATTTACATTCAAAATGGTATTTGCTTGATACTTTAAATTCGCTAGTACAATGGCAAGTCAGTGGCTCTTTTCTGGGTCGCTCGTCTCCAGCGGATGATGCTCATCAAGACAAATCGACTTCACAAAGGATTTGGGCCAGCTTCGCCTCGCGCCCACTACAACCCACTTAGGTTCACTTGATCGCGTGTCTTGATTCGTTTTTTTTTATTAACTACATCTAATATAATGATAGCTTGCAGAAATTGAGGATGCTCCAATGAACATGGATCCGTTGCCAATTCTGTTTGGAGAGGCAGGTTTTATAGAACTTCAAGATTTTGTTTGCTTTTATTACAGCGGAGGACAAAAATAAAATAAAGTTTATTTGGAAGAACTTAAGTTTACAATAATTTACAAAGGAAAACGAAGATAGCCACAAAAGTAAAATACTGCGGCGTATTAACAACGCCCAATCCAAAAAAAATATATACAAAGACATTGTTCCAGACAAGACAAAAAAAAAGACCAAGCAAGTTAATTAATAATTAAATGAGTTTTTTTTAAAGGGAATAAAAATCAGAAAATACTCTATGTGGAGGTTACTATGTAGCATAAGTGTAGAGTGGAGGTGGGGTGAAGTGTGTATGTGTGTGTGTGTCTACCGTATTTATGATACCATAAGTTGCTCAGTTTCTTGATAAGACAAGGATTTAAGCCAGTCAGTCCATTTTCTCTTCAGCAGACTTTAAGGCGTAGGGTAAATGATCTTATATTCATGTCATTGTAAAGTTTAGAGCTGGTATGGTTGAAGTGGCGACTAACCAACGCTAACCTGCAGAGCTCAGTCTTACAAACTCTGTCGGTACGCCGCCGCTTCTTTGTTAGGGGCTGAGGAGGGACGTAAGTAGCGTTGCCATGCGTCCGGATAAAGCCGGACACAGTCAGGTTTTTTTGACTGCGTGTACGGCCAAATTATATGGTGTCTGGCCTGTCCGGCTTTTTTTAGACTCGTAATTTTTTTTTTACATTTGCCATGTGTTGGTTTCCGCTCCGCCCGCCTTACGTTGTATCACTAGCGCAAGTGAGCGGAGTAGCACTGTCCATAATAAACAAGACTGATTCATTAAATTTCGTTGTTGTTTCACTAAAATTTAAGAAGGTTTTAAGGTAAATGATAAAAAAAGCCTTGTTTTTTTATGTTATTGTATACTAAGACTAAAAAATTAATGGTGTCCGGCCTTTTTACCCAAATGTCCGGCTAAACCGACTGGTCTGTCCGGCTTTTCGGTTAAGACCTGTCAACCCTAGACGTAAGGCAGTAGCAGGTGTTTCTTATAGACTGTTTATAGGACAAACAACTGTACTCACTCTGTGAGGACCTCACAAAGTGAGTACAGATATATTCCTTACAACTGGTAGATATATAATAAAATACATTATGCTCTTTTTCCTCACGTAATGAACGTAACCCGAAGTCCACACAACACAACTAGATGACATCTTGCATTAGACTGGTCTAGCAACAGTAAAAATAAAATTATAATTTTCGAATTCCAATAAATGCAAATGATTTCATTCATCTTTGCCTGTTTTCCTTTGCTATCGTATCATTGATTAACAAGAGACTACTGGAATTAAGTAGTATATGTGCTGGGCTGTAAAATTGACATGGCGCTACACTAGAATAAACAACGAGTATCATAACATACTTTCTTCCATTACCGTACGCCAAAGAAAGTATTGGAAAACCGCTAGTACTCCCTATAATTGTACATTTGAATCCGAATCATTACTTCTATCTGCGGATCGTGATGTGGTTTCCTTACCATTTTCCTCGCTATATCGGAGATAAAACTAATCAAAGATCATTATGACTTCGGCACTTGTAATATAACTTTCACTAGCAAGCCCATCGTCACCAATACAGAATATTAGTTACGCCATTTTCACAATTTTCTCCAACTTTTGGTGCGTGACTGTTTCGATCTGAGTTATCAATTTATTATTATTTCATAAATCTGCGGTGATCACCACCTGCAGGTTTGCTTTCGTTTTTTAAATTTATATTTAAATTGAATTAGTACCTACAATTCCTTTTTAGCGTGTGTTGGGGTAGTCAAATATTCAACACTGTAATTACACTGGCAATCACAGTGAAAAACAACAATTGATTATTTATCTAAGTAATGAATATTTACTGAGAGGCATGTAGCTAGAAAAGTATTAAGAAAGAATGTGGATGCCTATAAATATCAAGGCAAAAAGATGGACGGACTCTGAGAAAGATGATGATTATATTGCTAGGAAAAGGGAAAATGACGGCTAATTATTGGGAGAAAAAGATGTAAATAGCTAAACTTCAAACATATCGTATACTCATTCCCCAAACGTCAAGATATTCTTAGTAGAATTGTGCTAAACAAAGAGTGACAGATAGTTAGTGCAACGACCACTGGTTCATAATAATGACCTATTTTCTTCAATTGATTTCTAATTCATTGAACATCTCACCCAATCGTTTTTACACGCTTTATATTAGCTTCACTTGTATGTTTGTTTGTATGTAACCGACTCCTTAGAGCGCGATTTTGACCCACTTTAAACGGTCATATTTCATTGAAACTTTGTAAACTTATCGAGGACCGATGACTATTCAATAATTTTAAAAAAAAATTGAGAAAAATGAAAAAAAAGGAAAACATATATAAAAAAACACGTTTTTGTAGTTAACAGAACTAAAAAATAGAAAATAAATAATAGTTTAAAAAACACGCTTTAAAAACCAAACTAAAAAAGGAAAAAATAATCTAATTCAATTAAAAAGCGTGGGGTGCTTTTTGAGGTATTTTTATAATCACTTAATGTCAAGCACCCCACGCTTTTTAATTGAATTAGATTATTTTTTCCTTTTTTAGTTTTTAAAGCGTGTTTTTTAGTTTTTTTTTTAAATATTATTTTTTACAATACAAGTTGGACGGTAGAAGGGATTTCGACTAACAGACTGGAACTATGAATTCCGCGCATGATTACTCCTAGCGTAGAAATTTTTCTTCGGTTATTAAAAAAATATATCCTGTGTCATAGAAAAGTGAAGTTCAGCTACGCTGTCAAAATGTATGTAAGAGTAAGAGTATTTTTTTGAACTACGAAACATTTCAACGCAGCTGTTTCAGAATCATGTACCTACATGATCCATCATGATCATTCATGATCCATAGTGATGGGTTGCGCACCAATGTCACTGCCACATTGTTTATTCGGACTCGTTTTCAGAACACCACTGAAGGCTTTTTGTGAAGTTGTAACCTTACAAAGTATAGTCTGTACCTATAATATTATTATTCTAGTCATCATCTGCCTAGTCTTTTTCCAAATATATTGGGGTCGGCTTCCAGTCTAACCGGATGCAGCTGAATACCAGTATTTTACACGGAGCGACTGCCCATCTGACCTCCACAACCCCGGTAACACGATACCCCTTGGTAAGACTGGTTGTCAGACTTTCGGGTTTCTGACGACCCGTAACGACAGTCAAAGATCCACAAATGACAGCCGGGACCAACGGCTTAACGTGCTTTTCGAGGCGAGGTCACCCATCCACGGACCAACCGCGGCAAGCGTAGCTTAAACTGATCGATCGACCCTTGCGGCTGTAGCTTAGAAACTTAACTTAACTTAGCCACAAGCCCCCTATTATTATTATAGTATGAGGGAAAATTAACATTGCCTACATTTCAAGTGGGCCGCAATGGTAGTCGACAGACGTGTGTGGAAAAGGTTAAAGGGTGCCTTTTCCCAGCGGTGGGACATTACAAGGTCTACGTAGATAGCCTTATGCACTAATTTTAAATAAATGGTTTACTGGTAGTGGACTTTGATATTAGCATATTGAGGAAAAATAGAGAACATTCGGCTTTGCAGCCTCACAATGACAAAGGTCTTGACAAAGACATACAAACAGACAATAGATACAATATATGTAGAACTATATGTTGAATAATTGAGTTATATTCCGCATACCACATGCTTTAATTTAAATTCCACAAAAATTGTTTCTTAGGTAGGTGTATGGTAATATGTTACTTAATATTATTGTTTGTTTCGAAAGGCAAAGGGGTTTTTTATTAAGGAAGATTATTTAACTTTGGTACAAATTGGTATAAATATATTCATAAAAAATATCAATAATAACCACAGAGGTGGAAATACTTGCCGAATGAATTCTTTTTGAAAAATATACTAATGCTAGCACTGACTAGATAGGAAATGTCGACTCCATCTTGCTATATTTTTTTTGTAAAATTCATTCCGATATCCTACTTACAGAATAAATAATTTAATTTAGTTTCATACGTAAAATGACGTAGATATAAGTTTATAACCACTTCCAATGAGGACAACACCCAAATGAAGGCAAACAATAACACACAAGATGTCATCAATACCTAATAATAAATTATGATACCAGCAGATAACTACATCAACTTTCGAAGGAAAAGGCCAATGAGATTACATTGTATGTCAAGGGTTTTATACTGATACAAGACGTTCTTGTTTGCATTGATTCCAAAATTATTACACTACAATGTAGAAAATGTATTAACAGGAAAGTGTTTGTACACTCAGCGGCACGGAATCTTGGCCAAGCGCTTATCTCGCAAATACTTGCAATGGCAGGTCTAACAATGGCAGAAGACCATGGAGACCCAAAACAGAAATCGTCCTTAAAGAAACTAACTTTTAGTAACAAAGTATCACAAATCCCATCAATGTGAAAACTTATAACATTCATATTTTTGAAAATAAACGCGCTTGTTGTACGCCTAGGTGAGTCGTCTTACATTATGTACAGGGTGACAGGGACAACGCTGCGTAAAATATTTTGTAAAAAATAAAATAATAGCTTTTGCACTTTTGTTTTTGATAATGGACAAATAATTTCTAGCCTAGGAGGTCTAGAATTATGTGTTGAATTCATGGTTTCATTTTGCGCGTCCATGTCCCTGCCACCAGTATAACTCAGACAAGGTATATAACGAAGGTTACAGAAACTCTACTGGAGACGCAACATATGCCGATAGTAGCTAAGGTTCAACTCATAATAACAGTAAGATCAGAATAAAACTCACGCAAGTAGATGTCAACAGGCTCCCTGGCGGTACGGATGTCGCATCCCTCTGAGGAAGCGTTCAGCTTGTACACGCCGAACTCCCCCATCTCCGGCCTGAGCTGGCACAGCAACCCTCTGCACAATAAACAAGGAAATGTACAAGGTGTAATTGACATAACTGAAAAGGGGCCAATAATATGAATACCTTTTTCTATTGGACCAACAGATAAATCGCGAAAACTTCACCTGTCCAATCCTACATTTCGAGTATAATGAATGGCTTCTGATTTTTTTCAACAACTCTAGTTATTTTATTGATAATATCTATTAGGTAATTAGCAATCAATTAGATCAGAGTAGGTACTAGATACAGTAGGTACTTGTGGCTTTTGTCCTCAGACAAATCAATACCAGAATATCCATTCTGTAGCCTTTGTAGGCTTTGTACCTACGCCATGAATGCTTCCATGAAACTATTAGAATTGTGCATGCATTTAATATTCAAAAGAACGATTTTTACGAATATTTTCGAATTCTAAATAATGTTAGTGGAGCGAAACAAAACATTCCAAGAAATCTCTCAAAATTACCCCGAAATTACAGACAGGCGTACTGAATTATCTCTACTTAGCAGCTTGCCTGCCCAATGTTTTACAATGGAAATATGGTTTTAAAGCATACTTAATTATGGCCCTTTCTAGGTTTAAAATGATAATTTGCATGTGCATATAACAGTAGGCACCCACGCGGCCTCTACATGAGGATCTCTTGCATCCCGTAGGTGGCGTAAATCGTAAATGCCTGTGCTGCGCCGGAGTCTCACACGCAACATCCTTTCATAGACTAATAACGAGATTGATGTTTAGAGTGGTACACAGATCTTTTGGCGTTTGAATGACTTTGACAGGTGGTGCTGTTGGCAAAAAATTGAGAAAAATGTATTGAAAATAGAATATAGCGGCGTCAAATCTGATTGTGAACACGCGCAAAAAGATCCTGGTTCGCCTATATGATCGACTGTCTCCGATTAATGGGCCTACCACAGTTGCTATTACCAGATTACCTATTGCATTCTTTCAATACATCTTTTGAGACATCGACCCGCAAACTGAATCCATGGTAACAAGTTACGCGTCGATGTCTCTGCCACTCTGTATATGTCTATGTATGCTATTTCTGTATATGCTTTTGCCTGCGGATTCACCCGCGTGGGAGTCGGAAATTCCACCACGGAAACGTACTACCGGGATAAAAAGTATTATATTTCCTAAACCAAGTCATGCTCTACCTATGAGACAGAAATCATCGCGTGAAAAGTTAACAGACAAACAGACAAAGTAATATTCGCATTTATAATATTACTTGAACATTTGGCTAAGATGGAAGGCACATGAACTATTTTAAATAAACTTTCCGGAAAAAAATCTCTAAATGATAGTGAAAATCGTATAAAAATACGTTACGTGGTTTAAAAGAAGTAAGCGAAGCAACAGACTTAACTTTATACTACTTATTTAGAGATAGAGATGGTATGGAAGAATTACAAAAATTGCTGATAAGATAGGTCAGTACTGACTACTGACTTATTCATATTTGCAAACTGATAGAATCTTGCCAATACCTCACTGTCAGCAACAGGCATTGTATTTAAAATTTTCTAATTATGCACTATTGAATGACACGTAAGTCCATCGTTCACAAAGCCGTAGTAATTGTACCTTCAATCAACTCCCACGATTTGCAAGTAATTAAGCAATTATTAGTACGCTACTACGTATGTTTTTCTCCTTCACTTAGGTCAAGGAGTCCCATGGTTACGCTATATTTATCCAGAGCACTGGTTTTCTCACGTTTTCTTTCATCGTTAATGGTTTCTTTGAATTGAATCGAAGCTTGGTAATTACTTAATAATGACTTCGAAATGTTTGCTGCAATATGCGATATTTTGAACAGGCCAGCAGTGTTTGATTGTTTGTTTTTTTTTTTGTTTTTGAGGGTGGGAATTCGTTAAATAACTTCCGGGTGGAGCGGGAGGGCGTGTCAGACTTTTACTGACTAAAACCCACCCATACCCGTGTTCCTTCAGTTGCCTGTGTGCCAGGGGCCGCGGTATCTCTTTTGAACAACCCGCACCCCTAGTAGGCATCGGCCTTTGCGGACCCCACCAGTTGGTGCTGACATCTCTTTGAGGCGCGCGTGGAACACAACCCGCCCGGCCCCGGGCCCCGGCACCCGGTACCCGGGCTTGGTCCTTACCGGGCAGCGAGCTACCCATACTCGCCGTCCGCAAGCCCGCGCCTACAGTGGCCGTAAATCAGCCTGGGATTCCCGTCGCCCAGGACGTCTCCTGCGGCGACTAGGGCCGTGTGGCCGCATATACTGCCTCCCTCTCGTTTGATGGTTTGGTTAGGGGATAATCTATACTCATACTAACTGACCGGAAAGACGTTGTGCCTTTTTCTAGAACTCGATCGCAACGCCACTTTACCAGGTCCAATTGTCTATCTAAACGATCCAGGTACCCTTCAAATACACACAAACAAAATCATCAAAATCGGTCCAGCCGTTTAAGAGTTCAGTGACGTACCTACATACGTACATATTGGTAAAATGTTATGTCATTTTTTAATTATGTAATGTATTGTGAAATTAAATATTTGCAATTAAGTTATTTAATCAGACATTTTGTAACGTTTATAGTGATAAGTTGATAACTGAAGGAATATTATGACATTTTTAATAATTTAATGTTCAATATTTGCACACCACGTGTAATGGTAGAATGTAAATGGTCCACATTTATAATATCATCATACTACTTAGTACACCTACATTTTGGCAAATAAATTACTTATTACTTACTTGCTTACAGAACAATTTTTGTTTGAAGGGGCAAATCTCTGGACCTACCAGCCGATTTTGAAAAAAAAAATGTTTAATTTCATAGCCCAATTCTTGAGAGAGGCAGGCTAAGAAAACGAAGTTATAGCGCGGCCGGGCGATGTAAAATAGTGTTGCTGTGTTCTTAGTAGGTATATTGTGTATCTTACGACTTTCTATTTACGTAAGGGGAACCTAGCCGTGGGGTTGAACTCACTGGTGGGCCTGGCTAAAACACACGCTGTCTCACCAGTCATCGTGTCCGACAGAGGTAGTATCAGTGATACATTTAGAGGCTAGTCTAGTCTAGTCGAGGCTAACTTTTGAATGTTTTTTTTACTTATTTTAATATTCTGTTCCCGTACAGACAATATTAATAATGAGACACAATCATACCATGTTTAATTTTTGATGTACATTGTCGAATAGTGGAATAATACACTCCCGAAGTTTGCATGGAAAAAATGTCGACAAGAGTCATGCTCGTGAACGGGTGCTGCTTGTGGTGACTGGTCATCTTGTTGACCGTGGTTTTATTACTGTTAATTGTAATAACTATTTATTAACTTTATTCCAAAGATCCTAGTTCAACTTTTGTTAGTTCAAGTTTCAGCTATATTAACATAATGCAGAATTGCATGTGTAAGCACTTAAGCAGGCACGCCCTTTATGCCTGGAGGCATTTTGGTTGTAAGTTCTGTTTACGTTTTATTTTTAATTATTTATTTCTGCTTGAGTACCTGTAGTTTACAATGTTTTGTTGGTATATTGGAGTGTGCTAGCTGACATAATGGCAAATTAAATGTATTTTTTTGTGTCCCGTAATGTTAATTACTTACGTACTATTGTATAGAATCAAGTTCTTCTAACTTAACAGACAGCTGTGCTGCTGGGGAGTTTGTTGCGCCACTTCTTCTTCCCAGCTAAAGCACTAGGAAGTGGTGAAGGGCGGGCGTTTTTGGGGGACTGTTTTATGTAATTTTGACGTTCAAAAAGTGCTGACTCTCAGCCTAGTTTGAATAAATATGACTTTTGATTTTGATTTTTTCAATCACAGGCAGAAGCTAGTAAGACACTGAATTTTATATTAGTGAAGATGACCCTTTCAAGTTCCAGGTTAGATTATTCCACTAAGTACTAGTTATGATCAGTTGTCAAACTGCAAGTATGTGTCAGATGTAACAATGGCAATATAGTATTATTAGTACTTATTTATTTAAAATGAACCCATCAAGCCCCAGATAAACTAAATTACCACTAAGCATGCCAATTTAAAGACCTATAAAACTGCGATCACTTATCCATTTACCGAACGTAATGATTTGATTACCTACATGGTGATCTCCCATATTCCATTTATTGTGACTCTAGGTCATTTGGCCATATTGTGTTTTTATATTTATTGGATGTTTACATTTTACAATGGGTTGGATCGTCAATGAAAACCTACTGAAACTGGTGATATTATAGTGAGAACGAAGGTCGTTTATGTAAAGGCACAAAAAAGAAAGAAAGAAATCTTCAGAAGACATTCGTATATTCATGTCTCAAGACTAGTGAAGATTACATTGAGTTTAGTCTGATTTTAAACATCGTATTATAGACGAGGTTCTTCTGAAGCAAATGTACATTCTTTAATATCATCATCATCTGCCTTTTCCCAACTAAGTTGGGGTCGGCTTCCAATCTGGTTAGACTGGAAGCCGACATCCAGTTGGAAGCAGCTGAATACCAGTATTGTACAAGGAGCGACTGCCTATCTGACCTGCACAATCCAGTTACTGGGTAATACGATGCCCCTTGGTAAGACTATTGTCAGATTGCCAAAGATCCACAATTTCACCCATCCACGGACTAGCCGCGGCAAGCGTAGCTTAACCTGATCGATTGATCTGTGCGGCTGTTATTATTTAGCCACAAACTCCTCTACTTCTCCTCGTGGAGGCGATCGGTGGCGGCGATCTCTCGCGTCCAGCCCTGATCCAGGTCATGGTACGGAGTGAGAGTGCATGGGTAGCCGTCACCTCCTTCTGCGAAGCAGTAATGCTCGCGAAGAGGGAGGCGGCGCACGTGAGGGAGAGGCAGTATATGCGCTCTCACGGCCCTAGCCGCCGCAGGAGACGTTCTGGGCGTCGGGAATCCCAGGCTGATTCCCGGCCACCGTAGGCGAAGGCTTGCTGACGGCGAGTAATGGGTAGCTCGCCGTCCGTTAAGGACCAAGCCCGGGTCGACGGCGCGTTGTGTTCCACGCGCGCCTCAAAGAGATGTCAGCACCAACTAGTGGGGTCCGCAAGGGCCGATGCCTGCCAGGGGTGCGGGTTGTTCGAAAGAGATACCGTGGCTCCTGGTACCCTAAACAGGCAACTGAAGGCACACGGGCGGGTTTTAATCAGTAAAAGTCTGACACGCCCTCCTGCTCCACCCAGAGCGGGAGAAAATACTTGATGAATTCCCAGCCTCAAAAAAAAAAAACACCTTACTTCTATTTACTATATGTTACACAAATATGTTAACTGTTCACTGATCATCAGGTACGCATTTGTAAATATTAACCCAACGTCTCGTTTTCCTGTCTCGTTCGTTGTCACTTTAACCATAAGTAAAGACCGTGTCTCACTTTCTTCAGAACGTATGTTGTGAATAAGTGATCATGTCCGACAATAATTCGGCTCAATACGTGTTTAGTTAGGCGTCTATTACCTAACCTGAGTAAAGTTAAGAGGACAATGCTCACAGATTATTGCGTAATGTACTCTCGCTTTTACTTTCGTAATTTAATATTATTTCTACGAAGAAATGCCGTACCTGCAACGTAAAACTTTCTGTATAGGTAAATCAATAAGCATAATCAGCGTATAATGTTCCCACTGCTGGGACACAGGCCTGTTCTGTTCAAGAGGGAGTGGGCTGTAATCTACCAAGCGGACTCAGTGCGAATTGGTAGCATGTCTTCGCTTGTTTTTGGCTCTAGGACATGCCGGTTTCCTCACAAAGTTTTCTTTCACCGTTTTGAAAGCAGTGGTGATGAAATTATTTACACAAAATAAAATAACTGCTAGGTTCGAACCATGACCTAAGACACTCGTAAGTCGGAGTAGATACCACTGGGCCACCCCAGCTCTTAAATCCTACAACCGGCAACCAGCCCCATGTTTCGTAGGCGACTGTGGTGTATGGTATGAAGGAGTCTGCAGTATTAGACCGAATCTCAATTCGTTCGCGGTCTTTATCGGATTTTTTTTTTGTGACCGCTTTCGGTGTTTTCTGGGTCGAAACGTAAAATCAGCTGAACCTTGAGATTCACGGTTAAGTACTCCAAGGACCAAGATGATGGTACTCGATTGACGTCCAGCGAGGGGGCCATTCCACCGTGTTTGGTGCCTAAGTTGCGCCTTGTGGTATGCCAAGCGCGGTAAGAAATACCATATTCACCCAGACAAGTAAGTAAAGGCTACTTACGAGGTGTCTCCAGCGGTCACGTATCGTTCTGTAGCGTTGGCGTACACCCTCCATGTTGACCGACGACTTGTACTGACCACCCAGGATTTCTCTTCACTAGCTGATATGTTCACTTGTGACTTGAAGGGACACTGGAAAGAGAAGGTGAAATTAGACATGGTAGAATAAATATAAGGATAATTAAGTATGTCTGCTGATTTCAGAATGTAAACTTCCTATGGAATCGTAAATAGCTTTATGTAAGTTCTAATTTGGCTAATGGCATAACATTTCTTCTGATTTCAATAAAAATATCTGGATGACTACAATGATGACTGATTTTTTTTTTCGTTTTCTTAAAATGAAACCTAGCTAGATCGATTTATCGCCCCCGAAACCGCCTGCATATTATCATGAAAATCATTGGAGCCGTTTCCGAGATTCAGATATATACAGGAAAAGTTTTTATCCAGTGCGCAAACTGTAACCATGCATTCAGCATATCATTCTAGATACCCCAGCGCAGAAATTTTTCGTCGGTTATACAGTTTGCGCACTGAATAAAAACTTTTCTTCCTGGTTATACAATATACCTATTCAAGAATTGCTCGTTTAAAGGTATTAGATAAAACTAAGAAAATGTTGGTGTGATTTTGTATGTACACTACAGTCTAGTGGTCGTAAGCGCTACTGCTGGCCATATGTTTCTGGGTTCGAATCTCAGGCCCGACAAAATGTTTTGGGTTTTTCTATCTGGAGTTTTTCAGTGCCGGCCCGGAGTCTGAATTTGTACCCGGTTGATGTAAATAGTCTCGCCCCATATTACGTGGGACTTTGGCGAAATCTGGGTGTACTACGTACACCTCTGCAGAACCCTTCGGGGAAACATGGCGTGAGGTTATGTATACAGGGTGAAATTGAAAACATGCGACAAACTGAAATGGGAGATTGTACTCATCATTATGAACAACTTTTACTGAGGGACCAAAGATGCAATCGCAAAAAAAAAACAGCTGTTCCCTACATTTTGACGAGTTATGCGAACATAAATGTAGGGAACAGATGTTTTTTTTTTCGCGATTGCATCATTGGTCCCTTAGTAAAAGTTGTTCATAAGGATGAGTACAATCTCCCATTTCGGTTTGTCGCATGTTTTCAATTTCAACCTGTATATACTAAGTAAAAATACACTACACTCTTCAGCATCAGGGTCAATACACTACACTCTTCAGCATCAGGGTCAATACCTTTTTCTTTAATGTCGCAGCATCATGCTGAGATAGAAGCGTTTTGGCCTCGTACAGGACTTTGTTTTTTATTTTACTTTTTACCCGGCTGCGCCAGAAGGAGGGTTATGTTTTTCGAGTGTATGTATATATTTTATTTTAAATTTTAATTTCTTGTTAAGCATATTGTGTAATTAAGTTTGTGATATTCCTGTGCTAGTCTAATAAATACTTTTTCTTTCATTCTTTCCTACCTAAATCCGCCATGGTGTATTTATCAGCGCTAGACATTGAAATAAACTCTCTAAATGCATATTTCACAAACCACCATTAGAACCTTTATTTGAAGCGCAAAACTATTGCACAGGTTTAAAAATTATTGAAAACAGTTATGTAAAAGACGGAACAAAATCGGTGGTTTAATGCTAAGAACTTAAAGCTGTAATTAGTTACCTATTAACCTCTCATTACTTAACCATTAAAATTACCTCCAAACACAAGTTCTTATACAATACAGGAAATTAATATTTAAAGTTTGTAACCTTCACTACACCAACATGACTACCCATCACTTAAGGGGAATCTAGTCGCGAGCTCGAACTCACTGGTGGGCCTGGCTAAAAAGCACGCTGTCTCACCAGGCATCATGTCCGACAGAGGTAGTACCAGTGATGAACAGTTAGACACTAGTCATTAACAGTAAAACCAGCGCGTAAAAAAATTAAGAAAAATCCTTCAGAAGTTCGGGTTTTATGAAGAATCACTGCATAAATCAATAACCAATAAAGTTATTGAACTTTTCGATATTTGAATTTTGTCGGTACCGATTTGGTTTTGCAGATTTTATACTTCTTTTATTACTAAAACACGCCCAAAGTTAGAGTTAAATTAGCCAGAAAAACGAATCTTTGTTGGATCCTAACTTTTTAATGGCTTTTATTTTAGTATTCTGTTTCCATACAACAAAATTAATAATGAGACAAAACCATACCATGTTTAATTTTTGATGTACATTGTCGAACAGTGGAGTAATACAATTCCGAAGTTTGTATGGAAAAAAAGTCGACTGGATTCACCTTAAGTAATGAATGTGTGAATTTCTTAATTTAAATGTCTGCATAACAAAAAATAATAACTTTAAAGTGTGATTAAGTTGATACTTAGTTATTTTTGAAGTAAGGAGTAGCACAATGTTTTTTGATTACTTCATTCATTTCATTCTCACACAATAGTTTCCTATTATGAATCTAGGAAAGATTATTACGTACTTACTCAATTACTTTAATGGTACTAATTTTCTTAGAATATTTACATAATTAAAATGATTCGTCTTAATATAGTAATATGTACAAAATATATTTATAAAAACGAAAAGAAACAAAGAGCATGAAAATATTTATTCGCGTCGATGTCAAAAAGCTGGCTGCATTGCCACGTTATATGGCAATGCTGACTCTTTGGCCATAATATAGGCCAGCGTCACAGTCACGTGAAGAAATGACCTTACAATTTTCTTGAATTGACGATTTTGAAAAGCTTTAATCTCTAGTCAACTCATATGACTCTCACATAATGTAGCCATAAATGTGAAGTATAAGTAGTTACCAACTTATTTAAACACTGTACAAGTTACGAAAACGTCAATCACATGCTGTGTCAGTGGTTTCTTCCATAAAAATATTATTATAACTTTAAAGAAAAGAACACGATGACAACTTTACTGTAAATCTCACATAGAAACGGAATCACGTAAGAAAACAGTTTCTGCAATGACACTATAAAATACTGTCGTCAAAATGACAAGCAAGAACATCTTAAATATAACAACATCACGGCTTGTTTCTCGAGGGGTTAGGCAGAGGTGTACTGTACCTATTGTCCTACCTATAGTACCTATAGTATAGATGTTACCGGCCAAACCCGATTTCAGGCCAAACTAGTTTGTCCTAGGCCAAACTGGTTTCTAGCTTAATTAGCCATTTCGTTAACAGCCTTTGGAATTAACGCTTTTGGTCACAGTTCTAACCTTACCTAACCTGACCCATTTATTATTTATTTATTTATTTGCTCTCATGCACATTACACATTTTACAATTCTGTCGGTTTTTGTACATGAACCCTGTCAGGGCACTGCAAAGCACAATGTCGGTTTGCTGTTGAGTTTCAATTAAATTAACATAAATTTTAATTTGAATTAACATAAATAACACATAATTAACTAAACTAATATTAATACGAATTATTAACTAACACAATACAATACATGTCGGTAATCAAAATAAAATAAAATAAAAAGTCATTAGGATTTAATCGGCGTGCCCCGGCTTAATAAACCAGTTTGGCCTAGGACAAACTAGTTTGGCCTGAAATCGGGTTTGGCCGGTAACATAGATACCTTATAGTACATAAATAAATAAATAGTACTAACATCTCGCCAGTTATGTTTAAGTGCCATGTAATTGAGGACGAGGCTATTGCCATCAACCGGCAACAAATCCAACTCGGAGCTGCTACTGCGAAATTTCAGATAGAAAAACCCAATAACACTTTGGCCGACCTGGGAATCAAACCCAGGACCGTATGCTCAGCAGTAGCGCTTGTGACCACTAGACCAACGAAGCAGTCAAAAATCTTAAACTGCACCTATTCATATTTTTTGATACCAAATATTAGATCTGTTACAGGCCAGCTTACCCAGAAATATTTATTGTTCCCACTCTTAGTGTGGTCGCAACACTACTTTCGTTTCTAGACGAATGGTCTATGGTTCACAGGATTGAACTAGTGGGACTAGCATTTTTAATCACGATGAAAAGCTTAGTGACTTAATTAAGTACAGTGTAATTACTACCAGATATAAATCCTGTATTTGGGCAATCGTGTATTCTGTATACATATCCTCTGTTGTCGTATGTTTACTGTGTGGTGAAACAAATATACATCTACTATACTACTGAACATGGTTTCATTTATGCAATCCGGGCGCATAACACACCTAAAGTATAAAAAATCTTCCATTGCCTACAAATTACAAAAAAAAAACAACACATGACCCTTATACAGATGAAACATTAATTTATGTTTCCGACGCTATTAAAAACATCATCAATAATAATAAAGATAATAAAAACAGCTCATTATGTTAAACTTTCTTACAGCAAAAGAACAACAACCTAAATGACTCATAGATTTGTACTGCATACATGTGCTCACAATATGAGTAATTCCACCCTTTTTTAATATGCAACGGTTCCACAATGTCATAAGTGGTTACAATAGCCCAGCTGTAGGATGAAGCTTTGACGGGTAATAATTGACAGTTCAAAAGATCAAATTATTTCGAGAACAGTTATATATATAACAGTCTTGCATTCCTTTGATTATAGGCAATCAATAGAAAGTTTGGAATACAACTGGAATCATGTGAGATTGATTTTTTAACACAACCTATTGAAGCGTTTACAATGCATCACATTTAATATATATGGTACTTGCACGCACAATGGTCCACCTGAAGGACTAAGTGCGGAAACCAAACCCTCTAATATAGAAAATGTTACTTAGTTATACCAGAGTTTTACATTGTAAGCGTTCAGGCGAAGCTTTTATTAGGACTTCTTAGCGTGTCGCTAGCAATCTAAGTTGTGTCAAGCTAGAACTTGGATATGAAACTACGAGTTTATCAACATTAACAGAAGAGTCATCTGCACGAAAGAAACTCGTCATCATTCATAATTTCAGCCGAAAGACGCCCACTGCTGGACATAGGCCTCCTCCAAAACCCCTTTTGCCCAGTTTTGCCATATTCGCGACGCTTGGCAGGCGGGTTGGCGATCGCAGTATGGTGGTAAAATGCATTGAGAACGCTGCTGCCCATTCTCTAGTAAGTCCCTTAGTCGCCTTCTACGACACCCACGGGAATAAATGGGATGGTGCTATTTTTTTACGTCCGGCACCACACGGAACTACCTATTTCTAATTGGAATCGTGAACTAATTGTTTTGTTTTTTTTGGGAATTTCTCAAAAAGAAACCTATCTTTTATAACTCCTTTCAACGTCAAACCTGACTTTGGGATATTATAATTAAGAATTCTATCTTGCAAGTATTCCCCTATATGTTGGGCACGAATTCCTGGAGTCAACTCTCTAAGTCCGCACACGAAGATACTGGTATGTCCGAAAGTAGTAGATCCGTCAAAACAAGTTTCTAATATAATTTTTCGAACGGGAAGATATCGGGAGTAGGGACAATTCTGTCATTTGTGGATCTTTGACAGTCGTTACGGGTCGTCAGAAGCCCGAAAGCCTGTCAACCAGCCTTACCAAGGGGTATCATATTACCCAGTAACTGGGTTGTAGAAGTCAGATAGGCAGTCGCTCCGTGTGAAATTCTGGTTCTCAGCTGCTTCCGGTTAGACAGGAAGCCGACCCTGACGTAGTTGGGAAATGGCTA
The DNA here is from genome assembly GCA_947359405.1 of Antitype chi. Classification (NCBI taxonomy): domain Eukaryota; kingdom Metazoa; phylum Arthropoda; class Insecta; order Lepidoptera; family Noctuidae; genus Antitype; species Antitype chi. The sequence continues at coordinate 15,121,304 of OX375817.1, read as the reverse complement.
GGCAGATGATGAGGGACAACTGTAAAATCGTGTTGTAATTTTTTTAGTTCGGGCCCCAAACTAATCATTTGTCCGTAACACATACAGAGTAGGAAACGACCGTAACTTCGCTTCGGATAAGGCGGGAGGAAACGCCCGGGTGTTTCCACTGCGAAGATCGCCCTGAGAACACGGTGGAGCATACGGTGGAAGTCTGCCCGGCTTGGGCGGAGCACCGCCGTGTCCTTGTGGAGGCGATTGGCGGCGGCGATCTCTCGCGTCCGGCCCTGGTCCAGGCCATGGTACGGAGCGAGAGTGCATGGGTAGCCGTCACCTCCTTCTGCGAAGCATTAATACTCGCGAAGAGGGAGGCAGCGCACCGCACGTGAGGGAGGGGCAGTATATGTGCCTCACGGCCTTAGTCGCCGCGGGAGACGCCCTGGGCGTCGGGAATACCAGGCTGATTCCCGGCCACCGTAGGCGCGGACTAGCGGACGGCGAGTAATGGGTAGCTCGCTGTCCGGTAAGGACCAAGCCCGGGTTGACGGCGCGTTGTGTTGCACGCGCGCCTGAAAGAAATGTCAGCATCAACTGATGGGGCCCGCAAGGGCCGACGCCTGCCAGGGGTGCGGGTTGTTCGAAAGAGATACCGCGACCCCTGGCACACAGGCAACTGGGCACGGGTGGGTTTTAGTCAGTAAAAGTCTGACACGCCCTCCTGCTCCACCCAGAGCGGGAGAAGCTTTTTGATGATTTCTCACCCAAAAAAATAATTTAAAAAAAAGGGTGCTGTTCTGTGCTTCCCGTGAGATTAATTAGTATAGCTTCTTTACAACTGTTCTATATTTTCATCGAGTAACTTTTTCACTTTTGCAACAATCTAGTTGTCAGTCTCAGCGAGTAATGAACTCAGGCGCAGTAGAAGTATTTGCAACGCTTGTACGCTTCGCAACTAAATCACATCGAGCGGTAATTTCTCTAAATGGCCGCGGTGCGCACGCGTCGAATACTTGACACACATAGCGCAATAACACTGAGATTTTCAATGTTTACTGCTGTTTTACATGTTGTTATGTGATTATGGTGGATGCATAATATGCTGACGATTGACTTGTGACCTCCAATTACAACTGTTTATACTTAATGAGCCTATGATTTTCCAATTGCTGGGACTTGGGTTTCCTCTCTGTGGAAATCAGTCGATATGGATGCCACCACCAATTTTAGTTTGGTGGCCGTCCTTATGTCTTAAAATGTGTTTGGTACTGGATACTGTCACTGTAGAAATGTAGAATAACATTATTCATTAATTAAACCATATTTGACACCATTTTTATAACAAAACTAGCTGTTGCCCGGGACTTCGCGAAAGCTAGCTCATGTCCCCTTCGTCGTGATTTATCCATGTGCCAAATTTTCATCCAAATTAGTTCAGCCGCTTTAGCGTGTAAGCGTAACAAACAAACATACAAAAAAAAAACTTTTTTTTTCTATTTATCATAGTATTAGTTTAATATCCGGCAACGCGTTAATAATTTTATTTTTTGGGAACCTTCTCCAGCGCCCACACAACAACTTACCAAAGTTTCATCACAAACGGTCTAGGCATTTTGAGTACAGTTACAGTTCGTTAGTCTCCCTTTTTGAAAGACTAACGAACTATAATTGATTTTTATATTTAAAAAGATTTCAAACTATGAAATTTTGATTTTGATTTTGTTTCTTTTATTAGCAGTGACAGGTGTAAAACTAATTTGATGAATCATTTCATCATAATAATATATGGCGTGTACGTTGAAGAAAATCTATACATATAAATCCCAATTACCTATCTACATATTCTGTTAGGGAAATATACCTACTTACATATAATAATTTACCTAATATACCAATTGTTTAACTTTGATTTCGATAACTTTGGCTTTGGATATGTATTTTAATTTTATGTCACCGTCTTCCGAGTTTTCAGTTTTTTCGGCGGTTTAATTGTCTAATTAAAAAGTTTTTATTAAAAAAGAAATGTGGCTATAATCTACTAATTACTACATGCTTAATTTTTTATTACTTTTTTTGATGCCCTGTGCTGCTTTCTTTTTTATCTATAAACATTTTTTTAAGACTTATCTTTTAAATTAAGTATGTAATTTTTTATATAATTAATAACAAATCAAATTCTAATAAAAGCTAAAAATGCCAATGTCCAACTCCGACTGTCGTAGATTGTCAGTTTGATTCCATGTAACATTAGAATCGCTTATTATCTTTATCAACAACATCATCAAACCCACACAATTACAGTGGCTACCTGACTGCATGCCTACTGATATACATGATACGCTAGCAAAGCACCTACTTATGTTCTACCCTACAATTACCTGCTAATATGCGGGTACTTGCCTAGGAAATCCCGGTGACACGGCGGTGCCCGATAGGCGGCTGCTTATATTGATGTTTGGCACATAGTAAGCAATAATTTCAAACGAGCCAGAAAAATATTAAATTTTGAGTAGATTATGAGTTTTTACTGGTTTCTTCTGTGGGTTTATTTCACTATAAACATGGAAATAGAAATAAGATTTAATTGTTAATACAATAGTAAGTTCTTATGCAACAATTTGCATACAACAATTAATAATTACTAAGATATGGCGTCGAAAAATTCCTCCTCGATTTTAGTTTAATTAATTGGATGTGTTTTAATTTAAAGTTTTAATAATCACGTACGTATTTTATGTTATGTCTGTCTTGTTCGTTTCGGTCCAGTGCTAAACCAACAAGACCTACATAGAGTTCTATGATAGGTACACCTATGAATCAATGATATAAAAAAAAAATTGCCTTTCGATTTCACACCTGATATTCGCAGAATTGTTGACGTCGGCACCGATTACGTTTTAAACAAAAGAGGTAGCTTTAAACGAGCACCTTTTGAAGTTATCTATCTATATATTTTATTCTAATTGAAATTTTTGCGCTAACTGAGCTTTTAAACATTGTTTTAGTTAAATAAATCTTAAGGTAACGTCATAGCTACTATAACTAATCAATTTATTCAATCAATTATCTAGCTTTATTGACCTTTTAACACGGATTGATCTAATCGATGTCGGATCTGATCATAATAAAATAAATATACCTACCTATACTACAAGCTGACCCCGACAGACGTCGCCGTTGTCCTGTCCAAATTTACAAAATTCCCACAGAAAATGTACTTTCCGTTGTCCTCGATTTCCGAAATTTCCCGGCAACTTTTCGAATTTTTCTTTCTCTAAGAACCTGATTATATTATATTATTATTACAAGAAATGTAAAGCTAAAAAAAAAAAATCAGGCCAGCCTTCTGGACAGCATTTCATTTTCATTATACAGGAAAAGTTTTTAACCAGTGCGCAAAGTGTAACCATGAATTCAGCATATCATTCTAGACCCATGGTTACAGTTTGCGCACTGAATAAAAACTTTTCCTTTAGAGTGATTTCGATCGTTTTTGTATTACGAATACGATAGGTACTTACATCATTATGTTAGGAAAAGAAATTCATTGTCACTTTACGAGATAATTTTACTTAAAATTATAAATTAATTATCTACTGAATTCCTGATTTCGCTCGCTGCTAAGAATCTGCAGTAAATCTCCCATGAATGGATAAGTAAATAAATTAACATTATTTACCATAAAAGATCAATAAACTCAAAATTACCTTTATGTATCAGTTTCAATAGTGAAAGACTCTCATAGCACGAAGTAAATAATAGTCTGAGAAACGACTAAAAGTCTTGTAGGCATGACAAACGACAAAAAATCGCGACAAATACTTCACGCTACAGTCGTTGCGTTTGCTACCATAAATTTTAATAGCACTTTATATTATTTATGATTGACAATGATAAATGTGCAAGTGAATGCTGTCGATTAACACTGTTTAATCAAGTGACGAGTAACTAGTTATTACCACTTTAATAAGTAATTATTCATAACGTCCAACTAATATTATAAATGTGAAAGTTTGTGAAGATGTTTGGATGTTTGTTACTGAATCACGCAAAAACGGCTAAATGCATTTGGATCAAATTTGGCACACAGATAGTTTATAACTTGTATTAACACATAGGATAATTTTCAACCTCCACGCGGGCGAAACCGCGGAAAACAGCTAGTTTATTATAATAATATACTCCTGACAGAATTTCGGTCACGATTACAATCTTAGCGGAGATTACTCAAGTATCCAGGAGATATAGTGCACAATTGTGTGCCCAAAAACAGGTGCACTCTTTGTTCTCTTACACTCATACTCCGATAGGACAGCAATCCGCCATGACTGGAAGGAGATCAGTGGCAGGACCAACGGTGTTACGTGGTTTTCGAGGCGCGTGGTGTCCTTCCATCCACTTTCAAACTGCTACTGAGAAATTCATAATCAAAATATAGAATAAATCCAAGTTTGCACGGACTTAAATATACCGTGGTGGTATTTTCTGCACACTGGATATTCAACTCTCGGTGTTGAGCCGAGCATTGAGAATCCAATAGAGTGTATCCTAACGCGTCGACACTGTTCGATTTTGAATTCTCGGCGCTAAGCAGTACGTTGAAGATCCAGTGCGCAAAAAACATACGTCACGATAATTCTACGTCTGTGCGAACGTGAACTAACAATGCCCGACCTGGGAATAAGGCTTGCGACATGTATCAAAATATAATATTATTGATAAACTATGATTGTCTCATTGCAGAACAAAGGACTGCTCTCATAATAATTTGGCTTAGCATTTATTTTCTAATACGCCAAAGGTACATCTAGTCTAGCTCTATTTAACATGTTCTATATTCCAGGCTAATTATTTGCAGCATTGCGTTAGTCTTGCGCCTGATCTCTCTCCGGTCGTGTCGGATTGCCGTCCTTTCGTACAACGATAGTAAGGGAAGAGAGAGTGCCTGTGTCTGCGCACACACATGTGCATTACAATATCTCCTGCGCCGAAGGCTATAAGCAGTCTCCGTTGACATTGGCTGCCATGGCCCAAATACGATCTGCAGGACTAACTTTAAGTTCATGTTTCCGTAGAATGTTTTCCTTGACTGTAAATCAGTGGTATCCAAAATGAATCCCTTTTCTGAACCCGTAAAGATCAATCAACTTACCTATCGCAATCCATTTCAGCAATGCGTTGCTATTGCCACAATATCCTGTCTGCCTTTCGCATCCAGTCTGTCCAAGTTATGTTTTCAAGGTCGTCGGGTTGTGGTATTTTTAGTATCCTTATAACCAAGGTCAGTCGTTGATTGTAACTTTTGTCACTCTGTGTTTCACAATAGCTTCCGCCCATGACATCGCCCACGTGAACTTATTGTTCCCCCGTACCACCCCAACACAGCACATCGGCTGCTCGCACTTATAACTTATTTTTTGCTTAACTTTCTCAGACTTTATTTTTGCTCGGCTCCTGAAGATCTAGTGTGATGTTAAGTAGCCTATATAGCATTCCTCGAGAATTGACTATCAAATGCAAAAAGATTTTTCCATTTCCGATACGGTAGTTCCAGAGATTAGCGCGTTCAAATAAACAACGAAACTCTTTTATTTTATTTATTATGGGACAATAAACTTAGCTTTATTATTAGTATAGATTTACTCGATAAAAAGTTAATGGCCACATTATTTCAAAACTAAAATTAAAATTGCAAAAATACTTAGCATTAAAGTTGATATTACATGTAGATAAAAGTATCAGTTAAATTACTTATTGCACAAGTGTTCAGTATAACCTAGATTCTTTAAAAATAAATGTAGCGCGGAATTGGAAAAAAAAATGCTTTAGAATTTATTTATTAAGCGTCTTATGTAACGTCCGTAACCCGAATGTGTTGTAAATGTAATGTTTACTATTATTTCCGCATTTTTATAAAAGAGGCTCCTGGCTAAATAAAAACAGCTGATCTGTATAATGATGATATAATAAAGCAGTGGTAGTCTTACCCAAGACGTATCGTATAACCCAGTAACTGGGTTGTGGAGGTCAGATAGGCAGTCGCACCATGTAAAATACTGGTATTCCGCTGCATCCGATAACTTTGGAAGCCGACCCCAACATAGTAAGGAACAGGTTGGTAGATGATGGTTTTCATAGAAAAGTGTAAATAGCCTTCAATAGACAATTTGTGATGCGTAATTGCGTATTGTTTTGTGAAGAAAGACTTGGCATAATTAGATAGCAACTACTTAATTGAGTTTGTTTTGATTGTATCTGCTTTGTATTACAGATTTGGAGCCGATAACAAGCCGCCAAAATCGGACTAAATGCAGGTAATTTAGGTATCGACACATAAAACTATTTCGCTACTTTCAGGCAGACAATCGATGTTTTTTAATAATCTTCCTTATCTTCTTGTATGAAATTAGGAAGAATATGAAGATGTAGAGGTGCACTTGCAGAAGAGTCTTTTGCAAAGTTTTTTCCAAACTCCAAGTCTGCGTATCAAACGTCAAACTAATACCTTAATATCGTTCACTAAACAATGATGTTTGGAAACCACGTTTTTCAACATGCAAACACTTTGTTAGTACCTACAATGTTGAGAAAGGGAGTAATGACCTTTAACAAATTGCCAGGCACGTATTTTTCATAAAAGTTCAAAAAGTGGGTAGGTACTAGCTGTTCCTTTTTTGGAAACACGATACGGTAGGTACACGCAAAACGAACTGGCGCAGACGTCGCTTAAAGTTGCACCGAACTTATATAAAATTGTTCCAGAATACTCAATAAAATCAGCTAGGTATATACATATAATTCATTTAAATTCCTTACGTCATTATTACCTACGCCTTTGTTTACCGCGAATAAGCAGTCAAAATAAGTGTGATCAGGAAAAACCAGTCTCAAACATCACTGGAACTTGTTTCGCAACCGCAGCATTTACTTACTTTAATAATAAATCAGATTTATATAGTCATCCTTTTGAAAACAGATTAATAAAGACCTGAGTAAATTCTGAACCTAAAAAGTTATCATCCTGAATGATATATATGTGTTTGAATGTTAAATTCCAGTACTCACTCGAAAGCAATCATCAGAAACGCTGTACACTCCAACATCGATTTCCGACACTCCAACCATGTAAGCCTGGTCCATCTTCAGGGCCGTCATGTTCAACCCCTCGAACTCCGCCACCCCTGGATCCTCGAGCCATGATCTAATCACTTCCCGGTACCACTGCCAAGTGTCATTCGATACCCCCACAGAATCATTCATCTTTGCACAGTCCAATAAACGTTTCAGACTTCTTCAGAGAGAGAAGTAGTCAAAACTTCACTTTTAAAAATCGAATGTCATTTTATAACGCAACTTTTTTTTGCGTCCAACCGGTACGTACGTACGCGTCTGTTTGCCTGTCTGGCTTGTGTGTGACTGAGCGGCTAACCGGTGCGGCGTCGCGTCTCCATACAAGAGCATATAAATAATAAGCTTTCTGCAACGTGATCTGGAAATCTTCACAACAATTAGATGAAAGCGCAACAGGCTGCAGTACGTTTACCTGCACATCATCAGATTCCCACGATTTGTTTGTTTTAATTACCTGTTGGTGTTGATTTATCTACAAACTTGTTCTACGGGTCTCTATCTCAACAAGGTTTTATGCATAATTGGCGTGCTCACTTACAAAAAAAAAACTTTAAAGTTCAACCTTAAACTTATTCAAATTTTTTTTAATGATTTATTGTTACACTATCCACATTCGTTATAATTCGAGACAATTTTTACCATTACTTAAATACACAAAATATGCAAGCAAAGAAAGATCTGACAGTTTATTTTTTACCCTGAATATTTTTGAAATGTGCTAATTAGGCCCTACCACTTGATAACCAACACGGCGATGTTTTTTTCAAGATTTTCACTTTATGTCCTATAGACACTCTAGAGGGCGCCATATTCAATTTAATGTGACGTCACATGGCCCATACCAGCGGAAAATCAAGACGGTTCCAACGATACCTTTTTGTCAAATTATGATAAGAAGTTTAGAAGTTATGAGGGTACAGAGGAGCATACAAACATACATAGCGGTCAAAATCATAACCCTCGCCGTAGTCGGGTAAAAAGAGTAGAATCGAATCTTACACAACAAGTTTTAATTGCTCCACTCAAATGTAGTTTCACAAACACTTGCCAATGCACTCTTGAGATCAACGCTCCTCTCACTAATAAGGGCACAATTTAATTACCTGCATGCTGGTTAACTAAACGATTTCCTTCACTTCCTCTGTTAATTTCTCAAGGCTTCCCGTTCGAATGCCTAAGATAGTTTCTCATGTGAATGAGCTTCAAAGAAAGTCATATGTCTTTATTTAATTTATGCTAAAAGATTTCTTACACATTGTTGTCGTTATGACCAAGTGGTCCACGTCTCGCTTCTCATGCACGAAGTTGCAGGTTCAAATCCGGGCCAGTACCTATGTGATTTATTGAATTTATACGTCTCGTACTTTCTAAGTTTATCTTGGACATCATTGAGATAGGTAAAGGAAAATAACCAAGTTTTGCCACTGATTTGACCAAATACGATCCCAAATAGCTACCCTATAATCATTTCGGGACTCCAATAACTACGCTCCCAAACATAAGAGGAAACAATTAGTGCGAAATTGAGGATTTCTCACTAATGGTTTCCTCGTATTTATTTTTAATTTAATTTTTGTTTTGTATACAGTTACTAAATTTTATATTGGTTCTCTAATTTATTGTTACTAATGTATCCTGTTTTGTTATTATGTCGTGTACCCAATAACAGGCATCTAGCCGCGGGAGGGTCCTGGTGACCTGTAATACAGGTTTTTATATAAACCTACCTCAGGCAGCAGTCTCTCACAAAGTTAGCTCCTTTTTCGTGTACTACTAAGTTTAGCATTAAGTTCATAACTTATGTAGAGAGAGAATAAAGTTTTTATATTATTATTATTAATAAGTTCGGTCATATTCAGGCATAATTTCTGTACCTATAATCTGCAAATGAATCTTCTCACTGAACAACATTCTACAACTAGTCCGAACTAACAAGGTTAACACTAATAATTCTAGCACCTAGTATAACTAGAAAAACTAGTACCTACCTATTTGAAATAATTACCTTATTCTAACATTAATTTATTGAAACCATTTATTTACCTACCGGACGATCTCAGAGGAATTTTGAATAATTTTCCTTGTCAATTCCTAAAATCATTGGATGTATTTACGTCAACCTGATGTACAGACATTTTATTTATAGCACATCCATCATGCCTTGCTTCATCATTTCAGCCGAAAGATGTCCATTGCTGGACATAGGCCACCCTAAAAAAAAAATGGGGAGTTTGTCATAATCGCCACACTTGTCAGGCGGGTTGGCGATCGCAGTATGGTGGTAAAATGCATAGAGAACGCTGCTGCCCATTCTCTAGTAAGTCCCTTAGTCGCCTTCTACGACACCCGCGGGAAGAAATGGGATACTGCTATTCTTTACGTCCGGCAACACACGAAACCTTGCCTTGCTTAGACAAGTGTTAGTGTAGGTGCCATTCGGGTTAAACAGGTTTGAACCCTATTGTCTACTTTTAGTAGTTCAAGTACAATGTTTCTTTTGCTATTCATTGGACGTTTGCCCATTTGCTCGCGGTCGACAGCTTACTTTGTAAACACTAGGTCAAAAATGCGGAAAAATAAAAACAAACAAAGCTTGCATTGATTAAAAACAAATGCAGAATTCTTAAAAAAATGTGACCCACAGTATTTTAGTTCTATGACATAGCATTTTTTAAACAAGCAAAATTCGTCTAACCCTAATTGCGTAACACACTATACATATAAAATATATTATATATATATATATATTATACTAAAATCTCCCTTACAACAATCATTACAGGTGTATACCTAATGCGATAGCGCGGTCTTAAAATTAACTTACAATTTAAAACTATAAAAAACGTAAAAAACATAATATTTAAAATATGAAAAATAACATCATAAACGTAAATAACGCAGTGAATCTTGTTGAACTGACAAAATGAAAGCCATTAGTACTGTTAGCGTGTTATGCAGCTACCACACTGCTCTATGTCAAAAAAAAAAAAAAATATTCTAATTCAGTAGATTGTCAATTTTACGCCGAACCAATGAGGTAAGCCAAATTCTAATTGCTGATGAATGATGATAGATGTTCTGTTAATAGTCCATCAAATTGAAATTATTGTGTCAGACAGAATCAAAGTTTCATACAGGATACACTAACAATCCTATAATTAAGTACGTAAGTAAACCAATCGTACTAACAAAGTAATTAACCCATCGGATTCCAATTAATGTTTCAAGGTATGCATCATAAATTCTAAGTCAGATCTGTTGCAAACTTTCAAACATACCTAAGTGTAACTTAATATGGCATCACGCTTGTATTTCACAAAGGGGTCAGCATAAGTGTATGTGCCTTTACGGGAAATGAAAATTCAAATGGAGGAACCGAACAAAACTTCACCCAGATCGGGGATCAAACCATTAGAAGGAAGGTCAACTGGCACTCGCGAGCACTAGACTATCAAGACAGTCAGGTAAATTTTTCAACATTTATTAAAGTAATAAATAAAGCTGTATTAATTATTAACAACACTGATAATGGCACCTATTAATACCAACAATCAGTGTCACGCAAACTTTGCATTTATTACGTACCTATTTATTTTCGCACAGGATGTATACAAGGTGTAACTTAAATAACGCACAACCTCTTAAGGGGTCATTGTACTCATCATTATCAACAACTTTTACTATGGGACCAAACCTGAAATCGTAAAAAAAAAATCAGCTGTTCCCTACATTTTGACGATTTATGCGAATACAAGTGTATGGAACAGCTGATTTTGTTTCGCGATTTCAGGTTTGGTCCCATAGTAAAAGTTGTTGATAATGATGAGCACAATAACCCCTTAACAGGTTGTGCGCTATTTAAGTTACATCTTGTATATTTGCCTTTAAGCTTCGAATATTTGTATAATTGTTAGTAAATCAATAGTTTATACAGAACTATGTAGATACGAGCAGTGATGGCCCAGTGGTAACTGCCGCGACTTAGGAGCTGTAGGTCATTGGTTCGAACCCAGACAGGCGTTTTACTTTGTGTGAATTATTTCATCACCACTACTCTCAAAACGGTGAAGGAAAACATCGTGAGGAAACCGGCATGTCCTAGAACCAAAAATTCGAAAACATGTGACATCTACCAACCCGCACTGGGCCCGCGTGGTGGATTACGGCCCACTCCCTCTCACATAGAGGAGGCCTGTGTCCCAGCATTGGGAACATTATAGCCTGATTATGCTTTGTAGATACATTTAAAAAATAAAAACATGAGTGACTTTTGCGTGCGTATTAATTCTTAAAACCAATAAGAACTACAATAATTTTGACTTTCCAAGTTGTTTAATAAAAAAAAAATGTTAAGATTTCGCCACCTCATCACCTCTGTACCTATTTTTCTGTTGTAATCTTCTTGTAAAGTCAAAGTCAAAGTCAAAGCATTTATTTCAAATAGGCACTTAAAAGGCACTTTTGAACGTCAACATTTACATTAAAATAGAATTGATTCTAGTCGCCCCTTCCAAAATGTAGTTTCGTATGGAGAAGAATGGGCAAGAAACTCCACCGTTACTCTTTTAAAATGTTTCAAGTAAAATACGAGTATTTACATTCATTATATGATTATGTGTGAAAACGATGCACCCAGAATAAAATTACCATACCAAAATGGGTAAAAAGAATCAAATTGAAACAATACAGATAAATTAATTCTGTGATAGATACATGGTGTTCACACATTTACAAACATTGTAAAAGTAAGTATAGGTATGATTTTACTACAATATTAACAAGTAATGAGTCAGTGTGTGAGTTAAAATAATTACTGAGTGTAAATCAATGTCATAAATATAATTAATTATATGTACAATTCAATTAGCAACCAGTTTGATTTTGTCTAGACTCTAGATTGTCCTATGGAGCAGGACCAGCATGTTTCCAAGCATTCTTATCTTGGATATAATCCTCTAATTTGTAATACGCTAGTTTACAAAGTTTACTTTTAATGTAAGCTTTAAATTTCCTTTCATTTAATTGCAATATATCACAAGGTATTTTGTTGTAACATTTAACACAGTACCCCATAAAAGATGTATGTACTTTAGCTAATCTGAAAAATGGTTGATCTATTTTGTCTTTGTTTCTAGTATTAAAATTATGTCTATCACTTATTTTATTAAAAAGATGTAGATTTTTTCTGTATGTGTGTACATAAATAAAAAAATAAATAAAAAAAAGTCCTGACTGAATGTCTGACTTATCAACGCCCAGCCCAAACTCTTGGACCTAGAAAGCTGAAATTTTGCACAGAGGTTCTCTTTATAATGTAGACAAGGAATAAGTAAGGATTTTTCGAAATTCAACACCTAAGGGAGTTAAATAGGGGATGAAATTTCCGCGCGGGCGAAGCCGCTGACAAAAGCAAGTAATAAATAAATAAACTACCAAAAATACAATTTCAAACAATACTGGATAAGAACAGCAGTTTCTAAATTCCAGTGACATGGAAAGTAAAGCAGGTAATCTGACTGATTTAAGAAATTTCATTCAATTCAGCCGCATTCTCCTATTGTTTTGTCCATCTACGAGACATACCAATGGAACCGCGGAGAATTCGTTTGGGAAAGCAGGAGATATTCCGATATGATAATGGAAATAATCTTATGGAATATTTGAGTACTGTCTTATTGTCAACAATAAACATTAGATGTTGGCTAACATGGAATACGCTTTTGTATCGAAAAAGTCTTAATTTAGGTAAGTATTTTGTTTATTTTTTGTTTTAACTAATACAAACCACCCCTCCTCCAGTACATACACATATTTGTATCGGGTTAAACGTTAATTTTAAATTAATACACATCTGAATAGTTTTGCAATCCAAGAATCACGGGGTTTTTAATCAATATTACAAATCATTTATAAAGCCGCTTCTATACTTTCATAGCTAAAAATTATCTTTAGGTAAATATGCACCCGAATATCCGATCTCTGATCATAATATTAATATGGAATGAAATCTCGCATAGTTTCGTAAAATAATCGCACGGAATTCGGGACTGCATGATGCGCCTGCAGAACGCTACGCTGCCGCTACGTCAAGGTTACGGCATCACTACGAGCTATGGCTACGGCAATGCTCCGCCGTCACTACGCGTTATCGCTATATCATTACTACGCGCTACCGCTACGGCTTTGCTACGACATTACTACGCGCTATCGCTACGTCATTGCAACGATATAACTACGCGGTATCGATACATCATTGCTACGACATAACTACGCGCTATCGATATATCATTGCTACGACATAACTACGCGCTATCGATACATCATTTCTACGACATCACTAAGTCATTGCAACGACGGGACGTAACTACGCGCTATCGATACATCATTGCTACGACATCACTAAGTCATTGCAACGATATAACTACGCGCTATCGATACATCATGGGTAAGACATCACTACGCACTATCGCTACATCACTTTTTTAACTCTTTAAAGTTAAAAGAGCTTCAACTGCTGAACATGAACTGCTTACTTCACATTGTGATTGCTACTGACATAAACCAGTTCTATTTTATAACATTCAGTGGATTACTCATTACGACTAAAATTTTAGTTCTCAACCAGTTGGTAATGACATAGATTCGCTCCCATAAAATTACGAAACGACACAAAACAATACGGGACATTAAAAATATTTTAAATCAGTATTTTTATGACGTCAAAACGTTTGCTAGGCCTCAGCATATTATCCATTTGGTTGGAAAGGATATAATAATTGCATAAGTATCAAGAACCCAGACTTGTCAATTATCCTTCGGAAATTAAATTAACTGACTGGTTAGTGGTTAGATAAGATCTGGTTCGCCTGTCAAGAAAACGATCGTCGATCGTCGTCTACATTATTTGATAGATAAATAAATAGATAGTATACGAGCTTAGAAATCTCTCCGGGGTATTTCAAAAGCGTTATCTTTTTTAATATAACTGTGAGTGTTTCTCTTTCGATGTCGTCTGTATTTACTGTCAGATTACTTTTCTTACCTTTTTGCCTTCGTCCCACTGTCTCTTTAATTTTATTAATAACTAGCTGACCCGCCAGGCGTAGTCCTGTCTTATCTATGAATTTTGAATTCGTTTTTTTTTTTCATTAGAACCTTCTCCTGGCATTGACAAACACAACAAAAAAAGATTTAGCGAAATCGGTGCATCTGCTCTCGAGATTTGCGCATATTCAGCGATTCATTTTTATATTATACCTAGATTTAAAAATAATCGTCACCATAATCACGATTCTGCCTCAACTCTCATAAAAGACAATCCTACTTTTAAATATGCCATTCTTAATTCAAGTACTTTAACAATTTCAGAATAACCTTTTATGGCAAGTCATTTATAAACTCGCTATGTACCTACTCGGTTCATTTTATGATGCTCGATTTGACATTAGCCAAATGCTTATATTACAGCTGTTGGTATTACAGAAATCGAAAAACCTGTTATTCTATTTTTATTATTTAAAGTAACTTCAATTTCAAATCTGTACGAAGCGTAATCGGTTATTTTGTTTGTAATGTCATATCAATCATCATTATAAGAACTGAGTATAGCGATAATTATTCACGTGTATTCATTACCACAACTCCTTATACCTCGTAGGTCAATAAAATTATATGCACGACTATATTATTTTGGCCTTAGCAAAGGAAACTAAATACTCAGACGAGTTAGTTCAATGATCATGTGGTAGTGGATCACACGCACATAAGTTTGTGTTATCAACATGTTGATTTAGTGTTTATTTTGTTGGTGATTATGAAAGTGTTGGTGTTTTTGACGATATGTTGGTTATGTGTGGTTGCCGAGGATACTGGGCAGCCGGCTGGGTTGATGGCTGATTGTAAGTTTATTTTAGGGAGTTTTGTTTATTTGTTTGTTATTTATTTTATTAAATAAAACAAATTCAGACGGAATTGCGTCCAAAGGGAGATATAAAAAAATCAGTGGATATTTATAAAATAGTTAACATTTCTATTTTATTTAAATAAAAACAATAATATCAAACATAATTAATTTGGGTCCAATGAGATTTATTTTTGTGTCCGAATATATTCATTAGATTGCTACCAAAATTTCCTTTAAAATGTTTATTTAAATCAAAAAGTGACTAGGTACTAAATTGTTGAAACTTTCATTATCGACTTTTACTTGCCTAGTGCTGAAAATCTTGATTTCGTCTAACCCAAAAAAGTGTTGTTTAATATCTAACAGTTAAATTACAACAGTAGTCATAAAACCAAGAACCTCTTTCTTATCACTATTCAAAATCCCACAAAAGATGAGGTACCAAATTATTATTAGGTCATGTGAGGCAAGTGTGCGCAGCGAGTAAGTGTACGCACTCGAAGTATCTCGAAAACGGTTTATATGTACGAACTTACAACCCCTCCTAAGTGGCGCACCTCTATCCATGTATTTTTGCCTAGGTCCAGGAGTGAATCGTTCAACAAAGTTCTCAGAAGAAACGAAACGATCCTTAACAGTGGTGGTAGCATCTCCATCTTCTGGTTTCTTCGGCTACAGAGAGACGAGATGTAAGCTGAGCATAGAGGGCGCCGCCTGCGCAGCCAAACATTTGGACCTGAGGAAGGGGAAAACGCAGGTGATATTTATAAAAATTTAGTTTTTCACGAACTAGCTACCTCATATCTGCAAGCGTAGTGTGGGACGTCCCCCAGCTAGATGGACCAACGGGCTGGACAGACTGGATATAGAAGCCGGAGGACAGGGTGGGTGAGGCCTATGTCCAGCAGTGGTCTGTGATAGGCGGAGTTGATTTGACAGGAACGACACATTTCAATGCCAGGAAGGATAAGTATAATATTTTACAGGTTTTACTGGTGGTTAAATCGATAATACACCACTGTTCCAAAGCACTTTTCCCAAAAATAGACCTTAGCGTAAAGTACTATAAGGCTATTAAGGAAAACTCAATCACCGGGCTGGCAGGTACGTAGGTACCTAATAAATATCATGGTATCAGTGGCAACCATATTACATTATTTATTTTTCATTACATAAGAAATACCGCTAAGTACCTATCGTGGTTGTCACAGAATTTGTGAATTTTCCGTTTTATTTTTCCTATCATTAT
Organism: Antitype chi; assembly: GCA_947359405.1. NCBI lineage: Eukaryota > Metazoa > Arthropoda > Insecta > Lepidoptera > Noctuidae > Antitype > Antitype chi. The sequence continues at coordinate 15,105,045 of OX375817.1, read as the reverse complement.
GGGGGAAAAGACGTGTGGTGTTGTTATTTATTGTTCTCTAAACGACATTGAAATAAAATGTAAATCTATAAGTATCTAGTAACAATTTTAAACACAGCCGTGACTCTAATATGGTAGATAAACTATCTTCATTCACGTTATTGATCAAGGCTGAACATAATTCAGTCAGATTGCATAATTTGCTTAGTTTTGATAAATACGTACAATGCTGATTTCATTTTATGCTGAGCAACAAAACGTAACATCTCGCCTTTTATCCCTGAAGAGTTAGACAGAGGTGTACGTTTAGTACAGCCACAGAACGGTGGCGAGGCTATTGCCAAGAACCGAGCACGAATCCAGCAACCGGGCTGCTATGGAGAAATTCCAGATAGGAAAGCCCAAAACACTTTGCCCAGCCTCGGAATCGAAACTAGGACTTCGTGCTCAACAGTAGCGCTTCTGACTACTAGATCAACGAGGCAATCTCAGCGATTGCCTCGTTGATCTAGTGCATAACAGTTGCAAATACTAGTCCACAGATTTTTTTACAAAACAAGATTTATCTGTAGACAAAGGTTTAAACCATATTCGGACAATATTAAAGTTTTAAATACAGATACTGATTCTAAACCCGAGTCTAAGTCGACCATTTTATATTAATTAAGACGTTAAAAACAGTCCGAATAAAAAAAAAACTATCTGAATGGCTTCAACTAAAGTTAGAACTCGTTTCATGACGGAATACGTCTGTGAAGTTTCGTCAATGAATTTAACTTGACTCTCTATATCTAAAGTTCGTTTTTTGATCCCAGTAGTAGTATTATAACGTGACATTTCAAATCTTTGTCCATCTTATTACAAAACATGATTTTTCAAGATAATTTAAATGTTCAGTTTTTGTAATAACAGTTTTGCGTTTGTCGGAATACAGTTTAAAATACAATAACATACTTGAAGATATATTTCCATATTTATTAACGTTGCTTAATGTTAAAGCAATGACTAGCGTCTGTTTCTTTTTAGTAAAGGAGTTTTACATTACACATATCAAATTATTATCTGGGTTTAAAAACGAACTATACTTAAGTACTTAATTGTGTTGAATCTCCTCAGGTGATGATCAGCGGCTACATGGATGGTTCCTTCTCTCCGATGGTGCGATCCTTCATGGCCCTATACCTTGGTTTGGGACGAAACGTTATTGTTTTGGAGATATTCCCTATACTGGTACGAACGTATCCTATGTAAGTAGAGCATTTCCTTTATTTTTATCCTTAACCTTATTTATAACTTAACACAATTTATTTGGTGTTGGCGTAATATGTCTTCTTTCTTTCCTACTTCTCTATAGTCGTCTCTCGGTAGAGATATGGTTAGAAAGGGTGTGACCCTTTCTAACCATATCGTCATTCACACAGTCCATCCATCATTTCTTTGGTCTTGTCCTTCTCTTATAGCCATCCCGTTCAAACTTAAAACTTCCCACGCGACATTTTCCTCATTCCTCCGCATCACATGCCCAATTGCCCATACCATGACGTCCGAACACTGATAGACTGACTAACAGACCGTCTGATAGACTGACTGACAGACTGACTGATATACTGATTTACAGACTGACTGATAGACTGACTAACAGACGGACTGACAGACTGACTGAAGACTGTCTGATAGACTGACTGATAATCTGACTGACAAACTGACTGATAGACTGACAAACTGACTGATAGACTGACTGACAGACTGACTGACTGATAGTCTGACAAACTGACTGATAGACTGACTGACAGACTGACTGATAGACTGACTGACAGACTGACTGACTGATAGTCTGACAAACTGACTGATAGACTGACTGACAGACTGACTGACAGACTGACTGACAGACTGACTGACAGACTGACTGACAGACTGACTGACAGACTGACTGACAGACTGACTGACAGACTAACTGACAGACTGACTGACAGACTGACTGACAAACTGACTGATAGACTGACTGACAGACTGACAGATTGACTGACAGACTGACTGACAAACTGACTGATAGACTGACTGACAGACTGACTGACAGACTGACAGACTGACTGACAGACTGACTGACTGACTGACTGACTGACAAACTTACTGACTGACTGACAGACTGACTGACAGACTGACTGACAAACTGACTGATAGGCTGTTTGAAAGACTAGACTGACTGATGGACTAACTGCCTGACGGACTGATAGACTGACTGATAGACTGACTGATAGACTGACTAACAGACTGTCCGATTTTTGCAATTTTTTTTGCCATAGGTGCCACTTTCAGACTTCTTCTTATGGACTAATTTCTTATTCTATCCATTTGTGTAATATCATTCATCCCTGACATTGCCTACAGAAAATATTCAAGATAACGCCACATCATTCTGTTTTGTAGATTTTAGTTCAGAGGAGTAATTCCCGTATTTTTAAGAACGCTCGCAATCTAATCTTAGTGTCAATCTATCAAAAACTTACCGTTTACCAAAATTTTGACATTGATTGTCGCTGACATGAGCATGCGACAAGATTTTGAACGTTGTTAATTACGAGAATTGGCCTTCAGTTAATTAGCCAGAGGCATCGATCATTGTCTTTAAGAAATAAGTATGCTAATAAGATAACATTCGGTATTTCAAGTAAAAGTAGGAACAATATGTTGCCGTACTACGGTGTCATTTACAGTCATGTCAGGGACTTCTTGCGCCTGTTATAATGTAGGTATTGTGGACACCCCTACGATTACATTTTTCGTCGGTGTTCAAAAAAAATTGCTGTTCCATACATTTTGACCGCGTAGGTATTGCATGCACTTTACTATGAAACAGATGATTTTTTTTTCATAACTGACGAAAAATGTTTACAACCGCTGTTTAAGATCACGTGCCGAATTGAAGGTAACAGTTTTCGCGTTGATGGCTCTGCCACCCTGTATGGAAAACCATAAATCTAAAAGTAACAAGACTTGCTTGTTATATAACAAAACAGCATCTCACAAGTTTCATTAAGGAACACTCCATAAAAGGAGCGAGCGAAAGAAGCAGTACAAGTAATTAGCTGTACCTACAAACTGGTTAAGTACCTTCTGGCTGATTTTCTGAAGCTTAAACCTGTTTAGGTTTTTTTTTTTTATGGTAGCCTTAGCCAATGCTTTCTTGTAACACTGGTATAGGTAAATGTATTAGCAATATCCTTCAAAATGATTGAGGTCCTGATTGATAGTGTGTTAGGCAATTAGGGTGCAGGAAGAGCTTACATAAAAGGTGTAAAAAAAAATTACTGATTTTCGGTGGTCCTTTTTATGATACAACTATCATAAAAAGGACCACTCGAAAATCAGTAATATTAAAAAAAAATGATGAATAAATGATTTTTGATTTTCAACAAAATCAAAAATCATTTATTCACTTATAATGTGGTTAGTACAAGAGATATTATAAAATTCAGTATCTTAAATACATATACTAAAACTTCAAAACTTGATTATATTTTCCTACACATATGATTCAGTGGAATAAAACTTAATCTCTCCCCCCGCCCCCTTTAACATCATAGAGATTTAAATGCGTTAGACGAGGTAAACTGCCCGGGGTATTTCCTTCAATATCAAGGTAATAGTCAACCTTTTACCGTATAGCCAAGGTAAGAATTTAGCGGACGACCTCTAGTTCAGCCTTCGCATTTACCTAATAATTGTGTGACGTAGGAAGAAAATACTGACACGACACATTCCTAAATCTGTTCATTTAATTTCATGTGCTAAGGGCACCAGTTCTTCTATACTCAAGTTAGGTACTAATGATAAAAATAACATTAGCATTCCCATGAGATCTCAATATGCTAATAACTTGAAACTGGTCCTACTGCGAGCGAGAAGCGATTTGAGAGGACAGAACAACTCTGAGCAAATTCAAAAAGCGTTTACTAGCTGTACCCACTCTGGGGAATTCTACTCACAATGCGTAATGAAATGGCTTTCAGGGACTCATATTACAAGTGTTTTAAGAGGGATTCGCTAAGGTAGCCAGCGAATTTCAACATATTAACTGATAACAGGTATTATAGTTATATTAGAATAGATGAAAGAGAGGTCTCCTTCTCTCCCTATATCCCAACCATCACTTAAGGTGGAAGCGAAATGACAATTTTCTTACGTATTTTGTAATATTTGCAGGTCAGTGTCAGACTTTTTGTTAATTTAAATATGATTCGCAACTTCGATCAGAAATATGATCTCTAAAATCGTCAACCCATTGAATACTTAAATTTTTCATGAAATAGTAATTAAAGCATTTTATCAAGACAGTCCTCGTGTTTGGATGTTTGTTACTCTTTTACGCAAAAACGGTTGAATGGATTTGGATGAAATTTGGCGCACAGATAGATTATAACCTAGATTAACACATAGGATTCTTTTTATCCCGGTAGTACGTTCCCGTGGGGTAATTTCCAACTTCCACGCGGACGAAGCCGCGGGTGGAAGCTAGTTTATAATATTAGTATGATAAATGCGTCAGTGAGCGAAGTTCGCGCAGATGATTTTTGGGCCAAAGATGTTTAAACTTATTGATGGCAACAAGTTTAAACATCTTTTTTTTCATCGATTCGCTAAGAAGAAGAGATACAGACACAAGAATAAATAGTGTTTATACTCGCTTGCTATGAGACTAAAACCTTATACCTAACCGTCGTCGTTCGCACATGCGGCGTATCTCCCGGTTAGTGGCGCGCTACTTTTTGTTCTCTTTCGCACACGCAAAAGGAAACGCGTAATTTGCCGTCTCGAGGCTCTTGGAACTTGTATTGAGACGGACATGCATATTTAGTGACAGTCGCCGATCATATTCATTGATATACGAGAGTTTTTAGTAAGTATCGTATGGTCGCAGGCACCTTTCGTGATATGTGGAGGTCGGTAAAAAATTAGAACGGCTTCACACGGCATGAGAGAGTTTTGAGGAAAAAGTTAGTTTTACATTTTATTTTATATGTAGAGGAGACGTTGGAGTCACGAACATGCACACCAAACGTATAAGCAAGTTGTTTTTTTTTAGTGACACTGCATAGGCAGTTGAGTTAGAACTTTTCCAAACTTACTAAGTAACTCACTTTTACTTCAGGCAAAAGTTATTTTAAACTCGAATAAATATATAAAACACAAGGTGAAATTAAATTAGCTAGTGACACTGCGCAAAAGTCTCGCTAGCTGATATATTATATGGTCCATATCAATGTATACACGATAAAGCAAAAAAATGCAGCATTTTCTCAATTCACTACCAGCGGTCGTTCACCCCAAAAAAAACAACATCATGTCTTTTTTTTCGTTCACCCAAAAAAGAGCATCATATCTTTTTTATGTTTTATTATGTTTACATATCGATACACATCGCGTCTGCGGGGTTTCGCTAGCTAATTTATTTTGTACAGTACTCCAGGTTCATTTCAACCTCGAATTTAAAGTAATACCTATACTTGCTTATCATTCCAGAGCCGCCCGCATCACAAAGCCGCTGGGCGAGTTGCTAGGTGAGTTCCTGGCCTCGCTGACCTTCCAGGGATTATCTCCTCGGAGGCTGGAGCTGGTGGGCGCTAGCCTGGGCGCCCACATCGCTTCGTTCGCCGCCGACACCTATAAACAGCTGACCGGCCGACGACCCGCCAGGCTTACTGGTTTGTAATAAGATTGTATAAAAATAAAACACAAAGACGGAAAATAGGTACGTATGCGCTGAGATACATGAGTTTAAAATACTTTCTTAAAAGCAACACTGCAGCAGAATTACTTAGGCACCAACAAGGTGCATCACATACTACAACGTGTCACGTGATGAGGTGCGGGAAACGGACCCAAATATATATTTGTATCTATGAATTGAATTTGTATGTAAAAAATCACGCCCCGTTGCCGTCGCGCAACGCACCGCGTTGTTGTGTGATCACGCCTAACTAACTTTTGAACTTACTAACTTATGAAGTCCACATACAGCCACTGTCGATCATGATCTTTTTGAACTATATTCGTCTACAAAAACGAACAAACCGTCTGTAGTAGAATAGGACCAAACAAATAAAAATTGAACTCGTTTCGCGAGGGTCTCAGCATGTCACTGCTTTGTAATTACAGAGTCACTACATGTGTAGTAATGTTTCTTTTTTATTTATTTATTTGTTAAGGCACTCCAACAACACAGTCACAAAAACATTCATACATACAAGTTATCTTAAACTAATACTGTTGTGACCTTGTCACATATAAAGGTGTGCACAGCTTTTACATTTTATGATATAATTACAATAGACAATAGTGAAAATAGTAGACAAAACGTTCTAGGACCATTGAATTATAATAACATTGACATTCCAGTAACTTTGGTAACAATGGATTAAGTACCTATCTAATATATCTATTTTTATGTAGATTGTATTATCATTTAACGAAGATACTAAAGGAAAACCAGTAAATACACCTATTTATCTAGGTCTAGATCCAGCCGGTCCGTGCTTCCGCAACGTCCCGCCCACAGCCCGCCTGCATGCCGACGCGGCGCATCATGTGGACGTGGTGCACACCAATATCGATGGGTTCGGCATAGCAGACCCACTGGGACATGTCGACTTCTATGCTAATGGAGGTAAGTTATGTAGCTTGGAAGATGATGCACGATCTCTTATGGCTTTCGCAAAGTGCCCTTTCCTTACATAGTACCTAGTATAGTAGAGGCGTAGTAGCCCTTCACACAATAAAATAAATATTAATTATTTTCTTCTGGTATCAGCAACTACATAGACTGCTCAAGTGCTTATACCTACGCCTGTATTACCTACGTACAAAAACGGATTCATCGTCAACTAAGGTAGATTTCAATCTACCTTATAGGTACTATCGGCATTGGCAACAAATTAACAAATATTATAATGTAGAATAATATATTTTCCTGTCTGAACTTATAGGTACCTATGACCTCCAGGAAAAAATATTTGTTTGAACCGTTCAAATTTTTACCCAGAGTGGAGAAAGATACCTAAGTAGGTAGTACTTAGATAGTTCCAAATTGTAGACAGCTTTACCACCAACAGTTGAAGTTACACCGTGGCGTAGGATCCAGTGCAAAGACACGCCGATCCGTTACTGCTCCTTACGAACACGACCATGCTTCATCTATAACTTTTTACATGCTTCATCTATCACTATCCATTAATTTACTCGGTATAAACTTTGGCTACCTACCAACATGTTTAGTAAGCATTTCCTTTATCTTTTCCAGGTGAATATCAACCAGCAATCATAGGAGACTTCATAATGCCATGTTTCCAATTATGCAGCCACGTTCGATCAGCGTTCTACTGGCTTCTGTCCTACAACAACCCCGACAAATTCGTCGCAGTCCAGTGCAACTCGGTCGCAGACGCAAGAATCGGTAATTGTTACGAAGGAACAATAAGGACTAATGTACTGGGGCCGAAAACTAACTTTAGCAAACCGGGAGTGTATTATTTACCGACGAATGCTAAAGCTCCATATTATATGGGGTTGAATGGTTTGAGGAAACGGAAGTTTGGCGTCAATGATTACTTGATGATGCCAGCGCCTGATGAAGATATGACCATATGAAAGAAATTGACTCAAAAAAAATTAGTTTGACTATGACTCACTGTCTATGGACTATAAACTAATGAAGGGTGATGCAGCTATGCAGCCATAATTTTATTAGGCTATTTTGGGTAGCAGAGATATCGACGCGCATACTGAAACCATGAACAGAGCGCATGATTCTAGCATAGAAAAGTATCAAGAAAAATCTCAGCTGTTTCATATTAAAAAGTCCAATATCTACGCGGCCAAAATGTATGGAAACAAACACTATTTTTACACGCTTTATATTAGCTTCACTTGTATGTTTGTTTGTTTGTAACCGACTCCTTTGGACGCTATTTTGACCCACTTTAAACGGTCAGATTTCATTGAAACTTTGTAAACTTATCGAGGACTGATGACTATACAATAATTTAAAAAAAAAAATTGAGAAAAACGAAAAAAAAAACACGTTTTTGTAGTTAGCAAACTAAAAAATAGAAAATATATAATAGTTTAAAAAACACGCTTTAAAAACCAAACTAAAAAAGGAGAAAATAATTTAATTCAATTAAAAAGCGTGGGGCGCTTGACATTAAGTGATTATAAAAATACCTCAAAAAGCACCCCACGCTTTTTAATTGAATTAAATTATTTTCTCCTTTTTTAGTTTGGTTTTTAAAGCGTGTTTTTTAGTTTTTAAAACTATTTTTTTTTTATAACTGAGGAAAAATTTCGACGTGTTTAGGATCATGTACTGTCTCTATGGAAACAGGTTGCGAGGTGATGCCCCTGCCACCATGTATAGTTGGACAGTAACTTACCCTGTCTATGCGGCCATAATTTAATTAGGCTATAATTATATTCATTAGATAATGATGATCTCCAATTTTGTAGTACTCGCCTATCATTTTCATTTTGCGGCACTCTACTTAAATACTTTTATAGCGTCAAAAAAGTATATTATCTTTATACATAGAACCGTAGTAATGATGGAGCATTACATTTCACTAGTTGTCTTTTGCTATTTTTTATAGATTAGTAATAAAAATCACACTAGGGGTGATTAAAGTGTTCCAAACAAATTGTAGCACTTACATATTTTTTGTTCATGTAAGCCCATATTTCCAAGGACGTTATAAAATCGCGCAATGGATGTTCACCGCATTGCTTAGCGCTGAGATAAAAAATCGAACTGTTTTTTTCAAGCTGGGATGCACTCCGTTGGAGTTGAAAATTCAGAGCGCGATAAAATTCCGCCACGATATTTTAACGTCCGTTCGAAAATGGTATAACCCAATACTCTGATTGGTATAATTTGAGAGTACCGATTGTATATAAATATTGTGTAATTTGTGTTTTGCATGTATGCAGTGTGTTATCATCAGTGATCGGATAATCGGGCGCTTATACTTACACCTAAACTTACTTCTTCCCACGAAAGAATAATATGGACATTGCTTTCTGAATAAATAAGTAATCCTGGGTTCCCGGGATTCATTTTTTTTGTAAAAACAACTATAACAAACTTAATGAAATTATAGCAGTGGTTATTTTAATTTAGTATCGTTATTTTATTCAAAACAAATGGAATATCAACAAAAAATAATAATGTGTACAATGTGGGCAAATAGTGGAAATTGATTTATCTATCTAACTGATTAGTGATCGAATTGACTAATTTATACGAATTTCCGGGATACGGGATTCTGATATCCGTATTATTCTTTCGTGGGAAAAAAAGTGAAGTTAAGGTATATTAGCGCCTGATTATCCGATCACTGGTTATTATTGTTGTAAGTTCAAAAGTAGGTACCAAATAAAATCAAAAACTAATACAAGAGCAATTTTATTGTAAATTTCATCACAATATGCATTAACAACAACTAGTTATTATGTTCCAGTTAGGCCGGCAGACTGCTTCGGTACAAAATCTATCTACGAAGGTATTATGTACAATACGCTGGTTTAGTTCATTCGAACTTGTTGCGCACACGCAACTTTGGAAGCCATTCATTCTAATATTATGATATAAAGACTACTATGAAATTCGTGTATTACATTAATTGATATTACCTTACAAGTAACTGTTTGATTTTATGTAAAGTTCATTATTCAAGAAGTACACTGAGAAACAAAAATATTACTATTATTTTGCGCAAATCATATACGGATAAAAAAATAATATCATAGCATTCTCGTAAAAATATAAATGTTAAATACATCGGTCATTATTACATTTTCCAATAAATAGTTAATCTAAAAAAAATAACCTATTAAGAATAACAATCAAATAACACTGATATATGAATATTGTAAAGCATTATATTTCATTGAAACCAAGCGATATTGTACCGTACCGTAACAATCCATTCAGATCTCTAAATCATAATACAAAAAAGTAGTAAAATAAATCTGTGTGTGTAGGTACTACCTTAACACGGTATATTTCAAGTAAATAAATTTAAGGCAACGCACAAGCACCAAATGCAACGTATTCTTTGTAAAAAGCTTTATAAAGTAATCTAAAAAATAGGTTTTATATTGGAATGTGACTATAATAATAGATGCCAATATGCCAATTTAAATACTAACGGCGGGACAAAAAGGTTAAGCCAATTTCAAATATAATTATTTCCTGCCGAGTTCGAAAAGATATCATGTGCAAGAGTAACCGTGGAGTTTCGTGCCGGTTCTTCTCCATAAGAAACAACCAATTGAAACCTTGCACCTAGCTTCTGACGTTTCATAAGTGCCCATGTAGGTTTATCTACACTAATATTATAAAGAGGAAAGATTTGTATGTTTGTAACGAAAAAACTCAAAAACTACTCGAAAGATTTCATAAATTATTTCACCATTACAATGCTACATTAACCCTGAGTAAGATAGGCTATATTTATTACAAGGAAATGTTCACCCGTGCGAAACCGGGACGGGCTGCTGGTGTGAAATAAAATAATTTGGTTTGATTGTTTATCGCACAAGATACATTTTCAAACTGTAATTTTCATCTATTACGTCGGCAGTACATAATAGCCTAAAGGTGCTTAACCTTTACATTCCGCGACTGTTAAGATACAGTCATTCTTAATTTTATTTGTATGAAATATTTTATAAATTGTAGAAAAAATGTATGCATTATCAAAAAGGGGATATACAAATTGGGATTTCTAACTATAATATAGGGGACTGGTCCCAAGAAAAACTATATTATTCGAATATGATTAATACATGGATATGACATTAAATGTTTTTTTACATCTATGTTGATTTCAGCCCTAAAGGGTAGGCTGAATACTAATTAAATATAGAATACTTAAAGTGAGGTGTATTCGGAACTCGCTATTGTAGAACAATACTGCGATACAAATTAATACATTATACGCGGCTTAAATACTTGTTATACGATATGTGCTTTATAATATTTAGACAGACTATTCTCTATCTGTTTTAGGCCAACTTTAAACAATTTCAGTAAAAAAGGCAGTGTTTATTGATGTACGGTCACCAAAAGAGATAGTAACCAGGGTCGTCGGATATAGCTGAAGTTTAGAAAGAAACCGTGGGATGTTTTCGAATAAAAAAAATATCAATAAAAAACAAGCATGTCATTTATCAAATTGACTTCGGTTACTTCTCACTTTTGGTGACTGCAAACTCGCGAAACTAAAATATCTACGTGTACATTTCACCTTTTAAACTCTTTTATTTTGGTAATGAGCAATTATAGACCGTGCTTAAACTTTTCATGACCGCGACTGTACTTATAAAAACTTAATATCGCCAAAACTCATGAAAATGATGAAAAAGGCAATTTATGGATATATTTGTTAATATTATGTCCAGTACAATAAGCAATTAAACGCTAACAACAATTCAACTATAAAGTTTTAGAGCTAGCATTTTTCTGACGCGAAAAAGAGACAGCACTATACAAATGCATACTTCCCTCTCTTTCTTTACCACAGACCAATGATAATTCTAGACCTTTCTTTACCCAATTCAGACCAACATTACCACCTTTGAAGCTTCACCCCACAAGGCATTTTGGCACTATCACGTATTAGTAAAAGATATTTACAAATTATTTATATTCCAGACATAGAACTACTGAATAGTGAGGAATAATATTGAAGCTTTACTTTAGCTGTTATTATTATTGAAAACAGAATACAAGTACTGAAAGCTGTGAATATTTAATACAATTATGGTTATTGAAGATCCTTTATCGTTTTTTATGTGGTATTGCGAATATATTCCTACTTAGTTGCCAATATTAAAATTTATTCATAAGCAGAATAACTTTGTAATAAAAATGCGAAGAGTTTTTGCTTGATGATTTTAGTATTTAAACACAAATGCAAAATACGCATGTTTAGTCTTAAATGCGCTTTTGAAATAAATGAAATCGTGTGGTTTACGAACCACCCTTTATTTTGACGAAATCCAGGTATCCTTTGAATTAGGTATACTTATATGCTTATTTCACCGCCCCGGTATATTATATTGACTGTAGAAAACACACCAGGCCATCATCTTTAGATACAACCGTTAAAATTTATAAAGGAACATTATATCGATCGTTAAAAGCTAGAAGACATGTTATATCGATCGTTACAGACACGTCGTGTTTTCCACAGAAAATCTCTTACAGTTGTTCCATATCACAAGCGAGCTATATTTATTTCATTTTAAACCTTACATCTATGTTCATAAGTTCCATTACGCCGCTCATGATTTGGAACATCTATAACAGCTGGGTCACAATGTAGCTACAGTATGGGTTCGAAATTTCTATATGAAGTAGTCAACACAATTTCACGTGGGTAACTGTGTGTAGCTGCATTCAGTGTGTTCCAAACTGAAATGATGTCATAAAGTCGGCTCAATAGACCTATCACAATATGGGGAACTCAATGCTCCAAAGGGCGGAGCGGGAAAGCACTAGTTACCGAGGTATGTACTCCAGCGGGTACCACGCAACGGTCTCCTGGCGGAGCGGCAACGTGTTGAGAGGAATGACAACGCCGCCTAGAAACTGGTTCTCCTGCAAAGAGTCGTAGTTCCATACTGTCGCTTGAAGACTCCTGTTGGTGACTACTTCCATTGGTAGTCGGTATTCTAACATTTCCATGAATGATGGATGCGAGTTTCGTTTTAGGACGCGTGTTTTTCTTTTTGTTTCTTTTGATGGGTCCGGTACTAGGTACACCTGTAAAAGAGAACAAAGCGAAAATAATTTCAAATGCGATTATAATTTGGTTGTGTTTTGTAGTTTCTGACTGGGTTACCCTGTTGCACCCATGGGGAAAATTGGAATGATTTATATACCTGGTAAAATTAAATTAGCTAGCGAAACTCCGCAGACGTGATGGCCATCAATATCTAAACATGATAAAACAAATTCATTTGAAATTTTTTTGTGGGGTCATCGACTGCAGTTAGAGCAGTCACTTGAAATATCAGTCCACAAAATCTGTTTTTTTTTTTTGTTGTAAACTTTACAAATATGATCGATTTCTAAACTAGTGATGTACTGACTAGTCGGCCATATTTGTAGTCGGCGACTAGTGGGCTAATACCACCGACTAGTCGGCCCAGTTTTTACTAATTTTAATGTGCTTAAAACGTTTAAAAGACGGTGATTGAAATTGAAATCTTTACTGTTTTTTTTTTATTATAGAATCAGTTTTACAGTTTAATTTCAGTGCAATCAGGAAATTAGGATAGTAAGGAATAGGAACCCTTCGTTTGGTCCATTAATTAATTCGACTGATCCAGAAATTAAATACCGAAATTAAAATTAATGTATCTAACAAAAAAGAAGAAACTCTATAGCAAACAATTGGCAATAAGTAGGTTTACCATTTTAAACATAGCCGATGTCACCTGAAATCAATGATCGGCTTGGCCGACTAGTCGGCCATTTTGCAACCGACTAGTCGGCTAGTAGGTCAAAGTCATAGTCGGCCTATCTCTAATCTAATAAAATCGAATCTAAAAACCCAATAATATAAATGTTCTCAACTAACAAGTAACAAGACTACAAAAAAACATACAACCTTTTTTTGTTTTATCATGTTTAGACATCTATCACGCCTGCAGAGTTTCGCTAGCTAATTTAATTTGACCCTGTATTAATTATACCTGCGGCAGTTCTTGCGGCGTCAAAGCAAGTGATTGTGTGTATAATGTTAGCTTCAGTGGCATATAGCCACTATTCTTAACTACATAAGTGTTGTTTTACCTTAACGTAAGGGTTGGGCGGCAGTCCTTGCGGCGTCATCGCGAGAGACTGCGCGTGTAATATTAAGACGGATAATACGCCGCCTGCGTACTGCACAGATAGCTTCAATGAACCCGATCCGTTATTCTCTGGTTCTGCTGTTTCACCTGTAAATGGAAAATATTCATTAGAAAAATAAAAAAAATGCCTTTAATAAAGACCTCTTTGAATAATCTCTGCTAAACTGCCCGGTGGTCGCCACTTACAAGGCAAAGTACTGCGCTGCCCCGGGTACCCTCAGGACGCTTAACATAATTAGACTATAATGTTGCAACCGGTAGGACACAGGCCTGGGACTCCTCGAAAGGGAGTGGACTGTAATCTATTAGCAGGCACAGTGCGGGTTGGTAGATATCTTCGAATTTTTGGTTCTAGAACATGCCAATGTCCCCACGATGTTTTCCTTTCACAATTTGGGAGCAGTAGTGATGAAATTGTCTACACAAAGTAAAGCGCCACCCTGAGTTTGAAGCCAGGACCTAAAATTTGTAAGTCGGGGCCGTTACCAATTGGCTATCACTGTTTTCAACCGCGATGCTTCGCGTTTAGTCAAACATAACACTGATATTGTTACTGACCTCTCCTCCTCTGTGGCTCCACATCCTGCTGGTCTCTCAGTAGCGGGTGGAAGAACGTATACACAAGGTCTGAGTGTGCGATCTCATCGGCGAGACTGAACAATGACGTAAGGAATGCTTGCACGTCGCCGAAGCGCCGGTCTGCTACCTGACGGATGTTCGAACGGCCTACGTAGACGCCTGATGGTAGACTGGAAAGGATAAACAGAGAAATTATAAATAAATAACTTTTGCAATCAAAAGTGCCGATGTTATTACTGACAAATGAGTTGTCTCTGGGAAGGCGAGACACCTGTGGACCACTAATGTTGCAAATGCCCATAGTCGGTGGTTACCACCGGCGGTGATTTTTACGTTACTAGTAAATGACACTCACTAGTATTGTAAAGATCAACTAGCCTACATTATATGAAGCGACCTGACCTTTTTAAATAAAAGAGATGATTGGCTTTCTAGAGTCTCCCGCAAGCAGGCGTGACGGGACTCTATTAGAACAATATCTATGAAAACTTGATGGAAATTCTTCTACCAGAATCGCGTGGCAACTTTGCGTCGATTCGTAGAAATTTAGAATGCTGGACGAAAAAGGATATGAAATGACATCAAAGTCATTTAAAAAAAAACTACTTTCACCATTGAGTTCCTAATATCACATTGATTAGAAGATCAAATGATTAAGGATGTTGTATTTCGTTAAGTATGTTTTTCATTCATCAATACACTTTAATAATATTTAAAAAAATCATTATTTTGGTCAGGTCATGTGAGGATTAGTAAATTTGTGTCCAAAAAGGTCGTCTAGACATTTCCTATAATCTAGAAAATACGTGTAAGATTGCAATCTTTAATACACGATAAAGATAGATGTTTTAGTGCCTGTCGAGACAAAATGGAGGGAAAGTTAAAGTAAATCGCATTTCTTCTATTTTGTAAACGTAATGTATTTGGAATTTTGTTACCAAAAGCCTTTAAACTCGATATCGATAACTTCGTAGCCTCAATCTTTCAAGTGTCAAACATATCAACATAGAAAAGATACCCCAATCAAACAATGAGTAACGTTATACAGCAAAACAACAAAATACATGATACATTATGTATTTATCTGTATACCTAAATACAAATAACACGGTATTTTTGTTTCACGTCAACAAAGTCGATTATCTTCGTTTCATATTCAGCCATAGTTAATACCTTGATAATAGTGTCGTAAATTATGGTATTTCGATAATACTGTAGATGGTCCCACATATCTATCTATTTCCGTTTTGAGCTCAGTCTCAAGTCCGTGTATGATCAAATTTGTATTTGTGTTGTATTAGCTGTTTTAGCTTGACAACAATTTTTTTATAACAATTAGAGATTCAAGAACCAATCTGATATAACTTCTAAACCTAACAAAGAATGCTGAACTGTTACCATTTTGTCTTTACGTTTTTAGTCATGATTGATTAAAAATGGGTTTTGATTTAAAAGAATGAAAAAATTGGCCCTATAACAACAGATATCAAGCCAAAACTTGCTACATCTCATTAACAAAAAACAATATTCATTTTAATAAAGTTTGATACATTTTAAATCGATTCTTTCAATTATCGCAAACCAAAACTAGATCATAGACTAAATGACAATAACCGTAAAGCGAATTACCAGCAACCATTGTACCTCTGTATCCGGACTGTTGATTACATAGAATAATTTGAGTGTGATAAGATTACAGTCATTATTCGAGGATCTCACCTTATCTTATCTGGTAACACAGCCGTATTGATTTAAACAGTAATGGCTGAACGAGTGTTGTCACCACTTACTCTGTTTATTTGCATATAATTTTGTGGTTGTTTTAAATTATAAGTCGGTTTATGAACAGTGATACGTGTAAGTATGAATTAGTAACATTTTTTTTATTTATTTTTTCCTTATAATTACAAGTTATAATTGCAATAACTCATTCAGTATTCTACCCGGCATTGCCATTATGATTCATTGTCATCTGATAGTAATACAACCTTATCTATTCGCTATCCTTTTTCAAAATTCTTTCAGTTGACAACACAGCGAGTTACATAGCAACCCCAGCGTTCTTCTGTTGTTTCATGCGTCAGTGCAATGTTCGGGTTCAAGCATTCCCTCAACTTCTTCAATGGAGCCAGACGGAAGTCGAAGAAGGATAAAGATGATATCGGCTCGATCGTGTCCATTACGGGCGCTTATAGAACTAATCGAGATGAATTCTTTGGTACGTATCTTTATACATTTAACTTTAAAATAATATTATAACTTATAACCAGTGGTCTTACAAAGGAAATTTCAATTAAATTTGTAGGCAAATCTCGTGTAAATTTTTATGATTGCACGATCTGTTTTAATTCATCAAGGGTTACCTGTTTTTTATTTATGCTGTTTATCCATCAAGCCCAACAATATCTGTGTTTTCCAAACTTAAAAATCACAAGAAATGCCTCATACCCCACATTTATCACAATGTTAATCCAATTTCCAGGATACAACTACCCTGACACGCAGAGGAAGTCAACACCAAATGCAAACTACAATATGCCAACCACAAGCACAGGGCAACAACCAACAAGACCTTTACGGCAAGCGAAAAGCACCAGCGACTTAGTGATAACCAAAAACCTCCCGCCGAACTTACGACCAGAGAACCCAGGAGTGTCACAAGACCCCCGCGGGGCTGAACTAGAACGTAACAATAGACCCCAAGAAATCCCCGTACGTCCGGAGAGGAAACTAGACGCACAAATACGTGTAGACAAACAAAGACTTGAAGAACAAAAGAAACTCGAAAAGCGGCGATTAGAAGAACAAAAGAAACTAGAAAAGCAACAACAAGCAGAACAGAAACAGAGGGAGAAAGAACAAGTGAAACAAGAGAAGTTAAGGAAAGACAGGGAGAAGAAAGAGGCTCAGATGTCGAAGAAGAAAAAGCAGGCGCCGCAGCGTCCTGTAGCGAATCCTTTAGCACAAGCAAGTGGGAGCGCATTAAATCCTATAGCTTCAGGGTCTGGACAGATGGCACATTCGACAAACACTCTAGATAGTTCTATTAGTAAGACAAGCGGGCCTCCGCCGTACTCTGCCTCGAAACCAGAAGGCGAGAAAGATAACAGTGGCAACGTGACTTATACCAAGCCTGAGGACACAGGCAGTTGGGACATGATTTCCAAACATAGGGAAAATATAAACCGGCCGGCGACTGCGGCGACCACGCAACAAACTAAGCAAACCATGATGGATTTGAACTACAAAGTGGGTGAAGATAATAGGGAAAATAGTGAAGCTTGACGTGGTATACAGTGAGTTAAACTTTAGTTTATGATATGAAGGTTGTTATGAATCGTTGATATGTTTGTTTAATGTTGGTTAAGTAATAAATTTATATTTTTATAGTTTGGGGTTGTCATTCTTTTGTTTCTGTATGAGGACTAAAAACTGGTGAAATTATATAAGTTTGTTTTTAACTTGCTTTCAACGACCCTCGTTTATATGTATAGGTAGGTTAACATTTACAGTTTTAAAAGCCCTGAAACAACTAAGTCTGAGTGCCGGATATTTCATTTCATGTTCAAACACGATATCATGTATTTATCAATAAAATGAATTGCATGTAAAACCCAAGCGGTTTTAAAGTTTTGTTTTGAATCTAATCGTCTTTTCTGATAATAACCACTTTAATCTAATCTTTAACAGGATTTATGTAACAAGAATTTTTTAGGGACAGTAATGAGGTAAAACGATGACCTTGTATAAAACAAACTGGAGTTTTGTAAACTAGTTGAATCACTTATCGCCATAATTATCGACGCCAACAATTTCCGAAGTTTTCATAGAAATTGTTCTACGAGAGTCGCGTCGCGCCCGTTTGCGGAAGCCTTTATAGTATAGTGGAAAAACAAAAAGAATCGTACAAAAGTTATACGATTATTTTTTCTCGACTCAATTACCAACCAAACCACAAAAGTTTAGACGAGTTGTATACAGCAGTGTCTATTAGGGCGGTATGAGACACGCAAAATTACAAAAAAAAAATGCAACTACAGCACGCCACGAGATCATTGATATGATTAGTAATCGTAATTACTATTAAATCTATAATTATATCGACACGATAAAAATTACGATATTTATGTAAAAATTTATTTAAAAGCTAAGCTCGCTTGCGTACTGGCCTGCTATCACCAGCCATTGACGATTTATCAACAACAGGTATTTACTTTTACTGTCTCGTTATTCTTTTTATACCGGTAGTACGTTCCAGTGAAGTAATTTCCGACCTCCATGCGGGCAAAGCCGCGGGCACAGCTAGTATTTTTATAAATTCAAATCAAATCAAAAGTCATTTATTCAAACTAGGCTGAGAGTCAGCTCTTTTTGAACGTCAAAATAAAATTACATATGACAGTCCCCCCAAAACGCCCGCCCTTCACCACTTCCTAGTGCTTTAGCTGGGAAGAAGAAGTAGCGCAACAAACTCCCCAGCAGCACAGCTGTCTGTTAAGTTAGAAGAACTTGATTCTATACAATAATAGGTAATTCAAATTACGAAACACAATTTTTTTTTATTAAGTTTGCCATATGTCAGCTGGCACACGCCAATATACCATCAAAAATTGAAAACTAAAAATAATAAAAAATTAAAATAAAACGTAAACAGAACTTCCAATCTAAATAAAAGCCTCCAGGCATAAAGGGCATGCCCGCTTACATATGCAATTCCTCTTACCTGTGAACTTTAGCCAAGGGGAAGTGCAGACAGATCTTCTGATACAGTTCGGTGAAGTGCTTGTATGAGCGGTACAGCACGAATGGCGTCGTCTGTCCTTGTCTGAAGATGCGAAGTGCGTATACGTAGTGCTTTTCAGGGTCGTAGCGCTTCTCAAAGCCGAGGCATTCAACGCTGACCAGGCGGCCTTCTTGAGCCATGCTGTGGAGGGGAAAGGAAACTTATAACTTGCTGATGGTGTTGTCATATAGCGGGTACAGAAAGACGCCTAACGAAGCGAGTCACTTGTTCTCCCCGTCTTTATGATATTTTTTTATCCTCTTGTTTTCGGAGATATTGAAGATCATAGTTTTGTATTTTTTTGTCACGATAACAAATTTTTATTACATCTTAACTTTAAATACCCTCACAACTTACGTTACAGGCATCGATAAGTGCTATGTTTTACCTGTTTTTGCGCACTGCCTAAAAACAGCGTTTTTCACACTCAAAATAAATATCATTTCACAGAATGCGTTAAATAACGGCTATGTGATGGCTCTTGTTTCAAACTGTATACTCGTGAGCGTTTTGTTTTAAAACCATTGCTTAGCGGGACATCAGCTCAGACGGTACAGATGTCACGAGGCTGTCATCATCATCATCATATCAGCCGAAAGACGTCTACTGCTGGACATAAGCCTCCCCCAAAAGGGGGGGATTTGCCATAATCGACACGCTTGGCAGGCAGGTTGGCGATCGCAGTATGGTGGTCAAATGCATAGAGAACGCTGCTGCTCATTCTCTAGTAAGTCCCTTAGTCGCCTTCTACGACACCCATGGCAAGAAATGGGATGGTGCTATTGTTGTACGTCCGGCACCACACGGAACGAGGCTGTAGGCTTTACACTAGGCTGTAGTACTCACAATTTTACTGTTATTACTACCTGATTATAAAATAAAACCACTATGCATTACCCCATCACCCTAGATTTGTTCAAAGAAATAGTAACCAAAATGTCACTTAAAATTTTACGATTGCTCAACAAAGATTTCGAGTTTTCTGAAAGATTTAACTGAAATTAGTAGGGCCGGCTTACATAATATTTATATACTCACGTGTACGTCCGAGGCATAAACGATAGTAGTTCGGAAGTATTGCTGCTTTGATCACCACTCGCGCGCAGCTGCGCCAAATTATGTAGGAAGAAGTTGATTGGCGTGAATCTGTTAATAAAACAGTCGGAATAAAATAAAAAATACACATACATAGACGTTTCTTATACAAATGGCTGTCACTGTTTTACTTTGCTTGGAGAAAGTACCTTAGACCGTAACTATTGCTTTTAGAAATAAAATTACACGCGGACGAGAAGGCGAGGTGATCTTTCTTGCAATATGAACAGCACCCCAATTGTGTAACTACTAATCACAATCTGTATAATTTTGAAGGATATTGCTAATCCATTGCTTCATGTTTGAAAAATTGTCTGTTCAACAACGTAAATAACGCAATGTAGTTGTTGATCTGTAAAAATGAAAGCCATTCCTACTGTTAGTGTGTTACGCAACTACCCCCCAATTGTAAAAAAAAATCCGATTAATCAATTTGTTTTCACATTTAGGTATGAGTCACCTAACTAAGAAACTCGCTTCGTTGCGAGCATATTAAGATGGTTTTGATTTGCTTTTCAGTTTCATAAAATTTACAAAAATGTAACAACAGCGCCGCGCGCACGTAGCTCACGGCCGCGTCACGCCCGTCACGCCCCACATGTATATATATCTATGTAATGCGACACATACTTGCTCTTGAGCGAGGAGTGTATGAGCCTGGCGAAGGCCGCGGCCGCCTCGGCGTTGGTGGCGGTCGGCAACAGCGCCGCGCGCACGTAGCTCACGGCCGCGCTCGTCACGCCCGTCACGCCCGACATAGCCATCTAGGAAACAAATACGAGTTCAAATCAGCCTATAGAGAATATCCTGGCTCAAGGCCTATTGGATTTAAGGCCGCGCGGGCATTGTGAACCGTAATGGACGAGAGAAACATGCATTAAATGATCTATGAACTTATTCACATTTGTCATTTGTGTTCGAGTTCTCAGTTCAGCACTTCGGAGTATGTTCTAACATAAGAATACAGATCCTGAAAGACGCTGACCGATACTATTCCAATACGGCGTATTTAATACTTGTCTCATTTGGTTAGCAAATATGACATCCTCACAAAGACATTATTGATACTTTGAAAGAGCTATAACTAAATAAGTTTTCATAAGTCTAATCATCTTCTTGGTGGGGGGACTCAAAGGCGGATTTTCGGTTTAAGTAAAATAAAATCGAATCATCTAAATCGACAGGCCGGCACTAAGTGGTGCAGTCACTTCGTATTCGGGCACAGAGGTCTGCTATGCCAACAATGCACCGGCCTAGAGTCGGAGAGAGGATTTCAGGATAAATTTGTTTTCTCTATTATATACAAGGTAGCTCGGCTAAATTACATTTTTTTTAATCGATTGATTTGTCAATCCAAAAAAATCGTGATTTAATTAGTTTTAACTAAAGTTGCCTGCTGACCTGCACACGTGAGGACCTAGGCTGCGTCAGTGAACGGTATTCCCGTTGCTGAATTTTGAGCCAAACTAATTAAGAAAATTTTACCATTTACACAATTTTTTGGTGTTAATTTTGCCATCGACACGCTAACAATTAATCAAATTTTGCTTTTGTTTCAAATTTATTCAATCATATTTTGTTTTATTTTGTAAGGGCAATATATAAATGCGCGTCAAACTAATAACGATCAAACGTCAAACGAATAAACTTCACAAAAATAAGGAACTTTTTAAATTATTGAGCTTCTTTTTAATTGTTGTTTTTATTTTTAATTGTCTTAATTTTTAAACATGGTCAGCGAAAAATTCACATTATGATATTTTTATTACGCGGTGGTATAAATGTAATTGATAGTTTTCTTCAAGGGTGTCGTTTACGTGGTTTTTGAGGGTGCTAAAGCCGATAATGAGGTCAAAATGAAAATCCAAGATGGCGGCTTCGAACATTTTTCAGTTTTCATCATGGGTGTCGTTTTCATGGTTTTCAAGGGTGCTAGAGGCGAAACTGAGGTCACAATGAAATCCAAGATGGCGGCTTCCAACATTTTTCAAAGTTTTCATCATGAGTGTCATTTTCATGGTTTACAAGGGTACCGATACTGAGGCCGATTGAGCCGATACTGAGGTCAAAATGAAAATCCAAGATGACTGATTTTTTAAAAGTTTTCGTCATGGGTGTCGTTTTCATGGTTTTCTTGCGTGTTAAAGCCGATAGTGATGTTAAAATGAAAATCCAAGGTGACGGCTGCGACCATTTTCAAAGTTTTCGTCATAGGTGTCGTTTTCATGGTTTTCTTGGGTATTAAAGTCGATAGTGAGATCAAAATTAAAATCCAAGACGGCGGCCGCAAACATTTTTCAAAGTTTTCATCATGGGTGTCGTTTTCATGGTTTTCAAAGGTGATAAAGCCGATACTGAGGTCAAAATTTAAAATCCAAGAATAGAAGATTAGACAATCAATTGAAATTCTGAAAACTTCATTATATTAATAGCACCGCGTTTTAAAAAGATCACAATGGGAATTTCCGCTGACAAACTTCAAAACCGCAAAAAGTTCTCTCCGCTCCGTCTACTCTAGCATAAATATCTATACATCAGTAGGTAAGACTTACCAAAGCAAACAGGTCTAGTATATGGTCGTGATGCGCCCTAACAACGTTGAAGGCCATACAGCACAACTCTACGAAATGCTGGAAGCGCTGCGTTGGTCTCTCGCCGCCGTTGATGACGTACACCATGTCGTGGGTGAGCACGAATGGGGCTCGGTCTCTGTTTAGATAAAAAGGTCATCTAATTTGATGCTTGTATAAATACATAAACTAAATCAAAAGGAAAAAATCAAAATCTATGTATGTGTGTGTGTGTGTGTGTGTATATATGTGTGTGTGTGTGTGTGTGTGTGTGTGTGTGTGTGTGTGTGTGTGTGTGTGAGTTTACTTTGTCGTACATAAATAATAAAATAAATAAATCATGTCATTTATTCAGCACTTCTTAATGTCAAAATTACATAAGACAGACCCCCAAAATGCCCGCCCTTCACACCTTTTACCATGGCAGAAACAATAGAACGCCACCCGCGTGTCGTCCGCGCCCTACTCTCTCCTTTCTCTTTACTTAACTTTTTTTTGCTTTATGTGTTAAACGATTCTAATTCTCTATGGATTTAAGAGTCAAGTCACTAGTATTCGACCAGGATTGCTGGTCGATAAAAATTAGTTTACAAAACCTACGTTTTCTTTGCAAGGGGGTAAACAGAAACTTCAGAACGCCACGTGCTAATATCATTCATTACATACTCCTTCTGCTTTATTAATATAGGTTTATTTATTTAATATTGGTGTTTTCGTTACTGCAATGCGACGTCGGCTCTTGATAAAATGATAGTAAAATTAGTTACTAACTACTTTTAAAGCTTAATAATAAACTTTATTCATTCCTTTTCTTTCTTTCTTTCTTCTTACTTTCTTTTTTTCTTCTTCCTTGCCTTTTTTTCTTTATTTTTCTTTCTTTCTTTTTAAATTAACTTTTGAGTGAAGACACAAATACACCATTGAAAAATGATGACATTTTAAAACGATGTTTTATACAACTATTTGTACATACCTCTTAAAGTTTCCAAACATTTGCGCGTCTCCGAGGAACTTGCCGAAGTCAATATGGAATAGGTGCCCTGACGTCTTCAACATAATATTGTCATTGTGTCGGTCGCAGATACCCAGCAGATATGTAGCGACGCTGTAGCCGGCACATGACGCTAAGGGTGAGACCAGTAAGTTTCATTATAAAAAAATAACAGTTTAAAAAACTAAAAAACACGCTTTAAAAACTAAACTAAAAAAGGAAAAAAATATTTAATTCAATTAAAAAGCGTGGGGTGCTTGACATTAAGTGATTATAAAAATACCTCAAAAAGCACCCCACGCTTTTTAATTATTTTAAATATTTTTTTCCTTTTTTAGTTTAGTTTTTAAAGCGTGTTTTTTAGTTTTTTAAACTGTTATTTTTTCTCGGTCCTCGACAACTTTACAAAGTTTCAATGAAATCTGACCGTTTAAAGTGAGTCAAAATCGCGCTCAAAGGAGTCGGTTACATACAAACAAACAAACATACAAGTGAAGCTAATATAAAGCGTGTAATAAAACCTAACCAGCAGAATCACAGACATAAATAAAGTCTATAGTTATGTCTGTGATTCTGCCGGTTAGTTTGCAAACTGCTCTTTAGTTAACTCAGAGATCAGCACCCCAATAGGGTATTTTCCAATTTATTAAAAACTATTTAAACTTTTTTATCATGTGACCACACGTGACGTCAACTTTGTGTAAACTAAAGTAGTTAGTAAGTAAACAAGTGACTGTAGAGTTTATAATTAACAAGATTTTTTATGGATAGAAAGTGATATTACTGGTGTGCGGTGCACAAAAACATCTAAAACTACGCCTAACGAAGTATCCGGTTCCGTTTACACAAAGCTGACGTCACGATGTCATGTATAATAGGTATTAGAAAAACTAAGATTATCCGCTTACGATAATGTTTTTGTAAAGGTCCAGTATGATTCCGTTATCTCTTTCTCGCTACTTCTACAAAATCAATACAAATATAAATTGGACAAATGCTCTTTTATTATAGCTTATACTAAACATAACTCACCTGTAAAATTATCCCTTGCACGTTGGTATTCAAGTTCAGACGGGTTGTGTTTCGCCAGCCATTCCGCGATGGGCTTGTCCTTGAAGGATCCTGTTAGTCCCCACTCCGTCTGTATGGCACGAAGAGTTTCTGCTTCGGAGACTATTTCAATCATACCTAAAAACAAAAAACGTATTGAAGAATAGTCATTAAGGAACATGTTTCTTCTCGCGCACGCATGCGGTTACCCGTAGCCAAGGTAAAATGTACGCAATATTTTTTTTGTTATCAAGAAACAGTTTCGTTTCAAAATAAACGGGACCGCTTGCGAGCAAGTAAATTGGACCCTATACTGTTCAATTCACTTTATACTGTTCCAGATGAAACTAAATACAAAGACCTGTAGAACATCCATTTTACGCCAGTTATGTTTAAGACGGGAAAGAGAGCGACCCTATATCCATCAGCCGGGCACAAAGATAGACTGGCCTAGCTGCTACTGAGAAACACATTGTGTTTTGACCTACTTTTAATTCAAGGAAATTGCATTAATATCAGGCTTTTAAAACGCTGAGATAGTTTGAGGGTCTTCTGCTGATGGTAATAAATGTTACTTACCTCTCTTATCGCTTGTAGGCAGGGCTTGGAAGGTGACTATCCGAAGATCTAAGCCGGCCCTCAACCACAAACTATCCATAACTTTAATAACTTGCAAAACTAATGCATCCTGGCGTAAATCATCGCCAACCTGTTGAAAAAGAAGGAATAAACATTTACTTACGGTATTCATTATAGATAAATATGTAGCGATCTTATGTCACCGGAAAGTAAAGAAGTAGTAGTTTTTTTTTTACTTAATGACTTAAAATATCCTCGAAATCATATAATTTTGTTTCTCGAGTTTTTCTTACCTTGAACATAGCAGGAATTATGGCGTTATCGCTGCCGATGAAGTTTATCTTGAGTGGCAGCGTATTTGAGGCGAAGTACATGCATGACCTAGATTCAATAGATGGTATTAGTTCATAAAATACAGGGTCAAGGCCACTCAGGGCTAATAAACTTATATGATTGAATAGGGTATTACACCCATTTTTAAAAAGTGTCTTAATTTGATTCTAAAATGCTAATAAACCTCTAAAAATAATCATTTTTACTGAATCGATTAGTGCCATAAAAATTTATAAAAAATTTACATTTTCATATTTCGCGCGTAATTTGACGAAAACGCTGGACGCAGTGGATCTTTGTGGGTATGACATCAGTTTTCTGTATAAACAAATGCGTTGATATTTTGTATGATAGTTGTTTATACGAGTAATTAAAAAAAAAATGTTATTATTCTACTTATCGTTGGTTTGCTGTTCCTGAATGTAAGATATTTCAATAAAAATTACTTTGGTTACGAAAATTAAAAAGTACAAAAGTACAAAGTTGTTCAGTTGAATAGTTAAAACAGCGGTATGACGTAATAACATGGCGGCTACTATTTCATGGTGTTCAAAAACAGAAAAAAAAACTGAAATCTTTGAATTGAATTTTAAAATTTATTTTGTTATTTCAAGAACTAAAACCAACATTTTCCGACTGGTTTTTGCCTAAGCTATCTCAATAATATATTTTTAGATTTTTTTTCTCATATATAGGTAGTAAAATACCCTATTGTCGGTTGGTAACGAGACTGCCATAGGCTTTCGGGTTTCGAGGGGTTTCTTTATAAGTTTAAATATCAGCAAATGAACAGTTTGAACAGGCATGCAATAGAAGATTTTCCAATTTATTAAAAACTATTTTAATTTGAAGATCGGGACGATGTTGTACAACAGAAAAATAAATTGATTGATATCCATTTTCTCATTTAGAAATGGTTCCAATCAAATTTATTTTTCGTTCTTTTGAATTTACTGCCAAAACGTTTCTTGCGATGACCTTTTTATCACGTGACCTCACGTGACGTCAACTTTTTATAAACTAAAGTAGTTAGTTGTAAACAAATGAATGTCGAGTTTATAATTAACAAGATTTTTAATGGATAGAAAGTGGTATTACTGGTGTGCGGTGCCTCTGTGCACAAATAATTCAAAAACTGCGCCACAAAAAATATTTGTAGCGATGCCGTTAACACAAAGCTGACGTCACGAGTGGTCACGTGATAAAGTCACCGCAAGGTGCGTTTTGGCGGTAAATTCAAAACAACGACAAATAAATTTGATTTGAATCGTTTTTAATTACCAAAAAGTATATAAATCAATTTATTGACGTGATATCTTATAACATATCGATGAACGCCGGCTGCACGCACGAAAAAGCATGACTCTTTGTCACGTTCCGCCTGTGTAACGTTCCGCCTGAGCCGAGCGTGCAAGCGAGAGCGCGGAATAAGCGATAGAGAGGCACGATCGAAGTGGATGAATATTCAGTGATGATATTTCAATTCAATTCATTAAAATGTTTGTATGCAATTTTTCATTTAATGTTTTCATAGGATGTTATCAAGTAAAATGATCGTCCGTAAACCGACTTTACAGACAACCATTCTTTTTTATTTTTCTGTTAAATATTTCGTCCCAATCTTCAAATTAAAATAGTTTTTAATAAATAGGAAACTTATTTAGTCTTGACTCTCCCATCCTCATTCGATTCAGAAGTTCTAAAATTCTAAATAAAACTATGTTCGTGGGTGAAAACAAAAAGACCCTTAGAACAGTCTCGTAGGGATACCCACAAAAAAAAAATTTTTCCTCAGCTTTTATTTTTAATGGGCTGTATATCTGGTTAATTTTCGTGTGGTTTACCGACACCTGCAATATCAAAGGCACCACAAGCGTGTTGTCATCCAAAAGGCAAAACTAAAATTAAATGTCTTGGTTCTGAACGTGGGCGATAATGCCCCCTCACGATAAGTACTCACTTGACGTCCACATCGTGTACGTATTTGTGCAGCGCGAGCGGCAGCGCGGCGGGCTGTTGCCGCAGTAGCGTGGCCAGCTTCTCGCTGCCCGCGCTCAGGGCACGCTGGCGACCTGTGTCTTTGGCGTCTTTTACTGCTTGAGCTACTTCTGATAGTGTCTGTAGGAAAAACATGATTAGGTTATAATAGTTTAGGTTATGGGATTTAGACAAGGTTATTTTAGTTCGGGATTAAAGATGACTTTCAACGGAGTGTGATAGCTTAGGATTCAATTTTATGCCAAATACAGATTAGTGAAATGTAGCACGAAATGTAACATACGTTGTAACAAATTCGTCTAGTGTGTTGTAATAGGTAGGTAATACGGGCTGGTGTCCGTAACTTCACGTAAAAGCGCGTATTTTGCGTACGGTTGTGTTGCATTCTTTGTTCGGCCCGGCGCGTGCAACATGTGCCACGTTACAATATAAAATTAATTGTGTCTCATTAGCCGGCCTTAACCGATTAACTTAGTTGGCTTATTTGTGTGAGATTTCAT
Source organism: Antitype chi (assembly GCA_947359405.1). Classification (NCBI taxonomy): domain Eukaryota; kingdom Metazoa; phylum Arthropoda; class Insecta; order Lepidoptera; family Noctuidae; genus Antitype; species Antitype chi. The sequence goes on along the minus strand of OX375817.1, from coordinate 15,076,674 downwards.
GTAACGTTTTAAAAATCTGTATACCCGGTATATAATGAGTAGCCCTGGTTAAGCTGGGGCGGCAAAAATGCGTAAAATATACGTAAAACACGTGGATCAGATCCGATAGCGATACAAACAGTAGGACAACGTATATGGTTCCAGACCTTGACAAGTAGCTGCTGCCTCAAGAGAGTGCCCTGCAGGTTCTCCCCGCAGATGGCCAGCAGCGCACGCAGCAGCAGGCGGTAGCGCCAGGTGGCCGCGATGCCCGCGTCGGCGCACTGGCCCTCCGCCGCCGCCTCCTCCAGGCTGATGCCCAGGTACTCTTGGTTGGGGTCCTAGGCAATACAAGTAGATATCATTTATTTGCTTAGCATACGCAGCCTATAATGTCCCCATTTTTGGGACATAGGCCTCAGTGGCAGGGGCCGAAAACCTTTATAAATTACGGTACAGGTGTTGAAAAATTTCGGTTACCTCTACGACTTACGGTTACCGCTATCTGGGTAACCAAGAAAAATAAACATGTTACCTCTATTTAGGTTACCGTTTTTAAACCGGTTACCGAAAAATGTCTTTGATTACGAGAAAGAGACAGAATATCGCACTGCCGACAATTTGTTGCATTAGAAAATACTGACTAGGCGAATCGTCGTGCTGCTGTGTACGGTTTTTTCTTTTGATAAGACTTATATTCATTATTTTTCTTTCTCACTATTTTCGACATGCATAGTTATGTGTCACTACTTGTCATGATTTTCGAGGCCGCTGATCAAAATTTGAGTCCAAGATGACGGCTATTTACCATCACGGGTGTCGTTTTCAGGATTTTTCGGATTGCTAAAGCCGATGGTAGGGTCAAAATGAAAATCCAAGATGGCGGCCAATTTTTTTTAAGAATTTTCCATCATAAGTGTCGTTTTCAGGGTTTTTCGGGTTGCTAAGGCCGATGGTGGGGTCAAAATGAAAATCCAAGATGGCGGCTCCGAAAATTTTAGAATTTTCCATCATGGGTGTAATTTTCAAGGTTTTTCGGGTTGCTAAAGCCGATGGTGGGGTCAAAATGAAAATCCAACATGGCGGCTCCGAAAAGTTTTGAATTTTTCATCATAGGAGTCGTTTTGAGGGTTTTTCGGGTTATTAAGGCCTATGGTGAGGTCACAATGAAAATGTAAGATGGCGGCTCCGAAAATTTTAGAATTTTCCATCATGGGTGTCATTTTCAGGGTTTTTGGGGTCACTAAAGACGATGGTGGAGTCACAATGAAAATCCAAAGATGGTGGCTCCAATTTTTTTAAATTTTCTATCATGGGTGTCGTTTTCAGGGTTTTTCGGGTTGCTACAGCCAATGGTAGGGTCAAAATTAAAATCCAAACAGAGGGCCAAGGAAGTTTTAAAATTTTCCACCATGGGTGTAATTTTCAGGGTTTTTGAGGTCACTATGAAATTTCATTTTGACCCCACCATCGTCTGAAGAAACCCGAAAAACCCTGAAAACGACACCCATGATGGAAAATTCGAAAATTTTCGCAGCCGCCATCTTGGATTTTCATTTTGACCCCATCATCCGCCTTAGCAACCCGAAAACCCTGAAAACGACACCCATGGTGGAAATTTCGAAAATTTTTGGAGCCGCCATCTTGGATTCCCATTTTGACTCCACCATCGTCTTTAGCGGCCTCATAAACCCTGAAAACGACACCCATGCTGGATAACTAAAAAAAAAATTTGGCCGACATCTTGGATTTTAATTTTGACCCCACCATCGGCGCTAGCGAAAAGAAAAAAATATAAAAGGTGCAATATAAAAGCTACGACGATCACCCTAATTGGACAATTTACTTCCAGTCTGAATGAACATAACTGTCGAATTCTGGGTGTACTAATACCCCACTGCCCAACCCCCTGAAAGAATACAGGCGAATTGTTATGAAGAAATCTCATTTCCGCAACGTTTTCTATAAATAATAAAAAAAAATACTAGAATAATAAAACAAAATAAATTTAACTAATCGTAATCAGTTCAAGATGATCTACTGTATTTCTCTATTCGTTGACGCAAGTTTATACTGCTGCCGGCCGCCAGCTGCGCATGACGCGCGTCGCCCGCGCGTCGTAACTTCTTACGTCTCGCTACTCGTTTTGGGGCTGAGGTAAGCGTTAAATGCCTACTGCGCTCGGGTCACCTCGCCTTAAGCTCCGATGATATAAAAACTTTTTCCAAAAAAAAAACAACCGACTTCCAAAAAACCACTACAAAGTGAAAAATAACTTTAATTTCGGAAGTCGGTGTCTTTGGAGCTGTATTTGAATTTTTTGTCACCGCCTTCCGATATTAAAGTTATTTTTCACTTTGTAGTGGTTTTTTGGAAGTCGGTTGTTTTTTTTTTGGAAAAAGTTTTTATTTTTCACTTTTTAGTGGTTCACATGTGCTTACCCCTTCACAGCATACCGGCGTGATGTTATGTTATGAACTGGTGTAAGCAATAGACAGACATGAGATTTCAGCAATCCCAGTCCATTTGCTATCATTTATTGAGGAGTTCCGTTGCCTATCTTCAAAGTTCTTCATCAGATCTTCACCAAATTGAAATGAGACCACTACGAGAAAGTATTCTTCCAAAAAATACCTAAATCGCTTCGTGTGCCTATAAAATTTGAAGAGTTCTCTCTATTTCTCCAGGATCCCATCATCAGATCCTGACTTGATGATCATGGGACCACCTGGGAAGTATACCCTTTCAAACAAAAAAAACAAAATCCAAATCGGTCCAGCCATCTTCGAGTAATCGGGGAACATACATAAAAAAAAAAAAAAAAAAAAAAAAAAAAAAAAAAAAAAAAAAAAAAAAAAAAAAAAAAAAAAAAAAGGTTCCGACGAATTGATAACCTCCTCCTTTTTGAAGTCGGTTAAAAATAGAAAATCCACTTACCTTTATAACTTTATTGCAACCTTCTATAAGACATTTCGATGCATTTATTTCGTTATCATAAGTAAAATATGCATAAACATGTTTTTTTCGCTTACTTCCCATTTAAAATATTAATAAATAGTCTATATATTTACAACACTCGCTAGCAAACTGAGAGAAGCATGCGGCGTGTCGACTCGACTCTGGCACACACAAAGGCAATCCGCGCCCTTTGATTAATGCCGACGGCACGTGTTAGAGGTAATTTTTATTTCGGTAACCGGTATTAATACTGGTTGTATGAAATTGAAGAATTTAGGTAACCTTTTAAAATACCGGTAAAACAAATAAAGATTGTTACCGAAAAAATACCGGTATTGTTCATACCGGTTTCGGTCCCTGCTCAGTGGGCTATAATCTACCACGCGGGCCCGATGCGGGTTGCTGGATGCCACATGTCTTTGAACTTTTGGTTCTAGGACAGGCCAGTTCCCTCACGATGTTTCCCTTCATAGTTTGAGAGCAGTGGTGCTGAAATTCCCCTGTCAGCTGTCACTCTATCATTCACTACTTTTTCTTTCATTTCATTCCTCACACAATCCATCCATCATTTCTTTGGCATTCTTCTCCCTCTATCAACATTTATATTCATAACTCTTTTAGTTCTTTATTTGTGTACCACAGAGACTGCTGGTGATAAAAATGGTACTACTTACTTGAGGTACGTTTGGTAATGAATGGACTAGCAGCCAGAACAGTCGATGTGCGACCGCTGGCCCGGAGAGAGCACGTGATAATAATAATTCTGAAACAATACCAAAAGTTTTAAATAATGTATGTATGACATGTTCCGTGTGGTGCCGGACGTAAAGAATAGCACCATCCCATCTTTTCCCGCGGTTGTCATAGGAGGCAACTAAGGGACTTACTAGAGAATGGGCAGCAGCATTCTCTAGGCATTTTACCATCATACTACGATCGCCAGCCCGCCTGCCAAGCGTGGCGATTATGGCAAACCCCCCCAAATTGGGGGAGGCCTATGTCCAGCAGTGGACGTCTTTCGGCTGAAATGATGATGTATGACATGTAATAAAAAAGTAAGAAAGATCACGATAAGCCAAATTTTTTCACTGTACTTTGGGGTCGGTTTCTAGCAATATTAGGCAAATGCATGAGATTATGTATAAACGAGTGGCGAAATTGAAAGCCGAGGCAGTAATCCTTTTCAAAAACTCGACAGCACTAGGGCAATTTTTATTTTTTGTGTACTTTTCTCTCGCTTTTGTGCAATCTGTGAGAGTGATTTCGTGAAAAGGAACAAGAAGTACACATTTCCGTCCCTTTATGACAGATAGCAGCTATTTGATTTGGCCCATGAGCGCGCGCGGTGGTAGAGTTGGCCGTCAGATGGTACTAACACATTTTCCGAGAAGTTAGTACAATGACGGTTATTATAGTCCGCGCGGAACTAGTTGGCCGCGCCTTAAGTGGGGACAGGGGTGTTCGCAACGCACATGAGATTATACACAGTGATGACTAATCTCGAGATATCGCACTTTAATAAAAATATAAAACAGATGTACAATGCCTTGTAAGTGAACAATAGAAGTGAATAATTAAAAAACACTTAAGCTTTTATAAAGTTTTTATTGTAATTATTTAGTCATTTAAAATAAACCAGAAACGAATTATATGAAATTATTCTGATATATCCTCTAAATCACTTAATTCTGGACTTTCTGAATTTGAGTCTGAATCATCTTGTAAGTTACTTACAGTGATTTCGTCCATCACAGCATCAAATCTAATAACATGATTCCAATATTCTTGTAAATTTTTTATTTCATGTTTATTCGCATCAGTTTTATATTCCAAACTATCAACATCGGCTTTCCGTTTTTGAAAAAGCGGGTGCACTTTGAATATTAAATTTTTAACTTGTCTATTTATCGGCGGACTTATCGTGCTATAGCAATTTCATGTGCGTTTTATCTAAGTGATGACAGCAAGCGCCCCCGCCCCTCCCCCCGTCCCACCGCTCACATACCTAAGGCGCCGCCAACTAGTTCCGCGCGGAATTTACCAAGGTGAGATGTCAGATGTTACATATCCTATGCGACTACTGAAGGTTTGCTCGCTATGAACAAATATTATACTGACCGGCAACAGGACTAGCTTCGTAAGTCTCATGTCGTAGCGCCTGTATCAGTTGCGGCATGACGCGACACAGATCGTCATCGGACATCTCGTTGATCAGCTGTGTCGCGGTCTCACGGACCGCCTTGTCTGGGAAACTAAAATATAACAACAAGTAATGAATGTACGTCTTTTGGTAGAAGGCTGTAATACGATTTTGTAATATGTTGATTTAAACGAGTGTCCATGGAGTTTCTTACCCGTTCTTCTCCATAGAGATATACATTTTGGAATGGGCTTCAACTTTCCGACTAACTGATCGACTTTTGGACAGTTCAAAAGTGCTTGTACATAGTTTAATTGAAATAAATGCTTTGAGTTTGAAATATGTTGTAAGCATGGATTTTATGCCCTATGTGTTATATCTAAAAAACCCAATCCTTCTTTATGGCTATATTAAATTATGTCATGTGACCGACTTTAATCACGACAATATAATATACAGCATACGGCGGTAGTCATTTTGTGACAGCTAGATATAATTGGCTAATAAAGCTGGTTTAAGGTGGAAGCGCTAAGGTAACCGATTTTTTTTAAAGGTTTTTTGGTAATTTGCCCATGAAATCTCCTGTTTTAACATAAAATATATTCTATAAAGCATCGCATTGCCCACCTGCTATATTACTTCACTCGGCTCTTTAGAGGCGAAGCGTGATGTAAAATAGCATATAACCCTTCTCAAGAATTATGCTATTGAATGTTAATAATTAATTATGTTATTATATTTTTTCATTCTTGACAGGTAGTTCCAGCTTTTACCCCCTCCATACATACCAATTTTACCTGTTGATAATATTAGTATAGACTTACCAGGGTAACAGCAAATGCATGGCGTTCAAAGGCGACGGCTTCTCCCACAGTTTCAACAGCGCGATCAGTTGTTCTCGATGTTCTCCGTACCAGTTGGTGGCCGCCATCAGTACTAGAGGCAACGCTCCAGCTAGTTGGACTAGGTATTGACGTTTTTCCCACATTATCTAAAAGCAAAAAATATTTTATGTGAGTTTGGTCTTCAAAACTATGGACTTCTCCTTAACAAACAATTTTACGCGTTCCAGTGTTAGGTCATGTTCCTGATTACAGAATCCTTACATTAGTTACATTAGTAAGGATTCTGTAATCAGGAACATGACCTATCACTGGAACGCGTAAAATTGTTTGTTAAGGACAGACAGAGTTACTTTCCCATTTATAATATTAATTATTGTTGAGATTTGTATCAAAAAAAAGGTCTACTAACGCCATCTAGTTCCTTAACTGATAGACTTAATGATTGAATGAGAATATATACTTTTACTTTTACTACTGTGCCAGCATCACCAAAGAAGCGTTTCATTTATAGGTTATGGGCCCAGACCCACGAAATAATAGTAGTAAAAGTGAATAAATAGTGATTTCTTTAGATTCAAAGTGGTTATAAGTTGATAGCTACGTGTTATTTAGATTGTGCAAGTAAATACTGCAAAATGACAACGAACTATCTTCTCAACGTTCCCAAGTTGAAAGGGAGGGAAAACTACAACGAATGGACTTTCGCCGCGGAGAACTTTCTTGTCCTAGAGGGTATGTTGCATTGCATAAATCCAGTTGCTGGGAAGACTATAGAAGCCGCAGAAGATGCGAAAACTAAGGCAAAACTTATCATGACTATAGACAGTGCGTTATATGTGCATATTAGAGACGTAAAAACTTCGTTAGAACTATGGAACAAGCTGAAGGCATTATTTGATGATTCAGGATTCACAAGAAGAATATCGTTACTGCGTAATCTGATCTCAATACGCCTTGAAAATTGTGTGTCTATGCAGTCGTACGTAACGCAAATAGTCGAAACGGGCCAAAAGCTAAGAGGGACAGGATTTAAAATCAACGACGAGTGGATCGGATGTTTGTTGCTCGCAGGACTAACTGAAAAATTCATGCCGATGATAATGGCCATTGAACATTCCGGCATTAACATTACAACGGACGCCATTAGAACGAAACTCATGGATATGGAAACGGAAGTGAGTGGTGGTGAACAATTGAATGAAGTTAGCAATGCATTTGCGAGTGGCGCGCAGAAATGGCAACATAAGAAAAATAATAAATCGTCTGTGGCCAGCGGGCATAAACAAGGACAACCACAACCAAAACAAAATGTCAGCGCCAAAAGTCATGTCAAATGTTACCGGTGTAAACAAACGGGGCATTATAAAAACCAGTGTCCAAACACCGATAATTCCAACAATAATACAAAAGAACCGCAACGTAAACAGACAAACGCGTTCAGTGCAGTGTTCTTGAGTGGCCAATTTGGGAAATATGACTGGTATATAGATTCTGGCGCGAGTATGCATTTATCTGGTAATGAAAGTTGGATCGTAAATGCTGAGTACAATAAAATTAAGGAAATATGTGTTGCTAATAGTGAGAAACTACAAGTATCATGTTCCGGCGATGTAACCATTGTAACAAAAACTGATAAATGTGAATTTGAAGTTTTAGTGAAGAATGTTTTATGTGCTCCGGGGTTGACTACTAACCTCTTATCAGTGAGCCAGTTAATAAAATCCGGCAATAAAGTTCAGTTCACATCAGATGGCTGTCATATATTTAATAATAACAATGAACTGGTGGCTACAGCTGTATTAAACAATGGTGTATACAAGTTGAATGTACCTGACAGTGTATTATCTAATCTAGCTGTCTCAGGGAATACATGGCATCGCAGATTGGGTCATGTAAATAGTAAATACATAAATAAAATGACAAATGCAGTTGATGGAATGAACATACAAACAAAAGTCGATATTGATAAATCATCATGTACCATATGCTGTGAGGGAAAACAGTGTCGTCTTCCTTTCCCTAATGAAGGTTCTAGAAGTAAGGAACTACTTCATTTAGTTCACACTGATATTTGTGGACCTATGGAGCAAGAGTCACTAGCGGGTTCCAGATATTTCATTCTCTTTATTGATGATTTCAGTCGAATGATATTTATATATTTCATCAAACATAAAAGTGAAGCACTTAGATGTTTTATAGAATTTAAAGCTAAAGTAGAGAAGCAGAGTAATAAGAAAATAAAAATATTGAGAAGCGACAATGGTCGTGAATATTGCAATAAAGAATTTGATTCATACCTCAAAAAGGAGGGTATTATTCATCAAAGGAGTAACCCCTATACTCCTGAACAAAATGGTTTGTCAGAGAGGAATAATCGCACAATAGTTGAGAAAGCTAGGTGCTTATTATTTGATGCTAATTTAGGCAAACAGTTCTGGGCAGAGGCGACCAACACCGCAGTATACTTACAAAACCGTACTGTATTACCTGCCTTGAATGACGAGACTCCATATACAGTCTGGACTGGGTGTAAACCAGACATTAGTCACTTGAGGATATTCGGAAGCAGCGTGATGGTCCATACAGCTAAAGAGAAGCGGCAAAAATGGGACAGAAAATCTGAGAAGCAGATATTAGTAGGCTATCCAGATGACATCAAAGGTTATCGAATATATAATCCCAGAACAAAAAATGTGACTACAAGCAGAGATGTCATTATCGTTGAAGATGTAAAGAAGCCAGAGGTCAGCATACCAATTAATGTAAGGGGAGAAAACTCAGATTCAGTGGGGGACACATCGGATAAAGATACACCAAGTTACGGAGATGTTAGTAGTGGTGAGGATACATTTATTACAGAAACATCAGATGTATCTTACATTCCTAGTGATCATGAAGATGACTGTGAATCACCTGAACCATATGATCGACCTGTTAGAACCAAAAGGAAGCCAGAACGATATGGGATGTCTAACATGTGTGTTCCTGAAGAAGTCTTTGATGATGCAAGCGGAATAACCCTGGCAGAAGCATTACAAGGGCCAGAGAAGGACCAGTGGTTAATGGCAGTGAAAGAAGAACTTAAGTGTTTTGATGACAACAATGCGTGGGAGCTAGTGGACATGCCGACAGATGGTAAAACTGTAGTGAAGTGTAAGTGGGTGCTGCGAAAGAAACTTGACAATGATAATAGTGTTCGTTACCGTGCCCGTTTAGTTGCCAAGGGCTACATGCAGAAGCAAAATATGGACTATAAAGAGACATTTTCGCCTGTGGTTAGGCATTCAACTCTAAGAATGTTGTTTGCATTATCTGCTAAGCTTGGTTTAGATGTTACACACCTTGATGTCACTACAGCATTCTTGAATGGGGAACTTGAGGAGACAATTTATATGGAAACACCAGAATGCTTATTAGATGGTCAAACTAATATTAATAAGGTACTTAAATTAAAAAAAGCTATTTATGGGCTGAAGCAATCCTCAAGGGCCTGGTACAAGAAGGTTGACAAGTGTCTTATTGAAATTGGTTATAAACGCTCCAAGTTAGAACCATGTTTATATATAAGAAATGAAGATAGTAAAAGGACAATAGTAGCACTCTATGTGGATGATTTTTTTGTGTTTTCTAATAATAATGTGGAATGTAATCATTTAAAAAATGTGTTAGCTTCTAATTTTAAAATAAAGGATCTAGGACAGGTCAAAAATTGCTTAGGTATGTCAGTAAATATTGATAAAGTCAAAGGTACAGTTACATTAAGCCAAGAGAATTATGTTAACCAGTTGCTGAATAGGTTTAATATGGCAGATTGTAATGTAGTTAAAACACCTTTAGAGACTAAGTTGAATATAAAGTTAACAAATAATAATTGTGATAGTCAGATACCTTATCAGCAGCTTATTGGTGGACTTATGTACTTAGGAGTACTAACAAGACCTGATATAGCATTTTCTGTAAATTATTTAAGCCAATTTAACAATTGCTATAATCAGGAAATCTGGTCATATGCTAAACGAATTTTAAAATATCTCAAGAAAACAAAACATTTTGGATTAAAATATAGCAAATGTGGTAATTCCAAATTAGTAGGATATGTTGATGCTGATTGGGGGAATAATATTATAGACAGGAGGTCTTATACAGGTGTATGTTTTAAGCTGGCTGGCAGTGTTATTTCATGGGAGGCAAAAAAACAAAGAACAGTTGCACTCTCCAGCTGTGAGGCTGAATACATGGGAATAACAGAGGCTTGTAGGGAGGCTATTTATTTAATTAATTTGTCAAAAGAAATTGTAGATGAATCATATATTGTTACTTTGTATAATGATAACCAGGGTGCAATTAAGCTGTCCTCAAGTAATCATTTTAATAAACGAACAAAGCATATAGACATACGCTACCATTTTTGTAAGGAATATGTGGATAATAATATTGTAGAATTAAAATATTTAGAAACAGCTGAGATGCCAGCTGATCTGTTCACAAAAGGTTTAAGTGATGTTAAGCATTATTATTTTATGCAATTGTTAGGCATACAAGTTGTTAAAATGTAAGACCTATATTATTTTGATAAGTGGGGGTGTTGAGATTTGTATCAAAAAAAAGGTCTACTAACGCCATCTAGTTCCTTAACTGATAGACTTAATGATTGAATGAGAATATATACTTTTACTACTGTGCCAGCATCACCAAAGAAGCGTTTCATTTATAATTATAAATGGGAAAGTAACTCTGTCTGTTACGCTATCACGTCTAAACCGCTGAACCGATCGTCATGAAATTTGGCAGAGATATAGGGAAGGACATAGGCTACTTTTTACGCGATAACCGACACCCACGCAGGCAGAGCCGCGGGCAAAAGCTAGTATCTTTATAAATTACACAGGCAGCTTTGAGTTTTAATAATATAATGTGCGACACATTAGCCTAGCCTTTAACTGGCCTGCATTAGCAAAGATCAAAACAGTGTCGAAAAGGGAGAGATAGGCCTTTGCCTGCAGAGAGACAGTACAGTAGGACTACTTGAAAGACGATAATGCCTGTTTGTTATTGACTCACTGCAGTCAACTTCTCATTTAAAGAAGGAATAAGAAATGATCACGATTATTAGGTACTTATGATGTTTCTTCGCAGTATGGTCAGTGCTCTGCATTATCTGAACCCTTTTACATCGAAGAAAAGGGGAAGACTGGTCGAGATATGCAGAATGACTGACTAATACGTCTAAATTAGCATTAAGCCTCGAATTAATAAAAAAAAAGAACTTTAACCAATCGCACACCATTAAAATAAATATAAAAAAGGGTAGAGTGTGTAATAAAATAAATGTCATTTATTAAAGTGAAACTTTTATTAATCCCTGTATCCTTAATTTAGTTTTTTTTTTATTATTTTATACTTTTTTAGTTTGGTTTTTAGGGCGTATTTTTTAGTTTTTAAACTATAATTTATTTTTTATTTTTTATATCGGCTCACTACAAAAGCGTGTTTTTTTTTGCCAGCATAATGCAAAAATATTATGAAATTATTGAATAGTCATCGGTCCTTGATAAGTGTGCAAAGTTTCAAATCAACCCGACGTTTTGAAGGGAATGAAAATCACGTTCAAAGATTCCGTTACAAAGATACATACGAAGCTAATAAAAGCGTGTTAATAAATGTTGCTAGCAATAATGTTATTGCGTCTTTTCTTTATCATGAATACGGAATATTAGCATGTTGCCAGCAGCATTGCAACATTTTTTGTTGCCAGCAACATGATAAAACGTTGCTAAAACTATAACAATGTTGCACAATTTTGTTTAGTATCCCACCTCCCGACATTCGCTGGGCATCCTCTGGTATGCGCCCTGCTCTATGAGCTGCAACAGCTGCGACTGCGTGTGCCCGTCCAGGCTGTCGAACTTGGGCAACTGGTCCTGGGTCTGCGGCCTCTGTCGGCCTTCCTCGCCGTTTGTCCATTTTACACCGGTGTGAGCGTATAAGGGAATTTCTACAAATATGTTTAAATTCTGTTGTATTGTCTTTTACTAATGAGGGTGTTCATGAATATTCAAGCCACCAGTTGGCGCCACTTTGACAAGAGGTCATCTAGTTCGACAATGAACTTAAAATATTTGATGTCATTCGTTTCATTCTTTCGTTCAACATTCAGTCCGTAGACGCTTTGACACTTTTGACAGCTATCCGGACCTGACATCTCAGTGCTGCCACCTAGTGAATGTAATTTCAGAAAACCCTCATTAACATGAAACACAGGACAATTTAAGACAAGGGCAGTGGCTACAACACATGAAGTAGTGACAGACACCACCTCACTGCACTAGATCAAAAATAACTACACAGGGAGTCTTGTATTAGCAACATGAGCCATGCGCATGCCAGCACCTCGTGACGTCACGCAGGGAGAGCAGGCTGCAGCGTGCACTCGCGACCACACAGGCCCGCCTCTATGAGCGACGGACGTGTTCTATTTGTTATTAAAAGTGTTGATTCGAGTATAAAAAGTATTTTATTGGTAACACAAGTATTTATAGCATTAAAATTGCGAAGATAATGTTTTCCCTAAATAAATTAAAACTAAAATGTCAAACCGTTTAAACTTTTCAAAATTATAGTAATTACTTATGATTCTAATCTTAACCCAAAACATGCCTATTTTAATTAAAGTGTATCTGTAAATAAAAATATTACATGTTGAGACAGATCTTAGCTCACCAATATTAACGACGGGGAAGGTTCCCGTGGGCGAGTGCATGGGATGCGGCGCGGGCCCGATGCGACGGTCGCAGTACGTGGGCCACAGAGGCAGCACGTAGTTGCCTGATGCTAGCATTCTGGAAATAGATAATAAAACAAGATAGTTTTTTATTGATAGCGTTTGTAAAATTCCTAAACAGGGTGACAGAGACATCGACATATAACCTGTTACCATAGATTCAGTGTATGATTCTGAACCCTTTGCGCTGAAAATTTTCGTCGGTTATTAAAAAAAAATTAGGTCTGCCATACACTTTAACCGCGTAGGTATTTAGTATTGCACTTTTCTATGAAACAGCTGTTTTTGAAGTGAAAATTTCTTTAGGCGCGTTGAGCACTTTTTGGGTGAACATCGTCATCGTCATCGTCACCGTCATCGTCACCGAACGCTTTCCATGAGCTATACTATGTATACTGTGTATATATGTGTACTTTTTGGATGAACAAAAAGCGTGAAACTCGCGTCATAGTCACCGCACGCTTCCCATGAGCTATATGTATACTGTGTATATATGTACATAGATATAGGAGTGTCAAAGCGTCAAAAATAATACTCTGATAGTTCGACGATACAATTCACAAGTTACTTAGTTTTTTTTTTATTTAATCAGATTATGAGGCACCGCAAGGGTCTATTAAAAATGGTGGTTGGGTGAACGAGCACACGGATGAGTCGCGGGTTGATGTCTTTTGAAAATGTCCCTTTCTTTCATCAGGAAATTCTAATTCTTTTATCCCTTTCTTTCGCTTTGTATTTTTATCGTAAAAATCTGTGCTGTTACCTTTAATGGCTGAAGTCGATCGCTCATTTATCATTTTTTACCGAGAGCAATCAGGCCCCAAGGACCCAATGTGAAATCCTGTATTGACGATTAAAAAAATAAACATGTAATTGTTCAAGTTTTCACTTGCGAAACTGCGGCACTCCAGTGCCACTGTTTTTTATTTTTTTGATAAACGATGAAAAATTTCTGCGCTAGGGGTCAAGAACCATGTGCAGGATATGGTAGATATGTCATGGTTTCAGTTTTACCGTCGATGTCGACCCCACCCTGTATATTAAGACAAACCAGAGAAGTTATTTATAAAGAAATTCTAAAAGAGAATTTTTAACGGTAATATTAAGTAGTGTTAAAGTCAGTGAGGTGCTAGGAAGGATGATTAAGGTATTATCATTGCAGCACTTAACGTTTCATATGAATAATTAAATATTTATTAAAACAAACGTAAAGTTCACTTTACATACCCATCAAAATCAAACATCTGTATAGCAGCCCAGCCTAATTCCACCAGTTCATACTGCACATCGCCATTCTCCTCATTCTCCTGGTTATTGGTCTGGTTGTTCTCATTGTTCTGGTGTTGACTGTCCACCGTACGTTGAGATCGTCCGTACAGAGTAATGACTAGCCGAGATTCTCGAGGTAAACTGTTCACGAGAAGATCTTGAAGGTTTAACCTGAAACATGGAAACATTTGATATCCTAGAATGCGAGCATTGATTACGTCCAGTCGTAAAAAGAAAATTAGGGGCGAGCCTATTTGCCATTAAGCGTGCACAAATTCTCTAAGCAGCTACTTAAAAATTCCGACAAGTATTTACACTCACCAAGTATCAAATATGATCCTAGGATAGAAGCCACCGCTTTCTATCCTCGATGCCTGAGTGACGTGCAATGATTTCAGTGGGCGGGTTCCATAGAACACTTGTGCTTGGAACAAATAGTCTTCGTAGACGGCAGGACCCCAACACAGAGGTAAGCAGTGGACTGCCTCGATGCAGAAGAGCGTGGACTCTGATATTGTGTGAGCTGCGACGGCTTCTGGAAATCAATTAATGAGGAATATTTTAAGTCATTGATGTATGACAAGTTGCCAAAGTCGGTTACAGAACTTAGCGATGGAAAGTTTAAAACTCACATCAAACGTGTCCTTATCAAAAAAGCATATTATAAGATAAAAGACTACGTTGAAGACAGGGAAGTTTTCTGCACACGTGGCTTCCCTGATACCTCATTAACAGCAAAACTGTGTGAAAGTCTATTAACTGCTCCCAAATTGCAATGTAAATTTTTATTCTTTTATTTTTTACAATGTCTGACATATTCTCGTCATTATTTGACATTATATATAAATTTTACTTTCAACTATTTATTATTAGTGATTGTCATCGAAATCATGTCACTTGGTTCAAATAGATTCATTTTATATAGGTAGATTCTTTTACATATTGTGAATGAGAGAACGTTGTAGGCCTTAGAGACTAGATTTGTAGACGTTTTTCTATTCTGTATTTTCATTCCTCTAAGTACCTGGTACTTATTGACTGGCCTGCACTGTCCTCCCATACCTATTATCACTGTAATTTGAAAACATTGTAAAAGCCAATTATTTTTAAAAGAGTAACCGTGGAGTTTCTTGCCGGCTCTTCTCCATAGGAAACGACAAATTGGAACCGTGCACCTAGCTTCTGACGTTTCATAAGTGGCCATGCAGGCTTATGTGAAATAAAATATTTTGATTTTGATTTTGATGAGGAGTGATGTCGACCAGCTTCTACCAGAATTCGTCCGCGTCGAAGAAACATATCTTGTGGCATTCAGTAATATCGTAGCTTTCTCACAGAATCGGTACTTACAAAGATTACCTCTAACAAACAATTTATTTATTGAATCATTTATACCCACACATATAGTTGTGGTCATATTATTAAGAACGATTTGATGATCCAGAATTTTGTATCTAAATCATGTCATGTGTAGTTATATGTTCCTTCTTAGAAATAACTAGTTATGTTACGAAATAGCCACATGAATTGAGCAAACGGGATTAGGAATATAGAATGAAATCGCTAACAATTTTTTTGTACAAATTTTATAATTATATCATCTATAGTATCAAATTCAAATATCCTCTTGCCATTAAATGGGAACCCGTCGGTGGCACATTCCGAGGACCATGAAAACACATGGCCTCGGGCTTGTGGGTCGAGTCCCAGTTACCGTATCCTATCGACCGCCGCCTGGCCTCAAAAGTTCGGCCGCCGCCTGGTACAACCTCTCTTGCGCCAGGACCAGCGTGTCGTCTGCGTAGCAAACTACACTGACACTGCGCAGCACCCAGTCGTATCCGATGTCCCACAGATGCAGCCTCAGGACCGATTCCTGTGGGACACCGCACGACATCTCTCGCCGGTTCCACTCTCCTTGGTGACCGGGGTAGATGACGGCCCTGTCCGTCAAATAGGCCTCGACCATGCGACAGAGGTAGGTTGGCATCCGGTGATACCGGAGTGCCTCCCTAATGCAACTCCAGGGCAGGGTGTTGAAGGCATTGGCAATGTCTAGAGGCAGAAACCAAACTGGCTCTCCGCCAAATCCGGCCCCACCCGTACCAGCCGCCCGACGAGGCGGTCTGCAATTACTCTTTCAAAGAGCTTGCCCACCTCGTCGAGCAGCACGATGGGTCGGTAAGCAGACGGATAGTCCGCAGGGCGCCCCAGCTTCTTGATGAGGACCAGTTTCCCCGTCTTCTAGTGAAGTGGGAACCGGACCTTCTCCAAGCATGCGCTTAGGAGCCCTCTTTGTCGAGGCCGGAGAGCCTCCAAGGCCAGGACCCAGGCTTTTTTAGGCAAGCCGTCGGGTCCTGGGGCGGTACTCTTGGCATTCAGCCAACATACTGCTACTCTCAACTCTACCTCGGTCACCTCTGGAGCATCGTCGTCATCGGTGTTGTGGTCCGCATCGGGCACTGCAGGAGGCAGGGCCATGGGCGGGGGCATGCTCCCCTCGCGAAGGGAACAAAGCGCTCACCACATCCTGCAAGAGCTGAAGCCGGAGACTCCGCGTTAGCGGGGGAGACCATGGGCGGAGTTTCTCCCACACCATTTTGTAAGGGGGACCCCATGGATCTCCTATGTTCAGGATCTCTGCTCGGAGGGCGGTCTTCGCCGCTCTGTACCCTCGTATAGCTCCGCCTGAATGGCTTCAGTATCCGGGGGGCGGATACGGAGCTTGCGGTACCTGCACACCAGGTGCCGCGCGCCAACTCACGCCTCGCGCTGAGTTGTCAGTTCCGGCGATCACCAGTACACCTGGTGTGAAGCACGTCCTGGCTGGACTCGGGGCATTGCCACGTCACATACTTCGAATATGGCCTTCCGGAACCACTCCACCTCGTCGTTTATGTCAGAAGGCCTGTCCGGTGGTGACACCCAGGCTTGCACGATCGAAGCTTCCAGGATGAGCTCCCGGTCCAGCCACTTCAGCGGCCACCGCGGACCATACAGGGCCCATTGGACCGGCGCGCTCGAGGTCTGAGCGGAGACGTCAAACCGGATGTACCGGTGGTCGGAATACGTCTCCACCCCCTCCATGACGCGCCAGTCGATGACACGCGGTGACAGAGCGGGGCTTTATACCCATTTTTGAAAAGTGTCTTATCTATGTATCTTATTTTATCTTTATCTATTTATTTTTTAGCCAATCATGTGTATCAACGAATATACCGCTAGTATGGAAAAGTTCTGTGATACCGAGAGAAATACAAAAAAATACATGCAATTAGTTATACTTGTTAGTTTGAAAAAAATCCCTTTAAATTAGCGTTTTTAATTATATGACCACCACTGTATAAACAGACAAGAAAAAAGGAACAAAAATATGCACAAAGGTAATGCTTATTTCTATAGAAATCTCTTCTAGGCACCTGCAATAAGATTTAGTTTAGATCTAATAAATATTGAAGCGATTGCATCAACTTCTGTAACACGATCGATGCGCACGCGATTGTTAGAAAATTCACCGTTTTACACGGCGTGTGCCATATGTCACAGCAGGTCCGTAGAAACGGAACCAGCTCGGTACTAGTTTCACACGGCGTGTGATCATCAGTAGCACTTACTTTGCGTATTATTGGGTGCGAGGAAGTGCGTCTCGGTGAGTTTGAAGTCTAGCAGCCTCGTGCGGCCGTACAGCGCCAGCAGCGCGCGCACGGCGTCGCGCACGCGCGCGCACTGCTGCGCCACCGCCTCACGCCGGGTCGCGCCGCGCAGCGATACGGAGCAGTATGGGCCGTTGTCTGCTTCGATCTCGGGAGTCATGCCGTTGTTATTGCCCTGCAAATGTGTTCAAAAAAATGGTTCGGTGTTTTATTTTTCATAACAGCTATGTATGCTATCGGTAAGAAATAGTAAAATATGATGTTGGAAATTTATCTAGTGTAAGCGAATTGTACTCAACACTGAATTAAAAAAAGTATGATCAGAAAATGTCAAAACAAAAACACATTTTTATTAATGAAACCAGTATATCGAACGACGATTCTATATGATACACAGTTGTGATCATATAGAATAAAAATCACAAACAATTTTGTTTACAAATTTAATTTGTTCTCTAAATTAACGAATTCAAATAGTAATGAAGCTGGACAAATAATTAAGAACGATTTATTAAATTGCTCAAGAGCTGTTTTATATGAAACTTAGATTAAATAAATCAAAAGAAAAAAGCAAATATGTAATACATTTTTTATAGGTACTAAAGTTAATAGTAAGTAGCATGTCCACGGCTTCTAATTACTGCTTTACACCGCCGAGGCATTGACTCTATAAATTTTTAACATTTCGCAAGACACATAGAGTTCCATTCTTCTAAAAAAACGTTGTACAGCTCTCTAAAATTGCCACAATGTCGATTTGAAAACTTTTTCTGGATTTCGCACGGAAGATACTCTATTGGATTTAAATCTGGGCTGCTATCTGGCTAGGAAGAAAATGATTGCGGGTTGAGAAATTCCATAACGGTGCGTGCTGGAATGCCCAAATAACTGGAAACACGTCTTCAGCCTAACGTAGCATTGTTTCTTCCAGTATATTTTTGTATTGGAATTGAGCCATGTTTCCTTCCACAGGTCCAACACCATGTTCAGAAAAGCACCGCCTAATTTTCATATTTTCCCCATAATGCTTTAATGTCTTTTTTGTGTAGTTAGGGTCGAAAGCTTTATTCGGAGGGCGTCGTACATATTGTTTTCCATCAGAACATATTTTGTTTATTTTTGTCTCTTCAGTAAAAACTAAATTTTTCGACTGTCTAACTGTCCAGTTTTTATACCTTCTTGCTAATGCAGGCCGGGCTTGCCTATGGCAGCGTTTCAACATGAGCACCTTCCTTACTATCCTTCCGTGCAATTTTTCTTCTATCAAACGCCTTCGAATAGTGCGTGCAGAGATTGCTGAAGGGTTGTTTTCACCAAATTATTCTTTTCTCAGCTCATTATACCCTTTAAAAGGATTTTGTTTTGTCGATATTTCTATCATCTGGACGAGATGACTTTGTCTGTTTAGGTACACGCGGAACATTTGAAGTAGTTTAATACGTGGCAAACTGCTTCACAGCGTGGAAAACCATCAATTTTGAGCATTGCAGATGGACGGCTGTCTTTTTATACGACCAATTATTCTCGCGATGTTTTATTATTTATTATCTTGTAGATTTATCGCAACTTTTTATTTTTCCCATTATTTTCATATGAAGCAATCACCTATAAGACTTTTCCAGCAGTAAATGGCGCCAAAATTATACGAATAATTATTACCTACAACCACAGAGCCACAGAGTATTCTCTATTTAAATTTGAATAAAAAAAGAAACTATTCAGCGTTCTTAATTATGTGACCAACCAGTAGTAATACTAGGTTCAGACGTAATGTATAAAGTTATTTTTTTTATTTTTTAGCTACTCATGTGTATCAACAAATGTACCGCTAGTATGAAAAAGTTTTGCGAAACCGAGAGAAATACAAAAAAATACACGCAATTAGTCATACTTGTTAGTTTGAAAAATCTTACGTTTAAATAAGCGTTCTTAGTTATATGATCACCACTGTAATGTACACTATTTTATGAAGTTGCAGATCCATACAAACCCACATTTAGGTTTCAAATTTACATTTTGGTTTCAAATAAGTATACATTTTGGTTTTAAATACCTATACATTTTGGTTTCAAATAAGTATACATTTTGTTTTCAAATATACATATTGATTTCAAATCTACATTTTGGTTTCCAAAAGGAGAAAATCCGGAGATCAACTGTCTAAAATCTCATCTCAAAAGAGTACAGTAACACCTATTCTAAAAAACGTATGAATAACAAAGCCCCACCTGTGTCGTGCAGGCCTGCGCGAACGCGTTGAGCGTATGCGTGACATGCAAGGTCTCCACGCCGCCCGCCAGCGCGCAGATGGCCTTCACGGCCTGGAACACGGCCTTGGGGGAACAACTGCCTTCTGCGCCCGTCACGCCTATGGCGCGGGACAACTCGCCTTCTAGCGTTTCTGTAATTGACAGTAAAATGATTGATTTTTGAACCATTTTTCTTGCTTATTAAGAGCATGTTTTTTCTACCAGACGGCGAGAAAGAAATCGAAGTGATCAGCATACCTATTCACAAGCAGTCGACAGGCTATCTTATGGATATGGACACATTTCGATATACCTGATTTGTCTTTCCTCCGACAGCAAACAGCTGCCGGAAAAATAGCGGTCGTCTATTTGATTAAATTTGACGGGTTTTTGGATTTGAAAATAGCGTTTATAGGAGTAGTCCTACCGAGTTGAACGTCAATCAATGTTATTGCACTACTGCAATAACACGGACGGAAACGTATCGAATTGTAGTAAATAGCTATGTCCTTATTCCTGTGTACGAAAATCAGACTTTACCTTGCAAGAAAGAATATTTCTTCTGAATGTAAACAGACGATTCAAACTAAGCTTTTTTCGAAACGCCATGAGCCATTTTCACACATCTACTTGGTAACTTACCTAACAATATAGACAGGTTGTCAAAGGACAACTGCGGCGTGGCGCCGTGACATGGCAATAAATCGTCCAGTGACAAGTGAGCGTCTCTAGCGTCGTCACGCTCAGTTCGCGCTAACACGTTGTCTTTGCCTTCCGTCAGACTCAGCGTGACATCTTTCTCTAGACGCACGCACTCCCGTATGTAGTCGTATTCGCTAAGGCAACTGCCAGGTGTTAGGTATTCTTTTGCTCCCCATACCTGAAAAATAGAATATTCAATTCAGTCATTACTATTTTACTTTATATGAGAAAAAATCAAAAAATATATTATTGAGATAACTTAGGCAAAAAGCAGTCGGAAAATATTAGTTTTAGTTCATGAAATAACAAAATACATTTTAAAATTCAATTCAAAGATTTTCGTTTTTTTAGTCTGTTTTTAAACACCATGAAATAGTAGCCATCATGTCGTTACGTCATACTGCTAAATAAACTAATCAACTAAACAACTTTGTAGTTTTATTATTTTCGTAACCAAAGTAATTTTTATTGAAATAATATCTTACATTCAGGAACAGCAAACCAACGATAAGTAGAATAATAACAATTTTTTTTTAATTATAAACAATTATCATACAAAATATCAGCGCATTTGTTTACTCAGCAAACTGACGTCATAGCCACAGACCAAAATGGCGTCCACTGCGTCCAGAGTTTTCGTCAAATTACGCGCGAAATATGAAAATGTAAAATTTAAATGCATT
Organism: Antitype chi; assembly: GCA_947359405.1. NCBI lineage: Eukaryota > Metazoa > Arthropoda > Insecta > Lepidoptera > Noctuidae > Antitype > Antitype chi. The sequence goes on along the minus strand of OX375817.1, from coordinate 15,055,415 downwards.
TTTATGCCGCCAATCGATTAAATAGAAATGTTTTTTTTACTGGTTTATCAGCCCTCTAGAATCTAAATAAGACACTTTTAAAAAATGGGTGTAATACCCTATTATCACCGTTGTTCTCAAAACGATGAAGGAAAACATCGTAATGAAACCGGCATGTCCTAGAACCAAACATTCGAAGACATGTGACATTTATCAACTCGCACTGGGCCCGCGTGGTGGATTACGGCCCACTCCCTCTCACCGAGAGGAGGTTAGTGTCCCAGCAATGAGAACAAACCTCTGGGCAGGCTGAATAAGCTAGTTCTGTCATATTCATTAAGTGCCGTTGGAAATGAAAGTGATATTCTCTGAAGACAACGGTATCTCGTCTCGATAGCTTCCGTTGACTTATTTCAGGCAGCAACAATAAAAATATGTTATAGTTTAATACTTATAAAAGAAACGTCTTACCCGCAACATATATTCAGACATATCTTCTCTAATATCCTCATCAAGAGAACACACTACAGTTAATATCACATGTGCCACTGTCGATTCCACTGAAAACCAAAGACGACAACGTAAGTACAAAATAAACTTTATTTTCAAAGCATAACGGATGAAATCAATTGTTAAAAAAATGAGACTAAAAAAATAATTATGCTGAACTCTTGAACTGCACTAGTCCGTCAATCATAGGATATTGTTGAGAACGAAAAACGGACAAATAAGTTTGTTTTCTCGTGCCTGCACGTTAAATGATTTTATTTCTGTAAGTAGATTTGAACAAACACTTTTATACGTCAATCATCTTTTAACTACATATCGTTTTTATAATATGATTGACGTGTGCCGCATTTTCTATCTGACTGCTTTGAGAAGAAAGGCCGAAACAAACTCAAGTCGCAGTCTTTTTTAAAGTCCAGGTATAAACTCGGTCAGATCATGTTAAGACCATGTGGATCGGTACAGAAACTGATGAACGCTGGCAAATTCTGGGCCGACTCAATTTAGTTTGCCATTGACACGCTTAGAAAGTTTGCCTGTCCAATGTGCCTATGTTGTATCATAATAATGGTCTTTAAAGCAGCGAAGCAAAGCAGATTTCCCCTTACCATCGGAGGTAAAGGTGATGGGTTCGTCGGAGTGAGCGTGGTGGACTAGAATCTTGATGCTGGTGTTCGGTGGGTACTTGCCGCCCGACCGCGCCGCTATCACGTGCCCCGGGTTCGTCTTATCATCCGAATACGTGAATCTTTCTGGGAAAAGAAAAATAATAATAATAATACCAGCCCTTTATCGTCCCACTGCAGGGAAAAGGCTTCTTCTGATACAGAGAAGGCACGAGCATCGAGCATTGATCACCACGATTGCTCAAGACACGTTAGCAATTTCAGATTTGTATTAGTTAGTCCAGCATTGCTATTCTTTAACCATCTCACCGCGTGAAGCGAGCGTGGAGTGAGCTATCAGTGTCACTTCACCTAATGCTTGTTCAATCCCTAGCATCAGTGGAATGACACTGACATGTCACTCCACTCTCACTTCACGCGCTGAGATGGTTACAGCAGTGCTATTCTGTAAAAATCTTACCGTGATTTCTCGGGTGAAGTGAACTTAAAGTGAGCTGTCATTAGTATCAAAAAAAGTCCTAGTGTTAGATGGAATGACAGCTCACCTCACCTAAGTTATCACCGTGAGATTTTTACAGTATTCTGTAAAAATCGACACGCACGCACACGCATGCACACACACGCACACACACACACACACACACACACGCGCGCGCGCGCGCACACGCTCACGCTCACGGTCACGCTCACTCACGCTCACGCACACGCACGCACGCACACGCACACGCACGCACGCACATGCGCACACACACACATCGGCACTGCAGAATCGACATGCTGGTTTCGTCACATTGTTTTCCTTTACCGACGTCAAGAAAACAGAAAAACTCAAGAACAATTATTATATTTTTTTTTAGACTATAACAGTATAGGCTGAAAGGAAGCCTGAAAGGATTTGGGGAGGCCTTTGGCCAGCAGTGGGACAGCTCAATGCTGAGCAAAGTGTGGATTGTTCGAAAGAGATACCGCGGCCCCTGGCACACAGGCAACTGAAGGAACACGGGTGGGCTTTAGTCAGTAAAAGACTGACACGCCCTCCTGCTCCACCCAGAGAGAGAGAAGTTATTTAATGATTTGCCAACCTCAAAAAAAAAACGGTTGAAGGTCGAACCAGACCTCGCGGTTTGCGTAATTTTTTTTTTTTTTTTTGTTTAACCTAGTGTCCCACAGCTGGGCAAAGGCCTCCCGTTTTTCCTTCTATATCTCCGTATTGTGCATTCTCTGTCCAATTAACATTAATAAAATATAAATGACAAGCGGGGATAAATGCGCAAAATGATAAAGTGCGATCAATATAATGCCACCAAAACACAAAACAGGACCTGTGTCTTGCAAACAGAACCTTAAAGTCTTACTGCCACATCATCTTTATTTGGCTTAAAGAAGCAACGTAATGACCGGCCCATCTTAATAAAGGTATTGTTGCACGCAAGGGTTTGAATTCCATTGGTAATAATTAAAAATATTTAAAAAAGCTTTTGTCGTGCATTGTCACGAGAACTAAACGTGTGTGCCAAATTTCAGCCGATAGCTTTAGTGGAAGTGAGTGAATATAGATTGCAAAATTCCAGGACATACAGGTGAAGTTAAATAAAAGATTTTAAAAATAAAAGTATACACTTACTTCTAACATCCAGAACCATTTTGAGAAAAGCATTGTGCTCGCTATCATAATTTCTTGTTCTCGTTTTGACTATGGAGTCGTAAAGCTTATTCTGTAACAGGAAAAATAACTTTTAACCAACATAGTCAAAGCTGCGACACTAGAGAGTCTTGCTAGTTTGTCGTTACCGCAATGTTCTCATTTTAAGCTTAACGATGTTACTGAGGATGACGTTAAGAAATCTATTCTTGCAATTACGTCTTCAGCAGTCGGTAATGATAAGTTGTGTTCAAGAATGATAACTCTTATCCTTTCCTCGTTACTTCCTGTTCTCACTCACATTTTCAACCACTCATTTTCCTCTTGCTCCTTTCCGTCAGTTTGGAAACAGGCTCATATTATACCTTTACCTAAAACTAATAATCCTACTTTATTAACCCACTTTAGACCTATTTCTATTCTTCCATTTCTATCTAAAGTTCTTGAGCACATTGTTCATAGACAACTATCATGTTTCCTGGCGTCAAACTCGTTGATTTCCCCTTTTCAATCCGGTTTTCGCTCGGGTCACAGTACTGTAACCGCGCTTCTTAAAGTAACTGACGACATCCGCTGGGCAATGGAAAATAAATCCCTTACTGTTCTTGTATTGCTGGACTTTAGTAGCGCCTTCAACTCAGTGGATTTCGACATTTTACTTGGTATCCTCCAATCTATCAATTTCTCTTCTTCCACTTTAGCCTGGTTCAGTTCTTATCTTCGAGGACGCTCTCAGTGTGTTCGCCTGGAGGAGTCCTTCTCTGATTGGTGTAGCCTCACTGAGGGTGTTCCTCAGGGTAGCGTTCTCTCTCCTCTTCTGTTTTCAATTTTCATAAACCTTGTTACCACAGTAATTTCCTCTAGTTTTCATCTCTACGCAGATGACTTGCAGCTTTACCGGCATTTTACTTTAGCTGACGCGGGCTCTGCACTTGCTGCAATGAATCTTGACCTGGCTTGCATCAGCGTCTGGGCTAAATCATTTGGTTTGCAAATTAACCCTGCTAAATCCCAGGCCATGATCATAGGTAGCAGATTCGTTCGCAATGCGGCTGATGTTGCATCTCTGATGCCTTTATATCTCGATGGTGTTCGTATTGACTATACCGAAACCGCTAAAGATCTGGGTGTAGTTATCGACTCCAATCTTTCGTGGCGTGCTCAGGTCAATGAGGTCAGTCGAAAGGTAAATTTCTCATTTCATTCGTTGAAATGCCTTCAAAGTCTCCTGCCTTTGAAGACTAAAATTTCTTTGGCACAAACACTTATTCAGCCGATTATAGATTATGCCGACGCCTGCTATTTGGATGCTACTGAGGAGCTATTAAACAAGCTTGAGCGCCTGCAAAACCTGTGCATTCGCTTTGTTTTCGGTCTTCGAAAGTATGACCACGTTTCTCACCTTCGTAAGGAACTCAAGTGGCTCCCTATCCGCCTTCGCAGGAACACTCGGATTTTATGTCTCCTTTTCAACATCTTACATAACCCTTCTTATCCTTCCTACCTGCGTGAGCGTTTTTCTTACGCTCGTCCTAGCGACGCACCGTGTAGATCTCATCTTAGATCCCTCCTTAAAGCCCATCCCCATAAAACTAGTTATTATTCTTATTCTTTCTCTGTTCATGCTGTAAGATTGTGGAACTCACTTCCGCCTAGCATTCGTGACTTGAAAACCATTTCACTATTTAAATGTCGAGTAAAAGAGCATTACCTTTCCTCTTGATTGTTTATGTATTATAATAATTGTTTATATATTTTATCAGTATGTATTTATTTAAGTATATGTTAATTTCCTGCATTATAATATGTGTTAGTATATTATATTTTAGTTTAAGACGTCACATGTTCATATTTTCTCTTCTTGTTCTCGCACACTATTGTCTACATTTCTTTTTCATTTCTCCTTTCGCAGGTCTGCTGGAAGAAATTTCTATAGAAATAAGCAGTACCTTTGTACTCAATTGTTTTTTTATGCTGTATTTGTATTTTACTGTGTGTACATAAATAATTAAATAAATAAATAAATAGTTTCGACAATCGTCCAATTGCGTTAGAATTCGTCTAGCTCTAGGCTAGCTTTGTAGATGCAGCCTGTAATAAATGTTTTATAATGTACTAGCTTTTCCCCGCGGCTCCGCCCGCGTGGATGTCGGTTATCGCGTCAAAAAGCCTATGTCCTTGTCCATATCCCAGGCTATATCGGTTTAGGCGTGAAAGCGTAACAGACAGACAGGCAGAGTTACTTTCGCATTTATAATATTAGTAGGGATAGTAAGGATTTATAATTGCGCCTTTGATGAAGTGGATTTCTATTATACTTATAGGGGAAGCAGGGCTCCCAAGAAGCAGTTTTTGTCATCATCATCATCAACCCACAGAGGTCCACTGCTGGACATAGGCCTCTCATCCAGCTGCTACCAGCCACCCGGCGAAGATCGTCGCTCCACCTAGCCTGAGGGCGTCCTACCTTACGTTTACCGATTCGCGGTCTCCACTCAAGAACACGTCTATCCCAACAGTCATCGGTTCTACGGCCAATGTGACCGGCCCATTGCCACTTCAGCTTGCTAATTCTGTGAGCTATTTCGACAACTTTGGTTCTCTGCTGAATCACCTCATACCAGATACTATCCCTCAGAGTTTTTGTCATACTGAGTCAGTATAAAACAGTTGATCTGTTAAATTGGGTCAGTATTACTGACCCGTTTTATACCAAATTAGATAGATCTGAGCCTTAATTTTACACCAAGTAAAAGAGATAATTGCTGAGCATGCTCTTGGGTTCTATTCTCAAGTCGGCCAAAATGTAATTGGGTATTTCTATCTGGAATTTCTCAGTAGCAGAACAGAGCCTGGATTACAAGGCAACTTAACATAACTGACCAAATGTGGATGTATTAAAGGTACAATTGTGCTCAACCCTTCAAAGAAACAAAGCGTCATACATAAGTATGTAAAAGAGATCATTTACTTACAGTGGTAGATCTTAATGCAACAGCCGGCACAGTAGGTATAGACTTGGGTGGCGGCGAGGGCAGCATAGTATCCTTCTTGTTAATGGTCGCGTAAACGGCCGCATCTCGCATCTCTGTCTCTCCGTACAGAAAGTCCAGTGGGTCGTACTCTTCATACACACTGCTGGAGCCCTCGCTGGAAACTGCTGCATGTTCTGTTGTTTTAAAGAAGGGTTAGTTACGCCCAAAAGGTTTTGTAGAGATTTTTTATTTGTATTTCGTCTGGTAACCTTGTTAGCTTTAGACCAAATTATTTGCTCTTTCAGGGCTTTAAATTTAAAATACAAAAACTACATTAAAGTTCCCTCAAGTTACTGTTAGAAGTTTTGACGTATTTCCCCATATTAGTTACACACCCCACTCTGTTTTGTAACGATGGTCCCGCAAAATGGTTTACGCCAAATAATGGAATCCAAGTGTCATCATCCAGTTCTACAAAGAATCTTCGCAACCACAACGCTGTATGCATTGAAACCGTAGCCCCTAAATAGCCCTTATGTTATTCAGGATCATATGCCTTGCTCTCCTCTCCTTTCTTATCACGATCCAAACCCCACAATGAAAAGTTTCATTCAAAATTTTGACACACTATCAACAATGCACTGAAGACCATTAAAGACACAATAACAAATACAAGGTGCAACCTTCTTAGCAGTCAGTCCAGTGTACTGATTTTGAAATGAGAACATTCTTCCACACATTATTAGAGACCAGTCACAAATGCAATGTTTGAAATTAGAGAAAAAAAAATGATATTTAAAAATCGAACCGGGTGACACAAACACGTGCAGGAGTGCCGAACATTGTGGATATTGTACAGGATTGTATATCACAGATTTAAATCATTAGATTTGCCCTCACCGTGCTGTGGTCGCACAAAAAGTCTCCATATAGATAGATAAGAGTCAGCTCACAAATCCCGCATAGAACGAGATAGGAAATTCAATACGAGTGAGCGAAACAAAACTATTCAAATGTCATTGTTAACTAAACAGAAACGTCGAGCTTTGGACGCGGTAGGGCGAATCTAACGATATAAATGTTTGTAAATTACAGATGGATAATGAGTATGGACTTAGAATTGAGAACTTTTTTAATACTTACAAATCACTGCACTATCGAGGAAGGAGCAGTGGACTTAAAAAGTACATTTTACACATAATTATGAATTTAAAATGACGGATATCGTATTTCCTTATATTGCATTATTATTTTCAAATACATCACGTTTCTACATTGATATTTCAAAATAAACATTGCTTAATACAAAGTAAAGATGATAAATTTCTAAGTTATCTACAACTTATCTCTTGAAGCAATGGTGTACGAGTATTCACATAGCTTTGTTTTCTGTATTTTTGTAAACTATACTGTAATAAATACGTATACTCAAAACAGATTCTGAAAGCCAAAATTTACACAAACAAGGTCAAAGTAAGTTATCTGGCAAAACCCTTTCCCGTCTTATTACAGAACGAGTTCTAACTTAGTCCGAGATTTAAACCATCTAACCACTTTTTTATTTCGTACTTTAATAATGTAAAGTTTTAAGGTAAATGATTGTAATTAGAACTTCAATCACGTCGAAATAAAGTTCGAAATTTAAAAATTACTCCCGAGGTTTAAACCTGGTTCTAAAGACAAACCACGTTTTGTACTTAGGCCATTCATGACTGTGAAGTTCCGTCAGTAAATTTAATTTGACACCTGCATAGTTCGTTATTGGTGTTTTAGCCAACCAATAACTATAGCTGCCATGATGCTAACATCAGAGTTAGACTAGGTTTCAGCCAGGCAAGGCTAGGTTTTAGGCCATACACGGGGTCGTTTGGCACCTATGCGCTGTCTGGTGCCCGGGGTGGTCCGGCGTGCCGTGTGTTCTGGTGCGCCGGTGATGGGGGTCATTCCCCTAAGAGGAGGGTCCGGTGACGGACAGCCGCGGCGGGTTCGCGGATGGCTTTCGCGTTCCCGTGTTCCCGCCATAAGCGGCACTGGAGGACACCGTGGAGTTTTAGTGGGTTAGAGTCCCACATAACTGCGCTATCTCCCCGTGGTAGCGCAGTATGCATGAGCATTTCTCCACGTAAAAAAAAAAAAAAAAAAAAAAAGGTTTTAGAAACCGCCAATTTGTTCTCAAACCTCGCTTCCAAGTCCATATGAAATGAAACACAAACCACTCACCGATATTATTTTTCTCAGTTAGTAGTGGATCAAAGGCTTCAAGCACACTGACTCTTACGCTACCTGGCGCAGACGAGTTGCGTCCGAAGTCGATGAGGTTCATTGATTTGGGCAGGCTACCTACTGTGTCTGAGGCTTCGGTTGACTGAAAAATATTTAAACATAGTTTAGAGCACGTCCGTTTTTGTCCCTTTATGGACGTCTATTTCGTAGTTGAAAGCACTGTAAAAAAAGAAGAAAAAAGACGATTCTTATATACTGTCCATAGCTTTACAAAGCCGACAGTCAGTTATATCACTACTTTGAGATGGTCAGTATATTTTCAGCTTGACGTATATTAACTTCCAAAGTCACAGACACATATTTTTCTTCGTTAATTTATTCATAGCACACATGTCAAGAATCTTATTAAGATTTTCATAAAATATGGGCTCAGAAAGGGGTAAAATCTACGAATAAAAGTCGTCTTTGAGTATGATAATCTCTTACATACAGGTAAACCTTTCCGCCTTGTTAAAAGGCTTGGATTGTACTCCAAGATAGAATGTTGTTTTGAAACGATACTTAAAACAAAGGTTAAAGTAGTCTATACTTTAAGTCTTGCCTGTCTTGTTCTTTGTGAAATCTCAAGTTGCTTTCACGTAGTTTTTGGTGAACCGCCCCCTGACGATATGCATTATGCAATCAGTGACTGACAAAGCACATAATAGATTTGATTTAGGAATATAGATATATGGAGTGACTACATGTCTCAATGTTTTAAAAGTGTAAGCTTACGAATCCTTTTACTAAGCACTAAAATGTGTGCGTTGAAGTAAAAATTTTCATCAACTACAACGCACAATATTTAATTGTCTTTCTACGTTCCAAAGGCTGCACAAGGTCAGACTGGAGGCCGACCCCAAGATAGTTGGGAAAAAGGATTTGCAGAAGATGTTTGTTCCAAAGGATAGCATAAGCATTTCAAACTACCCGAAGCATCACGGGAGCAATTTTGTGCGATTAGATTAAGATTTGCATGTGAAGAAGTATATGACTCATTGCAGACTCAATGTAATAGTATGAAAAGAGTCTTACCATCTCGCCCAAAAGGGTTTTTATTTAGGTAAAGAGGCAGCTATATGATAATGTGCTTACATTAGCTGCTGGATTTCATGCCATTTCAATGAATTTAGACAATGAGCCTACTCTTTTTATGGTTTATGTCTACGAGAAATAGAGTAGGCCCAAGAATGCTACCTTGCGTTACGCCGTAGGTCAGTAAACGATGAGTATTCGTGAAAGGACCCCTATCCTAATACTGATCGTTCCTCCACCTTAACACATTGAGTTCTAACGGTTAGATAATCAGTCAAAAGGCTAACCTATTTTCCAATTTTTGTAGGATTGGAACAGAAACCGTATCGAAGGCCTTAGTTAAACCAAAAAATATTGATAAATCTTTATTACCTTTATCTAGCTTGATGGTTATAAAATCCGATAAATTTGTAACTGGTGGTTTTACCACGGAAAAACAAACTGATGATCAGATAAAATGTGTATACTTTCGAAAGAGCGTTAGTTATATATTTTTCTAGATTTTTTGAAAGCGAACTTTATTTTGTAATAGACTTATAATATACGATACCGTCTCCAAAAAAATCTCCAAAAAATATTGCTCATACAGTGCATCAGGCCCTGTGTTTTCAATGGTTTCATCATCCTTTTCCGACATGGAAGTATTATGATTTCAGAATTCATACTCAAAGCGGTCTTTAATTCATTCACAATTAACATAGGTAATTGCAAAGTCACAGTCATCAGTTTCATAAATCCGGCTTAAGTTGATTTCGCTTATATCCTGAGTTAATCCCTCTTGATCTAGTTTAGTGTGAGTCAAAACGGCATAATTACGTGACTTTTTTAAACAAAACATTGCAACTTTATGTTCTGTTCTGTAAGAGCTTGGAATAAGAAAACAGGTTGTATTTTAAAGCCCAATGGCTAGTATCTGATTTTATCATCTAGGCCCAAAAGTCAAACATCATAACGTCATTTGACACAAAATAGTATCTCTCATCCTTGCTCAGGATAACAATTAATCAATTTTATTGACATTAAATAGCGCTATCAGTAAAGCTGACAACAGGATACGAAACGCGCAATAAAATAAAATTAGACGCAGTTCAGAATTGCAATTAGTTATAACAAAATAATCACTGGTATTAATTGTATATCACTTCTGATTTTATTCGTCATACCAATTTAGTTGTTATTTTACTAAACTAAACTATTGGAGTGCATTAAATGGGACCACAGAACAATGGATAATATAGAAATCGACCGTTAGGCGTACCCCAAGCCTGACAGCCAGCACAACAAACTGACTGGCTTAACTATTTACAATGAAATGAAGTTATTGTTATAGAGTTATACCACAAAATAATAAAATATTACACTCACCGCTATACTAGCTTCCGATATCTTCCTAGAGCTATTGCTTTCGACCTTGTCCTTGACAGGCTCTGTCTTGAACACGGTCTGGTTCACACTGTTATTGTTCTTCACCACATTACTATTCATACTATTATTCACAGGATTCACAGGGTTCACCGGATTCTTCAGTGCTGGCGGGTAGGAATGCGTTTGATTCAGCTGCGGGTATATAGTCATAGGTCTCGGAGGTCGCGAGATCATGTTTGTCGTGCTGTAGTTGTATGCAGGCGGAGTGGGGTATGCGTACGGTGATGGTGACGCCATTCGCGTCTGACTGTATTGTACGGGATACATTGGCGGGTTTACAGGCACGAACGTCGCCGGCATGTCTGGTGGTACGCCAATGGGGGGCGCGTAGTACGCGTAGTTGGGCATCGGCGCCGGCATCGGTGTCGGCGGCGTTGCTGTGGGCATCGGTGTGGGCATTGGCGTAGGCATAACGTAAGGCCCCAGGGGATACGGAGGGATCGCATTATAAGGCGGCTGGTAGTTATACCCGTACGCCGGAGCATAATAGCCCGGCCGCTGATTATAAGGTTGATTGTTCATTGTGGCGGCCGGCTCAGTCGTGTTTAATGCTAGCTCTTCAGTCTGCTGGCCTAACCTGGGAAACGGAACAAATTGTTAGGTATTACCTCGAACAATGGCAGTTTACTACTGCATACACGGCAATGATTGATGTTGCTATTATTATCCCCTAAATGTATGTTTGGGATAACAATAAAATCATTGACATTGTTTTCCTTAAAAACATTTCATTCATATGTTTTGGAGAAAGAAAACTACATACTTGTTTAGATGTTAATCAATAAAATCAATCAAGTTATTGTAACCTACCTAGCTAGACTGTTTTTATGAAACAATGAAACTTATCGATTGTAGCGCGTCTCGAGATATTTTACTAAAGAAATTAATGTAAGTGCACTCTGAATAAAGTGCAAATAGATTCGTTTGCATGCACAACAAAAGTGATAAAATTTTATGGAAACAAAACTTGCAGAAAGACAGGTAACAGACTATCTTACATATTAATATTAGACTCCATAGCACAAAATATAACAAAATAAAACGATACACTGTAATTGCACAAAAAATACAATTCGCCTTCTATTATTCGTGCACTATAAAATTTACAAATTAATCACACACATGGGCTGCATACGAAAACCGAATGCACTCAGAAAATTTAGTATAATAAAATGTCATATGAAATTTAATTAATGTCTTATTAATGTGATACTCACTTATTTATCTGCTCAATATACTCCTTTAGCTTCACATGTGGTTCTTTCGGCGCATGTTTGCTCGTAGGGCTCGAGAATGATATCAAATCGCTACTCTCTTCCCTCGTTGGACTGGTTCCAGTTGATCTGACGAATTGAGACGAAAATATATGAGCATCATTGTTGTTGCCAGTGCCAGTGACTTGGCTAGCCTGCTAGCCGGCGGGCATCAGGTATGACGATTTAATCATATTTATTTACTCAAATCAAATCAAGTCATTTATTCAAATTAGACTGAGAATCAGCACTTTAAGAACATCAAAATACATCCCCCAAAACGCCCGCCCTTCACCAGATCCTAGTGCTTTAGCTGGAAAGAAGAAGTGGCGGATCAAATTCCCCAGCAGCACAGCTGTCTGTTCAGTTCGATAACTTACTTCTATGACAATATAAATTATTCAAAGTAATTAACATTACGAGACACAAAAAAATAAATTGAATCATTTTGCCATGCCAAACTAGGGCTCGTACAGTTTTTAAAATGGGTACTGTCCACAATCGTGTGTGAGCACTGCCCCCCTAGCTGGGTTATAAAAACCTGTGTTGAAGAGAAACAGTCCTTATCCCCTTAATATACTGACGTAGAATTTCATAGTTACAAAAGTATTATAAAAAATAAAATTGAATTTCAATAGTGCTTGTGACGTTACTGTTACAATTTCAGAGTTGTATTTTATTTGTTTTTAATATAATTGTTACCACCGGTACATCGTGATATCCTACCTAGTTAGTGTTATTTTTTAAATAATTGTGTCTTACTGAATGTATGACTGTGTGGGATTATTAATTTATATGACTTACATACATGCTTACTCATTGAACTAAGATAGGAAATCATGTTTTGCATTGTTTTGTTTGATTTCGCCAGCTTTTTCATGATAGTGGTTTATGAAATCTTTAGACAAGCGTCAATCATAGGGCCTTTTTTTGCGTTCCGGAGTGCAAATAACTTAATGGATGTCCTCCGCTCTGGGGTGGGCGGAGTGGTATGTCAGATTTTTACTGACTAAATACCACCCCCGTTTTCCCTTTTCATACTTGCACCGGGGATAATGGGATCTTATGCGACTTCTCGATCCCCGGCTGGTGCCGGCCCGCCTTTGCGGGGCACCTCAAGTCACTCAGGGCCTACGCTAAGTTATTCGTTGAGCTACATCTCCTACGGGACTTACGCACATTTTCGCGAATACTAGAAAACACTTCTTAATGAACGCCGAGCGTTGAAAATCCAACCACATACGCTTTTATTCAGCCATAAACCGTGTCTCTGATGGGGTATCCCATCGGCAAGTGCGTTCTCTCAGTGAAGTCAAGGTTTTTATTAAGTGGAGATTCATTTATTGGAATGTTCTAGTAGACGGAATCCCGATACAGAAGAATTTAAAGTGGTGTTATCTTTATGAGTCACACTGCAATAACAATATTGCTACTGTTCCATACAGTCTAAAATAATTGAGAGGTGTATCGTGTAATGCACTTGCATTTATAAATCCATAATAACTATTTATATGTAGGTATATAATAAGTTCCAACAAAATAAAACATCCCAAAAAAAAACAAGACAAATTTCTAGCATCAGAAACAAATAGGTATTTACTTTATCTATGAAAATATTTAATGTTGTTAACAATAATACTCATATTTTTTATCTGAATGACTGACATTTAATTCTTAACCTCATGTATAGTCAAGGCCACACTATGTATGCCAACAGATAAATAATAATTATTTTATTTATGTGATGGTTGGGATCTTTTGTTTGAGATACTTTTTAAAGCTGGAGAAAGAAAAAGAGAGATCTCTCTTTCAACTGTTATAATTTAATTTTATCAGCTATTAACAGTTAATATATAAAATAAACAAAAAAACATTAATTTTATTAGACTTATTATAGTTTTAATAGTTATTTTGGTATATATATTGGCACAGTATATTAAAGTCCCCTTCACCTCCAAAAAGTTATGAGTATGAATGTCGATGACTATACAAGTAGCATAAGACAAAAGAAACAATGGGTGGACTGTGTGAAGGATGATAAATAGCTAGAAAGGTTGTGTCTACCGACATGACGACTAATAGAGAACTAAGTATGGAACAAAAATACAAGTAGCACCAACCTGAAATAAGTTGGGATAGGGATAACAGAATGAGAATGATATGAGACCTCTAAAAATATGAAGTCTAAGTAAAATTAGGTTGATTAGAATGTGCAACAACGATCAAATGAATTACCAAATAACACTGTCCAAAACATGCTGGCACAACAAAGTATGCATTGCCCTGATTAAAACAAGTTGATGCAATGTTACTTATCTTAATACATTCAATAGATGACACTGATATATCGAGAAAATCGAGATACATAGTAGTATTTTGATGATCATTCACCTGGGTCCGTCCGAGATGGACGAACGTCCTCGTGGAGATTTCCGCGGCGGCGGCGGCAACGCTGGCGGCGGGCCGTCAGTCTCCTCGCGCCTTCGAGCACTAACACTGGCCACCTCGCGCACATTATCTAGACAATATCAGCGTGATAAGCCAATCACCAATGATTATTACAGATATCTATAGTTTTTGTACAAAGATAACAAAGTGAAAGAGATAAACATTCCATGAAATTAAAGAACAAAAAAATAATCGGAAACAAATATTTATCCAATTTGAAGTTTCAAAAGCATTCACTTCGCATTGGAAATTAGCTTTTATGTTACTATCATACAATGAAGATACAGTTATCATGATTCAGTATAATCAATGCCCCATTTACTTATAAGGTTGTTGACCTATCACTTCCCTTCTGATTGATGTACTCAGACATTTTGCTGAACTGACAATGCTTATTAATTTTTCTTGTTTACACTGCATCAATTGATCTCGTTGTGCCAATAAAAGGTCAGTCAGTTAGTCACTTCAATTGCTGTTTTTTTAGCTTTATGTATTAGTAAAAGTGACTGTTATGAACAAAACACTTTTAAAATAAAATACAAAATATAACATCTTGCATGTATTCCCGAAGGGTTCGATAGTAGTAGTGTCCGTATAGTACACCAACATTTTGCCAGTTATTTTTTAAGTCCCATGTTACAGGGGGCGAACCTATTGCCACCAACCATGCACAAATCCAGACACCAGGCTGCTACTGAGAAATTTCAAATTGAATCCTAGAACCTCTTACTCATCAGTAGCATTTGTGACCACTAGAGCAAAGAGGCAGTCAAGTAAAATAAAATAAATACTCTACTAAATCAATAACATTATTAAATGATCAGTTATCAAAATTAAAATTGATATAAATTAAGGAAAGATTGTCATAACTACAGTACAAAAATAATAAATATTAAATACCTAGTTTTTATATCATAGCATAGCGAACATTAAATATTTGTGATAGCATGCAGTTATTTACCTATAAAATGCCACTGAATTGTCTATTCTACTTTAATTAACTTTATTATGATAACAAATGCCAGATGTTTTGATATTATTTGATATTACTGAATAGCTTTAATACATTCTTTACATCTAACCTGGTTTTATTATTTTGTTTATAATCTGAGTAACAATTCTGCAGTTTGCATTTATTGTTAAATTAGTATTCAAGTAAATGTTTAGTGTTCTCGTATATTTTGTTATTTATTCCTTCCAATTATTATTAATTTCGACAAGCAAGTGGAAACAAATTAATGAAAATGCAAGCAAGGCATTAAAAATTAGAATGCAAACTATTTCAGAGTAACATTAAGTATTAACTGAAATAGTTTGGTTATCATCATTACTTTTGCACTGGTTTTATTAACCTGTTTACATTAATGTGAGGCATTTACGTAGGCGGTTATGAAATATTAAAGCGTGAATGCCGAATTACGTTATCATTAACACAATACATGAAAGGTAGTTGTGTGAAATGTTTGTTGAAGCCTTGGATCATCAGTAATCTCGCGGAGTAAACAAAGTTACGTCAGTTACCTGCGCTAGATAGTAGTTTCTGCCTACGGAACTGATCCAGAGCCAGACTTTCTAAACTCAAAGCCTGGGCCTTCTCCAAATCCGCTTGAAACTGAAGATCGTAGTCAGACATTATCGGACTCCCTTCAATATGTATCTACAACATTCACAAAACGAGCGTGGGAATTAAAACAATAATACCACTGTTTAGCGATGAGCACTACACTACTCAAAAACTTTAGAGCCAAACTTGTAGGCGGCATACGAGCGGCTCTCAGTATATCGCCCTTTGTCTTACCAAAGGAATCTTCCCGACAACGCTCTATTTGCTTAATTTTCACTACATAATACAATTTTGGATGAAACTTGGCTCGATTTTATTTTATTATTTTATTGGGTCAATTCAATTTGTATGCATCATTCAAAAGATAATACGACAAAATTTAGAATGTATACGGTTAAAAGTTTGACAGCTAAATTCCCTTGTATTCGAGAGAAAAAGAAAGAGAAACATTCACTCAATGCACGATTATGGTACCTTTTACTTTAAGCTGCATAGTAATGGTGACGTTACCGTTTCCAAACGTGTTTAACAATCGACTAATTTGCAAACATGATCGGTCGACTAAAATATTGTAAAACTGACAACGGACACAGAGACTTTAGTCGCTAGCGATTACAAACTCTCACGTCCGCACGGATTTTGACATAGCTAGCTACAATGTGCTGTCAAAATTTTGAAATGCCCAACAATTTGCTGCCACTAAAATCACGGGGTGTGTACCGGGTACACGTATTTTACTAGGTATTAGTTTCATTATTTATTTTCAAACAATAATGATTTTTATAAAAGCAATTTAATTAAAAGGCGTAAAGTAATTTGAAAAGCTTATCGAACATAAAATAGTTTTATGTTTCATAATAGTCTTTTTTTATCATTTAACTTTTAACTATGTATTTACCACACGTACTGCTATTAATGTTCCTAGCGATTACCTTTTTTTTCTTGAACTTCTATGCCTACTTGTGGACAGCGTTGTGGGTTACTTTATAACCAAATTGCTATTTTGTTAAACTAGTAGTAAGTCCTTATAATGTAACTGTTTGCTGTTCCTCTTAATAAAAAATAAAATAAAATCTTTCGATGTTTGTATCCTATTTAGAGTAACTAGACGGGTACTTTATTAAATTGCTTTTGTGAATGCTTTTTATTTTTATGTATAGTATGCTTAGAGCATAGGTACTAGAGGTAGGTTAAATCAAAGAGTGGTTAAATGCTCTAAGATAGTATGTCAAAGAAAAACTCCTCTTACTAACAGCCTTACACTATTAGATTTAGTTAATGGGCATCACTACGACACCGTTCAGAAATGTTTATGTTCAGAACTTGGTTCGGAAACGACGTATAAATTATAAAATTATGTCAAATTCAGAAGGGAGGGTAGGCCCGTCAGGGTATATAATATGTTCTGTGGGGTAGGCAAACAGTAGCACTTCAGAAAGGTAGTCATGTGAAGATTAGGATCCTTCTGCAATGTTCTCTGCGGTGAAGTAAGCCTGCCCTACGGTATCCACCTCCATAACTTCATCATTTTGTTTTGCTACAAGCTCTTTGCTACTGTACTGCTACACTGGATACAAGCCTAATTTAAACTTTATGGCGGCTCTGAACCCCGACTCCCGCTGCACAAATATGCATCTGGACTGTGGGCCCATTATTTAAATCAATATGAAATAAATTGAGACGTGTAGGGAAATTGGTTAAAACAGGTAAAACTTAAAGTTACGGTCCATAGATTTCATAAACGTGAATTAAAACTTTTATTTTATTGCAATAGTGTCAGAATGGTATATCATTGATTTCATAATTGTTGATTTATTCTTTCCAATGGTCAGCCACTGACACTCCATTAAAAGAAATGGCATATATTGGTAATCTCGTACATATAATGACAAATGAATGACTGACTTAGGGCTGATTTTACCAAAGTCTCTGATTTTATCAAATCTTGTATCCGTAGAATAAAATTTACGTCTGCCAATTCTACTATGGAAAATCTGTAGAAAATTAAAATTTTATTCTCAGGATAAGATTTATTCTAGGTATAAAAGTTTGGTGAAATTCGCCCTTAGGCGGTAATCTGTTAAAATTTAGACAGTTCCTTTGATCAGTGACCTACCATTAGAACGTCGTTGTGCAGTCATTGCTTTTAATTCGTTACGAGTATACGATACTCAATCAAACGACAATGCCATTGTAACACAATTCTATCACGACACCACTGACCGACCAAAACTAATCTGCTAAATTCATAATGGTCGATCCATTATGAATTTAGCAGATTACGAACTTTAGCAAAATGACAATGGGATCGTGTTGGAATGAAGAATTTATAAAAATAGCAGACTTGGGTCCCTGGGCTCTCAATCTAAACCCTTGCAAAAAGTGGTACCTATAGCATAAATCTCTGAAAGTACTTTACAGGTGCTATGTAATTTCTTACATAGAAATTAAATAGCACTTTCTGGGATTTATGCTATGCCACTTTATGCAATCCCCTGGATTGCGTTTCAGAAAATTATGGGGCTTAGCTTCAAGTTTTTACTAATTTTAACAAATTTCCTTAGAAGTCTCAATTTGTTTCTCAGTTCAGACGCACATCCTGCGCAGCGAGTAGCGCACTTCAAAGCCGCGATAAGGTTTGAATCGGCCTGTAACAACGGATTTACTCAAAACCATTCTTTTTTTTTTTGGATGGGAAATCATCAAATAACTTCTCCCGCTCTGGGTGGAGCAGAAGGGCGTGTCAGACTTTTTCTGAGTAAAACCCACCCGTGTTCCATCAGTTGCCTGTGTGCCAGGGGCCGCGTTATCTCTTTCAAACAACCCGCACCCCTGCTAGACATCGGCTCTTACGGACCCCACCAGTTGGTGCTGACATCTCTTTGAGGCGCGCGTGGAACACAACGCGCCCGTCGCGGTCGACCCGGGCTTTGTGCTATTTCTCGCCGTCCGCAAGCCCGCGCCTGCGGTGGCCGGGAATCAGCCTGGGATTCCCGACACCCAGGGCGTCTCAACTCCTTTGAAAGCATTTAGAGAAAACGCGAGTTTTTGTCCCTACTGAATGTTATCGTTCCCATTACTTACCTACAGGCCTGAAATGAGCACAAGTTGCGTTCAACTACTTTCGTTTACTACTCTAAAATGAAAATACAACGGTTTTTTACTGTTTTTTTTTTTATTCCTTTATGAACTGAAATTATATTTGGATACTACTTATAACCACCTGGTTTGTGGACTAAACTTGTGATGTAACTGCTATTTTATTAACTGTTAGAAAATGTCTAATGCGGTTTATTATCACACGTCCTGTTATTGGCGGAGAAAAATAACGTAAAAGATTCGAAGCACCTGAAAAAGCACAACGCTTAAATATCTTCAACACACCACGTCCACTTGGTACATTGACATTAATTTCACGGGTCTTGCCATTCAATACCTGAGGGCCCTGGTGGAGTCAGGATTGGCGCGGCGGCTTTTTTTCGTTTGGTACGTCTTTTTCTCAGGACCTTACGGCGAGTAGCACTGCCTTTATTCGGTACATTGCTTCCATCCGCATCTGGATTTGACCTAACTTTTATTGCCCTACTTTGTGTAACTAAAGTTCTTTGGACAAAGTTAAATGGGGTCCTTATAATAGGCGTATTATTTCTGGATGAAGTGGTGAAAATTCTAGGATAGTCATCCTTACTTGCAGAAGTAGTTTGTTGCCCTGAGGGCTCTATAGGGATATTTAAACTTTTGACCCTCTTAAATTTCTTCCTTCTATGGTATGTTTTTATTTTCTTAAGGTTAGGATCAAATTTATTTTGGAGCGATGCTTCACCGTCAACAATTTCTTTATCTTCGGGTTTCTGTAAACATTTTATTAAAATCTTGGTAACCTAAGCAATAATATATTTATTATCTAATTGTAAGAAAAGACGTTACGTAAGTTAGTTTTCAAAGAAAAGTACAGTCAGGAATGTAGGTAGGTACGTAAATCTTTTAAGTAAAAATCAAAGGCAGCATCAGCATAGTCTTATAAATATTTAGTTCCGATAATTCAACAATAAACAGGGTGGGAAAACCGAGTGGCTAAATACAGCACCCTAATTGCGTAACTCACGATTCATCATAATTTGTTTCGTATTGAAACAAATGGCTAAACCATTGCTTCATTTGTTCGAAAAATGTGTCTGCTCAGCAACGTAAATAACGCAATGAATATTGTTGAACTGTCAAAATGAAACCGATTATGATTAATCGCGTGTTACGCAATTAGGGTGCAGGTAGGTAGAGACGCCAGCACATCAAGCTACCTCAATCTGTCAAATTTCTTTGAGAGATTTTCAACTTTATTACAATACAACAAGGTTATGTTCAATTGGGAAATTTTTACAGTTTGGGATAACTTGACCTGCTGGCGTCTGTACGTTCCAATTTCAAAATTTCCCGCCACATTGTTTGCCAGCTAATTTAAATTCTCATAAAAAAAATGGATCTGCGCCGGGCACATTTCGCGCTATGATTTTTTACGATTTCAAGTGTCGCCTGAAACCGGACGAATCGTAGGATAGACTTCAAATGGCATCCCTGCTACTTCAGCCCTGACCTAGCACCCTGTGACTTCTTTTTATTCCCGAAATAAAAAATCAGCTCAAAGGGATACAAATTTCGTCGCCGGAAGATGCGCTGTTAGCGTTCGAGCAGGCTGTCAATGAAGTGTCTGCGGCGGACTGGAAAAAGTGTTTCGAAAACTGGTTCAGACGCATAAAACTTTGCATAGAGTCTATTGGAGAGTACCCACTTTGAAAAGATTTAATAAAAAAATATTTACATAGAGAACATTTTTTTTTTCGCAAAACTTTCAGAGTGTCCCTAGCTTTAAGCCCTTTGTTACATTTTTTTACAATATGGCATGCAATAAATAAATAAATATGTCGCAGGTAGATTGTATAATATATAGCCCGTTCTATTTAACAAGAAGTAACCTGGTCTAAAACTATATCATCCGCATCTTGCCGATCGCAAAAGTCCAATATCTTCTTGCAGACTGTCCGCAAGTTCTTTATTCTATCCTTCTTCTTCTTACCAATTACGTATCTGTCCATGTCGTCCAATCTTAGTGTTCTGAAAAGACAATTTGATTATTTAGATACATGTGTATAACGCTACCAATGACGTTGTAGTGACGCGTGGCCAAAATCGGAACTAACAACGCCATCCTGTTTTATCAAAACCGCCATCTTGTTTACAGTGGTATAAGGGTAACAGCTGCAACTTACGATTTGTGAGGTCGCAGGTTCGAATCCAATCAGGCGCTTTACTTCGTTTAAATTATTTCATCACCACTGCTCTCAAAACGTTGAAGGAAAACATCGTGACCAAACCGCCATGTCCTAAAGCCAAAAATTCGAAGGCATGGAACATTTACCAACCCGCACTGGGCTCGCGTGGTGGATTACGGCCCACTCCCTCTGACCAAGAGGAGGTCTGTGTCCCAGCATTGGGAACATTATAGGCTGATATGTACTGCCCCTCTGTCAATGTGTAACTCGTAAGTTTGTACAGAGGTCAGCACATCAAGCTACCCCTAGCTAGCTAATCTGTTAAATTTCTTTGATTGAGTTTCAACTTTATTACAAAAGTATAAGGCTCATGTTTAATTGAGAAAATTTGACAGTGTGGGATAGCTTTATGTGCTGGCGTCTGTACATATATGCTTCATATTTTGGCCGATGAGCACTGGCTTAGGCAACTCATATTTCTTATTCGTGTCGTTGGCACGACAGTAATTAAAATTTAGTTGGCTCAAAATTTCATTATTTCCATGGCGACGTCAGTGCAGGCAACTCAGAGGTCACTGGTCTGCATGTTTCGGGGCACAGAAGGCAGGATAGGAGATGTATGGACTTGACAAACTGTAGCCATCAACCCAATTTACAGCCGATCCGCTGCTCCGAAACTTACAGGTAGTCGGCAGGTCTGGCGCACGTCCATGGTACAAGTTTTCACAGCATCGAAAAAAATATTCCAAGGCGATGAAGCGCCGGTTTAAGTAGTACCTACCAATGTTACTACTGACTTTACCTTGCTTGGGTCTAGCTATTTCTAGATCGTCTCATTTGAAATAGCGCGCCCCTTTTCTATTTAAGGGGAAAGTGTTTCAGGAAAGGCATAATTCAATTTTTCTTACGTTTTTTGCAACATAAAACATACATCAGGTTGTATGCTGATTAACATATGATTCGCAACCATAACAAATATGGCTTTATAGAATTATAATAATCATTTAAAATCATCAATACAACCCTCTAAATTCATTTAATATCTACAATTTTTTTTGGGTGGGAAATCATCAAATAACTTCTCCCCGCTCTGGGTGGAGCAGGAGGGCGTGTCAGACTTTTACTGACTAAAACCCACCCGTGATCTCAGTTGCCTGTGTGCCAGGGGCCGCGGTATCTCTTTCGACCAACCCGCACCCCTGACCCCTGGCAGCCAATATCTACCATTGAATTACTTTTTCATGAAACAGTACAATTTGGCAGGCCACCATGGTGCTTCTTCCTTAGCATTTGAAATGTAGAACAAGTAATGGGGCGCGCAATTTTAAACTGAACGGTCTAAGATTCATATCTACTTGATGACTTTCGGTTTGGCCATGATAGTGTCAACGTCCTTCTCGTCAATCTGCATGGCCGTGTCCCAAATATTCTTGAAGAGTTGTCTTCTGTCTGCATAACTTTCTTCCTTTGTCATGATATCCATTGTCAGCGCGTTCAGTGCTACTTGCCCGTGATAAGATTATGAGAATATGTTTTCGGATTGTTTTTGTATGTTTTACAAAAAGTGAATTTCTATTATTTTGAATGCATTATGTGTTTTATTGTGTTTTATGTTTAGTTAGATTGATTGCATAATTGATTTTTATTGATATTGAAATATTGGATTCATGATATAACCAATGTCACGTTGACATTATTGGTGTTCAACCTTTTTCTTTTGATAGACAGATTTGAGACTTAAGACTGGGTTCTGCGCATCGATATTATTGTTTGTTATACTTTATTAGTGACGGGGAGTAATCTAGATATCATAGAACAGTAAGGAATCTCAATTCGAGTTTGCTGGCACAATAAACGATGACTCCAACATTTATTGTGATCAGTATAAATAAACCAGGTAACGCAACAAGTTGGTACGAACGTACGAAGTTGTCGATTGCCTCGACTGTCGTTCAGTAAGCGGGAAGCTCTTGGCGAAAGCTTATCCTCCCATAAAATATACACACGCGCTCCTAATATAATCTGTTTGAGTTTTCTTTCGTAAAATTGTATCTTTGTAATGGTCCTTCGATCCGGATACCTATGAATAAAATAAGCTTTTTTTTTAATATAAACCTGTTTTAAACTCGTTGGGATGCCGAAAGCTACTTTTTTTACTACTTAATTTTCTAACGTTGAAATGTGGAAACCATGCCGCCCAAATATGACCCGAACACTTTGTGGGTGGCTCTCCAGCAGTGCAGTGACGGCAACATCTTCGAGGTGTATCCCAAGCTGCTGGCCCAGCTGTTCCTGCAAGAGGAGGCCGCGAGACAAGATGGTGATACCAGCGAAGTGGAGAATCTGGTTCTTCCCAGCGACAAAGACTATAGGCTGCAGAAATACTTTGTTCTTGTTGAGTTGCAGAAAGAATTGGAAGAGTAAGTTTTATTGATAATCATTTTTAAAATTCGATTTTCAAAGTAGACTAGATGAGTTCAGTAGGTACGGGTGAACCTATCTGCTACGTCGCTTTATGTTTAAAAAGATACGACCAAGTAGGTGCCTATTTATCTATAAAAATGGCTTCTTCTCTTCATCCAATTTAACAAACAAATTTTCGAACCCAGCCATGCAGTCGGAACCAGTTATTCACTTATCGCAGAACGAGAAAGTTCCGTTCCGACCTTCCGACTGTTCCGATACAAAACTCATTAACCATAAGATTAGCTTCACGTTAAACAAACTGCTATTACCGTGATTGCGTGGCCCCCGCAGCCCCATATGGCCATGACCTACAGACATAATAACACTGTAAACTGCTTGAATATACCAGACACCTTGTGAATGACATATCATTAATTGGATGGAACACCTTTTGCTAACCAGTTCTAAATATAGATCTAGGTAATAGCAATTGTTCGTTCGTATCTAACAGTCATTCGCTGTAGGTATAAAGTCAACTAAATTTGTAGGTGGCATTGGTTCCTAGTCCTGTTAAAAAGCTAGTTTAGAAGGTTTTGTTGGCAGTCAAAGTCAAATAATTTAATTAAAATAGGTACAAGGCACTTTTGAACGTAAAAATATACAAAAAAAAATAGAGAAGGTAGTTTCTTATGGAGAAGAACGGGCAAGAAACTTTACCTTGCTCTTTTAAAATGTTTTACAATTTTTGTACACATTAATTATAATATAGATACCTACTACATATTATAATTATGTATGTGAAGACTGAGTAGCAATTAAGCCATCGAAAAAATATGTAGGCTGCATACAATCAGAATCCGCAGATATCTTAAAGAACCGCTACAGAACTTGAAACTAAATATTTTGCATTAATCCAAAACTATGCTAGGATGACGAGATCTAATCTAATAACAGATTATCTTCCTACCATTTTTCTATTATGTTGGGTTCGGGTTTTACATGGAGCGACTGCCTATCTGATCTGCACAACCCAGTTACTGAGTAATACGATACCCGTTGGTAAGACTGGTTTTCAGACATTCGACCCGTAATGTCAGTCAAAAATCCGCGAACGACAGCCGTGACCGTGGAGATTTCATGAAAACGGTAAAAAAGGTGGTTTTTTAAAGCAGTGTGTAACTCTTTAACCGTAACAATTTTGAAAGCAAAATAAAATATGTTTTTTGCATGCAGTGATGGAACTCAAAACATATTCAAAAAAATAATTCAAGTCACTTCTTAATTATCTTTAAAAGCAGTTTATCCCTTCAATAACAACTATAATTATAATTAAAAATATACCATAAAATTTCAAATGCCAAACTGCAGTCAGTGATGGATTATTTATTATTAAATAGGTAATATCTAATTTTATACGATTTTATTTACATTTTTACGACATACGCTTGGTCATTTATCATTCGAATTTATTACAACAGATTTTAACCCGTATCGGATTGTAATAAGAACTATTATTGCTCATAACGACACAATTTAAAGTTACCATGGCCTTATTAATGTGCTTTCCGAGGCACGGTGGGGTCTTGGTATGAAAAGATAGTCATCTATCCACGGACCAAACGCGGCAAGCGTAGCTTAACTTGATTGATTAACCCGTGCGACTGTAATCACTTAGCCACAAGCCCCACCATAACTGTGCTAACTAAACTTTTCCAATTCGATTTCAACCTATTAACTCTTCGCTAAGCAGAAAATACTAGAACTTTATTCTACACTATAGGTACTCTCTCAAAATTGCTTTTTTATGCCTGACTTTACCAGAGTTACGTAACCATATATTCGGTTAGATGCGAGTTCATGCAAGTCACGTACGTTGCATGTACAGGCACAATACCATTATTTCAGCGAATGCATAGCTTTACCGACTCAGACTGTACCTACTATTATTGTGCTGTTGGTTGTGGCTATAATGCAAAATCGTCGTGCATCGCTCACGCTAGAAAGGAACATAAAACACCGATTTTGGAAAATAATCAAATATAAAATAACAATTTTTAATATACACTAGCTGACCCGCCAGACGTTGTCCTGTCTTAGCCATGAATATTCAATTCGCAACTTTCTTATTTTTTTCATTCATAAAAACCTCCAGACAGTAACAAACACAACAAAAAAAGAATTAGCAAAATTGGTCCAGCCGTTCACGTGTGATGCCGTGACCAAGGGAAATAGGGATTAATTTTTATATAATAGACTAGCTGACCCGCCAGACGTTGTCCTGTCTTAACTATGAATATATTATGTTACGCGCTACTTTTTATTTTTTTTCTTTCATAAGAACCTTCTCCTGACAATAACAAACACAACAAAAAAGAATTAGCAAAATTGGTCCAGCCGTTCACGTGTCATGCCGTGACCAAGGGAAATAGGGATTCATTTTTATATAATAGACTAACTGACCCGACAGACGTTGTCCTGTGTTAACTATTAATATATGTTAGGCGCAACATTCTTACTTTTTTCTTCCATAAGAACCTTCTCATGACAATAACAAACACAACAAAAAAAGAATTAGCAAAATTGATCCAGCCGTTCACGTGTGATGCCGTGACCAAGGGAAATAGGGATTCATTTTTATATAATAGAAGAAGACTAGCTGACTTTATAGACGATGTCCTGTCTTAACTATGAATATTGAATTCGCAACTTTCTTTATTTTTCCTTTCATATGAACCTTCTCTTGACATTAATAAAACCAACAAAAAAAGAATTAGCAAAATTGGTCCAGCCGCTCACGCGTGATGCCGTGACCAAGGGAAATAGGGATTAATTTATTTATAATGAGAAGATTATTATATAAGGACTACTTTTTATTATAAGTAGCTCAAGCTGTCAAGCGGACATAGAAACAATAAGGCAAACACATCGTAGAGGTTTTTAGGGCTTGTTCCTCGAATCTTCTCTTCATTTTTGTGAACTGAATCACAATCAAATTCAAATTCAATGAAGAAAGGGCTATAAGTTTGATTAATGGTCTAGATCGATAACCTTAATTGTCTGCTTATCCCTAAACGACGTGCCGGCCATTAACAAAATCCAAAAAAAAAAACATAATTCCGTCAAAACAGTTGCACTAAGTGACATTCTATGTCAAACAAATAAAACTGATTGAACAGATCACGTCCCAAAAAAAGCAATCAAAGAATTATATTTAAATTATTTAGCGTTATATTGTATTACTTAGTAGTTATTAATTTTTAATAAACCCAAAATAAAATTCCAATTCCAAACTTGGGCGAATTTCCATAAGAATACAAATGAGATGAAGGGGGGGTAAATGACACCTGTTAAAATAGTGCCGTGTGATATTTATTTAGAAAATGGGTCAGTACATCAAATGGAGCCTATTTTAGAGGAGCAACAGGGTCCTCGTGAGGCGTAAGTGTATTATTGATATACGATGAGTAGGTCGGTCGACACTCAAGTTTCCCAATCGGTTTACCCCGCCGCACTCGGTAAACAACACCGCTGAACCACTGATTACCAGTAGCCCTAGTCCTGTATTCATTAGGGATTTTATAATATTATACGTCTTTAACTGCTATCGATAACTCTAATCACAGCCCTAAGACGACCATCTTACCGTTATGAATAACTAGGTTTTGCCAGCGGCTTCGCGCGAGTGGTTGAAAATTATCTCACGGGAACAACCAGGAAAAAAGAATCCTATGTTTTAATCCAGGTTATAAACCACTTATCTTAGTGCCAAATTTCATCCATATCCGTTCAGCCGTTTCAGCGTAATTGAGTAACAAACATCAAAACTTTCACATTTATAATATTAGTAGGATGTCTATTATTGAACATGGGTCCTACAATTATTATTTGCAATCTCAGAATACCACACTGTGACCCGATTATAACCCGGATTGCTGACCACAAAGGTCATACGTATCCTAACTTCAGCAAAATTCAGTAAATAAAGCCTAGCTATACTTTCCTAGGGATGAAGACGGTAACAAGGTGGCAAAACCATCATTGGAGGAGCCGGTGGAGGAATGGGCGCCATGGTCCCTTGTGGTTGCCACCAAAAATCCGCACGCGCCACCACCGGTCGCAGTTAAAACAAGTCCTGGACCTGCCTGGGACATTGGACAGGTAGATATAAGAAAGACTTACGAAGACAACCCTGGATAAGCCTTTGAAATCCGGAATTTGATAGACTTGAAGCGTACTAAAAAAGGCCATATTTCCATAATGTCAACCATTTTGCCTAAACACAAGCAGTTTCCTACTCTAGTTGAGAATTATACAAACTTAAATAGGCAAAAGTTTACCACAATAATGAGGTCTCCATTGTAACAAAAACTATTTAAAAGATTCCTATTAAGATTTCAAACAAGTCCGTAACAGTCAAGGCTTGAGCTATGCCTATGGTACCATTAGCAAAGCCTTGTAATGTTGTATTACGAAGAAATAATGGTGTTTCAGTTATGGATAGTATGGTGTTGATATTGCCACATTCATCGCTTCTAAACACGCTCGAATTTGTCTAAAAAACATATTTGCATCACACTATGTATTTACTACACTAGGTATTAAAGGGTTGAAAAATATTGTAACGTAACGAGCGTGAAATATGGGTCAGTTAACTACCCAATGCACTTTGTTCATCAAAGGGCAGGATAAGAAATGTGAACACTAGAAGATAAATGCCATAAGAAAGGACCGAAAGGTCGGTGGAAATCTCTTGAACATGAAATGAAAGCGGTAAAGTAGTATCACATGGACGAGTGTGATACAAACACCATTTTGGAGAAGTTAAAGCTATAACGTAATTTCAAGCGCTCTTTTTTACTCTCTCACGGTTTCTTAATGGAAAATTAACAGTTGAGAATTTGTTTTTTATTTTACAAAAAACATGCTAAGGTAGAGTTGACAAGATAAGTTCTCAACTTCCCATTGTCTAATCAGAACCGAGTGTCAATATGGAGCTCTTAGGACATTTACATCTGGTTGCAGGTGCTAAAGGCTGCTCGTCTACTTTGTAAGCCACCGCGGCCCGTCGAGTTCCTCGACGAGCAAGAGATGCGTTGCGTGTACTCTCTCATTTACGAAGTGTTTCGATGTGAGTTTACCAAGTACATATCTATGTCTCATTCTCGAAAGTAAGTACGGACACAACAAAGTTTTCAATTTATTGGTCTCATGTCTAAAATTTTCTAACCACAAGTCTCTGGTTAAAGTTTTCTGCATAGGCGAAGTCGTTAAAACAGAAAATAAACCCATAAAAGCCCAACATAACACCAAATAAAAAATTCCCTTGCGTGAACCTACTTGTAAATGACTGACAAATAGCATATATCAGTCGTAAAGCGTTTATTTAACATCACGAGCCAAAGGAAAAGTCGAATAAAAGTGAAGTGTCACGAAGAACCCGAAGTTGCCGAAGTAGGCTCATGGTTACGGCTTGTGAATTAACAAACGCCATGCTAAGCTACTTTATTGCAGTTACAAAGCGTTATTCAACTTTATCAAGTTGAAAGTTGATTCCTACACGATAAAGTTACGATAAATAGTGTGCTAAGTTAAACTAGTTTATTGCGGGTATTTTCATTTTGGTGTTCATATCTGCTCGGTTGATCTAAAAAAACTTATTGTGGTAGGTCTCTTACTTAGTTATGCCAAATATTTACAATATTGGAACTCGCTCAAAATTCCTATAAAACACCGGAAGAGTTTAGTCACGAAATATGAACTGCAAAAGTATTTCCTTTCTGTATTTATGAGAGGGAACTTAGAACTATGTACTTTAAGTATGTGTCTGTTTAAGATTTGAGAATGCCAAGCAAATGACTAAACGCACTAAACGCAGATTTACTGCCAAGCGATAGTTCATCTTTCTACCTACAAGTTTCACTTTGGAAACCATATTTTTACGTTTTGCAATCATCGATCACTATTAAATAGTGATCGATGTTTGCAATTGAAAAATTTATGCGAAGTTAATGTTTTGTCTGGGCTTTATCCAGAATTTTGTCAAACTGAGATGGGTAACTAACTAACCTAGATAAAATTACGATTCGGTTTCTAGATTTTCCTTAATTTGGCATTTAATGCCAGCTAGAGCAACGAAAGATGTATCTATTGTAAAGCCTATAGTATATGTATCTGTGTTCGCCGAAATAAAAATGCCATGAATTCTATGCTTTTTGCCCTTTTTATTATTCAGCACTTTGGATGTCTATCCATATAGAAGTTTTCGGTCACGCGATATATTTTATTTTGCGGTTTTATTTGAACTTTTGCTTTCGTGAGATTTATATTTCAAAATAACGAGTTCATGATTTCAGATAAAACCATATTGGATCAAGCTTTAGAAGACATAGGATTTTTACAAGGTCATGTCGAGGTGAGTTGTGATGCTTTTGATGTTGTTCCTCATATTACATTAGCATCATCTAGCCATTTTTTTTATTCAGACGATCTCAAATTAATTTTGATAAAAAATTAAGAGCATTCGGCTACAGATGTTACTTAGCATCTTGTCTGTGGCAATGTAAGTATAGATATAATTATGCAGGTATATTTCTCTCAACAATACACACTTTGAACGAGAGAAGCAGCAACAAAGCTTGCCAAATACTTACTGGATCTAAAAAATTAGATGGATCCGGGGTAATTACGTAACACACTAGCAGTAACAATGGCTTTCATTTTGACAGTTCAAAAACATAAATTTCGTTAATTAGGTACATTGTTGAGCAGACACAATTTTCGAACATATTTGAAGCGATATAATTTAAAATTATTCAGATTGAGATGTTTAGTGTGTTACGCAAGTAGGGTGCTGAACCGGAAACTGGGTTTACCGGTTATCAGTTATGGTTTATATGCCATGACTGCGGCTGTTGGCATGCGTAAGTTTTGGATAGGAGTATTGTATTAGTTTAACAAATAATGCCCACATTAGCATAGCAAGACTAACTAGCATGGAAATCGTTATAGTTGCCCAAAAAATTCGTGGATTTCAATTGTTATGCCGGTCATGAACTTGTAAAAATATTGACGAAGGTCTTTTTTACCCGTTGCGGTTGTCAAGGCTGTATATTTACCCCTCATTACCAAGCAGTAATAACTCCCAGTTAGGGTAGGTTCGACAAGATGTTACAATAAAAAGTATGCCCCATCTAACTCGCATTACGGCGTTCTCGTGACCGAAACCATTTCTTTTTCGAATGTTGAGAATGCTCACGAAAATGAGCTCTATATTTATGACCATTTATCCTTGTAAGCGAACGAAAAAAATTTCATTTTGTAGATTTCGAGACTGATAAAATGGTTTCTATTAATAAAAACACGAATCGGCGTGTTCGAGACGTTTTAGACAGACACCATTTGATTGGTGTTATAACAAATTGAGAAAAAATCCCTATTTTAAAAGTGCTGTTACGAATTAACATTGCTGCTTGATTTGTGTAGTTGTAATAAACATGGCCCTTACCTTAAGTATAAAGTCAACGGAAATTCACCAGCTTTTGGTCATCTAGGTACCTGTTGGGCTGGGCTACATAGTTAGGTATACCGATTAGTGTTTTAGTCATATACATAAATCAATCAATCAATCAATCAATCAATCAATCATATTTATTCACCAACAAAACTACTAATCTTATTTCTAGTTTATCGCTCACCGTCATACAGTCTGGCTATTCCTGATGGAGTTAGCGAGACGACGATGGGGAGCACGGCCCAGAAGTGAGATAGATCGAGCCACGCAACTCTTGACAGAAAACGGATACCCCTTTAAAGACATAGAGGGCATCATTTGGCAGCAAAGAGTGCACCTTGCTGCCGCCGTAGCAAGGATCCGAATCAAAAATCGGGCATTCTCGTAAGTTCTACGAATGTTTTATCCTATCATATCTAGCAGTATAGCAGGATTAGCTTTGCTGATTTTGAATGCAGTAAAACATGATGATATATTCAGTAAATGACTAAAAAATTACTGTTAAAATCTCCCGTGAAACCTAAGGTGAAGTGAGCTGATAATAGTGTCAATTCCTAGCATCAGCGCGGTAATTGTGTAACACTAGCATTCCGAATGGCTTTCATTTTGACAGTTCAACAGCATTCATTGAGTTGCTGAGAAGACCAATTTTACGAACATTTATAGCAACGGATTAGCACTATCCTGTGTCATCATCATCATCATTTCAGCCAAAAGACGCCCACTGCTGGACATAGGCCTGCCCTAGGCTCCTCCACTTCGACAATTCCTGTGTTATGATTTCGAATGTGATTGATAGTGTGGTACGCAATAGGGTATTTTACTCTATATGAGATAAAATCTAAAAATATATTATTGAAAATAGCAAGCAAAATGCAGTCGGAAAATGTTAGTTTTACGAGTAGGTAACAAAAAAAATAACAAAATAAATTTTAAAATTCAATTCGACGATTTCAGATTTTTTTATCTATTTTTGAACACCATTAAATAGTAGCCGCCATGTTATTACGTCATACGGCGTGTCAATTGAACAACTTTGTACTTTTATTATTTTCGTAACCAAAGTAATTTTTATTTAAATAATATTTTGCATTCAGGAACAGCAAACCCTATGATAAGTAGAATAATAACTGATTTTTTTAAAATTATAAACAATAATCATATAAAATATCAGCGCATTTGTCTACATAGCAAACTGACGTCATAACCACAGAGAAATATGGCGTCCACTACGTCCAGCGTTTTCGTCAAAATACGCGCGAAATTTGAAAATGTAAAATTGAAATGCATTTTACGGCACTAATCGAATAAATAAAAAAAAATGTGTCTTTTTTAATGATTTATTAGCACTTTAGAATCTAATTAGGACTCTTTTCAAAAATGGGTGTAATACCCTATTAGGTAGGATGCGAGTCGAATGACAGCTCACTCACCTAAATAAGCTTTCTCAAGAGACTTTACAAAACTGTCCGGCTGGAAAGATGGAAAGGTGTTCTGCAATCAGATGATTAAAATCCCAGCATCATAAAATTTACATAGGTACGATATTAAGGTCAGTATGTCGAGTCAATCTACCTTTGCGTACTGAGCCCTTTTGAATATTTTGTCATGCAGCCCAAATAAAAAGTGTACCGTGCTTACGCAAATATCGAAGGCCAAAATAACAAACATTGATGTATAAAGGTCATTACAATGTTTTATTGCCTCCAGGCTATCGGAATTATTGCCAGCCCATCTGCGTGAAGAGCGTGTGTTGGCGTGTGTCAACAAAGATACTGTCACGGGATGGGTCAACACTTTCAAAGCCAAGTTAGTTCTGCTTTACTAATGGCCGATTCCTTTTATTTACCTACGGACAATTGTAGGTTAAAATTAACACTCTTGTATCTTTACCAAAAACGAAGCGCATAGCTTTGCGGAGTGGCCCGTCCTACATGGAAGTTGCTATCACAGGTAAAATTAGCTTACTAAACAATTTAATTGCCCAGTTGGGAAATAAAAAATGCTACTGTAAGCAAAACGATCCGTTTTTGTTTATGGGTAGATTTGGTATATCTACCCTTAAACAGAAACGGATCGTTTTGCTCGAACACCTTTAAACGAGCAATTCTTGTAGCTATATATGTTTTATTTATAATCTAAATCTCAGAAACGGAGTATGAATGAAATAGAGTATGAATGATGATATACATAGTTAGAAAAGGTTGAAAGCTTCTCTACCGAGATGCTGACTACTCTATTAGTCGTATGGAAGTATGAAAGAAAAGGAAAAAAAGATGGAACAAACAGACAACCACTATGAGCCCCTTGACTTCGACTCCAGCAAGCAAACAGCAGAGTTTTCCATTGATGGATCCGGCACCTAACACATACGTAAGTAAACGATAGAATTGTTGGCAGGCGCGGTCCGAGGCGGGGGGGTCCTATGGGTCATGACCCCCCCCACCAAAGCCGTAAACGTAAAGCATAAAATATTTTTTAATGGATTTTTCTTTATTAATATGTAGGTAGTCTTTGTCTGTGAACCCCCCCAAAGACTGGCTGCTACCGCGCCTGATTGTTGGTCGCCTGATTGTGATTAACTCAAGACAATGTTTATGTTCTTTCACAAGAATTAGCTTACATGCTTACTGACAGGTTGTATAATTGTTTATTTTATTTGTTTGGATAATTCAGTTTATTTTCATTTATTGTTGACATAATCTACTCTTTACAATGTTTTTTTAATTATTTGTATGGCAATATAGCTAGTTAGCTAGCGACCTCGACAGTTCATACTATTCTTGCTAGAGCAACCGGCAGCCAGTTCGTCATGCTCCCTTAGATGTCACTGCTTGAGGTAGCGTCGCGTCGGGGGCCGCGTTGCCTCCTTCCCTCAAATATGGCGTGGGGGTAGTGGCTGATCTTTGCGTTGCGTTATGTTCGTGAACACGTGGTGACTGATCGTCTTGCTGACCATGGTTTTGTTATTGTAAATTTTATTAACTTTTTATTCCAAAGGTCCTAGTTTAACTATTGTTACTTCAAGTTATAGCTATATATTTACATAACGCAGAATTGCATATACGTATGCGGGCACGCCCTTCATGCCTGGACGCTTTTATTTAGGTTGTTAGTTCTATTTAAGTTTTTTTTTTTGCCTATAGTTTTCAATGTTTTTTGGTATAATGGCGTGTGCTAGGTGACATATATATGGCAAATTTAATGTGTTTTTGTGTTTCGTAATGTTAATTTCCTACTATTTATTGTATAGAATGAAGTTCTTCTAACTTAACAGACAGCTGTGCTGCTGGGGAGTTTGTTGCGCCACTTCTTCCCAGCTAAAGCACTAGGAAGTGGTGAAGGGTGGTTTTGAGGGTTTGTCTTATGTAATCTTGACATTCAAAAAGAGTTGACTCTCAGCCTAGTTTTAATAAATGGATTTTGATTTTAGTATATCAGTCGAAGTATAGTCCTCGTTATAGAGAGTAACCGTGGTGTTTCTTGCCGCCTCTTCTCCATAGGTATCCACCGTTTGAAACCGTGCACCTGGGCGCCCTTTGTTTGCAGGTTTAAAAGAAATAATTTAATTTTTTGACACCGTCGGATATATTTTCAGAAAAGTGGCGTTGCTAGTGAAGAGGTTGCACGAGTTGGGATACACGTACAGCAACTCTCGTCAACTTTGTGCTGGAGAATACAGATTTGATCGTGTCTGTCCTAGGTTGGTATTTATAATTAAAAATCTTAAGTTCATGCACTGACTGACAACTTACCTACAGCCTAAACCACTGGGTCTAGGAGCATGAAATTTTGCTTTTAAAATCCTTTATATCGAAAGCCTATGGAAGAAGTTTTAAAATTCATCGCCTAAAGGCGTTGTTTTGGGGATGGAAGTTTGGATGGAAGTTGTCATTTTTGCCTATCAGTCACACGGCGTGTTTATTTTATAATTGATTTTTATATGGTCATGTGATTTCTTTTCCAGATTTATCACTCTGCGTCCACCAGAACACGATAGCATAGGGCAATTGGATCTTGTAAAGGATGGAATAATAGTGCTTCAGGTAGCTACTATCATTAATGTAATTCCTCTAACCCAATAATCAAACGCTCGAAGATTACCGACGACAGGTTTTCCTGTATTCGCTAATCTTTATTATCACTTTTATCTCATCACAACCCATGTTTTTTAGTAAAAACCATGTCTATTCGATCTTTTCATCTTTTCGGGAGAATTGCGGGCTTTTGGAACCAAGACAATCCAAAACTCTTGTGATGTAATGTGCCACTGTTGCTTGCTACTACTATTTTGTTGCGCCACTTCTTCTCAGTTAAGCACTAGGAAGTGGTGAAGGGCGAGCGTTTTTGGGGACCGTCTTACGCCGTGCTTACTCTCAGCCTAATTTGAATAAATGACTTTGCATTTTGATTTGTTTCTTGCTTCAGGAGCGTGAATTCTGCGAGGGCGCATCAACTTTGTGCCGCGCTCTTCGCGCCAATTCACTCCGAGGTGTAGTGGCTCAAACGCATGCGTCTTCGCCGCGTTGTTCGGCATACCTTGCTGCTCAACTGCGGGAACTAGCTGCGGTCCTCAAAGCAAAGGCGCCAGCAGTACCAGCTACTCCTGAACTTGGGAAACTAGTCGTGTTTGGAGCTGGTGACAAGTACGTTCAATATTCTCCTATCAATTTGTCATCATCTTATGAATATGACATTTAATTTAGCGGTTGTTTGCGTTCTCTCTTTAATCCTAACTACGGTCTTCTTTCTAGAGTGGATAGCTACGTATGTGCTCTACGCGAACTGGGAATTGAAGCGTCAGAAGCTCCACAATCCGGAGCTCCAGTGTGCGTCATCAGCGAGGCCGTACATTGTGACACTCCTGCAGTCGTAAACGCGTTGGATGGAGTTGTGGCTGTGCTCGCCACGCCACCCAACTCGTACTCAGCCGTTACGGATCCGATTGATCTTGTTTGCGGACGCGGCGGAGACCTTGCAATGCTTGAGGTATAATGATTAACGCTACCTAAATTGATAATTTAAAGTTCAAAGAAAAAACAACGGAACGCACACAGTATGAAATGGTAGAATGTAGAGGGGTCATTGTGGTCGTCAGATTATACATTCACAATCGATCTATAATGCTCCCACTGCTGGGACACAGGCCTCCTCTTTGTGAGAGGGAGTAGTATATAATACACCACGCGGGCCCAGTGCACGTTAATGGATGTCAAATGTCTTAGATTTTTTGGTTCTTGGACATGCTGCGGTTTCGTCACGATGTTTTCCTTCACCGTTTTGAGAGCAGTGGTGATGAAATTAAATATACAAAGTAAAGTGTCTGCCTGGGTTCGAACTCAGGACCTACAATCTGCAAGTCAGGGCCACTATCATTGGGCTACACCGACTGCTCATACATTGTAAACCTCATCATCATCATCATTTCAGCCGAAAGACCTCCACTGCTGGACATAGGCCTCCCCTAAGCTCCGCCACTTCGGCCGGATCTGTGCTTCCCGCATCCAGCGGACTCCTGCGTCCCTCACAAGGTCATCGGTCCACGTTGTGGGAGGCCTTCCAACTTTACGTCTTCCGGTACGCGGTCGCCACTCCAGAACTTTTCGGCCCCATCGGCCATCTGTTCTGCGAGCAATGTGCCTTGCCCACTGCCACTTAAGTTTGGCAATTCTTCCGGCTATGTCGGTTACCTTGGGTCTCCTGCGTATCTCTTCATTCCTGATTCGATCACGCAGGGAAACTCAAAGCATAGCCCTTTCCATTGCCTTATGGGTGACTTTAAGCCTTCTTATGAGGCCCATTGTGAGCGACCACGTATTTGACAATTGTATTTGCCACATTGTAAACCTACAATTTGGCAAATATATGTTTTTTTTTTTTTAATTTAGAATAATCCAAAAACATATAAATACCTATGCGTTTGGTCTTGTTCCAGATTCTTACAGAATCGGAAATTGATGTAAAAGGCAAGGAGCGAGTGCAATTGATATTGGAGGAACAGAAGAAAACTTTAAGATCACTCATGTCGAAACCTCAGGTAATTTACAGACAACAATTATTGATCATCAACACATTTCTAACTTCAGACTACTTCAAATGTACTTCCATTTTAGATCCAACTGATATTGTACGAGACTCATTCGGCTTTGGAAGCGGAGAATCAGGCGCAAATCACGCGGGCAGTGGCGGAAGCGAACAGGCTGGCACGTGAACGACATGCCTTTCTTAAACGGAAGCACCGACACCCCGTAAGTTAAAAGCCTTTGAAGTTTCCTTCCAGAATTCCTAAACCTGCGAAGGTTGCCTACAAAGTTGCCAATTTAATCAAACCTAAAGCAACGTATGTTTTTCCAGAGCCCACAAAAGCAAGTTACCCAATCAACTGTCAATGAAACGGATGTTGCGAACGAGAGTGTGGTCACTAATGAACCTGTCGCAGTTAACGAATCGATGACTTCGCTGAGCACTATATCCCGCTCCGATTTCGATAAAGAAGATCTAGACGACCCGACCGTCAGTGAAAGTCCCGTCGAAACGACTCCTTCCGATTCTCCTCCCAGCACAGCCAAGAGCAAGACTAGTGAAGCTGTTCTGAAGAAACAAGCAGAGAGTATGGAAACGCAGTCACGGATAGGGACGTCTAAAGCAAGACCTATCCCTGAAATACCCAGCTATGACTTTCCTAAAGACCCTGATAAAGATAGTCCTAATGTTGCTGTAAGTACAGAACACTCTTCGAACACTAAACGATTCCATGATTTAATTTCTACCCTCTATTATACTTTTGGAAATATCTCCGTTTTTGCAGGTGCCGAGTACTGATTTATTTGAAATAAGGATGTTACCAAATCTTGGGAATGGTTTGGATATCAATTATATTCTGGACAGAGATGGGTGTTACCTCGGCCTTATTCAGAGGAAGGTTAGCATTCATCTTACTTATATACGGATATCAGTTTTGCGGAGCGATAGCGACTGGCTTTAAAACGATCTACATATAACATCACATAACATTTGACATCTTTCTTTGATCTCTAAGAATTTAGAATAAAACCAAAGTTGAAAACTAAAACTTATCTACAAAAACGTCAACTAAAACGGTATAAACAAGATATCGTAACAAAATAACATCGGTTTTCTTATAACCGGCGCTCGGAGGCACACATAACGTAAGCCTCCATTTGCTGTAGGTACCTTAATCGGGGAAAAATCATGCTTTTCGATTTTCTCATCTAAACTTTTTCTTCTTGGCGTGTTGCTGTATTACTCTCTTTTGGTGTTTTCGAGAGCTAGACCTTGCACAACGTAGGTTGACCGCAGGAGATCACACGGCTCGACGCTAAGTTTATGATACGAGTGGCGGAGGACCGCGGGCTGTTCGGGCCCGGCGCGGGCGCTGCGCAGCCACAGCGACGCAAGCGGGTCGAGACTGCGCAGCTTTCACCCAGGAGAAGACGACGGAAGGCTAGCTTTGAGGTGAGTAAAAAAACCGATTTTCTTATGAATGAATCTTTGAATGTTTCAAATAAGTACCTACATAGTTTTACAAAAAAAGTATGCGCTTCGGGAATCATCGTCTATCTTCGGAAATACAAACGCGCGATTCATGGAAGTACCTGCTTGCTATAGGTTTCATGAATAGAATCAGTATATTTATTTGCTTAAAAAAATGGTGCATTATGGTCTTATTAATAAAATTATGACCTAACAAGTTTCGCCATGGACTGGCACACAAATATTAAATATTTTTAATGTAAATTAAAAACGACACTAACACTAACATGTCTGTCATGTCACAACATTGGTGAAGTCTTAAAAATAAGGATCAGTTCACACCGAGACGCGACGCTGCGCGTACTTTTTAAGATCATCATCATCATCATCATTTCAGCCGAAAGACGTCCACTGCTGGACATAGGCCTGCCCCAAAAGGAGGTGGTTTGCCATAAATGTTTAAGAGGGAGTTCTCTTATTTCTTTTGGAATACTATTGTATATTTTAATTGCTGTGTTAAAGCTATTTTTATGGTATTATGCGCTTTAATGTGAAGGAATACAAGGGTAAATTTTTAATGCAAGTCGCATGCTATAAAAAAATTAGAGTGTTCTTTCACAAATCACCAGCTTGCATAATGAGAAGACCTGTTAGTTTTCATTTTTTAAATAGAAGTGTGTATGATGTCAAAGAATTAATGCCGCAGATTGCTCTTAGGCATTTTTTCTGCACTAAGAATGCTTAATTTCCGTTCGTCGAGTTTCCACAGAGTAGAAACCCATACCTGAGTAAAGAGGAAACATACATAATATAACTATAAGACATGTGTGACAATATATAATCACCGTTTCAACAAGTTAGAGTTTCACTTCTGCTCTATGACCACAACCTCACCTCCAAACAACTTAAGAGGACACAGGTAGAATACCTTTCACCTGTGGTGACACCGACGTGATGCTAATCCGCGATTGCGTCAACCTAAGGTGAACACAGAGGGCTACGAAGGAACTCGTATCGCGTGTCAGTGGAAGAGTACTAGCTGCCAGCACTGGCCAGCAACACTAGCCGCCAGCACTGGCAGCTTTAAGAGAGAGTTTGGACGATTCAATCGGATATTTCTGACCTCAAAAGTCTTGAAAGATGAGATAGTTGGAGTCCAGAAATCTCTGGACTACGTCCATGTTACGGTTGATGAGCTCACGGTCAAATTGAAGGATGTCGATACACAAATCGAGTCCCTCGAAAAAACGAAGGAAGACGTCTCACGCTTCGAGGTGGGCCTGGGGCGGCTCGAACCAAGCATGCGCGAGAGTAAGCTGAGATCGCGACTAAATAACAGAGATTAAGATAGTCCCGGTCACAGAGTCGGAAAACCTCTTTTCAGTTGTTGCTAAGATTAGCGGCATAATCAAGTGCGATGTCTCGAAGGATCTAATAAATTATCTTGCCAGAGTTCCCCAACGAAATAATAAGGACGCTAAAAACATAACTATATCCATGCACAATCGATACTTGAGGGACAATTTCATAGCGGCGGCAAAAAAACAAGTCATTGGGTATTAATGGTGTCAGCAAGATTTTTGTCAATGATCACCTTACATTTGAAAATAAGCAGCTTCTCAAAAAGGCGAAGACTTTGTGCAAGGAGAAGGACTTTTCCTAAGTTTGGGTAAAAACTGCAAAATTCGACAGCTTGCAATACAACTCATTATAAAAAACATTGTAATGAGTAGATTATGTCAGCAGTACTTAAATGAAAATAAAAATGAATACAGTCAAATAAAAACAAACAATTATGTAATAATAGTATGCCTTTGCACATAGGTTGGATTTTACTTTAGCTTTAAACGGTTTAAAATTCAAATCTAGCAAAGAAGAGGGAAGCTTGTTATAAAAGGCCAACAAATGAGTTATGAACCTTATGAAGCCGGTGAAATGAGCACGTAGTTCGTCCTTATTTCTTATTTAAAAGAGTGCCCTTGGAGTTTCTTGCCCGTTCTTCTCCATAGATATTTACGTTTTGGAATGGGCAACTAGCTTCAATTTTGCAACTGATCGACTTTTTGACAATTCAAAAGTGCCTGTAAATGGTTTAATTGAATTAAATGCTTTCGAGTTTGAGTTTGAAAGATTACAGTAATATTGGCCTTAACTATCCCTATTAACTAAACGATGTAAAAAAGGAGAAGATAGCTTTGTTCTTCTATTAATTATATTATCACAGTAATGCGTTCAAAACGAATTATGATTTTGTAGATAACCGTGTATACCTACTTTGTGGCCGTCTAGTAGAAAATTTGTTGTCAATGTGATTTTGAAAGTTAGAGACGAAAACATTCTTCTGAAATAGTCTACATTTAAATGGACCTAAACAAAGATGGTTATATAGGAAAGACTTATTGACAGATTGTAACAAGATTTCTACGGTGCGATGTCAAAAATAGAGAAACGAAATGTCACTTTTTATGGAAAAAGCTGTGTCTATTCTTCGTAGAAATGTTATCATATATATAGTTCAATGTGTAATTGCTATTGACTTGCCCTCAAGAATCGATATGTAATAAATAATACACCCACTTTTTCCTTTTACCCACAACACTGTAAAAATTGTGTGCCTACTATTTAACTTATTTATTTACGAATACCTACCTTTTTCATAAGTAATTCTTATTAAGGGTCAGTTCACACCGATACGCGACGCGACGCTGCGCGCATTTTCTAAGATCACGATACAAAATAGATCTTATTTACTACAAAAAGGTATAAGGGCTGCACAACACGTTGCATCTCAGCGTTCTTCGACACGCTTTCGCGCTTGTACTGAAATTATACCGTTTCGTGTTGTAAATAAAAAAAAGTGCGCGCAGCGTTGCGTCTCGGTGAAAACTTACCCTAAGGCCTCATTTACGGAGACGCGGGGCGTCGCGCGTTGCGTTGAGCGGCGCGGCCCGCACTGAATTCAAATATATGGCGTTGTATGAGTGCGTTTACGGAGAAGCGATTTTAGACGCG
The DNA here is from genome assembly GCA_947359405.1 of Antitype chi. Lineage (NCBI taxonomy): Eukaryota > Metazoa > Arthropoda > Insecta > Lepidoptera > Noctuidae > Antitype > Antitype chi. Next base: position 15,014,010 of record OX375817.1, on the reverse strand, counting down.
TTTGTTTGAATTAGGGCGTTTTTTGCGGCCGAGCCCGCGGATGGCACCGACGCGTCCCACGCGGCGTTTATCGCGGCGGCGCACGCAGCGGCAATTCTCGATGAAGCTATGTCCGAGGCGGAATCTTCTGTCAGTCTTATTTAGAAATCGCGCAACACAGACGTAGTCACCGTCGCAATGGAGTATGATATGATCGACTTTTTTTTAGAAGAAAATTCCGCTCCCATCTCGCCAACATAAAACTAGTCGATTTGATCGAGCGGAGCGTGCGCCGCCGCGTTCTTCGCTACACGCTAGAGGATTCGCCGCGGGCGCCGCGGCGGGCACCGCCAAGCTTCCCGTCTCGCTTCTCTATGAACATGGTCGTATATTGCTATAAGTTTGTGTTTACGCGTGCGATGATGCGTGCCGCTTCACGCGCCGCCCCACCGTAAACAGAAAAAACGTCCGACGCCCCGCGAGACGCCACGCCACACGCAACGCGCGACGCCCCGCGTCTCCGTAAATGAGGCCTAACTGAATTGTACCTATTCTTTTAGAGAAATAAATGTCTTAAAGAAACACAAAAAGTCATTCTTTAAGCCTGCTGTTCTGAAAACGGAATCGATGTTGCAAATAATTATAACATCGATCCCGTTGCTGGCTTTTTCTTCAAATGCCAAATTTTGTGGTTTCATATTTTTTTGTAATAGGTAAGTAATGGTTTAATTTGAACGTGATGTTACTATACAAATAAATTGGCAGGTGGAGCGAGTAGCAGCCCCGACATACGCGTCGATGTCCCGCGCCAACCGCCGCGGCAGTGCGCCGGGCTGCCTGCCGCCGCTGCACGGCGACGCCGCGCGCTGCGAGCGACACGTGCGCCAGCAGGCCGCCGCCGCCGCCGTCGCCTGCACGTGCAACGCTAGGCACAGGTAGTACTACGGGATAATTGCGTAACACACTTACAATGGCAATCCATGACAATGCCTTTCATTTTGACAGTTCAACAACATTAATTATGCGTCGTTGAGCAAAATAATTTTTCAAACATAAGCAAGAAGCAAAGGATTAACCGTTTCCTTTAAAATCTTTCATAATGTGATTGAAAGTGTGTTACGCAATTAGAGTGCAGGCTCGCCTTTTTAACGAATTTGAATAAGTGCCGAAAGCCAACGACGGAAAAAACTTTTTATGATGTAAGTATAGCGCTACAAGGTGCTTTGGCGCGTGGCCAAAATAACAGCCAGAACTAACGCGGCCATCTTGTTTTTTCAATAAATTTTATTGTCTGTGACAAATATTTACCAGCGTTTACCCCTGTGAAAACCATACGTGCGCCAAAAAACCTTGTAGCAGTGTAACGGTAATGATTAATTTACTGCCCTACCGTATTCTTAGACGTTAACGAATAGCGCTCCGTTACAAACGATTGATTGATTTAGTTCTAAGTAAAACTCACACGTTCGCGCGTAACATATACGTATTATTATAGTTACCGGGCGAGTATTTTCTGTCTCACTTAATCAATAAAATTCTTGTCTTCCTTCTTACAGTCTGACGTGATAGAAAACTTTAACACCTTGACGGTCTGTTCAAATATAAATTAAGACATCGCATGGCTAGACCCGAATGCATCACAGACATGACATGCGCTGGAGACGCATGCCTCACATATACCTATGACATGCTTGTAGAACGTGAAGCTGGGGTACACTGATGCGTTGTCAACAGTGCGCGTAAACTAAAAGCCTAAGTCCTCGAAACATCACCTTGAAAACAGTATTGTTCAATTTTGGCATTTAAATTCTTCTGTAGATACCGCCGCTCCTCAGCGAGTGGCGTGTCTGGAGCCCCGCGAGAGGGCGAGTTGGCCTTGCGCCTGCCAGAGCCGACGTGCCGCCAACCGTTTCCACTCGTGGTACACGAGCTACGACTCAAAGCCGTTTGTCATCATCACCATAAGATTTTTGTTTCCTGAGTTAGAAGTGTACTAGACTAGAATAACGCTGCATAAGTTTAGTCTAAATTCGGATGATACCAGCCAGTTGCTCGGAAATAAACGTAGGCCCGTCAAATCGGTTTAAACATCGTAAAGCTGTCATCGGCTAAAAAAGTACGGCGAGCATTGTTAGTCCATCTGAACTTAGTCTAATTCTAGTCTATGTGAAGCCGCAAACAGATGATGCTAATCGGGCTATGCACAGCTATGCACAAACTATGCTCGTTATACTAAAAACAGTCAATCGTTTGTATAGCAAGCATGTTTGTAAATTTCGAAATCGTGCTCGCAGAATCTGGTTGTGGCTTTTAAAGCCAAACTTTTTGTTGGACTAGAGGCACATTACTGTTACATAACGAACAGTCAGCGTTAAAACAATAGGGACTGTGACTGTTTGAAATGAAAATCTCGGTTTTTTTCCATAATGACGGTTGAGTCTCGACTCAATTTTTGTCTTAATGACAGTTGAGTACCACGTGCATTGTGGAACACCCCTTGTGCGTGTGAGATAAATATCCCTATTATTTTGAAACCGACTGGACAACACCGGTGTAATCGTATTATCATGTTAATGATAACGTGAGAGTTAACATATTGTTGTGCTTTTACAATTAGTTTATTTAGATAGGTATTTTTTTTTCATATTGTTCGCAAAAAGTTTAGCTCGCGAAATCTTACTGTTTATATTTTGAACTGTGCCTCTTTAAAAGAGATAACATCGATAGTGATTCACTGTAAAACCTAGAACGTTGGCAAATAATTCATAAACCGTTTATTGGTATCATATTATTACATTCAGTACCGAGTTACTAATTAAATGTATTGGTGTTTTAGCTTGATATTTTTCATGATTTATTGTTTATCAGTTTGAAACTATTTTCTCTTTAGATAACTATTTTTCCACAATATAAACTTTCATAACCAACTATTGTTTTATTTATCTCACGACCGTTTCTTAACTAAGCTTTGATCGATTATTGTCAAAGCTGAATCAAGCTGTGCACACTTTGGAGATTCTTGCCCGTTCTTCTCCAAAGGAACCTACTTCGCTTTGGAATGAGCAACCAACTTCATCTTTCTTGACAGTTCAAACGTGCCAGTAAATGGTTCAAATGAAATAAATGCTTTGGGTTTGCGTTATCAACAGAGATCGGATATTCGGATGCATATTCACCTAAAGTTGAGATGTTGGCTAACATGGAATGCGCTTTTGTATCGAAAAAGTCTTAATTTAGGTAAGTAATTTGTTTATTTTTTGTTTTAACTAATACAAACCACCCCTGCTCCAGTACATATACATATTTGTATCGGGTTAAACATTAATTTTAAATTAATACACATCTGAATAGTTATTTATGCAATCAAGAATCCCGGGGTTTTTAATAAATATTACAAATAATTTATATAGCCGCTTCCATACTTTCATAGCTAAAAATGGTCTTTAGGTAAATATGCGTCCGAATATCCGATCTCTGGTTATCAACCTTAACAATAAAACAAAAACTGTATAAATAAAACAAACTTTATTCATGAATGTTACAAAGACCAGTAGAGGTTCATTTACAACAATACTTGTTTCTTCAACATCATTCCTAAGCGCGTTACAGCATTCCGAATCCTTTCGAGTAGCTTATTGCTTTCATCAGTCTGTCTTGTAGTTTGTCCCTTGTTTCGTATTCAGGTAGAAGAAGGACATTGAAGCAGGTATGTGCGGTGGGTAGACGGTCACAGTCAGGACCATTCCTTGCGATGACGAGTTTGAGGTGACTTAGGCCTCCTACGGGAACGCGGTCGGATCCTGTCGTAAATTGGAGAAGCTTCCGTTTTTCATCCAGCGACAAACTGTGGACGAGGCTCCAAAAGTCTCTTATTGTTGGAGAGTCTGATGAGTAGCCGCCGTCGTATTCTGTTGATTTTTCTAGCTCGTTGAAGTCGAAGTTCTGTAAGGAGATAGCGTGTTATTATAACTTTGGGAGTAGCATGCGGCCTTTTCTGAATGTTGTAAATTGAAAAATGTAAACTTAAACTTGGGAATCTAAAAAAAACTGGCATCAAGTACTTATCCACTTAGCTTTTAGAGGTCACGCGCAATGACGTGTGCGTATAATGATTTAGAACATAACCCACTTTTAAGTTGGAGCGACAGTTTAAAGTAGCATCAACTTTGTGGGAATTTAAACTACCGTCATACGTCATATTTCACTTCCGCAAACTGTATTACAAAAAATACGCAAATTCACAAACATACTAAGAATTGGAACACTTACCTTACTACCACACACAAGCATCTCGACCTCTTCGGGTCGGAACAGCACGGCCAGTGGGCTCTCATCCGTGACCATCAGGAACCCGCGTCGGAACGCCTTGAACTGAGTGTCCACCGACTCGTTTAGCAAGAAATCTGAGTACAATTCTATGAATTCCTGGAATTAAGGTAAGGCCATTGTAGTTAAGAGAAAAGGGGTGTTTTAAGGGGGTATTTGAAAATACCGAAGAGGAAATACATATGCGATAGTGTACGTTACTCCAGCAGGAAAGTGACTCCTAGAGTGATAAGAATCGTTATTCCGTTTTTTTTTTCTTAAACCACAAAGCGCACAAATATTTTTAAGATGACGCACATTTCATTTACAGCAGGTTATCCACTAATTATACGTTTCACTCACATCGCTCTAGGAGGCACTTTCCTGCTGGAGTAACGCACACTATGCGATAATATCAAGGAGTAATGTAAAGATTAGATGGAGGGGGGATTTGTAAATATTTCTAAGCATGCGACAATATCATTGGCGAAATAAAAAGTATGGCGGAGGAATGTAAAATTATGAAAGCAATGAATAAATTCAGGAAAATTGCATCTATGAATGTGAAGGTTTTGGGGGTTTTTAAACATTTTAAATCAGAATTTTAAGATGCAAAAGGAGAATTTGAACGCACTGAATAGGAATGCGAAAGTATCAAGGAGTAATGTAAAAAAATCAGGAGGGAATTTGAAAATATCTCGGAGAATGCGAAAATATCATGGGAAGATAAGTATGACGAAATGTGAAATTATGAAAAAGTAATGTATAAATCAGAAACAGTGTCCGTACCCTTTTATTTTCCTGCGTAACAAATATATCATCTCCATTTTCTTTGAGATCATGGAAGATGGCGTTTCCGAACACATCCTGATAACAGATCCTGAACGTTTGATAGTATACTTCTTGTAAATCACTGCCTGTGTAATCGAGCATGTCTTTTAAACCGTTGTAAAGGGTCTGAAAATAATAAATCATAATTATTTTGAGTGAATTGATCAGCGAGGTTTATCTTACAATATACATTTTTTTGACAATAATCAATCTGCCTTTTACCAACTTAGTTGGGGTCGGCTTCCAGTCTTACCGAATGCAGCGGAATAGGGGGTCATTCTAGTATTACGTAAGCAGATTCTTTGCAATTATTAACCCCCCCCTTTCCCCTCGTAAGCAAAGCTCTTACCCATGCACACGTAAACATTGGTAGCAGACACACAACGTGTCTGCTCACTTTCGTGTGATTTTGGAATATTGTCATCGTTTTCTTCGAGCCATTCATAGACAAGTAGGGTTGCCATGTGTTCAAACCAAAATCTACTAAATTTTGTAGTAAGTCAAAAAGTTTCAAAATAAATTCTGCTGACGTAATCACCATCCAGAACCCCCCATACTCCATGTCATCAAAAATAAGCAAAGCAAAGAATCAGCAACCCCCCCCCCCCCCCCCCGCGTAGTGCTTACGTAATGCTTGAATGGCCCCACACTAGTATTTTACATGGAGCGTCTGCTTATCTGACCTCCACGACCTAGTTACTGGACAATACGGTACCCTTTGGTGGGACTAGTTGTCAGACTTTCGAGCTTCTGATGACTCGTAACAACTGTCAAAGATCCACTAATGACAGCCGGGACCTGGGTCCTGGGTCTTGGTATGTATAGATGGTCACCCATCCACGGACTACCGCTGCAAGCATAGCTTAACTTGATCGATGGGCCCGTGCAGCTGTTACTACTTTGCCACAAGCTCTTTCACTTTTCACATTCATTTGACAATGGGGATTGTCTAAAATTTTTAACCATTCTATTTTATTTTAGTTTTCGAAAATATAGAGCATGTTGAAAAACTAATTTGAATATTTTGATGATGGGCTCAGTAGTTATTTCTTAATTTAATATTTATTCATTTAAAATTTTTGAGATAAATGACGTCATCAGTGGCACTAAAGATCGTTGCCTTTGCCTCACCAGTACATAATTAGAAATTTAAATCTGTCAACACAACGTCATCCATCTCATTTGTTAAAGTGTCAGTAGACGTCATACATAATCGGGTTGTTCCCATTGGTTCACGAGTGTATTGTTCTCGAAAAAAATAAAATGAACACTTGTCTTCCCAACGGGTCCACGATCTTTTAAAATATAAAATATTTTATTTCCCTACTGGTCCATGAGAATGTTTGGTACAGTCAACAATAATCGGGTTGTTCCCATTGGTTCCCGAGTATATTGTTCTCGAAAAAAATAAAATGAACACTTGTCTTCCCAACGGGTCCACGATCTTTTAAAATATAAAATATTTTATTTCCCTACTGGTCCATGAGAATGTTTGGTACAGTCAACAATAAACGCTTCGCTAAGGGATGATTTGTTGGATTTGCCTCCGCCCCGAATAGTAGAATAATTATTAAACATGAAAAAAATCACGAGGTCAGCTTTTTAAACGCTTTATGCCTCCCAAGTACCCGGTTGTCATAACTTGGTAGGAGCATACCTAACATAGTGGTATCAGCTAGAAAACGCTTTACGCCGTCAAAGTACCAGGTGATCATACCACGGAAGGAGCACACCTAACATAGATGTGTCAGCTAGAAACCGCTTTATGCCTTTGAAGTACCAGGTTGGTATAAATCGCTAGGAGCACACTTTACATGGTAGTGTCAGCTAGTATTTATTTATTTAAATTTCTCGCATATAAAACAAAGGTACAAACGCGGACTTAATGCCTTAGGCATTCTCTACCAGTCAACCATGGGTGTTGAAGAGATTAGGTGGCAGGTGCTTTGATTGAGAGGAACAATGATAAAAAAAACCTATAAGAATACAAAAAAATACTGGTTGATTGATTGTCTTTTTACGAGAAATTGTTTTTACTGACTGTACTTTGGATACATCCGGTGGACCCGTTGGGAATTCATTGAGAAGCATTTGAAACATTATAATTTTTTCATGGACCCGGTGAGAAAACAAGAACAATAGAATCGTCAACCTTTGGGAACAACCCGAAATAAGGGAACCAAAAGTTCTAATGTAAGTAATGCATACAGCATAAAATAATGATAGTGTAATGAGATTTATACGAGATCATGAGGTAAGTCGCAGGAATAATAATTGTAAAAACTTTATAAATATGTAAATTCATATGTTTATACATATTTTTGACATTTATATTAATTTGACACTTGGCAGACCATAGAAAATACTTGTCACTTACTTTTTATTTTTTGCGGCAACGATACAAAACTGTACGGCCAAAGCTGACGTAATTTGAAGGGCAAACAAGGTTAATCGTATTTTATCAAATATATCAATAAAATATAAATATTTTTCATGATTAATTAGTCCGCAATGATCAGTAACACTATTCCTCGAAATGGTTTTTCAATTACAACATATTAAAAAATATGAACAATGCCCATTCAGGTTAATTTCATGTCTTCAATTATCGTCGATCATTTTTCAAATACAATTTAGAGGTTATTGTTGAAAACTGTTAAAACAATTATTTTCCAGATATATGTAGATGAATGTGTTACTTCCTTTTACTGAGTGATTGCACTCATCAAATACTTTTGGACCAGACTGAAGTTTATATTCTAGTTGTTAACTATAATTAATTAAAAGTACTATACTACTAGCCGTTGCAAGTCACGAGTACGGGTCATAATTATGACGTTTAAGAACATTTACGTAAGGTTTAAATTGCAATGATTAATCACAGGAGGGGAGGAGGGGAGGGAGGAAGAATACTCACAGGGTTCCAATCAGCAAAGTCTTCAAACGAGCCCTTCTTTCCCATGAGCTTTCTATAAACGACCATAGGGAAGTTGACAGCGAGAATAACATTGTTATATATTGCGAGCCCTAGTACTATGCCGATCAACGTGAACTGTGCCTCTGTCTCAAATGATGTCATGTTGAACCTGCAATAAGAGAAGTTTGATGGATTTACATGTCTTCTTCATCGTTATTGTACAGACGCCAGCAGGTCAAGCTATCCGAAACTGTCAAATTTTCCCAATTGAACATGAACCTTATCGTCTTGTCATAAAGTTGAAAATCTATCAAAGAAATTTGAGAGATTGGGGTAGCTTGATGTTCGTTACATAGATGAGTGGAAGGATATTCTATAGGGTAGAAGTGAACTGAAATTAAACTGGTGAAAGAGAATCTTCACATGCGGCAATACAGGTATTATTAACAAAATCCACTCCTTCGTTGGATTATTACGATTCATAATTGGCCTATTCTATTCCCACTGCTGGGATTCAGACCTCTCTGTGAGAGGGAGTGGGGGTTCGTAATCGCGGGCCCAGTACGGATTGGTAGGTGTCACACGTCTTCAAATTTTTGGTTCTAGAGCGGTGATGAAATTAAATACGCAAAATGAAGTGCCTGCCGGGGTTCGAAATCACGATCCGACACCACTGCTCACACACCGGTCCTGAATTCACAATGACCACTTAACTATTCCTTACTCGTAATCACGTCAATTAAACACGACATCTGCTAATATCGTATTAATAATATCGGTAAATTGTCATGGAACATGCAGAATATGACATTTCGATTCCTTACCGTTACATTGGTTTCTAAAAAACACGATATTGACGTAGTTTGAACGTAGTGAGATTCAGCGGGGAATCAATCAACCAGGGCCCCAATTCTGTATGGTTATAATGATTATAACCATACCCTGCCCATGCCCTGGTTGATTGATTATTCCGTTTATCCACCCTAAAAAATCGGATCACCCAAAAAAGGCGTATCCACCTTTGAGTGGATAAGCGGAATAACCGCATTCATCTCATAATGAGGCAATACTTTTTTGTAAGCACTGACACAATGATTTTCGAATACAATCGAACAATACAAGAGATGGTACTGTATGTCTTGTATAGCGCCTTCTCTTTTTCGATATGGAACTATGTTGACTTTTACACACCCATTATGGCCAGTATTTTGTTAGTATGGTGATTACAGAAAACTAGATTTTCACCGTAAGAATAATGTTAATATATTAATACGTGAAGCAAAAACTTTGTATCCCTTTTTACGAAAATTAAGCAGTCTAAGGAGCATGAAATTTGGCATAGTTAATTTGTATATTGGCAAGGAGTGCAGAAAGCTAATATTATAATATATGTCTATTTAAATTAATTATGGTCGAATTTCCACCAGAGGGTGACCACTAGTAATGTTCAAATCAAAATCAAGTCATTTATTCAAACTAAGCTGATGTCACCACTTTTTGAACGTCATAATTACATAAGACAGTCCCCCAAAACGCCCGCCCTTCACCACTTCCTAGTACTTTAGCTGGGAAGAAGTGGCGCAACAAACTCCCCAGCAACACAGCTGTCTGTTAAGTTAGAAGAACTTGATTCTGGTAGGAATGTAAATCTTCCCTGCTAATTGTAAATGCAGCATTTGCAAAAAAGCGGTTTCGAGATAAACGCGGAAAAAGTACGGTGAATCTCGTTATCAAAAAAACATACTTCCAGTACCCAAATATTTTTATTTTTCCCATATAGGTTTGCCCCTAAGGCTGCCATTTTTGCAAAAAAGTAAAATTGTCGATTATTGCAGATACAATTAGCAGGGCAGAATTAACGTTACGAAAACCAAAACATAAAATTAAAATATTTGCCATAATTCAGCTAGCACACGCCAATATGCCAATTTTTTTTTTTTATTATATTTTTTTGGTCATGTTAATTACACATGCAGATATGCAGTTGATACGCTAACTCAAGTACAAAACATCATACCATACAGTAAGCGAGTCACTTTGCTGTGTGAACATGCCGTAGTCAGGATTGAAGATCGCTTCCACTATCAGCTGGAAGAATTCCTTCGACACGCCTCCTTCGTCCACACCCTGCTCTCCTTCGAACTCCACGACTAGCTGCTTCTTTAGATCTAGGGCACGCTCCATGGCTACCATTTCCAGCTGAAAGTTGAGGTTTGGAAGATGAGTGGGGTAGTTTTTAACGGTTGGTTTTGTTTTGATTTTAATGCGTGTTTAATTTTAATGCGACGGCTTGCCAAGTGAGGTTTTACCGAGAATAACTTACAATATGCATTAAAATAAAAAAACATTCTAATTGAATACCTCCTCCTTTTTTAAAAAATCGGTTTAAAGTATTGAAGTCAGACATGACTAGCTGCTCCCGAGTTGTAATACAGCAACTTGAGATGAGCTCGCTTATGTTGTCCTCAAGCTATCATTGATTTTTAATAGACAAACGCGTCGTACTGATTCTATTTGCCTGTAAATCTTACTTAAAACTAAAAAAAAATACCAGTCCATTATTGTCTCATACATAGAAACATGCACAAGCATAGATCACCACGCTTGCTCCAGACGGGTTGGCGATTTCATACTTATTTTAACTATAAACCCAGGTTTCGTCAGTTTCCTTTGTCAGTAATGCAACATGACTCAATCAACCTATAAATTTCCCACTGTTGGGACACAGGCCTCCTCTCTGTGAGAGGGAGTGGGCCGTAATCCACCACGCGCGCAACGGTTTGGTAGATGTCACATTTCTTCGAATTTGTGGTTCTAGGACATGCCGGTTTCCTCACGATGTTTTTTTGACACCGTTTTGAGGGCAGTCAGTGGTGATGAAATAATTTACACTAAGTAAATCGCCTGCTACGGCCTACAACTCGTAAGTCGCCTAGTGGCCACCACTGCTCCGATGACAGTGTCCGAAATATTAGGGTGTTCATGAATATTCAAGCCACCAGTTGGCGCCACTTTAACAAGAGGTCTTCCAGTTCGATAATGAACTTAAAATATTTAATGTCGTTCATTTCATTCTTTCGTTCACCATTCAGTCCGTAAGCGCTTTGACACTTTTGACAGGTGCCCGGACCTGTCCCAGTGCTGCCACCTAGTAAACGTAATTTCCGAGTACCCTCATTGAAAAAGCCACATTATTACTTGTCCTAATTTTAACACTGCAAATCTTACTCCCTTACAATAAATACAGATACAACATTTAACTCACCCCAACAAGCGCATCATCAATAATATTATTCCTTCGCACTTTAAGCCTTAAGAATGGCATAGGCGGTGCGGCCCCTACCACCGCGTGCAACAACGACACGCGTCGCTCCGAGTACATTCTGATACGGTTCTCGTAGTACAAGCCAAGCGATTTAGTGGCCACAGTCAAGATGAATGGGTACCTTAGGAAGGCGAATTTTTTACCTGGAATTAAAAGTTGAGAATATTGAAAAACATTTTATCTGATTAAACGGGCCTAATTAGAAGTTTTTTATATCAAAAATGGTCTCAACTTGTACAAAATGATTACGTAATCAATAAAATAACCATAGAAGGTGGCGTTCTGCCTACCGTCATGGGAAAAACGGTTGACTTCATGTACATTTGTTTGTAGTAAAGTCTACATAATTAGATAAGAAAGAACCACTTGTATCAAATTAAATGGATATTCCATCCATCCATGTGCAACCTAATTGTATTTTGTTAACTTTTGTGACAATCTTTTAAGCTGAACTCCGCTATTGCAAAACTCATTTTTTATTATAAATAGCCCATTTCGCCTTTTGGCGCTTTTAGAGAACTCGGAAAGAGTTTTTCAGTATATTTTTTTTTGCGAATTATACAAATGATGTATAAAAACATACCTTTACTTATTTCCGTCTTAAAATTACCGAAGTCTATGTCCATTTCAATAGTATCACTAAGAGGTTCGTTGTAGAATTCCTCGAATGGCAGATATGGCTTTCTAGCATCTAAAACATGTATATCTAATTCAATGGCTGAAACAAAACAATCAAAATTAATATTGGGTGCAATAAGCAAGTAGCATAGCGGATGTTGCATATAAAGCAAATCTAACTTCCTTCTATATCCTGCTAATATTATAAATGTGAAAGTTTGTATGTTTAGATGTTTGGATGTTTGTTACTGAATCAAGCAAAAACAGCAGAACGGATTTGGGTGAAATTTAGCTCACACCATTGTTTATAACCTGGATTAATAGATAGGATACTTTTTATCCCGATAGTACGTTCCCTTGGTATAATTTTTGACACCACGCGGGCGAAGCCGCTCGCAAAAGCTTTGATTCCTAACAGAACCAAATTTACTAACAGAATTCCTAACTGGAAAACGACTCAGGATCCCACTCTCAGTAGTCACGGTCGCGACCACGACACCAACGGGGCAGTTATGCAATGCTCCGTCCCTCGGGGATGTATATGTAATGGGGCTTATATACCGCATGCAAATGTTGTATACAGGAGGATATTTACCTAAGGGATCATCTGGCTTCTGGTGTTTGGAGGACTTTATCGACGACGGTGGGTACAGATGGCCGAGCACGTTCTCCAGCGGGTCCTGCTGGTTCGAGAGCACTATGGGCTCTTCGCGCTGGATGTTTGACTCCATCAGACCGGCTAGCATATTCGCATAGTATACTATCTGTGGGGAAAATAGTTGCTTTTGAGCAAGATTGTTATGTTATGTTCCGTGTGGTGCCGGACGTAAAAGAATAGCACCATCCCATTTCTTCCCGTGGGTGTCGTAGAAGGCGACTAAGGGACTTACTAGAGAATGGCCGGCAGCGTTCTCTATGCATTTTACCACCATACTGCGATCGCCAACCCGCCTGCCAAGCGTGGCGATTACGGCAAAACCCCTTTTTGGGGAAGGCCTATGTCCAGCAGTGGACGTCTTTCGGCTGAAATGATGATGATGAATATTGTTATTTTAAAAAAAAAATACTTCCAAAAAGCACTACAACGTGTAGAATAACTTAATTTCGGAAGACAGTGTGTTTGGTTTTGTATTTTTGATTTTTTGACGCCAGGCGGGGCTTGGGGGCTCCTAGGGGTCATGACCCCCCCCCCCAAAGACGTAAACGTAAACCTTATTAAAATAGTAATTTTTCGAAAATATAATACATTTTCTTATTGTATTATGTAGTATTTATCTGTGACTCTGCCCAAAATCTTTGGCTGCGACCGCGCCTGTTTGACACCGATTTACGGAAATCCTTAAATAATTTTTCACTTCGTAGTGTTTTTTGGAAGCCAGTTTTTCTTTATGAAGCTTGTTATTTTTCATTTCTTAGTTGTGGTATCTACCCACACAAATTCATATACCTTTACTTTCTAAGTAAATTTCAGTGACGGGAAATTATTATTATATCAACATAAACGTTAAAAAAAACATGTATTATTGAAGCTAACTCAAAAACCACTAATCAGAACTTGACCAAATTTATATGGAACCACTCGGTAAGTACATACTTTCAAACTAAAGCAGAATATTTCAAATCGGTTTATAAATGACGTGGTTATTCAGAACTCATTAATAAAAAAAAAAACCTTCGAATTGAGAACCTCCTTCTTTTTGAAGTCGGTCAAAAAGTATTTGATATCGCAGAAAGAAAAAGTATTTACGTAATTTACTGAGCCTAAAGCTTAAATTATAAAGAAATTACCTTCATAAACTTGGTTGCCATGGTGATGTCCTCGTCATCTTGAACTTGGAACTGCCTTGTATAATTGGTGGATATAACCCTGAGGGTTATGAGCTGCTGAAGCGTCTCCAGTATATGACGAAGGCTGTCCTTGCAATGCTGTGCCCAGATGCGTGCTAGCCTTGCTTGACCTGTCAACATAGTCATATACTGGAAATGTTTTTATTCAGTGCGCAAACTTGTACCATGAATTCAGTATATCATTCTCTCACAGATCATTAATTTGAGGACCATGTAGATTCGTGTCTAATATGGTCTTTTGAGGAAAGAACCACACAGATTGAGTGGACCTGTCCTGTCAGTGCACGCATTTGTCACTAATTATGCAGCTCAACTTAGAACATATGGAGCACAACGAGTGGGTGACTACCGACATAAAGATTAATAGAGAAGTATGGAAAAAAAGGGAAGTTGCGCCAAACAAAACACCAAGTCAAACCTACTAGTCTTTTCTATCATCCTACCTTTAACCGTCAAATGCTCAGCAGTCTGGCACAGAGCAGGCAGTGCCAACTCCAGATAGTCACTGCATCCGAGGTCGGGAACCTCGAAGGCGATGACGAAGCAGTTCACCGCGTCCTCCACACTCATCTTCTTTGTTATCCGCAGGTCTATAAACATGTTGTCTGCCAGCGTCTTCAGTGACGTCACTAACGCTGAACTGTAATATTCTGATGGCACCTGAGGAGTATAGGAAAAGATTGGAATAAATCTAACGAAATGCTTGTAGCTGTTAGATTAGTCAAAAAGATTTTTAAGACGATTAAGTATACAAGTAAAGTTCATAAACAACAGAAAGACAACGGGAATCTTTCATCTGCCTAGCCCTTTTATTTTGCAAACTATGTTGCGGTTGGCTAACCGGATGCAGCTGAATACCAGTGTTTTACATGGAGCGACTGCCTGTCTGACCTCCACAACTATTACTGGGTAATACGATACCCCTTGGTAAGACTGGTTGTTAGACTTTCGGGCTTCTGACGACCCATAACGACTGTAAAAGATCCACGAATTATAGCCGGGACAAACAGCTTAACGCGCTTTCCGAGGCACGGAGGGGTCTTGGTATGTAAAGATGGTGACCCATCCACGAACCAACTGCAGCAAGCGCAGCTTAACCAGATCTATCGACCCGTGTGGCTCTTATTACTTAGCTAGCCTACTGCATCAAAAAGATAAAACAACTAATGCGTCAGCATAACACGATATAATAACAAGAGTAGTCGTCATCTCGCGTGTTGAATAAGCTTAGGTTGTATTTATAAAATGTGTGGAAGAAAAATAATAATTTACAAAATCAAAAAACCCGACTGCCTAAAAAGTGAACATTCTGATAGTCATCCTTTTAAAACAAATTTCTTATTTCCATCTCTTTTAATTAAAGTTCACTTTTAGGCAGTCGGATTCTATGATTTTGTAAAAAAAAAATCACAGTTATTAGTTAATTTAATTATTGTTGACGTTAATGGGACCTATTTATGAAACCCTTCATTTTGATACCCCACTCAATAGGATTTGAGAAAAAAAAATTTTTTTGAAGACAATACGGCGCCAAAAATCGGACTTTGTATTTTTTTTTTTCAATTTTGATATACCCTGTGTCACTCTCACAATTAAGACGAATCTAACGGCACCTCTCAAGCTGAAATCGATCAAGCCGTTTAGGCTACAGAGCGTACAATTTATTTGGGGGCGCCGCCACATGTTTCTTCCTTCCAAACTTCCCTATAAGTCGTCATCTCGGTGGTCCCTAGTTAAATTCTTTACCCAGCAGTCTGCCGGTCGTCTGCTAAACGCATAAAAAGGAGTTTAATAAGTTTCACTTACTTTGGCTAGGTACTGAAAGGCTCGGCGACATGAGGCCACGTCTAACTCCGGCCCTGCCACGCTATCCACGTCTTTGTCCGGATCACTTGATAAAGACATTGCTATTGACTCCTTATCTACAAATTAAAGACATTTTCAGTCGTAATACGATTTGACACATTTTTTTGGTACAGGCAAGTCTTTACAAGAACTAAGTGGTCGAATTTCGACCATTTAATTTTTTATTTAATGTATTTCTCGTGCATTATTATATAAATATATGAACTTTCCGCTTTCCTTCTCTATATAAACTTTAACTGTGTCAAATTCCGTACTCCTCCGAAAGCGTAATTTTCGTAAAAAGGGTACAAAGTTTTTGCTTCATAGATACTTGCAAATACTTCCCTGTAAGTATTTAACTTGAATATTGATGATTTTCGTAGTAAAAAACTCCAAAATCTATGTATAAACTTACCATCAACCATTTGCACATCTTCATCGCATTTTCCACCGCCCTTGCTGGCGAAACACCGGGCCAGTATGGCCGGTTGTGTGAACGCTTCCCCCAGCGCCCTGATCAGTGGCTCCCGCACTTTGGTCTGCAGACACTCTTCACACAACTCATACATACGCTCCTCTGTCAATGGGGCACCATCTAGCAACGAAATAATCAAATCGTCAAGCTTTTTCACAAGCCTTATAAAGTTTTCTGTGTCCATCTTCTGTTTATAAATCCTATCACTTCGGGGCTTGCTACTACTGCAGTGTTCCACGCGAAAATTAAAATGTAACTGAGCTAATGTTGGGGGATATGACATTTAAATTTGAGGTTTGAAAGTACTTAATTTAATGATGACTTAATAATTAATTATGTGTGTGATAATTTACTGTATTAGAATGTGATGAACACCTTTTTGGCGTAACTCATTAAGATTTTTAAGAATCAATTATGTTTCATTTGGTTGTGGTAATTAGCAAATGGTGCTCGATTATGTTACGTTAAATTCAGCTAAATGGTATTATAAAACAACGCGCCATGCCCCTCCTTTTACACAGACGCTGGACAAAGTATTAAATGCTAGCAACATTGGATATTAAGTTGAGGTAGGTCAAGCAAATGGGCCTTATCAGAATGCCTAAAGTCACCCAAAGGGCAATGGAGAGGGCTATGCTCGGGGTTTCCCTACGTGATCGAATCAGGAATGAAGAGATCCGCAGGAGAACCAAGGCAACCAACATAGCTCGAAGAATTGCTAAACTTAAATGGCAGTGGGCAGGGCACATTGCTCGCAGAACAGATGGCCGATGGGGCCGAAAGTTTCTGGAGTGGCGACTGCGTACCGGAAGACATAGAGTGGGAAGGCCTCCCACAGGGTGGACCGATGACCTTGTGAAGGCACATGTGGGAAGTGGATGTGGGAAGCACATGACCGGTCGAAGTGGAGGAGCCTGGGGACGCCTATGTCCAGCAGTGGACGCCTTTCGGCTGAAATGATGATGATGATGAGGTCAAGCAAACATTCAAAATAATTTTGGTTCTTTGAATTGTAAAAGGATCACTAATTTTAATTTGATCCTCAAGACGCACATGCATACTGTCCCCGGCACGTAACTTGGCAAGAGTCTTTAGTGGTCAAGGGGGACGCGGCGTATGAGGTAGCGCAGATCCGAGCGCGCGATTGGTGCGTCAGTCGACCCTTGCCTCCCGCACCGCGTCTACATTCCGTTCGCTCCCGATTACAGTTGCGTGCACAAAAGTCGTACCCTTTGTTGTTGTTGACTTTTTGTTACGAGTTGTTGTTTTTGTTTTAAATTACTTAATTAAAAATTTTTAAAAATTCAAATTACATAATTTTTAATATTACATATATAATATTTTTTTAGGATATTTTTTTGCCCTTTTAAATGCATATATTTTATTTATAACACCTAATAAATATCACGAAATCCTATCCTTTCTTTAACTTCATGATAAAAAATAAATGGTGGCAATAACCATAGAATAATGACAAGCAATAAAAGTGACCACTTTTTTGTTCCACTAAGGGCACGATGCGCGATACCCCCACTACGCCAAAACCTTGCCAAGTTACGTGCCGGAGACTGTACTATTTAATATTTCAGCCTGTCTTTTAGTCATCTGATTTAGATAATCTCACAATAACTCATTTGGAATTGTGTCATCATGGTGCATACTTTTTAATAAATCGGTTAGACTTCAAAAAAGAAAAGTTGAGGTACAATTTTTTTTCGCAATCTTATCGTCGGATAATTCTTTATCAAGTCTTAATTATTCTTTGGTTACCGAAAAAAAAATGGACATAGACTGAAAACACTTTGCCTTACTGTTATGACTACGAGTTTTGGATTCCTCTTGGTGAGATACATTATGACTAGTTTGTGGTTCCTCCTCCTTGGAGGTGCTCTCCCTCACTAACGCCGCAGAAGCCGCCTCGTCCTTGTCCTTGTTGTCCTCCTTGTCTTTTGCACTGGAAGTATTACATGTTGCGCTGTTCAAAATATGCTGGTATTACATTACATACTAGCTTTGGCCCGCGGCTTCGCCTGTCTGGAGGTCGTAAAAAAACCTTTAAAACCGTCTCCATTTAAAAAAATCACACAGACTAACATTTCCCTGAATGGTTAGCCAGATTGGCAATAGGCTCGCCTCTACTACATGAGACTAATAAACTGGCGAAATCTGAGTGGTAGGTCCTATAGGTATACCTCTGCTTAATCCTTCGAGGATTACAGATGTGAAGTTACGTTCTGGTTAGGCAGAAGTGTGTGTACCGTACCTACATTTCGCTGTTTACCACAATAGGTTACCCAGTATAATTCTATAGTTTTTTTTTGTGTTTCCTAAAATAAAGAGCATGGTTGCGAACCCATCCGTCCATCTGTGAATGTACATACAAAAGAAAATAAACTTAGTAGACAGAAGAACATAGGAATTAATTCCCATGTTCTTCTGTCTACTAAGTTTATTTACAAAAAAAACTATAGAATTATACTGGGTAACCTATTGTGGTAAACAGCATTCATTGATTTACTAATAAGGTCTAGCCTAATGCCTGAGCTAGTGTTTTTTTTTTTCTTTTTTTAATAGTGGATGTTTTGTGCCAGACACTCTTGGCACATATTATCGTTTTATTTTTATTGACCACACTGACCAGCATTCTGTGTTGCAATTAGCGTTACTTTAGAATGAATAATAACAAAGGAGTTAAATTTGTGCAGTTCTTCTATGCTGTAGGGCGAGACACTTTATGTACATTAAATATAGCTTAGTGTCAAGTGCAAATGAAATATTTTTAAGATTTGGTCTTTCTAAAATCGACATAGTTCTCATACACATACAGTTCATATTTCTTATGCAGTAGTATTTAGCATAGGTATCTTTTTCAGATTCAATATACTCAGTAAGCCTATTATTACCAGTAAATATTTCTGTGTAGATAGTCAAAAAATATAGAGAATTAATGCTGAGTAATTGGATGATGTTGCGACTGCCTTGTTTTTGTAGTGCCTCAGAAATGATTGCGGTAAACCTTACCGATGGATTTCATGTCGTAATCCGTAAAAAAACGGCCTCACTCCTGAGCAGAATAAGAGGCAGTCAAAATACCATCCCGAAGGCTGTCGCCACAGCCTTCAGGATGCTATTTTGACTGCCGCAGACAATTCTTCCACCATAATAAGCCATTTTGTGAGAAGACATGTCTTATACCTTAGTGGCCACTTTTCGGTATTATTAGTTCTTGGGTGGTCTTCTCAGTCATGTCTTTAGATTAAGTTACGAACAATAGTGTTTTAAGCAAATCTGTTACTAACAATTTATGGATTTTAGTTATCCGAAATAAAATGATTTGAATGCGACTTACCTAGCACTAGAATCACAGCCGCTTGCCTCCGTGCGAGGAACTTTGTTAGGCAGCGTATCACAGAGGCGAGCTTCTTTGTAGAACAGTGTTATGGCCTCAGCGGCTGCCTCATTTGGTGACAGATTCCTGGCCTGTAGAAGTTTATAGTTTTGAATATGTGTATCTTCTTGAGTGCAAAAAAACTGTTACACCTGTTATAATATGTTATCGGCCTTATTACAAGGAAATAAGGTTTTCGAATGCACAGGCGTAGCCCAGATTAGAACAGAAACCCTCGGGGCACCCTAATCTTACACGGAGGTTCTCAACAGACCAGGAGACATTGCTAACTTCAGGAGGGAGGTGGGCTGGTTGGAATAACCACTGACGGCCGCCATGGCTCACGCACAATGGTCCACTTAAAGGACTAAGTGCGGAAACCAGACCCAATAACATAGAAAATAGAAACTAGAACATAGAGAGGTGTGTGGTCTGTCATTATCATGAGGACAGACCACATCCTTTCTGTTGATCAGTTCTAGCCATTCCACCATTCACACAGCATTACCTTATTTTGAATTAATCTGGTGACTATAGTCAGTGGAGCTTGACTCGGTTCGGTTTTATTATGTTTCAATAGACAATCGCAAATGAGTACATGATTCATTAGGATTCGTTCTGAGCTCGTGTGGCACCCAAATATCGAGCTTTTTGTACGCCCAGACTTTTCCAAATGGGTTAAAACCGTTTTAAGGTCGACCCCTAACTCTTCAGCTACGTCGTAACTACTAATATGCCGCCGATCTTTGATCAATGTAGTTGTAGAACTAAGTTCTTGTTGTTTGATTGATGATTACTAGTTTATTTAAAAGTATAAAAATTATGTATTAGATATGTTGAAACTGTTTCTCATTTGTCCTTAAAGGTTCATTAGAAAACGAGCATCAGACAGCATCTGTCTGTCATTAATAGTAAAATGAAACTATTTGGCACATCCTTGAGGCACACATCATCATCATCATCAGCCGAAAGACGTCTACTACTGGACAAAGGCCTCCCCCAAAAGGGGGGTTTTGCCATAATCGCCACGCCTGACAGACGGGTTGGCGATCGCAGTATGGTTGTAAAATGCATAGAGAACGCTGCTGCCCATTCTCTAGTAAGTCCCTTAGTCGCTTTCTACGACACCCACGGGAAGAAATGGGATGGTGCTACTCTTTTACGTCCGGCACCACACGGAACAAGGCACACTGTTGTTATTATTTATTTTCACTTTTTTACTTTATTATTGTATTTTGAGTTGCACAAACTGTGTTCAAATAAAGGGTATTACTTCTTTTCTCTATTGCTACCCTTTTTTAAAAATGGCTTGGATAATTATCCGCAACAGGGCGACCAGGGCGAGCTGCATCTTTGACATCAAAAGTCCTGGACTGAAAATGCTTGAGCCAACTTTGTGCTACTTTTACTGTCACTGCGTTAAGTCCGTAAATGTCACTTTTTTTGCAGCTTATGTCGCATTTTTCCCGGATTTGCAATAAAACTTCAGAATATGTACCGAATTTCTTCATTTGATTCAATCATTTTGGTGGAGGGAAAATTGAACAATTGAAAAATGGCAGAAAATTGTTTTTACATTTTATTTTTATTTTTTTAAATGTCTATTTTATGATATCAAAACCAGCCAGGTATAAATAGTACAGCTAAAGTGATTTTACTACAACTTACAACCAATAAATATGACAAAAATAAACCCCCGAACTTAATATTCAAATTCAAGTTATTGTTCTGGTTAATATAATGTGTGATAAATGGGAAGGTATAAAAAAATCTGTTTTGCAATAACTTCCTTGTATGAACTAATAAAATCATCTTTTATTCACCACCACCATACATATGCTAAGCATGGTGATTATAGCAAGAATAACTATAATTCATCATTACTTTTCCGCAGAAATCTGAGTTTAAAACAGGTCAGTAAAAGCCAATAAAACCAAGTAGACTTGTTATTAGTATTTTTGTATCTTTCAATCATTTTGGAGATATGTTTTAATTTGAATTAATAATAAAGGATCACAAGTTCAGTCATGTTGTGAAACCTATCACAAATTCAATTATCTTGTACTAAATTGAGGTCATTCTGATTAAATAATTTTCTTTGGATTAAAGCAATATCATTATCACTAGGCAGGTACCCCAAACAGAGTGAATACCTATTAGAAATAAAAGTAGAAGATTATGCCCGATTGACGGCTGGCAAAATTTACCTAAATATTGTTTAATGTATTTATGTTTTGACATTATTGTTCAGGATATATTGTACATTTTTTTACATGAGTGGCCTGTGTCTCATATCCGTGGTAGACAGTACAATGCCTTGCGAGTGCAATATAGTAATGCATTCAGGGTGCTGGTGAGCCTGCCACAATTAAAATGTAAAATACATTTAATTGAAAAGACTGCCTACTATGATCCATTGTTGGTAAAAAGAAAAGATTTTAATAATCAGCCAGTTACTGTCACATCAGTTAAGCAAAATCTTTCTGCAACATTTTCATATAATTTATATCACTAACATCAGCCTTGGAATCCCAAGGCTTGACAGTAAATATTGATTATCTGTCAACTAAAATGACAAGGTAAACAAAACAAAATAATAGTAATTTTAATTTACCTCTCCACTTGATGCACAGTACTGATTGTCGCAGTTGGGATTGCCGCAGCCATCCAGTAGCTGGTAGAAATACCTCTCGATCAGCTGTCTAGCGGCAGCACGCTTCATAATGTCTTGTGTGCGGTTGGCAGCTGTACCGCGTAAACTCGACGCAGGTTCTTCCTCAGTATTATTCGGGGTTGGGTTTTTTGACGATGATGCTTCGCTCCCCCTTCAAACACATACACAAACATTGTAAACGATCCTCCTGTCGATGCGACGCAATTTCAGCACAAACAAAGAACGAAAATAGCAAGTAATGCCTGACCTAACCTTTGTTATTACGCGTCAGTTAATTATAGCCATAAACTCTTGTGAATATGACAATCTAGTAATAACAAAATGACAATTAACATTTATACGCAGAAAAAATAAGACAAATAAAATTACCTTGAAGCTTCGTCAGTTTCGCTTTTAGAGTTCATAGAAATTAATGCTCTCCGAATCAAAACAATTCCTATTCGATACGTTACATAAATGCAGTTGGCTAAAACTGTACATCCACCAGTTATCTATCTCTTTATTGTTTTCTTGAATTACACTGCAGGTATACAAAAATACCAACAACTGTTCTATTCTCTTCCATTCTATTCTATTTTCTGTCAATTTTATCAACCATTTTGAATTTTGGCAGTACGTTCAACGCAAAATTATGATCCAATTGATTTTTTTTTAACACTTTGCTAGATCAAATTTTCCATAAACATTATGAAATTTAAAAAATAACCTAAGTAATAAATGATAAGCGCCTCCTTATCAGCGCTTGTCAATAATTGGTGAATTAATTAAGCGTCCACAAAGGAAAGGTTCAAATTAAAATGATAACGTAGAATGGAATGTTGAATCTCTATTAACCTATGGTTACGATTACAGATAACAAAAACCAAAAATCAATAGGTACAAAAAAACCAATGAAAAAAACGCAGACAGAGAATGCTCTGTCTACGACAAAAACGTTGTGGTTCTTTCCAAAGGTTCTTTTTACTCCAGTCCGGAACAGTGGAACAGTAATTTTTGTAGTTTCGATACACCACTTTAAAATTATCTCTGCTTCACCATTTCATAATCTTTCATTTTCTGTCATCAGTTTGTGTTCAATATTGTGCAGCTTTGCCAAATTGTGGAGAATTTCTCAAATTGTGGGGAATATCAAGTATCATGTGGGGAAATCTGGGGATTAGGACATCTCACCGTTAAATAATATCAAAAGTCCATACTTTGATAGTTTCACGGCTAATTGGTGATTAAAATTATGTGAAAACCCCAACATAAGAATTGTGATGTCCTTTTTGCTGACACAGCCGTTTTCAAACGCATCGGTCAAGTGAAAATAGTTATCCATAACACAATAATACGAATAATCATTAAAATCATCAATATGAAGATCAACAATAAGAATAAACTTAGAGGATTGAATCAACAACTAGAATATTTGTTATTGTTACAGTCGCGAATCATATTTTTAATTAACTTTTAAATTTGACACTGACCTGCAAATTGTAAAAAAAGTAAGTAAATTTGAATTTTATAACAGAGATCCACTAAAGCTAAAGTGTCTGTAGTATCTGTATCATATTGGCAAAAAGAGCAGGGAATGGATTAAAAAACTGGGCGTCAGTGTCAACCCATCGAAAAAAATGTTAGTAACAAACTATAGGAGTAATAGTGTTCTGTGGTAACAAAACTATGGAAAAACGTATCAAAAGATAAAAAAAAAACAAGAGAGATGGATAAAAAACTCATAAGTTTAAATGTTTCATATTTAGCGCGCAAGTTTCTTAATTTGCCTTTTAAAAATCTGAGTCTGTTAATGCGATAATCGCCATTTTGATGACGGTGGTGTCGATGCTAAAACATAAAATCCGGGGATTTCAAACATCTAAACTCCACCGCGGGGCAGTGGCAGCATACATAATTAAATTACTTGACGAATTCATCCATTGTTCAAGTTACTTATGTAGTGGTAATGAAGTTTTTTGATATCCAAAGTCGAAGTTTGGCGCCAATCGTGCGTGTTTACTCTCTAGTATATAAATAGTAGTCTATGGTGTTTACATTTTACTTTTCACAATTAATATGGCACGCACACATGTAGATGCGATTTAAAATGTGACAATTATGATTTAAAATATTATTGACAGGCCAACACATCAAGCTACTCCAAACTGTCAAATTTTCCCAGTTGAAAAGGAACCTTAAACTTACTTAATGATGTTGAAAATCAATCAAAGAAATTTGACAGATTGGGGTAGCTTGATGTGCTGGCGTCTGTACATATTTTCAGCGAATTTAAGTTGCCTACGTTTTGGATAGGTGTAGTAGTACCTATTTTATATAACTTTCGCAGTACACTGACGCGGCTTGACCGGCCTTAATAAACAGGAAAAGTTTTTATCCAGCGCGCAAACGGTAACCATGAATTCAGCATACCATCCTAGACCCCCAAATCTATGGAACAGTTGTTTTTTTTTGTATAACCGACGAAAAATTTCTGTGCCGTGGGGGGGAGGGGTCTATAATGATATGCTGAATTCATGGTTAAAGTTTGCGCACTGAATAAAAACTTTTCCTGTACAGTTAAAGATATTTGTCACAAACATATTGTAACAATAGGTGCGGTAACATATCTTTCTTAATAAAACCGAATGCTGAAAGTTAATGTCAAATCCTGAAATTCATGGCGTAATTTGCAACATCCTGCCGAGTCAGCTGATGTGATGTGTCAATATTTTTGTCGAGCAGAAAGGCTAGGGGGAATTTGACATAGGTTATTGGGAAATATGATAAATTGGCATTGGCAACCCTGATATTGTGACCACAGACACAGAGTCACAACAGAGCACATCATAGGCCACATTCCGAATAAGAAAAATAGCGCTGTGAGCGCTCACATCAATAATTTGCGTTCCGAGATAGATATCACGATTATGGCAGCTAAGAACTGTCATTTTTGTTAACAATACGGAACGCTCGTGAACGCGCTAACAGTGCTCACTCAATGTTAAAACCAATTTACACCTTAGAAAACTTGTGTACACCACAAATTTCGTCTTCTTATTTGGTTAGGTGGTGACTCTAGCCAGAAGCACTATATCTAAGTTAGTTAAAGTTATGATATGATTCAAAACAAAACAGCACAACTGTCATTTTTGACAGCGCTCACGGTGATATTAGTATTATGCATGGTCGGCGTTATTGCAAGATGGCGCATGTCATGACGTCATCTATGACGATTCACGGGACATCGTTATCGCGCTCACGCCAATTCGGAACGGGTGTGAGCACGCTGAAATCGATATTATCGTATCTCGGAACGTAAGGATAGACTTGAGACTTCTGTCTTCGGTGTGCGTGTGGACTGTGGGTACATTTAGGCTACGTTCCGAGCTACGATAATATCGATTTGAACGTGCTCACACCCGTTCCGAATTGGCGTGAGCGCGATAAAGATGTCCCGTGAATTCAAAAATGACAGTATAGTGCGTCTGGCTAGAGTCGCCACCTAACCAAATAAGGAGACGAAATTAAAATTGAGTGAGCACTGTTAGCGCGTTCACGAGCGTTCCGTATTGTTGACAAAAATGACAGTTCTTTAGCTGTCATAATCGTGAACAAACTCAAACTCAAAGCATTTATTTCAATTAAACCATTTACAGGCACTTTTGAATTGTCAAAAAGTCGACCAATTGGAAAGTTGAATCTAGTTGCCCATTCCAAAACGTAGATCTCTAAGGAGAAAAACGGGCAAGAAACTCCATGGACACTCTCAAATCTATATTATCTATCTCGGAACGCAAATTATTGATGTGAGCGCTCACAGCGCTATTTTTCTAATTCGGAATGTGGCCTTACTCTCCTCTATGGTTATTTGTGTCTCGCTCGTTTCATTTCGTGTTGTTCTTGTTTGTTGTGACTTGTGTGCAAAAATCAATATTGTAAAAAAAAAGGTTGTACAATACAAATTAAAAACGTTCGCTTATTATTAGAAATTACAATCAAGTGGAAGCACCTGACAAAATGACGGACGTTTTGCCTGCTGCAGAAGAAGGGCCTTCTTCTTCACAACAACGTGTGCAGAATGTTCTAAAAGGCTTTCAAGTGTATCCTTTTTATGAACTGTGGGTCAATATCTTGCGGGATATGGCCACATTTAAAAATATGTTTAGTTTCAACATCTAAGCATTTTTACGTCGTTAGTGAACTTTGCCTTTTAGTGGCCAGCTGTTTCTTAAGCATTACCTCTAAAAAAATTATCAAAGCTAGAAAGTAATGGGAATACCAAGCTCTGTAAATACCAATGGTCATCCATTGTTCATTTCAAATGGCACCAAATAATCAGCAATGTAATGAAACTGTGGGTCGTCTTAAGGTGTTTTTACACATTTCAATGAAGTTTTTGATTCTTTGCTCCTTTTTCAATTATACACTAACTTGCTTTACTGACAATTATTTATTTAATTTCCTTATCAAGCTTTTCTAACAGTAACTGGATGAATTTGCGAGATGCTGATTCAGGTTAGTTCAACCCATAAATTTCAGATTTTAAATAGTCTAATAATATACTTTACTTCATACCTTGATCCATAAGGTGTTAGCTAATGAGAATATCTTTAAATAATTCCATTGTAATATAATTTGGTATATTATAGGTAGTTTAATTTTCAAAGGCTGTGCTAGTAACTTAGCTATAGCTACAAAACAAAGCTATGTCTTGATGACCGTTATTGTTAAAATTTGAATAATTATGTAACTATTATGATTAATCACAAAAAACCCACCCTTTTTCACCCCCTTAAACATTGAATTTCCTTTCTCTCCGAGCTTTGTGCAAAATTTCATGTTCCTAGTCTCAGTAGTTCCCGCTGTAGGTATTCTGATATGTCAGTCAGTCAGTTTCTCTCTTCATAAGATATATCTAGAAGTTTAACTTTCCAGGCAAGATCCTCTGGCAAAACAATGAAGACATATCCAGTCCTGATGTGGAGCATGAGGCTCGCGTCCCCAAGCGCATCCTGAAATGTCGGGTGGTGTCACGGGAAATGAACTTCAGCTCCGTAGAAATTCTTGAGCGATTCCGTTTGGAACAGGTAAATATATAAGACTAGGATTTGTTTTGTTTTAAAAACCACTATTCTTCACCCTAATTGTGTAACACACAACCAATAATAATCTGTTTCATTTTGACTGTTCAACAATATTCATTGCGTTATTTACGTTGTTGAGCAGACACATTTTTCGTTTCGACCTTATGAAGCAATGTATTAGCAAACAGTTTCAAAATGACTCAGATTATGATAGATTGTGCGTTACGCAAGTCTTTGATAGTTCAGCAGAGGACCAAGCTGAGGTTTGCCAGCAAGCAATGAACCGTAGTATCCTTGGAGTTCGACTTCCGATCGGATACGGAACACGATACTGCGCTCGACGTCTACGATTTGTCTTACTGTGTTGTGGCTGTTTTTGGGGTGACGTCATGTCACCCAAAAACCAGCCAAGCTCAAATAGGACAGGGCCGGACATGTTTGCCGCATGTCGGATGCATTGTGGGCTAAGACCAGCACAATATGGGTCCCTGAAAACGTCCAACAGTATGGGGGTAGACCCAGGCGCACGTGGTGGGACGAACTCAACGCGTATATGAGAGATTGGTCCTTATTGGTTCAGGATCGAGTTGAGTGGAAAAATAAAAGGGAAGCCTTTGTCCTGCAGTGGTGGCAATACAGGCTCATTATATAAGAATCACTGAAACAGGGAGCCTACTCTCTAACTCCGTCAACGAAGATACGGGCCCGTCCGAAAGTAGTTCGAAACTTCCTAGTGAATCAGCCATTTAGCTAACTTTTTTGGACGGGCAAAAACTTAGTGGCAGTGGGGACAGCTGTCAAATCGTGTTGTCCTTCATTCTTAGTTCGGGCTCCAAACTAATCTTCGGTCCGTAAGAGATACGGAGTTGGAAACGCCCGATACTTCGACCGAAATGACGGACTTCGTGAATAGAAAAAAGAATAGAATAGAAAACATTTATTCGACACAGACACAACACAACAGCAACAAACATATAAAAAAAAAGAAAGAGAACAATAAAATTGCAGTAAAATTGTGCTGAGCGTGCGTGTGCTTAGGGAGTAGGCCTCCAAATTCTGACCGCAAATTGTCGGACTTGTTTAACGTACAGTTTAAACATAAAACAATATATCCTTTGACGCTCGATATACTGTAGCTTACCGTTAGTGAAATAAATTTTGGAATCATATCAGTAGTTCCGAGATTACCCAAATGAAAATGATACATCCTCACAAATAAAATTGTGAGTTTGTACAGACGCCAGCACATCAAGCTACTCCAATCTGTCAAATTTCTTTGATAGATTTTCAATTTTATAACATGAGCATAAGGTTCATGTCCAATTGGGAAAATTTGACATTTTGGGGTGGCTTGATGTGCTGGCGTCTGTACGTAGCTTCATAGCAACGTAGTATGTCGCTGTACCTCTTTATAATATTAGTATAGATCAGTTTTCATTTGGTTTGTTTGATCTAAAACCTCATACTGTTTGTGAGGTTACAAAAAAAACAAAACTGGAAAATAATCCAGTCTGTTCCTCAAAACCATCTGGTTACTTGCCTGAAGACATGGCACGCTAATTGACAAGATCTTGAATTTTTACCGCTCGTATTTTCTGTTGGATTCCTTTTCCATCTGCCAGAGAATTTTTAGCAGTATGCAAAAATAAGCTATTTATTCATGAATTTCTTATGTATAGTGCTTTTAGCTGTGGAGACTACCAATATTCTCTGAATAAATGAATTTTATTCAAAGTATTCAGTCGCCGGCGCTATAATTTTTTCGTTCGAAAACGGAAATTGGCGAAAACTGAATACGAAATTCGGTCGGACTCTACGCTGAACTAATTCAAATTAGAATGATTCAGGCGGTTGCAGAATAAATATTATTATCTCCTTTATTCCTTTCAATATACATATAAATTACATTTTTAAATATTAGTATAAAATTATATAAAAACATTTAAAAATATAAAAAAAAAAAAAATTATTGTATTATTATTGGAGTACCTTTCTATTAAAGGCCAGCAAATGTCTGAAAAGATGAAAACCCGTTATGACCGCAAAATGAACAATAAAGGGTTTGACGAAGGTTCACTAGTGTGGTTGCACAATCCAGTCCGCAGCAAAGGGAAATCTCCTAAGCTTCAAGCTAAATGGGACGGACCGTACCGGATTGTGACAAAGATCAATGACGTAACGTACCGGATACAGAAAGGTGCAAGATGTACTCCTAAGATCGTCCATGTGGATCGACTGGCGCGTTACTATGGGGCCGAAAATGCTCGGGACGAGCATGTCTTAGGAGGGGGCAGTGTTACGCGCTAAAGCTAAAGTAATTCGTTACCACTAGCGCCATCTAGTATCGAGTAGCAGAATTAATTAAGTCAAGATCTATCTAGCAAGTTCGATTACAGAATCTTCTAGAATAATCAACATCCGTTCAGTCGGGGCCAGTATGTACTCGAAGATTCGAGATGGTTCGATTCCCGAATGTTCTATGGCCCTATAAAAGGCGGGAGCGGATCGGGATCGGAGTAGTATTGGTCAAGCGATACATGCGAAAACATTGAAGTGATCTTGAAGTGCGATTTAAAGCGATCAATAGTGAAATTGTGTCTTGTAATTTGTGTGATTAATTAAAGTGTCGATTTTGGTAATTTTTATTGGCAGTTTTTAATTGTCACGAACCCGAAGCTCGTAACATCAAGATGGCCGGTCTCCAGAGGGTAGTGCGGCTAACAGCACTGCCCAGCAGCAGCAGGGAAACGAGTAATAGCCAGGACTGCGGGGCGGGTGCTGGCTGATGTTCAAAGAGCCCCAAGGATTTCGATCACACAAACCCATGACGGGAACAGTTTAATCAATTGTTACGAGCTTCGGGTTCGTGACAATTAAAAACTGCCAATAAAAATTACCAAAATCGACACTTTAATTAATCACACAAATTACAAGACACAATTTCACTATTGATCGCTTTAAATCGCACTTCAAGATCACTTCAATGTTTTCGCATGTATCGCTTGACCAATACTACTCCGATCCCGATCCGCTCCCGCCTTTTATAGGGCCATAGAACATTCGGGAATCGAACCATCTCGAATCTTCGAGTACATACCGGCCCCGACTGAACGGATGTTGATTATTCTAGAAGATTCTGTAATCGAACTTGCTAGATAGATCTTGACTTAATTAATTCTGCTACTCGATACTAGATGGCGCTAGTGGTAACGAATTACATTAGCTTTAGCGCGTAACACTGCCCCCTCCTAAGACATGCTCGTCCCGAGCATTCTCGGCCCCATAGTAACGCGCCAGTCGATCCACATGGACGATCTTAGGAGTACATCTTGCACCTTTCTGTATCCGGTACGTTACGTCATTGATCTTTGTCACAATCCGGTACGGTCCGTCCCATTTAGCTTGAAGCTTAGGAGATTTCCCTTTGCTGCGGACTGGATTGTGCAACCACACTAGTGAACCTTCGTCAAACCCTTTATTGTTCATTTTGCGGTCATAACGGGTTTTCATCTTTTCAGACATTTGCTGGCCTGATTGTCTGACATGCTCATAAATGTCGTTCATCTTGTTCCGCAAGTCGTTCGCATAATCGGTTATATTGCGTGGGGCATCAGGTGGTATTCCGGTGATCAGGTCTGCAGGCAGTCGTAATTCTCTTCCAAAGTTTGCGAAAGCTGGTGTCACCGATGTACTTTCGTGGACTGCGCTTCGATAGGACAACAAAAATGGTTGTATGTGTTTGTCCCAATCCCGTTGCCGATTTTCCACAACTTTTGCTAGGTACCTCTCTAATGTCTGATTAAATCGTTCCACCATTCCATCCGATTGTGGGTGGTAAGATGTTGTTCTTGTTTTATGAGTACCCATAACTCGACAAGTTTCCTGGAATATTTGGGACTCAAAATTCCTTCCTTGATCACTGTGAATCTCTAAAGGTACTCCAAAACGACAGAAGACTTCATGAACTAATTTATCTGCAACTGTCGAAGCTTCTTGATTTGGAATGGCGAAGACTTCCGGCCACTTAGTGAAGTAATCCATCACAACCATGAAATACTTGTTACCACTTTCACTTTCCGGAAACGGCCCCGCAACGTCAAGGGCTATCCTCTCCCATGGTGCACCAACATTGTACAATTTCAATGCACCTCTACTACGAGTCTGAGGTCCCTTTACAGCTGCACAACTTGTACATTTGCGACACCAGTCCTCGACATCGTCCCGGCAGTAGATCCAGTAAAACCGTTCTCGTATCTTCAGTAGAGTTCGTTTTACTCCCAGATGACCTCCTGAACAACCATTATGGTACAGCTGTAGAACATCCGGTACTTGAGCTTTTGGGACAACCATTTGCAAATGACAGCTGTTTCCCCGAGCATTTTCCCATTTGCGGCACAGGACTCCATCCTGAATCACCAAGCTGTCCCATTGGGCCCAATAGCTCTTTGTGATTGAACTCATTGCTGAGACGTCGCTCCACCTGGGCTTAGGAGCTCTGGCCTTCATCCACTCCAGAATCGGCTTGATGTCCGAATCTTCCTGCTGTGCACGTTGTATGCTTTCCTTCCACTCGTTGCTGAGGTCTGTCCTGAACATCCTCACAGGTATCACTTCCTTACCCTCCTGCCTAGTACAATGCTTGCAGTCTTTAGGACAAGGTCTTCTTGACAATGCATCTGCGTTGCCATGACATTTCCTGCTGCGATGTTCGACCACAAAGTTGTATTTCTGCTGCTGCTGCTGGGCGGTGCTGTTAGCCGCACTACCCTCTGGGGACCGGCCATCTTCCCTTTCTGCAATTCGCTTAAGGCAACTAGGTCGAAGGTGGCCCCTTTCCCCACAGCCGTAGCACCTAGGGCTGTATCTGCTATTACGATCGCGAACTGTAGCCGCTACAACCTCCCTGACGCTATGGGAACGATGATCCTGCCGCACAGCTTCTACCTCCAGTGCATGGGCCAAGGCGCCCTTAAGCGTCCCGTGGTGTCCGAGCCTCACAGCAGCTCTAACTTCAAGGTCGCGGATGCCGTCGATGAATGCCTGCACCAGGTTCCCATCAATAAGCGCAGGTACGGACTGGTATGCTTTACGAACCAGCTGTACCATAATGGTTGTTCAGGAGGTCATCTGGGAGTAAAATATATTACGTGTTTTATTACATTTCTATAGTATCTTAAGAGAAAAAAAATATCTTTTTCATTTATAATTTTGGATACAATTTAAGTACTTACACTTGTTTCCAAAATGAAGTCAAGAAATGATAGAGTGGAGTAAGTGATCTTACTTATCTATGCCTCATACCATTCTTGTGATTTTCAGAAAGTGCTGTTCAAAGGGCGTTGCCTGGAGGAATGGTTCTTCGAATTTGGCTATGTGATTCCCAACTCTACTAACACTTGGCAATCCGTGATTGAATCTGCTCCTGAATCTCAGATGATGCCTGCTAACGTCCTCAAGTGAGTACATATGAAATCTTCAACAACCTTCGACAATACATTGCTGTTGGTATGTTTTTCAAGAATTACTACCAGTTTCGGAATGCTTTTGATGATGCCGTGATTGGATGACCAAAATAACGACCACAATCCCTTGATTAGTATACTGTAAAGTCCTTGCAAATGACGAGCGCGCAAAATGTGATTTTCATTGATTTGTCATAAGGTTTAAATTACACAATAGTGCAACAGTGACACAGGTTAAATTCGAACATTTGGTCTCTAAACTGGGCAAGAAGTCTGTTAGAATCTAATGTTTTCCGAAATTGCCGAGAAACAATCTGCGTTTGCAGTTTTACGTACAAACTGACTACGTAAAGTAGGTAACAATCGTGTAAACACAAATCAAAAGAAGCCGATATATTATGTGTGAATAATTGAAACTATTTTCTATTTTTCCAGCGGGAACGTCATCATTGAAACCAAGTTCTTCGATGGAGATATGTTGATAACTACTTCGCGCGTCCGATTATTCTACGTGTAATGTGCAACCTCTCAAACCAAGCATTTACTAGTCAACATAACTTTAATGCGTTTCCTCCAAAATCCAATAATTTTTCTAATGATCTATCACTTGACATTTCATCCCATTTGATTCACAAGTGACCTTCCGATTAGGTTTTCTAATCGGTCCCCTATTAATAGTTCTTAGAGGCTTACACGTATTTTATTGCCGTGGACAAACCTTGATAAAAAAAATAAGAAAAATGCATTCCTCGTAAAAACCTTCCACAAATGCAGTACGAGCGGTCTGAACATAGGCACTACGAACTTTCGCGCAAGTTCTGTCGTCACTCACACTTGCTCGCCCTATGTCGCCATTTGGTTCCTAAAAATGTTATTGCGCAGCCTTCTGCGCATAGTTCAGACCGGCCAAGATCCATCGACGGTACTGTACTTGTCGAGAAAAATAAGTCAATCGAAAAAATATCTCGTATTTACCTACTTACTTAACGCTTATATAAAAAAAAATATAAGACGCATTTTCTATGTAGTTCGTAGTTCTTTAATGTATGTACCTACGCAACAATATTTCACTACTGTCTTCTAATTTTACTTCTTTTAACTATTATAAAAAATATACAAATCTAAAATCCCTACTTTGTTTTAAGGCACTTTTACAGTAGAAATGATATAAAAAATTTACTTAGAAATAAAAATGGATTTGTGTGAAAGTCACTTCGTCAATCTATGTGTGTATACGTGTGTAGTTAGCACAAATTATTTCAGTTTATAAAAAAACATAATCATGATGAGAATTATCATCTCATTCATGCAAATTACAGGAATAAAATGTAATGTATTATGATTATTATAGTTTTTAAGTTTCAAATACAATATTAGTAAGGTACGCCTAAAAATGTGTTTCTTTCGGAGGACGGTTTTCATTACAGCCGTCTTTGAAATCCTAAATAAAATTATTGTTACTACGACGATTCCTAGATTCCCGAACCTATTATGCCGATTACGCTTTCCATAACACAGCAGCACGCATAGCATAACCACTATAGAGGGCGTGACTGGAAGATCCAGAAGATCCAATCCAGCCCTTACTGCCTAGTAAGGGCTGGACCGACATAATTCTTTTTTATTTAATTACGCTGTATTCTACCAAAAAGATGTTTATATTAGGTAAATAGTTAATTAAGTAATCATTTACAATTTAATACATCTCATAATTAAAAGTCTAGTAAGTATTGCACATTCCTCTTTGTTGTAAGTATTTATTTTTCCGATTCGCTGTGCCGGGCGCTGGGGGCGCACGACAACTGATATGAAGTCAGTCGGTTAAAAGGTTAAGGAATAAAACCTCAACAACCACTAAATACCATAAGTAATCTACTAACCGTCAACCTTTCTATTTAGGGCTGATATGTCAACAGTCAGATAACTTTTATCTGAAGAATAAATCTGACAGTTGGACAAAATGGTATGCTATTTTCTATGCAAAAGCTGTCAAACTGACATTTATTCATCAGATAAAAGTAAGCAGTATTGAAAAATCAGCCATAGATCAGATTTAATTTCGTGAAATCTACTGTCATAATTTTTAGCATAGCTACATGCGATATGAGCCGTTCTCTCTTCCCATTACTGACAAAGAAAGAAACAAAACATAAGAGAGTGTAGTTAACTAGATGACACAATCTATCGACCCTTACCTTAGCGCCTGCGTAAAATCTCTTAAGTTGAAAATCGGTCAAAGAAATTTGACAGATTGGGTAAGCTTTATGTGCTGGCGTCTGGACATATTAAATATTGATATATTTTTTAAATCGTAGTTTTACGTGCGCCATCTACCGGTTAGACTATCCATGTCTAGTTGGTTTTATTATTAGAACACTGATGTCGGCTGGCACTTTATAGTTTTCTGCTAATAAGCAGAAAACAATATCGTGCCAGTTGATAAATGAGGCACAAAATATTTTACAACCTCCTGCTATCGCATTTGAATACTAGCGACGCACGTCCCCAAAAACAATTTCTCTTTTAAAAATCAAGTTATAGACAAAAACGTTACTTGCGCCATCTGTGGTGTCAATAGGATATCCACACTGAAGTTCAAAACTGCAATATTAGACGTCGATGTCGCTACGAGTGACGTATTAGACGTCTTCGTTCCGATAGATGGCATTGTGTGTCATTCACGCAACTGTTATTGTACTACCCACATTATCAATTTCCATATTCATATGCGATTACTCGTGTTCTCGTGTAGGATACAAGTCATCTTAGTTGCATGATCTATTTATTATGCTTTTGCATTCATTAGTTATAGTAGGTACTGTTAGTAGGTGGGTATCTTACAGCTTGTATAGCGTGGGGCTTTAATTAAGTGCCTTCGTTTTTTTCATTTAAGACCTAGGGCTACTAGTTTGACTGTCAATG
Source organism: Antitype chi (assembly GCA_947359405.1). NCBI lineage: Eukaryota > Metazoa > Arthropoda > Insecta > Lepidoptera > Noctuidae > Antitype > Antitype chi. The sequence continues at coordinate 14,978,358 of OX375817.1, read as the reverse complement.
GTTGACTATCTAGTAGACACTGCATTCAATTCATGAGAACATTAAACCTCAATACGTTTATTATATTATATACCTACTTAGTAATTACCTATAAAGATATTTTTGTAGTATTGTTCGATTTAAGGTGTAAAATATGATACCTATGTGATCTCATAGTTAATCATCCATCAAAATAACTTAAACTGATTAAGTAGGTATACAATAGTAGGCGTGCTGTCGCACGTGAATTATCTACCTCCCATACAAGTATCTTACATCCTCTGATAATTGAATAATGCCATTCATAAAAGTTATAACAATCAATGCATGTTCTGCTATTGGTAAATCGTGACTCGATCCCGTATCTCATTAGTACGCTGACACGTTTAATAATATTACCATAGAGGAAATGAAAAGCGCTTTACGTGGCGCGTCACTCGCAGGAAAAGCCAGCAGTGAGCCGGCCTCACGACAGGAACTTTTTGTAAATGAAATCATTGCTGGCGATGCGTACATCCTCTTTAGTTAGAACCGCTCGACGGATTTCTTCGTACAGCACCGACGCCGGAGGAAGCAGAGTCGTTTCGATGCGCATCACACACAACACTTCGCATATAAATAATAGAAATTATCTAATTATGTGCCGGCGAGTACTAGACTCGGACTTGTTGGGAATTGTAATATTAGTCGTGGCAACCGAACAATATTAATTATTACGATGACATTATGATAAATATTGAACGCTTTTTTTAGATAGGAAGGTCGATGTTATCGGTTACAGCTATTACACATTGTAATGTAACGATAAGCTACCTATGTATGTACACATTAGGTTTAGGTGGGAGTTGATATGCTGCCTCCGTCTTGTTATTTATTTAGGTACAAGAATTCTTAAAATTAGATCAACTTCGGGGTAAAACCAACCATGGATCAGTATCCATGGTTGGTTTTACCCCGAAGGTTTGAATTAAATAGGGGGTGCCCATGTCTCCCGACTGCGACCTAAGTAATGTTACTGATCCAGTGATCAGTAACATTACTTAGGTCGCAGTCGGGAGACATGGGCACCCCCTATTTAATTGTAATTTTCATTTTATCTTCAGGTTAGTAGCTTACTTGGCTCAATGGCAACTCAGTGTATATATAGACCATCTATCATTTCGTTCAGTTGTCAAGTCCAGACGCTTTTTAAGGTTTTAGGTGCGCGTCAATGTAAATATTTTGTTGTGGTTTCGTAGTAAATATTCGAAGAACCAGCGAAAGGTATGTGATTTTTTTATTTTATTTATGTTGTATAATATTTAGTTACTGACGTATAAATTAACCTGTAAGTCACGCCAGAATATCCAAACAAAAAACTACACAAGAAAGTTAAATTAAAATAGTATGCAGAAGGAGCGATCGGCTACATATCAATGCTCTACATACCTATCAGGTAGTGAATACGGTGAAACAGTTTGTATAATTACCTGTCTTAGTAAAAATATTTTTATTGCAGAAGGATGCCGTTCATGTTTAAAAAGAAGCGAATGCGACGCAAAATTCCGAAAGACATAATTATTATGTGCCATAGAAGAAGTATCAAAGGGTGGTAAAATAAAATAAACTGGTGATAATTATGATATCCCTAAAACAAATTTCCAACGATATCTTAAAGAAGTATATACTTAAATAAATATGACATTCAAATTTTGTAAAAGTTTTACCCTCAAGGGTGTAAAATAACAATGGGGAATAGGGGATGAAAGTTTGTATGGAAATATGTAAGGTTTATGTGAATGTTTTATAAGTTTGCGACAAGAGACAAAGACCCAAATACACTATTCCACGCGGACGAAGTCGCGGGCACAGCTAGTACCGTAAAATGGGGTGATTAGAGATGCAGGGGTGAATCGAGACGGAACTTTAAAGTGGATTTGCCGATGAACTTATGATCGTTTTCTCCCAATATAGGCACTTAATCGTTAATTATAAAACATTAAACATATTAGAGTCCTTTTTGACTACAAACTATATAATTTCAACGGTAAAATCCACTTTAAAGTTTCGTCTCGATTCACCCCTGCATATCTATTCACCCCATTTTACCGTTATTGAATATATTAAAAAAGTGCTTTTTTATTAAGTACGTCTAAAGTGAAAAAGTGCCCATCCCTCCCCTACCTCCCCTACTCTCACCTGATAAATGATGTAAAAACGTAGTGGCCAAATTATAGACTAGGTAAATAAGTTAGTCTATTCTTGAAATTAGCGGAGTTGAAGAGAGGATGCATTTTTTGCCGCTTAGCCGTTACACCTAGTAGGTACCTAAGTGTTTTCTGTGAAGCACAAGTAAACCACTGTTTGGTGTGTTATTTGTAATTTTACTGACAGGTAAGTATTAAATTAGTCCACATGGAGTTCTAAAGTCGTAGCGACGCCGGCGCAGCGCCGCGCTCGCCGGATGAACACCAAATGTGTGATATTTTTAGGAATGTTGATTGCCTTCTTCCTGTTTCCGGCATGAACGAGTCTCTCTGATCTGCCGACTAACTCTCATACAAAACTGCTAATTAGTGATGAATAATTAATAGTAGCAACTTGATGACATGTAAATCGCTTGGTATAATTTGATTTGAGCCGCCGCTTTAGCGTCATTCGTGATAAAAACTGTAACGATTGGCTGTTTATGGTTTTTAATTTTTTTTCTCACACTTACGATTGATAGCGTGCCTGACTTGCCATACTCGTTCTGTATTTATATTAGTAACTCCACTCATAAAATTAATTAATATTGCAGCTCGATCTCACCGGCATTTTGCAATCCTGCGCAGCACAGTAGCGGTTGAACATGAATGTAAACTTAACGGGCTTCCTTTTCCTGGCTGGATTTCCTGACTAAACCAGAAATAGACTTCTGGACTAGTCCGAGACCTTTTTTGTACCAAACATGCTAAAAAAGCCGGGATAAGCCGGCACTTTGAATTTTGACATAGGCTCGAAATTTGTGTGTCGCGGCATAGGTCTTATAGCCCAACATGAAAACACGCGAGCAATTCATACAGATATGTACCTACAGATCTATTTCAGTCGTCCTTAAGGCCAATTCTCGTAATTAAAAACGTTCAAAATCTAGTCGCAGTCTCATCTCAGCGACAAGCAAATGTCAAAAACGTACTTATGAAAAATCTTGGTATTTTTGACAGATTGACACAGATCATACTGTGAACGTTCTTAAAATTACGAGAATTGCCCCTCTGGTTCCTTGTCAACATTGCTGTGATCCTGTGACCAGCCCAATTCCAACGTAATGATATCATCTACGACGCGGCACCGGAAATTTTATGAACTTCCCATTAACACTTAACCACGACTTGTGTATCATACGACCCAGCCGGCAGCCGCTTAACTGATAAATTTCTTTGATTAGGTATATCTAATTCTGACTGACTGGCCGGTCAAGTTCGTTTATACAATAATCTACCCACAGAAAACATAGTTTTATTTGATTCGTAACTGGTGGTCATTCATTTCTGTGAAAATCGAGCTTCTTTACTCAGCTCTCCCAAGTGTTCGGTGCACAGGGGAAGTTCGTTCAAATCTTTGGTTCAAATGGAAATGTCAGTCCATGGTTGCGTCAGATAGAGACGTGTTTTCTTTTAGATTTTAGACATTTTCGTCGAAAAGAAGCATTTTCCAGCCACGTGTTCCTAACTTTGGCCAAGTCCGTTCAATATAATTATGGCGTTCATGCATCTTCTATGTACCCAAGAATTTGGGTTGATCGAGCCATGCATTTGTGAGTTTCAACGTCCAAGTTCATTTTCCAGTTGTTAATTTGCTGTCAATTTAATTAGGAAAAGATTATGCCACAGATTGCTATTAATAGATCCATTAATATGAAAGTACCTACGTAGGCAAGGCTTTTTCCTAGCCACGTGTTATTAGGTACGGTTTAGTGCATTATCTAGGCTCGTAAACTATTCTTACCATAACCAATATTGATGAAGCTGTATTATGCAAATGGAGGACATCAACATGCGAGGAACATCAATATCTAACGCCATTCGATAGGGTAGGTAAGGTTATTTACCTATCTATTTTTAGAATTCATTCAACTTACATATGAGTGGTGTTATCTAAAACAAACTGGGCTCTAACCTAATTGACATAAATGTACTTAAACCGAGTTCAAGTCATGAATAACATTTAAAGTTATTACCTCTGAATAACCTATAATTGTCTGCCAGTGTTCCGCTCGTTAGTCTTGTAGTAGAATTTTCCTACAAACTTTCAAAAATTATATTTTCTCACTAACGGTTCCTATCTATAACATAGTATTGCGTAGGGACGTACCAAAGTTCCGAAGTTATAATTCACAACCAAATAAATTAATTATAATAAAAATCATTATGATTGCATAAATTGGCGTATGATTTTTGCGGTTAATCAGTAAAAAAATTGTGAAAGGCATAATTTGTCAGTAGAGGCAGAATAAATAACGCCTTGGCCAGGATACCGGCGACGATGGCTGCGCGAGAGCCGCGGGTCAGCGTCCTCGCACCGCCCCCCTCCGCGCCCCCCGCTACGTCACGACTGGTACGTCACTTGCTTGCAGAGGTTTATCTGATAGTGACAGTTTGATGACCAATTATGGAGTAGGTACCTACGTGTGTAGCATCTTCCCTTTATGTGTGTTTTGAACAGAAATCATATAGGTAGATACCGTATGTTATATGTAATAGGATCGATATCAAAATTGTTTATTGGATTTTAATCAAAGTGTTGACAGGGGGGAGTTTCCATTTGGAAATTTCGTAAAACATATCAATTTGATTGATATTAATTCCTCTCTGGCCAATATTGCATAACCTATCCAAGAGTACTTTGTTGATATCAATCTAAATGAAGTCGCTAGGTTATAGGAGACCATAAGACTATTCAAACTCTTGGTTTGTTGACCGGTAAACGAAGCCCACATTTTGTTTTATTTTAAAGACCCAGGTACAAATGATAGTGAAATTAAATTTTTACTTAGAGCTGTTCTTTTGCAGCTGTGAAACCTATGGATACGATTGGCATACATAAGACAAGGGTAGCTGGCGAAAACGTGAAGGTTTATGCGAAGAAGTGTGATTGGAGGCTGAAATGCTTTAAACTGTAGATAAGTAATTATGTTAAAAGAGTCCAAGGTATATCAACCAGTTAGTCTTCACCTAGTCCTACATTTTACTATGAAAAAACAGGTACAAGAACAAAAACGTCAGAACCTTTTGATGTCCCAAGAAAAGTCGTACAAAATCAATGTTTTGGAGATGACAGCGTTGCGGTTGTCGTGACTACGGGAGCGGATGCACCGAACCGTTGCGGAGGGTAGCTGTAAAAAACTATGCGCGCTCGACTATGACACTGTCCAAAAAGAACCATAGACACTTTCTTTCGATGCTGTTTCTATTTTGGATTTCGAAGATATCAATGCTCATGATTTGGATTTGGAATGATGGAACACAAACTATCTATTGAATGGCAAAGGCGAGGGGGGATTACGACGAAAACCGTGTCCTGCCGTTATTTTAAAAGTCTCCAAACGCCCCATTTGGCTAAGTAAGTACTTAGGTAGGTACTATTAATTAACAATTTTGGTTTATAGTTTCTCCTAACGATCAATACAGGGATATGGGTACATGAACTGAGCACTAAGGGACATAGCCAGGAACTGCTTGAGCCTTTAGAATACTCGATATAACAATTTACCGTATTCATTGTTTTGGTATTTTTAGCTAAGCTGGCATGTGCGTGACAATAAACTCCCAGTAAACACGACACTAAAGAAGACATCTCATACAATGGACCTGTAAAAACGAGTAGGTATAAAGATAAAACATACCCATACTTTTAAGCGACAATTAAACCCATTGCAATCTCGCAACAGACAATACATACGAATAAAGTGATGTCGTAAACATGAGATCGCTGAATATAAATTTTTACGCTGTCAGTAGAATCAGACACTGCAGTTTGTCAAAAGAGACGTTGTTTAAAATATATTGCACTAACATAGTTAATAAATCTTCAAACAATGCTTTGGCAAGATTAGGTAGTATGATTGCGTGATTGTTTTAAATTCGTACTTAGTTGTGGAAGATTTTTTCGATCAGATAATTTAAGATAGACAGATAATTTAACACTTGTGTTTTCAGTTGGGTGCTGCTGCATAATTACATTACCTAACTACTTAGATTATCATATTTATTTTACAATAGTCACGTTTATCTACATTTATATTTTTGGTATTTGCGAAGCAACACTAATTCGTCTAATAATCATGAATGAATTGTTGACTACGTTTCTTTGCTTTTTGGGGCACCAATAATAAAGGATTTTATCAGGCGGGTTGGATCAGTTATATAGACCACGTCACCACCTTTATAGCAAGGTACTGACAGGCGAACGCCTTTGTACCTAGCTGCTACCTAGCGGATGAGATATACCTAACTCTAGCTTTTCCACTGACTTCCTTTAAAAGTTTACTGAAATTTTTAACCCTAAGCTGGAACTCGAACTGTTCAGCTAAACTTCGAGTCAGGATAATCGAAACGTTGCATAAATTCAGTGATTATGGTCTAATGGCGCACGGAACCTACATTTTATAAGTTTTTCCTCGAAGAAATCCAACTTCCCGTCTGCACACTTTATATGTCGTTACTCATCCGTATACGTACCTGAAGGAGCAGATACCGAATACCATAAGAACCAACAATCAAACAATAAAAACGTACACATGTACTTCAAACAACCTCCCATAAAATAAAACAGTTTAATGATTCAAATGGTCAGTTTCGTGGGATCGATTTGGTCGTCTCAAGGATCTGGCGCGGTACGCATTCTGATCGTGACATCGTCTTCCTGCTATAGTCCAGGTTACATCACATGCTGTTAATAAGGGGCGATGGATATGAAATATGAAATCGGTTATCGATTAATTATCGATTCATCGTAAGTGCGCGGCCATCTTGGATGAAGTGCGCGGCCGTTCCCGCGCGCGGCTTCCGGCGTGCGCGTGCGCTTGCATGCTAATGTTCGCGCATGCGCCGTGTCCTGTTCGCCGCATGTGCGTTCCACTTCGACGTTTGTTTCATCAGCATAGGGCGGGCTCTTGACAGAATATCTGTACACTGTTTGGTATATTATCATTGTATAAAGTCTAGTAACTATGTATGTATTTAACTACCTACCATCTCCTCAGTAGTTATCTCTGAACGCCAGTTCCTACCGTCACGTTGCCAGTCGACAGCATTATTAATGGTGCTCACAGTTGGCAGTTTCCTGTTAGGCGATACGCGTATGAAATTCAAAAATGTTCACGTAATTTTTGAATATAAAAGCCGTTACTGCCCCCTACAAGGGCAATTCATACCACATCCTTCCCAAAGCCCGACCCGATATGGACTTGTCTTGACTTTGTGCTTTTATTTCTTTCGAAGAAAAAATTCTGAAAAAAAGATCAGAGAATTAATTTTCAAAGTAAAATACTAATTTTGTACTCACCAGCCAGTAATAAGCTACATAACTACTTTGCTAACTCACACCAATATTACGTAACTCATACTCGTGCTAGTTCTATTTCTAGAGAAAATGAAGTAGATTGATGCTTAATACAATTAATTTAGTGAAAGGACAATGCTCGATCTCCGACAAAACTTCACGTTTTGAAAAATGTGAGATTGTGAGCCTTTCTATGCAAAAATGGCCAAAAACCGTTTCAATAAAAAAGTCTTGATTTTAGAGTTTACTCAAATTTTACACTAAAGTTTTTGCCTAACATGTTCTATACACAGCGTATTCTCGTCACGAGTGATGACCAAGTGAGACTGCACGGCTGCGCAGGCGACTGTCGGGGCGTCGCAAACACATAACTCACCAACATCAATAACAGATAATACCACTCATTCAGTGCCAATCGCTTTGTTCACATTATACAATCTACTTGGAAATACATTCAATATTTTTTCAATAATATTAAATGTAGAAGAAAAACTTGCAAGATTGAAGTGACCCTAGTCATAGTCATAGACATTTCACATGGGACACTCAAAAAAATATGTTCTTTAAGTAAATATTTTTTATTAAATCTTTTCAAAGTACTCTCCACTAGCCTCTAGTCTATACAAAGTTTCATGCGTCTGAACCAGTTTTCGTAACAGTTTTTCCAGTCCGTCGCAGACACCTCGTTTACAGCCTGCTCGAACGCTGACAGCGCATCTTCCAGCGACGAAAATTGTATCCCTTTGAGCTGATTTTTTATTTTCGGGAACAAAAAGAAGTCACACGGTGCTAGGTCAGGGCTGTAAGGAGGGTGACCCAGGAGTTTGACCGGCGTGCTGTCCAGGAAGTCCCTCGTTTTGAGCGCGGTGTGCGAAGGCGCGTTGTCGTGTGGAGCAGTAGCCCGCGGAGCTCTGTGTTTGGTCGCTTGTTGCTCACAACAGCTAAAACTTCTGCCAAGCATTTGGTAGTATACCATTTAGCGTTGATGCTTCTTCGATTCCGTAAAGGAATTGACACCAAGTAGCCAGTCTAATTGAAAAAGCTCGCAATCAAAATTTTCCCTTCGCTTCTAGATCGCTTCACTTTGGTAGGCGCTGATTCGTTTTGAAACACCCAAACCGTCGACTGACGCTTCGTTTCTGGATCGTATTGATAATTCCAAGACTCATCACCTGTAATGATGTCGTAAACACGCCGAGACGAGCCTGCTTCAAATTTGTTTATCGTATCACGGCACCATTCCTCCCGGGCCTGCTTCTGAGCATCGGTGAGGTTGTGCGGCACCCAGCATGAAACTATCCTCCTCACGCGATGAAGCACGTGTAGAATTTCGTGAAGGCTTCCCGATCCAACCTGCAGTACGTGCTTTAATCTCTTGATACGCAACTCGCCTATTGTCATGGATTAAATTTTTCACGGCTAGCACGTTTTCTTCCGTAACAGCCGTCAAAGGGCGACCACTTCTTTTTTCATCCCCCAAAGTTAGTCAACCGCGCTTGAATTCGTTATGGCAACGATACACGGTTGCCTTAGAAGGGCCTTCATACATGAATGCCATTTGAAGTCTATCGTACGATTCGTTCGGTTTCACGCGACACTTGAAATAGTAAAAATACATAGCGCGAAAATGTTCCCGGCGCAGATCCATTTTTTTATAAGACACGTTATTTTAAATTAGCTCGCAAACAATGTGGAGGGAAATTTTGAAATTGGAATGTACCTATTTTTTTTTTTTTTTTTTTCGGTTGTGGCTTCGCACGGTTTGTGCATTTAGCCAGTGTCAAGTAATTTTTCTTTTCGATCAAGTAACTGGCCCGATACCGGGCACGAAGTTACAAAACAGTCATAGTCGTCTTTAGTCAGTCAAGTCAAAGTTATTGTAAAGCGGTAGTAACTTTACAACAACCTAATTTGAATTTTTGGGGGGAACACGAAAAGTCCACGTTAGTCACTTATTTTCACCTTCACTACACTTGTGCACACACATGTAACTAAATTGAATAAGTCACTACCAAAATTATACAATTTAATTCGCTATTTTACTAAATTTCATGAAAATGAAAATTCGTGCGACATGTTCCAACCGTATCCCGCCAAAAACTCTATTTTTACTTACAAATAATCATATTTACTAAATTATAGATTTTAACTGGCCAGTCTCTCATAAATAAATACTTTTTTTCACAAAACTTTCTGAGTGGCCAGCACCCTAATTGCGTAACTCACGATTCATCATAATTTGTTTCGTTATGAAACAGATGGCTAAACCATTGCTTCATAGGTTCGAAAAATGTGTCGGCCCAACAACGTAAATAACGCAATGAATATTGTTAAAATGTCAAAATGAAACCGATTATGATTAATCGCGTGATACGCAATTAGGGTGCTGGTATTATCTTGAATTAAACAAAAAAAACTTTAGACTGTTAATTGTTATGGACATAAGTCCGTTTTTGATGTGTCCAACTGTCAGTGCTACATCTCTACGCTTCTGTATAAACATAGCATTAGAGTGTGCATATTTGTATACTGTCGGTTAGGTTAGGACATTCGAATTTTGAATGCAGGATTAAACAATACGAATGCACTGCACGTTGGTCTTCTGTCAAATCGATATAAAGTTGTTCCTTGATTTTCCCGCATCTCTATTTTGTATGTAAAGTAGCATTTCGATCTAATCGCACTTGTTTTGACTCGACTTACAAGGATATATTTTAGATGGATTATTTTACTGGATGCCGTAGTACAAGCCGACATGGCCCATGTAACGATAAGCAGTCACTCACTACCGCATCGTAACTACTAGATATCTGCAATAGTATAGGTACCAAAGGCATAGTAGAAAAAAAAAAAATAAGACTAAAAGACATGGCCGGATTCTGCCCTCAAAATCAATTCAGAATAAATAAATGTACAGTAATTATTAATGTATGAAAATTACTTCTTAAATATACTAAAATAAATTGCAACAACTACATTTCTCTAGATCAGGCGAGAAAAAATACCAAAAAAATATGTGTGTTATTTGATTTTGTGTGGTTATTAAATTGATTTCTCAAACGTCCCATTTATTTTGACGTTTCAAATGTGTACGCGCGTAGAGGTGAGACGTACTAGGTAAAACGCATACTGAGTCTTAGAAGTATGCGTCCCCCTAAATACTTATTCCAAAAACTAGGTTCACGAGTATTTAGGCTATTTGTTTCCATAGATACCGAGTCTTCATAACATCGAGATCGAGTAATCGGAGTAGAGTATTTTTCGGTTTATGGATTATTAACGTGTGTACTACGTGTTGGTGTTCGTATCTTTTCTACATTTTAAAATATTCACTTAAAATTAAATCTTATTGAAAACTTGCCTTCATACTTTACCAACAGGCTTAGGACTGACAGCGTATTTTATAAACATGATATTAATAGAAACAGAGATTTTGTTTTCTGTTGGTACCAATGGATATTAGGTTTAGAAATGCAAAATAAATAAATCGACTCGCAAACTTCGAGTGCCGAACCGAACGTCTCCCAATGTTACCGGAACTGACTGAGCTTGTGGGTCGCAAAACTTGCAACTAGATGCGGATACGGTCTACTACGTGTCAAACGCCATACGCTTATCTAAATACTCGAGACGCGTTTTTTGGTGCGCTCGGAATGAGTATTTACATGTCCAGCCAAAAACCTATACCATTATCCTATTCTATACGTCTCACCTCTACTGTCTGTCATCTGTCACTCAATGCCCTGTGCTCTGTGCAGTCTTGCGTTGATCTTATCACGTATTACTGTGTTCAGTGTCGTGTTTTAGCTCCTCTGTTGTATATTTTAACTTGACCCTATGCTATCGTTTATCGGACTTTCGTTTACGCTTCTTCTGTTAATATTCTGCTGTGCTATTGATTATATGGATTGATTTGCAATGCTTGTTATGTATTGCTCAACCAACGCAATGAAGAAGGTACATATAGCAGAGTACTGGGCACCCAATGGTGTGTATTGGTTGTAGACAGTCTGTAATGGGGAGGCGTTACTCAGTGCGATACCACACCCTTGAAGAAAATAGTCCATTAATCAATATTTTCTTCTCATGGAATACCCACAATCAGGTTAGTGTGTTGTTGAACTTATATTTTTTGTCTACTATCTTACCTTGGCTGCTGTAAATTCTTATTGTGTTGTTCCCATGATGAAGAAAATTCATTTTACGTAATGAGTAAGGGTGCAGTCTCACTTGGCAAATAGTCCGCCAATTATTTGCCTGTGTGCATAGTGTGGCCATTTCATGAAAATAGCTTAGGTCGCACTCAGACAAACAGTCAGCCGCAAACTATAAGCAGAGTAAGACTGCGCCCTAATAATTACCAGTTTTAATAAAGGTCAAGACTTTATATAAAAAATGTGAAACATTGTTAAACAGGATCGGAGGACAAAATCTGCAAGCATGTCATCCCTGCTGATGCGAGTTAAGCGCCACTTAGTACTGAATACACACAGACAGGTGGAAGAACTAGAGGAAAATGAATCTGGATTGCCCGAACCACCTCCACTTCCACCAGTTCCTAATCCTAGTATCGCACATGGATCACCACCACCACCTCCACCAGCTGATAATCCCGCTGAAGCACGAAGGATTGACCAAATGAATTATCTGCCAAGTTACAAACATGCTCCAAATACTTCTAGCTATTGTATTTTTAGGGACTGCTTGCTTGGACTGTGTTGCTGCCATGTCATGACGTTGTTATGGTATTTGGGTTGGGCCAGGCATCAAGCAAATATAACGGCACCAGCCTCATTCCTTGAAAACATTTTGTTGGCTTTTGAAGATATTTTGTTGTTGCAATGATTATTTTCATAAAATGTCTGTAAAACCAGTAGATACATTTTATAAGCAAATGTAAGCCTACCTACTTAACTAAATAGTTAAATAAAAATTCAAGTGCTATTTTAGTGTTTTATTGTCTATCCAATTGTATATGTTACCGGCCAAACCCAATTTCAGGCCAAACTATTTTGTCTTAGGCCAAACAGACTTATCCTACGCGTGATATGTCGCAGCCAACTAGCTTAATTAGCCATTTCGTTAACAGCCTTTGGAAGTAACGCTCGCCGGCCGCTGCTGCGGCGCCGCTCGCTTCGCTCGCTCGGCTCGCGCGCTTTTCGTCACAGTTCTAACCTAACCTAACCTAACCCATTTAATCGGCGTGCCCCGGCTTAATAAATCAGTTTGGCCTAGGACAAACTAGTTTGGCCTGAAATCGTGTTTGGCCGGTAACATATATAAGTATATTGTTTTTTGCCAAGTCGCTATGAGGAATTCAAAATATCCAGAAATATCCTATGGCCAGCCTATGACGACGATTGAAAGGTCTAGCCAGATACTATTACCAATATATATGTATACACATCAATATAATTACCAATAAGTTTTACTTGGTACCTATTTTGATTTCTGGCTCTTTTTTCACTAGCTGACTTGATGCATAATTCTATGAAAATGTATGGAACACCGCCGGCTAGTGAAAAAACGGAATTTATATCCATACCACATTATTGTATTAATCGTTTAGCTTTGTCAATAAAACTCGGAAGTAACAATCATTGCTATTCAAAAAATTAAGGCACTTAAAAAAAAAACCTATTTGCAGTATCTCTCGCTTCTTCTCTGATCATAAAACTTAAACTATGTTAAAAACATACCTGTGAGCTTTAATATGACCAATTGACTTCAATGTACATGAAAAATTTTTTTGAGGGCAAAGCTCACTACAAGTTCCGGCCGTGTCTTTTCCGACAAAGCCTTACTTACGTAGTCCTCGCTAGCTCATAAAAAGTGATTTTATTAGAGATTATTTTCGCTACCTTCATCCCCGGGAAATGAATCGTTTCTAATACTTCCTATGGCATATGACACACACAGTCCTTAGACAAAATTGATTCTATACATAATGTATTTCGCAACATAACCCTTCGTAGTGAATCAACATAGTTTTTATTGAAATCGCTGCGTGCATCCCCACCCCGCATGGGGCCGTTAAGGAAATGACATGTGGTTCCCGAATTATACTCGTAAGAAATAGTGTGGACATTCGTCGTGTTAACACTTTTGTGTGGCATTTATGCCCTTTGAATTCTACTGTTTTGATACCAAATTAGGATCGCTCGCCCCTCGTATCATCCTCAAAATCTCTTTCCGTGTTTTTCATTTTGTCCTCAATATTTTGTCAGGATACGCTGCTTGTCTCTCTTCTTACTCTTCAAGGCAATCTTAAATAATATTATAAATGCGAAAGTAAGTTTCTTTCTTTGTTTGTTACGCTTTCACACTAAAACGGTTGGCTCACCTAGACCAGACCTAGGTAAGGACATAGGCTACTTGTCATCCTGGATCGCAGACGTAGTCGCAGGCAACATCTTTAAATAAGAACGCAGCTTCTCTTGATGTAACGTGAAGTGAACTTGATTTGTATCAGCATGTGCCTCAATTACATCATACTGTCAGTTGATCTTCTTGACGGGTTTATTTAGATACGGATGCCTATCGTTCAAATAATAATATAAGCTTCTGTCGACGTACTTTTGGATTGCTCTAAAACTTAAAATTCATAAGTTCATAATAATGTATTGTGTCATTGAAAGTTTTTAGCTTAGCGTTGTTTAAACTGACTTGGAAAAACATGTCAATTTAATGAAGAAGAGTATTACTAGCACGTCCATGTTAAACCTTACCTGGCTATGGGCCGCACACCTGCCGAAACATTCCTTGTCCCAAACTTCGGCACTATACACCCCACCAATTTGAGTTCCCCCGCCACGTTGCAGCCCGGACATACAACAACAATGGACATTTAATTCATCAAGTTTAACCTGCAGGCTGCGCTTGAGTCGGTTTATGTTTTATAGTAAATTATTTTTAGGTGCCAGTTGCAGCCTTATGGCCGTTTTATTTGAATTCAGATTCGTTATCAGATATGAATCAGTTTTTTCTTGATACTTTGTGATCCTCATTCATCTGATCTGTTTCTATAGATACATAATTATTTTGAAGTCAGTGGATGTTTTTTTCTCCATTTAGTTTTATGCTATCTGAGTTATTTTGTAGATAGGTAGGTACTGTTATGTTTAGCAAGATCTCAAACCAAAACATTTTTCATGGCGGAACCATGTTTAGGTACAGTAAGTTTTTTATCTGAATCATTAAGAGTACCTATGAAGACTTTTCTCTTCAATTTTTGTTGCGCACTCTACCTTAATAGGGTTCTATTTTTTATATTGTTTTGAGGTTGGGAAATCATCAAATAACTTCTCCCGCTCTGGGTGGAGCAGGAGGGCGTGTCAGACTTTTTCTGACTAAAACCCGTGTTCCATCAGTGGCCTGTGTGCCAGGGGCCGCGGTATCTATTTCAAACAACCCGCACCCCTGCCAGACATCGGCTCTTACGGACCCCACCAGTTGGTGCTGACATCTCTTTGAGGCGCGCGTGGAACACAACGCGCCGTCGCGATCGACCCGGGCTTTGTGCTATTTCTCGCCGTCCGCAAACCCGCGCCTACGGGGGCCGGGAATCAGCCTGGGATTCCCGACGCCCAGGGCGTCTCCTGCGGGGAGGCTAGGGCCGTTAGGGCGCATATACTGCCTCTAACTTACGTGCGCCGCCTCCCTCTTTGCGAGTAACACTGCTTCGCAGAAGGAAGCGACGGCTATATCCATGCACTCACGCTCCGTACCATGGCCTGGACCAGGGCCGGACGCAAGAGATCGCCGCCGCCGATCGCCTCCACAAGGACATGGCGGTGCTCCACCCAAGCCGGGCAGACCTCCTCGGTATGCTCCACCGTGTCCTCAGGGCGATCTTCGCAATGGAAATACCCGGGCGTTTCCTCCCGACATATCCAAAACAGGAACCTCCCGAAACAACCATGTCCGGTGAGGACCTGCGTCAGGCGGAAGGTGA
The DNA here is from genome assembly GCA_947359405.1 of Antitype chi. Classification (NCBI taxonomy): domain Eukaryota; kingdom Metazoa; phylum Arthropoda; class Insecta; order Lepidoptera; family Noctuidae; genus Antitype; species Antitype chi. The sequence continues at coordinate 14,962,901 of OX375817.1, read as the reverse complement.
GGACGCCGTGGCGCCTCTCAATGATGCATAGAGCAACAAGGGCCACTGGCGGACTGGAGCCGATGGCCCGTGGTGCTCTATGTTTTGGAGTCATAAAGAAGCCCAAATTGTTTATACTGCAAAACCTAATAGGTAGATATCCAACTACTACTACCAACGTATTTGTTCCAGTCCCTTAAAATAATTTTGCAAATTTTTATTCAAGGACTCATCCTCAACTGACTTCAACATGGCTACGTACTTAGTTAATGCAACAACAATGTTTAGCAACTCTGATGCACAGCACAGATTAACAACGTCTCTATTACAAATCTTTGCAAAATCATTTTAGAGCGTTCCTAAATCTATTATTCAAAAACTCCTTGTCCGTGACCAAAGAAACGTTCTTCTCGTTACATTTAAGTAACTGTTAAAATAAAAAAATAAAGCATGTGAGGGAACAAAGTGTATTTGCTTATTATTTGTGACGGGGTGTCGCGGAGTGGGAGGCGCGGGCGGCTGGGTCGCTTTGTTTGCAGGCACGCGCGCAGCCTTACAGGACCCACTCCTGCGCAAGCCTGGTCAATCTTTGAATGTTTACTTTTAAAACGTATATGTTTTTTTCGTTTTATTGTTAGGTTTAACTGAAGGTCTTTGGGTCATTCGTGACTATTTTGAAATTGGAGTGAATGCTTTTTTTCGTCATGGTGTGCTTTGCGTATTGATTTGGCTAGCACGAAGCTCGTAGCGATTAAAATGTCAAAATGCTATTCCCTCAAGATTGGGTTACCAATTCAAAACAACCTTTTTTTCTCGTCCCCAATATCTTTAGCTTCCCGACTCCCAAAGGTATTCCCTTTGTTATCTTCTACTTCTTCTTCTGGTACCTCTCCAATCACTGAAGGTTGGCCAACCTTGTCCTGAAACAAATTCGAATCATGATACTTTGTGAAGTATTATATTAATAAAACATATTTTAATTATTGTGAATGTGAGAATGTGAAAACTACTTGTGTGGCTCATATTTTTTTCACTTTATAATTTTTTAATGATAATCTGGCAGTTTGTACTTAATGCAACCTACCCAAATGTCTTTGGTATTGTTCGTCGAGTCTTTGAGCTCCTTCATTTCTGATCTACACGATTAATATGACAAATACGTGCAATGACTGAAAAGGTCTACTTAAATCAATCTACTAGGTCTTCACATGTCTGACCAAGATTATATGTGGACTTTAAAAGGGACCTCTGAGTTTGTTTCAGCTTTTCTTCTCAGAGTAGGAAATGCCGACTTCATCTAGTTCTTAAAATACGATTGACGTGTTTGTGCAAAGCTACTCACAGAAATAAAATCATTTAACGTAAAGCACAAAAAGCTCGGCATCACCACCACACGTTTGTACCAATGTCGTTTTTAACCGTGCACATAAACGCGTCAGTTTGCGTTTCGCGTTACATAACGAGTTACGAGGTTCGATGCCCGCCTCGCAACCTTTAAGGTCGAGCGGGTGGCCTCAAGCCCCTTATTTACCCATACAAGACTTGCGACTCAGTCCTTGAGTGAAATGAAATGAGCTTACAATAGGTATGTAGGTACGTACTTGTTCGTGTGTTGCAACTGCGTTTGTTCTGAGCGATTTTTTTTCGTTTCGACGGAAGACGATTACTGAAGGAATCAGAGGAGTATAATACAGTAACAAAAATGAAAACGCCAATTCTCAAGGTTCTCATAGATTTGGTACTCTTATGAAATGGTTAGGGTCAGAGTGACGGGGACTATCACGGGAGATTGCCCGCTAAAGAAAGACTTCCTCACAATAGGCATAACGGACAGTACCCCTATACAGGGCCTGCATGGAGACTGAGGAAACTGTTGCGCATGTGCTCTTTGATTGCACAGGCGTTACCTAGATTAGTGCAGAATCCCTCGGGGCACCCAGATGTTCTCAACACACCACGAGATCTAATCAACTTCTGGAGGGGAGGTCCGCTGGTTGGGATAACCACCGACGGCTGCCACGGCCCACACACCTGGTCCACCTGCAGGACTAAGTGCGGAAACCAAACCCAAAGATAAGATAAGGTTAGGGACTAATTGCCATACATAGGTACCATATTTATAAGAACAGATCAAGAATATTTTCTATGGGGAGTTAAGGCGTAAAGTAAAGATGCATCAGGTTAAGTCCAGGACAATAATTGTAACTTAAGCCCAGGCTCAAATCTTCCTTTCAAATGCACCAAGTGTTTATTTCGGTGGCCGTGTTAGTATCTGTAAAGTTATCACTATGCAGCCAATTGAAACTGGACACTTTTACCTACCTAATAAAACATAAAGCAGGCAATTTTGTTCCTAAAGTTTTTCATTCATTCGATGTTGATGGACCAGATATATCTTCTGATGGTTATCAAAAAGCCTTGAATCAAGTTTAATATCTCATTATTTATATCTCGGATCAGTGTACTTCCTGTTTGTATCTTTACTGTACAGTACAGGCCATTATCCTTTATTATTATTTATTTAGCAGACAACTAGATCCAATATAATTATAATACCGATAATACCTCAAAAATACTTACAATTAATAATTAATAATAATTTAATATTGAAACAACAATTAAGTATGCTGTAATCTTATCATCACAATACTTTAATGGCAATATCGGCCTTGGATTCATTTCCACCTATTGTTGGCCGAACTTAGCTTTAGCACAGTTTTTCTACCGAGTATGACTTCCATTGTATTCCATCAGGTAAGCATTTAAAACCAAAATGAGATACAATGAACCAGCGGAAGTAATTCCATAGTTACAAGCAAGGACAATATTTTACTACTAACTTCCTTCCGGACCTTTGCGAAAGGCCTATTGTGTAACCCCAAAGCTTTTTTCACTATTAAAAGCGACAAATCCGCTCAAATTACCTACGACCATGTGCGTACGAATGTACGATAGTGTCGGCACGACTGCAGATTTCAAGTCACAATTGTACGCGATTTTAATCTATGTTGCAGACACGTAAATACGACAATAGCATGCGAGATTGAATACTTGCCATAACTGGGATGATTTGTTTGTACAGTATAAACGGAAGGAAGCGCAATAGCGCAATACAGCTGTAAAAGGGCCGCCGGGTGTCGCTCTATGAATAGATATTTTGCTATTCGTGCCTTCGGCATGGTTTCGCAGCTGAATGAGTGAATCAGGCGGTTTTTAGTTTTGATGGGAAGCGAGTGCGTGAGCGATGGATCGATTCGGGGCTTAGCAGCAGTGCGCGGGCGTCATGGGCCGGAGAGGCGGGGGGCGAGGGGGGACGATTTCCGGCGGCGCGGGCGCACCGTGGGAACGCGCACACCCACCTACAAGACTGCTCCTCGGATTAAATGACGGGCACTAATTAATTTAAGTTTGCGGCATGTAAAAATAGAGATCCGTGCTAGATACAGAAGGGAGAGTGGTTAACTTCTCGCTTGTAGTTACTTATTGACTTGCTCCATCATTTTACGCGCGCAAAGTTGCTCTATTCTGTATGTATGAACCGGTACCCTAATTGCGTAACTCACGATTCATCATAATTTGTTTCGTTTTGAAACAAAAGGCTAAACCATTGCTTCATATGTTCGAAAAATGTGTCTGCTCAACAACGTTAATAACGCAATGAATATTGTTGAACTGACAAAATGAAACCGATTATGATTAATCGCGTGTTACGCAATTAGGGTGCGGATTTCAGAATCCGATTCTTGTTTATTTCAAGTATATTAGCTGAGCTAGGTTCTAGCTAACGATTTAATTTATTTTCTCAGCGAAATATTATTTTTTCTGCATCCAAGTAACTTCAATTGCAGCGTAACTTGCATGGGTTCCAACGTTAATATTAAGTTATTTAATTTTGAGACTTCGTACTGTACCTGCCGAATAAGTAAATTAAAGTAAAAAACAAATTTCTTGGAAATTAACCTTGCAGCTCTTCGTAAGATGCAAGAACCGATGTATAGGCACTATATCGACTATATCGGCTATCGATATCTATACATGAACATTTCGCAGAAGTGGTTCACCCTTTGTTCGCTCAACGGCTCAAGAGACAAGATGTCGACGCACCTGGCCAACCAGATGCTCCATTCAGGGCGAAACTGAATTTTATGAATCGCCGACGATCCACTCTCGGCCCATTCACTACATATTTTTTATTTCGTACAACATGTGGCTAGGTAGATAAATTGGAACTTGGAGCACACTTCGAAGGGTTTTAAGTTTTTAGTAAATGGAATTCTTGAAGAGATTAGTAAATTACTTGAATGCCTATGAAAAAGTCTTTCCGGGTAAGATTGAAGCTATGTGCTTTTCAAAGCAGCAATGCAGAGGGCCCGAGATTTTCTAGTTTATGTGCACTTGAATATGATATACTTACTTAAACGTTGTTGAGGCCCTGATCCTACTTCGTCTATATCAAGTAGGATAAATGGTATGGCATGAACATAGTTTGTCTTGCTAACATAGTCTTTGAACAAGTATCTTTGACCTATCTATCACAGGCGTCAATATTTTTTTCCAGTCTGGAAGACTGTTTATTTTAATATCAGCACAGGAAGTCATAATGAGGCCATTATTGATTAATCAATATTTATTTAAACAATGTTGTAGTACAACATAAATATTAATCCAATTGACCTTTTAAAGGGCTTATCTCCGTCAGAACCGGAACAAAATGAACCAAGTATCAAACATGTTCAAATAATATTTGTATTAAACGTTCAGGATAAACAAGATTCGTTTCTGTAATCAAAACAAATTAATGACAATTTATAACTCGCGTTATCGGAGTTCGGTTCATTCATAACTTTAGTGATAAGTTAGCAAATAAATCCATTATGTTATCTTTGTATACCGATCTGGGCGTATTATAAAGAGAATTGGATATCAGCTGGCATCCCGCAAGCTGTAAGTGTCAATTATTGATGGTTGATCGGCGGATTTGAGAAAAAAAAAACGTATGCGTGGGTAGAGTCGATGTTGTTCGCCGTACAATCGTTCTCATAAATGAATTACATATACAGGAAATGGCGCAAATATTCCAATCTAATTGGAACTACATATATTATGCTCGAGCCATTTGGGGTTTAAACTCTGTTTCAAACCCTAATGGCTGTAAGTAACTAAGTGAGTACTAGTAAAAACTAAGTGGGGGTCCAAGTGCCCACTTAGTTTTCCGAGACATTGCCAAACGGTTGATCGACTCTTGGCGTGACCAGAGGGCTGGCCTATTTTCTGGCCAAAGAAGCTGCCAAGCTTTTGGGCACTTTTCCCGTTGACAACGATGCGGACGAATGTTTGATGCCCTATGATTCTTTTCTTTTTTATATACTTATAAATACATATTATAATTTTGAGACCGTTAGTTTTTAGGGTTTAAGTTAATATTTTGATTAATAAATGTATATTCCTATGCAGGAAATTAAATTATACTCGAACACTTGCAACCTAATGAATTATAGCTGAGCACTGCAAAAAAGATGTCAAATACATAGGTAAAGGTGCCTAGATGTCAGTTATTGTGCAACAGAGTGTGCCATTATGGATTTTCGTTTAAACGGTAAAAGGCCAAAGGTAAAACACGAGGCAAGGGGATGAAACAAACGATATAGCTGCAATATCAAGGTATAGGTAGAAAGGGGCGTTGTCTATAACATTTCACAATTCAATTTAGTTTTCGACGGATGTAATTGACTTTATCTACTCTCATATCGTAAAAAATCATTTGAATTATAAACTTGAAAAAGAGTAGATATATTTTCACACTTTATAAACACAATACTGAAGTTAAATAATATCATTATTGTAACACTTTTTCTCTTACAATACGTTACAGGGCAAATCCAAGAATTTAATACCACCAGGAGTTGCCATTAATTATTTTTTTCAAAACAAACGCATATGCGGAGCGCAAACTATGTCTTACTCTTTAAGCTTTGATCTTTTGTTTAGTAGGTTCAATCCCAATGTATAGAGTAGATTAAGTAGGTAGCGTATGAAACTGCACATAAATAAGTATTAATAAACCCTTCAATGGGCATCAGTTTCATAAACAACTATTTGAGACTCCCCGGTCTTCAGATGTGATGGTCACACCTTTGTTTCATCTGAGAAAATTACACAAAATTAAAACCACTTCTTAACTCTACCATGATTCCTAAAATAACACTACTATGAGGTACAATGTAAGTGCGTCATTCGTCAGGTACAAACGTTACGCACCTATTTTCGATCATCACTTACGTGACCTTTAAGTTCCAAACGGATTGAGCCTGACCTGTGACGTAAACATAAACTAGGTTACAATCTATGACGTTACGTATGCCCCGTGACGTACCGCAGCCACGCCTTTAGGAAACCAGGTGACCTATTGACCTATGACATCTATTCTTGGACTAAATCGACCTGGTACAAATATAGACATCCTGCACACGCCCTGTTTCCGCACTCCCTGCACTCCTGCATTTGTTGAGAGTGGAAAGGTCAAAGCTTTTACTTTACAATCCCTTTTAAGCACTTAACGAAAGGTCAGGAATTTAATTGATCAGTTTTTGATATTGCTGTTAACGAAGAAGAGCTGACTGGGCTAAATGTAGAAACTGAGTACTAAAAATCGTCATAGAGTCACAGAACAAAGGTTTTCGAATTAATACCATAGTAAATAAATGTTTTGCAACGGTGAGGCTTCCATCCAGTGTCCAAATCTAAAGAGGGTGTTTAAAATTGCAAGTTTAGGTACTAGCTATCCCGCTCACTTTTGGATAGATCAGCAGTACTATCGTACAAAGAAGAATACGAATCTGCCGTAACATTTAGGGATCCTGGAGATTTGGGACTTCCAAATGCGTCCCGAATCTTTATCTTCGTCTTATTTAGAAATACGTAATCTAGACAATTTTTAACCTGGATTGTCTCGAGCTGAACGGTATAAGCTCCCACGACAATACAGCAATAAATGCCATGCAGTGTGAAGTATCACGTATTGTGAGATGCCGCCGTATTCCGTGAAAAACATTGAAGGTATGAAGAAAAAGTTCCCAAAGGAAACTGTTAGCAACTGTACCTTGGCTTTGCATTAACTGTCTGGCCATGTAAAAAGTAAAAAGCAAAATAATGTTCTTGGCGCTACCATTTTTAATTACAAGAGATGAATGGGCCGTTTTGCGCAAAAGGGAGAATTGGCTGCGCTTGCAGTCGTGCGCTAATAAGAACACGATTGTCTGTGGACTGGTTATTAATAGTATAATTAATTTTTTGTTAAGCATAGCAAAGCCAATGAATGAAGTGGAGTGCGGGCTAAGGTTAAGGTTAAGTTTTGTTCTTTTTGTGGCTATTGTGGCATAGGCTGATTAAAAGTCTAAAGATGTAAATCATGATTTTTGATATGAGAACATTCTTAAGTTTTTATGAGGATGCTTTGGGTCTTTATTTGTCCGGAAGGTTTTTGGATTTGCAGGTACCTACTGCTTAACTTTTTCTTCTACCCTTGCAGATCCGTTTGCCCGTTGGGGTAGTCAGCATGTAATGTAACCGTATTGGAATAGTTGCGTGCGGAGTCAACCTTCGCGTGCCACCATCATTTTGTTTACGACGAAACGAAACTAATTCAGTTGGACACACTACTTGCTTTATTAATGAAAGAGCGGAGGTGGGGCATTCGCTGCCTGTAACGGAACTTACATAATTATTGGTAAACCTCGTTTCCTTTTGTTCACAACCAACAAGTCAACACTTGGGACAAAAAAGATTGAACTTTATCGTCTATATTTAGAGCTTCATTTGTTTTAGTTTGTGTAGGTTGATGTGATCTTTTGCTATGGGGTTTTTATGAAGTGAATGAAGCAGCAGCTGTCGGTTGCAAGTCAGCCCACACTGTACGTTTAAAGGCATTGTATTTCGCAAATATCAGTCGATTATATCAATGAATTTAGTTTTTGTACTAGCTTAGTCATTGTTGCACATAATGCTGTATTAAAGTGGAAATGCGTTGGCAGATATTTGATGTTTTGTAGGTATATATACCTAACCTATTGGATTTCTATAAACTGCTGGAGTGGCTAATTTATGGGTGTAGCAATTAAGTGTAATTACCTACTGAATGTACCTACTTAGTGTGTTAGCACCTTTGTTTTTAGTCATAATATTTTTTACCCGAGAATTTTTTTTTCCAACATCAATCATCGCAGAACAGATGGCCGATGGGGCCGAAAGGTTCTGCAATGGCGACCACGTGCCAGAAGACGCAGAGTTGGAACGCCTCCTACAAGGTGGACCGATGACCTTGTGAAGACCGCAGGAATCTGCTGGATGTGGGAAGCATATAGAACCGGTCCAAGTGGCGGAGCTTGGGGGAGACCTTTCGGCTGAAATGATGATGATGAAATGCGAAAAGTATAGTATTCTACTCAGGGGTAGAGTTGCCCTCGTCTTGGGCGAGCTTGAATCCCTCGCTATACTCAGGATTCTGCTTCGGGCAGGAGTAGAAAACGTCGAAATATTTTTTTGGCGTTTGTGTTAGTATCCACTTTGCTTGATCAATTATAGAAGCTTACATCATTGGTTCCATGGTTACCCGCGCCAATGTAAAACTAGAGGTTTCAAGTGGGTCAAATACTTGTAAGTGAAATTTGGCTCCTCTTAGGGAGAGAACTTATTTCTAAATTAGCTCCATCCGGTTTTTTGGTAAACAGGGATTCATGTACCTGATAGTGTAGAGCATGTACATCAATCACAATTAGGTACCTATTGTAATCGTAGACCTAATTACCTAAATTACGATGAACCAGTTAACCGACCTTCAAGGCTCAATGCTATAAAGCCATGGGGAGATGGCGCAGTCAGTTAACCCAGGCATAACACTTTTAATACTTAGACACCTTTTCTTGATAACAGGGGGAAATCCTCATGGATCTCCTCCGCCCTGTTATCAATCTGATAACCCTGATCTCTTACTGAGTAAAACCACTTCGGTGTTCCGTCTCACATTTGCACCGGGGATCACGGAATCTAATGCGACTTCCGCGATCCCCGGCTAGCGCCCGCCTCCCGCCTCTACGGGCCACCTCGTGTTTGGGGGGAGTGAGGTGTTAGACTACGCACCGCCATCTCGGGTCCTAAGAAGTAGAGGGCGATGGATTTCCCCAGATCCGTCGCCCCTGGACCCATTTAGAGGGGCTGGAAGAGGGCGTTGTCCGCCCTCCGCCGACACCCGTGCGTTTGCTGCGGATCGGGTTAGCGGAGCAATCTTCCGCTCCCTCTCCGCAGCGTCCTTCTGCGAAATTACTGTTTCGCAGAAGGATACCACCACGTCCCAGGACTCCTCGCTACCGACCATCGAGTCGACAACGGCCGGCAGCGATAGTTCGCTGCCTACATCTGAGATGAGGGCACGGCGCGGCTCCTCCCAAGCAGCACACTCTGCCAGCGTGTGCCACGCCGTGTCCTCCCTACAGTTGACGCAGTGGTGACACTGAGCGTCCGGCAATACTTAAACACCTAGTCTCACCAAGAGATATCGTTTTGCCCAGTTACTGAGTTGTGACGGCAGTCGCCACATATAAAATAGGCTGGTGTTAAGCAGCATCCGGTGCGACTGGAAGCCGGTCCCAGCAAAGCCGGGAAAAGAATAGGGAAATGGTCATGACTTGGAGACCCAGGGAGTATGATTCATAGGAACGTCGGCACCACAAAGAATTAGTTGGTTGTGCAGTAGTTGCTAACAGTCATTGATTGTTAGGTGAGAGGTTACTAACTGAAAATGATCTGAATCATCAATTAGCAGCAATTTTGCAGATTAGCTTTTGCCACCGGTTTCGCCCGCGTGGAGGTCGAAAATTATCCCACAAGAACGTACTACCAGGGTTAAAAAGTATCCTATTTGTGTAAATTCGTTCAGCCCTTTTAATGTGATTAAGTAACAAACATCCAAACACACAAAGTTGCACATTTATATCAATTAGCAGTAATTTTATAGCAAATGGTCCTCCATTTAAGATAACTCCTTGCTTGATACAGACGTACATAACGGTTCACGTTCATTTCTTCCTGCGACTATAATACTAGAGTGGTTATGGTACTGTAATGGACACAAATGCTAATCATTGGTCAATGGATACCTACCAACTAGGTAAAGGAATACGATAGGTACCAACCTGCCGTAACACTCTTACATATTATTACATAGAACTTGCCAGTAACATTGTTGTAAATAAATGTATTTCAACATCTATTTGGTACCTACCTAGGACATGACATGGGTCACATCCTCACATCTCATGGAAGGCACCAGTTACTAGAACCTCATTTGAAGTCCGTGCACGCGATCTAAGCGAGTTCCTCACGTACCCGTACTTATATATCTACGTACATCTAAGCGTTACGTTATAATTATGTATATTACTCGTAATGGAAAACTAGATTGTCCAGCTACACCACTCACAATGTTAATGCCACGAATACCAAATAAGCCCACCGGACCCATTAATTACGGAGACGTGCCATTTAAAAACTATTTATTTATTGACCTCCTTGATTATTACCTTTTTGGTTCTGTCGAATTTAAATATAGAAAAAATGTTTTATTATCTGTAATACTTACTTACTGGCCATCATTCTATTTTTGACGGATGGCATTTAGAGGAAATTGATTTGAAACATTCTATTAACTAGATTTATAATATGACTTTGTATCGCTTTCAACCGTTTTTTTTTTAAATATTGGTAGGGTCTATTTCAGACTCATTTTAATTTAAGATTATTATCATTATCTATCCATCCCTATTCATCCGTATCCATATTAATCCATACTTACTAATATGCCAAATTGCCAAACCAACTCTTTTGTTTTTATTTCTACTTTTCTTGCCAATTAAGCCGTTAAGCCGGTGTCGACTATTCTGCCAGCGTCACCTTGGGACCAAGTAACTCTATCTATCTGTTACCTTAACGTCGCGTCTAAATCACTGAACTTTTGTGAACCGACCGTAATGAATTTGACAGATAAGCTGGAGAAGGACTTAATACCTACACTTATTTTCCATCTTGAATATTCGCAGACGAAGCAGCGGCAACAACTAGTGTACATGTAGGTAAGTAGTACGTAGGTATTACCTACCTATGTATTGCATTTAAACAAAATAATAATAATTTGCCTTATAACCGAAATGTCTTCAAGAAACATGCATTTAGATTAACACCGCAATAAAAATAGTACAAGAAACTCGCTGTTGGTCGGTATATAAAAATACCCTCCCCTCTGCTTCATTCATGAACACACGGCATTAACCGACCAAATGAAAAATTGTTTTATACACTTTATTTTGTTTAAATACCCGCATACCTTCGTAAATTGTCGTTTTATTTTCATTCATGAATTAGAAGTTACGGTTAGTTCCGTCGTAACTCTCCCACGGTGTATGAATGAAGTGCGCTTGTACATGATTCAAGGAGCGAAAGAAAGGGGCGCGTCACTTCCGGAGCGAGGCGTATGGCGCTACTTCCGGCCGTCACCGGATACGCATGTTCCCTGTTCGCATCAATTATTATTTCCTTCTTAATGTTTCCTTTCATTAAAGCTTAATTTTTAACGTCTTTGAAACAGAGAAGTGACGTGTTAAGACTGTTAGGGATTTGAAAAAAAAAATGCGAAACGTGCGTTTTTATTTATTAGTATGTAACACTTATTCCCGTGTGGTGCCGGGGTCCCGTGTGGTGCCGGGCGTAAAAGAATAGCATCATCCCATTTCTTCCAGTGGGTGTCGTAGAAGGCGACTAAGGGACTTATTAGAGAATGGGCAGCAGCATTCTCTATGCATTTTACCACCATACTGCGATCGCCAACCCGCCTGCCAAGCGTGGCGATTATGGCAAACCCCCCCCAACATGACAAGCACAAAAAGTAAATGGCCCCTAGTGCCCGGCGGCCCACCTACCCTTGGCTACGGTAGCGGTCAAGGCCACGGTGAGGCAAGGGGTGCGAACAATCCCCGGAAGAGATCCGGCTACCACAATCACCGAAAACTGGACCTGGCAACATATAACACGCGTACACTCCGGACCGACGAGAAGATCGTCGAACTCGAGGAAGGATTGAGCAGGTTACGGTGGGATATAGTAGGTCTATCTGAAGTCCGACGAGAGGGGGAGGACTCGATAATCCTCAAATCCGGTAACTTGCTCTATTTCCGGGAGGGCGACCAGCAGTCCCAAGGTGGTGTCGGGTTTATCGTCCATAAGTCCCTTGTGAGCAACGTGGTGAAGATCGAGAGTGTGTCGACCAGGGTGGCGTTCCTTATACTCAGAATATCCGCAAGGTATTCGCTGAAGGTCATACAGGTTTACGCCCCGACCTCGTCACACCCCGACGATGAGGTGGAGACTATGTATGAGGATATTTCCAGAGCCATGCATGGTTCCAAAACTCACTTCACCGTTGTCATGGGGGACTTCAACGCGAAACTAGGCAAACGAAGCGATGATGAGCTGCGAGTGGGGCAATTTGGAGTTGGACGTAGGAACCACCGGGGTCACCTACTGGCTAGTTTTATGGAGAAGGAAGGCCTCTTTATGATGAACTCCTTCTTCAAAAAACGTGAGCACAGGAAGTGGACCTGGCAGAGTCCTGATGGTGCAACCAAAAATGAGATTGATTTCATTATGTCGACGAAGAAGCAAGTATTCAATGATGTCTCTGTGATCAACGCGGTGAAAACTGGTAGTGATCACCGTTTGGTAAGAGGCACATTGAATCTCAATATCAAGCTGGAAAGATCTCGACTAATGAAGTCTACGCTCCGTCCAGCACCGATCCAAGTCCAAAACTCCGAAAGCTTTCAACTCGAGCTCCAGAATCGTTTCGAGTGTCTAGGGAGCTCTGTGGACGATTTTAACGATGGGTTCGTGGAAACTGTCCATACGGTCGGGTCTAAGTTTTTCAAGACCCGTCGTATCGACAAAAATAAGAGGCTCTCTGATCCTACATTGCAGCTCATGAAGGAGAGGCGCGAGATGGTTCTGCAGTCTTCAGACGACGCACTCGAGTACCGGCAGCTTAATAGACAGATCTCTAAGTCCTTGAAAAGCGACCTCCGCCGCTTTAATACAGAACGTATTAAAGACGCAATAGAGCGGAATAAAGGCTCCAAGGTCTTTGCTAGGGATCTGTCTATTGGGCAGAGTCTGCTTACGAAACTGAAGACCGATGAAGGCAGGATCGTATCCACCAAGCCTGAGCTGTTGAGAGAGATTGAGAGCTTCTATGGACAGCTATACTCGTCAACTAGAAACCCCGTTACAAATCTGGCTAACGACCCAAGAGCTAGATTGACCCGACACTATACTGAAGATATCCCGGACGTCAGCTTGTACGAGATTAGGATGGCTCTGAAGCAGCTCAAAAACAACAAGGCGCCGGGTGATGACGGAATTACGGCTGAGCTTCTAAAGGCCGGTGGAAAACCCGTTCTTAAGGCCCTCCAGAAGCTGTTTGATTCCGTCATACTCGAGGGCAAAACGCCACAGGCATGGAACAGAGGTGTGGTGGTACTTTTCTTTAAGAAGGGCGATAATGCCCTTCTTAAGAATTATAGGCCCATCTCACTTCTGAGCCATGTCTACAAACTGTTTTCCAGAGTCATCACGAACCGTCTAGCGCGCAGGTTTGACGACTTCCAGCCTCCCGAACAGGCCGGGTTCCGTAAAGGCTTTAGCACAGTAGACCACATACATACGCTGCGGCAGGTTATACAGAAGACCGAAGAGTATAACCTGCCTCTATGTTTAGCGTTTGTGGACTATGAAAAAGCCTTCGATTCGATCGAGACATGGGCTGTACTGCAGTCCCTCCAACGGTGCCAGATCGACTATCGGTACATCGAGGTGTTGAAGTGTCTGTACGAAAACGCCACTATGTCAGTCCGACTCCAGGACCAGACCTCGAAACCTATCCTTCTGCAGCGAGGTGTTAGACAGGGAGATGTTATTTCTCCGAAACTCTTCACTGCTGCACTGGAGGATGTCTTCAAGGTTCTGGACTGGAAAGGGGCTGGCATCAACATCAATGGCGAGTACATCACTCACCTTCGGTTTGCCGATGATATAGTTGTCATGGCTGAGACCATGGAGGACCTCAGTACAATGCTCGATGACCTCAGTAGAGCTTCCGAAAGAGTGGGTCTTAAAATGAACATGGACAAGACATAGGTCATGTTTAATGCCCGTGTAACACCCACTCTCATGACGGTCGGAGGCGCTGCACTCGAAGTTGTGGACGAGTACGTTTACCTAGGACAAACTGTCCAGTTAGGTAGGTCCAACTTCGAGAAAGAGGTCAATCGTCGAATCCGACTCGGTTGGGCAGCGTTCGGGAAGCTTCGCAATATCTTCTCGTCCCACATACCGCAGCGTCTCAAGACGAAAGTCTTCGACCAGTGTGTGTTGCCAGTGATGACATATGGAACCGAAACGTGGTCGCTCACAATGGGCCTCATAAGAAGGCTTAAAGTCACCCAAAGGGCAATGGAGAGGGCTATGCTTGGAGTTTCCCTGCGTGATCGAATCAGGAATGAGGAGATCCGCAGGAGAACCAAGGTAACCGACATAGCCCGAAGAATTGCCAAACTTAAGTGGCAGTGGGCAGGGCACATTGCACGCAGAACAGATGGCCGATGGGGTCGAAAAGTTCTGGAGTGGCGACCGCGCACCGGAAGACGTAGGTAAAGTTGGAAGGCCTCCCACAAGGTGGACCGATGACCTTGTGAGGGCCGCAGGAGTCCGCTGGATGCGGGAAGCACAGAACCGGTCGAAGTGGCGGAGCTTGGGGGAGGCCTATGTCCAGCAGTGGACGTCTTTCGGCTGAAATGATGATGATGATGAACACTTATTTTACAGATATTGCCAAATAATGTTCCATATAATAGATTGTGACCAACGGTGCGACGGTGAAAATTCTCTTTAACCGAAATCTAAAAATAAATAACATTGTCGGTAGGCAGACCATAAAATAGAAAACACGTGGGCCCAATAACTTGCCAAAACAGCCATTTTCAGACGGACGTAGGCTGTATTCACTGTATTGTGCTTGTGTCTCACATCACACCATATTTGATCAAGAAAAGCTTTGGGTAAGTATAAAAATATTCTTAAAAGATGCAGTGATGCTCACTCAAATGAAATTGCTGCATGACATGTTGGGTGCTTTGCCCCAAAAGTTAAAAAACCCGCCATCTGCTGGTTTCTGGGAACCTATTTATATAGTTGTTGTTAAATAAAGTTCTACGTGATTTGATTGTCTATTGTTTTTCTGATAACCAATCACAACAACCTATATGAGATATGACAGCAGAGCAGAGACTTAGGTATTAGGCTTTTAGGAATGATATATATGTAATAGGTAACACGGGCTGTTGTCCGCAACTCCAGGTCAAAACGCGTATTTTGCGTACGGGTGGGAGAATCGGTCATTCGATCCACCCCAGCTCCTCGAGAAAAGCAACGCCTTGGTGTTGCTGACAATCTCACGTAGGGTACCAGGGTTACGGAAGTATTTAGCCCTGTAATTGGCGAACACCGGGCAGTTTAACAGCACGAGCGCTTCTGTATCATCTTCCTCCATGCAGGCCCTGCACAGCGGACTGTCTGTTACTCTAATGATAAAGAGATGTGTGTTAAATGACCCATGGCCATTTACAGCTGCGTTAATTGTACGCAGCTGTGGTTTAGTTAGACGGAGAACCTGTTTTGTGAGGCGGACATCGATCGCAGGAAGTGCTTCCTTAGCCTGCCTGCACTCACCTAGATCCAGCCATATCTTGTGATGTTGGTCCCTGGTTCGTTTCCTTACCAGAGTGCGTAGATACGAAGGAAAAAGGCGCGATGGGTTCTGGTCCCACTGGTGCCATACTCGACACTCTCCTGGCAAATTCATCAACTGCATCGTTACCTAGCGAACCGCTGTGTCCTTTGATCCACTGAATGGTAATGTTATTGAGGCTACCTACCCGGTTTAGGCGCTGGTGGCACTCGTATATCAACCCAGAGTCAACTGTGTGACTGTTCAGCGCTTGCAGAACAGCCAGGCTGTCTGAGAGTATGCGGATCGAGTGGTCTTTAACTTCCCTGGTCATGATAGCAGACGCGGCAAGGGAGATGCCCACGAATTCGGCCTGGGACAGTGCGTTATGGACCCCCAATGGTGTGGCTATGTGTATGTTGAGGTCCTCCGAAAAAACTCCAGCACCTGTGCCACTACCTGTTTTTGATCCGTCCGTGAAGATCCGTAGCTCTGCGGCGCGCAAGCCTTTGTATCGTTGATCCTCATGAAGTTGGATTTTGTTTTTTTTATCAAAGATAAATTGTTTGGGCACTCGGTCATTTATTGTTTTTGTAATGGGGAACTCACTGTTGAGTCCCTTATGCAGCGCGGTGTGTTCAGTGTTTCTCTTACTCCAGAGATGTGTTGTCTTAAGACGCACCGCCGCCATCGTTGCTTCCTGCTGTATGAATAGGTGGAGCGGCGGTAGTCCGAGCATGGCTTCGATAGCTGCAGTCGGAGTGGTCCTCATGCAGCCCGTGGTAGCCATGCAGGCTAGTCTTTTGCATGCGCTGTAGTTTGTTGGAGGCTGTAGCTAGTTTGGTGCAGGGCCACGAGACCATGGCCCGTAGGTGATCATGTGTACAGCCATAGTATAATTTTGGGGGATAGGCCCCACTTCTTACCAAATGACTGCTCCAGTTTAGCTTACCGTCCAAAGTAACCCCAAGATACTTAACTTCATTGGCCAACTGAAATTCCTTGTTGAACAGTTTCGGTAGGCGGAAAGGGCCTACCCAAGCAGCACAAATAGCTGTATAGCCACTGGACAACAGAATTTTTGAAAACTCGAGGCTGTTATGCTTTTTGTACAAGGGCTGTCTATAATGCTCGTTTATGGGTAAACATGACTAGTTCAGTTTTGGTGGGGTTAACTGATAGCTCAAATTCCCTACACCATCTCTCTACGATACGTAGTGCTTGTTATGTGAAGTTACAGACCGTTCCCGTCACCTTCCCCCAAACAAGAATTGCGAGATCGTCTGCATAACCTATTGTAAAATAATAGTTGGCGTTGTTTTTGGTGATAAGATCATTAATCACCAGATACCATAGATGGGGCATAGTACCCCTCCTTGGGGGCAGCCTCTGGCTATCACGGCCAGCTGCTGCTCGTCCTCCAGGCGAACCACTCAATTGCTAAGCATGTTTGTAATCCAGTCCGTTAGTACCTGATCTGCCCCATGTCTGGAGAAGGCGTTGCCGATGCTGGAGAAGTAGGTTTTATCGAAGGCTCCTTCGATGTCTATGAAGGTTCCCGGGCAGGTGCCTTATTGGTGTATTGCTTCTTCTATCTGACTGACCACTTGATGAAGAGCAGATTCGGTCGACTTACCTGAGCTATAAGCGTGTTGGTAACCGTGTAGCGGTATGGTTTTGAGGGCGCCGTCTCTCAGCTCCCTATCACATAGCCTTTCCAGGGTTTTCAGTAGAAAAGAGGTCAGGCTGATTGGTCGGTGGGATTTGGCGTTAGTGTAGTCACCTTTACCTGGCTTTGGGATGAATATAACTTTCACTTCTCTCCAGCCTTCGGGAACGTACCTAAAGGCCAGGCACGCTCTCATTATAGGCACTAGTCTAATTGCGACAGAGGCTCCCCCCCCCCATTGTAATAAGGCGGGGAACACTCCATCGGGACCAGCTGCCAAAGGATGGAAGCTGCGGATGGCCCATTGGAGTTTCTCCAGCGTGATCACCCTGCATGTGTAGCGCCAGTCATTCTCAGATAGTGTTTGGATTACATCCTGCCAGTCGATTACCTGCGCGAAAACACATCCGGGGAAGTCAGTTTCAATTAGGACGCGTCTTGCTTCTTCAGGTGACGATGTGAGTGTGTTATCAGGTTTGCGGAGGGCAGCGGGCCCCGAAGTCTTCTGTTGCGATAGTATCTATTTTACCTTGTTGGCTTGCTGACAGGATTCAATGCTACCACAGAATTTGCGCCAACCCGCGGTACTCTTGAATCTGATGCATTTTTTGTAGCTGGATTTGGCTGCATAGTAGCTATCCCAGTCTTCATCCGCACAAGTGTTCATGGCTCTATTTAAAGCCTTCCTTACCTTCCCCCGCGCTTGCGCTCCAGTTCAGCGCCCCACCAAGGTTGTTTGCCCAGTGTGCTACGCGGGGTGGTTTCTGGGCAGGCAGTGTGGTAGCTGTCTAACATTACTTTAGTGATCTGACTTACGTGTGCCTCAATCTGTGTCGTGTCCGCATATGACGTCGGACCGCTTGGTGTCGCAAGCTTTGCTTCTAGGCTGCGTGTATAGGTGCCGCGATCCGTAACGTATTACGCGGATTGCGACGTGGTGTTGTAGGTGGAGCGCAGACCTGGAAGTCGAAGCGAATCCACCTATGATCAGAGCAGGAGGCCTCCTTGGAGACTTGCAAGCCAATGATGATTACCGCCGCGACCTCTGTTGCCAGGGTGAGATCAATGATCGTGCGGCTACGCCTGGTTACGAAAGTAGGTTCAGCGCCGGTGTTTAGTAAAGATAGGTTAGTTGAGAATAAATAATCAACTAAGGCCTTACCTCATTCGATTTGGGTGTCCATGCCCCATAGTTGGTGATGAGCATTGGCGTTGGCCCCGACGGCGACCTCAAACCCGCAACCCTCGCAATGGCTCACGAGACGGGCGAGGTCGTAGGCCGAGGCGAAGACGATCGCCATCTCTACGGCGCCGGCACGTTGTAATTGCAGCTTTGTTGCTGAGACATCTCTGCAACAGAATTCAGTTAAGAGCTGTGTTTTAAGGTTACCTGTAATATTGATGCACGACCTGGGTTGATCGTGATCAGTGGTAACCAGGAGCTTACCTCCAAGATTGGACAGTCCTTGTATGCGACCGGACCTAATCCACGGCTCCTGGATCAGGAATGGTATATGCCATAAGGGGCCATCCATAAATTACGTCACACGTTAAGAGGGGGGGAGGGAGTCAACGAAATGTGACATTGTGTGACAAGGGACAAGGGGGGTCCAAAGCTTTATGACGTCACGTGTCAAAATCTAAAATACTAAAACCCGAAATTTATATGTAGGTAAACCAAAAACTTAAAAATATTTCTAATTCGATCTATACAGGAAAAGTTTTTATCCAGTGCGCAAATTGTAACTATGAATTCAGCATATCATTCTAGACCCCCTAGAGCAAACATTTTTCGTCGGTTATACAAAAAAAAACAGCTGTTCTATATATTTTGACCGCGTAGGTATTATAGAAAACGTATCACTTTTCTATAAAACAGCAAATTTTTTTGTAAGCCCGACGAAATTTTTTCTAGAATGGTTTGCTGAATTCATGGTTAAAGTTTGCGCACTGAATAAAAACTTTTCCTGTATTTATAAGGTTTATGTAGGTTTAAGTCGTCGGAGAGTGCATGTTGTTGGTTACTTTTAATTGAAATTAAAGAAAAAAAGCGTGTAAAAAAAGGAAATCTTGCTGTTTTAATTTAAATACTTCTAATATAAAATTGAAAAATATGTGACGTAACAAAAGGGGGCAGGAGCTTCACAAGTGTGTCCACCTGTGACAAGGATGGGGCGGGGGTCAAAAAACCATAAGATTTGTGTGACGCAAAACTATGGATGGCCCCTAATCAATATGTACCTACAACAGCAACTGATCTTCAATTCTTCATTCACATTTTACGACGTGACGAGAGCAGTGGTGGCCCAGTGGTAATTGCCCAGACTTACGAGTTGCAGGTCGTGGGTTCAAACCCATGCAGACAGGAACTTTATTTTGTGTTATTAAATTCATCACCGCTGCTCTCAAAACGGTGAAGGGAAAACATTGGGAGGATGTCCGGCGTGTCCTAGAACCAAAAAATCGAAGACATGTGACATCCAACCCGCACTGGGCCCGCGTAATAGATTATAACCATCTCCCTCTCGAGGAGTCCTCTCTTCGAGAGGGAGGGGGCTTTCAAGACTCCTGGCATCTATCCCAGCAATATGGGAACATCATAGGTTGATTATTATGATTACGTTTTTACGACTGCCCGAGAAGACGTAGATCAATCCATGATGCCTCACATCATTAAATCGTTTTCTTTCTTGATAAACATTATGACCCCTCTTATTACAAAACGAGGATTAATTTAAGTCACAAACCACAGACTGAAACCATAGACTATTGTTAAATCACGTTTCATAAAGAGGTCAACTTAGTTAGCCCATAGACATACAGACCAACACACATACCTAATCCTTCTTTTTTAATAGACTATTGTAAGCCGTTAATTGGAAACCAAAGACAAGGCTGTATCAATATTGGCATGTGATACGATTGACACGTGATAGTATTGAGGGCTTTGATTTAATCTAGGCTCTATTCAGAGCTGCCCTTTAAGCAGTGTCCAATTACACGCTTGCAATGATCCAACACGTGCGGATATAACGCACCTACCTGTATTGCCGACGATGTGTGTAAATAGTTACCTATCTCCCTCTTTACAGGGTGGCAGAGATTTGACGCGCAAACTGTCACTGTGAATTAAGCATAGCCTAGACCCTCTAGATAGCGTACTATCTTTGGTTTTATTTTTTAAATCTGCTGTTTATTAGAAAAGTGCATTATCTTATCGCGGTCAAATGTACTGTTGGTATGGAACAGACTACCTACCAGTATATTACATGGAGCGAGTGCATATCTGACGTCCACAACCCAGTTACTGGGTAATACGTTAACCCCTTTGTAGAACTGGTTGTCAGACTTTCGGGCTTCTACCTACCCGTAACGACCATCAAAGCTGTACAAATAACAGCCAGGATTAAAGACTTAACGTACTTTCTCGATATGTTATGATGAATGGCCACCCATCTACGAACCGACCGCGGCAAGCGTAGTTTAACTATAGATCGACCCGTGTAGATGTTATTATTTAACCACGAGCTCCTCCTCTGTCTCTATATTAGTCTAGATATAAGATATACCGTAATATTTTAAATGCTAAAGTATGAGTCCCTATGTTACCTCTTCACGCCTTAACGTGAAAGGATTTTGATGATGTACACAGGGAGACCATTACCTGGGTCACCTACGACATAGAATCTTTTTCATCCCGATTGGCAAAACCTAGTAGATTAAATAATAATAAAAATCCAAGTAGATTTCCACTTACTACGGGGCCATTCAAGTATTACGAAAGCACTACAGGGGGGCGGTCTTTGCTTTGCCTATTTTTGATGACATGGGGGATGGGGGAGTCTGGATGGTGATTACGTCAGCAGTATATTTTTTTTACTTTTTTAGAAAAAAAATAGTCGATTTTGGTTTGAACACATATGGCAAGGCAACCCTACTTGTCTGTGAATGGCTCGAAGAAAACGATGTCGATATTCTAAAATCACACGAAAGTGAGCACACACACAACATTGAGCAGCAAACATCCAATGTCATCGAAGACTTAGAGTCATGGATTCGTGTGCCATGGACTGAAGACTGTTAATTTGAAAATACTTGACTGAATACCATCTCAATAAAATTTGTTTAAATACATAATTATATGCGTTAAAGTCCTCTTTTCCAAGCCCATTCCTTATTGCTAGACTTATAACTGCGGCTCATGAATAAACCAGAACACATTGAAAAATGCATGTAGATACCAATGTTTACGTGCGCATTGGGTTTAGAGCTTTGCTTACTTTTGCTGACGAGGGGGAGGGGAGCTTAATAATTGCAAAAAATCTGCTTACGTAATATTTGAATGGCTCCTTATCGTCATTATTCGCTATCATAATATCATTGCAAGCCATTTCCCAATAATTTCGTTCTAGTTTATTTCAGGACAACAAGATAGCTGCCTTGCCCCGTAGCTCGAGCAACGCGATTGGTTCCCGCAAAGTTGGACCCCTCACTATGACGTAGGTTGCTGACGTAGCTACCCGACCCTGACCTGCAGAAATTGGGTCAGACCAGCTAGGATACCCCACCTACAATTTCGCTATTCAACTCCTGGCCAATCAATAGCGCGGAAGTACCTACACAATAATGCTCAAAGGAAATTTTACTAGGTACTTTAAACTATTATTTTGTTTTCACGGAAGGCATGCAAACATTGGCGGCACCGCTTTCTCATTCACAGTCAATAAAATTGCTTCCATTGCACTTTGAGTAAGTAGCTATTCTCCATCTCTGCCTGGCACAAGGTTTTGTCAAATGAGTGACAAGGACGGATAGCGGAAGTGAAATAAGAATGGAGTCGGGGTTCATTCATTGATGTTTCCGCCGCCATCAATGGCACAAAATAAGGGAGTGCAGAGTGCTCTTGCCATAAAAGCGCGTAAACGCACAGCATAGACCAAAGGCGGTGAATTAAATACCTGCCGTTGGTATACGAAGTATATATCAGGAAAAGTTTTTATTCAGTGCGAAAACTGTAACCATTAATTCAGCATATCATTCTAAACCCCCCAGTGTAGCATTTTTTCGTCAGTTCTACAAAAAAAAAAAAATTAGCTGTTTCATAGA
The DNA here is from genome assembly GCA_947359405.1 of Antitype chi. Classification (NCBI taxonomy): domain Eukaryota; kingdom Metazoa; phylum Arthropoda; class Insecta; order Lepidoptera; family Noctuidae; genus Antitype; species Antitype chi. The sequence continues at coordinate 14,940,324 of OX375817.1, read as the reverse complement.
AAAGTGCAATACCTACGCGGTCAAAATGTATGGAACAGCTGATTTTTTTTTTTGTAAAAGTCAAATTGAAGTTAAATGGCAAACCCTCTTGTTTGAATTACCTATTATAAATCGTCCCAGTACGGAGAGCTCGCAGGAGGTTTCACAGTACTTACCTAGTAAACCTAGTGCAAAACAAAATTCTCGTACAGACCTACTAGGTTCTAAGTTATAGTGTTTGGTTTCTGCTCTTAGCCCTGCAGGTGGACCATTGTGTGTGGGCCATGGCGGCCCTCGGTGGTTATTCCAACTTTTTGTACTCCTACTACATTATAATACGCACTAACGCACCGTCTGCGGCGGCGGCGTTTGAACTACGTTTTTTTTTTGTAATGTCGACTACCATCTTTTTGGGCAAAGGGTCACTAAGATTTCATAGGATATCAAGGATTCAGAGCTGAATTTATTTTCTGGCATTTATGATTCGGCTCTAAAATCGTAAGTTACAAGCGTCTATGTAAATGTCATCCGTGCTATGCAGGTATGTGCAGATAGAACTCTTTACAAATAGCCCAAAAACAATACATTTTTCACTGACATCCTAAAACAAAAATACTTACGGTACGTCACAGCACAGGTGCCTTGAAACTGAAGTGAGCTTCATTGAATTCCAGAATTTTATAAAACGAGTATGAAAACAAAATATTTATCCATCCAAACAATCTCGAGGGTCGCTCAACTAAGCACGTCATTCAATAAACAAGACAACATTGCTGCTGCAAAACTGAATTTCAGACGAACTTAAACCTTGATCCTTTGAAATAGAGACTGTTTGCTAAGCTAGTGTTGGTAAATCTAGTTTGTTCTATGATGACGTAACGGGAGTACCCGACCATTCATTGAGATGTCATGTCGCAGCCCCGCAGCTCCCTGTAAAACCTCCCCCTTATCTCGTTAATTACCCCTCCCGTAGTGACGTCAGGGGTAATTTCGTCACACTAAATAAAATTCCACTTTCTAGATTAGTTTTCTGATAACATTTTGTTCTTGGTAACATTTTGGGGTCTGTTTGACGTCGATTGGGCTCAAGTTTGGCACATGGAACAAGGATGAGTCTCTAATCATCGAGTACCAATCTGTATCTATACAAATTAACAGTTTGTAATGTCAAAATAAAAGCTTTTTACTAAATGCTTGAGAAAGTATTTGCGGTATTTAAAAACATTTTTTAAATGTTTTTCTGTCTGTTTGTTCCGATATATATGTACCTTCACCTACTTATCTATGCTGCAGGCTTAGCACAAGAATCGTAGACAAGCGTTTTGTCGTCGGAAGAGTAGACAAAAATGACGTTTCCATATATAGGCAGTTGAGAGTTTTTCACCGAGAAATGTAGACAAGCGATTTCTATTCTACAGTAGAGTAGAAATAGAAAGCGTCATGCTAAGCCTGCTGGTAGTTTGTTTGTGGAAGGGATAATTTGCTCCAGGTATGAGAACTGTGATCGTGTCGGTGTAATACAGATTGCTAAATGATCAAGATTGATACAATTGTGCGAATTCGCCGAAAAACTCATCAAATAACTTCTCCCGCTCTGGGTGGAGCAGGAGGGCCAGACTTTTACTGACTAAAACTCAGCCGTGTTCCTTCAGCTGCCTGTGTGCCAAGGTCCACGGCATATCTTTCAAACAACCCGCACCCCTGGCAGAACAACCCGCACCCCTGGCAGACTTGGAGGGTTGTATTGATATTTTAATTGATTATAATTTCTGTGAAGCAAAACGTTCACGAATCATATTTTAGAACACATTTTAGACGAAGAGTGTCAATTTTCTAACTGTACAGACGCCAGCATAACAAGCTATCCCAAACTGTAAATTTTTCCCAATTGAACATAAACCTTATGCTTTTGTGATAAAGTTGAAAATTTATCAAAGAAATTTGACAGATTGGGGTAGCTTGATGTGCTGGCGTCTGTACATAATATGCTGAGTCAGTAACGCAAGAGCTCTTATGAAAACAAAACAGTGTAGTCGTGTAACGCTCTCGGCTGGCATCCATTGCACCAATGACGAAACAGTCAACTGTATCGATCCTGTCTGGGCCTAAAGTTTGACGTCACTATGTGCGTCACTGTTCTAGGCTACGTGGCTACAACAGGGTTCAATGCATTTTGTCTACATGGGAGTGTCATAGGATATATATGCACTGATGTTAATACACCCTTTGTTTTATGATGAAGATGAAAACAGAGGGTAATTCCGCAACGCATTGACATTAGCAATGGCTTCCATTTTGACAGTTCAACAACATTCATTGCGTTAGTTACATTGTTCAGCTGACAAATTTTGCGCACATATGAAGCAATTGATTAGCAATATCCTTCAAAATTATTCAGAATCTGATGGCTATATACCAACATGAAGTTGCAAGCAGTTACAAGAATTGAGTATAAACAAAATTATTGTAACTGACTGACCATTGTTCGTTAAACTTCTTCCCAGCTAAAACAAGGATGTGGTGAAGGGCGGGCATTTTAAGGGATGCCTTTTGTAACTTTTGATGTTCGAAAAGTGGCGATTCACAGCCTACATAAAGCTTTATGTGTTTGCTTTTATGGTATTGAAGTTTGACATTACACCTGTCTAATTAGGTAGTGTCTGGGTTTAAAAAACTAACTTTATCTGACAACTAATCACATTATTTTCTTTCTTTCTACCTCTAGTGTAGAGTCGAGTCGGTGAGAACGGGTGCTAGATAGAGTTTCCGATATTTCTCTACATAAGACTCTACCAGAAACAGATATGGTAGAGACTGACTAGTAGGTAAAAGTATGCAGATATCCATTCTGTTCCTTTCACCTGATCAGTAGCCACTTGCCACAGCTTAAATGACTAATTATTGCATCACCATCATTCAAGAATTATAGCGATTACGTCAACAATAATGGACATTCATTTACATTACAAATATGTATTCTACATAAACAAAATAATTTTCGTTAAATGTATACAGTTACAAATACTTACAATCACAATAATATAATTCGGTAAGGCTAGCCGGCAAGTTTCGTAAACATTCTCGTATTACGCTCAGGTTTCCGGATAGCACGGTGTGTAATTTAAGGCTCACAACATGTACTAGGTAGCTACTAGATAATATTACTTCAACGGCACAAAATACAAGAGTTGTGAATGAAACAGTGCGCGTCCGGCGGGTCGGCGAGCGGCGCGAATGGGAGCGGAAGCCCGCGGTTAGTCCACTTCCTGTTTCCTGCAGGGCCGAGAGCGACGCACGCGCAACCGAGCGCGCCCGACCGTAGCCGATCTCACACGAGCGCGCCCGACCCACTCCGATTGCCGCCGAAGCTCCGACGAACCACCACAGCAGGCTATGTACACTTTTTCATTAAGCGACACGTCGGGAAAATGGAAAATCCTCTGTCACATCATGTAACTATGTATGTGCATACATTGATTCGTTGAATATCCTATTATCTATGTATGGTATTCTACTTGTCGAAATTTATGGAAACATGTCTTTGGGAGGATCTCGAGAAGTTTTACAAACGTGATTTAAAAAAAAATGGAAATCGACCATCGGAGTATCGGCTACATTATACATAATCATACTACCCCCATCATTGGCATAATATTCTGTTAGTGCATGTACAGTTGTAGGTAGGAGCCACAGACATAAATACCTACAACTAACAGAATAAAAGAGCAACGTTTAAATAGATTCTGTATAAAATTTTGTCACTGCTAGCCTTACTTTGTGGTAAAGCCTTTACCTATGTAAATTAGTTTTCATTCCTCACTTAAAAGTAAACAAGCAATAAAGTGAGAGCTAAATTTAACATATTTTTTTCTTATTTTGTCATATATTATGCATATGTCGTGGCCATATCGTAAATTTGCTCACTTCATGAAATGCTCGAGAATTTTATCTCGAGAAGGCAGTAGACGTCAGGGGCACTTCGAGGTTCGGTTTGGTTAGATTCCTTTAAACCCTTTCATGAAGAATTTCATGAAATGCGACCATCTCATAAAGTGAGCAAATCTACGATATGGCCACGACACATAGGTACACCAAGTGAAAAAACTGCGTATTATTTATGCTAGAGGTAACTCAAAAACTACCCAAGCACAGATAATAAAAATTTTATAAGATAACCGCGCAAGCTGCCTGTACCTACGAAATAAAAATATATTTTCAAAATCGGTCCACAATTGACGTAAATATTGATGAACACCACCTCCCTTTTTAAGAAGTCCGTTGACAAAATCGGACGCGTTTAAACGCGGAAAGAATGGCAACAATTTGCACCAGCGTCTAACATTAATTAGAATTGGAAAAGCATCAGAGTTTTGTCAATCAGATTCAAGTCAGCTCATAATTAGTCATAATCAGTAAGTATAACCCATTTCATCGATAACGAAGTTCTCCACTCACGTGTTTGTCGTTTTATCCTTTGATCGCCCTCGTGCTAGTCGATGTCGTTTCTCTCCAAAACCTTTGACAACTTTTCATAATATTATTTCCGATTGACATTCATTATTATTCCCTCTAGACTACGCTAAAGGTTAGGTAATACATAGGCCTCCTTTCCGAGATAAACGCTCTTCAATTGTTTTCAATTTCCATAAATCAAGTACCAAAAATTCGAATTTCGAAACAAAAGTCATAACTTCCTAATATTATTATATTATTCGTAACGGACTTCCATATTTAAAAATGTGATGTCGTCAGAGCCCTATCGCGTCGCACATTAATTGCCCAAATGCGAATAACATTTTATTATAAGTATACCTATAGCTGCCGATTCGCCTACATGCCGCCTACGCAGCGCCCACGTACCCCGGCTCCTCTTGAGCTCAGACGGACGTAGTAGCGTAGGCTCGTACTGTGGGCGCGAGATTAAGTTCAGCACAGATAGGATACGTCCATTAGAGGAGATACAAAGTTGCTTTGAAGATCTATCTATTCAAATAGTACAATTATGTTTGAGCAGCCTCTAAATTGCGCCACAAACTTTCAATTACAATCCTAATTATTTTGAAGGAAATCGGCAATCCAATTTTTCGTTAACTTTGTTTGAAAAACACGATTGCCCGACAACGTAAATAACGTACCTAATAGATGTTGTTGAATTGGCAAAATTAAAGGCATTTTGCAGCTGTATTAGGTACGCATTTACCCCAGTTTTCACGATCGAATTTGAAAATAAAATACTGTTAATATTATTCGTCTACAACGTTCAGCATCCGGAAAACTATTTTGTTTATTCAAGCAGGGCAGGCTCAACCCTCAGTGGCAGCGTGGTAAGCGGTTAGTACGATTATATGTATTTATAGTTACCGGCACGTAAGTTGGCAAAAGATTTTGTAGTGGGCGAAATTCGCGCATGTAAAAATGTATGAAATGGTGCCTGCGCGAACTTCCCCCACTACAAAATCTTTTGCCAACTTACGTGCCGGTAACTATACTTTAAATACCTACCAATGCCCAACAGTAAAATGTGAAAGACTGTTGGTGGATTCAGACAAAAATACAGTTTTTTTTTGTCTATAATACAAAGTCTAGGCACTGTGGTGTTACTCAGTATGCCAACAAATTACTTGTGAGTAATAAATACAATCAATCAATCGACCAGAACACTTAATTTATAAGGTCAATCAATCATATCTATGATGTTCTTGAATGCGAGACTCAACAACTGAATGGAAATACTTTTGCAGATTCATCTTTCAATTCATATGATTATGTCAAACACCGACATTGTCGCTTGTTGAGTCGTTGTTTTTTTATTGTGGTTAAAAGAAAGAAGAAAGGAAATTGTTTATTCGTTTGGTACTTAGACTTCTGCTATACTTACTGCTGGAGATTTTTTGTCGTTATTGTTTTAAAGATGAAGTTTTTATGATTTCAATGTATTCAAAGATGAAGATGAACAAAAAAAAAACAGATCGCCTAAGTAACCATTCTTACATAGGTAAGATTTCTTTTGATATTACGGTACGGCACATCTCCGACATTGCTAATCTTTGCGATTATCCTTTTGTGTCGTACAAGGGGCTAGCGACAAGCCGATTCAATTGCGCCAACACGAACTGTTTCTAGACTTACACGCAGAATTAATTAGATTGTAGACCACTGTTATTATCGTAGCTACTCGTACCTCTTGTGTTCTAATGACACAACATTATTAGCGTAACTTTATCGTTATAATTGCTAGTGTAGCAAACCACTAATTCCAACAAAACAAAATATTAGGACAATATGAGAAGAACTACAACATTCTACGACATTGAAAAGTTCCCGTGTCGTAACAACGTACTTAGGATTATGAATCAATAGGTACGCGAACAACATAAATCAATGGACTCTATATTTACGTCACACACAATTACGAAGATTTTCAACAAATTCAATATAATTTGAAATGCACCGATGCTATTTGAATGTTATGTATAATGTAGTAGGCACAACATGTATTTGCTGTTACCTCACGAGTTGGGTAAACAAAGTTGGTACCTATTATGTTACACTCAGGGCATGATTATGAAAGAGCGTCGTATTACCATGGCTTAGGTCTTAACTAAGAGAACAGGGGGAGGCTCCTCACACCCTCTGCCCTCAAACTATTCCTCCATTCACTACGTAGGCTGAGAGGGAGAGATTACGTTGTATACCAAGAAATATTTGCATAATCATATTCAGCAGGCGAACTTGGAAATCCCTCAACGGCTGATTTCGGGCTATTTTCGTAATCAGAAACTTGCTTTGTAAACTAAACATTCAAGTTAGGAATAACTGTATTCTATTTTTAGCTAAGGTCATCAATAATATTAATTGATGGCAACATAGAGAGATATTTAAGGGTATGTAGAGATACGAGCGATATAGATTCAATATTCAATTTCGTTTTAGCGTAGCACTACCTACTGACCCGCCTTGACTGTCCTCCTGTGCTGCGGTCATCTTATCCTCTAAGTCAGCATTTTTCAATAAAAAGGTATTATAGAAAACCGCCACAATAGTGTCTTAGTATACCTAATGTTGAATTTAACTCTTTTACCTATGGAAATACATACATTTAAACGTTTCTGCAACATCTAAAAACAGTAACAGTTAAAACGAGTGGTTTAATAACAATAGTGCTGAATGAGTCAGTGTAGCAGCACGCTTGCCTATACATGTGTTAACCAAACTAAAGCAGTTTACGTAACCCCTACAAAGCATTGAAAGGCTAGGGGAGGGGTTGGGGTGGAGCGTAGGCCGCTGTATGAATGAACCGAGAACGTCACGCGAACATAGCGTGTTTTTCAACACGATAGAAATCGATAGCTAGTGGCATATTTGTTAGATAGCTGTTGGAGTTTGAGGTGAAAAATAAAGCTGTAGTTAATAGGACCTTTTATATTCTCAATGCAAATCGCAACATCTGTCCGTTGAGGCAGGTCGCCGACCGATTCATCTCGAAATCTGCATACGTTTAGCTATGGCCGGCCGTGCGTCATATTTCCGAAGTCGGTTCATTCCGCAAACAAAGTTCACATTGTCAAACGGGATGCCGGATGCGGGAGCGGTCCGTATCTCGGCATCGGGCCGGTGTCCGGCCGGACGACAACGGACGCGCGTCCGCTTTGTACAGCCACATCCGATTACGATGGAATTCACACTCGCGTATTGTCATGTAATGACAATGTCGATTACACTTGCACTCGTATTCATACGCCGACGGTCAAATTGTCGGTTTCCTTCTCCATTGAGTGATTTGGGACGTTTGTAGTAATTTCTGTTTGCGTAAATGGCTATGCCAACTATGTTCTATTATTGTGCTCATTTATGGAACTTGCACCAGTTCCGACACACGACTCACGTTTACGTACCTAGTTAATAATAGACGTAACAAACAATTTTGGCCTTTTGGTATGCCAAAATACCAATATTCAAGTCTTATAATTGTACCGATTGTACGGTTTCAATCTTATAACAAAGCCACAGATGAGCCGTTAACTAGTAGATTTACCTAGATACCTCTCCAGGGGTCTTGTAACCTTTTCGTGCAGATGCACCAGGGAGCAGCACATAGTCATGTTCGCAAGAGGTGTGAGCAGTAGGGTCTACGATCACAGTTCGTTTGTAGAGTCAGTGAAGTCGAGTCCTAAAATGACTTATTCTTCAAGCTCAAGATCAATCCATTCTTGAGCAGATGATTAGACCGCGGTCAAGAGCTGTCATTGCCATTAGCGGATTTAGGTTTGATGGCGCCCTAGGCCCGAGACGATATTATGGCGCCCTTTTTCTTTAGTAACAGTATTACAGTTTAAGTATATACAACGTGTAACGGAAAGGCACTTACCAAGGGCACGGCTTCTTTGGATGATATCAAACGATATTGGAAGGGTTTTTTAATCCTATCTCTACATGTTCGGAAGTTATTAGAATTTTTTAAACATTGATACCAGAAACCGAACCTTTGAAATTGAAATAAACACATCACTCGGAAGAGATTTATCGTGATATTGGCAAGTAACGTGGAAAATTATTGACCTACGTAGTGCGGTGAAACGTTTTTTACGATTTCAATTATGGAAACATATGAAACCGAAAATTTGGTATCATTCAGTATTTTATTTTGAGCTGAAACTATTAGTGATTCTATACCAGCTGTTATCTTTAGTGCTTAAGGATAGCAATAGGGTTTCTGTTAGGGTTTCTGTAGGGTGTCTGGGTGGTATATAATTAATGGATAACCATAAAACGCTAGGAGGCCAAACGCCGGGGCGTTACTCCGCTGCCTCGAGAAATCGAGGTGCAGCGGACAGAGCTCCGGCGGGATCACATGGCGACATGGAGAGTGCGATTGTCGCAACCCAGTGCTGGGCACGCCACGATAGCGGCGGTAAGTCCCCTCTTTGAGGAGTGGCTTGAGAGGCGGCATGGCGTCCTCACCTTCCGCCTGACGCAGGTCCTCACCGGACACGGTTGTTTCGGGAGGTTCCTGTTTCGCATAAGGCGGGAGGAAACGCCCAGGTGTTTCCATTGCGAAGATCGCCCTGAGGACACGGTGGAGCATACGGTGGCGGTCTGCCCGGCTTGGGCGGAGCACCGCCGTGTCCTCGTGGAGACGATCGGCGGTGGCGATCTCTCGCGTCCGGCCCTGGTTCAGGCCATGGTACGGAGCGAGAGTGAATGGTTAGCCGTCACCTCCTTCTGCGAAGCAGTAATGCTCGCGAAGAGGGAGGCGGCGCACGTGAGGGAGAGGCAGTATATGCGCCCTCACGGCCGTAGTCGCCGCGGGAGACGCCCTGGGCGTCGGGAATCCCAGGCTGATTCCCGGCCACCGTAGGCGCGGGCTTGCGGACGGCGAGTAATGGGTAGCTCGCTGTCCAGTAAGGACCAAGCCCGGGTCGACAGCGCGTTGTGTTCCACGCGCGCCTCAAAGAGATGTCAGCACCAAATGGGGGGGTCCGCAAGGGCCGATGCCTGCTAGGGGTGCGGGTTGTTCGAAAGAGATACCGCGGCCCCTAGCACACAGGCAACTGAGGGAACACGGGTGGGTTTTAGTCAGTAAAAGTCTGACAAGCCCTCCCGCTCCACCCAGAGCGGGAGAAGTTATTTGATGATTTCCCACCCAAAAAAAAAAAACCATAAAATGGTTCAAGGTAGTACTAATGGCCATTCAGAAATAACTTTTTTTTATACATAAAAAAATCCAAAAAAAAAACAACCGAGGTCCGAAAAAACACTACAAAGTGAAAAATTACTTTAATTTAGGAAGTCGGTATCTTTGGTTAAGTATTTTAATTTTTTGTCACCGCTTTCTGAAATTAAAGTAATTTTTCACTTTGTACTGTTTTTTCGGAAGTCGGTTGCTTTTTTTTTAAATTTTACAGATTTAATACAAATAAAAATGTTTTTTTCTGAATGGCCATTGGTTCTGCCATGAACCATTTCAAGGTTATCCATTAATTACCGGACACCCTGTATGTGTGTGTGTATAAATAATGAAGCAATTTTGTTTTCAGGTTTAATTTTTTTTCGTGTTTTGTATTATATTTCTTTTTAAAACTGATCAATCATGCTGATCGTCGGGGGTAGCTTCACACTACGTAAAACATTTTTTTTTAAATTGAACATTAAAAAAATATATTTTATGAGTCAACTGACACTTGCATACCTAATTAATTCATCATGGTGAATTAATGTCTTGTTTTACAATAAAGAGCAAACAAATATTACAATTACATTTTCAAACATTACAATTTCGTAAAGATTATATTTTGTTAGATATTTCGGATTTTAGTAAAACCTGAAATACTACCCTTGAAATGGTACTATGTTTAGATTGTAAGGCGTGAATTACACAGAAACGGCGCGCGGCGTAAGGTGAAGGCGCGGCGCAGGCGCAGCGTAGGCAGTAGGTACATTTTGTATGCAGGCATGATGCCACTTTTAAACGTTTTAATACTAAGAGCGCAAGAAAAAAAACTTTTAAATTTGGTCATCAGTTTACAGAAAACACCATCGATTTGTAACTTTAGTAGTCTTCAAAATTTTGGCGCCACTAAAAATTTGCGGCCTAAGCCTAAATCCGTTACTGGTCAGTGCCGTCAATATTGACACTGACAGTTCTTGAACGCCACTTCTTCCTCGTAATGTCGAACACATTATGTATTCGAATTTGCAAAAAGATAAAGATAATATCTCAGATTATAAAACACTATAATCTGCGGATAATATTTTGTTATTACTAAATGGGCTCGCTCTTGACCTCGATCACGCCTGATGGAAAACGGATTGAGCGTGCCCAGAAAATGCCTGTTCACTCTTGTTCAAGGCACTGGTACTCCCACGCATCGACGAAACACAGCAAGTTGCTTGACGCCGGACTCCGGTGGGAGGGTGGTTGCGAACCCGTCGGGCGTTAGCCCTACCACCGCAAGAGAAGAATTGGCCAGTCATCAAGGTATTGTGACTGTCCAGGATGCGCCGAGCGCTCTGTTCATTCGAGTTACTGGTGGATCAAATTGCGCTACACGAGGGCCTCCTCGTGTAGCGCAATTTGTTCCACCAGTAACTTCATGCATCCCAAAATTCATACTTTCCTAAAAAGTTTCAACTTGCTGGGTGAGATAAAGTCCTATTGTCAAACATACATTTCAGCTTAGGTACACGATACCAGTTTGTCATAAATGTGGAAGCCACCGTTCAATGCGTTTTTTGCTGAACACATTTTTCCTGAGAGTGCATGTTTTGTTCAAACTTATTAGTTCTCATTATCACCGTGGCGGTGTCGTAACCGGAGCTCTTCCTGTGTACACGCGATATTATAACTGCATTGTAACTATACTTATTAGAACAGTAGGTACTACTCCATATGATATGTGATAACCCCGACCGCGTATGCCTATAGCTTCTTTATTATTATTTCTAATGGTAGATACTTAGGCTAGTAGTAACTTAACTCTTATTTTTAATTTGCTAGACTAAACTGACAGTTGCGTTGCGATCGACCTTTTTTGTCAACATGACAGTTACGCGATACTTGCAACGGTTGTAATTTTGGTCTAGCAAAATAAACTGTCTTATGTAATTTTATTTTGACATTCAAAAAGAGCTGACTCTCAGCCTAGTTTGAATAAATGACTTTTGATTTTGATTTTGAAAACATCGGAGTACCTATTAATTAATTAACTAGTACCTATTACTACCTACCTATTAATTATGTAACTTGTCTTTAGTTGATCACAATTCCTGAGCCTACCTATCTTACCTATCTTCAATTCCTCACCTATTCAAAAGACGACCGATATTCACCACTTATAAATCACCAACCTTAATGGTTCTGATGGCTGGTTCAGACAAGATGGCGCTCATCATCGGCTACATAAGATAATCTTAGGACGAGTGTCTATAAAGCTGGTAATCATGACTGAATTTGACGGAATCTAATGCGAAATTTTATTTCATGTAGGTAAGGTAATGTGGGTTGAATTGAACCTGAATTTAATTTATTTTATTTTATTTTAATAGTCGCGTAAGTATGGGTAAAATGGAAACATGGAAGGTCAATTTCAGTTTAGGAACCATCTTCATTCATTCATTCTTCATCTTGTATCGGTCAAAGATAAAGATTGTACCTACGCAATTTGTTTTAAGAGATAAATCCACATAGATCTCCATTGTGTTCTTTGGATAGGATATAATTTGACAGTTTAGTGTAGCTTGATGTGCTGGCGTCTGTACTACAGCATATCTTGCTAGAAATGAACAATATAATGAATTCAACGTTTCATGGCGTTGGTGTTGCTACATTATTGCGCAGGAGTGGAACTGACAACATTGGTCCGTATGAAAGTTGCCCGTACCGTGAAATTTATAATATTGTATTAATCATTAGTAGCAACATATTTGAATTATTTTGAATTAAGTAAATAATTATGTTCTGCCTTAAACTTTAAAAAACCAAACCTAGTAGGTATACGTTTGGTTTTTTAAATAAATTATGTTAACAAAATATCTTTTCAAAATAAATGGGAAAGCTAACTAGACCGAAAGCACTTCTTACTCATAACCATTACTAAGTAGGTAATTGTCCCACCATGACCACATATGCGTAGTAGGTACCTATTGCTTGCTCTTGTGTTAGTTTTATGTGAATTAATAAGATAATTAAAGGCGGGATTGCAGAGGACAGAGTCTGTCCGTAGTCTGTGGTTGTCTCTAGAGGAGGAGGAAATTAAGTATCCTCTTATAAATCCTCTTTCAAAAAAGCGGTCGCAATTTTGTCATCTAACAGTACGCATAACTAATTATATGTAATATATCCTCAGCACAAAAATATTTTCGGTTCTGATCCTAAAGATTCACCAATCAAGCGAACTTGAGACTCGTTCAGTAGGTCTTTAAAATACCTAAGTTTTAAGAATAAAAGCTAAAAAGACTGCAGACGTTGGTTCATTTACGTATAATTCCAACAGCAAACTGCAACCCACTCTGACATACCTTAAACTGACGAAACGTAAAGAAGGAAGGTAAGTATCTAGGTATCTACACAGTGCTGTATCTAACTGAAATCTCAGCTAAAACTAGTTACCACAAGTTAAATAGCAAACTTACGTCTATAACACATATAATAGGATAAAGTGGCGGCTCCCACGAGACAACCCACACAAAAACTTGTTCGCACCAAGACGTTTCCATTGAAAGGGTGACAGTTGCGTTCCTAGCGCATTCGCGTTCTCTTTGCCCTTTGAGTTTGCGCCTTTTCTACGATTATCGATTCCGAATAAGAATATCATTTGTGAGTCGACATATTTTTAGATCGTTCGCTCGAAATAGTGACTCGTGTGAACTTTATGTATTAGTTTTTGGATTCGTCTGCGGCGTAAAAGGAGTTTTTGACGTCATATCGAGATGAAAATCTTGTCGCAATTTTAGTGAAAGTTTTAAAATTGACATCATAATTATTTGTACACATTTGTTAGCATTTGCATTTATACATACATAGGTACACTGTAGAGTTGTTTGAAAACAGATTTAGTCTAGTTCGTTTATACTATTTATATAATAGCGTGGATGAACACGTTAATTTGAATTTTAATAAGTGTTTGTAATACCCAAGTTTTCTACATTGCAACATATTTGTCGTTTGAAAAGCACCATAGTACATATCAGCAATGTCATTAGGGAGGTATGGGATGTCTCCTTGCCGTACTCCTCATTTGGTAAATTATTTTGCTTTTTGTTTGTGTCCCGACCCTACTAATTTGAGACTTTTAAGACCTTTGAGACCTAAATGAATATAAATTAAAAACGTATTTTCCATTCCACAAAACTGTCTGTCAGGCCAGAGTTCGACAGTGTCGAAAGCCTTTTCGAAAACCACATAGGTGCCACTTTTAGATTTCTCTAATGTATCAAATGATCTTTATAACATACCTACATTTGTTGCTTCTACTGTTATTATTTTCCTGAAAACAATTTAAGTAAAACGTAAACAACATTAAGGGCGTAAGCGATATCACTACAAACAAGTACCTACGCTGATATGAATGGATGAGAGCAGTAACCACCACTACAGACTCGTATAGACAGTGCCAATAGTTACGATGCTGACGACTACATTGAGGACGATTTTTTTATCTACACTGTACCGACGCATGACCCGATGACCGTAGTTTGCAACGTCGCCAATTTGTACGAGATATCGTTCGACTCTTGCACATGATAACTCGCTGCCCACTCGCTATACGGCGACACGAAAATCTGAATATTGAACCAACTATAGACAACATTTTTAGAGTTTTGTCTTGCGTTCCAAATTTGATTATGCTTCAATAGTAAATTACCAATTCATAATTGATAGTCGGTTGTATAATAGTATATACTATTTAATAGTATATATAGTTTATTACAGATGTAACAAAGTTTTCGTTCATTGACTGATTTATAATGTTGCTCATGAATTGAGCACAATATTTTAGTATGTTCCACGTCGGAATGAAATTTATACACACGTAGTATCACAGATGCTATATAATTAATTACGTAATGAAAGTATTTCGAGAATATTAAAGATCATTTGTTGTTTTGTGTTTATAGAGCGACACGTAGGTATGTCGGACTTGATAAAATGAATGGCGTCGAAGCGACTCAGCTGCCCACTCACACTAATAACAATTGTGATAGGTAGGTAATAAACTCTGAAAGTGAAATTGATGACTCATGTATTTCTATGATATTACTTATTTAACGCTAAAATATTATTAGGAATAAATGTTGATAGATCATAAGCAAACTAAATCACATCGCAGTGCCAGAGCTTGCACTAAACTTGCTTATGATTATCATGACCCCTATTAGCTTAGCTACTTTTAATGGTAAATAGAATCTTTTTGATTTGAGAATTCTAATAATATTATTTAAAAAATTAATGAGTACCTAGGTTTTATGCGAATTTCATTAGTAGGTGTTTTCATTTACCTTACTCATACACTTCTTGTAGGTAGGTACTGGACCATTTCAGCAGCTCGCCCAATTCCAGAAAATTACTTATTTCAGGAGATATTTTTGTCTTTACCATTCTTTGGCTTCCTATCTTGTGCATTCATTAGGTTAAAGACGTTTATGTGGTCTATTTTAATATTTTAGTTGTGGTTCTTCCAATTTCTAATGACTTTCATTTTTTAAAGACTGAGTTCTTTTGTTTTATCACTGTCGCGTCTTTCTAGATCCATTTTCCTCAAACCAGCGATTCTGACGGTAATAATGGTAGAGTTATAGACGAACAATTTAATAATTCAGATTATTAAATTATTAAAACAGACATCACAGCATCATATCGCCAAGGTATCTGCAGTAAATGCTGTGATGCTGTCGAACTGATCAGCCAGAATCTTGTCAACTATCTCCTGAGAGTAATTGGCGAGAATTTGGTAGGCTCTGTTTATATATTTTTTTTTAATAATTTACAGCAGGTACCTAGATATATTTTTATGTGACGAATAAAAAACATCTCGCCCATTGTAACTGACGTCAGAATTTTAAGTGGAAGCCGCTTCCTTCGCGTTTCCATCTTTTATTTATAGACGATTGATTGATGAAGCGAAACGTCGTATATGAATGAATCGATTTATGGTTTCGTTGAGCAGACACTGTTTATGTACCCGCTTGACGTCAAGAATCATAAATGGGAAAAGAATAAAGTCCCTTCGAATTTATAAAATCAGTAGGGAATATTTTATAGTTCGCCCCGAAGCTGTGCGCACTATGAATGACAGGCCGACTCTCTACTCGAACGCTCATTGTCTTATTCATAAGCACTGGTAAAGTTCGTCAGAGTGTACGAATGTTATCTTACATGCAGTCGTCGAACTTCGTAAACAAGGAAAAATAAGATTGGGTGTCTAATAAATTTTACGTGACATAATTTATATAACACTGAGTCAGACCCTCGTAAAAGTGACACTATGCTGCTGCCTCTCAATTATCTTTAAATTTTTGTAGTCTAATTTCTATGATGAGATAGGTTAGCAACTGTCGGTGGTCGTTAGTGATTACCCAACAGTTATCTGTTCGTTGGGCAGAATGTGGCCTGTTTGAAGCGCCGCGACTTCCTGCGCGATGACCTGCTACTTTATCGGCTACGCTTGCGACCGACTCGCTGCAACTATGCGTACAAACGATCGCCAAACATCATGCCCCCTTTTCTTATTAGGTACCTACCTATTTATCTGCTTATTCATTTTGGTTTAAGAATTCAGTCATACAGAGTGGACTATCAGATTAATCTTGGTATGCACCAAGAGGTTTTATGTGGAAAGACACAAAATTGGAAAGGTTCTTAGGTAGGTAAGCATATTTTGCAAGGGCTGTTGGTTTGTCCCACTATGCTCGGTTAAGGCCTTCTCTTTCTCCTTCTAAGCCTTTTGCGACTTCTGCACCCTAATTGCGTAACACGCGATTAATCATAATCGGTTTCATTTTGACAGTTCAACAATATTCATTGCGTTATATGTTGTTGAGCAGACACATTTTTCGAACAAATGAAGCAATGGTTTAGCCATCTGTTTCAAAACGACACAAATTATGATGAATCGTGATTTACGCAATTAGGGTGCTGGACACTTATGGCCTGAAAACGTTTACCTACCTACTGATAGGATATTTACTTACCTACGTACCTAAGCCAATAATTATTTAAGTACATCATTCCAAAGACAAAACATTGGACAGATCGACCAAACTGAACTGAATGGTAAAAATATGAATCCACAATACCTAACTATGATGATGACTAAGAAAATAAAAAGCAATTGATTATAATCGATATTGCTACACGCACAAGTACGTACTCTTCATTGTTTGATAATCTCACACATACGAGTATAAACATTTCAATTGTTAATTTCTAAACCTGTCGTTTATAAGGAATATTTTAACGTTAGAAAACACAATAGCGTGTGTCACTGGATCGGAATGTTCAGCCAATGATCGAAAGCTGTCAGGTTCGGCCCATTATATTCTTTATAAGGGATTCTTATGAAGGCACACCAGTTGTATTTTCAATAAACTCGCTTTAGAATAGCTCGACGTAGGTATAGCTAGCTACTATAGTACGACTTTTAATTGTATTCAGTAACTTGACATTTGAAGAGTTACCAGATTTTGACAAAAAAGAGATAGTGAGGTGGTGTAAGAATGAACGAAATTGAATGAACTTGAAATAATGTACTTACATGCAATTTTTGATTTAATAACTTGTCTTAAAAATATGATAAGCACTATTATTTTTTTGAACATTTCTTATATTAAGAATTTGTTTTCCAGTAGTAAGGTAATTTATTTAGTTTCTTTCTATTAGAAGAAATAAAAAAGAAAATTACTTTTATTAATAAATTATTAATCATTCTTTCATTCCACATCTTATAAATTAATTTTTAAAGTTTAATAACGTAAAAATGGTTTAAATTTAAAATGAAACCGTTTTCATCATTCGCTCTTTACGCAAAATCGTTCGCTACCTAAACACTATTTAGTTTTAGTATCCTAACATTATTTTTCTTTGAACTGTCAAGTTACTGAATACAATTAAAAGTCGAACTATAGCATGTTGAACGTGTAGGTACCTACAGGTTACAGGTGCAGGTTTTTTTTTAAACATTGCGCCACACTAGGAATTTCTCCTGTATTGTGGGTGCGTTTACAAATATTTAAACTCACATACATAAACAGCCAGACCCGGAACAACTACTTGTAGGTCAAACAAATACATATTTGTTCCGTGCGGGAATCGACCCGCTACACACAGCGCAGCAGTCAATCGCTAAACCACTGTGCCAACCGTGCCGTCAAATAAGTCATGATAATAAGTCATAATTAGGACCGTAATTCATAATTTGCAAAGGAAATGAAGTTACTGAACCTAAAGATATGAATAAGACCCATAACAATACAAAGCGAACATCGAAGAAATCAAACTGGCAGTGCATGATGCATCTCAGGGCACAGGTCAAGGAATGCGCTCGATAACTGGCGAGATTTGACAGTGAAATAACGATAGTCTCGTACAAAATGTACATCAAACCAGAATGTAGGTACCACAAATGGCAGCCGTGGTCACAAATCAACCTGACAATGGCGCGGATGATCCATCTCCTCCGTAGCAGAGGTCAACCGACCGACTCCGGTGCAACCCGACACATTTCATGATACTTTTTTGGAAAAAAAAACATTAGTTCATCTGAATCAAACAGGTCCGTCTATAATACATCAACTTTGACATATTTATCACAAAGGAAATAGAAAAGTATTTTTTGACAACTAGATGCAGGAAAGACTTAATAATTAAATCAGGACTTATAGAAGTTCAGACAGACACATCCTTGAAGAACAGAGTTCCTGAATTTAAATGATAACGGTTTCTACGCAGCAATGTTAAAACGACAAAAAACCAACCTATTTTACAAACGTAGTTTTTTATGTTTTATTTATTGGTATTTTTTATTCAAATGAAATACACTTGTTGATCAGATTGTCTATGGTAGGGTAAAGTTAGAACGAGATGACATTCTCATTGGTATTACCCGTATTAAAAAATTAAATAACGCACAATTACTTTGTGTCCCTATCTTAGAAATAAATAAATATTGTAACTTCTTTTGCAGTTACGCTCAATAACCAATAATATCCTTTTATCACATCGCCAGGCCTCATCCGGCCATCAAACAACGTTCTCGACAGCCTGTCAGCATCTGTTGTTCCAATTTAAAACGATCTAACAGTGGTCGTACGCACTAGTTACGTGTTAAATTAGCATCGAGGAACAATCCAGGCCATGCGGGGTAAATATTATTGTAGTGGAAGCTACTATATTGTAGAGTTGTAAAGTACCTAATAATAATAGTAACACTAATGCGCCTCGAAAAGCTACAGTTTATATGACTTATAAAATTATACTTATCAGAGTTGGACTTCTCTAATAAAGATTGCTCCTTGGTAGAGCTAGACATAAAGAGGTGAAAAGAGAGTAGGTAGGCCTTTGCCCAGCAGTGGGAAGATGAATGGCTAATAATAATAAAATTATCATTCATCAGGTTATTCTTTTGTTTACCAGACTATCCCCTTTGAGCTTTGACGTTTCACAGAGCAGACAAACGACCACACTATTTCGCAGTTTATTCCTGTCACAAATTAAACCCATGCAAACCTTTTTTTTTATCGAAGCCTTAAATAATAATGATTATTCACAAAGTTGATCCTATCCAGCCTGTGATACAAAAGGCGCATGACAGTATTTTATTACTTGCGTACGTGAGGGAAGAAGGAAGAGAGTAACAGGAGGCGTGCTCCGAACATCCCGGATGGTGACGGTAAAAGGAAACGGGCGCGACGCGGCGCACCGCCGCCGATGACGCGTCAAGCCGTCGCTACTTCCTTCCAAGCGATCTCCTCCTACTTAACTTGTATGTAGAAATTCCATTTCCATGACACTGCTATAATAAACATCCATTTTCCGATATAATGACAAAAAAATTATGACACGGACAGATGGAACGATTTTTGATCAAATTGTCGTGATTTGGCCATTATGATTTGATTGTTTATTGGGTGTTCTTTATTTCCTGAGTTTTGTAGTTTATATCGAAGACAAAATCTCAAACAATACGTGAGAACTGAACATTTTCGGCTGAGTAACAAAAAAAAATTACCATAGAGAATGGTTGAAATTTTGACAGTATCTTGACGTTGTCATTTTACAATTTTAAATTTTGGTGAAAAAGGGTTTTTTGATTTCCTTTATAATTATTATGCGTCATCAAGATGTTTGTGTTGTGCTGTGTAATTTATCTAGAAAACCAAACAGAAATAGGTACTGTACTGCCCGAGCAGGTACCCACTTTTGAGCGTTTAGAGTGAATAGGAAACAGCTAGGTACCTACCCTCTAGCATTGCCTAATAGATAAATTGCTTGAAATTTTACATATTCAGCGAGTGCTAGATAGACTGCGAATATTGCCTTGATTTTACTTACTTGCTTTAATTTTCCTATTGCTTTCTATACGGCTTAATATTTGTACTTGAGCCGTTCCTATTGAAGACCAAAGCAAGGCCAGAAACCACACGAAATACAATAGGTCTTACAACCTTCTGCTCTATAAATAACACTAAAATAATATTAAGAGAAAGAAAACATACAAATACTTATTTGTCCAACATAAACACAAAAAAAAATCATCATTATTAATAAAAATTAATCTTACAATAGAACAATAACGGTAAAATGGGGTGAATAGATATGCAGGGGTGAATCGAGACGAAACTTTAAAGTGGATTTTACCGTTGAAATTATATAGTTTGTAGTAAAAAAGGACTCTAATATGTTTAATGTTTTATAATTAACGATTAAGTGCCTTTATTGGCAGAAAACGATCATAAGTTCATCGGCAAATCCACTTTAAAGTTCCGTCTCGATTCACCCCTGCATTTCTAATCACCCCATTTTACGGTAATTAATGCTAAACAGTTTCTTGCTATTACCTCTTGTGAATATAGGAACCACATAAATAGCCAGAAAGTATTTGTACTGTAAGGTACTTATATCCTTAAGGATCTAAAAATATTGTGCAAACGGTCTTTTATAGGAGTGGCCTGAGTAAAACCAGTGTAGAATAGTTTAAGCATCAACTAAGCTTGTATTTTGTCAAATTTTGTTACAGCTTAATATTTTACAAAATAGCTTTTTAAAGTTTTTAATGTTTTATAGTATCACTCTATTATAATTTTATTGTGTCATCAATTCATCATGAATGTCCAAGAAGTAAATTCTGTGAGACACTAATAAACATTGCTTAAAGTTAAGCGGTGTTTAAACGGCAAAAATATATGGTTAAGCAGATGCTAATCATTACATAACTTAAAGCAACGTTTATAAATAAGGGGGTAAATGTTGACAAGTTATGTGTAGTGCTGTTTTTTGTAAAAAAATGTAAATTGTGTTTACATGGTGTCAATGAAAGGTGTAAAAAGATCTTAGAGTAAGTTAAGTGTAGCCAGTGCAGTTTTGTGTTTTGACGGTTGTTCCTGCTGATAGTGAATTTCAAATTGAGACCTGCATCCTGCATCATTACGTAAGTACCAGTAATCAATATATTGCTTGGCACATTATTAGTAGGTACAGATAGCTGCGGCTCAATGAGATTATCAAAGGAGTAGAAAAAAACAAACTTAATGTAGTAAACATTCGTATTTATAATATAATGTTGTCGTTTTATTTACAAATAAATACAAATTCAGTTAATAAATAAATGGTAAATTATCTACATCTTAATAAGTATGTTTTATATCTCATTTCTTAATCTTCTCTGGATTTTTGTGGAATCCAAAATACTAACGTTAACGTTTTCTTATGACACGTTACGGTCTCAAGAAAATTTGAGACTTTCGACGTTCGGGCGACACGTTCACGTACATTCACACTATACGACTATATTTACAAGGTACTCGTAGACGATTCACTCAGTGGACGCGGGGCGCTCGTCCGACGCCGGCCCCGCGCCACCACACACCACTCGCACCAGGCACAGCAATCACTGAGTCCACCCCCGCGCAGTCCGAAGCTCTCCGCTCGCAAATAAATATTTGTACAACGCGGTCGCGCCGCTCGACTCGGCGCTTCGGAGGGCGCGGGCGGCGCGCGGCGGGACTAGATAATACTGGAGAGCCGCGGAGGGGGCTCGGGGCAGCGGCAGCCGGAGCGGCGGCAGCGCGCGTACAGCGCCGCGCCCGCCGCCGCGCAGCCGCGCAGGGGCCAGTACAGCCACAGGCACGGCAGCGGCAGCGCCAGCGCGCCCACGCACGCCAGCCGCGGCCCGCACGCGCACGGCTCGCCCGCCTCCTCCTCGCCGCTCCCGCAGTGGTAGAACAGCGCTTTCACGCAACACATGCACGACGCGTAGTCGACGCACGCCTCGGCGCTGCACAGGCACGAGCCGCACAGCCAGCGGGACGGCAGCGGGCGCGGGCGCGCGCACTGCTCGCAGCGGCAGCGGCCGCAGGTGTCGCACACTATAGAGTCGGCCGCGAGGGCGCCGGCGCGCCGCTTGTCGGCCGCGGCGGCCGGCTGCGTCGTCACCGGCTTGAGCGGCTGATGCGCGGCCGTGTGGGGAGGCGCGGGCGCGGCGTGCGCTCGGCGCGGAGCCTCCACGTAGGCGTTCCGCTCGCGCTCGGCCTCTGGTCGCGGCCGCAGCAGCGACACGGTGGGCTGGCGCGCGCCCGTCGGCCTGTGGACGCGCGCCGCCGGCTTGGGCGGCCGGGGCGGCGCCGCCGGCCCGCCATACTCATCCATCGAGTACGGCTAACGGCTCTCCGGGCCGTCGCCTTCCTGTTCCCTCATCGTCCCCACCTGCCGAGCGAACACACATTCACATTAGAATGGAGATCACGACAATGAACTTAAAACTATATAATCCAGTCACCAAACAATTCTCACTTTCATCCACATTTATAATGTTAATAAAAACTAGTGAAACCTATGCAGTCCAGTGACTGAAACTTATATTCAGCATCTGCCTGCTTCATGTCTGAGTCGTTAGTACTGAAATACTAATTAGGTACGGATTCGGGAGAAAACAGGAGACTTACACATAAGTCTCCATTTTTTTTCTTAATGTTGATTTAATAATAAAAGTAATGGTTTTATAGATAACATCTAGTAAACATAAATAGCGTTGTTCCTACTCAGTATATTAAATCACTATTTTAAAGTATTATAATTAAACAGTAAATTATTATTCAGTAGGTATTGTACGTGCCTAAGACAGCAGTTACATTGCTTAATATTCATGTATCAAATTATTGCAAAAATGCATTGTGGTCTTGAGCAACATTCTGATTCTGGTTAATTAAAACTGTAAGTGGCCGTTTCAAAACAGTTGTTCTTTCTAAGTAAACTTTTGGACTATTTAAGTTTCACACTGGTTCGGAGTTTAAACGTTTGCTTACTAAAAATAAAAGTACCAAAATAAAAGTACTATCACACTAAACTCGCAAAATCATGTTAGTATTGACAAACACAAGAACTCCTACAGTAGTGTCTTAGAATCAAAACTTCTTGATACAGGCTTTTGATAAGGTCTTCGAATCCTAATGAACAACTAACAGGTTTATCTAGCCTTTTTCATGTCATTACTGATTAGGTTGAATTTCCCATGTACTCTTTAATTCAGTCACGTAGTTCGGAGTCATTATAGTATAGGACCGTTTTTGTCTAACAGGCGTATCTCTTTAGAGATTAGATTCATCCATTCAATAGGATATTGTGCCTTGAGACAATTCACTTTGGAAAGTTAAGTTTCGCTACATTAATTATTTCCTTTTACAGTTTTATCTTTTCAATGCAGTAATGGTACACGGTGATTTATGTCAACAATATTTTAGCGTTATTTTATTCTCACCTTATCGATTTCAGTCATAGGTCAATAGTCAAAACGAATTTAAATATATTTTATCTCTTATTTAAGAAAATTGTAGACAGATACCAAATACTACTGGTTTAACCTGCTTAGCTCTTAAATGTATTCAATATTACACCCATTAAGCTGATTTGATATTTTCTTCGATCTTCCTGGCAGCTGGCGCACTTTCCGTTTAATCTATGCATGAAACATTTTTAATTATTGCAGTAATTTTAATTACCTAAGCATGTTTCACTTAGTTGATAACTTTATGCTCATTATATAAATAGTTCTCAATCGACACGTTATCTCGAATTCTCTTTCGAGTGTTGGGAAATCTGTAGTAGGTACCATTATAATGAAATATACTGTTATATAACGCGTTTTATGTCTGTGTTTGTTAGGTACATTGGTTTTTCTTCTCAGAAGGTTTTTCTTCTCAGAAATATTCCCTTTTGCACTATTGGCTCAGCACAGGGTAAACACAATTGAAATATTTGTATATTGATCTTAAGTTTCCATAAACCACGACACATTCAAGAGAAAATGTTGTAAATTAAGCATAGGTACATGCAAGCAGCAACCCTAATATGTAGTGACGAATGACGATATTCTATTGATGTTAGTATTCGACATTTATCAATTTGTTATTTATTGGCTTCTTTTGGTACCGTAGTTTAAAAGATTTATCAGGTTTTTATCAGCTGTACAAAATACACGGTTAGGGACTGGAACTGGGTTGTGGAGGTCAGATATGCAGTCGCTCCATGTAAAATACTGGTACTTAGCTGCATCTGATTAGACTGGAATCCGACCCCAACATTATTGTGAAAAGGCTCAGCAGATGATGATGAGAGACTATTCCCGATTTAGAACTATTGGACATTTGCCGGTTTCTGTATCTATTTTGCTTGTTATTTTTCCAAAATTTACTTAAGTACTATTGTAATAAAAAAAAAACTTCCGAAAACATGAATAAAATAAATAACTTCGATTGGAATGCAACTGAATTCTGTAGAAATGAGTTATGGACTTGCACAGTAAATATTTTTTTTAACTAAACATAACATAATTTGTATTCGTGGAAAAAAATATCACATCTGTATAAAAAAACGAATGAAGAATGACTAACATTATTTCATGTAAAAAATAGAAAGGTGTTGTGCCAGTTTTGCGTGTGTTAGTACAATAATTGAAGACTACAAATACAAAGATGTATTTAACGTTAAGAAAAACGAACATGTGTACATTGTTGTAATCTTGATGAATGTGATGCTACTGCCTACTTACATTCAAATAAGTACAGATAATGTGTAAGTAGTTATAACCTTTCTGTTGAATTCATAAGTTGATTCTATCCAATTCTCTTGAGTGCTATTGATACTGAGTAGTTATTTAGCTTAATTATTGTGGGTATAATCTGACAAGATTTACGTAAAACTATCCGTTACATTACAAATAATATTCTTATTTTGTTTTGTCTAATTATACTTCTTATCTGCGGAGTACAAGATATTAACAGTTTATGTGACCATTGTTTACAAATTATTCTTTATCTGCGTTCACAGTTATCAACTCTCTGTCGAAATTCGTCTCTCTGTTGCTATAATAATGCGGTTAATATTCATTATTACTATTGGTGCTTGCTTAATCGCGTTTTCTGTCGCTAATAGGTACCTACTTTTTTATGGCTAAGAAGAATCTAAAACGTTTATTACATTCATGTAGTTTTGGAGTACTATACGATTAGGTTTTTTGTTCAGTATAAATTACAAACGTCGTATAAATAGATTTGAATCATACAATAAATGAAAGCATTATTATTAACTCGTTTGTTGAGAACGTTCTCGCTATGAGCGCTGATCGTTGCACGTGTGCCGGTCGCCAGGCGGCGAAGCGAGGCGTCGCCTCTCGTCATTCATGTTAGCTTGATTTCTTCGCTATCCATGTAATTACTACCTACGCATGACTACGTAATCTACATGCAAAAAGCAGCTACTCAAATTTGCCGCGAGTTTTGTATCCGAACAAACAGACGGTTTTGGTCGGTGGGCGAGAAGTCCCACGTCAGGACACCGTATGTACTTACGAAGCAGACATTCCACGGTCACACGTCTCCTACACACATCGCTCCACACACAAGGGCACTCGGGCCAAGCGGCCCAACACACAACACTGAGGCTACTTGTCGCCTAGCGACCAAGTGGTCGTACCGCACCGAAACCGCGCCGGAAGATTCACTGACACACAAAAATACGGCAGAACCACCGAATTTCGGCCGCGCAAATCCACGGGAAGGTTCATGAGACCGGCGCGGTCCGGAGCGGCACCTGGCGCGGGCGGGGGGCGGCCCACGCACCGGCCTCGATTCTCGTCCGCCCGCCGCGCGGTTATCACTGCAATATGGCCGCTACTCACTTCCTCGCTGAAGTTCTTCGTTGATTTCTACTCCTAATCTCGACGACGGCGTTTTTTGTAACCGTTCCGAACTCGTGCGGATTCACTGCACTTATTCTTATACACATTTTAATGGAAAACCGGGAGCGCTAGGGCTACGCTCCGACGAAACGACCGTTCCGTTCGATGGCACATTCCGCACTGGCGTCGGCCGCGGGTGCGGGTCGGCGGGAGAGGCCGCCCTCCCTTCGCCGCGCAACACGCCGCCCGCGCCTCGCCTTTTTATGAATGGAAGGCGGCCATACTGAATGAACCGCGTACACGGAGCGGTTGGCCGCTATTTTCGCGGGCGAGAGCGACGTTAGGGGTCCGGGGGGCGGAGGCCGGAAGCGGGCTGCGAGCGCTCGCGGTGCCAAATTTTGCGGCGCGGGCGGCGGCAGCGGATGTGCTCGTTTACCAAGCTTCCGGCGAGATCCCCCCGCGCAGCCGCATCCGGGAATTGGGTTTCCGGTCGGCGAGAGTCGCAGCACCGGGATACCACCCACATTCGTCTTGCAACTGCATCTTACTTTCAGCTGTAGAAATCTGCGAGCCTCATTTCCAATACCAAAATCAAGATAACATGTTCACTTCATTAAATGCCCTATAGAGTACCATAAAAGCCTTATGAATACGCGCGCCAATTTTTATTTACACAGAAGCAAACATCATTAGCATTCTATTTCAGATTAACGATGTTTTGAAATTCATGGGCACGTAACGTTTCCATTCACTACTATATTTTGGTAAGCGCGTGGTCGAGAGACGCGTCGCCGACGACGACGACGGCATCTGTTATCGCGAGCGGTAATTTTCGCAAGGTTGCAGCGACAATAAGGCGCGTTGTGCACGCCGCTTCTCTGTGTCAAGGACATGCGATAACGCAGCGCCACACCGCCGCGGATGTCACATTACAACCTATCACCATTAACACGCAGTTAGATTTTACTAATCTTACAACTGTGTAAAACGTACCACTGTGACTAGAAACATGTTCGCGGCGTTTACCTCGACCGTTCTTAGAATCTTTTTGTAAATATCTGTATTATAATGTAGAAAAGAGAATTAATCAAATAGTCGGCTTTACGAGTACATACTAACTCAATCGCCAGTGAAACAACGAGCATGCGTGAAAAAAGGGGAAGGGAAAGCTTAGGTACAGTGGGACGCAATTGTGATGCAGTGGCATATTTGCCTCGAATCCTGTATGCCCAAAGCACTCGCGAAAGAACGTACGTTTAAAATGAGCTGTACAATAATCTTCTGCAAAAAATTGGGAATTGCACGTTCTCTGATGGGCTAGATCCGCCAGCAGTCAGCACCCCGCAACACACTTATTTTATGATCGACTGCAGCTAATACACCGAGCAAAGTTCATTCGCCCCATTTTTTAACTGGCAGTGGTTATAATCAATGAACATTATGAATAAATAAAAAAACGTTCATCTCAGTTATAACTTGCATTACTAAATAACCAAATTAGAACAAAAGAACGTGCAGTTACTGTGACGTTGAATGGATGGGACGAAGAAATTAAACCTTTACAAAAAATATTTCTCTACCTGAAGCTGTACATGCGCTTCGGATTCTATTGTTACATGTGTTGCTTGGCCCTCTGGCTTAGGGTCTACTCTCGATTCAAAGAATTTATCTGACCAGCTGAAGTAATGTCAAACACAAAATTATTATTTCATTTCGCACTTATGAAAAGTCGTAATTGTGTGTGCAGAGATTTGGATCTATGGACTTTGGAAAATGGTTTCGCTTCCAGTAGCAACTGTCCATACTCATTGTTTGTGTAATGTCTCTTACTATACTAATCTGATCTTAAATAACTCAAATAATCCATTTCAGACTTTCTCTTCACCATTTACTTCATATTTACGTATGTTCGAAACTTCGCCTGTATTCATTGCAACTCAAGTGCTTCATGTTAATGCATGTATGTATGTTATTTTCTGCTATAAATTTTATCTGTCTGTCTATCTGTCTGTTTAGATGCCAGCGACTAAAAATATAAATTCATATTATAATAAGGTAGCACTATTCTAACATGTAGTACATGAACTAATATTGTCTTCATGTACGATGTAGGTACCTATTGTCAATGTTTGCGAGTTTTAATAATTCTTTTGTTTGTGCACTCAATTCTTCCATTAATTTCAAGCAGCACTCCATATTGGATTCATAAGTTACGAAAAGTGATGCCAATCATGGAAGAACAATGACAACGGGTGGCCTAAATAGGTATACATTGTTTGTGAAAACGATACCATTGCCTTGCAAGCTAAACGCTGCCTGTATGGCCGCACTTCATGGAATGTAATAGTCCACCCACTATTCTGGAATCTTGTCCAGACAATGGGGTTAATAAGAAATCAGTTTTCGCCGTACATGGCTCCTGTTACTCTTTGTTATATTTCAATAGGTAGTACATTAAATCAACACCTCTTGAAGATATGATGCCACGTTGTTATATTATCGTATGATATTGATTTTCTGTGGTGCACGTACATTTTCTTTCCAAACTTCCGTGCTAATAATAGTCGTTACTTGAATCATTATGGATAAAAGTGTTCTCATGGTAGAGTAGGCGGTGTAATCGTTGGCCCAGTCGATAGAAATCAGGTTTCGTTTGTTATTCTGAAGGCGGTACGAGTCGACTCGAAGCGGAAGCCGCTCGCCTCCGCCCGTACTTTCCATCCGCCATTGCTTGCACCTATGCAGCTAAATTGGTCCCATCTGTTTTATAACTATGGAGCTACATTTAAGTTTTAGGAATTAAAATGACTTTCGGCGCCTGTACAGAATTATGGACTATTTTGTGATAAAAATCAATGTTCGTGATATTGTAATCATAGCTAGCACTAGTGTAGTAGTTATACATGTAGTCGTTTATCTGCTAGACTAGTGCTAGTTAGCTAGGGCTAAAGGGTACTGTAAGGTTTATTTTCCACAATATGATGACGTCACTTGCTATCTCCATTGTCGATTGTTTCTCAAATATATTTATCATCATTGAACTTCCTGCTACAGTCGAACGTCTTTATCTCGTTTTCTTTATGCTCAAAAACTTCAGTTATTTCAAAGATAATGGGTTTGCAGATAAGTGTAAGATGTTTAAATGAATTGGATGTAATTATTTTTTCATCCCAACATACCTATATTACGAAATAATGTGTCTAGTTACATAATACATAGTATTGTTTTGGACATTAAAAATATCTTATGCGAGTTTAAGACCTGATAAACGGTTTATTTAAGTTATTTGTCTAAATATATTATCGTATTGTATGGTCGAATCGTTTGATAATATTGGAGTACTAACGCCGTGGACGCGTTGAAAATAATACCGGATGTTTGTCACAGATAAAAGAAACGTGAATGAGAGCGTTGCGACTAATGTCGTTGCGATCCGCGCATATTTTGCGTCCGTTCGACTCGGGTCGAGCTTCAAACATATTTTCTTGAGCGCCGTCGAATTTAACCAAATCTCTTCGATCGGATTAAATGCTAGATCACCCGAAACGAAACTACGTCGATATTTAATTCAGTATGAATATGGGCATGCTAGCCTCTTACTACGTCACATGTAGTTCTCGGCAGCTTTAAAAGGATTTTTTCTTCAGTCGGTACCTAATTCGATTGAATAGGTTATTTTTAATTAATGATTGAACTGCATATCTCGTTTTTATTCAATTATATATTTTATTTACCAAAAGTAATGCATAATTTATTAGTCAAGGAATTACATATCTTCCTTTTAACACTATTTTGGTTTTATAAGACAATTCAGAATAATACGTCTACGAAGTAAAAACCACTCCATATACATGGGTGGGTAGTGAGTCTTAATGAGTTGTTTTCATTTATATCTCATAAAAATAAACGCATTCACCTCTAATGTGAACTTGCGCAGCTCGGGGACAATATCTCATATGAAGTATACCCACGTATTGCATCCCACCTACACAATAAATATCTACGTATAGTGAATGTAATTGTAATTATTTTCTACCATGTATGACTGGGTAGGTATGTGAGTGCGTACTGTGCTTACATAACAACTGAGAGATAAACCTGCGTCTGGGCACAAGTTTTAACAGCATTAAAAAAAAAACCAATATTATCTGACTATTACGTAATAACAAAAGCTAGAATGAAGGATCTCGTTGAATGGTCGAGTATCGCGCACGACTCAGTCCATTCATGGCACACACTCATCGTCGGTGACCTTAGCCGTTCCTATACCATGCGGTTATTTAATACAAACAAACGGTCATTTACATCGTGTATCAAACTTCTGTACATAATATCGTATTACTAGCTGTGCCCGCGACTTCGTCCGCGTGGAATAGTGTCATTGGGTCTTTGTCTCTTGTCGCAAACTTATAAAACATTCACATAAACCTTACATATTTCCATACAAACTTTCATCCCCTATTCCCTATTGTTATTTTACACCATTGAGGGTAAAACTTTTACAAACTTTGAATGTCATATTTATTTATATCGAATCAGCAGCCTGAAAAATAAGTTTCAAGCTTCTAGCTCTAAAAATGACGATACTTCCGTACAACTTTTCATCCCCCCTTTCAACCTCTTATAACCCTTTTTTCGAATTAAAAAGTAGCCTATGTCCTTTCTCAGGCTCTAGGCTATCTGTGTACCAAATTTCATTTAAATCGGTTCAGTAGTTTTGGCGTGAAAACGCGATAGACAGACAGACAGACAGAGTTACTTTCGCATTTATGACATTAATAATAGTATATAATATTCGTCAGGATTGCCTTTGCGTAAGGACGGTAATAGCGTACACAATTGACAGATGGGATAGTAATATGTTATTGTGCGTACGAGCACCGCGCCGGTGGATGTGTAGTAGTGAATATTCGTCGCCGTGTAATTAAGATGATGAAACATTATTCTCGCGATTCGTTCAGTGTTTCACTAAACGGTGTATGACTAATTAAAAATGGCTACATCTATGTTTGTGTATCAAAGATGGTATTCGGTGTATTCTTGTTTTAATTGGAGGCAATTATATAAATTCCATGTAGCGGTCGGGTGAGGGCGTGCAAGTGAGGTGTGGGGAGGGGGGGGGGGTCGGAGCGGACGAGGCGGTCGACCTTCCGTGAGGCCGTCCGTCCGCGTCGTCGTCCGCCCTCCGTGCCACTCCGCTGCTTGCCATCGCGACGACTATTACAGCTCCCGGCGACCGAGCGCAGGAAGCCACACCACTTCACTCGACCCGCATGCCAAACTAACAGTGACGTATCAAATTGAAGACACGTTTACGACCTTTAAATTACATATCCTTTTTACATCACCATCCATAGAAGTGTCTACAGCAATTTGAAAAACGGCTCTTTCGACCTCTTGATTTTTCTCCTCTATCTTTTTGCATTTTGCTAATCTATTCGAATTTTCTCATGATCTTTAAAACTTGCTTGAGAAACTCAGTAATCCAGCTTGTATTCATGTCTCTACTGACTTAGCCAGACTGATTTTGTTTCATCATTAGCTAAGTACCTTACCTTACGGTCTCAATCACATCGGAACTGTATTTTTCATAGCTGTTATAAATTCTCCTTAGAAGGTGAATTTATGATAGCACTTTTTGTGTCTTCAAACTGTCGTGGGCAAGAGCAGTTTTAAGTCAATTTTCAACATTCTAAAACTCGTGATTAGAAAATACCAAAGTAATGACGTGCGCGGCCAGAATGGACAATGTTCACTCGAAAAGCAAAAGTAGCTGTGACAGAGAGCGAGTGGAGCGTCCACAGCACGCAGTAGGGCCAATGACATCACTTTCCACCTTGAATATGCCTTAACTATCTCCACTGCGTCATTTGATACTACACTTTATGACTCACGAAATAGATCACAAAGTCGTTTCCAACCCCAATAGTTTTGTTCCATTACACTCATCAGGGAATACATGTACCATTATTTCTACAGTCCTATCTGTCCAAGTTGAAAAATTAAAATACTAGTATGTAACGTGTAATGGCTTAACATTGCTCAATGGTTATTTTGGATTGTAAAGGATATTGTCGCCTTTGTTTGTTCTTTTTATGTAGGTTGTATACTAGGTATTTCCCTTTTATGATTTTCATTTTGAGTGTCATAAAATGAATCAAATATGACGCAAGTTATCAGATAAAAGTTCGTAGGTATCTTATCTTAAGGATTTTCTTCTGTTTAGCAATCCTTTTTATGATCTTTAAGAAACGTTTCTAAATTCTCATGGATTCACCTATAATTTAGAGCATTTCATTCCGAATGTGGGCGTTTAAAGCTCCAGGTTAATAATTGAAGGATTTTTTCTGATAATAGTCTGGCTATCCCAGAATCCTTAGTAGCGATTTTGTGAAAATAATTTTTGTTCTGTTCCCACAGTCGAGATAATGTTCCAAGAAACAATAATAGGTAATTTATTAATAACGTTGAACCTACCAACAACCTCGGTTAAATCGGTTTAGCTCATTTTAATGGCATTTCTTCTACTTTGTAAATAATATAATACAACATTGTTGCAGTAAGTCGAAGATAAAAAGATTTATCTAGCCAAATTAACATATCTTTCTTATTATTACGATTTTTCTCTCAAAATGGAATATTTTCGTATTTTTCGTCTTGTACTTATTCATCAACTCCGCCTATAGCAGTCCACTGCTGGACATAGGCCTCTCCCATGTTGCGCCACAGCACCCTGTCTTTCGTCTTCCGCATCCAATCAGACCCAGCCACCTTTTTAAGGTCGTCGGTCCAACTACCTGGGGGGCGTCCCACACTACGCTTGCCGATACGCGATCTCCACTCCAGAACTCGTCTGCTCCATCGGCCATCGGTCCTTCGACAAACATGGCCAGCCCACTGCCACTTTAACCTACTTATTCTGCAAGCTGTGTCGGTAACTCCAGTTCTTTTCCGGATAACTTCGTTTCTGATTTTATCCTTCAAAGAAACCCCAAGCATAGCCCGCTCCATAGCGCGCTGAGTGACTTTAAATTTGTAGACCAGCCAACTGTCAGTGTCCACGTTTCGGCACCGTATGTCATCACGGGCAGGGCGCACTGGTTGAAGACCTTAGCCTTCAACAAGAAGACTTGACGAAGTTTTCCAAACGCTGCCCAACCCAACTGGAGCCTCCTGTCGGCTTCTTTCTCAAAGTTGTGTGAAGTTGTGTGTTGTGTTGTGTTGTGTGAAGTTGTGTGAAGCTGGATGACTTGCCCTAGGTAGACATATTCCTTCACAGCTTCGAGAAGCAAACCTTCGATGCGGATTGGACTCGGCAAGACGTGCGAATTGTACATGACTTTCGTAAATACTTATTGATACTATTGCATAGATTTGAAATTCATTTTTGTCCGGTATCTTAGTAAAGTTAATATGGTGTTGGATGTAAATATGGTGTTATGGATCGGAAACGTTTGCGACTTCGTCATAAATAATACCTCAAAATTTTGTAACTTTTTTATTGAATCTATGTAAGGAGCTCAACACTTGTCAACGTACGTAGCCAATTGAAATTCCTACAGCGTTTGGTGGATCGAATGCTATCTGACTTCTGCTTATGGCTGGTGGTAGGTAGTGGTAACTAGCGATGCTGTACGGAGGTGTCGTGATTTACACCTTGGCGGCGTTGCGGCTAGGTGCGGCGCCGTGGGCGAACGGGCCAGCCTCTGCCCACGCACCTCCCGCGCCCGAGCGTCGAGCAGTGTCGCCGCGTCGCCGCAAATTCCGAGCCCACCACTACTCTGCGTCCCACACCTGTGCTGTTAAGGTCTAGATCTAATGACCAACGTGTCGTCGGTAGTTCACGCGCCTAAGCGACTGATCTATTTCGAAACTATTATACGGTATTGTTATCTTACTAGAAGAGCTAAGTCGTTTCGCCCTACCACACCACGCCACCTACTAATGAAGATTCCTATATTGTTTGAGGTTTTCCAACAGTTTCTTGGTACTTATCAAAAATAATAACAAGTTATCATGATTTTCCTGTTTTTTATTTAATACAAAGTTTTGCCAAATTTTGTTACTCAGAATCGAAGTCGCTCTTGAGCTTTAATCATGAATGAGCTTTTTCCTTGTATGTATATTAGGTTATAAATTAAATGCAAAGATTATGCGCATTTATATCTGCAAAGATCAGAAGTGAAAACATTTTCTCATGAAGCGTTTTGCCGCGAATTTTTCCTCTTCAGTGGATCTGGTCCTTAATAATCACGGCGACGTACTCGCATATTACATATGACAATATTGGTTGCCACCCGATTTTGCTCTGTCATCCTTTCGCAACAACCGTTTCTGATTTAATTTGAACCGGTATTCGGGTATTCCTATAGTGGCCGATATATCTGCAAAATTTCACTAAATCGATATTGTCTCCATAAGTTTCACAATTTCGCTTTTCTGATCACGGTTCTCTAGATTTTTTTATTAGAAATTTAGTGCAGCAAAATGTTACATAGGTATGCGAAATAAGTTTTCAATTCATCATGTACCGTTGTCTTTATTGTATTGTACAGATATTTGAATGTTGTTTATTGGAATCTACGAGTATAAGAGTCGGTTATTTTTTAATTGCTTTATTTAACCACGATGTTTTCCGCATCCTTGTGTATGGTTCGTTTTCTTTGTTAGTCTTGTGTGTGTCATCCCGGCTGTGCTCGTAACAGCAACCACAAAACTTTGGTTTGGATTTGGTTTGTAGTATTAATATGATTTATAATGAACCTGATTATGTAGCTAAATATTGCCTAATTGCCTTACTCACCTACATATTATGTGGAGCACGGAATCAGCATCTGTGAAAAAGAAAAATTAACGTTAGCGAGTGAGTCAAAGATTGTAGACCGTAAACCAGCACTTTCATAATGACTACATTTGTTAGCTCCTAATCGTCAAGTCAAAACAAATACTTATTATGTACTTGTGTGTTTAAAAACGTTTATGTTATTATTTTGTCTCTACTAAGCTAATGTCCAATGTTCACACTATTGAAGCTTTTAAGTCAACGGAGTAGTGGTTAAAGTCGCGTACAATGTTTGCCTGAGAAACGGTGCATGATACAAGCAACTTTGTGTTATGAGGAAAAAATTTAAGACTTAGAATACGGATAAGAAAAACGTCCATTTTATATAAAATATTCATCATGAATGAATAAACAATTCCACGTTCATAGCGTTAATCAATGAGTTGCATGCAGGCAAGAGTCCGAGTCGATGTCGAGCTCATTGATCGATCGACTCGATACACCTCACTACAGGCGCGCGTCGTCTGTGTACATTGCCCACACGCAAACAAAACCGGATGGTGCACACACACGCCGGTGTCAGAGTGTGCATGCGTGCGCAAAGGATTTCCTACCGCCCCGCGCCCGCGCCCGCGTCCCGCCACAGACCTGTTGCGCCGCTACCGGAGTTACGCCGCATAGTTACCAGACTTGATATGCCTGCTCCGCGCCGTATCGACTCAGCGCCGAGCCCACGCACACCACGACACACCGTTCGAACACTTAATTATCATGGCGCAGCACTCGTGAAATTGCTGTGCATCTCGCCTGGTCTCATCGACATCTTTTATTAATCTGATATCTTCCATTACCGGTTGCACTGAAGTAAAACATCTAACCCGTTCGATTTATAGCCCCTCTTATGGATGCAGCCGGATACATGACATCATGTGATGCTAATTCACTCAGACGGCGCTATCATTTAGTATTATAAATCTTCTTAGGAATCGGTCGTTTTATTAGAGTTCCTCGACGAATGTTGATATTGAGTCAAACATACTTAATTAAGATTCTTTCTAAACTAGATTGTATTTTTCTCCTTATTTGGTCTAGCTTGGTTATGACAAAAAATCATTTCAAGATGATTAGTCGCAAGAATCCAAAACTAAATTAGTATCATTCAAGTACTTAAATTATTTTTCGGATTATTTTTGTATCACCTGAGCGAACGTAGGTAGGTAGTAGATAATACTAGAAATATTACTCAAAGAATTTTCTATAACGATATCGAGAAATGTAGGATTTTCCAAAAATTTTTACCAATGTAAAATGCATTTACATAGAGAAAGCAAAAAGACTTGCTTTGCTAAGCTTATTAGCAATTCACATCTATAACGCCCTGTTAATTTTATATTAGATACGAAAAGAGACAGGATGGTATCCAAAATTTTGCCACTCTTATTTACGATTTTTTTAAGAAACGTTTACCCGTACTGTGTTGTAGATAGTTGACGGTTGTGGGCTGTACATACAAGAGAAGAATGATGGCCGCAAGCTAAGCACAGTGAAAAAACAGGTAGCGCTGTTCCACCGTATCGATCTTTAAGTTATTTTTCTTATTTATCTTTTTTATCTGGAGCTCCGCTCAGCGGCTCGGACCCGAACGGAAGTTGTAACGATTTTTAATCGTAGCAAGTATCTCAGCCGGCCGGTCCGTATAGCCGCTTTGGACAAGAGTTTATAATATATTTTTTGTAAACAACCACCGGAAACGGGCTAGAGAACGCACTGCTCTGGAACACATATCTTCCATTACGTCTGTCTCTCGGTTCTCAGTAATAATGATAAGGGATACAGATAAGACTCAATGTTAAAACAAGATCTACGACATTTGGTTTCATTTAAGAATGGAGGGGAAAAAACTCAACACGTTCTAATTGAGAGGGTCACTACAAAATATCAACAGGAATGAGTGATCCCTTAATTCTGCGGCCGCTAAGACTGTCAAAGATGGTATCAATGTCAGTAACTGACCCCGTATAAGACTGTCTTCAAATTGCGACGATGTATTTTTGCAACATTTTTCTGCCAATAGCGAAGCGTGGGCGCGTGATAATGCCCCGAAATATCCACGTTCTCAACGCCCACCCCGACCATCGAGAATATTACTCTACAGATAAATAATTCTTATCCGAACATTATTATGTATGTCCGCTGGAAGTCGTAGGTCCAACTCAGAACTCTGTGTATAAAAAATTAGTTCGCTTCCTTTTAAAACTGGAAATTATTTTAGAAAGCACAAGTTTGTTACCTACTCTGGAAATGATCAATTAATACTCGCAAGAGAGCTCTGGGTAGATGATGTACTTTAGAGCCGACTTCCATCGGAACGTCTACACATTATGAAAATTGTAATCATCTTTCTCTGATAAAAGTAGTTTTCTTAAAAATGACATAACTGTAATTCCTATAAATTGAACTGGAGTTGATCTTGCGCAGTTCCCTATCAAAGTTTACCTGAAGGTCGCAATGGGCCGCACAACGTATAGATTGTTTGGACCATAGATAAGAAAAAAATTCAAGGATGTATGATAACGTAACAAATCAAAGTTGACTTTTTGTAGGGTATATTCATAAACATTGATTAAAGTTAAGAGATGTTTAAACGTCAAAAATGTATGGTTAATCAGCCGCTAATCATTACTTAAATTTAAGCAATGTTTCTAAATAAAGGGGGTAATAACTTACAATATTGTAAGACGTACTTATAATGTGTGTATGTAGGTGTACAGATAATTCAAAATTGATGCAATATGGCATAGAAATATCCCTTACCTGAAGTGTTTTTTAAAGATCTTACGGTCAAACCATTGATATCCCTATAATGAAGTGTTCCAATGCGTCTGTAATAAGAATTTTGAGTACCAACGTCCCACAAAAAAACGCTGCGACTCCTCCTCCACTGTTACAAAAGTTTGTAGAAAATATAAGGATTTGTTGATAATGGCTCTAAGTTCCTTAAGTTATAGGAACTCAGCCTGCACCTATTACATCGTCTATCTTACTGAAAGATTGGCTGTCAAGATGAAGAGTTCCGTACGTTGTCGCGGACCGGCGCCGACGAGTATTTATATCCCTTTGAAGCGGCCGCTTCTTCTGTTTGGGCTGTTAAAGTTTACTTAATCTATAGTAACTCCTTTCTGTTTAAAATATTGAAAACAGACGAACCCTATCCATTAGCGTTCACGAATAGGTTTTAAATCAATTCTACGTTTTGCTATCATATTAACAAGCAGAAAATTATTTGAATTTGTAACTAGAGCAATGAGAATCTGGAAATGGTATATGCTCCTAAGTGTTAAATGCGGTAACGGGACTATGGTGCATTGTAAGCGGTTATAATTTTACTAGTAGGTATGTATAGTAGGTAACATTTGTACAGGTACGAGGTTCAGAAATAAATCAGTCAACTCATACATTATGCACACAGAGTTGTAACTTTAGACGAAACTTCAGAAAACCACGCTCCTAGGTAACTTACTAGCACATAGTAATTGTATCTTTTAAATGTAGCTACTTATAACTTTCATTTTTGAATGTCTCATATAATTTATAGTAGGAGTGAGCAAAATTATAATACTGAACCATTAACGTTGCGGCAGTGGATGTCAAAAGTTGTTCAGGATCTGAGTGCTAGTCACCTGGTTTCGATTTTACAACTAATCTTTAGTTTTTAAATAGATTTTATAGCATACCTACCTACCATGAGACATTGATACCTACCTAACACATTTTGATATAGTTAAATATTTTTACTGATTATACAACAACCTTTTTTCAAAAATTCTTGATTGCAGCTCGAGATATAATTTAAGATGTCTCAGTCTTGGTAGTCAGCTGATGCATTAATTTCGCCACGTCACGCACTGTTAAGGAGTAATCGATAATAATCGTTTATTTTACATTTTAACAGTCTCTTATGTACTTCATCTCAATGTGGTTGTGTTTCTCTTTATTATTACGTATCTGCTGTTACAAATAATACTCACAAACTATTTTATGTCTTATGACTTCAGTGTTAGGAACGCGTCGCGAAGCATTCGATATTCTATGGAGGTAAGTGTAGAATGTCTTCTACACATCGACATCCCGGCAACGGAGCGGTCGCCGAAGAACCAGTTTCATTTAACCATCATAATTGCGTCCTCCGTTAAGCCTATCCCGCGCTCGAGTGTGGTAGGGACAAGAGCACACATGTATCGCTTAACATGACACTATTCAGCTCCATTTGAAACTTTTATGGAACATATTTGTGAGATCCAGATCGTTATCTTTATTCGGTTGTTTTTGTAACCCAAGACATGAATGAAGCTTTCTGAAGTCATAGAGATAAAATGGTTTCTGAATCGAAATTAAACATCATTGTTGAATAATATAACAATATTTATTTATATTTATCTACACGCAGAGCTGTTAAAACTACGTTATTTATATATTAAGAATTTTGCCAAATTCTCAAGCATAAAGTCAGTCGTTATTGGTCGCTTTGATAAGGTGACACAATGTGTTATCTATGTACGTTACACGAGAACGAGAAAAAATATTTAGTCAAAATCTATCAAGGCCATGCTTTACGCGGAACTCTAAATTCTACAGTAAATTCCTGATATATTTGATACACGCCAAGTTGGACAATGTCAAATAAGTTAGTGAGGACATTTAAAGGGTATTCGCTACTAACTGTAACAGCTATCTTATGTTAAAATTGGGCGAAATGAAATTGTTTATCTGAGTTACTAACGGGAAGGAAACAACCCCATTAAATTCGTGCATATTGTTGTAGTCATTTGAATGCGCGTGCACATGCATATTATAGAGCCGAATTTCAAAATGTTAGTCTTGTTAGATAAATAATCGGCGTCCCTGGCAAGTTGAAACTTAAAGCGCATTGGCTACAGCCAGTGAAAAAGGGCTTCTATTTGAGTCAGTTTCTTCCCAGAGCAAGTCACGACATAATATGCTTCGTGTTGTTTCCCGCTGCGAGCTAGGTTTCTTATGCCTCACTTTTTACGAAATTTACTTTTTATATTCCTCTGTACAAAGTGTATCAAGATGACTACAAAACTAGATATACCAACACAATTATGAATAGATACCAGCTACTGGTCTCTTATTCCGCAGTTTATATAACACACGAAAAAATTACTTTTCACAACTAAATCATACCTCATGTGACCATAACATTACTAGTGTTCTCGTTTCTTCGTAACACTTTTAGTTATTACACGTCCGTGCTTCCCAGTTGTGACGTAAAATAGCTTTTGGTAATTCCGCTAGCCTCTGTAGAGGCGTAGTGTCGAACAGACGGCGCGGTAAACAGGAAGCGGTGTCGGCTAAGCGAGCGTTGGCAACTCTTCAACTACCACGTGGTACCGCTGACGAAGCGTTGCGCACTCGCAATATTTGACTAACATTACGCTGATGAGGAATTTTATACACTTTTTTATAGCTGAACTGAATTTGTATTCGAGTGTTCATTAAAATAAATAACCGTCTATCCAAACAAGCCGCAATAGCGATGATAGAAAAGAGATACCAAAACTAACTAAACAAAACTAGGTCTACAGCATGTAGAAAGATCGCTAATAGGTGCTACCGGTTTGTTGACGAATGTAGTAAGTTAGTGCAGTTTGACTATTAATAGACTCCGGTCTTGACCGGTACTAGTGACGGTATATTTCAATATTAGCCACATGTATAATCTGGTATTCTCTTAAGAACTTTTTCGTCTACCGAAAAAATGCGACAAAAACTAGCGCGTTCCGTTCGCGGGCCACATGGTCAGGGTTGGAACAAAAGGCGCGTCAGAATATGCGCTACAGATGTGCTATGTGGTCCACATGTCACGAACAATGCTTGCCTTCATCGAGCGCGAGACATTACACTCGTTAACAAGACAGTCATAATTTGATGCTTCTTAAATAAATCTTACTACCTATAGATAATTACCTAAACGTTTAAATCACAACTTAAAATGTTAAAAGAAAACGAATAACTATTACATTGAAAACAAGTTATCTATTTGTTTGAAATGAAAAACTTAAGTAGTAGGTAGGCTACTTGAACCGCCAAAAGATGCTAGAAGATGCAATAAATGAAAGACCTGTTCGCCTATATCAGGCTAGGGCCGTAAAATAATAATAAAACTTTAATAAACTCCATTTGTTACGGTTTACCTACATTTAATTTAGTCATTAATATTAATAAGCAACATATTAAGTACCTACACTTAAAATACATTGTGCCTACCAAGCACAAAGAAGTAAAATGATATCTAATGCAGATATTAATATTTTTAGGATTTCAAATGAATTCTAGCTAAGTAGGTACTTACTAAATATTAAAAACACTTCGCAATTTACATTTTGAACTCATCGCTGACTGTTAAAACAGACTTGACATTGATGACTGCGTGCCGCTGTACCTACTTCTGGACACGTTTCCACGTCAGTTTTAGATGTTGAAATAATAGGGTTGTAAAAAAGAATACAATTTAACTGACATTGTTTATTGAGGCACAAATAATGAGTGCGAGTCAGTTTGTCAAATACAATGATCGCTTATGAATGAATTAGTGAATGACAGTTCGGCCATGTTTGTTTACGCGTGCGCAGCACATCGCACGGTCGGCTCAAGTCGGGTGCGCTCGCCATCGCTCGCCGCCTCGAAATAGCACGGCACCAGCACCGAAGAGTGCGGTCGTCGACCCTGCGCCCTGCCACTCCGAAATATTGGAACTATACTGCGATTCAATCCTTTCTCTGATTATGATACAGGTCACTAATGTTCTCGGCTACCACACGTAGGTACTTCCTGTTCAATCTTAATATTGTAACGCTTAAACGATCCTCCTTTCTATATATACTTTTAAAAGGAAATCAAATACTAGTCCTGGTCTGGTCTTCATTAACTTATAGCAATGGATCTAATAATATTTTTTGAAATAAATGATTATTATGATTCTATGTAACTTATAGTGTTTCTACCTACGTTATAAATTGAATAACTAATCATCATAGCGCCATCTGGAGGAGCTTTGACGAGGTGGGAGTAGTAACTGTTAAAACTAGAATTTGTTGATTTATAACTACTTTATAGTACAAATGTTATAAGGCTAATTACATTGTTTAGGGAATACTTAGTTACGACTTGAATGTATCGATTTGGATGCGTTATTCTGTACCTATCATCTTAAAGATACTCGTATACTTCTTCTTCTCAATTTAAATATATTCGTTGACTTTAAGACTTCACTTCTTTTGCACTGTTATTATCGCAAAACCACTTAGTACGTATCAAATAAACTCCATCATACGCACGCCTTCCGAAGATTCTGGGTTCAAATCCACGCTCTATACCTAGTAATTAGGGTTTTTGTCAAGTTTCCTGTAAGCTTTTTGTCATGTATATATATTATATACCTATATTATACCTACATCTTTTATTGAATACTCACTAGAGTCATTTTAAAATAGCTGTAGTGTAAATCAAGATCATAAAATAATAATAAGTACACAGAGTGACTATCCTTCTTTTTTGCATCCCAATTACTAGACAAATATAATATACCAATAACCAAAGCGTTTGTCAGACAGTTTTAGAAATCCGTGAAATACCATATCTATCGATGGATTAATGTTATGTTCAGTAGCCACCTATCCACGAATTGACGACAAAGCAGAGCACAACCTCGTGGATATTTAAATAGAAACCAAATAAAATAAACTCGTTTTATCTAACAATCGCTTTTCATATGATTAAGTACCTACCATTAATTATCAAAACATCGTCTATTAACAGAAAAAAAAGATATTTGTGTTTATAACAAACTCAAACTCAAAGCATTTATTTCAAATAAACCAATTACAGGCACTTTTGAATTGTCAAGGTCGGTGAGATAGAAAGATGAAGCTAGTTGCATTAATCGCTCTCGGTTTTTCCGTGAAATTTACACAAAACATGATCACTTTAATATTGAGCTTGAGCACTTTATTGAGCTGTGCTGCTAGTTACCAGAGTTATTAGTTATTGCAGCCACTTGTACGTAAGACGTCGAGTCTGTGTGTCAATTACAGATTAATATTCATTCCTAATCGTTGTGTCTAACCAACCCATGCGTGTCTGTGTCGGTATTTGCACGCTGGATGGGATAAGAGGTGACTTTTATGCGTTTTATTTAGCAAAGTTCTGTGTTTGATTCTTTATTAGCCTTCCCTTTCATTTGAAGTACCTAGCTAGGGTAGGTCTTTAAGAACCTTAATAGATTTGAAAATTGTGATTGCTAATAGTCTTCTTAGTTCTGCACGCAAGTTGAGAATCCTACGTAACACTATTTTCTTCAATATTCTTCATCAGACATTGCCCAAAAACAAAAAATATCCTAAATCCAATATAATCTCAGTCAATTTGCCTGAGTAGAAATTTACTTCGAAGAGTTTCAAACCGCCACGGGAATTGCATACACACCAACATTCCTTTAGTCTGCGGCTTTTCCCTGTATGACTCCCATTTCTTAGATGCATATTTAAGCCGTTATATCACAAGACATTTCTGTTTCCGGTGCCCAGTGATTACCGCATGGCATTTCTTAGAGTTTTCATATGATACTTATAACATTTCCGGCACGAGCTTACATTTTATTCTTAGTAGACACCACAGAAACTAGCTCTATCAAGTGACTTTCAACTTTAAGGTCTAAGAAATAGAGGATATTTACTCATAGAATCTGTTGGAATTGGTGTTTGGTAATGGCATGTTTTTGGAGTGACTGTATTAATTTATTGATAAAACATGTGCAACATTTTGAATAGTTAAAGAGAGATCGGAATCTTTTTCAAATTGGTCACGCTCTCCAGTTGTCGGTGCTAACTGCATCATCCCTTCACCGAAGACATAGGTAAGCAAAAAAAGTTATTCAAATAAATCCGACACTCGAAAACTGTGAATGATATTGATAACAATGCTGATAAAAAAAAAAGTAATTATTCCTTCACACTCTTTTAAACTTAATAAAATATAATTAATTAAATTTCGTATTATTTCGTAAATTATTTCTGAAATTCTCTTGCTAGATAACAGTCCAAAACTCAACACCTTTTCAGCAGACGATTCAACTGCACCCGAAAAACCAGAAATAAATTTGATTATAAACGGTTATACTAGTTTATAAATGTCTAGAATAAAGCTAGGTACCCGTTGATCTGGACTAGATCG
Source organism: Antitype chi (assembly GCA_947359405.1). NCBI lineage: Eukaryota > Metazoa > Arthropoda > Insecta > Lepidoptera > Noctuidae > Antitype > Antitype chi. Next base: position 14,896,425 of record OX375817.1, on the reverse strand, counting down.
ATGAGTTGGCGCATATTTCCGTGTCGACCTTTCAAGCGTCTCGCGCCTGTCTATCCGTCTCAAAGTATTTTTGTTAGTGAAGTTCATATAATCTGGTTAGTAATCATTAGTTATAATATAATGCATCTGTCTACAATTTATTTTACTTCCTCAATAATAAATGTTTTTTGTATATAATATCTGCTAATAATTCAGACGGTTTAAAAATTCTAACTGATAATGTAGTGCAAACACGTCGGAATGTAGTGCAAACACGTCGGTTGTGGTGGTGTTACTCCCAAATTGTCCATTTCTAGAATGCATTTAGTGGAGTTTTCTTGTCTATTGGATTATGTGGCAGATTTAGTTTTAATAACTTCAAAAGTAGGAAGTTAACTAACATCAATGAATATTGTAACTTCGTAATATTTAGTGCCTTCAATGCAATAACAATATGTGCGGGTGTGTTAATGCGTAGATGATAAATGGAATGATATCCGTGGGTCGCGCAGGCGCACCCACAGATTTACCCACACCTACAACACTTGTACCAGCCAGCGTATCCCTATTCAGAGAATGTGGTTCCACCTACTTCGGTTGCACAAGCATTGATATTCAATTCACAGGTAATCACATGATAACTGCCGCACAATGGAACCGACTGCACTGATGATTAAATGCATTGATTAATTTGTGGAAATTTCCTGGTATTGCATATGCTACCGCTATTCAACTTGTATGGTCTGTTATTTGCATTCTGGTCTGGGATTGAATCGATGCTTAAATAGCCAGGTTGTTGTCAACTGACGATACCTTTGAGTTTATTTATAGCAACCGCCGGGAATCACTTAGAACGTTTCTGAACTCTTGAAGGTTGCACTATAATGTTAGTAAAGTAACTACGTAACTACCAGCACTTGCACAGCTATCATTGAAGTCTTCGGAATAAGCGAAACGACAATTTGAATTAAATTTTAAGCCGAATTGCATCGCGGAATCAAACTATACGAATCGTTTGCCAAACTTCCAGAAACGTAATGTAAGCACATTTAAAAATATGTTTATGCACCAATAATGTGCCAAACAAATCATTTACGTAGTGTAGGTAGTACCTTTTATTATAAATCAAAGATTGTTTAATTGGAGAGCATAATATATGGCGGCCATTTTAATACCGTTTCCCACCAGTTTTAGTAAGAGGGCCATCTGTGTTAAAGTTTCCTAAGCACCTATACCTAATGTTATAATAATATGGGGACTTGATTATTAAAACTAGTCGTGGGCAGCATGCTATTCAGCGCGCCTACGTATCTCTGTTCTACCTCCAATTTGGTCGTAAGGTTTCGCAACGCCACACAATCCATGCCTGGCTGTTAGTACCAAATTCTTAACCCACAGAGTAACCCGTGGGCAGGTGGAAAGTGGACCGAGCCGATACTTGACTGTTATGCAACACATCAATATGGCATGCACCTTATTGGATGCGAAAGTAGACGGCACCGTCCTTCACAAGGCGATGGCATTTAGTCCAGCTCGGAAAGCTGTAAACCTTGTGTTCTCTGCATTTTTTTGTTTGTTTTGTCTTTCTATCGTCTAAATCCGATGGCATACGTTTGTTCCAACTTGCTTTAACAGCGGGATATTAAAAGTGGCAGCTGCATTTAGTCCGTAGGTATGTATACTTATCTAATCTCATACTTAAGAGTGTCTGCCTAATACTTCATAGGTATCCATAGATAAGTGTATATTTTCAGTTTAATTTGCAAGTTTACAATATCCTAATGAATTAGTTGCCCTAGCGACAATTAAATCAGTAGTATCTTCAAGATTGGCTATGCTAACTGAGCCATGTAGTTAAGTTACTAGGTGCGATCGGTCTACGCCTTATGCCACAAACGCAATCAACGTTTAGATGTTCCAGAACAATCTACCTTTGGCTATCAGCCCACATTCTCCCATTACTGACTATAGGGCCTTCGTTTATGCCACCTACATAACTAAACCCAACCTACCGTCATCAGGATACAATAGGAAAACTATAGACCATGTCTAAGTCAACCATAAAGTAGTTGAAATATACTTTGTGACTTATTTTAATGAGGTCTATACTGTTTAAAAGGCTAGGTATCCTTCAGTTGTCGAGGTGCCCACGCCTCCGACTCAATTAGCAGTCTCAAGAGTTGTTATATTTCACAAAAACGAGAATAAAGATTTGTTTACGCTTTGATATTTTTATTTCATTTGCTGTATTACCGTAAACAGCAGTGCTACCTACGCCCGTATCAGAAATCCTTTGTGAGTTCGTTATCAGTAGGTATCAACCGTCGACGCATGGCTGAATCAATAAATACATTTGTTTTTGTAAAGTTTCGCAATAAATATTTGGCAATTAGTGAATATCATAAAACGTAGTTCATTAATTGCTTTATTTATGTTTCCGATGGACTTTATTGTTTTTGCATCATTGCTTTCGTGCATTTCGATTTTTTTTAGTTGGAGTCTTATTAATATAATACCGGAATAAAATTGGCATTTCATCGGTTCTAGGAAGCGTGGTAGTATAATTACGTAAGTAGGTACACTGCAGAAGAGAATTGCTAAACTAAATGAATATAAAACTGTTTCAACAGGCTAACTTTGACCAATATCAAACGATAGGTGCCTAGTAAAAACTCGAATGAATGAATTATTGTATTGAATGAATTTGATACCTACATTAGGTACCTACTCACTGGCTCAGTGTTTATTCATAAAGTACTTAATACTTATAAGGAAGTTTATCGTTTGTTTTTGGTGTTTTTGCCTGAGCCCATTCATTCGCCGGTTTTCCCTATTCAGAATTCTATTGACCGTTCCCTTAATCGAAGTTTAATCAAACTAATAAGATGGATCGGTGGTTAGATCTCTGAATGAAACTAATGTTATGTAATGTAAGCAGATGTACTAAAGAGATAGACTTGTATAAATTGAGTCCTTATTGTTAGAGCAGATAATGAGTCTAGGAGCTTCGAGCTAAATGATATGACATCGTTTAATTTTTCTGGGAGACCTATGCATGATCTTAATTTGGTGGATGCAACACATTTGAAGAAGCCCAATTACAAAGTAAATTGTAAAGTATTATTATATGTATGAAATTGGGATCTATTAAGAATGTATGTTAGAGATGTCTGCGGTCATGCTCTTTTGGTGTGCCTTGTTTCATTTAAATGTATGGGAACTAAGCTACGCAGAGGTTCGTGGCTAAATAATAACATTCGCACGGGTTGATCGAAGGCCAAGCTATGCTTGCCGCGGTCGGTTCGTGGATGGGACCATCCATTGTATATTGCAACACGCCTTCGTGCCTCGGAAAGCACATTAAGCCGTTGATTCCAGATGTCATTCGTAGATCTTCGATAGTCGTCACGGTAGTCAGGAGCCCAAAACTCTGACAACCAGGCTTACCAACGGGTATTGTGTTACCCAGCAACTAGGTTGTGGAGGTCAGATAGGCAGTCGTTCCATGTAAAATACTGGTAATCAGCTGCAGCTGCATCTCTAAGGCTACCCCAAAATAGTTGGTAAAAGGCTACCTTCATATTGAATTTTTGGGAGCTAGGTTATATTTAACTGAGCAATGTGATGAAAGTATAATATTAAAATATACTACTAATTTAAAAGTAGATAACTACAGATGTTGTTTTTTAGAAATTGCAACTCACGACAAACAATCTGTAGACCTACGTTCTCAATATCAATCGGTAGCATCAAATATGCCTTTCGAGTACCTTTATCTACCGCGACGCATTTTAAAGTCGTGAATGATGTATTGCCAACGATATGGTGCGTTGAGTTCAGTTCAGAGTGCAGGAGGCGAGTTGGGGCACTTCCTGCGGTTGCGTGACACGCGCCCCCCTTATCATGTTCATTGATAGATTTATCTGGACGAGGTCGAGTTGCCCGCTCCTCGATCCGCACGGCGCACTAGTCACGCGCGCACTCTCGCGCAAAACATCACGTAGCATTTGCAACTGCGAAAACGAACTCCTTAACTACAATACGTCTACGCTGACACATTTAGGTTGATGCAGTCTATTCTGAAAATTCATTACTATCTGATCGCAGTCTTTCAACAGAAACAATCTGTCCAAAAGGAATTATTAATAAACGGAAGCCCGACGCTACCACAAACAGTGCGTTGTTGTCATTCAGCGAAATCAGTTTCCACGAAAAGGACCTCCTCATTTGGTCAGCGACGAGCGATGTCGTGCTGACTCGTGCTACATCCAATAGCTACATACCTACCTACAGTTACTAAAATGTTAACACCTATAATTGCATTTCAATATTTCTTTGTAGCTCATGTTTATTTTTGCACAATCATTTCTTTGTCGTCGTTTTAAATATCCAGTCTAGTCGGTTTAATTTTTTTTACACAATTCACTCAACATTATCTTTAGCAAAAAAACAAGACTGGCGCCACATTGATAACCAACTAAATTTTTTAAAAGCCCGTCATATTGGCTTTTAAGAGAGATAACGTTAATTCTTTTAGAGCAACGGTATCTCGTTGGAAGCCCTTAAACCGATTCTTATCTCTGAAACTGTATCCGGATAGCTGATTTTTTGTTATGCCCATTTGGCACGTGTTTTGTTGTATTGTTTGAAAGCCGGGTGTCGTAAAGATCGTTCGTTTTGACATGATAGTGACGTATTCGTAACTAGAAACGATGAAAGAGGAGAACCGCTTCCTGTATTGATGGAGTAGGTAGGTGTAGGGTATCGGCACAACGTCGCCGGCGCAGGGCGCTGTCTAGCGGTCTGTACTTACAGCAACCTACGTGCAACGGAACACCGCCATTGCTAACCTAATGACTGCTGACGACTTATAATTTCCTGTCAATGTTCTTTGAATCTTTGTAGAAATATACTAAGTTTAGATAGCGCTTACTTTATGGGATTGTCTACGGACTTGAGAGAAGGGTGGGCGTTTTTGGGGGACTGTCTTATGTATTTTGACGTTCGAAAAGTGCTGATTCTTAGGCTAATTTGAATAAATGACTATTGATTTTGATTTTCAATGCTGGCGGAGGCTGCAGCTTAATGTTTTAGTATCCAGCGATGGAAATGAGGAACGTCTTGTGATAACTGGAAACTATGACTTCAGCGGTTAAATGGACGAAATGGTTGCACGTCACCCAATTAATATCATCTTAACAACAGTTACATATCTAATAAATTATCTCCAATTAGCGAATCGTCCGTCATCGCATGTTAAGAGAACGTTTTGCGTCTGAGATACGTTTGAAAGTGATAATTTTAATGAATGAAACCACAGCACATTTGTTCAAGGTCGGTGTTCGGGACGTGTTTTTAAAGAGTGTTATAAATAGATGACGCACCGAGAGAAGATCCGGTGTGTGTGCTGGTGGTAAGCAGTGGCACAGTTTGTTCGTGTGCGGAGTGTCACTCGCGTTGCGCGGGCGCCTGCGCCGCGTGGAGCGCGCGGGCGTTCGGCGGCCGACTGTTTCAGCTCGCCAATACTCAATGCTCCCCATTCATTCGCACGCATGAATGAACGACGTTTAGCACGTGGCCGAAAAAATTATACTGAAACTGTCGCCTAGTAGGACGGTAATTCAGAAAACTGCTGAACCGACCTCGCGTCTTGACTGTAAAACCTATTCGTTACAGTCGCTTGGAAAATTTGTTGGGAAAACTTATTTTATCTGGGTTTTAATGTTCATAGTAGGAGGAAGTCAAATTATAAGTACTTACTTGCTCACCTAAGTATACCTACGTAAACGTAAAATTTTAAATGTACAGAACATTAAAATAAATTGTTTTTAAGTAACACAATCATGATCTTTTGAAGTTAAAAATAAATATTTCTTATCAATTTATGCCTGAAATATTTTTCGAATGGGTACATATAATTGCTGATTTAAGGCGGTGATATACGTGAATTGGGCTGGAACTGAACAAGATTAAAACCTTTTTTCTCCATAACCCGTACCGAAATGATCTTTAAATAAAATATAATATGTTACTTAATCTACACAATACAACACATGTCCTCTTCACTAAAAAAAAATCATATTTTAAATATCATAAATATAAGTACATACATGCTAAGTAACCCTAGCTTTAGAAATATAAAATCTTTTTTCTTCTAAACTATTAATCGCTAGGTTTTTTATGGTCATCATGATATTACACAATACAATAAGTACCTAGAGAATCTTCGGCTTATTTTTTAAATAACTTTTCTAATTACTTATAGTCATAATTTTTTACATAAATCGACATTCAATCGCGTGAGAAACCCCTCTGTCGCCTAATAAATCAATGGCGCGGCCACGGCGATATTTCAAATAAAAAAAAATATGGTTAAAAGTTAGAAGAGGGTTTGAACGTGGCCGCGCCATTGTAACGCGGAAAACCGCGCGGCCATATATATCTTTAAAACTAAGCGTTGCAGAGACCTGAAATTTAGGTAAATATTAGATAGAGTTTGTGAAAAAGTTGTATAAAACATATTCAGCCTATAAAGATATGATTGAATTAAATGATATGAATAGAAAACGTTTTCTTCAAATTACGCGCGAAATTTGAATAAGGCACTAATCGATTAAATAAAAATGTTGTGTCTTTTTAGAGGTTTATTAGCACCCTTGCTATTTTCAAAAATGGGTGTAATACCTGTTGTTGCCAGGGGCTTGCGGGGACTGCGCGGGGCATTTTTGTCAGTAACGCCCAATCGAGCAAAGTCAACGGCACAGATCCAGCTCTTAAACCACATAAAGATAAGTAGGTACCCATAAAATTTAATATTTCGTTAAATATTTTAGAGTTATTAACACCTAATACACTAACGAGGATTATAATAAAGCCACTTGCACAAAACCTTATTACATTCTGGCATGTTCGAAGTCACGGGGAGAAAAAAGTAAAACAAAAATTGTCACGTTGAAATTTGGATTACTTAAGAATACTTTTATTTTCACGTTGATTGAATTATGGTTTTTACCTTTTCGTATCGATTTTTTAACTAAAAGGACATGAAAATAAAGGTATCATCACATCATGCCTCTCACACCCGCGGAATATACCTGGATCGATTGGGTGCGATTGGCTATGGCGCAGTTGGGGAGATCCCAGAGACAAACGGCCAGAACAATGGGAGTGAGACATTCTACGATGAGACATTTCTACGTACTGTCTTAAGGTGCTCTTACATGGGCAATTTTTTGAGCAATTATTGCACGGCAACACTAATGGATCTATTAAGTAGAGCAATCTGGAGCATCAACACTATAATGCGGATGTTTTTTAGAGAATATTGCTTCTGATTGCTTGCTATACAGGATTTTTTTTTATTCAGTGCGCAAATTGCAACCATGAATTCAGCATATCATTCTAGACGCAGAAATTTTTCGTTGGTTATACAAAAACAATCACATGTTTCATAGAAAAGTGCAATACCTATGCGGTCAAATGTATGGAACAGCTGATTTTTTTTGTTGTAAAAACGACGAAAAATTTCTGCGTCTAGAATGATATGCTGAATTCACTTTTCTTGTATATTTCACATTTCTCAATGCCACCAGTAAGTTGCCGAATAGGTATCCAATCGGTTTGGATTTTTTTTTTTTTTTCTATCTTGTTTGTACGTATAACTACGTCTCGTTTTTGCGAGAGGAACCGGCCGGCGGCGGACGCGGCGGGGGCGGGCGTATTGCCTAGTTTTTTAAGTTGCTCCATATTGCATGGTATTGTGTGGCCGTATCTCTGGCAACTGGTTGCTACATGTTGCCATTGCCCTAAATTACTGGATGTAGTCGTGACGTCGTGACGAGAATTGACCAGGATGGAGCAATTTTAGTTGCTCGTGAAGCGCAGCTTTACGGGATTAATCTTGTCGTTTAGGGAGACTGGACTTAACCTAAGAAGATCAAGCAATGTGCTCAACAGCCCGATAAGATCGATTCATTGTGTCAACGTTGTTAAGAAATCGACATCAGACGGAAGTTGCGATCCAGCAACAACTTTTGCAGACCCGATGGAACCCAATCAGTGAGTAGACAGTGAGGAGACGTCTTGCAGAAGCCAATTTAAAGCCTTACAGGCCAGCAAATGACCCAAAACTCGATCGGCAACTTGCAAGATTTAAGATATCTGCCCACGGGCACATCAAATGGGGTGAGGCCTAATAGGGCAGAGTAATGTTTTCTGTTAAAACGTGATTCGTGTTGTATAATCATGACGGGAGACGTCCAGTGTACCAGGAGCCAGCAGTGTGAGAGTGGGCAGGAGAACGCTTTACATGCATGTTTCGAAGAAAAAGTCCCTTAGGAGAGAGGTTCTGTACACGTGTGGGCCGGTATTTCATCATAATATGGTCGCACGGCGCTAGTGCCAATAGACAATGGCATTCTGACCGCTGTGAGATACGTAAACGAGATACTCAATGAACATGCCGGCCGTCCGTATTTGGTCAATATGGGCGACAATACATTGTTAATTAATAATGGTAATGACCGGCCCCACACAGCTCATATCATCAACGCCTCAAGTCTTGGGATTCCATCAAATGGAGTAGCCAGCGAGAAGCCCTGATCTAAACCATATCGAACATGCCTGGGACGGGACGACCTTTGAAGATGTAAGCCGAAATCCATCTCGAGTCATACTTCATGCCCTGAAAAATGCACTTATTCAATGGGAGAATATTCCTCATCGTATGCTGAGTATTGCTTAGGAATCTGGTACTCAGCATGTCAAATCTTGCAGAAGCCGTACTGAGAGGACGCGCAGCCAATACAAAATATTGAATGATTATTATAATTAAGTTTCAATTTCGTAAACCTACTTTACGTGTTATTGCTTTTTTTTTCCAAATGGCCCTATGTTGTTTTTTCTTCTTTATCACCTTCAATTACATTTATTTTTGTTTTAATGCAATGAATGTTTACAACATTATTTTATAAAGTTAGCGACGGCCTAATTTAGGCCTACATACCATAAACAAATCTTTGCTATAATTCGTGCAGATCCCATATTAAAGAAATATTTTGTCTGGGTTACAGTGTATTACTTACCTTAACAAAATAAATAGAACATGAAAAGAAAGACATGAATGAACTCAATTACTTAAATCACCAATACTTACGCATTAATGATCGTTAATTTCACAGATGTCACTTAAACTCACTGTAATTTCTATTTGAACGATTTCACACACTTCACTTATAACGTGTCAACCTCCAAAGCAGGCGTCACGGCAGCGCGCGAAACTGATGTTCCTACCATGAGGAAGTCCGATGAGCTTTGAACGGGACAGTTCCTGAACGGGAGCTGCTCAGCCCGCGCATGCGCCTTGCGCTCCGGGGCGTGACCTAGACCCTGAAAACACCACCCCCTCGCCCACGCAAACCATGTTTCTATGGATACGGGCTCAAAAACACCGCCAAAATCATGCAGAAATGCTCCTCAAAAACTACAGTAAAACAACACTAATTAAAAATTCTAGACATTTTTATAAGTTACTTTTTACGGTCTACTTACCTTGTCCGAAGAATATATTTGATGCAAAATACGTCATACGGAAGCGCAGTGAAGAAAGTAGATCGGTGCCTACATTGGTAGCTCCACCCAATCAACGACGCTGCTAGCTTCGCATTGGTGTTTCCTAGAATGGTATGAGAAATGATGACCTTCTTGGTGAATTATTGACGACAAACAAGACCTACCTAGCTAGATAGTATTGCAGCCTTAAATTAACATGGCTAATAAAAGCCCTATAGGTACCAAACTACACGTTCCTATCTAACATGTAGCTAAAGACCAACTTTAATACCAGGAAGAAAAAGGCAATAGAAATAAGGAGCCTAATCATCTACGAAGCCTACTTATCATTATCTGGTGTAATATGTATTTACAGAAAAGAATGTGGTCTGAAATGTAACTTGCTGTAGATTAATGTATACCCATTGGATAAAGCCATAAATGCGAATTGGAACCTCAAAATATTCCTACAGATAGAGTTGAGACTGACTCATAGAAAGAACGAGAGTTGTTCTTTCGCTGTGTGGCACAACTCACAAGACGCTAAAAACCTGGGTACCCTAATTCTTTATGCATCGTGCCACATCGCCCGTACTCAGCCTGATGTGGCAATCCAAGAAGCATCCATAGTTTCGCCGGCGCAGGAATTGTCGCGCCTATGACAGTTTTACTCTGGGACTTTTAATTCATCTGAGCTGAAGCTAACAATGCTGCGGCCTTTTGGAGTGCTTTACTAGAGATCCTGGAAAATGAAATAGATAAGCTGTACCCAAGTACTTAGAAGTACCCAGAAATAAATAATAATAGCTATCGATCCAGGCAGACCTTACGACGTTGTTTGCTATTGAAGATAAGGGCAAGATAAATAAACTAAAAATTATGTAATGTAACGACGTGGTTGGAGACTTACTGAACGAACTTATAACACAACTCCTACCGCCCTGGAACCTAGATTTCAAGATTACATCTAAGGAGGTAATATAGTACTCCCAGTTATCTAACGAACCAGGAACTAATGTATGGAGTTCCTTGAAACTTAAGTACTCACCTAATGCCTTCCGTAATAATTATTATGATACTGCGTATTCATTTAAAATTGTTGCTTTTTGAACAACTTCCCGAAAGCGATCCTCTAATTAAATGCGAAGGTATTCATGAAAATGATAAAACAGAATACTGTGTAATGAAAATAGTCGTCGATACTTCCGGATGCTCACTACTAGGTAGGTAGTAATGGCTTGTCTTTTCGAAGAATTGCAGAGTAAAATTATACGTGTGCCAATTGTTCTGAAGATTGACTAGCAGCTAAAATTGTTTCCGATTGAGAAAGCAAATTAATTTCATAGTAGGTACTTAGTAGTTTTAATTTTCTAGTAGGTAACTGTTACACACTTGTTCAGATATCTCATGGAATCGATGCTTCAAAGTACCTACAATGATTGACTCTCGAATGAATTTCTCCGACTTCCTGCTTCCGCAGTCTGCGGGATTAGGTAGTTACAGACGCCAGCACAATACGTAGTAAGTAAGTAAGTATAGTAAGTGTCCGAAAACCGTTCCACCGGTCACACTGGGGGGATTGCCTATAAGTAGGGTCACTAAATTCAAGTACCTGGGGCACTGGGTCACCGAGGACCTCTCAGATGATTTGGATATAGAGCGGGAACGTAGGGCGTTGGCGGTGAGATGCAATATGCTGGCGCGCAGGTTTGCACGGTGCTCACGAGACGTGAAAATTGCTCTTTTTAAGGCATACTGCCAGTCATTTTATACCTGCAGCCTGTGGGTCCGGTATACGCGTGGATCTTTCAATGCCCTACGGGTCCTATATAATAATGGTTTCAGGATGTTGTTGGGGTTGCCTCGCTTTTGTAGTGCATCAGGTATGTTTGCTAAGGCCAAAACGGATTGCTTTAGGGCGATCGTTCGTAAAAGAGTGGCCTCCCTGATGCGCCGCGTGCAGGGCAGCACCAACAGCCTTCTGAATACCATATTGGAAAGGGTTGATTGCCCAGTTGTGAGACACTGGAATTCAATTCACGGCTCGGGTGGTGCCCTCTATAATATTAAGTAGCTCAATTTTGTTTAAATGTAATACGAGTAGGTCAATTTGTACAATAATTTAATAATTTTACTAACGTAGTTTTAAGTATTTTTTACTAACAAATTATGGAATGTAATAATTCATTCTGAATTAAAATGATTAATAATACATCAAGCTACCCCAAACTGCGAAATTTTCCCAATTGAACATGAACCTTACGCTTATCTGATGAAGTTGAAAATCTATCAAAGAAATTTGACAGATTAGGGTAGCTTGATGTGCTGGCGTCTATACTTCATAATTTATAGACTGTTGGCAGTGGTAGGTATAACAAATGCGATTGCATTGCATCGCGGCATCTTAATGAATTTGTCATAGCACCTAAGAATGCAAAAGTCATCGGTTCTCGATCAGAAAAATTGAGTTTTTTTTTTTTAATTCATGTTTGAAATCACCATTAGTTGGCTGAATATGATTCGTCTTTGTTTTTCTGAGTATACGATAATGCTTGCATGTTTGTAGAATAGATACAAATCGTAGGATCGCAAGAACTGGAAGTCATGGCCTCTCTATCCAGCAGTAGGAACAGGCTAACAGAAACAGTAAGAGTACCTACCTAACAGTAGATAAAAATTGTTTCCTCACTATGAATCTGATTCTGCTTACCTATGCACAAAGCAACAGTAATAGTTCTAAGAAGCTGCTTCTTCAACTCTTTAATCTGAGCAATGTGTTAGTAGGGCAAACATTTGATTCAAAAACAATTATAAGAATATGTCACATAAATACTTACGTGCTAAGTACGTATCGCAGCTCTCTGCAGAAGCTATTATTTCCCTTTACCATTAGCTACTAACGAGCCAATTGTGCCTACTCATCATCAGCTTAAGCTTAGCACAAGTGGGTAGTTATATAGCTAAGAGTAATCTGGCAATTTTTTCTTGTTTTTGAGACGTTAACCTCTAGGGTGTGGTAACCACCTCTTGCCGGCCATTTTATGACAATATTGGGCAATATCATCTGTAGCCATTGCATTCAAGAACCATTTATATGAAATGATTCTTGAATGCAATGGCTGCAATGTCCTGCTTAGACATGCATCACCGTTATTATCTGCTGGCGAGTGTGTTGCGCCACTTCTTCACAGCTAAAGCACTAGCAAGTGGTGAAGGGCGGTCGTTTTAGCAGACTGTCTGTAATTTTGACGTTCAAAAGTGCTGGTGCTCAGCCTAATTTGAATAAATGACTTACGATTATGATTTTTCGTCAGAGAAAAGTCTCTGGGCACTATTAACACTATCGTTACCTATTTGGCCATTTTTATGGCGTTTGAATATAAACTGAATTCTTTCTGCACTTCTCACTTTTTTACTGAGTTCGATAATGCTGAAATATATCCACAGTTCGATCTCTAGTCAAGAATAGAACAGAAGAGTTTGTCTGTTAGTAATTTCTCAATTATAACCGGGGATTGGAACCGTGCCCAATAAATAACAATAGGATTATATTAGCAGCTCTGTTGTTGAGTTACGAAACCTTTGTGGTAAGGATATACCGTAAAATGGGGTGATTAGAGATGCAGGGGTGAATCGAGACGGAAGTTTAAAGTGGATTTGCCCATGAACTTATGATCGTTTTCTGTCAATAAAGGCACTTAATCGTTAATTATAAAACATTAAACATATTAGAGTCCTTTTTGACTACAAACTATATAATTTCAACGGTAAAATCCACTTTAAAGTTTCGTCTCGATTCACCCCTGCATATCTATTCACCCCATTTTACCGTTACTGCGATAAGTGAAGTGCGTTAATTTCAACCACAATTCTTCAAGAATTAGTTTTACCTGCGGGGTAATTGCCTAACACGCTAAAATTAGAAATGGCTTTAATTTTGACAGTTCAACGACATCCATTGCGTTATTTACGTTGTTGAGCACACAAATTTATCGAACATATGAAGCAATGGATTAGCAATATCCTTCAAAAAAATAAATTCAGATTGTGATTGATAGTGTTACGCAATGGGGTATTTTTGAATGTAATAAAGACTATTTTAATTTGAAGATTGGGACAATATATTTAACAGAAAAATAAGAATAAATTTATTTATATCCATTTTCTCAATTAAAAACTATTAAAATCAAATGTATTTTTCGTTGTTTTGAATTAACCGGCAAAACTCCTTACGATGACTTTTTTATTACGTGACATCGTGACGTCAGCTTAGTGTAAACGTCACTGGTACAAATACTTAGTATTTGTGCACAGAGGCACCGCACACCAATAATATCACTTTCTATCCATTAAAAAACTTGTTAATTATGAACTCTACATTCAATTGATTACTTACTAACTATTTATGTACTTTAGTTTACACAAAGTTGACGTGATAAAAAAGCCATCGTAAGGAGCGTTTTGGCAGTAAATTCAAAACAATGAAAAATAAATTTGAATGAAATAGTTTTTAATTGAGAAATTGGATTTGAAAAAACTAACTTTTATTTTTCTGTTACATATTTTGTCCCAATCTTCAAATTAGAATCGTTTTTAATCAATTGGAAAAAAACCCTACTGTGCAGGTTTGGAAATCTACCTTAAGTAATTCCTTACCAACCTATGTTTTCTTACGTTATTAATTTCATCAGGTACTTACCAGGAACTTACCCATCGTTCTTAATTGAAAGTGTGATGCCTTTTCCTATGGCTCCGCATTCAGTTAAACCGACATAGGTTCTTGTTTTACTAGATTTTTATCAGGGTCTACCTATCAACCTCAGTAGTCAAAGATAGCCATGTGTTTGCATGTAATACTTTTGAATTTTCTGTCTTGAAAAAACCATAATGAACGAGGTTCATTATGGTTTTTTTTCTGGAATTGTCAAAAGCGTCACCGGGAAAAATGATACAAGCAAGTTTTTATTACTTTGTAATTTAATAAAAGTTCTTCAATATAAGAATATGTCCGATTCCATCTATATAATACAAAGCGTTTCAAAAAGGGAAAATACCTACGTATAAAATACAACCTCCATGGACTACTATTCCGATTACCATCAAGTTCAGTACTCATTCCCTGTATGTACTACATACGAGGAAAATATTCCAAACCGCATTCAAATTTCAACGAAAATATACTATTTTCGTACAATAGACGACCTCCTTTCGAACGGATCGGTAGACAGTGCCCCTAGTGGAGTGAACAGTATTGTAGATACTTTTATTTAGTAAGACAGTGAATATAACATTTTATCTACATCAGAAGCACCGTACGAAGATATTGCCTCACGAGACATTATTGACATCGAGATCGTTTATTGCACTACTTGACGTTATAATTAAGACATGAAAAGATTTCTCATTATATTTATTTACATAAAACTACAAAATTTTATTGTAAACAACTCATTTAACACAGAACATTTTATTTACAAAGGATCATTCATCAAAAAGTATTCTTTCAAATGATCCGAATTAGTAATTATTTTTTCTAAAATTTGACATCCAGCGTCCATAATCCTTTCGTTCCAACCAAATCATAAGAACAACTGACGTAATAAATAAATAAACATGGTTAGTACTATTTACAATGCGTCTCGAGATATGAGATATTCGACAATTTTGCCATTCATGATACGGTACAAGACGTGGCAGTAGGTATATCATCAGATAAAATAAAATACAAGGCTCAGCCGTCACATTGACATTGGCATTTTCCCACCAACAAGTTAGGATAGTTTCGGATAAATTCACGTTAGTATACAAAAATTGTTAACAAAGTGTAGTGGTGAGATTCTATGATACAACGGAGAGGGGACTACGGTTAGATGGAACAGACAAAGCTTTGACGAAATTTATCTACGTCATAATATAATAATTGGAGAGCTTCACCGTGTGGGGACAGGGCGGTGGGATTACAATATCTGGAAGAGTTTCTTCAGTTCGACCATCAGCTGCCAGTCGGTCTTGATGAGGTCGTCACGGAAGTAGTCCTTGCACGCGTCGATACTGGCGCGAGATATCTGGAACAATACACACAGGTCAATATCACCGTCATCAAGGCCCATGTTTGTCCCTGAAGTCAAAAATCCCTGATTTATTCGAGACCTTATCACTATCAACTAAGGAAGTCCATCAAAACCACGATTTTGCCAGGATGCTGTAATACTGTTGCAGTCCATTTCTGTGCATAGAAAATATCCTCTAATATAAATAGAAATAAGTTAAATGCATCATAAATCTCAACTTGATTAACTAAACCAATGACAGATTAACAGTAAACAGAACGCCCGTTGTTAAGGTTAAAACCATTCATATTTAGCATAATAATAGGTCTCATAAATAATTTCTCGGGAAATAGTTAATTGAAACCAAATTATAAAACTCATCGAACGTCACAATTAATTTAAAAAATTGCAGAATTTAATTGTGGCCTACCAACACATCCGAAAAACTGGTTTGAAGTGAGACCCGATCGAGACACCTTCAGAGCTAAAAATAGCGGGTCCATGTTGAATGTACAAGTGGTTCATTCAGGTCGACCCAGTTTGGGACGCATCGATTCAGCACTCCGGGGTGAATGGGGGTTTTGACGTCATAGGGAAAATAGAACAGGTTGTGCAAGCATGAAATTGGGTCACAAGTACCCCTCGCCCCTCTGGCATGGCGGTGGTGACCCCGGTGCAGCCTGCCCGGGCCTCGTCGCTAGCGACATTGGATCCGGCTAGAAAATCATATTATCAGCCGCTGGAAAATATAGGAAACTGCGGCGTGTATTTTTAGACTGAGGGACGGACGATAAATAAGACGTGCAAAGTGAAGACCCGAAGGTTAGGCGAATTTATATAATAGGTCTTTACCTATGAAATTGCCGTTTTGTATGAAAAAATTTAAACGAATTTTTTTCATGTATTTTTTATTTGTATTATTCGAAGTAATCACCCATGCAATCAATGCATCTTTGCCATCGCAGTGGCAGTTTATTGATGCCCTTCTTAAAGAAATCAGCTGGACGGGAGGCAACAAATTCTTCAAAGGCATTTTGTACTGCCTCTCGGGTATTGAATTTTTTTCCCGCCAAGAAGTTATCCAAATTCTGGAAAAATTAGTAGTCTGTAGGCGCAAGGTCTGGTGAGTAGGGCGGATGACGGAGAGCTTCCAACCCCAGTTCTTGCAACTTGGAGACCGTCTGCTGTGCAGTATGAGGTCGCGCGTTGTCGTGCAGGAGCAGCGGAGACGAGCGATTGACCAATGCTGGTTGGAGATGTGCCAGCTTCTCCATCATTGTGTTCAGTTCTTCACAGTACACATCTGCAGTAATGCTCACCCCGTTTGGTAAGAAGCTGTGATGAATCACACCGGCGCTAGACCACCAAACAGTGACCATCACTTTTCTAGGGGTAAGTTTTCGTTTAGGGCATTGTTTAGGTGCTGAACCAGGATCCAACCAACTTGCTGAGCGCTTGCGGTTATCAAACAGAATCCATTTTTCATCGCAGGTAACAATGCGGTTCAAAATTCCTTCATTTGTGTGTCTGTTGAGCAGTGCAAGGCACGTCTCGACGCGTACTTCGCGCTGACGATCATTGAGTTCGTGGGGCACCCATTTGTCAAGCTTTTTTACCTTGCCAATTTGACGCAAATGGACCAATATTGTTTTGACGCTAACGTCGAAAGCTGCTGCTAATTCAGCCGTAGATTGTGTATCATCAGCTTCCACAATCGCCTTTAATTCGTCATTGTCGACCAAAGTCTTCGGACGACCGCGAGGTTCATTTTTCAGGTCGAAATTTCCAGAACGGAAGCGAGCAAACCAATAACAGGTGGTGCGTTGGTTTGTAGTGTTAGCTCCGTAAACGTCGTTGATGTTGCGTGCCGCTTGTGCCGCGTTGCTGCCACGACGGTACTCATATTCCATAATTACTCGAATTTTTAACGTATCCATGATGACGAAAAAGATTGAAATGCGATGAAAATGTAACACTAATCAATAAACAAATGACTACTTTTGGAAAAAAAAATCCATGTTTTTAAAATAAAATTAATTTGAAATTAGAATTCTTACCCAAACAAAAATTATTTTGATTTGAAATGGCCAGTACTGCAAAACGGCAATTTCATAGGTAAAGACCTAATATTAGGAGCTTGGAAAATACATATTTTGTAGGAAAATTGCTGACCGAATATTCCATGTTAAATGTTACTCGATAGTGTTAAGTAGCTGTAGTGTTGTATGATTTCTATTAGTCTCTTGTAATTTCTGTTGTAATTCGAGTTATAGTAACTTATAATTACAAATGACTAAGATAAACCCGAAACACATTCGATGAGTACAAAGAAAAGTCTTAAGATCTTTAAATTGTTAATCCTATAAAATTATAAAAACCTGCAGTGCAAGCCTAATTTATTTTTCCTGTTTTTTTTTCTAAACAGGAATATTATAAAGTTGTCTCTCTCTGTCGGCGAATGAACAATGTAAGTCCCATCAATGAAACCGCACAGCGAAATATCAATGGGGCTTCTAGAATGGGCCTGACCCGGTCATCGCGTCTGTGTGCGGCCTGCCGACACGATGCGCCTGTGTGACGCCTTGTGACTGTACAGAGACTACGACGAAACGCATGGCCCTTCTAAAATGTGTACAAGTACCAAGAGTGTTATAAAGTACCAAGTACTTTGAGCGATGTTTCGTTATTTCGATTGTAATCATTTAATGTCTGCAGCATTTGATTTGTAGGTTGCTGTTTCGCATTCAACAATGTTGTAATGGTCTTGTCTCTTTTCACATATAGTATCAAGTGTTAACTTTATATAAATAATTTCAGGCACTAAACAATACCGTAGGGTATTGTTTATTGTTGATTTAAAAAAAAAAAACAACAGACTTCCGCAAAAACACTACAAAGTGAAAAATAACTTTAATTTCGGAAGTCGGTGACTATGTTCTATGTTATGGGTTTGGTTTCCGTACTTAGTCCTTCAAGTGGACCATTGTGCGTGAGCCATGGCGGTCTTCGGTTGTTATTCCAGCCAGCCAACCTCCCTCCAGAAGTTGGCTATAACTCCTGGTCTGTTGAGAATATTCGTGTAACATTTGGGTGCCCCGAGGGTTTCTGTTCTAATCTGGGCTACGCCTGTGCATTCGAAAAGCACATGGGCAACGGTTTCCTTAGCCGCCATGCAATCCCTGCACAAGGGGCTGTCCGTTATGCCTATTGTGTAGAAGTGTGAAGCCGGTGACTTTGGATATGTATTTTAATTTTTTGTCACCGCCTTCCGAAATTAAAGTTATTTTCCACTTTGGTTTTGGGGAAGTCGGTTGTTTTTTTTTTTGGAAAGTTTTTTTTTTTCACTTTTTAGTTATAGTACCTACCCCCTACACCAATTCGAAATTACATCATCCTTGGGGTCAAAACTATGCATATTTATACGATAGCAGCAATCGCGGTTGATTTGCCGTAATTTTTTGAAGAGTTCCGTTGTCTGTCTCCAAAATGCATCATCAGATCTATATGAAATTTAAATGGGACCATTTCGGAATAAACCCCTTTCGAACAAAAAAGAATTTTGCAAATCTGTCTATTTATGACGGAGATATACTCGAACATACATAAAAATATATACATATGTATATATATACAGAAAAAGTTATTATCCAGTGCGCAAACTGTAACCATGAATTCAGCATATCATTCTAGACCCCCAGCGCAGAAATTTTTCGTCGGTTATACAAAAAAAAACAGCTGCTCCATACATTTTGACCGAGTAGGTATTGCACTTTTCTATGAAACAGCTGATATTTTTTTTTCTAAAACTGACGAAAAATTTCTTCGCTGGGGGGTCTAGAATGGTATGCTGAATTCATGACAAAAGTTTGCGCACTGAATAAAAACTTTTTCTGTATAAACATGTCGAATTGATAACCTCCTTCTTTTTGAAGTCGTTAAAAAATAAGATGATCCACAAACCGAAATTAAACCCAGAATGATAGAAGAAAAGCAAAATTATAGAAATATTAACTAACAATTTAGTAATACATTGGAGTCGTAAACAGCCGTAAACGAAATGAAGAGCCGGAATTGCGACACACAACACCAGTCATAAACGTTACTCATTACACGTCCAGTGACATCAATGTAATTACAAAACGACTCAAGTCCTGCACCACGATGACGTTTATCTCTATTTGGAATTGGAAAGTTTTACGTGATCCTTGTCAAGACTTCATGAAGGAAAACTATAAATAAGACGCAAATGGAAGGCTACTTATAGGGGATAATCAGTTGAGCAACTTATCGACCAGCAAATAGATAGCATCTATCTCGAATGTATAGAATCCGAAGGGATAAAAATGTTGTGTAAGAATTTGCAATAAAATTGCGTTACACTACAGCTATTTCCAAGGTCTACGAATCAGAACGCGACTTTCATTCAAGAACTTGTCCCGGATGAATATTGAGGACAAAAGTAGATGGAACACGAGTTTGCCTTTAGATTGATTGATTGTAAATAGTCAAATTACTGCTAAGAGGAAGAAATAATACGAAAATAATTACATAATTTTCTAAATAATATACAAAATGTACACACAGAACCGGTCAAAGTGGCGGAGCTTGGGGAGGCCTATGTCTAGCAGTGGACGTCTTTCGGCTGAAATGCTGATGATGATGATACAAAATGTAATTATTTTCTATTTAGACTATTCAAAACTCATAATGAGTGTAAGAGTGGTTTGACATCAAAGTGATTCATACAAGTGGTCAAGAGATCGTACGGAAAACTATGACGTCATAAAGTATCCAAAAATACACCGGCCTTCGTTCGGGTGACGGAAAATCGTCGAGTTCACATTGAGTGCTTTTATATTGTGCAAAGGAAAGATTGATGTTTTCCACTAATCGAAAACAAAACAGGAAGCTTTTTATGTAGTGTTTAGAGGTTTCAAAGTGAATTGACGCCAGTATATTCGAGGAAACTTGAGAAGATATTGCTGCTTTACTGAATACATATTTGTATGTTTAGGAGTAACATTATATGCTCGCTCCTATACGAAATAAGAGTGAAGCAATATCTTGCAACACAACATGTGTATTTCAATTAAATGTCCCATGTGATTCTTGCGTGTTCTTAGTTCATCTTGTCCGTATTCACGAGTAGCCTACTAAGTAGCGGTTACAAATACCCATTGATGCAGCGATGGACTCCAATTAGTCCTGACCAATGACTTATTTTGTGTCTCAACGTAAAATGTACCAGAATTCCTTTAAAGCAAACTAATTAATGAGATGAAAAATGTTTCCATCTTCGACCGCTACATAACCATTTCAAGGTAATACTGGCGTAAAATTAGGTTATAATATTAATCTCGTGATCTTCTAATATTAAAGAAAAAAAAAAAAAAATTTTTTTTCTTCAAAAAGCTGTGTTTCATGTCACAGAACGTTTTCTGACACGTTGTATAATTTAATTCTTGTAAAAAAAAGTAAAGAAGCGAGAAAAATGTAATCATAAACAAACTTCCAATATCTGGCATGAGAGCAAGCTTAGCAACAGATCGCTCGTATATTACCGATATCATATAACTGCAACAGCTATAGCCCAGCTTCCCCTGGGCTCGGTTCCCCTCGACCTAGTGACCTGACAACCCCCCGGCCGCCCCCCGCTGCAGGCGATCAATGGAGCCGCAGGCTCCCCTTCACCATTGATACTAACCTTGTACTTGCATTGATACAATGCTTTAGTAGGTATGAATGAAAATCCTTCAATGAGTTTCTTTACGTTAGTTCTGCGGGCCGCGGTTGTTATCACACTAATATAATGTGATACGCACACATTCACAAAATGCACATCGACGCATTTTGTTGAAATCGTCGTGCAGAACGACGCACGAGTTTAGAATATACATCGTATCGGTTAGAAAGGCCGATGCATGCTATGAACATAATGATACGAGAATAAATAGACTGCTATTTTCTAACTGAATGGACACTGATAAATAAATACCAATGTTTGTCACATTACGGATTGATAACTTTTATCTGCATGCAGACTTAGGTATTCTACTGGAGCCATTTAATCACTGTGTCACACGGTAGCAAATTATGTATGTAAGAGTATGTATGTATCGTTCACGTTCACAACACGACTAGAATCGATTCTAATACTAAGTCAGTGGGAACCGCTTAGAACTACTAATAGTAAAAACGTTTTCGATGTTCTGATACTAAACCGCGGGGTAATTGCGTAACACACTAACGAACAGTACCAATGGCTTTCATTTTGCAGCTCAACAACATTAATTAAGTACGTTATTTACGTTGCTGAGCAGGCAAATTTCTCGAACATATGCAATGGATTAGCAATGTCCTTCAGATCGAAAGTGTGTTACACAATTCGGGTGCCGTTCTACTTTATCTTAAATCTTTAGCAAATAAGAGGTACTTAAACAGAGCATCAATTAAACTGACATCTTTCAGAAATACACGTGTAAAGAAACGTTATCGAACGCCTACTATTGCGAGCATCTTAGTACATAGGGGAGAGCAGGTAGGCTTCGTACACAGGGAGCATTCGTACAGTGGTGATATCTTCACTATCCATTACATTGTTGTGCTCGCGTTTATGTGCGCGACTCTCGCTCATACGCATAGTGTAACCGCGGAGCGGTGCAACAGTGCGGCCGCTGGTTTCAATGGAAAAAGCCGATACGTGTTTTCGATCTATGTAAGTATTAATCTTATTCACATTTGAACACGCTTAGCTGTTATAAGTTTTGCTCAAATTATATAAGTGATTTTATTTAGTTTATGCGGTGAAATCTTGGTTTAATATGTAAATAATCATTTTACGCTAACTATGACGGTTATTTTTATTTTCAATTAATTTGCTGATTTCTCGCTTTGGGGTACCTTCGTGCAGTTATGAGTGGGGTAGATTCGTGCAGTACGAATGCTCCCCATTCCTAACTGTGCGGCAGTAGAAAGACTTAAAAGTCTTCTTAACGCTTACTTCTTTACCACTACAGCCGTTAGAATCTACGTAAGATGGGCAATCAACTTCTACACCGGGCCAAGATGCAATGAGCCAGACACCCTACCTGCAGAAACAGAGCTTACTCAACAAGATCTTCTACGGAACTCACCGCCAGTATTACTCTCCTTGCTATGACCTACATCTACGCCTGTATTTTAATCAGCTGTAGGATTAATTACTCTAGAAATAATCCGGCCAGAGTGGACTGAAATGCGTGAAAAGTCGAAGAAAGGAAAAAAATAAGGCTAGAAGAAATAGAAAAAACGAAAAGTTGAAGAAGCAAGAACAAGAGAGAATACAAAGGGCTAAGGAGATGAAGCAAACGTTACATTTACTAACAGATACAAAAACCAAAGTGACAGAAGAAAACTTCAGGGACAAATAAACCAAAGACGCAAAATAAAACTAATAGTGTAAAGACTGATAGTGAGGATGAAACTGACTGTGGGGATAAGACTAATTTTGAGGATGAGACTGATTGTGAGGACGAGGCTAATCTGAGTTTAAGAGAAGTTCTTGTGATCTTATTCCATCTAACAGACTTCTGAAGGATGGGGTACTGAAAATGGAACTCCAGTTATATCGAGGAACATCAAATAAGAAAACTTTATCTGGAGGATCCCGTTGGATTGGGCAGCGTTTGAGAAACCACGTCAAGTCTTTTCGTCGCCTTTTCCGCAATGTTTGAAGGCTAAGGTCTTCAATCGGTGCATTCTGCCCGTGATGACATACGGTGCCGAAACGTGAACACTGACAGTTGGGCTGGTCCACAAATTTAAGGTCGCTCAGCGCACTATGAAGCGGAGTGAGCAAGCTGAAGTGGCAGTGGAAGGACCTATGGACGGTGGAGCAGACGTCCTGGAGTGAAGACCGCGTTTCGGCAAACGTAGTGTGGGACGCCCCCCAGGTAGATGGACCGACGACTTAAAAAAGGTGCCTAGGACAGACTGGATGCGCAAGGCGGAGGATAGAGTGTTGTGGCGCAGCCTGGGAGAGGCCTATGTCCAGCAATAGACTGCGATAGACTCGGTTTATTGAAGACGAATTCTGTGTTAATTTTGAGTTCAATACAAATGATTATATTACTTTGAATAAATGGTATTTTATTTAACTGTACGAAGGTTCCCCATTATGTACGAATGTGCCCCACACTATGTACGAAGCTACCCCACGCGTGGGGTAGTTTCGTACGTTTTCCATTTTTCAGAAAAGTTACTGTAGCTTCGCTATGCTGGTGTTTATCTAGACTACAATTCACTTTTATTAAAGCCAAATAGGTCCGGTATACAGCAGCATTGAATTTATTTTAAAATTGCATATAGTTTTTCTTTTGTACGGCTTAGAATAAAAAGTGTACGAATCCTACCTGCTCTCCCCTATCTTGTTTCTTATTATTCAAGCGACGAAGCAACTGATGCTGCTTGTTTTTATACGCAAAGCAACATGTAAACCGTCGGGTGTTAGTATTCATACTTTTTGCTCATATCACAGTAGCGCCAACATGGTAGATTGGCAGTAGACGACTGCCGATGCAGCTTCTGTTTATACATTACTATCAATAGTTGATACAATGTTTCCGAAACGCAACAAAACGTACACAATCACGAGTCGACACGGCGCTTCCGTTCTCGTCTAGAATACAAATATTTGCACACAACACGATACAAGATTTATTTGTTAAATTTCTGTTCGTCTGGATGATTTTTTAAATGAAAATAACGTTGAATTCCATTAGAATAACTGTGTTAACGAGAATATTAGTGTCTCAAATCATTGATGAAACACTTCTGCGAATGATCCACATGCATGAATGAGTAAACAGGCTTCAGAATTTGAGGAAAACATAATCCATTACCAACGGAATCATACATTTATAAGAGAAATCGATAGCTATATCGATTTGTAAAACCTTATCGATAAAGTAGTTTGAAACCTGAAACTTCGACTTCCCATACAGCCAGCAGTCAACCAAGACATACCTAGGTAAATAATCCTTTGAGTCGAATGCAATGCGTTCTAATAATAGCCGTATCAATCGGTGCCATTTGTCTATAGAGCTAAAATGGTACCGATATCTTGTGCAATGTGCAGCCCATTCATTAAAGCGTCACCCGTGACATATAGCGGGCTCTACACACGGACGGTTCGTTCAAACCCGACGCTGAAACGTAGGCGTATTTCAACGATTGATGTATGAGTGCTAAAAGAATTTGTAATATCTATAAAACTTTCACGTCATGTAAAATGTATTGTTTATTTTCATTTCAATATCGGATATAAACTTTTTTGTTAAGTGTTTTAGAATCTAGATCTGAAATGCGTTTTAGGTTATCTTGTTACTTTCAAAATATTTACAGTGTTCTTGCGGAGTTTATTCTGAGTCATACGAATTCTTTGCAACATTTTTTTTTGTACAATAATACAGGCTGCAAAAGCAAAATTTTACTCATAGTTACTTTAATTGAGCAAAAGTCGCTGTAATTATAACAGCCCGTCTGTACCGTGTGTTGGGTGTCTACCAAGTACCAACAGATTAATCAATTGGCGACATCAATTTGTAGTTATAATAGCCACTCCATTGTCCTTTAGGACTTGAATTAAGACTTTCTAAATCTGATCTTTGCATTTGCATCTGGTAGGTAAGCAAATTAACAATTAAGCAAAATGCATTATTGGTAGAAGCAAATTAATTTTTATTTTCTTTTTTTTTTTCGTTTTGTGATATTTCGACATTGACTTTTCTTGTCGGTCATGAATTATTACCTATTTATGGTGGAAAAAAGTTATTGACCATTATTTTTTTCAGAATGACTGACGTATGAACTTCGCCAGTATTCAAACATATTTTCTTTTATTTACAGAGGCCCAATATAACTCAGGATGGACGGCGCCGTTGAGGTTGGCCGAAGAAGAGATGGCGTGACGACCTAAACGCGTATCGCAACTAGCAAGGTTTGGACCTAGACGGCCGGGCCCTGGAAAAG
Source organism: Antitype chi (assembly GCA_947359405.1). Taxonomy (NCBI): domain Eukaryota; kingdom Metazoa; phylum Arthropoda; class Insecta; order Lepidoptera; family Noctuidae; genus Antitype; species Antitype chi. The sequence goes on along the minus strand of OX375817.1, from coordinate 14,870,839 downwards.
GATGTTCTGAAGGATTTGAGTATCTGTGTGCATTATCTGATACATTTTTCGTAAAGTTGAAGTGTGAAATAAAATTTAAAATGTGCTGAATAACCCGAAAGGGGTAACAGTAGAAATGGCTTTGATTTTTGCAGTTCAATAACATTAATTGCGTTATTTACATTGTTGAGCAGACAAATTTTGTGAACATATATGAAGGGATTAGTAAAATTAAGCTGATTGATAGCTTACGCAATTAGGGTGCAGTAGTGGATTTCTATAGTCCGATGATGATGTTGATGAACCCACAAAAAGGAGGCGATAGACCCGCATATAGAGCGCCAAAAAACCCGAGACCATAATGACATGTGATTCTCTGTAGGTACACCTTCTGTAGAAGGTCCCCAATTGCCCAAATCCCCACTCCTTACAACTTTACACATTTCGTACCATGCCACAGTTGAATGATAATTCTGCATGGCATGGCACACGCAACGTCTGCCCTGCCATCTATTATTTAACACATAAACTATTGGCGCAAATTTCATTCATCGCCGACGCTCGTTCACATATAGTCGTAATAAATATTTTGCAACGATAAAACTATCACGAGTGTGCGTTGATTCATTTACTTTGTATTGTAATTCTGATTGACTGGGCTTCTGGAAAATCCTGATATTGAATTAAGTTTTCCTTGTGAATCATAATAGTATTTTTTTCTGCGTATTAATATTGCATGGTTTATTGTAGTGGTGATAATGATTTAGTAATTTACTGAGAATCAAGGAACATTATCAGAATGTATTTGCAAACATCTGCCATCGGGTTTCCGGCTAATTTACTTTATAGTTTTTTCAATACGTTCTCGGGGAATTCAAGACGCGTCGCGATGCCATAATTATTATTATCATCACGCATGCTATCACGGATAAATAACCAATATCTGGATGACCGAGCTTTGCTTGGTAATTTTTTTGGTTTGACGTTTTCTAAAAATGAAACCTAGCTAGATTATTTCGGTGGCGATTTATCGCCCACGAAACCCCCTGCGTACTAAATTTCATGAAAATCGTTGGAGCCGTTGCCGAGATTCAGATTATTATATACATACAGGATAAGTTTTTAACCCGTTAAATTTTTCGTCGGTTATACAAAAAAAATCCATACATTTTGACTGCGTAGGTATTGCACTTTTCTATGAAACAGCTGATTTTTTTTGTATAACCGACGAAAAATTTCTGCGCTGGGGGGGTCTAGAATGATATACTGAATTCATAGTTACAGTTTGGGCACTGGTTAATAAAAACTTATACTGTATGTACAAGAATTGCTCGTTTAAGGGTATTAGATAGTTTTGTGTTTAGGTGGCCCGTGACACACAGGATTTGTGCCCTAAACCAGCGACACGGGGCCACGATAGACCTCGATGGAGCTGGCGGGTTAACCTGGATGACTTAAAAACAAATGGAAAACAACACGGAACCCCCGGCAAGGTCCTCCCTCCATTCCTGACCAATATAAGGATCCATTCCTTCCTCCAATGGGAGGACCTTGCCCAGAGTGGAACATTTCAAGATAGTAATAAAAAACAAGTGAGCAGTAGTAACGCCCGCGACTAAGTTATAGGTCGTAGGTTCGAACCCAGACAGGCGCTTTACTTCGTGTAAATTTATTCATCACCACTGCTCTCAAAACGGTGAACACAAACATCGTGAGGAAATCGGCATGTCGTAGAACCAAAAATTCGAAGGCATGTGACATCTACCAACCCGCTCTGGGCCCGCGTGGTGGATTACGGCCCCTCTCACCGAGAGAAGGCCTGTATCCCAGCTAGTGGGAACATTATAGGCTGATTATGATGTATAAATCATCATTTCAGCCGAAAGACGTCCACTGCTGGATATCTTCCCATATCCAGCGGATTCCCGTGGCCTTCACAAGGTCATCGGTCCATCTTATGGGAGGCCATCTCACTCTACGTCTTCCGGTACGCGGTCGCCACTCCAGAACTTTAAGGCCCCATCGGCCATCTATTCTGCGAGCAATGTGCCCTGCCCACTGCCACTTAAGTTTAGCAGTTCTTCGGGCTATGTCGGTTGCCTTGGTTCTCCTGCGGATCTCTTCATTCCTGATTCGATCACGTAGGGAAACCCCGAGCATAGCCTTCTGATAAGGCCCATTGTGAGCGACCACGTTTCTATGCCATAGGTCATCACTGGCAACACACACTGATAAAAGACTAAAAATCAAGACGATGAATAAATAGCATGTGCGAAATCGTGGCATGTATAGCGACTTGTTTTATAACACGTATGAGACAGAAAGACAGTACATTTGCATCTTATCCAAATAAATAACTTTACTTGCTTGACTTACCTTGCTGACTAGCATATCAGTCTCATCGAAATGTCTGCCGAACATCTTGGGCGACTCTCCGGGGATGGGCTCGATCTTGATGCACACCTCCTGGCCCTTGCGAGCCGTCTCCACTTGCTTGTGGTTACTCTCGATAGATGTCACTATACCCAGCTCTACGAACTGTTGGAAAGTATTGAGATTAGAACAGATAATCATTTTATTTTTTAGTAAATAATGGAGGAAAATTTTAAAAAGACATAAAACTGACTTTTGTCAGTAATATCTATAATAACGAGACCGACCGAAAATGGCAATGGTAATATTTTTTGAACATTCGTTCGTACGTTCGTGTTGTCAGTGGTGTCGGTAACAGTGTCGCGAGTTCAATTGTTTTTTCCCATCTCAAAAATGCCCAACGCGCCTAAAGAAATATTCACTTCAAAAATGTTTTGCTCTCGTTCGGTTATTTGATAAAAGTATAATAAATGTAAAAACATACAGTCAATATTTTAACCATGGATTTACTCTAGATAAAAGAATTGTAAAAGATAGACACTGTACCTATTTCTTTTGCTTCTTATACTTTTATCAAACAAAAACCTATTGACAATCAAAACATAATTTCGGCCGAAAATGCAAATCAGGCTGAACATTATTTTCGGTTTCGGTTTCTGTAAACTTGACATAAATCCAAAATCCGGGCTGCTAGGTACTGATAGTTTTCTAGGAGATAAACTTAGACTGCCAGATCTAGAGACCGCACCCACGCTCGAGCACTATACCGACGAGGCAGTAGTCTTGGCGATTTATGTCCCATCTAACAGGGGGGCTTGCTATCACCCCAGCAGAAACAAGGACAAAAAAAAGTTACATTAGATTTTCTTGCCCTTATTTTAGATTTACTGTAATATGTTAATGTAGATATAATATCATAAGGGGCTTGTGGCTAAGTAATAATAGCCACACGGGTCGATCGACCAGGTTAAGCTACACTAGCCACGGTTGGTCCGTGGATTGGGACCATCTTTACATACCAAGACCACTCCGTGCCTCGGAAAGCACGTTAAGCATTTGGTCCCGGCTGCCATTCGTGGATCTTTGACAGTCGTTACAAGTCGTCAAAAGCTCGAAGCTCTGATAACGTTTTACCAAGGGGTATATTTTACCCAGTAACTGGGTTGTAGAGGTCAGATATGCCTATCTGAATTGGCTATTGGTTGGTATTTAGCTGTATCCGGTAGATCGGAAGACCGGAAGACATGGGGTCGGCCACATGGTTGGGAAGAGGCTAGGTAGTCGGTATGATGATGATTTTATCGTGGCTATACTCACTTCTTGGCTAGGCACGCAGATAGGTGTGCCCTCCTTCAGGATGCCACCTTCAACCATGACACCGGCCACGATAGGGTCTCGAGAGTTGAACACGAATTGAGGCAGGATCTGTGTACAAACAAAACATTGCATAAGACATAAGTTACAACTACAATCATATTTATAACTTACTTCAAACATTTTTACATACAAGACAAAGCAAATTATAGATCAGGGAACTCGGATCGGGGATCATGGATTTGTTGTACTATAAGAAAAATATAATATTTTTCCTCTTTTATCTGACACTAGCTGCGCCTCGCGGTTTCACCCGCATAAGTCTCGATCCCGTGAGAATATCGGGATAAAAAGTATCCTATGTGAAAGCGTAACAAACAAACATACAAAAATCTATTATTTTCTCTTCATTATATTAGTTTAGACAGGTACACACAATACGAACGATGATCATTTTACGATACTATCCTCTACATTCTTCAGTTCCTCAAGCAGTAATTTTGTCTCTTTCTAACACATCCATTCTAATATTATAAAGGCGAAAGTAACTTTTTCCGTCTGTAACCCTTTTCAAACGGATGTCGATGAAATGTAGACCATGTGTAGGTTTGGAAATAGGATTATTTACTTTTATCCCAGTAGTACTACCGTGTGATACGACACGGGCAAAAACTATTGTTAAATAAAAGGGACCACATACCTTAAGTTTGCACGGGAACACGGCGATATGTTTGAACTCCTCGCGCTTCCTTGCCTTCAGTTCCTCACGGTAGGAAGTGAATTTGTCGAACAAGTGGTAGATGATGTCTGCGGCGAATATCTTCACACCTAAGTTATCGGCCATCTCTTGAGCGTCGCGTTCGATCTGTATCGGATAAAATATTTTTTAGTAAGTGTGTGGCGGCATCTACAACGCCACATGCGAACTACACATCACACTGACGTCAAACAAAATCCTACATCGCGCAAGCAACGTTAACCACGCGACATCAATCGTCGGGCAGTAGCCCACCAGGCCCAACACCAGTCTGGCCGAAGTATCTTGCCTTTTCTATGGAGGATGAGTAAATTTTACACCCTGTACCTTATACCTCTATAAGTTATTACTGGGGAGTTGGTTACGCCATTTCTTGCCGGATAAAGCACTAGGAACTGGTGTAGAGCGAGCGTTTTAGGTTACGTCTTATATAGTTTTTACGATCAAAAAGTGCTGATTCTCAGCTTAATTTGAGTCATTTTTAAAAGACTTTTGATTTAGAACAAAACGGAAGACAATGCACGTTTCTTTTACTGGTAAAGACGCTATCACTTCTCGGTTGATTTTCTCGGAGTGATGAAAATTGAGATAACTATCTCAGCTTTTTTTTTCTGTTATTAATATGGAGTAGTACTCTTTCAATAAACAGCTCACTATTATTATTCATCGAATCTTTTAGATGACTACCACCAGCGGCTGTTTCTGCTGTTTTACCGGATTCGCTGCGTCACAGCGATAAGTATGATTGCGCAGTATTATTCAGACTGAAAATAGAGCTTCTAAGTAAGAAGTTTTCCTACAACTATCCCATGTTCAAATGGAAAGTGACCACTCTACGCTACGCGATAACTTATGGACAAACTTATCTACCAAAATATTAGATGGAAAATAATACATACATGGTACTTCCAAGAAATAGTCTCTCAATTCACTTCCCCATATTTAACATCTCGTCTAGCGAGGTAACATAATATGGATATCCAAAATGATTACATAAAACTTTGGTACTCAAGATACAGACAACCAGTTTGCCAATATAAAACCCTTGTAACCTTTTTGGCAAATTATATATTTGATATATAATTATTAATTAAGTAGATTCAATCAATGAACTCAGCCAATTGCAGTCCACTAGTAGACATAGGCCTCTCCCAGACTGCGCCACAACAGTATCCTCCGCCTTCCATTAAGTAGATTATTACTTATGAAACAAACCTTGACATCGAACGCCAATATAGTGGCGTATTGTGAGTCGTGCTCCAACATGGCGGACGCTTTCATGACGTCACGCTTCACAACCGGCCCTATCCTGATCGCGGAATACTGAAACAAACATACAAGATTAAAACACTTAAGGTACTGCAAGTACTACTACTGAGACATCTTGCGATTATACATTTTTTTAAACCTTTATGTCTATTTGTGAGCAGAGTTGTGGGTTATTTTTAACAAAACTTGTTTCTATTAAAGTTGTTGTAAGTTCTGATAATATAACTGTTTTCTGTTCCTTTCAATAATAAAAATAAAACAAAATCCCTATTATCTCGTAAATATGAATAGGGTTTCTCGTCATCAGTGGTGTCATCAAACTACTTCGTATTCGGCCGCAGGTTTATGCCATCTATTAGAAACGGCCATAATGTTTTGTTATTCGATGGTAATCTCACAGGCGTCCCACCTGTTTCTAACGGATCACCGCTGTTTATGGGCATCTGTAATGCAGGAGCGTCATTCCCAAGACAACGCTGGAAGTTCTCATAGATTTGCCTGTGCATACACCGGCACCCAGCCTTCAAACTGGAATACACCAACCCTGCTTGCCGGTAGAAATAGATCGTATCTTCGTAGAGAGCTCCCCTACTACTCGATATCGAAAATATACATACCGGTTGTATAAAGACCCTTCACAAATTCGTCATTTTCGCATTCTCTACATCAAACACTGAGCAAAAATGATTGCTGGGAAACACTGTGTACGGCAGCATGAAATATAATGCATCAATCTACGCGTCAAGTTCGTGAACGGGCACCGTTGGTTGATACTGATAGACTCCTAACTTACAGGGCTTATTTTTAATCTTATATTTGGAATCCTTTCTTCATATTTTTTACATTGTTCTTATACATAGCAACAACAAGAATAATGTACCTAGGATTTTGTAAATTATTGTTACGCGCTAGAGCTAAAGTAATTCGTTACTACTAGCGCCATCTAGTATCGAGTAGCAGAATTAATTAAGTCAAGATCTATCTAGCAAGTTCGATAAAAGAATCTTCTAGAATTATCAACATCTGCTCAGTCGGGGCCGGTATGTACTCGAAGATTCTAGATGATTCGATTCCCGAATGTTCTGTGGCTCTATAAAAAGGCGGGAACGGATCGGGACCGGGTAGTATTGGTCAAGCGATACATGCGAAAACATTGAAGTGATCTTGAAGTGCGATTTAAAGCGATCAATAGTGAAATTGTGTCTTGTAATTTGTGTGATTAATTAAAGTGTCGATTTTGGTCATTTTTATTGGCAGTTTTTAATTGTCACGAACCCGAAGCTCGTAACAATTGGTGTCAGAAGCGAGGATTTAAATCATGCCGATTTTACCTAAAGACGACACGGAGGGTATCCGTACCCGGAGTCAACGCCAGCAGGAGACGGATCAGAGGCGATTCGGTGGAGCAGTGCCACAGACGTCGGAGGGTCAGCTACCGACCACGGAGGCCGGCCCGTCCACAGCTGCTCCTACATCATCAGCGCCAGATTTTGCTGCTCTGATGATGATGCTGCAGGAGCAGGCCCGCCGACAGGAGGAACAGGCTCGCCGACAGGAGGAACAGGCTCGCCGACAGGAGGAACAGGCCCGCCGACAGGAGGAACAGGCTCGTCGGCTGGAAGAACAGCTCCAGCGTGATAAGGAGGAACAGACCCGCCGACAGGAGGAACAGACGCGCCGACAGGAGGAACAGGCCCGCCGACAGGAGGAGCAGGCCCGTCAATTGGAAGAACAGCTCAAACGGGATAAGGAGGAGCAGGCGCGCCGCCAGGAAGAGCAGATGCTCCTCATGAAGGATCTTCACGCAGCCTTCGGGAAAGACATGAAGGAGGTGAAAGAGAAGGTTGCCCAGCATGACAACCGCCTGTCAGAAGCTGAAACTCAGATCAGCAAATTTAATGACGTCATTGCTGATGTAAAGCAGGAGTTGGGTAACCTCAAACTTGGGGATGGAATCGCAGCTCCCGTAGCTACAACACCTTCGCTACGTGGATTCAAAGTGCCGCCGTACGACGGGACTTCTTCCTGGTCGGCCTACAAAATTCAGTTCGCGGCTGTCATGAAGGCGAACGGGTGGAATAACAGTCAGGCCATGACTGCCCTCACCCTAGGTCTGCGCGACCAGGCTTTAACAGTTCTGGAAGCTCTCGGTAAGGAAGTGACTTACGAGCAGCTTCTTGAGGCATTGGAGGCTAGATATGGCGACGCTCACCTGGAACATGTGTTTCGTGCGCAGCTCAAGGATCGTGTGCAACGCAGTAATGAAAACCTGCAGCAGTGGGCCTTTGAAGTGGAGAAGCTGGTTCGTAAAGCGTACCAGTCCGTACCTGCGCTTATTGATGGGAACCTGGTGCAGGCATTCATCGACGGCATCCGCGACCTTGAAGTTCGAGCTGCTGTGAGGCTCGGTCACCACGGGACGCTAAAGGACGCCTTGGCCCATGCACTGGAGGTGGAAGCTGTGCGACAGGATCATCGTTCCCATCGCGTCAGGGAGGTTGTAGCGGCTACAGTTCGCGACCGTAATAAAGGATACAGCCCTAGGTGCTACGGCTGTGGGGAAAGGGGCCACCTTCGATCCAGTTGCCCTAAGCGAACTGCAGAAAGGGAAGATGGCCGGTCTCCAGAGGGTAGTGCGGCTAACAGCACTGCCCAGCAGCAGCAGGGAAACGAGTAATAGCCAGGACTGCGGGGCGGGTGCTGGCTGATGTTCAAAGAGCCCCAAGGATTTCGATCACACAAACCCATGACGGGAACAGTTTAATCATCAAGGGCGAGGTCAACGGAACGCCTTGTAAGTTAACCATTGATACTGGAGCCTCTCGTACGGTCGTCAGTTCCCAAGTTATAAGTCGGCTCCTTGAGGACTCCGCATACAACCGAGAACGCATTAATTTGGTGACAGCCACCGGTCAGCGCATACCCGTCCATGGAGAGAAGGAGATGGAGTTGAAGCTAGGCAACAGAATCTACCTGCATAATGTCATCGTGGCTGATATAACGGACGATTGCATCCTGGGCCTTGACTTTATGAGGAAGAATTGTTGCGAGATTGACGTCAAGCAAGGAGTTATGAAATGTGGGCAAGAGGAACTTTTTATGGAAGGGGCTTTACCAGGGAATGTGTATAGCCTTAAGAAGATTGTTCTTCCTCCGAGATCAGAAACGATTGTGCCGGTTAGTCTTCCTCGGAATTCTGGGCAAATTCATCGTTGTGTACTCGTGGAAAGGGTAGATAATGACATTCCATGGAAAGTGGCACGAACTTTGGTCAGAGCCACCGACATCTCAGTGGTACGTGTGCTGAACCTTTGTGATCAGGAACAGATTATTGAAAAAGGCACACTGATTGGTACTTGCGAGGAAGTGGATTGGTTGCGTCGATGCCAATATCTATCGACTGGGACCCCCAGCAAGGATGCACAAACAAGAGTGACCACACTTTTAGCAGACTCTTGCAGCGCTCTGTCGCAAAATGAAATGGCTAAGGCAAAGAAGATGTTACTCAAGTACGCCGAAGTTTTCTCTTCAAACGATGCTGACATTGGGAAAACTGGCTTAGTTCAACACAAAATAAACACAGGAGAGGAGTTGCCTATCCGTCAGCGGCCAAGGAGATTACCGGTAGCGCGTGAAAAGGAAGTGGAAACCATGATTGAGGGAATGGTGAAGGATGGTGTTATTGAACCTTCATCTAGTCCATGGTGTTCACCTGTAGTGCTGGTAAGGAAGAAAGACGGCAGCATGCGGTTTTGTGTTGACTATCGTCGTCTGAATGACGTTACGAAGAAAGACAGCTACCCTTTGCCAAGAATTGATGACACGCTGGACATGCTTACTGGAGTAAAGTGGTTTAGCACGCTGGACTTGAAAAGTGGCTACTGGCAAGTTGAAATTGACCCTAAGGACAAGGAGAAAACGGCATTCTCGACAGGAAAGGGTCTGTGGCAATTTAAAGTGATGCCGTTTGGATTGTGCAACGCTCCGGCAACGTTTGAAAGGCTGATGGAACTTGTACTAACCAAGTTAATTGGCGATGCCTGTTTGGTCTACTTGGATGACATCATCATTGTAGGCCGTACGTTTGAAGAACATCTTCAAAACCTGGAACGCGTGCTCATAAAGATCCAGAGTGCCAACCTTAAGTTAAGTCCGAAGAAATGTTCACTATTCAAACGGCAAGTTAGCTTTTTGGGGTATGTAGTGTCGGAAGAAGGTATCCGCACGGATCCGGAGAAAATCGCCGCTGTCAAGGATTGGCCAGTTCCAAAAGACAAGACGCAGGTCAGAGCATTTTTGGGGTTGTGCTCTTATTATCGGCGATTTGTTAAGAACTTTGCGGATATAGCCAAACCCCTGCATAAGCTAACCGAGGAGAAGCGACATTTCTGCTGGGATGAAAGTTGCGACATCTCATTCCAGGAGTTGAAGGACCGACTGTGCAAAACACCTATTTTGGGGTACCCTGATGCAGGCAAGGAATTTATAGTTGACACAGACGCAAGTGACATAGGACTTGGTGGTGTGTTGTCTCAACGGAATGGTGATCAAGAGGTTGTGATAGCGTACTTCAGCAAGTCGTTGTCAAAGCCGGAAAGGAACTATTGTGTCACGAGACGGGAATTGCTTGCTGTGGTAAAGTCATTGCAGCATTTTAGCAAATATCTTCTGGGTCGGAAATTCCACTTACGAACCGACCATGCTGCACTGAAATGGCTATTGCAGTTCAAAAATCCAGAAGGACAAGTTGCGAGATGGATTGAGCTACTGCAGGAATACGACTTTGTGGTCGAACATCGCAGCGGGAAATCTCATGGCAACGCAGATGCATTGTCAAGAAGACCTTGTCCTGAAGACTGCAAGCATTGTACTAGGCAAGAGGGTAAGGAAGTGGTACCTGTAAGGATGCTCAGGACGGACCTCAGCAACGAGTGGAAGGAAAGCCTACAACGTGCTCAGCAGGAAGATTCGGACATCAAGCCGATTGTGGAGTGGATGAAGGCCAGAGCTCCTAAGCCCAGGTGGAGCGACGTCTCAGCAATGAGTTCGATTACAAAGAGCTATTGGGCCCAATGGGACAGCTTGGTAATTCAGGATGGAGTCCTGTGCCGCAAATGGGAAAATGCTCGGGGAAACAGCTGTCATTTGCAAATGGTTGTCCCAAAAGCTCAAGTACCGGATGTTCTACTGCTGTACCATAATGGTTGCTCAGGAGGTCATCTGGGAGTAAAACGAACTCTACTGAAGGTACGAGAACGGTTTTACTGGATCCACTGCCGGGACGATGTCGAGGACTGGTGTCGCAAATGTACAACTTGTGCAGCTGTAAAGGGACCTCAGACTCGTAGTAGAGGTGCATTGAAGTTGTACAATGTTGGTGCACCATGGGAAAGGATAGCCCTAGACGTTGCGGGGCCGTTTCCGGAAAGTGAAAGTGGTAACAAGTATTTCATGGTTGTGATGGATTACTTCACTAAGTGGCCGGAAGTCTTCGCCATTCCAAATCAAGAAGCTTCGACAGTTGCAGATAAATTAGTTCATGAAGTCTTCTGTCGTTTTGGAGTACCTTTAGAGATTCACAGTGATCAAGGAAGGAATTTTGAGTCCCAAATATTCCAGGAAACTTGTCGAGTTATGGGTACTCATAAAACAAGAACAACGTCTTACCACCCACAATCGGATGGAATGGTGGAACGATTTAATCAGACATTAGAGAGGTACCTAGCAAAAGTTGTGGAAAATCGGCAACGGGATTGGGACAAACACATACAACCTTTTTTGTTGTCGTATCGAAGCGCTGTTCACGAAAGTACATCGGTGACACCAGCTTTCGCAAACTTTGGAAGAGAATTACGGCTGCCTGCAGACCTGATCACCGGAATACCACCTGATGCCCCACGCAGTATAACCGATTATGCGAACGACTTGCGGAACAAGATGAACGACATTTATGAGCACGTCAGACAATCAGGCCAGCAAATGTCTGAAAAGATGAAAACCCGTTATGACCGCAAAATGAACAATAAAGGGTTTGACAAAGGTTCACTAGTGTGGTTGCACAATCCAGTCCGCAGCAAAGGGAAATCTCCTAAGCTTCAAGCTAAATGGGACGGACCGTACCGGATTGTGACAAAGATCAATGACGTAACGTACCGGATACAGAAAGGTGCAAGAGGTACTCCTAAGATCGTCCATGTAGATCGACTGGCGCGTTACTATGGGGCCGAAAATGCTCGGGACGAGCATGTCTTAGGAGGGGGCAGTGTTACGCGCTAGAGCTAAAGTAATTCGTTACTACTAGCGCCATCTAGTATCGAGTAGCAGAATTAATTAAGTCAAGATCTATCTAGCAAGTTCGATAAAAGAATCTTCTAGAATTATCAACATCTGCTCAGTCGGGGCCGGTATGTACTCGAAGATTCTAGATGATTCGATTCCCGAATGTTCTGTGGCTCTATAAAAAGGCGGGAACGGATCGGGACCGGGTAGTATTGGTCAAGCGATACATGCGAAAACATTGAAGTGATCTTGAAGTGCGATTTAAAGCGATCAATAGTGAAATTGTGTCTTGTAATTTGTGTGATTAATTAAAGTGTCGATTTTGGTCATTTTTATTGGCAGTTTTTAATTGTCACGAACCCGAAGCTCGTAACATTATGTAATACAGACGCCAGCACATTAAACTACCCCAATCTGTCAACTTTCTATGATAGTTTTTCAACTTTATAACAAAAAGATAAGGTTCATATTCAATTGGAAAAATTGACAGTTTGGGATAGCTGGATGTGCTGACGTCTATACTTTGATTTAAAAGAGTGTCCTTGGAGTTTCTTGTCTGTTCTTCTCTATAGAAATCTACGTTTTGGAATGGGCAACTAGCTTCAACTTTCTGACTAACTGACCGACTTTTTGACAGTTCAAGACACGAAGTGCATGTCAATGGTTTTATTGAAGTAAGTGCTTTGAGTTTGAGTTTAATGCAAGCAAAATATTGTGCTTATGGGCGCATACAACGGTAAAGGTGTTGTAGGGGTATTTAAAGTTAAGTAATAACATTAAAAACTAGATTTCGTGAAAAAAAAATAACCAGAAGGTTTACAGATATGGTCCAGTACAAAAAAATATATCACAATGATGGAGAGTACAAGTGACTCTGCGTGACAGCAAATTTAGGGTTATGTTTGTACTTACGGGAATTTTACTAGTCCTGAGGAACTCCAGCAGCGCCTCCAGCGAGCCCAGCGTGGAGGCCTGCACGTACACGCCGCGCTCCGTCAGCTTGATGGACGACAGCGCGGACTTCAGCTCGCGGGCTACCTCCTCGCTGGAAAGAGAAGGATTGTTGTTATAATGGGCTTATATCGCCGAACCGCATTGGGCAAGCTTGTTGATTATTGCTCATGGCTTCTCTGTATCCCCACATCCTAACCAAAGACGATCGTCGCGCGAGAACACTATCGGCGCGATCGTTTGTTTAAATTTTGACGTGCAAACTAGACATGGGTAGCTCGTGAGCGAGTGATAGAAAAGAGCTAGTTCTTTTCAATGGCCGTCGCTCTCGCTCACTCACTCGCACGGCAAATAGCTCACTAGCTCAGTTAGCTCACTCAGACTCACTAGCTCAGTACTTCAGTCAGCGAGACACCGATGACTGACCGAACGGCTCATTCGGCTCGCTTCGGAATACTTCGGATCCCATCGTTCGTTCTTCCAACAATAGGAATACAAATGTTACTAACACTAGTTTGTAAGTCTACATTGTTACTAACAAATATGGAAGTGATTCTGAAAATATTTGATTTTTTTTTTTATAAATCACTGTAAATCTATCTTTATAATCATTGATTTAAAGTAGAAAATACTTTGGTATATTATAAAAGGTTCCTTTTTATAATGTGCCAAAGTAGTTTCTGTATTGTTAATTTTTTGCGTGTTGTTTACGTAAAGTCATAAAAATATATAAACAAACAGAAAAACTTATTTAACTTACTCCAAACTTCCAAAGAGCTATTGACAATTACTATTGAGCGAGCCGAGCCGTTTCCTTCGACGTGCGTGCAGCGACCTAACAGTCGGCGTCTAAATCACTGAGCTATATGTATAGAAGAGCTAGTGAGTAATAAAGAGTCCAAACTTCCAAAGAGCTACTCGCTATAGAGCGAGCCGAGCCGTCTCCTTCGACACGCGTCGGCGTCTGAGTCACTGAGCTAGAGAAGAGCTAGTGAGCTAGAAGAGTGATATAGCTCTTTAGAGTGAAAGAGCTAATCGCTCTTTTTCTTTTCAGTGAGCTGTTTCGCCCATGTCTAGTGCAAACACGACTTGATTCTCCGTCAGGCATTAATAAGCCGATAATATTCCCACTGCTGGGATACAGGCCCCCTTTCTGTCAGAGGGAGTGGGCCGCAATCTACCACGCGGGCCCAGTGTGGGTTGATGTTGATGTCTTCGAATTTTTGTATCTAGGACATACCGGTTTCCTCACGATGTTTTCTTTCCCCGTTTTGAGGGCAGTGGTGATTTTAACACATTTGTCATACTAGCTTTTGCCAGCGGCTTCGCTCGCGCGGAACTTTCATCCCCTATTTAACTCCCTTAGGGGTTGAATTTCGAAAAATCCTTCCTTATTCCTTGTCTACGTTATAAAGGGAACCTCTGTACAAAATTTCAGCTTTCTAGGTCCAAGGGTATGGGCTGGGCGTTGATGAGTCAGTAAGTCAGGACTTTTTATTTATTTATATAGAAGATTCATATTTAAAAAAACGCGACGATCGCTTTTGTTTAGGATGCAGCCTTCAAAAAAGGCATTTCTCCAACAGTGGGACAATCAAAGGCTGGTATTAAAGATCTTTGAAGATAGAGTGGCCATGACTATTTTAATTTGTTAAGTTATTAAATTGAACTGTATGGAACGCAACATAAAGCCCACACTTCCTTCAGCTCAGACCCCTTACTGATTGGCTAATGTTTTGCCATGGCAGAAGCTATTATTTTATAGTTCGTGTCACAAAAATATTCCAAACAGCGAAACAACCATTAGAGTGGAGAAATCTTCCTGCTTTTTTGGATTGACATTTCGCTCTGGAGGTGTTTATTAATTAATGTTGTAATTAGTTAATGACAATTTAAAACCTAACAAGTTTTTTTAAAGGCTTCCTTACTTGTTGAGTTTCAATGGGGTAATTGCGTATCACACTTAAAATAAAATGACAATTGATCGTATTGTCTTTCATTTTAACTGTTCGCCCACATTCATTGCATTATTTACGTTGCTAAACAGGCAAACTTTTCAAAAATATGAATCAATGTATTAGGAATTTCCTTCAAAACCTTCAGATTGTGAATTACGCAGTAAGGGTACGGCTTTTCCTTCTCAGGAGTATATAGCACACTTTTTTCTAACCCTATTTGTTTTTTATTTTTTTCAAATAACTTACGTGAGCACATCAACCTCGTCTGGTTTCTGGGCGATCTGCAGATTCAGACCAGCGATGGCCTTCTCCAACTCCTTAGCTGCAATCTTCACACCCTGAGCGCCTACTACTTCTTTGTGCTCGATATATGCGTTCTAAAGTACAAATGAGTTTTAAATGATTAAAAGTAGGCTTAAAAAACTAGAAATAACAGAGCGGTATAGATCATGCAATTCAAGCGCGCATCATGTAACTCTTATTTTATTGTAATAAAGTGTAAATTGTAACTACATGGTATTATTTCCCTCCTCTACTGAGCTTGCCAATGAATGGGTTCATCAATAGACTAGGTCAAATTTAATTAATTAGCAACTAAAGAGAAACTCTAGAGGTATATAATATCTAAACATGATAAAATAAAAATAAATAAGATTTGATGGTTTTTTTGGGTCAACGACCGCTTGTAGTCTTTGTTACTTGAAGCATGAGTTGAGAAAATCTGTAGGTATTTTTTATTATATGACTCTAACTACATGTTAGGTTAATTCCGTGTACGTAGAATCACCAGAAAGTACTACAGAACATCAAAAACTTTCTCACCTTAACTCGCAGCTCCTTCATCGGCTGCGGCATGAGCAGTGATCGTATCTGCGTGACGATGGGGCCGTCGGTACCCGCGAGTATCATAGTGTCACCTTCGCGCAGCGTGCCGTTGATCAGGATCGTGTCTATGGTCGTGCCCAGACCGGGGATCGCTTTCACCTATGGAGAAGAAATTATTAGATATGCAGAATTATAATATGGTATTTTTTAACCGACGAAAAAACGGTGGAGGTTACTCAAGTCGACGCGTATATTTTTTTTTTTATGTATGACCACGCATAACTTTTTAAAGAGTAGTTCGATTTTTCTAACGAGTTTTCTGAACACCAAATACTTTAACTTCAATTTCTTCACTTCTGGTACACAGACCTCTCTTCGAGAGGGAGTGTGGCTACAATCTACCACGGGGGTCACTGCGGGTTGCAAGATTTAATATGTCTTCGAATTTTTGGTTCTAGGACATGCCAGTTTCCTCACGATGTTTTATTTCGCCGTTTTGAGAGCAGTGGTGATGAAATTATTTACACAAAGTAAAGCGCCATTGAGAAATGGTGGTCCAGTGGTACCGGCCGCGACTTACGAGTTGTATGACGTAGGTTCGAACCCCGACAGGTGCTTTACTTTGTGTATTTATATTTTTATACATTACTTTTTTATTTTTATATACGTTATAGGCTGATTATGTAAGCGCCTGTCTGGGTTTCAAACACACGACCTACAACTCGTAAGTCGGTGCCGATACAACTATAGTTTGACTTTTAATTGTATTCAGTAGCTTGACAGTTCAAAGAAAAATAGTGTTACCATACTGACAACTACTACTACTGTGTTACTGATATGGAGGACTAATTTTTTAAGAAAACATCTATGTACCAATTACCCATGTTTGCAAAAATAAATGATTTGATTTGATTTGATTTGAAACTAATAGTGTTGGGGTAGTGAACGATTTTGCGTAAAGAACGAATGATAAAAATAGTTTAATTTTAAATTAAACCATTTTTATCATTCGTTATGAAACTTTAAAAAATCTTTTGTAAGATGTGAAATATAAGAATAATTCATAATTTATTAATAAAAGTAATGCTTTGTTTATTTTCTTCTAATAGAAACAAACTACATATAAATAAATTACCTGACTAATGAAAAACAAAATATATAACAAATTCTACAATTTTTAATAGTGCATATCATGTTTTTAAGCAAAGTTATTTAATTTAAAATAAAAAAAAAATTACATGTAAGTACATAATTTAAAGTTCATTCAATTTCGTTCATTCTTACACCACCTCACTATTTTTTTTTTGTCAAAATCTGGTAACCCTTCAACTGTCAAGTTACTGAATACGATTAAAAGTCGAACTATAGGCCACCACTACTCAGCAGCTACCTTAGCGGATCCACATTAACGAAAAAAAATAATAATAACCAGTTATAGTGGACGAAGCACAAATCTTTCTCTCCCTTCTAGCTTTCTTTCCTCTGTGCACATTGGAGAATGCAATAAATATAAAAATAAACATACCTCAAGCACAGTGGCAAGTAGTTGCTGCGAGAATACAAGCCTCTTGTGTAGCGGACCTTCACAAGCTTGCACGATCATAGCGAGCAGATTGCCCATACCTTCACCCGTTACTGCTGATGTTGGTACTAATGACACGTAAGTACGGGGGTCTGGGTTGTCGTAGAACAGAGCGGCGTTGAGACCCTGGAGGAGAAGATCAGTGTTAGGGTTATAAAAAAATTGGGAGAAAAGTTCTTTTTTTATTGTCTTTTTACTTTTTGGGTGAGATTCTTGAGGCGTGAACTAAATTTTCTTTAAGATGGAAGTTCACGGCTCAAGCTAGTTTGGGTTTGGGTGGCTAAAGACGAGAATCGAGCCCAAGCGCAACGCAACGGGGTTGCGTTCTGCCAGGGGGTGCGGGTTGTTCGAAAGAGATACCGCGGCCCCGAGCACACAGGCAACTGAGGGAATACGGGTGGGTTTTAGTCAGTAAAAGTCTGACACGCCCTCCTGCTGCACCCAGAGCGGGAGAAGTTATTTGATGACTTACCACCCAAAAAAAAAAACGGGGTTGCGTTGCGCTTGGATTGCGTTTTATTACAGAGTTTGTCATGCCAACCTTCCGGCTCCATCAACAGATCAGCTACAAGCCACAATAATATTGCATTGTCATCCGATTTACCTAAGCATGCAAAATTTCACCTCAATCGGAAACCGGGAAGAGGGTCAAATTTAAATTGCAAGATTCGATCACAGACAAACACCGGGACATGTAGAAGTAAATAAAAAAGCTTGAAATAAATGTTCGTTTGACGAGACTTTTTCTTAAATGACTATCAACTCCTCGTAGCTATATTTCACGGCTAATATTCTGTTTCTATAAACAAAAACGGATCGTTTTGCTTACCAATGTTACCATTTTTTATTTCCAAACTAGGCAAATAAATAGTTTCGTAAGCTAATTTTACCTGTGATAGGTACTTCCAAATATATTCCATAGTAGACCCCTCCCTAGGGGGTCTACTATGCGAAAGAATTAGGTATTTGCTTCATTTTAGATAAGGATAGAAGAGTCTTTAATTTTAACCTACAACTGTCCGTACATAGTTCATCAAATCAATAGTAATTTTTGAAAAGTGTCCTAATTAGATTCTAAAGTGCTAATAAACCACTTAACTATAACACAATTTTTTTACTTAATCGATTAGTGCCGTAAAAATGCATTTAAACTTTACATTTTAAAATTTCGCTCGTAATTTGACGAAAACGCTGGACGCAGTGGACGCCATATTGGTCTGTGGGTATGACGTCAGTTTGTTAAGTAAACAAATGCGCTGATAGTTTGTATGATAAATATTTGTAATTGAAAAAAAAAAGTTATTATTCTACTAATCGTTGGTTTTCTGTTCCCGAATGCAAAATATTATTTAAATAAAAATTACTATTATTACGAAAATAATTAAAGTACAAAGTTCTTCAACTGCGATGCCGTATGACGTAATAATATGGCGGCTACTATTTCATGGTGTA
This sequence comes from Antitype chi, assembly GCA_947359405.1. Taxonomy (NCBI): domain Eukaryota; kingdom Metazoa; phylum Arthropoda; class Insecta; order Lepidoptera; family Noctuidae; genus Antitype; species Antitype chi. Next base: position 14,852,100 of record OX375817.1, on the reverse strand, counting down.
CAAAAACAGATTAAAAAACTGAAATCTTTGAATTGAATCTTAAAGTACATTTTGTTATTTCATAAAATAAAACGAACATTTTCCAACTGCATTTTACCTAAGCTATCTCAATAATATATTTTTAGATTTTTTCTCATATAGAGTAAAATACCCTAATAAAGGAATCGGCCATTAATATATTAATATTCCAAATTACCTGTTCAGAAAACTGTAGCATAACATCCTTGCACCTCTTCTCAAACTCCAGCTGAGTGTTAGGTTGCTGCAGCTTCAGTATATCCCTGACGTCTTTACGTTGCGCGCTCTGCCAGTCGTACAGACGATCGATCTTGTTCAGAGCCACTAGGAACGGCGTTTTCTTTTGTTTTAGGAGGTTTATTGACTCAATGGTTTGGGGTTCCAGACCGTGCATAATGTCTACTACCTGTGGGGTTGAAAATGATGGTATTATTAAAGTGAAATTAGTAAATGATTAAAAATTATGTTCAGGCACCCAGAAATAGGCACTTTATGATATTTTTTGAACACAGGACCAAATTCACATATACTTCTGAACAATCCTATAGATCAAACGAGGTAATTTATATATAGTATCTGCAAACATCCATGAATACAGTTTATAGAAAAATTACACTTGCAATAAATACTTTAGAGAATATGTTTTGGATCTTACTATGAGTATCTATGCTTTTACAAATAGCTATTCCAATAAAATATACGTATATTTTATGCCAATTATAAATCTAAATATTACTTTATACTTACAAGAATAGCAATATCGCAGAGTGAAGACCCTCTATTCCTCAAGTTACTGAAAGACTCGTGGCCAGGAGTGTCGATAATCAGTAAACCAGGCAACTTGAATGCTATCTCGTTCACCTAGAAAGAAAAACATTATTCACAATAGTATAACTTTTCCGAAAGACCACTGATGAACAAAACTTCGCCGTTTGACGCTTTATCAGTAAAAATCGGCGCGATGTTTTTATCAACTTTATTTCTCATAATATTATGCATATATCCAAAAGCATGAAAATCATTGTCGGCCGATGGCGTAATGGTATGTAAGAGTGGACATAGTCAAACACAAAACCAGCTTATCTATTAGGACATGCATTATTGACTGGCATAACTCTTGTTTTACGATTATTTCATCCTATGTTAGGCTGGGCGACACAGTGACCAACGATGCTTGCTTAGAAGTTACCATTTTAATAGGGTTCCAATTTATTGAAAACTATTTTAAATTGAAGATTGGGACGAGATATGAAGTATCTGTGCACAGAGGCACCGCACACTATCCATTAAAAAACTTGTTAATTATAAACTCGACATTCACTCGTTTACAACTACTTTAGTTTACACAAAGTTGACGTCACATGTGGTCACGTGATAAAAAAGTCATCTTATGGAGCGTTTTGGCGGTAAATTCAAAACAACGAAAAATATGTTTGATTTAAATCGTTTTTAATTGAGAAAATGGATATAAATCAATTTATTTTAATTTTTCTGTTACATATTTCGCCCCAATCTTCCAATCAAAATAGTTTTTAATAAATTCGAAAATACCCTATTGTAGCTTGAAAACTCTCAAAAATTGAGAAAACTTTGACGACACCAGAGCAGGCTTAGCACAAGCACCGATTTGTCGACGAAAGAATAGATATAACTAATATCTAAATGATGTACATTAGGAGAAGATAGCTATGTTTTTCTATTAATTATCACAGTTATGCGTTCTAAACGAATCATGGTTTTCTAGATAATCGTATATACTTTCTGGCCGTCGAGTAGAAAGTTTGTTGTCAGTGTGATTTTGACAGTTTGGGAAGAAACGTTCTTCTGAAATAGTCTACATTTATAAGGACCTAGACAAAGATCGTTCGAAACGGAAGACAAAATGTCAGATTGTAGAAGGATATCTACGGTGCGATATAAAAAATGGAGAAACGAAATATCAATTTGAATTGAAAAAGCAGTCTATTCTTTGTAGAAATAGAAAACGACATGCTAAGCCTGTAGCAAGGAGTTCCACTGCCTAACAGTTATAATAAATTAATACTATTAGCTGTAATATTCCATTTAAAAACTCACCCCTTTCACATGTTTAGTTTGCTCCTTAATATTCTCAATAGGAACATTGGTGGCTCCAATCTGCTGAGTAATACCACCCGCCTCGCCGTCCTGCACATTGGTTCGACGTAACTTGTCCAGGATCTTAGTCTTGCCTGTGTCGACGTGACCTAGTACACAGACCACGGCGGCACGGAGAGGGTTGTTTACTTTGTTTGCCTCGTTGTCTTGACGGCGTTTCTGAGGACGAAAATGGCATCATTACAAAGCAATTTGTTAAAAATCACAATATAATAGAGTCAGATTGTGATAAAACAGAACTATTAGTTTCAAGTCTGTGTTTAAGCTAGTGGTAACAAATAACATGGAACCATATAAACTTTGAATAATACTTGGAGTTGAGCAGGCAGTAAAACTAGCAATGTTTCAATCAATAATTTTGCCAATATTTTTATGCGTGCAGTTAACAATGCCTTTAGGATGTTGTTGCGGCTGCCGAGGCACTGAAGCGTGTTAGGCATGTTTGCTGACTTTCGTATTGATGACTTTCATGACATCCTAGCCTATCCTACACCTTCACCGCGTAGAAACCGTATTAAAACTAACGCAGCGTTGATGCGGTGTTAGTGTATTTACACATGACTGATGGCCGCACAGTAACAGTGGCGCCAGCCTTAATGCGTAGCTTAACGCTTACCTCTAATCTCTTCAAGACAAGTTCTCTCTTCTTCTGAGCATCGGTCAAGCCGTCATCATCTTCAGAGTCCTCTTCCGAGCTATCATCATCTTCGTCTGAGCTATCGTCTTCCTCCTCTGAACTTTCTTCTTCTTCTACCTTCTGTGAAAAATATCGTTTTATCAGAATATATTTAATTGACTTAGTGTTTTATCCAGGAGTATTGTGTTACACAGTTGGATAACATAAAAATGTTACAAATAAGGGGGGGGGGGGCTTATAAATAAGGGGGTAAGAGTTCCGAGTCTGATTCGAAATTTCTTCCCAAAGTAATCAATAGGGAACACCACTTCGTGAGTTCTTTCGCGTGCAAGTAGGAAAACTATAAGTATTTTGGTTTTCATGGGGTTTTTTTTTGCACATCACCTTAATTCTTTGTTTTAAAGTAAAGTAGCCTAAGTTACTCCTTATAACATCAGCTATCTGCCAGTGAATATCAGTTCAGCCGTTTCGCAGATTAGGTGGAACATACATACAAACAAATTTAAAACAATTTTTTTTGTTTGTAAGTACCGTATTTACTTTCATATGGATTTAGTAAAAATCTGTTATTTTGACATTACAAACAGACACTTCAAATTTATTGTTATATCAAAACAACTTTGTGACACATACCTCTTTACCCTTACCCGGGGCAGATGCAGATCTCTTATCCTCCTTGACAGGAGTTTGTGGTGGCTCGGGCTTTTCTGGTTCGGTTTCTTCCTCTGAAGACTCCGCATCCCATGCGTCTTTCACGGATTCTGTATCAGATTCCTTCTTTTCTTCAACTTTAGGGGAGTCCACCTGCCAAATTATTAGTTAGGTAAAAACTCTAAAATTATGAACTAACAGTGTATGTTTTAATTTTCTTGTAGTAACAAAACTTACAATTTAGTATAGTTTTATTATTCATGAAAATATAATTATATGCTTTCAATGCTGGCCAAGAGCAACACATAATACTCATAGCTTCAGATGTACAGTTAACATTAACAAATCGGTGACGCGTACGGATTTTGCCCTAGGTACCAAAAATTGCTCAATGCCTAAAGAAGTTTTCACTTCAAAAAGTTTCTCCGTGTTTCGAAAAGTAGGGTAAGCCATTGGTCCCGTCTGTGATTTTTATATTGTTTACAGTCGTTAGGTACCAGTCTTACAAATGGGTATCGTAGTAGCTGTTTTGTGGAGGTCAGATAGGCAGTCGTTCCATTAAAATACTAGTATTCTGTTGCATCCGGTTAGACTGTAAGCCGAGGGAAGAAGCTACGCAGATGATGATGACCTCAAAAAAGTTTTGAAGGTTGTTCCTGGCTTATGATCAAGGAATTTATAAAAAAAAAATTTGGAAACAAAAATAAGACAGGTGAGCTCGTATATAATATTCGAGATAGTCACGTCATGAATTATCACGACGTGGAGAGATATTAATCTAGCAGGTCATAAATTATGACTGTATCAGCTAAGTGCTGTATCATGGTTACTTCTTTACTACGCTGTGTGAGAATGTCATCTATAATAAACATATGTTTTACCCTTTTTATTTTTATTGCCTATGGATTGATAGCAGTGGTGGCCCAGTGTTAACGGCCGCGACATACTGAGCTGCATGTAGATCGTAGATTCGAATTGAGATAGCAATTGACTTTGTGCAAATTATTTCATCAACACTGCTCTCAAAACGGTGAAGGAAAACATCGTGAGAAAACCAGCATGTCATAGAAGCAAAAATTCGAACACTTGCGACATCTACCAACCCGCACTGGGCCCGCGTGGTGGATACGGTCCACTGCCTCGCACAGAGGTGGCCTGTGTCCCAGGAGTAACATTATAGGCTGATTATTAGTATTATTGATTAATGGATAAACAATTAATAACTCTCAAAGTTTTCTAACAAAATAGCAAACTTTGGTGACACTGCTCCTCGTTTCGTATAAGTACGTACAGCCTTAGCCCTGAGCCATGCAATTATGTTACGTATGTGTTTGTCATAAGGTGCAATTTTTCCTTTATACTTTTACGGTTTTAGGTTAGCACTACTTCGGACCGTCAAACAAATTATCCCTTCATTTAAAGATTGTCATCACCTTTTGTACATAGTACAGAGAATAAAGAAACAGCTAAAGGTTTCAAAATGACATTGTAAAGTATCATTGATATATTTATAATTGATCCAAGAATACCTAAAAAACTGCACTAATATGAAGGCTTTAAAAGCTCATTAGGATCAATTCCCAATGCACCATCATAAAATTTCAGTTACTAACAAAAGTTAATCATTAACAAAATATTTAATATCTCAACAAAGAGCAATTTTTGTCTACTAATAAAATCATTCATACCTTTTTGTCTTTGTCATCTGCCTTTAATTCAATCTTCTTTTCTTCAGAAGGAGTAGCAGGTGCCTCTTGTGACATCTGAGTCTTTAGTTTTCCTGGCTTCACCCTAGTTCCAGGCCTAAGAGGCTTCTTTTCAGCAGAACCAACCTCTATACCCTGAGCCTTAAGAGAATCCAACAAAGCTTGAGCCCTCGCCTTCTCAGCCTTCTGCTTCGGAGTCAACAACTTCCCTTCAGCCTTTAATCTCTCTTTCCTCTCCTTTTCTTTCTGCTTTTTCCTTTCTTTTCGTTCTTTTTCTAACCTTATAGCTTCTAGTCTTTGATTTTCGCGTTCCTCTTCTTGCTTTATCCTTTCTTCTTCTTCTTTTTTAAGGCGTTCCTCCTCTTCTTGAACCTTCTTTAAAGCTTCTTGCATAGCAGCAATGGTCTTTTTAGTTGGACCTTTCTTTCCTTTGTCATCCTTCTCCTCTTTCTTTTCGCCCTTTTTCTTCTTTTTCTTTCCTTCAATAGGGGCATCAGCATCTAAATCTTTATCCTCAGATGGTTCTTTTGCAGCATCTTCTTCTTTAGCTTCCTCTTCAGGCTTGCTTTGCTCTGGTTCAGGAGCCTTAGCTTTGACCTCAGTAGGCTCTTTTTTACCATCCTGATCCTTCTCTTTTTTTTTAGCTTCTAGCTTCTTCTGCTTTTCTCGTTCTTTTTTCTCTTTTTTCTTTTGCGCAGCAGTTTTTATGGTGATATCATTTTCATTGTCACTTCCATCGTTATCATCATCTTTCTCGGGTTCTGGTTTTGGTTCCTCCTTTTTGCCTTTCTTTTTTGTTTTAGACTTTTCTTCTACAACTTCTTCTGTTTTTTCTGGTTCAGCAAGAGCCGAAGTTGGTTCTTTCTTGACGCCAGCATATTCCATTTCTAATTCGGCTAATACTTTTTCTATATCATCATCACTGTCATTTTTATTCCGTTTGCTTTTTTTGCCTTTCTTGCCTGCTGGTTCTTTCTTATCTTGGGTGGGTTTCTTTTGCGGTTTCTGGGCAGGTTGTTCGTCGTCTGATGATGGAGGAACTTCTGGTGGGGAATCTTCGCCATCTTCTATTTCTAACAAAGAGAAGGCACTCTTCTTTTCTTCTTTCTTTTTATTTTTCTTTGGCTTTTGCTCCTCTTCTTCTGAGTCATCTATAGATTAATTGTTTAATTAGGCATAAATTTCTGGGCATAGTCTGACAGAGCTTTACAGAATAAGTATAGTTGCATATTAATCTTAAAATACTTAAACAGGAATTTAAGTGCGTTGTGAGTTATTTTGTCAAGACTATACTTAAACAGGAATTTAAGTGCATTGTGAGTTATTTTGTCAAGACTACCTGACTGCGCTCCCCCTGATGATACTCATAATAAAAAATTATATCCAAGTTTTTTATTGTATCACACTAGATTGCAAGTCATACAATACTGAATATATTTTTTTGGAAAGCTTAGTTTTACTTTAAACTAAATAAGATAGATACTATGAATGTTTATTACTATTAACAATATGAACAGATACTTACTATCAGCACTGCTAGCATCCTTTTTCTTGCGAGACTTATTTGAAATTGAGACATTTTTTATATTCTTTGTGACTTCTTTTACATCCTCTTCCACAGACTTCTTGTGTTTGGCCTTAGCTTTAGGCTTTTCCTCTTCACTTTCAGACCCAACTGATATTCTGCAACATTAAATTTAGAATTACATTGCAATTACAACACAATTTGAAATAGTATTATTGATATTTTTGCATGAGTCAGCTCGTTAAGTACAGTATCTCCGCATAAATGATACTTATTTTACCATTAGCCATAACTGGTCCATCTAGACAAATATCTTAAAAACCATTTCTCTTATCAGGATTGACTTTTAAAGTTTTTGTTTCTTGAGTAGAATACTTGTTTGAAGCTAGCAAAATTATTTATTTTTATTTAATAAATTACCTTCTTCATAATGGTCTAAATATTTACTGTCAATTATTCAAATAGAGTGTAGGTATTTAAGTCCAAGCAATTTGTTAGGAAACAATTTGTGGTGAGATTTCTGAGTGGATAATTTTAATAACAGCAGTACCAAAGCAATCAAAATATTGTATAGTTAGGTGTTGAAATATTAACATTTCAGTTTATTATTTTAGTTATATATCATGACAAATAACAGGAGAAAAAAAACCACTGTACGCACGCGTGTCAGCGTGGTAATTATCAACAATAAATACCATGAACACCACATAAATTTACACAATTTATAAATGAAAAATAACCTACAACCACTTACTTCTTTGCCTTTTGCGCCGGTTTAACATTATCGATATTTGTTGTTTCTACATCACTGTCGCTGCAATGAAATAAACAATGTGAATATTCCCTACGAAAATTGGCAAACAATAGCCAAAACATATGCCATTGACTAAACTCACCCCTCATCCACTGTCGAGTTCTTCTTCCCCTTTTTAGCCTTCCCCATTTTGTTTGTTTGCTATACTAAGTCACAATGCCTGGGATATAGTGGTCTGTTATCGTATATTTTGTGAACTCTATCATGTGAAACGTGATTAACGCACAGGATAGCTCTTGCAGCCGAAAATTAATACGAACAAGTCGTCGTCGTGTCCGTCCTGCACTCACGTCACGTCACAGCCACAGAAAAAGGAAAGGCAAAGCAGCGAGAAAAAAATAGAGTGACCCATCCATACTTCCATAGGCCAATATCACAGACTATCAGACTAGAGGTGTGTAACTCTTTACGGAACCGACTCACTGATCCGGATCATTGAAGTGATTCAAAAGATTGGTTCAGTAACAACGTTTCAAACGCATCATTTGGATCTGAATCATTTCTTTGACGCGTCGCTCGCGAAGCGACGGAGCAGTGATCGAGCGAGAGAGGGAGACTGAGAGAGACACTGAATTACTGAGACACTGAGACACTGAGGTACCGAGACACGAGTCGCGAGTGAGCCTGCGACACAATTACAATTTATACAAGTCAGAAAGAGATACCAAATGAGATGTGTCTCACTCAACTCTCACAGATTTTCGTTGTCGTTATTTATGCACGTAAAAATGACCACTAAGGCGCTTACGTATCAAATACTATACGGTCGTTTTTTGCATATAATGTTTGCACTAAACGCGGCAGATTGTTTGTTTATGTTCGTTCGCACCAATTTTCGAAAATATTATAGTTCTGTTTTCGATTTCTTTGCGTAGTGATTATTGTGACTTACTTTCTTCCTTTTTATTCATAAAGTTAGAGTTAAGAGACTTTACGTGAGAATTTTGTGTAAATAGACATTGAATCACGTAAATGGTTTAGTTTACTAGATTAGTAACTTGTCTCAGACTCTCAGTGCTAGTATTATCTTAGTGATAGTATAGCTAATTTTAAGTATTTGTGAGACTTTCTTTCTGTGACTAATGTGGGTGTAAATAATAATTCTACTTGTTCGTACTTCGTAGTAACTGACTTTCTAAGGTATACCTAGGTACTAACATACTTACCCTAAGAAATTTATTTTATTATTCTATTATTAAAATGCTTCCAATAAGCAAGAGAAGTCCATTGTGGAACCATTTTAGTGAACTCGCGCCCACGGCTGCAACGTAATGTAATACGTAACATTCTGTATTTTATATCCTTTGAGCCGAAGATCTAAATGAGCCAAATGAAACATATCAGTGATTCGGATCATTTCAGTGATCGAGATGCAAATGTTCCAATCGCCAAAATGATACACTTTGCCCACCTCTATATCAGACTAGACTAGTGTTCACAGTTCGTGTAGACCATACATTCCGACAAAAATCCAAAAATCACATAAATAACAAGTATTTATTATCTGTTCCTATTACTTTACCATTCTCGTACATCGTAAGTTCATAAAAACTGTTCGCGCTGGTAATTTTTGGCTCTGGCATCAAATGGCACTGTTTGGGTACAGATGCAACGGAAGCTCACAAAAGTTCGGTTTTATTTGGATTAAATGCTAGAGCATTTAACCCTGGCCCAAATTTGAACCGGATTTGGCTTTAGTGTCCAGCACTATAGGGGTAAAGCCTCTTCACTAATCCTTACCCTACCCACCACACTACCACCCAACTTCTTGAAACCCCAGGCACATCTGCCACCCTGGACAAAAACTTCAGTGGCTTATATGGAATACACATAATCGGTTGCGAACCAAAGTAGCCGATTATTGTATAATTGCATAGCATATGTGTGAGCACTATGTCCTTACTATACAGCTAACATTTACAGGGTACGTCTTTCATTGAATTGAATGTGCCCTGGCAGCTGAGAGTATGTCATACTCACTCAAATGTCTCGCTGGTGGTGGCGTGTGTGTTGGATCATTAAGTTCCCTTCAAAATGGTTGAGCTGAATGGTGCTGATCCATACGTCATGTTCGTGAACGGGCGCCGCCAGTAGGGACTGGTCATCTCGTAGCTCCCACGGCTTATTTTTATTTCTAAATTGTTATTTTTTTTTTTTTTGTTATAATGTGCACGTCTTTTTACATCGTTCTCACATTGATAATTCCAACATAATGATGTAACCAACTGTTTGTAACAAAATCATGATTTTAAAAGAATGTCCATGGAGTTTTTTGCCCGTTCTTCTCCATAGGTACCTACGCTTTGGAATGGGCTTCATCTTTCTATCTCACCGACCTTGACAATTCAAAAGTGCCTGTTATTGGTTTATTTGAAATAAATGCTTTGAGTTTGAGTTTTGAGTTTGATATGCCACTAAACCGATTTGGGCAAAATGGGGCATTCTAATCTGATGGATATCCAATGTGAATACGGCGCCCCTGTCCCGAACATGAACTACTTGCTGGAGTGCCCAAACGGTCCATTAAGCGTAAGACCTAAATAACACCAATGATGCTGCATATAACGTGGCTTTTATTTTATATGTCTGTGCTTTTATCACAGTATGGCCGTGCAGCCCAAGTAAACTCAAACAAAGAGAAAAATCCCTATGGGGGACTTTAGACGATCAATCTGGTTAGCACACTAATTCGTCTATGAAAGCAACGATGTCAGTAAACTGCTTTTCTATGCGTTCTTCTTAAAAGGTGCGTTCCCCAATCGAGTAAACTTTATTTACACACGAGGAAATTAAGAAAAAACCAAATCTTTGGGATGGGAATGACGGAATCGGAATGACAGCCGAGGATATAAAATTTTTAGTCAATTTATTTTTTGTTTCATAATCAATAACTATGTACAAAGGGTTAACGCGGATACTCTCACTTTACTGTGCAGATAAAGTACAACCATGTGTTCCTCCTATTTTTAGAAATAATGTGTTATGTACGCGAAAAGGTGGTCATAATATAGGTTATATTTTTCTACGAACGAAGAAACACGATAAAAGTGCTCCTTCGGCCCTATTTATTCCTGTACCAGTGAAACACAATCCTGATGACATAAATATTGGAGCAGAAATCACAGGACGTCTAAAGAAACAGGATCTTCTCAAGATTCTTAACAAATTCTATCAGAAACCAGAGGTCAGAGAATTGGCTTCAAACAATGGGTTAGATGACCAGCTATTGCATCAGGCTTTTTTGTCGTTCAGAAGACATTGCTTAGAACACGATTTACCGCCTGACTTACATATAGTAATAAGTGATATTATACAAGGTGGGAATCATCTATTTTTCCCATTATTTTCTTATTAATTTTTGTATGAAAATAAACATAACCGTATTAGAATACCATACCAAAAAAAAACTGATGAATCATTTTATTCATTTGACAAACACGAGAGCATCTAAAAAATAATTTGATTTGTTGTTTTTAGGAGCCGGGCATGTGGATGACTTGTTTCCTTACTTCTTGAGACATGCAAGACAGGCATTTCCGCATCTAGACTGTTTAGATGACCTGAAAAAGATCTCTGACCTAAGAACACCTGCTAACTGGTTTGTAGTCCACATTTTAATTTGCACAAACTTTTTCAAGACCACGCTCACTTTTCTTTGTAGCATTATTATTTAAAGTAACCCTCCTGACACAGTCAGGTGTTTTTATTTTGTATTTGTTTTTAATTATTTATTAGTAATGAATGTCCAGTTAGACAGCAGTTGCTGGGAAAAGGGCACCCTAATCTCTTTCCACCTCTCCTTATCCAGAGTGACCAAGAACCAATCTTTATAAAAGGAGTGCAGCTCATCTTGCCATCTCGGTCTGGGCCTGCCTTCGTCCTTTATAATATATTTAAAAGAAACTGGTTGGATATGGTGTAGATCTATCTCACTAACTCTATTTCAAACACTATCATAACTTAAAAACTACTTTTATGTGTCCCAGAGCTAGCTAAATGTTTGTCCTTTTTCCTTTTAAACTTTTGGGATTTTTGGCCACATGTACTCTGCACATAATCTTTTTATAAGTGCATCAATTTGAGACTATTTTGAATACTCAAACTTGTTATCATAATTTATCAGTTTATTGACAATGCTTGTTTTGTTATTAAATAACTTTTGTTTTATCAGAATATTATATTTATCTTAACTAATTAAACTTTTAAACAATAATTGTATTTGTTTTAAAATAAAGACACCAAAAACATTGTCTGACCTTGAGATTCACCCTCTCAAGGTCAGGCAATGTTTTTAGTGAAAAGAATACTTTTGATTTTATATTTACATGATCACAAATTCTTGTGGGTGTCTACATTCGTAGAGGATGTTATTAATATTGCCTAATTTTGTTCACAAAAAAAAACAGAACAGTATAATTTATCGCTCATTATCATTTATAATTTTTTTAAGAAAATAAAACTTCTACTAAACAAGGACTGCAACACATTTCCATTATTGACAGCTACGAATCTGTCTAATATTGTTCATAAAATCAAATTATACCATTTATTACTTAGCAAACATGGGTTATTGGTACATAGATGTTTCTTTTTTTTTCATAATAAAATCCTCCTATATAAAATAATATTTTTTGTACAGGTATCCTGAAGCTAGATCCATAAACAGAAAAATAGTATTTCATGCGGGTCCAACAAACTCAGGCAAGACTTATCATGCAATGGAGAGATTCCTAAGTGCAAAAACTGGTGTTTACTGTGGCCCTTTGAAACTGTTAGCAACTGAAATTTACCATAAGTCAAATAAACATGTAAGTAATTTAGTAATAATTATTCTGTGTTGTTAGCTTAGCACTTCATATTCTTTGTTTAAAAAAAAATAGCTAAACATAATTAGGTAGGTAAGTATATCCTTTATGAAAAACAATATCAAAAACAAACCAATTTTTTTTTGAGAAGACCTTGTTCGTAAGGACGTAAAAATATTGCAGCGGGATTTTATCGTGCAGTAGATTTTCGACTTTCGCTGTTGGACCGAGCATTCAAAAGAGTGCATACCAAGACGTCGATAAAACACACTGTTCGATTTTCAATTCTCGGCGCTACGCAGTATGTTGAAAATCCAGTGCGCCCTGCCGCGTTATTTTTCCTTCCATGCGAAGGTGTACTACACGCCTGGCGCAAAACTGGCGAAGCGAAGTCCTCACAAACCTTGTGTATCCTTTACTCGATAAACGCGAAAGTTTGTATGTATGGATGTTTGTTACTCTTTCACGCAAAAACTACTGAATGGATTTGCATGAAATTTGGCACACATATAGATTATAACCTAGATTAACACATAGGATACTTATAACCCGGTAGTACGTTCCCGCGGGATAATTTCCGACATCCACGGGAGCGTAGCCGCGGGTGGAAGCTAGTGTTGAAATAAATTAACTAATATTAGTCCGAGAGAGCTTCAAAGCGGACAGAGATACTCGGTAATTTATTTGCAACTTTATTTTAAGAAACCCAATGTTGAAATTGGTTCGACAGGACAAACTGCTTCTCTAGATCTACGCCGGCCCCATACTCTACCTGTCTTTAGTTAGTGTCTGTGTAACGTGTTCTATAAAAATTTTTCAATTTTTGCAGGGCACACTTTGCGATCTTATTACAGGCGAAGAAAGGAGGCACGCATCATTGTACAAGTCGGTAACAAATCCAGAAGATAAAAAGATGGACACACCAGATGAAAATTACGGCTTAGAATTATCCGCTACAGAACTAACGTCATCAAACCATGTCGCCTGCACAGTTGAAATGACGTCACTTAATAATAGATGTGAGTTACTAATATTTTATATTATTAAAGGCTATTGGAATGACATTACCATGGTATAATAATATATGTACTTTGTCAGGTATAGCATTGTGAGACACAGTAGTCGCGTGGGAGACACAAGTCTATATCATCACCGCTGTATTACATGTAGTGTGTAATATCAGCCTTAATGGCTTACGCTCAGTTTCTAGAACTAAAGCTATAGACGCGTCAAAATTAAATGCAAGTCAAGTGATGCAATTGGCTGGTGGATCTTTCAATCAATTACAGCAGTTTACAGGCAGTGGACTATGTGTTACATTGATTTTGCGATAATTTTCGTTCCAGAAAGTGGCCGTTAATTTCCAGCTATATAGTGGCTAGATAGTGGCCAGCACTGGTTTTATTGGGACATGGGCCAAATTAGCACAGAAAGTTGACAATAACTTTGGCAGGTCTGCTTGAATTTGCAATAGTAGCCCTGTCATTGCTAACCGGGATAGATATGCTAAATACTAAATAGTACAGAATATTAAAATATTGGTTGCTCTGTAATCTACCGTGAAGTCGTTATTTTCAAATAAAAAACAGGAATATTGAATTTATTCATTTGCATTCACATTTTTACAGATGAAGTAGCAATTATTGATGAAATCCAAATGATTGGGGATAGAGGCAGAGGATGGGCGTGGACAAGAGCGATATTAGGTAATAAAAATATAGTAGAAAGAACAAACTAAAATGCACCTTAACTGTATGGAAATAAAGGATAATATAACCTAATTTGTAGGACTACAAGCTGATGAAATACATTTGTGCGGAGAAGCAGGTGCTCAGAACCTCATTGAAGAAATATGTAATACTACTGGTGAAGAATTAGAAGTAATTTCTTGTATTTTATTTTAGCTTGTATTACAAATTAGGATACTATGGAGTGTAGCTTTTTTTGTACTTGTGCACTGTGGCTTTTCTGTTTTGTGAACTGGAACTTTTGTTCTACATCTTGCATGGTGGCATTTCTCTGCAACCAGTTTCACTTTTCTTCTGAAGAGACTGAAATAAATATGATCAAATTGCATGACAATCCATTATTGAAATTGTTTGTTTAATAATTGGTATACGTCCAAAAATGATTCTTGCGAGCATGGAAAAATAATGCAGTCGATAACAAAATATTGGAATTAAGCCAGTTTCATTCTTGTTTGTTATGGGCAACTTAGTTGCGTAGTTTTTTAAACTTTCCTGTATGAAAACTTAATTTTTTTTTCTTCCGTAGGTTCGCAATTATAAAAGACTAACGGAACTGAAAGTAGAAGATACTCCGCTCGGAACGTTGGACAACGTAAAGCCAGGCGACTGTATAGTGTGTTTCAATAAAAATGACATTTACAGTGTAAGTCGAGCCATTGAACAGAGGTCAGTCCCATGTTGAGGCGGTATCCAATTACTAAAGTATTTTAGGAAAAAATGTGATTTTAAAAGTCTATGTTAAATATCTTATTTCCTTAAAACATAAGGCGTAGTTTTGAGCAAGAATTAGCGAGTTTGCTTTCGTTATTCATAGACTTTAAAAATCACGATAGTTGCAGTACGATGAGTTTGCTTTCGTTATTCATAGACTTTAAAAATCATGATAGTTGCAGTATGATGTATAACTGTTCATACAATGTATGTCATAATTTGAACAGGGTATCAAAATAATTATTATCATTCGTAAACCGTTTTGTGTTGTAAAAACTAGAACAACCGCCAAGTATGCATATTCATATTATAAAAGATTTTAGAGTTTCTGTAGTAATGTTTTAAAATAAAATCAGTAATTAATAGCAGGTTACGAAGAGTCCAGCAGTAATATAATATCAAAACTTATTGTTTTTTTTTTTTGAGGCTGGGAATTCATCGAATATCTTCTCCCGCTCTGGGTGGAGCAGGTGGGCGTGTCAGACTTTTACTGATTAAAACCCACCTGTTCCTTCATTTGCCTGTGTGCCAGGAACCACGGTATCTCTTTCGGACCCACCCCATAAGCCTCGGTCTCAAAATTCTTCGTTCTTTACAAAAATAGATAAATAATAAAACACAACATGTCGCATTTATTTCTATACGGGGTGTAAGTGAAACGCTTCTGAAAACGAAGACAGGTGATCGGGCTAGTGATGTCCGAGGTAGAGTTGAGAGTGGTGGTACGTAGGCTGAATGCCAAGAATACCGCCCCAAGACCCGCCGGCTTGGAAGAGCCTGGGTCCTGGCCTTAGCAGCTTAGAAGCAGTAATGCTTCGCAGGAGGTGATGACCCATGCACTCTCGCTCCGTACCATGCCCTGGACCAGGGCCGGACGCGAGAGATCGCCGCCGCCGATCGCCTCCACGAGGACACGGCGGTGCTCCGCCCAAGCCGGGCAGACCTCCACCGTATCTTCAAGGCGAGCTACGCAGTGGAAACACCTGGGCGTTTCCTCCCGCCTTATACGAAACTGGAACCTCCCGAAACACCCGTGTCCGGTGAGGACCTGCGTCAAGCGGAAGGTGAGGACGCCGTGGCGCCTCTCATCCACTCCGAAAAGAGGGGACTTACTACCGCAATCGTGGCGTGTCCAATGCCTGCCAGGGGTGCGGGTTATTCGAAAGAGATACCGTGGCCCCTGGCACACAGGCAACTGAAGGAACACGGGTGGGTTTTAGTCAGTAAAAGTCTGACACGCCCTTCCGCTACACCCAGAGCGGGAGAAGTTATTTGACGATTTCACACCCTCAAAAAAAAGGCTAGTGATTCTCGATACAGTACCATGAAGAAAATATAGTTTTATTTTTCAGTTTTTACCTATTTTTTTTGTATTGTTTGTTCACTATGCTGTGAGAACAGTTAAATAAACTATTATTTGAGGTTAAACACATTTAAAAACATTTTTTTTACAACTCTTGCAAGCAATATATTCAAAAATAAAAATCAGATGTTAGGCTCACGCATAACCGCGCTCGATCCCTGGTTTAGGCGGCGACTTTAGGTTTAGCCATCCTTTGTCACCGACAAAATAAAATATATAAAAACATTACAGAAGCGTCAAACGTTTTAAATTGATGAAAAATAACCAATTTAAGGCAAAAGGTTATTGGTATCCTTTTTCATTTAGGTTGTATATAACCTACATTCTGGCTTCGGAAGCATTCCCCTTACACCCTGTATCGAACTAGCTAACCCGACAGACGTTGTCATAACTATGAATATTAGATTCGCTGGATTCGCATTATATTTATATGTAACGCGCAACTTTATTATTTTTTTCTTTCATAAGAACCTTCTGCCAATAACAAACACAACAAAAAACTAATTAGCCAAATTGCTCCAGCCGTTCACGTGTGACCAAGGGAAATAGGGATTCATTTCTATTCATATAGATTTAGATTGGGTTTAAACTAAAAAAAAATATCTTGATGTCTTAAAATTTAAGACATCAAGATATATTTTCTTAGTTAATGTAATTGGTGCATGTTCCACTTAATTTCAAAGCGGTGTTATTTTTTAAAATCGCTTCTAATTATTTCAGGGGCCAAGAAGTAGCTGTGATATACGGTAGTCTACCGCCTGGCACGAAGCTGGCTCAAGCCAATAAATTCAATGACGTCAACAGCTCGTGTAAAGTCATGGTCGCCACAGACGCTATCGGACTTGGTATCAATCTGTAAGTTATTTTTCATCTCACCTTGAATCATAGCCAAATCGTGTTTACTTTCAACGAAAATGTAGATGAAATGCAAAGATGCCATTCACAGCAGCATATTAGTACACTTACGTGCAAACAATCAGCACAACCCATGCTCTTTATATAAGAGACTAACATGTAATCTACATAATTTCAGGAAGGTTCAATAGGACGATATATTATTAACGACACTACATTAAAGTGTCAAGTAATTAACACAATTACTTTTCTATTGTTATCAGACTCAATGAGTCTGCTTATCAGACTAAGGGATAACATAACATCACGCCTGTAATCCCCGAATGGTCAGACAGAGGTGTACCTATAGTACAGTCACATTTCGCTAGTTATGTTTAAGTCCCAAGTAATAGAGGCCAAGCCTATTGCCATCAACCGGGCACAAATTCTGACTCCGTAGTGTTACTGAGAAATAGGGTATTACACTCATTTTTGAAAAGTGTCTGAATTAGATTCTAGAGTGCTAATAAACCACTAAAAAAACAACATTTTTATTTAATCGATTAGTGCCATAAAAATGCATGTAAATTTTACATTTTTAAATTTCGCGCGTAATTTGACAAAAACGCTGGACGCAGTAGACGCCATATTGCTCTGTGGGTATGACGTCAGTTTGCTAAAAACAAATGCGCTGATATTTTGTATGACAATTGTTAATAGTTTAAAAAATGAGTTATTTTACTACTTAGCGTTGGTTTGCTGTTCCTGAATGCAAAATATTATTTAAATAAAAATTACTTTGGCTAAGAAAATAATAAAAGTACAAAGTTGCTCAGTTGACATGCCGAATGACGAAATAACATGGCGACTACTATTTCATGGTGTTTAAACACAGATTAAAAAAAACTGAAATCTTTAAATGGTATTTTAAAATTGATTTTGTTGTTTTATGAACTAAAACTAACATTTTCCGATTGCATTTTGCCTAAGCTATCTCAATAATATATTTTTAGATTTTTTCTCGTATAGAGTAAAATACCCTATTCCTGATGGCAAAACCCAATAGCTTGCGACTACTAAACCAACGAGATAGTCAACAATATATTAGGTTTTTATTAACAAAACTTAATTAATTAATCCCAGACAACATCTGATTATGGCTAAAAGTCGATTGCAAATAAAAGAAGAGGAAAAAAGAAAAGAAAACTTTTTCAGGTATCTGATTTCAAATCGAAGAGCACTGGGTGGGTCGATTTTTTTGTACGCAAGTGTATAATGTGCAATCTGGCAAGCTCTGGCATTCTATTTTCGTTTTCACTTGCAACAATTTTCAACAATTTCATTATTAATTTTATTGTGAAATATGTATTTTATTTTAGGAGTATAAGAAGAATAATATTCTATTCATTAATAAAGCCAATAGTAAATGAAGATGGAGATAAAGAAATGGATGTAATAAGTGTATCACAAGCTTTACAAATCGCTGGTAAGTGAAATGATCTTCGTTTATTTATTTAACCATTTATGTACACACGTATATAAAAAGACAAGAAGATTAGAACAGAAAAATAGGTACAGAGTCGATGTTTATTTTTAAAGAAATCTCTTCCAGCATACCTGCGATAGGAGAGAAGATAAAGAGATGTAGACAGTGTGTGTAAGATTATAATCAAAAACAATAATTCACTAAATTAATTAAACAAATGTTATGGGAATATACTAGCATGCATAATTACAAACATACATACATACATTCTGTGTATGTTGTTCTCAAAATGTAGTATGATTATCTTTAGTCTGGATATTTAATTTTCCCTCTCAAAAGAGAACTGGCTTGTGTCCTACCAGTGGGAACATTATCAGCTGATTATGAAAGTATTTAATTGTGATGTTTTGACCATACACTTCATAAGACAAGCGATTTATTGTATTTTGAACTTTATTTCGACGACTGTAGAGTTCTTAATATAAGCTGACTGACTTTAGAAGCGAGTCTGAGCTATTAGTGTCGTGCTAAGGATTTTATGACAGTCTGAATAAAGCTCTAAATACTCGTACAATAACTGGCTTGAAAGTGTATGCTTGCACGAAAATAAATTAGAACTCTTTTTGTAGTAATCGTTATATGGTATCGAGCTTGGGAAGAGACAATCGTAATGTATGATGATTGTCTCTTTCCAAAAGGGGGTTTTTTTTGAGGATGGGCAATCATCAAATAACTTCTCCCGCTCTGGGTGGAGCAGGAGGGCGTGTCAGACTTTTACTGACTAAAACCCACCCGTGTTCCCTCAGTTGCCTGTGTGCCAGGGGCCACGGTATCTCTTTCGAATAACCCGCACCCCTAGCAGGTTCCAAAAGGGTGACAATACCTTTAGTAATTTTATCCTGACGTTCTTAATTGGTTTAAAAAACGATCCAATTTTACCAAAAAAATCATAACGATATAATAAAGATAGGTATTTGCCTAGTTTTGATAAAAACTCATAACTTTAATTCATAATTAGGTCGCGCAGGCCGCTACGGCAGTGCATGGGAGACTGGTTACGTGACGACATTCAAGCCTGAAGATTTGGCCACGTTAAAACAATTAATGTCTAAGTCGCCCGACCCGGTCGCACAAGCGGGGTTGCACCCGACCGCTGAACAAATGGAACTATACGCTTATCATCTACCTCATGCCAGTCTTAGTAGTTTAATGGTAAGTAGTAAGAACAGGTTTTTGATGATTTCGGCTGTGTATGGCTTCGCCAAGGATAGCAATAGCCTGCATTAGACACTATAGTCTGTTCCAAAAGTATGTGATGAAAGTGTAAACAACCCTATTCAGCACCCTAATTGCGTAACACACTATTTATCAGAATCTGGATCATTTTGTTGCTTCATGTGTTCAGAAAATTTGTCTGCTAAACAACATAAATAACGCAATGAATGGTGTTGAACTGTCAAAATGAAAGCCATTCCTACTGTTAGTGTGTTTTACAGTTACTCTGCTGGTAAAATTCTTATGTAATCACACAATAAAAGGAATTAGTACTTGACACACAACACTTTTGCCAACAATAATTTTTTAAATAACATTAATAAATTCTAATTGAAAAATCAGCGACCAAAATTGTTAAAAAAAATCTTCAAGGTGATTTAAAATTAGAATGTCGGGTTTAAGTATAATAAATAATCAAATCAAAGGACTCAATTTGGATGTGACATTACAAATTGGAATCCACAGGTACGTTTTCTGATCGATTTGTTTACTTTTCATCAGTTGCTTTTGGAGCAGACCATAACACACAGGTGTTTTTTTTTGGGTGGGAAATCATCAAATAACTTCTCCCGCTCTGGGCGGAGTAGGAGGGTATGTCAGACTTTTACTGACTAAAACCCACCCGTGTTCCCTAACTTGACTGGGTGCCAGGGGCCGCGGTATCTCTTTTGAATTTTAAATCTCAAAATCAAACATTCGTCACCATTTTGTTTCCAGGATATATTTGTCCACCTGTGCACCGTGGACGTGTCGCTATACTTCATGTGCAACACGGAAGGCTTTAAGTTCCTGGCGGAGATGATACAACATGTACCTCTACCTCTGCGCGCGCGCTACGTGTTCTGTTGTGCGCCTATCAATAACAAACTGCCGTTTGTTTGTGCTACATTCCTAAGGGTATGTGCAGATTTTGATTTAAGTACTTGCCAATTTGCACAGTTGAATGTAATTACGAACTTCATTTAATTGTGCAAAGTCGATAACTTTTTATTATTGTTGTGCAACTTGCAAGCGATTTCCAAAATGTAGTATATTTTTTACATAGATACATACATAAACTCACGCCTTTTTCATGAGGGTAGGCAGAAACTACAGAACGCTTTCAGCAGGCTTAGCATGACGTTTTCTATTTCTACGAAGAATAGACAGTGCTTTTTCAATACAAAGTGATATTTCGTTTCTCCATTTTTGACATCGCACCGTAGATATCCTTCTACAATCTGACATTGTGTCTTTCGTTTGTAACGATCTTTATCTAGGTCCTTATAAATGTAGACTATTTCAGAAGAATATTTCTTCCGAAACTGTCACTGACCACAAAGTATATACGATTATCTACAAAACCATGATTCGTTTAGAACGCATAACTGTGATAATTAATAGAAAAACATAGCTATCTTCTCCTATTGTACATCATTTAGTTAATAGTCATGTCTATTCTTCCGTCGACAAATCGGTGCTCGTGCTAAGCCTGCTGATGATCCTTATACTCTTTTTGCTTCGTTTACTTTTATACATCTGATCTCTGATGACTCCCGGCATTTCCACTCATATCTGCCTTTGTCTTTATCTTTTGTTAGACACCGTTCAGTCACCCTCTCAACATGACCAAACCATTTAAGCATACTCTTTTACATCATCACTCAGCCTATCACCGGACCACACATGCTACGCAGGGAAGCTTGCTGTTATTTTGTATTTTGTAGTCATCAAATAATCCCCCATATTCGGGTTGCCCTAATGGTTGCTTTCTAACAGGAATCTATGGTTGTGTTCAAATATATCCGTATCCTCAGATGGTGCGACAATACAGTCGCAGTGAGCCCATCACTAAGCATTGGATATGCAACGCGGTGGAGTGGCCGGTGCCGAATCCCAAGACTATCATGGATCTGGTGCATCTGGAGGCTGTGTTCGATGTCCTTGAGCTTTATTTGTGGTTAAGGTTTGTATAGCTAAAGCACTTCTAAAGGGCCAAATGAAATTAAGGTGGATAAAGTAGCACTCGAAATTAAAATTTTCTAGGTCAGTGTCAGATTGTATGTTGATTCAAATATAGGTTTTGGGACCGCAACAATAGGATATTTTCCAATTTATTAAAAAAATATTTTAATTTGATGATTGGGATGAAATATATAACAGAAAAAGAAAAGAAATTTATTTATATCCATTTTCTCAATTAAAAACTATCAAAATCTAATAAATTTTTCGTTGTTTTGAATTTACCGCAAAAACGCTTCTTACGTTGACTCTTGTATCACATGACCACTCGTGACGTCAGCTGCTGCAGCTGTGTAAACGGCATAGGTACAAATACTTTGTGTGGCGCAGTTTTAGAAGTATTCGTGAACAGAGGCACCGCACACCAGTAATACCAATTTCTACCTAATTTAAATCTTGTTAATTATAAACTCGACATTCACTTGTTTACAACTACTTTAGTTTACACAAAGTTGACGTCACGAGTGGTCACGTGATAAAAAAAGTCATTGTAAGGAGCATTTTGGCGATAAATACAAAACAATGAAAAATTAATTTGATTTAAATTGTTTTTAATTGAGAAAATAGATTTTTTTTTGTCTGTTATACAGGGTGATTGGAAGATGGGTGCAAAGCTTTAAGGCGAAGATAGTACAGACAATTTAGAACCATTTAAGCCATGGTTGTCTTAGACGAAGTCTTACCAAATATTTTTAAACAAATTTTTAAGTTTTTTTTCGGAAATTCTCAAAATTTAATGTAAACTGCATAATTATGGCCAAATTGAATGATAAATGAATTCATTTTTTATTTATTTAATTAAAGTAATATGTAAGCAATCAAGCAAAACATGTTTTAGGCTTCTGTGTCATTAGACATTTTTTTTACAGACATTTAAAGCTCAGAAAAAATAAAAAAATTGTACAATACGTCTTTTAACCTTATTAAAAAAAAAATTGGTAAGACTTCGTCTAAGACAACCATGGCTTAAATGGTTCTAAATTGTCTATACTATCTTCACCTTAAAGCTTTGCACCCATCTTCCAATCACTCTGTATATTTCGTCCCAACCTTCAAATTAAAATAGTTTTTAATAAATCGAAAAATACCCTATTATAATCATTAAAATGATCAACGCAACAAACACTCTTTAAGTTTATTTAATCTCATTGGTAATTCCAATGAGATTAAATGAACTTAAAGAGTGTGTGATTTCATGAAATACATATGAACATGAGACCTGCAAATTGTAAAAAACTGAAAATTTGAATATGGCGGGCTTCAAACGGGGAACTACACTACCAGTGGTCATTGACTCCAAAAAAAACGATCATATTTTTTTTTTGTTTTGTCGTTTTTAGACATCTCGTTACCCACCACGTGGAAGGAGTTTCGCTGTTAATTTTATTTGACCTTGTTAGCAATAATAACCACATAGAGACAAATTTCGCTTAAATATACGACTTTCTCGAATGAATAACCATTGAGAGTTTATCTTTGAACCACAGAAACTGAACATTCGTTGTGTATACTCGTAAGACCGAGATAGTTGTAGCATTTGGTAATTTTCCACTTCTATTTTGTTCACAGTTACCGATTTCCTGATATGTTCCCGGACGTGGGACAGGTGCGCAGTATGGAAGTTGAGTTAGACGCTATCATTCAGCAAGGAATATTCCAAATTACCAGGTAAAATAGAAATAGGACTTGCTCTTCAAATACTGCTAGAACTTTATAGGAGACGCAAAGTAAACGATACAGGGTGTACTGTTACCATAAATTTAGCACAATGACATGATTTTATACCACAGATAAAAAAAAAATCGTTGGTTGTAAAAAAAAAATGTGATGTTCTGTACATTTTCCGTGAAAGTTTTGCACTTTTGTATGAAACAACAGATTTTTGTTTTAAATAACTGAATAAAACTTTGTACGTTTTGGGTTCTAGAATCATGTGCTGAATTGATAGCAACAGTTAGCGCGACCGTCAATGTCACTTACATCGTAACTTAGAATTGACTGCCTACATACCATCCATCTCATGTTTTCGCATATAAACTTGTTGTAATAACCGGTGGTGGTGGTTGTTTGAACAATCAATTATTATCATTTTATTATAATTTTTTTTACCTTTTGATAAGTACTATGACTATTTATTGATTTTATTGTATTTGATGTTTATTTTTTTTTCGCTTTTCATGTATTTATTTAATTCAAAATAAATTTTTTTCTAAGTCACTTAATCAAATGACACCTATTGGGTCATTTAAAATTTGTATGTCTTAATTATGACAAAACATAGCGCACCCCGTAAACAGCTATGTTTCACAAATAAACTGATTGATTGTGGATGCGCTAAGGGTATGCGAATTTAATTTTTTTGTCAGTTTTTGCAATTTTCCGGTAGCTGCCAAGTTACATGTTGATTAAGGGCCAGCGCCCACTGGCGGCACGGCAAGGGATTTTTAAGCCACGAACAGGAAAAAAACCTAATAGTATGATGGTAAAATTTTAATTTCAACGGCAACGATGCCGCGGTATCCTTAGGCATGCCGCGACGTCCTTAAGCATCATCATTTAAATTAAATTTTTATTGTATTACATAAAATAAAATATGTTATATTCCTATTCGTCGCACAAAAATCCCTTGCCGTGCCGTGCCGTTAGTGCGCGCAGGCTTTAACATATGTTTTCGATCGTAAAAAATATGGTTTTACGGAATTATAATAATTAAAATCTTCAATACAACCCTCTATTTTTTTATCCTATTGAATGACATTCTTGAAAAAATCTTTAAATGGGATTCAATGAACTAAGAGGGTTGTATTGATGATCTAATGATTATAATTAGGCAAGTAAATAGATACGTGTTATAGTTGCGAATCATATTTTGATCAACTTAGGGCCTGACACTGATCAGCGCTCGAAGCGTTTGATCGAGATGGTTAAATAAACCTCACATTAGGGCCATTGCTAATTGCGAAAAACTTAAGAAAGTTGAAATTTCGCGGGCAACCCTAGCGCTTTCACCTCATGTTTTTCACGGTGGAACCGAATCCTCTAAAATCTCAGAGGATCCTTAAGCCAAGCGCACATTAGAGCCGTAACGGGCTGCAGCGCAACAAAAATGCGTTGCGTACATACAGCCCGTGCAAACATACAAAAAACTGCGGTGCGGCCCGCCCATAGTGTGCGTCGGTTCAAAGAAAATGTATGAAAGTGCCGAGAAAGATTTATGGATGCATTGCAAAAATCTTTTTATTTACAAAAAAATATTCTTGCTTTAGGTTGCTAAGAAATTCGGTGCAAGCACTGCGTGATGATGCACAAATTCAAGCATTAAGCCAAAAGAGAGTGGCCCGCGTTGGCGCCGCCGGCGCTGCCGGCACTTCTGGGTTACACACAAAGGCCAGAGTCGATGACTCCAAGTCAAGACTATCAGAAATGCTTGTTGCCAGGGTAAGTAAAGTTAAAGGATATTATTGTAAAAATATTGAATAAGATTTCTTTCAATACAATTTGCTTTATTTCAATAGATTAAGGCCCCGTTTCTGGAACTAAAGTCGTCATAAAAATTAGCTATAGTTTGACCGAAACTGCTGTGCCGCGCCTTAGCACTTACGCGCGGCGAGACGACGGGCAGTGCAGGCCGCACATTCGTCAACACGCACAGCGTCTCGCCCCCGCCTTGCCGCGCATTTCTATGGCGCGGTACGGTCAAAGATATACCAAATTGTCAAACGCGCATAGCTTGCTGTGATTGGTTGACATCAGCCAATCGCAACAATTCACTTGCGTTTCATTTTGACGCACGGATAATTTTCGTCCCAGAAACCGGGTGCAAGACTCAGATAAATAGCATGACAGAGAAAAATAAAAAAAAACAAAGCGGTCAGGACACAAATATGAAACTTTTTGGAGACCTCAAAAACTTTTTGCGATTCTGGCTTTAGGATTTCAAAATTTGTACTGGACATCCGTCGAGTCAGCCAGTTTACAATAGATATCTATCCTTAGGAAGAAGGCACATGATCGTCAATCCTTCAGATGAGATAGTGTCCTTACCGCGAGCATATCTATTACCTACCTATATTTTTAAATTGATCCTATAGAAACAGCGGTCGTCGGTGTTGCCACTTGATATGAGTAGGGAGACTTTATTTGTGCGAATTGACCAAAATATTCATGTAGCCAAAACTCACAAACTTGGGCTACAATAACGACTATGAAAATTAAAATTTTATTTACAGGGCCTGATTACACCGCAGATGTTAAAGAAACTTCAGCAAGAATTGACTAGTGACAAGAAGCCAGAAAGAATGAGATCTAACAGAAATAGGAGGAAATGATGCTTTAAATTTTTTGTAAATATTGTTAATTAAAATTATAAAAAAGTGCTCGTAATAAAAATGATCCAAAAGTATTGTTTATTTTAGAAGCTTTTATTTAACTTGCAATGTTTCTTTGGGTCAAATCTTGAAAGCTATATTAAAACCACTTTCTCCTATCCTACGGAGCTGAAATTTCTGAGTTCTTGCCCGTTCTTCTCCATAGAGATCTACGTTTTGGAATGGGCAACTAACTTCAACTTTCCAACTGATCGCCTTTTTGACAGTTCAAAAGTGCCTGTAAATGGTTTAATTGAAATAAATGCTTTGAGTTTGAGTTTGTGTTTATGTACGGTGGGCTGCATCGATTGGATACCCCAGTTGTATTAAAATTTTAATACAACTGGGGTATTTAATTGATGCAGCCCACTGTACCTTCTACACTGTCATGACTTGGGTAGTGCAACTCGGTTGGCTTCACACCATGAGTTGAGTAAAAGCGTATTTGGGTTCGTTGGATTTCTCTTTACTATATCAAGTGAAGGTGATAGAATGGATATTTAAATAAATTCTAATGCTAAAAAGTACATAATAAGATTTAACTAAAAACATTTTTGAAAACGAGCTTTTAAGTAGGTAATGAACTAAAAAGTACGAAATATGTAAGTATATAATTTACGCTGTTTTCTGGTGAGGTAAAAACATTCAGAAAACAAAAAAAAAATACCTACAATAAAAATTCACAGGTATAGGTATACCATGGATCTGTGATAGATACTGTACCTACCATCTTCAAAGAATTTGACAAAAGAAGTTATTTCGTTAACAAAATCTTTGCTAAATATCGCAACTAACTGCTACTCTTCCTTGTTTTTTTTTTTTTGTAATGACAGCCTAAAAGGTTGTCGGCTGCTTAGCCGGACTTGCATGTGGCTTCCTTAATAAATTAAGGCCTCCAGCTAGGAGGCACCTACTCTTCTCCAGTTATTTATTTATAGAAAAACTTTGTCGCACAAACAAGCTAGGTATCTACTTAAATATACTTAATTGGGCAATAAATGAGCCGTTTCTTCAAGAATGATAAGATATTTTGATGTAAACAATGCGACTTCGATATTTATCATAGTACATACTTATCCATTCGTCACGCCTAACCCGTTTCGTTCACTCTCACAACAATAGGAGATCAATGCTATAGCTAACAGAATTTTTTACAGCCGACGCGTGACTTAAGGATGCCGAAATTAACATAACACAAATAACAACAAATATGGTGTTGTTATCATTAATACATACGCCGCCGACGGTCAATAGGGCTAAGGGAGCACGCGATTCATTACATAGAAACTGATAATACTTTTAATTGAGTAAGTCGACGTTCATACGGACTTAATAAAATCGCAGCGTGATTTTTTCCCGCACTAGATTTTCAACTCTCGGTGTCGCACCGAGGGTTAATTATGTAATACACTGTCAGTAAGAATCCCTTTCATTTTGACAGTTGTATAACATTCATGGCATTTCTTACGTTGCTAAGCAGACGATCGAACATATAATATGGAATAATGGATTAGCAATAAACTTAAAAATGAATCAGATTCTGATTAATAGTGTGTTTGGCGCAATTGGGATGCAGAGCATAGAAAATCCAACAGAATCAGCGCGTCGAAAAAACCCAGTGTTCAATTTACAAACTCTCGGCACTTTGGACTGGATCTTCTACGCAATGGATCTTCAATGCGCGACAAAAGCTCGCCGCGATTTTATTACGTACGTGTGAACATGGGCTAAATAAAGCTAAGATTAGTTATATTCATTAGTATTTGTCTCCAGTTATCGCCAGTGCACGTAAACGGTGACCCCTGACATGCAATTATCACAGTGTTGAGGGTAGTTGATTTCATAATGGGTCGGTACGCTTTGCAATATTAGTCGTCAACCCAGCTTTGTGCTGACAGTTGAAAATGTGTAAATACAATTTGTTATTCGTGTTTATAATATTAACAACAGTGTATTTTCCATTTCAAACACAAGGTATTTTATAGTCCGGTGTTTACATAATTAATTTAAAATGGTGGTCCAAAAAGTGTTTTTTTTATATTATCTACTTATTAAACAGCTTTCAGGGTATTTTATGTGAATGGTGTGGAAACTATTTTGGCGCTAGAAAATGAGCTGATTAATATAGAATGTAAGACAGATATGCCAATGGGATACTGTGGGTTTATTCATCCTACCGGAAAGCGATATTCGTAAGTACTTTATTAATTTTACTTTTAATCGAATAAAATTAGGTAGTAGGTACCATTTGTCACACGCTTCGTGACTTGTAGCTACAATTCTACTATATGCTAATCACTACGATTTACTATAGCTACATAACACAAACCATAATGTTATAGTAATTGTCATCTAAGTACTTAGGCTTTACCGAAAAAAAACCTATGTTGTACTTATGTCAATTTTGGTATTACGCTAAACTGTTGACTTTTCACTACAATTATGTGGCCTAAAGTTTTGTGATAACACTTGTAAGAATTATAAATTTGTAAATTCATTGTAATTGTAAAGTTTTGTGGTACAGGCCCTGTATCACAAAATTATACGATAGGATAGGGGATAGGGCCTAGAACCCTATTTAGTATAACCATAAGTTTAACAGAAAATTCGACATAACATACATACATAGGCACCTACATACAACATACCTTATCGCACCTGTCGTCAAAATTTTAATAAAGCAGAAAACTAAGACAAACTTACAAAATGATGGATTGTGATATTATCACATGTCACCCGTCGGTTTTTATAAAAGATCGTATTAATATTATAAACAGGTTCCCTCGAGTGGGATGGGAACCATATACTCGGAAATAAATATACTATACTATACTAATGGAAAGCAAGCCTATTGCACATTGGGTGCGAGTAGAACTAGGTATCTACAACACAACTTCGGGACCGTAAGCAGTGATTTCTTGAACAAGTAAATGCCTGCCATATAACGTTCATCTGACCGAAAACGTATCTACAATATTATGTGTTTTGCTTAAGTTAAAAAAGCGCTCCATAATTACGTACCAATTTGGTTATCAGTCCGCCAATTAAAATTTGTTAATTTAATTGCTCTTCCAATGTCGACCCCTACAGATAAATAGATACGACAAAAATTATAGACTTACTGTATGATACCTACCCATGATCACGCTGCATAAGTACAAAATATAATTATCTTGCCTCGAGCTGACTAGGTTTCCGGAAACTGTAGGAGCATAAAGATCATCACATATTATAACAGCAGCGTTCCGACACAGCAAATAACTTGTCATTCCAGTAAGGATTTTAAATCTACATGAGAGTACATTTTACTAGCTATGAAAATACAGAATAGTGGTCACTGTCCACTATTGTCTCAGTCGCCATCGAACCGACCGCGCGCTTCAAGCGAGCAGTCCAGTCTCCGGCGAAGAAACGCCTGCAAGCGGTCTTTGCTCTGCAAGCGCTGTCTCCCAGTAGTCCAAAAATCACTAATCTTCGCAAACCGGTCTGTAAACTGAAAACTAGCCATTGGCACGTGAACGGTGAGCTACCAACTAGTAAGCGGCTCGTGAACAACAAGTCACCTCACCGGTGGCGTGCCAGCAGCGAGGGGTCGTCTGCTGACGGCACGTTGACAAGTGGGTGGAATTTTTTGAGGAGGTGACGCTTGGTTACTGCGCTGAAGACCATTATACTTACACTTTAGTGATGCACTTCCTGTAACTTCGTTTATAATGATTCTTACCTGCAACTACCTTTATCCAGGCCTTTGAAACGCGAAACTTATTAAAAAAGAGAAATGATCTTCACAAAAAAATTAACAGTTTACTCATTAGATTTTCAGGCACCACACTTAATGCTGGTCACTGCGCCATAAAAGTCCGAGCCACTAAAAACGACTCTGGAGAATGGCGGTGCCACATCGGAACGCAGACCACGGGCGTGGAAATGATGCAGACGATCCAAGTCAGGGTGGCAATGGAAGTGGCAGCAGTCCAACAGAACATTATTGCGGTTCACAACAAGCCTATGACGATAGCCTGTGCGACCACGAAAGGATTTGTGCCCTTGAGTTACTGCAGATTTGAGCCGCCCAATGGCCAACCGTTTAGCATCAATTCTGATGTTACTAGCAAGAAGTAAGTTATTACTTTAGGCTGGCTGCTTTTTAGGTTTCCGTACCCTAATGGAACCTCCGCTGTCCCACCGTCCGTCTGTCTGCCAGCGGGCTGTATCTCACGAACCGTATCAGGACAGTTGAAATATTCAGAGTGGTACTTCTAGTGCCGCTATAGAAACAAAATTTAGAAAATAAAATAGACCTAATAAAAGTAGGTATGGTAGGTACGGACCCCTTCCCTTCGTGTTCGACTCGCACATAGACGGTTTTTTATTATTACAAGACAAATATTTATTTTGTGGGTGCCTATTACTGATGGCTCAAATCAAAGAGCGCGTATTATGAAGTTATAAGGGATGGTACTATAGGTCACGTTTAGCTTCATATCTTTCACGCATTGAAAAATTATGACATTGCTACTTCATAACGGCCGCAGAAGACTTTGCCTTTGATAAATGCAAAGCATGGAAACAGACTCTGCTGATGGCGAGAACGAATTGCTGTATCTAGTAAAGTTTTTTCTATCGTCCTTAGGCACATACCAACTTATTAATTATTATTGTTTCAGTCCAATCCTGGGCAGATATTATTTCCCTAGCAACAAGAGCTTAGATCGCGGTGACTGTGCTGTGACCATTCGGAAGGTGAAATATGAGGATGTGGGCTCTTGGACATGCGGGGCTGGCCTTGATGATGGCCAGGAGCATATAGACTTTATTACATTTGAGGTTGAAGGTGGGTTCATAATAAAGACTTGGATTTTGGCACTACTAGTATATTCAAAAAGAGTAATACCACGTCCTAACCGAAAGCGATGTTCGCAGTCGTTTATAAATATGAATCGAGATCAATGAAGTCGCGACAGTCGCATTCAGTTAGGACCCAGGGTAAGATAAAAACTTATACTCACAAATTGCAGTATCGTAGCATAGCATAAAAAGTCTAAACAGTTTTATAAGATAGGGAATATATTTATTTATATGACACTTCAACGACTTACTCACTAGAACAAACATAAACAAAAATCACTTACAGGTTTAGGTATTGTGAGTACGTCACTTATAGTGCACAGAACTAGCAGAGAACGTGTAAGTTAGAAGATACTCTTGAATTACATTCCATCAAATTAGCCTAAAAATTAAATAATTCATTATCTATGTACTAAGGTCGCTAAGTTACATGTAATGTTACAATAAAGCTACTCCTCAAATTAAATTGTAACTTGCGTATTTTTGCCTTCAAAAAGTAATATGTAGGTACCACCTTTTTCAGGACTGTATGCCATGTCGACAGCATCAGCAACGGGTATAACTTTTGGGGCATTCGCGATTGTTGCTTTGTTAGCCGTTCTCGGAGTTTTCGCGTGGAAAAAGCGACATGTTTTAGGCGCTGTGAGGTCTGATGCTGAGGAAGCTGGGGCCCACGAATTGGAACCGTTGCCAGCTAGTCCAAGTCCTCAACCCAGTAGGAGTGTACCTCGAGTCGTTATCCAGTCGCCTTCGGAGCCTAGCGCGTCTCCTTTAATGCCTCGGTCTCAATCTGAGGCGTGAATAAATGCCTCTGCAGGCGACAGAAAATGAGCAAAATTTACACTGCCATATATAAAGAGTAACCCACCTAACACAAAAAGCCCAGAGGTTTTTGTATGAAAATAATATTGTTTTTCATATATGTATTTCAATGTTCCTTCCTTTTCAGTAGACTATAGTAATGACTATCAATAAAAACAAAAACAGTAAATAATTGAAATTGAGGAATAGAATGTGTAATGTAATAATTAATAAGTGAATCTATTATTGTTGTGAATATATTATATTAAATAAATGACTATTAGATTAAAATTAATCTTATTTATTACTAGCGACCCGCGCCGGTTTCGCAAGGATGTACAGTGTTTGTGACGGAGGTCGTATAATTATAGAATGTCCCCCGCGGCGCGGACGGCAACGGGGCATGCCGGCCGACCGCCCGTTTCGCTGCGAGCAATTTATAATTTTAAATCTGTGAAAATATCTGTGATATCTTAGAAGATATCACAGATTTAAAATTATAAATTGCCTTTTACAGTATGTACTGTAAAAGGCAATTTTGATTTACATTAAATTGCCCTTTACAGCACAACGTATCTGATGTATTTAATTGGATAAACATTAATACTGTATTGTTATAAAGTTTTGAAATAGCTTCGTAAATATCCCATTATTTTTTATTAATACATTAAATATAAAAACTGTTGATTACTGTGGGTTATTTATCCTTAGGAGATAGACATATATACCATTGCGGACTTTTGTGTCGACCTGTTTCAGATATTGATATGATTTTGATCTATCTCGTAAGGTTAGGAATGTAAGCGCCCAAAAATATGTTTTTACGACATGATTACAAATCTAAAAATTTCTCTACTATATTATGCATAGCAAGAAATTCCCTAAATTATGGTGAAAACCGTATCTATATCCATTACGTGGTTTAGAAGAAGTAAGCGGAGAAACAGGCAGACCAAAACAGCAATTTTACTTTATACTATTAAGAGATCAGAGAAGGTGGTTACGCTAACGTAACCTGCGAAATTCCAATTTTACGTTTTTTGCAAAATGCAGGTCAATGTTTCCTTCCACCCGGCCCATATCATAGGTCTTTCCAGACATGGCTTTACAGAATTAAAATTATCAATACAACCCTCTAACTTCATTTTATCCCATATTCAATGGGATAAAATGAAGTTTCAAAAGACTTGTTCATCAAATAGTGCTGATCTGCAAATTGCAAAAACCTTAATTTAAGATTTGAGTTTTTCGGGCTACCTTGGCAGGGGGAGGCCCCCCTGATTTATACCATAACAATATAAAAATTATGATTATTTTCAATTGCTTACATACTAGGATGGTTTAACATAGCAGCTAATCGTTCCATATTCACCGCATATACAGAATGGCAGGATATAACATTTTTGTGTGTGAGAAGTGTGTTGTAAAACTCATCAATTGTTAGTTTTTCATCATTTGGCTCTGTGTTGGCACTGTAAAAAAGATTGAGAATGGTAAGTATTTCCACCAAAAAATTTATTATAATCTTCCTCTCAGAATCTCTTGGATTGTATTGGAAGGTCAGGCCTGGTAGTAGCATTTATTTGAGTGGTAATAAAATGATATTGATTAAATTATCAATGTATTTGATTAGTTAGGTTTTTTCCTTTACATTGCAAGTTTTACATTGGTGGCTCAGTTAGTAATTATAACTCCATGAGATTGTCAGTAACACTAAGGCATTGCCAGCCTTCTTTGAGGAGCTTTGGGTGGACTGAATAATCGTTTTATCCCACCCGTACACCTAAAATACAGATGACTATGACTAGATGCTATTACCTATATTAGTCATTATAAAAATCTCACCTGCATGCAATTTCTAAAGCTGCAGAGTGTTCCATCTCATCAATTGTAGGTGGACACCTCGGTCCCAGCAAATCAGTCATCCCTTCATCCACACTAACTCGCCCTTCTCTTTGCGGATCATACAGCTTTGAAGTATTCCTCAACCACATGTTGGGCACATCTGTACCTACATCGTACATGAAGGTTTTGTTGTGCATCTTGTAGCCTTTCCTTTGGGATACTACAGCAGTGATTACATTCTTCAAGAAATGTTGCACAGCTACAACAATTGCATCGGCTGCATCGTCTTCAGCACCTTCAAGCCCTGTCTCCCAGGCCGCCAGCATGAAGCGGCCCACAACTAGCGCATGGTCTGGTAGGAATATTTCCTGCAAAGAACAAACTTTTTATCTTCAAAGTAAATGATATTTATTGTGTGAATGTTTGGTTAAACTATGACACTACTAATAGCATACAAATAAACTGAAAACATTAGACATGATTTTTAATGTTACCTGAGCAGCATATTTGACACCATCACTGCCTGCTCCTGGTGGTGAATTAGGCGGCAAATATTCCAGCAAGTCAACAGGCTCAAAGTTAGACTTTTCAGACGTCCGGGAACTCCTCTTATGCCTCCTACTATTCCTGTTATGTGAACTAGCCTTTTCCTGAGCGATAGTTATAGAAGCTTCTGCCAATCCTTCTACTTTATTCAACAAAGCCAGTAAAAACTCATTGTGGTAGTGCACTTGGTCCGAAGACAGTAGTTTTCGAGCTTCAGCATCAAACTCTTCCTTGGTTAATTTCATTCGAAACCACTGTTTCATGTGACTGAAATATTTTGTGGATTTCTCACTAAGCACGTCGTTTAGCTTACGCCTAGCAATATTTAGTTGGTCAGAAGACATTGTTTTAAATTATAAATATAACAGTTTTGGTTTCGTAAATAGAAATCAAATATTTTTCGAATTGAAACAAACACTTGATATCAATCAATAACAAGGAACACCAATTAACTTAAACCTCCTAGAGGAACCACAAGAGGAACACTCACGATATAATATTGTACTCTGTGCACTCACGGCAACTAAAAGATCAATAAAACATAAATTGAATAAATCAATAACCAAAAGTTCAGATTCAGAGTTTCAGAAACACTCGGAGAACTGTCAAAATGTCAACTTGTCAAGTCACAAGTCAGTGTCACAGAACACATGGTCAGTGTTATCGGTTCGGTAATATCGGGGGGCCTACTCTCTAAGCACGAAATCCGTAATCTCGGTCGAAGTTACGGGCGTTTCCTACTCCGTATCACTTACGGACCTATGATTAGCTTGGGGCCCAAACTAAGAATAAATGACTACACGATTTGACAGTTGTCCCTACTCCCTATATGCCTTTACCCGTCCAAAAAGTTAATTAATCAGCTGAAGGAGTCACTTTGAAGTTTCGAACTATTTTCGGACGGGCCCGTATTTTCGTTGACGAAGTTAGAGAGTAGCCCCCCTGGTGCGTTAAAATTAACACTCTGTCTCCAGTACTAACCCCACAAGATCAACAGTTATCCCAACTGTATCATCGAAGATCGTTATCGGCTTTTTTTTTTTTTTGTAATAACACACGTTTTTCCAATTCACTTAGACATTGGCAGAATAGTCGACATCGGCTTTGCTTGCCATATGAAAAATAGAATAGAATAGAATAGAAAAATAACACTTCAAAAAAATAATCCTAGGGACACCTGACACTTTGAGGTTACAGAATACATTACAATAAAAAAAAATAGTTATTATTCTACTTATCGTTGGTTTGCTGTTCCTGAATGTAAAATATATTTTCAATAAAAAAATACTCTAGTTACGAAAATGATAAAGTACAAAGTTGTTCAGTTGATCCGATATTTTAAATAGCGGTATGAACTAATAATATGGCGGCTACTATTTTATGGTGTTCAAAAAAAGAAACTGAAATCTTCGAATTGAATTTATTTTTACAACTAACATTTTCCAACTGCTTTTTGCCTAAGCTATCTCAATAATATATTTTTAGATTTTATCTCATATACAGTAAAATACCGTAATATCAACACATTAAATAATAAACTAAATATCAGCGCATTTGTTTACACAGCAAACTGATGTCATACCCACATACACAATTTATCAAATTACGCGCGAAATATGAAAATGTAAAATTGAAATGCATTTTATAAAAAAAAATATGGCACTAATCGATTCAATAAAAAAATGAGTTTTTTTTAGTGGTTTATTAGCATTTTAGAATCTAACTACGACACTTTTCAAAAATGGGTGTAATACCCTATTGAGTGTATTGTTTGAAATGGTGATATTACAGCTACTTTGCACCATTTTTCCCCGATACTATGGCCTTCTAGAGAGAAGGCCATAGTATCGTATCGTATCGGGGTAAAATGGTGCAAATTAGGTAGGTACTATTTGTCCTAACTGTTACTGCAGACCAGACAGAGGTCTGACAGTAACAGTTAGGACTAATACTTAATAGTGTTCTGTGGTAACAGTGATGGAACTAGACATGGGTCGTACTTGCAAAATCGAGTACCAGGGCTTCCAAGTACGTCCACCTTAAGAAACCAGGGCCTAAAACCAGGGCTCGAGATACTTTCAAGTATTTTCTATCTGCATCGAAAATTGATCCATGACCTCATATAAATAAGAAGCACAATCATGTATTCAAAAGCCCTGTTGGAAGTAAAAATACTTGTATAGGAAATTGACCCGTGAGTTGCTATAAATAAGGAGCAAAATCGCGTTTACAAGTAAAAACTTACAAACCATTAAAGTAAAAAATACTTGCATAGGAAATTGATCCGTGACTTGCAACAAATAAGGAGCACAATGGCGTTTACAAATAAATACTTGAACTATTTGAGTACCTACGTACTCGAGCGTCGAGCCACGACGCCGACGCGACGGAGCGAGATACTTTCAAGTGTTTTCTATCTGCATCGAAAATTGATCCACGACTTCATATAAATAAGAAGTACAATCGCGTATTCTCAAAAGCCCTGTTGAAAGTAAAAAATACTTGCATAGGAAATTGATCCGTGACTCTCTATAAATAAGTAGCAAAATCGCGTTTACAAATAAATACTTACAAACCCTTCAAGTAGAAATACTTGCATACGAAGTTGTTCCGTAGACTCTTATGTTATAGAGACATGACCGCAGCAAAAACTAACGCGGTTGAGTACCTACGTAGTTGAGCGAGTAGTCATATAAAATACCTTGAAGTCTTGCAAGTATTTCGGGTCGGTACTTGGTGTGTGTACTTGGAAGCAAATACCTGGTGTAAAAACCTGGTCGCGTAAATACGTACCTTCCCTAGATGGAACGGAACTGAGTACTGACAGCTATTATTAACAGTTTTCAATTTCATTTCACGAAATTACGATTTCTTATTTCACTGGGCTTGGTCTGTCAATTTGTGTTTGTTTAGTGTTTACAAATTGTGAAATAAAACTGAAATTGTAGACATACGATAGCCAAAATGTCCCTAAATTTCTTACTAAACACAGGCTTAACAAATTCAGTCATGAAAGGTAAGAATTAGTAAAACAAAGTTTTGAGGTTATGTTATTATCAAGAGAACTTGCTAAATTTTAATTTCAGAATTTGTCCGCAACGCCAGTAAAAAGACCGGTGGTAGTACATCCAACACAAACTGTTCGGTGAAGCCGAAGCGTAGAGGGTGGAAGGTGCAAGATGGACACTTTGTTCAGGCTGGTCATATGTTAGCTACTCAAAGGACTCCCAGGTTCCATCCTGGATTGAATGTGAGTGACCCATACTTATTACTTATTATGTGACAGAATCTATTTTCTTCGTGTATAGGTTGACACCTTAAGATGTAAAAGTAAATATTAGTTTGCTTGCATTTCTGTTCATTCTAATATGTTTTTACATTTTTGATATACTGAACAAAACAATAAAACTATGCAAAGTACTTCATTTATGATCGTCATAAAGTAGGTAGCCCATTTAAGAATTGGTTCTTCTCTATTAAAAAATTATTCATTGAATATTTTCAGGTTGGGTTTGGCCGGAACGGAACTCTTTTTGCTATGGAAGCTGGCAAGGTAGTAGTTACCTGTGAGAAGTTTGACCCCAACTGGGATCACACATGGGTACAGAGAATCTATGGAGGACGGGAACAACAGACCATACTGAAGAAGTACTTCAATGTTATACCTCAACCTCAACATCAGAGGTTTAAGCTTGTCAATGAAGTTTGAATGTGTTGTAATGTTATTTAGTCTTATTAGGAAATATATTATTAGTTGATAATAAATTGTATTATTTTTTAAGCTAGAAGTAATAGAGCATAGACCTCATCAATCTCTTTCCATCAGGTGTGATCGAGGTGAAGAGCAGGCCCATTCAGTACTAAAAAAGAAAAAATATATACAAAAGAACAAATGCAAACTATTGGTTTCCTAAGTGTTGAATTTTTGCATAACTAACGGTAAAATGGGGTGAATAGAAATGCAGGGGTGAATTGAGACGAAACTTTAAAGTGGATCTTACCATTGAAATTATATAGTTTGTAGTCAAAAAGGACTTTATGTTGAATGTTTTATAATTAACGATTAAGTGCCTTTGTTGGCAGAGAACGATCATAATTTCATTGGAAAATCCACTTTAAAATTTTGTCTCGATTCACCCCTGCATCTCTATTCACTCCATTTAGATTGCAGAGATTCTTTAGCAACTCTAATTTTTCATGGAAGATGGCACGGCAAATAGTCAAAAGGCAGTGCTGCTGTTTTTTGTAAAAGTGTAGATTGCATGGCAAGTAATCAAAAGGCAGTACCGCTTTTTTTTGTAAAAGTAGATGGCGCTGCCTGACTGCAAGTTCTTGTCCCGATATTGGTTCTTTTGGCCTTGGATAGAGGGCGTTGATTGTAGGTACATGTAGCATAATAATCAGCCTATAATGTTCCCACTGCTGGGACACAGCTGGCCTCCTAGGTGAGAGGGAGTGGACCGTAATCCACCACGCTAACCTGGTACGGGTAGTTGATTTCACATGTGTTCGAATTTTTGGTCCTAGGACATGCCGGTTTCCTCACCATGTTTTCCTTCACCGTTTTGAGTACAGTGGTGATGGAATAATTCACACAAAGTAAAACGCCTCTCAGGACCTGTTCGATCCTACGACCTATGACTCATAAATCGCGGCCATTTTCACTAACAAAATTGCTCGTTATGTACATGCATGATTCCTAAAAAAACTAAACTGAAATGGATAGATTTCTTATGATGCAGTTGTCGGTCGCCTCATGTCGAAGCATTGGACGTCAATCAGCCCCGTTATGAGTTTTTGGAGACAGCGAGAGCGCATTTGAAAAGAGAGCGTGGGTAATTGCTTATCACATTATCAGTAGCAAAGGCTTTCATTTTGACAGTTCAACTACATTAATTGCGTTGTTGAGCAGACAAATGTTTCGAGCATTATGAAGCAATGTATTAGCAATATCACAATGGGCACAATGGGTCTTATCAGACGGCTTAAAGCCACCCAAAGGGCAATCGAGAGGGCTATGCTTGGAGTTTCCCTACGTGATCGAATCAGGAATGAAGAGATCCGCAGGAGAACCAAGGCAACCGACATAATAGCCCGAAGAATTGCCAAACTTAAGTGGCAGTGGGCAGGGCACACTGCTCGCAGAACAGATGGCCGATGGGGCCGAAAGGTTCTGGAGTGGCGACCGCGTACTGGAAGACGTAGAGTGGGAAGGCCTCCCACAAGGTGGACTGAAGACCTTGTAAAGGCCGCGAGAATCCGCTGGATGTGAGAAGCACAAGACCGGTCGAAGTGGAGAATCTTGGGGGAGGCCTATGTCCAGCAGTGGACGTCTTTCGGCTGTAATGATGATGATGATTAGCAATATCCTTCGAAATGAATCATGATTGATAGTGTGTTACGCAATTTGGGTGCTGGTTGGCAACGCATTGGACACTGCTTATGTTGTGGACATACATTGTGGATGGCGCGATCCACAAGGAATGCTTGTTTCCATTAAGTAGGTATACTCTGAGTCACTGAGTATGAAGAGAAAGTAAGTATAGGTACTGTAAAGGTTTGTTGCTTACGAATGCAACCTTTATGTTAATACAGGCCGGTAATGGAATGACTGTCACATTTGAACTATCAAGATGATGAGATTAGGTTTCGATCCGTCAATGAGTATAGGATTAGTTTTATCCTGAGAATATATTTTAATAATTATTATATTAGGCGCGGCCTTGTAAAAGTCTTGACTTATCTAAATATACGTTATTGAACGTATTCAATATTTTATTGGTACCTAGACCCCTTAGGTACCACAGTACCTATATACATTTAAATAATAAACAGTAGCAATATCTTCGTAACTACACAGATTATGAGGTGTTTTACGTATGTATAACATCCTCATGTATCTAATGTACTTACCTGTGGCTGCGTAGCTAGCTTCTAGCTGGGTACCTAACCTACTTAGTTCTCGCATGTTGGTCTCCAGAGCCTCGCGTCGCGATCAACATCGCACCTAGCTAATATGAAAAGCGAGAGGAATGGAGAGGAAAATGCCCATGGTTATTATTTTAGGGTAGAAGTGCTGTTTTTTTATCAGAGAGTTTTCTAGTGTTTGTCCAGTTTATTATTGCAATTAATTTAATGTGTGAAACTTTGTTGGAAGTTTATCAACGCTCACTGAATACAATCGATACGGTATGTACAAGTTGCAAAAAATGCTAAAGCCAGCTGTGTAGGTAGCTTACGATTGTTTTCAGGCACACAGAAATCAGAATTAAATATTTCAAAAATAGAAAGCTATCCTCAGACTTCTGTCATAAAAACTTTGGATAAAAAACAAACACGGTACATTAGCATGTCGGTGAAGTAGTCACATTAGCGTGTCGTCCAACTCATATATTTTGCCTCTACAAAAAATCGCTGAATGAGGCTAAGAACTTTTCATTTGAAAAACACACATGCCTGATCATTTACATAAGTACCTATAATTTACGCCTAATAGTAGATTATGCACTAAGGGGATAAAGTAGCGTCTTATGTAGCGGGCGCCGTATTGAATCTCGAACAAAGCGAGGGAGTTAAGACAAGAATCCTGAGTGCAGCGTGGGATTCAAGGTCGCCCAAGACGAAGGCACCTTTATCCCCGAGGAGAATACTTTTCACACCATCTACGAGACAATAAAAAGCAATAGTACTAGAATCCAAGTATTTATTAAAATTAAATGTTAAAGGTAATGTTGGTGAAAGTGGTGCTTCAGGCAGCGGGCTAGATGAAAAGTGTTTTTATGTGGAAGGTTGTGGTGACAAAGGTGTCTCAGTTATCAACGACGTTTTTAGTTTGATGTTGTCACCAATGCGGCAGCTTATTTTATCCTTATTTTGTATAGAATTTTCAATGTAGCCCTCTACTACTACATCAGATTTCCAGCCACCGTGTCTTTTAATCTGGGTCATGTCTGCTCCTGAATCCGCCAATAGAGTAGCCGAAGTCCTCCTGAAACAATGGCCCGTGAAGAGCTCGGCATTTGTCAATTTCAGGTATTTCGCAATTTCTTTCGGCATGCTGCTGATCTTATTTTTTCTAATGACTTGCTTGGTGAACTTGCCATTATTATAAGCTACGAAAAATCTGTTAGTGTTTATATTAGAGGGGCGTAGAGCTTGGTACTTTTCGATCATTCTTACGTATTCTCTACGGACTACGAATGACCGTTCTTTCTTTGATTTTGGCTTTACCAGTAACAAATCTGAACGTTTTTCGATATCTTCGATTTTAATGTTTACGAGTTCATTTCCACGACAAGCGCCATTCACTCCAAAAATCAATGCCACCTGTAACAAAAATAGGTAGGTTAGTATTTAAGTAGGAAGGTAACTTACGTAGGTAATATATTATTTTTTATGTATTGAATGATAAAAACTTTCTTAGATTTGACTGACACACTCATGTACCTATGTGACAACCAAATATAAGAAAGATTATTATTTTTAAGAATAACACATAAACCTTACGAAGGGTTACAATAATAATTATTATATAACATAGAGTCGAAACATCACATCAGTAGATCGCACACAAGCGATTGATTCATGAGCGGGTAGCTAGTACTTATACTTACCTACCTATTAACCTATATAATAAGTATGTAGCTATTTTATTTACAAAAAATTGAATCAATAGGTAGGTAATTACTTTTGTGGCAAGAAAGCTGTGGTCAGGGGCTTCATTTAGAAACGTTTCCACATTTTGAGTTGTGAAAGCTTTTGATTTCTTAGGACGATGTCCTTCTGATTTCCATTTAAAAAATGACAGTAATTTGGTGTATGTGTTTGTATATTATTTTTGATGCTTATTGTTGACCTGAACATCGAATAGATGCACCATAATTATGTGTTCTGTGGGTGTGAAAAGCTTTATTTATTTTAAGTTGTTTGATTCACCCACTAATCTTAAATTAAACTTCAAATCACACATTAACCATTTATGTTAGGTACATCAGTCCCCTAAAAACCGTAAGATATCTGACAAGTCAAACTTAACTACTTATGAAATATGTTTGAACTTACCAGCATGTTTCATTAAAGTTTAATCAGCAATCAGTGAGAGACAGACTCCCGGTAGTTACTTAAGGTAGATTAACTAAGCAACTGAGTTTACTTAAGCCCCTTTGCATTTGAACTTGACTAAGTACTAGGTAGGCACATACACTTATGCAGTAGAAACCTACAGCTATCATTTCAGTAGCCATAGAAAGCAAAGTAGTAGGTAAACTTGCCAACAAATAGGTAGATGTCGAAGCATCTTAGTCACAAAATAAAAGTATAAGCCCCCATAATATCAGTTTTTAACCGTCGTAAAATAAGTACCGTGATAACTTTGCACGTTACAAAAGAAAGAAACGCTCCTTCCGCGATTCACAATCTCAACTAGGTTAATTCTACCTTACTGTGCTAACCTAATTCCAAGGATACAGTTTTCACCTTTATCCAGTCACTGACGAGAAGCGCTGCCGGTACGGTCAACATCCGTACCGGCCGGACGTCATTTCAGGACCGGAAAATCGCCAATCTCCTCTCCCTAGGGTCGTTTTTTTATTTTACACGCTCGCGTTACTGACATCTGGTGCCGACTGTACTTTATACAGTTTAGTAGTTTGGATGTGACTGTAGGTATGTGTCGATTCCTGAAATATTTTTTTATGTCTTTTTTCTTCGAGTGTTCTTTGCCTCATCAGATACTTAGAACAGGAAACCTTCTCTTTTATTGTTGCATATCTGAGGGAAGATGCGTCGGGCTCGGACCTGTCGCGTCATCTTCCGTCAGATGTACGACAACCCTTAGACGACCAGCTAATAACTGAATTCATAACGGATCGAGGGCCGGGTTCAACTCTCATTTCTGCATATAGATACGTGCTTATTTCTGTGCAGAGCCTATTTATTATGCCTATAAGCGCTCTGAGAACTTTCAAGTTAAGTAAGGAGCGCCGGAAAACTTTAAAATAAAGTAAATTGTAGAAAAAAGAGGATTTACAATCTGTATCCTGTCTACAAACCGTATGTATAATACTGATACCTACCTACATAACTCAAGCTAAATGGAATATTTCCCTTTAAATCCCTCACACGGGTTCACAGTTTGCAATATGCTATGATTTACAGTCGCGTGATATTTATTAGGCCAATAAAATTTGTCCTTAGCTCTCCTGAAGGTGTTTCTTCTACTCCATATATCATGGGGCAAGATTTCGTAAAGGTGTGGATTGTATGTTGACAGGGTGGGTAGTGTTTATATCTGATATTTATAGGAAAATAAAATCTAATATTTCAGCTGAATAAACCCATAAGAGTAGCTGTTCGGTTTTGATTACGTTAGATAAAAGGTACTATATACTCCATAGGTTTAGGTAGTTAAATAAAGGAAAACAAATCGTAAAAAGGTTTTTTTTTATAGTGTTGACACTTTCTTTTTTAAAAATACGTTGTAACAAAATCAAATTTATTTTCGATTTATACGATAGTTTCCTTTTTTATTAATGTATATTAAACTTTATTCATTAATATACATAAACTACTCTTCCCAGATGTAACAACTTGAGCACAGTTTTTTAGTTAGATTTATTATAATAATATAATATTTTGTAATCTGCCTATTGTAAAGAGCCCAAAAAGACAGATTCCCTAAACCTTTTAGAAAATACAACGAATTGCTAAATTAAAAAGTACAACTGTGATGTAGTATGGCATACTGAAGTGGCAGGTATTACGTTTAGTCGGTTAACCAGACGCCTTTGACAGCGCTCTCAAAAACCAACATTTACGATTTTGTGAGTGCGTTTCGATTTTGTTAAATTGTGTTATTATAGCTAGCAAAATAATTGATGATACAACGGAAATATTTATTATTAATGTGACAGATAGTTTATCAGATTCTGATTCAGATTCAAAATAGAGACTATTATTATAAGACTATAAATAATTTGATTTTAACATTTGAAATAAAAGGTTTCGCATCTATGAGTCACGTGTTTTTTTTTCTTTACCTTTCTTTAACTACCTAAACCTATGGAGTGTATAGGTACTTATACTTAAGGTTACCTATATCTTAGATTATATACGTTCTTATTTAGACTATTTTTTCTATGAGAAAACCAAATCCAGCACGTGGACATTCCATCTGTTTGTTTGCAGTTCTCCCTTTTTGCTAAGCTATACTTGTTTTCAAACAAAAGGATAATATTATTGTTCCATCCTGTTATTTACTCACACGCAACGTGAACACCGAAATCCTCCATTTTCATTATCACAAAGCATTTTCAGTCGTCACCTCGAGGCTTCCCCTCACTGCAGTTTGAAGGGTGCTTACTGTGCTCAGCTTTACCCACTTGTAATTTTTCTCGGCAGGCATATTGCAATTTTCGCCCAATAAGACCCAACGTTAGGGCCGTCATACGAAAGTATTTTTATGAAACTATCCATACTTTAAAAGGTCTAAAATCGCAACAATGCTGTTTATAGATATTTGAGATATTTCTGCAAGAATATAAATGCGTTAAAACTAAATTAGGGGTGGG
The DNA here is from genome assembly GCA_947359405.1 of Antitype chi. Classification (NCBI taxonomy): domain Eukaryota; kingdom Metazoa; phylum Arthropoda; class Insecta; order Lepidoptera; family Noctuidae; genus Antitype; species Antitype chi. Next base: position 14,807,415 of record OX375817.1, on the reverse strand, counting down.
ATAACTGAAGAAGTTTTCTTTTTTTTTCGTAACTTTTTATGATCTGGCGACCCTAAAAACACCAGCTGCCGGTTATAACTCAAGGGCTAAATTAAACTTTTTGCTTGAAAACGTATAAGTTGTCATGTGCGAATGACTTTTATGGATTAGTTTGTTTCAATGAGATTATTATTTTTGGTGTTTTGAACTCCGGGATACCGGGATAAATTTACCCGAGTACCTAATTGAATATTGGTCGTGCAGTAAAGAGATTGTGAGAAAAAATTATACTTATTTATCTAGAAGAGAACATCCAATTCCAATGTAAGTAGGGATTTGCAAGTAGGTAAATGTATAGTAGGTAACTAATTAAGTACTACTTAGGTACAACTTAAGGTACATTCAAGTTTCCAAACAGTATGACACTTACGGTTATGATTTAGCGATTCTATTCGCAAACTTCACTTGCTCTATATCTAATAGTTCTAGATGTGGTACTTAGCCAAAGTGCACTTTACCTTTCTTCAAACATCACTAAAGAATCTTACACTACAATCCGGAAAAAACTAGACAATAATCTCTTCGTTACATTCATGCTATGCGGAGTGAGGACGAGTATTCTTTCCATTTTTCACACCCATTCCGATCTTAAAGTCTTCAAGCCTCCACTCAACATTCGAGGCGTTTTTAAAAGTGAAACGTTTGTGTTGTTCCTTTATTCCAATTCCAACCTTAACGTTGGAATTTTAGGGTTTATTTTCAGGTTGAAGGGTGTCCTACTCCAATTATAGTATCCAAGTCAACGCTGGCAGTGTCTTCGTAATGAAAGACAGCGAGACTGACTTGGTGACATAGTGTTATTCATGGCGGATAACTATCTAGCCATTTAGTTTGTTCAGCGTCTGCCTTGTTTGATGTTATGTGTTGACGTGTTTGTGAAGTAACTTCGACGTCAGTTAGTACGAATAGTGTGAGGTAGGTATATCTAATTTTCTCAGCAATGCAGAGTATTAGACTGATGATTTTACAGTTTTCAATTGGTAAGGTAGACTTCGGAATTTTGGCCCAAAGTTTAAGCGTTTTACACAAACGCTTAAAGAAAAAAAAGTACTTAATAATTAAAACTACGATATACAAAATAAATACAAAAACAAAAGGACACTTAGGCGTCGAAGTATTCCTCCGCATCGCTGTCATCAGGAAACGTGCCCATAAGACTGGCAGTATTGCCACGTTGAATGGCAATGCTAATTCTTTGGCCAAAGAACGACCCAGCCCTCTGGTCACGTGAAGTGTCGACCAGCCGGCGAGAAATTTCCTTAAAGAGGAGACGTGCACTCGGGCCAGTTTAAGCGTTTTATACACTCTAAATATAAATTCTTATCTTAAGTTTTTGTAGCTCGATCTGTATTGGTATTCAAAGATAGAAAAGGACACGGACTTCAAGGAAAAAAGGTCGGGTTTCACAACAACAAAAAAAGACACCTAACATAATTAAGCCACCACGTCCCATTTAACTTCCAAACAGGCTGTTACAATACAGAAACAAAATAAAAACTCACAGTAAATACTTCTAAGTTGTCGCACTTTACGTACTTCGTTGCCTAAATCTGACTCTGTAGGGACACAGCCCTTCGAAACTTTGCCCTTTTTAATCCACCTGTACGTGTTTTACGATATTCAACTTTTTCGTTATAAAAAGTTTACAGTCAGCCAGTACTTAGGTAATAAACATTCGTATAATGAAGGTGCCGCCCGTGCCTTGTTACTGTGCTACTTATTGTTTTAATCTATTAAGGGTCTGTTGACCTTTTTAATCTGTGACGTGGTGCATGTGGAAAATGCGCGGGAAACAATGGTCGCTTTTTGACGTATCTAAGGTGAGTTTAATGAGTTGTCTGAAGTTGTTATTAAAATGTTGGAGTTGGCTAAGGATTTATCTCTAGGATTTTTTCGACTTAATAATTGTCATGTTTCAACCAGTTTCTAAATACACATAAGACTAATTATCATGAACTGCACGCTAATTGCATAGGTATCACGCTATCATTCAGAATCTGATTTATTTTGAAGGACGATAAATATAATTGTTCGGAAAATTTGTTTGCTAAACAACGTAAATAACGCAATGACTATTATTGAACTGTCAAAATGAAAGCCAATGAAAGACAGTCTATACTTAATCATTAAGTACGACAATTCAATGCTTAATTCAATGATACATTTTGTTTCAGAAAATCATTTGTCTGAAACAAAATATATCATGAATGGTTAACTTGGAATTGATCATCTCACACGACCGTAGCTCACACCGTGATATTTCGAATCCATCCGAATGACTGGTCAGCCCGTAAACTTTCAACCGAGTAGGTACCTACCGAACACCTTTACGAAAGCACCACATCGGTATGGCATTAAGGCTATCGATTCGCCTCCAACGTTAGGTGATTTACATCGTAGCCTACGTAATTCGTTGCCCTGACGGACGTCCTGTATAAATCAACGTTGGACCCCCGCTAACCGGACATTTATCTCGGCTCTACGATAAAAAACTACGGCGCCGTAGGGGGACCTGCCATGAACGGATACATTGCCGTGATTATTTGCTTTCCACGAGATTGAACTGTGATGCGAGCCATCATTATTTTTTTTACATTTAAATGAAGGTTGTTTCAGTGAGTGCAGGCTTGTGTAAACAGAGGTTTCATGGAGATATTGATTTGTTTGTATTGTTGCACAACGTATATATATGAAGTTATGAACGGCTGCACTTGGGTTAAATTTCTCAATAATACTACACTAAGTACTTCTTTCACTACTTACTACTTTCTATTTTACTTTTTGGGCAACATAAAAAATTTGAAATCCTACAAGGTGTAACTGATTAAACGCCAGTCCTGAAAGTAGTTTTTTCATAATAGGGTATTTTCCAATTTAATAAAAACTATTTTAATTTGAAGATTGGGGCGATATAGTTAACAGGAAAATAAAATTAATTTATTTATGTCCATATTCTCATTTAAAAGCGATTAAAATCAAATGTGTTGTTCGTTGTATTGAATTTATCGCCAAAATCCTCCTTACGATGACTTTTTTATCACGTGACATTGTGACGTCAGCTTTGTGTAAACGGCACTTGCACCGCACCCCAATAATATCACTTTCTATCCATTAAAAATCCTGTTAATTATAAAGTTGACATTCACTTGTTTACTTAATAACTACTTTAGTTTACACAAAGTTGACGTCACGTGTCGTCACGTGATAAAATGTCATCGCAAGGAGCGTTTTGGCGGTAAATTTAAAACAACGAAAAATAAATTTGATTTAAATCGTTTTTAATTGAGTAAATGGATATAAATAAATCAATTTACTTTTATTTTTCTTTTACATATTTCGTCCCAATCTTCAAATTTGAATAGTTTTTAATGAATTGGAAAATAGTCTATTGACTAGGTACCTACTAAATCGATTTCAGTAACTTTTAAAATGGGTACTTTTTTCAAAAATTTCTTGCCATACCTACCGCCGATTGAGCCAAAGAAAATAAATTTTATTTCAAGGCAATAAGACTCCATTTTAAATGCATAGTAATGCTAGGGTCAACACGATTTTCTTAATAATAAAGTAAAAAAAAACAGTTTTGGGCTTTGTATGATGCTTTTAATCTAATCTCTAATTGGGGTGTAAGAGGTCTTGCGTTAATTATGTAACATGTTGTAGAAGTTTCTTGTAAATAAATCTTATTATAATTTAACTGAGTTCTTGAAGGATAAAATATCACTATAATTTTAATTATTGACATACGTCTGTTACTTGACATCCAATTTTAGTGATATTTTATATTGACGTTTGTATAATTGTTTTAATTGCAATATGATTTTGACTACCACTTGTGTATAAATAATTCAATATTATTTGACATATAAATGTTTATAAATTAATCATTTCAAATTTGATCATATTTGTACGCTTCGCAGTAAAACATAGAGAATCTTACCTAATATTGTGACATCTCAAACACCGTGTAACTACCTATGTAAAATACCTATGCAAATAAAGATTCTTATTCTTAATTTTACAAACTTAAGTTAGCAATCCAAGTTGCTAAATTACACTTGCGCGGTAAATCTTTTCTGAAGAAGCACTTTCTAAATAAAATGCATACTTATATTCTAATTTTGAGCAAACAGCGCACGTTACCCACGTGCAGATTTTAAGTTCAATTTGAGTTTTCAACATCAAGTTACGAGCAAAAATTGAAACTAAAAATCCACATTATCTTAGAAGAAAGATGATCCATATTACCTGGTCGCTAAGCTTAAGACCCCTACACTCTGGAGGATTTTATATTATGATTCATTGAGATTTTTTCAGTCGAGTCTCGGTTGAGTAACGCAAAAAGATTGCGACATCGAGTATAATATTCATGGAAAGGCATAATTTAATTCCCCGAGACAGTACGGGGCGGGCCGAGCCCGTTGGAGATTAGACTCTTGTCTCGGAAAACGTGTAATGAAGGAAAAACGCTCCCAAAATTTGAAATTATGGACTCACGAATGATATTTCTTCATTTGTTACGCGGAAATGTACGATCTCATGTTTACCTGAGCCCGAAATGTACAGCGTCTTTTTTTTGGTACAAAAAGATTTCGATGCAGGCATTCCGTTTTAATTTCACTTTAAATGGCTATTAAGGAACGTAAGGGTCGGTAGGAAAAGCATTTTCTTTTTTAAATTGTACAGAATACGGACCAGTATGAAATAACTTCAGATAATATGCAATTTAATGTAGACTTGATGGAGTGGATTAGTTTTGCCCAGCAGTATTTTTAACCCGACTACGACAAAGCCAAAGGTTATGATTTTAACAGGCTATGTATGTATGTTCATCTGTTCCATCACAACTTCTAAATAACTAGTCGGAAATATTTGACAAACGAGGTAAGTACTCGTTGTTTATATGAGTAGTATGTTAATGTAATTACCAACAGGCATAAAAAAAAACTTTTAATATTTACTTCAACAATGTAACTCCAATAAAAAAAATACAACCAAAAGAATATTTACGTAGAAAATATGAAGCCTAATAATATGAAACTGAAATAAAACAAACCCAGTCTAAAAATTACAGAGAGGAAACACAATAACGTCGGCACAAAAGGGTTGACTGTGACATGACGTTTACAGGTTAACTCAATTAAGTTGTTTGCTAGACGCGGGCGGTTAATTTCTTTATCGCTTTAAGCTTAGACGACCAATCTTTGAGATCTGACGGCTTTTGAGGGTTGAAAATGTTGTATATTGTTCTGAAGTTTTCGAAGACAGGTTTTGTTGTTCGGAATTTATATAATGTAGGGTTATTGAAATTTTGTTTTTAATTAACGTTAATTTTGAGATGAAAGGAGGTAAATGGAGCATTATTAGTTATTTTCAGGCTGTATTGTGTCCAACCGCGGGGTTTCTTTCATCATTTTCTCATCGTTTCATTAGCATCTCTTTATATTATTTTCTACTACAATTTTGTTATCTCACGAAGCGCCTCGCGCTTTATTTATGGTAACCAAGTGTATAAACACGTTGTGAATGCCTGAAGACTAGTAGCGTCAGCACATAACACACACTCGCACACACACGCACACACTTCAGACTTCACCATTGTCTCGGACGGTACCATGAGTTCCTGCGGTTATGTACAAATTCACAGCGTGTTGGTACACTACCACAGGTAAACCGCGCGTCGTTTCATGAGATAAAAATACTAAACAACGGTACAAGGATCGTTTGACGTGTGACCAAAATGACCTAACGCCGCCATCTTGTTTTATCGATAGAATATCTGAGAAATAATCACAAAATATGTTAGATACCCCTTGTAGCTCTACTTAAAAAACACAATGATGTCAAAAGTAAACGTCAGTAAAAACCAACGAAGCCGCGGGCGCAGCTAGATTGTCGAAAAATAATACGAGGTAAAAAAAACATAAATAATTTCACAAGGAAGTCTTTCACAGAAAAAAAAGAAAAAATGCAGCAGCTACGCAATTAGGTGCTCTTAAAATATTTTTAAATAGCTCATACGTATTCCGTTCTGGTTTAAGGTAATATTTCACGTAGATTCGTTACTTTATTAGGTTTTATTTTTACCTTTAGCACTATTACTTTGCTTAACTTAATTAGGTATTCAAGGCGTTTAATTACTGCCGTAATTAATAGATGCTAATTTGACTGCGCCTGCTCCGTAGGAAAAATATAAGTGTTCTACAAAATCAAGCTCATAACTTTTTGGGCGATTTTTAACAGTAGTTTCGAGTAGCTAGACCAATCTTAAAAAACTCAACCTGTATACAGATATGATGTCCATGTCTTGTCACGTTTATGTGAAAATAAAAATTATGAAACAGTTGTACCTACCATATTCTTGAAGAGGTTAACAACATAGTGCAAATAAATATTATGAAACAGTTGTAGCTGCCATATTCTAAAAGAGGTTAACAACATAGTGGAAATAAATATTATGAAACAGTTGTACCTGCCATATTCTTGAAGAGGTTAACAACATAGTGCAAATACTTAAATATTATGAAACAGTTGTACCTGCCATATTCTTGAAGAGGTTAACAACAAAGTGCAAATAAATATTATGAAACAGTTGTACCTGGCATATTCTTGAAGAGGTTAACAACAAAGTGCAAATAAATATTATGAAACAGTTGTACCTACCATATTCTTGAAGAGGTTTACAACATAGTGGAAATAAATATTATGAAACAGTTGTACCTGCCATATTCTTGAAGAGGTTAACAACAAAGTGCAAATAAATATTATGAAACAGTTGTAACTACCATATTCTTGAAGAGGTTAACAACATAACATCATGCCTGTAATCCCTGAAGGGTTAGACAGAGGTGTATCTACCTAAAGTAATACCCACATTTCGCCAGTTATGTTTAACTCCCATTTAAAAGGTGGCGAGCCTATTGCCATCACCCGGTCACAAATCAAGATTCCGGGCTGCTGCTGAGATATTCTAGATAGAAAAACCAAATTACACTTTGCTTCAGTCGGGAATCGAATCCTCATGCTCATTAGTTGAGCTTGCTACCACTAGACCAAAGAGGCCCGTATAAGTGGCAAATCAAAAACAAAAAAATCATTTATTTCAAATTTGGCTGAAAATCAGCACTTTTCGAACGTCAAAGATAGCTAAGACAAAACGCCTGCACTTCACTACTTCCTTTTTTTTTTTGGGTGGGAAATCATCAAATAATCTTTTCCCGCTCTGGGTGGAGCTGGAGGGCGTGTCAGACTTTTACTGACTAAAACCCAACCGTGTTCCCTCAGTTGCCTGTGTGACAGGGGCCGCGGTATCTCTTTCGAACAACCCGCACCCCTGGCAGGCATCGGCCCTTACTTCCTGAAGAAGAAGTGGTGCAACAAATAGTTATTTTAAAACAGGTGATACCGTAGAGCGCTGCGACGGGGTGGGTCGGGGGAACTAGAAATTTCAGTCTTATTTTAATGAGATCTCAATGAGATAGATGTTAAGTTATTCTATGGACATTATAGTTCTTGCTTCAAAAAGCATTAAAAACAATTCGTACTGATCCTCTCCCTCCACCTCGTCCTCCCATAATCGAATGAGAACAATTTCTCAATAATTCAGAGAATTCCTGTCATTGATCAATTGGCTGATCCGACCCGCGTCTATCCCGGGCCGGGATTATTAGATTTCTCGCAACAATTTAAAATTCCCGGGATTTCCTTATCTGTTTCGTTTTATTGTATTATACCGGTCTTATGCTAAATTTAATAATGTGTATTTACATATTGTTTTCGAGGGTACGCTCTTGTGTGTGGGGCAAAAGGCTAAGGGATGATTTTGATGCTAATTTATGAAAAATGGTTGCCAATTTACGTTAAACTTTTTTTTTACAATAAAATTAGGTTAATGATATAATAATGTTTAGTAGCATACTTAGAAAAAAAGAACTACTAATTATATCATTAGAGACACGCATAGAAAATGAAATAATAAAACCGGCCAAGTGCGAGGAGGACTCCTACACGAAGGATTCCGTGCCACCGTACTTAAAGCACTATCTATAAAAAAAAAACGTTTCTTGTATGGAGACAAAACATGAATAAAGCCAAGTTAAGACTTGAAAAAAATTCTACTGCCTACCTAAAAGCTATTCACCTACTGAACTATAGGCACACTAATATTCCCGGATAAACAGATCAAACAATGTTTTGGGTAAACATTATTCTCAGAAACTTATTTAAACAGCAATATAGCATATTATCTACATTACTTATATCCACGTATCTACATAATAGTAAGGCTACTTTACGCATTTCTGACGTCAGAACGACAAAAATACGCGAATTAGCCTTCCTCTGACGTCATTCACTACATCGCATTAGCTAAATCGGGTTGAGTTGACGTGGAACATAAAATAACTATAGTAATAATAAAACACTCTATGGACTATATAGAGTATATACTTAGGTATCATTCAACTAGTCTTTTTCAAATTGGTTTGGGTCACTTTCTAGAGTAATCTAGCTCTTATAAGTAGCTACCTAGTAGCTCTTTTCCACCTAATAATTTGTGTATCAACAATCAGTATTTTCTATGGAGCATGGAGCGACGGATTTGGCCTTCATGGACCTATAGAGGCATGAGGAACAGGGTATAAAGTACACTCATCCTCTATGACCAGACGGGTGTTCTGTGTGGTGGGCAATCTGTCCGATGAAACTTTGCTTGCGCGATGCAGGATTTTGCATGACGTCAGTGTGATGCGTAGTTCGCATGTGTCGATGAAGATGCCACTACAGACCTATTATTATGCAATATTAATTATACTCCATAGCTAGTCAAGTTGTCAGATTTCTGGGCTTTTATTTATCCATAGCGACTGTCACAGATATTTGTAAGAACCGAAACCGGGACTGAAAGAAACTGGGACTGGCTGTTTACGTGTTCGACGAGAAAGAGACCTCAAGATGTTAAGAATAGTTCATGCCATGATATAGAGACATTTCAAGATTGAGAATCGGCTGACTGGGCCGGCGACGAAACTGAACGAACTGCTGAGGAAACGGTGTTGTGGCGTATCTTATAAGAGTTCTATGTCCAGCAGACTGCGATAGTTTGGGTTGAATGATTGTATCCCTATCCATCCTTGGATGGATAGAGAGAAGCATCTGTTTTTTAGCCCCGAGCTATTCCAATAAAACACTCGACTAACCACACAAAAACATCCAGGATTAATGATCACACCGCGATATTATTTGCGGAAATAAATAAAAATTATAACACTCCCCGTTAGCCCGATATTGTGTGTGATAAATTTAAAAGCGTCTTGGTGCCATTTTTCATGGCAATATTGTATTTTTTCATATTGTTTGTTTCGTTGTTATTGTATATAACATTATTTTCAGGCGTCTCCTCTCCGCGGGAGCCGTTTTAATTTTCCGCTACGTTTTAAATTTATATGTTCCGAACAGTGATTTTGTGTTTATGTAGGTGTTTCGTTTTTAATTCCTGCAAATTCATTGTATGAATTGTAACGTAAATACAATATGTATTTATTTCATCATAGACTGAATAAAGTTAACACTGACGCATTGAAAAACGATGGCCTCTCAAACAAAAAGTTTGCCGCAATATGAAAAAAGATGCAGATTGTAACCTCATTTCGTAACCCGGCCAGTAATAAACCACGTGAAGTACCAATACGCGGGTCGATCATATAAAACCCAACCAAAGTCTCCGAAGTCCTCTCAATGCTTATCGGAACAACAATTCAGATAGGTATACGGTTATAGGGTTCGGCGGGAAAATAAATATTTTTAAATTTGGAACAATATGGCGGACAGCGGGTTGCCATAAATCTCAAGATGGCGTAATGCGAGAATGCACGTTTAGAATTCTTTATGAAGGGATACAAGCTTTAGTTCAGATCGCATTGAGGAAAATAAATTGCTTTTGAATGTTTATAGGTTCTGTTACGTCAGATTTATTTTATTGCTGTTGAAAATGCGCGGCACTCTACAATGCATATTCCATTTCATCCATGCACAATATGATTTTATGTGGTCAGGTATTCCGCGAATGATCTATTCATTATTTTGTTGAAAAATGACCGTTTTATTTCTGTAACTGTACCTTTTATTTGCATGTGAATAAAAAGTAGTTTTTACTCTGAAACTACAGCTACTATGATCATAATTTGAGAAACTATTATACGTAATTGTAGGTATATTATCAGTACACGTACGTAGATATTAATCGAATGGTATTAATGAGTGTTCGGCGGCGTCCTGGTAATGGGAACAGTGCAAACGCATTAGTGCATCGTTAACCAAAACGATTGTACGGCCGCCATCGGGAATTTGAAGAAATGGCGCGTTAGCGGAACGACCCTAAGTACGTGTGGTTCCGATTGCTAACTAGGTATTTGGAATGGTTTTGTTCATTTTATAAGGTTTTATTTATAGTGACGAATCTCGTCAATTAGCTTTCGTATATTATATTTATAAAATTAATGCTGGATGGTGTGCAAAAATCTCAGGCGCATTGAAATAAAACCATTTTCATAAAACCAACTGACCTACACTTTGACAGTTCTTAAGTGTCTGTTGCACTTAAGAACTGTCAAAGTGTAGGTCAGTTAGTCAAAAAGTAAAATGTATTTGGAAATCATTAAATCCCATTATACTCATGTTCTCGATTAACCTGGTGCAGGTAGGTATAACTGAATTTAATCGCCTCAACAGCAACACCGAATGAGAGGAAACGAAAAAATTAAATATGTACTATCAAATTACTTTCAGAGCTTGAGATGGCGCGCTTCGCTTTTAACGCGCTCATCAATTAATTTTATAAAGGTCCTTTGACAAAGAGATGTCTGCAGGGAATCAAAAAGACTGATGCTGTGTAAAGTAATGAGAGATTGGTTGATTATTCCCGGTTCGACGGTGTGCCAAACGACACTGGGCCCGCCTCACTGCCTCGGGAACCTTTTTAATTTTCCGCTAGCCTTCAGATTTATATGTTTTCAGTGCGCCCGTCAATTTTCGCGATTTTTAATTTAAGTGGTACGATGGCTCCAAAAGGCGGTTCTTAACACTTTTTGTGATTTATTTTTATAATGATTCATAGACGGTGTTTTTAAGATAATTGTTCCTGGAGTGCTGCGTCTGTTTGTTCGTTTTTTTGGGAAAGCTTCGCGGTGAAGTGTTTATTTTTTGTGGTATTGTATCTATGGTGGAAATAAATTACGGAGATACGCACCGAGGAAGTTTGCGTTTAATGAGGTAAAATAATGAAGCTAAGGGCTTACTTAATTTAATGATCACCTGTCTACGAACGTGGAACAAAGACATCCAGGCTTGTGAAGTCTAACAACCTTTCTTAAACTACAATGATTCCATGTTCAATAGAATAAGACTTACCTACGGCCTGATATTTAATTCCCTTCTAAGTTCAATACGGCACTATCTCAAGATCATCCATTAATATCATGGTACATGTCAGCTATATAAATGTACCTACACATAGCCGAACTATTGCTTACTATGGTTATCTCACAGGGTAGTGTGTACCTACCTGTATCGAGCAATAACTCCTAGTCACGTGGACGCTCCTTTGATCCATGTAATGGATGATTTGACTAACGCCGATCAGTATCTACTCAATGTAGGCTGTATGTGTTTGTATGTATCTAAATGCACGGCTGATCACATTACCTGTGCAATATAGTGTGGAGTAATTTAGGGATAGTGCAGAAATCAAATTAAAATGTTTATACAGCGGGGTATCACACAAAAAAAAAATGCAATGCCTTTTATGTTTAATAATTCGACAACATTCACTGCTTGATTGGCGCTGTCAAGCAGACGGATTTTTCAGAAAAATAGAGTAATGGATTAGGAATTTCCTTCAAAACTTGGGCAAAAATTGGGTTGCTGTTTTATTAGGTACTTACAAAAACGTGTAATCAATGAGATTTTGTTACTGAAAATATCCTTTCGTAAGAGATATCGAGCGTGCAGAGAAAATTGAAAATCATTTGTGATTAGTAGTCATTATGTATTAGTAATTTTTTTATATTTCCAAACTGCTTTCATTTTGATTTATAAATAAAAAACCCAATTTTTTAAGCTACGTTCACGTGCACATCATTATTTCTTCCTTTTATGCTTCCGTTTGGAAATAAAACGATTAAAAGTAGATTAAACCAGTTTTTCACGTTTATGGACCGTCTGATTGTGGTATCAGATTAATGTTCAATCGATACGTAGGTAATTGAGTATATTTCCTGACTTCACTGCCATTATATGGTACCTATAAGTTCGATTCGCTTGTCTGCCCTTTGCAGAAAGCGTTCATACTAAGGCGACTGATGAACTCAAACTAAAAATAATGTTTTTTTTTGTGTTCTTTATTTGAATTGGTTTGACACTTCATATTATTTTTTAATTCCAATTTCTTGCCAGTTCCGTCTTAGTTCTTAAATTTTAGTGTCAACCTTTTATGACAGACTTAACAGCAACATAAACGAAAATCTAAAAGACTATTTTATCTCGTACAGATGGTCCATTCATCCACGTTTCCGTAGTACGTACGTACCTACATCTTCAAGGTTCGCAAGGCTCTGGGGGGGACTCCGGAAAATTGCAAACATAAAGTTTCTAATCGACGGATCTTTTATTCCCTAGCTTTCGAGATACAGCCCATTAGCTCTGTAATGGGAGGGATGTTCAAAATTTATTTTATCATCTCTTGGCACGTGATGTCTTTGTTTTAGTGGGCAGACGTTCCGAGCAGACGGTTGATTTATTGAAGTCATAATACAAAGAAAAAATATCTAAATTTGATGTTGATATTAAAATGTAATTACTAAACAAGGCAGCGGAAGATTAAGGTTTGTGGGGATTTTTGAGCAGCGTTGCTGTTTGGTTGTGGTTTAAAAAGAGGCGTTATGAAGTTATCTTTTTTAAAATTTTCCTAGTCTTTTGCCTAGTCTTTTGCCTAGTCTTTTGCCTAGTCTTTTCACGTTTATGTTGGGGTTAGCTTCTAGTCTACCCGGATGTAGCTGAATACGAGTATGTTACATGAAGTGACTGCTTATCTGACCTTCACATCTCAACTGGGTATCATGATACTCCTTGGTAAGACTGATCATCAGATTTTCAGGCTTCTGATTACCACTTAACGACTGTCAAAGATTAAAAATAATTGAAGGAAAAATAAAGAAACATTAAAACTTCTCAAACAAATCCATGCCCCGAAAATATTCAGTTGCATCGGAAGAAAACAGGAACCAGATAGTTTTAGCTCAAAACTTCTAACCAACTCTAGTGTGGTACTTAACAGCCCGACAAGACCAGCCCGAAGTCTGTTTATAGCAGATATATGCGCATAAAGTCGAAAACAGTCATATCTCGTAGCAAAGGAAACCAGGAATTCCCTCACAACTGCATCCTGACGATATCTATTCAAACGCGGGGCTGCGGTACAGTCGAGTGCAATTTATATGTCTCTCGCAGCGGGAGTCACTCATACATTACAGGCATTAGGACAACCGCGATAGTCCGCACTAGCGAGCTAATTTACGCGGCGAACGAGAAAATGGCGGACTCCATTCTAATTTTTGAATTAGGAACGATAGTGTGGGGATTGCGAGTCTGATTTGAATTAGGTACTTTTGCTGATTTTTGTCAGTGTTGATGCTTTATTTCATCAAAAGTATAAGGGATAAAAATAGGTGCATTCCTTTCATTGCTTGGCCCAGAGGCCAACTAATGAATGCCTATTAGTCCGGAACTTGATATCTGCAGTCATTCAAAAAGTGTAAGAGCAAAAGCCTATTATTGATTTTTTGAGCGCGCCGTTAACGAACTTTTAAAAGGATAAGTTACTAACAACCTATTAATTTGGCGCATTCATTAGTAACTAGGGGGAGAACTCTGCACTAATTTGATAGGATCGGATTCGAATGACGACTCAATCAAGGACCAAACTCCGCAATTTTAACCCTAAAATGTTGAACAAAGACCAAACAGTACACAAAGGACCATCCCTTTTAAATGTAAATAGACTAACTAAGTTACTTGACATTAACCGTCAAGGGTCGTGAAATATTAACGAAACACAATAAGAGTAAAGACAAACCAGTCTACTTACTAGTGTGTGAAATGAAAGCGACTACAAGAGTTGTGAAGTTGCGCTATAAATCCAGGCTATGTCTTGGCAAAGATATTCAAGAACTTTTGCCGAATGAAAATAGACTTTATGTTTTATAAGATAAGAGTTTTAGAAAGTGTATTGTAAAATTTTCCAGCGGGCACAGGCCCAAGGGAAAGTGTTGTCAAGGAACAAGGATAAGTCGGGATTGTCGCAAGGCTCGTCTGCGCGGAAATTACAACTAGTATAATACAAAGAGGCTTCAGCATCCACGTTTCTATTCGGAAGTTTCCGCGGGATTATGCGGTAATGTAGGTAGATCTGGTTAGTTTTGTGTGGTTGGTAGTTTTGTTTAGAGTTCCTGAGGGTAGGAGATTGACGTTGAATTGAATTAATTGATGAGTTTAGGATTGGCAATATTGTACCTTTTATCTGTTTGGAGGTTGGTTCTGATGGTTTACTTAACACTAATCTGAGTAAGTTTTAGTTCGAGATAATATAGTGGTTGAATATTTCTTTACGTTTGTTTTAACGTTGGACCCGAAGGACCGTGGTTTGGTCCTTCGAGCCGTATGTTACAAAAAAATTGAAAAAAATATCCTTAATCTGCGAGTTGCTGAGTGCAACGTTTAGACATCTTTTCGTTAATTTCTCAATATAATTGCTACTGCATATGTCAAACCGAATTGTCGCGAGACTTTCTCTGAGACTATACATCCCGCAATGCATATAAACACTAGAAGCATAAAAACATTTCAAAGTCCCAATCGTATAAAAGGCGGTAAACAATAAAAAGCTGAGGATTTCATTTGATAGACGTGAGACGATTATAAAGATTACCGCCCCGTTTATGTGCAAACGCTTCGCGAAATGAAACGTGGAAAATAGAACGTTTTTCGGAAATATTATCATTAAAAAAGTTCACATTTACTTCCTGGTTACCTCGTATTAGCAATACAATATTTATTAGGGGTACCTCACATTGGGGTAATTGTATAACACACTAAAAGTGGAATGGTTGTCATTTTGACAATTCAACAACATTCATTGCGTTATTTCCGTTGTCGAGCAGACAAAAGTTTCGAACATGTTAAGCAATGGATTAGTAATATCCTTCAGAATGTTTCAGATAGTGTGATACGCAATTATGCTGTTATTTTTTGCGTGGAACGTGGTTATCATTTCGATCATGTGGATTTTTTATCCAAACTGATAGGTATTATAAATGCGAAAGCAACTCTATCTGTTTGATCTTTTGATGTCTTAACGACTGAATAGATTTGAATTAAATCTGGTATACAGATATACCATGACCCGGATTAGAAAGTAGAATACTTCTCCGGAATAATTTCCGCTTTCCACGCGGCCAAAGATCGCTATCGCTAATAGTATCGCTATCGCTAATAGTTACGGCTAATAGCCGAAGTGCGGCTACACCTAGTTTTAGCCGGCTATAACTAGGTGCAGCCGGTTAAACTTAGATGTATCCTACTTATGTTTATTGTGAACTGCACCATACTGCTTACCGACCGATTAGGTTAGGTTAGGTTAGAATTGCGACCAAACGCGCGCGAGCCGAGCGAGCGCAGCGAGCAATGCCGCGGCAGCGGCCGGCAAGCGCTAGTCCAGCTGCACCTAGTTAATAGCCGGCTAAAACTAGGTGTAGCCGCACTTCGGCTATTAGCCGTAACATATACATATTTCATATTATTGTCTAATGATGTGTACCTATTTTGGAGACCCCAATAAAAACCCAAGTCATGACAAAAAGCAATAGAATTCGAACACAAAAAGATAAAGTTAACTTTTACACACGACACCAACCACACATTTTTTCGTCTTCCGTTCCTTACTGTTCACCTGTTCAACTGTTTCACCTGAAAAAAGTAAGCTAACTGTTTTATATGTCTGTGCTAAAAACATATTTTCATTCCACACTTTCAAAGTAGGTATTATAAAAAAGACCGAACTCTATTTCATTACGGAAAACAATGTTAAAGAGTAACTTCCCCTTTATAAAGTATTGATCTCTGGAATCCCCAAAAACTTTGATTATTACACATTCAAAATTAAAACCCCCTTCATGTTTTAGTCAGAGATCAAGCTTAGTTGCCGTCTGGTAATCCGATTTCATTCACCAAGTAATGAGCACCATTAAACAGAAAGCTTTATAATTCCAAATGGGATTAAGTTCTTAACCCACACATCCAAAAACCAGCTTTACTTAATAAGGTTTACAGTTGCAATTTCTTTGGAGGTATACTTCGAGATATCGGACTGCAAATGGAATTGAAAACTCAACCCCTCAAAGGAATTTGAAGTTTCGAGTATCGGTAAAAGAGTCCAAATTAGCTTGAGTGATCCACCTCATGTACTATTCATTTTAGACCTGAAAAGATATGCCGAACCGGGTGCAGACGAAATATGAGGATTAAATTCCTGTACTGCACTTAACAAGACTAATTTATGCGCGGATGCCTGCAACGTGGGGTATTCGACTTAACTAAACTAATTGAGAGGTAATGGTTGAAATTTCGTAGCAATATGTTTGTCTGTTGTTGTTTGGGAATGTTTGACTGAAGTTTAAGTTGTGAGCTCGATGAATTTGATGCTCGTCCGTAATTGAAATGGCGTGTTACAAGATGTAATAACGTAAATGATAAAAGTGAGATAATTTTTATCAGAGGAGTTTATATTGCAGTGTGACAGCTTTTGTGTAGAAATTATGTCAAACTGACATATTTATTCATAAACTAGCTGACCCGACAGACGTTGTTCTGTCTTATCTATGAAGATAGAATTCTAATTATACAGGAAAAGTTTTTATTCAGTGCGCAAACTTTAACCATGAATTCGCAGAAATTTTTCGTCGGTTCTACAAAAAAAAATCAGCTGTTCCGTACATATTGCACTTTTCTATGACACAGCTGATTTCTTTTTGTAAAACAGCTGAAAAATTTCTTCACTGGGGCTCTAGAATGGTGTGCTGAATTCATGGTTAAAATTTGCGCACTGAATAAAAAGTTTTCCTGTACGAGTATATACATATATGTTACGCGCAAGTTTCTTAAATTTTTCTTGCATAAGAACCTTCTCCTAACAATAACAAACACGACAAAAAAGAATTGAAGAATAATTGAAGAATATGGAGAACTTTATTATAAAAAACATCCTAAGCACCTAAGCCCACCACCTACCACCCCCACCTACCTACCATACCTAAGTTTGCAAAGAAATAAATGATTTGATGAATTAGCAAAATTGGTCTAGCCGTTCACGTGTGATAATCTGACCAAGGGAAATAGGGATTAATTTTTATATACAGGGTGTCCGGTAATTAATGGATAACCTTGAAACGATTCATGGTAAAACGAATGGCCATTCATAAAAAATATTTTTATGGCCATTAGTTTTACCATGACCATTTCAAGGTTATCCATTAATTACCGGACACCCTGTATATAGATAATATTTGGTTTTGAAAAATCAGTCCTAAGTAGGTTTGTAATAGTTTGTACAGAACCACGTCAATCATACACGTCAATCATATTTCAAAAACTAGATGAGGACGGCGTTTCATATTGGACTACTCTGAGAAGAAAGGCCGAAACAAACTCAGTGGGGTCTTGTGTCATAATAATACCGTACTATCACAATATAGTGCTAGTTGCTACGAATAGTGCAGGGAATTGATTTTTAAATGTTACCGTAAAAATGTTATTCCAAGTAACAAGTTTCAAAAATCACGTAAGTATGTTTAGATATCTTTGGATACAAGAAACTTTAATTAGTGTAGTCACAGAACAAGCAAAAAAATATAAAACGATTTTTTTTTCCTATTATCTTTTTTTCTTTATTTATACCATTTCACTGTCTCATAAGTAAATTACATAATACATTGTTTCAATACAGAAATGGCTGATATTTTTCAGTGTCACGTTAGGCATATTTGCATGTTGGGAACGAATTACATGGGAAGTTTGCGACGACGTGGCGTTAAATTGCCTTCGGATGAAATAAGGACGTGTTGCACCTACCAATCTTTTTTAAATTCAAGACTATGGTTTGATTTTATTTTATTTCCTGGTTGGTTGTCATCGGTAGTTTAAATTTCGAAATAATTTGAAACGGATTTTGAAAAAGAAGCAGTTTTTACTTGGATTTAAACAACCATTTTTGTTTTTAAACGTCGAGAGTTGATTGTTTTATTCAGAATCTAAAGTTCAATAAACAAAATATATCTTCGAATGATTTTCTTTTACTTTATTTAAGAATCTTATTAAGGTAATGTACTCTAACGTCGCATTATGATCCCTTACGTAAATATTGTTATTCCTCGTATTCTCAAAGAACGAAAGATACCGCTCCGAGCTATATTCACGCACAAAAGGAAACCAGTGACCGATACCTAAAATCCATTCGACAAAGCTCAGTTGAAAACGCGACACAAGAGAAACTCAAGAAAATCTAAAAGAAAATGCTTTCCGTTCCAAGCTAGCATTGAAACCAGGATCCCGAACAAACGGCTAGATCAAGTCCTCGACGGTCGTAAACGCTCGTATTGTTACGTTCTAAAATCTCCATCTTTGAATATCTAAAACGCGGGAAAATTCAAATGGAAAAAATAAATAATTCGAATGTTGCGGTTTTTATTGTAAAAGTGCGCTTGAAAAGGTTGTGAAAGCTTTCACGGCAATAAGTCTTAGCACAAAAGGCGATTATGCCTGTTCGCACGCTTTTAAGCGTTTAATAATAATAGGGGAAAATCATAAACTTTTAAGTGGCTACATTTTGTTCAGTCGCCATTGGTAGGGAAGGTATAGACAGGGTGATTCTGCATCAATTTTTTATTCTCAAAAATGAAAATGGCCTTTTCGTGCAGTATTCATAAAAAAAATGTCAACGATAATGGTCATTCGTTGTATTTTATTTGAGCGAGACTTAATTGTAACTGTAACAAAAGAAAGGTAATTGAATACTACTCACTTCTTTTACGTGGGAACTTATTTTATTGTAAATAGTGGTTTGTAACAAATATCGTTAAAAGGTACATCAAATTTCGTTTTAATGAACCCAAAAGCATTTTCCCACATACTTGAACATCGACGAAATGAGAATTTGCCTCGCTAATCTAACGCACAAAACTCCATGACAATGTTAATACCATTGGACGCCATTTTAAGGGGCCGCTTTAAGATGTTTACTTTCATACGAACGAGCATGAGATCCGCCATTGTTTGCTTGGATGAATTTTCATTTATTTGCGTAAACCGTACTCCCTTATGCTGTTTCCTTTTATTTCCGCCTGTTGTTTGACGATACTGCCATTTTGTTGAATTATTGACGATCTCCAGCCATGATATAACCATTTGTAATGTGTTTCATACAGTACGGTGATTCTGTGATAATTTACGTATGTCCCACTTTTTGCGCAACGCTCGGGACAATAATAAAAACCGTTGTATTTTGTCGCCAACTTTTTTTTTTGCATTGTTGAATTTATTTGATGAAAATTAAAATTTATTGGTGTATTACTTTTTATATGGTTTAACTTGTGTATTTACGACGTATGTATTTTTAACAATTAGTCTACTTTTGACATTACTCCCTTTAGGAGTGATTTTATTTCAAATAATTTGTTATCTCCTTTAAACTTTCAGTTTCGCTGACTCTACAAAGGGTGACAGTAATTCAATCATAAAATTAAGTATATCAATGTCAACCGTAACCAAATATATCTCTGAAATAAGCATGGATAAATATTTGATGCTACTCCAGAATAATCGTGATTACGATTGGTCGAACCATTTAAAAGGCAGAGTCAACAAGAATACCAATCAGCTAATTTCTGACACCCAGTCAATCCACACATCGAATGATTGTTCAATATCGAAAATCCTCAAATACCGAAGGGGTTATGTATTTATTAGCATTACAAACATAATATGAAAGGCGTGGACGTGTTCATTTCCGAGATTAAATTCCACTCCCGAGTCTGTGAGCCGACGATAACGGGTTAATATTGAAAATATTCAAATATTGTGTTAATTTCAAAATGTTTTGCTTCACGACGATATTGGAAATTGAGAATGTATTGCAGAATTGACTAACAAATCCTGTCTGTTCAGTAAAAGATAATAGAACTGTAGCTACGGTTGATAAAAGATGGCGGTAGGGTGCAGCTGTTTATATATACATAGTTTTGTATATTGCTGAAAAAACTAAGATTCATGATGTGTTTGCCAAACCCGGAGTGGTAATTAGCCACTACGTAGGAGGTAATGTTCAGTTACACAGTTCGATTAAAAACATAATTATCTGCTTAGCTTTTTCCCAACTATGTCGGGGTCAGCTTCCAGTCTAACCGGATACAGCTGAATACCAGTATACATGAATTGACTGCTTATCTATGACTTGACTTTTGACACGACATTGACTGGTTGTCATACTTTCGGACTTCTGACCGTAACAACTGTCTAAGATCTACAAATAGCAGCCGGGACCAACGATTTAACGTACTTTCTGTGACACAGAGCGGTCTCGATATGTAATGGACCTATCCACCGACCTCGACGAGCGTAGCTTAACCTTCGATCGACCCATGAGGCTGTCATTATTTAGCCACGAGCTCTGTAGAATGTAAATCCATAGGTATTATTAAATCTGACTCACAGTTAAATAATAAACCAATATACAATTCTTTCTATTGATTTATCTGCACTATTACGTTATAAATCGCGTTCGACCATCGATTGGATTTAACCCAGCTATTGCCGCTAATGTTAGTAGTCGGGGACATGCAACCCCGGCTATCTATGGTAGCCTATAGTTCCACGATAGGAATCGGACGACAGTAATATGGAATTTAGGTTGGTAATCTCTGCGTTTTGACGTTCTATTAACCAATGAAATTCGATTATTTGAATTTTTGGAACACGGAGACACTGTCACCTTTGGGATAGATATCTATTTGCTTGAATATGGTGTTAATTGAAACGGTAAACATGACCTTTATCCTTTTTTGCTTTTTATGACACTTGTAACTAAACTGGAATTGGTCTTTGTTTCTTCCGTCATAGTCCACAAATGAAACTTTCTAGCCAACATAATATATTGCTTTGGACCGACATTGATAAACGTAATCTACGATGATAAGCTTACTCTAGCATTTGTGGATCTTTGACAGTCGTTACGGGTCCTCAGAAGCCCGAAAGTCTGACAACCAGTCTTACCAAGGGGTACCGTATCACCCAGTAACTGGGTTGTGAAGGTCAGATAGGCAGTTACTCCATGTAAAATACAGGTATTCATTCAGCTGCTTCCGGTTAGACTGGAAACCGACCCTAAAATAGTTGGGAAAAGGCTGGGTAGATGATGATAAATCTTACTCCAGAAACATCTGAACCGGAATAAAAAAATACTGGCTGACGCAACATTTACAGATACCACAGACGCTGATATCACAAAATATATCAATCCAACACTAGTGTCGTAATATTTTCTTTTGAAAGCAACATTGAACGGAAACCATAGATCTGCATCGAGTAGAGATCGGACAAAGCCAGGGGCTGACAACAGTTCCATTTAGCTATTGTTGGGGAGTTGCAACAATGACAATGTACGCCTGACCTATTTGTGGCACAGTGCAATATTGAGAGCCATCTGAGCGAAAGTTTTGAATATCGCCATTTTTTTGTCGGTGTGTGGTTTAATTTTTTTTTTGCGATAGGATTATCATGGAACTGATGCGCGAATGGTGTCACGGAATGTTTTCAGTGCATTCAATAGTTTTCACAATATAACATCACATCACGTCTTCTGTTTATTTTATCATGTGCTTCTTATTTGTGCAGAATAAACAATTTTGACGGTTCTATTGAAGGATGCCTGGAAGGATTTGCGGGAGGTCGTTGCTCAGCAATCGGTCAGTGAAGGCTATTAGAAAAAAAAATGCTTTATTTACTATATTACAATGGTGTGTAAGTACCTATGTATATTTCGAGTCACTAATCCGGGGCTTGACACCTCCGGGCTGCGACTGACAATGCAAAACACCCAATTTAGAACCTAGAAATCGAACACAGAATCAGGCGCGCTTCCCACCACTAGTCGACGAAGTCCTACGAGTATGAGGTAAGACTGTACCTAGGCATAACGGATAGTCCTTTATGCAGGGCTTGCATGGAGGCTGAGGAAATTGTTGCACATGTGGTCTTTGAATGCACAGGCGTCACCCAGATTACAACAGGAAATCTCGGGACACCCAGATCTTACACTGATGTTCTTAACAGACCAGGAGATATTATCAACTTATGTAGGGAGGTGGGCTGGTTGAAATAACTACCGATGGCCACCATGGCCCACGAACAATAGTCCACCTGAAGGACTAAGTGCGGAAACCAACCCTTCCAAAATATTGTACCTTCAAAATAAATAAACCACGCCCGTAAAACTTACATAATATGCAGTAAACAACAACTCATTAACCAAAAACATTTCGTTCACTATGTACAAGTTTATCTGAAGCTTACACATAATGATGAACAGGAGCTTCGTTAAGCGAACACGGATTTAACCGATGTGCCTTATTAAATTTAACATTAATTATAATATGGATATTATTAATTACGTTAATGTAGCCCCGAAGTTATTTGAACAGATATAAAATAAAGTTTCAACACCATGTTGAGCTTAACTGAACGGCTGCAGGCTGGATTTTGGCATGTGGAAATGTTTGGATAGAAGTTGGAAGCGCGGTATACTGGGTACACCTTCTGTTAGCCTATGGCAGTTAAAGTCTTAAACGAAGGTGTTGATGGACAAACACAGCAGAATACTGGTATAACGTACGTAGGGAATCGCCTAGAAGGCGATAACGCTGCAAAACTGGTTTCTGTGCAATTTGTTTGCGACTCCTTTTATTAATTACCAAAATGTTGTTTTTTTTTCTTTAATTAATCTTGTTGTCTTTATTTCTCTACCTCCGGCTCTGTTTCCGTCTCCGTTAAGAGGTCTGGTCTAGGAATGCTGTTTCAAGATCACAAACGAATAAAAAAAACATTCTTACTCCCCTAGTTTGAGACCATTGGAGATGACACAAAAGACAAAAACTAATGTCCGATTGAAGGTTCGGTTTCTGTCAGTTTTTGGCCATAAAATCAGGTGCAGTTTCTTTCGGTTTAAACTTTGTTTCGGTCGGCAACAAAGTTGACAATAAAAACCAAAATAAAGGCCATCGATTTTTACACGCTTTATATTAGCTTCACTTGTATGTTTGTTTGTTTGTATGTTTGTTTGTAACCGACTCCTTTGAGCGCGATTTTGACCCACTTTAAACGGTCAGATTTCATTGAAACTTTGTAAACTTGTCGAGGACCGATGACAATTCAATAATTAAAAAAAATATTGAGAAAAAAAATATCACGTTTTTGTAGTTAGCAGAACTAAAAAATTGAAAATAAATAATAGTTTAAAAAACTAAAAAACACGCTTTAAAAACCAAACTAAAAAAGGAAAAAAAAAATATTATTCCATTAAAAAGCGTGGGGTGCTTGACATTAATTGATTATAAAAATACGTCAAAAAGCACCCCACGCTTTTTAATTGAATTAAATTATTTTCTCCTTTTTTAGTTTGGTTTTTAAAGCGTGTTTTTTAGTTTTTAGCTATTTAAACATAATAGTAAAAAAATACTAAAAAACACGCTTTAAAAACCAAACTAAAAAAGGAGAAAATAATTTAATTCAATTAAAAAGCGTGGGTTGCTTGACATTAATTGATTATAAAAATACCTCAAAAAGCACCCCACGCTTTTTAATTGAATTAAATTATTTTCTCCTTTTTTAGTTTGGTTTTTAAAGCGTGTTTTTTAGTTTTTTTTTACTATTATTTTTAAATAGCTTTGTTTGAGTTCATAATTGTTACCCACCACCGGGTATGTATATGTGACCTCTAACAAAGGGAACATTGACCAGGGCAAAGATCGATCGATCTATTAACCATTATCATTACCAACAAACTTATCAGTCAAATCCGAGCCGAGTAGTTATAATGCCGTTAGCATTAAACTATCTAACTCTATATTCTATTCAAGATTCCCATATCTATTTAAGTCCTTTTGTTAGTTTTATAAAGTAAGAAGTTCTACACCAGGTTTCTATTTGAAGAGCAAATATTAAAACATCCCACTTCTTAAAACGTATAAGACAAAGCCGTGCAGACTTCAAACATTTCATAATCTCAATAATAAACTCTAAAACAAACTTCTGTATTACGCGAAACTTATACCTTAAACATACTGCGCTAGAATGTTTCTAACTTCACTCTAGAATGTTCCAAACTATACAAACATAGAGGCTTTATCTCTTCTGAGTGCGGAGTGAAGTAATTAGTTCCGAAGATCATTAAATTTGCATGACAGTGCCGTTTCCTTAGGGCAGACGGTTTGTTCGACAATGTTCGGATATGCTCGGACATTGAGATGCACCCTTCGGCAATAAAGATAGGCTCAACTATTCTCAGCGGTCTCAGTATAAATGTGAATGAATATTCAAGTGTTGTTTTTAAAATTCTGAGGGCTGGTGTTGATGGTAATGATCGTTTTGTCTTGTTTTCCTTTTTGTGGCACTTGTTTTAAAGTATGTTAGTGATATTATAATGTGAAAATTTATGTTTGGATATTTAGATGTTTGGACGTTTGTTACTCAATCACGCAAAAACGGCTGAACGGATTTGGATGAAATTTGACAAACAGATAAACTACTTTTACAACATAAAATACTTTTTATCCTGGTAGTACGGTCCCGTGGGATAATTTTCGACCTCCACGCGGGTGAACCCGCTGGCTAATGCTAGTATTCTTATAAAAAAGACGTAAACCTTTATAGTTACGAGTATTATGTACGAATCGACAAGCACGTGCTATCGCAACGTAACAGGTCGTTGTATAAACACAATGGGCAACAATGTCGAGTTCAAAAAGTCATTGAAACACGTACCGTCATTTCCGATATTTATGTGCGGCGCATAATCGCGGCGTTTGTATCGGAAATCCATAATTACGGGGAAAGAACACATCCATACAGAATTAATATTCAAAAAGCTTGTGTCGATAACGACCCCCGATGCGTGATCGAGATAAAATTTCAAATTCCATTGTTTATCCGACAAAAATTGGGTCATAAAGTGGGAGTTATCGCTCCCTGAACCCCAATCACAATTTCAGAAAGAAACATAACATATTTCAGTGCCCTTTCTTGTGGAGGTTTTTTTTTTTAAATATACGCAACATGGCGGTTAGAAAGGTTCGCTATAAATCGCCCGGGCATATGTGAGGCATGCTCTGGAACATCGCGCGTTTACTGCTCTTTAGACTGTTTTTGATTGTGACTAGGGTAATTTTATGGTGGTTGAACATTTTTATTGTGGCCGCATCTTTGAGATTTGCGGTTAGTTTATAAATGTCTTGTACTGGGGATGAATTTAAATAGGCTTATTTTAGGGACACAAATAATTTTACCCTAATATTTGGCTGTAGATGCAGGGAACAAGGGAACATTATTCTTTTTTTTGTGTACAAATAAGAGATGGCGCTTCTTGCCTCCATAGATGAAATCTTAATAAAACACTCTAAAGTCGAAACAAAACTGCTTTGTTGGTCTAGTGGTCGCAATCGCTACTACTGAGCATGAGGTCCTGGATTCGATTCCCAGGTCGGGTAAAGTGTTATTGGGTTTTTCTATCTGCAATTTCTCGTCTCGGAGTCTGGATTTGGGCCCGGTTGATGGCAAAAGGCTAGCCCCTACGGGACTTAAACATAACTATCAAAATTTGGATGTATTATAGGTACATCTTTGCCCAACCCTTTGGGGAAATAAGGCGTTATGTTATGTGATGAGTCCAAACCAAACAAATGCCTATCTAAAAGTAGGTACCAATTACCTAATCAAGCATCTTAGTCAACCTTTGTTTCAATAACAAATACGATTGTCCTCCACAAAGTCAGTATATAGGTCGGTCAGGGTATCGTGTCGAGTCGACATTAGCGTGTCATTCCACTAACATTTTTCACAAAACGCCTGTCGCACGGTTGCATGCGAAATCGGTTTGATTCCACGAAGATATTTCGCCATACATGTCCGGGTTTCATACAGGTTGTTCGTTTATTAAATTGAGTGAAGAAGGTTTTACTACTTAGTCAAACAAAGTAGCACTCTTACTGTGTGAAAATTTAAATATCTAGCGAAGTGTGCATTTGTCCTACTCATCATCGGGTCGGCTTCCAGTCTAACCGGATGCAGCTGAATACCAGTATTTTACATGGAGCGAATGTCTATCTGACCTCCACAACCCCGTAACTGGGTAACACGATACTCCTTGGTAAGACTGGTTGTCAGACTTTCGGGCTTCTGACGACCCGTAACGACTGTCAAATATCCACGAATGACAGCCGGGACCAACGGCTTAACGTGCTTTCCGGGGCACGGAGGGGTCTTGGTATGTAAAGATGGTCACCCATCGACGGACTAACCGTGGCAAGCGTAGCTTAACCTGATCGATCGACCCGTGCAGCTATGTTTACTTAGCTACAGGCCCCCCAAAGTACGAGTATATATCTTACTAATATTATAAATGTGAAAATTTATGAAGATGTTTGTATGTGTGTTACTCAATCACGCAAAACGGCTTAACGGATTTGGATGAAATTTGGCACACAGATAGTTTATAGCCTGGATTTTCATCCCGGTAGTACGTTCCTGTGGGATAATCTTCAACCTCCATGCGGGCGAAGCCGCGGGCAACAGCTAGTAAATAAATAAATATCAATAAGAATAAGTGTTTCTGCGGAGTGTGATAACAAGAAAAGCTCTAAAACGAGAACTTACTAAACTTAGGTGAAAAGAAACCTCATGCTGTAACTTAGATTCTTACGTAAGACCCTGGCCTATTTCCGATTTCGTTGCGTGTCTCAAAATATAGAACTAAGACAATTCGATTCCAAGTAAATTTGTTTTTTTCACCTTCTGTTGACGACAAACGAATTTAAACAAGGTAATTTAGAAGCTTAGCTTTATTTTTGCGTATCTATTTGTTATTGGCGGCCATTTGCAATTTTGCTGTGGTTCCATATCTGGCAGTGAATTGGAATGATCTGTTTATTGATATTTTGTACGATATGACCTCATTTTAATGTTTCGTGCTTACTGTTTTCAGGAATAAACATAAATATATCTTAGGTACTTTACAAAAAAGAGGGTATGGGCTTAGAAATGAAAACCTATGACTAGAGCTGAGTATACCCGATTCAGCGTCACCGACCCACGCGTGACTGTTCAGTTTCGTTTACTGTTCAGAAAGAATTATCTTCAATAAGAAACCATGGCCAGCCCACTGCCACTTCAAAGGGTTGTCCACGTTGTGCATGTCCATGTGGATTGTTTGTCGATCGACCGATGGCCGTTCTATGGTTGAAGCAGACGAGTCCTAGAGTGGAGACCGCGTATTGGCAAGCGTGGCGAAGATGGACCGACGGCCTTAAAAAAGTGGCTAGGACTGACTTCATGTGAAAGGCGAGGGGCAGTGTGCTGTGGCGCAGCTCGGGAGAGGCCTATGTCCAGCATTGGACTGGGATAGGCTTAGTTGTTAGACTGATTGACTTCAATAATACCCTATTAAAAGTTGCTCAAGAAAACCATTTTCTTTAATCATCATAGTTTAAATGTGGAACTTCAAGTTCAAACCAAACATTTAAAATAGGTATCTCTGGTATCATACATCGTTTTTGACATCCAAAATAAATCCTCACGGGCGACTTTTGATATTTTTCATAAGCAATCAATTTCCAATGACACGAATGTATGGGTGACCGAAGGGTTATGGGTAAAAAATAAATTCACATCAAGTCCCATCCATCAGACCACTTGGCGTGACAAAGTGATGTCGCTGTCATAGAAATTCTAATTGATTTTTAGATTAAATCATCCGCAACGAGTTTTGGTTGAATTTATTCTGTGAAGTTGCGCTGGGTTTAGTTTATGGGAATATGTTTTAGATTTAAATAAATCTGGGTTAAAATAAAACAAGGGATATTGCAAAAGACTTTCAGCTTTTCACTAGATTTTGATTCGGTTTTCACATATTTGAATATATCTACAAGTTTTTCGTCCATCATCAACAACTTTTAAAAAAATGACCCTAAGAAAGTGCTGCGGAATTGTGTAAAAGTGCAAAATGACACTATTCTTAGTTATAAAATAAGATACCACGTAAAGTATTAAGTAAGAATTAAATTGCTCATTAGTCTAGTAGGCTAGATTGTAATAAATTATTAAGAAATTTATTAATACATCTTATTAATACAGAAAAAAACAACATCAACAACAACACAATATGTAAAAGAATATTCTCCGCCTGAGTTAAAAAAAAAATCTGTTATCCAATCCAACCTGCACAAAAGCTCTGCACAATTTCGAAATCGAGCTGTCCGCATTTTAACTTCTGCCGCAGATCCACAAAAAAAATCTATACGCGATTGGCAACAAAAAAACAAAAAAAAAACAATGCTCAGTAAAAACGGAGATCCGCCAGTTCGCAGCCGTTTAATATTTATTAGCGATATACATGTGCGTGTAAACAACGTGGCGTCGTGTTTGCTCGTCGGCAAGGATTAGCCGTTTTGCCTTTAATTATTACCCTGTTGTCGAGTGCATGGTGTGTACGAGACATAGAGTAGGGTTGGTATAGAGGTGATAGTTCAAATCAAATTGTTCATGTTACTTCATAGAGAGTACCTGTTGTCGTTTTCCCAAGGAGGCAAGGGTCATAATAGTGTGCTGGGATTACAGTTGCTTGTGTCTCCTCAAATTGGCGTCTGTATGGAACGATATCATCATGCTGATATAGCGGCCTTTTGGCCTCGTATAGAACTTTGTTTTTTTTTTTAATTTATTTTTTGTCAAACATTGTGTAGTTAATTACCTAAGTTTGTGATATTCCTGTGCGAGTCTAATAAATACTTTTGCTTTCTTTATTTTTTTAATTTATCCTGCATTTAACAATGAGTTACGTATCAGTGTGTCTTAAGTATAAGTAGGTATCTGTCCTAACTTTGATTATAGCATGCACGAAAACCATGATGTATATTATCAACTACGTAGCTTCCTCGCGAGACACGTACCACCTCAAATGTCTTGTTCTAACATAAAATATATAGCTGTTGTTTCGTTTTGGCTTAGCGTTATTTCTGACTTTTTTTACGTTTTGCTCGGCTCTGAAGGGTCGTAGCGTGATGTTAAATAGACTATACTATTGCCCAAGAATTGGCTTCGCAGCGCCACCTACCGAGTCCAAGTCTGAATCTAAACCTTTCATAGACTCATTTTAATACACACACAAAAAAAAAAAACACCAAAATCGGTCCAACCATTTAGGAGGATTTTAGTGACACACGTACAGAAGAATTGTATATATAATGATACCTATATAAGTTCTTGTCAATTTTTTTTTATCAATTCGTCGGTTCCATGCCACCTCTGTCTCCCACCTAATCTGTAGCTAAGCTTTATGAGAGAGATTGCAAAGTTTATTTGACGTCTCCCCGAAGGACCCTCGCGGCTCCGCGATGCGTAACCACCGGTTCACGCACAAACGCGCCGGCATCAACCTGTAATAAAATTAATTGCTCAGCTTTGTTATGTGGGATAAAAGTCGAGGTGGACTGGCAGGCGTGGTATGTAACCTATACACAATGGTTAATATTGGCGGATTTAAAATTTTCGTCGGGTATTTCAATATAAGATGCTCTATGCTCTGGTCGTTCTTTGGCCAAAAATAATTAGCGTGCCCAGAAAACCGGAGCATTGCCAGTTTCAATGGCAATGCTCCGGTTTTCTGGGCACGTTTCCGGAAGATAGTGATGTGGACGAGTACTTCGACGCCTAAGTGTCCTTTTGTTTTTGTATAGTTAGTCATTTAAATATAGTATCTAGTTTAAATAGTTAGCTTTATTAAATCAATATTTAAATATAATTACCGATACCAGTCAGAAGCACTATAATATGTTGATCATATGAGAAACATTGAAGTAGATTTGTCTTGGACATTGGTAGTTTATCTACAAACATAATAAATGCGCTACCCAATGCAGGCACTTTGTCTATACTTACTTACTATCATGATCCAAAAGCGTGTGGGCTTCATCCTACCAGCACTACATATCGAGTTCAAAGATAAAATATTACAAACGAGTTTCTATTAAATAAACTGCTGTCAAAAGTTCTAACTATTCTATTTTCAAAAATATAACAGCCAGTTTCAACTTTGAAATAAGCTGCAGCATCCGCCATACGTCTTCCTTCCAAAAACGAGAACCCAAATCCTCGAACAACAAAGTGTAGGTAACTAAGCTTGTATCTCGTAGCCAAAATTCGGTGCTTCACAAAAAACGAGCACTTTATTACATAGATACCGTCTGCGATCCGTCTGTAAGAAGCGTAATAAAGTGTTCTTCACATACCGGGAACTCTTTAGGGGTATGTCAGACACGATGCTTTTAGCAATAGCGATTAGACGCTTTTCGGAAGCTTGATATATCGACTGAGCTCAATACCCCGCAAACTTTACTGCCACTGTTAGACAGGCTAACTCAATCTGTGTGGTTCTTTCCTCAAAAGACCATTTCAAACATCTATCGACATGATTTGGCCAAGATTACGTCTGGACTTTAAAAGAGACTGTGACCTCTGGGTTTGTTCCGGCCTTTATCCTCAGAGTAGTCAGATAGGAAACGCCGATCTCATCTAGTTTTTAAAATATGATAGATGTGTAAAAGTGTTTGCACAAAACGAATTACAGAAATAAAATCATTTATCATTTTCACTTATTGCACTAGCCACCAGCTATTAACCGCTTTTAAGAAGCTTGACACTGCGACTGAATGCGATTTAGTGAGGTCTTGGCATTTGTGAAACATGCTTTCATGCTCAATTGTTTTGACCATCTTATTCAAACAAGATCTAACTTAAGCTAGAGCCATAAATCTTAGAGCCTGTTTTTGTATCTAGATCTTTATTCCGACTACTAGTACAATTTACCGTGTACCGGGCTAATTTGTCAGTTTTCTATAAAGAACTGACCGTTAGCTCGTTTATAAAATTTTGCTATTGCGACCAAACACATGAGTCGCAAAAACGCGATGCAGCACTGAAAAAACAGTCGCAAAATCGCCGATCACGGATCTTAAAAGTAGTACGTCTGTTAAAGCCCTACATGGACGAACTCTTTACTTACTTTTATTTTTCTAAATACCAACACTGCCGACGATTTAGTGGTGCACGTAGAATATCTAAACTTTGTCCGTGGTTTGAGCTCATGTTTTCTTTGTCGAGTGATTAAGTTGTTAGGTAGAACATTGTTAAGTGTTTTTTTTTATGGGTGGTAGTTGTATTTTGTTTTGGTTTAGGTAAAGGAATATTCAATGGAGGTTCTTTTTTTGTTTTTAGAGCAGGCTGACACTTGACGTTTTTTTGTTTTTTTTTTGAGGGTGGGTAATCATCAAATAACTTCTCCCGCTCTGGGTGGAGCGGAAGGGCGTGTCAGACTTTTACTGACTAAAACCCACCCGTGTTCCTTCAGTTGCCTGTGTGCCAGGGGCAACGGTATCTCTTTCGAATAACCCGCACCTCTGGCAGGCATCGGCTCTTGTGGACCCCACCAGTTAGTGCTGACATCTCTTTGAGGCACGCGTGGAATACAACGCGCCGTCAACCCGGGCTTGGTCCTTACCGGACTGTAAGCTACACAGCACTCGCCATCTGCAAGCCCGCGCCTACAGTGGCCGGGAATCAGCCTAGGATTTCAGACGCCCAGGGCGTCTACTGCGGCGGCTAGGGCCGTGAGGCCGTGAGGCGTGAGGCCTCTCCTTCACGTGCGCCGCCTCCCTCTTCGCGAGAATCACTGCTTCGTAGAAGGAAGTGGCGGCTACCAATGCACTCTCACTCCGTACCATGGCCTAGACCAGGGCCGGACGCGAGAGATCGCCGCCGTCGATCGCTTCCACGAGGACAGACCTCCACCGTATACGCTTCAGAGTTTAAAAGGTATTTGGTACCTACTAAAACTGTATTTTTTGAGAGCAGGTTGTCCCACTGGTAATAACCGCGATTTACGTGTTGTAGGATGAAGGTTCGAACCCAGACTGGTTTGTGTGAATGCTGTCAAAACGGTGAAAGAAAACATCGTGAGGTAACCGGCGTGTCCTAGAACAAAAAATTCGAAGACATCTACCAACCCGCATTGGGTCCACGTGGTGGATTACGGCCCACTCTCCCTAACAAAGAGGAGGCCTGTGTCCCAGCAGTGACAAATTATAGGCTGATTATGCTGTAACCGACGTTCCTTGTTCAAAGAAGGCTATTTGGTGGAGGTTTCGTTTCCTATAAAACCATTGCCATTCATTTGTAATTTTGACTTCAAACATTTTTATTAGAAGCTTCAAATGAAAATTTGAAGTATTTCAATATTATTCAGCCCAAAACTTGTTCAAGTCTGTAGGGTAATTTAAATTCTGCAACTTCCTGACTCCCATATATGAGCTCAAAGGGTTTAATCGACAGCTATCAACATTTAACACGTGTTTAGAGAAGGGATCTCCCTCGAGATAAATATAACCATGGAGCTATTTCGAAGTTTCATATATTTCAGTCGTGGTATAATGTGTGCAACGTTGTTTAGTGCAAAGCCAAAATGAAAGCAGAACAAGTAGTTAGAAAAAAAAATGGATAATCTTTATTTACGGATCAACATAAAAAAAATATGCAAACTAGCACAAAATAACGTAGCCGTAGCTACGATTTCCCGTAGCAAAACTCTACGAATTTCGTAGCAGCTACGAGACTACGAGATAACTCCATGCAAGCGTAGCGATGCGATTCCAACAAAAACACAAAACCATACTAGAATGTAGGTTCTGAAGTACATTTATGATTGCATAGTGTAACACAAGAGCGATCTGTCCGGGGTTAATTAATAGATCCATCCCTTTGTTGCGCACACAATGGGTTCGCATTGTACTCTGTGGACCAATCTTCCCGTGCTCCTTTATGCTCGAGCCTTGTTGCAACTAACTTAGCCTAAATACGAGGACTGTATCGTTGCTAACGATGTTGTTGTGATTCTGTAGTTCTGCATTCTGTTCCAGGACAATGAGAAGGATGTAGGTATGAGTTTTTTTATTGTACGAAATTTTTGTTGTCTAGTGTATTCGTTTCAACAATAAGGTTATTTTCTAGGGAGTTTGTTCAGGGAATTCTATCTTACATTTTTTTTGTACTTGTATGTGTGGTGCAAACTGTAAATATAAGTTGATAATAATCAGCCTTGCTAGAAGGTTACTTTTGTAACGTGTTTGGTGATTTTTAACTCCTTCAGGTTACTTCTAGTTACACGAATAGAAACGTTACTTTTAGGTGATTTTGCGGAATTTGAAGAATATTTTTATTTTTTTATATGAAACGGAACGCAAAGTTGGCTAATAAAAACTTCGTGAGTGCGACTCCTAAAAATTAGTATTTCTCTTTCGCACTAATGATAATTATAAATAAATAAATAATAACATTTTCATCGAAAACAGAACTTAGCGATGGAAAATTTAAAACTCACATCAAACGAATAACTATGTGAAAGTCTATTAACTGCTCCAATACTAATTTTTATTGTTTTTATTTTTTACAATGTCTGACATATTCTCGTCATTATTTGACGTTATCACTGTAATTTGAAAACATTGTAAAAGCCAATTATTTTTAAAAGAGTAACCGTGGAGTTTCTTGCCAACTCTTCTCCATAGGAAGCGACAAATTAGAACCGTGCTCCTAGCTTCTGACTTTTCATAAGTGCCCATGCAGGTTTATGTGAATTAAAATATTTTAATTTGATTTGAAACGATTAAAAAACATGGACACATTTTCAAGTATTGCACATAATCAAAACATTGCCCTGAAACTCACTAAAACATCCCAGATATTTGAGCTAAATAACCAATTAAACTATGAAAGCACATAAGTTATTTCAACTATGTCAAGTGTTACGTGCAAAGTAATAAGTTGCTCTTGTAACTGACGATGTTACTCGATATCTTGTTATTTGAAACTTGTAACGAATCTTCGAACGGGAATCAGAAGGAAATAGTTTAGTAGGTTTCATTGCTAAAGAAACTAGTTCTGGAGATTTATTCTGTTGATTAAAAATAA
Source organism: Antitype chi (assembly GCA_947359405.1). Lineage (NCBI taxonomy): Eukaryota > Metazoa > Arthropoda > Insecta > Lepidoptera > Noctuidae > Antitype > Antitype chi. Next base: position 14,772,990 of record OX375817.1, on the reverse strand, counting down.
CTGCAAAATGAAAATATCACGTATTTTTTTTGCAGTGGTGGCTCAGTGGCACCGGCCGCGACTTACTGAGTTGTAGATCGTGGGTTTAAATCCAAGCAGGCAATTTACTTTGCGTACATTATTTCATCTCCACTGCTCTCAAAACGGTGAAGGAAAACATTGTGAAGAATCCGGCAAATCCTAGAAAACAAGGTTCATCTACTAACCCGCACTGTACCTTCGTGGTGGATTATGGCTCACTCTCTCTCACAGAGAGTAAACCTGTGTCCCAGCAGTGGGAACAGTATAGGCTGATAGAGAATCATTTTGAACCTTATGTTAAGAATAACAAAGCACTTGAGTTTCGTGTATCAAAGTACATACAACTAACACAACTAACTGAAACCAGAACAATTATCTTATAATGACGTAATTACATAGTTGTTTAATAAATAATAGAATGTAAAGTTAGAAAATGAGATATGAAAACGACTGTTACGAGTGAGCTCATTTCTCTTAGAATTAAATAACAATCTAAAAACTCAGTCCCTTTGGGTACCCATAGTTAAACATTTCTGAACTTCCTTACAATGCGTAATGTATGAAATACGTGGGTTTGTCTGTTAGTACAACATTGTGTTGCCAGAACATGCACAGTGTACAGTAATTAGGTATTTGAACAAGGTATGGTATAGAGTTAAAAATAGGGAACGCGGAAAAATGCTGGCATGAAAGGTTGCTTGAGAGTTGTTTAGTAGTTTGCAACTAAGTATGAGAAACACTGACCTATGTTATACCTATGCGATTACGCTGGACTTCATACTATCGATGTCAAAACGAAGTCATTTGATTTTCGCTATTTTGGCGCTGATGACGTCAACGTCCGTGGAACTAAAATTCTATATCTATACCGCAGTGTCTCAAGACGAAAGTCTTTGACTAGTGCGTATTGCCAGTGATGACATATGAAACCAAAACGTGTCGCTCACAATGAGCATCATAAAAATTCTTAAAGTCACCCAAAGGGCAATGGAGACGGCTATGCTTGGAGTGTCCCTACGTGATCGAATCAGGAATGAAGAGATTCGTAGGAGAACCAAGGTAACCGACATAGCCCGAAGAATTGCCAAACGTAAGTGGCAGTGGGCAGGGCACATTGCTCGCAGAACAGATGGCCGATGGGGCCGGAAGGTTCTGGAGTGGTGACCGCGTACCGGAAGACGTAAAGTTGGAAGGCCTCCCACAAGGTGGACCGATGACCTTGTTAGGGCTGCAGGAGTCCGCTGGATGCGGGAAGCACAGAACCGGTCAATGCGGTGGAGTTTGGGGGAGGCCTATGTCCAGCAGTGGACGTCTTTCGGCAGAAATGATGGTGATGATGACTGTTACCTGTGATAGCACAACCCTCGCGGTAAACGTTCAGTTCATGATACGATATTTTTCTAACCTCGCACCCCAAACCCTCCATCTTCAGACAAATATTATGTGAAGACACTTGCCCAGCAGCCGCACGCCAGCCATACAGGCTGAAAAAATATCAAAAATATACCAATTAAAATCTAACATGTTTTATACATGTACATTATAAACATACTCTTCCTTACAACCCCAGAACAAGGTAAGACTTATCTCCCACAACTCACCCCATGTCTCGGGTTGACGTTAATTTCGAAAATAAATTAAAGAAGCGCCTCGAGCGGGCAGAGTTTCGAACAAACTGGCGAGCCGGCAGTTAGATGTTGAACACAGTTTAAAGAGCTGTTTAGATGAAATTTTTAAAGGATTTGTTTCCCAGATTTCCCGTAGAGAGCTTTTGTTCTGAAGTTTCACCTGCTCAGAGATGTGCGTGTCGTTCTTATCTCGTTCATTGTGATAATTAGCTATTTTTGAGAGTGTACGAATGAAGTTTTGTATAAAAGAGACTGGAGTTGTTTTGTCTGGAACTTTTAAGCTAGCAAGTGGTGGTTGGGCTTTGTTTCTGAATCTTTTTAATGTCTTGCTGTTATTGTGAGCTTTGAAGTTATTTGCTTTGTATTTCTGTGTATGTTTAATATGTTGATATTATTTAATTACTCACTGTGCTTACAATTAACGTCTACTATCTTTTCAGAATGTTGTTGTTGAATGAATTGATATATAAAATGTGTCCAAACAAAGTGAAGCCATGACTTCTGCGCAAGGCAAAAACGACTGAGTTGCAGCTGCCAGAAATGGTCAAGGTATAATCACGGGCGTAGCACAGCAGGCTTCAACTTAAAAATCCGTCACTTCCTGGTCACTGCAGATTAAATGCTATCTCCAAAGATGCTGGTCACAGGAAACACCGAGGCTGGCTTCTGGGCCACAGACCTCCTCTCTGTAGGAGAGAGCGGGCTGTAATCCACCACCGCCAAGACATGCTGGTTTCTTCACGATGCTTTCCCTCACAGTTTTTGATAGTAGTGGATTAACACAAAGTAAACCACATATCAGGGTTCGAACTCACGACCTACAACTCGCAAGACGCGACCGTTAACACTGGGCCACTACTGCTCTCCAGTCGACTACACGTTAACCCTTTACCGTCTCTACCCAAAATACCATGTACCCATGTTCCAGCTATTATGCCCATATCTTCGCGCCATAAAACATGGTGTTGTCAGCGCGACACGTATTTGCATCGCACCCAGCGATAAATAACGCGGTGCCCACTTTCGCTGACAGGCATTTTGCCAGTTTCCTCTGAATCTAATTTGGAGTGATACATGCCACCGTCGCAGACCACAATTACGTTAGTGTAGGGTGCCATAAATTTGGCAATTACAGGCTCGATGGCAAAGCAGGAGTGTTAAAATGCTGCTGCAGTACGATTGTCCAGTGTCGCTATATACCTAGATCGCTAAATGGATGTTAATACGAATATGAAGAATGTTCAACATTATTTTACATGTCCCTCGTATTCGTGACAACGAGAGTAGTAGTTATCATTGAGCAAAATTTAGGAAAAACTCAAATCATAGATAGTTAAGCAGCACATTTTGTGATGTAGGAAAATCAGTCATTTGAGCCCCTTAGTATTCCAATTAATTATTTTATTTTAAAACCGTATTCAGCTGCATCTGGTTAGACTGGAAGCCAACCCCGACATATTTGGGAAAAGGCTAGGCAGATGATGATATAATTATTTTAAAACCAAACTTCGAAAAATTATTTTGAAAATGTTTCAATTTTGTTCTTACAATAACAAAACTTACAATGTTATTATGGTAGGTACATAACTAAAGGGTTTTCATGTTTCAATTTACCAATAGATAGGAATACTCTTTAGATTCTCTACAAAAGTCTCTAACACTTTAGGCACCCTAGGTGAAGCAACTTAATGCCGTCGGCGACGCCGCGGCGGGGACGCGCCAGACGCTTAAACTTCCTTCACGGAATCTTGCAAAAAAGATACATATTTTGGCACCACACACGCCTTTATTGTACAGCTTCCTTTATTCTAGTTAAAATTGTGGGGGTTTTATCTTAGAAAAATATGCGTTGTAATGGATAGCCTTGTTTTAAAAGCTGCTTGAAATTTTTAAGCTGGGAGTTTGGACTTGAACATTAGACGGCTTCCGGGCAAAGTGACGCAAATTGTTTCTGGAACTAAATATTCAGAACACAGACCGTACACAGCTCCGCAAATAAGGGGTACTCGTTTTTGTTGTAATTTTAGCTTGACATACATCACGATGTACCTACTCTTTTGTACGATAGAAAAAAGCACTCCTATCAAAACACACTTTAATTTGTAATAAAAATAAACAAGCACCTAATGTCCAAAAAGAAAAACATTAACATTTAAGCCGATATAAAATGACGCAATTCACCGAACAATGTCTGTAATAACGAGCCTACTGTGAAAAGAAATCTACAAAATATATTTTTTACAACTGGCAATATTGTCAACGCTGAAGGAAATTATGTTCTAAGGTATAAAGGAAGGGTTTCCTCGTGATACGGGTATGTTTTATAACCATAATAAAATATCATCGAGGTATAAATCATTGGGTATTTTGCTAGGAGTCTTAAAATTGCCCTTTCTTGGCTGATTTCCCAATGAAATGAACGTTAATATTCCATTTATTATCGCGTCTCAAGGCCGCTTTAGGGGAACGTAATAAATCAATGATTTAAGCCCAATTCTTCTCTTTGAGAATTATTACGATTTAGCTAAATGATTTATTTGATGTTGTTTGATTTTGCGAATCGTGAAACAAAAACCATCCCTTCTGGATAGTTTGTTTCGTTTAATTTAGATATTAGGTAGTAGTATAAGTTGCCAAGTTTTTAAATTTGGCTATTACTTAAAGCTTCTCAGTGAACTAGAAGCTCATGTTGCAGGAGCTGTAGGTCGTGAGTTCGTACCCAGGTAGGCACTTTACTATAAGTAATTGATTACATCACCACTGCTCTCAAAACAGGGAAAGAAAACATCGTAAGGAAGTCGGCATGTCAATTCGGAGACATGTGACATCCATCAACTGGGCCCGCGTGGTCAATTCGCTCTTACGGAGATGAGGCCTGTATCCCAGCAGTGGGAACATTATAGGCTGGTAAAGCACATTATGCATTCTCCACTGCAAATTAACAGCGCAGGAGACACTCTAACTAAAAATATGCAAAAAAACTTAAAGGAAAGTTTGAGAATGAACTTAAAAGACCTTATAACCGATCCTGCTTCTAGACAGACTTAAAGGCAGAAAAGCGGCGATGTGCACTATTTGCATCAATTATTCAGCGCACTTTGCCGTCCTCTGTGATAGATTGCATGCCCTTACAAAATACAACGACCAGCAGGAACTACAACAGTGCGATCCTGTAAAAATCGCGCCGTGAAAACTTGGGTGAAGTGAGTTTGAAGTGAGCTGTCAAACCCTAGAACGTCATGTGGGATGACAGTTCATTTAAAGCCCACTTCACCTAAATAAAACACGGTGAGACATTTACTGTATAGACCGGCTAAAAAATGCTAAAAACAAGCATTAAAGCTGGGCAAATGTACACTATATACCACTGTTTAGCATTTTGAGGAATACACCCGTTTTAGTGTAATGTTTTAATAAATAAAATAAACAAATTAAAAGCGATGAGCATAAATACCTTACGGTTACGCAAAATTCAAAAGCGTTTTTCTCGTCAATTAATAATTGCAACTTAAGAAAACACTATTTCATAATAGTATGGTTTTATTTATTTACTTCATTAGGCTCACCAACAATTGATTACACTGATACAAACAAATAAAACACTTTTTAAAGTAAAATAACAGAGCATCAGTTACTTATAGGTAAACTCCGCATGCATGAAACAATGAAACAGAGAAATAAGTTAACTTACTTAGTAGGTACCTAATAAGCGCTAATATTGAAAAATTGGTAACCGGTAAAAAAATAAAAAGTTAAATTTAAATTATTTGTTTTTAACTCTTATTTTTTGACATAGGTAAAATTAACATGGGTGAAATTGATAAAAAATTCAATAAATATCAAAAATCTATAAATTACTGATAAAATAATAACAATAATTACATTCATTAATTTTGATGATACCATGTTTGGAACACCATAAAATATCTACATTTACTTTAGGAGAATTTTGTTTTTGAATTTCGCTTAACTGTAACGTATTTTTGCACGTGACTTCACCCAGTTTTGTTTTTAAACATTTTCATGGCTAAGTTTATGAGATAAGAAAAACAGTTTTCGTCCCAGAACTAAGTAAATGAGAATAACTCATGCTGCTATGGTAAATATAAGAGCCTGTCAGTAAGGTGGTATCAGAGTCAACTACCCAGAGTAAACTGGAGCATCACAATACGGGAAGGCTATTTTAATGCTCCAACAAAAGCACTGTCACTGTTTCACTGTTGCACTATTTGCAGCCGCATCAACTATTTAGCACAAATTACCACCCACTCTGATAGATTGCCAGCCCAACATCTAAAAGTAGCAGTCACCATTTCCGAGTCTGTTTAGTCAATCTGCTCTTAAAATAGACGAAACTACAAAGCTGCATTGTTTGCAACTCTTTAATTATTGAGGATGAATTATCAACTAACGTAATAGAAAAGCAAGCAAAAATGACGATAATTTAAAGCAAATTAAGACTTTAATACTGCAAAAAACGTCGACGAATCAAAAACAAGCTATTAAACAATTATTTTACACGCAAAATTAAGGCTGAGTACACAAACGCGGTGTCGCGGCTGCACTATTTGCAGCCTTGCAAATGGTGCAGCCGCGAATTCCGCCTTGCAGCATTTCACATAAATAGAGAACATTATTGACCATTTTTTTAGATTGCAATTTAAAACTAATCCTTAATTAAAACACTGCCAAATTAAACGATTTCCTACAAATTATTTATTTTTACACGTTTTATATTAGCTTCACTTGTATGTTTGTTTATTTGTATGTAACCGACTCCTTAGAGCGCGATTTTGACCCACTTTAAACGGTCAGATTTCATTGAAACTTTGTAAACTTATCGAGGACCGATGACAATTAAATCATTTAATAAAAAAAATGAGTAAAAAAAGGAAAAAAAAATTTAAAAAAATCACGTTTTAGTAGTTAGCAGAACTAAAAAATAGAAAATAAATTATAGTTTAAAAAAACTAAAAAACACGCTTTAAAAACCAAACTAAAAAAGGAGAAAATAATTTAATTCAATTAAAAAGCGTGGGGTGCTTGACATTATGTGATTATAAAAAAGCACCCCACGCTTTTTAATTTGGTTTTTAAAGCGTGTTTTTTAGTTTTTTAAACTATTATTATCACAATAAGCCTCGTATTCATGGTTAACAAAAGTTGCTCAATATTGTATGTGAGTGTGGTGCAAGCAGTGGTGGCCCAGTGGTAACGGCTGCGAATTACGAGTTGTAGTTTGTAGGTTTGGGCCCAGACAGGTGCTTTACTTTGTGTAAATTATTTAATCACTACTGCTCTTAAAACGGCGAAGGAAATGTCGTGAAGAAAAAGGCATGTCCTAGAACCAAAAATTCGAAGACATGTGACATCTACCAACTTGCGTGCTGGATTACAGCCCACTCCCTCTCACCGAGAGGAGGCCTGGGACCCAGCAGTCCGACATTATAGGCTGATAATGCACAACATTGCTGTAGCAACTTACGGGTTTATGTTTTACTTGAAATACGTTACTTGTAACAGTCCACGCAATATGTATGCACATGTTACAAGCAACACAAAATTCTGCAGCAACCACAATATTGAACGAAATTTGCTAACAATGTATAGTTACCTTAATATGAAAAACTAAGGCTGAGTACACACAAGCGGTGTCGCGGCTGCACTATTTGCAGCCGCATCACTTATTCAGAGCACATTATCGCCGCCCGGTGCGGAATCATTGTGGAAGCGGCGCGGATATTTTTGGGGCACTTCAGGAATTTGTCATTTTGGTTGGCAGTTTACTATTGTAAGTGTATGATTATTTCGGGTTCCGGATCGCAGTGATACGCTTCATTATTTAGCTGGCTGAATGTATTAAGTTGTAGAGAGGTATTAAGTTGTAAAGAGGGAGGTTGTAGAGAGACAAAGGAAGAAAATGAAACCGTAGTATTCTGGTCTGCAAATGTGTTCGTTTAGTGGCTGTCCAGAGGTAGGCGCGTCATTAATCCCGTCTGCACGCAAGCCATGATGTTCATATGACGTCCTTATTTATACGTGTAACACGCGCATAAATACACGCTAGTCCCGCTTTTATGTTGCATTCAATATTTGTGAATGTGTAGGTATTTATCCCACTAAATACCTACATATTCAAAGTTATTGAAGTGACTGCTTAAACTAAAAGTTTATCATTTGTGGAAAATACAATTTGGTAGAATTTCATTCCCATACCCGGAAATCTAGTGCATTCATATTTAATAGATTTCCATTCAAACAGAATGGACCACCTGGGCAGAAGAACGCCACATGTAGCAGCTGTGCTAAGTGTCTATTTGGCGGTAAACAAAGAAATGTGATGTTGCATTGGTTAATAAAATCTAGGGAAATATGCGAAGATAACTTATGATATCTCTATCTTAACTTTCTTACGCGTTATTTTTTTAAAAGTTAGGTATCAATTTAATTTGCAATTGTTAGCTAACTTTTAGTAAAAATGCTCATATCAAACCAGCCGACATAGATGCCTACATTTATTTGATTTAAATCAAGTAGAGATGTAGGCATCAACTAAATAGTTTTACTATGGTTTCATACCTACATACAAAGCTGATACTCGCAAAACATTTCAAGTACAGTAACAATATCTGGATGACCAAGCTTTGGTTGGTTTTTTTTTTGGTTTGACGTATTCTAATAATGAAACCTAGCTAGATCGATTTATCGCCCCCGAAACGAGCCGTTTCCGAGATTCAGATTATATATAAAATACAAGAATTGCTCGTTTAAAGGAAGTATTAGATATCCGTAGCTCGCTGTCCGGTGAGGACCAAGCCCGGGTCGACGGCGCGTTGTATTCCACGCGCGCCGCAAAGAGATGTCAGCACGAACTGGTGGGGTCCGCAAGGGCCGATGCCTACTAGGGGTGCGGGTTGTTCGAAAGAGATACCGCGGCCCCTGGCACACAGGCAACTGAAGGAACACGGGTGGGTTTTAGTCAGAAAGAGTCTGACACGCCTTCCTGCTCCACCCAGAGCGGGAGAAGTTATTTGATGATTTCCCACCCAAGAAAAAAAAAACCACCTAAGAAAGGCGGAAAAAAATCTACGTGACTATGCGATAATTCTAACGTGGCAGTCTAAAACACTTGCGTCGCTGATAGCCTGGCAGTGATTTATGAAAAGAATTATATTATTAAAGCGTGGACGCTACTACAGAACCTACACTACTGCACAGAGATCGTATCTAAGGTTTCCTTTGCCTATTCAAAAGGCTTTGAAACTGTTTTTTATTTATAAGTAGGTATATAAGTGTGAACGCAGCCATAGCTGCATGACAAGTGCACCCTAATTGCGTAACTCACGATTAATCTTAATCTGTTTCGTTTTGAAACAGATTGCTAAACCATTGCTTCATATGTTCGAAAAATTTGTCTGCTCAGCAACGTAAATAACGCAATGAACATTGTTGAACTGTCAAAATTAAACGGAGTATGATTAATCGTATGCTACGCAGTTAGGGTGCGCTTCAACTGCCAGGATGATATAAGCCCTGCCTTTTTCTGTAATTGCCATTTTGGAAATAAAGCGTCAATGCGTAAACCACTTCTGTATCACTTGCTTCCCTCCTATGAACATAACAGAAATAATTCATAGTTTGACGTCAACAGTTGGTATAAATTAAAAACGATTCTAGGTATAATTTATTTCTAGTGTCGCAGTCACTCTACAGTTTCCTTAATATACCTGCCAGCAGTACGTACAGTCTGGCTTTAAATGTCACACTTGATATATATTTTATTCAGAAATCTTCATTACATACACGGCATGTACTTTGCATATAGTTAGAAATGTGAAACTTTAGCCTCGCTATCATGCAAATGAAATGTAACACGGAAGCAATTGTGCGTAGTTTATGAACAAAATCCATTCAGAAGGACTGTTGTTGGGACCTGAGCTAACTTACGACGCGATACCGACGAAGTTACGCGATTCACCCAGGTTTGTGATTGGCTCAGTTTTGAAATGAAAAAAACTTTGAAGAAAAGCTAGGTATGATTGGAATGGAGATCCGAAATTCTATTCGAATCTTAATTTATTTATGAAGTGAAGGAATGGCTTACTTCTCTAACCTATCAAGAAACTGAAAAGTTGCTGGCTGGTAGCACTGGCTAAGTCATTGCATTCACACCGCATGCACCTAAAACAAACAACCCCAACATATCTTCTCACACATACGCACACTTACACCACACTCACCTTCACACTACACTCACCTTTACATTACACGTACCCATACACGACTTTCACTTCTCCACACGCATATATTATAGCAGAGATAAAATAGGTTACTTACTACTTCTATATTGTTTTGGTTAACTTAAACCTAGATTGTAATTGTATTTTAATTTCATTTTTCTATTTGTGACCTCTTCATTATCATTGAGACACGAAGCACGCAATTGAAAGCTAGGCTCCACAAATGAATCTGCCAGGAAGGAACGCTGACACCTGAGATACAGGACATGTCGTGGCCTGGGTGTCAGGAGCTACACATAACGTGCATGTACTAAGCCTATTAATATAAGGATATAGTTATTAAAAGTGGCGCCATCTACAATGCCACGGGCGAACTACGCAAGACCCACGTCACACAAATCCTGCATCGCACAATCAGAGTTTACCGCGCGACTCGCATAGGTACAACATCCCGACATCAACCGTCGGGCGGTTGCCCACCAGACACAACACTCGTCTGGTCGGAGGATCCTCCCTTTATCAATAGGTATGAGTGAACTTTACACCCTGTTCCTCATACCTCTATAAAGTCATTAAAGGTTACTTAAATAGAATCGAAAAAAAAAACAAATTATAGAACATAGATCAAATTAAATTTGATTTCATTCTCTATAGCTCTATATTGGTATGCTATGTAAAACATGGCAAATATCTTATTCATTGCTACAAACAATTGCGCGTCAGCGTTCGAAGATTAAAATCTCACGGATATTAAGAGCCGCCCAAGCAGCACAAATAGCTGTATAGCCACTGGACAACAGAATTTTTGAAAACTCGACGCTGTTATGCTGTTTGTACAAGGGCTGTCTATCCCGCTACACAGCTCCTATAATTCTACATTTGGCCCCAAATTAACCAGCGCTGAGAATTATAGTAGCTTGCTAAAAGCATTCCAGAGCATTGTAAGAGATGTACATGGGCTGCACAATAGCTTAGACAGCTGTCAATAGGCCACTATCCAGCTCCTTTAATTCTCTTAGACAGCCACTAGATGGTGTATGGTTTCCTTACGGCGAGTAATAAATCTACAAAGAAATAGCAACAAAAGACTATTTGTGCAGTGCAAGTGTTATGTCAAACTCTAATCTGTGGGCAAATATATAATTTCCATTTTAAGGTAAGTAATTTTTCACGTTTCTTTGTATCTCTATCGCTAAATTGTACTGCGGGTGCCAGTTTACTGTTAATATATATAGGTGTTATTATCAAATATTACACGCGCCACAGAAATAATATGGTTTTACTAAAAATATTATTCAAAATAAATACGGTGTACGAATTATTCATGGATTTTTACAAAAAAATAACATTTTATGAGCATTCATATCTATTTGTAGCTAAAAAATAATGTATTTTTACTTTAATAGCTTTGAAATATCATGAAAATTTTACAGATATCAGTAATTTTTTTCATATATAATCGGCTTGTTTACATTAAAATGGCGTTAATTTGTTATCCAGCAATCATTCTAACTAAATTCTCTTGAAACTCTCTTTTCTGTGCAATGGCCATATTTAATTCTATTGATCAGCTGAGAACTTTACGCTAGCTGTACAATGGTTTTCAGTTATTCTAACGACTGGTGAAAGCAGCAAAGTGAGAGTATACAACAGCGTCTTAGGGATCTCTAATATTGATAGAAAACTATTTCGGGCATTTCGTACTCAAGTAGCTTAGGTACTTCACTTGAGTTTGTGATCCTACTTATTCTTGCCTGTTATGTCAAATCAGAGAGCCATTACTTGCCATGTTGCTTAGAAATGTATGTTATAAAGTAAGATAAAAAAAAACTATAACTTCATTTAACCTAGCTAAGTGAATATTTAGCTAGGTTTAACTTTACGCTCTCCCGGCCGTGTGAAAGAGATGAAGCGAATTTGGACTGTCGCTTATTCGCGAATTTGCTTTGTCGCGAAGGATTTGTTAGCGCCATTAAAATTTAACCAATCATATTGATATATATATATATATATATATATATTTATTGAAAGCAGTTATTCAAACTTGTGTTAGCCAGTTTTTGCCAAATCTTTACCATATTATCTTTATATATTGTGAATTTGTTACCCGTCACGCGCTACGCACCGCACGTATTATTATTGTTTCTATTTTGTTAACGATTTTTTTTTGTGTTGTAAATTGCGAGTCGTACGCACTCTTGCACACTTACACACTTCTGCAATTCAATTATGCGAACGAAGTGAATAACTTAGTTTGTTTTATAATTTATCAATTAATAATAGTGTACATATTTTTTGTGATAGTACCTGTAATAGGTGTAAATATTTTAATACTATAGAGCGTTTTACTTATTGGCACAAATACTAAATCCGCATACTTAATGATCTCTTACTTCTGACGTAGTAGGTAAAGATGCTAATGTTATTGCTAAATAATTGTTCTTGTTTTCAGAAAATAGAAATGCCGTTCAAAAAGTGAAGACAATAGAAAGAGGGGAAGGAAAATTATCTGTCATACCAAGTGCTTGAGAAAAAGGATGGATGGTTGAGATGATATATTAAAAACGTCACTTCGAAATTGATGAAACTAGAATATTCAAAGCATCATACAGATTGGACAAAAATGCAATGCATAGTGAAACGGTCATCCATTGCAACATATAACAATGCAGAAAAAGAACTAAGTGGCATGTTGAACCATAGTGACACGTCAGATTACCCAGATGATGGAGAAATAAAACCAACTAATGGTTTAACATATATAATGACCAAAGCCAAATCAAGAGTATGTGATTAATAAAATAAAACGCAGTAAATGTATACCATTACTTTTATTTTTACTGACCATTCCTTAGCCAACAGCTATAAATTAATAAAACTTTTGAGCGCCACTGACACGGCTTTATTGTTTTGTAACGGCCACACAATATTAAAATTTATCTTCTCATAAAGACGTGGCGCTGAGGGCTTGAAAATGCACATACCTGTTATAAAAGCCCTTGCGGGTGAATCGCAAGTAAAACATCTAATCTTGACTTTTATAATCTCGCTTGTTGATAGAAGGATTCCGTCATTCAATAACTGTTTCATTTCAACTACAATGGTGCCGATTCTCTTGTACACCTAACTAAACTAACTAAACTATCACTAAAATTCCTTACTTTTGGCTATGAGAATCTTAAAGCTATTCTGCAAAAAAAAATCTCTAAACTTAAAAATAATTTTGACACAACTAAAATCGAATTTGACAACCGCGGATGCTGCAGGCTTAGTAGCATGACGGTTTCTATTTCTACTTTACTGTAGAATAGAAATCGCTTGTCTACATTTCTCGGTGAAAAACTGACAACTGTCTACACGGAAACGTCATTTTGTCTTGTCTTCCGTCGACAAAACGCTTCTCTACGATTGTCGTGCCAAGCCTGCAGGTGGTATTTTTTTTTCTTTTGGCTTCGCAACGTGGTACTTGTGTGCCCTACGCAATGATTTTTTTAAGAGCTGAATGAAGCGTGCGCAGGAGGGCAGCCTCGACGTTTTTTATGGAATTTTTCACTTATTGTATGGAAAATAAAAAAAATATTACCTACATGTTGAGATTATGGGGCATAGGGGTTTCATAAAGGGGGTCGAATTTATCATCATTTTTGCGATAGGACACACCATTTTCGAGATATAAGCAAACGAAAAGAAAAAAAAAAGATACAATACTGTTTTTGCACCTGAAGTCGAAGTGTTGGTGTGAATTTTAGTTTATGACCACTAGTTTTATTCCACACTTTTTTAATCGCGATTAAAAATAGTCAGATTTAGTTAGAAAAATTAATATAGTCAACATTTTTGGTGAAAAACGGCAAACTCAGAAAAGCAAAATTACCATCTTCACTAAATTAATAATTCAGTGCAATCTTATTGCTGTCAAACTAAAATATAGTTAAGTTGTGTCACTTTAGTCAATTTCAGAATGGGAAATCGTCGTTTGACAGGATTAAACTAAATTTTGGTGATTTTTAGTTTAGTTTAGAGAATTTTGTGCCAACAGAATCGGCACCATCTTCTAGATAAAGATCAAGATTCTTCGGTTTTCCAACACCATAATAAACACCATAAATAGTTGGGTATTTCAAAAACATTACGGAAAATCGGCCAGAACTCATATTTCGAATTTTTATATAGAGGCAAGCCATCAAATGTTATATTCAAACCAATGCTCTTAATATTTTCTAAAACGTCTAGCCACTTGTTTAAAACTATAGTTAGCGGATTGATTAGTTCATTGTACCAGTATTCATCAACAGATTCGATTTATTTTAAAGCAATTATTCTAGCTTGTAGAATCGTTCTCGGATCATTTGGTAAAATATCTGGAAATCTCTTATTCACAATTATTAGTAATTCCTTCAGTGCATCTTGAGCAACATTTCTCTTTATTGCCCATTCTTTTATATTTTCTTTAAATAAAATATTTACCATATAAATATTTTCTCCCTCATGTCTGGTTTGATTCATTACTTTCAGTATTTCTCGTTACAATTATTTTTTTAGAAAGGTCACTGACCGAATCCATTAATTGTACGGAACTATGATCATTGGTAACAAAATCTATGTGATTAAGTCGTGTTGCGAGGTTATGACAAAATTGACGTTATCATAGCACTACTAACCTATGTCTACTCTTCAATAATGCTAGAGGCTGTGAAATAGATAATATTTACACTATAAGCTTTGGAATTAAAGTGGAGTAACACTACACTAATTTACAGCTCATGCAGTCTTAAAATGCTTTTAACCAGCTAGTGTTAAGCTCATTGAGGAAGCATTATAATAGAATTTGTGTACTCCATAAAAAAATGCCAATGGCAAAATTTTATTCTCTAATACAGTTCAAAGCTTAGAAACGGTGTGAAGTTACCCCGTTATGCAGCTGTTTACAAACTTTGGTCTTCTTAACCAGCTAGTAGCATTATACGTAGCCAAAAGCTGGACAATAGTTCTTTCAAGTTCTACTAAAATGCATTTTGTTGTTTTTTTGTCCATTGTACAGCCATTAGTCAGCTGTGCTGTTTAACAGTGTAGAGATCGCCCCCCATACAGTCCCAAGAATCGTCTTATCCATTAGTACAGCTACATAAGAGCCTTTGACTGTAATATAGCTTGTTTATGGATGTAATTTCCGCTAATGTGCTGCTTGGGCGGTATCTTTTCAAAAGCAAATCATTTTCATTCACTTCAGAACATAAAACCGAGTGCCTACGCAATTCCCGCAGGACGTACTAGAGTTTATCTCTGAATTAAATTCGGTTGCGAGAATTTACCGCACAGCATTCATGCAGACCAGTGTAATTTCGTAAACAGAGGCTCTTCCTAATCGAGGCTCTCCGGGAGTGCATCCAAATGGGATTATAAAAGGACACGTCTGCAATTGCATTGGAATTTCAAATGAGTATATTTTTTTAGGCCATCTGAGTGTTTCGCGAATTAAATTAGAGCCGAATAGTAAACTCAGTCTAGTCGGTTATTTACGTACGTGCTCTCTGCCGTGCCCGTGTTGAGCAAATAAAATGCACTGAGATGAGCATGTTGAGTTGTCATTAAATTTTTAACGTATTTCAGTTCGGAGTTCGGAGTTTCGGAGTGAGAATAATTATCTTGTCTGGTAATGCTATTTCTGGAGTTTTTTTTATCGATCTCGCTGTATTATTTTGATGGAGCAGCAGTCATGGGTTCATGATCCTGAACTTGGTAATACTTCATTGGCTTAAGCACGATTTATTAATTTCTTATTTGTCAACAGGTTTCCGTATGATACGTAGGTGACTGGGCAACAAGATAGACACTGAAAGAAAAGAAAGAAAGAAAAATAAATTTATTTGTCACAGAAACACATACAAAAGATAAGATCATATAAAAAAAAAAACATATTTATACAAACACACAACAAAAATTGTCGGCAGCTGCACGTCGTGACTGTGACAAGAAGGCTTCCACGCAGCATGATGCCGTGCTGAAAATCAGCGCTGTACTGTGGGACCCACAGCACAGCGCTGATTTTCGGTAGTCACCTTTGGGTGCGCCTTTGGTGCTCGTCCTTCGGGGACGTACAAAATCAAGTGAGGATTTTTACAGATTTGACAAAACAAGTAAGTAATCAAGTGCGGTATGGACAATGGAGTAGCGGGAACTGACTGGTTACTAAACTTTATGGACGCCATTACTTCTTATGTCGAAGACTGATACGTAAGTAACGTTAAGTTATACCTTGGGATCTTGCAGATTACTGGCGTACGTACGTATTTTGTATAATACCAAGCACAACTATCTCCGTACGCCTGGTTCCAATTAAGTAAAGTACCAAATATTCATCAGGCATGTCCTAAGTACTCAAACCATTTCCCACTTAGCCTAGTACCAGACTATCAGTTGATCATTCATCTGCATTTCAAACAGCTTCTGTGTGTTATTGTAGCGTTCAATATCGTAATTGACGTGCCGGCAGCGTCCGGAGCCGTCCGAAGCCGGCCGGATTATTGCTACTGCCGACGACTGTACAAACGGTCTTTCAGTGTGTACTCGCTTTTACAGTTTGGAATATATTATTGAGCATATAGTAGATGTTCAGCAATGGAGAAACGAAATAGTGTTGTAACTGTAAACGTTATTGTAGCCTACCTAGCCTTTTCCTAACTATTTTGGGTTCAGCTTCCAATCCAACCGAATGCAGCTGAATACCAGTAGTCTTCATAGAGTAATTGCCTATCAGACCTCCACAACCCAGTTGCTAGGTAGCACTATACCCCTTGGTAAGACTGGTTGTCAGACTTTAGGCTTCTGAGGACTCGTAACGACTGTCAAAGACCTACGGAAGACAGCCGGAACCAACGGCTTGGTCTGCTTTTCGAGGCACGGTGTGGTTTCCATAATGAATGGATGGTCACCCATCCACGAACCTACGATCGATCCGTGCGGCCTTTATAATTAAGCCACGAGTCTTTTCTTGATAAAACACCGAAATATTTATTTTTATTTATTTATTTCATGAACACTTTTTACATTGTGTCGAAAAGTTAAAGATAAAAGAAAAACAAATGAATTTATGTAATGATTATCTGGTTTTAAAACAATCTTCGTAGTTAAACAATATTCTAAACAATTTACAAGCCCACTGAATATAAGTAGGTGCAAGTGTTTTTAATCAATTCTCTTTATCACTGCGGGAAGTTCACAGCTGTGTTAAAAAAGTTAAAAAGCAATAATTCAAGCCATAATAAGTGGCCATGGTAGTAATATCGCACATGCAATATTCGAATAGCAATAAAGACCGACTGCTCACACTTATACAAACAATCTGCTAATTGATAGCTGTAGGTGCGGGCTCTTCAGAGCATTCGTCACTTCGTTATATCGACAGCCAATATCCTAATTGACACGTCTATAATACTGTGCCATCGATCTGTTGCAGGGGTGGCGCACCTTTTTACATGTAGGTACCTGCATTTGTAATTTTAAAATATATTATACACGGGTGGCAGGGACTTTGACGCACAAATGGTCACCTTTTTTTTTGTCTTTTTTTTTTTTTGTTGGGTGGGAAATCATCAAATAACTTCTTCCGCTCTGGGTGGAGCGGGAGGGCGTGTCAGACTTTTACTGACTAAAACCCACCCGTGTTCCCTCAGTTGCCTGTGTGCCAGGGGCCGCGGTATCTCTTTCGAACAACCCGCACCCCTGGCAGGAAATGGTCACCATGGATTCGTTAAATGATTCTAAAACCCCTGTTCAGAAAAAAAACTTGAATAATTACGTGTGTATTTTTTTGAATGGTCAGAAAATATTTTTTGAATCGTCAGATTAAAAAACGTTCAACGTTCAATGTACGTTCAACGTTGTTAGACGTACGTTCCTGTTTTCAGTGGTGTCGGTAACAGTGTCGCGAGTTCAATTGTTTTTTTCCATCTCAAAAAATGCCCAACGCGCCTAAAGATGTTTTCACTTCAAAAAAGCTGTTCAGTACATTTTTCACAACAGCAGTTTTTTTTAAGTATCTACCGAAAAATTTCTACGCTAGGGTCATGTGTCTAGGGGTCTAGAATCATATGCTGAACTCATGGTTTCAGTTTGCGCGTCAATTTTCTCTTCCACCCTGAATGTGGGTTTGGCCGTGACCGTATCGTGCCGTTGATACTTGAAATACCTACTAACTCTTATAGTTCGCTGTGCAGGGCCTGCATGGAGGACAACGAGACAGCAGCTCATGTGCTGTTAAACTGCCCAGTGGTCGCCAATTACAGGGCAAAATACTTCGGTAACCCAGGTACCCTACGTGAGATTGTCAGCAACACCAAGGCGTTGCTGGCCTTTCTCGAGGAGTTGGGGTGGATAGAATAACTGATTCTCCCACCCGTACGCAGAATACGCGCTTTGGCGTGTAGTTGCGGACAACAGTCCGTTTTACCTATTTACCTACCTACAAACTCCTATTAAAATCGGATTATTATGAACGGATCTAAAAAAACATATACCCACAGAATAAAATGATAATGATACAATTAATTAAAGCTGTGATTTATTAGACAAGTATTAAAAAAGTACTTGTTTTTGTCGTGCCTAAAATTTGTTGAAACAGTTGCGTGCCAATGGTTCCATCCCTGATGGCTTTGATGCAGAATTGAGGATTGGCTTTTAGGTCACAAGATAAGGCAAAGGTATTGTTGTGTGCAGGGATCAATTTTGCAGGTTTGATGGGAGCTTTGTATTGACGGGCTGAAGTGAAAGCTATGGAATTAATTGGCGTATTTCTGTTGGAATGTTCTCGTCATCATCATCATTGTCATGGGGCTTGTGGCTAAATAAAAAGAGCCGCATGGGTCCATTGATTCGGTTGAGTTACGCTTGCCGCGGAAGATCTTTGACTGTCGTCACAAGCACCTACACCACACCTAAACGAGATGTGAAAAAGACAGATAGGCAAAGTTACTTTCGCATTGAAAATACTAAATTTGCATGAAGAAATATCAGTCTGGGCCCCAATTCTGTATGGTTATAATGATTCCTCACGGAATCTTACTACGTTCAAACTACTTCAATATCGTGTCTTGGAGAAACCAATGTAACGGTAAGGAATCGAAATGTCATATTCTGTATGTTTGAAGACAATTTGTCGATATTATTAATACGATATTAGCAGAATGTCGTGTGTGATCTAAGGAATTGATGTGGTTTCGAAGTAAGGAATCGTTAAGTGTTCATAGTGAATTAGGGCCCAGATGATGATCATTGTTATCAAAGCAGGTATATTTGCTACACGTGAACTATACCAATATACAAGGTGGTTGGGACATCGACGAGCACACTGAAACCATGAAATCAACACATGATTCTGAACCCTACGTAATTTATTTGTACCCTACGTATGTATTTATAACCGTCGAAATTTTCTGTTCCTTCCTATGAGACAGCAGATTTTTTTGAAAACCAACGAAATAATTTAAAACATTTTTATAATATAGATAGCCTGTATTCTGCCGAACAATTTAAAAAAAATACAACGACAAAGCTTGTAAAAACTACATTAAGTTCTCCGTTTTCTTTGTGATTATTTGCGATCGAAAAAAACTTTGCCAGCTCCCAATATTTGACAATTACTGAACCATTATGTGACTAAAGAATGTTCTGGAAAGTTAGATAGAAGTTAAATTGAGAAAACACAACAAACAGTGGAACTTATATAAAGGATCTAATAGTATATCCCATCGTTTAGGGCGAGTACGTAAGGGCGTGTAAAATATGTGACAGCGTGGACATGCTTCGTGGAGCAGGGAAGAAATGTAACCTTTTGAGACCTTTAATATGTATGAACATGGTTCTCGTGATACATTACATAATAAGTAGAATGAACTCGACCGTTTCGATGAACATTTTTGCTAAGGATTTGGTTTCTTAGGCTGTGAACAGTCACACAAAGTCACCATCATCTGCCTTTTATTTTAAGGCAAATCCGCAAATCTGAGAGAGGCTGTAACACGGATCCGGGGATTTTGTTCACACATACCGTTTCTCTAGTTTAACCTAACATATGTATCTGTTTTCAGTGAAAATTAGAACGATCCATTATGGCTTCTAATCTTTGTTTGGTAATTCAATAGGTAGGTGTATCCTGAAAACTAACAAGAGAAAATAAGTTTCACATATTAACAACGGACAAGAAGGATGTTATTTTAATTTAAAGTTGTTATTCTAATTTAGTTTTTTTTATATAATGAGATTGTTTCATTTGCCTTCTTTAATTCTCATTATTTTTAGTACATATTGAACTTAATTTTAAGTATCACTGTTTGCTGCATAAAATCTGCTTAACTGTAACCTAAATGGATGAAATCACTGGCTCCTGAAATACAGGTATTTTAACCTAGCTCTGGAGTCAGGGTCTCACATTATTCTGTAACCTGTTTTTATGGCAATAAATTATTTATTTATTATTTCGGTGTTCCAATTTGCATTGCCTTTGTCCAACTATGGTTGGGGTCGGATTACAGTCTAACCGGATGCAGCTGAATACCCGTATTTCACATGGGAATCCACTGGATGTAGGATGCACAAGACCGGTCGAAGTGGAGGAGCCTGGGGGAGGCCTATGTCCACCAATGGACGTCTTTCGGCTGAAATGATGATGATGATGATGACATAGAGCGACTGCGTATCTAACTTCCATAACCTAGCTACTTGGTAATGAGATACCCCATTGGTAAGACTGGTTGTCAGACTTTCGGGCTTCTGACGACCCGCAACGACGGTTAAAGATCCACGAATGACAGCCGGGACCAACGACTTAACGGGCACGGAGAGGTCTTGTTTTATATTGATGGTCACCCATCTAGGGACCAACCGTGGTAAGCGTAGCTTAATCTGATCGATCGACTTGTGTGGGTGTTATTACTTAACCACAAGCCCCTTGAACGGTCACAAAATAACGGTTGTCCAAATACAGAGCAACACCTTTTTGACACTTAATGTGGAAACGGTGAAAATTATAGATTTTCATGACGGTCGAGCGTTTTAATGACGGAACCACTTTCATAGGAAACCAAAGCTGAACATTCGAAAATATCTCGCGAAGTGACCACAGATTTTAAAAATGCAGTTATTAAAACTTCGTTCGGAAATTTTAAACATAAATTTTCAAAATGATGATAGTTCAATACTAGCACGTCAGCTTAATGTTCAAACAAACTTTTCTAATAAAGATTTCTTCGGTGTGCGATCAAAAAGTCGATTCACGGTCTTCATTACGGGGTGCCAATCACATCGTCTCGTGTGAAATCATAACTCAGCAAGACGCCAACCCCTCTCGCTAAATCTTTGGGGAAGCTCCATCTATTGCGTTTAATTATAGCCCGACCCCAACTCTCCACTACCTGAAGATCGTTAATCTTTCTTAAAGATATATACCCTGCTTTAGAAGAGGCTTGAATGCTGTAAGCGCTTCATACAGCGCTGTACGTGTGCTTCGTCTAACGGCACAGTTTAACCTTTGCTGCTGTTTCGCTACATTTGCTGCAGGGCTGGATTTAGAACGTGTCGCGCTGGGATAAGTTTTCCGGGTTAATTTGTTATAGTTTTGACGTGAGGAGATATTAAAACTATTTTCCTATGCATATAGTAAAACCAACCCGTTTAACTGCGTTGTGGAGGTCAGATATGCAGTCGCTCCATGTAAAATACAGGTATTCAGCTGCATTCGGTTAGACTGGAAGCCGACCCGAACATAGTTGGGAAAAGGCTGGGCAGATTGATATGAGTTGGCTTAACAATTACTTGATGAATGCCATTTTCTTTTATGAATGGGGAGAATTCGAACAAAATAGTCCCAGTAAGCAATATCACCTGCAAACTGGCAGCAAGCCAGAACAAGGTTAAGCAGAAACGTAAAAAACATGATTTATCTTCGACATGATATGGCCATTACTTAGGGCGGTCGCGGCGCCAATCTAATCTAAATCCGTCCCTGGTTCCAAATTGGAAAGTCTTTGAACTTTCCCCTCTGAGTATTAAGATGGGTACACGGCTTTACGTGTTCAAATCTCTGAATCGACATTTATGTTTATTGATTAGCGGGACGAAGGCAGATTTCAATGAGCTCCATTAACCAATTTGGTTTGAGTTCAGACGGTTTAAAGTTTATAGCGTTTTAGCTATCAAGTTGATTAGCCGACGTCTGTCAACCGTTGCTTTGAACTTTTCATTCTGATTTCCATAATGGTATGTCTTTAAACGGGTCTCACAGAGCGTTATATTTTAGCATTAAAATTTAGACCGTCTTTACTTGAACGGGGAAAATGAGCAAAATTGCAAAATTGCGTGTAATCAGAGCATATTTTATTTTTACTTGTTCTATTTTATTTATAACTGCATAGGTATGCAGAAAGAAAGAAAGAACTTTAACTAAGTTTAGGTAGACTTAGTTAAAGTTCTTTCAAGATCAAGGAACTTAACTAACAACCCAGATTAAAACACCCCTAATCGAATAAAAATCAATATTGACATTCAATCACTGGGTATATTTACACATGAAGTCAGACAAACAAGTTTTTTCAATTTGTACACATCGGAGTACAGAAGCGGTTGTCCCAGTCTTTGACACAAGTCGTACAAGAGCTGTACACACAGAGTACAGACATACAGTCCTACCACGGCGAGCGCTAAGTAAATACTCCTGCGTCGGCGCTCGCTTTCAATTAACGTAGGTACTACGTAGGTACAGTCTGCAGTTACCTATGAATCCTATGATACTTGCCTTTGATGTCCTCTCATATTCGCCGGACTGTAATGTGTAACTTGCTTTTGTGAATGTTCATTTTGTAAGCTAATTTAGTTGATGGTTCGTGGGGAGTATATTGAATGTTTGCTTTTGGACAATTTGATGTGCTGTTATTGAGGGGTGTGTAGGTAATGAGAATATCAATGCAGTCGTTCGACTTCATTATGATTAAGAACTACGATGGCTGATAGACGTATAATACCTTTAAAAGACCGTGATATCCCCAAATTTAAAATAGAATTCAATAAAGAAAACAACCCATAACAAAATTGAAAAAGATTTACGCAACTTTAACATTTAATAACACCGAGGGCCTTCCAACGACGTCCTAAAGAGAACGGCATAAATGTCCTCAACAAAAATGAAGATGCTTCCCTGAAACTGGAAGATTTATACAGTCGAGGTACTCCGAGCTTCAAACCGAAGACAATGGAAAGGTCTTGACAAAGTTATTTAAATTACGCGACAATTTTCTTGGGCCATAACGTTTAAGTGGTGGAGGCGTCGAGACCCAGCTAAATGAGGTTTTAAGCCGTCGTTTTCATGAAAAGGGATTCGCAAAGCAGATTTGAGGCAGACGACGAGGCATGGCTGTACAATGGCGGGACTCATCCCTCGATCCCGCGATCCCACGACCTGACAACTCTACGCGAACATTGCATTGTTTTACGAATATACTGTGGCTTATGACGATTCAAATTAAGCGAGACGAATTTCGTCCTTTGTTTCCATTCATAAGGTTATTATCATTATGATATTTTCTGGTGAATTATGTGCCATAAATTGGTATTTATAATGCGTTTGTTTTAAGTGAATCTGAACCTTGGATCCTGATTTCTATATGAGTCGTGGCGACAGAAATTAAATAAAGGCTTTACTTCATTAACTGTTTAATGTCTTGCTCAAGTGATAAGCGGCGCTTATGGAAACGGAATTATGGCATAATTATCTGTCTTTTATTTAATACTTAATTCCTTCATTTGCATAATAATTTATGAAGACATGAATATGTTTATAGATGAGGTCAGTCAGACGGAAGCAAAATACAAACAACTGTAGCAAGCAAGATATTGCACGGTGATTTCGAGACGTACCCTTAAAACTGTACTTAGCATAGTGCGTGGTCTGGGTATGCCAAAATGTATGTAACTATGTGCAAAATAATAAAAAAAAAACAAAAAAAAAGGATTAAATTTAGTTTAAGGCTAAAATTTAGTTTGTTAAAAGTTTTAATCGAGTTAGGATATTTTCTACTATTAATATATTTTTTAGTTGTTAAGAAGCTTAAAAAATGCAGAAATTTAAGTCTCTTACATGGTGCAATGAACTATCTATGTCCTTACTATATAGCTAACATTTACAGGGTACGTCTTTCATTGACTTGAATGTGCCCTGGCAGCTGAGAGTATGTCATGCTCACTCAAATGTCTCGCTGGTGGTGGCGTGTGTGTTGGATTATTAAGTTCCCTTCAAAATGGTTGAGCTGAATGGTGCTGATCCATACGTCATGTTCGTGAACGGGCGCCGCCAGTAGGGACTGGTCATCTCTTAGCTCCCACGGCTTATTTTAATTTCTAAATTGTTATTTTATTTTTGTTTTGTTTTAATTACGGACGCTTATAATGTGCACGTCTTTTTACATCGTTCTCACATTGATAATTTCAACATAATGATGTAACCAACTGTTTGTAACAAAATCATGATTTTAAAAGAGTGTCCATGGAGTTTCTTGCCCGTTCTTCTCCATAGGTACCTACGCTTTGGAATGGGCAACTAGCTTCATCTTCCTATCTCACCGACCTTGACAATTCAAAAGTGCCTGTAATTGGTTTATTTGAAATAAATGCTTTGAGTTGAGTTGAGTTGAGTTGAGTTGAGTTGAGTCCATTTAAGTACCTTTTCATGAATTTTCCAACAGACAATTTCATAAAAACCTATTTAAATAAACGTCTCATATAAAATGAAATAAATGATAATTTGGGAATCTCTGCGGGATACTTTGAGCGTTTAGTTCTAGACAAACATGTAATAACTATTGTTTAACGTAGACATTTTTATGACCATCTTAAATTGGAAGCATTTTATTGACTCTTGCAATTTGGATAGACTGCATTGTTTCGATCTTTATTTTAATAATATGTGAGAGTCTAGTATCCTAGTAAACGAAGTGGTCACTGTCTCTGTCGGAACACGTACCTACATGGAAACCTTTAAGGGCCCTATTTCACTAGGACACCAGTAGCAGCGCAACCATGATTGCACTGCCAAAAGATTTATAATTGGTTGCGCAACCGATCGCACGCCTGGTAAGATATTCACTGTACAGCTGTGTGTATTTTGCTGGCAGCGACATCTTGGTTGCATCACCATGGTTTTCTAGTGAAATATAATATAATTGCCGGTAGAAACAGAACCAAAGTAACGTTTTAAAACATTTTACTCTATTTATTTGTAGGTTTAAAAAGAACGTTATTCACAAAAAGATAAATAAATAAAATCCATTTATTTCAGGTAGGTACTCCCATATTCTCACAATCACAAGTTACAAATACGAAATAAATACAAATCACAATATAAAAATAAATACAATATCATCAAAATACAATGTTAAATAAAAATTATCAAGTGAAATGTCAAATAGAATGATGTTTTCATTTTCTTTTCCAAATTACTACAATGTCAATATATTTAACCATTGGGTACATCCCACATTCTTTCCCCACACCCGTCTTCGGAGAATATCTCACTAGGACACTAGTGGCGGTGCATCCATGGTCGCAGTGCCAACAAATGTATGGTTGGTTGAGAAACCGATCGGCCGCCTGACATCATAAAGCTATATGTTTTGTTCTCATTGCCATGATGGTTGCGCCACCATGGTTTCCTAGTGAGATATTAACCTTCCACTCACACCGACGCGTCGTCTGTGTCGTAAAACACAAGCCCAAGGTAACCGACAAAAGATCGTGTACCGATTCACGGTGTGCATCGCACCTTTGTCTTATCCTTTGTTGTTGTTATTTGCGTTAATTTATTGCACTATCTAGAGAATGTTCGCGGTTCAGGAGAATGGTGCATCGGTGCAATTTGTTTGCGCTTTCATCAGGAAATGCTTTCTTTTGGTATAGCAGAATACTTTTAGTTTTGCAGAAACGTCGTTTTAATATGAATTAGTAGGTAGATAAAATTGTTATGCTGACACTGACATCCTATCACTCATAAGTTGCTGAACAAATGTAATCCAACCCAGGGCCTCATACATAGCATTGAGGCTTGCGACCAATACAGTAATATAAACATACTAGTAAAAACGACCAGTGTGTTCTCTTGAAGGGAAATATGGATAAGTTACTCGAAAATTGGATTCTGAATTCATTATTCAATCACAGAAACTAATTAAGTAATATAGCCTGACAAGTTCTTAAATCATATAGTGTACTATAACTTGTTGCTGTTGTTATTGCATTAATTGAGCGTCAGTCAGTCAATGTAGACACTTGTCGCCTAATGTATGCACGCCCTTAGTTCACGTTAAAGGCTCCACAAACAGGCGCGACGCGTCACATTTCCTTGAACTTTTCATACAACTTGTTCTACTGAAGTCGCGTCACGGCTATCTGCAGGAGTTTTAATATAACAGTTTGTGCCGCCACCTTAAAAGCTAGTTGTTTAAATTAGCTTTACTTTTCTAACCTATAATAATTCTGTCGAAAACTGGCTTCGATAGAATTTATGAATCGAACAACGAAATCGAAAAGTGAATTTAGAACGTAAACAATAGCTGCATGCTTCCATAAAAATAAAAATAAAACATGTAAAAGAGGTACACTACACAACTAACTATTCATGACATCTCGTAAAAGTTAATTTAAACTAACCAAACCAATAATCAACATAGTGCTTAAACATTATCGCTGCCATTTAACCCGTATGTTCCCTTATGAGTGCACTTAAACGGCAGTTAACTGTTGTACTTCTTTAGCCTCTTAAGGAAAAATTAACCTACTTCTTAATTTCCATATTATTTCATTTCATGACCCTATTAGCTTAATGGAAACCCGACTACGTTACATTTAAAATACTGAAGCACTGTGCTGTGCAATATGATAGTAAAAGTGTAGTAGTATTAAACTGTTTAGGTACCTAGTTTTATTCCTAGAAAATAGAACAGTATGTTTTTAGGACGTGCTGTGATGCACTCTGTTGGATCCTCAATGCTCGGTTTCGAACAGTGTGTTTTTTCGACGCGCTCAAGATGCACTCTGTTGGATCCTCAATGCTCAGTTTCTAACAGTGTGTTTTTTCGACGCGCTCAGATGCACTCTGTTGGATCCTCAAAGCTCAGTTTCGAACAGTGTGCTTTTTCGACGCGCTCAGATGCACTCTGTTGGATCCTCAATGCTCAGTTTCGCATAGTGTGCTTTTTCGACGCGCTCAGGTGCACTCTGTTGGATCCTCAATGCTCGGTTCAGCACCGAGAGTAGAAAATCCAGTGCGGTTAAATTCCGCCACGATATTTTTACGCCCGTGTGAACAGGATATTATTATGGCAGGTCACAGAGAAAGCTACTTTATAATGTTGTAACACTGTATAGCCTGTGAGCACAAATATATATTAATTTAACAGAACATAAGTCTTTACCTATGAAATTGCCGTTTTGTATGAAAAAATTTAAACGAATTTTTTTCATGTATTTTTTATTTGTATTATTCGAAGTAATCACCCATGCAATCAATGCATCTTTGCCATCGCAGTGGCAGTTTATTGATGCCCTTCTTAAAGAAATCAGCTGGACGGGAGGCAACAAATTCTTCAAAGGCATTTTGTACTGCCTCTCGGGTATTGAATTTTTTTCCCGCCAAGAAGTTATCCAAATTCTGGAAAAAGTAGTAGTCTGTAGGCGCAAGGTCTGGTGAGTAGGGCGGATGACGGAGAGCTTCCAACCCCAGTTCTTGCAACTTGGAGACCGTCTGCTGTGCAGTATGAGGTCGCGCGTTGTCGTGCAGGAGCAGCGGAGACGAGCGATTGACCAATGCTGGTTGGAGATGTGCCAGCTTCTCCATCATTGTGTTCAGTTCTTCACAGTACACATCTGCAGTAATGCTCACCCCGTTTGGTAAGAAGCTGTGATGAATCACACCGGCGCTAGACCACCAAACAGTGACCATCACTTTTCTAGGGGTAAGTTTTCGTTTAGGGCATTGTTTAGGTGCTGAACCAGAATCCAACCAACTTGCTGAGCGCTTGCGGTTATCAAACAGAATCCATTTTTCATCGCAGGTAACATTGCGGTTCAAAATTCCTTCATTTGTGTGTCTGTTGAGCAGTGCAAGGCACGTCTCGACGCGTACTTCGCGCTGACGATCATTGAGTTCGTGGGGCACCCATTTGTCAAGCTTTTTTACCTTGCCAATTTGACGCAAATGGACCAATATTGTTTTGACGCTAACGTCGAAAGCTGCTGCTAATTCAGCCGTAGATTGTGTATCATCAGCTTCCACAATCGCCTTTAATTCGTCATTGTCGACCAAAGTCTTCGGACGACCGCGAGGTTAATTTTTCAGGTCGAAATTTCCAGAACGGAAGCGAGCAAACCAATAACAGGTGGTGCGTTGGTTTGTAGTGTTAGCTCCGTAAACGTCGTTGATGTTGCGTGCCGCTTGTGCCGCGTTGCTGCCACGACGGTACTCATATTCCATAATTACTCGAATTTTTAACGTATCCATGATGACGAAAAAGATTGAAATGCGATGAAAATGTAACACTAATCAATAAACAAATGACTACTTTTGGAAAAAAAAATCCATGTTTTTAAAATAAAATTAATTTGAAATTAGAATTCTTACCCAAACAAAAATTATTTTGATTTGAAATGGCCAGTACTGCAAAACGGCAATTTCATAGGTAAAGACCTAATATTACAAGTTGTTTTCACTATGAAAAAGTGCATATTGTTACCAAGCTCATCATCTACCTAGGCTTTACCCAATTATGTTAGGGTCGGATTTCAGTGTAACTAGATGCAGCTGAATACCAGTATTTTACATGGAGCGACTGCCTATCTGAGCTCCACGACCTTCAAGGATGAGCTTCAAGGCTGGTTGTCAGATTTTCGGGTTTCTGACAACCAGTAACGACTGTCTAAGATTCACGAATAACAGCCCGAACCAACGTGATTTTCGAGGTAGGTAGGTGTGTAAATATGGTCACCCATCCAGCAAGCGTAGCTTAACCTGATCAATCGTACCCTGCGGATGTTATTACTTAGCCACAAGCTCCTCACCAACCCCACATACTGTTACCAAGTCACCAACAAACATAATATTATGTAAAATAATGATAAAACACAGTACCAACTACCAAACAAAAAACTTAAAAAAAATACCCATCAGACAAGTCACAGACTACAGAAGTCCCGTCACTAAACACAGAAATCGCGAGTTTTCATGAAATATGAAACTAGATAAAGCATCTAGTCCCCGAATAGTTTTCAAAGAAATGGTTGTAGTTTACCCTAATGCGATACACTCAGTCATCGGCCCTTATCTAACTGAATATACAGTGGGTTCTTCAGCTATTAATCAAAGAGTAGTTTCAGCGGAAAAATGGCTGGAGTTCATAATTCTGTCGCTTTGATAACATCTCGACGGATGAAGACGATTTATTGAACTGTTTGATGTTAGTCTGTGGTTATGATGGAGCTGTAAATATAGTTGAAGGGATATATATATTCGTACTTCGGTCCGTGGTTAAGTAAAGAAATAATGTGGAAAAAAAGTGAGATTTTATTTATTTTATATAGCGATTTCAACGGTTAATGGTATTGCTGTGATCCTGTTGTAAGATATGGGTAAGTATCTATGAAATTAATTAGAAAAAAAAATACTGATCCTCTAAAAACTTATTACGTTACTGAACCTCTAAAAACTATTTGCGCGTTTGCAAACTTTTTTAAGGACAAGAAGAGAGAGGTTAGAAAGTTTAAAAGAGGCTTACCTTAATTTGATCATTGAGCATCTTTTCAACTTTGTCTTTGTCTCTTTTTGACCCCAAAATTGTAATTATTATATACAGGCTCACAAAAACAGGTGCAATCATAATATTGAGTGATAAATAATATTATTCGGATAGCAAAACGGAAACCACAGAACAGAAGAAAGAGATGGAAATACAGGCATGATTAAATAAAGGCGGTCTGTAAGCAAACGATTTTAGACCTCACGCTGTTTCATGGAAAAGTACAAAACTCGGTCAAAATGTACCTACTTACTGAATAGGTTTTTCCTATTTTTTCCGACAAATATTTTCAACGCAGGGGCCTTCAGAATCGTAAATGTACCTATTGAATCCATGGTGTCGGGTTGTGCATCGATGTCCTTGACACCCTGTATCACACTTGACATATAACATGATATTATTGCTGTTGACGCTGACCATTAACCATGATGTAGTTCTTGTTGGCCACCCAATTATAATTTATCCTTACTTAATTAATAATAATATAATATAATAATAATAATTTAATAATTAATAATCCTTACTTTATTAATATTATAAATGCGAAATTAATTCTGTCTGTTTGTCGCGCTTTCACGCCAAAACTACTGAACCGATTTAAATGAAATTTGGTACACAGATAATCTATAGCCTGAGAAAGAAAATACGCAACTTTTTAATGCGAAAAAAGGGTTGTAAGGGGTTGAAAGGGGGTATGAAAAGTTGTATGGAAGTATCGTCATTTTTAGAGCTAGAAGTTTGAAACTTATTTTCTAAGCTGTTGATTCGATATAAATAAATATGACATTCAAAGTTTGTAAAAGTTTTGCCCTCAAGGGCGTAAAATAACAATAGGGAATAGGGGATGAAAGTTTGTATGGACATAATTATGTAAGGTTTATGTAACCATATCGACTCGAAAACTACACATTCGTGCCTGCTGATATTATCACTGCAGCGGACATAAGATATGTATTATTGTAATATTAAAAAAAAAAAAAAGAGGATGTTTGCGAGCGATCATATATTTTCCATGGTTGACATTTATTAGATATGCATAGGGATGGGTTTACGTGCTTTGTTCTTTTATTGGGTAAACTGTGGCTTGACAGCGTGGCCACGGTGATATATGATGTAGAAAAGATAGTAGGTACTATTGTGTACATAATGATTGTAGATTACTTCAGTTAGGTGAAGAAAAAGTTCTGGAAAACTGAGTTCATATAGATGGCTTTTGCAGGCAATAATATCGATTATACATTTGGATGGGTTTATTATGGTAGGTTCACGTTGGATCACTATCACATCTGATGCAAAGAGAAGATGTTGTTAAAAAAAGTAAATTAAAAAAATCAAAGACCTGACTGTGCAAATTTATTTTACACTTTTAATTAATAATAATTATTTTCACGTTAATAAGACCTATTACACGATTTTTTAAGAACTATTTCACAGCTTTATTATAAGTTTTGAATATTTAAATGAGAATGATAAACTCTGAACCCTCTCACTTAAACTTGATTCCTTGTAGACAAATGTTATTATTCTGTGCAGGATTTCTTAAATGATGATTTTTTGTAATAATGCTATATTAAGGCAGAATGTACATGGATCCTATTATTTAATTTAACAACTTATTTTTATGTACCTACATTCTAAGCAAATAAAGACCTATTCTATTCTATTCTATTCTAAAACCCTCCTTTGCGTCGTGCAGTCGTGTAAAAAGTGTTGATTCCTAGCCGTGACTTTTGAATTCATTCATTCATTCGTTTGAGTTCATTCAATACGTGACTTTTGAATTTGATGGTAAGTGAAGTTACGGTTAAAGATGTGCACGCCTGCCCAGAAGTAGCTCATTTTACTCAAGATTGATAACTTCAAGAATTTCATCAGAAAATCATGTCAATCGACGTCATTTAGTAATTTGTTGCACATATACCTTAGTTTACAATAAATAACGTTTAATTACCTCATCAATATGATTGCACAGATAATAATCTCAATACCATTCATTGCTAAGCCCTCTGACATCAATGCACATACATACACACATACACAGCTCTCGAATGTAAGTACTTACGATGTACTTAGGTACGTTTGGCATCAAGTGTATTGCGTTCAGTTGAAGTGGGGATAAGAGCGCGTCGGTGATTATCGTTGCCCTTAAAGGGTATCTGGAGATTCACTTAGTAATAATGAGCTTTTGTTACTAATAGTTGGGATTTATTAGCAGTGTTTCCTTGATTAACTTGTGGTTTAAGTTGTGTATAATGATATGTGAATTCTGAGGAGCTTGTGGCTAAGTAACATTAGCCGCACGGGTCGATCGATCAGGTTAAGCTACGCTTGCCGCAGTTGGTCCGTGGATGGGTGACCACCCTTTCATACCAAGACCCCTCCGTGCCTCGGAAAGCACGTTAAGCCGTTGGTCCCGGCTGTCATTTGGGGATCTTTAACAGTCGTTTCGGGTCGTCAGAAGCCTGAAAGTCTGACAACCAGTCTTACCAAGGGGTATCATTTTACCCAGTTACTGGGTTGTGGAGGTCAGATAGGCAGTCGCCCCATGTAAAATCCTGGTATTCAGCTGCATCCGGTTAGACTGTAAGCCGACCCCTTGGTGTTTTGTTGGGTACTGTTTCCCGTTAAAGAATAACTGAGAGCCGTATATTAAAAGGTGACTTGTCTCAAGAGGATAGGAAGAGCCTCCTTCTGTGTTCTTTTAATAAATCCTTTCGACAAGCATGGTCATTTTAGTAATCTTTCATAAAACCAAGCGTACATTTCAGCCGCATCCGGCCGTAGCACAACGCATTTCAAAGCGAAAAAAGTTAATTTAACAAGAAAATAGTAAAATCCGACTGCGTAAATAGTGAACTTAAAATAAGTTTTCTTGTCTCTATCTTTTTTATTTAAAGTTCACTTTTTAAGCAGTCGCGTTTTTTATTGAAAAACGAAAACCTTTTTAATTTTACTTTTTAGAGATTACTATTTTTCACGTTAATAACACCTAATATACGATTATTTAAGAACTTTATCACAGCTTTAGTAAACGTTTTGAAAATTTAATTGAGAATTTAAATCGTTATAAGTTTTAAATGGTCATTTAAAATAATAAAAAATACTGAAACCTAAAGATGATTTTCAAAGACCTATTCAATGATACAAAGTGACAAAGTGTCGCCATTTTGAATTTTGATAATGTCATGTTACTCGCAAGATTAAGACAAATCAACTGACGTAAATATCACCAAAATCAGGCCACACGTTCGGCCTGGTTGTAGAGTGCCACAAAGGATCAAATATACCTACATACGTTAGGCTGATAAACACGTTACCCTACGCAGTCGGGTTAAAAGCCCAGTGTGGCCCGCCTATAGTGTGCGATGGTTAATACTCAGTAGGATTTCTGCAAAGAGTTGCGGCACGCCTAAATCTGCGTTAGCCATGGTAACATCATTGTAACATATTTGACAGTGAATTTTGGGCGTTGATAATAATGATGATAATAGTGTTAACTATTTATTCATATAATGATATCACAGACTAATCCATTAATGGAATAACGAATTCACGATTATTTAGAACACGTTTATTGTATACTTTAATCTCGGGTATACTCTATTTCAAATATGAAAACCACTCACTAAAAAGCTTTTACCAAAATTGGTTGGGTGTCAATTTTGTTTTTAACTCATGTAATGTTAGTCCATAGAAAGGTTCTGAATAGTATGTTTCCATTCTGTATTAAATTCGTGTGTATTTCAAGCAGCTCCAGTGACTTTCAAAGAGATCGAGAATGAAATATCGAGTGTCAGTAATCATGATGAATGTTTGACTCCCGATGAATACACGACGCGTCACTGTACCTGCCTTAGTGAATGGCACGACTTTGTACTGGAATCAAGGGTTTATATGATGTAAAGTTTGGTGTCATTTACCTGGAGTGTTTAAATTGATGTAGGTAATAATAAACACTGTCAATTATATAGAATATAGAATCTATGTCGCGTGACTGTACCTACCTTAGTGAATGGCACGACTTTGTGTCAAGGGTTTCTGTGGTTTGAAGTAATTTACCTTGAGTGTTTAAATTGGTGTAGTTAATATTAAACACTGTATATAGTTTCTTTCTGCATTCAAAACTGTACCAGGTCGATGACATTACATCCCGGGTACAGAAAGAGGTGTAATGTAACCATAATCATCATCAGCTTCTAATTTTTCCACTACAGGGACACAGGCCTCCTCTTTTCGAGATGGAGTGAGCTATAATCCACCACGCGGGCCCAGTGCGGGTTGGTAGTTGCCACATATCTTCGATTGTTTGGTTCTAGGACATACCGGTTTCCTCACGATGTTTTCTTTCACCGTTTTGAGAGCAGTGGTCATGAAATTATTATACACAAAGTTATGTGCTTGCCTGGGTTTGAACCCATGACCTACACTAAGTTGGGGATGATACCACTGGTCCACCACTGTCTTTTAATGTTATATATGATATCACAATTATTGAGCCGTCTGTATACAATGAAACAAAACAAATAGGCGTATTTGCTTCACTAATCTGTCCAGATTTTAGTGTAGAAATAAGGCTGCTGATTCATTTATTTGCAAGCCTTTTGACCATGGTTTTCGAAAGCCTTTTTAATTTAATCTTTTATCTAGCAGTTATCTAGGTTGTATTTTTTTCTGTTAATCAAGATAGCAACATGATAGTTGACGGTAAAGTATATTGAAAGGCTTATCAGTGATCTGCGTTTCATGAACCAAGATTAACCTTCCCGTAGTGATGAGTACCTAGTACGTGACTTAGATAATACGTATGAGAAGCGTATACGTCATATGATAGAGTTAAAAGCTAGATGGCATCATGTGCTTAGCCTTTTCTTAACTATGTTGGGTTTGGCTTCCAGTCTAACCGGATGCAGCTGAATGCCAGTATTTTACATGGATCGACTGCCTATCTGACCTCCACCACCCAACTACTGAATAATACGATACCCTTTGGTAAGACTTTCGGGCTTTTGACGACCCGTAACGACTGTCAATGATCTACGAATAACAACTGGGAGCAACGGGTTAACGTGCTTTTCGATGCACGGAGGGTAAGACCCCTAGTATATGTAAAGATGGTCACCCATCCACGGACCAACTGCGGCCAGGGTAGCTTAACTTGATTGATCGACCCGTGCGGATTGTTAGAAATCACAGTAGAAAAGTCTTGCAATAACATGACGTAGGTATCTTTTCTATTGCAAGGAAACCTTATATCATTTTTACAAACATGCTCGTACATGAGCAGTTGCGAACCATATTAGAGCAATCCAGCAGACGTACTCGTATCAGTGCCTGAGTTTAGAACTCGTTATCGTGTGCGAGCGGGCCCGAAGTTTTCCGAGGCCTCCCGACGTCGCCCGAAGCTGGCTTCTTCACTAACAATAAATGCTTTGTCAAACTTCGACCTGCATCCCGGTTAGATAACCGGCTTGCGTTTGTTTCCAACTAACTTGTCAGTTGTGTATTTTTTTTCATGATTTTTGTAGATTCAGTTGCTTGGAAAAGGTGCTTTAAAATGTTGGATTCTGTTGACGTGAAGAACTGGTTTCGAGTGTTTGAGTTTGAACGATACCTATCTCAGCTTGAGCAGCGTCAATAAATTTTCCGGTCAAGAATGCGAATTCAATCAAAATCAAATTCATATCAAACATTCAATGTGTTGGTACCTAAACTTCATCTTCATATCTTCTAGTTTCGGATTGTGAAATTGATTTTGTTGCTATACATATTCCGTGTGTTGCCGGACGTAAAAGAATAGCACCATCCCATTTCTTCCCGTCGGTGTCGTAGAAGGCGACTAAGGGACTTACTAGAGAATGGGCAGCAGCGTTCTCTATGCATTGAACCACCATACTGCGATCGCCAACCCGCTCGCCAAGCGTGGCGATTATGGTAAATCCTCCCTTTTGGGGGAGGCATATAACCAGCAGTGGACGTCTTTCGGCTGATATGATGATATGGCATATTCCCATAGACTTTAATTATCCTAAGACTTTTCAGACTAGCATTGCCCGCGGCTTCGCTTGCGTGGATGCCGGAATTTATCTCAAGGGAACGTGCTACTGGGAGAATACATTCGATCGGTCAGTGAAAGTGCCGTCGAAATCGGTCCAGCCATTTCTGGGATTAGCCGGAACAAACATATAGCCAAAAAAAATGTGTTTGTGTTATTATAAATCCTACCGTATATACTTTCACATGCATTAATTATATATATAAGCTGTTATTTTGACGTCACCAACAGACACTATAATTTTATTTATTTGTATAAGATTGTAAGATATTCTTGCTATGCAAGAAAACAACTAAAGCTACTGTTGGACGGTTTGATATTTCAATTTTTCAAACCACTTTCCGTCTAGCAATGCGTAGGTAGCCATTTTTCCTGAATCTTTTAATCAACTCTTATCAGGGGAATTTCGCGAAATGTTATCACCTCAATGATCTGTGAGTCATATCCACGTTTTCGTATTAGCGTACTGACGTAGGAACGTATTGATTAGAATCGCTAAAATAGTTGATAAAATACGGCCTTGGCCGTCAGAGAATCGTGCCCTTTCTCATATGAATAATTAGTACGTCACAGATAGCTTCGTATTTAAAACTTTAGGTTTTCTGTGACACATTTTTCTATTATGAGATTAGAATAATATCAGCAGACTATACGTAAGTACGTCCGGGTAGACACCAAAGTCCACATCCTGAGACAGTTATCGATATTTTGCATTGATTTGGTAGTATAAGCAGACTAAGTAGCAATTTTTTTCAACACACAGTTCATGTTCTCGAGTAGCCTGCCATCATGTGCCTGAGATATAGACCCTGCAACTGGCGAGCTGTCAAGCGTCTAAAACAATTAATACAGGTATCGATTGTACCGGCCCGTGAAAATGCTGTACAAGTTTATAAACTCATCTGAAAGGTTCATAGATAAAAAAAAAAAACAACAAGACTTCGAAGACTAACACAAAAAAGAAATCGGAACACGAGGTCTTTGATTTTGTATTTACATTATTAGGCACCGACTTCCAGAATTAAAGATATTTTTTTTAGATTGTTTTTATTTTCCAACTTTTTGTTGTGGTATCGACCGCTCACAAATTCGTTTGCCACTTTTTGCTAAGTAAATATCAATGACAGGCAGTTATTATAATGTCATCAACATTCACCAAGTCAACCAAGTGGAAAAAATACGTTGAGCTGCATGATTACTGATAAATGCGTGCACTGACAGATCCACTCAATCTGTGTGGTTCTTTCCTCGAAAGACCACTTCAGACAGTAATCCACATGGTCTTCACATGATCTGACCAAGATTATTTTTGGACTTCAAAAGATACTGTGACCTCTGAGTTTGTTTCGGCCTTTCTTCTCAGAGTAGTCAGATAGGAAACGCTGACCTCATAGACGTATAGTTTTAAAAACATGATTGACGTGTAAAAGTGTTTGTGCAAACCTACTTACAGAAATAAAATCACCTGAAAAGGCCTTTCAAACAACCTCCGTTTTTTGAAGTCAGTTAAAAAAGATTAATTACCATAACAAATTAAAAATAACTTGTAACATTGTCCCAAGAAGATTCTCCTGACTCCATTATATACTGATCACAGAGGCTTTATGGGGTTCCCCGGTACACGGGGGTAATCCATGGCGTAATAAAGGGGCACTTTTTCGAAGATCTCCTTAGATAAGGGAAGGTGAGCGCCGATATATCAGAAGATTAGTCGTTTGCCGCCGTCGAGAACGCGTTGAATGTAAAGTGGTTATAGGCAGGGTAGGGAAAGCTTCTTGAAGTGTCGATAAGAATATTAATTTGTTTGATTAGTTGGGTGTTGAAGGATTGGCATTGAAAGACCCATTAATGGCTCGGACTAAAGAACTTTGAAGTAAATAAGTGGTTGCGTGGAGTCGGCATGGGCGTGTCGATTAATTAATCATATATATTGTGTGAATAAATATTTTTACAAAAATTGTGAACAAGTTTTTGCCAAATATTCAGTCAAAATTACATAAGATAGTCCCCCAAAAACGCCCACCCTTCACCACTTCCTAGTGCTTTAGCTGGGAAGAAGAAGCGGTGCAACAAACTCCCCAGCAGCACAGCTGTCTGATAAGTTAGAAGATCTTGATTCTATACAATAGTAGGTTGTAAGTGATTAACATCAGGCATAAAAGGCATGCCTGCTGCAATACTGCATTATGTAAATACAGCTGTAACTTGAACTAACAAAAGTTTAAGTAGGACCTTTGGAATAAAATTAATAAACATTGTAACAAAACCATAGTCAGCCAGACGACCAGTCACAACAAGCAGCACCCGTTCACGAGCATAACGACAATACCTACATATTAGTTTACATTGGTGGAGATTCACAGACGACTCCTCCCTGGAGTGTAAATATGGTGCTGTCCCACAAACAAACTTAATATCATGTCCAGCGAGGCCTATTTCCTGCACGTTGCTGGAGCTGATGTACGCTACTGAAGATGCAAAACTAGTTGGTAGCTGAATTATTGGTTGACTCCATTTAAATTACTCTCAAAAGTCTTAGAAGAAGTTTATATTTAGCAATGTACTTATAACTTTTGCACATGGACAATCACAATGTCAATTCCTCTATCGACACACTCCAGCGACACGACAAATCAAAAACAAATAAACATCGATATTTACTCCAGCACATCACTGATAGGTAAGGAACTCCATAAGTTAACAGCTAGAGCCTGTCATATATCAACGCTTGGTGACATATTCGCCCGTCATGTACGCTTTACATATCCGGAGTACAGCTACGTCTGGTTGAGCCTACAGGTTTATGTAGCATGTTTTTATTGCTTCGGTGTAGTTGCTTCAGTGAAGTATAAACCTTTAAGTATATGGCCAGTCTTTTAACACTTTAAAAGGCAAATACACTTAAAGGTTTAAACAATTCATCAAGAAACACTTTTCTTGATGAATTGTTTTGATTTCATGAGTAAGTTTGATGAATTTTGACGGTGTTATTAACTTGGACACAAAACTTTGTACAAAATCATCGTCTATCTAGCTTTTTTCCAACAATGTTGGGGTTGGCTTCCAGTATAATCGGATGCAGCTAAATTCCAGCATTTTACATGGATCGGAGAGACTGCCTCTATGACCTCCACGACCCAGTTACTGGGTATCACGATACCTCTTGGTAAGACTGGTTGTCGGGTGTCTGACGACCCGTAGCAACTGTCAAAGATCCACGAATTACAGCCGGGACCAAAGGCATATCATGCTTTCTGAGGCACGGAGGGGTATGTAAGTATAGATGTAAAGATGACCACGGACCAACCGCTGCAAGCGTAGCTTAACCTGATCGATCGACCCGTGCGGCTGTTATTACTTAGCTACAAGCCCCTCCGCATATAAAAAGTGTATGAATATTGTTACGTTGAAGTTATGTTAAGTTTTAGATAGGTAATTAGGTATCGTCTGAAATTAGTGGATTCCATTAAATGATCATCGTCTCAAATGACAATAAATTAATCTACATTGGCTATTTGGTTTGGTTACACAAAGAGCCATGAGGGAATAAAATAAAGCTCCCAATGACAATCTAGACTAGTCTTACCACCAAATCAGCTGACCACTAGGGTTCATCAAACTAAGAGATTGCGCGATAACCGTGCAGCTTGTCAACCTAAATAACTGTTGCTATTGGAGGGAATCGATGTACCAGGAAAAAATATATTAACATCTGACCGCATCGCCTACCTGCGTGCTCAGCCAGGGTCCCAGCTCATCAGTCAGTTAGTTCGGAAGGTACAACCGAACCTAAAAAAACACTTTTAATGCTATTCGATTTCGACGTTGCTGATTTTTCAAAAGTAAAAAAGTTTTTCAAGTGTCAAATCGCCACAAAAATTATGTGTGACTAAATTATACCTTCATAAAAAAAGGAGTAACGAAGTCAAAACTGTTCATTGAATATTTTTGAAAAAAGTAATTGCTACGAGGTGTGGGAACGAGGCTGATGCCGAAAACATAGTATTGAAAATTTTTGGTCCGTTTGTATGTTTTTCGTGATGTATATTCCAGATAAGCCGATTAAATTTAACACACGTTTAGTTTATAACCTGCATTAACACAGATGGTACTTTTAATCCTGCCAGTACGTTCCCGTGGGTTATTTTCCGATATCCACACGTTTATTATAAAAGCACGAATAACCACACATGCCACAAAAAAAGCAACATACCAGTATCAACACTCAAATTAAATTACTGCGTCAAATATTTTTAACACACGAATAGCTACGTAGCTACGTACGATTAAAAAAGCCAGCCAATCTACAAACAGTGAACTCGTCTGTACTTTCATTGATCATTCACTTTACCGATTGTACAGATGCAGTTACCTATCGTATCGTACTTTTTCCTCTTTTTAATGCGTCTGCTCCCCCTCGATAAATTGTAACCTTTGTTAGGGAAGCCATGTTTATGTATGTAATTTGGCGTTTACGTTGCATTCCGTGTTAAAACAGCTTAAGTACTTGACGCGAATTAATGAAGATACGTAGTTTTATTGGGTTGCTTTTTAATTAGAATTTGTTTTGCCATGATTAAAAAAAATAAAAGTATCAAGTGCCATTTTTTTATAAATTATATGCATAGCCGAGATGTAATAAAGTCATGAAAACGTAATACCTTCATTGAGATTTTACTACTGCAACATTGTTTCAAATTCTCGCAGTTAAAGTACATAGTTTATAGTGTTGGCAGAAGTCCGAGCAATACCGGGACATCTTTGACAACTTCAGGATTTATTCTCAGCTAGCTTTTGCCAGCGGCCTCGCCCGCTAGAGGTTGGAAATTATCCCACGGGAACGTACTCCCGGTATTAAAAGTATTCTATGTGTTAAATTATAATATAGACTATCTGTGTGCCTAATTTCATCCAAATCCGTTTGGCCATTTTTGCGTGATTGAGTAAATTAAAAGTATCCAAACTTTTACATTTTATAAAACATATAAGTAGGATAGTAGGACTAGCTGACCCTACTGAAGTTGCCCTGTCCAAACAATATTTTTTACAAATACATTTTTAAAGATTTCCCGACTTTGACATCTTTCCGGGAAGTTTTCCCTTTTATTCTTTCCATAAAAACCTCTATTACAAACATTTTAAAACAAAATGTAGTCAAATCGGTCCAGCAGTTCTCAAGTGATGCGCTTACCAACAAACACCATTTAATTTTTATTTATACATAAAGATAAAATTGTCTTTGAAAACGGCGGATATTGTCGGCACACGGTACTTTTGAATAATTCATCTATAATGTCCTAAAATTAAATTATACCTATGTACATCATACACAGGAATAGCAAACCCTTAACAAACACGCCTCAAAGTTTCCCGAAAGTTTAAAACCTTCGCTTATGTTCGTAGAACGTTGATCTCTGAGCTTCAGTGCAGTATCATCGATCGTCACCGACACGGCAGCATTGTCTGGAGGCTGCACAATAAAAGATAAGTAGCTGTTGCATAGTGCTGCCAAAATTCGGTATTAACGGACGGGAAAGCCCGGGATTGGTAGAGGTGTTTACAGAATTTGTGAAACATATTGATATGCGATTGCGAATTTAAAAAATGGACCACTTTTATTTGTTTCAATCTATCTATATATTAATACGTGAAACAAAAACTTTGTACCCCTTTTTAAGAAAATTACGCTGACGGAGGAGTATGAAGTTTTTGCACAGGAGAAGGAGTACAAAACGCTAATATTTTTATATTATATTGCATTAAAATTACATAAAGTATTATATGAATTACGGTCGAATTTCGACCACTGGGCGACTAGTGATTTGAATAAATATGTGTAATAAAGTCTGAATTTTTGACACTAAATACAATACTATAACAAAGCTTATAAAAGTCATTAATAATTCTAATCATGTAGGTTTGTACCAAAAGCTAAATAAACTCCAAAAACTTTCGCAGTTACATAAGCTCTGTCTACATTATTCCCGTCCCGCACTTCTGAATCCCGGGGCTTGTCGCGTAGCAACACTAGTGCGAACCCTCCTTAACTGTTACGTGAGGTATTAAGAATTTAGTGAGAGTCCCGACAAGCCCTCCTCATCGATTCGACGCCAGGTTGTTGCTTTTATAACCTTGTTTTGATTGTAGCCTTGAAGGTAACGATTTACGGCTCAATACAAAATAAAGTATCGGAAGTTTGCTGTAAAATATTGATGGCTCCTGTCTTAAATTAAAAGAAGTGTCGTTACAGTTTTTTATAACTTTGTCGTGAGGTTATTGCAGGCTTTGTCAAATATTGTTTTATGGGACCCCCAACTTGGTAAATGCGTTCAGCTGTCGATATCGAAAAGGCATGTTCGAGGAGGAAGGTGGTGGCATTCGTGATACAAGGTAATCCTAATCCGACTAGAGATCAATCCTTTGACACTTAAGTGGCACAAATACTAGTTTCATTAAGGAGATATACTGTACCCATTTTTCTAGTAATAAATGATACATGATTTTATTTCTGGTTTATCCAAACACTTTTACACGTCAATCATATTTTTTAAACTAGATGAGGTCGGCGTTTCCTATCTGACTAGTCTGATAAGAAAACCCGAAACAAACTCAGAGGTCACAGTTTCTTTAAAGTCCAGACATAATCTAGGTCAGATCATGTGAAGACAATGATGAAAGAGAAATGGTCTTTTAAGAAAAGAACCACACAGATTGAGTGGACCTGTCCAATCAGTGCACGCATTTATCAGTAATCATGCAGCTCAACTCAGAACTTGAGGAGCTCAACAATTTGACGAACAATACCAAAGAAAGGACATTTGGGTAAGCCGCATTTACTCAAACTGCCAGACCATGACTAAATGAGAAAAAAAAAGAAACCAAACAAAAAAAAAACATCTCCACAGTCATCACATTCACAATAATTAAAGCAATATTATAGTATTTTACAAAGTAAATATTCATGTCATTGTTAAAAAAAAATCATCAATGTCAAAGATATATTACTATTAGATTTGTTTTTGGCTTGCATTTTTGATAAATTGATTTCGCTTTTGACTGGTTCGTTTGTCTAGTGGTCGTAAAAACTATTATTGCTGAGCATAAAGTCCTGGGTTCAATGCCCAGGTCGGGTAACTTGTTGTTGGGTTTTTCCATCAGGGATTTCTCAGTAGCAGCCTGAAGTCTGGATTTATGCACGGTGTATGTCAATAGGCTCGCCCTCTATTACATTACATGGGACTTAACATAACTGGCGAAGTGTGGGTGTTCTATACGTACACCGCTGCATATTCCTTCGGGGATTCTCTTCTCCAACCCTTGCCCAACCAATGCTGAGTGTAGGTCTCTTCTAAATCTCTCCACTTTTGGCGGTTTTGTGTCATGGCTATCCAGTTTCTTCCATGAGATCGTCTGTCCACCTAGTCGGTTGTCTTCCCACATTCGTCCGTCCCGTCCGTGGTCTCCACTCCAGCAGTTTCGGGGATTATAGGCGTAATATTATGATGATAAATGCGGTTAAATAATAAAAGGTTTTATTGTTTCTTGAATTGTTTTACAGCACAAAATTGAGGCAGCCTCGGTAAGTTATAAGGGTCCCTTATTATTATTATATACGTTTTTATCAGTGAAAACTTGTAAATGGCATTTACTTTCATATTATTTAATAACATTGTTTATGTTAGCTGTAAGTTTCCGGAATCAAATAAAATAAAATACTTGTGATGGGGTTACCTCGCAACTTCCCATGGGTTGCTAGCTACAATATTGAGATTGAGATAGTAAAAGAGGAAAGAAAAAGATTAGGTTCTAAGGTGTAACAAAATTGTTGTAGCATTTTCAGGTATGTGCAGTGTGTGTGTGGAGGAGTGGATGTGCAGATTTTATCTCAAATCTTATTATTATTTTAACAGATTAAAATGAACGGAAATATAACCGTCCGTAAATGTAGCTAAGAGTTAGTTATTACTTCATGTATTATACAGAAACGTATTCTAAATGCACTGAAAACTTAATGGGCTATATTTCAGCTGCCTGTCCACGTAAGCGAAGTACATTTTCTAGCCGCTCCCGAAAGCTACGGCTATAAAAGCGCTGGAGAAAATAGGCTAGGAACAGATAGGGTTTGGTTACTAGGGTATATTTTCTGACAAGTTTATATTAGGAAACGGAATGATAATCTCTATATTATTTTTAGTTATTTTTTTATTCTCAATTAATGTGTCAGCCTGGCTAGAGAACGCATAAGACCGGGAGTTTTGAAAGGTAAAAGAGGAGGTCTTTTTTTTTTGAGGGTGGGATATCATCTGGGTGGAGCAAGAGGGCGTGTCAGACTTTTACTGACTAAAACCCACCCGTGTTCCCACAGTTGCCTGTGTGCCAGGGACCACAGTATCTCTTTCAAACAACCCGCACCCCTGAACAACCCGCACCCCTGTAAAGAGGAAGCCTTTGCTCAGGAGTAGGACACAATATAGGCTATTAAAAAATGGTTTGGAAAAAAGAAATTATTACGCACTATACAGGGTGAAATTGAAAACATGCGACAAACCGTAATGGGAGATTGTACTCATCATTATGAACA
The DNA here is from genome assembly GCA_947359405.1 of Antitype chi. Classification (NCBI taxonomy): domain Eukaryota; kingdom Metazoa; phylum Arthropoda; class Insecta; order Lepidoptera; family Noctuidae; genus Antitype; species Antitype chi. The sequence continues at coordinate 14,728,639 of OX375817.1, read as the reverse complement.
ACTTTTACTGAAGGACCAAAGATGCAATCGCAAAAAAAAAAACAGCTGTTCCCTACATTTTGACGAGTTATGCGAACATAAATGTAGGGAACAGATGTTTTTTTTTTTCGCGATTGCATCATTGGTCCCTTAGTAAAAGTTGTTCATAATGATGAGTACAATCTCCCATTTCGGTTTGTCGCATGTTTTCAATTTCAACCTGTATAAGCTACATAATATAATGGTTCCCACAGACTATGAACACCTGCTGCCACGTGTCAATTAGCATGTTTATAAATATCAAATTAGAACAAAGCATGCTTCTTTTGGCTAAGACAGACTGGATGCGGAAGGCAGAGGACCAGGTGTTGTGGCATTGTCTGGAAGACGCTTATGTCCAGCAGTGGACTGCGATAGGTCGAGTGGTGAATTGATGATTTTATATCCAGCAGTGGACTGCGATAGGTCGAGTGATGGATTGATGATTTTATGTCCAGCAGTGGACTGCGATAGGTCGAGTGGTGAAATGATGATTTTATGTCCAGCAGTGGACTGCGATAGGTCGAGTGGTGGATTGATGATTTTATGTCCAGCAGTGGACTGCGATAGGTCGAGTGGTGAAATCATGATTTTATGTCCAGCAGTGGACTGCGATAGGTCGAGTGGTGAAATGATGATTTTATGTCCAGCTGTGGACTGCGATAGGTCGAGTGGTGAAATGATGATTTTATGTCCAGCAGTGGACTGCGATAGGTCGAGTGGTAAAATGATGATTTTATGTCCAGCAGTGGACTGCGATAGGTCGAGTGGTGAAATGATGATTTTATGTCCAGCAGTGGACTGCGATAGGTCGAGTGGTGAAATGATGATTTTATGTCCAGCTGTGGACTGCGATAGGTCGAGTGGTGAAATGATGATTTTATGTCCAGCAGTGGACTGCGATAGGTCGAGTGGTAAAATGATGATTTTATGTCCAGCAGTGGACTGCGATAGGTCGAGTGGTGAAATGATGATTTTATGTCCAGCTGTGGACTGCGATAGGTCGAGTGGTGGATTGATGATTTTATTTGATTGAAATAGATACTCGTATATATTTCACGGTGACAAAAGAAAAGTACCTACTTTTCAAAGCATAATAATTTACGAAAAATTCAACTGTTCCTCAAATCTTTTTATTTATTTCTATTAATCCATAGAAAAAGAGGAATTTATCCTGCATCGTTCGATCCAAACAAACTGAACTCCCAATTATACTGAAGTGGTGTATCTCTAAAGTACAATACGGTTTAAAATCCGGATGTGTAGACATGCACAGTCATATACCGATGTCGAGTCGAGTTTATAACAAGACAAACTTGCTTTTAGTCGCTAACAAGTCGCCCAAGAGCTAGGGGTGACAGTCACTCGAATATTGTAATCGGCTTAGTTATCCTGCCCTGTGTATTGCAGCCCTCGGCGGATTATACGTATATTATATAGTAAATAGATATATTTCTAATTGTTGTTTTTGGTGGAAGTTAGATGGTTTTATGTAAGGAACTATTTTGTCGAAGGACGATTATGGACCTGGTGTGATCGCCTTACTGCGAAGTATTGGTGAATGGATGAAAACAGCTAAAGAACGAACGAGATTCTTGAAAATCCTACAGGTTTGTTTGCTGCAAAGTATTGGTGAAGGGATAAAAACAGCTAAAGAACGAACGAGATTCTTGAAAATCCAACGGGTTTCTTAGATTACTGACAAATGCGTACACTGACTGGACAGGTCCACTCAATTGGTGTGGTTCTTACCTCAAAATACCATTTCAGACATCCAGCTACATGGTCCTCATATGATGTGACCAACACAAACACACACACATAATCAATCAGCCTATAATGTTCCCACTGCTGGGATAAAAGCCTCCAAGGTGAGAGGGAGTGGGCCGTAATCCACCATGCGGGCCCAGTGCGAGTTGGTGGATGTTACATGTCTTCGAATTTTTGGTTCTAGGACATGCCAGTTTCCTCACGATGTTTTCCTTTACCGTTTGGACAGTAGTGGTGATTAAATAATTTACAAAAAGTAAAACAGCTCGTAAGTCACGGCCGTTACATCTAGGCCACCACTGCTCTGCGATCATTGATCTGACCAAGATTATGTTTATTATGAACTATAAACGACACTGCGTCCTCTGAGTTTGTTTCGACCTTTTTTCTCAGTGTAGTCAGATAGGAAACGCCGACCTCATCTAGTTTTTATTTAAAACTAGCTTCCAGCCGCGGCTTCGCCCGCGTGGAAGTCGGAAATTATCCCGCAAGAACGTACTACCGTGATAAAAAGTATCCTATGTGTTAATGTAGGTTATAATCTATCTGTGTGCCAAATTTCATCCAATTCCATATAGTCACTTTTGCGTGAAAGAGTGACAAACATCCATACATACAAATACTAATGTCAATCACATCCTTATGTGATTGACGTGTAAAAGTGTTTGTACAAACATACATACAGAAATAAAATCGAAACTAATGCAGAATCCATGAATGGTAGACTAATGTAGTTTAAAAAAAAATCCTAATAGTATAAATGACATTATGGCATGACACGTATGTTTGGTTTACATAAAATTTTCTCCAAAGTTTTCACTTTTCAGTCAGAGATAAGGAATTTTCCACGCGATAAATGAAGGGTTGTGCTAAAATCGCCCGGGGCAGTTTATAACAACATTTTACTCTAATTGTAATGATTTATACTAAAACTTTATCTACGATTGTGAATATTATGCAAACATGATAAGTATGTATCGTATTTAATCTTGTGTTTAACACCCAGTTGCACAAAGACAATTATTGCCACACAATTAATGCCACATTACATAATTGGATCATTAACGCTAATTATTTCATTAATTTAATGATTCTGCACAAAACAACTTTAAGACGCTAATGATGCTTGTTTTGTGCAACAAAAAGTGTGACAGATTGCCTCGTTCGACACTTCATTATTTAAAATTAAATAACCTTTGAAATTGTGACTAATGTTGCTTTCTGCAACCAGTTTATGGAAGATTAGTATTTAATGTCGGCTTTAAAAGTTAAAGTTCGTTTCTGCAACTGGCTGATAGAATCATAAACTAAAAAGCAAAACAGATATTTAAAATTATTTCAGGCCCAATCAGATTGGTATTAAAAAAAACAAAGGACATAAATAACTGGCGAAATGTGGCTGCCTAACTCCAGGGAATACATGCGTCTTATTATGTGATGTTATCTAAAAGTTTTATTACAAAATAAGTACTCTTACAAAACAGACAATGCCTTAGAAACACAGAAATAAAAATAAAATAAGAAGGGCTCGTGGTTAACTCCTCGGCTGTTAGGCAGATTCATTGAGTCTGATAACAATAGAAAACTAATTGTGTTAAGTACTTGACACTTGAAGGTTCAAGTAATAATAGCCGTGTGATTCAATCAATAAGGTTAAGCCACGCTTGCCACGGCCTGTCCGAGGATGGGTGATTATCTTTACATACCGAGGCACTTCCATGCCTCGGACAGCACGTTACGCCGTTGGTCCCGGCTGTCAATCATGATCTTTGACAGTCATTACGGGTCGTTAGAAGTCCGAAAGTCTGACAACCAGTCGTACTAAGAGGTATCGTGTTACCCAGTAACTTGCATGTGGTGGTCAGATAGGCAGTCGCTCCATGTAAAATCCAGATATGCAGCTGCATTCGGTTAGACTGGAAGCTGACCTCAACATAGTTGGGAAAATCCTACGCAGATTGAAACACCGAAAATTAATAACATCCGTCTTCACAGCTATAAATGTTGTCAATATGAGAGACAAACTTTTTTTCTCATGTTATTTTTCACAATAAACCTACCTTTTGGATTACTAAACAAAGGTTGTATACCATAATGGATCGTTCTAATTTACACTGAAAACAGATACATATGTAAGGTTACACTAGAAAAACGGTACGTGTGAACAAAATCCCTGGACCCGTGTCACAGCCTCCCTCGGATTTGCTTAACAAGATTAAGAGAGCGAAAAATGCCAGACAATGAGGTCGAATTAACTGCGAATGCGAATGTAGGACATTTGTTGTTACTAGAATACACGTGCTTCAGATTAAAGTTGTTTTTAGAAAGGTTATATATGAAATAAAGTTGTTTTTGTCTATAGGTTAATAGTTATAAAACAATCGTATGCACGGGTCATGAAAATATTAAAAACATATGCTGCCCCCCTTCATTTTTTTTTGTGAGTATTTATCAGTATTTTATTAGCTAGCTATTAAAATAAGCAATCGATCGCGTAGACTACATTGGTAGTCTTCGCTGCTACGACGTAGTCTACGCTACGACCGACGTGCCTACGACAGCTACGACGCCTATTAATTGCTACGTGAAGAAGCGACAACTCTGAGTTCTATCGAGAAAGTCCATAAGTTCAATATGAAAGTGGCATAATGCGTAAACAACATGTTTTTTTTTCAATCAATCGTTTTCTTAGAACATATTAGCTGTATTCACCTGTACATTTCAATAGCCTTTAATCCCATCTTTATCAGAACCAATTTCGATTTCGTAGAAAAGCCTGTTTTTATTTAATCAAGATTTTCCAGGAAAGTCACCCACGAGTACTATTACAAAAAGTAAATGTTTACAAAAAGCTCTCCCTAAATAAAAATAGTTGTACAAATATTCTATTGAGTGGATATTCATAAGCGACATAAAAGGTTTATATGATTAGAATTTTTGACATAAAGAGGTATATATTTTATTTGGGCCGTGGGAGTAAATATTACCTGAAGGTTGGGATCAGGAGGATCAACCCTGGAAAAAAGGATCGTTATAATTTATGAAAAATAAATTGGTTTTAACGTTTAAGTAGAATAAAGAGATGTGTCAGAATAAAGGTATAATACGGATTCAGTCGCTTTCAAAATAAACATGAAAAAGGGTCGCGTTTAATACCTATTTTATTTATTTAGGTTAAATATTTGTTCCTTTACGTAACAATTAACAATTTTATACGTTGAACATTTTATGACGTGTAAATTAAGTGTTAACTCTCTTGTATTATGTATTTAAGTATACTCATTCATGTCTTTTACGTGTAATTAAGTTCAGTGACGAGTGGAGTTACGAGTATAATAAATCTATACCAATATTATAAAAAGAAATAAGAAAGAACAAGACTCACGGCCCATACAAAATTTCCCACGTCCTACAGCAAAGAGAATTACAGTCGGAAGGAACGCTGAAGTGAAATCCAAGTACAAACGCCAGCACATCAAGCTATCCCAATCTGTCAAATTTCTTTGATAGATTTTCATCTTTATATCATAAGCATAAGGTTCATGTTCAATTGGAAAGATTTGGTTGTTTGGGGTAGCTTGATGTGCTGGCGTCTGTACTTAGTAGATGGGTCTAAAATTTTAGGCGGATAAAGTCGCGGGCGAGGTTGCTAATTCAATAGGATTGCGTAGGTTATGTATTACTCAATGTTCCAGTATGTGAAATGATTATGACTACTGGTCGCCCAGGGGTCGAAATTAGATCATAATTCACTCAGGTAAACTCGAGAAACGGAAAATCAGTTATTTGATCCACCCCAGCTCTTCGACAAAGGCCAGCAACACCTTGGTGTTGCGGACAATCTCACGTAGGGTAACTGGGTTACCGAAGTATTTTGCCCTGTTATTAGCGACCACCAGGTAGTTTAACAGCACATGAGCCACTGTCTCATAGTCCTCCATGCAGGCCCTGCACAGTGGACTGTCTGTTACTCCTATGACAAAGAGATGTTTGTTAAATGACCCATAGCTAGTTACAGCTGCTGTAACTGTACGAAGCTGTGGTTTAGTTTAACAGAGAACCTGTTTCGTGAGGCGGGCATCGAACGCAGGAAGTGCTTCCTTAGCCTGCCTGCACTCACCTAGGTCCCACCATATTTTGTGATGTTGATCCCTGGTTCGTTTCCTTACCAGAGAGCGTAGATACACGAAGGGGAGTGGCGCAATAGGTTCTGGTCCCACTGGTGCCATGCTCGACCCCCTCCTGGCAAGTTCATCTGTGTCCTTTGAACCACTGAATGGTAATATTATTGAGGCTACCTACCTCGTTGAGGCGCTGATGGCACCCGTATATCAGCCCAGAGTCAACTGTATGACTGTTCAGCGTGTGACAGTTCATAATTCACTTACATTTTAATCAACAATAATAAAAAATATTTGCTTTCTGCACTCCTTCTACATTTATACCTTGACTGTGGCAAATTTCAAACTCCTCCGTGAGCGTAATTTTTGTGAAAAAGGGGTATAAAGATACTTAATACTCCATACTTTATTGCACATTCCATTTGTTTTTTTTTTGCTTAGATGACTTCACGTATTAATATATACCTAGATAATAATGTGAATCTCCCATGTTAAAACAACCCTAATATCAAACATATTTTTACCCAATATTTGAACTACAAAACCCCTTTGAAATCGTGCAAATTGCATATGAGAACCGATTTAACGGCAATTAAATAACTGTAACATACGAGCAGAATCGTTTGATCATCCGATTCATTCACAAACGTTGTGATTAAAAACGCTTTTCACTGTGTAAATAATCCAGAATTAACGAGGTAGCAATTAAATAGAGCTTTGAGACAACATTGGGTGGACAGGGGCTTACATCAAAGGGCCGGCAAGGGGCGTGGTCACGTGTCATCGAAGATAAGTCCGTTACTTAACTGAGTGAGGCTTCTAATTCAGCGGGTTGGACACGAACTAGTTTTAGTTAGATTGTTTGTTAAACTATTCTGTTACTTTAAAGGGTAATTATTTTTAAAGCCAGTTTGGTTAGAATCTTTAAAATTGAGCTCATGGATCCTTTAGTCATAATCAGCCTATAATGTTCCCATTGCTGGGACACAGGCCTCCTATCAGTGAAAGGGAGTGGGCCGTAATCCACCACGCGGGCCCAATGCGTGTTGGTAGATGTCACATGTCTTCAAATTTTTGATTCTAGGACATGCCAGTTTCCTCACAATGTTTTAATTCACCATTTTGAGAGCAGTGGGATGAAGTAATTTACAAAAAGTATAGCGCCAATCTGGGTTTGAACCTAGACCTGCAACTTGTAAGTCGCAGCCGTTACCACTAGGCCACCACTGTTTTTCTTTTATGAGATCATAAGAACTGATTATAAATAAAAAACACCTTGTATCGAAATCAAAATATTTTATTTCACATAAGCCTTTAAGGGCACTTATGAAACGTCAGAAGCTAGGTGCACGGTTCCAATTGGTAATTTCCCATGAAAAAGAGCCGGCAAGAAAATCCACGGGTTTTTATCATAATTGGCTTTTACTATGTTTTCCAATTACAGTGTCAGTGTTCACGACCTTTCGTTCTTCACATTGCAGCTAAACTAAAATTTAAATAATCTGATAGAATCAATTATTTGTAGAATATAAAATGCAATTGTTCACAATGACAATTCTTGAGTGTAGAATATCAAATCAAAGGTTGTGTCATATAGAATTGCAGTGGAAGGAGGCACTATGTAAAATGTGTATGCAACAAGCACTGGATTTGGATCGTCGTCTCGCAACTAGCATATATATACGTACAATGTCCCAATATCAATCGCACGGCAGTTGGCTACCAGAAAAAAAACACCTGTCTGGTCTGAATATCCTCCCGTTACTACGGAGGGTAAGTGAACTTTACACCCAGTTCTTATACCTCTATAAATCATAAATTAGACAACCTGTTCCGCTGTTTTCGCAGCCATAACCTTATATTTTATGAGCGGGACTACTAAACGCTACTCCGCTGCTTCAAAACGAGGAATGTTTAATATTTGTTCCAACTGCTTTTATTAATGACAGTAACTGCTACGTACTGACCGTCAGTGGGATTTGTGTTTAATTTAAAATGAAATCTGGCTTCGGGACTTAGACTTTTTAATTGAAATAACGAGGCAAAGTTTCTGCCTTTGCGTTTACACTGGGTGTTTTCCTAATTATTTTTATTTCATATGTGTTTTCATTGATTAAAAAGGTTTTTTCGATGCATTACTATTCATTTGAATTTAATGTGTGTTAAATTAATCCGATGTAGAATAAAGACTGTGGAACTATTTAGCGGCGGAAGTTCCGTTCCCTTCCTCATATAACCTTTAAGCCTTCAAAGCAAGAGTGAACATGCAGGCATCTTCGGGGTTTGCTCGTTTATCCATAGACCTCACCAATCCCTTTCCATCAGGCAAGATCGAAGGCAACAGCTATACAGTATGGAACAAAAGAACTAGATACTAAGAAGAAATACCTATAATTTTGTAAGGATACCTATTAAGGATTATTATAGTTTTAATCAGTTTTAGTAGTTTAACTTCATTACCTATGGTACGATGTTTTTTAATAATTACAATACAATAAGTTAGTGATTATTCAGGAGTCGTGATCGAAATTTTCCAGTTCTGATACCGCTTGTTGCTTCAACCTCATACATCAAAAGGGCACAAATTCGCACGAAGAACTTTCTAAAACATTAGGTGTACCATACAAAAAGATAAAGTAACCAACCCACGGACCACATCAGCCACTGAGTTTACAAACCCGGTGCCGTAACTGGCAGAGCAATTACTTGCTTAGACACTTTTAAAATCCCGCAAGCCGGCAACATTTGGAAATGGAAACGTCGGGATTTCGAGGCTACATGATCTAGTTTGTTTTGTATGGAATAAATTTTAAGAGAACAACTTGTTTGGTTGGCAGAGATTTTATGTCTGGTTTAGGTTTCATGTAGTGTCACAAGTATAGGACATTTGAAACAGGGGAACCCTATTGTGTGTAGGTACCTATGGTAGGGTTTTTAATCAGCATTTTGGAGTCGGTAACACATCTTTTTCTTCCATCTATTAGTCATCATGGTAAGATTTTCAAGTTAAATTAATTGACGTAAATAGAAAAAAGTTAAAGTACCTACGTAAACAATGTAAAACTACTATTTATTTTTACATTAAATATTCTAACATTGGAAGTTAGAATACGAATTTATTTTACCCGTCGCTTTTGAAACACATAAAGTACAGGAGAAAATATACATATGGGCGTGTAGCAGGTTTTGCACGTTTCTCATTTAAAATTAATGATTGATGGTAGTTCAAAACTAAAATCGTAAAACATTATAAAGCATTAATAAAACTAAGTTTTACAGCCAAAACCCAGAGGAATTCCGTATAAATAAACAAAATCCCATAATGAGGGAAGGAGGTATCAACTGGACTATCAAATGCCCGACGTCGCGCGTCGCTGTGTCGGACCGTTGTGCCCCGACTAGTCATAAAATTGTACGTGCGTGTTCATGTCTATGTGGCGGGCACTGTGTTGAAATGGGAAATTAGCAAATATACTGATTGATAAAAAAATATTGGACTACTTCGATCAGAATCGAGAGAAGTAGGACTGTTAGGATTTAGGTTTTATATAAATTATGAAGATTTAGTGCGCATTTAACCAATTAAACTGAATGCGAACATTTATAAAATAGCGTTCAGGAACTGTCAGTGATAATATTCCACAACAATTTTGACACTGGCAGTTCTTGAACGCAGTTTAAATGTTTCATTGGTGAAATCCGCGTTTGACCTTTATTTCACACATTGGTTTTGCTACTAGTTTATCCTGGAAGAATTTGATAACAGGTTTGTTTATATGCATTTTTGCTAAAAATGTACTTGACCAAGACTTATACATAACTGCAGCACTAAATTCATTACAAAGAGTCCCTTCTCTGACCATTTCAATAAGAAAGCTGGTATTGCTGGTATTGTAAGCCGGGTATTGTGAAATGGTTAGACTGGAGGTTAGACTGGTGGTGGGAATTTCAAGGTTCCGTTTGTTCGTAGCCACCGTATTTGGTGAATGGCATTCGTAAGTATGCCTATGTATGCTAGAAGGATTCAGACGTATTTGATTAGGTTCAGGATTTGCCACAAGCGCGTTGGGTTGATGACATCGTCAAAGTTCATCACCTGGATGAGGGACTCACAGAACCGGGAAGTGTAGCAGAAAAAAGATGAAGCCAAAACCCTAAAGTGGGCGATTTCAGGCTGAAATGTCGATGATGGTGATGGCATTATGCACTTATTTGACTTCTGTAAGTTAGATTACAACTTTTTTAAGAATGATCCAAAAAGTTTTCGCAGTTTGTCGCAAAAAAAGATTTAAAAAAATTCAACGAATTACCATAACCCGAAATCGCCAGCAAGCAACAACGTTGATAAAAGCACAGATTAGCTCAATCAGATGTGGCCGAAAGCGTGAAAGTCAGTAATTCCGTGTTCTAGCTGAGAGCTGAGCAGACCGCGGGACGTGGCTCGAATAAATAATAGGAGCTGATTAGGTCTGTACAGGTGTTGGGACGTGCCGGCCACCGGGGCCATTACTGGGGCCAATTGGTGGCCGGTATTGGGGTGGTAAAAATTGCGTGCGATAGTTTGGTTAATAACTTTATGTGATTCACAAAAGGTTGTTATTTAGGGAGGAAATTTCAAAAAGAAGCGAAAGCAAAAATATTAAGTCTGGTTCTGCAAGGTTATTGCGTACCACACTAATATTATTATGATACGCACAGGATATAATGACAATAAAAACACTAACAGTAGGAATAGCTTTGTTTTTGACATTTCAACAATATTCATCGCGTCATTTACGTTGCTGGGCAGAACAATTTTTCGAACACATGAAGCAATGGAACCGCAATATTCTTCAAAATGATTCAGATAGTGCAAAATAGAAATAGTTTGCCAAATTAATTGATTTGTAAATTTAATTGATTTGTAAACTGTGTAGAATTTTGACATAAAAGCGATCACAATTTTACTGAAAAACAAAGTTTTTTTATTTTTTTATAAATATTATATTATAATAAGCAGTAGGGTGCTACCGAAACAAAAAGTAGCCTATGTCTTTTCCCGGGTTGCCATCTATCTCCTTGCCAAATTTTATGAATGACTGAATGAATGAATGAATGTCTTTAATTGCCAGAAACACGGTACATAAAGGATACTATTTAAATATTTGGTTCAGCAACTTTCGCCGACACAGCGGAATGCAAATACAATCTAAAATTAATAATACGAACAATTAAAATAAAGAATAGACACAATACAAATCATTTTATACATTAAATAACAATAAATCAGTGTCTATATTTTGATGCAAGGTCATAAGTTCAATTCAGCGGTAGCGTTCAGTGGTTTAGGCGTGACATTATGATATAGTGTAATTAATACACAGAATGTGAAACCTATTGAAGAACATCCATCTTTTTGCATTTAAATTAGTGAACGTTTTATCGTTTTCGAAGCAGTAATGCTCGCGAAGAGGGAGGCGGCGCACGTGAGGGAGAGGCAGTATATGCGCCCTCACGGCCGTAGTCGCCGCGGGAGACGCCCTGGGCGTCGGGAATCCCAGGCTGATTCCCGGCCACCGTAGGCGCGGGCTTGCGGACGGCGAGTAATGGGTAGCTCGCTGTCCGGTAAGGACCAAGCCCGGGTCGACGGCGCGTTGTGTTCCACGCGCGCCTCAAAGAGATGTCAGCACCAAATGGGGGGGTCCGCAAGGGCCGATGCCTGCTAGGGGTGCGGGTTGTTCGAAAGAGATACCGCGGCCCCTAGCACACAGGCAACTGAGGGAACACGGGTGGGTTTTAGTCAGTAAAAGTCTGACACGCCCTCCCGCTCCACCCAGTGCGGGAGAAGTTATTTGATGATTTCCCACCCAAAAAAAAAAAAAAAAAAAAAAAAAAAAAAAAAAAAAAAAAAAAAAAAAAAAAAAAAAAAAAAAAAAAAAAAAAAAAACGTTTTATCTTGTAATTTAATTCCAGGTGTCGCTGATCAAACTCTCACACTCACAATATTTACATGCTACAGCATGGATCTACAAAGCAGAGCGACCCAAAACCCCAACAATTGGAAGTGTCGGTGTAAGATCAATTATGAAGTCCCGGAGTCCGGGATCCCGGTGCAAGCTTGTTTAGTTACCGTGTCAGAACAATTTGGTTTGCTCTCAACGGGATAGTACGGACGACAGAGTTGTATGGTTCCTACAGTTTAAACTGTGTATTTGTGTATGAATACGGTCGGGTAATTGTGACGTGTCTTCAGGGAATGAAGGAGTTACGGTGTAGTAAAGCACTACTATTTAGTAATAATAGTACTTTCTAGTTTTTACTAGGCAGGTTCTGTTAAAGAGTTTAGGAATTTTATTGTATACAAGTTTTTGCGCGCGACTTCGTTCGCGAAAAAGTCGTAAGATACCACGATACTAGCCACATTTCCTGCCTGCGCTATTCTTTCAATGCAAAAAGAGTTTTTCAAATCCGACTGGTAGGTCTAGATTAGCGAGTTTCACGAATGTAATCATATTTCGATTCTACGCATATTTTGATTTATTTTATGTATCATCAATTGTCTTGCACCGCACGTCAAATAGGTATAAATGACTTTCATAGGCACATTTTGAATACCTTGGGTTACATTATAGTAATTTTCGTAGAGACCTCAATAAAAAAAAATAAGCCCACGTTGGTAATGTAGTTTTGTACAGGGCGAAAGAATTCTTAAAATCGGTAAAGTATTTTTTTGAGTTTATCCTTTACTAACAAACATACTAAAAATCAAATCTTCTCTCTTTATATTATCCTTACCTCCTACCTACTACTGTATATTTGTACCATCCTTTCAGCTCACATAATATCTATTAAATAGATTTTTCTAATTAATACTTTTTGACATAGAAACTAAGCTTATTACTCTTGCAAGTGTGGACTTCCAAACATCAGCAAAAACTCAAAGGTTTAATGTGGGTCAAACCTTTGAGTTTTTGCTGATTTTGTTCAATAAATAAGTGATCATTTTAACCATATAATAACACTAATTAACTTGTTGAGCTATTGCAAGTAAAATAAAGGTTTATTTATATCATAATAAAGACGGTACCTTCGTAAATTTATTCGCGATCTTCCCGTCAACGCCTTAATGCCTAAAAGATGAATGCCAGTCCTCAAACTGCTTGATTTATGAGCTCATCTTCCATCGAGACTGACGCTGTATTATACTTAATTTTATTTAAGATTAATGTTGCATTTCCTTCGTCTATTTATTTCCGAATTAGATTTGAAACTGAACATTTTTCATCTTAATCTACGGATGAACACTTTTGTTTCAACTGTTTTTATTTAGAAGCATTTCATGCTGGACATTATTCACAGAGATACCGTCGTGGTTTATTTTTAAACAGCAATAACCAAGGGTCCGAACGATATTTTTTGTAAAAAGGGCTATAGTGTCCCTTTTCGTGTTTAGTTTATGGCCGTTCAATGTTGTGGAAGTGTGTGGAAAGTCAGAGATATGGCGAGAACATAACACGCCATAAATATCGAGGCCAATGTACGGATTTATTCGCGTATAGGCCAAAAAAGTTTTTTTTTTAAGAAAAAAATTTAAACTTTGAAATGTGTTTCTGAATTTTTATTTATGGGAGCTTAGATGTCGTATATTTTGGAAAGGGGACCCTGCCAGCCGTCGATAGTGTTGGCAGTATCAACTAAAGCACGCGCTCGAGCGCTTTTGACACTCAGTCTAGACTTTATTGGTTTAGATTTTGGGGCTTTGTGGCAATTAACTTCAATAAATATATTTTTTACGAATCTGTTTCACTATAGTCTACTACTACTGATATTAGGCCTGATAAAAGAACTGATAATTTTATCAACATGCCTATTATGCTGTTTGCGAAATACATCCGACAATAGCGCTGCCTTATCCTAATATCGTACTATGTAATTACAATATCAATGTGAATATTTAGATTTTTGGATCTTTGGATGTTTGTCAATCACACAAAAACGATTGAACAAATTCGCATGAAATTTCGCATACCGATAGCTCAAGGCTAGATTAACAAATACAATAGTTTTTATACAGGTAGCATAAGTATTCCCATGGGATAATTTTCGACCTTCACGTGGGTGAATCTGCTGGCAAAATCTAGTAGGTACGTAAAATAAGTAATTAATAGTGATGTACCGACTAGTCGCTAACCAGTCGGGAAAGCCGACTTAGTCGGCCATATTTGTAGACGGTGTTTACTCGGCGACTAGTTGGCTAAAACCGCCGACTAGTCGGCCTATTTTTTACTCGTATTAATATGCTTAAAAATTTAAAAGACGGTGATTGAAATGAAATTGAAATGTTTACTGTTATTATTTTTATTATTGAATCAGTTTTACAGTTTACTTTCAGTGCAATATAGCAAAGGATAGGAAGAAACATTGAATGACCGGCTCATACGTAAACAATGATAGTATAAATGCAAAGTAAACAAAAACATGCCCCGACAATTCCGCCTGGTCGCTGGGCGCGGCGCACTGGCACCTACGAGCCTAAAGCGTAGTCACGAACATTACCGATGTCACCGGAACTCAACCGAAAGCAATGAAGGGCTTGGGCGGCTAGTCGGCTATCTTACAGCCGACTAGTCGGTTAGTCGGCCAAAGTCATAGTCGGCCCATCTCTAATAATTAATTAATAACACGAACTACGACTACGAGTACCTTGATTGCCCAAGAAAGTTGTCTGAAATTAGCTAGCAAGGCTCCTGTGATACAATACCACGAATGACAGCCGGGACCAACGGGTTAACGTGCTTAACGAGGCATAGAGGGTATTGATATGTAAAAATGGTCACCCATCTACGGATCAACCGCGGCAAGTGTAGCTTAACCTGGTTGATAGACCCGTGCGGCTGTTATACTTAGTCACGAGCCCTTCCCAAACCAAAGCATTAGTAAGATAGCCAAAACCAGGATAAACTTCTACTTAAGATTGGTGCCCAAATAGATCCTGGTACACCGTTACAAAAAGAGGGCAATGTAAACCGATAAACCTTAAACCCTTGTGTCGTAAACCAGCCAGTGTTTATGTTTCATTAGCTTGTTTTGTTGAGTACACACTTAAGAAGCTGTGTTGGGCCCAGGTGCGCCCGCGACTATTTACCTACTAGTCGACGCCCGGGGTCACTACACCGAATTGCGAAGGGTGCCCTGAATTAGGAAATGTGTGGAGATGTTTTGGTTTTATTTATTTATCAAGCTTTGTGCATAATAAAGGTATAAAGTTAATGTGGTAAGCATTCTCTACTAGTCAAGCAAGGGTTTTTTCGGTGTTTCCACAATTTCATTTGCATAATCTAACATAAATTAGAACCTAACACAAGTAAACAAAATTGAAGTGTCTGTTTATAATGTCCAAATAACAGCGTTTGACTAAATGCATAGGAAAGTATTTATAAGGTATTTATAACAAACAATATTTTTTTGCCTGTTTATCTGTTTGTTGCGGTTAATCTCCGAAACGGCTCAACCGATTTTGAAAGGACTTTCAGTGGCAGATAGTTGATGTTATAAGGAGTAACATATACTTTTGTTCCGGTAGTACATTTCCGTGGGATAAATTCACTTGACATCCACGCGGACAAAGCCGATAATTGCCGTCATCATCGAAGCTGAGGGAACCGTTAGTATTGTTACGAGCTTCGGGTTCGTGACAATTAAAAACTGCCAATATAAATTACCAAAAATGACACTTTGATTAAACACACAAATTACAAAACACAATTACTACTAATCACTCTAAATCGCACTTAAAGATCGCTTCAGATGTTCTCGCCTGCATCGCTTGACCAATACTGCTGGGTCTTGCTCTGTTCCAGCCTTTTATAGGGCCCTAAGAACATTCGAGAAACGAAGCATCTAGAACCTTCGAGTACATACCGGCCCCGACTGAACGATGTTGATAATTCTCGAAGATTCTGGTATCGAAATTGCTAGATAGATCTTGATTGCTACTCGATACTAGATGGCGCTAGTGGTAACTAACTACTTTAGCTTTAGCGCGTAACAGTATAATCTAAATAAGCTTCGACTAGAATTCGACCACTTCGACAACGTTAGCGTTGGCCTCGCAAAGGCCTTCTATAGTGTCAGTGTTATTGCACATAGAGCACGACAAGAGGTGAGATATCGTTTGTGATGTGGCTCCACAGTCGCACTGTGGCTTATCGCAGTACCCTCACCTCACTACTTGCAGCAGCCCACCTGGCTTTTTAGTCGGTGAGGAGATTTCCAGGTCTCCATGGTAGTTGGTGGCCCGCTGGAAGATTTTCTGCTGGCTGAACATAGTCAGCTGGAGAGGGATGGAGAGGCGGTAGACACATGGCAAGTGCATAATTTGTGAGAGAAATTAAAACTGTTTTACGTGTTTTTGTTGGTTTTATCGTATGATATTAGATTGCAATGGTATTTGTACGATTAGTGATATTGGTATCAAAATGATTGTGTTAATTACAAACAAATATGATATTATGACTTTAATTGAGATACATTATGATATGCGATAATTTTGAGATAAACTTTTAAATTTTAAAAATGTATGGCCTGGAGTCGAACGATGCACTAAATGATTAACACAGATTAGCGTAATGATAACTTTACGAACAATATTTAGATAGTGCTATTTCAAGAACCAATAAAATAAATGAGCAAGATCTACTCCAAGGATTTCCCTATCCAATTCGAAAATTACGTACGTCGAAGATTATCGTTGTCAGAACCCCGCACGGACCGGAAGCTGCACAATGCGAGGGCGACGCGCCCGACCACGGTTATTATCTACCTGCAACGTCACTTCCGCCCGGACTATCCCGTTCGGCGCCCTTTCGCTTCGTTGAAAGGGGGCTTCGATTTTTGAAAGTGCATGTTTCTATTGACGTTTCCCTCCGAACAAAAACTTTACGCGTGGATTACCGGAAACAGAAAATATTGTTTTTCTTTTAATGGTTCTTTTTAGATGCCTTGTGATAATACAAGTTTTTTTTTCTTATTGTTATTGAATAATTTTCATTTTGGGTTCATTGATTTTGTTGGTTTGAGTTGTTTTAGGGTAGGAGCAATTTTATTCATCTTTGGTTTTTTTAGAAAAAGGTTTAAATAAAAATGAACCCATAATACTCGTATAACTTTCGCATCGTATCTAAATCTAAGAGATGAAGTTGCTGAAACTCAAATAAATAAGTCTTAAACTGGATTTTCGAATACCTACAGAATTAAACATGTATGGTGTGTGAGTAGGCCGCCTTCAGGCTAGGTGGGGCGATGATCTTTGCAGGGTAGCAACTGAATGAGAGTTGCCCAGAATCGAGCTGAATGGCGTACAATTGGAGAGGCCTATGTCCAGCTGTGGACTTCTTTAGGCTAATGATGATGATGATGACGTGCGTGGCTCATTATCATCATAACGTTTTGGTTTTACAAACCTTTTTTGTTCGGCTTATTAAAAGTAGTTTTTCGACATGCGCTGTTTAGCCTCGTTGTTTCAGCAATGTGGTTAATTCAAGTCTCTTCCATCAACGTCTTCATCATAATTCAATTGGTTACGTTGAATCAACGCTGGCCACTTGGGATACATTAATTCCTGTTCTCGATTTCGAATAACTGTCTAATTAAACGGTTCCTGGCTCGCAGCCATATGTCTTTAAGTTTGGTGAGGGACATACAGACTTTAAAGATGTGAGCAACATTTTAATTTGTGTTTTTATTTTAATTTTATTTAGAAGGTAAATAGGAAGTTCAGGGGTTATATTTGGAATGCCTTTAATTTTGTCAATTCAACAATATTCATTGCGTTGTTTACTCATGTTGTCAGAAGACAAATTTTCAAACATAATGTTAAGCAATGGACTAAGAAATTACTTCAAAATCCTTGAGGTTGTGATTTTGTGATAGGAAATGTGTTATGCAATTAGGGTATGGATAAAAAAACAGTTACCCTTCAGATTCTCAGGAATAGGAATGTGGAATTAGGTAAGTGGTGACAAAATGTTAACGTGATACAATGTGTTAAGAGTTTACTCATAATTTTTTTGTCGAATCTGGTTTCAATATTCACAAGTGTGGATTTTTTCCATTCATAAATCATATGGTTATTTACATCTTGATATTTTGTATAGACAGCGTCACTATGTGGGGAACCAGGGGTACGGGTTGTTCGAAAGAGATACTGTCGCCCCTGGCACACAAGCAACTGAGGGATCACGGGTGGTTTTTAGTCAGTAAAATTCTAACACGCCCTCCTGCTCCACCCAGAGCGGGAGAAGTTACTTGAAGATTTCCTACCCTAAAAAAAAACCATGCAGGGAACCCTTCAAGTTTAAAAAAATACAAAAACCCACAGTCGCCATTAAATACTGGCAGTTTTACCGGGGTACCTAGTTGATGAAGCAGTGTGTAGGTGTCTACCATAATTTAGCATAACTAAGCATAACCAGCCTATAGCGTTCCCACAGCTGGAACACAGGCCTCCTCTTGGGGAGAGGGAGTGGGTCGTAATTCACTACGCGTGCCCAGTGCGAGTTGGTAGATGTCACATGTCTTCGATTTTTTGGCTCTAGGACATGCTGGTTTCCTCACGATGGTTTTCCTACACCGTTCTGAGAGTAGTCTGCTGGGGAGTTTGTTCCGTCACTTCTTCTTCCTAGCTAAAGCACTAGGAAGTGGCGAAGGGTGGGCGTTTTTTTGGGGACTGTCTTATGTAATTTTGACGTTCAAAAAGTGCTGACTTTCAGCCTAGTTTGAATAAATGACTTTTGATTTTGATTGAGTGGTGATGAAATATTTTTTACAAATTAAAGCGTCTGAGGTGACCCTGGATTTGAGGGAGGCCTTTGCTCAGCTGTGGGACAGTGTAGACTAATAAATTTAAAAAAGCGCCAGACTGGGTTCGGAGTTTCGAACCCGCGATCCACAACTCATAAGTCGCGGCCGTTACCACTGAGACACTAATCGCGCAGTGTGTAGGTATCTCCTTTAATTGAATCTAAGCATAACCGTTGTACCGTGTGGTCCCGGACGTAAAGAATAGCACCATCCCATTTCTTCCCGTGGGTGTCGTAGAAGGCGACTATGGGACTTACTAGAGAATGGGCAGCGGCGGTCTCTAAGCATTTAACCACCATACTGCGATCGCCAACCCGCCTGCCAAGCGTGGCGAATATGGCAAACCCCACCATTTTTTTGGGAGAGGCCTATGTCCAGCCGTGGACGTCTATCGGCTGAAATGATGATGATGATGATGAAGCATAAAATAGTTAGCTAACAAATGCAAAATATACAGATCAAATCGCTCACTAAACTTCCAGCACGTATGTCACCCGACAAGCAAATTATCTTGTTGTGCTCAAATGAGGAGTCAAACACGGGACCCCTTCTGTCGGCTTGTGTTTTCACATCACTGCACCTAAAAGGGGCGGCCACAACCTGTTAGAAAGGTAACTCTTAAGTCTTTAGTCTGTCAGTTAAAGTTAAGGCTTAACATAGAAATACCTTTTCGTATTTTCATGAAGGAATTGTGAAAACGAGCAATGTGAAAAGGTCAAGAGTTGAATATAATGACGTGAATTTATTTCTGGAAAGGTCATTTGTGTCGTATTTGTTGTATGAGTCTAGTAACTACTACTCATATTTTTATTTTTATATGCTCAATGAGCTCTTTTTTATCTTTTTTTATTTCATTTATATATTCGTAGATAATAATGTGTTTACGTGTTTGATTGCGTACTGTATTTCAGGTTTCATAAGCATGAACTAGGTATTTTTTTTAATTAACAGAACTTTTATGTGCAAATCGGATAGAAGGAAAGCAGGAAGAACAGAGGACAAGAGTTGAATGTAATGCAGATATTATTCATTTCAGGAAAAATCTAAGTTGGTACCTACGTACATAATGAGCTGTAGTTTGTTTTTATCCTTATCATACAACAAAAATGGCACAGTTGTTACGTACCTCTATCAGTTTAGCTTGATTAGTATGCCAGATTTTTAATTACAGTTTTTTTTGTATTTCAGGATCGCTCAGGTAATTGGACATAAAAAAGAAATTGAATTTTATTATGGCGAATGTATTTGCAGTTGGTAGTGGTAAGATTCGTAACACAATTATTTTTTACCATGGACTGAGTAGGTTTGTGGTTTCAGACCCCCAGCGTAGAAGTTTTGCGTATGTAAATAAAATAATATGCTGTTTCATAAAAAATCATAAGTAATTAATTCGTACACGGTCAACATGTACGAAACAGCTTATTTGTTTAAAAAAATACTATGTAAAATTTTAACGTGGGTCCTGGAATCACGTGTACTGTGTTTGGTCTTTTTTTTTAAGTTATTTTAGTTGTAATGGAGGTATAGATAAGTATAGAGTTTCCCAATCGACTATTTATGGGGTGACTATGAGCAAAAAGGTTAACCTTCCAAAGTGCTACACGGAAAAACACTGGAAAGTATAGTGTTATTTAAAAAAAAACTATAGTGTGTCTTTTATTTGATAGAAATTTTGATGTCATTTATTTTATAACTATGGTAATATATTCTATAATCTACAGTACACACAACGTTTCGTGTGGTGCCGGACGTAAAAGAATAGCACCATCCCATTTAGAGAATGGGCAGCAGCGTTTTCTATGCATTTTACAACCATACTGCAATCGCCAACCCGCCTGCCAAGCATGGCGATTATGGCACGACCCCCTTTTGGGGGAGGCCTATGTCCAGCAGTGGACATTTTTCGGCTGATATGATGAATGATGATGATGATAGATACAACATCACATAACATCACGCCTTGTTTACCCAATGGGTTCGGCAGGGTTGGATCTACGGTATTATTTATTTTTTTAAACTTCTCGCACACAAAAAAGGTACAAAGGCGGACTTAATGCCTTAGGTATTCTCTACCAGTCAACCAAGGGTGGTGCAGAGATTAGATGGCAGGTGCTTTGGATGAGAGGAACAAAACAACACGTACGTGCCTCTGCTCAGCATGAGGTCTTGGGTTCGAATTCCAGGTCTGGCAAAGTGTAATTGGGTTTTTCTATCTGGAATTTCTAAGTAGCAGCCCGGAGTCCAGATTTGTACCCGGTTGATGGCAATAGGCTCGCCCCTATCAGATGGGGCTGGCGAAATGTGAGTGTATTTTAGGTATACCTATGCCCACCCATCGGGGACACAAGGTGTGATGTTATGCAGTGTTATGTATGAAACGCGTACCTAACTCTCAACGAGATGTACCTAAGAAAATAAAATAAAAAATTCTCTAAGCATTTATTTTGAAAAACCAATTTCAGGCACTTTTGAATAGTCAAGGGGTCGGTCAGTTAGAAAGATGAAGCTGGTTGCCCATTCCATAGCGTATTAAATACCTATGGAAAAGAACGGGCAGTAACTAAATATAGAATCGAAACCACCTAATCTAGGTATTACACAGTGGATTTAGACTAACGCTAGCTTATTGGCACAAACTTTATCCCCAAGATTACCTTACTATTTAATGGTGCCACAGACTATTACCAAAATAATCCCAGGGATACATAACATTGGTGTAAGTTCAGACCGTTAGAGGTTTCCTTCAGTAATTTGATAATATCAAGCAAAATATATATTAAGATATATTGGCACGACAAGGTGTACGTAATTATGGCAGCCCGCAAAATGT
Source organism: Antitype chi (assembly GCA_947359405.1). Taxonomy (NCBI): domain Eukaryota; kingdom Metazoa; phylum Arthropoda; class Insecta; order Lepidoptera; family Noctuidae; genus Antitype; species Antitype chi. The sequence continues at coordinate 14,707,060 of OX375817.1, read as the reverse complement.
TGTTCATCTACACATCTGTATTCCATTAGCAAATACGGTTTAGCCCGCGTTACATGGACCAGGTTACTTAGACCCTCCTTCCCCTTCTCGCTGGTTATGTAATTGGGTGTGTTATGGGTCGGTCGTGTTTAATCAGAGCTCTAATGTGGCTGGCCATGGCGTAAGACGCAACAAACGCCTGAGGTGCCATCAACCAGGTAACGAGTGAATAGGGTTGGCAGCATGGTTATGAAGAATGTTGTAATATGGTATTTGTAGTTAGCTTTGCACGCGCTTCCAGTTTAGTATTTTTGTTTTTTTTTTCTGGAAGGGACGTAGCATACTCAGATTATATGTTTCCACTGCTGAGGCACGGGCCTCTCTTCGAGAGGGAGTAAGCGTGCCCATGTTTTCGAAATTTTGGTTATACAACATTCCGGTTCCCTCTCAATGTGTTCCTTCACGATTTTGAGAGCAGAGAACACAAAGTAAAGCGCTTGCTGGATTCGAAACCACGATCTACAACTTGTAAGTCGTGGCCAATACCACTGGAATACTGCTCTCTGAAGTGACACTACAATAGATGACGCGTAGAACATCGATGCATAATGATTGTCAGCTAAAATGTGTGTTTAAGACTTACTTCCTTGTGGGTTCGTTTGTTAATAGTCATTAAGACCTTTTTGAATACCTACTTAAATGGTCTAAAACTTTGTACGTCCAGTAATAATAAAGACCTAGCTGGTTTTTGTTTAGTAGAATGGGTATTTTGATCAGTCTGGTAGATATTGTCCCTTAAGGGGAACCAAGTCGCGAGCTCGAACTCACTGGTGGGCCTGGCTAAAAATCACGCTGTCTCACCAGGCTTCGTATCCGACAGAGATAGTATCAGTGATGAGCAGTTAGACGCACAACGTTATTGAGTGAGATGCAGGATCATTTATAGTAAAAAATTCGCGAAAAAATTAAGAAAAGTCCTTTGGAAGATCGGGTTTTATGAAAAAGCCAATGCATAAATCAATGACCATTACAGTTTATTGAACTTTTCGATAATTGTACTTTGTCGGTACCGACTTAGTTTTGGAGATTTTACACTTATTTTATTACTTAAACACGCCCAAATTTAAATAAAATTGGTAAGAAAAACGAATCTTTGTTGGCTCCTAAGTTTTTAATGGCTTTTTATTTTAGTATTCTGTTTCCGTATAGATAATATTAATACTGAGACAAAACGATATCATATTTTACTTTGGATGTGCCATGTCAGACGGTGCCAGACTCCCGAAGTTTGTATGCAAAAAATGTGGATTAGGTTCATCTTAATACATGAAAATTGGCCTTCGTCAATGACCTAACGGTTCTTCAAACAGAGTATTTCATTTTCCTAAGCTATTTTAGTTCTTCAACCCTAAAACTTTCTATTCCGTCCACCTGACATCCTTGGAGGCAGAAACATGTCTGCTAGCCCATGTAATCTCGTTCGGATCGCGGCCACGAATTTCATAAGTGCTCGCTTGAGTTAATGGATGAAAACATTAACTCCTAGGGGTCGTATTCTGTACATGGCTTTGCCCCCGGGTGCCGGAGACATTTGCATATGCGATTGTGGGTTCACTTACTCCCGAATGTACGATTTAGTTTACCAGGATATTGTTATATTGGACCGTTATAAAGTTATATGGCTGTGGGTCTAGGTGTGTAGAGGGTTTGTTAAATATAAAAATGTCATTTTGCAGTTTGAAAGATTTGCCATATATGTGCCTAATTGCCTATCCTACTTTCTTACTTAATAATATAAATGAGAAAGTTTGTAGGCTTGGATGTTTGTTACGCAATCACGCAAAAACGGCTGAACAGATTTGAATAAAATTTGGCAAAAAGATAGTTTATAACTTGGATTAACAAATACAATACTTTTTATCTCGGTGGTACGTTCCCTTGGGATAATTTTCCACATCCACGGTGGCAAAGACGCTATCAAAAGCGCTTATGTGGACATTTCTATTGAAGAATTGCAATGGGAATCACCAGCAAGGAAGCCATTGGATTAGTACCTAGCCCCAGTTTGGATAACTTAGTAACTGTATTATGAGGACATCATAGTTGAAGAGGCGAAAGGTGTAGCAATCAAAGGATTATGGTCCTAAAATGGAAGGGAAGGTAATATCTTTTTTGTTTGCTCGCAGACTCAAAGCAAACACAACAAATCCCACATGATACATGAATTAATCTTTCCCAATATTTCAGGGGGAAAAGTGAAACAGAAAATAAACAAAGTCGACGCGACTGGCGTCCGAAAGTTTTGCGACACACTCGAACTGACCCTAAAGTGAACTCGAATGTTTCGTAACTTTGTTATTGCGTTGAAACGATTCGTAGTCTTTAGGTACCTATATACGGCGCGTAACGCGTGACGTTACATTACGTGCTAGGGCTAAGTCCGTACGAGGACATAGAAAATTGATAACATAAATGCGTACCTATCTTTTTATATGAAAACGGAATTGGCTGAAAGATAAAATCCTTTGGAATTATCATTCCTTTTCTAAACGAAACCCCCCAGCTAAATGGACCAACGACCTTAATAAAGCGGCTGGGACAAAATGGATGCGGACAGAGTGTTGTGGCGGAGTATAGGAGTGGCCTATGTCCAGCAGTGAACTGCGGTAGGCTGAGTTGATTTCTATTAAGTGATTTAATAAAATAATATTAGTGTGTATCTGGTATCAGCTGCGTCTGGTTAGACTGGAAACTTACTCCAACATAGGTGGGAAGATGCTAGGCAGATGGTGAGTAGTGTGTATCAATGAAAGAAAGAAACTGACGACCCTTTTTTGGGGTTTACTTTATGCATATGTTAAATGATAAAATTATGCTTATGTCATTTATCATACCTAAATCTTACAGTCTAAAATCTGGACAAATTATCTTCAACTAAGATATTTGCCATTTGGAATCTTTTGCCATCAAATCTCGAATCATCATTCACTTGTCCTGATCTGCTTCCCTACTTCTCTATTAGTCATAATCTCCGAAGTCGGGCTTTCGTCCCTTTGCTTTAAGTACTAACACTATTTTCTAAAACGTAGATAGGCATACTAACCAAATGGACTTTAGTACTATATAAAATACTTTTATTATTTAATTTTGATTTATTTCTAAACACATCATTATCATCTTTCACACAGTCCATCCATCGTTGGATAGTCTTCTCCTACAAATTCCGCGAAACTTTCCTCATGTAATTTTCCTCGTTCCGATATGTTTTTGTTTGTGCCATATAGGTATTCGGTTGTCATTTAATTTCAAATGGAAACAGACGAAAATTATTTACCAACTAATTTGTCGGTTACTCAAATATTAATGACTCGTGTATTACCATAAATGCTATCGTTTGTATTCAATCGTATGGTGAGAGCATCGTAATGACCTATTTGTCCTCAGTTAATACCTACCATTAAGGTCAGGATACAGATCGGTCACCACTCAACATGCTAATTCACTGATTAGCTTCAATAATGTTGTTAAGCCGAAATAATGGCGTCATCTTGTTATAATCAGAGAGGTCATGCCGTAACGTTTTTTACACGCTTTATATTAGCTTCACTTGTATGTTTGTTTATATGTTTGTATGTAACCGACTCCTTTGAGCGCGATTTTGACCCACTTTAATGCTGGAGTTACCACTCCAGCACTAAATGTCACAACTGTTGGTGATCAAGTAAAGTGGCGTGCAAAGAAACAGGGGACGTTGGTTAGCAGTGGGCTGTTATAGGCCTGATGACAACGATGATTGCACAATATAAGCTTCACACGATTTCACGACTTGACAAATCATGGAGATTTTTTGACTTTATTGCCAGCGGCTTCGCCCGCATCGAGGTCAAAATTTTTATTATCCCATGGGCACGTATTACCGGGATAAAAAGTATCCTGTGTGTTAATCCAGGTTATAATCTATCTGCGTGTCAAATTTCATCTAAATATGTTCAGTCGTTGTTACGTGATTGAGTAACAAACAACCTAATTTTCACATTTACTTATAATATTAGTAGGAAGTAGGATAGTAAGATAGTAGGATAGTAGGATTCGTAGGATAGTAAGATAGTAGGATTCGTAGGATAGTAGGATCGTCATCTGCAACCCAGTTCCCAATGACTTGAGGTGCATTTCGAGGCTTGGTCGGCATGGAGGAGATTTTAAAACTATGTTACATAAATAAAAATGTGTTACACACAAAGCTTCTGGAATAAATTCTCTAAATGATGGTAAAATCCATATTAAATTCCGTTGCGTAGTTTGGAAGAACTATGCGGTCATACAGACAGACACGAGAAGTGACTTTAATTAGTAATCCGAATAGATACAGATATGGATGGTTGACTACGTTCAATATGAAGATGAACATGATAAAACCGAACACATTAAATACCACAGTCGGATCTTCTCTCCTTTGAAATTTTGCAAACGAAACCTGAAGAAAATCGGTGAGCTTTAAAATCCATGAATTTCAAAGTGTGCACGCATTAGGCATTCAGAATATATGATATTCTCTGTTCGCAAAGGTGATCGTTTAGAACCTTTGTAGGTAAGGCGAACCCTTCTTACGCACTGCGGTAAGTGCGTTTGAGCGCTGCCATGCTTGCTAGCACAACTGGATTAGTTCCTATTATAAAAGCGAAAGAGTAAACGATGTTACTGCGTTGAAGATATGGATCAAAATAAGTAGTGATCATTTTTTTTCTTAGATAGTTTAATTTTAGATTGCATGCTCCTCCACTGTTTCTTGCTTGTATACAAATTGTTTGTTGTTCCTATAAAAATATTACAAATGTATATCATTTTTAAAGGACGAGCGTACCTACTTTAGGTAATCTCTAGACAGAATATTTTTTTTTCAACATGACACCTTCAAGATTGCAGACCATAAATGAAAACGACGAACCGACGCGACGGCGATAAATCTAAGAAACCTGCAGGCAAAACCGAGCGTGGTAGAGGTAGGAGTAGGCCGTATGTCAGTTTTAACACTTTGACCTCTAGCTGGCCTAGCCTAGCCGCACTACGCTTGCAACAGTACGCACGGTTCCAGCAGTACCGCACTACAGGTTCATTACAATACAAAAAGAGGCCAACATATACCTACGTACTGGTTTTGTTATACTGACGTGTGGGCTCCCATAAATCTTAATAAGATCATAGGCAAGTATACTCGCTCGAGTACTACACGTAAACAAAGAGACCTCTAACGGTTTTTTCCCGCGAGCACAGATGCTCTGAATAGTTCGACGCTTTACGATCAAGAATATTACATTTTGGATACAACTGACGTATGCGAGCCAGAAAAAAATGTTCCACATGTTTATAGGAATACACAAACGTGTTCCTGTATGAAGTATTATTGTCACGTATGGAGAAATGCTTGTATTTTATTATTTCGCATTTGACTACATGTATGAGGGATTTGTCAGGCTGTGGTATCTTTGTGAAGAAAGTAATATGCTAGATACGGCTTCAGATGGAAGTTTAGAAAAGAATATAGATGGCAACGGAAGTCAAGGAATGTAAAACTAACGGTTATACTCGTAGTTATGTATGTTTGTTAGGTACAGTAAGTATAGGTACTGCATACATACCCACAAAAATCAACACTGTGCTGTGTGTCGCCATAGCACAGCACGATGCTGAGCGAAAGCCTTATTCCTCATTCCTCTCCCAATTAACTTCCATTTCCTATTATCCCCCTGCTCTCCTAAAATGATTAAAGTTTTAACAACTAATGAAGATGATATTAAATTGTAATTGGTGGCACAGCTTAACGTACTTTCCGAGGCACGGAGAAATCTAGGTGTCAGACGTATTTCGTAATTGCGCAAGTACTTATGATACGTTTACATAATATGTGGTAACTTTACATTAGTTAATTATCTATTACCAATATTCTTCACCACTTCTATGGCAAAGACCCACGCCAGCCGGCAGTACTGAGGACTGAAAAGGTTCCATGCACCTATTGCCAACTGCCTAATACCTTCCTGGCACCCTTTTTTGTTTAGTGTTTAAGTTAGTTATAACTTATAATTAAGTTTTAGTGCCATGGTGTCATCTCTTAGGCGCTCATAATTATCATAAAGCCATATATTTTAAACTAGCTTTGTCCAGCGGGTTCGCCCGCGCGGAACTTTCATCCCCTATTTAACTCCCTTAGGGGTTGAATTCCGAAAAATCCGTCCTTATTCCTTGTCTACATTATAAAGGGAACCTCTGTGCAAAATTTCTGCTTTCTAGGTTTAAGGGTTTGGGCTGGGCGTTGATGAGTCAGTCAGTCAGGACTTTTATTTTTATTTATACAACGTGTAACGGAAAGGGTATATACATACCAAGGGCACGGCTTCTTTAGATGATATCAAACGATATTGGAAGGGGTTTTTAATCCTATCTCTACATGTTCGGAAGTTATGAGAGTTTTTAATACATTGATACCAGAAACCGAACTTATGAAATTGAAATAAACACATCACTCGGAAGAGATTTATCGTGATATTGGCAAGTAACGTGGAAAGTTATTGACCTACGTAGTGCGGTGACATGTTTGTTATGATTTGAATTGAAGAAACATATGGAACCGAAAATTTGGTATCAATTCTTAGAGTATTTTATTTTGAGCTGAAACTATGTATAGTGATTCTACACCAGCTGTTATCTTTAGTGCTTAAGGATAACAATAGGGTTTCTGTTACACCCTGTATAGATAAACTAGTGTTGAGATCAATAAAGAGCGGAGAGCAGTTGTGGCCCAGTAGTAAGGGCACCAACTTATTAGTTGTAGGTTCTTGATTCGAACCCAGGCTAGCACTTTGGTTTGTTTGAACTTCATAATCACTGCTCTCACAAACGGTGAAGGAAAACAGCACCCTAATTGCGTAACTCACGATTCATCATAATTTGTTTCGCTTTGAAACAAAAGGCTAAACCATTGCTTCATATGTTCGAAAAATGTGTCTGCTCAGCAACGTAAATATCGCAATGAATATTGTTGAACTGACAAAATGAAACCGATTATGATTAATCGCGTGTTACGCAATTAGGGTGCTGGCATGTCCTGGAACCAAAAATTCGAAGATATGTGGTACCTACCCACCGATCCGCACTGTCTAACCACCGCAAACAGGCACGTCACATTGTACACTTACTAAAAAAAAAAAACAACAGCGTTGTGAAGCTTTTTCATCATAGCGAACGTAATTCAAGATTTGTTAACTGTATAAGTAATAAAGGGACGAATGATCCTAATACAAGGTTGGATATCCCAAAACCGGATTCAAATGGAAATTAATTTAAATAAAGCAAAATTGACAACCTCCGTCCCATACAATCTATTTAGGTAATTGCACGGTCGTTGACGACATTATACGTTGATTGTACCCAGTCTTGCAATCCCCAATCTTTGGAATCGTGGACTGCATAAATAATAGCCCACAATCGGTTAAATTAAATTATGTGTAATAATTTTAACGAGACGGGACGAAATGTAATTCAATAATTTGTTTATCGAGTTTGATGATAACAGGAAGGTGAAAAAAGTTTATTTAACCACATTTGATATAGATAAAATACAGGAAAAGGGTAATGATAATATAGTTGCAAAATTAAATTAATTTAAATACAAATTCACATAAATTATGCCTTTTTGGGGTCCACTTTAGCGTTGCCATAGGCATAATTAGCCTGCGTCCCAGCAATGGGGATAATTACTCACTGCTGTTAGGCAGGCCTCCTCTCTGTAAGATGGAGTGGACCCACCACGCGGGCTCAGTGCGGGTTGGTAGATGTAACATGTCCTCCATGTCCATGTGAGGGTGTTGTAATAATTTACACAAAGCGCCTGCCTGGGTCGAACCTACGACAAACAACTTGTAAGTTGCGGCCGTTACCACGGGGCCACCACTGCTCTAGTGTAGATATAGCTTATAACAATTTATCCGTATCTACATTGGACGATATTTTATCTATATATCGTCAGTTCGTTGTTCCAAATTCAGTACAGTCACTTGTTTCGTTCGAAAATAAAGTAAAGCTGACTTTAGTGATAAAAAGAAATTCATAATTCAGTGAAATGGATCAATACAATGAAGAAATACATGATCGTGAGTTTTTTTTTACATATTTAATAGCTCAAAAGTACTAAAGGTTGAAGAGAATTTGGCATTTCCATCATATATTTTAAGAACAATTTTTTTTAAATCAATATGTCGTTGGGTACATCCGTAACCAATTAGGTAAATATGTACAACCGAGTTTTAGGTGAAGTATACCTACTCAGCATAAACAATTACTCAATCGATGCTTTCCCTACCTCACTGATGCCAGATTATTGAAACTATCTATCAACATGCTAGTTACGAAATTCCCAGAAAATGTGTTGAATGAGTTGAATGCCCATGCCTTCTTTAAACACGAGAAAATCACTAAAGTGATTATAAATAATACGAAGAATTCAAGCGAGTAAGATGACTTATTTATTTATTTTCTTAATTTAAGCCAAAGGTCAGGGCCAGCCTCCACCATACACACACAGTCACGATCCACCTCAAGTCATGCGCCCCACGGGACAACCAATGATGGTACCAATGGAACAGCCCATGTATGGAGCAATGGGACAACCCATTCCTATACAACATGGAACAATTATGCAACCTAGTGGAGGGATGTACCATGCACATGCCCCAGTCGTCATTCCCATGGTTGTCGGTAACCAGATGGGCCCAAAACCACAAGCCATAACCTGCCAATCCTGCAAAGAAGTTATAGTCACAAGAATTGAAGCCAAGGCAACTACAAAGACGCATTTGTTTGCTGCTATGCTTTGTTTTATGTGGTCAGTATTTTTTATTGGTTTAGATATATTGTGAGTCAACTGTGTAATCTTATCTTATCTTTCGTTTGAGTTTTGTTTGAAGGCAATTTATATTCAACAAGTCCATGTTCACACGGATGTGAAAATATCGCGGCAGATATTTAGTGGTCACTGAATCTTAAAGGCACTGCGTAGCGCCGAAAATTGAAAATCAAACAGTGTGTTTTTTCACTGAAGGAAAACATCGTAAGGAAACCGATATGTCCTAGAACCAAAAATTCAAAGACATGTGACATCTACCAACACGCACTGGGCCCGCGTGGTGGATTATGGCCCACTCCCTCTCATCGAGAGGAGGCCTGTGTCCCAGCAGTGAGAACTTGAAAGGCTTATCGTACATATGACCTTAAAACAATTCCTTTTCTATTTTCAGCTGTTTGCCGTGTGTGTTCATCCCCTATTGTGTGGACAGTTGCCGCAACGCTGACCACTATTGTCCAAACTGCAGTGCTTACATCGGCAGCTATGTTCACTAAACCCTTACGACTAATGATGTGTTTGTTCATATAAAATACGTTGAAAACAAAATGATAAGAGATAATACAAGAGTATGATATAACTATAGGTATGTTTGAGTGGTTTGACAACGTGATTCGAAGCTTGAACTGACGAACAGTACCAAAAGTTTATCTATTGACTATATTGATCGATCTGTTGCAGTAAGTCATAACTCTCATGCAGAAAAACGTGCCTGTCAACCTTCTTTTGTGTAACGGTCTGCATCAGCTTACGGTCCTGGGGGCCTACTCTAAAAGTTCGTCAATGAAGATACCCATCTGATAGCCCATCAGAAAGTAGTTCGGTATATCGGAATGAACCCTACTCCCGATTAATTAACTTTTACGGACGGGCAAATACACATAGGAAGCTAGGACAACTGTCATATTGTGTTGTCATCCAGTTTTAGTTCGCGCGCCCCGAAGTAATCTTAAGTGTTACTTCGGCCGAAACTACGGATTTTGTGCTTTGAGAGTAGGCTCCTGGTCCATTCGCATACCTCGACTTTCATATCTTTCGGAGTCTAAATACTAGGCAAAGTAGTGGGAAAACGAGTTATTTGCCTTAAAAAAAGGTCTTGAGGGCTCAATCAAAGTGACATTCTACTAGCGATAATGACGGCGAAAAAGTCAAAAATGTATTGGATTGACTAAAGCTACCGAAAAGCTTCAGTCGGTCCTGTTGAAAGCCATTATAGAAATACTCTTTGAGAGCGTTAACCATTTGGATTATTGGCGGGACTACTGGCACTACTGGAGTGCTGATGAGCTATTATAGGTACTTCGCAAAGGACAGGGAGAAATATTCAGAGTGGATGGCCAACCTTCAGTTATTGAAGAAGTACCTAAGAAGACGAAGAAATTACCGATAAAATATACCGTCGAAATCTCCAATGTTTCGATTGGGTAACACAAATTCACGAGGCTCATGTAACTTGGTTGGATGTAATGATTGCGAGATGCTTTTTTTTGTTTTTTATTTGTGTTTTCGGTTATGACAAAAATTTACCGCAGCCCTGGACTAGATTGCTGACTATTTGATTAATAAATTATAGCTAAACAATTTTTGTTTTTTATTTAACGGTCTTATGGGCAGAACAATAACCTAATTTATATGCATAAAACGCAATTACCAAAAATCAGAAGACCTTAAAACCGGTGCCATTTTGAATATCTCTATTTGACGGCTGACCCTGCTTAAATATGTCCTGAATTTCTGATAAGTATTTAGTCGCATACCCTGGGGTTGCCAATAAAATTGTAATAAGGGGTAGTAGGGGTAGTAACGGGGAAGGCAGAATCTACAGATCGCCACCTGCCATCCTTATCGTTTACGTTTATTCATCTGATGATAAACGTATGCCGCGGTAGTGAGTACTAACATCACCAATAAGGTCACTATACTGGATAATTTTTGTACCAGTGCGCAAACTGTAAGTATGGATTCAGCATATGATTCTAGACCCCATTGCGCAGAAATTTATCGTCGGCTATACGAGTACAAACAAAAATCAGCTGTTTCATAGAAAAGTGCAATACCTACACGATCAAAATGTATGGAGCGGCACATTTTTTTTTGATTACCCTATATATTTCTACGCTAAGGGGGCTAAAATCATATGCTAAATTCATGGTTACAGTTTGTGCACTGGTTAAAATGTTACCCGGTATGGTTATACAAGGTAACATTTTAACCAGTGCGCAAACTGGTTACACCTAGGGCGTCCCCTACCGGCGTTCCAGCATTCATCTTTTGAGTGTTTTAGATAAACTGCATGCGAAGGTTTCAATAAATGTGGTGATAAGAGTGACAGATGAGAAAAAAGGTGATGTGCAGGCAGGACTTAGAGAGGGAATTACCTGTATTGTTCAGATCTTCTCTCTAAGGTGCATAGCCGAGAAAATAGTCTACTTTCGTTGCCTTCGAGAAGGTCTATGACAGTATATGGAGGGAGGAACTGTGGTCAACACTATCCAAGTCCTGTTCGGACTGGTACTTGGTACGGGAACTGTAATCTTTATACAAGGATTTCAGTGATTGTGTTAGGATAAATGACGAACACTAATGAAAATACACGAACTGGTTCTGCATCTTGAGGGGTGTTAGATAGGCATTAAATTTTTGCAGTGTTTCTACTTTAATTCTTTCTAGAGCTCAAATTTATTCAATTCACACGACACATAACCAGATAATGATGAGACCCTAAATTAACACCCCGATATGCTCTAGTATCTGTAACTTTACTCTTTAATTCATCCACAATCACAAAGTCAACCTTACTTCTACTGGGTGCGTTTCCCTCGTATACGTGTGAATCTTGAACATAATGTTGAAAACATACAAATAATCATTTTAACAAGATTATAAATATAAACAATAAAAATTAGTTTGAAAACACGCTTTAAAAACCAAACTAAAAAAGGAGAAAATAATTTAATTCAATTAAAAAGCGTGGGGTGCTTTTTGAGGTATTTTTATAATCAATTAATGTCAAGCACCCCATGCTTTTTAATTGAATTAAATTATTTTCTCCTTTTTTAGTTTGGTTTTTATAGCGTGTTTTTTAGTTTTTTTAACTATTATTTATTTTCTATTTATTAGTTCTGCTAACTACAAAAACGAGTTTTTTTCATTTATTATTATTATTGAATTGTCATTGGTCCTCGATAAGTTTACAAAGTTTCAATGAAATCTGACCGTTTAAAGTGGGTCATAATCGCGCTCTAAGTTGTCGGTTACATACAAACATACAAACAAACATACAAGTGAAGCTAATAATAGGTCTTTACCTATGAAATTGCCGTTTTGTATGAAAAAATTTAAACGAATTTTTTTCATGTATTTTTTATTTGTATTAATCGAAGTAATCACCCATGCAATCAATGCATCTTTGCCATCGCAGTGGCAGTTTATTGATGCCCTTCTTAAAGAAATCAGCTGGACGGGAGGCAACAAATTCTTCAAAGGCATTTTGTACTGCCTCTCGGGTATTGAATTTTTTTCCCGCCAAGAAGTTATCCAAATTCTGGAAAAAGTAGTAGTCTGTAGGCGCAAGGTCTGGTGAGTAGGGCGGATGACGGAGAGCTTCCAACCCCAGTTCTTGCAACTTGGAGACCGTCTGCTGTGCAGTATGAGGTCGCGCGTTGTCGTGCAGGAGCAGCGGAGACGAGCGATTGACCAATGCTGGTTGGAGATGTGCCAGCTTCTCCATCATTGTGTTCAGCTCTTCACAGTACACATCTGCAGTAATGCTCACCCCGTTTGGTAAGAAGCTGTGATGAATCACACCGGCGCTAGACCACCAAACAGTGACCATCACTTTTCTAGGGGTAAGTTTTCGTTTAGGGCATTGTTTAGGTGCTGAACCAGGATCCAACCAACTTGCTGAGCGCTTGCGGTTATCAAACAGAATCCATTTTTCATCGCAGGTAACAATGCGGTTCAAAATTCCTTCATTTGTGTGTCTGTTGAGCAGTGCAAGGCACGTCTTGACGCGTACTTCGCGCTGACGATCATTGAGTTCGTGGGGCACCCATTTGTCAAGCTTTTTTACCTTGCCAATTTGACGCAAATGGACCAATATTGTTTTGACGCTAACGTCGAAAGCTGCTGCTAATTCAGCCGTAGATTGTGTATCATCAGCTTCCACAATCGCCTTTAATTCGTCATTGTCGACCAAAGTCTTCGGACGACCGCGAGGTTCATTTTTCAGGTCGAAATTTCCAGAACGGAAGCGAGCAAACCAATAACAGGTGGTGCGTTGGTTTGTAGTGTTAGCTCCGTAAACGTCGTTGATGTTGCGTGCCGCTTGTGCCGCGTTGCTGCCACGACGGTACTCATATTCCATAATTACTCGAATTTTTAACGTATCCATGATGACGAAAAAGATTGAAATGCGATGAAAATGTAACATTAATCAATAAACAAATGACTACTTTTGGAAAAAAAAATCCATGTTTTTAAAATAAAATTAATTTGAAATTAGAATTCTTACCCAAACAAAAATTATTTTGATTTGAAATGGCCAGTACTGCAAAACGGCAATTTCATAGGTAAAGACCTAATATAAAGCGTGTAAATATGTCAATCATAAATGGTTCCATGTAACAATGAGAATTATTCTAATATTTAGGTCGCTAGCTTTAGGGACATATAAAAATCGATAATTTACTTCGATATCTACAATGGACGATATTTTATCTATAAATCGTCAGTTTGTATGTTTCGAGTTCAGTACAGTCACTTGTGTCGTTCGAAAACAAAGTAAAGCTGATTTTAGTGACAAAAAAAGTAATTCAGTGAAATGAATCTGCACAATGAAGAATTACATAATCGTGAGTCTTTTATTTTTTAAACTGAATAGTTGGTATGCGTTTGAAATCTTCTTTTGACCTTCAAAAGATTACGGCCTGAAGAGGTTTACCCTAGATTTCATAGTTTTCATCATATTTCATCAATCGTGTATTTAATCGCTTCAAAAAAGGAGGAGGCTCTTCATTCTCAGAACTCAGTCACTTATAAACCGATTTGAAAAAGGCTTCTTTGGTTTGGAAGAGTTTTCCAATTAGTTTATGTGGATGATGTTCTATTAATGAATTTTAATTTTCTGTCAATGTTATTAACCTCGCAATTGAAGGTACCTACTTTTATACGAATGTGTGTGGAGTAGTAAAAAATAAAAAGTTTGTCTAGAAAAACCCAACAAAGTGAAAAATATCTTTAATAAATGTGTAATTTAAGGAAGTCGGTGGCAAAAAAACCCAAAATTGAAAACGAAAGACACCATCATCATTATCTGCCTAGCCTTTTCCCAGCTAGGTCGACTAGGACCAGCTAGGAGCGACTGCCTATCTGACCTCCACAACCCAGTTATTGGGTAACACGATACCCCTTGGTAAGACTGCTTGTCAGACTTCAAAACCACAGACACCGTCTTCAGATAAAATTTTAACGAAATTAAAGTTATTTTTCACACTGTAGTGATTTCTTTATGTCTGTACAATTACTGTAACGATTCCACAAATATTTATCATTGTAGTTCTCTACAAGGGATACAAACGAAATGTATAGCATATATTCATATCTCCTATTCCTAATTTCAGCTCAGGGCCAGCCTCCGTCATACACACCCAACGATACACCTTATCCGCAAATCATGCGTCCCACAAATCAGAAAATGATAGAAGGACAACCGACACTTATACCAATCGGGCAGCCCATACTTGATACATTGGGGCAACCCATACAAATCCAACGTGGGACAATATTGGAACCCAAAGTAGGCGAAACTTCCCCACCTTTGATCCCCGCCCTCGTTGGTAAACAGATGGGTCCAAACCCAGAAAATTCGACCTGCCCGTCCTGCCAAGAAATTATCGTCACGAGAACTGAAGCCAAGGCTAACGTTAAAACGCATTTGATTGCTATCATGCTTGGTATAGTGTGGTGAGTATTTATACGAATTTATTGTTAATAGCTCTATCAACAGGCTTTTGATTAAATAACAGTCTTTGATGGGGTTAAAATGGTTAAAGTCATCATAATCATCAGTCTCCTGCCGTTATCTTAACTTATTTGTGATCGGCGCAACATTTTTTCTTTGATACTTCTTAAAAACTTGCCGGGTGCCGGACGTAAAAGAATAGCACCATCCCATTTCTTCCCATAGGTGTCGTAGAAGGCGACTGAGGGACTTACTAGAGAATGGGCAGCAGCGTTCACTATGCATTTGACCACCATACTGCGATCGCCCACCCGCCTGTCAAGCGTGGCGATTATGGCAAATTCCCCCTTTTGGGGAGGCTTATGTCCAGCAGTAAACATCTTTCGGCTGATGATTTTTTTTTTTTTGGGTGGGAAATCATCAAATAACTTCTCCCGCTCTGGGTGGAGCGAGAGGGCGTGTCAGACTTTTACTGACTAAAACCCACCCGTGTTCCCTCAGTTGCCTGTGTGCCAGGGGCCGCGGTATCTCTTTCGAACAACCCGCACCCCTGGCAGGCATCGGCCCTTGCGGACCCCCCATTCGGCTGATGATGATGAATAAGTTGTGGAAAGGGTACAAGTAATCATAAATAAATTATGCAACTTTATACTCCTCTCCGTGCCTCGGAAAGCACGTTAAGCCGTTGGTCCCGGCTGTCATTTGTTGATCTTTGACAGTCATTACAGATCACCAGAAGCCTGAAAGTCTGACAAGCTGTCTTACCAAGGGGTATCGTGTTACCCAGTAACTGGGTTGTGGAGGTCAGATAGGCAGTCACTCGATGTAAAATACTGGTATATAATGAATCCGGTTAGACTGGAAGCCGACCCCAACATGGTTGGGAAAAGGCTAGGCAGATGAAGATCATGATGCAACTTTACCGTAGTAAGATTTAGTGTGTGACAGCAGTGAAATCTCATCATGTTTTCTTTATCTATATTGTTCTTAGTCATTTATACTATTCTATTTTTGTTTAAAGCTCATTTCAATTCAGTTATTTGTTCCCATAACGTCTCACCTTAGTGAAGTGTCATACATTATATCTATTTTGATAATACAAACCTATATCTTCTATTATCACCAACAGTCCTCTTCAAGTCATATACAGGGTGATTGGAAGATGGGTGCAAAGCTTTAAGGCGAAGATAGTACAGACAATTTAGAACCATTTAAGCCATGGTTGTCTTAGACGAAGTCATACCAAATATTTTTAACCAAATTTTTAAGTTTTTTTTCGGAAATTCTCAAAATTTAATGTAAACTGCATAATTATGGCCAAATTGAATGATAAATGAATTCATTTTTTATTTATTTAATTAAAGTAATGTGTAAGCAATCAAGCAAAACATGTTTTAGGCTTCTGTGTCATTAGACATTTTTTTTACAGACATTTAAAGCTCAGAAAAAATAAAAAATTTGTACAATACGTCTTTTAAAGCTTATTAAAAAAAAAAATTGGTAAGACTTCGTCTAAGACAACCATGGCTTAAATGGTTCTAAATTGTCTATACTATCTTCACCTTAAAGCTTTGCACCCATCTTCCAATCACCCTGTATATAAAAATGGATTGCTGTTCGTTAGTCTCGCTAAACCTCGAGAACGGCTGGACCGTTTTAGCTAATTTTGGTTTTGAAATATTTGTGGCAGTCCAGGGAAGGTTTAAACGGTGAAAAAATATAAAGAAAATTCTATATATATAAATAAATTTATTGACGTTTGTTAGTCTCATAAAAAGTTCAGAAATCTTTTATCGGCGGTACGAAGTTTGCCGGGTCAGCTAGTATATGATATAACGTCATATTTGTTGTAACTTTATGTTTTCTATTTTCAGCCTTTGGCCGTGTTTGCTCCTGGTCTACGGTTTAGACTGTTGTCGCAACACAGACCACTACTGTCCCAACTGCAGCGCTTACATCGGCAGCTACGTCCGTTAAAACCTTATGATTGAGTAAGGGGTTTTTTATTTGAATTATGTCGTTGAAAACGATTGTGCATGTGAATTTTGACGACGACGTGACTCGCAGCTGTAAACAAATGGACATTAATAGAGGTTTAACTAACACTTGATTAGATACTGACCGAGATCGAACGTATCGACGATAAGGCATCTATAATTATAATGGTTGATTGAGAGAGATGTTTTTTTTTTAAATTAACTAAATTTGTTTATTATAATATATCATACGAAAAATTGTGTATTTTGTTTCATTTCACGATTTAATATACAGAAAGAGCCGTAAAGGTCCCGTTCGACGCGATTCTGGTGAAACAATTTTCATTAAGTTATAATAAAAAAAGTTCTACTAGTCGAGTCGCGTCGCGCCTGTCTGTAGGAGCCCTTACACACTAATGATGACAAGACCATTTATTCCGGCAATTCAATAATATTCATGACGTTATTCACGGCGTCGAGCGGACGAATTTTTCAAACATGTTGCACATGTGGCTAGTCTATTATAATCAGTTACAAAGCAGACTGGTCAAGGTTAACACATTGCAGGACACTTAACACATATACCTACATCACAATTAACCCATAATGTTCCCACAGCTGGGACACAGACGTACTCTTTGTCAGAGGGAGTGGGCCACAATCACGATATTTTCCTTCACAATTTTAGGAGCAGTGCTGATGAAATTCAATACCTACACAAAGTAAATGACCTCACGGCCTACAACTCGGGCCACTGCTGTACAGTCTATTCCAAGTTTCTGATGAAAATCAAAACAAATGTATTAAAAAACGTGCCTCTGGATGCCCATCTGTGCCACCTACAAATTGAGTACATTGATTTGATTTTCTGAATACAATAACGATTTAAATCACCTTAACTATGTTCATTATTTGACTATTCAGGTTAATTTAAATCACCTTAACTATGTTCATTGATAAATGATAAATGATTTATTTCTGTAAGTAGGTTTGTACAAACACTTTTATACGTCAATCATATTTTTTTTTTAAACTAGATGAGGTCGGCGTTTCCTATCTGACTACTCTGAGAAGAAAGGCCGAAACAAACTCATTATTTGACTATTCAGGTTAATTTAAATCACCTTAACTATGTTCATTATTTGACTATTCAGGTTAATTTAAATCACCTTAACTATGTTCATTATTTGACTATTCAGGTTAATTTAAATCACCTTAACTATGTTCTTTATTTGACTATTCAGGTTAATTTCATACTCTTTATTTTCACCAATGGTTTTTCGATTCTATTTTATTTTTATCAATTTAATAATGTTACAAATCAAATCAAATCATTTTATTTCAGGCACTGCATAAGTACGTACACACAAATACATTTCACCCATAGTGACTACATGTCATAAATAAGCAGATATATTGTTATTACATGGTTATTACTAAGTTATATTAAGTAGGTATTTTAGGTAGGTATTACAAATTATAGATTAAATTAGATAAGTTAATACGTTACTCAAACAATAATTGTTGCAAAAAGTGGTGAGATATACCGTTGAAAGCTTCTAAATAGATTAATACGTTACTAATGTATTTTAGTTAGTGATTGCAAAACATTAATTTAACCTACTGCCCAATTGCGTGATTTTTATTTTGAAAATTCGGCAGTATGCAAACGAATTTATCAAATATATGGAGCAATACGTTAGGAATTTATTTCAAATACATTCAGATTGTGAAAGAACGTGTGATAAGCAATTGAGGTGCTGGACGGAGTTTGTTTATATATTCTTCAGGTAATTTTGGAGTAGATCATAAGTTAAGAATGATCTGGACCACTTGATGCTTGTTTGTGTAATCACACAATTTTGCAACTTATAAATAACTAGCTCTTGCCCACAGCTTCACCCGCGTGGATGTCGGTTATCGCGTAAAAAAGTAGCCTATGTCCTTCTCTATATCCCAGGCTATATCTCTTCCAATTTCATGACGATCGGTTCAGCAGTTTTGGCTTGAAAGCGTAACAGACAGACAGACAGAGTTACCTTTGCATTTGCAGGTATGACGTGTTAAGAACTATTTTTGTGAATGACTCATTGGAGAACTTTGCACAATACCTGAGTCATACATTTATCAGTTTAAAACGGATCTGAATGTTCTTATCTGGTAGACTATTGTGTATAAATAACTATCAGATCTAGTATATCTACAAGTATTTGTGACAGGTTGAAAAGAAAAAACAAATAAAATAACTAATCCGTATAGATTTACTGAACTGCTTCTTGAACATCGTTCTTATCTCCTTTAACATCGTCATCCAAGATCTAAGTTTGATGAATGTTGCTCAGTATTTAGGTACGTTTATATCTGACAAAACAACTATGAATGAAATCTCCTTTAACTGTCTTTACAAATGACATGTTAATGACTAGTAATTTCGTTAAGAAGGAACGAGAATTATCGAAGGTGTTTCTCACTCCATATCACTTACGGACATAAGGCCAGAAAAAAGAATTAATGGCAACCCCATTAGACAGTTGTTCGAACACCTGATTTTGAATCTGAAACTTTGTTACTCTATCTTCATTGACGTTAGAGAGTGACCCTGAAACCGAGCGACGAAGGGCGAAGGCCTGTCAGTGGTAACAAAACAAAACTATTAAACGCTGGTGTCTTGTTCTATAGAAACTCCGAACTACACTAGGCCAGCTCAAGGTCAAAGTGTTACTAGATACTGACGTGATGCCTACTGTAGGTGCTGCATTGGACTGCAGTGCTATTCTCTAAGGATACGGATAAGGTATGCGCGTCAGCGGAGAGGTGTCAATTTTTCTAAGAGAGAAGCCGAAGCAAAGCCGGCTTTATCTTAATGACGAATACTTACTATCATTCTTAAATTACTATAAGAATGTAAAGAATTAAATACAATAAAATTTAACAGCTGAAAGCCAAATAAAACGTGCAATATACCTCCATCTGGTTGTCGCTGATGCACTTTTCTATATTTGTCTCTGTCATAACCCGTTGTACAGCGGCTTGCTTTCGTCCATATCAAACGGTGCCATGTGACCTAAAGGAACATCATTACAGGATCGCTGTTGTATGAATTTTTAGTTCCCGATTATGACGTTTTGGCGCCGGGTTCATTTAGAATATTTTTTTTGTTGTAATACAAAGCTAAAAATAACCGTGTTGTTTAAACGTTAAGGTGAATTAAATACCCGTAGTTTAACTAATTTTTTGACAATAGTAGCCACTATTGACGTGCTATTTCTTAATGGAGATAGAGTTGCGAATCCCCGAAGCGAAGCCGATAGGAACCGTGTTATATGGTGCTTTCGCCACTGATGCGAGCAGCGCCGGTGCAGCGGCGAAACAACAGTGTGGACAGTAAGATGGGACTAGCTACACTAGCGCTCAAGGCAGCAAAGGCCGTGAGTTAGTACTACTCAACTCAAATATCTTGAACCCATAAAACTCTTAGTCGAGATTGATCAATAAGAAATTTTTCGCAAGGCCTAATTCGTCTTCCTAACAGCGACGGAAGGATACACCCTAGAGTTAGTTGACGACCATAACTGCGTTAGTGAATACCGTTTGAATCAGCGCTGAACGAAGAGCTCGTAGAAGAGGACAGCCAGTACATTGTCTCTTAGAGAATAGCATACCAGAAGTGTGAGTATATTCCAAATCTCCGAAAAAATCAGCAAGTTATGTTTGGATGTCAAAGATCACTTTTTGGAATCTTACTTATACGTATATTCTAGGGTCGGGCGTACAATAAACAATGTGCAATATTAACATCTATCTACGATATCTACTTATGTATAAAAGACTATCATTTATATCGATATCTATTTTGAACGATATTTTATCTATATATCGTCAGTTCGTTGTTCCGAGTTCAGTACAGTCTCTTGTCTCATTCGAAATCAAGGTTTTTGTAGTGCGTAACCAAAATTTAAACATACCTACGTCGCCATCTTGTTTTTTCAGTACAATTTCAGGCGCCAACAGATCCTTATAACAGTGTAAAACTGATTTTAGAGATAAAAGGAAATTAATAGTTTAGTAAAATGGATAAGGACGCTGAACAATCACATGATCGTGAGTATTTTATTATTTATTTACACACAGTAAAATACATATACTTTGAGTACCTACGAAGGTTTTGCTTATTTCTTCCAGCAGACCTGCGTAAGGAGAAATGAAAAAGAAATGATTACTGACACTTTATATAGGTATGCTTTATTCCTGGAGGGGCTGTTGTGGTTAAGCAATAACAGTCGCACGGGTCGATCGATCAGGTTAAGCTACGCGTTTCCACGGTTGGGCTGTGAATGGGTGCCCATCTTTATATACAAAGAACCCTCCGTGCCTCGGAAAGCACGATAACACGTTAACTGAGAACACGGTGGCGCATACGGTGGAGGTCTGCCCGGTTTGGGCGGAGCACTGCCGTGTCCTCGGGAGGCGATCTCTCGCTGCCGGCCCTGGTCCAGGCCATGGTACGGAGCGAGAGTGCATGGGTAGCCATTTCCTCCTTCTGCGAAGCAGTGATGCTCGCGAAGAGGGAGGCGGCGCACGTGTATGCGGCCTCATGGCCCTAGCCGCTGCAGGAGACGCCCTGGGCGTCGGGAATCTCAGGCTGATTCTCGGCCACCGTAGGCGCGGGCTTGCGGATGGTGAGTTGTAGCTCGCTGTCCGGTAAGGAACAAGCCTGGGTTGACGGCGCGTTGTGTTCCACGCGCGCCTCAAAGAGATGTTAGCACCAACTGGTGAGGACCGCAAGGGCCGATACCTGTCAGGGGTGCGGGTTGCTCGAAAGAGAAACCGTGGCCCCTGGCACACAGGCAACTAAAGGATCACGGGTGGGTTTTAGTCCATACAAGTCTGACTCACCCTCCTGCTCCACCCAGAGCGGGAGAAGTTATTTGATGATTTCCAAGCAAAAAAAAAACCCGTTGGTCCCGGCTGACATTCGTAGCTCTTTGACAGTCTTACTAAGGGGTGTCGTGTTACTCAGTAACTGAGTTGTGGCAGTCAGAAAGGCAATCGATCCATGGAAAATACCGGTACTCAGTTGCCTCCGGTTAGACTGGAAACCGACCCCAACATAGCTGATAAGCTAGGCAGATGATGACATTGCTATATTATTTTAACCCTCCCGAAAGGCCTTCTGGGGCAGTACTTTGCAAGCTATCCAGTGTAAATATTTAATAAGTATAGTGTCTATCATTATTTAGGAATAAAATTGGTATTGTGCTATTAGCAGTTTTATACTAGTAACAAATTTGGCACCTGTTCCTCACCGCCGACGAGGAAAGTCGCTATCGACAATTTTCTTGATTAAGAAACAGACGTAAAAATTATAACCATTGCCATAAATAAAAGAAAATGTTACAATTTCAGTCAAAACCCTGGGCCAGCCTCCGCCTTACACACCCAGTGACCTCGCGGGCCCTCAAGTCGTACCTCCCACAAATGTACCAGTACCACCTGGACCCGTGCTTGTACCGGTGGCAGGACAACCCACCAACACAGGAGGGATGTACCATGTGCATCCTGCTCCGGTCATCCTGCCCATGCTCATCGGTAACAAGATGGGCCCTAAATCAACATCTATGACCTGCCCATCCTGCAAAGAAGTCATCATCACCAGAGTTGAAGCCAGACCTAATACAGGAACTCATCTGGGTGCTATCGTTATTTGTTTTTTTTGGTCAGTATTCTAATTATTATAATTATAATTTACTAGGTTTTGCCAGCGGCTTCGCCCGCGTAGAGGTCGGGAATTGTACCACGGGAACGTACTACCGGGATAAATAATATCCTATATGTTAATCCAGGTTATAAGTTTATCACCTTGATTAACATATAAAGATAAAGTTAAAGATGATAAAGTTTATAACGGATTAGAAAATTTTATTTCAATTAAACTATATAATTACAGCGAATAAACTAAAACAAAGCGTCAAAAAACTCATCCGCATCGCTGCCGACTGGTAATGTACCCAAGAGACTGGCGGCATTACCACGTTGTTTATCAATGCTCAGCCTCTGGCCAAAGTAAAAACCAGCCCTTGGGTCACGGGAAGTGTCAACCAGGCGTTTGGAGATTTCCTTGTAGAGAGCATGAGTACTCGGACCCCACGGCCCGACGGTTTCAACCCCAAACGGCTCGAAAATATAATTACTAAAAATGTTGTTATACTTTCGCCGCTTGAGGTTTTCCGCAGCCGCAGCGGCAACGCCAGCACAGCACACTGAGCCAGGAAGATGCGATGGCACAAGAGTATCGACACACGTTGCATCCCACACAGGCCTATCCATCTTCCATGGAAATAAAGACATGCCGTCCGGTCTCTTGCCATCGTCGCGTGTCAAGCCAATGGGTTCTAATACAGCTGGAACGCCGACAGTGACGAGAGCTCGTCGGATGATGTCGTTAATGTTCGCGTGCCGCGCTAAGCGACCCGCACTTCGGCTGCAAGATCAGCCGTGGTGTCCGAGACTGTTGACAACTTCGCCAAATTGACAGCGATGAGGAGAACAACATGGAGCTCCTAATCGTAGGGAGGCAGCGAGGTGGAAAGTAGTGTCGTCGAACAAAGTGCCAATGTTTGACGACGGTAGTGCATGAAGCAATTTGGCACACAGGTGTTCATCCGTGTTTGCGTGATTGAGTAACAAACATCCAAACATCTAAACATACAAACTTTCACATTTATAATATTAGTTATCCTATATGTTAATCCAGGTTATAAACTACCTGTGTCCCAAATTTCATCCAAATCCGTTCATCCTTATTTGCATGATTGAGTAACAAACATCCAAACATCTAAATATCCAAAAATATAATAATTCTAAACATACAAACCTGCACATTTATAATATTAGTAGGATTGGTGACATCTTTACCGGTTCAGAGGAGTAATTGCGTAATATACTATCAGTTGGAAATTCTAGCATTTTGACAGTTCCACAACATTAAGTTGGTTTATGTTGCTGAGCAAATTTTTTGTTTCAAACAAATGAAAGAATGGATTAGCAATAACCATGAAAATTATTCAGATTCTGATTAATAGTGTGTTTCGCATTTAGTGCGTTTTTTTTTTGAGGATGGGTAATCTTCAAATAACTTCACCCGCTGGGTGGAGCAGAAGGGCGTGTCAGACTTTTACCCACTAAAACCCACCCGTGTTCCTTCAGTTGCCTGTGTGCCAGGGGCCACGGTATCTCTTTCAACCCGCACCCCTGGCAGGCATCGGCCCTTGTGGACCCCACCAGTTGGTGCTGACCTCTCTCTTGGGTTCGATTCCAGGGTCGGGAAGTGTTGTTGTGTATTCCCTTCTGGAATTTCTCAGTAGCAGTCCGGAATCTGGATTTCTGCTCGGTTGATGGCAATAGCATATAAGCATAATCAGCAAATAATATTCCCACTGCTGGGACACAGGTCTCCTCTCTGTGAGAGAGAGTGGGCCGTTATCCACCATGCGGGCCCAATGCGGGTTGGCAGATGTCACATGTCTTCGATTTCTTGATTCTAGGATATGCCGGTTTGCCCACGATGTTTTCCTTCACTGTTTTGAGAGCAGTGCAGGTGATGAAATAATTTACTCAAAGTAAAACGCCTATAACTGGAACACCACTGCTCCCACTGGGCCACCACTGGTCGATATAATGGCAATAGGCTCGCGCCCTATTACATGGGAAAATGTGGGTATACTATAGGTATGCCTCTGCCTAACTCATCAGGGATTACAAGCGTGATTATATGTTATCTTTACCGGCTGAAATCGGATCCGATGGCCGTATTTTATGGGGTAAAAGGAATCATTAAAGATATTTTGTGAATCAGCTGTGTAAAAGAACTTTAAGTTTAGTCAGGCCATCCAGGACAGACCACTCATTGTGAGAGCTGTGGGAAGAGAAGCATCCACCACCTCCCGACTTAAACACCAGGAACATTTGCCTCCCGGGCTTGATCGCAGTGGCCTACTCGTATATGGAAAGCTCTTAATCTATTGCGTACCCAAGTAGACCGCTGCTGACACAATTTGTCAAAGTAGGGGACTACTCTATAGAGGTATGAGGAACAGGGTGTGAAGTTCACTCATACTCTATAGAAACAGGAGGATCCTCCGACCAGACGGGTGTGGTGTCTGGTGATGCGTAGCTTGCATGTGGCGTTGTAGATGCTGCCAACTCAGCTGACTCATCCACCACCCAGAGCAAGTGCGGTGCTTCTGATCCGATCATGCTTGGGTGTTCTAAGTGCCTGTTCACTTGCACGTCGGATGATCTAAATAATGCCACTGATATCGCAATATTGTACGAGTACCATACACACGAAAAGAAGAAGAATAGAACTTTGGATTTCTAATAGGATTTGTTGTAATTTTCTTTTCTTTTTTCAGCTGTTTGCCGTTCGTATGGGTCCCCTACTGTGTGAACAGGTGTCGCAATGCGGACCACCACTGCCCAAACTGCAGCGCCTACATCGGCAGCTACGTACACACATGATTGAAAATGGCTGTCTTTATCTCCACTGTTGAAAACAAATGATAAGTGCCTTTACGAGATTGTGTTATCAAATGTGTATTTTGACAACCTGACTTGATGAAGCATAGTCTACGTCCATACGTAATAAAATCGCCGCGGAATTGTATAGCGCACTGGATTTTTAAATCTCGGTGTTGAACCGAGCATTGAAAATCCAACAGAGTGCAGCGCGAGTTAGTGTCAGCGTGTCGACAAAACACACACACACACGCAGTGTTCGATTTTCAACTCTCAGTGTTAAGCAGAGCGTTGAAGATACAGTGCGCGAAAAAAACCCGCACCGATTTTATTACGTCTATGGGAACGTGCGAAATAATACACTGACGGATATTATTGATAAATGTAAATGGGTAAAACAAAAGAATAACCTTTACAGAGGTTTGCAGAAGCTAATGAACGAGAGCACCAACACTTTTAGATTATTACAATTGCTGGGCCCATAACCTGATAAATGTAAATGGGTAAAACAAAAGAATAACCTTTACAGAGGTTTGCAGAAGCTAATGAACGAGAGCACCAACACTTTTAGATTATTACAATTGCTGGGCCCATAACCTGATAAATGTAAATGGGTAAAACAAAAGAATAACCTTTACAGAGGTTTGCAGAAGCTAATGAACGAGAGCACCAACATTTTTAGATTATTACAATTGCTGGGCCCATAACCTGATAAATGTAAATGGGTAAAACAAAAGAATAACCTTTACAGAGGTTTGCAGAAGCTAATGAACGAGAGCACCAACACTTTTAGATTATTACAATTGCTGGGCCCAGAACCTGATAAATGTAAATTGGTAAAACAAAAGAAAACCTATACAGAGGTTTGCAGAAGCTAATGAACGAGAGCACCAACACTTTTAGATTATTACAATTGCTGTAGACCGGCCTATTCTAGCTAAAGAATCAGTTTATTTCACTCGCGGATTTAAACGTTCTAAATAGTCATATACCGTTTTTTCGAAGTCATACAGACCGTCAAAAATAATGGTTGCCTAGCACCTTAACAAAAAACTATAGAGTGACACATAACACTAAGAAGTCTTTATGCATCAATGCCAGACACCATAACACTTTCCCTCATTGATGTAATGATGACTGCAGCCCCAATCCTGCTCTCAATAAGCGACCAAACAGAGGGTTCCGCGGGCTACTGCTCCACAATGACAACGCGCCTCCGTACACCGCGCTCGAAGCACTTCTTGGAAGGCACGCCAGTCAAACTCCTGGGTCATCCTCATTACAGTCCTGACCGAACACCGTGTGACTTCTTTTAATTCCCGAAAATAAAAAACCAGCTCAAAGGGATACAATTTTCGTCACCGGAAGATTTGCTGTCAGCGTGCGAACAGGCTGTAAACGAGGTGTCTGCGGTGGACTGGAAAATGTGGTTCAAAAACTGATTCAGACGCATGAAACTTTGCATAGAGGCTAGTGGAGAGTACTTTGAAAAGATTTAATAAAAAAATACTTACCTATAGAACATTTATTTTTATTTTCGCAAAACTTTCTGAGTGGAACGTATATGCTGTTGTGTCCACAAGGCAGATTAAAAATGACTGATTTCGTTGTTAGGATTACGAAGTATGTTCTTTTTATAAATAAACTGTATCTGATTATTGAATAATATTTTATCGGTAAATTATTTGTTTTATTTCATTTCGCGATTCCCTAGATTAAACGTAGCAGGCAACCAAAATTCAGAAAGAAGGCTTGACATTGACAGTCAGATATAGTTGTTAAAGTTAAAAGCATTATGAAATGGTGAAGGGTGGGCATGTTGGGGAACTATCTTATGTAAGTTTGACGTTCAAGAAGTGATGATCCCAGCCTAGTTTGAATAAATAACTTTTGATTTTGGTAAGGTACTAAAGTAGATTGAGATATGAGTTATATTGCAATGACGTAGGTACTACTTAAAGGTTTTATGATCCTGAATATTCTACTTCAGTTGGATTTGCTTCAAATGGGCACTTGGTTAATAATATTTAGTCACAATCCTACGTGATAGGTATCTCACTGTTCGTCTTATATTTCTTGACCTTCTTTAAGAATGATAGCTCTCTAGATTAAAATCTATTCAATAACCACCCTCTTTTAGGGTTGTTGTGCAGTCGGGTAACAATTGAATGTAACAATCGTTTGCAAATATTTTTAAATGTTATGCAGTCGATTTGGAATAACGAAAATAAGGACAAATTGGCGGGCAATACGACGAGGAATTAGAAGTAAAGGCATAAAAAAAAATGGGTTTCAGTGGAGACCACTAGCGTGCTACGCTCTACGTTGAAAAAGCTTGCAATAGACACAGGATGACACCGGACAAGACATCCACGCACAATCTGTTATAAGATTTTGAACCTTCTTGTGTTGAAATTTTTCGTTGGTTTAAAAAACGAATTGCTCTGCCTTACATTTGACTGCGTAGGTATTGCACTTTTCTATAAAACAGCAGATTATTTTTTTGTTAACCGGCGAAAGATTTCTGGAAACAAAAAAAATAAAAAAACTGGTATAAGTAGGTAGGTACTGTCTGAATTCATGGTTACCTACAGTTCGGAATGAAAAGAAATGTTTATTTAAGTAAGTAGAAAATACGTTTACACGTCAATAATTTGTTGGTCAATATTTTAATAAATAATAGTTTAAAAAACTAAAAAACGCTTTAAAAACCAAACTAAAAAAGGAGAAAATAATTTAATTCAATTAAAAAGCGTGGGGTGCTTGACATTAATTGATTATAAAAATACCTCAAAAAGCACCCCACGCTTTTTAATTGAATTAAATTATTTTCTCCTTTTTTAGTTTGGTTTTTAAAGCGTGTTTTTTAGTTTTTTAAACTATTATTTATTTTCTATTTTTTAGTTCTGCTAACTACAAAAACATGTTTTTTTTTTCTAATTTTTTTTTTAATTATTGAAACATAAAAACATACAAAACAAACAAACCAACAAACAAACAAACATACAAGTGAAGCTAATATAAAGCGTGTAAAAAGTAGATGGCGCTAGCTGACGTTTGCGCGGCGATGTTCTTACCACCCGTTATACCAATTCTTCTTCTTCATAACCATCGTTATCTTCCTTACCTATATGGTGTGCAATCCTCTGCAATATCGAAAAGTTCTGCTTAAAAGTATGATAACAATGTTTATCTAGTACCGTTATCAATACCTACCTATTCGACATTTTTTTATCTATAAATCGACAGTTCGTTGGGAAGAGTTCAGTACAATCTCTTACCTCGTACAAAAAACCAGTTAACGGTGGTATTTTGGTGATAAAAAGGAATATTATATAAATAAGTGAAAATGAGCAGCGAAGAAATGCATCGTAAGTATAACTTTGTTGAATTTAAATAAAAATCAAAAGCCATTTATTCAAACTAGGCTGAGAGTCAGCACTTTTTGAAAGTCTAAAATTACATAAGACAGTCCCCATATCGCCCACCCTTCGCCACTTCTGCTTTACCTGAGAAGAAGAAGTGGTTTAAAATTATCAAAAAAGTAGGTCATTTTATGTAATAGGTTAACAATATTACTTACAAACATTACGGTACAATAAAATATGAAGTTCTAACTAATACATACTATTAATAATCTGGTTTAATGTATACGAGAGGACCACCTACAGTAATTTTTCGCTCAGATTGTGCATTACTGTCAAATTGTCGTTGAAATAAGGTTTCTGCCATTGACAAGTCTTTCAAAATAACAGTGATCTTTATTGCCATTGAAATAAGGTTGCTATTTGGTTGCTGCTGTTATGGGTAAAATAATTATTAAATGTATTAAGTTTTTTTTTATGAATGTGACACAGAAAATTAATCATACTCTTTGAGTATTACTCAACTCTATCGATGCCTTATCTTATTGCCCTAATTGCGTAAGACACTATCAATCAGTATCTGAATAATTTTGAAGGATATTACCAATCCATTGCTTCGTATGTTCAAAAAATTTGTCCGCTCAACAAAGTAAATAACGTAATGAATGTTGTTGAAATGTCAAAATGAAAGCCATTTCTACTACAATTACCCTGTTGGTATTATTAATTATTTGCAGAATAGAGAAATTTATAGGTCAGTTATATACCTATATATAGTTAGGTAGGTAAATTCTGGAAGAGTGTAGTGTAAGCAGATGTAAGTCATATGCATGCCACGCCTAAGAGGTGTTAATTTTTATCAGGTAAAAAGGGCGCGGCTAAGTTGTAATCTCTTAATACACAGCACAGTCATAAAACAAAACCTTTTCATAATAGGTACAGTCACCTTGAAAAAGAAGTACATTCATTCGACTCGTTCATTTGACTGTCCACAATTTTTTCTCCATACTTTATATACATAATGTGTATCCATAAATCAGATTACACACTAGGTATTCAATTGTAGGTACACATTGATACAGTATTATGGAACACAAATTGAAGACAGTCCAATGAATTCTTGTCGATGTATATATATATAATATATCTTTTTGATGCTGACTATACGTTCGAGATAAGCACAAGATATTATTTAATACCTACCTATTGATATGGTTTTCTATGACTAATAAATGTGTTTTTCCGTAAGCCGTACCAATTTCCTGTAGGACCATCATGACAAAATAATATACTGCATGTATGTATGGCGAATGTGTGGTCATATTTATGGGTACAGTGAGGGCCTCGTGGCTATGTAATGATAGAGGCTTGGGTCGATCGATCAGGTTAAGCTACGCTAGCCGTGGTGGATGGGTGACCGTCTTTACACATCAAGACCCCTCCGTGCCTCGTAAAGCACATTAAACCGTTGGAACCGGCTGTCATTCGTAGATCTTTGACAGTCGTTACGAGTCATCAGAAGCCCAAAAGTCTGACATCTAGTCTTACCAATGGGTATCGTATTACCCAGTAACTTGTGGAGGTCAGATAGGTAGTTGCTCCATGTAAGATACTGGTATTCAGCTACACCCGGATAGACTGGAAGCCGACCCCAACATTATAGGATGTGGTACACAGCATCACTGAAAGTTGTATAGTTTATTTTTTCTAAGGATGGGAAATCATCAAATAACTTCTCCCGCTCTGGGTGGAGCAGGAGGGCGTGTCAAACTTTTACTGACTAAAACCCACCCGTGTTCCCTCAGTTACCTGTGTGCCAGGGGCTGCGGTATCTCTTTCGAACAACCCGCACCCCTGGCCGGCATCGGCCCTTGCGGACCCTACCAGTTGGTGCTGACATCTATTTGAGGCGCGCGTGGAACACAACGAGCCTTCGACCCGGGCTTGGTCCTTACCGGACAACGAGCTACCCATTACTGGCCATCTGTAAGCCTGCGCCTACGGTGACCGGGAATCAGCCTAGGATTCCCGACGCCCAGGGCGTCTCCCGCGGCGACTAGGGCCATGGCATAGATTGCCTCCCACTCACGAGCGCCGCCTCCCTCTTCGCGAGAAACTTGTATAGTTTCATGATCTGTACCACACCCTTAAATATGACCACACATTTCTGATGTACGCTATATAGAAGTCACAAAATAAATATTACGTACAAGCTTTTGCCAGCAGCTTTGTTCGTGTGGAAGTCCAAAATCATCCCATGGGAACGTACTACTGGGATAAAAATATCCTATGTGTCAATACAGTTTATAAACTATCTGTGTGACCAATTTCATCCGAATCCGTTTACCTGTTTTTGCGTAATTGAGTATCAAATATACAACCATCTAAACACACAAACTTTCATATTGATAATGTTGTATGAGGAAGTAGGCGAGTCATTATTACACTGGTAATAATGACTCATTTTGGCCGAATACGTAATAATAATTTGTTTATTATTTTGAAACCTATTATTGAGTGTAGAACACTGATTTTGCTCTTAGAATATACTTTACAATGGGCTTTTAATGGTAGCACTATCTAGAAGAGACATTCCAAATGCCAGCTAATAAAGTGAGGAAGATAAAGCCATGCTGCGCTGACTGCAAATAAATAGAGATAGAGAAGAGGAAGATATATTTTAATCTGTTTTTCTTCATTTCAGTCAAGGCTAGACCTCCAGCATACACGGATGGCGAAGTCACGACCACATCGGGGGTTACATACCAAGCGGGCCCCGCCCCAACCGCTGTCCCCGTGCTTGTGGTTACTACTATGAGCCCCAAACCTGCGCCAATGACCTGTCCATCTTGCAACCAACAGATAGTCACAAGAGTCGAATATAAGTCTACAACAAAAACCCATCTGTTTGCTGTTTTGCTGTGTTTGTTGTAAGTATTCTTTTATCGTCTGTTAGGTGACGAACTGGCGTCTCATTTGAAGGTACCTAAGTCATCGTCGGCTGCAAAAATGACCCAACAAATAAATAAATGTTGTGTGTGTTGGTTATTAAGTTCCCTTCAAAATGGTTGAGCTAAATGGTGCTGAACTGCTGATCCATACGTGGTGTTCGTGAACGGGCGCCGTCAGCAATTGGTCATCTCTTAGCTGCCACAGCTTATTCTCATTTAGTTTTTTTTTGTTTTTTATTACGGAAGCGTTTAATGTGTCTTTTTACATCGTTCTCACGTGTATAATTATAATTTATATAATGATTTAAAAGTACTGATTTAAAAGAGTGTTGGTGGAGTTTCTTTCCCGTTCTTCTCCATAGGTACCTATTACGCTTTAAAATTGGCAACAAGCTTCATCTTTCTGACTGTTCGACCCCTTGGCAATTCAAAAGTGCCTGTTATTTGTTTATTTGATTTTTAGTTATCACACTCATACTCACAGCATTTATTGCTTAGAATTTGAATAACATTTGTATTTCTAATCAAGTTAGGCAGAAGTGTATGTAGGTACCAATAGTGCACCTACAACCCACACTTTGCCAGTTACGTTAGTGCGTTGTCAACCCAGAGACAACGCTTGTAAATCATACATGGCATGTGCCTTAAATTACACTTAGTACCAACTATGCTGGCTGGCAGTCCAGGTTTCCTAGACTTGTTTGCCTTTACTGTAAATCAAAGATGTCATGACATCGTTCTATTTTCAGATTCTGTCCCTGTGTGTGCTTGCCCTACTGTATCAGTAGTTGCCGGAACGCAGACCACTACTGTCCTAACTGCAGCTCTTACATCGGCAGCTACAAACATTAGCCATACCAAAAAAATCTTAAAAATAGGGTAACCTGAGGATTGATAACGGATTTCTTTATCAGAACTACATTAAAAACAATAAGATAAACACAGGCACAAGAATATCTTATCAAATGGATTGTGTTTGAGGAAAACGTGACAACATGGTTTGACCATTTTTTTATGTAAATTATTTATGTCGATTACTCGTTCTGAGACATTTTGGTAATGAAAAACAAAGTGAAACTAGATCATATAGATACAATACACCAACTAGTTGTAGGTAAAGTACTTTTATTTAAACAACAGCTAAATGGGATTTTCAAATGAATAATACTAAAATAATTAGCAATAATTTTTAGTTTTACTTTAAAGTACAAAATTACGGTTTGTTAGAAATTCATTGTAACGGGAAGAAATCAATTAATTTTTAACAGAATGTAATTCTAGGATATAATTGATTGTTTCTTAACTCTGAAATAAAATCATTGGATTAAAGTTGTCATGGAATCCAAGGGTAACCACTGTTGTTTTGGTCTTCTTGTCACTTATCGGCACGAACTATATAAGAATAGATCGAATCTAGCCACATACAGGGGCAAACCTAATACAAGGGGGTCACACAGGATTCAGTATTGCTACTCGTAGAGGCTGTTTTAATGCATATTTTTTTTATACATGCATTAATATCCTTTACATTGATCATGAGATCAACACTGTTCCTCAAATATTTCGAGGAGACCGATTTTATAAACAGTATGTAGTTATGGATATCGTTGAATGGACAGAATTAAAGATATTACGATCATGTTGTTAATTGAAATTATGGTGCTGTTTGATTATGTAATAAATTAATCATTTATAGAAGATTTATAATTTGTTAATAGTTTTGTGAATAGTTGTGTATT
The DNA here is from genome assembly GCA_947359405.1 of Antitype chi. NCBI lineage: Eukaryota > Metazoa > Arthropoda > Insecta > Lepidoptera > Noctuidae > Antitype > Antitype chi. The sequence continues at coordinate 14,673,675 of OX375817.1, read as the reverse complement.
AAATGTTCTTCCACGACAATCCAAAAATGAATGCTGCAATATTGAGATTGTAAGAGAATAATGTCAAGCAGTGGACTCCGTGCTAGATTTAAACTTTAACGTTTACCTTAGCGATTTTTTTACAATAATAAAATTTACAAGTAAATTATTTATTTGGTTTTATTTGACAGTTTTCTAATGATATTGGAAATATCCCGAGTCTAGAGTAAGCATGGTGGTTAATGCTCAATTGCTCATGCCTTATGTATACGAGAAGAGGTACTAGAGACAGTAATAGGCTGGCATATTGGAAAGATCATTATCTGCCCAGCCTTTTCCCAACGATGTTGAGGTCAGCTTGTAGTCTAACCAGATGCACCTGAATACCAGTATTTTACAAGGAGCGACTGCCTATCTGACCTCAATCACCCAGTTACTGGGGAACACGATACCCCTTGGTGAATTTCTTGGTGACTCCGACTTTCGGGCTTCTGCAGATCCAGTAATCTGAATTATTATAATTAATTATTATTGAATTAATAAATATGCCGCTAGGTAATACGGGTCATGAAAAGTAAAAGTTAAATCTTAAGGTCCACTAAACGTTTCAAAAGACTTTAAGGACATAATAGACTTTGTTGTTAAAAGAACACCAGATAAAATTAAAGTGGTCCACCTTCGTGGATTTATTCCAACCCTTTGATACTAGGTAGGTATGTTTATACCCATCTTGCTGGACAAGCTGGAAACAGTCACAGTTAGACAAGAAGTCTCACTTTAGAAATCTTCACGAGTTATCTACTTTCCACGATTGACTGCTTAAAACCTGGGGACCAGAAGAAACATTGTGCGGGAGTTCCTCTGGTCAATGTACTGAGTCCGATGCTCTTTTTTGATTTTGAAAAATATTTCTGTAATATATATGTAATAACTGTAACTATGACGACACTGGTGTATTCGTCAAAGAAAATAATTAGTCACATGTAGATATGTAGAAATGCGCGTAAAGAATAGCAGTATCCCATTTTTTCCCGTGGGTGTCGTAGAAGGCGAATAAGGAACTTACTAGAGAATGGGCAGCAGCGTTCTCTATGCATTTTACCACCATACTGCGATCTCCAACCTGCCTGCCAAGCGTGGCGATTATGGCAAACCATCTCCTTTTGGGGGAGGTCTATGTCCCGCAGTGGACGTCTTTCGGCTGAAACGATGAATGATGATATAGAAATGGTGAGTCAACCTACAAATAAATCAACCTGTCAACTCAATTAATTGATAAAATATTGTTTTATCACTGTCTATCATTTTAAATTATGATTCATATGTGTAAGCTGCACCAGTGGGGTAGTTGTTGAGCAGAAAAAAAAATCGCACGTATGAAGCGATGGATTAGCAATAGGTATCCTTCAAAATGATTCACATTGTGTTTGATAGTGTGTTACGCAATTAGCATGCAGGTCCAGGGCTGCGACTGTGGACAAATTGCAACTACTTGACATAATTAAAAGTTTTGAAAGTCTTTCGAAGAAATAATGAATACCATTCTAAACAGGTAGGATCAATAGTGATAAGTGTTTTATCCATGAAACGACTAAAGTCCAATTTATGTTATTTATTATTATATTATTATTATTATTATATTATTATTATTAAAAGCCTGTGATGTCCCACTGCAGGGCAAAGGCCTCTCTACCCTCCTTCCACTTCTCTCGGTTTAATCCTGCTAGTGACCAGTTCTTGTTGAAGGAGTCCAGCTCATCCCGCCATCTCCGTCTGGGCCTACCGCGACGTCGCTTGCCATTAGGAGGGACCCATTGGGTCGTAAGTTTGGCCCATTGGTCGTCTGACATGCGGCAGATGTGTCCAGCCCAATTCCATTTTAGTGTGGCAGCTTTCCAAGTGACATCAGTTATCTTTGTCATTGAACGGATGGTCGTATTCCTAACCCGGTCTGTTAGTTTGATGCCCAGAATACTTCGTTCCATAGCCCTCTGGCAAACCTCGAGCGTGGACCTCTGCTGATTTGTCAAAGACCATGTTTGACCACCATATGTGAGGATGGGAAGTATGCACACGTCAATGAGTCTTCTCTTGAGGGACAAAGGAAGATCACCCTTCATTAGTTCTTTCATGGCCCAATAGCTCTTCCAGGCATTCTCGGTGCGTCTTGCAACTTCTTTGTTTTGTCTTGCCTGGAAAGAGACTATTTGACCAAGATATACATACTCATCAACGTATTCAACCTCCCCATCTGCCACAGTGATCCTGCGATGCACGCTGTTCGTCATCAACTTGGTCTTTGACATATTCATCTGAAGGCCGACCTCTAGGCTTGCCGTGCTAAGATCGTCTAGCATCTGAGTCAACTCGGAGGCTGAAGATGAAAAGAGGACAATATCGTCGGCAAAACGGAGATTAGATAATCTCTTATGGCCGACCATAATGCCCCTTTCTGTCCAGCCCGCTGCCAACCTTCGGAAGACTTCCTCCAGCACAGCCGTGAATAGTTTCGGAGACAGCGGGTCGCCTTGCTTAACTCCTTTCTCAATCTGGAAGGACGGTCCTGTCATGGAGCTGATCTTAATCGCTGCAGTGCTGTTCCTATAAATACTTTGTAGAAGATTAATGTAAGTGGTATCTATGTCTTGATTCTGCAGGGCGTTAAAAATTGAGCTATGACTGATACTATCGAAAGCTTTTGAATAGTCCACAAAGGCGATATAAAGTGGGAGCTGGAATTCTGTGTGTTTCTCGATAATCTGGTTGATGGAGTGTAGGTGGTCAGTAGTAGAGAGGCCGCGGCGAAATCCAGCCTGCTCGGGAGGCTGTTGCTTATCGAGTGGTTCTGATATTCGGTCCTCTATTACTTTAGTAAACGCTTTGTACAGGTGCGAAACCAGGCTGATAGGGCGGTAATTATTAATGTCTGTTTTGTCACCCTTTTTATGGAGAAGAATAATCAATGAGTGGCAAAATTTATGTGGTATAATTCCAGTTTTTAAAATGCTGTTGAAAAGATTCGTTATATGTGGAAGGAGAACCGGCTCCCCAATTTTTAAGGCTTCCGTCGTTACGCCATCATCGCCTGGGCTTTTGCTGTATTTCATGCTCCCTAGTGCCTTGTGGACTTCCCAACCTGTAAATAGTGGAATGTCATCGGAGTACGAATACATTGTTGTGTTAGGTTGGAGGGTCGGCTTCTCACTATAAAGATTTCTATAAAATTCGGTACAAATTTTTAGAATTTTGCCTCTATCGTTCTGCCTCGCACCTGAAAAGTCCCTTAAACAGCCTATAGCAGATCTTCCTTTGCTAGAAATTCCCTGTTTTGCTGATTTTAGAGATGTATTTTGTTCCAAAGCAATCTTGATAAGATGAGTATTGCGGTTTCTTAAATCTTTACGGATACTACGCTTTACAAGTTTATCTGTAGCTGTGTATTCTTTTGTGTACATGGCTAGTTTATGTCTCTCTTCGATCAGCTGTTTTGTTTGGTAGCTAAGTTTACTATCTTTATATTTGGTTGTTTTTACTTTGTTGCTGACCTTTTTTATAACATCTTTGATGTTTTTGTATTGTGTTTGAACACTATCTTCGTCTTTTGTTTCTAGTAGAGTGAAGCTATTTTTTAAATCAAGAACGAATTGTTCCTGATTTGCTATGAGTGTTGATCTGTTTAACCTTTTAATAGAGTTTTTTATTATTTGGGCACGCTCTATTTTTAAATTGAATTTTAAAGTCGTACGCAAAGGTCTATGGTCGGAACTAAACTTGAAACTATTAAGAGTTTCTACGTTGTTAATAATTTGTTTATGTGAAGAGAGGCAAAAATCTATTTCATTTTTGGTGAATTGATCCGGAGACAGCCATGTCCATCGACGATGAGACTTTTTATAAAAATAACTGTTTCCTACGCTTAGGTTTTGACCAAAAGCGAACTGAAGCAGTCTTGTTCCGCGATCATTTCTCAAGCCTAGTCCGTATGGGCCGACTATGTTGATGTTGTCGAGTTCTTGCCTAACACCAAGTTTGGCGTTGAAGTCTCCCTGTACGATAGTCCACGTGCCTCGGTTATCGTCACACGCCTTATTTAGGAGGTCGTAAAATTCTTCAACTTCGTCATCAGGATGGGCTGATGTTGGTGCATAGACTTGAACAAATGCTAAGGTTCGCTTGTCGGTTATGCGGAATCTAAGAACAGCTACCCTATCTGAGTAGGCTTTGAACTCCAAAATGTGATCCTTCCATTTTTTTGATACTATAAATCCCACCCCGTATCTACTGGCTGTCCCCCCACTATAATAAAATATATTAGAATTTCTTTCTAGGGTATCTTCTCCATCTCGTCTTACTTCGGCCAGGCCGATTATGTCCCACTTTATACTTTCCAATGCATATTCTAGTTCTGTTATCCGTTCTTCCGTTCTTAGAGTCCTGGTGTTTAATGATAGAATGTGGAGTTTTTCTGAATCCTTTGAGCATGCTTTGGTCGTCTGACAAAGGGATCCCACCCGGGGATTTTGAGGCCCCATGGTTCCAGAGAGATTCGGCCTAATGTCAGTCTCAGCGTCGGCTCTGCTGGAACCGATGCCGGGTACTTGAGGCGCATTTTTAGTCGTGTGTGTCATGAGAGAGTAGGGGTTTAGACAAATTAACCCACCGCGCTTGTCTAGTGCGAGTTGGTGGGTGTACAGTGGACCACCTGACTGGGCCCATGGGCGCCACCTTTGACGTGCTAGACGTTCATTAGCCACCGCCCTGAGCCGACATCCTGCACTAATGTCGGCTATTCCATCCGAGCCTATTTGTGTGAACTTAACCCATAGCCTACGGGTGGAATTATACATTTAGTTCAATACTAAATGCACGACAGTTTAAAGTCATATCGAGGACGATTTATGTAAAACAATGACCAATTTATGTAAAACAGCAAAATTTGGTCAGTTAAACAACTGTGGGGAATGCTTTCTCATCACCTAGAGTAGGCGAAGGATTACCACGCACAATAACTTTGCTAGCACATAATACTTCCAAGATGGCAGTCTTCAATGTGCAGATGGGCTGCAAGACCTCCAATGAAATCTATCAGTGCAAAGCTGAGTTCGATTTCCTCATAATTGTTATGTAGGTAGCTTAGATGACTCAACGGTAACTTATTCAATATCAGAAAGATCCGCCTAATCGTCAGATAAAAATATTAATCTGGTAGCGTTATCAGTATTCGACGTTTTTTTTTCATATATAAAATGACAGATAGTAGGAAATTCGTCAGTAGTTCCCTCGTACGGAAACAAGTTATAGGTGATTTTGTCAAAAGAAGAAAATATTACACTTTTGTAAAATGGCTCAGAACAATGGCGACTATGAAAGTAAGTTAAAAAAATCTTATGGCACTTAAAACTCCAGTTGCTTGATAGTATTTGGTTTGGAGTAAATATATCTCTAACTGAACTTAAAATAATGCTGATGAGTTTCTTTGTTTGAACGCGCTAATCTCTAGAACTACCAGTCGAATTTGAAAAAAGTCTGTAACATTTGGTAGCCCAATTATTGAGAAAGCTTAAAGGCTACTAAACATAACTTTAGGAATCTTAGAAGATAAACAAAAAGAAAATAAGATAGATAAAAAAGAAGTATCGGGCACAGCTGTACGATAAATTGTAGATATGGGAAAACAAGAAATTTCACGTGGATGAAATCGCGGACAGAAGTTTGTTGTTAATAAACTTATTAAGTAGTCCCATTTAATTATCCATATACAAGTTTTTATGCTTGTTCGAACAAGTTTAATCTTGATTATAGTCATCACGTTAAACATATGATCTTATATGGAGATTCCACCGTTGACTGTAGGTACATGAGTCAATATAGAATAAGGATTGTTTGTATTATGCGAAATGCATGCCTATAACTTGACTTACCATCATAAGAAGTATTATGCCAGAGTAGTAAAAATCGATACGAGAATATAACATACGAACCGGTCAATTCTGCATAAATCCCACCGTGAACACTTAGGTGAAGACAGCTTGAAGAGAGCTGTCATTCTTCCTGATGACACAAATGACAGCGCACTTCACTTGACCCTTCACGGTGTGATTTTTACAGACTTGATCGACTGAATTTTTTGTATATACCTAGGTGTGAATATATATAGCAAAATACCTACATTGTGCACACATGATTGACGCACACTTATGGATAGGTGTGTCGAAAAAAATGGCACAATTTATTATTTAATACTTCTGGAACATTAAAATTTATGTTATTTTAATTACAGTTAAGAGCGACGGCATGCCTCCACCATACACAGGTGGTGGGCCACCTCCCGTCGTGATCACACAACCCGGAGTTGTGTACCAAGGGAATGTAGTTATCGGTAACCAGGTGGGCCCCAACCCTTCTTCAGTAACCTGCCAATCATGCAACCAGCAGATAGTCACAAGAGTTGAACTGAAGTCTACTATGAAAACTCATCTGTTTGCTGTCTTGCTCTGTTTAGTGTAAGTATTATATTTACTTTTATATCCTTATATGTAATAAGTAGGGGCTTGTGGCTAAGTAATAACAGCCACATGGGTCGATCGACCAGGTTAAGCTACGCTTGCCGCGGTTGGTACGTGGATGGGTGACCATCTTACATACTAGGACCCCTCTGTGCCTCGGAAAGCATGTTAAGCTGTTGGTCCCGGCTGCCATTTGTGGAACTTTGACAGTCGGGTCGCCAGAAGCCCGAAACTCTGACAACCAGTCTTACCAAGGGGTATCGGATAAACTGGGTAGTTAGAGGTCAGATAGGCCATGTAAAATTCTGTTATTAAGCTGCATCTGGTTAGACTGGAAGCCGACCCCAACATGGTTGGGAAAAGGATAGTTAGATTGATTGATCCTAATAATATCCAATACGAGGAACAATCAATTTCCCACTTTGTAGTTTGACAATTCTATACTCCATTTGAAATAAGATTAGACATTTAAACAATCCTTTTTTACAGACAGTTCAACCGATTCTGACTTCTATACCGTAGGCATAAGAATGGCATTAAAAGCAAAAAAGTAGTTACAATACCAACTGTTTACTGCAGCTGCCATTTGTTATGCCCCTAACGCAATAGAAGTCAAAATCGGTGGATCGGACTGTAAAAAAGGTTTAGTTAAATGTCTAATCTTATTTCAAATGGAGTATAGGTGTGAATGGACTAAAATCTGTTCGTATATGGCGCAGCTATTGATCACCTTACTATTTAGTTTTTTTCTTAAACAAAAATATGTTCTAACAATTACTTTTCTATTTCCAGTTTTTGCCCCTGCGTGTGCCTCCCCTACTGTATCGGCAGTTGCCACAACGCGGACCACTACTGTCCAAATTGCAACGCTTACCTCGGCAGCTACACCAACTAAACCTTTATGAGTCATAATAAGTGGTTATAATTATTATGGGTTTAACTTATTGCACCCATACAATGTATGTATAGGAATGTACGTCATATTTGTCTGGCCAAAAATGATCTTGAGTAAAATCATCCACTACCAGCTCAGATAGACCTGATCTGGAAGAACACACTATTGTGGATATTTTTTTACTGAATTAGTGTTTTCATTATTGGAGCCAAATAAAATTTCACATTTTTAACATGTATTAAATAAAACAACTGTCACGCCACATCCTAACAAAGGCTCACGCAGATAGACATGTCGCGACAGCGTGACGCGAGTCTAATATAATAATTTCTATGAAAACTACGTAGCATGTAAGTATCTGAATCGGTTCGCGCTATCGTGTCGCGCCGGTTACTCAGCCTTTATAAATCAATGAGAGGTAAGAGCATCCAATCTCATTGTTTATATTCTTAGTTTTGCTGTATGTTTTTGCAAAACGTAAAATGTTATACAAGATGCATACTATCATCATGCCTGTAAGTAATCCCCGAAGGGTTAGCTATCTAAGCCTTGGCCAGTTATGTTTCTACAAGATGTTCGATAGCTATTTTATAATACTTTGCTAGAAGTAAATTTTAGTGAAAACTTATACAGGACCAATATTGTAATGGATCCGGAATGGAATAAACCATAGATTTAAGTATATTTATATAACTTTATACTAAGTACGTATAGTAAGTTTAGTGTCGTTTTGCTGTTGTTTTGTAAGTAATGTCTTTTAAAGAGGACCAACGGGTTATGTTCATGATCTGCAAGGTAGATATAAGGAATGGATGTCGTATATAAATAAAAGAAAAAAAAATTGCTCGTTTTTGGTTCTCCTACACGGACAATTTTTTGAGCAATTATTGCTCGGCAACACTAATGGATCAAACTGGATCAATTAAGTGGAGCTATATAAAGCAACAAAAATACGGCAATTGTTTCAGGAATATTGTTTCTAATTTCTCCATATATTTCATATTTCTCAATGTCGCCAATATGAGTTGCCGAATATCCAATCGGTTTGGAAATTTTAGTAACTTTTCTATCTATATTCTTTGTACATAAAACTACGGCTCGTTTTTGTGAGAGGAACCGCCCAGCGGTGCCGGGGACGGCGGGGAAGAAAGTATTGACTTGTATTGCCTAGTTGCTCCATATTGCATGGTATTGTGTGGCCGTATCTCTGGCATCAGGTTGCTATATGTTGCCTTCGCCCTAAATTGCTGGATGTAGTCGTGACGTCATAGTTGACGAGAATTGACCAAGATTGAGCAATTTTAGTTGCTTGCTCGTGTAAGCGCTCCTTAAAACTGCTGGGACGGATTTGGCTACTTTATGTTTTATAATTTTTTATGGAATTTTTGTATGAATTATTGTTTGGACAAGACAACGTCTGACGGGCCATCTACTTAGTTATGAATAATAAGTATCTATTTGTATATAAACGAATACTTTACTTACTTATATTTAAAATAAATTATAAATGTGTAAATTATGTTTTTTTGTTTTATTTGACGACCTTGATAACCCCCCAGTGGGTTCCCGCATTGTCGTTGCGGGGGGGCTCAGTAGCCGTGGTCCGCTCCCACGGTGAAGTGAAGAGGAACCCCCAGGTGGGGCCGCTCGTCAGGGCTTTTGTCTCCAAGCCAACGACGTAGCGGCCAATGGGTAGGTTGCGGTGGGGTGCACCGCAACTGAGGCGGGCCGCGATGTCGAATGGGAGGCATCGCGGCTGAGGGTTACAGGCTGCGGCGGAGGAGGAGTGCCGGTACTTCTGAGTAGCGCTCTTCCCTTCCGTGGCCTGGACGGGGCCGCCACCGTTTGATGGCGGATGCGGGGGGGCCGCAGGGGAAGAGGAGTGTCGGTATAGCTTTGGCCGCTCTCCCTATCCCCTGCGGCCGAAAAGTGGTAGGCGGCGGGGCCACTGCGCTGACCCATCGCAGGGGGACTAAGGGTTCCAGACACGGGTTCGTCTGGGGCCCTTATATTACTTGGTTCCTGGGGTAGTCATGGCGTGCCATGTGTCCTGGTGCGCCAAACTGGTGGGGTCCGCAAGGGCCGATGCCTGCCAGGGGTGCGGGTTGTTCGAAAGAGATACCGTCGCCCCTGGCACACAGGCAGCTGAGGGAACACGGGTGGGTTTTAGTCAGTAAAAGTCTGACACGCCCTCCTGCTCCACCCAGAGCGGGAGAAGTTATTTGATGATTTCCCATCCTCAAAAAAAAAAACGACCTTGATAAAATAATGATATTTCATTATTGAATCCGAATAATGATCATTCGGATTCAATAATGAAATATCATTATTTTATTATTTATTTATCATTAATTATTATTATTACATTAGCAAACACAAATATGAGAAATAGTACCTTCGCAGAAGAAAGCGGTCTAATAGTTCTACTGAGTACCTATGTTATAAAAATAAAAAAGCAAAGCAAGCATTTAATAAAAACATGAAAAAATCGGCCGCAGAAACAGGGTCAGAGCTGCCGTGATGATACATGGCATATCCAGCAATACTATCTTCTATATCATGCCGCGCAATAAGAGCCTCCACAGGTGTTGGTCGAGGTTCTCTGCTATTACCCGTAACTACTATCGATACAATGATTGCAGAGTCAAGCTTTTTTCTCATTTTTTACGAGATACTCGTATTCTATGTCATGCCGCCCAATGAGAGCCTCCACAGGTGTTGGTTGAGGTTCTCTGCTATTATCCGTAACTACTATCGATATAATGATTGCAGAGTCAAGCTTTTTTCTCATCTTTCACGAGATACCCGTAATAAGGGACAACGATATCAATAATCATTGAACGACGGTCTCGTCGATCTAGCACCACAATATCAGTCTTGACTAGTCCTGTCAGTGATGATAGATCGATTCCAGTACAATGTGTCATGACCATTCTCGAGAAGTGGTTGGTTATCATTATTATTATTGCCCCTTAGGTTGCTGATGCCTATCTTCTTTGGTCCCTGGTCTAGCTTGGACAGTGAAATCAGGGAGTAACTACCACTTTATAAATTATTCAAAAATTAAAATTATATAAAATACCAAGGTAGCCTCGGTTATGGAGTTCCCCAGGTGTAGATGTAGGTATGTAGTTTAAATTGTCAATACAATATTAAGTTGGGATATCACAAATGTTACCAACATGGAATTTATTAGTTTAAAAGTACAAGAGTAGAGTGCATACAAGTACTTACTAATTCCATGACTTTTACCATCAACGCCCCGCTGTCAATTTCATCGAGGTGCCAAAACTCTGTCTACGTGCCAAAAGAGATCCTTGCTTGTAGCACGCTATCGCGCTACAAGCTTATTTTGGCGCGTTGCCAAAATTGGAACTAATGCACCCATCTTGTTTTTTCAATACATTTCACAAAACAATTGCACAAATGTTTACGTCATAATTCACGTCACTGAAGTTCCCTGTAGCAGTGTGCATCATCACAGAGTACTTTTTTATATAGGTGCATCATGTACTCTGTGGCAGTGTGTCTGTATGTCTTTTCTAGCTGGGGCGTGACGTTGTCAAAAAAATGCCTTCATCGAAAAGTATATTTGTTGATTTTTTTATTTTTATGTTTTGTTGACTCGGACGCAATTGGCAAAAAAGTTGTTCAGATTAAATAAAGTGTGTACGACAAGAGTGTGACCGGGTAATTTTAATTTTCGACTAAAATTTCATTACTGTAGTAAGTAGGACTTATTGCCCTTCATGGCTTCAGAGTCCATTCGTACGGTAGGTTTCAGGAAAAGCACTTCTCTCGCCATGAAGGCTACGTACGCGGAGCGCCACAGGTAGTGTTCTTGGGCTCGCATTCGAAAGGACCTAACAAATCGCGTGTTCAAGCTGTATAGTATTTGAGGAAGTAAAAGACTTAATGACGAAGTAAATAAAGCAAAATGTGGCAACTAAAAACGTCAACAACCGACTAGACCGCAGTAAATTGAGTAGAATGTATCCCGCCGCACAAAACAACTTTTAAAATGAAACAATTGTTACTATTGAAGAAAAAGTGTTTCTCAAGGTATTATTAGGAGACGGTTAGTAGAAGCCGATCTCAAATACTTAAGAAGCATAATTAAGAAACCGTTCCTCGACGAGAGAAAACAAAAAAAAAATGCCACAGAAATCATTGAGGTCTGGCCCTCGCAGACGCACGATGCTATCCTGTTTAAAAGGATTTGTTGTTGGCTTATGATGTGTATAAAATAAATCACATACCCGGCAAACCTAACCATAATATAAAATTTGTCATCAAAACCGCGACATCGCCAAAGAAGAGGGGAAATTGCCTTAAAAATAGCAGGCGAGTACAAATAATAGTCTGGACACGGCAATACTGTGTAATGCTTTGTTATCAATATAAGTATGAATCCAGAACCACTATTAATATTATCAGATACCTCAATTAAAATCAACAAAAATAAAATTGCCGGGCACGCTCTTGTCGTAGGTACATGATAGTGTACCGGGCTACAAAGGCCCATAGTTGTATATCATATTATCTTACTAACTAATATTAAATAATACATATAAAGTGAATACAACTTTGTGTTAGGTAATAAATAAAGCTTAAGACGATGTAAGTATAGGTGTCAATGTGTTTAGCAACGAACCTTTGTATATACATGACCCACGCATACATATATCGACACGAGCTAAATCGGTGTATCAAAGTAATTGCTACATTTTATTATTGAATACTTCTAGAACATTCTTTCCGTTATTTTAAATTTCAGTTAAGAACGAAATCATGAATGCACCAGGCTATCCGCATCCAGCAAATACAGGCACCTATCCAAACACATTGCCAACCATCCATACCACACGGTCCGGACAGACTTTGATGGCCGTGCTTAGTGAGATGCAGTTAGGCCCTCTACCAATAATAATGGTCTGCAAATCATGCAACCAGCAAATAGCCACAAGGGTTCAACTAAGACCTTCTATAAAAACCCATTTAGTTGCTATCGTGCTCTGTATAGTGTAAGTATTCTATTTTTTTGTATCCTTAATATGGGTCTGCCATAGGGCTATCTTTTCACGTCCTATAAGGATGTGAATCATATCCTTAATATAGGCCTGTCATAGGGCTTAAATCTTTTCGTATGCATAGTAGCCATATTCATTCATCTCCATGCTTATTTAGTCCCTTATATGTTCTTCATTATGCTTAACATCTCTGTCTCGAACCTGCTGTTTCAAACTGTATTCTTTTTATGAAATACGGTCTCAATTCGCTTGTGATGATTTTATTATCGATGAGAACCAGACAATTAGAACCGCCGGGGTGGTCAATTGTTTTTTTAATACGTGCTTCTATTCTGTTCTTTGTAGGTTCTGGCCCTGTATGTGTCTACCCTACTGTATCCCCAGCTGCCAAAACGTAGAGCACTACTGTCCAAACTGCAACGCTTACATCGGAAGACACCGAAACTAAATCGATATGATATACCCATGTAGAGGTAAGACGGGGTGGTGACGCGAACTCCACGTCATAGCGTGTTTCGCGTAGAGCCTGTATACGGTGAATACCCATAGAATTATCATCATCTGCCCAGCCTTTTGACAACTGTGTTGGGATTGGCTTCCAGTCTAACTGGACACAGCTGAATATCAGTATTTTACATGGAGCGACTGCCTATCTGACCTCCACAAACCAGTTACTGGGTAATACGATACCCTTCGCTAAGACTGGTTGTCTGACTTTCGGGGTTCTGATGACCTGTAACGACTGTCAAACATCCACAAATGACAACCGAAATCAACGGTTAAGTAAGTGTACTTTCCGACGCAAGAAGGGGTCTTGGTATATTAAGATGATCACCCATCTACGGATTAACTGCGGCAAGTATAACTTAACCTGATCGATGGACCCGTTTGGCTGTTATTAATGCAGTTCTTCTTATAAAACTATTTAATCCGTTGTTAAGTTGGCATTTTTACTTTAAACAGCTTTATCTAAATGGAAATATAGTTGGAAATGCAAAAACTGGCTCAGAGCTCTAGTTAGCTTTAGTATAGTTTTAGGTTAGGTAGAACAAAAGTTAGATTGCGTTTTGTTATAAAAAGATATTATACTTAATATATCTCTGTATGTGATCGTCAAAGCTATTGTAACCATGAGTGTGTTACGCAATTAAGTTTTTTTCCTATCTTTTTATGTATCGCATACTATAGATATAAAATCTGTAAGTGTCTGTTTTCAAATTGTTGTTTGTTCTTGAAATTTTATTCATATACAGTACCCATCTACGGCTTGTCCAGCAGTGAACTGAAAGGTGGATCTAAAGTATGGATGTAAATGTGAATAATTAGTGATGTTTTTGTAAATAACCTATTAATTTTAATTAAAAATAAATATTATTAGGTTTTTTGTTTTATTTAGGTATTTCATAATCGGAGATATCTAACACAATCAATCACGTATTGGCCTAGTATTAAGTAGAAGGTCAATAATTCCCTCGTCTTCCTGTATAACGCTGGCTGTTCCCCTGGTGGTACAGTTGAAGATCAATTTTAACCACTATACCCTTGACCGTGAAACCCAACCAAATTAAACGAACAGGTGGCATTCAATAAAATCTTATTAAAAAAAAATTACATGGCACAGTATGTACCTACCGTATAACGCTGCAACTTTGCCAACTATGCCCAAATTTGTTTTTAAGGATCACAACGCACTTTTTAAATGAATGTGCTTCTTTTTATCTGTCTGGCTTTTTGTCAAAAGCTGGTCGCAGTAGCCAAGCTGTGTACTCCGACCAAATTGAAAAAGGTCAGGAGTTTGACGAACCTCGCGCGAACTCTGCGCGCAAATGTATGGGACGGCTGATTATGTACGAGCGACCGACAATTCTTAGACTAAACAATAAAGTTAGATTATTAACGTACCTTATGAACTGAATTTAACTGTGCACCTCACTGGAATGCGACCCCTCTCCCGCTTTCCCGCGCGGCACCCTGCGTTCTCCTTGAGCGTTCAGTAGCTCTAGCATCTTGACAGAGTGACGTCACAGCGCCAGGTGCACAGTTAATTCGGACAGGTTGTAGCTACAAGCGTTGTTGTAAAACCACTACATGGCTCTCAATCTATACTAATGCTAAGCTAGCTGTCCCTATGGATGTTGTCCTGTCCAAAATAAGACAAAAATCTCATACGAAAAAGGACGTTCAGCTTTTGCCAAAGTTAAATAATTTCCCGGAAACTTTTACAACTTTTTAACCGACTTCAAAAAGGAGGAGGTTATCAATTCGTCGGAACCTTTTTTTTAATTTTTATGTATGTTCCCCGATTACTCGAAGATGGCTGGACCGATTTGGATTTTGTTTGAAAGGGTATAGGTACTTCCCAGGTGGTCCCATGATCATCAAGTCAGGATCTGATGATGGGATCCTGGAGAAATAGAGAAAACTCTTCAAATTTTATAGGCACACGAAGCGATTTAGCAATTTTTTGGAAGAGTACTTTCTCGTAGTGGTCTTATTTCAATTTGGTGAAGATCTGATGAAGAACTTTGGAGATAGGCAACGGAACTCCTCAATAAATGATAGCAAATGGACTGGGATTGCTGAAATCTCATGTCTGTCTATTGCTTACATCAGTTCATAACATAACATCACGCCGGTATGATGTGAAGGGGTAAGCACATATGTACTACTAAAAAGTGAAAAATAAAAACTTTTTCCAAAAAAAATACAACCGACTTCCGAAAAAACACTACCTACAAAGTGAAAAATAACTTTAATTTCGGAAGTCGGTGTCTTTGGAGCTGTATTTGAATTTTTGTCACCGCCTTCCGAAATTAAAGTTATTTTTCACTTTGTAGTGTTTTTTGGAAGTCGGTTGTTTTTTTTTGGAAAAAGTTTTTTATTATCTGGAATCCTAATTTGGACTAAAACTAACATTTAGGAACCAAAAACATAGCCCAATTTCTTTAGCAACGAACAACATTACATTTTTATTTATACATCACATCATCATCATGATGATGATCATCATTATCAGCCTAGGCTTTTCGCAACTATGTTGGGGTCGGCTTCCAGTCTTACCGGATGCAGTTGAATGCCAGTATTTTACATGGAGAATTGCTTAACAGAGCTCCACAATCCAGTTACTGGATAATACGGTGGCCCTTGGTAAGACTGTTTGTCTGGTAGTTATTATGTTTTAGCTTCAAGCCCCTCACTTTTGTTATTATGTATTATAAAGATTATAGATTATAAAGAGGTTAAAGCGAGTTTGTATGTGTAGGGGGTACTATACAGGGTGAAATTGAAAACATGCGACAAACCGAAATGGGAGATTGTACTCATCATTATGAACAACTTTTACTAAGGGACCAATGATGCAATCGCGAAAAAAAAACATCTGTTCCCTACATTTATGTTCGCATAACTCGTCAAAATGTAGGGAACAGCTGTTTTTTTTTGCGATTGCATCATTGGTCCCTTAGTAAAAGTTGTTCATAATGATGAGTACAATCTCCCATTACGGTTTGTCGCATGTTTTCAATTTCAACCTGTATATATTTACTCATTCTAATTTAAAAATATTTCACTGAACGAAAGCTACGTTTTTAGTTGTCGAGTGTCATAGGATCTGTTAAAAAACGAGTCGTTTATAATAATAATATTTTATATAATGTGTGTAAAGTCTGAACCAGATGGTAAGCTGCGATTGATGACAAATTGCAGGTACTTGCCATTTTACTATGGGATATTTTGGGGTAAGAATGAGCGGTGGTAAGCATTATGAAGATTAATAAGAAGAAAACTATGTTGCAGTCTTTCGTAGCTTACTGTATCACAGTATATGTTGAACATTTATTTACATTATGCCTACAACGAGTTACAATATATGTTGAACATTTATTTACATTATGCCTACAACGAGTTACAATATAATTATGTTGAACATTTATTTACATTATGCCTACATCGTTAAAACTTTAATCTCATGATATTCAAATCTTTTTCTTATATTTAAATTAGTCGTTAATTTTCTGGCTGCTGTGACACAGGGTTCCCCTCGGTGAGAGTGAGTGGGCCGTAATCCACCACGCGGGCCCAGTGCGGGTTGGTAGATGACACATGCCTTTGAATTTTTGGGACTAGGACATGCTGGTTTCCTCACGATGTGATCCTTCACCGTTTTGATAGCAGTGGTGATGAAATAATGTACACAACGTATAGCGCCTGTCGGGGTTCGAACCTACGACTTACAGCTCGTAAGTCTCGGCCATTACCACTGGGCCACCACTGTTCTGCATAACCGCAGCAGATGTTGAAAAACGCCTAAAACGAGTTTACCATAAAAAGTTTCAACTTTATACAAATCTTTTTCTAATATTTAATCTAAGTAAACTGTAATCGGTGCCTGAGCTTTTTGTCACTTTTGTTAACATACATAACATCACGCCTTGTTAGTTATTGCTTGTAGTACAGTACATCCACATTTCGCCAGTTATGTTTAAGTCACATATAATAGGGGGCAAGCTTATTGCCATTAGTCGGACACACATCCAGACTCAAGGCTGCAATCGAAAAATTCCAGAGACAGACAGCATTAGCGCTTTCAACCACTAGGCTAACGAGGCAGTCTAGTTATTTTCTGAAAACACGCAAATTTGGCAATCATGGTAAGATAAAGTTTGAAAGACTTTTGTCACCGTGATTTTTGTAAAAGATCCTTGTAGAGGAAAGCGAGGTGTAATGCCAGACTCTTAAATACTAGAACTATCACGGTGACTGTCTTCAACAAGTGAAGAACGTACGGTGGGGCTCCTGTCGCGCAGAATAACGTACAGTGCTGCTGTCTTCCCCGAGGTAGGTGTCCGGAGGAGAGAACCCTGTTAGTCTATCTATGGTGCAGTCTCGAACAACTACACAGCACCCTAATTGCGCAACAATACAAACTTTCCATTACAATCCGAAGGATTTTGAAAGGAATTCCTGATGAATTATGGCAAGCTATTGTGGCGATCATTGGTAATAAAACCACACCAATCAGAAGTTTATAGTAGACTGTATTAAAATATGCACAAGGTGCAATAATAGAAATAAATGCGTGTTACACTGACAGGTTGCGAATGTTGACTGAATAAGATTCGTTCACATGAACGGAATGAGTGAAATTATTATGTGTGTTTCGTACACATATGTTTAAAAAAATCGTGTGTTCGACAGCGTTAATAACGCAATGAATATTATTGAATTGTCATGATGAATAGCATTGCCTTTGTTAGTGTGTGCGCTATTACCCTGCTGCTTGGAGGTACATACATTCATAGATTCATAGTGATAGCTAACACGACCGCACGATTTGTATGCAATGTAATAATGATAAAAACTTTTTCCAAAAAAAAAAAACCACCAACATCCGGAAAAACACTACAAGGTGAAAAATTACTTTAATTTTAGTTATAGTACCTACCCCACACGAATTCGAAATTTCATCATCCTTGGGGTCAATACAATGCATATTTATGCGATAGCAGCAATCCGTTGTCTGTCTCCGAAACTCATCATAGATCTACGAGTATATTAAATTTAAATGGGACCATTTCGGAATAAACTCCTTTCGAACAAAAAAATAATTTTGCAAATCCGTTTATATATGTCGGAGTTATAGCCGAAAAAACATGAAAAAAAAAAAAAAAACATGTGGAATTGATAACCTCCTCCTTTATGAAGTCGGTTAAAAACAGAGACAAACTGATGACAAATCTATACATTACCAAAAGATCCGCTTAAGTCTGATAAAAATGTTAATCTAATATTGTTATCTTTGGTTCGACGTATTTTTTTAATCTATAAATCGATAGATTGTTAGGCAAAGGTCAGTACAATTATTTCCCTCGTACGGAAACCAGTGAATAGTGATTTTTGTGGTAAACAAAATATCTGAGAAATGGATCAGAACAACTGTAAGTTTATACTGCTGTTGGTTTGAAATCAAGTATTTTATCGTGATTGTAAATAAATAATACTACTTAAAATATTTTTTCGAATGTGGTATTTTTTTTTTTACCATGCTATAGTTTCTTTCATGATGTTCATATAATATTTTGTTAGGACCTACACCAGTAACAAGCAGTATTAATGTTGGCTTCTAGAACTCCAATTTGTGCGTAGGTAATTGTGAAATATAAATAATAAAAGATTTTAATAAATAAGAGGTTTTGCCGATGCTATGATTGTATTATTTTCTCAAAGCTTACTTCTGTAGTAGTACTCCTACTATTGTATGACTTCTGTGTGATAATTCATTTTGTTTATTTTATTTTTAATTGCAGCGCAAGGTATGCCACCAGCATACGGTCCACCTCCGGTCGTGACTGTACAACCCGGAGTTGTCTACCAGGGGAATGTAGTCCCCGTGGTCATCGGTACCCAGATGGGCTCCCAACCGTCTGTAATAAACTGCCCATCCTGCCGCCAACAGATAGTCACAAGAGTTGAACTGAAGTCTTCTACAAAGACCCATTTGTTTGCCATCTTACTTTGTATAGTGTGAGTATTTTAAGCATATTCTGTTAAAATCCTTAACAGCTCCTTTCAATACGAACGACGAGTACGACGAGTATTAGAGATGTTTTACATGATCAAAACTACCTAAAATGCGTTTAAAAAAATCGGTACTTACAACAATTTGTTCTGACTGTTACTTTTCTACTTCCAGATTTTTCCCCTGTGTTTGCCTACCCTACTGTTTGGACAGTTGCCACAACGCAGACCACTACTGTCCAAACTGCAACGCTTACGTCGGCAGCTACATCCACTGAAACCTTAATGATTTATGATTAATTGGCTGGTTTTAAAAATTTGTAGGCCCTTGAATGGCCTAACTTTTTCAGAGTTAAATGGCCCACAACAATAGGTTCAGAAAGATCTGAGCTAGTCCTGACTTGTGTATGTATTTTCACTCTATGGGTTTTCATGCAGCCACGCCACATCCCATTCATTATATATATGTAAATAAATCGGTATTAGGATCATCAACTCACAATATATTTCATCCCTTTTCTCGATGTAATCCCAATTCTTAGTTTTAAGCAAAAATTATTTCCTCACTAAAATGAGTACTTATATAACTATATTTTCTTCTGATATTGTTTAGCTCATTTATAATCATAAGTACAAAGAAACACAACTTATCTATATGAGCGGATTATAAGCCAGCTTGAAATTTTTGATAACATTTTTAAGATTACGTGATGTTTTTGTGAATAAATTATTTAATTAAGAAAAATTAAAATATAGATAAACATGTATCTGTAAATAATGTGTTTTGTTTTATTTGATGATTTCATTAATTAACCATTTAACGTCGAAAATGCACAAAAAATAAGAAAAAACACTAAAAAACTAGAGAGCATAATGAACCTGATGACCAACGAGTTCGAAACGTCACTTTCAACATTTTTTTTATGTTGCCAGAACATATTTTGGGTTTTGAATTATGTATTTGACGAGACTATCTGGCCATAGAGTGAAATTATCGCAGACGATATAAGACCTTATTCATATTAAATAATAATGATACAAACCGCGTGAATTGAAGGGCACCTATGTGTGCCAGCCGGGCTTGAAGATACGTTACTTGTGGGCACCTGCCGGTGCCCTCCCGGACATCACCGGTAGGAAGAATAGTTAAAATCAAGAATACGTAGGTACCTACACACGATAAGTGAGGTCCCACTTCAGTATGCCATTATGGATGTAAAAGACTTCATTGTCCAACAAAAAGGCCAGAAGATTGATAAAAATACAATTTTATTCAAGCCTTTCGATATTGTATCTATCCCTAACTTGCTAGTTGATCCCGATAAAGTTGGAATAAGATATGTCGCTTCAGTAATCTTCAAAACTCACCTAAGTGGTTCCTTGCAATGTGGCAACACTTGGTACCGTTAATTGATATATTCATGAGTAGGAGAAGTCCTAGTATTGGAGTTCCGCAGGCGGGGTACTTGGTCCCATGCTCTTTCTTGACACAGCTGCGAAACTCTTTTAAACACCAATCAAAACTAAAGTTACTCCCCATAACTTAACATATCAACAACCACCTCCAACTAATTTATACACTTAATTTTAAAATTCACACTTTAGTACAGTTAGCCTCAAAAGCATCGACAATAATTTATTTTATCATCATCATTTCAGTCGAAAACGTCCACTGCTGGACCTAGGCCTCCCCCAAGCACCCTCACTGCAACCGGTTCTGTGCTTCTTGCATCCAGCGGATTTTTGCGACCTCCACCAGGTCATTCTAACGTCAACGTCTTCCGGTAGAATTTATTAATGGTCTACAATTGGTCTTCCTTATTACTATAGCAATGTGTAGCTGCAATGAGGTAAGTTCTCAATCAGTAATATTATGAAGAATTACAGTACAAAATCATTAAAAAAAGTCCTCAAGGTATACCTACATACATATATATGTCGCATCCGACAATTGACGTTTACAACAAAACAAGGCACGCCACCTAGCGGCAACTAGCAGGACTAGAGTTGGCGCGCTTTGACAGAGTCGGGCGTTTCCGCTCGGTTACGAGGTTGAGAGAACGCGCCAAGTGGGGCATTCTTAACCTGGTGATCGAGCAGTGAAGAACTGAAGACGCTTTGGAATTGTCCTACGTTTTGTTGAACCACCTTCCTAATAGTAATTAATTGTAAAAAGTTATTAAAGTTGAAAGTGATTATTTGCCTAAGTAATTGTTATTTATTTGCATGATACCCACATAAACACGTCTGATGGCTGATCGTAGCTCAAATCATCCTGACGATCCGACATATACATAATCTGCCTATAATATTCCCACTGCTGGGCCATGGTACCTATAAACGAGATGTATTCCAAGGTACTGGCCAGCTCCGTTCACATGGTTTTTTTTTGGGTGGGAAATCATCAAATAACTTCTCCCGCTCTGGGTGATGCAGGAGGGCATGTCAGACTTTTATTGACTAAAACCCACCCGTGTTCCCTCAGTTGCCTGTGTGCCAGGGGCCACGGTATTTTTTTCGAACAACCCGCACCCCTGGCAGGCATCGGCCCTTGCGGACCCCACCAGTTGGTGCTTACATCTTTTTGAGGCGCGCGTGGAACACAACGCGCCGTCGACCCGGGCTTGGTCCTTACCGGACAGCGAGCTACCCATTACTCGCCGTCCGCAAGCTCGTACCTACGGTGGTCGGGAATCAGCCTGGAATTCCCGACGCCCAGGGCGTCTCCCGCGGCGGCTACGGCCGTGAGGGGGCATATACTGCCTCTCCCTTACGTGCGCCGCCTCCTTCTTCGCAAGCATTACTGCTTCGCAAAAGGAGGTGACGGCTACCTATGCACTCTCGCTCCGTACCATGGCCTGGACCAGGGCCGGACGCGAGAGATCGCTGCCGCCGATCGCCTCCACAAGGACATGGCGGCGTTCCGCCCAAGCCGGGCAAACCTCCACCGTGTGCTCCTCCGTGTCCTCAAGGCGATCTTCGCAGTGAAAACACCCGGGCGTTTTCTCCCGTCTTATCCGAAACAGGAACCTCCCGAAACAACCGTGTCCGGTGAGGACCTGCGTCAGGCGGAAGGTGAGAACGCCGTGCCGCCTCTCAAGCCACTCCTCAAAGAGGGGACTTACCGCCGCTATCATGGCGTGCCCATCCGTTCACATGGTTGATTCAGTATAATGTTATATAGTGACGAAATTCGTGTGCGCACGTGCGCTGCCCTTAAATATCACATTATATTGTTGCTGCGTAGTTCTATAATCTAATCTCACGTAAGTGAATTGTTGTTCTAATGGACTAAGTTTATTTAAGTAAATAATATATGTTTTACGAATATCGATAAAAGAGAGTAATTTAAAGTACAAAAAAGCGAAAAAAAAATACACGTATAGAGTCGCAAGCATAAATATCTTACACTTAGATACTCAAGATTCGTAAACAATTTTCTTGTAATATAATGATAGATATTTGACGATGTTACGATTATTATAGTATTCTCGAAACCTTATAAATAAGAAAAATAGTTTCTCAAAGTTGCTCTAAGTTATCAGATTTTTAAGAAAGTCTGTCCTAAAAATACTAAATAGCCAAGTAACTGTGACCAACTTGGAAGTAGCGGTCGCCGGCCGCTGCTGCGGCACCGCTTGCTTCGCTTGCTCTCTTCGCGCACGGTTGGTTACTGCACCCTAATTGCATAACACGCGATTAATCCTAATCGGTTTCATTTTGACAGATCAACAATATTCATTGCGTTATTTATATTGTTGAGCAGACAAATTTTTCGAACATATGAAGCAATGGTTTAGCCATCTGTTTCAAAACGAAACAGATTATGATTAATCGTGAGTTACGCAATTAGGGTGCTGTTCTATTCTAACCTAAATCCGAAACCAATTGGTAAGTAAGGCTGATTTGGCATTAGTAACCACACCAAACGGTTATTGTGACCCCAGATAAGCCATGCTGCATTACGTGGTAACGTTTAACAAAACTGGTACCTACGTGGTAGCAGTTTTGTTATACGTAACACAAACGTTCAGCTGTTTTACATAATGGAGCTGTTTTGTAAAAAACTCCGGTGGTTATGGTAAACAGCTAAATAAGCAATCCATTAGCGACATCTGTACAGGATAAGTTTTTATCCAGTGCGCAAACTGTAACCATGAATTCAGCATATCATTTTCATTATCAATAAAAACTTTTCCTGTATATATACGATTCTACCGCCTAGCTGTGCCGATTAAT
This sequence comes from Antitype chi, assembly GCA_947359405.1. NCBI lineage: Eukaryota > Metazoa > Arthropoda > Insecta > Lepidoptera > Noctuidae > Antitype > Antitype chi. Next base: position 14,650,510 of record OX375817.1, on the reverse strand, counting down.
GCCAACACGAACAAGTGTGTATCGGGCCTCACATACCTACCTAGCTCGCTGTTTAGTATTCAACGCGTGATAAAAAGTATTTTATCGCAAATAGGATTGTCACAAGGAAATATTGATAATCAGTTGCCATAGTCATTGATTTTCCTTTTTATTTTATGGAAATGAGGTTAGGTCAGATGAGGTTTTATTTACTTTCACAGGTACAGTGAAGCACATTCAAGCGTGTGTCAAAATATTTGGAGAATATGAGTTTTTAATTGGATTGAGAATATCAGATAGGTCTGTCTATCTTAAATCCGGTTGGTCACAGAACAAAAAAACAACAACTAAAAGATAGTTAGGATATAATTAGTAGATTAGATAAAACTAAGCTATAAACAAATAGATAACTAGAATTTCTAAGTTCGTATCACACATTTTTAACAATAAGTTTTTCCTAAGAACTAAAGTAAATACCTATTGATTAATTTATTGCGTTATTAGTCATCGAAGCAATATGAAGATAAATAAATGTACTCGTCTGATAAATGCCCCTAAATATGTAACAACGTGCCTGAAAGGTGACTATACATTAGCAAAAGGATCTGATAAAATTGTTTATCAAGTAACGTTATCTATACTCGACATTTTTATCTATAAATCGAAAATTTCTTGAACAAAGTTCAGTATAATCACTTACCTCGTAGGTAAACCACTAAAAGGTGTTTTCTTGTGATAAAAAAAGAATAATTATCCAATTTTGTGAAATGAATCAGAGCAATGGAGATTTTAATGATCGTAAGTATTTTAATTTCTTATCTTAAATGCATTTTAACTGTGTTCAAATTTAAACTCCAGCAGAATTAACCTCCGATTAATTATAATTTATACCATCATATTTATCCCAATTTAATGCTTAAGGTTCTATTAACTTAAAACTGAAAGTTTAAATGGAAATAAGAAAATTAAACCTTAAACCATTTTTGTGAATGATACACATTTAACAGCCGCACGGGTCGATCGATCAGGTTTAGCTACGCTTACCGCGGTTTGTCCGTGAATGGGTGATCAGCTTTATATACCAAGACGAGGGGTCTCAGAAAGCACGTCGAGCAGTTTGTCCTGGCTGTCATTGATGGATCTTTGACAGTCGTTGCGGGTCGTCAGAAGCCCGAAAGTCTGACAACCAGTCTTACCAAAGGGTATTTTATTACTTAATAACTGGGTTGTGGGGATCAGATAAGCCGTCCCTTCACGCAAAATATTGGTATTGAGCTGTATCCAGTTAGACTGTAAGCCAACCCTAATATAATTGGGGAAAGACTAGGTCTATGATGACACCTATCTATCTCAGTAAAACTGTACTCTATAGATGTCTTATCCTGCTGGTAATGCAGTTATTAGTTACTAAAATTTATAGGTCCGTTATTAACATACTTTTCCCACTCTAAGAAAACAGTAAAATATCTGTGTTTTAAGAAAATTTAAAGAAAATAAATGTTAATAAGGAAAATCATATTGCAACTGAAATATAAACTACTATTCTACTCATGATGTATTTACTTTGTACATTTCCTAAGTCTACAATGTACGTAAGAGATAAGATAAAATCTATTAGAAATCAAATGACGAAATAGGTACTGTTTTTCTTGCAACATTATCTTTTATCATAACATGAAATCGAATATAATCAAAACTAAAAGGAACTTACGAAATCACAATCTCTGAACAATAGGGAACTATGGATTTAAATAGCTAAATTAATTTCTTTTCTTTTCCTCATTTTCAGCCAAAGGCCAGGGCATGCCCCCGCCATACACAGATGGTGCACCCCCACCCGTAACGGTCACCACACACGCACCACACTCGTACCCTGCACCACACTCGTACCCTGCACAACCGACCCAACCACCACAGGTTCATGGAGTAGTCTACCAAGGGAACATGGGTCCGACCGTCATCCCCGTGGTGGTTGGTCCTCAGATGGGCCCCAAAGCATCGTCGTTGACCTGCCGATCGTGCAACCAGCAGATAGTCACGAGAGTTGAATACAAGTCGTCAACGAAAACCCATTTGTTTGCTCTTCTGCTTTGTTTAGTGTAAGTATTATAATATTGATATTACATTATAGATAGATAGAATAAATACTTTTTAATGAGTAGACAATGATAAATACAGATATAAATGTAGAGAATTTACTATGGGCGGTATTATTGCTAAAAACTATCTTTTACACACAATCTGTGGATGAGTTAGAGAGAGAAGGAGAGACAATACTGCAGATAGTAGCCAGGTCTGTAGTTTCAGCTGCCCTAATGTAGGAATACCTAAGGCTTTTGTCAAATACATAGAAGTTAAAAACAATAATCAGCACGCTTTAGGTACTCATTGCATGGTGGCGATTTCAGACTATTAATAAGATTCCCCAACTTTGGCTCCACCGTAAATCAGTGGTGCCTTAAAGGTCTGGGTTTGTCCAAATTAATTTTTGGTTCTTGATAATTTTAATCGTTATTATTTATATTTCCAGGTTTTGGCCCTGTGTGTGCCTCCCCTACTGCATGGACAGTTGTCACAACGCGGACCACTACTGTCCAAACTGTAACGCTTACATCGGTAGCTACACCAACTAAATCTAGCTAAGCTTTATCAATAATGATAGAAGATATCTTTATCTGCACTACACTGAAAATAAAAGATAAGTGCTAGTGTTATCAACATCGTATGCGCATGTTGGATAACGTGACTACAGTTTAGGCAAATTCGCTGAAACATTTTCGTCTTGTCGCCAAAATGTTCGATTTAGATTGTATCAACAAACTTATTCTAAAGTATTACACATTCGTCTGAATCACCAACTTCATATCTAGTAGGTATTTATTTATAATATAATTTAATAATAACTGAGAATTACCTTCGTGAAAAAATAATTATGCAAGAATAATTAATAAGAAAAAAAACAGTCTTCGTCGTTTGTACAAATGTGTTAATGGTCACCATATGTAGTACCTATTTTTAGACATAAGATAAGTAGTTTAATTTAATAATATTAAGCTTGAAATCAATGTCAAAGGAAAGTAGAAACTAGATCAATATTGTGACTGATGCCAAAATTATATGGTTTATCAACCCGAATGTCGGACACATAAGGTATCCGTTAGTAAATAAATAAATATTTTCCTACCTACGAAAACAAGTGTCCAATGATGGACAATCTGTCTGTGTGGCAGAGTCGAATGATTGGATGAAGTGTTCTGTTTGTAGGTATACATTTCGTCTTGTAACTGCGAATAAACGATGTGACTTAATTGTATATAGATATAGGTAAACTAGCAAATTGCTTTGAAATACAACCTCGTTGAATCTGAGGTGCCATATGACAGGCATATTGCCGACCCAGTTCTCAAAAATGACTACAGCTCTTTCACGGTTACTTTACCTCTTTCATCACCGTCAATATCACAGTGATCTTTATCTTCCATGAAATAAGGTTGCTGTTGGGTTGCAGCCACTGATAGGTTTGTTAAAATTATCATGATCTTTATTCTCGTAAGCTTGTCGATAGGCTGCTGCTGTTAGAGATAAAATAACTGTTAGAGGAGTCTGTAGGTATATCATTGTATTGAGACCGATCTATCATCACTATCAGGACTATTGTATCGATAAACCTGATATAGTGGTGATATATCAATTAGCGTGCCGTACTATTATTGTCAATTTTACCATGGCGCATGATGACAATTCCTTGAAACCTGGGAAAGATCGAATCTTGAAAAAAAACCCCGACCTAAACCGATGATGAAGACGAAGACGTTGAGGTGTTTAATGTGATGTCGACGTCGATCTAATGGCAACATCTCATGATGTGCTATTGTTAGATCGCTGATAAGCATTGTGAGTAGGTTTTGTCTCCGGAACCCAATTTTGGACTCTGTTTCTCATGCCGCTGGATTCGTATATTTCGAATCGTCTCTTATCGTCGATTTGTATTTTTTAATGTGGTTAAATATTTATTTTGTACAAATGTTTAAACATGTAAAGTTTGCATATGCACAGGTACATGTGTATAAATAAATAATGAAACATGGCAAATAATCTAGTGTTTTGTTTTATTTAATTTCATTTCAACCTATCACAGCCTAGCATCTATTTCATCACACGTTTGGAATACTTTATTTAACATTTTATTGAATTCTTTAATCGCATCAAAAACATTTTCATGTAAAATGTTGCCAAGCCAAGACCATTGTCAAAAAGTTATCAGATCTCATGTAGAGCCAAGCTTCTAACACTACACGCCCTAACTCTACACTACAAGGCCTTACTTCACAAACTCTACACCTTAGTCAAAATATGTGCCTTGGGTATTTCGCTACATGCACATGGGTGTAAGGTGAAAAATGTATCCTCTGTTCATTACTTTTTAACCGACTTCAAAAAGAAAGAGGTTCTCAATTCGTCGGAAACTTTTTTTTATGTTTGTTCCCCGATTACTCGAAGATGGCTGGACCGATTTGGATTTATTTTTTTGTTTGAAAGGGTATACTTCCCAGGTGGTCCCATGATCATCAAGTCAGGATCTGATGATGGGGTCCTGGAGAAATAGAGAGAACTCTTCAAATTGTATAGGCACACGAAGCAATTTAGGTATTTTTTGGAAGAGTACTTTCTCGGAGTGGTCTCATTTCAATTTGGTGAAGATCTGATGAAGAACTTTGGAGATAGGCAACGGAACTCCTCAATAAATGATAGCAAATGGGCTGGGATTGCTGAAATCTCATGTCTGTCTATTGCTTACACCAGTTCATAACATAACATCACGCCGGTATGCTGTGAAGGGGAAAGCACATGTGAACTACCAAAAAGTGAAAAAAAAATCATTTTCAAAAAAAAAATTACCGACTGCCAAAAATTACTACAAAGTGAAAAATTACTTTAATTTCGGAAGGCGGTGACAAAAAATTAAAATACAGCTCCAAAGACACCGACATCCGAAATTAAAGTTATTTTTCGCTTTGTAGTGTTTTCTTGGAAGTCTGTTGTTTTTTTTCTGTTATATAATAATAGTTCTTGTAGTAACGAAATGGCCAAGCCACATATTTTGACTAAGGTGTAGAGTTTGTGAAGTTAGGCCTTGTGACATGTATCGACCTCTGTCATACAGAATGCTATAGTTCAGGAATCGACACCTCATTGATGTAAAGTGTACTGAAGTTTGTAAATAAATTACCATTAAGCTACATATCTATTAACACAAATAACGTCTTCTCGCAGTAATAACGTTCTTTTAAATTGATTCCACTCAGAAGTATGGCAATTAGCTTTTTGTATAAACTCAGACATAAATAGTATGTCGAAGTCTTGTATTATTGACACCACATCGGTGGTGAACCAGACTGAATGTAGCTCAAATGCTATAAGTTTGTATACAGATTGTACGAAGGAGGTTCCATGTCCCTCACTCACAATGTGCTCAATGCCTGGTGATGTCATTGAAAACTTGGGGTTAACTCCGGATAATGTTTTAAACTAGTATGTAAGACAACAGAAGGTACCAGTAAGAATATTCTTATACCTAACAACAACAAGGTATCTTCTTGCTCTAAAATAATTAATTATCAAAAAGAAGATCAGCAGAAAGCCTTGAAATTATTTCATCAAAATATTCAAGGTATTTCTTCCAAATTATTAGAAATAGAATTATTTTTAGAAAAAACAAAGTTTGACATTGTTTGTTTTACTGAACATTGGTTAAAGGACTACCAAATGCTAATTAATTATGAAAACTATAGTGTGGGCAGTTGTTTTAACCGTAAATCTATGCAGCGTGGAGGTTCTATTATATTGATAAAAAATTGTTTAAAATCTAAGCAACGTAATGACATAGTTGGTTTATCAGTGGAACATTGTATCGAACTGTCCTGTGTTGAGCTAGATAAGCACGTTGTAGTGTGCGTGTACAGACCCCCTAATTATCAGAACTTTTCTTTATTTGAGTCAATAATGGAAGATGCCCTAGCGAAACTTGCTTCCAGTAATAAAGCCGCAATTATCTGTGGTGATTTTAATATCAATATTTTGGAACATGATTCAAATAGCAGTAGATTACTAAGCCTTTTTAAATCTTTCAATTTATCGAATGTTTTTACAGAACCGACTAGAGTAACTCCAACTTCTGCTACTTGTATCGATAATATTTTCTGCGATTGTGAATATGTAGAGAAAGCCATCGTAAATTATCTGCCGTCTGATCATAGTGAACAAATGGTAAAATTTAGGTTTAGAACACCTTTGCAAAAAGTGCAAATACAATTTAGACCAATAACGACGGGCAAATTAAATAAATTCAAAAATACCCTATACAATAAGTTAAATGTTCTGAGCGATAACAATATGGGCGATGCAAATAAATTGTATGAGGATTTCTTCTCAGTAGTGCACACCGAATTTAGTAAAACTTTAGAAAAGAAAACAAAAAATATTTGCCCACATTTTGTATTTAGTGACTGGGCTACTAGAGGTATTAGGATAAGTAGGGAAAGACTGTTCGAGCTGTATGGCCTTAAGCCTTACATTAACACCGAAACTTTCAATAAGTATGTAGCTACATATTCCAAAATTTTTAGAAATACCTGCAAGTTAGCTAAAGCCTTGTACATTAGCAACAAGATCAAAGCAGCAGAGAATAAAATAAAAACAGTTTGGAAAGTTATAAATAAAGAAACTAGTACGAAAAAAATACGTAATACGCATTATACATTGGAGACTTCGCGTGGTGCCATAAACTCTAACATAGAAGTAGCTCAAGAATTTGTAAAATTCTTTACTAATATACCATCTAAAACGACGGAAGCTTTAAATTCGTCCCCCGATGTCTCAATTGATTTATTAAGAGCGAACGTTCCAGGCTGCCCGGTTGAATTTCAATTTAAGCACATAAACCCTATGATAGTTTTAAAATCTTTTCGGCAAATCAAAATCAAATTGACCGAAGATCTATGGGGAATGTCTATAAAAGTTTGTAGATCCATAATCGAGACCATAGCACCATACTTAGCTTTAATATTTAATTTGTGTGTGGATCAAGGAGTCTTCCCGGATTTAATGAAATATAGTAAGGTTATACCACTATTCAAAACTGGGGACAGCAAAGACGCCAACAATTATAGACCAGTATCCGTGCTGCCGGTATTCAGCAAGGTGTTCGAAAAGATAATGCTTAATCAAATGCTTAATCATTTTAACACCAACAAAATCTTACACGGTCAGCAATATGGTTTCACCAAAGGACGTTGTACAACTGACGCCGGTGTTACCTTGTTAAAACACATATTTACAGCTTGGGAGGAGGCCCAGGATGCCATTGGAATATTTTGTGACCTCTCCAAGGCATTTGATTGCGTTAATCACGAAACCTTGCTCTTAAAACTTGAGCATTATGGACTAGGTAAACTTGCGCTCAGTCTAGTAAAATCTTATTTAAGTGATAGACAGCAAAAAGTTCATATAAATGGTGTCAATTCAATTGGTTTAAAAATAAAAATGGGTGTTCCACAAGGCTCAATATTAGGTCCTTTCCTCTTTTTAGTATATATTAATGATCTACCCCATTTATTAAAAAAACAACCACAAATGGTGTTATTTGCTGACGATACATCCTTAATTTTTAAAATAAATAGACGTGCTTCAAATCTTGACGACGTAAATAACGCCCTACTGCTGATACAAAATTGGTTCACTGCTAATAATTTAGTATTAAATGGCAAAAAAACTAAATGCATAAGGTTTGCTTTACCAAATGTTAAAAGTACTGACTGTGACATAGTATTGAATAAAGAGAAACTAGAATTCGTCGATAAAACTGTTTTCCTAGGGATCACGCTCGACTCAAGACTACAGTGGAGTCCTCATTTAACAGCTCTTGCAGGTCGGCTAAGTTCAGCAGCTTACGCTGTAAGAAAAATCCGCCAATTCACAAATGTAGAAACCGCGAGGCTAGTCTATTTCAGCTACTTTCATAGTAACATGTCTTACGGTATTTTACTATGGGGACGGGCTGCAGATATCGAGTCTATTTTTATTCTGCAGAAAAGAGCCATTAGAGCAATATATGGCCTCCGTAGGCGGGATTCTCTGAGAGAACTGTTCAAAGTTATTAATATCATGACGGTACCTTGTCAATATATCTATGAGAACATCATGTACGTCAGGAAAAATCTAAATCTTTTCAGTAAAAGAGGTGAAAGACACACCATTAGGACTAGAAATAGGGACCAATTAGTTCAACCAGGCTTCAGACTGGCTAAAGTAGATTCATCCTTCATGGGGTACTGTTTAAAATGTTACAATAAAATACCTCCCCACATACTCCAACTGAATGAAACGAAATTTAAATCTTGTATAAAACGCACACTATGCAGCCATGCTTATTATAAGTTGGGGGATTATATCGCTGACAAAAATGCTTGGCTAAACGTTGCTTGTCCTGCTCCACAAGGTACCATAAACTAAATTGAATAGCATTTGTAAACATTGTTGGAGCTGCTGAAGACTGTAAAACTAGATACATTTGCATTGTATAAATTCAAACTTTTAGTATTGTATAATTGCATAGCATATGTGTGAGCACTATGTCCTAACTATATAGCTAACATTTACAGGGTACGTCTTTCATTGACTTGAATGTGCCCTGGCAGCTGAGAGTATGTCATGCTCACTCAAATGTCTCGCTGGTGGTGGCGTGTGTGTTGGATCATTAAGTTCCCTTCAAAATGGTTGAGCTGAATGGTGCTGATCCATACGTCATGTTCGTGAACGGGCGCCGCCAGTAGGGACTGGTCATCTCTTAGCTCCCACGGCTTATTTTAATTTCTGAATTGTTATTTTATTTTTGTTTTAATTACGGACGCTTTTAATGTGCACGTCTTTTTACATCGTTCTCACATTGATAATTTCAACATAATGATGTAACCAACTGTTTGTAACAAAATCATGATTTTAAAAGAGTGTCCATGGAGTTTCTTGCCCGTTCTTCTCCATAGGTACCTACGCTTTGGAATGGGCAACTAGCTTCATCTTCCTATCTCACCGACCTTGACAATTCAAAAGTGCCTGTAATTGGTTTATTTGAAATAAATGCTTTGAGTTTGAGTTGAGTTTGAGTTGATATTTTACTGAATTGGCCTCAAATCCGTTGCATGATTTTATAGAAATATGACTTGACAGAAGATTTCATCTTTTGACCGTAATTTAAAAACTATTCCCTTTTCAAATGACGAAATTTAATAAAAATCAGTTTACAAAAAAAAATATTATTAAAAAAAAACCTGACGTTTTGTAACTAGCAAAAACGTGTTTGATCCCTAGTCACTTTTTAAAAGAATATAAATGTTGGTATTTCTTTTGTCCTGTAAAGACTGCCATTGTCTATAATCATCATCATCGTTTCAGCCGAAAGACGTCCACTGCGGGACATAGACCTCCCCCAAAAGGAGGTGGTTTGCCATAATCGCCACGCTTGGCAGGCGGGTTGGCGATCGCAGTATGGTGGTACAATGCATAGAGAACGCAACTGCCCATTATTTATTAAGTCCCTTATGCTCGGTTCCTTTAAACAAAAACGGATCGTTTTGCGTACCAATGGTACTATTTTTTATTTCCAAACTGGGCAAATAAATAGTTTCGTAAGCTAATTTTACCTTTGGTTAGCTACTTCCACGGAGGTCGGTCTACTCTGCAAAGCCATGAGGCATTTGCTTCATGTTTGGTAAAGATACAAGAGTTTTTAACCTACAACTGTCCGTAAATAAAAGGAATCGGGCATTGGTCGCCTCCTACGACACCCATGGGAAGAAATGGGATTGTCTATAATAATTAAAATTAATGAAAAAATGACCAGTATATCTAGGCTTTTGATTCTATTGCCAGGCATGAATCACGTGGATATATGATAAGTGATTTTATTTATTTAGACTGTAAGTAGGTTTGTGCAAACACTTTTACACGTCAATCATATTTAAAAAAAAACTATGTAGGTCGGCGGTTCCTATCTGACTGATATTATAAAGGTTGAAACAAACTCAGAGGTCAGTCTATTTGAAAGTCCAGACATGATTTTGGTGGAAGACATCGTGGTCTTCACATGATAAGACCAAGATTATGTCGTCAGATTGATGTCTGAAATGGTATTTTGAGCAAAGAACTACAGTATGAGTGGACCCGTCTAGTCAGTGCATGCGTTTGTCAGTTTTGTGACTTGTAAAAAAAAAAGAAAGAAAGAAAGAATACCGTTTATCTGGTCACAGGCCGTAAAACACAAAATACAATAACAAAATAAAAAAAAGTGTACAATAAATAAATAACTACAACAGTGTGTGCCTCACGGCTGCGCCAAAAAGGTTCATTTCAGCATTGATGCCAAACAGACTGATACTATCTGACGCTGGTTTTCTAATGAACCTTTAGGGAAAAGTGACGAAGAGTACAAAACAGTTTTAACCTAATACATAATTACTACTAATACTATTATTATTAATACTTGTAAACATTCTCTGTTGATTACTTCCGATTTTTGGCAATGCTAGGTATATTGGATGGTGGTGACTTGTGAAGTTAATCGCACATATCCAATGTGCAATGCTCAAAAACACACACGGCCTTCTATTAATAATAAAAAATGTTTACATTTCATAACTGCCCTTATCTTTTATCTCGTCACGTTAACTGATAACTCAACAAATCCTTTTATTCGTGCCTCATTAACTTCAGTAGTATCATACAGATAGATATACATCGATTTTTGGTGAATATTAATTTTATATTTTTTCAGTGTTGTGGTTTTTCGTGGATAGTTAAGACATTTCTGGATAATCTTCAAAAATTTACGTGTGACAGATAAGAAATTAAGTGCGCATTCAGTGAAGACTTGGATTTACATTGGTTCCTGTGTAGTTTTCACTAGAAAGAATGTAAGTATTGGTGGTATTAGCATTGTGTGGATTAGAAAAGGCAGAAGTTTCTAGAATATGTATGACGTTGGAACCAAACCACATCTTCTTGGACAAGAATTGATTGTTTTGTTTAATCTTAACAGTTCACTATCTTTCAGATTGTCGTAACTTTAAAGGAGTAAAAACAAAATATGCGATTTAGTTCAATACCATATTTGGATCTTAAAAAAAAAAGAGTTTTGGTGCGAATAGTCCTGCAAATCATAAGTATTTTTACTTTTTTGAAAGCTATAACTTTTTAAATGGTCGTGAATTTAAATTTGGAACAATGACGACACCAAAATGATGGCTAGTACGTCGGCATCAAAACTGAATAAAAATAAATGCTTTGACCTATCATTATTTTAATGTACTAGGCCTTCTATATCTTACATGAAAATGTACGGTGGCTCGATTTAGGTGTCCAGAAGTGTATTATGATCAAGTTTCTCTTTGGTAGATTATACTATACTCAGAGTTTAATAGTTCTCAATTTTTTCAGAAAACATGAGTCATCCCGCGAACCCGCCTCCCTATTCGGGTCCCAATGCGGGTCCGAATGCGGGCCCAGAATCAGGTATCACAGTGATTCATGTGCAGCCAGCCCCAGCTCATTACATCACAACTCCAGTGATAGTGGGTCAGCCAGTGGGGCCAGAGCCCACGGTGCTCGTCTGCCACTCCTGTCGTCATCAGGTTGTAACAAAAATTGAAGTCCGTCCTTCAGTGAGGACGCATCTTTGGGCAGTCTGTCTCCTCATAGTGTGAGTTATTGATTTGTTTGTCATCGTTTCACGATTTATAAGACGGCGGTATGATTGCGTAGTGGGTTTAGGTGCTGCGCTATAGGTGCAGCAGGCTTAGCATGACGTTTTCTATTTCTATGAAGAATAGACAGTGCTTTTTCAATACAAAGTGACATTTCGTTTCTCCATTTTTGACATCGCACCGTAGATATCCTTCTACAATCTGTCATTTTGTCTTTCGTTTCTAACGATCTTTGTCTAGGTTTATAAAAAATTTGACAAATTTAGAAGAATATTTCTTCTCAAACCGTCAAACTCACACTGACAACAAACTAATAATAATATGATAACTTGATCTGAAGAGTTTTTTTGTTTGTTTGAATGCGCTAGTCTCTGGAACTCCTAATCGTATTTGAAAAAATATGTTTGTATATGATAGCCACATTAATGTAGAAGGCTATAGGCAATTTAACGTTACGCAATGTCAAGACCCATACGGGCCTAGCAAAAAGAAAAAAAGTCAGAAGTGACGCTATTCGAAGACGAAGTAAGAGCGGGGCAGATGATGCGACGGGTTGGGTCAGGGGAACAAGAAATTTTACATAGACGAAGTCGATATCTGTGATATTATGTAATTTTTAGATTGTAAAAACTAAAAAAACACGCTTTAAAAACCAAACTAAAAAAGGAGAAAATAATCATTTTATTATCAGGGAACTAACGCCACAAAGTATAATTATACGATTATCTGCAAAATTATGATTCGTTTAGAACGCATAACTGTGATAATTAATAGAAAAATATAGCTATCTTCTCCTATTGTACATCATTTAAGTCATGTCTATTCTTCCGTCGACAAATCGGAGCTCGTACTAAGCTTGCAGGTCACTAAACAAAATCCCGTGCACACGACGACAGCAAGTATAAAAGCATTGAAAAACTTTCTCTTCCTTGGTCCACTTTTTGCCCCATTCCTGGGTGCTCATACACCTGTGACCATTGTTACAGAGCTTGAGAATTCAATTAAAAAAAAAAACTGTGTATTTTTGTGTTATTTGTCGACGCAAAAAGGGGCCGTAAACAGATGTGGTCAACGTGTCACGTGTGTACCTGTTGTTTCCAAGGTGGGCGGTGGGATTTAAAGAGAACCTTAAGTGGTCTTCGGTTAAGTTTAGAAACGCGCTGCCTCGCTAGATAGAATATCAGACTATTTTAGGGTTCTAGAGGGTCTCCTGAACCCTCTACAAATATATTTTTTGCTACATATGCGCAAAAATGTTGGAATGGGCAGTTAAACAGTTTGGCACTTAAAACATATTTACGTTCCTAACCTAAAAATCCTACATTTTATATTTTATAAAAAAAATAAGCGTTTCCGGCAAAAAATCAATACCTACTGTGGACTAGGGTTACATCACAGCCTCAAAATAGTCTCGCATTATTTGTAGCGCACCCCAGTCTTCTCTAATTTTATGATGAGCATCAATCATCAGAGACCATGTAATTTTTTTTGTCATGTGGTCTAAAATCTAAATTCTAAAACTACGGATATTTACGTATTTTTGTATATTTCCAGGTGCTGGCCTTGTATGTGCATACCCTACTGTATACCTGCCTGCATGAACGTGGACCACTATTGCCCCAACTGTAAAGCGTTCGTCGGAAAATACCAAAATTAGAAGTAGTTAATTTATTTATGAAGATTAGTATTCAACTACCGTTGTCTTTTATTGATTGGAAAGTCAATTAGTGCTTTAACTCAGACGGTCTGTCGGACGTCAGTTCGTACGGGCGACTTTTTTCGCGCATTGGATTTTAAGGGCCTACGTCCCGTTTGGTAGCGTAACACGGTCACTTTATGAACCGTACTGCTCATTAACGGCTTGTCTTGAAGATTTGAAAAATATACAATTTTGCTATAGATTCATATAGATCATTTTGCCCGAAGTACTTTTTTTGTATGGTTAATACTTTTGCTGTAAAAAAGTATTTTCCAACACGCAATATTTTGGCTTCTATTCCATACTCCTACTAAACGGCTTCGTAATTTGGAAAAAAAAAATACACTGAAAAATAGTTAGAGGTACCACAGAATCGCCGAAGCACAATTGTAAATTAATCAAAGGAATATCCCCATTTTGAGATAAAGGCTCAGAGGTGCCCTGCGCGGGCGCGGGCGGCAGTCGTGCTTTAGCATACAAACGGAAGATGAGGATAGTATGGGCCTTAACGCCGAGAGTTGTCTTTTCAGCGCGCTGTGGTTCGCTCCGTTGGATTCTCAAGATTTAAAAATCCAGTACATCATAAAATCTCGCCGCGATATTTTTACGTCCGTGCGTACATGGGCTTAGACGAAGTAAGTTGTCATTAGGTAGTACTGACTCTTCAATTATTAAAAGTTTTGTGAGAAGGACAATCACTAAACATTAATTTGGGGGCTTGTCCTTTTCACACTACTATGCAATATATTTATAAACTTGTTCTCTATTGTATTGTAACTAGGTGCTAACACTAGTAATAAGTTATAATATGGTTTACCTAACAAGCTGGATCATTGTTTTCCGATAATAAAGAATATAATAATAATTAGGAGTTAACACTTTTGACAGCTTACTTCAAGCTGAGTTTTTACAGAATAGATCGGCTAGATCAGAAGGTCCAATCAGAGACTGGCTTCAAGGAGTCGGCGCAATCCTCACTAATGCCCTTTTAACCAAAAACACAACAATCGGCCTAATATTACAAAAAAACAAGATTTATCTAAAGACCCAAGGGGCAATTGCGTAACACACTTCGTATGTATGGCTTTCATTCTGACAGTAAAATAGCTTTCATTGCGTTTTTTAAGTTGTTGAGGAAATTTTTATTCCGCATAGATACGAAGCAATGGATTAGCAACATTCTTCAAAATGATCCAGATTCTGATTGATAGTGTGTTACGCAATCAGGGTGAAAACATCGAGCTATTTTTGAATTTCGAACTTTAATACGACAGAGTTAAAGTTCCAAATATGAAAAAAAAAACAGTTTAAAACCAGCTTCAATTTTGTTTTTGGAACTTTATTCAGTCGGATTAAGATTCAAAATAAAAAAAAAAACCAACTGAAAGCTTCAAACCAAAGAAGAACTTGTTTGAAATGAAAAGGTATGTGATTGGCCTACGTAAAATGTCACTCGGTAAAGTGATCGTTCCGTCCATTCGTGATCGTCCCGTTTTGGTAAGTGACGTGTGACATCTAAAGTTCGATAGCAGAGGCGTTGCAGCATAATGAATGGGCCCCTTTACCTCAGATAGGCCATTTCTTTCGACAAGTTTCAGTTTTGTTTTATCGGGCATGATAATTAATTTAGATTATTATGTACACGTATATGATATTAGCTAATCTTTAAGGAAAATTATATATCTAAAGTATTTTAAGGCGATAAACAATTCAGACTATAGGCTGTGTAGAGCCAATGTACCTATAGAAAGATGTACATAGGTGGTAGGTACCAATTGAAATATTGTGAAAAGAAAAAGAGTTACTTAGAGCAGTGGTGGCCCGTAAGTTCGAAACTCACACAGAAACTTCAAAACTCAGTACTTATGAGGGTACCTTGGTGTCAAATTGGCTAGCTGTTAACTTGATTTATATACAACTACCCACACTTTTGTTATTATTTTTTTTATTTGTTTTGCTGCTGATCTCATACGTTGTTATTGTTACTTTGTTTATTCTACATCTGCATGCTTCGTCTTTAGACGACGATTACCTATTAATGATAAAATTTAAGTCTCATTTAAGTGAACTGTATGATATGTTCTTATGAGAATAAAGATTCTTTAAACCTAAACAGTCAGGCAAAAGTGCCTGACTGTTTCTGTGTGAGTTTCTGTGTGAGCAGTGGTGATGAATTAAATACACAAAGTAAAGACTTTGTGTATTTAATTCATCACCACTGCTCTCAAAACGGTGAAGGAAAACATCGTGAGCAAACATGTCCGAGAATAAAAAAATCACAGACATATAACATCCACCGCATGGTCGATTATGGCCCACTCCCTCCAACGGAGAGGTGGGCTGTGTCCCAGCAGTGAAAAAATTATAGGAAAAATGTGATGTTATTTATATAAAGGGTTTTTTTTCTATTAAGATTTATTCAAAATTATTTGATAGCATGTTTGCACATACATACCCATGTAAAAAATGATCTATGAATTTTGTTGATAAGGTTTAAATGTATTATTATAAGTTATTTAAAAGGTGTAAATATAAAATAAAGTTTTTATTGTTTTTAAGCAGATTATTTATTTAATTCCTTTACATACCTATCACTCACTCGACGACATGTAACAAGGTATGTTTGCGTATACAGTGACATTTCATCTCACAGAAAGGAGTCTTTTTTTTTGAGGGTGAGAAATCTTCATATAACTTCTCCCGCTCTGGGTGGAGAAGGAGGGCGGGCGTGTCAGACTTTTACTGACTAAAATCCACCCGTGTTCCCTCAGTTGCCTGTGTGCCAAGGGCGACCGTATCTCTTTCGAACAACCCGCACCCCTGCCAGTCAGAGAGGAGGTTTGAGTTGGAATCGCAGTAGTGGGAACCTTTGATTATATACCTGAAGGCCAATTCTTGTAATTAAAAACGTTCAAAATCTAGTCGCAGTGTCATCTCGGCGACAAGCAAATGTTAAAAACTTGTCAAAACTGTATAGAAACTCGAGGTATTTTTGACAGATTGAGACTGAGATCATACTGTGAACGTTCTTAAAATTACGAGAATTGCCCCTTGATATATAATCAAAGAGTGGGATCGCATGCGGGGGGAGAGACTTTTGAAAATTAGGCATAGATATTTGAAGAAACTATAGCTGTCGCTCTGCGAGCGCTCGGCGGACTCTTAAATCCTACTTATGATACTCAATTTAATACTGTACAAATTCGGTTAGTTCGTTGAATGACTAGCGTTATGTAGATATTATTTCGTTTACAGGTACCCGAAGTCATTTTATTTGTTGTTTGTTTGTAACTAAGTAAGTTTGGCAATTCTTCGGGCTATGTGGGTTACCGCAGGAGAACCAAAGTAACCGTCATAGCCCGAAGAATTGCCAAGCTTAAGTGGCAGTGGGCAGGGCACATTACTCGCAGAACAGATGGCCAACGGGACGGGGCCGAAATTTCTGGAGTGGCGACCGCGCACCGGAAGACGTAAAGTTGGAAGGCCTCCTACAAGGTGGACCGATGACCTTGTGACGGCCGCAGGCGTCCGCTGGAAGCGGGAAGCACAGAACCAGTCGAAGTGGCGGATCTTGGGGGAGGCCTATGTCCAGCAGTGGACGTTTTTCGGATGATGGTGAAGTACCTACTTACTTATGTGGTTTTAATCAATAGAATGTAGTCGATAACTACATAATAAAATGTATTATAATGTATGTGTACACACGGCTACACATCAAGCTATAAATTTCCAATATAAGCTGATCTCGCATTGTATAGGATTTCCGTACCTACAGTGCGCGATCAGCGTAAACTGGAAATATATATTGTGTAGCCGTGTGTACTAATAAATAAATAAATCCTACTACATAATAATAGGGGTTAAAGTATGAAATTGCCATTGTATAGTAATAGACACTTCGAATTGACATACAATCTTCATGGTGTGAGATTTTCGTGTGAAACTTCTTTCACGTGGTACCTATGAGGTTCTTCTTTTAAAAAATGTGCAATTTTCGATTTTCGACTTTAAATTGTTTTTTTTTATTCAGCTTAGACGTAAAGATGGATACTCTGAAAATCCAAGTTATTTTTGAATACGAGTTCCGACGCGGAACTAGCGCGACAGACACGGCTCGCAATATCAACGTTGCGTTTGGAGAGGGGACTGCTAATGAACGCACCGTGCGTTTTTGGTTTAAACGCTTTCGTAATGGAAACTTCGACTTGAAGAACGAACCACGTGGTAGACCGCCCACACAGGTGAATAACGCTGAATTGAAGGAGATGGTAGAAGCCGATCTGAGTCAAACTAACCAGGAATTAGCGGCATGGTTTAACGTTACCCTACCTACAATAATGACTCATTTGCATCAATTCAATAAGATAAAAAAAATATGAAAAATGGATGCCTCATGATTTGACTGATCTGCAGAAAGAAATGGGTGTTGAAACTTGTGTTGCCTTTTTGAATCGGTACAGAAATGAAGGAATATTGGATCGAATTGTGACATATGACGAAAAGTGGATTGCTTACGATAAGCGTAAGCGAAAAATGCAATGGCTGACCCCAGGTCAAACGCCGCAACAGTGCCCTAAAGCAAAGCTTATCAATAAAAATGTAATGGTAACTGTTTGGTGGTCTCTTCATGGTATTATTCAGTATAGCTTTCTTAGGTCTGGTCAGGCAATAACAGCAGATGTTTATTGTTGCGAACTTCGAACAATGATGGAGAAACTGGCAGTGAAACAGCCTCGACTCGTGAATCGATCTTCACCATTATTGCTCCATGATAACGCAAGACCTCACACTGCCCGAGAAACCGTTGTGACTCTACAGGAGCTGCAGTTCGAAACTATACGTCATCCTCCGTACTCGCCAGACCTTGCTCCAACGGACTACCATTTGTTTCGTGATTTGGACAATTTTCTACGTGATAAAAAAATTTCTTCCAGGAGGCAATACAAAATGCTTTCACACAGTTTGTCGAATCTAGATCCTCTGAGTTCTATCATAAAGGCATAAATGAACTTCCGTTTAGATGGCAGCAATGTATACATAATGAGGGTAAATATTTTGATAAAATAAATGTGTTATATCTTATAAGAAACTAGTTTAAATTTTTCAGTACAAATCGGCAATTTCATACTTTAAGATAAATATGAAGATATTTGGATGTTTGTTACTCAATCACGCAAAAACGGCTAAACGGATTTGGATGAAATTTAGCACACAGATAGATTATAACTTAGATGAATACATAGGATACTTTTTATCCCGGTAGTACGTTCTCACGGGATAATTTACGACTTCTACGCGGGTGAAGCCGCGGGCGGAATTTAATAAAAAATAAAAATGTAGCCACATTTCCATGGACGTAATAAAATCGGGGCGGGATTTTTGCGCGCATTGGATCTTCAACGCACTGATTAGCGCCAAGAGTTGAAAATCGAACACTGTGTTTTTAGATGCGCTGAGACTCAGTCACGCTGTACTCTGTTGAAGTCTCAATTCTCGGTTCAACACGGAGAGTTAAAAATCCAATGCGTTAAAAAATCCCGCCGCGATTTTATTGCGTCCGTTTAAATGTCAACTAACCGTTTCGACTTTGGGCACGCCACGATTGCGGCGGTAAGTCCCCTCTTTAAGGAGTGGATTGAGAGGCACCACGGCGTCCTCACTTTCCACCTGAAGCTGGTCTTCACCTGACACGGTTGTTTCAGGAGGTTCCTGTTTCGGATAAGGCGGGAGGAAACGCCCGGATGTTTCCACTGCGATATCTCCCTGAGGACACAGTGGAGCATACAGTGGAGGTCTGCCCGGCTTGAGCGGAGCACCGCCGCCGTGTCGTGGCGATCTCTCGCGTCCAGCCCTGGTCCCGGCCATGGTACGGAGCGAGAGTGCAAGCAGTAATGCTCGCGAAGAGGGAGGCGGCGCATGTGAGGGAGAGAGAGAAAATATATGCGCCCTCATGGCCTTAGTTGCCGCAGGAGACGCCCTGGGCGTCCGGAATTCCAGGCCACCGTAGGCGCGGGCTTGCGAATGGCGACTTGGCGAGTGATAGGTAACTTGCGGTCCGGTAAGGACCAAGCCCGGGACGACGACGGCACGTTGTGTTCCACGCACGCCTCAAAGAGATGTCAGCGCCAACTGGTGGGGTCCGCAAGGGCCGATGCCTGCCAGGGGCGCGGGTTATTTGAAAGAAATACCGTGGCTCCTGGCACACCGGCAACTGAAGGAACACGGGTGGGTTTTAGTCAGTAAAAGTGTGACACCCTCCCACTCCGCGCAGAACGGAAGAGGTTATTTGATAATTTCACATCCTCAAAAAATTAAATAAATACTTTTTCCAAAAAAAAAAAACAACCGACTTCCAAAAAAACACTACAAAGTAAAAAATAACTTTAATTTCGGGAGTCGGTGACTTTGGATAGGTATGTATTTTATTTAATTTTCATGTCACCAGTCACTGACTGCCGAAATTAAAGTTATTTTTCACTTTGTAGTGTTTTTTTGAAAGTCGGTTGTTTTTTTTTTCTGGAAAAGGTTTTTATTTTTCGCTTTTTAGTTATAGTACCTACCCCACACCAATTCGGAATGTGATCATCCTTGGGGTAAAAACAATGCATATTTATGCGATAGCAGCAATCGCGGTTTATTTGCTGCTGTAATTTTTGGAAGAGTTCCGTTGTCTGTCCCCGAAATGCATCATCAGATCTATATGAAATTTAAATGGGACTACACGGGAAGCACCAGCTTTCAAATGAAAAATAATTATCAAAATCGGTTTAACCAATCGAAAGTTCTGCTTCTGAGCCAACAAACATAAAAAAAAATACAGTCGAATTGAGAACCTCCTCCTTTTTTTAAGTCGGTTAAAACAAACCGTTTAGACTTATGCCTGTTTACTGTTTACACTAACAATAAGTGACACCTAAATAAATGTCTAAGTATAAAACTGAGCTATTGGATTTTAAACTTTCGGTTTTCAGCCGAGCGTCGAAAATCAAAAGGACGTTGTTTTTGAACTTAACAATACTGCCTAGCGCCAGATTTATAAGTAAAATGATTGTGGGTAATTCCCCGCATAAACTCTTTCACAAGGAGCTTTGATGAACAACTTTTTGCTCATACAAAACTAAAATAAACTCTAAAATCACTACGAATAGAGTAGCTTTTCTCATAAAAATAAATGTAACTATATGACAAACTGCCCATGCATCATAATATTTCTAGTTTGTACCCTTAACACAATGGGTTCTAAGAAACGTCAACGCATATAGTTCGTAAAAAACTTTGTAAGCATAACGAGAGTGGGTCTTGGCAGGTAAGATATCAAATTATTAACAACTCTTTATTAGGGTGCCCACAGACAGTCGGATTATTCGCCATGGATATGACATGCATTGTGTGTTTTACACAAACTTTATGGGGTTTATTTATATGACTAACTTTTACTTTTCTTTCGTTTTTTAACTTTTTCTTCGGTTTTATGAAACCTACTTTGTAAACCTATATTTTTATGTCAAATCATTAAAAATAAGTAGGTAATCGAGGACCACTGAAACGTTTGTAAATGAGAGGAAACAGGGCCCAGCACGGTCAGCATCCTAGTTGCGTAACACACACTTTCTATTACAATCCGAAGGATTTTGAATTAATTCTTAATGTTTTTATTTCACCAAAAATAATACAGCGGATGTCATATAGGTACCTATATGACATCAAGTGCTAACTTGGGAGTGTATAATATGATTTTATCTGTAGACTGTAGGTACCGAACTAATTATCTACATAAATACGTTTGAAATCTACTCGACAACGTAGGTACATCATGAAATGAATATTGTTGAATTGTTAAAAGGCGCTACAAATTGTAAGTGTAACTATCCCGCAGGATTTTTCAGTATCAAAAACTTTGAAATGCATACGAGAATAATTATGTTAACAACGAAAATTTGAAGATGGTGGCTTGAAGCTATTCCTAGAGATTATTAAAAATCCAACAGACTTCGAAGCAATATTTTCCATGCCAAACACTTGATTAAAAATATTGAAAGTAACGAATTAATGAAATAACAAAAAAACTCATAAATGAACACGAAATGGAATGAATGAACGAAATGTCAAATTTCATTTTGACATTTCGTTACTACTAGCTTTACTACGTTAACGCCATCTACAATTATCTTTTTTTACACTTAGCTTTGCCCAACGGGCGCGGGCGGCGACGTTCCACTTTCCGATTATTACACAATCGGCCGTCTACGAGCGCCCTAACTGCAGCGCCCAATACAAGTACCACATCTGTTACTCATTCCAGTTTAAAAGGTCCTCAGAGGAACTTTTTAAACAATTGACAAACGGAAAAAAAGTGATAAATCAATTGTACAATAACATAGGGACTGTGGTGAGGTCAGTCAGGAGGCGTTTGGAGAAATATTTTCACACTGATAAAATTCATTGGTGTTCCGTTCCACCCGCTTAGAAGACGCCAGACGGTCGTAGTTATTATCCAGACGCTAGTTATAGGATCAAGAATAAACCACTGAAAACAGTGAAAGTTAAGTTTTGTAAAGTGAAACTTAAGTTAGCTACGGTTAACTTTAAGTCGCGCAAGTGAGAATCAGTATCGGTAAGTGTTTGATTGTAGTTATTTAGGTTGTTCTTTTTGTGTAAGCTATCGGATTATAATAATGAGTAGCTTTTCCCGTGGCTTCGCCCGCGTGGTGTTCGGAAATGATCCCACAGGAACGTACTACCTACCGAGATAAAAGTATTCTATGTGTTAATCCAGGCTATAATCTATCCGTTTGCCAAATATCATCTAAATCTTTTTGCGTGATTGAGTAACAAACATCCCAACATACAAACTTTTACATTTATAATATTAGTATGATATAGTAGGATTATAAATGCAAATATTATAAATTATAATATTAAAATAATAAATATAGTAGGATTATGGCAATACTATCCACGGGGTATAAGAGACATCGAAACATTATTCAGTACACAATTATATGAAAATCAATTCTTTAATTAAATGCTGAATGATTTTATTTATGTTAGCTGAAATGAAATATTTAACCTATCATTAAAAAAATAAACACTTTTAAAATGTCAATCATATTTTAAAAACTAGTTTTCTTACTACTCTGAGAAGACAGGCTGAAATCAACTTAGAGTTCACAGTCTATCTAAAGTCCCTTGGTAAGATCATATTGTGAAGATTTTGTTATTGGTATCTGAACTTCAAGTCAGAAGACTCATTTATCAGTAATCATGCGACTCAATTTTAATAGCTGACGTAAAATTTTAAAGCTGGTGGGTTTAGAATCCTGTGGGTGTACTGAATTCATGGTTGCGCTTTGATGTCCTTTACCTACACCTTGAATGTACAATACAGCATGTATCAGAATGGTGTAGTCAATTTTGAGGATGTGGTCTCAGACCAAATAAAAAAGGATGTGGTACAGACCATTAGACTGAACAACTTTCTCCATGAGACCAATATCCAGTTGCTTAAAAAACTTCAATGCAGACTCGACCCTAGTGTATGTGATGGCTGGAGTGTCAAGTGTAATGGAAACTTTCTATTAGGTACGTGGACGAAAGTGCGTCCACAGTCAGTTCAAGAACGTAATTAAAACTAACTACATACTTAGTTTTCTCCTAGAAATAAGCCAATAAATACAGGGAGGGATAGTGACATTTCGATAGTTTTTCCTGTTTTTCGGTAGGTACACATTTTGCGATTCATATGGACCAGGAAAATAAACTTTGTCTATGAAAAAATCCCAGTACGGATTTCTTCAAGATGTACGAGGTACATTGAGAATTACAACCTTGTGACACGAGTTCGTCCTTCGAAAATTATCATTATGTGGCATATTGTACAGTCAGAGATCAGTAGAATCTTTTATATTTCTCTGGTATAACCCACACACTAACAAAAAATCGCAAAAAATAAAGTTTTACAGCTTGGAAGTAAACGAACACTTATAAGTAACTTAAATTCCTGGAGGACTTTAAAAACAGCTTAAGTGTATTTTTGTACAGAAGTCAATTTAAAATTAATCCAATCTAAAATTATTTACTGAAACTAACTAGAGAAGTTATGTGACATCTATTCTCACCTAAAGAATAGATTTAGTTTGTTCAAAATATTTGCGTTTAGATCTTGAGCCAAAGCTGCCACTATGTGTATTTAGATTTAGGCATTTTAAGTGTCATTGAGAGCAGTGATGGCCCAGTGGTATAGAGCAGTGCTCGGCGATATCGGCCCCCGGTATATGAGAACTAGTAGGTCATGTATATTTGATTTCATCACCACTGCTCTCAAAACGGTGAAGTAATAAATCGTGAGGAAACCGGCATGTATGAAGACAAAAAATTCGTAGACATGACATCAACTAACCTGCACATGGCCCGAATGGTGGATTATGGGCCACTTACTCTCACAGAGGAGGTCTGTGTCCCAGCAGTGGGAACAATATGGGATGATTATGCTTAAGTGTCATCGAAACAATGGCCATTAGTCCTGTAAGGTTGGGCAAGTAGCTATTTATACTCTGATTACAACTTTTCCTGTTCCAGGTATAAAAGATGAATGCTGTACCCGTTGGCCCGAAGTCATGCCCGGTCACGTGCCCGTTTTGCAAACTGTCCATCCTCACAACCGTTGAGAGGAAAACTACCATCAAAACCCATCTCATGGCAGCACTCTTATGTAGTTGCCTGTAAGTATTTCTGTACTAACTTTTGCCAGCGGTTTCGCCCGCGTGGTCGCCGGAAATTATTCCAAGGGAACGTACAGCCGGGATAAAAAGTATTATATGTGTTAATCCAGGTTATAAACTATCTGTGTGCCAAATTTCATCCAAATCCATTCGGTCGTTTTTGTTTGATTGAGTAACAAACATCCAATCCATTAGTAGCTAACAAACTATGTATGTATATATAAATATCAACATTCTCGCTATATAAGTACTACTCGTTACTATTTTTATTTATTTTATCTGACACAAATTTATTTTATTTAAGTATGCATACACACGTCACGTTGCGGTATTTGTATTAAAGCTGATTTACATCCGTCACCTCACACGTCCGGTCCAGTTGAAAACCAGCATCAGGCACTAGTTGTCTGGCATTTATGCTGAACTGGGCCTTTTTAGCGCAGCCGTGACGTCAGGCACACTTTGACGCACTTTACACTTTTTGTTCATTGTTTAATTCTATTATTTTGCTGAATATTGTGTGCCTTTTTTAGTCTGTGCTAAATAAATGCATTTTCTTTCTTTTCTTTCAATCATACAAACTTTCACATTTATAATATTATAGTAGGATAGGATATACTAGCTTCTGCCAGCGTCTTCGCCTGCGTAGAAGTCGAAAATTATCCCGGGATAAAAAAATACCCTATGGGCTAATCCAGGTTATAAACTATAGACTAAATACCATATTAGACACCAATCTACATGGTCCTCAAATGATCTGACTACGATTATTTCTGTTTTTTTTTTACAAGAAAAGTTTTAGTCCAGTGCGCAACTGTAACCATGCATTCAGCATATCATTCCCCCCAGCGCAGAAATATTTCGTTGGTTATACAAAAAAAGAATCGGCTGTTCCATACATTTTGACCGCGTAGGTATTGCACTTGTCTATGAAACAGCTGATTTTTTTTTGTAAAACCGACGAAAAATTTCTTCGCTGGGATCAAGAATGGTATGCTGAATTCATGGTTAAAGTTTGCGCACTGAATAAAAACTTTTCCTGTTTAAACACATTGACATCAATGAATTTTATTTAAAGTTTAAACAAGGACTTACTTTGCTAAGTAATAAATTGCTTTAATTATTGTGAATGTGATGACTGTGTGGGTGTTTTTTTTTTAAACTTTTGCTTGGTTTCTTTTTTTTTCTCATTTAGTGGTGGTCTCATGGCCCGGCACGGCAGTTTAAGTAATTTATGCGTCCTACCCAAATGTCCTTTATTTGGTATAGTTAATCAAATCGTTGAGCTCCTCAAGTTCTGAGTTGAGCTGCCTGATTACTGATAAATGCGTGCACTGATTGGACAGGTCCACTTAATCGGAGTGGTTCTTTCCTCAAAAGACATGGTCTTTACATGATATGACTAAGATTATGTCTGGACTTCAAAAGAGACTGTGACCTCTGAGCTTTTTTCGGCCTTTCTTCTCAGAGTAGTCAAATAGGAAACGCCGACCTCACTAGTTAAAAAATATGATTAACGTGTAAAAGTGTTTGTACAAACCTACTTACAGAAATAAAATTTATCAGATGTGTGGCAAATTTCATCCAAATCTGTTTAGTAGTTTTTGCGTGAAAGTTTGGAAATTATCAAATAACTTCTCCCGCTCTGGGTGGAGCAGGAGGGCGTGTCAGACTGTTACTGACTAAAACCCACCCGTGTTCCCTCAGTTGCCTGTGTGCCAGGGGCGACAGTATCTCTTTCGAACAACCCGCACCCCTGGCAGGCATCGGCCCTTGCGGACCCCACCATTTGGTGCTGACATCTCTTTGAGGCGCGCGTGGAACACAACGCGCCGTCGAAAGGGTAACAAACATCCATTTATCCTCACAAACTTTCACATTTATAGGATCCTTATTCCGTGTATGTTTGTAAATAGACTTCGATAGATTAGCCACACTCCTCGAACTTGAACCATAACATAACTTCACGCTTGTATCTAATCAGAGGTGTGCTCATTATAATTAATTATGTATAGTACTAGCTTTCACTTACATATCACCAGTTATGTTTAAGTGTAATAAGGGGCTAAGGTGCAAGCTTAGAGGCCATCCATAAATTAAGTCACATACATTTTATGGTTTTTTGACCCCCCCCCCGTCCTTGTCACATGTGGTCACACATGTGAAACCCCCCCTCGTGTGACGTCACATATTTTTCAATTTTATATTTAGACGTACATAATTAAATGAAAACAGCAGTTTTTCCATTTTTTTTATTTAAATTAAAAATAATGTTTATTAAAATTAACATAAAGTCAAGTAATTTAGACAATGGTGATTTTAACATCGTCACAAAGCTTTTGATCCCCCTGGCCCTTGTCACACAATGTCACTTTTCGTTGACCCCCTCCCAACCTCTCAACGTGTGACGTAATTTATGGATGGCCCCTTATTGCCATCAACCGGGCACAAATCAGGGTCTACAGACTCCAGGACACTAAATAGAAATCCCAGCTAGAAAACCCAATAACACTTTGCTCGACCAGGAACTCGAACCCTAGACCGCTTCCGACCACTAGACCAACGAGGCAGTCGGTATAAACAAAAAAGTGAACTAGAATAGGGCATTTTACTCTATACGAGAAAAAATCTAAAAACATATTATTGCGATAGCATAGGCAAAATGCAGTCGGAAAATGTTAGTTTTAGTTCATGAAACAACAAAATAAATATTAAAATACAATTTAAAGATTTCAGTTTTTTTAATCTGTGTTTGAACACCATGAAATAGTAGTCGCCATGTTATTTCATCATACGGCATGTCAACTGAGCAACTTTGTACTTTAATTATTTTCGTAACCAAAGTAATTTTTATTTAAATAATATTTTGCATTCAGGAACAGCAAACTAACGATAAGTAGTAAAGTAACTCATTTTTTTTTCATTGTAAACGATTGTCATACAAAATTTCAGTGCATTTGTTTTTAGCAAACTGACGTCATACCCACATAGCAATATGGCGTCTACTGCGTCCAGCGTTTTTGTCAAATTACGCGCGAAATTTGAAAATGCAAAATTTAAATGCATTTTTATGGCACTAATCGATTAAATAAAAATGTTGTGTTTTTTTAGTTGATTATTAGCACTCTAGAATCTAATTAAGACAGTTTTACAAAATGAGTATACTACCCTATTATTTATGTTTCATTCTGTATTTAGTTTGTGATGCCAGTTGTTACGAGATTTTTGTAAAAATGTTTGAACAGATCAGACAAACGAGGGTAAAATAGACCATACAGTCCTTTTACTGTTATTTTACACTTACTTTACTTCAGGCAACCCAACATCAACTATTTGTGGTTTTGGCAGACTATTAGTTACAGCAAGCCAAAAGCAACGTTATTGCAGAGAACTTAATTTTTTTTGACAGAATTGTCAGTAGACTCAGTGGCAACAACCCAACAGCAACCTTATTGCATATTTTTTATTTTATTGCATTTTATTTTATTGTATATTTTTTTCTCGTAGATTACCAGTACATTAGTAGAAATTAAGAAATTTATTGTAACGTAGAAAGTATAGCAATAAATGTAAACGGAACGAAGGAGCCTGGATCTCACGACACAGGGAATCCAAGTGTGAGTTCCAGGAAGCAACACATTTGGATGTAACTTTTAAAACAATAAATTATTCTTATTCTTATTGCAAGGAAAATAAAGTTTACTGTGATTTGTGATTTTGACAGACTTGTCAGTGTCAGCAATCCAATTCAACTTTATTTGAACTAAGTTAAAGGTGACTGTCATTTTGGCAGACTTGTCAGTGGACTCAGTGGGAGCAATCCAACAGCAACCTTATAGCACTGAAAATACAGATCACTGTGATTTTGACAGTACTGCAAAATCAGAGGTAAAATAATTGAACTATGCCTTTTCCATATATAAGTTATTTATAATTGAATGTCTGTTGTTACAGTTGCGGTCTGCTATGCACATGCGTCCCGTACTGTATGGACTCCTGCAGGAATGCGGACCACTACTGCCCCAACTGCAGCGCTTATTTGGGGACCTACAAGCGATAGTTTAGGCATTTTCAATAACCATATGTTTCGAATAATATTTTTTCTTTTTCACATATCTCTAGCTCTACAGGCTCAAATTAAATTAGCTGGCAATACTTACTTACATATCATGGTGGGAATTCATATCGAAAACGAATGAAACAATAAAAAAACATAATTCGATGCTCGTAATCAGTCAGCAAACCGCGTCGGTTGGGCGTGCGTAGATCGCTCAGTTGTTTTTGTAATTTTTCGTGGAACTTAAATATTTTATACGAATTCCCAAAACCATAACATAACGATTAATATACATGTCACAGTGTCATTTAAAGTTTTGAACAAAGTTCGAATATGGATTGTATTTTTTTTTTGTTTCATTCTTTTTCAGTATCGATGTTACCGGCCAAATCCGATTTCAGGCCAAACTAGTTTGTCCTAGGCCAAACTGGTTTATTAAGCCGGGGCACCCCGATTAAATGCTAATGCGATTAAACGGCTAATTTCTTACGCGTGATATGTCGCAGCCAACTAGCTTAATTAGCCGTTTCGTTAACAGCCTTTGGAAGTAACGCTCGCCGGCCGCTGCCGCGGCACCGCTCGCTGCGCTCGCTCGGCTCGCGCCCTTTTGGTCACAGTTCTAACCTAACCTAACCCATTTAATCGGGGTGCCCAGTTTGGCCTAGGACAAACTAATTTGGCCTGAAATCGGGTTTGGCCGTTAACATCGATACCAAACACGTGGGTAAAGTATTGCCAGCTAATTCAATTTGACTCTATATATTGTCATGTAATTTGTACTAAAGACAAGTTGTCTTCAGAAATTCAGCAACTTGATTGGAAATGCTGATTAAAAATAAAAGTTCATAATTAAGACACATCTTATTTATTAAAATTTGTACTTCCTACTTGTTTGCTTCTACTCCTGACTAGCTAAATGATTACTGTGTAGTTTATCAGTGGTGTCGATTCTGTTGTACACCGAACTAAACTAACTAAACTATCACTAAAATTCCTTACTTTTGGCTATGAGAATCTTAAAGCTATTCTGCAAAATAAAATCTCTAAACTTAAAAATTATTTTGACACAACTAAAATCGAATTTGACAATCGTGACTCCTGCAGGCTTAGCATGACGCTTTCTATTTCTACTCTACTGTAGAATAGATAGAAATCGCTTGTCTACATTTCTCGGTGAAAACTGACAACTGTCTACACGGAAACGTAATTTTTGTCTAGTCTTCCGTCGACAAAACGCTTCTCTACGGTTGTCGTGCCAAGCCTGCAGGTGGTATTTTTTTTTCTTTTGGCTTCGCAACGTGGTAGGTACTTGTGTGCCCCACGCAATGATTTTTTTAAGAGTTGAATGAAGCGCAGGGGGGCAGCCTCGACGTTTTTTATATGGAATTTTTCACTTTTTGTTTGGAAAATAAAAAAAAATATTACATACATGTTGAGATTATGGGGCTTACGGGTTTATTAAAGGGGGTCGAAATTATCATCATTTTTGCGATAGGACACACCGTTTTCGAGATATAAGCAAAAGAAAAGAAAAAAAAAAGTGTTTTTGCAACTGAAGTCGAAGTGTTGGTGTGAATTTTAGTTCATGACCACTAGTTTTATTCCACACTTTTTTAATCGCGATTAAAAATAGTCAGATTTAGTTAGAAAAACTAATATAGTCAAAATTTTTGGTGAAAAACGGCAAACTCAGAATAGCAAAATTACCATCTTCACTAAATTAATAATTCAGTACAATCTTAGTGCTGTCAAACTAAAATATAGTTAAGTTGTGTCACTTTAGTCAATTTCAGAATAGGAAATCGTCGTTTGACAGGAATAAACTAAATTTTGGTGATTTTTAGTTTAGTTTAGAGAATTTTGTGACAACAGAATCGGCACCATTGTCTATTTTTTAAAATTCTTTTCATATAGGCCATCAATAGCAATAGCAATAATATATAATAATAGCAATCACTTAGCCAATGCACAGTTTTTGTCTGATTGAAAAAATATATTTATAATTTAATTAACAGCACGTGCAGCAGGCCGAGTAACGCAGTGTGAAGTGGCAGTAAAAGTTTATTTCTGCTATATTACTACTTTTTAAGATGTCGGATCGTGCCTTCATATACAAGGTGTAACAGAATGGACGCAAGACCTGAAAGTAGTTTGTTCTTAATTGACTACTGAATCGATTTCAGTAACTTTTACCAAGTTTATCGATATGATCATCGATCAGCGGCAAGAGAAATCTCTAATTAATGGTAATAGCATTAAGTGCTCGATAGTCGACGCACATCCTATCAGTTCCATCCTTCTTTTTGACGAGGATGATAGGACTCGCGTAGTCAGATTGTGATTAATGAATAAATCTCTTGCTGAGCAGATCGCTGACAATATTGTGAATCCTATTTTTTTCATCCACTGAAAGCTTATAAGGACGGTGGGTTATCGGAGTGTTAGACGTTAGTTTGATCTCCATACTACCTGTGTTCACGGTGGAGGTTGCCGTACCGGAAATCAATAAATCAGAGAACTCTTTAATGATTTCTAGTAACCGATCTCTATCGGCATCCACTAAAGGAGTTTTGATACACACATTATCTAAAGAAATAAATACAAAAACAAAAGGACACTTAGGCGTCGAAGTATTCGTCCGCATCGCTGTCATCAGGAAACGTGCCCAAAAGACTGGCAGCATTGCCACGTTGAATAGCAATGCTAATTTGCTAAAAAAAGAAAAGAATTCTTTGGCCAAAGAATGACCCAGCCCTCTGGTCACGTGAAGTGTCGACCAGCCGGCGAGAAATTTCATTAAAAAGGAGACGTGCTCCACAAATCCGAGCGTTTCGACCCCAAACGGCTCAAAACTGTAGTTACCCATAAGGTTACGGTATTTACGCCGCTTGAGGGTCTCAGCAGCCGCAGCAGCGGCACCAGCACAGCCCGCCGTGCTAGGAACATGAGATGGCGCAAGGGTTTCGACACAGGTTGCATCCCACACCAGAGGTCTACCTACCTTCCAAGGCAATAACGTCATACCGTCTGGTCTCTTCCCATCATCACGTACCAAGCCGTTTGGTTCTAATACTGCTGGTACACCGGCAGTGACAAGGGCTCGACGAATAATATCGTTGAAAATAATACCATTTCTTATGACCCGTTTTACCACAAATGTGACAAGAGACATTGCTATTGTCTGACTAAGGTACCTCACGTTTACGTTGGTTAGATGAGTTATTAGAGGAGGCACGATCACGAGCATTATTATTGTCATGTTTGGGTTTGACATGAACTGATAAAAATTCTACAAGATCTTTACATGCTAGCTTAGCGTTGGTTGCCGCAGCCTTGACTTGCGGATCGCTGATACCTGTAACAACAATGGCGGATTATAACTCATCGCATAGACCTTCAAGGTGGTTTAAAAAAAAAAAAATTTAGTAAAGCAACGCAGACGCAGCAAGGATTTACGTGAGTATTCTGCATAAGTTGGGTACTTGTTTGATTTCGTACACATAACCTCATATACTATGGACGCACAATCGATGTTACGGGGACAAAGAGATCTAAATTCAACCTTGAAGTTTCTCCAGGATCTCACCCAGTCTCATGGCGACATGGCGAGCGCGATTGTCGCAACCCAGTGCTGGGCACGCCACGATAGCGGCGGTAAGTCCCCTTTTTGAGGAGTGGTTTGGGAGGCGGCATGGCGTCCTAACCTTCCGCCTGACGCAGGTCCTCACCGGACACGGTTGTTTCGGGAGGTTCCTGTTTCGTATAAGGCGGGAGGAAACGCCCGGGTGTTTCCATTGCGAAGATCGCCCTGAGGACACGGTGGAGCATACGGTGGCGGTCTGCCCGGCTAGGGCGGAGCACCAACGTGTCTTCGTGGAGGCGATCGGCGGCGGCGATCTCTCGCGTCCGGCCCTGGTTCAGGCCATGGTACGGAGCGAGAGTGAATGGTTAGCCGTCACCTCCTTCTGCGAAGCAGTAATGCTCGCGAAGAGGGAGGCGGCGCACGTGAGGGAGAGGCAGTATATGCGCCCTCACGGCCGTAGTCGCCGCGGGAGACGCCCTGGCCGTCGGGAATCCCAGGCTGATTCCCAGCCACCGTAGGCGCGGGCTTGCGGACGGCGAGTAATGGGTAGCTCGCTGTCCGGTAAGAACCAAGCCCGGGTCGACGGCGCGTTGTGTTCCACGCGCGCCTCAAAGAGATGTCAGCACCAAATGGTGGGGTCCGCAAGGGCCGATGCCTGCCAGGGGTGCGGGTTGTTCGAAAGAGATACCGCGGCCCTTGGCACACAGGCAACTGAGGGAACACGGGTGGGTTTTAGCCATTAAAAGTCTGACACGCCCTCCCGCTCCGCCCAGAGCGGGAGAAGTTATTTGATGATTTCCCACCCAAAAAAAATAAATAACAAAAAACCATGCACATCGCACGCGAATTTTTCTCTGCGGTAACCTCGTCAGTCATTGTCTCGGTTACGCCCGAACCTTGCTTACTAGGAACTTACACGACCGGAAGGGAAGACATTAACTGACTTTTGCTAGTTGGATGCAACGGACTATCACTGCTAGATGCTATTGGCAATCTACGCTCAATTACTTCTAACCTCGTAATAATTCGATGAAAAGCCACATCGTGCGAGTTGTCGCAGCGGTCATAAGAGTCTTAGCGATATTTTCGACCACGAGAGCGACTATTTGGGCTATGCAAGATACTACGACGCCTTGATGACTTATCTCTAAGGTCTACTGGACTGT
The DNA here is from genome assembly GCA_947359405.1 of Antitype chi. Taxonomy (NCBI): domain Eukaryota; kingdom Metazoa; phylum Arthropoda; class Insecta; order Lepidoptera; family Noctuidae; genus Antitype; species Antitype chi. The sequence continues at coordinate 14,617,549 of OX375817.1, read as the reverse complement.
TTCGACGGTGGTGTGCGACAATTGGCGGCGTATCACGATCATCCGAATTATCACGACGATTTTTACGAGAACCGCCACCAGATCATCGCTCACGAGAGTATCTACGTCCTCTGGACCGAGACTAACGTCCTCAAATTTTGTAAGAAACAAAACTTAGGTACTCACAGTTGAGAAGTTTGGCCATAATAATAACAACACTTTAACACCGTTACTAACGGTCTAGAACGCGTGGCTATCCCACTTCTGATATTGAAAATCAGAAGCGGAATATATTTAAAAAAAGACATATCACAAAATAAACTAACAAGTTGTATTTCTTACAAAATATTTTTAATTAGAAACGAGCACATAGGTAAATAATAAGTACACAAGAATTATATAAGATCCCCTAATCAGACTTTATCGTCCCTAGAATAAGTCCGTTGCATCCGGAAACCAAGCTGAAAGCAGACCATTGACAGAGCGCACTATGCCTTTTTATACACTGTCACTCAGACCAAGTAGGTTGGAAGGAGGAAAATCTAAGAATATATTATAAACATGTCCAATTGATAACCTCCTCCTTTTTGAAGTCGGTTAGAAGTAAAAAGAATAAGAATTTTGTGAGTACTACGATGACATCAGCACTAACACTAAACTCGATCATTATAATATTTTATTTAAAGTGACCGGTTCTCAATGCTCGGTTGAACACCGAGAGTTGAAAATGCAATGCGCCTAAAAATTCCCGCCGTGAATAATTACGTCCGTCCGTATGAATGTACATAGACTACACATCAATATTCTTATCAGCTAACTTGTTTTTTTTGCAATGCACAAGGTTGTCTGACTATATTTACGAAACTTGAATGACTATAGTTAAAGATCAAAATAGTTACGAGACGCCGCGCAGTTTTAATTTAGGTATTTGTTAGAGTGGTGAATCAAGAAGTAACCGTATTCTGCAGCCCAGCTGGTGGGCATAGGTCACCGTTGCCTATGAACATCTGTAATACCAGCATTTGTGGATTCATTGCTATCCCAGAGACGACACTGTAACCTCCAACGTAGGTAAGTACTACAAAAGTCGACCTTATGTTGTAATTACAGGTACAGGTTGGCCATAAAATAAATTTGGGTGGCATTTGAACATAAGAGCGTTTTTAGTATGAGCTTGCAAATTAATTCGAAAAGACAGTGCAAATATATGTAAATCAAAATCAATCAAAATTAAAGTAATTTATTCAAATTAGGCTGAAAATCAGCACTTTTCGAACGTCAAAATACATAAGACAGTCCCCCAAAAACGCCCACCCGTCACCACGTCCTAGTGCTTTAGCTGGGAAGAAGAAGTGGCGTATCAAACTCCCCAGCAGCACAGCTGTCTGATTAGTCGGATAGACTTGATTCTATAAATACATAGACAAAGTAATATAAACATTACGAGACACAGAACATTAATTAAATAATTAGTCAAACATGTCAGCCAGCCATGCCAATATACCAACAAATAAAATGAAAACTTAACTCGAGCACAAAGAACAAAAATGTAAACAAAGCATAATACCAAATTAAGAGCCTCCTGGTATTAAGGGCGTGATAGCTTACATATGCCATGCAATGTTCACATAGCTGCCTCGAGTTGTAACTCGGGTAGAGTACTCGAGGCCACAAATGATAAACTAGGACCATCGACGTAAAATAAATAAAACGGATTGGTAACTATTAGTAACAATAACAAAATCATGGTCAGCAAGACGACCAGTCACCACAAGCAACACCCGTTCACGAGCATAACGCAAAGATCAGCCATTACCCCCCATATTTGAGGGAAGGAGGTAACCCGACCCCCAACGCTACCGCAAGCAGTGACATCTACGGGAGCATGACGATCTTGCTGCTGGTTACTCAGGCAAGAATAGAATGATCAACTGTCGAGGTCGCTAGCTAATCACATAGAGCAATACAACACATCATAAAAAATGGTTATGGGTAGATCATATCAACAACTAATGACATAATAGATAAAATATTAAAAAATACTTAGTCAATAAAAAATATATTTACATGAACCCATATATCCTGTCACTAGTTACGCTAATTCTTGAGAAAGAACACAAACATTGTCTTGAGTTAATCACAGCGACCAACTATTCTTGTCATTGATGGAATAGTAAGCCTTTAAACAAAGGATGGATCTTACCTGAGCTTTAAATGCATCAAAAGGCAAATCTAGCAAAGAAGAGGGAAGCTTGTTATAAAAGGTTATACCAAGCCCAACAAATGAGTTATGAACCTTATGAAGCCGGTGAAAGGGAGCTCGTAGTTTTTTCTTATTTTTAGTGTTAACGGTGTGAATATCACTGTTTTTAGTGTATATTTTGCTTAACATATAAGATGTTAGCGAATATGAATTGTGATGCCACCGTTTTTTTTTTTTTTTTTTGGGTGGGAAATCATCAAATAACTTCTCCCGCTCTGGGTGGAGCGGGAGGGCGTGTCAGACTTTTACTGACTAAAACCCACCCGTGTTCCCTCAGTTGCCTGTGTGCCAGGGGCCGCGGTATCTCTTTCGAACAACCCGCACCCCTGGCAGGCATCGGTCTTTGCGAACCCCACCTATTGGTGCTGACATCTCTTTGAGGCGCGCGTGGAACACAACGCGCCGTCGACCCGGGCTTGGTCCTTACCGGACAGCGAGCTACCCATTACTCGCCGTCCGCAAGCCCGCGCCTACGGTGGCCGGGAATCAGCCTGGGATTCCCGACGCCCAGGGCTTCTCCCGCGGCGACTACGGCCGTGAGGGCGCATATACTGCCTCTCCCTCACGTGCGCCGCCTCCCTCTTTGCGAGCATTACTGCTTCGCAGAAGGAGGTGACGGCTAACCATTCACTCTCGCTCCGTACCATGGCCTGCACCAGGGCCGGACGCGAGAGATCGCCGCCGCCGATCGCCTCCACGAGGACACGGCGGTGCTCCGCCCAAGCCGGGCAGACCGCCACCGTATGCTCCACCGTGTGATGCCACCGTGAGAATACCAATATCTTTGAAAAAGTCCCGCAAGGAAACTCGGGCACTTAGCTGGTAAATTGCACGAACAGCACGTTTTTGAAGGACAAAAATACTTTGAATATCAGCGGCTTTGTCCCACAGCAGAATACCGTAGGACATAACGCTGTGAAAATATGTAGGTCCTGATGTAAAATGTAAACCCACTTCACAAAAAGAAGGAGGTTCTCAATTCGGTGGTATTTTTAAAATATTTCTTACTTCAGAACTCCGTCCAAAAGACGACCAGCACCCTAATTGCGTAACTCACAATCTGTTTCGTTTTTAAACAGATGGCTAAACCATTGCTTCATATGTTCGAAAAATGTGTCTGCTCAACTACGTAAATAGCGTAATGAATATTGTGGAACTGTCAAAATGAAACCGATTATGATTAATCGCGTGTTACGCAATTAGGGTGCTGAATTATTAAATCTACCATACGGGTCCAGTATTTCAAGAGCAGTGGTGATGAAATTATTAATACAAATTTTGGGCTGTTGGTGCTGATACCACTGGGACTGCTCTTAGATAAAACACCACAATTTACTAAAATAACAGCCATATTTAAGTATTGCCCTGCCGAGGGGTAATAATATTTTTTGGTTTTACATGAATTATCATCTGTCTAGCCTTTTCCCAACTACGTTGGGGTTGGCTTCCAGTCTAACCGGATGCAGCTGAATACCAGTATTATACATGGAGCGACTGCTGGTGGTCAGACTTGCCGCCTTGTATGGGTCAGAATGTTGGGCCATACAAGGGATGACTGAAAACCTGCATGCAGCTGAGATAAGAATGCTAAGAGGAATGTGTGGTGTTACAATGATGGATTGAATAAGAAATGAGTATCTAAGAGGTAACTGAAAAGTTGTGTGGAAATTGATTGTCATGGTATGGGCATGTGATACGGAAGAATGAGAAAAATTTGAGGAAAATTAGGAGTATGAATGTCGATGGCTGTACGAGTAGGGGAAGACCAAAGAAACGTTGCATGGTTAGAAATGGTATGCCTCCCGAGATGACAACTGATACAGAAGTTTGGAAGAAAAAGAAATATTGCGCCGATTTGAAATAAATTGCGATAAGGGCCTCTTGTATTCTCTTGAGAATGATTGTTGGTCTCGTGCTTTTGCCCTGTTATGAGTATTCTGGCAAATCTGAAATGAATAAGTAAACTTAGTACTTACCTACGTGTGGAGTTTTAGAGTTCTTAGTGAAGAAACTCGTACAAAGAAATTATGTAGTTCCTAACACCATGCCTATTTCTGCTGCCAAGCAGCGTTGCTATGTCCCGATTTGTTTTAATATTGGTAGGTTTATATCAGCTAGGTAGTGGGAAACCCGGGTAAAGTGGATACACCGGGTGGGTAAAGCGAATACTCGCCACTACTCTCAAATTATTCATTGGCCGGTAGCCACGCAGGGTTGCGCCGCGCGTCGTCACCATCGTCAGTGAGCAGACGGAGTGTGTTGTTCGGTGAAAAATATTAATTTATAGAGGTGATTGTTTTGTTTATTATCACAATATTATTCGTGAAATGTTCTTGGTTATGAGGAGAATGTAATTTATGATTAAGTCGTTTTTAACTATGTGTAGAAGATGGCTTTAGATGCAATAGTTTTAGAATGACTTGATATAACCTTAAAAATATACACCATGGGCAAAGCGAATCGGGCAATGTGGATACTGTACATACATTGAAAAAGCTGGACAGCCAATGGAATACTGGATACAATGTAATATTTTTACTCAGTAGTGTCATGAAGAGTGTTCAGCCTTCGAAGGTAGTGATGATTATGTACCTATCTATGTGATAACTGCAATAATTAGATTTGAATCAGAAAAAAAATTGTTTATAAAATTATCTTCTAATTTGTTATGTTTTTTTGTTTGTTAGTTTCGTTTCATGCCAAAGTTTACTGTTATTCACTTTGCGCTGGTTCTATATCCACTTTACCCGGGGTCCCAGGCAAAGTGGATCTATTGCCATTTTTGTAAACATGGTTTTATAACTAATAATTAAATTAGTATTAAGGGAAAATGTGAAATATTCCTGTAAGTCCCTTAAGTAAAGATTGATTATAATTTTTTTTTTCAATCTCCCCAGTTATAACTAAATGACAATAACCAAAAATTGTTTCGCCCGGTTACCCGGGTTTCCCCTATGTTGAGGGCTTTACGAACTCACAGAAGATTATTCAATAAAATTAAATTAAATCAGTAGGTAATGTCAAAAGAGATAATCCAGGATGCTTATATAAGAATTGAAAAAAATACATGTCCAAATGTCCAAGATGAACCCAGAAAGTATAAGTATAAAAATTGAAAAAAAAAACAACATTGATACTTGCATGATAGATAAGCGGCAGCTTAACCACTAGGATATTATATTAATTAAAAAAAAAATATCATAGCTTTGTTCACCGACTAAAGCAGCAAAATATTTATTTTTGCACTGTTCAAACGAAAACAATCCCGATAACGAGTGAGCTACAGAGTTCACAGAAAATGAGATATCTACCATGAATAGGTATCTATTTTTAGTTTTTATTCCGGCAAAGTCAAGCAGTAGTGGATAAACTGTGGTAACTAGCAGTAGTGAGTGGATCATAGTTCTGGTAATTTATTTTAGTACATTATTATTTGTTTTAACACCCGGATTGAGTCGACATTTTTAAATAATTTAGGTATTTGTCTGTAGGCGATATTCGCAAATAAAGTTTAGAAAAAACGTGCAACGGATCTTCTGTGCGCTAGTGGCCGTTTTATTTGCAAAAAAAAAATTGAAAAGGTGCCAATTGTCTATTACGTATTTCTGGAGTTGTTAATTCACGATAGAAGAACTTCGTGCGAATCGCTTACAAAAATAATGTTTTAAAAGTGTCGATTCGCTTGTTTCGGGCGAGTAAATTCGTGCAGATCGGCTAGTAAGCCGAAATTTCGTGGATTGGAAAGAGAAGGCATAATTTAAATGAAAGCACGTAAACGTATTCCGTTAGAAGTTGGTAGAAACATCCCACCGCTGTTTTGCTGGATTCGTTTTGTCCTCTATCGATAGTTATTTCTCCTGATCAAGTTTATTTTGCTCATATGTAGGTATGTATGTTTGTGTGTATGTATGTATTAGTTTGTTTTTCACCCTATTTTATTATACCTATAGGTACAGTCACTAAAAGAAATAAGTAACCAGGGTCGACGGATATAGTTGAAGTGCAGTAATAAACCGATAGATGTTTCGGAATAACATTTTATTTGATAAATGAGACGTTTGTTTTCTATTAATTTTATTTACTTTTATTCGAAAATATCCATCGCTTTCTTACTATACCAGATGACCCCCTATCATTTATAAGGAATGTTTGTGTAGGTTACATGCTATTTTGCATGTTTTCTTATTTATTTAGTAAAATATGAATGTGTACACAGTGAACGCTCTGTGTATAACAAACATAAGAGTTCGATTTCTAGGTCCGGCAGAGTGTTATTGGGTTGTTTTATGGGATTCAGTGTAACCTGTAAATAGCGAAGTTCTATTTGACAAAAAGTATCTTAAAACTTAAAAATTGCTAAGGTTTTCTTACTTGTTTACATTGTTACATGTATGTATATTGTACCTTGTAACACTATACAGGTTGAAATTGAAAACATGCGACAAACCGAAATGGGACATTGTACTCATCATTATGAACAACTTTTACTAAGGGACCAAAGATGCAATCGCGAAAAAAAAAACATCTGTTCCCTACATTTATGTTCGCATGACTCGTCAAAATGTAGGGAACAGCTGTTTTTTTTTTTGCGATTGCATCTTTGGTCCCTTAGTAAAAGTTGTTCATAATGATGAGTACAATCTCCCATTACGGTTTGTCGCATGTTTTCAATTTCAACCTGTATATCGGAACAAGCACTGGCTGTGCTTGTTCCGATTTATAGTGTTACAAGATCCCGATATATAGCGAAATAAAACGTGATTATTAAGACCCCCATAAACATTAATTTTGCTAACCTTCAAAAGTTCGAACGCAATATTAATAATAATATGTCACAATGAGATTCTTTGAAATGTGTTACTTTTTTGTTGTAGTTGCTTAGCACGTGTTTACTTACTGTACTTCCCTAAATTAGTGTAAATCGACGTTCACACGGACGTAATAAACTCACGGTACTGGGGGCCTACTCCCTAAGCACGAAGTCCGTCGTTTCGGTCGAAGTAATGGGCGTTTCCATCTCCGTATCACTTACGGACTGAAGATTAGTTTGTAGCCTGAACTATAAATGAATGACAACACGATTTGACAGCTGTCCCTACTCCCGATATGTTTTTGTCCGTCCAAAAAAGTTAGTTAATTGGCTGTAGGATTCACTAAGAAGTTTCGAACTACTTTCGGACGGGCTCGTATTTTCGTTGACGGAGTTAGAGAGTAGCCCCCCTGAACCGAGCATTGAGAATCCAACAGAGTGCAACAAGCGCATCGAAAATTGAGCAGTATGTTTTACTGTTCGATTATTCACTTCTAGTGATAAGCAGTGCATTGAAGATCCAATGCAAATTCACGCCGCAGTCCCGTGTTTTTTCGACGCGTTGGGTTACACTCTGTTAAATTCTCAATGCTCGGTACAACACCGAGAGTTGAAAATCTATTGCGCGAAAAAAATCCGCCGCGATTTTCTTATGTCCGTGGGAACGTAGGCTTAGTTTTTTATTATTATTATACAGGTTCTAATTAAATTTGCTGGAATTACTTTACCCACAAACTTTTTAAACAAAAATGAAAATGGGCGAAAGTATTAATCTTCGCCCAGCGAATGGTGCCACTCGATCGTAAGGCGCAAAACACACAGCACACAATTTGACCGCGAACGATAGTGCAAAGGGAATCCTATACTACTAACACACATAGAGGGCAAAAAGACTGCGCCGCCCGCCGCGCCGGTCAGAGAACCGCGTTGACCGGGCGCGCGAAGGACGCTCAGCTGTTATTGTAATTTTTCGTGAAACATAGTTTTTTTTACGAATTTTTAAAATCACGACATACGAGGGGTGTTCAATAAAAAATAATAATGGCATATAAACTGCTTGAACAACAAAAAAGTAAATACTGGCAGGTAAAGCCCAGACATTCAATAAAATAAAAAAATAAAAATTATTGATTTTCTTTTCTTATTTTATAAATAGAAGTCATTTGTTTTCGTTGTGTCGGAGCGTGGTACGCAAAATGGATAAAATAGAAATTCGCGCCGTAATAAAATATCTCTGCCTGAAAAAATTTACTACTGAGCAAGTAAATCTAGACTTGAATGGAACATAGAACATAGACTTTTTTTGTCGGTTATCCAAAAATAATCAGCTGTTTCATAGAAAAGGGCAATAACTACGCGGTCAAAATCAATGGAACAACTGATGGGCAATTCTCGTAATTTTAAGAACGTTCACGGTCTGATCTCAGTCTCAATCTGTTAAAAATACCTCGAGTTTCCATATATTTTTGACAACTTCTTGGCGTTTGATTGTCGCTGAGTTGAGACTGCGACTATATTGTGAACGTTTTTAATTACGATAATTGGCTTTTTCCACAAGATATAGAGCGTGTAATAAAAAATTTAAAAAATAAAAAGAGCTTTGGCTATGATGGCATTTCAACCAGAGTTACAAAGTTTGTTTCTGATTGTATAGCTGCGCCCCTTGCTCACGTCATTAACGTAAGCATATACTCTGGAGTATTTCCAGAAAGTCTAAAAACTGTAATAGTTAAACCACTATATAAAAAAAATGATAAAGACGAAATGGCAAATTATAGACCAATTGCTCTAATTCCCATTTTCTCAAAGATCATAGAAAAAATTATCTATGAATCTTTCTACAATTTTCTAACAAAACATCACATACTATGTGACGAACAAAAGGGTTTTAGAAAAAATAAAAACATCAACATGGCTATTTTCGACTTTCTCCATAAAATAATGCCAAAAGTTGATTCTAAAATACCCGTGTGCGCAATATATGCCGACATGTCGAAGGCTTTTGATTGTGTGGATCACGATACCCTTTTAACAAAACTTCACGCATACGGTATTCGTGGCAATGCCCTTAATTTAATAAAATCGTACCTAAAAGGTCGTAGACAATGTACGGAGATATCGAGCCTGTGTTTAGAATCTAGAAAAGAATTAAAATCTATCTCGTCTTTTAGAGAAATAAAATATGGTGTCCCGCAGGGCACCGTCATCGGACCTTTGTTATTTTTATTATATGTAAATGACCTGCCACGTCATATACTTCATCCTATGGTATTTGGGCACGCCACGATAGCGGCGGTAAGTCCCCTCTTTGAGGAGTGGCTTGAGAGGCGGCATGGCGTCCTCACCTTCCGCCTGACGCAGGTCCTCACCGGACACGGTTGTTTCGGGAGGTTCCTGTTTCGTATAAGGCGGGAGGAAACGCCCGGGTGCTTCCATTGCGAAGATCGCCCAGAGGACACGGTGGAGCATACGGTGGCGGTCTGCCCAGCTTGGGCGGAGCACCGCCGTGTCCTCGTGGAGGCGATCGGCGGCGGCGATCTCTCGCGTCCGGCCCTGGTGCAGGCCATGGTACGGAGCGAGATTGAATGGCTAGCCGTCACCTCCTTCTGCGAAGCAGTAATGCTCGCGAAGAGGGAGGCGGCGCACGTGAGGGAGAGGCAGTATATGCGCCCTCACGGCCGTAGTCGCCGCGGGAGAAGCCCTGGGTGTCGGGAATCCCAGGCAGATTCCCGGCCACCGTAGGCGCGGGCTTGCGGACGGCGAGTAATGGGTAGCTCGCTGTCCGGTAAGGACCAAGCCCGGGTCGACGGCGCGTTGTGTTCCACGCGCGCCTCAAAGAGATGTCAGCACCAAATGGGGGGTCCGCAAGGGCCGATGCCTGCCAAGGGTGCGGGTTGTTCGAAAGAGATACCGCGGCCCCTGGCACACAGGCAACTGAGGGAACACGGGTGGGTTTTAGTCAGTTAAAGTCTGACACGCCCTCTCGCTCCACCCAGAGCGGGAGAAGTTATTTGATGATTTCCCACCCAAAAAAAAAAAAAAAAAAAAAAAAAAAAAAAAAAAAAAAAAAAAAAAAAAAAAAAAAAAAAAAAAAACCTATGGTATTATTTGCAGATGATAGCACATCAATTGTTTCATGTATCAATAAAGAATCATATGTAAATGACATTAACAATACTATTAGTAGTTTAATAAGGTGGCTTGACAATAATAATTTAGTTATTAATCTCCAAAATACTAAAATCATGCACTTTTACCAGCGAATATCTGCGGGAGATATGGATATAAACTATAATGGTCAAACTATAGACAAAGTATACAGTACAACATTTTTAGGAATCATAATTGACAGCCAGTTAACCTGGAAGCCGCAAGCAGAAGATATATGTAAACGTTTAAGCACAGCCGCGTTTATGTTGCATAATCTATCAAAAAAAGTAAATTTACCGACAGCATTAGTGGCTTACCATGGTCTAGTAATTTCGATCTTAAGATTTGGTATAATATTTTGGGGTCACTGTAGTGAACGAGAAAGCATTTTCAAAGCCCAAAAGCGCTGACTGAGAGCTATATTTCATCTTAAAGTAACAGACAGTTGCGTACCTATATTCAAGTCTAGTCTAAGTTTATTAACCTTCCCATGCCTTTATATCCTTGAATTAGCAATATTTTTAATAAATAATCGATGTCTATTCTCAACTTTAATAGAAACTAGAAAACGAAGTACAGCTATGAGATCTCAATACCAGAATCTATTATGCACACCTGTGTTTAAAACTAGCCTATTAAAAAAAAGTGTAATTTGTATGGCTCCTGTAGTCTTTAATAAAATACCTGACCAGATTAAAAACTTACCGTTGCATAAATTTAAAAAACATTTCACAGAATTCCTTGTCGACAAATGTTATTATTCTGTGCAGGATTTCTTAAATGATGATTTTTTGTAATAATTTTATTATCCTATAATTTTTATTCAATTTGCATGCTATATTAAGGCAGAATGTACATGGATCCTATTATTTAATTTAACAACTTATTTTTATGTACCTACATTCTAAGCAAATAAAGACCTATTCTATTCTATTCTATTCTATTCTATTCTGATTTTTTTTTTGTATTACGAATACTTTCTACGCTAGGGGGTCTAGAATGATATGCTGAATTCATGGTTACAGTTTGCGCACCGGATAATTTATTGTCCTGTATAGACCTAACACTGTATTTCTACAATCTGGAACTGTCCCTGATAATTGGCAATAACAATAAGACCAGATACCAGCCCATTTCTCTAAATACACAACCGTCCGAAGCCAAAAAAAGAAGCATTTTAGATTTAAATGTCGAATCTGTATTTAAATTGCATCATTTGAATTCAGAACCTTAACTTCAGTCATAATTAATGAGGGTACTTCACTTTATTATTTTCCTGAAACAAAAACATAAACAATTAGATGTTTATAATTATAATTACACCACTAATAACATAGCCCATACAAAATAAATACAAAAAACAAAAGGACACTTAGGCGTCGAAGTATTCCTCCGCATCGCTGTCATCAGGAAACGTGCCCAGAAGACTGGCAGCATTGCCACGTTGAATGGCAATGCTAATTCTTTGGCCAAATAACGACCCAGCCCTCTGGTCACGTGAAGTGTCGACCAACCGGCGAGAAATTTCCTTAAAAAGGAGACGTGCACTCGGGCCCCATGACCCGAGCATTTTATATAGCCCATACTTTTTTTGCATTATTCCCTGTTATGTTTACCAAAATTAAATCAAAATGAATTTATTTAGAATAGAAATGAGAGTTAAATAAATATCAAGGGGTATCGTGCTACCCGTGTTACCAGTTACTGGGTTGTAAAGGTCAGTTACGCAGTCGCTCCATGTAAAAAACTGGTATCAGCTGCATTAGCTTGGACTAGAAACCGACCCCAACACAGCTGGGCCTCAAGTCTGCTATTACAAGAGTAAATCAGAATGGTCTATCATTGATTTCATAATTGTTGATTTTGACAAGTTTGGTAATCTACTAATAAAATGGCGTCATTATGACTTTCCAGTGGTCAGCCACTGACACTCCATTGAAAGAAATGGCATTTATTGGTAATCTCGTACATAATGACAAATGAATGACTGACTTAATTTACGAACTTCCTACTACTTTAGATTGCTTATAACACTAATAAATACTATGTAAAAATATATATAAATGAAATCTGGCATGAATAAATGTTCAAATTTAGTAGTAGCTTTTCGAAAATCATTTCTACTAACGAGTTTTATAATAATGGCAATACGAAAATGCCATTATGACACAATTCTATTACGACACCATTGACCGACCAATGATCGACCATTATGAATTTAGCAGATTACGAATTTTTAGCAAAAAGACAATGGGATCGTGTTGGAATGACGAATTTATAAAAATAGCAGACTGGGGGCCCTGGAAAGAGGTTAAGCAGATGGAAGTGGCTTAAAACATTATTACCTATAGCTAGGCTACCTTTAGAATTCTTTAAACTGGTGCGACGCGACAGCGCGACGTGATACTTGTAGAACAATTTCCATGAAGTGTTTTTAGAAATTGTTCTGCGAGAATCGCCTCGCGGCTGTTTGAAGAAGCCTTTAGCGTTACTTGCCACTGAGCCCTTATCTTCGAATCCGACGTAGTCTGTATCTTAGGGCTCGGGATTCTAATTCCAAATTCAATCCAATTGTATGTGCGTGGTGTGTGCGTGTGTGTGTGTCTATACACCGAGAAATTTTAATGGTTGTTTTCCCGCAGCGAAATGGTTTTGTCTTGGTAATACAATCGTTTTATAGACAAATATAATATTAAAATAAAAAAATGGCAGATTAACAATTGTGAAAAATCACGACGTGCGAGAGTTTATTTTGATTTATAATATTTATGGATCGCTGTTTCCTTTGTCGGCGGCGCGTGTGATTCGAGTAGTACCTACAAGTTACCTTTAGTGTTACTATTGATTCTCACGTTTTCGAGTTTATAGGAATATATTTTTAATAAAAAAAAACATCTTAACTTTTTACTTTTATTCTATGCTTCGAAAGTACTCCCTATGGCAAGTTGTTCTGCCGCGGGAAAACAACCATTTAAATTTCACGGTGTATAATGTATGTAAGTGTGCATTCTTGTTCCCATTGTTCTTCGTTTACTACTCTGTTTAATCATTACATCTCATGATTTGTTTTATGTTCTTTGAATACACCTGGTGAAACTAACGTAATTTTTAAGGTTATTTATTAGCGCGACATGACGCTTGTAGAACGATTTCCATGAGGTTTTCATAGAAATTGTTTTACGAATGTCGCGACGCGACCTTGGCGTCGTGTTAGTCTGCACTAGCCTTTAAACGTATTTTATTTATTTCAAATAGCCAAATAAAATTCCATCTTTTATGTTCCAGGTTTAAAAAAATGACGGACTATCCCCAGAAAACCAAGCCAGAAGAAGTCTCGGTACCCTTGTATCCTAATCCCCAGATACCCCTTAATCCAATGCCCCAAGCACACCCAGTACCCCCTTATCCTATGCCCCAAGCACCCCCAGTACCCCTTAATTCTATGCCCCAATTACCCCTGGGTCATGAGCCGTGCATGGTGACCTGTCCGTCTTGCGGCGCTTCCGTCCGCACCAATGTTACGTTTCAAGCTAGCATGCACACACATCTATTGGCATTGATCTTATGTTTGTGAGTGGACCTTGTTGCCTTATTACAAAAAAAAAACAATGTTTATTATAACCTCAAAACCATCGAGCCAGTTTTGAATTTCGAACTTTAATACCGACAACATTACAGTTCTAAATACAAAAAACTCATCATAAACCCCAGTCTAAGTCTTTTAATAACTTTATTTCAGTCGTTCGAAATACAAAAAAAGAGGGGTACCTACTTAATTCTCGTAATTTTTTGAACGTTCACAGTCTGATCTCAGTCTCAATTTGTCAAAAATACCTCGAGTTTCCATAAATTTTGACACGTTTTTGACATATGATTGTTGCCGAGATGAGATTGCGACTAGATTTTGAACGTTTTTAATTAAGTACGAAAATTGGCCTTCTGGCTTTTAAGCCAGGAGGCTAATTCTTTTGATTTCGTTGTATAATGGGACAGACTGTTTAGGTTTGAAATGTTTGTGTAAAAATAAATATTCAACACTACTTAGGGCGAATTTCACAAAAAAATTATACCTAGAATAAGACTTATCCTGAGAATAAATTTTGAATTTTTGACAGATTTCCTATAGTAGAATTGTCAGACGTAAATTTTATTCTACGAATAAAAAATATCTGACTTTGGTAAAATCAGCCCTTAGTAATAAAATATTTAAAAAAAAAATGTACCTTCATTGAAGTTGCTTACGTCAAATATGGATGGCGTTCCTCTTTAAAAGATGAAGACGCGAAGACTTTAAAACGAATCGAATGAATTAAATACGGTATGGATAATGTGATCATGTAAATGTTATCTAGTAAACGTCAATATTTTTCAAAACTGCTAGCTGTATTAATTGTGCAGTGCACGTTCACTGCCAATTCATTATTGCATATTAAGCACATGCTTGGGTTTTACAAGATGCATAGGTCTATTAAAGTTAAACCTAATTCAAACTGTATTAGGTTCATTTAAATCCTATTAATATTATAAACATCAAAGGTTATAAATGTTTAGATGTTTGTAACACGATGAAACGGATTTGGATGAAACTTCCAAGCAGATAGTTTATAACCTGAATTAACACATAGGGTACTTTTATCCCATCAAAAATTCCCCTTGTGGCAATTTCCGACAACCAAGGAGGTGAAACCGTTCGAAAAAGCTAGTAAATAAATAAATATATACAATTGCATGTTCCTTCTTACAGTGTATGTGTGTGCGCAGTATGCATCCCGTACTGCGTGGACTCCTGCCAGAATGCCGACCACCACTGCCCCAACTGCGACGCTTACTTGGGAACACACAGGACATAAAATAAAATATATATTATTATTTTTTTAGTTTTCAAAATCTCTAAATATAAGTACATTATTTTTATTTTATAACCTTAATGAGGTATACTCTCTCCAAGCATTTACGAAAGGGTCGATGAATGCACGTGAGTTACGCCAAAGAGCGTTTGCTTGAGGTTGCAGATAACTAGGCGCTATTTTTATCATTTATTAAAGTTAAAAGAATCTTTAGTGGGCTCCCGCAGAACGGTGATTCTAATATCAGTTTCCATAAAGTTTTCATAGAAATGTTTCTAAAGTCGCGTTGCGCCGACGTGTCGCGCCTGTCTGCGGGGGCCTTTAGTCACGCACAAACTGTAGGAATCGCGTGCGTTACATTGACTGTCACAAACTTTACCTTAAATTAATTTTGACCTCAAAAATAAAAAAAAACAATCATAAAATGTTTTAATGTACAGACGCCAGCACATCAAGCTACCCCAATCTGCCAAATTTCTTTGATAGATTTTCAACTTTATAACAATACGATAAGGTTCATGTTCAATTGGGAAAATTTGACAGTTTGCGAAAGCTAGACCTGCTGGCGTCTGTGTATACCCAATTTATTCCATAAATTACGTCACATGATTTTGGGACATTCTTAATTTTTCGGTAGATTTATAAGTGCGGGGTTTTAATATAATACTTTCGGCACGCCACGATAGCGGCGGTAAGTCCCCTCTTTGAGGAGTGGCTTGAGAGGCGACACGGCGTTCTCACCTTCCGCCTGACGCAGGTCCTCACCGGACACGGCTGTTTCGGGAGGTTCCTGTTTCGAATAAGGCGGGAGGAAACGCCCGGGTGTTTCCACTGCGTAAATTGCCCTGAGGACACGGTGGAGCATGCGATGGAGGTCTGCCCGGCTTGGGTGGAGCACCGCCGTGTCCTTGTGGAGGAGATCGGCGGCGGCGATCTCTCGCGTCCGGCCATGGTACAGGCCATGGTATGGAGCGAGAGTGCATGAGTAGCCGTCACCTCCTTCTGCGAAGCAGTAATGCTCGCGAAGAGGGAGGCGGCGCACGTGAGGGAGAGATAGTATATGCGCCCTCACGGCCGTAGTCGCCGCAGGAGATGCCCTGGGGAATCCCAGGCTGATTCCCGGTTACCGTAGGCGCGGGCTTGCGGACGGCGAGTAATGGGTAGCTCGCTGTCTGCTAAGGAACAAGCCCGGGTCGACGGTGCGTCGTGTTCCACGCGCGCCTCAAAGAGATGTCAGCACCAACTGGTGGGGTCCGCAAGAGCCGATGCCTGCCAGGGGTGCGGGTTGTTCGAAAGAGATACCATTTTAGTCAGTAAAAGTCTGACACGCCCTCCCGCTCCACCCAGAGCGGGAGAAGTTATTTGATGATTTCCCATCCAAAAAAAAAAAAAACGCTAACCCGCTAGGAAAAGTGTTTCCGCCTCATCAGAATCTTATCAGTAATTGTATTTTAGACAGCCATGTAATGTTAATTTTAAAAAGCGTTGAATTACTTCCAATAATATTTCCTATTAGCATTTTTTGTTAATAACACGTTATCGTTTTGTCAACCCGCTGCATAGGCATTTGATGCTGGTTGTTTTAGTTATTAGTTAGTTTTTTATTTATTTTTATCGTTTTTCCTAATCCCGAACAATTCAGATTGGTCCAAAAAAATACTTGTCCCTTGTTTTAACGGATCCACTTCTTCGGAAGAATCCGTCATTTTATATTCTTCAAGTCTTTTATATTTCTTCGTGAACTGAGTTGCCACCAGCGAAGCAACGAGCGCCGACTCACAGAGACCATTATTACGACTGCAAGGTGAACAAGGCCGACGATGGGAACCTAACCGACTGCCAGGAGCTGTGGGAGGTGGCATTCAACCGGCCCAAGTTCCAGACCGACGCGGATTCTCCTCAGGTGGCAAAAACTACAAGCTTGAGCGTTCGGTAGACATGCGGTTCCCAGAAAAAACAAATGTTTTATCCAAATGTTACTCATATTATAAACGCGAAACTTTTTGAGGATGGATGGATGTTTGTAACTCTTTTATGTAAAAACTACTGAACAGATTTTTATGAAACTTTACAGTAATAAATAATAATATATCTGAATAACACATATGCTATAATTTATTAAATAAAATGTGTAATTTGGCCTTAATATAACGATAAATATCTAGTTAGTCGAAAAAGTTACACGTGGACGTAGTCGCGGAGTAGCTAGTGACAAATATGCCAAACAAGTAGTTCACTTGATACACGTGTATGATTTAGATCGTACAAAAAAAGAATTGGCCTTCAGTGGCTCTAATGTGAGTTTCATTTAACCATCTCGGTCAAACGCATCGAGCACGTTTGGCGCTCCGATTGGTCCGTCACCAATCCAAGGCCAATCGGCGCGCCAAACGCGCTCGATGCGTTTGATCAAGATGGTTAAATTAAATTCACACTAAGGCCTCAGATTTCGTAATTAAAAACGTTTAAAATCTAGTCGCAGTCTCATCAGGCCAAATCACAGTTGCATTTATTAGTAAATAGTTATTTTGATAATAATATATTGTGCTCGGCTTACAACTATTGATACATGTTCAATTATAGGCGAGGACGCTGGCACCCTAAACACAAGTTAAATCTTACATTGGGTGCCAGAGTTCATCGAAAACACTCTTTCCCCTAGTTGTAACGCTGCATAGTGTTTATTATATATGTGTTTTCTTTTTTGTACACCTGAAGGTAATAAAATATCTTTTTTTTTTTTTTTTTTTATCTCGGCGACAACCAAATTTCAAAAACTTGTCAAAAATGATTGGAAACCGGAGGTACTTTTGACAGATTGAGACTGAGATCTGACTGTGAACATGCTAAAAATTACGAGCATTGCCCCTCAGACCTTATTGCGTTGTCGGTGGTTTGTTGTTGTTGAGGTTCTCTGTACGGCAGGTATACGGGCACAATAGACAATGGCGTAAATGACCCATTGTTTGATCAGGATCACTTCAGTGTGAGGCACTGAGTATATGGGTCCAATTGATACCCCATTTCATCAGGTTGAGCATGCAGTGACCAACTTGGGTTCGTAGTCGATTCAAGGGTTTTGAAGGAGGATAAATAGGGAGGTAGGGAAGGTATGTGATAGATCGTCATCCTCCTGTCAATATACCCGTTTATTCGGGGTCGGCGCAAAATGTGTTTTCTTTCCACACTTCTCTATATTTTTCTTCTCAGTCGTCACCTGGGTATTTTTTCTTTTTTTTTTCTCACCATGTCATCATTCACACAGTCCATCTTTTCATGTGTTCATGTTTCTCTGGTCTTTTCATGCTCTTATAGCCATCGACGGTCATACTCAAAACTTTCTTCACGACATTTATCTCATTCTTCCGTATCACATGCCCATACCATGACAACCAATTTCCGAACAACTTTTCAGTTACCGGCGCCACTTTCCGACTTCCTTATACTCATTTTCTATTCTATTCATCCGGGTACACATCCCTCTTAGTATTCTCATCTCAGCTGCATGCGATTACTGTAATCATTATTGCGTATTTGATAAACATTTCGGTATAGCACAAAAACAATAAGTGTCATGTATTTTTAAAGAATTACATTGTATAATTAATATTCCATAAAGCATAAGTATTTGTGTAGTACAACAGAACTATCGCTTGTAGGTCCCCAAAAAAGCGCCGCAGTTGGGGCAGTAGTGGTCCGCATTCCTGCAGGAGTCCATGCAGTATGGGATCCATGTGCATAGCAAACCGCAACTGCAACAAGAAATATGTAATTACTATCATTATGATTTTATCTGATACAAATTTATTTTATTTAAGTATGCATACACACGTCACGTGCAGTATTGGTATAAAGCTGATTTACATACGTCACCTCACTCGTCAGGTCCAGTTGAAAACCAGCGCCAGGCACTAGTTGTCTGGTATTTATGCTGAACTGGGCCTTTTTGGCGCAGCCGTGAGGCAAACTTTGGCGCACTTTACACTTTTGTCGGATTTTTAATTTTTATTAATTTGCTGTAAATTGTGTGTCTTTTTAGTCTGTGCTAAATAAATGGATTTTCTTCTTCTTTTTACTCATCAGCCTATAACATTTCACTGCTGGACATAGGTCTCTCCAATCATACAGTTCATACTTTAACCATCTTGCTGCGGCATTTATGTACAGACGCCAGTACATCAAGCTACCCCAAACTGTCAAATTTTCCCAATTGAACATGAACCTTATGCTTATGTAATAAAGTTGAAGATCTATCAAAGAAATTTGATAGATTGGAATAGCTTGATGTGCTGGCGTCTGTACATAATTGGAACAAAATAGTAACGAAGTCCAAACTGTACAAGAATACGTTGAATATTTCTGAAAAAAGTAATAGCTGCGAGGTGTGGATAGGAACGAGTCTGATGCCGAAAATATAGTTTTTTTTATATATAATATATATAAAAAACAAATATTATTTGTCTGTTCGTCTGTTTGTATGTTCCGGAAGATCGACTTGAGATACTTACGCCATGGTGCATATGAGCAATGACATAAAGTGGGTCTTCATAGTGGTTTCCCTGTTGACTCTTGTGACGATGGACGCTTTGCAAGACGGGCATAGAACCGGGCACGGGCTAGGACCTACAGGAACGGGACCGGAAACCGGACCGGGAACGGGACCGGAAACCGGACCGGGAACGGGACCGGAAACCGGACCGGGAACGGGAACGGGATTCATTTTTTGTTCCTAAAACAAAAACGGAACAATTATCGAAGAATAAAAAAATCTACAAATTCTAAATAGGTAAAAGTAAAAATATCTGTTGGTATATAAGTCACATTCACGCAATCAAATACAATAATATTATTTATCAGTAAAAAAGGTAGACCTACGCAACATTAAATTTGATCTTCAAAAACAGCACACACACACATTATATGTGACGTGAAACTAGGACATAGAGTTCAGGTTTGCTAACCAGCCAAATTTTTACGTGCTACTTACGGAGCGCGTATAACCTATCTACATCTTTCTACTTACTTATATCATTGGTGTTATTGGACCGAAGTTTTTTAACGGGGTTTGCGGTAGAAGTTTAGAGCGAGAAACTCGCATGAATGTTTCTCTACATAAATCTTACGAATAAATACTACGTGTGTGCGTGTGAGTATCGCGTAAGGAACTTCGTTCCTGACGGGGGCCCCCCGACCGCACAAGTTTTTTTTTGTGTTCTATTTCTCGCTTGTTAGAAGACACTACTTTTACTTTCAGTATGAACGATGGTGACCACTACAAATCAAGCACTTGATTGTGCTAAACAATAAACTGTCCACCACTGTCGCTGCATTTGTTTGTACAGGCCAGGTATTTAGTATACCTACGCATTTCAGTGTTAGCTAGTGTTTTGATGATAAATTAAAGTGTTTACAACTTAATATAATTGAGCATTTGAAAATTATCTTTGAAGAGTTATGATTACGATAATGAGTTTTCATTGCTAGTTGACCTTGTAATTTTTTTTATATAAAACACTTTTTTGCGTGACGATTTCTACTAGTACTGCAAACCGCGCTACACTATTCAATTTTACAAACACTAAGAGTGACAACCCTAACAGTTCAATGGATCGCAGGTAATTACTTCAACAAAATAGGCCAAGTTTTATAGGTACTGTTTATTTATACTGTGCCCCAGGTTTGAAAACGAAGGCGTCTACATGTCGTGAGCACAAAAAATCTCCGTAAATATTGTAACATTTTGAAAGTAAATAAAAAATATTATTCAAACCCCGGTAACGTTAATTCCTACATTTAAAGAAATGTTCGTTTGACTGAAGGAGCTTGATAGAATCCCTTCCCAAATTAAATTACTACTATTTGACACCATGACGTAAAAATCAGCTATTTTGTTAAGGCACCCGCAGAAAGCTAGGCGCGACGCGACCGACGACGGTGCGACGCGATTTCCATAAAGTTTTCATAGAAATTGTTGTACAAGAGTCGTGTCGCGCTCTTGCGTCGCGCCGGTATGCGGGAGCTTTTATACCAGATATTGACTCGATACAAAGCGCATTAACTTCCAGATGTGTGAACGAACCCTAGGCTTGTTTAGCTACAAAAAGAAGTAAATAAAAGACAAAACTTACCTTTAAAGAAGGACACAACAAGTTGATTCGATTGCTGACTCGGCTACCGTCTCTGTATATTCACAAGTAACTGAGAAGGCTATTAACACTCTTCTTTAAGTGCGTAATCAAGCGGTTCAACTACTGCTTATCACGTTAGCCAGGCTAAGTACCAGGAGTGTTCATAGTGAAGGAGCTCGTTTGGAAATTTATTACCGCCACCAGCCTGATCCTACCGCCAAGCAGACTTTGCTGTTTCGTTTTGAGAGGTACGACTATAGTTCCAAAAAAAATTAACGTCAGACATTATACGTATAATTATGAGACATTTTTCAGCTATATTCCTTTAAAAACAAAAAACAATCTACCTAGCCTTTCTCCCGTATTCGGTTCGTCTTCTAGTTTAACCAGATGCAGCTGAATTCCAGTATTTTATACAGGTTGAAATTGAAAACATGCGACAAACCGTAATGGGAGATTGTACTCATCATTCATATTTATGAACAACTTTTACTGAGGGACCAAAGATGCAATCGCAAAAAAAAACAGCTGTTCCCTACATTTTGACGAGTTATGCGAACATAAATGTAGGGAACAGATGTTTTTTTTTTCGCGATTGCATCATTGGTCCCTTAGTAAAAGTTGTTCATAATGATGAGTACAATCTCCCATTTCGGTTTGTCGCATGTTTTCAATTTCAACCTGTATATATGGAGTGGGCTGCCTATCAGACCTCTACAATCCAGTGACTGGGTTATATACCCCTTGGTAAGACTGGTTGTCAGACTTTCGGGCTTCTGATTAGTCGTTACGACTGTTGAAGATTTACGGATGACAACTGAGACCGCTTAACGTACAGACGCCAAGCACATCAAGCTACCAAAAACTGTCAAATTTTCCCAATTGAACATGAACCTTAAACTTATGTAATAAAGTTGAAAATCTATCAAAGAAATTTGACAGATTGGGGTAGCTTGATGTGCTAGCGTCTGTACTATCCGAAGCACGGAGGTTTCTCGGTATGTTATGGATGGTCACCAGTCTACGGACCGACCTCGGTAAACGTTACTTAACCTTGTAAATCAACCCGTGCGGAAATGACAGTGCTAAGATGCCTTTGACATTTCAGATGTCCATAGGTGCAGCGGTGGAGCGATTTCCCAATAGGTGGGTTGCCAGTTTGATTGCCACCCAGGACAAAACAAAATACTGAAATTTAGCCTATTTTTTTAAGTGAAAACTTCTTTAGGCGCGTTGGGCATTTTTTGAGATAGGAAAAACAATTGAACTCGCGACACTGTTATCGTTATCGACACCTCTGTATATAAATATGTACGTACACACGTAATTGTTCAAGTTTTCACTTCTGTCGGCACTCCCGGAGTGCCACTGTTTTTTTTTTCTGGTCTCAAGCTGGGTCCGCGACCATATCAGATTTGGCTTTACATAATCATTAAAATGATTAATACAACCCTCTTAATTCATTTAATCCTAATGAATGACGTTTTCATGAAATAGTCATTGAATGTGCGCCACTATTTCTTCCCAGATAAAGTAGGTACTAGGAAGTGGTGAGAGGGGCGTTTTCTTATGTAATTTTGACGTTCAAAAAGTGCTGACTCTCAGCCTAATTTTAATAAATGACTTTTGATATTGAATTAGGTTAAATAAACTTGGACGGTTTTCTGTAAATACATAGAGGGACGTGTTACAGCTGAGAATCTTATTTTTTTCAATATACAACCTGTTGATCTATGCCGCCGAGGCAGTCTAGTAACAGGTGGCAAGATGAGCTACCTTATTACAACTAGGGTTAATATGAGGATGCATCAATCAACTCGGCCTATCGCAGTCCACTGCTAGACATAGGCCTCTCCCACGCAGTTTCTTAAGGTCGTCGGTCCATCTATGACTCCACTCCAGATGAGGTTGCATAAGAGAAAAGAATCTGGAAGACTTGAGGGCAACCTGTCTTTTTCCCACAGTAAAGTTGTAACTAAAATATTGGAAAATGACACAAAGCCTTTAGCAAAATATTTTTATTTTACATAAGTAGGTATTAATGTCCGTGCACGCCTGCGATTTGGAGACACTCATCTGCTTTTTTTTTCTAACAAGTTCCAAGGAACGGACAAGTCCGTGGAATTATGCACTGTACAAAGTCCAAATTCGCGCGGAGGGATTCGAATAGAAATGTCGCAGCGGGATTTTTTTCGGCAACTGGATCTTTAACGCTCTGCTTAGCGCGGAAAGTAGAAAATGAAACAGTGTATTTTTTCAACGCACTGGGAACTGCACTCTGGTCTGCCAGGAGTGCGGGTTGTTCGAAAGAGATACCGTGGCCCCTGGCACACAGGCAACACGGGTGGGTTTTAGTCAATAAAAGTCAGACACGCCATCTTGATCCACTCAGAGCGGGAGAAGTTATTTGAGGATTTCCCAGCCTCAAAAAAACAAAAACTGCACTCTGGTAGATTCTTAATGCTCGATTTAACAAAATCCAGCGTGCGATAAAATCCCGATAATTTTACGTTCGTGCGAACGTGTTCTTAGACCTCGCGTATATTACGTACGAGAGAGCCTTTCGTGCATTTTTAAATAAAGAACAAGACCTCCAAATTTTGAAATTAATTTAACAAAATAACCTACCTATATTGTGAAATATTAAAAAGTACGAATTAATTATTATCGCTCGTAGTCAAAAGAAGCGCCGCAGTTGGGGCAGTGGTGTTTATGTACCGTATTCCGGCCGCGGTCACAGCAGGAGCAGTCGTGGTTGCGATCGGTTCCAAATGCCAAACATAAAGCAAAACTGTAACAAAGAACATGCAATGTTGTAGATAAGGGTGTAAGGTAAACGGTATACTTGTACTGACAACAAACAAACAGAGCCTTTGATTGCGGTTTTTATCAACTCAATTCGCATTTAATATGTATATGTTTATATCTTGAACAGGCTCAATTTATTACTTAATAGCAAATAAATAACCTAGGGAAGGGTGGAGCAGCCTAACACAAGCAAACTATTTGCGTAACAGGATTATCCCCATTGTAGCTAGACTAAGTTAATTAAGTTGATGCAATAAACATAATTATTGTATACATAGAAATTATACCTAATGTTATAATATACTTACATGCATACGCAACAGAGGAGAGCTGCAATCATAACAGCCATCGCGCCACAACTGGTAGAGTCTTTCTTTTTCTTGACTCGAATAATAGTTCGACACACTGGGCATGATATCTCGAAGAACTCAGGCTCATCCATGTTTAGTTTCTAAAGAAAATAGGTACGTTTATCAACCACGACAATTCAATATTAGTATTTTAAAATATTGCAAAGCCCTTGCTTCATAATGTTCGAAAAAAATCTTTGCAACAATGTAAATAACGCAATGAATGTTTTAGAACTGTCCAAATGAAAGGCAACCCCTCTGCTTTTTGCAAAAATTTACAATATGTTGTATAAATCTGCGTGATGACCTCAGATAAAAAAAAAAAATGATTAACCTAAGACCAAAATGATGATTTAAATTAATATTGTGATTTGAAACTGATGCAACGTTAAAAATTACCTACAGTAAGAATTTCTATATTAAAAAAAAAAAAAATGTCTTTTTATTGTAACTTATGTTGCCAAAATAATGGTAAGTACCTAAGTAATGGTGGTTGTACGCGGTGTGAATGTAAACCGCGAAATTACTAGGTTGCATTTCCGGTACGCTCGCAATCCTTTCCTATCCTAAGGGCACCTCTCTTCTACCATTACAGCGTCCCCCGGTCTACTTCTTGATATGCAATGGCCTCTGTACCACCATGAAACAGGAGGCCCCAGGAGCTAGTGCAAATCTTAGGGTTCATTCAAATAATCGGGGCTGGTCAAACCACGCTGGTATCGGTGCATTATATTCATTAATTCATTGGATGATCGAAAAAGTCATTTGCATCGAACGTACTGATTAGCGCCTACATAACCATTTTTTTTTGTCTAAAAGCTAGTAACGTTAATGAGGGTATTGTGTAAGTTTCTGGACATTTCTTTACAGGTAATTTATGCAAGTAACCTGTATACCTTCTGCCAGGGGTGCGGGTTGTTCGAAAGAGATACGGTCGCCCTTGGCACACAGGCAACTGAGGGAACACGGGTGGGGTTTAGTCAGTAAGAGTATGACACGCCCTCCTGCTCTACCCAGAGCGGGAGAAGTTATTTGATGATTTCACAAACAAAAACAAAAAAAAAACCTGCGTACCTTAAGTAACGTGAGTAAAGGAGACTTTGACAAAACCGCAGACGTAGTTAGCACCTTCTCAAAAAACGCTAGATTAATATTAAAGTTACTTTCCTACCCAGAAAGACACCAAAAACTACACTACACTACACTTTGTTTAAAAACACAATGGTGCTAGAGGTTATCTTGCAATAATAATATCACACGCAAACTAAGAGAGATCGGGATACTTTTGCCGGCCGTGCACTTACTCGTATAGTTTCTGTTAATAACCACAATTCTTTTGTTTTTTTTGTTTATTATTAGAACGTAAAGTGAGTCATATGTTACAGTCGGGAAGGACTTCAAGTAACACTAAGTCACAGTAGTCTAAAATTTATGTGAATTATTAAATTCGCGTTTCGTTTCTGTCTGACCTCATTGTTCTTCTAAACTGCGCAACAGATTTAGATACGGTTTTCAGTATCATTTGGAAAATTTATTCTGGAAGGTTAGTCCTATAATTTATTTATTGATACGGCACTTCAACGACTTATTCACTCAGACATACACAAATAAAAATCACAGTCATACAGTTTTAGAAATTGTGAATTCGTCACTTACAGAAATTCACAGCAGATAAATCAATGGTAGGTATGTACTTATGTACAAGATATCGTTAGTTGAATTACATATACATAATTATAATAAATATAATAAAAAAATGGGCTAAGTATGTTCACAAATGCAAGTCACACTAGGAAGTCTAGAATATATGTGAATATTTTTTTCCCAGTTTTATCCTGTTGCATGTGCGCACGGCTATACATCAAGCTAACCATTTTCAGTTTACGCTGTTCTCGCATTGAACGGATACACAATGCGAGATCAGCTTATACTGGAAAGGTATAGCTTGATGTGTAGCCGTGTGTACACTGCAGTAGGTAATAGGCAGTTGGAAATTGACCAATTATAGGGTACCTACGCTAAACTGGTCCACTGATTAAATTCCAACGAAATCATTATGCAACCAACCATAGTTACAATAACAGGAAAACCTAACAGAATTCTTATCTTTATTATTTCACACACAGGCACCAGGCCTCCTCACTTCGAGAGGGAGTGAGCTACAAACTATCACGCGGGCCCAGTGCGGGTTGGTAGATGTCACAAGTCTTCGAATTTTTGGTTCTAGGACATGCCGGTTTCTTCACGATGTTTTCCTTCACCATTTTGAGAGCAGTGGTGATGAATTTATTTACACAAGTAAAGCGCCTGTCTGTGTTCGAACTCACGACTCACAACTCTTAAGTCAGGGCCATAGAAGAATAAAATATTGGCTTATGCCAGCGGTTTCGGCCTCGTGTTGGTCAAAAATTATCACACGGGAACGCATTACCGGGATAAAAAAGTATCCTAGTTGTTATCTAGGTTATAATCTATCTGTGTGCCAAATTTCATCCAGATCCATTCAGTAACTTTTGCGTGAAAGAGTAACAAACATGCATACATACAAACTTTCGCGTTTATAATATTAGTAGGATAGTAGGATCTGTGGGCGGGGCTGATACTTACCTACATAGTTTGAATCTTTATCAAATAAAAAATTTGGAAACATTTTTGCCTTGCACTATTTTATTTAGATGAATAGTATGGAAGCTAGCGCACGTTTTTTAATTACGCTTAATACAGTAATTACAACACACCGGCGACCGTTCCATAGATTCAATGCAATTTGGTTCGGATCTAGGGATGTAATAGTGGCCATCTTAGCGGAGGCGGAGGTGAAGACAGTGATCCGGAGAAGCGGGAATTTAACGGAGGCGGGGCATAGCGGGGCGGAGGTACATTTTTTTGTCAATTAGGCACCTACTGAAAAAAATTTCGACCCATTTTTTATCAAAATAAAGTAGAGGCAAACTACTTATATTTCACAAAAAAACGTTTTAGAACTTTGCTACCTTCTAGGCGATTTCTTAGAGGTAGCATAGCATGATGGGCAGTGTGTAGAGCTACTCTTCCGACAGAGAAAAGGGAGGACCCCCCGACCAGAAGAGCGTTTTATCTGGGGATCCGATGATTGTCGTCGGGACGTTATAAAAAACTCTGCTTGCGCGACGCAGGATTTTTGTGTACCTATGTCATGTGTAGTTCGCATGTGGCGGTGTAGATGCCGCTACAGCCGAACAGTGATTCTTAAAAGACACTAAAGCCTTAAACTTCCCTCTTCGTGGTAATCATCTTGTCACCTTTTGGAAAAGCCAGTATCTTGATCGAGTATATTAGGTAGGCATATAAAATAAATAATGAGAACCGATAAGAACTTACCTGGTCATCATCAGACCTTCAAAATGTATTATGTAGTAGCACCCGTGCTCAATAAGATAAATGTTGAAAGCTAGGTCATCCTAACTATTTCCGTTACTGAGAACTGATATTCACTTACCTGGTCATCATCAGACTTTCAGAATGTATCATGTAATAGTAACCGTTCTCAATAAAATCACTGATGAAAGCTAGCATCATTTATTAATTTCAAAATAAATTAAAGAGGAATAAAATATATTACAGCTCTCAGAGAGTGAATAAAATAGGCATAAACAATGACAACTCTGCGACACATCTGTGTTCTTGCTTAATCTTCAGTTCGTTTTATTGCAGTATGTTCCCGGTAGTAGGCGTCTACTAATACAGACATCAAATCGTCGAGGTAATCCAGCAATGTAATCCCCTTAATCGAAAATCATTAGGCCTATCGTTTAAAATATATAATATTGCGATTAATTTGATTGAGCGTGCTGCGGGAGCGGCGTGACAGAAACGAATCGCCGCAAAGTGCAAAACCAACTCCACGTAGTCTTGTCTGCCCTACCCCTAGAGTGTTATTTAAAATCGCGTAGGCGCGGAGGGGCGAGGCGGTCCGCGAGCTGAGGAGCAGGTGGTTTCCACACTCGCCGTGGTGAGCGTGAAAGACATCTGCGACGATAAGCTCGCATGGGACCGGCGCCGGAGCTCTGCAGCGCTGGAGCCGTGATAGAAACCATGCTTGCTGTATGTTTGCTTGCAACTTACAACTTATTAGTAATTAAACAATGTTATAATGTGTATATCTGAAATTTTGCTTTTTGTTTTTTACTAGGCGTTTTATCATATTAGACTAAATAGGTTTTATGTGGTTTGAGTGGTTCATCAAACGATTTAATATTCAATGTATGTTATGCATATACAAATTAGTTGCTTTAAAATTATATCAATCGTTTATTATATTAACTGATCATTATATCAAATAAAATTACAGATTCAGTTGTTATATCATGTAAATATTAGAGATTTTGTAATAATATCATACTAGCAGTTCACCCGCGACTTCGTCTGCATGAATTTCGAAGATACAGCCCCTAAGTATTACTCGCTTATATTGTAGGTTTATAGGTGACGGAATTTCAAAAAATGTTATGTTAGTGAGTAAGTAAGTAAGTAAGTAATTTATTTGCCAAAATGTATTCGTAGGTACCAAAATAACTAACTAAGTTAAATAGGTATTTAATTTAAAGCTTCCCTGTATACAATGTTTGTGGTTTTTTCATTTTCCGGTACCAAAATTATCTGGTTTTCGGTTGATCCAGCTCGTGATAAACCAACATATAACTGCCCATGGGTAAAAACATATTTTCCTGTGTCAATGCCAACCAAAGAGAATGTTTGTCCTCTGGGACTTGTTAATAGTCAAGGCAAATGATGTTTAAACGGGAATCTGGAGTCACTTGAATGATATAGGAATCTCCGTGGGAATTATTGGAAGCCTCGGGATCTGCGCTAGCTGGCCAGCTCCTGGTCCGATGACAATGGTCGCTGTAATTAAGTAGTCTTTTAAATCATTTATTAGTAGACTTGTGCCATTGCACAGGTTAGGTTGGCTTACATTTTCCGATTTTAAAAAGCAGTTCGTGAGGTGGCAGCCCGAGTGGATTAAGGGAGTTTAAAAGTTCTTGCGGATAGTGAACTGCATGTTCAATATTACACACTGTATCAGTGAACTTGTAGATTTAAACTTGGCCGGGGACTTTTTGTAAAATTAAATTATTGATTTAATTGACTGTATCGCTCCTAGGTGAGACGATAGCCCTTGAAAAAAGCCAATGAATATCTCTATTTAGTAAATTTTACGATATGTACGGATATTTGACATGAAACGTCTGTCTATGTAACTTCCATGGCCCCGTTACAGGGTATTACGACACCCCTTACAATTCGTATCAAACTTTCAGGCTTCTGACTACCTCAATTAATGAAAAGATTAATCACACCAATTTGATCTAATCTGGGAGAAGCTTTGCTCTGCCATATAACCTATTATTAGCGGGAAAACGTTGATTTAAAACTACCGTGCGGCGGTGCCTATAAAAGCGGAGCGCGGCCAGTACTCGCCCCTTACTTCACCTCGAGCAGCCGTCGTGTTAACATCGTTTTCGTAATATTGTTTAATTTGTTATATTTAAATCCTTAATTCCTTATGCATATTTTATATAAGTCCTAAATTGTGTTTGTAAATTGATTAAAGTCTGTCATTTCGTTCTTTTTTTTTAAATAAAATTAATATTAACCGCCATTATCAGAAGTGGGATAGGCTCCATTGCCTATCTTATTTTTGTGTCGAGCGAATAGCTTCTGAATCATGTCCGAAAGACCTACCACTCGTAATAGAGGTAGAACTAGGCGTGATCAAGATAATAATGCAGCTGAACTCCAAGATACCCTTGGAGCTATTCTGGCGCGCCTGACTGCGCTAGAAAACACCAGCCTACCCGCAACCAGCGCCGTGTCAGCAACAACGACTCCAGAAGCACGTGCCATTGTGGCGCCTGGGCAGATCATTTCTTCTTCACCACAGGCACCACATCCAGCAGTACCTGAGTCGAACACCAGCGTTGGGGGAGAATCGCTTGCAAGTACTTCCATGTCACTGGATGCTACTGACCGCCTTATTGGAGCGTTGACTGCGTTAACCAAGGTTAGATCCAACCATTACTATATTTCAAACTTTGATCCCAGCATACATGACATCGATTCTTGGTGTGAAGAGGTTGAAAGAGCACGTGAGATTAATAGATGGGACGATAACGAGTGTTTATCCCGGATTGCTAACTGCCTTAAAGGAGATGCTCGTAGCTGGTTAAATGACTGGGTCACACACGACCGTACCTGGTCTAACTTTAAAATCGAATTTAAACCGCTTTGCTCACGAAGAATCGATGTAGCCAATATTTTGTTTGATGTGATGAGTACTAATTCCGACAAGTATTCCACGTACGCAGAATATGCTAGGCGCTCTGTCTTGAGATTAAACATTGTTAGAGGGTTAAGTGATGATTTAACGGTCGCAATTGTCATACGTGGGGTAACTGACGCACAAATACGTGCCGCTGCGACTAACGCTCATTTAACGACCAAAGATCTTGTTGAATTCTTTTCTATTTATACCAAACCGAAATCCAACTCATCTGTAACCTCTGTAAAACCTTCCCAAGGTAAACAGTTAGACCAAAACTCTCGAAAACGTCCGCACAATAATATAAATCGCGACATAAAGTGTTTTTCTTGCGGTAGTGTGGGTCACTTGCAGCGTGTGTGCCCTAAAAAATCGAAAACGGAATCAACAGAAATAACTAATGAGAAACCAAATGGGTCGTGTTCATTCTGTAAAAAGCCAGGCCATAACGTCTCTGACTGTTTTACTAAGCAAAGATCTGAAACGCGTAATAAAAACAATGTAAATTTTTGTTTAGAGTTAAAAGGCGCGTCAACAGACAGTGACGTCACAACGGCCGTTATACAGGGTATACCTACCGACGTACTGATAGACAGCGGATCGCGCGTTTCACTTATCTCGGAGTCTGTACTAAAATATTTTAAATGTACTCGACTACCCACATATCAAGTATTACGTGGCATTGGTGATCAAAATATTGAGTGTAATAGCCGCGTAACATTAATTATAGAATTTAGCGACATCTCACTAGAAGTGGATCTTTTTGTTGTTCCCCTTAAATGCTTAAACGTGCCTGTACTAATAGGTACAGATGTCTTGAACCGCGAGGGGGTAACGTACATTCGCGCAAACAATGAACAACGTATTACTCGTATTCCTAGTTCGGTTGGTCAAACTGTATTGCTCATCAACTCAAGTGAACAGTTTTCAGTTAACACGCCGCTTGAAGGTAGCGATCGTGAAAAATTAATGTCAGTCGTAAATCAGTATAAGGAATTCTTTATTACTGGGACTGCCTTAACAACAGTCACTACTGGTAATATGCGCATTGAGTTGACGAGTGAGACACCGATTTGTTACAGGCCATACAGGCTTTCAATCGACGAAAAATTGAAAGTGCGTGATATCGTAAAAGACCTACTCGATAAGAAGATAATCCGCGAATCCAATTCTCCATACGCAAGTCCAATTATTCTTGTTAAGAAAAAAGACGGAAAAGATCGTATGTGCGTTGATTACCGCGCGTTGAACGCGGTTACCGTGAAAGACCGCTATCCATTACCTTTGATAGAAGATCATATTGATCGCCTTGGTAAGAGCAAGTTCTTCAGCTGTTTAGACATGGCGACAGGCTTCCACCAAATTGTGTTGGATAGCGAGTCTGTAGCGAAGACCGCCTTCGTGACCCCCGAAGGTCATTATGAATATTTAAAAATGCCGTTTGGTCTCGCGAACGCGCCGGTCGTGTATCAGCGAATAATCACAAATACGCTTAAATCACTGATCGAGTCCGGTAAAGCCCTCACATTTATTGATGACGTATTATTGTTAGCGTCTTCTATCGATGAAGCAATCGAGAACGTGCGCGAGGTATTACACACACTTACTTCCGCGGGATTTTCTATTAACCTAAAGAAAAGTACATTTGTGGCTACAGAGGTTGAGTACCTAGGTCGTACTATCTCTGAGGGTCAGGTTAGACCGAGCGAACAGAAAATTAAGGTTTTAATTAACTCCCCTGTGCCTACAAATGTAAAACAAGTTCGACAGTTACTCGGTTTGGCGGGGTATTTTCGTCGCTATATACCTAACTATGCATCTAAGACAGCTCCCATTGCTAATTTAACACGGGGTAACGTCAAATTTCACTGGGGCGAAGAACAAGAAATCTCACGTAAATACCTAATCCATTGTCTTACAAGTGAACCTGTGCTTGCAATCTTCGATCCGTTGTTACCAACCGAGTTGCATACAGACGCGAGTTCCATCGGTTACGGCGCCGTTCTTATTCAGTTGCATGAGAATGGTAAACGCCGGGTAGTGGCATACTTCAGTAAAACTACGCAAGGAGCCGAACCACGATACCATTCTTATGAACTTGAGACGCTCGCGATTATTAAAGCTTTACAACACTTTCGCCACTATTTGTTAGGTATTTCGTTTAAAATTGTGACGGACTGTAACGCGCTTAAACTAACGGAACGTAAGAAAGATCTTTTACCACGCGTCGCGCGTTGGTGGATATATATGCAGGATTTCAACTTTGCTATAGAATATAGAAAGGGCGTTATGATGAAGCACGCGGACTATTTAAGTCGAAACCCTGTAGATGTACTCCAAATAACTAAGCCGAAAAACTGGGCACAGATTGCTCAATCTGCGGATGAGGAAACTCGTACGCTGATTGACAAAGTCAATAATAATGAGCTAGACGCTTCCCGTTATGTTGTTCGTAATGATCTGCTGTATTATAAATACACCCCCACGGGCCAGGAGCCAAAGCTACTATGCTTTATTCCCAAAGGGCACCGATTGAGCCTCCTAAGAGTTTTTCACGACCAACATGAGCATATATGTGCAGACAAGACCATTGACCTAATTCTACGTCATTTTTGGTTTCCAGGGCTCTATGCCTTTGTAAGGAAATACGTTGGTCATTGCTTAATTTGTCTTTCCTCCAAAAAAGTTCCTAGGGCTCCACATTACCCAATTTCATCATGGCATAAGCCAGATACCCCGTTTAATACGATCCACATGGACGTATTAGGCCCACTACCCATTTCAAATGATAAAAAGTATGTACTGCTTATTGTAGATGCCTACTCTAAGTATTGTTTGTTTTATGCTATAAAAAGGCAAGATTCTAACGAATTAAAAGAAATGTTTTCAAACGCCGTTTCCCTATTTGGCACTCCCAAACTTATTGTGTGTGATCGAGGACGAATGTTTGAAAGCGCTAGTTTTCAGGGTTGGGTTTCTGAAATGGGTAGCGAAATTCATTTTGTAACACCTGAGATGCATAGTGAAAACGGCCAGGTGGAACGGTACTGTCGTACTCTGCTTAATATGTTGCGCATAGAGGCATCTAAACCAGAGAGTAAATGGTCCGATTCCTTGTGGAAAATGCAGCTTGTTATCAACTGCACTAAGCACAAAACCACTCAGATCTCACCTTTACAATTGCTTATTGGTGTTGAAGCAGTCACGCCAGTCATAAGATCTCTTGTTCGCGATGTCGCTGTTGATGATGTGCGACCAAATCGCGAGGGATTAAGAGAGTTACAAAGACAGCGCGCTAGCGAACTGCTTGACCAGAATAGACGTAAACAAGATGACTATGTTAATAGAAATCGGAAGGTCAAGCGTACGTTTAATTTAAATGATAATGTCTTTGTAATAAAAACTTCTCAAGTTACAGGCAAGTTGGACTCGGGGATGCGAGGGCCGTATCGTGTGGTGAAAACCCTTCCACACGATCGATACGAACTACAGCTGCTAACTGGTTCGTATGGCAAAGTCACTCAAGCTGCCGCCGAGCATATGGTTGTTTGGCGAGGAGAGTGGACCCCTGAGTCATGCGCCACGTTCTTTGATTGTAAGTAGATTGTTGTATTTACTTTGCTATCTAAATGATGATCGTGTATTGTACTAAATGTATTTACATGAACTGAATGAGTCATGTGTACATGCATAATGGTTGTAAGGGCATGGAGCAATGGCTCTGCCGAGAGACGTGCGAACTGGGTGCCTCCGTCTCAGATTGTTGATGTGGGCATGGAGCAATGGCTCTGCCGAGAGACGTGCGAACTGTGTGCCTCCGTCTCAGATGGGCATGGAGCAATGGCTCTGCCGAGAGACGTGCGAACTGTGTGCCTCCGTCTCAGATTGTTGTGGGCATTGAGATGTGTCTCTGCCAAGACGTGCGAACTGGGTGCCTCCGTCTTACATTGTTTATCAGGGCATTGAGCAATGGCTCTGCCGAGACGTGCGAACTGGGTGCCTCCGTCTCAGATTGTTTATGTGGGCATTGAGATGTGTCTCTGCCAAGACGTGCGAACTGGGTGCCTCCGTCTGAATGTGTTGTATTTAATTACAACATACATGTGTTAGGATTAAGTTATCAGAATGTTACTAATTAATGCTATTCTCTAAATTTTAGCTGAAGAGGATAGTCTTACAGCACCAACTACCAGTTCAACTGGCTGTGAAGACTACCCAAATCGTGGAGATGCAGACACACACCAGGGTCCATCAATTATTGATGCAGCTGTGGAAGACATGAGCCCTTCGCGTTGCCCGAGTTCACTTGCCGAAGATCGTGACTGCAGCGGACAAGGACCATCATCTGGACAATGTGGCTGAGGACAACCACACATCAGGAGAGGCCGTATTAGCGGGAAAACGTTGATTTAAAACTACCGCGCGGCGGTGCCTATAAAAGCGGAGCGCGGCCAGTACTCGCCCCTTACTTCACCTCGAGCAGCCGTCGTGTTAACATCGTTTTCGTAATATTGTTTAATTTGTTATATTTAAATCCTTAATTCCTTATGCATATTTTATATAAGTCCTAAATTGTGTTTGTAAATTGATTAAAGTCTGTCATTTCGTTCTTTTTTTTTAAATAAAATTAATATTAACCGCCATTACTATAGATACCTATGATAGCGTTATGTCTTTGCGTCGTTGAAACAAATAAATTATTAAACTTTTCTTGGCAGACATCACACTCGTAAATACGAGTACATCTGAAGCTGTCTGGTGGTCTACTTTGACCGAAAGTCGCCGGTATTGAAACTACCTTTATTTAAGCACACTCCGTATCACACAATGTCTAGGTACTTAATAATCATAATGATAATGTGGGACGAATGTAAAATAACTCATAGAGCTCATGTTGAAGAAGTGGATCGAACACTTAAAGACTTGAGAAACTCAGTCGCTGTCATGGGTGGTGTCACTTTTGTTTTACTGGTGACTTTCGGCAGACACAAAAAAGACACGTGCTGACATCATCAAGGAGTGTCTAAAATCATTGCCCCTATGGTGTATAATTCAAACCCTAAATTTACACACCTAAAATACGGATAACGATTTTCCACAACAGCTGCTTAAAGTTGGAGAAGGGTCTTTTTCTTCTCCAACCTTGGGCGCTAACACTGCGGAAATCGTTATAAATGAGAGTCTGGGTCGTATAGTTCACAGTCTGCAGCAACTTATAGATGAACAGCATCTATAAGTCGCAGCGACTGAGTTTCTCAAGTCCTTAAGTGTTCGACTGCTTCAACATGAGCTCTATGAGTCATGGTACATTAGTCTCATATTATCAGCGACATACGAGTATCTTGTAACAACTGACTAAGGGGTCCATTTTTGGATGTCAAACATATCGACTGTTGCTCCAATTTTTTTTTTTTGGATGGGAAATTATCAAATAACTTCTCCCGCTCTGGGTGGAGCAGGAGGGCGTGTCAGACTTTTACTGACTAAAACCCACCCGTGTTCCCTCAGTTGCCTGTGTACCAGGGGCGACAGTATCTCTTTCGAACAACCCGCACCCCTGGCAGGTAGTTTAAAGGTAGAGTGTGGAGATTTACCGTCGCTCAATAAAGTAGCTGCAATCCCCGAAGAAGCCACTGCCTTAAATTAGCGAGGAATGTTTTCCCTGTGCCACCTGGGTCGTCCAAATTTTATTTTTTCCTTAATTGTTCGTTACGCTGTCAATAATGCATCAAAAGCCTGTTGTTGATTTGTGACTTACTTCAGAAAATTTGTTTTACAAAACTAGCTCATTCACTGATGTTGTACGGATTTACCAACATTTACAGAGACATGCTGCCTTTAATCAGGGGGACGCTGCACACGTTCAGCGCTAGACTTCCGAGCACGGCCCTGAGATGCTCACACTTTGGCTAGCGAGTCGCTGCGAACGCTCGGAGTTAGTGTAATGTATTTTTAAAAAAGAGAGGAAAGCTGCTAAAGCGATATAATCATAATAAGCCTATAACATTCCCACTGCTGGGACACAGGCCTTCTCTCTGTGAGAGGGAGTGGGCCACCACGCGAGCCCAGTGCTGGTTGGTAGAATATGTCACATATCTTCCAATTTTTGGTTCTAAGCGATATAAATGTGATGATTCCCGAGGGACATTAAGAAAATACTTGTACTGTACCTACCTACATGTGGATGCCAATTTGTAGTGCCACTTACAAATTGTTTATTACTACCAGAAATTGTACTTTTAAATCACCTTCAAGACAATTTAATTTGACAGAGGTTATTTCTATAACCTCAACTTTTGTAGATGTTTTTTCAATTAGAATTTAGTAAATGTTATTCAAACAATAACTTTTGGAATAGTGGTGAGATAAAAACCTATATAACACACCACTTTTTAGTTAGTATCTTACACATGCATGTATAAGATACAATACACATACTGAGGAGGCCTAAGTATGCCCAGCACTGGACGTTTTTCGGCTTTGAGATGTGGGTCCCGGCTGTCATTCGTGGATCTTTGACAGTCGTTACGGATAGCTTGTAGCAGATGGCGTTCTATAGTTACCCCTTACCCCATATGAAGAAGGCGTATAATTGAGTTTTATGTGTTTCACTAGTTTTCTAGATAGAGTAACTGGTGAGAAGGAAGAAAGACAAAGAGGAAGAGCTATTGGTGAGATTGAAGAAAGCGAGTCACCAAACATTCTCATTATTTAATTGCAGTTGCGGTCTGCTATGTCTGTGGGTCTCATACTGCATGGACTCCTGCGGGAATTCGGACTACTACTGCCCCAACTGCGGCACTTATTTGGGGACCTACAGACGATAGAACTTCATTTCATATTTTATTTTGTCATCATCATCATCATCATTATTCAAGCTGAAAATCCTCCACGGCTGGACACAGGCCTCCCCCATGCTCCACCGCTTCGACCGGTTCTATTCTTCTAGCATCCAGCGGATTCCTGCGACCTTTACCAGGCCCCCCATCCATATTGTAGGAGGCCTTTTAACGCAACGCATTTTATTTTGTAATAGCTTCTAGTTCAACATAAAAAAATGGATGTTAATTATA
The DNA here is from genome assembly GCA_947359405.1 of Antitype chi. Taxonomy (NCBI): domain Eukaryota; kingdom Metazoa; phylum Arthropoda; class Insecta; order Lepidoptera; family Noctuidae; genus Antitype; species Antitype chi. The sequence goes on along the minus strand of OX375817.1, from coordinate 14,579,840 downwards.
CATTGTTCTAACTTACTTCGTGGTTCCAGCAGCAAAGAGTCACACAAAATTTGAAGGTTACAGACTGAATAAGTCTTTAAAATGTGATGTGATTTGAATTAAGTATTCTATTGTTATCTGTGGCATTTTATTTACACTGTTCTTATACAACCACTGTTATTTTATTTGATATGCCTACTTTTCATACATGTATGGCAAATAATCAGCTAGGTACAATTCGATAATCATACTGGTTATTATAAAAGGTGACAAGATGATTACCTTGAAGAGGGCAGTTTGTAGCTCTAATGACTGCTTTTAAAAATCACTGTTTGGCTGTAGGAGCATCTACATCGCCACATGCAAACTATGCATGACAGGTCACACAAAAATCCTGCTTCGCGCAAGCAGAGTTTCAAATCAAATCAAATCAAATCATTTATTTGCTTGAAATATGGGTAGTTACATGAGGTGATACATACAATAATAAAAGTTCTTATGACCATATCCTACCTTAATAGGTGTGCAAATATCTATTGTACTAAAATATACACATTATCATAGGTTAATTAAATTAAAATGCACGCCTTCCTCCTATGGATGTAGGCAGAAAACTACAGAGCGCCACCAGTTCCGATCCTTACATACCACTTTTGCCTCGTTTACTACAACTATTATGATTTGACAAATATATACTTATAGCATTTATTGACAGTTATTAATTATATAATTTTATTATCCTTATTTTAATTAAAAATTTAATAAAATTAAATACTAATTACATTTATCATTTAAATAATCATTAACTTTATAATAGGCTTTATTGATTAAATAAAGCTTTAACCTATTTTTAAATGCCCTAAGATTCGTTGCTTCCTTTATATGATTAGGTAATTTATTATATATTTTAGGGCCCATACAGAATGCACTCTTATCAAACATAGCAGTTCTATGGCGTATTGCTCGAAGTGTACTGGCAAGCCTGGTACTTTTTAACGTTTCATATTTATTTATATTATTTCTAATGTCTAATGCTAGTTCATAAATATACAATGATGGGAATGTCAATATTTTCAAATTTATAAAATGTGGTTTACAAGTATCCGTAGGTTTTAATCCACAGATTGCCCGGATACACTTCTTTTGGGCTTTGAAAACTGTTTCTCTATCTGTGGCATTCCCCCAAAACATTATGCCATACCTCAGTGTTGAACCAACGTAAGCGTGGTAAGCAGATAGTAATGCACTTTGATTTACCACTTTACGAAGCATATAGATGGCATATGAATACCGACTTAGTTTTGTACATACTTGTTCAATATGTGTTTTCCATGTCATGTCTGAGTCTATGTGTAGTCCAAGAAATTTGGTAGTATTTATTTTTTCTATGTCTATGTCTTCATAATTTATATTGATTGTACTTAATTTAGAATTTTTATTTTTGAAAGTCATTACAAATGTTTTATGTAGGTTTATTTTAAGTCCGTTTAAATTTAGCCAGTTAACTATAGATGATAGTGTATTGTTCATTTCATGTTCATGTGTCATTAGATCTTCAGATACAACTATCGCAGTACTATCGTCAGCATACAGAATCATGGACGATTTGATGGATTTGGGGAGATCGTTAATATATATAATAAAGAGCAGAGGACCTAAAATACTCCCTTGTGGTACACCTTTGCAGACTATTATTGGTGTCGATAAGTGCTTCTTTTCGACTTTTGTGGTATGTGAAATGCTAGATATTTCAGTTTGTTGTTCTCTGTTACTTAGATATGATTTAATTAGATCTCTAGCGTTTCCTCGTATTCCATATGCTTCTAATTTATTTAATAAGACCTCATGATTGACGCAGTCGAAGGCCTTTGTCATATCCATGTAAAGCGCTGAGACATGTTTTTTACTATCCATGCCTTTTAGTACCGTTTTGAAGAAAGAGTAAAATGCGTTATTGATAGTTTTATTTTTCCTGAAACCCATTTGTTCCTCCGCAAGAATATTATGTTTTTCCATGTAGCTATATAAATTATTATAGATAACTTTTTCAAAAACTTTTGATAGGATGGGTATTAGAGATATTGGTCTATAACAATTCGTATCTTCTCTATCTTGTTTTTTGAATACTGGAATGACAACTGATAATTTCAATTTTGTTGGAAAGACTCCATCTTCAATACATTTATTAATTATATGACACAATACTGGCGCTATTATTTCCGCCACTAACTTAATCACTTTAGTACATATTCCATCATACCCCGTACTATTTGTATTTTTTAGGGATTTTATAATTTGAACGATATCCTCGGGGGTACACGGGCTCATGAAGATTGAGTTTGAATTATTACATGTAAGTCCATAGTGCGGGCTTTGGTTTACAAAGTGTTTATTTGGTACTTGCGCTTTGGTAGTTTACCGCGCAACCAGCATTTTTTACAAAGTCCTGACACTAATCGTCATATCACCAGATAAAACACTCGTCTGGTCGGAGGATCCTCCCTTTTATCTATTGGAAGAGTAACTCTACACCCTGCTCCTCATACCTTGTGGTGGTGACCTCGACGTGATCTGAATACACGCAATCTTCTGATCACCTGTTGCAGTTTGGCAGACCAACCGTACGGGCGTACTTATAAAATTCGTAGCACTGAAAGTGCGTTGAGTGCACAGCTCCTGTCATGACCCGCCTTTAAAACTGTCAGTTTCTTTAAGTAGTGCACGTTAAAGGTGACACAGTTCGTTTGTGTGGAAATTGTTGACAATGCCTCCACTAGCAGCAGCCGCCGAGCAATTCTCCGTTTTGTAAATAGAACCATCTATTTTAATGTCCCTCACTCAACCTTGAAAATATATCAATATATTTAATCATGTATATTAAAGCATTCATAATTATCAAATAGTTTGCCTACGTTGTTAAAGACAACAAAACAGATAACAGAGGACTTGATATCATTATTTATGTCCATGCCAATATAAATGATTCATTGTTATTCTAATATAAGTGTACCGAATTACGTATTAAAACAGTTATCAGTTCTCGATATTAGGGACAGGACAATTTTTACCTAAATGTTTAAGGGTCAGTTCAGACATAGGCTAGACTTCATAGCCTAGGCTTTTTTTCCATACCTACCAAATTATGGTCCTATTTTCAATGGAAAGCAGTAAATTGCTCGGGCATTTTTCCGTACCATCTGAACTGACACTAAAGTTGCTCTTACACGGGGATGTTTTTAAGCAATTATTGGTCGGCAACACTAATGGATCAATCTGGATCAATTAAGTGGAGCAATCTGGAGCAACAACAATAAATTGCGGATATGATTCGGGAATATTGCTTCTGATTGCTCCATATATTTCATGAGTAGCCGATTATTCAATCGGTTTCGAAATTTTTAGTAATTTTTTTTTATATCTCGTTTGTACATAAAATTACGTCTCGTTTTTGCGAATGGAATCGGCCGGCGCGCGGCGGCAGAGGTGGTTGGAGGCAGCATCTGGACCGAGCGGTCTACACTGCAAAAGATCGCATAACTTGGAGACGCGTCGTATGTGGTCGTGATCATCAGCATTAAGGGAACGCCGAAGAAGAGATGTGGTGGACTGGTGGCCACCGCTCGTTTGGGAAACTGTAACTGGATTTTTCGTGCGCTGGATCTTCATCGCACTGGTCAACGCCGAGAGTTGAAAATCGAACAGCGTGTTTTATTAAAGCGCTGAGATGCTCGCACTCTGTTAAAATTGTCGATGCTCGATTCAACACCGAGAATTGAAAAAGTGCTCGATAAAATCCCGTCGCGACATTTTTACGTCCATGTGACGTAGTGTGATTGTCTTCAACGCGGATATGTAGTAAAGAGATCGAGTTTAACAAAAACTACATAATAGAAGCCACTAAACTTCCTTGTTTGGTGTCTACGACCTTGACCTCGGCTCCAGACGCAGGCGCGGAAGACTAGCAGTGACGTCATCGAACGCGTAGTCCCCAATTAAGCTGGTGTCATTCGATGCGTCATTCGTTACTGAGCTCGATATACTGGGATAATGATTGGTTTTCATGGAATAGACCCATGACAACAAAGAAATCGAAGGTAAATAATGTCGGTAGCTATACTCACCAGTTAGTTTTGACATTTTGGATAACGAGAAAAGGAAGACTAAAATTAAGTGACAGAAGGTTATTCTGCAGCCAGACTGGTTTGGTATTCTCTTTTGTTGTTTTTATTTTTGTATAAAAGCTATGGAATTTGTTGTTGAAGTGGTTTGTATAGGGGCTTGTATACAGGGGTCGATCGATTGAGCTATGCTTGTCGGGGTTGCTCATTGGATGGGTGACCATCTTTACATACCAACTCATCTCCGTCACATCCGTGACTCGGAAAGCCGTTTTCGTAGATCTTTGACAGTTGTTACGGGTCGTCAGAAGCCTGAAAGTCTGACATCCAGTCTTACGGATTGGGTAGGCATCGTGTTACCCAATTAACTGGGTTGTGCCGTATAATAGCTGCATCAGGTTAGACTGGAAGCCGACCCCAACATAGTTGGGAAAAGGGCAGATGATGATGAAGTATTTTTTTGTAAAAATATATATTTACTTGAACAGTCAGCTTTCTAACCACTCGCCTCAGGTGCTGCAGGGTTCGATTCCGACGCAAACCAATGCAGCTCTGGTATATTTAGCTACGATTTCTCTTTCTCGAAAATATCAACAAAAAAAAAATTAAAAAAATCGGTAGACCCACCCAGCCGTTATGTACAGACGCTAGCACATCAAGCTACCCCAATCTGTCAAATTTCTTTGATAGATTTTCAACTTTAATACATAAATTTAAGGTTCATGTTCAATTGGGAAAATTTGACAGTTTGGGGTAGCTTGATGTGCTGGCGTCTGTACCTATTAGGAGCCATAAATAATATTGTTTCGAAGCCATACGGGCTAGGGAACTAGGAATTACGTCATCAGATAGTCTGCCGCCAGGACGTCGCGTCAGCACACATTCATTCTTTTTAGGTACAATTTTTTTTTTGTATCTGTGGTAATACGTTAGTGGGACAAGGCCGGTTCACACTATGCGTGTTGACGTGCAATTTAATTTGAGTAGTAAGTATTATTAGTTTAAAAACAAATATAAATACAACTTACTCCTATATGTAAAGGAGGTTGCGTAACAAAACCGTAGAACAAAATACTACAGTTTTATTAATAAAGCAAAAGAAAAAGAGTTAAATAAAATAATACTAGAACTAAATGAAACCAGTTCATAAGAATTTATTACAAGGAAAATTAAATTTACACTGAAATGGGTTATCGGTGAGATTTAATCAAGTTCTAACAAATAGTAGAAGGTATTTCTAAAGAAAAGGTTACTAAACTTTGGTATTAATTAACTTAGAATATCACTTAGATTTCCACGAATTCGTATTTAAATTTATTCCATCATATGTTATTTTGGAAATGCGGGACTAAGAATCCTAGGTTCGTAAGTAGATAATTATGGAACTTAGCAACAAACCATGATTTTTATAATTTTCCTAAATTGAATCTGCAATCTGTTTCGAGTGTCTAGGGAGCTCTGTGGACGATTTTAACGATGGGTTCGTGGAAACTGTCCATACGGTCGGGTCTAAGTTTTTCAAGACCCGTCGTATCGACAAAAATAAGAGGCTCTCTGATCCTACTTTGCAGCTCATGAAGGAGAGGCGTGAGATGGTTCTGCAGTCTTCAGACGACGCACTCGAGTACCGGCAGCTTAATAGACAGATCTCTAAGTCCTTGAAAAGCGACCTCCGCCGCTTTAATACAGAACGTATTAAAGACGCGATAGAGCGGAATAAAGGCTCCAAGGTCTTTGCTAGGGATCTGTCTATTGGGCAGAGTCTGCTTACGAAACTGAAGACCGATGAAGGCAGGATCGTATCCACCAAGCCTGAGCTGTTGAGAGAGATTGAGAGGTTCTATGGACAGTTATACACGTCAACAAGAAACCCCGTTACAAATCTGGCTAACGACCCAAGAGCTAGATTGACCCGACACTATACTGAAGATATCCCGGACGTCAGCTTGTACGAGATTAGGATGGCTCTGAAGCAGCTCAAAAACAACAAGGCGCCGGGTGATGACGGAATTACGGCTGAGCTTCTGAAGGCCGGTGGAAAACCCGTTCTTAAGGCCCTCCAGAAGCTGTTTGATTCCGTCATACTCGAGGGCAAAACGCCACAGGCATGGAACAGAGGTGTGGTGGTACTTTTCTTTAAGAAGGGCGATAATGCCCTTCTTAAGAATTATAGGCCCATCTCACTTCTGAGCCACGTCTACAAGCTGTTTTCCAGAGTTATCACGAACCGTCTAGCGCGCAGGTTTGACGACTTCCAGCCTCCCGAACAGGCCGGGTTCCGTAAAGGCTTTAGCACAGTAGACCACATACATACGCTGCGGCAGGTTATACAGAAGACCGAAGAGTATAACCTGCCTCTATGTTTAGCGTTTGTGGACTATGAAAAAGCCTTCGATTCGATCGAGACATGGGCTGTACTGCAGTCCCTCCAACGGTGCCAGATCGACTATCGGTACATCGAGGTGTTGAAGTGTCTGTACGGAAACGCCACTATGTCAGTCCGACTCCAGGACCAGACCTCGGAACCTATCCTTCTGCAGCGTGGTGTTAGACAGGGAGATGTTATCTCTCCGAAACTCTTCACTGCTGCACTGGAGGATGTCTTCAAGGTTCTGGACTGGAAAGGGGCTGGCATCAACATCAATGGCGAGTACATCACTCACCTTCGGTTTGCCGATGATATAGTTGTCATGACTGAGACCATGGAGGACCTCAGTACAATGCTCGATGACCTCAGTAGAGCTTCCGAAAGAGTGGGTCTTAAAATGAACATGGACAAGACAAAGGTCATGTTGAATGCCCGTGTAACACCCACTCTCATGACGGTCGGAGGCGCTGCACTCGAAGTTGTGGACGAGTACGTTTACCTAGGACAAACTGTCCAGTTAGGTAGGTCCAACTTCGAGAAAGAGGTCAATCGTCGAATCCGACTCGGTTGGGCAGCGTTCGGGAAGCTTCGCAATATCTTCTCGTCCCACATACCGCAGTGTCTCAAGACGAAAGTCTTCGACCAGTGTGTGTTGCCAGTGATGACATATGGAACCGAAACGTGGTCGCTCACAATGGGCCTCATAAGAAGGTTTAAAGTCACCCAAAGGGCAATGGAGAGGGCTATGCTTGGAGTTTCCCTGCGTGATCGAATCAGGAATGACGAGATCCGCAGGAGAACCAATGTAACCGACATAGCCCGAAGAATTGCCAAACTTAAGTGGCAGTGGGCAGGGCACATTGCACGCAGAACAGATGGCCGATGGGGTCGAAAAGTTCTGGAGTGGCGACCGCGCACTGGAAGACGTAAAGTTGGAAGGCCTCCCACAAGGTGGACCGATGACCTTGTGAGGGCCGCAGGAGTCCGCTGGATGCGGGAAGCACAGAACCGGTCGAAGTGGCGGAGCTTGGGGGAGGCCTATGTCCAGCAGTGGACGTCTTTCGGCTGAAATGATGATGATGATGATGAATCTGCAATCATAGTCCGGCTGTAGGTAACCGTCATCCGTAACGTTTCTTTGATCCCAAATACTATTAGAACGTCTCTCTGTTTTATGTATGCAAGGCCTCTAAGGGGGCGTCCATTAATTACGTGAGGCAATTTTGGCGATTTTTCGACCCCCACCCCCACTCTGGTAAGATGTGGTGAGATTTGGCTCGACCCTCCTCCCTCCCCATAATCTGACGTGAGATATTTCAAATACGTGTTTTTAGTGTAAAAACGTTAATCTTGACTTATTTGCGTTGCATTTGGCTGGCTTAGCTGGCCAGTGGCCGTTTAACTATTGAGGAGCTACTGTGCTACTTTTTGGCGGTCGTATAACCGCGATAAAAATTATGTTGTAGGTTTTAGCCATATTGGCGGAAAAACATGTTTTACATAATTTAACCCGGTTTTCTCATTATGTTTCATTGTTTCTTTGCGGAAAAAAAATTACGTGATATTTGCCGAGATCCTCTCTCTCCTCCACGTGATATTGGGTGAGATTCGACTTGACCCCCTCACCCCCCTAAAGGCCTCACGTAATTAATGGACGCCCCCTAATTGGTCTTGTAGGTATACCCACCCAGGGTAAGTGGATGCCGCCTGTGGACACATGCAACGCCAAGAGAATTACCGATGTCATGCCAACGGAATGAAAGTTAAAAAACGCTCATGTAATAGGAATATATTATGTATGGTGTTGTACCTAGTAACATTATTTTGTGATATCTTAAGTACCTACTTGCCAATTGTCAAGACCAAATTATTTTTTATATAATTTTTTAAACTTTTTTTTAGCCTATACTGTCACTGCTGGATAAAGGCCTCCCCCAAGTCCTTTCAAGAACTTTTTTATGTTTATTTCATTATTTATGTACACACGGTAAAATAGATAGGAAATACGGCATAATCAAATAGAAATAAAAATGTGATCGTAGGCGATCTTCGCCTAGTGTAAGCCGACCGTAACCGATGACTCACTTTAGTTGTAAGTACTAATGAAATGAATCGTGCTCAGCCGGCTATAGTGTGCTGAGCTCAGTGGGCTCTCAGTTGCGTGTTGATATTACTAGAGGTTACCCGCGCCATTTTGTTATTAAACAAGTTTATTTTCTGAAGTGTAAACGTGTTACTAGGTAAGCGCCGTGTTTATATTACCTATTTTATTTCAAGTCTGTGCGAGAAGTTTCGATTCTGAAGATATGTATTTTTTTTTGTTCTATTATTATAATTTGGGTACACACGGAAGTAGACGAGGTTATTGTATCTTGACGTGTAACGAACATTAAGAAGTTTTAGTATATACGTGGTTTTGTAAATACGTTTGTATGTGGTTTGAGGAGAAAGTGACAAACAACAGGGTGTTGACACTCTGTCTATGTGTTGTTTTCTCTCCTAGTATTACGTCAGAACTTGTAACTTATTTGACGGGAGTGGCGTTAAGTGATTAAAGTTATTAAGGTGTCTTGTTCCCACCTATAACCACAAGGTCATGAGCTCAACAATATTCCGGAACGAATTCCACTATTCTACCTGCCTATATTTATACAAATGTTTGTGAATATTTGTTCGGATGTATGTTCCTCAATCATAAGTCGAACCTTAGGTAAGCGGCGGACCATTTTTAGATGGAACTTGGAGTACCAATAGACAATGTCCTGGATCATTACATTATAGTTCCCACTGCTGGGACATAGGACTTCGGTTTGTGAGAAGGAATGGGCGTGTGCCTACCTATCATACAATGCTATACCTGCTAGACACTAGGTATGTATATATATAGATATAATATGCTAGCTAGAGACATTTATAGTGGAAATACCCACTCAGAAAGACTTGAATCTTTATAACCTTTCCGAGTTCATGACGTGTTGTTTATCTGTATGAATAATCGCAATTTAATATAATTACCTACTTACTTACATTTTTCTGTTGCAACGATAAGAATAAGATTTTTTTTATTTTTTATAACTAAGCTGTTATATACAACAGAGCAGTGGTGCCCAATGGTACCTATGAGCCCTGACTTACGAGTTGTAGGTCGTGAGTTCAAACCCAGGCAGGCAGTTGACTTTGTGAATTTAATTTCATTAGTTCTGCTCTCAAAACGGTGAAGGAAAACATCGTGAGGAAACCGGCATGTCCTAGAACCAAAAAATCGAAGACATGTGACATCTACCAATCTACCGGGCCCGTGTGGCAGATTACAGCCCACTCCCTCTCACAGAGAGGAAGCCTGTGGCCCAGCAGTGGGAAGTGGGAACATTATAGTTTGATTATGTAAGTTGAAAGTGAAGTAATTGTCAAATTGTTAATTTCATGGTTGACAAATTGGTTTGAATATGACCCTTGTACTGAATGTATGTGTTCTGATTTCTGAAAATGTGTGTTCACAAAAAAATTGTCGTTTTGCACAATGCGTCATAAATACCTTTGTTCCGTTGCTATGCAATCTCTGTTAGTCTGTATCTATAGACTATAGAGAGTCTGATGTAGCATTTGAGGCATCTACGTATACAGAGTGTCCAGTAAATAGTACGACATTGTGCAGGGTGTGATAGCTTGGGTCAATACCTACCAAAAAAACATAATATTATGCTCCGCAAAATGTTACGGATTTACAGTTATAGTGTTAAGCGATAAGAAAATTGTTTAGTGAAAATTTAAACAAATAATAGTATTTCTTGAAAACATTCCTGTTTTTGATACAAAAAAGACTTATCAATGAGTAGAGTAACTATTCGCGAATCATTTGATGTAAAAAAAATACTAGAAATGGATTTTTGGAGGAAAATAAATTTTGTATGACTGTAAATCTGTAACATTTTGCGGAACATAAATTATGTTTTTTTGATAGGTATTGACCCAAGCTATCACCCCCTACACTATGTCGTACTATTTACTGGACACCCTGTATGTATACCATAATCAGCATATAATGTTCCCACTAGAGGGCTACAGGCCTCTTTGCGAGAGGGAGTGGGCTGTACCAAATCCACCACGCGTGCCCAGTGCGGTTGGTATGTGTCCCATGACGTCTTGGAATGTCTGTTTCAGAAAATGCTGGATGTATTCATTCACCGCATTGAGAGGAGGATAAAATAAATTGATAAAACAAACATAACTGACTGTTTGGGTTCGAACCCGACTTACAACTACAATTCCTAAATCGAGGTGGCTACCACTGGTCCACCAGTGCTCTCTGTAAAAACTATACGTAGGTATACAGGTTGAAATTGAAAACATGCGACAAACCGAAATGGGAGATTGTACTCATCATTATGAACAACTTTTACTAAGGGACCAATGATGCAATCGCAAAAAAAAAAACAGCTGTTCCCTACATTTTGACGAGTTATGCGAACATAAATGTAGGGAACAGATGTTTTTTTTTTCGCGATTGCATCATTGGTCCCTTAGTAAAAGTTGTTCATAATGATGAGTACAATCTCCCATTTCGGTTTGTCGCATGTTTTCAATTTCAACCTGTATAAACTATATCTACTGTTATTTATGCACTTAAACACATAGACATCGTTATGTTATTCCAAATTATACAAGCCAATAACCTGTTTTAATAGAACACGTTTTTTGCTAGACAATGTTACAACATCATAAAATAAGCTTGATCATCGCGAATTAGATTTTTTTCCCTTTTTAACTTCACAAATTTTTGTCGACTGGTAATCCCGACTTGGCTAAAGGCTTCTTCAGACAGGCGCGACGCGACAGCGGAGAATAATTTCTATGGAAGCTTTATGGGAATTGTTCTACAAATACCTGTCTGAAGAGGCCTAAAATTGTATCTAGGACAACTTCTCGGTCACGATTCTGACAGACTATCGCTCCTTCAAACAGCGCACCTCTTTGAAGAACCGTTAAGGTCTCTGAAACGTGACACTCGTGGAACAATTTCTATGAAAACTATGGAAATTTTTCTCAAGACTCGCGTCACGCTGTCGCGTCAATACTCCCCTTAGCTTAGGACACACTTAGCTTTAGCTTCAGAGCTTTAGCTACAGAAAAATAAGTAATTAGGTTAGCTATATATTTTTGGAATTATAGCTGTCTAGCTATTGATAGGCACTTTTTTTACGCACATACAATTACGGCTGTATTCCCTTAGGGTTGGGCAGAGCTGCATTGCACCCAATTTCGCCCTCTGATAAACTTGTGTGTGTATTTTCTATTATTTTATTTATAATAAGGTAGCTAGAAGAGCGGCTTGTCGCTATGGAATAACCGTTTGCCGCGGTTGCTTCGTTGATGGGTGACCATCTATCTATACATAGCAAGACCCCTCCGGGTCTTGGAAAGCAGGTTTAGCCGTTGGTTCCGGCTGTGATTCGTGGATATTTGAAAGTCGTTTCGGGTCATCAGAAGCCCGAAAGTATTATAATACAACCAGTCTCATCGTGTTACCCAGTAATTGAATGTAGAGGTCAGATAGGCAGTCGCTCCATGTAAAAGCTGGTATTCAGCTGCATCCAGTTAGACCGGAAGCTGACCCCAACATAGTTGGGAAAAGACTAGGCAGATGATGAGTTGGACTGGCTACTGAATAATAAAACAATGTTCTATCTATAAGTGTTCATGGTTCATGAATGGAATTTTATTGTAAATGTAACCGGTTGAATAGTAGTCTCATCAAATTTTAAACCACTTTGAGGTTTGAAAAATATCATAACATTACGCCTACTTTAGTCCGAAGGGTAGCAGAGGTATACCCACTTTGCCACCAGCTGCAGGCTTAGCACGAGAACCGTAGACAAGCGTTTTGTCGTCGGAAGAGTAGACAAAAATGACGTTTCCGTATAGACTGTTGAGTTGTTGACAGTTTTTCACCGAAAAATGTAGACAAGCGATTTCTATTCTACAGTAGAGTAGACATAGAAAGCGTCATGCTAAGCCTGCATGTCCAGCCTATTGCAATGGAAGTAGCACAAGTTTAGACTTCGGGCAATGGTGGCTAAAGAGCTGTGGTGTCCTAGTAGATAAAGTGGTGGCTCAGTAGCTACCACCACGATTTGCGAGTTGTAAAGTCGTGGGTTCAAACCACAGAAATCTTAATAATACCTTACGATTTCTGTGGTTCAAACCTATGTAGGCGATTTGCTTTGTATCTTTTATTACGTCCTCACTGCTTTAGCCACTGCTCGGCATGTCTCAGAGCAGAGTCGAAAACATGTGACACCTATCAACCCGCACTGGGTTCGCTAGGTGGAATACGGCCCAGTCCCTCTCACAGAAAAGAGGCCTGTGTCCCAGCAGTGGGATTGACACAGGCTATGAGGAGTAGACGTTTTTTAAGTAACAACCGGCATTTTTTTATCAGACTTTCGTTGAAAGATTAATAAAAATCGATTACAATTTGATTGCGTTCAAGGCGACGCCAGGCCAAGCCCATATTATGTTTACTTGTATCTTTAGCTTTTTTTGTGTGTTTATTGTACTGTCTGATATGTCTGTGAAGCAAGGTTATTTACTCACAGAAAAGGCAACAGATATACCTGTAGGTACAGACGCCAGCACATCAAGTTACCTCAACCTGTCAAATTTCTTTGAGAGATTTCCAACTTTATCACGTAAGCGTAAGGTTCATGTTCAATTGAAAAAAAAAACAGTTTGTGGTAGCTTGATTTGCTGGCGTCTGTACAAATATGCAAATTGCGAAGCTATCAGAGAGACCTTTGCAGAACAGTAGGGCAGATGGCTACAATAAAAATAAATACATACTGTTATTGGTAGGTAGGTAGGTACCAACATAAATTGAGTAACTTCTTGCCATATTGTGCAATATTTATTATCAATTCAATAATTAAGAATCAAACGAACTTACCTTGTGAAGTTTGATTCCAATTATGCGAGGGTCTCAACCGAAGACGATTACAAATTTACTTGCAGCAGTACATGAGAACGTGCTGTCTTTGCCACACTTTTAGATACTCATAGCTTAAAAAAAAAGAAACTAAACGATGACGTAGTATCCTGTCTCGCTCCCACCCCCGGCACGCGGCGCTGTCGCTCCCGCTCTTTATTCATTAATTTTAGAGAAATGTAGCTTCTAGCTGTTTACATATGTTTGGCTTTTCTTTTTTGTCTGTAGGGGTTCTCGTAGGGATGGGTGGGATTGTAATCGTCTTCGGTTGAGACCCTCGCATAATTGGAATCAAACTTCACAAGGTAAGTTCGTTTGATTCTTAATTATACTTCGGGTCTCAACCGAAGACGATTACAAATTTACTTGCAGATGTTTAGAGTAAGTATCACGATAAAAAAGGGAAAACAAACACTGCAATGTTATGATTCCCTTTACTAATAATTCGGGTTTAAAAAAAATAAATATTAACTTAATATTCTACTTATTAATCAGACTTTTATTGTTTGCTACATCCAGTTACATCTATCCTAATCTTAACAAAGAAAGTCAATTCGATAGGTGTACATGATTATAACATAATTAAACTTTAATATTCTGATTTTGTACTATGGATTTATGTTCAGTTGAATGGTAATAGGCTTGCGTCTCATTTTATGAGGCTTAAACATAACTGATAAAATGTAGGTGCTTCTGCCAAGCCCTTCGTGGAAACCCCGGTATGATGATAAGATAATATGTTGTATCTCAATATAATTAAAGATCATTAAATATAGCATTTGCGAAATCGTTGTTTACAGGGTTAATGATATCTCTATTATAGTACTTTAAGAAGACATTGGAAGTATTACTCCAACCTGCGGCCTTCCGTACCACTTCCAGGTTTACACCCAGCCTATGGGCGGCTGACGTGGAGGCGTGGCGAGTACTGTGGGCTCCGAATATCGATATGTCAACGCCGCTATCCTCTAGAACTTTTTTGACCCAATGAGCTAGTGTTTGCGAACCTACTTTTTTATGAGGTTTTCGAAAGCTAATGAATAGATGGTCGTCTAATTGATTATGACGTAATAATGAAGTTTTATCAATATAAGCTAGAATAACGGTAGCTGGACATATGGATAAATTTTCGCGAATAAAGGGTAACCTGATTAGTGGTTGGAATGTCCCAGGTCTTGAGGTTTTAATTAAGTCAGGTATTTTAATTACAATCATATCATTTTCCATTCTGATATTTTTTAATTTGATTAAACTTAGTGTCTGCATTCTTTGTGCAGAGGCTATAGCTAATAAAGCAATAGTTTTTCTTGACAAACATTCAAGTGTTATATCCGTATAGGGATACACATTAGACACATAGCTCAATACTTTATTAGTGTCCCAAGTGGCTGTGTATTTAGGATTGGGAGGTCTTAACCTGTATACCCCCTTAAGGAACCTATTAATACAACTATTTAATGTGATTTCTGTACCTAGAATAATGGACAGTGCAGATCTGTGTGTGTTTAGGGTATTATAACTAGACCCTTCATTAAATTTTTCTGTTAAAAAGGAAATCACTTGAGTACTAGTCGATTTAAAAATTTCATGGTTATTATCTTGACAATAATTTACCCAAGATTTAAGGGTACAATTATATTGGTTCAAGGTTTTTGGTGCAAATGAAGCCAGTACGATACCCAAAGATGTCTCCGGAACACCTCGAGATATCATCGATTGCCTGATAATCTCGCTGCCACTAGGATAAGGTCTGCGTGTAGTGGATGGTGTGTTCTGAAAGGAGAATACAACAAATTTTGATCAGATCCAAAAAATATTTTTTCTGATACTATTAATTTGGTCCATAGTGGATACCAAGGTTGTGAACGCCAATAAGGTACAATTAGTATACCCTCTGCCTTATCTTTAATTATTTTTTGCAAAACTTTGGTTATAATGCTGAACGGAGGAAAACCATAGAAGGAAAGGTCCTTCCAGTTGAAGGTGAAGGCATCTACTATTTCAGAATGGGGATCGAGCTTCCATGAGGCGTATCTTGGACATTTGTAGTTTTGTGAGCTAGCAAAAAGATCAAAGTTGGGTACACCCAATTTATTTGTGATTTCCGAGAATGCATAATTAGCTAGCTCCCATTCCGTGTCCACATTTATTTTACGTGATTCCCGATCAGCGATAATATTATCTGAAGATTTTACATACGAGGCAAATATATGAATGTTCCTAAGTTCACACCACTGCCAGATATTCCGGGCTATTTCATTTAAATGGGTATGTTGTATACCCCCCATCCTATTTATGTAGCTGATCGCCGTTGTGTTATCGATTCTCAACAGTATATTGCAACTTCGAAGCTTTGAAGCGAATATTCTTAAACCATAAAACGCGGCCTTCAGTTCTAAAAAATTTATGTGCATACTAAGTTCTGATTCTGTCCAATTCCCGTGTGAACTTTCATTGCCGCAAGCTATGCCCCAACCAGTGGTTGATGCATCGCTGTATATTTCGAGACAATAATCATTATTACGGATAGGACATAATGAGTTTTTAATATTATCTCTCCACCAATGGAAGTCCTGTTTCAATGAATTTGACAGTGTCATTATCCTGTTATAATCGTAAGAGTTACCCAGAGCTAGAAATTTTTCCCTTTCAAATAATTTAGTATAAATCCATCCATAACTAACGGCCGGGCATGCAGAGTTCAGTAGGCCTATGAATTCAGCAAAGTACCTTATTGAACATTTATCTAAATGTAAAAATTCTTTAGTTTTGTCAAAGATCCGATGTTTCTTCTCTTCAGGAAGATAAATAGTCATATCTCCGGAATTGAAAATAAATCCTAAAAATTTACATTCTGTCCTTGGCGTTACCTGACTTTTATTGATGTTTATTACAAAACCTAAAGATTGTAAAAGATTCTGTGTCTTATTAATATTGTAGTCACATTCATCGTATGATTGTCCAATACATAAAAAATCATCTAAGTAATTAACTGAAATCAACCCTCGACATCGTAGATACTGCAGAACAGGTTTTAACAGTTTGGTAAACACAAACGGTGCAGTACATAGACCAAACGGGAGAACATTAAATTGGTATAGTTGTGATTTCCATTTAAAACGTAATTTTTTCCTATCACAAGTATTTATAGAGATTAGAAAGTAGGCGTCCTTTAAATCTAAAGTTGCCATAAAATTATTTTTATCTAATAACCTTATTGCTGTTCTGTAATCTTCCATTTTAAAATGTTCAAGTTGAATAAATTTATTTAGATTTTTAAGGTTCAAAATGAAGCGATGTTCGCCGTTGGCTTTTGGTAATGTAAATATCGGTGATATAAATTGTCCCTCGCAGGGATCACAGGTTGTTATAAACTTTGATTTTAATAATTCTGTGATACAATTATCAATAATCTTGCATTCCGAGATCGATTTACTGGAATTTCGTGGAGGAATAGTTTGTACTGGTTCTTGTTTAAACGGTATACTATAGCCTCGCACCCAAGATAATACCATAGGGTCACTGGTTATACGACACCAGTTATGATAAAAATATTGCAATCTACCTGCGAGTGCTACCTTGGCTAATGATGTCAGCGCTTCCTGATCCTCTGGCGCACCGAGCTGGTCCGATTCTGGCGGTACGAGTCTGGGCGGCGATCCCGCGGCGCTGCTGCTGGCCTCCGTGGGGCGGGGTTCCGACGCGGCTGGCCAGCTGCTGCTCGCGGAACCCCCCTCGCGTTTAAAGTCCCTCTTGGGTATTGTGTTGTCGGAGGCTTATACGGAGCGCGCTGGGTAGTCTTCATCTCCAGACCGGATTGGGAAATTGCTTTTGCCGATTTGAGATGTTCAGAAAGTTTGAAACCGAATAAGTATTGATCGATCTTTGTGTTCTTCACGATTTCTCGAGTCTCCTTATTCAAATTGTTAATGATAGCATATCGCCTCGACTGTGACTCTCTGTAATGACAGTCACACAGGAGTCGTCCGGCATCACTTAATGGTTTTATTATTTCCTGGGCTTGCGGTAAAGTGTCTTTAGAAGCGGACAAAGCCCAATTAAGGACTGTACCTATAGCTGTTAAGCAGCTTGATATTTGATTCTGCTTGTATTGGCTAAACTGATCTTTTTTAATATTAAGGGCTGACAAGGCCGCCTCAATTTCTAGGTTAAGTTTCGGTGCCTTCATACTACTACAGTTTTCTGCCGGTAGGTATTGATTCATCAACTCCAATTTGTTTTCTTTAGGTAACCCATTCCTTAAAACATGTTCCCATCTGGCAGCAATATCTTTATGCAAATCGTCCCCATGTTCCTTCTGGATAGATGGATCTTCACCTAGCATCATTAAAATTTCAGGGTCAAGTACCTCTTCAGTTTTCTCTGCCTCCTTGGGAACTAAAGTAATCGCTTCCTCAGCCATAGACGGCACTATCAGTTCCGATAGTGCCGGTATCTCCTGTACATCCGATTCCATCAAACGATCTTCTACGTTCGGGATTTCCTCACCTGTAAATGAGCATCGTCATAGGATTTTGATGTCTATAAAACTCAACGCGATTTACGCGGAGAAAGACAAATCTCAACATGATTTACATGGAGGTTGGATAAATGTGTGTTATCTCTTCACGATTTAAAAAAGGAATAAAAGTTATCACACTATTGTAGGTACTCACTGACCAAGTTCCTAAACCAAAGCAGGTAGGTACTTAACATCTTCGACACGATTTACGTGGAGAATGTATTGTCCTCTACACGATTTACGTGGAGGAAATATTCAAATTGATTCGTAACGGTCGTATCTTCAACACGATATACGTGGAGATGGGTTTATATTGATTACGATTTCATTATAACCAAACAATATTAGCGTAATAATAATTTTGTAACCATAGTTCGTAGGTCAGGTTATCACAAGCAAGGCTACCAACGACTGGTGTTGGCCTCCAGTCCTAGATCGGCATTTTCTTATTTCATCATGAATCTTAGTAGCTACTACACAATTCTGCTTGCCCCTTCGGGTAATACAGGCATAATATAATGTGATAAAAAATTAATAACGTTATCATTATTGTTTTTCTCAGTTATTAAATGAGGGTACACCGAAAAAATATTTTAAAATGTGTTGAAGGAAAATTGATTGGGTCACAGTCGTATAAGACTAATGATTAATATTAAGTTAACTCTGTAGGACATACCTTGTTCATTCAGACATCCATTATCCTCTGCAGTTGTGCGTTCATCACAAGATAAACTTTCAAAATAAGAACGCTCGGAAGACGACGAACTACTTCGTCGGTATCTTTGCAGTTTTCGTTCGAGTTTTTTAACCTTTTTCCGCATACTACGATAATAATCATCACTATCCTTCGATCGCGAACGCTTTCGTTTTCCCATTCTTAAACTTTGATGTTCCTATAAAAAACTAAATAACGAATAGAAACGATAATAATTTTGCAATGTGACTCCGACAACACGAAAACACGTAATGAATAAAGAGCGGGAGCGACAGCGCCGCGTGCCGGGGGTGGGAGCGAGACAGGATACTACGTCATCGTTTAGTTTCTTTTTTTTTAAGCTATGAGTATCTAAAAGTGTGGCAAAGACAGCACGTTCTCATGTACTGCTGCAAGTAAATTTGTAATCGTCTTCGGTTGAGACCCGAAGTATAATTAATAATAGAACAACTCGTGTTATTTTGCATGATAAACACGAATCCTACTAATACCTATTATTTATATATGTGAAAGTTTGTATGTTTAATTGTTTGTTACTCAATCACGCAAAAATGGCTGAAAGTATTTGAATGAAATTTGCTGTCAAAAGCATACAATAAAAATTTAAACAAAATAATAAAAGAAAAAAATATATATTTAAAAATTATCAATTCAATAATTAAGTATAGAAGAACTCGTGTTATTTTGTTTAATAAATATTAATTTAATATAATGTGAAGATAGGCTAGCCGGCCGGCTGTCCGATGTTCAAGCAGACATATTGCAGCCGACCTAAATGACGTCGAGATCTGGGCATTGGAATTCACAGACGATAATTTCCGTGAAATGATGGCTAATAATAACACTTAGCTCTTTGAAGACACTTGAAATCACGTCAATGGTTATTAATGTTTCTTATTCACGTAAGCTAATGTTTCGGGTTTAACCGAACACTAGAGAACAGTCTTATTCTGTACAAATATATTATCACCGTGAAAACTTAGGTGAAATTATCTTGACGTGAGATGTCAGTAGTTTCATTCCCTAGCATCAGGTGGTACTTATGACAAGTCACTTTAAGCTCACTTTACCTTCGTTTTCACGGTGAGATTCGAACAGAATAAGCTCGGCTGGCGCGGGCGTGATTCCAATAAAGTTAAACACAGCATCACGCCTTTATTCACTGAAAGAAGGCAGAGGTTTTACTTCCTCCCACCCATATGTTATGTTTAAGACCCATGTAACAAGGGCGAGACTAGTGGCATCAGGTGCGTACAAATCCAGACTTCGGATTGTTACTGCGAAATTTCAGATGGACAAACCCAATATCTCTTTGCCCTACCCGGGAATCACACCCAGCTCCTCATGCTTAGCTGTAAAGCTTGCGAAAACTAGAAAAAAAAGCGAATAAAGTTATTAAATCAAGATGTTAGCCTTGGATCTAGAGATCAAAGATGAATTAAAAAACTAGAGAAAAGAGATCAATTTTAAGATGAATTTAAAGACTAGATACTCTTGTCTCTTGAGATTAATTATAAGATGAATTTAAGAAATAGAAACAGGAGACTAGAGATCAAGTAGAAGATGAATTTAAAGACGTTTATTTTAATTATTGTCAATTCATTCATTCTGTCAATCCCGGCTAACGAGACAATACATTTTCTATTGTATTGGTTCCAAATTTCCAATACAATAGAAAATTACACAGAATGACGAGTCACACTCTGTTGGTACTAAAACACAAAGTTATATTCATAAAAAATAATCATAATTGTGATATTGACCTTCCGGTCTGTTCTCTCGTCCGCTGTTTCGTCAACACGACATTGAATGATGAAAATTAATTAAAATAAACGTTTTAATGGAACTAGTTTTTTTATACAAGTACTAAGTCTTCTACGAACAGCTGCGACGCGACAGCGCGTCGTGACACTTGTAGAACAATTTCCATGATGTTTCATAGATATGTTTTACGCGCCCGTTTGCAGGAGCCTTTAAATCTGCCAAAAACCCTAACTAGCCGAAGATCTAACTAGAACATAGAATATGTTCTGCTGTTGAATTTTCAACTCTCGGTGCTGATACGAGAGTTGAAAATCTAATATTGAGCTTTCATTTAGGTGTTACTTAGTGTTAGTGGAAACGGGCTTTAGTGTCTGTTGATATGTCAAGGGGAAATCTAGTCTCGGGCTCGAACTCACTGGTGGGTCTGGCTAAAAAGCATGCTGTCTTACCAGGCATCGTGTCCGACAGAGCTAGTTTCAGTGATGGACAGTTAGACGCTAGTCTACACGCACAACGTTATTGAGTGAGATGCAGGATCATTTATAGTAAAACAGGCGCGTAAAAAATTAAGGAAAATCTTTCGGAAGATCGGGTTTTATGAAAAAACCACTGCAAAAATCATTGACCAAATAAAGTTTTTTGAACTTTCCAATATTTGAACTTTGTCGGTACCGAATTGGTTTTGGAGATTTTACACTTCTTTTATTATTTAAACAAGCCCAAAGTTAGGTTCAATTAGTAAGAACAACGAATCTTTGTTGGCACCTAACTTTTTAATGGTTTTTTATTTTAGTATTCTGTTTCCGTACAGACACTAATAATGAGATAAAATCATACCATGTTTAATGTACATTGACGAACAGTGGAGTAATACACTCCCGAAGTTTTAATGGAATAAATGAGGACTAGATCCACCTCTTTAGGTGAATCTAGTCCAGCAGTGGTTGCCCAGCTGTATCTGCCTCGACTTACGAGCTGTGTTGCCGTGAGTTCGAACCCAGGCACTTTACTTTGTGTAATTATTTCATCACCACTGCTCTCAAAACGGTGAAGAGAAACATCTTAAGGAAACCGGCATGTCCTAGAACCAAAAATTCGAAGACATGACATCTACCAGTCCGCACTGGGCCTGCGTGGTAGTACTGTCTACTGTCAAAGATGCATTAATGACAGCCGGGACTAACGGCTTAACGTTCTTTCTGAGGCATAGAAGGGTCTTGGTATGTAAAGATGTTCACCCATTTAGTCCATTAAGTTCATTAACCGACTTCAAAAAGGAGGAGGTTATCAATTCGTCGGAACCTTTTTTTTTTTTTTTTTTTTTTTTTTTGTTTATGTATGTTCCCCGATTACTCGAAGATGGCTGGACCGATTTGAATTTTGTTTTTTTTGTTTGAAAGGGTATACTTCCCAGGTGGTCCCATGATCATCAAATCAGGATCTGATGATGGGATCCTGGAGAAATGGAGAGAACTCTTCAAATTTTATAGGCACACAAAGCGATTTAGGTATTTTTTGGAAGAGTACTTTCTCAGAGTGGTTCCATTTCAATTTGGTGAAGATCTGATGAAGAACTTCGGAGATATGCAACGGAACTCCTCAATAAATGATAGCAAATGGACTGGGATTGCTGAAATCTCATCTCTGTCTATTGCTTACACCAGTTCATAACATAACATCACGCCAGTATGCTGTGAAGGTGTAAGCACATGTGAACCACTAAAAAGTGAAAAATAAAAACTTTTTCCAAAAAAAAAACAACCGACTTCCAAAAAAACACTACAAAGTGAATAAAAACTTTTTCCAAAAAAAAAACAACCGACTTCCAAAAAAACACTACAAAGTGAAAAATAACTTTAATTTCGGAAGTCGGTGTCTTTGGAGCTGTATTTGAATTTTTTGTCACCGCCTTCCGAAATTAAAGTTATTTTTCACTTTGTAGTGTTTTTTTGGAAGTCGGTTGTTTTTTTTTTGGAAAAAGTTTTTATTTTTCACTTTTTAGTGGTTCACATGTGCTTACACCTTCACAGCATACTGGCGTGATGTTATGTTATGAACTGGTGTAAGCAATAGACAGAGATGAGATTTCAGCAATCTCAGTCCATTTGCTATCATTTATTGAGGAGTTCCGTTGCATATCTCCGAAGTTCTTCATCAGATCTTCACCAAATTGAAATGGAACCACTCTGAGAAAGTACTCTTCCAAAAAATACCTAATTCGCTTTGTGTGCCTATAAAATTTGAAGAGTTCTCTCCATTTCTCCAGGATCCCATCATCAGATCCTGATTTGATGATCATGGGACCACCTGGGAAGTATACCCTTTCAAACAAAAAAAACAAAATTCAAATCGGTCCAGCCATCTTCGAGTAATCGGGGAACATACATAAAAAAAAATAAAAAAAAAAAAAAAAGGTTCCGACGAATTGATAACCTCCTCCTTTTTGAAGTCGGTTAAAAATAACTTTAATTTCGGAAGGCGGTGACAAAAAATTCAAATACAGCTCCAAAGACACCGACTTCCGAAATTAAAGTTATTTTTCACTTTGTAGTGTTTTTTTGGAAGTCGGTTGTTTTTTTTTTGGAAAAAGTTTTTTTGCACAGACCATTTGCTTATCATACTTACCTTAGCATAATGACTTAAACAATTTGTGGTTTCTTAATGAAATATAAATACCATTATTACATGACATAACTTTACGCTTGTAATCCTCGAAGGGATAGGCAGAGGTGTAGCTATAGCACACACACATTTAACCAGTTGTTTTAGTCTCAATTTAATAGGGGGCGAGCCCATATAATGCCAACAGTGGTTGCAATTTCTGCTGCTGAACATAATGACCGGGTGCAATTCCCCGTAGGCTTAGCACGAGCATCGATTTGTCGACGGAAGAATAGACATGACAATTCTTTTTTTTTTGTCCCTTGTTTCAGGCAACGATGGCCAATAAAACACAATACATATATTAGGTCTTTACCTATGAAATTGCCGTTTTGAAGTACTGGCCATTTCAAATCAAAATAATTTTTGTTTGGGTAAGAATTCTAATTTCAAATTAATTTTATTTTAAAAACATGGATTTTTTTTTCCAAAAGTAGTCATTTGTTTATTGATTAGTGTTACATTTTCATCGCATTTCAATCTTTTTCGTCATCATGGATACGTTAAAAATTCGAGTAATTATGGAATATGAGTACCGTCGTGGCAGCAACGCGGCACAAGCGGCACGCAACATCAACGACGTTTACGGAGCTAACACTACAAACCAACGCACCACCTGTTATTGGTTTGCTCGCTTCCGTTCTGGAAATTTCGACCTGAAAAATGAACCTCGCGGTCGTCCGAAGACTTTGGTCGACAATGACGAATTAAAGGCGATTGTGGAAGCTGATGATACACAATCTACGGCTGAATTAGCAGCAGCTTTCGACGTTAGCGTCAAAACAATATTGGTCCATTTGCGTCAAATTGGCAAGGTAAAAAAGCTTGACAAATGGGTGCCCCACGAACTCAATGATCGTCAGCGCGAAGTACGCGTCGAGACGTGCCTTGCACTGCTCAACAGACACACAAATGAAGGAATTTTGAACCGCATTGTTACCTGCGATGAAAAATGGATTCTGTTTGATAACCGCAAGCGCTCAGCAAGTTGGTTGGATCCTGGTTCAGCACCTAAACAATGCCCTAAACGAAAACTTACCCCTAGAAAAGTGATGATCACTGTTTGGTGGTCTAGCGCCGGTGTGATTCATCACAGCTTCTTACCAAACGGGGTGAGCATTACTGCAGATGTGTACTGTGAAGAACTGAACACAATGATGGAGAAGCTGGCACATCTCCAACCAGCATTGGTCAATCGCTCGTCTCCGCTGCTCCTGCACGACAACGCGCGACCTCATACTGCACAGCAGACGGTCTCCAAGTTGCAAGAACTGGGGTTGGAAGCTCTCCGTCATCCGCCCTACTCACCAGACCTTTCGCCTACAGACTACTACTTTTTCCAGAATTTGGATAACTTCTTGGCGGGAAAAAAATTCAATACCCGAGAGGCAGTACAAAATGCCTTTGAAGAATTTGTTGCCTCCCGTCCAGCTGATTTCTTTAAGAAGGGCATCAATAAACTGCCACTGCGATGGCAAAGATGCATTGATTGCATGGGTGATTACTTCGATTAATACAAATAAAAAATACATGAAAAAAATTCGTTTAAATTTTTTCATACAAAACGGCAATTTCATAGGTAAAGACCTATTATAAATATAAAACAATAACTATAAACTAATACATTTTTTATAAAACCAATTTTAAAACTACTGCACACGAAGTGACAGCGTCGTGTTACGCTGCGAGGTGTGGCGTAGCTGACCGTGACCGCGGAAACGCCGACACAGCACAGCTTTCGGCCAAAACTCTTCCTTGAGGAAGGTCACCCAATGCGGAGTCGGAACGTGCACCACGAACGACTTGAACTAAATGATACGAATCATGATTTTGTAGATAATCGTATATACTTTGTGGCCGTCGAGCAAAAAGTTTGTTGTCAGTGTGATTTTGACAGTTTGGGAAGAAATATTCTTCTCTAATAGTCTACATTTATAGGGACCTAGACAAAGATCGTTAGAAACGAAAGACAAAATGAAAGATTGTAGAAGGATATTTACGGTGCGATGTCAACAATGGAGAAAAGAAATGTCACTTTGTATTGAAAAAGCACTGTCTATTCTGCGTAGAAATAGAAAACGTCATGCTAAGCCAAGGTCGTGCAAAATTGTTTTTGAGTTTTTCTATAAGGAAGTTCTCAGTAGCAGCCCGGTATCTGGATTTGCACCCGATTGATGGCAATAGGCTAGACCCCTGTTATATGGGACTTAAACATAACTGGCAAAATTAGGGGGGGGGGGGGGAGCTTCGGAGAAACAATGCGTGATGTTATGTTTGTAATTCATAGTGTAATTAGTTAATTACCCATTACCTTCCGTTCCGATCAAGGTAAATAATACAAAATAAAATATTGTTCTTGTAAAGGTGCGGCAAACTGCACCATACAAACATTGTTATCCGTATCTGGTTGATCCAAGCTTATTTTTTATTGCAAACACTTCACTTTTTATAATTAAACATTGACGTAAGCGCAGAGTTAGTCTGAATTGTGAATAATAATAATGCACTACGCGATAACATATACAAAAACAAGTACCTAAGTACAGGGAAAACAATTGTTTACACAATCGACATTACGCCAATTTGGCGTCTGGTCGATTGTGTAAACAATTGTTTTCCCGTTTCATACAAATGTCAAAAAATTACAGTTGTGATTTGAATATACGGACAATTTAATTGGTGGTCAATTTGCTAAGCCAAAAATTTTCCTGACTGAACATGAACACGTAATAAAATCGCGGCGAGATCTTTATCGGTACCAAGCAAATACAGTGCGCCGCGATTATATTATCTCCGTGTGTAGGTAGGTCGACTTACTGAACCCAGTCTCGACTTTCATGCAAACCCAACTGGCTGACAATTATTTTGCTAACCACACATTTTCTTTACAGACATTCATCATGAACATCGTACCAGTTGGTCCTGAGCCCTCCCAGATCACGTGCCCATCGTGTCGAGCCACCATCGTCACGAGGGTCGACAGGAAGGCAACCACTAAGACCCATGTGATCGCACTCCTACTGTGTTTGTTCCTGTAAGTACACTTTTGTCTTTTAAAACCATATACAAGGACATCGACGGGCAACCGGTTACCATGGATTCAGTACAGGATTACGGCATTATTCGTAAGGTATAAAAAAAAATGCTGTTCCAAGTATTTTGACCGCGTAGGTATTGATGAAATGGCAATATATTTTTTGTGCAATTTAGCCCATGATTCTAGAATCATGTGTTGAATTGATGGTTTTGAGTTTGCGCCTCGATTGTCTTGCCACCCTGATCATAAAGGTGTGGTCAAAGGTTGTGATACTGACCTGCCACCCTGATCATAAAGGTCAAAGGTTGTGATACTGACCATCAAGCTGAACAACTTTTTCAATCGTACCAACATCGTAATCGCGAAAAAGTAATCAATTAGCCGTCCCATACATTTAGGTCGAGTAGGTACAGGTAATGGAATTTAGTATACTTGGTAATTTTTTATATGCGTGGTAGGTGTTTCATCCATAAAGTAAAATAAAGAATAGGTAGAATAGGTTGTAATTTATAGAGTACTTGCTTCTGCACGCAGCTGCACCGACGTGGATGTCGGTTATCGCATAAAAAAGTAACCTATGTCCTTCTCCATAGCCAAGGCTATATCTCTGCTAAATTTCATGAATATCGGTTCAGCGGTTTAGGCGTGAAAGTGTAGACAGATAGAGTTACTTTCGCATTTATAATGTTAAGTAGGGATTTATACATTGCAGTATGAATATCTCAAACGGGCATAACAGCCAATGATATCACCATATTACTGGTACGCACGGCTACACATCAAGCTATATATTTCCAGTTTACGTTAATCTCGCACTGTACGGAAATTCTATACAATGCGAGATCAGCTTATACTAGAAATGTATAGCTTGCCGTGTGTACGACTTACGAGTTACGGGGATTTTATTAGTTTGTTCAGCACATGTTTGTAGCCGTAGCATTAGCGTCACGATAAATATTGTTATCAAATTATGTTTGCTTTGCGATAAAATGTGCTAAACGTTTGCAAAACATTCAGTTGAAAAATGAAGGAGACTGCTGTTGTTATCTAGAGTATTCTAGAGCTAATAGCGCAATTGGTAAATAAGGTGTCACACTGCCATCTGTTGCTACCAACATGTTGACCAGCACCCTGATTGCGTAAGAGACTACCAATCACAATCTGAATCATTTTGAAGAACAATGCAATCCGATGTTTCATTATTCATCATTTCAGCCGAAAGACGTCCACTGCTGGACATAGGCCTCCCCCAGGCTCCTCCACTTCGACTGGTCTTCCACATCCAGCGGATTCCCCTGGCCTTCACAAGGTCATCGGTCCACCTTGTGAGAGGCCTTCCCACTCTACGTCTTCCGATACGCGGTCGCCACTCCAGAACCTTTCAGCCCCATCGGCCATCTGTTCTGCAAGCAATGTGCCCTGCCCACTGCCACTTAAGTTTGGCAATTCTTCGGGCTATGTCAATTGCCTTGGTTCTCCTGCGGATCTCTTCATTCCTGATTCGATCACGTAGGGAAACTCCGAGCATAGCCCTCTCCATTGCGCTTTGGGTGACTTTAAGTATTCTGATAAGGCCCATTGTGAGCGACCACGTTTCTGTGCCATAGGTCATCACTAGCAATACACACTGGTCAAAGACTTATGACTATACTTAATTATGTAAGAAAAATGTGTCTCCTCAACAACGTACCTAGTATAAATAACGCAAGGAATGTTGTTGAACTGTCAAAATGAAACCCATTCCTTCTGTTAGTGTATTACGCAATTAAGACTTCTTCAAACATGCGCAACGCGACATCGCGACTCGACACTTCTAGAACAATTTCCACGAAGTTTTCACAGAAATTGTACTACGTGAGTCGCCTGTATGCAGCAGCGTTTACCCCGCTGGTGTTATAAAACGATAGGTTAGCAAAAACAGCTTTCTTTGATAAACATTAAACTATTGTGAAACATATAACCACATGTTTGATGAAAGTGTCAAGTTTAATGAGTTAAATGACAAACCAAACGACCTACTCGTTTGGTTTGTCATTCAGACACTCAGTCGATAACACTTTTATCAGTATTTTTCAATGTATTTTGCATTCGTGTCTGGTTTTGCATACCTAATCTATTGCGATTATTTATATGTCAAATGCGGGCAATCGTTTTAGGATGCGGTCAAATAGAGAGCTATTAACTAGTAGCTAGAAACTATTTTAACAATTGAACTGCAATTTCATGTATGAGCGAAGTGGCAATATACTTAATAGCTATATGTAGCTCCATAATTGCGTAAATTGATTAATCAGAATCTGAATAATTTTGAAGTTCATTGCTAATCCATTGCATCATATGATCGAAAAATTTGTCTGACTAACAACATACTTGAATAACGCAGTGAATGATCCACAAAAAATATTGAACTTCTAATGATGTACATTTTTTTTAAATCTGTGACAGACGGTTAAGAAAGTGGTCTATCTTATAAACATTCCATTTTTTTTTAGATCGTAAACCTAATTGAGTCCACGGCGTTTAATTTTGAAATATTATGCTAATTGGGGCACGTTTAGAATACCTATGTTGTTACATCATTGACTGAATTTGATTGCCTGTTATAATTCGAAATGAATAAGTTTCGTGGGTTTATAATTGCCATTTCTGGTATACTAACCAAGGATAGTGATAAATTGCGTTCGATTGAAAAAAGCCTATGTCCAGTAGAGGACAGTACCCTAGCACACTATCAATCAAAAGCTGAATCATTTTAAATGAAAAATGTGTGTGCTCAACAACGTAATTAACGCTATAAAAGTTGTTGAACTGTCAAAATTAAAGCCATTCCTTCTGTAAGTGTATTACGCAATTACTTATCAGGCCTGCTATAAGCAGATGGTCGTAAAGAATTGTCGATCATTCATATTTAGAATACCAAGAAACAAGTTTAAGCATTCGTGACCATAATGACGACACACGTATGATGTCAGTAGTCACAGTATAAAATATGGACAGTATGGAAACACATTTATACTGAGCAGTAGTTCCCATTTGACCTTGGTCTATAGACTGTCAATACACATTACCGTATCAGATCGTTGACACGACAACGATGTAAAAACAATGGTGTTTGTTGATCAACTTGGTTCATCTACTTGTCTAGAATATGTGTATTCCTGTTGATGTTTTAAAGTGTCTAATTGAAATAATTGTTTTGACTTTGGCTTTGACTTTGTTAACGAGCTCTAACTAATCTTGATTTATATTAATTGATGTAGTTTTCGTCTAGACAAAATTATGGTGATTATTTTAGGTGTTTGTAGATATGATTTCTTCTGTTTTATTTTAAAATACAGAATCTCTTTAGTATTTTTCATTAGAAAATGATGACACCAAATTATTAAAGTGGAAAAATTTACAAAAAAAAAAATAGAATTGAATCTAGTCGCAAGCGCAACCATTCCAAAAGGTAGTTTCATATGGAGAAGAATGGGCAAGCATCTCGGCAGCCCCCACAAGCATATTTGTTATAGCTATTAAATAGGCACCACAATCCGCTAGACGCAGCCGTGGGTTAATAATTTAAAACATTTTATTCCAAAAAAGGAAAGGAAGAAACTGTGTAAAACACCGAAAATTTACGTAAAACATTTTTTCCGCAAACCATGTTTTTTTTCTTTCTTCTTTTTTATTTTTCTTTAAAACCCACACACTAGGAATTTCTACTGTGTTGTGGGTGCGTTTACAAATATTTAAAGCCAAAGGCCATGGTACGGAGCGAGAGTGCATGGGTAGCCGTCACCTCCTTGTGCGAAGCAGTAATGCTCGCGAAGAGGGAGGTGGCGCACGTGAGGGAAAGGCAATATATGCGCCCTCACGGCCTTAGTCGCCGCGGGAGACGCCCTGGGCGTCGGGAATCCCCAGGCTGATTCCCGGCCACCGCAGGCGCTGGCTTGCGGACGGCTAGTAATGGGTAGCTCGTTGTCCGGTAAGGACCAAGCCTGGGTCGACGGCGCGTTGTGTTCCACGCGAGCCTCAAAGAGATGTCAACACCAACTGGTGGGGTCCGAAAGGGCCGATGCCTGCCAGGGGTGCGGGTTGTTCGAAAGAGATACCGCGGCCCCTGGCACATAGGCAATTGAGGGAACATGGGTGAGTTTTAGTCAAAAAAAGTCTGACACGCCCTCCTGCTCCATCCTGAGCGGGAAAAGAAATCTGATGATATCCCACCCAAAAAAAAAAGCAGTCAATCGCTTAACCGCTGCGCAAACTAACGTAAGACTTAACTTAGCGCGCTAACTTTGCCATTGTTTCAAGTAAAAAAATAATTATGATATTGTGTTAATGATTACCTAAACCTGTTCTAACAATAGGCACATAATACGTACATATAATATATAATTATATGGATGTACCCAAGGTCGTAGGCGGTCATCATTTAAATTAGGATATTTTTATACATGTGTTGTGTAGATGATACCGATAGTTTGTCAAGTTGTTACCAAAAAGAACTACAGGAAAACTATTTTTAACCTCTGTAAAGTCAGCGGCCATTTTGCAATATTACTTATTGACGTCAACTAACATGATTTGAGGAAAAATAATTGGAAACTACCTATCCTTTTGTAGCAAATTCTGTGAACATCGAATTTATATTTGAGTCGATTAGCGTAGGTGGAGAGTCAATGAAACGGTTCGGAATTATTACTACCTTTAATAAGCAATGGATATACCTAACTGTTGGTGACCATGGGTGAATATCTATATAAATAAAAAGAAAAATCCTGACTGACTGACTGACTCATCAACGCCCAGCTTAAACCTAGAAAGGACCTAGAAAGCTGAAATTTTGCACAGAGGTTCCCATTATAATGTAGACAAGGAATAAGGAAGAATTTTTCAAAATTCAACCTCTAAATGAGTTAAATAGGGGATGAAAGTTCCGCGCAGGCGAAGCCACTGGTAAAAGCTAGTATGTATATAAAGTAGGGCAACAGACAGGTGACATTCCAACCCGTTTTCCCACCACACCTCAACCACGGTTCTTTTCTACCAATCAACCTAAAATTAGAATTTAAATGAACACAGACCTAAGTCTGGTAGTTGGGGTAATTTTATTAACCAACTTCAAAAAGAAGGAGGTTATCAATTCTACATGTTTTTTTTTATATGATGTTCGGGCATAACTCCTTCAGTTATAGTCGGATTAGCAAAATATTGTTTTTGTTCGAAAGGGGTTTATTCCTAAATGATCCCATTCAAATTTCATATAGATCTAATGATGCGTTTTGGAGACAGGCAACGGAACTCTTAAAAAAAATACAGCAAATCAACCGCGATTGCTGCTATCGCATAAATATGCATTGTTTTGACTAAGGATGATGAAATTTCGAATTGGCGTGGTTTAGGTACTATAACTAAAAAGTGTAAAATAAAAGCATTAAAAAAAAACAACCGACTTCCAGAAAAAACTACAAAGTGAAAAATAACTTTCATTTCGGAAGTCGGCGACTTTGGATATGTATTAAAAAAAATTGTCACCACCTTCCGAAATGAAAGTTATTTTTCACTTTGTAGTGTTTTCCCGGGAGTCCGTTGTTTTTTTTTTAAGTTTTTATTAATTTCTAAGAAAGTATCCTAAAACATTGCATTTCTTTGTTACAGCTGCTGGCCATGCGTGTGCGTTCCTTACTGCACAAACTCCTGTCAGAACGCCGACCATTATTGCCCCAACTGCAACTCCTACTTAGGTACCTACCAGCGATAGTTCAAGGAAGATCTTCTATTTTGTATGTTTTATAGAATTAAGTATTTTATAAGCAAATATTTACCCAATTTCGTACTTATAAAATGAAGTTCTAAGTGTTCCATTCAGATGCATTTCCCCTTTATATTGTGAAGCGAATACAAATCTAGTGTGAGTAAAATGGGGGAAATCGAACGGTACTATTCAATGTCAAAATGGTCAATGCAAATGTATTTGTGTAATTTTTTTCCCTTTATCTGTGTATAAATAAGTCGTGTGCCTGCAAATAATGTTTAAAATATTCGTGTAACGCACAATTTTGTAACTCTAATTATTACTATCAGAGACAGAAGACAAACATGATAATTACAGAACTGAGTACCATAGATAAAACGAATGAATTCACCTATTCCTTTGATGGTAATTAAAGCATGATTATAAATTACCTATTTATAATTTTGAACTTAACATGTTTGTCTTTTAAACCTGTAATATTTTACTAAGTGTGTATAAAAAAGCGTTTTCGCTCACAATTACAATAATTAGCTGGTACTGTTTTGCGATGATTCAAAAGCACAAAACCCACGGTTTTCGGTAATATTACAAAAAAACACATTGATCGGCTTTGTCACCGGTACCTACTCATTTATTTCAATATAAAAATTTCAAAAAAGGAAGCCTAATAAATAGTTATACCCACCTACATGAGAAGATTATTTGAGATTACATGAATTACTTACGCTTATGCAAAATGTATTGTACGTCCTTACCTACATAATTATCTCGCTTCCAAATTGTGTCTTCAACCACAATCTAGCAACGCTTGCTACCAAGTATTATGATCTTTATTTCAGAGAAATAAAGTCTACAATGCTATGATATTATTGATTGTCAAAGAGCACAACCTAGCAATGCAATTTTTCTAAAATAAAAAACATGTTAGTTCGCTAGAGAAAGTGGTTTAAGGGGATATTGAATAAAATTGTAATCGACTTCGATTTTTTTTTAATAAACATTTTGTGAACCATATTATATTCGTGTTTTATTTGAATATCATGATTGTAAGCAGTTTTATTGAAGCCGCCAGCCATATTTAGGTACTATTGTATGGTTGAAGAGATTTATATCAATGCAAAACCATGAAAAAAGGCGACACAAAGACAAACTGTACAACAACTACCAAACAAATTTAAAAAGAAAAAAATAAAACAAATAATTTAACGCGAAAATCGTTCGTGCGTAAATATTCAAGTTTTTCTATGAACGTGACGTTACAAAGACGGCAGCATTGGGGGTAGTTCCGCAATAAACTGAGCCGAGTGCTTCCGCACATAAAAATATCTGTCACGCGCCTCCCCGTCCGGCCGCGGTGCGGCGCCAGCGTCGCGGTGGAACAGCGAGGTTTATGTGAACGATCGAGGTGGGTAGGGTTGTCATTATGCATTAGTGATATGAATAACTTTTATGTATACTAACAGGGTTACAGTGTATGGAATCGTGCGTAAAAATGTAGGTATAGATGTGGCTGTAAGGCATACTAATCGTAACTATAAAAAACAACAGTGTCATTGTCAATGTAAAAACACAGTGATTCACACCTCTGTAAATAACAGTAACCTTGGAAATTACATCATCTAGAGTACCTAAACGCAATTCTATAAATCATCAGTCTGGTGATGTGTCACGGAGCAATGACCCGATGATACTGGATCGCAAGATCATCGGACGCCTTATCAGTAGCTCTGAAAACTTCATCTAGAAATGAGTCATAAAAAATCAGAAGTAAGACTGCTAAGATTGAATGACACGCAATTTTGTAGCTCTATCTAAAGTATGATCTCGCAAGGTACTCATGATTTATCTATACATTGAAACATGCGCACAAATAAATAAAATTAAAGTGTATGTTTGTAATGTCAAAATTACAGTTTTTTTTGTAAATGCCTTTGAAAGTTACGGTACATAAGCCAGCACATCAAGCTACCCCAATCTGTCAAAGTTTTTTGATAGATTTTCAACTTTATCAAATAAGCATAAGGTTCATGTTCAATTAGAAAAAAATGACAGTTTGGGGTAGCTTAATGGGCTGGTGTCTGTACAGTAATAAATGAATAAAACATCTGTCTGGCTGTCTGTTTGTTCCGACAAATCTCACATACGGATGGACCGATTTTGAAAGGACTTTCACTGGCAGATAGCTGATGTTAGGAGTAACTTTTTATCCAGGAAGCTCGTTGCGAGGGATAATTTCCAGCATCCACGCGGGCGGAGTCGCGGGCAGCTCTAGTCACATCCTAAAATCATAACCGTAAGATGAAACTTTAGCAAGACATTTATATAAGTACAACAAAATTAACGATATTATTTAAAAAAAAAACAACCAGTTATGCGGCAACCCTTGCATAGAAACAGTTTCTATTCTAAAGATAGCACTGGCATGTGGTTAGGTACTATCTAGCCGGTAGTAACTAAACGAGGCACAGTTGGCAAAAGACAGATTTTTTGTTTCGTATTTAGAAATCAGAGATCATGTACTTTATGTGCGTTTGCACATAAAACTCAGATTATATTAATGGATTAAATGTTTAAAACGTAGGGACAGTAATTTTGAGTTTTAACATTTTCAGTGGTTTGTGCCTTAGCTTGTGAAAGACCGGTGATCAGTTCTCGACCCCTATTGCATGGGACTTAAATATAACTGGTGAAATCTGGACGTACTGTACCTCTGGCTTACCCTTTGGCGCGTCTGCTAGGGGTGCGGGTTGATCGAAAGAGATACCGTGGCACCTGGCACACAGGCTACTGAAGGAACACTAGTGGGTTTTAGTCAGTAAAAGTGTGACACGCCCTCCCGCTCCACCTAGCGAGAGAAGTTATTTGATGATGTCCCACCCTCAAACAAAAAAAAACCCTTTACGGCGTGATGATAAGTTATGATCTATTGTTGAAAACTTACTCAGTAGGTACCACTCTAACAACTCAGGCCACCATTAGAAATCGTTCGTAAGGACGTGAAAAAACTCTCGGTGTTGAACCAAGCACTGAAAATACAAAAAAGTGCATCTCAGCTCATCAAAAAAATAATCTATTCGAATTTCAACCCTCGAACTTAAGCCGTGCATTCAAAATCTAGTGCTCGAAAAAATCCCGTCACGATGTATTTTTGTCCGTGCTAACGAGGTCTTAACGTTATTTCAACCTTATTAACTGCTGCTGCTCTTCACTCCACCACAGTCTGAAACTCCTATCAGCTTCGGAACAGTTTGAATACATTCCTCGAACACCATGCAGTGCATCTTACACAGATCTTAAGTCGGTTAGTGATAAAGTTTGTCCATTGAAGCGAAGCCGCAACTTGCTAGCAAGGAGACCATGCAATTTAATTATTGCTGGTTCAAAGGCAAGTGTACAACGGCCGATGTGCTGGCTATGGAAATGATTTTAGCAAGTTGAGCATCTCTGGACGTCTGTGCATTCAATGACGTTAGCTAGTTGCACGGTATTAGGAATTTCCTTGGAATTACTACTTTAGTTTTGGCTGCTTTTGTTTTTTATTTTTTCTGGGTGGGCAATCAGCAAATAACTTTTCCCGCTCTGGGTGGAGTATGTCAGACTTTTACTGACTAAAACCCACCCGTGTTCCCTCAGTTGCCTGTGTGCCAGGGGCCGCGATAACACTTTCGAACAACCCGCACCCCTAGCAGGCATCGGCCCTTGTGGGCACCATCAGTTGATGCTGACATCTCTTTGAGGCGCGCGTGGAACACAACGCGCCGTCAACCCGGGCTTGGTCCTCACCGGACAGCGAGCTACTCATTACTCGCTGTCCGCAAGCCCGGGCTTACGGTGGCCGGGAATCAGCTTGGGATTCCCGACGCCCAGGGCATCTCCCGTGGTGACTAAGGCCGTGAGGGCGCATATACCGCCTCTACCTCACGTGCGCCGCCTCCCTCTTCGCGAGCATTACTGCTTCGCAGAAGGAGATGACGGGTACCCATGAATTCTTGCTCTGTACCATGGCCTGGTGGACCAGGGCCGGACGCGAGAGATCGCCGCCGCCGATCGCCTCCACGAGGAAACGGCGGTGCCCCGCCCAAGCTGGGCAGACCTCCACTGTATGCTCCACCGTCTCCTCAGGACGATCTTCGCAGAGGAAACACCCGGGCGTTTCCTCCCGCCTTATCCGAAACAGGAACCTCCCGAAACAACCGTGTCCGGTGAGGACCTGCGTCAGGCGGAAGGTGAGGACGCCGTGCCGCAACTCAAGCCACTCCTCAAAGAGGGGTCTTACCGTCGCTAACGTGGCGTGCCCATTGCGGCTTTGATGCGATATATATTTGGAAATGTGGAATACTAAGTTGTTTGTGCCTTTGGTCTTTAAGGCGGTTTCTTAAGACCTTGCAAAGCAAGTCTACAACGGCTGAACTGCTGGATATGGAAATTATTTAAAGCAAGTTCAGCATCTCTGGACGTCTGTGCTTTCAATGACATTAGCTAAGTGCACGGTATTAGGAACTTTCTTAGCATTACTACTTTAGTTTTGGCTGCTTTGGTGCGATAAATCTTTGGAGAGGTGAAAAACTAAGTTGTTTGTGCCTATAATCACAGGTTTTTAAAAGACCTTAAAATTATTGCTAGTTTAAAGGCGAGTGTACAACGGTCGATGTGCTAGCTATAGAAATGATTTTAGCAAGTTGAGCATCTCTGGATGTCTGTGCCTTCAAATGACTTTAGTTAGGTACACGGTATTAGGAACTCCCTTGGCACTGCCATTTTGGTTAAGGCTGCTTTGGTAAGAGATATTATGTGCGTGTGAACTGAGGGACCCAACTGGGAATCGCAAAATAAAATCCTATGATTTAGTAGATAGTAGTCTTAAAACAATTGTAGAACGAATTTAGGAATTTGTAAATAAATATATTAAAAACTACATCCCTTAAAGTGTGGTCCCTCAGTTCTTACAGAGCATCAGCCAGATCTCAGAAAGTATCTTAAAAGTGAAGATTTTGTGATTACAGACATTTAGTAAAGTATTTGTACAGAAATTTACTAAATAACAGACTACAAAGCATTAAAGAAAAAATAATAATTACGACAAAACTGTGGTCCCTCAGTTTACACAACAAAGATAAATATTTTAGTGAATATTATCGAATTAAATCAATAGAACCGTTTTTATTTTACACATCGTTATAGTAAAAGTCTTATTACGTTTTGTAAAAAGAAATGGAGCGGATAGATCGATGCAATTTGAAGATAACGATTATTAAAACTTGTCCCTCAAACCTTACCTCTACTGAAATATGTGCGTGTGCTAACTGCTTGACGAAAGGAATATCAGAAAGTCTAGTGCACTTAAATTGTAGTAAAAAGTTTCTACTAAATAATAGAATACTACAATTGTGTATTGCTTTCCTCTTAGCTGAAATAATATTACTTTAGTAATCCTATGAAAATAGATAGAGTGGTGTCACCACACGATGAAACAAAATGTGCACAATATTATTGTATTTCATTTAATATGGCGTAAGACGTAATGAAAACAATGTTGTATGGTTAAATTAATATTATAATAGATGGCGAATGTGTATTAAATGAAAAATCTGATTAAAAAACTAACAAATCACTGATTATAATACTTTTAATTAAGTAAGTGTTTGGATGTAAGAATATTTGTTGGTCAGTTCCACTTTCAATAATTTTGAATAATAATGTGAAATTATTAAGAAATGGAAACTTGAGCCGTTCGGTATTACTAAATGATAAATATGTCACGCTTAAAAATACTTGTGTTTTTTTTCGTTTTGACGACATTGAAACTATAGTGATGATATTTATTTAATGAGAGCACAAATTGCTTCACAGTATTTTAGCCCATTATATGAGAAAGGAAACCATGTTATCTATGATTGCCAATGTAATATATCTCATACATTGTTGAACACATACTATACAGATATTTCTTCAGTGCAACTTTTACAAAAAAGTGTTTAAATGCGTCCTGCCAATTAAGCCTAATCAAAAGAGACATTGTGTTTTTGCCCTTGAACATAAATTTTATTAAAATATTTGGCATTAGTATTTTGAAAGAGGTAAATAACATCGATGAAGGAACAGGAAATATGTCACTAATGACCAGCTTGGTTACAATCACGAGCTTTCAAAAATAATATCGTTATATTTGAATGGCAACGATAAATGTTCTTTAACTAATGTTCCTGTTACCATAACAGTAAAGAACAAAACCAACAAAATCATGGGCGCTTCTAAATTTATTCCAGCATTAATTTCAGGCGGTCTTGGGCATTACTGATGTCACTGTTTTATAAATGACCGTTTCTTTTGCTATGATGATCAACATTTCAAATTGATTAAAAGTGGAACTGACCAACAAATATTGTTACATCCAAATTTCACTTAATTAAACGTATTATGATCGTGATTTGTTAGTTTTTAATCAGTTTTTTCATTCAATTCAACACACATTCGCCATGTATTATAATATTAATTTAACCCTACAACCCTTGTTTTCATTACGTCTTATGTCATATTAAATGAAATGCAATAGTACCTACTGTACACATTTTGTTTCATTGTGTGGTGACACTACTCTATCTATATAGATCCTATTTTCATAGGATTACTAAAATAATATTATCTCAGCTAAGAGGAAAGCAATACACAGTTTTAGTATTCTATTATTATTTAGTAGAAACTTTTTTCTAAAATTTAAGTGCACTAGACTTTCTGATATTCCTTTCGTCAAGCAGTTAGCACACTCACATAATTATGTCAGTGGACACCTCCACTCCCACTCAAACCTCACCGGGTTTGAGGGACAAGTTTTAATAATCGCTATCTTCAAATTGCATCGATCTATCCGCTCCATTTCTTTTTTACAAAACGTAATAAGACTTTTACTATAACGTTATGTAAAATAAAAACGGTTCTATTGACTTAATTCGATAATATTCACTAAAATATTTATCTTCGTTGTGTAAACTGAGGGACCACACTTTTGTCGTAATTTAATTTTTAGTCTATAATGCTTTGTGGTCTATTATTTAGTAAATATCTTTACAAATACTTTACTAAATGTCTGTAATAATAAAACCTTAATTTTTAAGATACTTTCTGAGATCTGGCTGATGCTCTGTTAGAACTGAGGGACCACACTTGAAGGGCTGTAATTTTTAATATATTTATTTACAAATTCCAAGATTCGTTCTACAATTGTTTTAAGACTACTACTAAATCATAGAATCTTTTTTTGCGATTCCCAGTATGAGATATTTTCGGAAGGTAAAACATGTTGATTTTTCCCATTATAATTACTAGTTTTTTAAATAATCTCTCGTAAATAATTATGATTATCACAGTATACCTAACTAAATAACGCTCAGGGTGCGGTAAGATCAATAAAAAATAAAAAATAAAAAAATAGTTTAAAAAACTAAAAAACACGCTTTAAAAACCAAACTAAAAAAAGAGAAAATAATAAAATTCAATTAAAAAGCGTGGGGTGCTTTTTGAAGTATTTTTATAATCACTAAAACAGAACCTTATCCTTATCCTTATCTTAACAGAATGAATTTTAATTCTTAAAGTCAATCATGAAGTCATCAATGATTATTATGTGCCAAAGTCATATCAGAAATGCAGCTGGTTTACAGTGCAGCTGGAGTAAAAACTGGTCTCTTCTGAATATATGGTCATCCTAAAAATGAGCAAATGTGTATCATTAATCCTAGAAATTAATGTTAATTTGCTTAACACATAAAATGATGTCACAGGATGTTATGAAGTCTCACTCATACACGTTCATAGTTTTGTGTGAATAAAACTCTTAAACCCGGAAAAACCTAATTTACTTTTTGTATACTTTATCATAACTATTACAACATATTTACATTTATTGACTAAAAAAAATACACATGGTTACTGTATTAAAACAATGACAACCTACGCAGTCCTATCCATTTGAAATTCATTATCGTATTTTGCAGGCTTCCGGACTCTGAGCAGATAATACTGCAGTCACATACCTACTTACTGCTCATTAAAAAGTCAGAATGATTTTCCGTTACGTCAATTTTTATTTTTATTTTTGGCTCCATATGGTCTCTTTTGAAT
The DNA here is from genome assembly GCA_947359405.1 of Antitype chi. Lineage (NCBI taxonomy): Eukaryota > Metazoa > Arthropoda > Insecta > Lepidoptera > Noctuidae > Antitype > Antitype chi. Next base: position 14,539,833 of record OX375817.1, on the reverse strand, counting down.
GTTGGACTGGAATACACCAAAACCTAAATGCTATAGTAAAGACGTTCAACCAATAATTCCAATTACTTTTGATGGCTTAGACCAGTTTTGGTTACCTACCTGCATAAATCTAGCCTGTTATGTTGACACTGCTGGGATGTGTCCCAGCAGTGTCAACATAAGGCTCCATAGGCCTCCTCTCTTCGATAAGGAGAGGATCACGCGGGCCCAGTGCGGGATAGGAGATGTCATATGTCTTATTTTTTTTTGTTTTCGGACATTCCGGTTCCCTCACGATGTTTTCCTTGACCGTTTTGAGAGCAGTAGTGATGAAATTATTTACACAAACCTGCTCCAACGGCTGTGATATCTGAATGGCAGTTTTGTAGCTTCCTTATCCACTCAGAACGGATTGCGAACGACATGCTTCCTTCTTATGTCTTACCAAATCTGGATAACATCGTGTCGTGATTAAAGGCAGTATAGTCACATAGACAATGCAACGTTTTGAATAAAGCATCATTTCTTTTATCAGCTCAGCAGTTTGAAAGCGAATTGTCGTGTGTTTCGCCATTCAAAGGACACTATTTGCATTGCCGCCGGTCTTCCGCGGCTTGATACTACCCGATCACATGCTATCGGTATCTATATTTAGAAAAGAAACAGTTTTAGATTTCGGTGTGCAAACGTTCGCCGCATCGATAACATTTGGCAAGAGTCGCTAAAAACGCAACTGTTTAGAAAATTTTCATTGATTTAAATTAAATTAAGAGTAGGTACCTGCAGTCGATGGTCAAAGAACTAACTAAGCCTGGAAAAGCTGGAAAATTCATTCTTTTTTGTCAAATTATTGCTTTTTTTTTGTTTAGCCTATAGGTTTGTACACACAGCTTTATTAAGTAGTTACCCCTCCAAAAGACATGTGCGTTCAAATCCGTGCTAGGCCCAAGTTACTTTTTGTATTTTGCAAAAACATTGTTTTAGTTTATTTATTTTTTTTGGGTGGGAAATCATCAAATAACTTCTCCTGCTCTGGGTGGAGCGAGCAGGCGTGTCAGACTTTTACTGACTAAAACCCACCCGTGTTCCCTCAGTTGCCTGTGTGCCAGGGGCCGCGGTATCTCTTTCGAACAACCCGCACCCCTGGCAGGCATCGGCTCTTAAGGACCCCACCAGTTGGTGCTGACATCTCTTTGAGGCGCGCGTGGAACACAACGCGCCGTCGACCCGGGCTTGATCCTTACCGGACAGCGAGCTACCCATTTCTCGCTATCCGCAAGCCCGCGCCTACGGTGGCCGGGAATCAGCCTGGGATTCCCGACGACATTGTTTTAGTGAATATGCTAACGTTTACGAAAAATTATCACACATCATTAGACGTTCGAATCCTAGGCACGAAAATTGCTTTTTGTCATGTAGGTAATTCTTTTTTTACATAAAGTATTTTTGTATTTTTGTTTTAGTAATATATAAAAAGAATTTAAACATCAAGAAAAAATTAATACTTTTATAATAATTTCACAATAATTATTTATTATTGCTAATATTTAACAAATCTTTGATCTTGTTTTACTACAAAGATTTTACAATTTTATTTGATAATTTACAGATAACTTATTATACATATTTTACCAACTTTTACAAGTGATATCCTTTTAACGCAAACAATAAAATAGGAAGCGCTAGAAATATTTTTGATTGACATAAACTAACGAAATATCACGTGATCTGTCATGCCGTCTCTATACAGGTTGGAATTGAAAACATGCGACAAACCGAAATGGGAGATTGTACTCATCATTATGAACAACTTTTACTAAGGGACCAATGATGCAATCGCGAAAAAAAAAAACATCTGTTCCCTACATTTATGTTCGCATAACTCGTCAAAATGTAGGGAACAGCTGTTTTTTATTTTGCGATTGCATCTTTGGTCCCTCAGTAAAAGTTGTTCATAATGATGCGTACAATCTCCCATTTCGGTTTGTCGCATGTTTTCAATTTCAACCTGTATACCGACGTTTTAAGTGAATGTATACATCAAACGTTGTAGTTAAAACTTGAGGGTAGGGATTAATTTTATAAAGAAAACCTATTATGATAAATTAATGGATACACTCAAATAACATAGTCTATCGATTAGACAGAGACCTAAAGATGAAGTAACTCGGACGATAGTCGATAACAATTTCATCGCAAATCATTCGGCTCGCTGGCTAGTTTGTCGACTGTCAGCATGAGTATGTCGACGTTCGGTGATGCAATGGTTCGAATCCAAGTCGAAACTTAAAACTCTTTTTGAAGTATTCTGTAGACTCATCATCATCATATCAGCCGAAAGACATCCACTGCTGGACATAAGCCTCCCCCAAAAGTGGGGATTTGCCATAATCGCCACGCTTGGCAGGCGGGTTAGCGATCGCAGTATAGTGGTCAAATGCATAGAGAACGCTGCTGCCCATTCAAGTAAGTAAGTAGTAAGTCCCTTAGTCACCTTCTACGACACCCATAAGAAGAAATGGGATGGTGCTTCTGTAGATTATTCGTAACAAATTCAATGTTATAGCAATGTAAATTTTTTAAACTTGAGGGTAGCACATAGGTACTGACGCTGTTTCTACAAACACTTTTACACGTCAATTATATTATAAAAACCAGATGAGGCCGGCTTTTCCTATCTGACTACTCTGAGAAGAAAGGCCGGAACAAACTCGGAGGTCAGACTCTTTTAAAGTCCATACATAATCTTGGTCAGATCATGTGAAAACTATGTAGATTGATGTCTGAAATGGTCTTTTGAGAAAAGAACCGCACAGATTGAGCTGGACCTGTTCAGTCAGTGCAAGCATTTGTCAGTAATCGTACACTTCAATAATAATAAACATATATTTCGATTTTCAAGGGATCATAGTAGTTAGAAATAATATTAAAAAGACATCCTAATTAAACAAGCTTCGATTGCTCAGTTCGTGAACCATACAGCAATGGTTTAGATACTGACAATAAAATCTTTGCCAAACATTCAGATGAAAATAGCGCAACATTGGTTCTACCGAAATTTTCTTTCAAAGTTTTACGAGTTAAAGTACAGTTTTAAAACAAGTATCAGCATCATATCCTGGAGTCCATTTATTACGCCCAATATTCTTTCGTTAACGTAATTGAAAACAAAAGCTAAATGTTAAAACAAAACAAATCACGCGCGTATTGCACGGAATCTTGCATTTGAATTTCGAATGATGTGAACTATTTGTGCATTACGGGCAGCGACAGTTTCAAGCGGTAATTTTGAGGTATTTGGCAAATTCAGCGCTTCAGCTTCAGCGCTGCATTATAGACTGGTGTTATGACAGTAAATGCCGAAAATGAATTGTTGCTATAGTGATCGATAAAGTGTACTATTTATAGGTAATTCTCGGTAGTAGACTGACGTTTTAAATTAAATATCCAAGGTATAAACCCGAAGAGTATACAGTAAAATTCTTAACTAAAACAAACAATAAGCTCCTTTTTTCTGGGGAAACATGTGGTGTTAATGTATTACGAAACCAACTATTAATATTTTCTGCACCCAAACATCAATGAATGTTAGTACTTGATCACTACCAACGTTGAAGTCGTTGCACAGGTCAATTCCTTTGAAGAAATCTAGATAGGTACAAAAGCAAAAGGAGTAAGTAGGTACCTATGTAAAATTTGTAGCAGGTGGCGTTCTGTAATTTCCCCACCCCCATGGGAAGAAAGCGTGAATTTATGAATTTGTAGGTTCGTATAAATACTTAGGTATATGAGAACTCTGTATTTTAATATAATATTTTCATGCTCTGATATTCAATGTGTAATATTATGTAGAACGAACATACTCCTTGCTGATACCAACCGTAATAAACCGAGACCTTTTAAAACGCAGTTAAGCTCTTAATTTACATTAATCCCTTAGAAAACACTCATATTTACAGACGTTCTTAGGTAACCATTTCGAAATAATGGCATAGCTCAGCGATAGTTTATAATACCAAAAAAATGGCTAACATCGCTAATATCCCCGAGTTGTTTTATTTGGCTAGTGGCCAAAGCGATGGTTAAATTGGTCGGCTAACCTTGAACAAACGCTTAGAGAAAAAACTATGCGAAACCAATGTTGACGTTATCATAGGGCAAAAAATTGAATGGAATTCACGCGCAATAATTCAATAAGTATTTAGTTGCCCGACGGTAGCTTCGACCACAAAAATTTGGTTCGTGGTTGCAAGCCAAGCCAGTTTACTTCGAAGAACAATATATCATGGTCTGCCTATAAGGTTCCCAGTGCTGGGCAGGCCTCCTCTCTGTGAGAGAAAGTGGGCAATACTTATTCCACCACGCGGACCCAGTGCGGGTTGGTAGATGTCACATGTCTTCGAATTTTTCATTCTAGGAGTTGGCGGTTTTCCTCATGTTGTTTTTCTTCACCGTTTTGAGAGCAGTGGTGATGAATCATCAATGATTAATCTCAGCATCGCATCGCGCATCTCAGCTATTAGCCCAAGGCTCTTACTGACGAACGGTTTAATACAAGCTCCAAATTTTGCTTTAAATTATTGACGTAAAACACACGGCACAGTCTTACTAAACTCCAATTATGTATATTCTTCTAGCTCGCGTCTCACAAAACCAACAAGCAATGAGTTGGGCTCGCCGTACTTACGATATTATGTTGTGTGTGTATCATAATATTCATTATAATACTACATTAATTAAAGTGCCTGCCTGCATTCGAACACACGGCCTAGAATTGTCAGGCAGAGCCTGTGTCCCAACAGTGGGAACGTTATATGATGAAGCGACACTTTAACTTACGGCGTTAAGCTGTGCGTTGAAAAATCCGACATTGCGCTTTTATTAGGAAATACAGGTCTTGCGTAATATTAGCAAAAACGGGTATAAGTGATAGAAGAAGACTTAAGCTGACCACGCGGCCGTGACGTCACAGATAGGGTTGCCAACCGTACCATAATAATATACAGGTTGAAATTGAAAACATGCGACAAACCGTAATGGGAGATTGTACTCATCATTATGAACAACTTTTACTAAGGGACCAAAGATGCAATCGCAAAAAAAAACAGCTGTTCCCTACATTTTGACGAGTCATGCGAACATAAATGTAGGGAACAGATATTTTTTTTTCGCGATTGCATCTTTGGTCCCTTAGTAAAAGTTGTTCATAATGATGAGTACAATCTCCCATTTCGGTTTGTCGCATGTTTTCAATTTCAACCTGTATAGTACCTATTGTACTATATTTCGGGTCTGCGTACTAAATACTGTTGTTAACATATATAGTAGGTACGCAAAAATACTATATTTTCAACACCGTAAATTAACAAAGAAATCCTTAATTATAAAATATATGAACACGCCTTTTAACTTTTGACTGATGCCATAGCATGTATCCGAACTCATCTGTCATAATGCGTTCCGAACTTTTCAATAATGTCAAATTAATAACTTACCATAGATAATTATCTGGTCTCTATAAATTTTCGCCATTTCGGCAATCACGCAAAGAATATTTCCGGTTATGAATTAGAAATGGCGAGAAGACAGAAACAGAAGTAGTAGGAATTCCATTAATAAAAAAATAGCTTTTGATTTAAAACTAAATAAAAAGCATTATATTATGAAACTTTTATTTGATACAAAAAATTGTTGGAAAATGTTAGTGCAAAAAAAATAGTTTTATAAAATAAATTAGTAATATCTAAATATATAAATATTTGGCGATTTTTCTTTTTCCATGAAATACTATATTTTTTTGAAGTGTACTATATTTTTTATAGGTTATTTCGAAATACTATATTTCGTCGAAAAATAATGTTAAATGTTAGCGGCCTAGTCACAGAATTTCCATTGTTGTGTCGCATGACACATAAATATTTTCTTACGTAGTGAGTAATGTTATATTTAGGTAGGTACACTAATAAAACACAAACCACTTCAATATATGTAAATCATTCAAGTGATTCTTGTTTTTAGTCATCAAGTGTAATTAGATCCATCGTTGATAACGTATCTGCTGTCCTTTGACGTACACACTTGCAAAATCAAAAACAATCGTTTCATAGAAATGTAATGATTACTCATGTGAGAGTCAAGTTACTTCGAGTAGGTTGTAGCTACCTAGATAAGAAAAATACCTAGGAATGGGTCAGGTATAAATGGTATAAATGGTTTATGGGGTAAAGATCAACTAGTTTAAAACTGCACGCCCCTCCACTAAAATGTCTATCCAAGCTTTTGAAATGTGTATGCAACAAGCAGTGGAAGGGATATGCAGTTTTAAATTAGTTTATCTCTAACAACATAAATAAGTACACAATTCACTCAAACTCAAAGCATTTGTTTCAAATAAACCAATTAAAGGCACTTTTAAATTGTCAAAGAGTCGGAACAAATTATTACTTTGAGTAAATAAGGATAATATCACAATTATGTAGGTACCTATTCATTATTCAGGAAATCCCAAGTAATAAATAAAATCATGCTCATTGTAGACTAGCTGTGTCCGCGGCTTATGTCACGTGACTGTGTGCTGTGACTGTAACTTTTGGTGTACGTAAGTCAATGGAAACAAGAAGTCATGCTATTTATTTTATTTATTTATTAGATTTATACGGCTTAAAAAACCAATTACATAAATCATAGTACATATAAGTACAAACATAACAACTAAACTAATAACAAAAATTTAATACTATTATTCTCACAAAAATATAGGCCCATTAAATTGGCGAATTTATTCGCGAACAGATCGCAGCTTGGGTTGGCCTCCACGAGCTTGTTTAGTGCGGTCAACACGCGTGGTATCTATGTTTACTAATACTATAAAGCTGAAGAGTTTGTTTGGTTGAACTCGCTAGTCTCAGTAGCTTTTGGTTCGAATTTCAAAATGATTTTAGTGTTGGATACCTAGCCCATTCAATTTCAGCGCCACGATTTTCATTATTACTGGGGCCTTAGTCTGCTATTTTTATAAATTCGTCATTCCAACACGATCCCATTGTCATTCATTGGTAATTTGTCTAAAAGTTTGTAATCTGCTAAATTCATAATGGTCGATCATTGGTCAGTCAATGGTCTCGTAATAGAATTGTGTCATAATGGCATTTTCGTATTGCCATTATTATAAAACTCGTTAGTAGAAAGGTTTTTCGAAAAACTACTACTAAATTTGAACATTTATTCATGCCAGATTTCATTTATATATATTTTTACATATTATTTATTAGTGTTTTATGCAATCTAAAGTAGTAGGAAGTTCGTAAATTAAGTCAGTCATTCATTTGTCATGATGTACGAGATTACCAATAAATGCCATTTCTTTCAATGGAGTGTCAGTGGCTGACCATTGGAAAGTCATAATGACGCCATTTTGTTAGTAGATTACCAAACTTGTCAAAATCAACAATTATGAAATCAATGATAGACCATTCTGACACTATTGTAATAGCAGACTTGAGGCCCTGGTCTCAGGACAGTGCTGATACGGCGATTCCGTAAATGTACAAGAATGCGATCATAATGCAATAATGCTCGTCCCCCTAGCTAATAGCCACATAGTTTATAGCCAAAGACTGACCAGACAGAATCTACCCAGTAGTATTTGCGTGATGCTTCCACATACATTCAAACAAACATACAAATATGTCGGCATTAGAATCAACTAAGACCTAGTAGTAATAATTTTTTTACAAAAATGTTTTATGTGCAGGTTTTAATTCGCTACGATTTTGTTGTAGGTACGAATTGGTTGGTTGGTTAGTGGGTATAAATGATATCTATAGATAACGGTGCAGTATCGCACTTTATCTGTCTACAATAATTGAATCATGTACTCGCACCTACTTATGTAATAAACTAATTTACTGATTACAAATAAAACATTTTACCTACTTCGTTTCCAGAAAAAAGGTGCTCTTACACCGGCAATTTCTGTTCGAAGCTTATTTAAAATCAACAAAGGGAAACATTGATACGACGAAGAAGAAGTTCACACGATTACTCTTGACCCCGCTTGGTGGAAAGTGATGTATACGATCTAAGATGGAACGAGCAAACACAGAAAATGTTACTTCTTGTGATGATATTCAAGTTCGAAAACCTTTCGTACATATTTAATTTATCAGATATTATACAAATACCTAATACAGTCACCAAAAGAGTTAAGTTTCCGGGGTCCTCCATGTTTTTTTTGCTAACTTCAACTATATCTAGTTGAAGTTAGTAAGAAAAACATGGAGGTTTTCGAATGAAATTTAATACGATTAAATAAATGTTTGGTTTCTATTAATTCAATAAAATTTTGTTCGAAAATTTCTATGGATATCTTATTAGACTTCAACTATATCAGGCGACCCTGGTTACTTATCTCTTTCGGTTACTGTACATAGGTACTACTTCTCACATACCGTGTAAACCCGTTGTTCATTAATACATTGGCAAGACAAGCATGAAAATCGCAAGGGTGCTTACTGTAATCAAATACAGCGAGCAAACAGGCGCTTGAGTCGAACAAACATACGAGTTAGCTCTGCATCCACGATATTAATACATTACTTTGATTTAGCTCTGAGATTCACTGATTAGTTTGAATGGTGAATTGTTGGATTACTGGTAGAGAGCTGGTTTTATGTGTGCATCCAGCTGTGCTCGCGACTCTATCTGGGTAGAAGTTGGAAATTAACAAAGTTTCATTTTAAATATGATAGAAAATTTGATAGAAAACTGGTGCAGCTATAAAGGCAGTTTAGGTCTAAATCTCTGGGTTTTTGGCCTTTTTATGACGGTTGACAATTAAAACGACGACGAAACGAAACTAAACGACCTCTTAATACATTCTACTGTCTAACAAATCTGAATGTACACTTTTAGGGCATAAGGCAGTACAGGCTAAGTACAGCATCACATTAAACTAAGCTTTTTTAACCCACTTCATTTCTTTCTTTTTTGTATGTTCCACGTTGATATGTTCGGCAATTGTGGGGCGATTTACTTGGGATTTTTTTACATTAGCTGTTATACTTGTCGGAGAAGTCAATAGTACGGGAGCTGAATTATCAACGAGGCGGAAGCGCTGTGACGTCAACGCTTCGGCGGAGTCTAGATTTAAAGTTTGCGCGGGCTTAACTCAAGATGTCCGATCGCAGGGAGGGGACGATTTCACTTCTCTGCTGGCAGCCGCGCGGACAACACTAATCTAGGAACTGTCATACGACTCGTTGTGTTCAGTGAACCTACTTACCTACCTTAATAAATTACCAGTGTGATTTCGAAAAACTTCGTTTTGCTCGCTAACCAACACATCACCCACACATCATGTTCTCTGGGGAAGATCCTCACCCTGATCGGTCTCCTGCACCGACATCAGAAGTGGGATACGAACAGACAAACGAACATCGCACTGAGATCACACCACGCTGTGAAGAAAATGGCGGGAACGTTAACAACTGGCGGTTATTATTCGAAACTCAAAATTCGAATATGAAGGCCTTGATTGAAGCGCTAAGCAAGCCGCAACGTTCTGCCAAGATTGTGAACCTACCCGAATTTGACCCGGACAAGACCGACGCAGATGCACGTTCATGGTGTGCTACTTCAGACCTGTGTTTCGCCGATAACCCAACGGAAGGAGGTCAGCTGATCATCACCATTAGCAAGGCTCTCAAAGGATCAGCATCAGCGTGGTTATCCTCAGTGTCCTACCCCGGTATGACATGGGCGGACTTCAAAGAACTGTTTACTGCGAGATTTGTGAGCACAGAAACACCTGCAGGAACCCTGATAAAGTTAAGTGGCGACAAACCCAAAGAAGGTGAAACTTTAGCTGCATACGGCAGTCGTGTCATGTCACTGTTATTTAATCGCTGGAAGAATCTCACCATCGAACAGATTGTGGTGGCAACAACAGTCGCACACATTTCCCAGTTCGATTCAAGATTACAAAGAATGGCTTTTACATCGGAATTAAACAATCGCCAGCGACTACAACAAGAATTGCAAGCTTTTACTTACCTGAAACGCAAGTCAAGTACAGTACCAGATCAGAAAACATTTGAAACCAAACGTATGAAGACATCTCAAACATCATCAATTAAATGTTTCCACTGTGGGAAAATGGGACATAGACTGGCGGATTGTTTTCATAGGCAGGAAGCAAAAGGAAAACCAACGAAAACACAAAATGTTCAAGCCTCAAGAACCAACGGCAAGCCTCAGCAGCAAGCCACTACTACCAGCTCCATCGTCTGCTACAAATGTGGAAAACAAGGACACATTTCCACCCGGTGCCCTAATGGAGGTGGCGGCAGCACCGAGGCAACACGCAGCGAGCGACGGGTCGACGTGTGCGTCGTTGATCCCCCGGCAGGAATTTTAAGCCATCAAGGTCAGTTATTCACATTTCACTATGATTCTGGTGCTGAGTGTTCACTTATTAAAGAAAGTGTATCATGTAAATTTAGTGGTAAGCGTGAACAAAATGTAGTTACTTTAAAGGGCATTAGCCAGTCAAGTGTACTCAGCACTGTTCAGATTACTTGTATTGTTGAAATTGATAATAGTTTAATCGAGATTTTATTGCATGTTTTGCCCGATGTCTATTTGAGGAGCGATATTATGTTAGGCCGTGAAATACTATTGCAAGGATTCAGTGTTAGTATGACCGCGACACACTTTAAAATTTCCAAAGTCCACGATGTAAACAATTGTAATTTACAATTACCCTCGGTTGATTCAGTGAGTACCGTCCAATCGTCAAAAGCTAAAGACCTACCTTCAATAAATCATTTTGCCGTTATTGATACAGACGTGTCCCTTGAGCATAAATCTGCGATCGTTTCTGTGCTGACCCGCTATTCGAGCTATTTTATTACTGGTATGCCGCAAACACGTGTAACAACCGGTGAGCTTGATATTCGTCTAATTGACCCTTGTTTGACAGTACAACGACGACCTTATCGTCTTAGTGCGGAAGAAAGAAAAATAATGCGTGAGCGTGTAGATGAATTGTTGCGTGCAAATATTATTCGTCCCAGTAATTCCCCGTTTGCAAGTCCAGCACTTTTGGTTAAGAAGCGTGACGGTTCCGATAGAATGTGCGTCGATTACCGCGAACTAAATAGCAACACTATACCTGACCGATATCCATTGCCCCTTATCTCAGACCAAATATCACGTTTGCATGGTGCGCAATATTTTACGAAGTTAGACTGTGCGTCAGGTTTTCATTTGATCCCTATTAAATCTGAGGAATCTATAGAGCGTACGGCGTTTATAACACCTGATGGCCAGTACGAGTATTTGACTATGCCGTTCGGACTTCGTAACGCGATATCAGTTTTTCAACGGGCTATTGTTAAGACTCTAGGTAATTTAGCGAATACTTACGTCATTGTTTATGTCGACGATGTTCTTATTATTTCGGAAACTATTGAAGTAGGCATCGAGAGACTTAATGTTGTTTTGGAGACGTTGACTAAAGCCGGGTTTTCATTAAATTTAAAAAAAGTGCTCGTTTTTGAAAAAGCAATTGGAGTTTCTAGGTTATGAAATCAAGTCGGGACAGATTAGACCTAACCGGAGAAAAGTTGAAGCACTGTCTAATCTACCTCCACCGTCCACCGTAGCTCAGTTAAGGCAATTTATAGGCTTAGCAACATACTTTAGACAGTTTGTGCCTAACTTTTCGCGTGTTATGGGCCCCCTCTATAAATTGACGTGTAATAAGGTTCCCTTTTCTTGGCAACAGCGCCACGAGGACATTAGAAAAGAAATTGTTTCTATTCTTACAAAAGAACCGGTTTTAATGATCTATGACCCCCAATACCCGGTAGAGTTGCACACAGACGCTAGCTCTGATGGGTACGGTGCTATTTTATTCCAAATCATAGAAGGTAAACGTAGAGTAGTAGCGTATTTCAGTAAGAGGACCACACCTGCGGAGTCGCGTTATCATAGTTACGAACTTGAGACTTTGGCGGTTGTTAATGCAATCAAACAATTTCGGCAATACTTACACGGCAGAAAATTCACAGTTGTGACTGATTGCAACTCACTAAAATCATCTCGTAAAAAGATTGACTTGACACCGCGAGTCCACAGGTGGTGGGCCTATTTACAATGCTTTGATTTTGATGTCCTTTATAATAAAGGCAAAGATATGGCACACGCAGATTTCTTGTCACGAAATCATCCCCCATTCCTTAATTCTAAAGTTAATGCAGAGTCGAAGCCCAAGGAAGAGCTAAATAAAATGATTAACTTGACCGAACTCTCCGGTAATTGGCTACTCGCTGAACAAAAACGCGATCCTGAAATCTCTAAGCTTGTTTCTGATTTAAATAACGGACAGTTAAATGACGATTTAGCAAAAACGTACGAGATTCGTAAAGGTATTCTTAATCGAAAAATTCAGCGTAACGGACGTACTAAGTGTTTACCAATCCTCCCTAGAGCAATTAGATGGTCGGTAGTGAGCAATGTTCATGAGTCACTCATTCATCTCGGCTATGATAAAACCTTAGAAAAGCTTTATGACGTCTATTGGTTCGAGGGAATGCCCCGTTACGTTAAGAAGTTTATTGACAGTTGTGTAACATGTAAGGTAGCGAAATCACACTCGGGTAAAGTACAAGCTCAATTAAACCCAATACCTAAAGTAGGCACGCCTTGGCATACTATACACGTTGATGCGACGGGAAAATTAAGCGGCAAGAGCGATCGAAAAGAATACGTTTTCGTCCTTATCGATGCGTTCACTAAATACGTCTTATTGTTTCACACCGTTAATATTGATTCTAAAGTAGCATTAGAGCTGTTAAAAATGGCGTAGCGTTATTTGGTACTCCGACTCGAATAATCGCTGATCAAGGACGTTGCTTCGCTAGTAAGGAATTTAAAGAGTTCTGTGATTCTAGTAACATTAATTTACACTTGATCGCGACGGGATCTTCACGAGCGAATGGACAGGTAGAGCGTGTAATGTCAGTGTTAAAGTCGATGTTAACAACTATAGAGACAAAAGACCGTACGTGGCAGGATGCGCTAGGCGAAGTCCAACTTGCGATAAATTGTACAGTTAACCGCACGACAAAAGCTAGTCCGTTAGAGCTGTTAATTGGCAAAGTTGCGCGGCCACTGTCATTGATGACAGCCGATGATGTAGAACACGAGGTTGATTTAAATACCATAAGAGATGATGCGTTATGCAATATAGAGAAGTCGGCTTCTTATGAAAAACGTAGATTCGACCAGACAAGGGCAAAACTCAATAAATTTTCGGTAGGAGACTTTGTTTTGATTATGAACGAGGAGCGTAATCAAACAAAGTTAGATCCTAAATTTAAAGGACCGTTTGAGGTCATAGAGGTTCTTGACGGTGATCGTTATAATTTAAAAGCACTTAATTCTAACCGTACATACAAATACGCACATGATAGGTTGCGAAAAATGCCAGAGAATCAAAGTATAACTGACGAAACTGAGGTTGAGCAAAGTAGTAGTTGTAACAATGAGGAGAGTATTTAAGTTAGCATGATGATTGGACCGTACCAGAGGTTGTCGTGTAGCCGTAGCTCAATAGAAATCGGCGTCTACTACTTTAGTAGTCCGTGAGTACGCGGTAAGCAGTCAACTCTGGCGGAGGTCGGGTTTCAGTGAAAACCATAGAGTCCAGGAGAGACTCGGCGCTTCCGTGGGGGGTTTCATAAAGGAGATATGAGTAACTGGAGGTTACTGGGCTATGCGTAGCCAGAGATCACATGCAGAGCTTAAGTTTGTTGATTTATTTGGTTTGACTGTGTCTTTTGCGAGATACGGGATAAATGTGTAGTCAGTTGTACTTTGAATTTCCTGATTATTGATAAGATGTTAATTTTCTTCAATGTGTTATTGATTTTTAGTAATAAGGTACCCTAGTTTAGTTTAAAATTAAATAAAGAGTTGTCAAATTTCGTCTTGATTAAATTCTGATAGATCAGATGTCCACAAACTGATTTTAAGGTATAGGTCAGGAGTGACCGAACTATGTGATACTGTGTGATGAATATTGTTTCAGAGTAACACACAGGGACGCGTGTCCCGTAGGATGGCCGTGTCGGAGAAGTCAATAGTACGGGAGCTGAATTATCAACGAGGCGGAAGCGCTGTGACGTCAACGCTTCGGCGGAGTCTAGATTTAAAGTTTGCGCGGGCTTAACTCAAGATGTCCGATCGCAGGGAGGGGACGATTTCACTTCTCTGCTGGCAGCCGCGCGGACAACACTAATCTAGGAACTGTCATACGACTCGTTGTGTTCAGTGAACCTACTTACCTACCTTAATAAATTACCAGTGTGATTTCGAAAAACTTCGTTTTGCTCGCTAACCAACACATCACCCACACATCATGTTCTCTGGGGAAGATCCTCACCCTGATCGGTCTCCTGCACCGACATACTTAATACGTTTTGAATCTACTTAGTGAATCTTTATGATGTGCTAATACTTCTTGTCACTATTGTTTAGTTAACAAGTGGTGGTATACGAATTGTGGTGGGGTATCTACCATAACAAAAGTGCAAAAAAAATCATTACAAAACAAAATGAAAATAACTTTAATTTCGGAAGTCGATGTCGATGGATCTGTGTTTTAGTTTTTTACCACTGACTTCCACAATTAAAAATATTTTCTGCTTTGTGTTGTTTTTTTAACCGACTTCAAAAATAAGGAGGTTATCAATTCGACATGTTTTTTTTTTGTTTATGTATGTTCGGGCATAACTCCGTCATATATAGACGGATTTGCAAAATATTTTTTTGTTTGGAAGGGGTTTATTCCGAAATGTTCCCATTTATATTTCACTAGCTGACCCGACAGACGTTGTCCTGTCCATACAAAATTCCCATAGAAAATGTAATTTAAGTTTTCCCGATTGTTTGGCAGTTTCCTAATGCACAAAAAAAAAATAGATGTTGGCCGATTCTCAGACCTACTCGATAAGCACACGAAATTTTATCAAAATCGGTCAAGCCGTTTCGGAGGAGTATGGCAACGAAAACTGTGACACGAGAATTTTATATATTAGATATAGATCTGATGATGCGTTTCGGAGATAGACAACGGAACTCTTCCAAAAATGACAGCAAATCAACCGCGATTGCTCCTATCGCTTAAATATGCATTGTTTTGACCCCGAGGATGATTAAAATTTCGAATTGGTGTGGGGTAGGAACTATAGCTAAAAAGTGAAAATTTTAGAAGTAGGTTTAAAAATAAACGAAGTTTTTACTGTAATTAACGTAAAACTAGTTTTATAACACTTTTTTTGTCCAGTGACAAATTCCCATCCTTAAGCGCAAATTGCACTTAAACCATCCATTCAAGCACACGAGAGACATCTGCATAACTATAAGTGCCCGCTCACACGATAACTATAGCCATAATGCCCGGGCATCATGGCTTTCAGCCTAAGTCATTAGTGTAAGGCACTATTCAGACTTGATTACTCGCCATTTGACACGAGTGCGTATCGGACAAAGCAAACGCGATTGTGCATCGATCTACTATTAATATGCCGTAGATTGAAACGGTTTATTGAATTCGGCTTGGATTTTGGAGGGAAGTGCTTTAGTAAGTGTTTGGCCTAAGGTAGATTATAGCAGTGGCGAAGATACAATTTTTATTAGAGGGAAGCCGAAGAAAAGATTGTTCAGTTCTCATAAACTCTAGACAACAGCAAAATTCAGTAATTCCTTTACTTTTCATAAATTAACGGCAGCTATGGTCGGAATTCTTAGTTTAGACACAAAAAACAGGCATTTTTGTAATATTTTGTAATCTTTTATGATGTTTTAAGCTAGTATGAAATATCTGTAATGTGATTTGATACACACACATGTGTTACATATTGTTTGGCAATAGTAGACACTAAGAACATTGTTTCTTCTAAAGGCCGCCGATAGGAATTGTGTTGTATGAAGGCTGCGCCCCTGAATTATAGAGATGGAATGCGTGTGGGCTTTAGAAATGTAATGCACATTTTATAACATACGATTATGGTAAATTAAAACATCGAGACGAGGGCGACTGATTTATAAGGCAGATATGGGTGGGAACGTGGCGTCGGGAGAGGACAACCTAAGAGGACAAAGTGACCTTTTCGCTGATGTTCTTTAGAAAAGTCAGGAGCATAGTACTCGTATTAGACGTGCGTATATGACCAGAGGCCCTAGTGTGAGTTTCATTTAACCATCTCGATCAAACGCATGGAGCGCGTTTGGCGCTCCGATTGGCAATGGATTTGTGACGGACCAATCGGAGCGCCGAACGCGCTCGAAGCGTTTGATCGAGATGGTTAAATAAAACTCACACTAGGGCCAAAGATTAGCACTGGATTGGTGAAGGACCAATCGGAACGCCGAACGCGCTCGATGTGTTGAATTACTTTGACTAATAACTGATGTATGAACTTAAACGAGGCAAAAGGAGTATGTACTGATAGTAGCGTTCTGTAGTTTCTGCCTACCCCCATGGGAGGGTGTGAGTTCATGTTTTTTTTTTTGGGTGGGAAATCATCAAATAACTTGTCCCGCTCTGGGTGGAGCAGGAGGGCGTGGCAGACTTTTACTGACTAAAACCCACCCGTGTTTCCTCAGTTGCCTGTGTGCCAGGGGCCGCGGTATCTCTTTCGAACAACCCACACCCCTGGCAGGCATCGACCCTTGCTGACCCCACCAGTTGGTGCTGACATCTGTTTGAGGCGCGCGTGGAATACAATGCGCCGTCGACCCGGGCTGGTCCTTACCGGACAGCGAGCTACCCATTACTCGCCGTCCGTAAGCCCGCGCCTACGGTGGCCGGGAATCAGCCTGGGATTCCCGATGCCCAGGGCGTCTCTTGCGGCGACTACGGCCGTGAAGGCACATATAGGTACTGCCTCTCCCTCACGTGCGCCGCCTCCCTCTTCGCGAGCATTACTGCTTCGCAGAAGGAGGGGACTGCTAACCATGCACTCTCGCTCCGTACCATGGCCTGGACCAGGGCCGGACGCGAGAGATCACCGCTGCCGATCGCCTCCCGCTTTATCTGAAACAGGAACCTCCCAAAACAACCGTGTCCGGTGAGGACCTGCGTCAGGCGGAAGGTGAGGACGCCGTGCCGCCTCTCAAGCCACTCCTCAAAGAGGGGACTTACGCCGCTATCGTGGCGTGCCCACTGTGAGTTTATGTTAGACATATCTAAGGATAATAATTGTGTTTTCTTTTATAGCGTTGGATTTCGATTGTTTCACGATATTGGAGTACGTATCTAAGTAGTAGGTACTCAACCCAGTGTACAAAACTGTCCACATTTAATTTATTACTTCCAGGTTACTTAAAACCGTCCTTCCTAAAGGTCAACGCTTCCAATATTTATCAGGAATTATTGATTTTACAAGTAAACAGTATTCAACTGACTCACGCCATCCAAACAGAAGTATCGATTAGATATCGTGTATGAATAGACCGATTGTCAGACTTTTGTGTCGATAACTCACAGTTACGAGTGTTAGAGATATTCGAAGGACAAACCTAAACCTGTAATATAAGAACTCAAACTCAAAGCATTTATTTCAATTAAACCAATTACAGGCACTTTTGAATTGTCAAAGAGTCGGAAAGATGAAGCTAGTTGCCCATTCCAAAGCGTAGGTACCTATGGAGAAGAACGAGCAAGAAACTCCATGGACACTCTTTTTAAATCATGATATTGTTATTAACAATTTGTTACAGAAAGTAGGTTACATCTTTATGTTCAAATTATCAATGTGAGAACGATGTAAAAAGACGTGCACATTAAAAGCGTCCGTAATTAAAAAACAAAAATCAAATGAAAATTTAGAAATTAAAATAGGCCGTGGCAGCTAAGAGATGACCAGTTCCTACTACTTCTCGAACATAACCTACAAAATCTACCTATCTTAGTGAAGAATCCAGGGTGGCAGAGACATCGACGCGAAAGCTGACACCATGAATTCAGCACATGATTCTAGACCTCCTAGCGTAGAAATATTTCGCCTTTTAACATAAAACTGTTTCATATAAAAGTGCTATACGAGTACATACGCGGTCAAAATATATGGCAGAGCTAATTCTTTCATTAATAATCGACAAATAACTTTAGCACAGGGCGTTCAGAAACATAGACTGAATCCATGGTAACCGGTTCTGCCAGGGGTGCGGGTTGTGCAAAAGAGATACCATGGCCCCTGGCACACAGGCAACTGAAAGAACACGGGTGGGTTTTAGTCAGTAAAAGTCTAACACGCCCTTCCGCTCCACCCAGAGCGGGAGAAGTTATTTGATGATTTCCCACCCTCAAAAAAAAAATGGTAGCAGATTGTGCGTTGATGTTATTGCCATCCTGTATATTAACCTCGAAGTTTTATAGTTCTATGGGTCAACTCTTAAAATATCCAATTCCAGAAATCGTAATTTCTAATCAAAGAGTTCCTTTCAAGAAAGCATTACTCGCATTCTAGGTACACTCATTTGAGATTATATTTGACGGTTTTTTGTAAGCGAGCTATGGGTCTAAGTATCTCACTAATTGTATTTTTAGTTTGCGAGGTTCTCTTTTTAACCGACTTCAAAAAGGAGGAGGTTCTCAGTTCGATTGGTATTTTTTCTTAATGTATGTACACCGATAACGCTGAGATTTATTATCCGATTTACGTGATTCTTCTTTAGTTTGATGCGGAATAGTTGCCAATTGGTCCCATAAAAATTTAACATAGTTTGGTCTAGTAGTTTTCATTTTATGAACAGTTTTGTTTACGTGGAAGATGTAATTTTAGTTTTTGTACGGCTGTTTTAGGAGTTTTCATTTATTAGAAGAGTACTTTCTCGGAGTGGTCCCATTTCAATTTGGTGAAGATCTGATGAAGAACTTCGGAGACAGGCGATGGAACTCCTCAATAAATGATAGCAAATGCACTGGGATTGCTGAAATCTCATGTCTGTCTATTGTTTACACCAGTTCATAATATAACATCACGCTGGTACGCTGTGAAGGGGTAACACATATCAACCACAAAAAAGTGAAAAAAAAAACTAAAAACAAAAACAACCGACTTCTAAAAAAACACTACGAAGTGAAAAATAACTGTAAATTTCGAAAGGCGGTGACAAAAAATTTAAATACATGTCCAAAGTCACCGACTTCTGAAATTAAAGTTATTTCGAAAGAAAGAAAGAAAAAGTATTTATTGGACGAGCACAGGAATATCACAAACTTAACTACAACACAATATTTTTCACTTTGTAGTGTTTTTTTGGTAGTCGGTTGTTTTTTTTTCACTTTATAGTGTTTTTTTGGAACTCGGTTGTTTTTTTTTTTGTATTTTCTGCCTTTCGTTGTAACTCAGAATCTGCAAGACAAAGAGCCGAGACACTTCGGCGAGAAATTACTAGAAAATGACTCAACTGCCTTAGAACCCACCACGAGAATAATCAGAGGGAGATTTGGTAAAGTCTTCATTATTAATAATTATTATTTGCCTAGCCTTTTCTTATGTTGGGATCGGCTTCCAGTCTAACCGAATGCAGCTGAATACCAGCATTTTACATGGAGGGACTGCTTATCTCACCTCCACAACTCAAGGGCCTCGATAAGACTGGTTGTCAGACTTTCGGGCTTCAGACGACCCGTAATCACTTTTAAAGATCCACGAATGACAACCGAGACCAACGGGACAACCGAAGGCCGCCATGGCTCACGCACAATGGCCCACTTGAAGGACTAAGTGCGGAAACCAAACCCATAACATAGAACATAGAACCGAGACCAACGGATTAACGTGCTTTTCGAGGCACGGAGGGGTCTTGGTATGTAAAGATGTCCCATCTACGAACCAACTTGGTAAAGTTTGACTAGTTTGGTAGTCTTCATAGTTTTACTAATACTTGTGAATGCGTCATCAACATGATAAGAACAACAAGAATATTTTCTCATTCATAAGTTTTTATCATAAATCTGTCATCTCGGTCTCCTGCCCGTATCTCAATTTATTCTGGGTCGACACAGCATCTCGTGTTCTTCCATTAGGCATCATCTCAGACATCACCCTCTTTCTACCTAAATTTTCTTTCCCACAATCCATCTATCGTTTCTTTGGTCTTCTCTTAATCTTATCACAGCGAATCCTTATTCATACTCAAAACTGTCCTCATTCTTTTGCATCACATGCCCGCCCATACCATTTCTATCTCCCTGCCCTTATCCAAGGTCGTGCAACACGTCTTTTTCGTCCACCGTCACGCTATCATTCGCTTCCTTTTCTTTCATATCATCCCTCACACAATCCATCCATCTTTCCTTTGGCCTTCCTCTCCTTTTCCATTCAATGACATATAAACCTGTCATAAATCATAAAAGAAACAGCTCGCCTATTAGGAACCTGCCCATTGTTCCGGATACTAATCAATTAGTAATCAGCACAGCACCGTATTGACTTTACAATATGTACCCGTATACACGTATAATGAGGGAATGTTCAACATTAATTGGTTTGCAAATCCAATTAGGTTAGCTCCGATACGCATTAAGCACGTTCGGATCATTATAGATCACTAATGACCGACGTCTGAGGTCCAACTACCATTCTAATTTTAATTTAATTGTTTGATTCAATTAATTTGTTCGTTACAATTAATGATTATGAATGATGATGAATCAATGAGGTTGGTGGTTCAATCAACCAATCAAATCAGCATATCGCAGTCCACAGCTGGACTTAGGCCTCTTCCAGGCTGCGCCCTAACACTCTATACTCCGCCTTCCGCATCCAGTCTGTCCCAGCCACCTTTTTAAGGTCGTCGATCCACCTAACTGGGGGGCATCCCACACTACGTTTTCCGATACGTGGTCTACACTCCAGGTCTCGTCTGTGGTTGGTGGTTATTTTGTTGTAATTTTGTATCAACTGCAGGCGTTTTTTGCCTCTTCTTGTGCACTTATCTACAGTCGTTTTGGCATCAGGTTATACGCCGTAAGATGTTTTCGTCGTGATAAATTAGACAGTCAGCAGGTTGGGTTAGTGAAACTGAATGTCCAGGGAGTTGCCCGTTTTCTTGGAGATGTTTATGCGGCGATTTGTTTCATAAGTGTACCTTCTCGTGAACTATCTCTCCTTGATGGTGATACTTTTAGAATGATTGAAGTATTGCAATAAAGCAGAATCGATAGGATCCCGTTTTACTTTTGCCTTCAAGTCTCGATTTGATTAATAAATGGAGCAGTAAATAATATTATTGACCACAAAAACCGCATAATATAACTTAACAGATACAAAGTATCCGCCAAACCTGAGCTGTTAAGAGAGATTGAGAAGTGCTATGGGCTTATACACGTCAACTAGTACCCCGTTATGAATCTGGCAAACGACCCAAGAGCTAGATTGACCCGATACTACACCGAAGTCATAAGTAATTGCAATTAAATGAAAGTAAATTTAAAACTCAGATTAAAAGTAAACATGCTGGTCCTGCTCCATAGGACAATCTAGAGTCTAGACAAAATCAAACTGGTTACTAATTGAATTGTTTAATTAATTATATTTAAGACATTGATTTACACTCAGTGACTACTTTAACTCACACACTGACTTATTACCTACTTGTTAACATTCTAGGAAAATCGTATACTTACTTTTACAATGTTTGTAAATATATGGGCACCATGTATCAATCATAAAATTAATTTATCTGTATTGCTTCAATTTCATTCTTTTTACCTATTTTGGTATGGTAATTTTATTCTGGGTGCATCGTTTTCACACATATTTATGTATAATTAACGTATGTTAAACATTGTACTTAAACCATTTTAAAAGAGTAACGGTGGAGTTTCTTGGCCTTTCTTCTCCATACGAAACTACATTTTGGAAGGGGCGACTAGAATCAATTTTATTTTAATGTAAATGTTGACGTTCAAAAGTCCATTTTAATTGCCTATTTGAAATAAATGCTTTGACTTTGATTTTGTAATTTATTTCATAAAATTAGAGGTACATTGTGTTGAAAATTAAAAAAAATAACAGTATGCAATTGCAACTAAAATAAAATTCATTAAATACATCGCTACAATCGCTTATCGTAAAGCAATTACTCGGAATGTAAGTAGGTAGATAATGTTGTGATGAGATAATAATAGTTTTCTGAAAATTTCATTTTCCTAGTAGTTATAAGTATCACGTGAAAAAAATAACTGAAAATACGACATAGTTGTTCAAAACCCAGGTGTTGTTGCCTGCTTCGTTGGTCTAGTGATCGCAAGCGTAACTGCTGTGTATGTGGTACTGCGTTCGATCCCCGGGTCGATTAAAGTATTATTGAGTTTTTCTATCTGGAAATACTCAGTAGCAGCCCAGAGTCTGAATTTGTGCCCGACAATAGGTTCGTCTCTTATTAAATGGGGCTTAATCATAACTGAGTAGTGATGGCCCAGTGGTAAAGACAACGACTTACGAGTGTAGGTCGTAGGTTCGAACCCAGACAGGCGGTTTTTTTTTTTTTTTTAGCTTGTAACGTCCCACTGCTGGGCAAAGGCCTCCCTACTCTCTTTCCACCTCTCTCTATCCAAAGCTGATAGGGACCAATCTTTATTTAAAAAAAAACTTTTTCCAAAAAAAAAAACAACCGACTTCCAAAAAAACACTACAAAGTGAAAAAACAACCGACTTCCAAAAAACCACTACAAAGTGAAAAATAACTTTAATTTCGGAAGTCGGTGTCTTTGGAGCTGTATTTGAATTTTTTGTCACCGCCTTCCGAAATTAAAGTTATTTTTCACTTTGTAGTGGTTTTTTGGAAGTCGGTTGTTTTTTTTTTGGAAAAAGTTTTTATTTTTCACTTTTTAGTGGTTCACATGTGCTTACCCCTTCACAGCATACCGGCGTGATGTTATGTTATGAACTGGTGTAAGCAATAGACAGACATGAGATTTCAGCAATCCCAGTCCATTTGCTATCATTTATTGAGGAGTTCCGTTGCCTATCTCCAAAGTTCTTCATCAGATCTTCACCAAATTGAAATGAGACCACTACGAGAAAGTATTCTTCCAAAAAATACCTAAATCGCTTCGTGTGCCTATAAAATTTGAAGAGTTCTCTCTATTTCTCCAGGATCCCATCATCAGATCCTGACTTGATGATCATGGGACCACCTGTGAAGTATACCCTTTCAAACAAAAAAAACAAAATCCAAATCGGTCCAGCCATCTTCGAGTAATCGGGGAACATACATAAAAAAAAATAAAAAAAAAAAAAAAAAGGTTCCGACGAATTGATAACCTCCTCCTTTTTGAAGTCGGTTAAAAATAACTTTAATTTCGGAAGTCGGTGTCTTTGGAGCTGTATTTGAATTTTTTGTCACCGCCTTCCGAAATTAAAGTTATTTTTCACTTTGTAGTGTTTTTTTGGAAGTCGGTTGTTTTTTTTTTGGAAAAAGTTTTTATTTTTCACTTTTTAGTGGTTCACATGTGCTTACCCCTTCACAACATACCGGCGTGATGTTATGTTATGAACTGGTGTAAGCAATAGACAGAGATGAGATTTCAGCAATCCCAGTCCATTTGCTATCATTTATTGAGGAGTTCCGTTGCCTATCTCCGAAGTTCTTCATCAGATCTTCACCAAATTGAAATGGAACCACTCCGAGAAAGAACTCTTCCAAAAAATACCTAAATCGCTTTGTGTGCCTATAAAATTTGAAGAGTTCTCTCTATTTCTCCAGGATTCCATCATCAGATCCTGACTTGATGATCATGGGACCACCTGGGAAGTATACCCTTTCAAACAAAAAAAACAAAATCCAAATCGGTCCAGCCATCTTCGAGTAATCGGGGAACATACATAAAAAAAAAAAAAAAAAAAAAGGTTCCGACGAATTGATAACCTCCTCCTTTTTGAAGTCGGTTAAAAGAGTCCAGCTCATCCCGCCATCTCCGTCTGGGCCTGCCGCGATGTCGTTTGCCACTAAGCGGGACCCACTGGGTCGTAAGTTTGGGCCATTGATCGTCTGACATACGGCAGACAGGCGGTTTACTTTGTGTAAATTATTTCATCACCACTGTTCTCAAAACGGCGAAGGAAAACATCGTGAGGAAACCGGAAAAAAATAATCGAAGATATGTGACATCTACCAACCCGCACTGGGCTTGCGTGGTGGATTATATATATATTGAGGGACTTTTACGTATAGGAAGATACAACAACTCTCGTAGACCTATTATTATTGAGCTCATAAGCAAACGAATGACGAAATATTTAATTGACAACGCAGCGTACTTCAAACATACAGGGCTTTTTATTTCTGAATACCTTAATGAGACTGCACTTCGACAAAAAAAAACCTTACAAGAAAACTTACGCTCAGCAAGACAACAAGGACACCACGCAATCATTAAAAATAATAAACTAATAATTGACGGACGGCAACAAGAACTCACTGCAATGAACAAACAAAACTACTCAACAAAAAAACCTGACTTCAACCAACCTATTGATTCGCAAAACAACGATATGTCTCATGAAAACATAAATAACACAAATGAACGCGTTACAGACTTCCCTCGGGCTTACACAAATAAAAATAGTACTTTTCGTCACTCAAGATATTGACATCACAGTATTATATCAAAACATGCAAAGTATCAACAATAAACTACACTTATTAGAAGAATTTATCGATGGAAAAGGAATGTACCAAGCACTTTGTTTATCGGAAACATGGTTAACACAGGGAAAGAAAGAATTAATTAGCTGCAACGGATACATCCTCGCTACGTCATACTGTCGACTGAACTACGAAGGCGGCGGTGTATGCATACTATTACGAGAAGACTTAGAATTTATTGAACGAAAGGATATTATGGATATGTCGGTTGAGTATATCATTGAAGTTTGTGCTATTGAATTGCCTAAACTTAAAACTATATTCATAACGTTGTATTGGAACAATAGACAGCCTGATATATTCTATAAACAATTAAAACTAATTCTTGAACTTCTATTAAAAAAATACAATAAAAATAAAATCGTATTCGGAGGTGATTTCAATGTAAATATCTTGGAAAATAGCTTGCAAACCAAAACATTAGTAAACTTAATGCTAGAATATAACTTCAGCCAATGTATTAAAAAACCAACACGAGTGACAAAAACCACTTCAACCTGTCTTGATCTAGTATTTATAAACTTTGACTCTAAATTATTGATTACTCAGGTGCACGATTACGGTTTTTCAGATCATAAAGGAATAGAAGTAAACCTAAAAAAACTAGATGCTGCGACTACTAAAAGTAAAGACTGGACAACTAAAAAACGCATTTTTAATTATAAATCCATGGAAAAATTTAAATTTGCATTAAAAAACATTAATTGGAATGTAATAATAAGCTCGGGAAAAACCATGAACGAAAACTACTACTCATTCGAAAATCTTTTACTCAAAATATTAAAGGACTGCATACCCATAAAAACAATAAAACTATGTCGAAAAAAAAGGAAAGATTGGTTGACAAGAGGCATTAAAATATCATGCAAAAATAAACGGTTGTTAAGGATTCTAACCTCTTACTCTAACGACCCTGTACTATCTAAACAATATAAAATATATGAGAAAACATTAAAACAAATAGTGAATAAATCAAAAAAAATACAATATATCCGGGAGATCAGAACCTCAACTAACAAAACTAAATCAATGTGGAAAATAATTAAAGAACGTACTAACAAAAATCTGACTAAGACACGACAAAACATAACATTGACGATCCACGATAAACTTACGTCCGACCCAAAACAAGTATCTAACTCATTCAATGATTTCTTCGCATCAGTAGGACAAACAAGGCGGGGTGGGGACTCAGAGCCGCGCGGCCGGCCCGTGCTCCGACCAACAGAGAATACTATGTTTTTACATCCACCTACACCACAAGAAATAAAAAATATAATAAAGAATCTAAAAGGCAAATTTAGTCATGGATTAGATGAACTACCACCTATATTAATAAAAACGTGTGCTGAGGAACTGACATTACCATACTTTCTATTAATTTATCAATCATTTTCTGAAGGGGTATTCCCAGACGCGCTAAAACAATCGGTAATTAAACCTATTCACAAAAGAAACTCGAGGTCAAATCCAAATAATTATCGTCCTATTGCACTATTACCTACATCATCTAAAATTTTCGAAAAGGCAATGTGCAAACGCGTTTATAACTTTTGCGAAAAGTTCAATGTTTTCGATGAATGTCAAAATGGTTTTCGAAAAAAAAGATCCACGATATTAGCAACATATAAGTTTACTCAACAAATACTTAACGTTTTAAATCATAACAAATACGCTATCGGAATCTTACTTGACATGACCAAGGCATATGATAAGGTGCTGTATAACATATTGCTAGACAAACTACACGGTATCGGCGTCAGAGGAATAACTCACGAGTGGTTCACGTCCTACCTACAAAACCGAGAACAATTTGTAGAAATTGAACATTGGGATCATGACACTGGGGAATTAAAAAAAATACGTTCAAATAGGCTTTGTATTAATAATTCGATACCGCAAGGTAGTGTTGTCGGGTGTTTGTTATTCTTAATTTACATCAACGACCTCCCTAAAATACTGACGGAGTCGTGCGTATTGTTCGCTGATGATATTTCATTACTAACTTCCTGTAACGACTCTCAAAACCTACATGATAATCTGAATAATATTAGGTCTTTACCTATGAAATTGCCGTTTTGCAGTACTGGTCAATTCAAATCAAAATAATTTTTGTTTGGGTAAGAATTCTAATTTCAAATTAATTTTATTTTAAAAACATGGATTTTTTTTTCCAAAAGTAGTCATTTGTTTATTGATTAGTGTTACATTTTCATCGCATTTCAATCTTTTTCGTCATCATGGATACGTTAAAAATTCGAGTAATTATGGAATATGAGTACCGTCGTGGCAGCAACGCGGCACAAGCGGCACGCAACATCAACGACGTTTACGGAGCTAACACTACAAACCAACGCACCACCTGTTATTGGTTTGCTCGCTTCCGTTCTGGAAATTTCGACCTGAAAAATGAACCTCGCGGTCGTCCGAAGACTTTGGTCGACAATGACGAATTAAAGGCGATTGTGGAAGCTGATGATACACAATCTACGGCTGAATTAGCAGCAGCTTTCGACGTTAGCGTCAAAACAATATTGGTCCATTTGCGTCAAATTGGCAAGGTAAAAAAGCTTGACAAATGGGTGCCCCACGAACTCAATGATCGTCAGCGCGAAGTACGCGTCGAGACGTGCCTTGCACTGCTCAACAGACACACAAATGAAGGAATTTTGAACCGCATTGTTACCTGCGATGAAAAATGGATTCTGTTTGATAACCGCAAGCGCTCAGCAAGTTGGTTGGATCCTGGTTCAGCACCTAAACAATGCCCTAAACGAAAACTTACCCCTAGAAAAGTGATGGTCACTGTTTGGTGGTCTAGCGCCGGTGTGATTCATCACAGCTTCTTACCAAACGGGGTGAGCATTACTGCAGATGTGTACTGTGAAGAACTGAACACAATGATGGAGAAGCTGGCACATCTCCAACCAGCATTGGTCAATCGCTCGTCTCCGCTGCTCCTGCACGACAACGCGCGACCTCATACTGCACAGCAGACGGTCTCCAAGTTGCAAGAACTGGGGTTGGAAGCTCTCCGTCATCCGCCCTACTCACCAGACCTTGCGCCTATAGACTACTACTTTTTCCAGAATTTGGATAACTTCTTGGCGGGAAAAAAATTCAATACCCGAGAGGCAGTACAAAATGCCTTTGAAGAATTTGTTGCCTCCCGTCCAGCTGATTTCTTTAAGAAGGGCATCAATAAACTGCCACTGCGATGGCAAAGATGTATTGATTGCATGGGTGATTACTTCGATTAATACAAATAAAAAATACATGAAAAAAATTCGTTTAAATTTTTTCATACAAAACGGCAATTTCATAGGTAAAGACCTATTATAATGTTAAATATTCAAAATTGGATGAAAGACCATAATTTAGAAATTAATTTCTCGAAAACCAAAATTATGCAATTTAGGCCTTACCAAAAAAAACCCTTGACTATAAATTTTACGTTTGACGGTATCAAATTGGACTGCGTAGACACGTTTACTTTGTTAGGTCTCGACTTAGATATCCACATGAACTAGAAAGTGCACATCCAAAAACTTAAATCAAAATTATCTAGTTTTATATATGCACTACGTGAGCTCAAAAAAACTACAGATTTAAAAACTGCCCTATCCACTTACTATGCATATGCTTATGCTTGGCTTAAGTATGGAATAATACTTTGGGGAAATAGCGTAGATAGCAACGACTTGTTCATCCTACAGAAAAAATGCATTAGGATAATGGTTTATATCGACAATGATGTAAGTTGTAAGCCGCATTTTAGGAAACTAGACATTCTAACTTTGACATCAATTTATATTCTAGAAATCTGTAAATTCGTTAGACAATATCCAAACTTCTACCTTAAAATTATAGACCAACCTCGCCGATATGCACCGCGTTCACGTTTTGAAAACACGCTCGTAATACCACAATCAAGACTAAAGTTACACAGCACAAGTCCTCATGTAACATCAATCAAAATATATAATAAAATACCTAACGAACTAAAAATGGAACAAAATGATAAAATATTTATTAACCGGCTCAGAAAACTACTGGTCGATAAATGCTATTATTTACTGAACGATTTTTATAATGACGACATCAAAATAATATAATAATAATAATAATAATCTTTATTACACGAGAAAGTGGTTACAATAGTGTGAAGTCCCTGACTCTTGTGCTAGGTGATATACCTGTGTTACAAGAGCCAGTGCCCTCTCCCAGTAGGAGATGTACAGAATCTTATGCAAAAAGATTAACAAAAATAAAAAGAATAAGGTGATAACAAAAAAAAGTAAAATAAACTAAAACTAAAAACGGTTAAAAGAAGCCTTTGATGAGTTTGCGAGTGTTTGTGTGTATGTTTGTGTCTCAGAGTGAGCATAAGTGTGTGTGCGCGTGTATGTGTGAAATGGGATGACTTTCACCATTATTTTATTCATATTTAGACATTAATTTAATTATTATTTTTTTGCCTTATGTTTTTATGTGATTTTTATTACGTTTTATTATTTGACTTACTTTTTTATTATTTTGTATTTTAGTATGTTTTTTTTTTTTAATCCGTGACATAAATAAAATATTTAATTCCTTCATAATTAATTTATTCAATGGATTTGTATTCTACAAATATACCGTGTTATTGTTATGTTATGTATTTACTTCAAATTACTAACTTGAATTTTAATGGTAGGTACCCTAATGTAATATTATTTTATTTTAAATTGATTAGGTTTTTTCGTAAATTATGACGTTACACTTAAATTTGTTAAAGCATGCTACTACTTTACTCAATTGTTGTGCCCGACAGGGTCCATGTGAACTTTTAATAATGTTAAGATCTTGTACACACATGAGATATGCAATAAAGATTTGAATTTGAATTTGAATTACGGCCCACTCCCTCTCACAGAGAGGAGGCCTGTGTCCCAGCAGTGGGAACGTTATAGGCTGATTATGATTATGAATAATAACTGGCGAAATATGTGTGTACTTATAGGTACACCTCTGCCCAACCCTTGGGGGAAACAAGGCGTGATGTTATGTTTTATGTAATGTTATGTGTTGCTGTTTAAAAAAAGCAAAAAATTTAAGTAACTTGTAAAATTGTCGGATTGTCGCTTGTCACCTGTTACTTGAAGTCAGCAACGTTGGTTGACTTAAAAGCTGACTCCCCGTCAGCTTAAGGATGCACTGATTTTGACCAAGACGTGATATCGTTATTAGTTCTGGGAGGCAAATAAAAGGCCCGAATAATTGGGGGCCGTAAGAAAAGGAATGCTTTCTATATTTATAAATTAATGCAAAAATAAAAATGAAATGAGAAAAATAAAAGAAATGATGACAAAATGTTTACCCATTTTTCTATATCGCTCCATCAAACTTGAAGACCTAAGACCACAGAGTTGCAAACTGACAAATCATATTGATCATATTCACAGCGCATATCGAGTATCAAATACAATCTTCAAAAATACTAATGATGGTTACACTGATGTTGATAATACGCCGCGTTTTTAAATAGACGATATCACTACTTAATCTGTGACAAAACGGCGCCAGACCGTAGATTACAGTAATCTACGCGCCAGACGTATAATACATTTGACAACATACATACGTCACATAAAGTCCCCAATATTTCCCTTGCCCAGACTATCAAAGGGGAATATTTCAACAAGCACATAAAGATACTAATCTCCGACTGTTTTATGTTATCCTAATTCCGGCCGCAATTGGCTGCATTTCGTTGAGTAAAGATTTATTCTTAGGGAGCATAAATAATGTAATATTTTTGTCATAATAGAGCAGTTTTAATGTTGTGTTTGCCAGATTCTTGATTGGACTTTTATGATAATTTGAGTTAATATTCATTTGATAAATAGTTTTTCAATTAATTGCTAATAGCAATCTGTCACACTAAAATGTATGTATTCAATTATTTTTGAAAGAGCAAATGTAAACCATCCTTTTGATAATCTCAAATCAAAAGTGACAAGAGATAATAATTATGATTGCGTAAAAACTAACAAACCATATTCGTAACACTACATTGAGCTCTAAAATACGGATTAAAATGCCACTAAGCTGAAGCGAGACTGGGTTGGGCCACGTCTGTCGTATGCTCAATGAGATGTGTTAATACAACTCTTTAAGTTAGAATTGACCATGATATATAATAATTTCATAAAACAATCATTCAATAGGGCAATTTGAACTAACAAAGTAGATTTTGATGATTTTAAGATAAGATAAGTTTTTTTTATTTATTTTAAATATGGTGTGCATGATACATTACATGCAAGATAATATGAGATAAAGAAAGTTCTAACATGTTCAGCCGCATATAGTAGCGTACAAATAGGAAGAGATGGTGCATAAACCGTGAAAATATTAATCAAAATTACATTGAAGACATTGTGTAGGTACTTATTAAATCATCATTATTAATTAATGATTAGGTAGGTATCATTACAATTCAAAAAGCATATTTGTAATACTTTTTATTACAGTCACGAATCATATTTTGACCAATATACAACTGATACTGACCCGCGATTTGCAAAAAACGTGTCCCCTTAAACTTTTTAATTTAAGTACTAAATTATTTTATGTTGTAGTAAGTTCGTAGCGCGCGTAGCCGTTCGTAGCTCAAACAAGCGTAGCACGTAGCGCTACGATAGAATAACTTGTGCCACCATTAGAAAACATTGTTGTTAGCTACCCAAACAACGGGCTTGTACTTGCGCCAAAACCATGTAACTTATGATTGGAAAATTAATTAAAACTCCATTCTCATTAATAACCATCTTGTTTATATGAGAATGTTCCATTAATTTTAAATTAACGTTCATATGGGTGATGAAAAGTTTTTGTAATAATATGTTGTAAAATTTTCGCCTCAGTTATTTTTGTCGCCTATTGATTAGGATTTATTAATTTTCGACGAGTTTGTTCTTGATTTCCAATTAATTTACGTTCACCTGGTAATTGTGCAGGATGCCTTCAAAGTTAGGTTCAAGATTCTGATGATTAATTTAATACCTCACTGTTTGCATTGCTGTTAGTAAAGCTATGGAACAGTTGAATGTGGTAACTATGATTGGCTGTGTTTGGTATTATTAGTTTGAGTATTGTGCTTTGTTGTTGAAGGTAGCTTGACCAACAAACAGCATGCTAATCATAATAACTCATTTATTTACGAAGTTCTTTTTTTGCTTTGGACAGTCAGCCTATAATTTTCCCACTGCTGGGACACAGGCCTCCGGCGAGAGTGAGTGGGCCGAACTCAACCACGCGGGCCCAGTGCAGGTTGGTTGATACCACATGCATTTGAATTTTTGGTTCTAGGACATTTGGACTTTTGTTAATAGCGTTATAGCTTTAAACAGATATGTGGAAAGAGGTTTATAGCTTTAAATAGAAATGTGGAAAGAGGTTTATAGCTTTAAATAGAGACGTGGAAAGAGGTTTATAGCTTTAAATAGAGATGTGGAAAGAGGTTTATAGCTTTAAATAGAGATGTGGAAAGAGGTTTATAG
The DNA here is from genome assembly GCA_947359405.1 of Antitype chi. Lineage (NCBI taxonomy): Eukaryota > Metazoa > Arthropoda > Insecta > Lepidoptera > Noctuidae > Antitype > Antitype chi. The sequence continues at coordinate 14,507,578 of OX375817.1, read as the reverse complement.
CTTTAAATAGAGATGTGGAACGAGGTTTGTAGCTTTAAATAGAGATGTGGAAAGAGGTTTGTAGCTTTAAATAGAGATGTGGAAAGAGGTTTATAGCTTTAAGTAGAGATGAGGAAAGAGGTTTGTAGCTTTAAATAGAGATGTGGAAAGAGGTCATAGAGGCCGTTGCCCTACAGTGGGACATCACAGAATATCGATAAATGCTGTTTATACTGCGGAAAAACGACTGACTTTTAATCCTCTTTGGATTAGAAATCAGTAGTTTCAGAAGGATAAATTACCTGAAACCCTACAAAACATAAACATAGATTGCCTAAAAAAAGCAATAATCCGAAAGATAAGATAATCATTTATTTGCTCAAACATGAGTACAAGTCATACAACACAAATTGTCAGCATGCAAGAGATAGTAAAGATAAAACCAGGTCATCACGTTTGCCTTAAACGAGGTATGCATATATGGATACAATAATTTATCAAGTGAAATACTTAGCTTTGTTACAAAAACTTTATTTCAGAAAAATTCAAGAAAATCCTACTAATAATATAATATTATAAAAATGTGAAAGTTTTTATGTTTGGATATTTAGATGTTTGGATTTTTGTTACTCAATCACGAAAAAACGGCTTAACGGATTTGGATGAAAGAATGATGGGCAAATTTGTATGAAGCCTGGGCGTAAGACAAAACTGCAACTAGTGCCACTTGTTTGGACCCAATACCAGAATCATAATTATATAAGTAACCCCTAGCCATATCCATCGGGTTTACTTGAAAATATTGTTTTTTTTTTATAAAACACGAAACTTAATAATTACGTACCGTTTTATTGTTAATAAAACAATACAACGATACGTAATTATTAATAGGGATTTGGTTAAATAATAAATTAATGTTAATTGAACGGTTTTTAGTGAAAAGTGTGTTATCAAAAAAAAAAAACAATCAAATCAAAATAAAGTCCCCAAGTAAATTCTAGTTCAGTCTATGACAACATCTAACAAAAGACGCGCGGGGGCGATAAATTGCTCATGTCGTCCCACATCAAGGTCAAGCGATGTAGTCAAATCATCGGTATTTATACAGAAAATTGCTATTTTTAATAGCGTATTACACCCATTTTTGAAAAGTGCCCTAATTAGATTCTAAAGTGCTAATAAACCACTAAAAAAACATTTTTTTTTTAATTTAATCAATTTGTGCCGTAAAAATACATTTAAATTTAACATTTACAAATTTCGCGCGTAATTTGACGAAAACGCTGGACGCAGTGGACGCCATATTGCTCTGTGAATATGACGTTAGTTTGCTACTATAAACAAATGCGCTGATATTTTATATGATAATTGATCATTGTTTATAATTTAAAAAATGAGTTTAATATTCTACTTATCGTGGGTTTGCTGTTCCTGATTGCAAAATATCTGTATTATAAATAAAAAAATAATAGGTCTTTACCTATGAAATTGCCGTTTTGTATGAAAAAATTTAAACGAATTTTTTTCATGTATTTTTTATTTGTATTAATCGAAGTAATCACCCATGCAATCAATGCATCTTTGCCATCGCAGTGGCAGTTTATTGATGCCCTTCTTAAAGAAATCAGCTGGACGGGAGGCAACAAATTCTTCAAAGGCATTTTGTACTGCCTCTCGGGTATTGAATTTTTTTCCCGCCAAAAAGTTATCCAAATTCTGGAAAAAGTAGTAGTCTGTAGGCGCAAGGTCTGGTGAGTAGGGCGGATGACGGAGAGCTTCCAACCCCAGTTCTTGCAACTTGGAGACCGTCTGCTGTGCAGTATGAGGTCGCGCGTTGTCGTGCAGGAGCAGCGGAGACGAGCGATTGACCAATGCTGGTTGGAGATGTGCCAGCTTCTCCATCATTGTGTTCAGTTCTTCACAGTACACATCTGCAGTAATGCTCACCCCGTTTGGTAAGAAGCTGTGATGAATCACACCGGTGCTAGACCACCAAACAGTGACCATCACTTTTCTAGGGGTAAGTTTTCGTTTAGGGAATTGTTTAGGTGCTGAACCAGGATCCAACCAACTTGCTGAGCGCTTGCGGTTATCAAACAGAATCCATTTTTCATCGCAGGTAACAATGCGGTTCAAAATTCCTTCATTTGTGTGTCTGTTGAGCAGTGCAAGGCACGTCTCGACGCGTACTTCGCGCTGACGATCATTGAGTTCGTGGGGCACCCATTTGTCAAGCTTTTTTACCTTGCCAATTTGACGCAAATGGACCAATATTGTTTTGACGCTAACGTCGAAAGCTGCTGCTAATTCAGCCGTAGATTGTGTATCATCAGCTTCCACAATCGCCTTTAATTCGTCATTGTCGACCAAAGTCTACGGACGACCGCGATGTTCATTTTTCAGGTCGAAATTTCCAGAACGGAAGCGAGCAAACCAATAACAGGTGGTGCGTTGGTTTGTAGTGTTAGCTCCGTAAACGTCGTTGATGTTGCGTGCCGCTTGTGCCGCGTTGCTGCCACGACGGTACTCATATTCCATAATTACTCGAATTTTTAACGTATCCATGATGACGAAAAAGATTGAAATGCGATGAAAATGTAACACTAATCAATAAACAAATGACTAATTTTGGAAAAAAAAATCCATGTTTTTAAAATAAAATTAATTTGAAATTAGAATTCTTACCCAAACAAAAATTATTTTGATTTGAAATGGCCAGTACTGCAAAACGGCAATTTCATAGGTAAAGACCTAATACTTTGGTTACGAAAATAATTAAAGGACAAAGTTGTTCAATTGATTTCATGGTGTTCAAAAACAGATTAAATAAACTGAAATCTTTGAAATGAATTTTAAAATTTATTTTGTTATTTCATTAACTAAAACTAACATTTTCCGACTGCATTTTGCCTAAGCTATCTCAATACTATATTTTCAGATTATTTCCCAGATAGATTAAAATACCCTACTGGCTCAGATCTCTGTACTCCGGCGACTTTGGTACTTGCCATTTATATAAGATTTTTATTTAAGATTGAGGAAGTTGTGCAGTACTTGAAAGTGAAGGTCAACAGGACTCTGAGGGTCGAAAGGTTGGAATCGCGCCATGACGTCAACTTTCAGTCATTCGTGGTACGAGTTCCAACGTACCATCTACAGCACTGCTTGAAAGAGGACTTTTGGCCGAAAGGTGTCGTATATCGACGTTTCCGAGGACGGTTACGTGACACCTCGCAGCAAAACACGATCCCGACAACTTTACGTGTTTAGTTAATTATAGTTTTAAGCTATTTATTAATATGTATTAGTTTGTTATTATTGTTTAAGATTATTTTTGTATACCTATTTTATGTATGGAAATGATTATGATAATGAAATGGAATATAACTATAAATTATAATTTTAGATATATTTCAATTCGGTTGGACTTACCCCCATTTTGAATATGATCTTTTGGCACACAGATAGTTAATAACCTGGATTAACACTTAGGATACTTGTTTATCCTGTTAGTACATTCCCTTGGGATAATTTTCAAACTCCACGCAAGCGAAGTCCGTTGGCTAAAGCTAGTGTCAAATAAAGTAAGAAAGTAACTATGTCTCAAACAAAAGCATTGGCTCACAATACTAATAAAACAGGAGCTAACCGTCACTACAAGATGTGTTCATAAAACCGGCCATTTCATTCGGAATTAGGCGCAGCGCATAAAGATCATTGAAATGGCAGCGGTCACCCGTCCTTGTTGTCGTTGTAAGAATTACGACGCACTTGTCTTTGTACCTAAATAATAAAATAGATGTAAGTAGGTTCTTTGGATTTTTTTCTCAGATTTGGTACCAAACGTCTAAGTTGCGTTTGAGTTACTTAATTTACTTCGTTGAACTATAAATAAATGAACATTTATTTCCCGTTTTACTATTTTAGATTTTCCGCTTTTAATAACGTGATACATTTTATCTTATATATTGTAGAATCATACAGCGTTATAAACCTGACACCCAAGCTAAGATTAAACTTGTGTAAACTTTGTAAATGTAATGAAAGGATAGGTATTATTATCAAAATCTCAATTTTCTTAAAATTTCACAGTGTGATTTTTACCGAATAGGCCGGCTGGATTTACTGTGTAATACAAAAAAATATGAATGAGTAGGTACATTCCATAACTTAAGGTTTTAAAACCATCGAATGTATATTTTTAACCGACTTCAAAAAGGAGGAGGTTATCAATTCGTCGGGACCTTTTTTTTTTTTTTTTTTTTTTTTTATTTTTTTTTATGTATGTTCCCCGATTACTCGAAGATGGCTGGACCGATTTGGATTTTGTTTTTTTTGTTTGAAAGGGTATACTTTCCAGATGGTCCCATGATCACCAAGTCAGGATCTGATGATGGGATCCTGGAGAAATAGAGAGAACTCTTCAAATTTTATAGGCACACGAAGCGATTTAGGTATTTTTTGGAAGAGTACTTTCTCGTAGTGGTCTCATTTCAATTTGGTGAAGAACTGATGAAGAACTTTGGAGATAGGCAACGGAACTCCTCAATAAATGATAGCAAATGGACTGGGATTGCTGAAATCTCATGTCTGTCTATTGCTTACACCAGTTCATAACATAACATCACGCCGGTATGCTGTGAAGGGGTAAGCACATGTGAACCACTAAAAAGTGAAAAATAAAAACTTTTTCCAAAAAAAAACAACCGACTTCCAAAAAAACACTACAAAGTGAAAAATAACTTTAATTTCGGAAGGCGGTGACAAAAAATTCAAATACAGCTCCAAAGACACCGACTTCCGAAATTAAAGTTATTTTTCACTTTGTAGTGTTTTTTTGGAAGTCGGTTGTTTTTTTTTGGAAAAAGTTTTTTATGAATTTGGATGGACATTTGAAAGTCTCCGAATACCAGAATGTCATTTAGAAATGACAATAACGAATCCGGACATAGGCTCACGTTTCCCGGTACTTTTAGTGACACGGGCGGACGTGGGTACCCCGTGGTCACCCTAACACACGCTAATGAAAATTCTTTCGGACATCGGAACACCCCAGTTTTAAACCGGACAGTTTCTGTTAAATCGTTGTCACAGTTCCACAAACTTTTGTGTGCGGTTTGGGGTGTGAAATATTTGATGAACTTCTGCAAAATGAGGTCCTGATGTTGGAAAATAGTTAAATGTGGTTTTTAATATATTTCACTAGCTGTTGCCAGCTGGCTTCGCCCGCGTGGAGGTCGAAAATAATCCCACGGGAACGTAGTATCGGGATGAAAAATATCCTATATGTTATTCCAGGTTACATAAGGTGTTTTGTAATGTTTTTTAATGTTAATGTTTTTTTTTGTGTTTCGTAATTTTAATTACCTATTATTGTATAGAATCAAGTTCTTCTAACTTAACAGACAGCTGTGATGCTGGGGAGTTTGTTGCGCTACTTCTTCTTCCCAGCTAAAGCACTAGGAAGTGGTGAAGGGCGTGCGTTAAGGGGGGACTGTCTTATGTAATTTTGACGTTCAAAAAGAGCTGACTCTTAGCCTAGTTTGAATTAATGACTTTTGATTTTGATTTTTGATTTTATAAACTATCTGTGTGTGAAATTTCATCCAAATCCGTCCAGCTGTTTTTGCGTGATTGATGTTTGTTAAAACATCCAAACATCTAAATATCCAACCATCTAAAAATACAAACTTTCATAATTATAATATTAGTAGAATATTTTCGGTTTTGCCAAGACTCGGGGGTGATAATGATAACTGGCAGTCCTACAGAAAGGGAAAAAAAGAAATCATATACGCTCAAATCATACGTCAATTACGCTCTGAATAAGGCACTTTTGAATATCAAAATTGACAGAAAATAGAATTGATTCTAGTTGCCACTTCTAAAAAGAAGTTTCGTCTGGAGAAGAATGGGCAAGAAACTCCATAGTTAGGTACTTTTTTGAAATGTTTAATGTAGCATTGTTTAAGGAAGAAGCAACTTTGAAAATGAACGTACAATCAATCGTGTCCCTCCTTTGCCTTGTGGCAAGTGAGGAGGGAAGTTAATTAGACATTATTATTATAGACATCTAAACATGAAGTTACAGTAGTACACTATGCTCATCACCTATCACATGGGACTTAAACATAACTGGCGAAAAGTGGGTGTACTAGTAGGTAGGTAAGTGTAGGTTTTCTGCCTCACCCTCCAGGCTCGCTCTCCACACAATGAAACAATAATTAACACGGGATTCAATGTGTTCCACAGAATCATGGTAACGGATTGACAGTAAGCTACAGGTTCCGAAGATAAACCTGTCTGCAAGTCTTAACACCAATACACATCCAAGGCTAATCTAGCAGAGCAACGATACTGATTGATGGAACAAATCTCACTTAAGTTTAACATAGTAATAAATGCCCATATAAAGTAAGTCTGCACTTGTTTTATTGGTACGTGTTGTAGAAGAATAAGCAGTAACTGATGTCCGACACCAAATGTAATTTCCAGCAATAAAATTGTGTATTTGAGAAGACCATAACTGGTAGTTTATTTTGACAAACCTCATGCGAATAAAGCCCTATTAGTCTCATGCATAAAACTACCACTGGGTAAGTTGGTGAGTAAGGTCTCAGGTCAAAAAACCAGCGCCACGCCATTACTAGCGCCTAAATGTATAGGTACTTGCATCGCTAAGGGGCTTACTGAGGCGTTGTATACTTGAGACGAAGACGTCTCGAGTGTCTGTTATTTCAAATCGGAAAATTTCTTAGGCAATGTTCCTTGGCGGCAGTTAAGGACTGTTCAAACTGAGGCAGATCCCATGTGGGACGCATGATCACGTGACTGCGCGTGTCCATTGTTTTAATGTTTAGGAAGTCATGTTATTATTCTCGTCCGACCAACACCTCGATGAAAGTAAGTTGGCGAGCAAATTTCATCCCGCAACCACTGCAGGATTCACCTCAGTTTGACTAGAGCTTTAAAGTCCACTGTACTAGGAAATCAGATAGCAGAAGACTTATTCCTCGCAACTAGTATCCCAAACTAATATTTCTAACCAGAAATTGACAAGCAGACGTAAGTCACCCTCACCCGATTGGTCGTTAAGCGCCAAGGGGCTCGCGACGCCCTCTCAATCTGCCTTCGCTGACGCGGCATACAGGCTTGTACCACTGACGGCCCCTTATAGCGTGCTCGAGTGTTTTGCATGGGCCATGAGTTCAGTCGACTGCATGAGCTATGATCGAAGCAATGGGTGCCCTTGTTTTCGTGATTTGGTAGCTACAGTTGATGTAAGTGCTTTGAAACCACGATGATGTAAGATTGATGTAAGTGTATTAAAACAATTGGTATGTATGCCCGAAATAAAGCATACGGCTAAGTTCTGCCTAATCAAGTTAGCAAAATTATCGGGCTATCACTGACACATTACACACACGCGTGATTATACCCATATTTAGCCATTCAAACATGGATAGAAACCATGCATGTAACACACTACCCGCGCTTATGCTGACACGATTAAATATTCATAAAACATATTCATTCTACATTACAAAAACGCCTACAACTTTGCGAATAGCAAACAATCCTTCCCGCACGGTTTAGCGATTCATGTAGGCGTTACGAAATAAAGGTATGGTATAAAAGGTAAAGTAAACTAGCGATAGGGAGACTTGGTTATGTCAACGCTATCAAAGGACTCACTAAAACTCTGCCCACGGCTGCCGGTGACAGATAAAAACGTCGGATTTGGTAGCGCGGTGTACCCGTGTCTTCGTCAGCGTATTTACTTACCCTGAAGCTGTTTGCTCCTTTACCCTTAACCTAACCTTTAGGGCCTGTATCCAAGCGATGAAAGAATAGCGGAACTGCGGTTCTGCGGAACCATCGAAAAATATTTTGGGGAAGTTTGTCCGTATTGTGCAAGTTCACCCCATTTCTGTTGCGAGGCTTTTATGTCCTAGCAAACTGCAGTTCGAAAAATATTTTATAACCCACTTAAACATTTTATTGGTTGAACGTGTTGTCTTAAAGTTATGATTAAACTAGTTTCCTGAAACTTACCCATTAGGCTTGTTTGGATACAAGGGGAATGTTTTATGCGTTTCGGCTTATGTTTAAAGTAGATAGGTAATTATTAGTTTTTGAAAACCAGCATTAAAAAGAGATAATATAATTTGGCTACTTGAAATTCATTTGTATTAAGATGTTCGGTTATTTCGTTGGTACCTACTTCATTAGTGTTAGTATAATATGCCCTGTAGGTACGGACGCCAAGCACATCAAGCTATCCCAAATTGTCAAATTTTTCTACTTGAACATGAACCTTATTCTTTTGTTATAAAGTTGAAAAACTGATTGGAGTAACTTGATGTGCTGGCCTCTGTACATTATTAAAAAAACTAGATAAATGAGCACTCCACGTTATTTACGACCAGCGCCTACGGCTATTGTGTAGCAAATCGCTTTTCGTCATAATTGCGCTTGACGTCCTAATCTCATTACTTGAGCCGCTCATCCTATTGATTCTGCAATCCTTCTCGAACACTTTACATATTGCTTATTTAGCATTATTTCATTTCGGCGCGCCGCTATTTGTCTTTCGTGTTTTGCTGAAATTGTTATCGCTGTTCACTTGTTTCACGTGAGATTTACTATTGCTGATTTTGTGAACGTGATGTTCTAAGGAAGTGTTTTTTTAATCGTGATCTGAGAAGATGTCTCGTTACATTTATTGTATGGAAAATAAGTGTCAATTCATACAATATTATACTGATGTTGCATAAATTTATATTTTTCGCTGAAAGTTGCGAGTTTGCAGCGATATTTTTTTTTGTGCACCTCATTTAAATTGTATCGATATGGTTGACTGTGGTGATATTGAAAGTGTGAAAGCTCTCATTATTTTTTCCATAAGGTTATACCTACGGAGTGAGAGCAATTCCCAAGCGTATCAGTATTTGTACAAAACATTTTGTTTGGATGCATTATTACTTCGTGTATAAGAAGGTACTAGTTAGTAGGTTAATGATGTTGAATATATTATCGTTGGAAAACTATTGTAAAATATGACAGAGTCAGACGATTCGAAGTACGTTTTCATTCGTTTTATTACAAAGTCTATATCCTACCCAACCAATTTTATTCGCAGACAAGACCAATCCAAATCATTCCTAAAAAAATTGGCAAAAAATCTGGAACCAAAACTTTCAAATCCGGCCATCGAGACCAAAATAAGTTTAAACAATTCTCGGGTTCGAAAGAAAGGGAAACTTCTGGTCCAAGGGTTAGGGGAAGTGGCGTCTTACGGGGAAGGCTCAAGGGATCCCCTTGGCTCCGGCACGCAAAGCCGAAACCGCGAAATCTCCGGGTCCCATCCGTCATAATTTCAACGAAAAAGCCTACGCTTTTGGCTGAAGGGTTTCGAAAACGCCTTTCCATACGAATTTGTTTTATGGAATGGCCAAATTCATTATTTTTTTACATTTTTTTAAAACGATTTTCTTGATGTGACGCTGCTTCGGTCGTCCATCTGAAAAAGTAATCAGAGAGTTAATTGCGTAATACACTATCAGAAAGAATCACTTACTGATCCGTGTGATGCCGGACGTAAAAGAATAGCACCATCCCATTTCTTCCCGTTGGTATCGTAGAAGGCGACTAAGGGGCTTACCAGAGAATGGGCAGCAGCGTTCTCTATGCATTTTACGGCGTGGAGATTATGGCAATCCCCTCCCCTCCCCGTTTGGAGGAGGTCTATGTCCAGCAGTGGACGTCTTCGGTTGAAATGATGAAGAATCACTTTCATTTTGATACCTTCACAACATTCATGGCGTTTACTTTGCTAAGCAGATTTTTTTCGAACATATCAAAGAATGCATTAGCAAATAACCTTCAAAATTCTTCAGATTCTGATTAATAGTGTGTTATGCGATTAGGATGCCTAAAAAGGTTTTCCATATTTTCATCATCATCAGCATCGTTTCATCCGAAAGACGTCCACTGCTTCACACAGGCCTCCCCCAGGCTCCTCCACTTCGACCCGGTCTTGTGCTTCCCACCTCCAGCGGATTCCCGCGGCCTTTAGGAGGTCATCGGTGCACCTAGTGGGAGGCCTTCCCACTCTACGTCTTCTGGTACGCGGTCGCCACTCCAGAACCTTTCGGGCCCATCGGCCATCTGTTCTGCGAGCAAGGTTTACTGCCACTTAAGTTTAGCAATTTGGTTTGGTATGTCGGTTGCCTTGGTTCTCCTGCGGATCTCTTCATTCCTAATTCGATCACCTAGGCAAACTCCAAGCATAGCCCTCTCCATTGCCCTTTGGGTGACTTTAAGCCTTCTGATAAGGCCCATTGTGAGCGACCATATTTTATCCATATTTATCGGGGCTTCATAGGTACCTGTTTTTGTGTACCCCTAATTTATTACGGTACCTACCTATACCGGTCACTAAGTATGCCGAAAAAAGTGAGTCAGTCCTTCTGACAAAGGTTTTTAAAGCATTTTGTATGAAAAAGACCTGAAACACATCCCCTTCAATAACGCTCTACCAAACACACTCGTGAATTTTTACAACCTGAAACATAGATGCGTTTTCACAATGTTTTTTTGACATTTATTTTATATCATAGTCTATGGTAACGGTCATAAATGATCGTATTTACGAGGTTGCACTTTACGTTTTAAATCAAATTTGGTCCACCCTTTCCTGTTATGTTTTATGGTATTTATTTAGGAAAGTAAAGCTAGTAGCAACCGTATAAATATGTATTAGTATTTATATCCCTCTTCGTTTTATTTTATGCGTGAGCAGAACTTCAGCAATGTGGTAGAGATTAAAATAAAACTAACTCTAAATGGAACACGGGTGAGTTTTAGTCAGTAAAAGTCTGACACGCCTTCCTGCTCCACCCAGAGAAGAAGAAGAGAGAAGTTATTCGATGATTTCCAAAAAAAAAACAACAACATGCAACCTGACACTGATCTGCAAATAAAATAAAAAAACGTGTGAAAATTAAAATTTCGCTGGCTATCTTACCGGATCCTTTTTAATTAGGGTTTGCCCTTATTTATTATATGTACTTGGATACCATTACTGTAGTACTTACTTGTTGGCATTGATATACAAAAAACCCACCCACACACACACACACACACACACACACACACACACAGGTTTGAGTGTTACTTTTGTTCGAGACTGTGCACCTTCACAGTCTCGAGCAAAAGAACACTGAAACCTGTCCCCAATTATACGTCACTGGTTATAGTTATGATAAAACACATTTTCTTTGCGAATTCAACCTTACACGCATTACTTAAAGTGGATTTTACAAAGCAATGTCCAAAAAGACTGACTGAAAGATGACTGACGATACTATTTGACACCTGCGCACATTGCGCTCTATTTATGCGGACGTTTTTGAGACGTTGATTGTGTATTTTGTTTTTTTTTTGTACAATGCTTGTTGGTCTTAATTTGCTAAGAATTAAACGACTCTCTTATACTCCATTTGAAATAAGTTTAGACATTTAACTAAAAGTTTTTAACAGTCCGATCAACCGATTTTGACTTCTATTGCGTTGGTGTTATGACAAAAGGCAGCTGCAGTAAACAGTTGGTATTGTAACTACTTTTTTGCTTTTAATGCCATCCTTATGCCTACGATGTAGAAATTAGAATCGGTTGAACGGACTGTTAAAAAAGGTTTGTTTAAATGTCTAATCTTATTTCAAATGGAGTATAGGTACTCACGGAAACTAAGACATCACATGACAGTAATGTAAAGTAATAAAAAAAAAACCGATAGCATTTTAGCTGCGAAACTAAAAATTATTCTAACGCAATATTAAAGTTAATTTTAAATAACTGTTTAAGAATAACCTTTTGAGGGCTGAAACTATGTGAGAGCTTGTGGCAAATTACTATTAAATTATATACACACGTTTCTGTGCAAAATTAAACACTGGGAATTTCTAATGTCGGTCATGTCAGGCAGAAGTGAATTCCACAACCGCACTGCGTTTTTTAAAGCATCTCAACTAATCGGCTGCTTCAAAAGAGTAGGAGTAAGAGTTAGTGGGTTTATTGGTGTACAGAAATTTTTGAACCTGTGAGCTGTTTGCTTTATAATAATATAAGAGTGGGGAAGTGGATATAGTTGTAGAGAGCAAATAAAATAGCAGGTAGAGAGTGTTTTAGCACAAAGCCTTGATATATTGTAAAAACCGGCCTAGTGCGAGTCGGATTCGCGCACGGCAAAGGGTTCCGTAACTTATCTATAAAAATGGTATGGAAGCTCCCTTAAATATTTATTTCATTTTGTTTTTTAGTATTTGTTGTTATAGCGGCAACAGAAACACATCATCTGTGAAAATTTCAACTGTCTAACTATCACGGTTTATGGGATATAGCCTGGTGACAGACGGACAGACAGACAGACGGACGGACAGTGGAGTCTTAGTAATAGGGTCCCGTTTTACACTTTGGGTACGGAACCCTAAAAACCAAAGTCTAGGTTCGTAACGGTATGGATAAGCCGTCCATCCATGAATGACAGCCGGGACGTGCTTTCCGAAGCACGCGGAGGAGTCTTGGTATGTAAAGATGGTATCCCATCCACGGACCAACCGCGGCAAGCGTAGCTTAACCTGATCGATCGACCCGTGCGGCTGTTATTACTTAGCAACAAGCCTTTTAAAGTAGGTACTTATCAAAATGTTATCTTGTAAACTATAAACAGAGTAATTTCTTTTTTCAATGAATAATATTCAGAGAGATACCCTACCGAAAACGTATCTACTTGAAAAATAATTTTCATTATTTTATCTATCAAAAGCAATTTCAAATGTGGAATTACATTTTACATTTTTAATTACGACAGCATATTCGGCCAGCGAAATCCATTTGTCAAAAGGTTACGTATTCCAAATTCAAGCTTCGTTTGTTTCCGTACAAATTAGAATCTGTCAAACGTTCAGTAAAGTCGCATTCATTACCGAATGCAGTCTATGGTCGTATTGCCCCGGGGTCGGATGTTTTGTAATTTTCCTATTTATACTACCATAAAAGCTTAGACAAAATTTATATAGACGGATAACGCGGAAAATATGTCGTTTTATATCAGCGTACACAAACCAAAGCTCATAACAATTTTGATGTAAAATTTAAGATGATACCTATACCTAGAAAATATTATTTTTGGGTATTCGGTGTTTAAAAAAAAACTTTTCTAAAGATATTTCAATTATTTTTGTCCATAGACAGTACTTAGCTTTGTAATATTTACCTTTTTGTTCTACCAGCAAGGAAAGTCTGTGTTTGTGACTGGTATGCTATAGACGGGAACGCAAGTATTTGCTTAGCGAATTCCGTTTCAAAAAGATATTGTATACCGATATGATAGAATCTTTGAGGGGTCGAGGCTATCATAGTTTTTCTTGAATATCGCATTCTTCCTATATAGGATACTGTTTGAAGTTTATGATATTGAAATATTTTGCGCTGGAATTTAAAATTAAAAAGCAATTTATTGGGTAATGTTTTATGATGTATTTAATATGTGTATAAATATGTCCGGGTTTAAACATACCGACCTCAAATTAAATTGATAGCATTGTTTTATTGTTTGATATAGCAGAATTTTACATCCTTTGTTCCCATCAGTTTTATTTATGTATTTATATGCTCTTATGCACATGACTCATTTTATTATATAGTCGATTTTTGTACATAAACCCTATCAGGGGTCACTGCAAAATACAATGTTGGTTGGCTGTTCAGTTAGTAAATATAAAGTCCACGTTTGCATGCACGTAAAAGCATCGCGGCGGGAATTTTACGCGCACTGTATCTTCAACGCACGCGTATTGGAGTAAGACGAAGAAGGACTTCAGCTTGCATAAGCAAGCTACAAGCTATATCGGTAACTCCAGTTCTTTCCCGCATAATTTCATCTCTGATTTTATCCTTCAAAAAATTCTGAGCATACCTATAGCGCGCTGAGCAACCTTAAACTACCTGATGACTCAGACCCACTGTCAATGTTCGACTGTTTGTAATAGTTCAATATTATCAGTTATTATTAGTATGAGTTTGATATGAATTTAAGTATTTAACTAAGATGTATGGATTTCCCTGCATTTATAAATTTTTTTAACACCCTTTTATTAGCTTCACCTGTATGTTTGTTTGTAAGCTTTAATTATTGTGAATGTGATGACACTGTGTGGGTGTTTTTATTTTTGTTTGGTTTCTTTTTTTTTCTCGTTTAGTTTTAATCATGGTCTGGCGGTTTGAGTAATTTATGCGGCCTACCCAAATGTCCTTTCTTTGGTATTGTTCGTCGGATCATTGAGCTCATCAAGTTCTGAGTTGAGCTGCATGATTACTGATAAATGCGTGCACTGATTGGACAGGTCTACTCAATCTGTGTGGTTCTTTCCTCAAAAGACCATTTCAGACACCAATCCACATGGTCTTCACATGATCTGACCAAGATTATGTCTGGACTTTAAAAGAGACTGTGACCTCTGAGTTTGTTTCGACCTTTCTTCTCAGAGTAGTCAGATAGGAAACGCCGGCCTCATATAATTTAAAAAAATATGTTTGACGTGTAAAAGTGTTTGTACAAACCTACTTGCAGAAATAAAATTATTTATCATTTATCAAGCATGTTTGTAACCGACTCCTTTGGACTTGATTTTGACCCACTTCAAACGGTCACATTTCATTTAAACTTTGTAGACTTATCGAGGACCGATGACAATAATTCAATAATGTGAAAAAAAAAAGACAAAACAGAACTGAAAAATCACGCTTTTGTTATTAGCAAAAAATAGAAAATAAATAATAGATTAAAGCAGAAAATAATTTCAAAAAAGCGTGGGGTGCTTGATATTAATTGATTATAAAAATACCTCAATAAGCACCCCACGCTTTTTTGAAATTATTTTCTGCTTTTTTAGTTTGGTTTTTAATGCGTGTTTTTTCAGTTATTCTCATACATAGCATAATCATAATAAGTCTATAATGTTCCCACTGCTGGGACACAGGCCTCCTCACTATGAGAGGGAGTGGGCCGTAATCTACCACGCCCCAGTACGGCATGGTAGATGTCACATGTCTTCGAATTTTTGGATCTAGGACATGCCGGGTTCCTCACGATGTTTTCGTTTACCGTTTTTAAAGTATGAAATTATTTACACAAAGAAAAGCGTCAGCGTGGGTTCGAACTCACGACCTACAACTCGGTAAGTCGGGGTCGTCACCACTGCGAAACCACTGCTCTCCAGTTATTCAAATACATACTTCACATTAATTACCCATCAGTGCGTGTTTTATATATTATTTATCTATGTTTCCGCTATTTTTGCAATACAATTAACCTACTAGCAAACTAACAATTAACATTCCAAGACTTCTATTTTACTCAGAAACTTGCATAGCATTAGTTGACATTAAAAACCGTTGGTATACGAGCAACGCGCAATGGACGGTAACTGCGAAGTTCGAAAGAAGAACTCGCATAGAACAAGTTACATTGGTAAACTGCGCTCGAGTCATTTAGCAGACTTGTTAGTGCTAGTTATAAGTTGTTTTTACTTATTCGGTTGCGATATTCCCATTTGATTTTTTATTTGTGTTTATGTATTAGTAGGTATGTAAACTTAAGATACTGAGGTTCCAACAAAATCATGGGGGAATTTAGTTTACCCAGGTCCCAGGTATGAAAAAAAGATAAAGATTACTCTAAGATACACGCATCGCCTAGTTCGGGGACCACCGTATATAACAAAATGAATGTCACCAACAGTTACAAAGATAATTCCTATGATAAATAAATTGTAAGGTAATAAATAATTGTAGCAATGTTTGAATACATTTTATTATTTATTATTGTTCTAGTTTTGGCATTGAAGTTCAGCCTGGTTTTATACACATAAAGCTATATTAATATTAATCCGATTTTTTTTGCTCACTTAGGTATCCGAAGCTACAGTATTGCGGACTGTCAAATAATAAAGAAATAATAAGCGGGCGAAGTAGCGGGCAGAAACTAGCTAAAAAATAAAAGTATTTCTTTAAAAAAACTATATGCATGTTACTTACACAAACAGATTTTCGTCAACCAATCAAAATTACACCCCCTTTTTCCCCGAAATTCGATCAACAATTCATTATTTCTTCATTTCACATTTGATTACATCATATAACTTGTAAATTGAATCCATTGAGCACCAACGTTGTAAGGACTTTAACACGTGTGCAGAACATGCATCAATATGCATATGAAAATGAAAATCTGTTCTCACAAGTAGGGACACGGGAAAGTATCGATACTTCTGGTACGATTTTTTTAATGTATTTTAAACGATACTTTTAAAGCAGTAGGTAGGTACTCGAATAAGTACTTATCCTACTATCCTAGTAATATTATAAATGAGAAAGTTTGTATGTCAAGATGTTAGGATGTTTGTTCCTCAATCACGTAAAAACCGCTGAATCCATTTAGCGGTTTGCGGATTCTATAGATATTACGTTATAATGAGAGAACGTTGTCGGCCTTACAGATTGTAGATTTGTAGACGATTTTCTATTCTTTATTTTCATTCCTTTAAGTAGCTACCTGGTACTTATTGACAGGCCTGCACTGTCGTCCCATTCTTATTATCACTGTAATTTGAAAACATTGTAAAAGCCAATTATCTTTAAAAGAGTAACCGTGGAACTCCACGGTTCCTATGGCTTCCTATGGAGAAGAGTCGGCAAGAAACTTTCTTGCCGGCGAAAAAAGCGAAAAATTGGGACCATGCACCTAGTTTCTGACGTTTCACAAGTGCCAGTGCAGGTTTATGTGAAATCATTTTTTTATTTTGATTTGATTTTGATTTGAAAGGATTAGACAGAAATGCAGTACCTCATAAATTTGGCCAGGTATGTGTAATATGTTTGTTAACTATTCAATCTCTATGTTAATTAATGTAATTGGTGTTACCGTTTTAATTAACAATAAACAATCAATCAAATACATAGATAAAGGATACCTATGTCTGTCTTTATAATAAAGCTTTCTTTAATTTTGAAATACACAAATGTACTGAAGCAGACTTAATGAGATAAGTGGTATCGATAATTTTCGGTCAATAAAACGAAATTCTAATAATCTTAGTTATGATTCTACGAAAGGGCAAAGTATTTCATACTACATTGACCATACATTTACCTTTAACAATATCTACGACTAATGAGAAAAATATCGATACTTTCGATTCGATCCCTACTCGCAAGCTGTTGAAGCAGTAAATAAGATCCGGAATAAATATCCGGCCGCCAACTGAACCCGTGTCGTTCTGTCTCTATCTAACTACCCATGAGAGAAAGGGACGGATATAGCTACCCAGTGTTGATGACGAACTGTGATAGTCCCTACGGCTTCCCGCGAAGTAGTGATTGACAGTGCAATCGATGCACAGTGGGCTTGATGTAGCTTTGAGAGAACAAAATACCTAGATTTTGTTGTAATGTTTTTAATAAAATATAAACAGCACCATAATTGCGTAACACTATCAATCAGAATTTTAATAATTTTTATGGAAATCCATTGCTCCATATTTTTGAAAAAAAAAATAATCTGCTCAACAACGCAACTAACGAATGTTTTTGAACTGTCAACATGAAAGCCATTCCAACTGTTAGTGTATTACTTCAGGCTTGGGTTTTATATTATTGGACATGCATTTTTAATTACAACTGTCTGATAATTTTGAGACTACCTATGCTAGTTTAGTACCTATTGCTTCGTGCTGAGCCAACGCGAAAATGTAGATACCTACTACTACGTTTATGTGATCCTAACTAAGGAAACTTCATCATTATCATCATTTCAGCCGAAAGACGTCCAGTGCTGCACATAGACCTTCCCCAAGCATCACCAGTTCGAGGATCAAGATAAAAGGTCGAAATATTTTCTATTTTTTTTTCTAAAATTGATCCTGTTTACCCACTGTGCAGCGTAACGTTGCATCGGAAATAGAAACGTTAAATTCACTGCTGCGCGGTGAGATTTGGAAGTGAAAGGTTTCACAAACATTCACTAAGCAATTCCACAGAAATACATCTATGATAAAGATCTTACAAGGTGAACCTGTAGGGTTCAATATAATAAATAATAGTTTAAAAAACTAAAAAACACGCTTTAAAAACCAAACTAAAAAAGGAGAAAATAATTTAATTCAATTAAAAAGCGTGGGGTGCTTTTTGAGGTATTTTTATAATCAATTAATGTCAAGCACCCCACGCTTTTTAATTGAATTAAATTATTTTCTCCTTTTTTAGTTTGGTTTTTAAAGCGTGTTTTTTAGTTTTTTAAACTATTATTTATTTTCTATTTTTTAGTTCTGCTAACTACAAAATCGTGTTTTTTTTTTCTCAATTTTTTTTTAATTATTGAATTGTCATCGGTCCTCGACAAGTTTACAAAGTTTCAATGAAATCTGACCGTATAAAGTGGGTCAAAATCGCGCTCAAAGGAGTCGGTTACATACAAACAAACAAACAAACATACAAGTGAAGCTAATATAAAGCGTGTAAAAATGCTTCAAATCAAATTTATTAAAGAACCATAACAATAATTGTGCGTTTTCTGTTAGCCAAGAAGTATTAAAGTCCCAAAGCGTTGGAGAGCCTTGTTGGCTCAGTGGTAACAGCAGCGACTTACGAGTTGTAGGTCGTAAGTTCAAACCCAGACAGGCGCTTTACTTTGCGTAAATTATTTCATCACCACTGCTCTCAAAACGGTGAAGGAAAACATCGTGAGGAAACCGGCATGTCCTAGAACCAAAAATCGAAGACATATGACATCTACCAACCCGCACCTGACCCGCGTGGTAGATTACGGTGCACTCCCTCTCATAGAGAGGAGGCCTGTGTCCCAGCAGTGGGAACCATAAGGTTTCCACTGGTCCATAAGGTTCCCACTGGTTAAGGTTAAGCGAATGTGAACCTTATTGGCTGCTGCTTTTATTGGCACAGCCTATAAGGTTCACATTCGCTTACATAATCATATGTAAGCGTTGATTCCTATAAAGAAAAATAGAAAATATACCGTGTATTATTTAAGAAGATACCCGTTCTTCTTTTTGTCGAATCGACGGTATCTACTTTTAATTACAAGGAACTTTGAATTCCTAAATTTGTGGTTACATAAAAATACAAAAAAAAACCTATAATCGGTTTTTTTATAACTCTTGATTCCTGTAATAATATGTGAAAAAATATTGCTTTATTTTGAGAAAAAAAATAAAAACTGACTGATCAAAGTTATACTTTGGATGAAGGATTACTTTGATACCCCCCTATTTTATTGCGTAGTTACAAAGTAACTCCAAATATAATGCCAATATAATTTTAAAAATTAAATACTGCCAACAGGTAAAATAATTAAACATTTTTAATTATAGTGAATTCCCAGCGTGTCATCAGAAAAGCATTTGAAAGTTCTTCAGTGTTGTTAACATAGCAAAAAATCTACCATGTTGCCTTTCGTTTTACGCAATTAGCGATTTTATAGGAAATGGAAGAGTCATCCCGCGAATCAAAGTAAAAAGTTTTACGGTAAATACCGAAAGATAAGTTACCGGGTCGTCGGACATATTTGACGATTAGTTAGAAACCAAGGGATGTTTTCGAACAAAATTTAATTTGATTAATACAAAACAAACTGTTCATACTTCTTATTAAATTTCATTTGAAAACCCACCCATAATAATATCTCTTTTGGTGATCGTAGGTAGGTACACCAAAAGTTAATAAAAAATATAAGAAATTTCAGATCACTTTTACAAACCAATTTTTTTTACGAAGATCCCACTTACGTTGCTTACCTTCGATTCCTGTTTTATAATAATGATGAATGAGGTAAGTTTCAAAGCAATCAAACTATTGTTACGGACTAAAAGCCTAAATGGAAAGTAAACTAACGCTAAATATTTTAGCACTAACCAACTATTATCTAACTATCCTACCTCAGCAAGACGCAAACCCAGAGTATTGCGTGCGAAGGCGTTATCTTGTACTAATTAATTTTATTAATATTGGTATCGCGGCACCATTTAAACAAGACCTCCCACACCCCCGTTCCATAAAACAATTTTGCAAGAACGGGGAGAAAATTAGCGAAGACGTAGAGTTCTAATTACTCTGGTCCAATGTAACAGGTGACGTGAAGTGATTTACTTGTGAGCGATAAATCGGTACGTACGATGTAAGTACATAGATTAATAATGTTGATAGAAATTTCATAATCGTTTTAGTAGTTTGTCGTAGTAAATATAAATTGGAACTGTTGTGCCATTAGAACAGCCATAATTACAAGGGTTTGGTAACGTCAGCAATTATCTTTCAGTATTTCTCAGTAGCAGCCTGTTGAAGGCTTTACTTATTTATATTTTTCGCTGGTATTGATTCATCAAAACTGCTCTCAAAACGGTGAAAGAAAAACATCGTGAGGAAACTGGCATGGCCTAGAACCAAAAAAAATCGAAGACATGTGAGATATACTAACCCGCACTGGGCTCGCGTGGTGTATTACGGCTCTCGAAGAGAGGAGGTGTGCGCGACAGCAGTGGGAAAATTTTAGGCTGATTTTGCTTTTGATGCCTGGAGTTTGAATTTCTGTCCAATTAGTAGCTCGCTGTCTGTTACATGGGACTTAAAAATAACTGGCAAAATATGGGTGCAGTTCTGTCTGACCCTTTGGGGAAAACAGGGTTGATGTTATGTGTTGTTGGTCATGGCGTGTAGTAAAACGTAGATTTGAAAAATCTTTACCAGTGAACTCCTGTTACTTGCCTCGCGCACCTATGGGCTCGGGTCGGATCCAGTCGTTCTAAATCCAGCTAAACTTCACTGCACATTTATTTCCACAGGTGTTGGTTAATGTTATTGTTCGTGTCTTGATGGGGTTGTAGCACAACAGAAGGACTATTTCGTATTATAAAAAATGGTTTTAGCACGTGGTAGTCTCGTGTAGTTCGTGAACTGTCACGGTCACCCTTCGCATTCGCAGACCAATCGGATTGTTAAGGCAATAGGCTGTAAGCAAGCCGGCAATTTAATCAAATCAAACCCTTTCTACTACACACAAAGGCTTGAGTAGTAGTTGTGGGTTGAAAAAATATACAAAATTCCTAAGATTAAATGCGGTAGGTAATACCTATCTTAAAGAAAACGGTACGTAACCTAAGGATTTTAACTGCCTCGTTGGTTGTAAGCGTTACTTCAGAGCATGAGGTCAGGCAAACTGTTATTCAGTTTTTTTATTTGGAAGTTCTCAGTAGCATCCTGGAGTCTGGATTTGTGCCTGGTTGATGGCAATAGGCTCGCCCCCTATTAAGTTGGACTTAAACATAACTGGCGAAATGTGGAGGTACCTCCTAAAGGTACACCTCTGCCCACCCTTTCGGGGAAACAAGGCGTGATTTTATGTTATGTTCTCAGGATATTATTCCTTTATTAAATCTGAATGGGTCGTCAGAAGCCTGAAAGTCTGACAAGCAGTCTTACCAAGGGGTTTCGTACCCAGTAACTGGGTTATGGAGGTCAGATAGGCAGTCGCTCCATGTAAAATACTGGTACTCAGCTGCATCTGGTTAGACTGGAAGCCGACCCCAACATAGTTGGGAAAAGGCAGGCAGATGATGATGAATCAGAATGGGTAAAATGCCGTAGACAGATTTTCAAAAGAAAAGGTACTGTGCAGTCCCAGAGTACTTTCATAATTATTCCTGTAGGTACCCAATTATGTATCAAGTGTTTCTAAATCAATTTGAATCAAACAATCTCCCGTTATTTTGTTTCAATAATTTTCGAACAACATATGCCTTTTCTAACGATACAAAAACTCAATATACAATACAAATATCACCTCTAGTGTGATCAAGTCCGTAAATCACTATAACAATCATTTAATATTCAAAGTCATTTTTCAAAGAGGAAATATCACAGCTTGCCACATCATCACGGGAAGAGGGTAGAAAATTGCCGACTGCCCCCGCGTCACGTATGTGAACACACTGTACATGAATGTGCGAAGAAAGTTTTCAAATTGGAGTTTTTTGTTCCGTGTATGTTTTTTTGTGTTATATTTTGATATGCCTGTGTTTTGCAGTTAACTTACCAGTCTTGTGTTTGCTGATTTCTTCTATTTTTTTTATTGTAAAGAATATGCTGCATATTACTGGATATGATGAGTCGGAACAATTAATATAACTACCCTGACCTGACACTGAATCAAACGAAGTATATTTATGGGGAGCAAAATACACACTTAACACGCACCTTTACACGCCACACACACACACATACACACACCATACACACACATCACACACACGCTAGACACCACAAACTTTACACATACACTCATTAAATACCATCCTTGGAAGCACCTCTCTTCACTCTAGAATTCGTGTCCTGAACCCCAACATACAGACTAACTGTCTAGTTTGGGGTTCTCTGGCAAATAATATATGTATTTAGCTGTAGGTAATATTTAAGCTACTCAATATGTCGTCTCAACCTATGTATGCTCACTGTATTACCTGGACAATTTTTTTTTTTTTTTCTATTTATGAAATTCATAATTTTTACTCAGAATCTTCGAACAATAAAACTTAGATAAAGACGGTAAGTCACTCCCTCTCGAATAGACCCCCAGCAATGGGAACGTTATAGGTTGATGATTATTCTAAGTTGTAGAAAACAAAATTCTAAAAACAATTTGCCTTGATAGTTTTGAGCAAATTAGAGACAACAGAAAGGTCTACTATTAAAAGCTAGACCAATAAAGTTTGAAATAGTGTTTCGACCCAACTACTAACAAAGTCTAACTTTCGGGATCACAAGGCTTACTGAAAACTCGTACTTATTCTGTATATTTATTCAAATTGTTTGACCCAAAACGGTAATAAAACAATATAATACAATTAGGTTAGGATCGCAAGTTTAAATACCCTAACTTTGTTAGCTCCAAACTGGGATATTTTGAAGTAATTGTGAAATTCGAGTTTTATGGTAGGTGTGTTTTTAATAGACTTCGTTATTTTATGTTTGTTTGTTTATTATATTAAAAACTAGCTTTTGACAGCGGCTTCGCCCGCGTGGAACTTTCATCCCCTATTTAACTCCCTTAGGGGTTGAATTTCGAAAAATCCTTCCTTATTCCTTGTCTACATTATAAAGGGAACCTCTATGCAAAATTTCAGCTGTCTAGGTCCAAGGGTTTGGGCTGGGCGTTGATGAGTCAGTCAGTCAGTCAGGACTTTTCTGTTTATTTATATAGATAGATACCAGCCTTTTATCATGTGGTGGTATGAGAAGCAGCCTTTGCCCCATAGTAGGACAACAATAGGAAAAAGCACGTGCACGAGCATTGGTCACCATGCTTGCTCAAAGTGGTTTGGCGATCTTATTTTTAGCGTGTCAATGGCAGGCTAATTGCACTCGGAATATCGCCGACTTTAGACTTATACAGGGAGTAACAGAAACCCTATTGCTATCCTTAAGCACTAAAGATAACAGCTGGTATAGAATCACTATACATAGTTTCAGCTCAAAATAAAATACTCTAAGAATTGATACCAAATTTTCGGTTTCATATGTTTCTTAAATTCAAATCATAATAAACGTGTCACCGCACTACGTAGGTCAATAACTTTCCACATTACTTACCCATATCACGATAAATCTCTTCCGAGTGATGTGTTTGTTTCAATTTCTTCTGGTATCAATGTATTAAAAATTCTCATAACTTCCGAACATGTAGAGATAGGATTAAAAAACCCTTCCAATATCGTTTGATATCATCCAAAGAAGCGCCGTGCCCTTGGTATGTTATATACCCTTTCCGTTACACGTTGTATATATCTACTTTCAGTTCAGGTACTGATATCATTGATCTATCATGTAACTAGCCTGTATTATAGCTATTCCAGGGCAAGCCCCTCCTTCTGCCTTTGTCACATAATTCTGTCTTTTGCTAGTGTTGGCCAGTCCTTTCGGCAGGAGTCAAACTCATCCCGCCATCTTCGTCTCGGCCTGCCACGATGCGTCGTGCTTTCAGTGGGACCCAATGGGTGGTACTTTTAGCCCTTTTGTCATCTGATATGCGGCAGATATGTCCGGCCCAGTGTCAATGATGCCTAAAATAAACTTACAAAAGACATGAATTGAAAAATTCACATTGGCCAGGATTTAAACCAAAAAAAATATATAATTAAATGTTCCTTTTAAAACCTGTTTCCCTACATAAACTAACTTACTGAGTCGTCCCTTGCCAGTAAAGTACAAAACTTTACAAAGCTTTAGTTAGTTCAGACGCCTTAACACATGCATATTTATTTTCAGTTCAAACTTTGAGTTACCGACTCAATCTATTCATCAAAACTCAAAAGCCGAGCTTATTCTAAACTTCTAGCTTCATATTCACAACAAAAATAACGCCAGTACACAGATGCAGGGGAAGTTAAACGTCTTAGTACATCATGGAGCATCTTGCAACGCAGGTGTCGCCGGGGGAAAGTTGGGGTACTCCGACACCCCATACTCCCCCCTCCCCGTGAGGGGAGACGGGGGATTTTTTGTCGATTTAGACGTAAACACCATTTAAGACTTGCCGAGTGTTATATCCTTGTTTCGAGTATCGCAGCTATACTGTATAAATTATGTAATATAGCTATGGCTTCTGCTGGCTTTAGTGTAGTGTTTTGTTTTATTACAAGTTTTGTTTTTGTTTTATTGTCTCTAGGATTTAAGCGTCTAATAGCTGTAATGCTTCTGGTTGATGAATAATTCACACTTCATTTGGTAATAAAAATAATAGATTAAAAAATCTAAAAAACACGCTTTAAAAACCAAACTAAAAAAGCAGAAAATGATTTCAAAAAAGCGTGGGGTGCTTTTTGAGGTATTTTGATTATCAATTAATATCAAGCACCCCACGCTTTTTTGAAATCATTTTCTGCTTTTTAGTTTGGTCTTTAAAGCGTGTTTTTTTAAATTTTGTTATCTATTATTTATTTTCTATTTTTTAGTTCTGCTATAGATAGCATATAGAAAAAAATGCAAACAACAAACTGAAAAATCACGCTTTTGTAGACAAAAGCGTGATTTTTCAGTTTGTTTTTTGCATTTTTTTTAACATTCTCGAACAAATTTATAAAATTATTGAATTGTCATCGGTCCTCGATAAGTCTACAAAGTTTAAATGAAATCTGACCGTTTGAACTTTGAAGTGGGTCAAAATCAAGTCCAAAGGAGTCGGTTACAAACAAACATGCTTACGAACATACAGGTGAAGCTAATAAAAGCGTCTTACAAACAAAGACCATAACATACAACAAAATTTAGAAAAAAAAATTCGTATCGAGATAACAGATAATTAGATTATTTAAGACTGTTTTTTAAGATAAATAATTTAATTGCACAATAAAAGTAAAAGTAGTAGAAGTTTTTTAGTCTTAACATATATATTATCATTGTTAACAAACACTGTGTGTCACCCTACATTCGAAACAAAAATAAAATGAAAACGAAAGTTACAAACGCTCGTAGCAAGTTGCTACGCCGTAGCACCCTTTGTAGCAGTTTTTAAACAGGCGCTTTAATTGTGAAATTACGTCATTAGAAGGCTTCGCAAAAACGTGCGTAGTTGTGAAACTTTCAAAAAGTCTCAGAGTTAAGTGAAATAAAAATAAATGTAGGAATTACTGGGTAAGTGGACTTTCGCAATTTTATAATTATTGTTTGTATTTAGTGTCTTTTAAAAGTGTTAAAATTATGGCATGTTGAGTAATTAAATACTTATTTATAAAGTATAATGAACAAAACTACATAGTTACATGTAATCTACTGCTTATTAAAAAAAAAAACTTAATAGAAATTGTTCTACAAGTAACGCGTCGCGCCTGTTTGCAAAAGCCTTAACCTAATGGCCTATATTCCGACACAGAATATATTTTCAAATTTATTTCTATTTAGTTCAAAGTATAATCTGGTATTACCGAGCTTTGCTCGGTTTTTTCTTGGGTTGACGTTTTCTAAATATGAAACCTAGCTAGATCGATTTATCGCCCCCGAAACCCCCTGCTTATTAAATTTCATGAAAATCGTTGGAGCCGTTTCCGAGATTCAGATTATATATATATATGTTACGGCTAATAGCCGAAGTGCGGCTACACCTAGTTTTAGCCGGCTATTAACTAGGTGCAGCTGGACTAGCACTCGCCGGCCGCTGCCGCGGCATCGCTCGCTGCGCTCGCTCGGCTCGCGCGCGTTTGGTTGCAATTATAACCTAACCTAACCTAATCGGTCGGTAAGCAGTATGGTGCAGTTCACAATTTATCGACAGTTTACAATCTCGCGAGATAGATTATAATCTAACGGTATTTACAATTTTTCGGTGACATAAGTAGGATACATCTAAGTTTAACCGGCTGCACCTAGTTATAGCCGGCTAAAACTAGGTGTAGCCGCACTTCGGCTATTAGCCGTAACATATATACAAGAATTGCTCGTTTACTGGAATGTTTCTATAAGTTGCTTTCTTCTTTTGTGGATGCCGTCCTGGTAACTCCATGCCTCGGAAAACACGTTAAGCCGTTGATTCCAGCTGTCATGCGTGGTTCTTTGACAGTTGAACATGCAACCTGGACCGGACCTGCAAAATAAAAAAAAAAACCTAAGAAAATTTGAATTTTGCGGGAGCTGGACCCTGGAGCTTTCACCTTAAGTCAATCCATCTTATTTATATTCGTACCACTTCATCCAACCCAACTTACTCATCGTCAACGCAAACTTATGTCATAAGCAATTAATTTAGTACACAATACTCAAATAGTAAGGGGTCCTATTAACGAGCCGTAAGTGTCTGCGGGGCAAACAGTTTATCACAGTGTATTGTCGTTTCCTACAAATATCCACCGTCAGTGGTTAGACAGGGGAACGTAGACATTTGGTTTCTAGATGGGGTAACTTTATTTTTGAGAAAGCGTAATAGGATAATGAGCCTATAATGTTCCCACAGCTGGTACACATGCATCCTCACCTCGATTGGGAGTGTGTAGTAATCTGCCACGTGGGTCCAGTGCAGGTTGGTAAATCTCACATGTCTTCGAATTTATGGTTTTAGGATATGCCGGTTTCCTCACGATGTTTTCCTTCACCGTTTTGTGGCCAGTGGTTATGCAATTATTTACCCAAAGTAAATTGCTTTCTTAAGTTCAAACCCGCGACCTATACTCTTAAGTCGGGATCGATACCACTGGGTCAACAATGATCTTATCAATCTTATGGAATTCATTTCATCTAAAATTGATATCCATCTATCATTTTACGGAAAGCACATTTCCTTCGCTGGCTTTTTGCGGCTGCTTGATGATACGTCCCCGCGTCAGGGCGCTATTTGATATTGTAGTTTCTTGATATGATATTGTAGGTATTTAAAAAAAGGTTCTGAACTGAGTAGCACACAAAAACATCTTTTACATTATTTATTTACGTATTCATAGACATTTTTATTACTAATATTCAAGTATGTATCTATTTTATTTGCCTGCGTCCGTGTGTCACTGCGGGGTGCCAACTGAAAACCAGCGCTGGGTGTCTAACGCCCAG
Organism: Antitype chi; assembly: GCA_947359405.1. Classification (NCBI taxonomy): domain Eukaryota; kingdom Metazoa; phylum Arthropoda; class Insecta; order Lepidoptera; family Noctuidae; genus Antitype; species Antitype chi. The sequence goes on along the minus strand of OX375817.1, from coordinate 14,479,935 downwards.
CAAATGCTGAGATGGTAACCCTTTCGGTATGGGCAGGCTCAGCACAATTTTACTGCAATTTTATTGTTATGTTAATTGTTCTCTTTCTTTTTTATATGTTTGTTGCTGCTGTGTTGTGTCTGAGTCGAATAAATGTTTTCTATTCTATTCTATTCTATCTATTTTATAGCTGTTGGTTCTCCTACGAATAAATAAATATATACGAAATTAAGCTGGCGAATAGTTGATAGAACAAGTGACGTGCGCAGATGCTTCCCGCATCCTGTACGGGATTCGCCTCAATGTGGCCAAGGCTTTAGTTTTTGTCATTGCCATTCGTTGGCGCAACAAATAAGGAAAATTTTTAGACCGTGCTGACGGGCGAATATTTTTACCAAAGCATGTGGTATGTTTTTACAGTTCATGTCGTGACGAGATAACAAAGAACAAAATAATCGGTCTATATGCAATAGCTGGAACCATTCAGTAAAGAACACTCTAACTGTGTAACACACTCAGTATCAAGAGAAAGGGAATTAATTTCTTGCTAAGCTTGTAAAATTCGCCTGCTCAACAACGTAAATAACGCAATAAATGTTGTCAGATTATTAAACATCACAATGAAAAGCATTGCGATTGTTACTGTATTCATCATCATCATCATCTGCCTAGCATTTTCCAATTATTTTGGGGTCAGCTTCCAGTCTAACCGGATGCAGCTGAATACCAGTATCTTACATGGAGCGACTGTCTATCTGACCTCCACAACCCAGTTTGCAATTGTTTCTGTATACATTCATTGTAATTACCACGCTGCTATTTTCAGTTGAACTACTGAATTACAATGCATTAAAACTGTTGTTTTGTCATACAGTTGTAAAAGCTTAGTAAATTCTATATAATCCAATGAAAAAGTAACAAATTACCTAGAAAAGTTTCCAGTACTAAGATAATTCTAGAATAAAACAAGCGATATTAAATTTAAATTAGTTTACGTCAGCCGGTATAAAAACAAGCCTGTGTCACACGGAAAGAGAGTAAGTAGCGGAGCGATCGCTGTGCACAGCGAAATAATGTATGCTCGGTACAGGAGGAAGTTACGGGCTTTACCTACCCCGTATCAACTACGGATACAAGATTAGCTAGTGGCCCAACTTTCTTCTTCTTAGCATACATATTCAGCCCATACGTTCTCCACTGCTAAGACACAGGCCTCCTCTCCGTGAGAGGGAGTGGGCCGAGATCCACATCGTGGGCCCAGTCCGGGTTGGTCTTGTCGTATCGATGGCAAAAAAAATACATCTTTGGCCGAAAATTCGGCTGCGCGAACTCCGCCAATGAGGCCGACCTAAGGTCGAATGAAAGCACCAATTGACAGTTGCCGTACTACCGATGTGTTTTACCTGTCTGAAAAAGTTAGTGAATCGGGTGTAAGGTTCACTCCGAAGTTAGTCTTTCGAACAGGCCCGTATCTTCGTTGACGAACTTAGATAGTAGGCCCCTGTGGTTAAAAGAGCTAGCATTATACTTAGAAAAGCATCGTCTACACAGGTCACTTCCATACTGTGATAAGTACGTGCCACGTGTCGTGGCCATCTTTATTGATACAATTTTAACTAGTACGCAAACTGTAACTATGAATTTAATATTTAGAATTTTTCGCCGAATATAAAAATATCGCTTATCCATACATTTTCACCGCGTAGGTATTGCACTTTTCTATGAATCATTAGATTTTTGTTTTTGATAACCCCACCCGAAAAATTTGTAGTAGTCTAGTAACTAGTCTAGAATCATATGCTGAATTTATGGTTACAATTTGCGCACTGATTAAAAATTCTTCCTGTATGATATTTTTTTTTATATCGGCACACGTTTGCAACACAGAAGCCTCAACATTTGAAATGCTGTTAAAAGCATACAACCAAAACATTTCAGTTACCATCCATCTCATATCAAAACATAAAGGGTACCTACGGCTGAGGCTCCAGGCTCTCTGTGTGACGTCACTCACACTAGCCGATACATTTCAGCCGCCATGATGCCGCGGGCCCATACCGCTACCAACCCGCTTTCCATGTACCACAAGCTTTATAATTCCCGAGTAGTCTCATAGAAATAAACGCTGGGTAAATAGCAGGCATAATATAATCCCAGAAGTTAATTTTAATTTAGTAATAAACAATGCTTACGCAAATATTAGAGTTTGCTCGTCCCTTATTAATTTCTGTACTATGAAAATTAATTTTAAGAGGGCACTCTGAATCTACCTAAGCCTGGATGAAGTAGGTCATTAAATTATATATAAAAGTTTGTAATTCCACTTTCTGTTTATTTTTGTTATTAAAACTAAAACTAATTATACACGTAAGCTTCAGTTTGTTTGACTGTTTCGATTCAAATTATGAAACAAATGTTTCTAAAATGTTTCATATGATGTGTAATAATGAATATTTACTTAATATAATAAAGCTTGTTGGTTTTAACGCTCTAATCTCTAAAACTACCAGTCACATTTGAAAAAAACTTTTTGCAATTAATAGCCTAATTAGGCCAGCAAAAAAAGAAAAAAAGTCATGAAGAACGTTAAGCGAATATGAAGTTGTAGCTACGGTCGGGCGATGCGGTGGATCGCGGACTGAGGGTGGTTTTATATAAAAATGAGGCTGTTATTTTAGTTTATTGTGTATCTTACGACTTTCAAGCAACCGAAGTCACAGGCAGAAGCTAGTTCTGTATGTCACATCTGATAGACTTATGTCTTGGTCTTTTAAAAACTTATTCATACACATATCGGACACTATGCTGATTTAGATTTTCGAGTGTCAATTGTTGAACCATGTATGTAGGTACTAATTCTGAAACGAGCAGATTGTGTAGGTGTAACCTAATACGACACTTAGATTGAATCTAGTTACTTCCAGAGATTTAATGATTATTAATCCTCAATATACACATAATATTTTTCTTAATAACATTTTCATTGACCACTATCTCATCGTGTGGTGCCGGACGTAAAAGAATAGCACCATCCCATTTCTTCCCGTGGATGTCGTAGAAGGCGACTAAGGGACTTACCAGAGAATGGGCAGCAGCGTTCTCTATGCATTTGACCACCATACTGCGCTTGCCAACTCGCCTGCCAAGCGTAGCGATTATGTTGGGGGAGGCCTATGTCCAGCAGTGGACGTCTTGCGGCTGAAATGATGAATGATGACCACTATCTCATTGATAGTACGCGTAGCTGTGAAATGGAATTATATGGAAAAGAACCGGAGTCACCGACATAGCTTGCAGAGTGAGCAAACTGAAGAGGCAGTGGGCTGGCCATGTTTGTCGAAGGACCCATGGACGGTGGAGCAGACGAGTCCTGGAGTGGAGACCGCGTATCGGTAAACGTAGTGTGGGATGCCCCCTAGCTAGATGGACCAACGACCTTAAAAAGGTGGCTAGGACAGACTGGATGCGGAAGGCGGAAGATAGAGTATTATGGCGCAGCCTGAGAGAGGCCTATTTCCACCAATGGACTGCAATAGGCATACAATGATTGATTGTAACTGTGATCAACAAACGCACAAGCCTTATCCAGCTAACCTTACCTCTCCGATTAACAAGATTTACGCTCTCGTTCGAATTACGACGCGTTACCTTCACCGTGCGAAGCGTACGTCGAATAAATCAAGCCGTGCCCGTTCAGACCCGTTCAGGCCCGTCTTATTCTCCCCTATAAAGTCGTGCCCGAACGTGATGCTTGCCGTTTGATGGCCAAGATTTTGGTTTGAATATTTTATTTGTGTTGCATGTACTGTGATTTGGTTTTCAAAATGTTTTGTTTACATGGGATTGAAGTTTCGAATACAAATACCGTCTCTTTTATTATGTACAATGGTGGCCAGCTCCCTAATTGCTTAGCGCACTTCGAGGATTTTGAAGGAAACTAAACCAATGCTGTCTGCTAAACACTGGAGACGGTCCACTCCCTGTCACAGAGAGGAGGGCAGTGTCCCAGCAGAGCGAACATTATAGGCTGATTATGTTTATGCTGCTAAACAACGTAAATACGCAATAATCGTGTCTGAACTGTCCAAATAAAGGCATTGCTATCGATTGTCTTTTATGTGTGTTTCGGAAAGTACCCCGTGGATCACCCTTGATATTAAAACGATATTTACAATAAGGCCTCATAGACTCAATACTCTAATTGGGATTAGAGTAGTTAAAATCATAATACAATCATTGATCATAGCATTACTTTATGTATTAAAAACTGAGTTATTTGAAGTTATTGCTTTAAATTAAGATTGAATTTTCTTTAGCTCAATTGGCGGTAGGTATGGTAAAAACATTATTTTTGGAAAAATACCCATGTTAAAAGTTACTCAAATCGATTCAGTAGTAATTAAGAAACAAACTTTTCTTAAATCTTCTATAAAGTTGTCCGTTTGAGAAACAACTAGCTATAATTACATGACTCCAAGTATGTGGGTGTAAAATCGAATAAAAAATATCGTACGTTCAGTAATTTGGTAAAAGCATCAATACGTAGTACTAGCTGTTTTCTCGAACTGTACCAATTAACTTAAGGTTAGTGTACTTCGTTTGTAACTTAGTTACAAACTCTAAGTGTAACTATGTTAAACTCAGTAGAGCAACTAAATGCGAACTTACATAACTTCTAACTTAACTCTCTCTTTTTCTTTTGCCAAAAACTAGACTTAAGTCAAATGAAGGCTCTCGCGGACAGGCGCATCACAACGGTGCGCCGCCATTCTGATAGAACAATTTCCATTAAGTTTTCATAGAAATTGTTCTATTTAGATTCGAGTCGCCTATCAGTGGGAGCTTTAAAACCATCCTACTTTAGATTATACCAAAATATTGAAGCACTATTATAATTACTAGATTCTGCCCGCAACGATTCGTCCACGTGACATTTCTTGTTTTAATTTTCCTATAGCATCGCATGGATTCACGATCCAATATTACTTCATTTTCCATTAGCGTTTGTTCTGACTATTTTTGTTTTTTGGCTTGGCTTTCAAGGGTCGTGGCGTGATATTAAATATGCTGTAACCTTCAAGAATTGGGCTATCAAATATAAAAAAAGTTTTTTTCAATTCAAACTTGGCATGGGTATTATCGCTTTTACACTGTATCAAATCGTATCTAATATCGGATATCGCATCTATATATTTCAATACCTATATATTGGCTGAATCAGTGTGGAACTCGGAAACGAAAGTGGGACTGTGATTTTTAGGTTCTGGTTTTGTTCGATTCATGTACATCATTGTATTTTATTTGTATCTGTATACTCGAAATCAGTGAATGTATTTTTGGCAGTGTTGATGATAATATATGGTACTGAAATGAACTAGTCATTTCGGATTTTTAGATTTATATTTTTAACAGTGAATTGAACTTTTCTTCATACTTTTCTCAGGCTTAGGACTGACGGCATTACTGCTAAGCGAATAAAGAAATTCGAATATCCAAATATCATAGATCATGCGGTATAATGTATTGTTCTGCGACTCAGCGCGCTATGTTCGCTATAGGTATGCGGATACCTGTAGCGAATATATAGATTATATAGATTCAGTGCCGTCCCATATATAGGTATCGGATATTGTGCTGATACATAGATATTGTATCTATAGACGATTTGTATCACCCACTCCTAATTCAAACTGATAGTTCTAGACATACAAACTTAAAAAACAAACAAATTTGACCTCTCTAATTAGTATATATGTTACGGCTACTAGCCGAAGTGCGGCTACACCTAGTTTTAGCCGGCTATTAACTAGGTGCAGCTGGACTAGCGCTCGCCGGCCGCTGCCGCGGCATCGCTCGCTGCGCTCGCTCGGCTCGCGCGCGTTTGGTCGCAATTCTAACCTAACCTAACCTAATCGGTCGGTAAGCAGTATGGTGCAGTTCACAATTGACATAAGTAGGATACATCTAAGTTTAACCGGCTGCACCTAGTTATAGCCGGCTAAAACTAGGTGTAGCCGCACTTCGGCTATTAGCCGTAACATATATATAGATTCAAAAGCTTTTGTAGTAAATATATTATTATAGTAGTCAACTTTGAACCGCAATATTTACACTGTTTGCCTAAACTCAATAAGGGGTGCATTAAAGCTAAAACCAAATACAATAAACCACAAAATCCATATAATCCAAAAACAGCGTAACCAAAATGTACATATTAAAGGAGAATAATTCATTAAACCACCCTGCCTACCCTTTTAAGATGCACCACTCATTATATAATTCAACACTTCATAATCGTGCTGCCCGCTACAACTTGCAATGAAGTTTTAAATCTACCTGTCCGCCATTTTGATTCCGTGCTCAAATTAATCCTGCGGCATGTCCGGCCCGCGAAAATTATTTATACTGACGAACACCATAAATAAAGGATTAAATACGAACTCTAAATGCCTGTGTATTTAGATTTTCACCCTTGCAACCCTTTCATTTGTTCACGTCAGATATTTTTGCATTAACGCACAATATGGGCGATTAAACTGGCTGTTTGGAAAGGTTTGAATACTTTGAAAGTTAGCTGTCGAATGTCAAGGTCGGTGACCTCGGAGGGTCGTGACGGGGAATGACGAGGATGTTCCTAACTTTTGTTGTCCTCTTCTATCGATTTATTGACTTTTATAAGACAGCCAACTGCCAAGACAGGGGCTGTTTACCTATATATTTTGTTCTGATATACAATGAAAGGAATATTTTGACCTCCTAAATGGTGACGCATCGAATTTTCTGTGTAGTAGCCATATAAAGATCTTAGCTAAGACTCTCGAGAATTCGTGATAAGAAAATTGGTGTTTCAAACTTTTAAGAGGTTAAGTAAATCTCTACATACGTGTAGTATAAAACAAAGGTGCTTTTCGTGTCTGTACGCTTAGATCTCGCAAGCGATTTTAACGCGGTTTTCATCAATAGACATTTTTTTCAAGAAGAAGGTTTATATGCATACTACACCGAACTCCTCGCGGGCGAAGCCGCTGGAAAAATGTAGTAAAACTAAAATTAACTAGCTTCTGCCTGCGACTTCTTTCGCGTGAAATTTTGCCCGCCGACTCACCACGTTGCATCCCAATGCCCGCTCGCGCTATTGTTTACGTTCTTTTCGACCTTTTTTCTTTTTGCTTGGCTCCTAGGAGTCGTAGCGTAATGGTTTATATCCTATAACCTTTCTCAAGAATAAGGCTATCAGTCACAAAAATATTTTTTCAAATATACCTGTTGGTTCCAGAATAAAGTGCGTTCAAAAAAACTCTTTATTATTAGTATAGACAGATAGACTTTCGCATTTACTTCACGACATGCGACATGCTTGATCAAATAATCCTTTGTCTCAAAAATGAAAAAGTAACAAAAGCCAATAAAATATCAATGAAAAGAACACTGCTGAGTTTCATAATAATAGCCTGCAATAAATATAAGGGCGACATATTAATCCAATGTGACACCTGCACAGAACGCAATGTTTTGCTCACTGCGCGCCACTTCAGAGATAAACGAGGATATTTTCCGTTCATTTAAAACTGCTAGTATCTGCTGCTAGTTCTGCGAGGTTCCTGGTTTTAATTTGTTTTGATACTGTGATTTATGTTTTTCTAAACGTAGAAAAGGACATGCAACATAACAACGACGGAAAAGTTATTGTGATTAAATTTCTACTTGATAATACATACATAACATCACGCTTTGTTTCCCATATGATGGGTTGGACAGAGATGTACCTAGAGTACACCCACATTTTGCTAGTTATGTTTTAAGTCCCACGTAATTAAGAGTGAGCCTTTTGCCATCAACCTGGTATAAACCCAGGCTGCTACTATGAAATTTATATAAAAAACACTTTGCTCGACCTGGGAATAGTACCCAGGACCATAGTTCAGCAGTAGCGCTTGCAACCACTAGACCAACTAGAGGCAGTTCTAGGTACTAGATAATATGCAAATGAAATGTATTTTCAAAGCAGAAAAAGAAAGGATTTTGTTTTAAATGTTGCTTCAAGTTAAGTTATAATTAGTGACTGGTTTAACCATATATTTATGAAGTTTAAATGAAGAAGAAGAAAAACGTTGGAGTATATTAAACAAATGTTAATAATTTAAACCAATGATTATTCTTTCTTCAAAAGACCATTTCAGACACCAATCTACATGGTATTCACATGATTTGACCAAGATTATGTCTGGACTTTAAAAGAGACTTTAAAACCTCTGAGTTTGTTTCGGTCTTTTTTCTCAGGGTAGTCAAACACGAAACACCGACTTCATCTTGTTTTAAAAATATGATTGACGTGTAAAAGTGTTTGTACAAACCTACTTACAGAAATAAAATCATTTATCAATCAAAAAGTTGACGGATTTTCCTAAACGCGTACTTATAATGAAAAATTAAGCAGATACCTTTAATTTCTTTATAGGCTATTGTTATGTCTAATATGATAGATTATGAATGTCTTTATTATAATCATATGCATGATAAACTATATTTTCCCACCTGAAAACAACAAAAATCACATTCCTCTGAAAAATACGACTCCCAAAACTGATCTCCAACGCAAACTACCAAGTACCAACTTACATCACTATGAATAAGTTAAGAGGCCTACCGAAAGCCTATTACATTGCCAAGAGTGACACCCATTCACGTCTCCACATTCGTCATCGCGGTACAATGTCGAAGGGAACCACGCAAAAGATTTGGTTCACTCGTGAATGGAATAGACCGGGAATCCCTTGAGCCGTCTTGTATGATGAATGATGTTGTTCTTTTCATTCGTACTTAGAATCGTGATCTTTTGAGGGAATATCTTGGAATAAATAATGTTTTTCTTGAGTTGAAGGATGGTGCGTGGAGTTAGAGACTGTGAATGTTTTAGTGGTTATGAATCGATGTTTCAGGAATATTTTGGAGCTACATTATAATCAAATAAGTACCTACCTTACAACTCCAACTTTAAAACTTCATCGTGGTAAAGTTATCGATATCAAATCATTCCTTCAATGTGAATAATAACTAACTTACCGATGAGTCCTCATCATAGCATATACCTCTTTGCCAATATGTGGTAAATATTGTGGTTAATACATGGATTTTGTTTTGTAGTTAGTGATAAATGTTATTATGTAATGTAATATCGTTATTTTTCAAACGGAATAAAATAAAGCATTTGACTGATTCTATTATGAAAACAACTGATTCGCTTTATGGAACTTAATTCTCCGGTCCGCAGCAGGTATTTTCATTTGAAATACTAAAACGCAAATGCCGCATTTGCTTATGTTATAAGTAAGCCTAGTAGAGTACCTCGTTGGTCTAATGGTCGCAAGCGCTTCTGTTGTGCATGAGGTCCTGGATTCGATTCATAGGTCTAAAAAGTGTTATTGTGTTTTTGAAGTGAAGGCATTTTTAGGCGCGCTGGGCATTTTTTTAGATGGGAAAAAACAATTGAACTCGCGACACTTACCGGCACCGCTGACAACACGAACGTACGAACGAACAACGTTGAATGTTGTTTAATCTGACGATTCAGAAAATATTTCCTGACGATTCAAAAAATACACACGTAAGTGTTCAAGTTTTCACTTCTGTCGGTAATCCCGGAGTGCCACTGTTTTTTTTTTTTAAATCTGGAATTTCTTAGTATCAGCCCGGTCGATGGCAATAGGCTCACCCCTTAAATCATGGGACTTAAACATAACTGGCTTAATGTGGTACTTTACAAACACCTCTGCACAACCCTTCGGGGAAGCAAAGAGCGATATTATTTATGTTAAGCTTAGTCCACACAAGACGCTCCGTAAAAAGCTTTCAAAACCATTGCAAAATAAAATTAAATAAACTCGATTATTGTAAGATAATCCAAACAATTATAATTATGTAAACCACTCAAAACCCAAGATCTTTTATCCCCTAAAATTAATAAAACGCCCAACCTCGCGAAAAATTGCAGTTGTAATTGAGAGAACCTTGCTGTTGACTTTTATTGCTGTGTTTTTTAAATGTGCCTATAAATATCTCAGCATGATGCTTCCAGCCCTCTCTCTGTTCTTAGGGTGGCATCGATTTGCTATAATTGTAATTATCTTACCGTTAAGGTATAGCCGTGTGACGACGCTTGGGGGAGGTCTTTGTCCAGCAATGAACGTCTTTGAAGGTAAGGAAAGTCTGAATGTAAGTTTACGTGGTTTGGTACCGGAAATTAGACGTAGTTACTCCTTAAAAGAGTCAACCTATTATACTTAAACTCTTTTAAAGAGTAAAGTGATGAGAGCTCGTAGGTCTCATGATTGTTTAAGGTTCGTTAATTCGCAATAAGGTTGAAACTATTTAACTGTCACATAGACAAATAGACCTTGTAGTTCTGTTACGTGCAAGCAACTTTCAGCCTTCGAGTGATAATGCAGTAACATTATAAGGTCGACTTTACCTCAATCAATGCCGAGTCTTTTCTCAACTATTTTGGGGTCGGCTCGGATGCAGTTGAATACCAATATTTTACATGGAGCGACTGCCTATCTGAGACCTCTACAACCCAGTAACTATGTAATACGATACTCTTTCGTAATACTGGCTGCGGTTGACTTTACGCACTAGAGCTTATTTGGAACAAGTACCTAGTCGATCTACAAATTATTATGCAAATTAAGTTTAGAAAAAAAAATCTTGTGTACCGAATTCTGATTGCCAAATTAACAAATTATTTCAATCTGACTAACATGGAAGTCTTTAAATTGACTTCGGACTCAGGTAAGCCGAAGCAAAGAAACCTTGCTCAGGTGGAGGTTCGCTGATGACTCCGCCCTGGAGTGTAAATGTGGTGCTGCCCCATAAACTGACACTTAATATCGTATCCAGCGTGTCCTGTTGTCTGCACGCTAAAGGATTTGAAGGACGCTACTGAAAGTGCCAAGCTCGTAGCTAAATTCTGATCTGACTGTATATAATAATAACAATAATACGAAAGTTCATGCCAATAGATGAAAACGAAATAGGGCCCCATCACAACACATCTTAAACATAACACACCACACGCTGCATTTACTTGGCTTCGGTCCGTAAATGTTGCAAAAACCAGCCAAAGAGCTGAGAAGAAAAACAATACAAAAATAATAAGAATCATTTATTATCAGGCAAATAAGGCCCATAGATAAAATACACAAAATAATCTCAAAAAATAATAATAAACTAATACATAATAAGAAACTTATTAAAACTATAACTATACACGTAAAGGGATCGGCGTCGTATATCGCTACGAGGTGTCGCGTAACCGTCCTCTGAAACGTCGATATACGACACCTTTCGGCCAAAAGTCGTCTTTCAAGCAGGTCTGTAGATGGTGGGTTGGACTCGTACCACGAATGACTTAAAGTTGATGTCGTAGCGCGATTCCAACCTTTCGACCCTCAGAGTTTCAGTTGGTCTTCACTTTCAAGTTTCAAGTACTGCACGACTTCCTCAATCTTCGTGGAATGATGCAGACGGGAAATGTACAGCTGCGTCCTAAGCACAGCAGTTTCAGCAGCATGCTGGTGCCACTCGGTGCATACGAGAACAGAGCTTCTACTTTTTCTTTTGTACCTTCGTGAAACCCTCCTCATCAACTAAGCCCGTTCTTGGCAAGGAGCTGCAGATCGCAGTCAGGGCAGGTTGAGTACCCTATTTCAGATTATCCCCTTTTCCAGTTTTTCGTCATATATAGATTGCTATCGAAACGCTAAGAAGAAGAATGTGACTTTTATTTCCTGTGTTTTAAAATGTGCCTATAAATATCACAGCATGGTGTCTCCAGCCCTCTGTGCGGTACTTAGGGAGGCATCGATTGGTCGTAATTATATTATCCTACCCTAAGCTAAGGCGACTGTTAATCTATGAAAATAAGGGGAATGCGGTGGTTTCGGCTGTTCATTTTACTTAAGGATAGAGCCTTAGGAGAATTGCTTGGGAGTCTTTGATGTATGTTGGTGTTTGTATTTACTGTAGCTTTAAAATTAAAGTGAGCTACTGAAGGAATACGGGTGAAAGATGTATTTATTCAAAAGACTGTATTTGTTATCCATAACAGCTTTTTACTAAATGGATATGCATCTATGAGTATATGCGGAGTATATACTTATGACAGCAAAACAATTTTTAATTTTTATTGTTTGTTTAGGCTAATATTCAAGACGGTTACACCGATTTGGTGTGGGGATACTTTTAACCCTGGGGAAGGACATAAACTACTTTTCACCGTCATACCTCACGGGGAAGCCTCGAGCTTAGCTGGTTTTAACTAAGTCACATTAGAGGTTTTCTACGATAGCTACGCTTGACTCTCGCTTGACACTCACGAGCATAAATACGTTCCACCTATGCTAAATTCAAAATCGATTTTCTAGTGAAATTGCGATTGAGAAAACACTCATTGCAGAATTGTATGGTTTCCAAATGATAAATGATTTTATTTCTGTAGGTTTGTTAAAAACTTTTATACGTCAATCTTTTTTTTAAACTAGACTATGGTCGGCGTTTCATGACTACTTCGAGGAGAAAGACCGAAATAAACTCAGTCTCTTTCAAATTGCAACCAAGTGCATAATCTTGGTCAGATCAAGTGAAGACCATGGTGATTGGTGTCTGAAATGGTCTTTTGAGAAAAGAACCAGACGGATTGAGTGGACTTCTATAGTCATTGTACGCTTTTGTCAGTAATTGTGAAGCTCGAACCTTTGCAAATAGTATCTTCGGTACACCATATTTTGATCAATAACTAAAGTAAAAAAAAAGCAATTGTCCTCTGAAGAGTTAACTGCTTTTGAATCTTGTGTAATTGTAACGTACATACATATGTATAATATCGCCTATAATGTTCCCACTGCTGGGACACAGGCCTCCTCGCTTTGAGCGGGTCGTAATCCACTACGCGGGCCTGGTGCGGGTTGGTAGATGTCACATGTCTTCGAATTTTTGGTTCTAGGACATTCCGGTTTCCTCACGATGTTTTCCTTCACCGTTTTGAGAGCAGTGGTGATGAAATAATTTACACAAAGTACCTGTCTGGGTTCGAACCTGTGACCTACATCAGTCGCGGCTGTTACTACTGGGCCATCACTGCTCTCACACAATTTACTTCTCTAACAATTATTAAATTAGTATTTCAGTAATAAATTCAGTTCTACTTTATAATATCACCCGAATACCGTTAGCTAATTTAACGACGATAAACTGCAAAAAATACCAAAACCATTCCTGTTACCCATAATTAATGCAGGAACAAAACAAAGTTGGTATAATCCTATTAGATGTCCCGGTGCTTTTGTCCGAGGATTTATCCGGTCGGCACTACCTCCAATAGAGTGATCATCGGTATTAGTCCGGACCGCGGGTGACTAGTGATGTGCTAGAGTTACAAGTTCCGGAAAAAGGGAATAAGATGTAACCGGGAGTCTTTTGAACTTGCAAAAGAAATGAATTTAGAAGTTGTCTCACTGATTTTGTGATAAATAAGTAAAAAAAAAATATATTAAAAATATAATAATTATTAATACTAATTAATTATTTTTTCAGCTTTATTCTACGATAAAATCCACCATTGATGACGAAGAAAATGAAAAACAAAGTTACGAAAATGTGCTTATCTTACAATAGGTACATCATTTAGCACCTATTGCATGAGAAATGCACAATTCTAAAAGTTTCGTCAAATGGAGTACAAATAAATGTCTCTGTAGCAGAGTTGGCCGCTCCTGGTGCCGACACCGTAGGTGCCGCCTCTTCCTTGGCTGAGGAGCTGAACAACATGATCTTGTCACCGGCTTCGTGCTAAGGAGAGGAAGGCTTTGACGAGGGTGACCGAGGGTGAGGCATATAAAAAAGTATAAATTACGACGATTCGGAACAATTAATATAAAGATCTTCAGAAAACCTAACATCCGGATTAAATGAAACATAATGGAAACAATGACGCAAACTTACATACATTACACACACACATACACACACTACACTCACATACAATTTCGCACAACCACAATCTTAATCACCTCTCCAGCCCCTACTCTGAAAATCGAATCCCGAGCCCCAAGACACAGACTAAGTCAGACTAACTGTGTAATTTGGGGCTCACTGGCAACTAACACTAATGTAACTTAGCTGTAGGTTCTATTTCAAGCCACTATTAATTTGTGTGTATTTAATTTGAGTTTAAGTCTACCAGTGGCCCTGCTTAAGTAGGTACTACCTAAATAACTAACAATTTATATTTCTGTTTTTAACAACACTCCCAAATACATTCGATAATGAGCGGAACAATATTACAGTAAATACAGACCTACCCCAGCTTATCCACAAACCGGGATAGCAAACAACCCGGGAATTCACGACACAAACAACACTAGTCGGGGACCAAACCATTCGAGATAGGGTACATTAATATTCTAACTTTGTCGAACGTGTTTTGTTTTCAGTGACCATTTTGTTTTTGTTTTAATTAGTAAGCTTGTCCATGTACGTAAGGTGTAAGCCATTAAGTGGAAGGTGGAGGCGTCTAATTAAATTGTGTACCTACACTCTACGGCAACAAATAAAATGGAGTTTTCGAAATAACTTTAGATTAGAATGTTGTCATAGGTATTTAGTACATGATAGACAGGGCTGGGGACAAGACTGACATTAAATGAAATGAGAAAATTCAGTAACAAAGCCGAATAATTTTTAGGCATCTAGTCTTTTAACTAAGTATCTAACAACATAACTTTTACCAGCCACAAATTTTGTTCTGTTGACCATCATCGTTTCTGCCGAAAGACGTCCACTGCTGGATATATAGGTCTCTCCCGAGCATCGTCATTTCGACCGGTCCTGTGCTTCTCTATCCAATGGATTCCTGCGTCCTCCACATCAGTAACGCTACGTCTGTTCATGTACAAACCATTTGTGACTGGTACTAGTCTTTGATTTACTGATCTTTGCACCAAATGCTACATTGTACACTGATAGAAAATGATAGCAACCAATACCATCCCAATTTCCATATTTTTCAGCGCACATCTCTCAAAATACATCCCTCATACCACTCATTTCCGTCCGTATTTAAAAACAACAAAAACAAAAGGTTTAAATGCTTTGTGTACCAAACGTGGGTAGAAGAAAATCCTCTAATTGCGGCGTCGCACGGCTGGGCATTGAAGCGATAAACATGAATAATGTCGCGAGATGTCCAACACTACTGCCATAGACTTTATTTTCTCGCTCTGTTTTAGGGTTGTTCCACTTGTTTCGTTTTTAAATCGATTTGGAAGATGTGAAATAAGAGTTGATACTATTTTTCAAAAACAAATCCGCATCATACGATTATTAAGTTCTGTGATTAATAGGTACTTAATAAATGTACTTACATTTATTGGTTTATCAAATAACTAATAAAATGATCTGGAATTAGAATTGCGTTCCTTATGATCATAAAATCGAATGAAGCGAAGAAGTACTAGCATCTTTGTTCAAAATTTTGACCATGCAAAGTGGTAGGTATACCTTCGACAAACTTTAGAACAGGATGCTAGTATATCTAATATGATGATTATTATGTATCGATTCATAAAAATCGGTTACTAAAGAATCGATTCTGATCCTCCAACCCTAAAATGTCACCTGGTTTTGCGAGATAACACGCGCAATGCGAGAGTCTCTAGCCTTCGTAATTCACTCGACATTTTGATTCATTTTGATTAATAAGACTTTGTAATGACACTGAACTTGCACGGGTTAGAATGTGATTTATAGGATTACTTGTAATTTATTACGTAATGGGGGCAATATTAAGCGCCGGAGATTATGATGCTTAAGTCTTTGTGCCAAACTTTGTAGACGGAGTAAGTTGCTGGCAAGTTATATGTCATTTAAATATTCTGGGTGAAATGAATGAGGCTTATTTATAACAGGCACAATTGCATTATTTTTGTTCTCATTCGTATCCAACCCTACAGGTAGTCCTGAAACAAGATGTTTTAATTATTTTTCTTTCATTAAATACTTCAAGTAAAACTTGCATTTCAAACAGTGCCTTAATACCCAAAACAAACAATTAAAACCTCTTTAAAGCACCAAGAAAGTGAAACAATCAATTTGCATACAGAAACACCGCCATCTTGGATGCAGCGTCACTCGTCCTCACCCCGAACAAAAACGGTAAACTTGTAACGTTTATTTAATGGGCAGACGACTCCCGACGCAATAATCCCTGTAATTGCGCTCTTGCCTTGCATGCAGAACAGGCAGATGTTCCCAAATTAGCATTGTTTATACACAGCGACAAACGAAATTTGTTATAATTATAGTGATTTGACACGCCTCGCTGCGCTGCTAAGGTTGGTCGGTGTCTTGCATTTTGTGAATGAATAAACATGGTGGAAGTGGAAATGGAAGCTAAGAATGAAAGCAATCGTTTTAAAAGAAAATAATTGTTATGAAACATAAACTCAACGGCTCCATTTGGACAGTAACAAAGTGATTGGCTACTCTATCAATTCCGACTCCGAAAAAAAAACATGTGTGTGCCCTTTACTAATGAATTAATATTTCCCACAGTACATGAAAATTCCTAAAAGAAAACATAATGGGTATCGTTATTTTACATCAAAAGATCGGCAAATGTTCTACAAGGATAGACACAGTCTATCATGTAGTTCTTAGGTAGAACATCATCAGTTACCAAAGTTTCTGTAAATCTGATGATACGGACATAGGGTGCAAATCAAGATTCTATAATAAAAGAGGTATTGAGAAGTCTATCCAGACCCAGACACTACGAGCATTATCTCATACACGAGTGCACATGCATTCATGTTATGGCAATTTTCATGTTTGGAGTGCTGCCAAACTTGACCACTCTTATTTATTAAGCTATAAATGAAGTTGTCATCCAAGCAATTTTCAAGTAAGAGCTTGCTGTTATCTACGTGCTTAAGTATTTACGTTCTGTCGTGGACTACGTCTGGGGCTGCCAAAGTGTGGGCATATTTTAAAATGTAGTCACTATACATTTTGTATAAGGGTGACAACTCACAGGAAAATTAATTGCTGTGTAAATGAGCTGAAATGTAAAAAATAACTTATTGTTTGTTGTGAAAGAGAACGTAAAGTCGGGTGATGCTAAGATACAACAGCCGACCCGTTCTGTAAAACTTACCGTGAAGCCACTTAAGGTTAAGTGAGCTTGAAGTGAGCTGTGATTCCATTGACACTATTGTCAACTCACTTCAATGTCACTTTACCTAAAATTTCACGATGAGATTTTTACTGAATACATCGACCAGTTGTAAGTCCAGAATATACACGTGCTCATTTATTTTATTTATCAATAGCGAATGTTTCTTTGCATAGACCGCATCCCAAATAGAACGAAGCACTGACATACATATATGTAGCTGTGTATTTTAAGTAAGTATTTGTCAGACAACACGAAAGTCAGTACTAAAATCATAGGTATCACCTAAGTAAATCGTATCGCGTCGTAATTCAACGCCACCACATCACGAGGAAAACGTCCAAGCGCACTCTTTCAACGATAAATAGTACAAAATTAATGAGCTTGTAATTAAACCTGTGTTTAGACAAACATGGGGACCGTTCACATCAAAGGCAAGGGATGAAGATTAAACAGGGCTGCGTCTGCGCCACGTGGCAGCATTAGTCTGCTTTGAATTGCCTAGTTTACTTTGCTGCCAGTGAAATCCACACATTGCCTTATCGTCTCATACATGAGGTCGAAAATACATTGGAAGATATTTCGGTGGGTGCAAATTTATCCTTGATTATAACGAGAGTTGACAATGCAACTAGTCTCAACTATCATGGGATTTGCTGTGTAATAGGGTATCTCTTACTACTAAGCGTTTAAAAGCATAGATAAGGCTGTTTGCTAAGTGGCGGGGTATCGAGTTTTTGTAATCTGCCTGTGATTATGTCTGGGCAAGTTTGCAAGTCACACCCCCCTTATGTGGATAAGGCTTATTCAGCATTCAAGGCGGGAGCTACGCTATTAGTTTTGGCCAATGACTTTGAACTGGAAATCTTTGTTTTAAAAGTTTTACCGGTTTTCAACGAGGATTACTAAGCACTCTTCCAGGTAAGGTTTGGCTAGAAAATCTTTAGATTGGTGTCATCTTCATCAATCTGTTTATCATCGAGAGATGTAAGAACTTACATAGGTATTTTGGTGAATAGAAAAAGCAATCTGAGTGGTTAGATTGAATATGTGGACTTCACCTAGCCTATGTTCTTTCTTAAACATCACGTGTGAAATCAAAGTGATTCCGATATCATGTTTATAGAATGACTTCATTTCATTACATTTCAACAAAACACAACTTACAAATTCAAAAGAACCAAAGAGTTAAAAAAAAATGCGTAAAATGTCCGTAAAATGTCGTGAAAAAAAAACATCGCAAAAACATTTCACGGCAAAACCGCTTCGATTTGGCAAGGGCACATTGTTTTTTCTACTCGAAAGCCAGAGTTCCATTTACGCAATCTGCGGTAAAGCAAGCGATACTCGATACAGTATATTATTATCAACTTCCTATCGATTTCAATACTGTTATAGGGATTTGTTTTAGGGCGTCCTTCTTGAGAAGTTGCCTTGATTGAAGTGACAAGAGGAATTCTGTATTATAGTACTCTCGTTTTTTTAATTAATTTCTTATTTAGTCTAGCATAAGGTCTAAGGTTCGATTTCCAAGTCGGGTAATGTGTTATCGGGTTTTTCTATCTAGAATTTCTCAGTAGCAGCACGAAGTCTGGATTTGTGCAAGGTTGATGGCTATATGCTCGCTCCCTATTTTTTATTTTTTATTTATGAGTTCTACTACCGCGGACATGGTGGTTCGCACCCTTGTTTACGTGGTGTATTTATTTAAAGGTTTTATTAATTTACATTACAATTACAGTGCTCCTACATCGGACACACTTCTTAAGCTTACAGACTAAACTTAAATCTACGTGAGTCCATTTTTTTTTTTATATACAGGAAAAGTTTTTATCCTTTGCGCAAATTTTAACCATGAATTCAGCATACCATTCTAGACCCCACAGGGAAGACATTATTCGTGGTTTAAAAAAAAAACTTGTGTGGTTTTATGAAACCACCGTAAAAGTGAAACTTTTTTTTTTCACATTATAGACATTTAACTAAAAACTACACGGTCAGCTGATGCGAACTATAGGCGCCGCCATATTGGCCTCGGCTGCTCTGACGAGCGCCTTTCACTTTATCCCTACTCCGCGGCCGACCGTCACGCGACACGTCACGCGACATGCAACACACAGACGAAAAAGTTTGAGACGATGTAATAAAAGTTTCACTTTAAAAACACAGCTGTTCTATACATTTTGACCACGTAGGGATTGCACTTTTCTATGAAACAGAGCAGCTGATTTTTTTTAGTAAAACCGACGAAAAATTTCTTTGCTGGGGGTCTAGAAACCATTCTAGACCCCCAGCAAACTTTAATTCAGCATACCAATGCTGAATTAAAGTTTGCGCACTGAATTAAAACTTTTTCTGTATATTATTTTACAGGTACAAGTGCGCATGCAGATAAGATAAATATGTTTCTGTTTTTTTGTCCTTTTTTAATTTTTTATTATATTATATTTAATACACAAGCATTACAATATTTACATGTTGGTAGGTTACTTATGTTATGATGTTATGATTATGTTACTTAGGCTGGCAAACTAACATGTTTTTTTTTACATCTTTTACTAATTATGTCAATACACATTTTACGGAGAGTTGACTGCATGGCAGTGTGAACCGACCAGTCCAGGCCGACGGCATCCCTTCACGGACATGACGTGCACATCCGCGCCGTTTAGTTAAACCATATTTTAGGGAACTTAACGGCCAGATGTACAGCGACACCATCGGCTGGACATTTACGTGAGTATGACAGAGTCACTCTGCCATGCAGTTTGATTCGCTCCCTATTACATGGTACCTAGTTAAATATAGCTGTTGTGTTCTTTTTTTTTGTGAATGACGTCTCGCAGGTCAACCTTCAGGTTGTCGGCGCTTAACCGGACTTGCATGTGGTTAACTGAATAAATTAAGGCCTTGTGGGTATGCTATATATGTAGGTTCTGTGCAACCCTTCGGGGAAATTAACTACTTACTAATTATTTTTGAAGAAATTTCCTAGGTCCATACAATTCGGCTATACTATCGCGCAAGCTCCTCATATAATATGAAAGCACATTAAAAGAAGATTTACTAAATAGGGTTAAGTCTCCAGTCATGTCAAGTAACGATGAATAAAGCAACTTAAAAAAACGACTAGATTTTATGACTCCAAAACAGGTGTAAACGATATATATTTAATGAATTATTCAACGAAAACCACAATAATTTTCCAACTTGCATCAACAATCTTTCATAATACCTCCCGACGGACACATCCAACAAATACAAAAGAAACAGATCTGTTATAGCACAATAACCTAGATGCGTAAGCACTTAGGGATATGGCCCGAAGTAGGTCAGCTCCCAAGAGGTTCGTCTCGGCATAATGCTTCGAAGACATGCGAACAATGGGACGGTGCATCGAACACAACCCTCGCACTTGGCACGTTGTAATATTCCACTTTTTCAATAATCCTGAGCACTGCAGCTCTGGGATATTCGGTGCTTGTGTTCTAGAATTCTGTATATGAATACGTGATGGTATTTCAGGTGGTACTTGCGGTTTGTAGGAGGTACTATTTATATTGGACGAGTTTTAATCGGAAATATTTTATTTTGGTATATCACTGTTTGGTCAGCTTACGGTTTAAGCAGGATGGTTGAAAAAGTTTCGCTTAAGCCAAATTACGTATTTTTAAGGCGAATATATTAATATGGATTTTTTTTTATATTGCTGAATGGGCCTGCTCTTGACCTCAATCACACGCGACACAAACACAAAGCGATTGATGAGTCTATGATGGAACGAGCTTGCCCAAAAGATTCTTGCTTTAAAGGTAGACCAGTTAACTAAGGAAGGGAATACAGACGCTGGTAGTTACAAACTCAAATCCTCAAAGTAGTAAAGGCCTCTGCAAGACAGGCGATCCGCGACGTTACGACGTGATTCTGGTAGAACACATTTTATGAAGTTATCATAAGAATTGTTCTACTAGATTCGCGTCGCGCTGTCACGTTGCCGTCGTGCCTTTTACTTATTGGTGATTTAATTTTGTAACTGCCAGCATCTGTGTTCCCTTCCACTGTTAACCAGTTAAGGGTAACACAGTTAACCGGAGCTTTTACTACTACTACTACTTATTGATGTTTGAACTGGATACTTTTGCAACGATGCACTTTAAGAATGTCACAGCACTAGAATTTAAATGGTGGTTTGTACACGAAGCAACCAAACTCAGAAAAAATGGATCAGATTTAGACTTAAACCATCAGGCGATAAAAGTTCGATGTCCTGCTTTCCTGTATCTGCCGTGGATCAACGATATTTACCCACCAGTCTGCCTGCTAAGCGTAGTGATTACGGTATTATTCTCTGCGCACGACCCTCTGGGGCTCTTCGTCCCATGGGTAGCGTAAAGTATAAAACTTCACCCTTTACCTCTCCTCATACCATAACAGTCCAAATTGCTGTCCACCTCTTTACATATTTTCCATCCGCCTTTATGAACGCTAATCTCTTTTAATCCTTCCAATACTACATATTCCGAATGTATTACCGAACATACGTATTTTCTGATTTAGTATTCAAGTCAGGTCATTTTGCGTGCACCTCTGTCTGCCGGGTCCGAAAGCCCGATTATATTAATCCTACGTGCGTTTTGTGTCGTCCGAAAACGCTCTGCTGGACCACTCTCATTTGAATGCAGCGTTCTGATTGGACGGTTTTCAATGCGTATGTTTTTAATTAAGTAATTAGTTGAATGACGTAATGGCGGGTTGTGGATGTATTTTTGGTTGATTTGGTTTGTTTTCAATTAAGGGTTAAATAGGTAGATTTTTATTTAATTACACAGACATAGGTAGGTAAATTAGTTTGTACCTTTGGGTC
Organism: Antitype chi; assembly: GCA_947359405.1. Taxonomy (NCBI): domain Eukaryota; kingdom Metazoa; phylum Arthropoda; class Insecta; order Lepidoptera; family Noctuidae; genus Antitype; species Antitype chi. The sequence goes on along the minus strand of OX375817.1, from coordinate 14,457,865 downwards.
ATATGGTATTGGCTCACTGATGCTTTCAAGTCCGCTCCGACAACAAATGTCTAAATACAGTGCTAAACGGATTTTAACCATCGGCATCGTTGTGTTTCTTTCAATCGTTTGAAGATGACGGAGACAAAACAACTTTTAAAATGCGTATTAGAGCACTATGTGACCTAAACCCGCACTTAAGTCACGCTTTTCGGTATCTTAAGTAGTAAATGTTTAAACAGAAAAGCGTGACTTAAATGTGGGTTTACGTCACACGTGCTATTAAATAGTACCTATACGAAACGTGTGACTTAAGTAAATCACTATCGTAATGTACTATTAGCGTTTAACATATTAATAGTGATATGTGGTGCAAATGAGCCTGATTCAACTACTTACAACACCTAGCTAATTAAACATTTAGCTAAGTGACTAATTATCTACCATTATCCAACAAAGCTATTAAAATGTAAAAAAAAAACATATTTATTCGTACCACACTCGTTACTCTTGAAATTAAAGTGTATAAAAACAGAGTTAAAGTGTATGAAAATTCCCTATATTTAATAACTGCACTCGCGAGTGCATATCCGATTCCATTCAATGTAAAAATAAAAATAAAACTGAAGAGTAATCACTGTCCGTATCAAAAGTTCTCATTCATAGCAGAGTTAACGTTCAACTAAGTTTCATTCGGCTCTTTTTGCGATGGCCGATCGAATTCGCGAAAACTGCTTCATTTCGCAATTTTTTTTTTCAAACCACCCAATTTTGCAGGAACTCCCGCGCTCTTCGATATTCCAACAGTTTAAATGTAAGGTAGGAGTTATGAGGGGTCTAGATGTGTTGGTTATGTCCCTGGAAGTCGGGAGTGCCGTTGAAGCCGACAATGTGTATAAATAGGCAATACCGATGGCGATCACGTAGCTGTAACGAGGCGTCGCGTCTAGTAGCTATCGATCTATACGATGATGGAATTTACTGACGGACGCTCGTAGGTGGAGGCGTTAAAAGCCGTGTTACTTGTCTGGGATAAGATTTAGGAGTAGCTATGTGTAGACATGAGGGAGAAAAGTGGTTTTTGGGTCGGAAAATATACCTGGGCAGGATTATTTTCTATCTTTTTCATTACGTTAGGTGTGATCATAGTATACTGCACTGTGTGACTGGTATAGAGCTGTATCCGGTTAGACTGGGAGCTGACCCCAACATAGTTGGGTAAAGTCTAGGCAGATTAATTGGTTGAGATGTGATCATAGTGAGAATCATGTTTGCTGTTTAAAAACGACGCAAAGTAATTAGGGATTAAATTGGGCTGACAAATGGGTTGACGATTATCCAGAAATCTGTAATTTTTTCCAGTATCAGTTTCTAGAATCACAGTGTACTACGGGTGAAGTAAACATTTGGGTAGACTTTCGATGTTTCTACCTTTCTCCTTCTAAAGCATTTTAGTGTACATATGTGTGTTTTTTAAATGTTTTTAGTGTAAGCTCAGCGTCATTAATATGCATAGTAAGACAACATTACGATGTTACCTTGCTATGCATTGCTACAATAACTAAACTTCTGGAGCTGCATTAACACAAAATATTGTAGTTAAGTTGAAAGTTACGTGCAACTTTAGTGAATAAAGTTAAATTGTGGCTTTTAGATTTTCTCTTGTGGTTTTAGATTTGAGGTATGTAATAGTTAGCTCATCTATTTTAACATTTTTAAATGTTTTTTTTTAATAATTTGCTGTATTTTATGGAGCAGTGGTAACGCAGTGTTGGCGCTTTATTTTGTGTAAATGGTTTCATCACCACTGCTCATAAAAAGGTGAAGGAAAATATCGTAAGGAAACCGGCATGTACTAAAACCAAAATTCCACCGCCAAGAGAAGGCTTGTGTTCCAGAAATGTAAAATTACAGGCTGAGTATGATTAAGATGATGACGATAATGATGATATTTTAAAGTAAAAGTTTGCAATTTATGTTCTATTATTATTTCTAAATTAATTCGGTTGGCGCAGTAGTTAAGCGATTGACTGCTGCGCTGCGTGTCGCGGTTTCTAACGACCCGTAAAGACTGTCAAAGATCCACGAATGACAGCCGGGACCAACGGCTTAACGTGCTTTCCGAGGCACGGAGGTGTCTTGGTATGTAAAGATGGTCACCCATCCTCGGACCAACCGCGGCAAGCGTAGCTTAACCTGATCGATAGACTCGTGCGGCTATTATTACTTAGCCACAAGCCTTTTTTAGAGTAGGTACGTATCAAAACGACGGTACGTTTGACGCAGTGGTTAAGCGATTGACTGCTGCGCTGTGTGTCGCGGGTTCGATTCCCACACGGAGCAAGTATTTGTATGACCTACAAGTAGTTGTTCCGAGTCGGGCTGTTTGTGTATGTGAGTTGAGTGTTTGTAAACGCACTCACAATACACGAGAAATTCGTAGTGTGGGGCAACGTTTAAAAAAAAATCATATAAAAAAACATGTATACCTAGATTTTTTATTGGTATTTATGTAGTAGCTTTAATTTTATTCTAAGTAGGTAATCTTAATTGTATCGTTTTGCTGTGCCCTTACAGTGTCCATATTTCTGTACCTAGCTTTAAGCCCTTTGTAACATCTTTAATACAATATGGAAGGCAATAAATGAATATGAATAAATGGTTGAAAACAGACTGATAGTGGGATTCTAAAATTGAATAACAATGAGCCTTGGTCCCACATAATCATTCATTCCCATCTATGACCATAACGGTGTATAGGCCTTACGCCAATGTATCTGAGCCATATCCCAAACTAACTAACCAGACAGACGTTGTCCTGCCTTAATTAAGAATATTAAATTCGCAATATATGTACATTTATGTTACGCGCAACTTTTTGATTTTTTTGTTTCTTATGAACCTTCTCTTGACAATAACAAACACAACAAAAAAGAAAAAAATGGTCCAGCCGTTCACGTGTGATGCTACGCCGCCGTGACCAAGGGAAATAGGGATTCATTTTTATATATTATATACAAGATAAGTTTTTATCCAGTGCGCAAACTGTAACTATGAATGTATATCATTGTAGACCTCCCAGCGCAGAAATTTTTCATCGGTTATTCAAAAAAAAAAAAACAGCTGTTTCATAGAGAAATGCAATACCTACGCGGCCAAAATGTATGGAACAGCTAATTTGTTTTTTGTATAACCGACGAAAAAATTCTGTACTAGGGGGTCTAGAATGATATGCTGAATTCATGGTTACAGTTTGCGTACTGGTTAAAAACTTATCCTGTATAGATTATTTGCATAGATTTCTCGGATTGCCCGCGACATATATAACTGTACATTAACTATGTAACTATAACTGTACTTCGACGCGAAAATATAACGAACTCATACACTCCAATACCTATTACGTAAAAACAAAAAACAAAGACCAAAACTTATTTTTTAAAGCAAACTATTATTATTTAAAAAATAGCGTTAACCCCAGGATTACTTCATGCATAAGAAAATTGAGTCTTATTGCCTTATGTTAAGATTTTAATTTCTTTGGCTCAATGGTGGTCAGTATGTAAAAATACGCAATTGGAAAAAAATACCTGTATTAAAATCAGTGAAATCGGTTCAGTAGTCAATTAGGAACTAATTACTTTCAGGACTTGCGCTTATTCTGTTACGCCTTGTCACACACAAATAAACTCAGAAAAGTTATGATTTATTTGACGCAATACGCAGCCTAACAGACGTGTGTGTATTCTGTCTATGTCTGACTATATTGTTTGTGCAAACTAGTTGACGCTCGAAACAACAGATGGCGCCACTGCTGCACTGTCGTTTTCCGCTATCGCACTCGCTTAGAATTTATTATTCAATCCGAGTGTTTCTTCACAATGTTTTTTTTCTTTGTTTTTCTTTCTTTGCGAGGAAATCACAGCTTGAAGCGATGTGATAAGGAATATTGGTGTCACGTGTGCACGCAATAATAACAGAGGCTATATTTTTGATATTAGTAAAGAAAATGGAGTAGTGTTGAAACCTCTATTAATGTATCCTTTTATAAATTGCTGTGTTCTTATTTTCGAGTGAATAAAAACTACTTGTCTCAGAATATCGTGTAATCTTTTAAAAACACAAAAATAAAACAAAAATAAAAACATTTTCCTTTCACAGAATAGTTTTGTTATTTTAGCCTTTTAAAATTCATCCCATGTCTGCAAGGGGATAAAACCCAAATGTCACCATTTTTTTCTTTAAGGAACAAAAGACGTCGCATTATCCTTTTTAAACTTTTGAATCTGCGGATTATCAAATATAGGTACCTAATATTTCTTGAAACTTATTCACGTCACTTTTTAAAATGGATTTGCTCTCGGGAATACAGTCTTTACTTTTTGTCGAAATAGAATCCAAGTAAACACTACGAAAATGGAAATAGGCACTAAACGAAAAAGTAATCTACGTAAGAGCTTTTTCTTTACGAAACATTTTATGTATAGCATCGATAGGTAAAGGTTAAGCAATTCTCGAAATAACCACTTAGTTAGACCTTCTATTTTCCCATTCACTTAAATTTTTTGTCGTGAAATAATTTGTCCGTACATTTTTAACCTGCTTTGCCGTTTCCCGACTGTTTCTCTGCAGGACTGGCTCTCCTCACTTCAATCCATCCAAAGGTTGTCTGTAAAAGATCGCATTTAGCGATAAGACCGCCCATTGTGTCATCCTATGTAAAATTTCTACATTTATATCAGTATTTATTTATATTTTTTTGGTTATTACTAAACGGGCCCGCTCTTGACCTCGATCACGCCTGATAGAAAGCGATTGATGAGGTCTATGCTGGATCGAGCGTGGCCAGAAAATGCTTGTACACTCTAGTTCAAGGCACTGGTACTCCCACGCATCGACGAAACACAGCAAGCTGCTTGACTCCGGTGGAAACGATCGCGAACCAGGCGGGCGTTCGCCCTACCCACCGCAAGGGAAGAATTGGCCAGTCATCAAGGTATTGGGTGTGACTACAAGATGCGCCGAGCGCTCGGTTCATTCGAGTTACTGGTGGAACAAATTGCGCTACACGAGGAGGCTTCTTCATGCATCCCTTCATGTATTTTTTTTTGTGTACATAAAGAAGAGTTTTCTATCTTCTATGTATCTATGTTCGGGTCGGCTTCCAGTGTAACCGGATGCAGCTGAATACCAGTAATTTACATGGAGTGACTGCCTATCTGACCTCTACAACCCAGTTACTCATAGGTAACACGATACCCTTGGTAAGACTGGTTGTTAGAGTTTTGGGCTTCTTCTGACTGTCAACGATTCACGAATCACAGCCGGGACCAACGGCTTAGCGTGATTTCCGAGACACGAGTCTCGAAATGTAATCGATATTAATCCACCTACGAATCGACTGCTGCAAGCTTAGGTTATCCTTCGTTCAACCTGTATAGTTGTTATCATTTAACCATGAGCCCCTCGAGTCACGAGCCACCTCCGTACAATTTGAGGGTTCTATATAAACTGGTTCCGAAAATGTATTGGCGTTTTTCATCCTTTAACCATAATAAATGTATGGCTAGTTTGGTAAAGCATTGATTTATAGGGGATCGGCGATGTTTAAAATTGCTTTATAAATTGTAGTGGTCGAACGTGCAAGCTCAGGGGTTGAAAGGGGTAGTAAATAGATGCAGGTGGGGCCGAAATGCTGGGTTTTATGTTGGTAAGCAGATTTCATGTTAATGAGGTCATATTGATTTTGGTCAGCTGTTTATAAGGTTGTTGTTACCTTATTGAAACTATGTTTAGTACTTACTACTTATAAACATTGAGTGCGATATGTGTCTAGGTGACACCAGAACACATCGTAAAGACTTCTTCTAAAAGATTTAAAAAGGATGGATAACTTAATATTTGGTTGATTCTTGTACTGGTTTGAGTAGGTACTCTCTAATACATAACGCTGTATAAACCTTTCTCAGAGAAAGGTTCTAAGTCCACCATAACGTTTTTTCAAAGAAAAAGAAAGACAGTTATTTTTTAAATCTTCTTTAACCTTAATTTACCTTAAAAATCCTTCTAAAAAGACTTCCTCTTCACCTGGTTTACGTACTTTCGTCGGTATAAGAGTCGCACGGATGAACGCTTGTCGAGTGGCCAATAAAACAACGCCCAACTTCCGTGAGACAGACTATAGTAGCAATGTAATAAGAAACGTGTACAATGTCCTAAAGAAAAAGTTGGATTATGTTTGAGAATAACACCCTTAATGCTCTGAGTTGAGTGGTTTTGTGATGATATTCGAAGTAGTTGGAATTGCTTTTATAGAGGTTAAAACAAAAATGGCTACACTTTCTCTTCTTGTCGGTGCCATGAAGGTAAATAACAGTGGTGTCATTCTTCTGGATTCGACAAGTCAATGGAACGGTTTCCATTACTCTCCTTATTATATCATGAAAGTAGCCAAGATTGCATAAAAGTTTGATGAACATTTAACAGCACAATTTTTCTGTGGTCCGAGTTACTATCATACATTATTTTGTTTAAACTAAATTTGTTTTGCAAGCATGACGACAGAGGCCAGATAAGAACATGAGATTAAAAATAGAAGATATTAGGAAGTGATGAACAAAACTCACTTTTCCACTTTTTATTTTTTTTGAGAAAACAGTAAAATGTAAAATAGCTAACAAACTTCAATATACGCATGTATGATATTAAACTTAGTGTTTCACTCGATCCGATGTACCAAATTATTGGTAAAAATTATTAATATTAATATATTAGATAATATTTTGAATCAAAATTTGGAAATGTGAGGTTTTGCATAAATATTTTGGAAAAGTGTGGTTTTGATAACAAAACAAAGCCGTGGTCTTGTTTTCGTGCCACTATTGATAGTAAAATGGATTAATCCATAATCCATTTCAATAAAAAATACAGTGAAAGCTGCACTCCAATCCTTTTAGCCCCTTCAATGTAATCATAATATTTTTAAGTGGTTTTGATGAAGTTTTAGTCTAGTTATTATAGCATATTGTTCTGATAAAATGAGCTTTTGAAATAAATCAAGGGAGACTGATTCTTCTAGGTGAAAACGTGTGTTTTTGTTCGAGATTTTCAATTTCAAGAATAGATTATTGGGAAAATAAGAGGTTTTGACGAGTTTTTTCTTATTGGTCCCAATTTATTCAAAAATTTTGCCCATGGCCAAAAAAAACGAGAATTTTTTTTAAGTGGAAAAGTGAGGTTTGTTTTCCACCTCCTCAAAAAAAACCGACTTATGTTCGTCAGCGCCTGATGAAATTGGTTCTATCTATGAAGTAATTCTTAAGAAGCATTTATTACAGGGATATGTGAGTACCCAACTTAGCACGTATCGAATAGATTGAACAAAGGAACACATGTATCAAAGTGCCCACGCACATGCCAAGACAACTAATTAACTATGTAGACACAGGCACGCCCTAGTCCGCCCAGTAAATGAATCTAATTGATACGAGGCCCATATTAGACGAAGGTTTTCATTACCTAGTTACCTACCATAATGATTTATTTTGCAGTTTCCTTTTGTGGGATTGAATGAAATGAAATGTTTCTATTTTTTAATTCTATATACAGGATAAGTTTTTATTCAGTGCGCAAACTATAACCATGAATTCAGCATAACATTCTAGACTCCCCAGCGCAGATTTTTTTTGTCGGTTATACAAAAAAAAATTTGCTGTTTCATAGAAAAGTGGAATACCTACGCGGTCAAAATGTTCTGCGCTGGGGAGTCTAGAATGATATGCTGAATTCATGGTTACAGTTTGCCTACTGAAAAAAAACTTTTCCTGTATATAGGATATCGAGATCAGTTTTACACGTCACATAAATATATTGAATTTGTAAAAAAGGGGTGTACTGTGCCAAATCGAATGCCAAATAAACGAATATCAATTAATTGAACACTATAAATCGAACATCTAAATACTCGAACGTTCATAATATCGAATGGTTAATAAATCGAACATTCAATATATCGTATATCGAGTATACAGAATATCGAATGTTTTTTGATCGAGCGTTCAACGCATCGCATATCCATACTATCGAAATATCAAAATTTTGTATAGGTACTTTTTATGTCCCTAATCTTTAATTATTATCTTTTATAGGTAAATTTAAAATTTTGTGTGAATTGCAAATGCACGGCGAAACGAATAAATTAATCACAGATAAATAAAATGTATCATTTTACTAACATACATTAACTTTAATTAAAAACAAGTTATATAATTCTGAACGCAACAATTAGGTAAGTCATATTTATGTACCCCACACAAGAAGAGATTCTAGATGGTTTCGATAAATTGAGAGAAGAAATGTTACCCGACGAGGCAAATGATATCACCAACAGGTTTGGAAAATATAATATTATGTTTGGGGAAATATTCAGTCTCGTGAGACGGTAAATAATAAATTACTTATAGCACGCTCATCGCCTGCTTCCACCTTCATTGTGGTCTGTATTTCAAAATAATACTCTGGGTTTTCCTAGAACACAGAAGATGGAGCACGTTGCTTGATAAGCACGAAAGGGGACTTTATGCTACCATAGAATACCAAAAAAAACAAATAGGACAGTTGAACAGGCAAACGCGAGATTGGGAAGACCTAGTTACTCCATAAAAAAGGCACAAGGGATGATAATACGATTGAAAAAATAATAATAATAAAAACAACATGAACTTATTAGAGCTAAGCACAAAATTTTAAATGTACAAGATAATAATTAAAGATCAGTGATTAGATTTTGTGTTTTTAGATTACAAGAATGTATTTATCTATATAAAAAGTACTTATACAATTTTTTATATTTCCATAGAGTGAATATGCAATGCGATGAACGCTCGATTAAACATCCGATATTTTTAACTCTTGATGTATTAAGTGTACGATATACTCGTAGAATGTTCGATTTATTAACCATTCGATATTATGAACGTTCGAGTCTTTAGACGTTCAATTTATAGTGATTGATCAATTGATATTTGATTATTTGGCATTCGATTTGGCATAGTACACCCAGATAAAAGCCAATTTCCTTGTAATTTTGGGAATTTTGGCAGCAGCAAAGTATAGATTAGTTAGTCCAATATGGCAGGAGGATGAGCGGGTTTGCGAAAGATGGATGGAGCGGAGGAAGGTCCAGGAGTGGGACTGAGCAGACTAAAAAGTGAGTATAATCTATGAAACAAAAATAAAGTTACGACTACCTATTTCTGCAGCCAAATCTAGGAAACTGAAGACCGAAGGACGTACATAGTTAGGAGAATCCCCATAGAGAGACAATATTAGGCTGGTATTATTGGCGTTTTCTTCTTCTTAGCGTATTAATTGGAAAAAGTTCAAACATCTTTTGCCTAAAATTCAGCTGCGCGTACTCCACTTACTGACGCATTCATCAGATCATCAAATGGACGGGTGACGGGACACACGGCGCAGTATGGAAGATGGGCTATTGTCTGTTGGGAGCGCCGAATACGTACTTGAGATCTGAGCCGTTCGTGCATGGTGGAGATTGTCTTTGCTCCGGGCGATTTGCGTTTGAATTCTTTTAGAGATTTCCAAGCCGGCCATGGTAACGCGTGCCCAGGCGGAGGCCCTCAGAGTGTTCGCTAAAATTATCAGGAGGTTAATACAGCTCCCACCATAGATTACATCTTTCTGTGTATTTAGTTATATCATAACTAATTCAGATGTAAATTAACTAATCCTTCAAACATCTCACGAAAATATCTCAATTTCTGTATTACTACGTCGCTGTAATCTGCACAAAATAGGTATATGATTGGTCCACAACTGTTTTCCATTAACGCTACACAATCCGGGTACATACAGACGTTAATTCGCTTCAGTAAAATTATTGTATACTCGCGTTTTATGTCCCCGTATGTCTCTGTGCGAAGTAATTGGAAAAATATTTTAGTAGAACATGATTTTTTATGGGACTTTAATAAATATATTATTCAAATTCTTTAATTTCACCCGTGACGTCATTGTGTCTGTAAATATTTTTATAAGTTCTTTTGTTTATTTTATCATCATCATCTGCCAAGCCTTTTCTCAATTATTTTAGGGTCGGCTTTCAGTTTTACCGGATGCAGCTGAATACCTGTTTTTAACATGGAGTGTCTGCCTATCTGACCTCCACAACCCAGTTACTGAGCAATATGCTACCCTTTGGTAAGACCGGTTGTCAGAGTTTCTGGCTTCTGACGAGCCGTTACGACTGTCAAAAATCTACGGAAGACATTTGGTACCAATGCCTTAGCGTCATTTCCGAGGCACGGAGGGATCTCGGTATGTAAAGATGGTCACCCATCAAAGGACCAACCGCGGTAAGCCTAGCTTAACCGACCTACTCGTGCAGCTGCTATTACTTAGCCACAAGCTCCTCAAGACAAAGATACCCAATTCAAACAGATGTGTGCTATGGGTATGAGAATATGTAGTACCTACCTTTTATTCTACCATTTCCCAATTAAAATGCATCCACAAAACAAGAATGAACCACCCAATCCAACTACTCTAATTCCTAGCTCACAGTACCTGAATAAAATACACCGAAACTTGTTAAACCACGTTAGTGAGCACCGAATTGGTTAAATTCGGACGTTTCATTACAAGAATTTGATTTATCGGACGAATTCTGAAACACTGGGCACGTAGCGAACGTTCTACAGGAGTAATTTGAATGCGATCGTGGTGTACTGTGTTCATAATGACTGCGGGATTTATTCCGATTGAGTTCTAGAAGCTTTATTAATCGTGATGGTTAGTTTATTATTGACAGACTTTACGTAAACAAGTCAGATAGCACTAGCTTAAGAAATAATGTTCTTTTTTTAATTTATTTCTGATTGCTATACTCCATCTCTAAATGTTAAACTCATACAGCTAACAACTCAAAGCTAAGCTTTTTGTTAGTAGGCACCTATGTGAAGAAAAAAGAAGAACTTACACTTAATTAGTTAAATAAACATGGTCATGAGTGGTGGTTAAGCTTTAAAAAAAAAATGGAATCCTCAAAACTTCAAAACTTCTTTTGCTACTCTTTAGGTACTTTATTGGTAGCTCTTGATACGTTCAGATGGGAATAGCAGAAATGAAAGTTCGGACAGTTAGATAAAACTTGATGTCTATGTTGTACTATTAAAGGCACATATTACACTTAGTTCTTAACACAACATTACTACACAAAAACTTGGAGACGACTGGCGAGCGGGGGAACGCGCTCTGAATCGCAGGCGTCGTCTCTGATTACATTGTGTCACTACACTTCTAATCATACATTCGTCCGCTGGTTACAGGCTATGTGACGTCACATTAAATTGAGTATGGCGCCTGATGATGGCAATACATGGCCTCGGCTAGCTGTCGCCAGCTCCAAAAATATGGCTAGGATTTTTTTTTTTTTAATGTAATATTTTGCCGAATATTCTATTAAAAATATCCAAGCAACACCAGCTCAACAAAAACAATTATAAGCTAAAGAAACAGTTGTACCAGAAGCAAACGAGACTTCGAGTATTACATCGTTCTCTGAACATAAAAATTGAAACAAATTATTAACTGGCTATAAATAAGGGTTCGGAGCTCGATATCTGGCAGTCTGCCAGCAACGCTTTAGATAGGAAAAACCTCTTGTTCGAGCTGCAAGCTAGAAAGGACATTCGGACATGCAACTAATGGGATTCTGTGATTACAGCCGTGATTTATGCTAAGTATTTGAACCTCTTCTAGAACAATTTCTTAGTATTATTCACGAAGTTATAGAGAAAAGGATAAATTGGTTCAGGACTTTTCGTCTAGAAGGTCCAATTTTTTAAGGCATTTAAACGTTCGTGAATTTTCCTTGGTCCTTGAACTTTGCAGATCTTCATTAGTCCCAAAAATATTTACTTAAGGTTGGACTTTTTAAGAATTGTTACAAAAGAATTTGCTTAAAAATAAGCACAATAGAAATATTTAGTTTCGGAGAGTAAAGCAGCTAATGGACAGGCAAAGTAAGTAATTCCCGTTAAAATGTTTCGCGAAAAATAGAAACGGAATTACTTAGGATAAGTAATTTGGGTAATAGCGTGATAAATTCATGTCCTACTTAAAGACTAAGATACAAAAAAGTTTTTTTAATAATAAAATATGATGAACGACTTGGGATACGAAAAAAGTATATTTTTACTGAATGTTACAGAAGTGAAGATGGTGGATGGTGGTCCATTAAAATACTTGGAAACTTCATTTAACGCTTGTCATACAGATTACGTTTGTCCGGAACCGTTGACAGTTTGATAACAATACAATCTCTTGTATCATGATTTATTTTTATAACAACTAGTAGTAGCATAACGTAGTACGTATCTAGTTCTTTCATGACGTACATAATAGATATCTCGTTATAGATATATCGAAAAATTTAAGACTAGAGATGCCTATGCATTCCACCTACTTTTATGACAAGTCTGTTACAGTTCAAGCAGTACGGTTATGGAAAGATTTGCCCGTGTCGATAAGGCGCTCAATCTTTGCTCAGTTTTAAAATTCTGGTAAAAAATACTTCCTCTCTCCTTATACATCACCATTACAAACTGTTCCTTGCTCTTGTGTCATGTTTATCATTTCATTGAAATGGAATGAAATGTTTATTTATGTAAGTAGATCTTATATTACACTTTAATTAACACGTCAATATTTCAAAAACTACATGGCGCCGGATTTCCTAGCCGACTTTTTCCTGAGAAGAAAAGCCGAAACAAACTCAGAGGTCATGGTCTTTTTTAAAGTCCAAACATTTTTTTTTAATTATTATTTTTTGTATTATTTTTTTGTTTTATTTTTTTTATTGCCATATTAATTATTGTTCTACTTAAGGAATCTTATATCTATGGCCTGTAATTTTAATGTTTGTTTGTTTATATAAGTTTGACAACTAATTTTATGTTTAATGACAATTTTATATAGTGTAGGTATAATGTAATAAGTTAATGTTTTAATGAAAATTTTAATTTTAATAATTTTATTTAATGAGAGTGTATTAATTAAGTTAATGTTTAAATTAGAATTGACATTTTAACAATTTTATATAATGAAAATGCTTGCATGGCGAATGGTGAAATATGGCAGAACGCTTTATTGTGATACCTACAACTACTTGTGTGTCGAGAATATAACGCCGCGGCGGGCGGCCGCGGGGAAGCTGCGGTGGCGGAGGGGGCCCTCGAGCAGCGGACGCGCACCGGACGGCTCGGCACTGCATCATCGTCCGAGCGACATTACACATACATAATATAAACTCCTTTTTCTCGCCGGTTCAAATCTAGTTGACCGTTTTTGTTACCCCTAAAATCTAATTCTTGTAATACAGTCCACTATTAATGAAGTTACGCGTTTTAGTCCTCATACCACCTGTAGGATACTACCATTTCTCTTCATGTGTTACCCATATTTGCAAATAAATTATATTCTATTCTATTCTCTTCTAATCTTATTTATGTGAGTCTAAAAATGCAGGGCAATGTCTGGAAGGGCCTTTTGAAGAAAGAGCCATTGCAGCTTTGAGATGACCTGTCCCAACAGACGGCATGTATTTATTAGTCACCGTGTACCTCAACCCTATTTTAGGGAGCTCAACGACCCGTCACAAGACGCTACCAGATCTGCAGGACATTTGCGTTGGCCATTTACACAATACTCAAAACCACCAGACGAGTTATAAAGTCATGTGTTCAATCTAGCCTGCATAGTACTCACATAAGACTGCCTTTTGTGTCATCCTATATAAACTTTCTACATTTGTATCTGTAATTTTTATGGTGTTCATAATAAAGACTATTCTAGCTATCTATCTAATATTATCAACATTTTTTCTTTCTTAATCCTAGTTCTCTGACTGTAAAGTATGTACGGTTTGTCAGCTTTATGTGCTTAAATCCACCCTTAAAAAGCACGCAAGCCCTCCACCTCCGATTAAACATAAACGCATTTACCTTTATTCAACACAATAGTTCCTTCGCTAAACATCAATATTATATACTAAGTAGAAGTACCTTTGTTTAGAAATGCATTAACAAACACCTCAATATTATAAATCTAAACTCACATGCAGTAAAATCTAAAGTAACAGTGTGGCTGCTCCTTAAGGATTACTCTTACACGGAGTTTTTACTTACCTATCTTGTGTAATACACCCACACACACATCACTCACGCACACAAACAACTACATTCAAATTTTACTCTTTGTATACCATACAGTAGAATGGCACAGTCCACTTGAGATAAGTTTTTTGTTGTAGAATGCAAGCCTTGACCGTAAACTACCTTTTAAAATACAGGTATACCCTAGCTTAAGATTCTACCTCTTAAGCTAGGGTATACCTGTATTTACTGTATTTCAAACTCTGTATGTTTTTGGGTAAATAAAGATTACTAGATACATATATATATTCCCAAAATCAGTTTGTACTGAAAGACCAACCCCATTCTTTCAAAACTTTTCACCGCTTGACATATATGAACGTTACAAGCTTCAAATCTCATCTCTTAGCTAATACCTGTGACTTGAGGGGTTCCATTCTTCACGCATCATCGTGTCTTCGCGTGGGGTGTGCCAATGAGGCGGAAAAGTCGTTAGATAGTGCCTTCCTGCGTTTCTCGCTCAACTCTTGTCATGGTGAATATTTTTTTGACATGTTGCGACGACATTTAACTTCAATACTTTTTGGAGTCGATTATTGATTGAGTACTTCCTGAAGTTTTCCCTGTGATATATACAAGTTTTATTATTTATTATATCTTTTCTAAAATATTGTTTTATTTACTGTGATAGGTGTCCGTTTAACAGCTATACCATAGAGAAAATATTTTTCTTCGTTGCACGCGAAGATGTGAGTTTTTCTTTCTTTACTGAGCTTTTACTGAGCTTTATTTAGTAACACCTGCCGCTCGTGAAGCTTTTATGTTTCAGTTACCTCTTTTTTATTTAACCTGAACTACTTTCCTATTTCAATGTTTTTCTTAAAGAGTTTTCTACTGCAGAGGTTTCTTCTTAATTAACTAGGAGCAAGTAAAGCTTCAAGGTATAGAATGTGTATAGAGGTAGCTTTGATAATTTGTCAAAGGATAACGTCCATCCAGCCAACGGTCCAAGTTAATTGTCGGCAAAGATAAGAGCTCTCTGTCAGCGGTAGGCGACATTTCCTTGACTGGCGCTATCAATCTCGTAGATAGACGTTTAGTTTTGGATTTCTTATGATATTTGAATGAATCATCCTACTTCTTATCCTAAATCCTACTTAATAATATACAGGGTGTTTGGCAGAACGTTGAACATACGAAAATGGTGGATAGGTGGGGTCATCTGCTACTTACTCAGCCCTAATTTATTTAGCCCTGGCTCCCTGGATATTTTTTTTTTTTTTTGCTTTCTTCTAATTTCACTACATTCTTAACTTTAAAGTTATGGATGTTTTATGGAAAATGGGTAAAACAGGCAATATATTTTTTTTTTTAATCTTTGATGTTAGCAGATTCTTATAAAATTATTGCTTTATTCAGATGTTAGCTAGAAAAAAAGTTATGAGTCCTCAAACTTACAGAAAGATGTAAATCTTAATTTCAACTTGCATTAAAAAAAAAATACCCATTTTTAATAAAAATTACACTTTAAAGTTATGAAAGTGGTGAAACTAGAAGAAAGAAAAAAAAAAAAGTATCCAGGGGGCCAGGACCAAATAAATTAGGGCTGATTAAGTAGCAGATAACCCCACCTATCCACCATTTCCGTATGTTCAACGTTTGTTTTGTTTGTTTGGATATTTAGACGTTTGGATGGTTGTTACTCAATCACGCAAAAACGGCTGAATGGATTAGGATAAAATTAGGCACACAGATAGTTTATAACCTAGATTAACACATAGGATATTTTTTATCCCGGTGGTACGTTCCCGCGGGATAATTTCTTGCGCGAGGTAGATTGAGTAACAGACATCTTCACAAACATTCACGTTTATAATATTAAGTAGGATTAGTCTATTGTGATTATAAATATTTTTTTGCACAAAATATTTATAATACTAATCTATTGTGATTATAATTTAATATACCTTTTTTGTGAAAACTTATGTTATGCTAAAATTAATAACAAGAACCGAGGATAGAACTTAATCTATGATATTCAGCACATCATCATAACACCGCTTATAATCCTATTTCAGTTCTGTACGTATTAAAATTACTTACCCATATTTTATCCCTTATTCTACCCAAAACCGCCTAAATCCCAGATTTCCTCACACGAGACTTGGCAGTCCCAGTCTCTGCCAACTTGCCCGTGAAGGTTGTCGTCAGCCGGGGATGCGGGCAGAATAATTCCTGCCCGCTTTTGTGGCAAGATAAAGTGTCGTACCAAACGTGGTCACGAATACTGGTCAAGAATAATGTGACGGTCCAATGATTTATGGATCTGCATTCGTATTATGGCGGTTATACAGGAAATTGTGTGTTTTCGGTACTGTAGCAGCCTCAAAGGACCTAATGTTTTTGCGTCGTGAGTTTGTGAGGTGGAGAAAATCTGTTTTTGTTATGATGGAAATAAAAGCATTTCGGTGTTCAAAGTGTGGTGTATGATATCTCAGGACTTACACAGACCAACGGTTTTACGACACTCCACTCTGCCCATCACTATCACGATGTTACTACACTATGACGACGTTGTACACATTAAAAAACAAAGTCCCCCGCCGCGTCTGTCGGTCTGTCTGTTTGCGATAAACTCAATAACTACTGAACGTATTTTCACCAATAGACAGAGTGATTCATGAGAAAGGTTTTTTTTTTGGGTAGGAAATCATCAAATAACTGCTCCCGCTCTGGGTGGAGCAGGAGGGCGTGTCAGACTTTTACTGACTAAAACCCACCCGTATTCCTTCAGCTGCCTGTGTGCCAGGGGCCGCGGTATCTCTTTCGAACAACCCGCACCCCTGGCAGGCATCAGCCCTTGCTGACCCCACCAGATGGTCCTGACATCTCTTTGAGGCACACGTGGAACACAACGCGCCGTCGACCCGGGCTTGGTCCTTACCGGACAGCGAGCTACCCATTAGTTACCGTCCGCAAGCCCGCGCCTACGGTGGCTGGGAATCAGCCTGGGATTCCAGACGCCTAGGGCGTCTCCCGCGGCGATTACGGCCGTGAGGGCGCATATACTGCCTTCATGAGGAAGGTTAAAGTGTATAAAAAACGGGGGAGAAGCCACTGGCAAAAGCTAGTTTATTTATATGAAACGCAGTGCCACAAAGCTCCAGACTATGTGCTGAGGTAGAAAATTTCCTAAGACGATGACAGGCAAGCCTTTGTTGTAGACTTGCTCTCAACTCCTTTTTGAAGCGAAACCTATCTTCATAATAGACTTAAAAATTCTTAAAAAAATTTGCAAAAATAATACGCGTGCCATAAAACAGCAATTAACCACTTATAGTCTTTAACAAGAATAGTGTAATCCAATAATTACTTCCTATTAAAGACAAAACACAGTCTAAACCAGCTACAATACGAGTATTTCGCCAAATCTGGTGGTCGTAAGTCGGCGTACTAAATCTGCGGATCCCATCGATTGCCAATAATGTCTGTAATTACTGCCCTCGCCGCCTCGCCCGTTAATCTTACTTAGGATTATGCCCGCCCGTGCCAAGTTTAGTTAAAAAATATTGGTACAGGTACCTGGTTTGTTGTTTAAAAAGGTTGCTGAAGTTTGGTAATTATCGAGTTTGGATTAGAACGATTGATAATGTTTAGAGGCGATAAAGCTTTATTTTGAACGACTCCAACTCTTTTAGACGTAATCATGTAATAATAGATGTAATCACTGTTTGCATTCCTGATATTCTGCACATTTTGTAACGAATCTCCTCCAAATTAAATAATTTGTAATTTTATCTTAAAAACTGATCCTTCTGTATGTATTTAAATATTCCAAGACACACGTTTCCTTGATAAAGGATCATTCCTATCTTAGCTGAGCCGCTCCCTCAAATTACACTTTGTTTATTTATTTTCTCTTACAATTAATAATGAAAGTCACTCTGTCCTTGCCAATACTTTTTAATCGCACTACTGTACAATTTCACAATCCAACAACGACTGCCTTTGCGCTACATTTTACCATTTTAAAATGACTTTGTCTCCACCAATAAATAACAATAACAGTATAACCGTTATTTCTAAGTGTTGCCAATGTACAATAATGCATTAAGTTTCCGTAATGAAAATACATTTAACAGTTTGTTACAATTTAAGTAATCTGTACTTTGACAGTGTTGCCACAGTGAATATTATAATTCGGTATTAAAAAGAATCACGACACAGTGGTTTTGAACTCAACAGTTTTAAACTATATAAATTATAAAACATACATTTCCCCAAATACTCTTCCACTCGCGTTAAACATATCACAAGAAATTCACACCATTATCAACATCTACATGAATCCAATAACTCCACAAGGTTCATACAAAAACTTGCGCACAGCAATAGAATGATAGCCGAAGCCGGGACTAGTTTCAGCCATTTCTCCGGGTATTGGCAGGCTGGTCACGTGGCCCCGTTCAGTTATACGCGCCAGCCCCAGGCCGCGGTTTGATACGCTCTTTTAAGTGCCCCGGATACTAGGCAGTTTGGTCCAGAGAAATATGCACAGTTCCGGATGAATTTGGACTTATGTGTTTATGGAATGGATGTAGGCAGGTATTTTTGTGGTTACATGTTTCTGCTTCGCCGGATAAAAAATAAATATCCACTCAATTATTCTAGTAACTTATGTCAGCGGCTTCGCCCGCGTCAAGGTTGGAAATCATCTCACAGGAACATACTACCGGGATAAAACTATCCCTGTGTGGTACTACGGGTTATAAACTATCTGTGTGCCAAATTTCAGCCGAATCCAATCAGCCGCTTTTACATGATTTAGTAACAAACATCTAAACATACAAACTTAAACATTTATAATATTATAAGTAGGTTGTATTCTTTAAAAGTCATGCTAAACAACACATCATTTTCTTCAAGTGTAACATGTCCAGTCCACCCACTAGATCCTCAGGCAGTAGGTCAAAAGCTACATTTATTTTTAACTTCAAGGCTTTGTTACCGAAAAGGACAGGCTAATTATATTTTTGTTTACTTATTTTATCCATGTTTTTAGTAAACGAAAAATTTAGAATTTCCAACCCGCCCACTGCGCGTCATTCCTTAACCCGTTACGTAGTCGGCCATCGCAGATATAAACGTCTGAGACGTCTCAAGAGCAACATTAGTAGTCGAGAACAAACTGAGCTGTCAGTTTGGCCCAAATATCTACTTTTGTTTGGGACAATCGCCTCCAGCGAACCTTACCAGGTGACAAGACAATATTTAGAGAAAGATTGTTGTTGAGACTAGGCATTTTGGATAAACAAAAACATACATATTTAACAGAAAACTTACTGAATACAAAGTAGGTACTTCAATTTCTTTATACAAATACATAATAGACCCTGCTTCGCACGGTTCAAATGATGTCATGTCAAAACATTGCTGTAATATCATCACAATCATTTCAGCCAATAGACGTCCACTGCTGGACATAGGCCTCCGCCAACCTCCGCCACTTGGACCGGTTCTATGCTTCCCGCATCCAGCGGATGCCTGCGGCCTTCACTTTTGCTGTAATATATGACACTTAAATTTTAATTTATAATACTATGTATAAAATGGTACAATTGCAAAATAATGATGAGCATGATGACACAAACCTTCCAGAATAATTGCTCTAAATGATCAATGATGAGTCAAAACCGCGTCTAAATCCATTGCGTAGTGTATAAGATTTAAGTGGTTATTCACACAGACATACTCGATAAACGACTTTGCTTTATATTGATGCACATTGGTGATACAAAAACCATTACCCTAATGCCATTATCTTCAGGATTTGAACAAAAAAATGTTGTCTTTTATGAAGAGAGATCGTATTCCTGCAGCAGTATAACATCAGATTACACCCTGATAATACAATGAAAGAAACATAAACAACTAAATAACCCTAAAATATTCACATGCACGTCTTTCCAACCACCCATTAAGATACCCATTGGCGTTTATGTGTCCTAATAGACAGACATGAGACGGTCAATATGACACAGGACACCCTCTATTTCCACCCCTATTGAATCGAACAAAAACATTGCTTCGCGACAGTTATCTGTGGTATCTATAACATTTAGCTCTATGGGGAGCAAGAAATGAGTAATAAAGCATTACGTTCTTATTCTACGTGTCTTATCTTGTGAGTAATTTTTTCTGTCCCCAATTTTAAATGTCCCATTTTTATTTCCACCATCTGTACCATTTTTTTTATATTGGTTTTGAATTTTGGTTTTAATTGTCAGCCATCCAAAAAATTTTAGATTTTTACGCTCTTTTCTTGTTATCTTTATTGTTCAAGGTTTTTATAATATCATAAGGGTGAATATTGCCTAAGGCAGTATGTAAATGACTTTTCGATGCTTCTAAAATGATCAAGTTTGAATATGAACGTGGGGTTGAGCAACTAGGGGCTCTAAATATTATCACGGCTGGTTTCGTAATTTGTCACGAAGCAAAAGGGAAATCAATGCAATAGAAGATTTATTTATTGAAAAGCGTAAGCAGATGTCGCCTTGCCATTTTTTCGTAATACATGCATTTTTCAAATTTAAATGAAATGTATCTATACATAGGTATCTCACTGATCCTATCTTCTAAGTACCGTACAAGATTTAGTTGACTTCTGCAGTAGGTACGTACACCCAAAAACAGAAAAACAGGCCCAGAATCTGTTTTATTATTAACAGGGAAGGATAAACGGAATGCTGTAGATACTAAATAACAACATATTTTTCAACCACCATCATTGTTTGTACAACACTGCCAATCTCTATCCGTCTGTGTCGGCGGGACGCAAACTTTTATCTCGTTGGGGAAACTAAAAATAACCCCCATTGTGTTATACCATCAAAGAGTTTGGGGTGATGGATTAAGCTGGTATCGACGTCCATGCCACGTGTCCACGGGAGATAAGAGATGTAATACTAAACGCTGTAGTGAGGGACGCTGGGAGCCTGATTGTAATGTTGCAGATTTGAAACTGTTGATACGTGGGATTATGTCGTTTAATTACCAGAGTTATATGCAGTTTATTTTTCTGTATGAAATTCTTATTCGGTGAAACTTTCGGCGAAATATTTAACAGATTTGCGAATAACCTGTTCGCTGCAGATTAACTTTGTGACACTTATAATCGATACTTCAACTGAAAATGTGAATAATGCTTTCAATGAAATATTTTATTTGTTTGCCAAAACACGAAAGTACAAAGATATTTTCAACCATAAAGAATTAATCATTGAGAAAATCCCAATGTTATCTAATACCACATACGTCATACGAATAAATGAGCAAAAAGTTCTCATTAAGATTGATGCTGCCCTCAATTGTTTGGCAAAAATTAATTCAATTTTTTTGAGGAAATTGCTTCGAGTATGCGTAAGTTAGGACGAGGGGAGAGATTTATCATATTACCGATTACTTCTTGCACCGAAGGCTCCGGTTGATATTAATAGGTCGCTGTGCAATTTACCAAATTGTAAATATAAATTGGGATTTTTCAGGGCAGATTGATATTAATTTTGTTTACTTTGTAAAATTGTTCTACGATATTTTTGTGTGGACTTTTTCCGAGTACACAAAGTTAAAGTATTTATGGTATTCAATTTAGGAATCCATTACTGAATTGCGACTCGTGAATATTCTATGTTTGACATCCAAAGACAATAATTAACCTAGCTTTATTTTCAATTCTGTCAGCAGAAACTCGCCAAAATATCGAATCAATTACACAGAAAACTTCAAGCAAAGCGAGTACCCCAAACGTAAAACAACTTGCAAATGACCAACACTCCGGTAAATGTTGCAATTTAAAATCACGAACTTCCCCTCTAAAGTTATTAGCGAATTTCACCAAAATTTCTGACGCAACCACTCGCAATTATGATGTAAAAAAGTTTTCTAATTACGTCGCTCAAACCGCTAAGTTGGCCTGTAAATATATAAATGAGAAATAAGTGTCAACTCGGGCTGCCTAATTTAATGCAAAAACGACAGCGCTGTGAAGGTTAATGTAAATTACATGACAAATAAACTTGAGATTCTGAAAAATGATTGATGTGATGAAAAAATTCTTTGAAAATGTTGTAATTTATTTACTTCGCTTGCATATCTATTCTAAAGAAAAACAAAGTAATAAAAAAGAGAAGAAAAAGAGAAAGCACAAAAACAAGCAAGCAAGTAGGGAAGCATAATCCTAGCGCCAGCGAACAAGACAAATATGCTAGGAATAAAATAATAATGCACAAACTAATAAATGAAAACAAATTTTCATCGTGTTCCAAGAATTCCTCAATGAAAACAAAGCTAGTACCTACTTAACATGATTGGTTGCGCAAGCGCTATAAAATACCAAGAAGAAGACTTAATTTTTTATTCTTAAAATTTATATCACATAGGTACCTTGTTAGGTGGCTAGGAATTCATAAATGATACGGGTTTCACTTTTCCGTACTCGCGTAAAAATATAGATATAAGCGAACCTCAATAAAGACAAAAAGTACGAAACAAAATTCTAAATAGAAAAAGAAAGAAAAAAAACAACAAACCGGTCCAAACTTCTTTCATAAAAGGGAACTAATACATTTGAGTTGCAAGTTTCTTTCTCTTCAATTTAATATTGCTGAAAGGGTAAGAAAGTGTAGGTACAACGGTGACTGATGTGTTTTCTTTACATAATGTAATAGCTCTTTGGGAGAATCGACTTTCCTGTTTTTTGTATTGATAAGATGAGAAAAAAAAATGGTCATTCAGTCTGGGCTTATGACACTTTGAATAATAATATTAGAAGTGCCAGGAACTTTAATTTTAAATCTGTCCTAATCCAGATTTGGTTTTTGGTGACGTATTTTATTTCTAAAGTAGATATAAAAAGTTTTGATAACTTGTAATTAAATCGGCGTTCACTATTTTGGCAGTAATTTTTATTCAAAATCAAATTTAAAGTCATTAATTCAAATTAGGCTAAGAATTATACTCTTAATACTTAGGACTTTTCGAACGTCAAAATTAGAAAACACAGTCCCCTAAAACGCCCGCACTTCCTACTGTTTTGATAGCGCTGCGACACTTTTTAAATGTCGCAGCATCATGCTGAGATAGTGGCCTTTTGGCCTCGTACAGGACTTTGTTTTATATTTTACTTTTTGTATGTATATATCTAATTTTAATTTTAGTAAGTAGCGTAGCGTAGTAGTGTTTAAATTTTTTAGTAATTGTATTGTGTTGTAGTTAAGTTTGTGATATTCCTGTGCGAGTCTAATAAATATTTTTCTTTGTTTCTTTAGCTAGGAAGAAAAGTGGCGCAATAAACTCTCCAGCATAATGCCTACAAGTTCTGAAGTAGTTACTAATTAAATATCGCCGCTAGATTTGGTCACGTCTTTTATAGCTACACACACAAAAACGAATTCAAAACTACCTATTATTTTGATGTTCTTACTAAGTAACAAACCAAAATTGAACCCCAGAAACATCATTACCACCATCTCAAACCGGTAACGAAGAACAAACGAACTCACATCAATCAATTCTGTAGTCAGCAATGTTTTAATGACATTATTTCCTAATACCCGAGGACAATTTCCCTGCCTAACTGTATTACGATGGTGCACGTGATTTTCGATACAGTTCCAATGGCTGGGGTAATTTACAAAGGCTTATAATCGAATGTGATTTATTATGGAGATTATGACGTGGGCAGATTGTTAGATGTGTTAATTATTAGGTAGTTAAAAGTATTGAGAATTTCGGCTTAAAATTGTGTTTTAATGTCTTTTACAAGTGTGTTAACATGAAATAAAGTGCTGTAGGACTTAAGTGTACCGGGATTTATTAAATAAAACGCTTGTACGCTTATAAATATTTATTGTATCGTTTATTCCACGTTTTTAATCTTTACAGCACCGCGTCTGTTCATCCACTTTTTAGCTCCGAAAGAAATTCTAAATTATTTGAAGGATGGATTCTAGACTGATCTTCTTGACGGTTCGAATGTGACAAAGCCATTTCATTGCCTGCAGGTACGTACATAAGGGTTGCATTTAGTAAAAAGCAACCAACCTTTACAGTACCTAAAACGCAAGTCTATGTGGAGTAAGTCAGTAATATTCAATCTTATTTGCTTTTTTAAACCAATTATTCATAGATCATAGTAGTGAATAGGTTACTCGATAAAAAATTACCAACACTACTTCTGACGATGCTGACAATATTTTTTTAACAGGTTATAGGTAATGAGTCCCCTATTATCTTATAGGTGGGCCACATTTGTCAAACATGAGTCAACATGTCGTACATGATTAATCATCTACCTACATAAACCTTGGGGAATACTGCATAATTACAACAAATGAAACATAGTTATACTAATCAAAACCAGGTCGAAGGAGGTGATTAAACTGACACAGCCTGATTGAGTACTTTTTCAACTTTTTGCCAACAGATCGGTCTAGATAGTAATATTTTGAAAATCTCTTGTTGTGGTCCTTCGAGCCGGATATCCTATGCAAGTAAAACTTTAAAAGTCAACCAAAGGTCTTATTTAAAACTTTACAAAAAAAATAAGGTGTTACAAAGTCAAATCAATTATCTAAAAACCCGCTAAAACAATTTAAAAACCCATACTACCACCACGGAAATTGTCAGAAAGGTGTTTTAATAATAAACGACGACAAGGTTCACACTTTCTCCAACCGAAAAGATATTTACTAAAGATTTTCGCTGGCAAATAGAATTACCTGCCCTCGACAATATGCAGCCGGGAGAAAAATTATGCCAAGGAAATCAGCCGGTGCTCCTTGCAAAAACGACCTTTATATAACGTGGGAAAACGAAGGATGAAATTGCGCTTACAGTTTTTTGAATAACCGTTTTTATTATAAAAGAATGAAAGAAAGAAAAATAGGTTTAAGTACCTATTTGCCACAGACACTCGTGCATGCAAAAAAACTTTTTCCAAAAAGAAAACAACCGGCTTCCAAAAAAACACTACAAAGTGAAAAATAACTTTAATTTCGGAAGTCGGTGTCTTTGGAGCTGTATTTTAATTTTTTGTCACTGCCTTCCGAAATTAAAGTTATTTTTCACTTTGTAGTGTTTTTTTGGAAGTCGGTTGTTTTTTTTTGGAAAAAGTTTTTATTTTTCACTTTTTAGTGGTCCACATGTGCTTACCCCTTCACAGCATACCGGCGTGATGTTATGTTATGAACTGGTGTAAGCAATAGACAGACATGAGATTTCAGCAATCCCAGTCCATTTGCTATCATTTATTGAGGAGTTCCGTTGCCTATCTCCAAAGTTCTTCATCAGATCTTCACCAAATTGAAATGAGACCACTCCGAGAAAGTACTCTTCCAAAAAATAGCTAAATCGCTTCGTGTGCCTATAAAATTTGAAGAGTTCGCTCTATTTCTCTAGGTTCCCATCATCAGATCCTGACTTGATGATCATGGGACCACCTGGGAAGTATACCCTTTCAAACAAAAAAAAACAAAATCCAAATCGGTCCAGCCATCTTCGAGTAATCGGGGAACATACATAAAAAAAAAAAAAAAAAAAAAAAAGGTTCCGACGAATTGATAACCTCCTCCTTTTTGAAGTCGGTTAAAAAGATATGTAACTCAAATAATATAGAAAAATTAAGTGAGCATTCTATTTTTTATCAATAAAAATATTAACAAAAAATCCTTGCCAAACCAAATCAAAGATATTTGTAAAAAAATCGGCTCTTATTTAAATCCAAAAACCTACATTCAGTAACCTTTCTCAAAAAGGCTTATGTTTCGTACTCGTTTAATCCAAATTAAGTGAAGGTGACGTCAGGGGAGCGGCCAGGATACTGTTCAGCAGCGATATTGTACGGGCAGCAGCTCCGCACACTGAGATGTAGGATGTAGGTGGATGAATCACTCGGGATGTGTACAGGAAATAAAATCACTGTTTTGTGTCCGATAATGATTGAACATTTATTTAATAAAACAACGAATTATATAATGCCAGAAGTAGGTGGCTTGTGGCGGGCGTAATAGCTTAGTCAGCGAATGTACATAAATCGGTGAATTAGCAACTGCTTGATCAGGTAAAAACTAAAACAATAAATATCATGTGGCGATGCTCGTACAGATATGGAGGCGCCTTTCTCTCCAGAAACAGTTAATAGAGCTATAATCACGAGCACAAAACAGAAATAGTCGAGAGCTGGACGTCATGACAGTTACAGAAGGTTTCCAACTTTTGATAAAACAGTTACTGCCTGCCTTCTCTACTCATATTACATTGAGTCTCTAATTAAGTAAAAAAGCATTTTTTTCAAATAACATTTTACGCCACGTGTTGAACTAATTTTGAATTTGGAAAAAAAAAAATACTTAAATACATCTTTCCACTCCCTACAAAACACTGCCACATTTTAAGCCCTTTAACTTCAAAAGAAATTATAATCCTGCAAAATAACAAGCAGCTTTATACCCCACTATGTGAAGTAATGTCAGCATCACTCAAATTAGCCGGGTAACCACCCTTGTGCTGCAAACGCCATGTAAACATGGTACGTCTTCATTTCATTAGGGGGATGCGTCTTACGTAAGTTCTATGTTGGGGATAGCGCTGCGTATCTACAAGAGCGGAGTGTTGTTGTTAGATTGTTTAAAAATATATGAGTTTTAGCCTTATTTTTAAGGCAATGTTACATGCACCTTGTATTACTGCCAAATTGTTCTCATGCCAATTTTGGACTAAAGTTCTTTAACACAGCGTGCAGTAGGATTAAATTTTTGAAATTGTAACGTAACAATAATTAGTGTTGCGTAGCGCCATGCGACTTTTTAATTCGTCATGGGTGTCATTTTCATGGTTTTCGAGGGTGCTGAAGCCAATATTGAGGTCAAAATAATTATTATAACTATTTTTGTAAAACCTCATTTTTGGTTGTACAAAAAATGAAAAAGGATCGAGACACGTCGTTTCCTGTAGTTATTCTGTCACACAACTTAAACTTTAAGCGGGTCGTTCTAAGATTTTCACAATTCCACGGTACTGTTACAACCCAGATGAAATATATATTTAATTTTAAATCTCAAATAAACGAATAGAACAAATATTAGTCTCCACACAGTTTTGCACTCCACTTCGAACTAGAATGTGCCTCCACTCCAGTTGCCAAAAAATGTAATAAGCAAAGCTGTATTGTCACATGACTTATAACTTATTTACTTACGTGCACCTCTTTTCATAATAGGGTGCGTGGAATCCAAGGGGATTATAACATCAGGTGCGTCGATGTACACCCTTAAAATCTGCTCGTGATGGAAGAAAAGCGGAAAATTATTATATAGATATAGAGTTAAAAAGGTCTGATTTTAAATATAACCAAACCAAATCAAACTCAAAGTGCAAAATAATAACAATCTTGATCGATCTGGGCGTACCTACATAAAATGAGAGTAATGTAATTAGTGTTATTTGAGAAATGAATCATCAAAACGGTAATTATTGAAAAAAAAGAAAATCTTATTTATTTATAACGCACGGTTATTGACGACTATATAAAACATCAGATTTATTTAGTATACATGCAAGTTAAAATCAATGTAATATAGACATAAACCTTTTGGAATAGATCCTCAAAATTATGGTGAAATCCGCATCAAAATGTATTGTAAAGTTTAGAAATACAACGTGGTCACACATACAGACACGGAAAGCGATTTTAATGCATAATATCTAAAGATTTTAAGTCAATAATGTTAACCAAGTGGTCAACGAGAAAAAAATGTTTAGGAACCTCTGGATAAAGGCGTCTACGATACGGTATGGCGTAGTAACTGTAGACCTTTGCAACAAATTACATCCGTAGCAGATAACGATACTAATTTTATCTTTTAACTCGGAATCAAACGAAGCTAATTGACTCCGGTCCTCAATTAAAACTAACTGGCGATATTCTTCTAATGATACTATTTATCTAAAGGAAAGGCGAGTTTTCTTTAATTTTTGTTACGTGATATTTACTGAGATTTTTTGAGTTAAAAATCTGTAAGGATCCCATTGCAGGTTTTTAACAAAAAACCTTAAATCAAAAGTCGTTTATTCAAACTAAGCTGAGAGTCAGCGCTAAATCTTTCAATACATATTTTCAACTAATGATCCGCCCCTGCATCTTACTGTTTTGAAAATTTGACAAAACATTGTTTATTTCTTTATTTAAACATTTATGCACACACATATAAACAGACAAAAAGAAAGGAACAGAAAAATACATACATAGGTAATGCTTATTTCTACAGAAATCTCTAGAATAATTTATTTAAATTTTAATCACCAAAAATCAAAAATATAGCTTTCTGCACTCCTTTTTATATAAATTTTAAGTGTCCAATTGCTTACTCCTCTGCCCACGCAATTTTCGTAAAAAGGTGTACAAAGCGAAGATGTAGTTGTAGTATGTTTAAGTATAATTGTATAGATGATTTTCATAACATCTAGACGCATTCCAATATCGACTTGAGATTGACAAGAACTACACTCATTTTTATGAGTTACGTCACGACATTATGTCTAACTTGTTCCGTGTGGTGCCGGACGTAAAAGAATAGCACCATCCCATTTCTTTCCGTGGGTGTCGTAGAAGGCGACTAAGGGACTTACTAGAGAATGGGCAGCAGCGTTCTCTATGCATTTTACCACCATACTGCGATCGGACGAGCGGACGTCTTTCGGCTGAAATGATGATTATGATGGTTATTATGCCTAACTAAGTTACCAAGTGTTGTACTGCAACTTATGAATAATCATAACGTTTGACACACCCTTGCTAACGTTACACGTACACACCGTATCTCTGTTTCGACAAGACCCTACGAGCAATGTAAATAAACATAGATGCATGTACAAGATCCTTCCGACAATGTTGTTCTATACATTATGTAAACAAACAACCAACTTTAGCCTGGTTTACATTATTTACAACGACAATAGGGTCACAGTGAAGACAAAAAAATTAAGGCATAAAGCTATGAATATGTCGCAAAAAAGTGTCAACGCGTGACGTGACTTTCTATTATATTTGCCTTTGCAAAACTCATAACATGGGCACGAACAAAAAACGTACCTACGTCTCGTTAAAGGGTTAGGGACTAGTTAGATTGTGTCGCTTCGTTACGACGGCAACCATGGGATTGTATGGTATGGGGACGCGACTTAAAAAATAAATTTCATCAAAACTCGTAAAATTTGAAATTTCTTCCGTCAATATAATATCACCTGCCTAGCGGCTGGGCTAGGCTATAGGTTTCATAGTAAAATCGCGTGAAATCGAGGTTTCAACTTTAAATTCAAGGGGACCGAAAAGGGTCGTGGCCTAATCTACGCCATTTGCAAACTCGCCATTTTTTTATTTGATAGCTCGCCAGGTGAACGGAAAATAAATAATATTTGCGTATGGACCTTTAGAGCCGCAGCTTCACATCCAAAGAGCCGCAGCTTCACATCCAAAGAGCCGCATGTGGCTCGCGAGCCGCAGGTTGCCGACCCCTGGCCTAGCCTATTCCAAACAAAGTTGGGGTCGGCTTGCTGAATATCAGTATGTATTTTACATGTAGCAACTGCCTATCTGACCTTTACAACCCAGTTGTAGGGTAACGTGAAACCCCTTGGAAAGACTAGTTGTTCGACTTTCGGGGTTCTGATTACCCGTAACGACTGTCAAAGATCTATGGAAGCCAGGACCAACGGCTTAACGTGCTTTCCGAGGCAAGAAGGGTTTTGGTATGTAAAGATGGTCTCACCGACCCACGGACCAACCGCGGCAAACGTAGATTAACCTGATCGATCAACATTTAATTATGTAGTAGAAAATGTAATATTCTTCTTGGTATGTGTAAATAAATCAAGGCTTTCAGGAATTAAATTTAACATTAATTATATTGACTACATGAATTTTATATTGTGTTTAATGGTGGTAGTGACTTAACCTATTCCCTGTCTTATGAACAGAATATGTTTTAGGTTAATTATTTAACTATTGTGTCTACTTTATGGACAATGAAAGTGTTCAAGCAGAGAAAATGTACAAAAATGTGTTTATTTTCACTTTGCTTCACTCCTCTGCTTTGGTATATGACGATGTTCCATCTACTATACTATAACTTCTTTACAATTCTTCATCTAAAATGTTGAACTAAACACTTTTAACTACTCCAAAAGGATAAACACAAAAATGGGACATTTGACCTCTCTCACAACTTTTCCGGCTCGAACTAGTCAAGTCCGTTCGAGTGTGACGGTTCCCTAACAAAACTAAAGAGTAAAAAGCCGCAAGCCATACAACGAGGTTCGAGGGCGAGGCAAAAAGTTAAATTGAAACATCCCACGGTCTGCTCCGGGTAACCCGTCCATAATTAGAGTTCTGCACTATGTAATGTATGATCATTCAATTTATGGATAAGGAATTTCTATGTATTTTTTTTTGTTGAATTGAAATAGAGTGCGGTTCGTTCGTAAATGGGTGATCATTTTTAATTATATTATTTTTCTATAAGTTCGCTGTACCAGTACAGTGTCATATTAATTGTTTGATGCACCGGGCAACGTCATTACGTCAAAGCCGGCTGTCGCTGAAAACCAGCGCTGGGACTCTATCTTGCATAGGGTCGTAGCATAATGCTGAGTGATAGCCATTTTGCGTGGATGTGACGCATGTTTCTCCCAATATTTTCTTATTTTTTTTGTTCCAGTTCCTGTTCTTTTTTGCGTCATGTTTACCGCAAATAAACGTATTTTCTTTCTTTCTTTTCATACCAAGACCCCTCTGTGTCTCGGAAAGAACGTTAAGCCGTTGGTCCCGGTTGTTATTCGTGGATCTTTGACAGTCATCACGGGTCGTCAGAAGCCCGAAAGTCTGTCAGATTTT
Organism: Antitype chi; assembly: GCA_947359405.1. Lineage (NCBI taxonomy): Eukaryota > Metazoa > Arthropoda > Insecta > Lepidoptera > Noctuidae > Antitype > Antitype chi. The sequence continues at coordinate 14,426,764 of OX375817.1, read as the reverse complement.
CCAAGGGGTATCGTATTACCCAGTAATTGAGTTGTGGAGGTCAGATAGGCAGTCGTTTTATGTAAAACACTGGTATTTAGCTGTGTCTGGTTAGACTAGAAGCCGGCTCCAAGAACCAGCATCAAAGAACTTACTGTGTAAGCAGCACAAGCGCGTGTACGGTGTGTGTGTGTGTGTGCAGTGCAGACTGGAAGCTGACCCCAACAAAGTTGGCAGGTAGATGATCATGATTGAAGTCAGACAATGGTTTATTAGGGTTCCTTTAATATTAAAGATCTCTGCTAACTCATATGAAAACAGGTATCGTAAGTGATTATGTTAAAAAAAAAAAACACTGGAAAAAGAAACACAGTAGTACTCTACGTTGTTACTTTTAAATTACACATCCCAGAGGTTAACAAAAGAAACTTGGAATCAGGTTAACGTAACAAGACCGGAGAACAATTAAAGTTTGACGTCTTCGGAGTAAAAAGCCAAAGCTTGCTCTAAGTGCTTCGCTTGATTTGTTTGAGTTCCACGACATTTTCGAGAGGAAAAAAGTGAATTGCAACTTTTCGATTAACCGAGAGTAAATGATTTTTGTTTTGGATGGAAAGATTTTTGTAATTACTTTGAGTTGTTCAAGGTTTTTTTTGTGTTCCATTAGTACTTATCAATAAAAGCTACTTCTCCTATCGCTGGACGAAGTTCTGCCGAACAATGATTATACTGGACTAGCTTTTGCACGCAGTTACACCCGCGTAGAGGTCGGAAATATCCCACGGTAACGTACCTACTACCGGGATAAAAGTATCAAATGTGTTAATCCAGGTTATAAACCACCTATGTGCCAAATTTCATCCAAATCCGTTGAGTCCTTTTTTGTTTCAATTTCTTAAAAACTATATATTCGTCATCAATTTCGTTCCCACACCTCGTAATAATTAAGAAAAAAAAAACACTCCATCCATAGATGACATAAAATAATAACTAAGCACAAAAATAAAAGGATTTCTCGACAAATCTAATTTATATAAAAAAAAGAATTGGTCAAGAAATCCGTTTATTATTATGGTACTTGCATACATCAAGATGTAAGACTGCGATTTGTCATATCCACAAAAATCCAAGGTGGATTTGATTAGTGGTAAATACAAAGAGTTAATTGATGTTTTATGTAGCCGACATAATATGTATTTCCTCCTTTGCTCCATCTAAAAAATAAATGCTGCCATTCGTTTTTCCCACAAAAGTACAAAACTCCAATTACAAAAACGCTTATAATTACGGCAACACCTATTTATAACCAAAATTGATGTCAAAACTTTGTCGCTCAACAAATCCGCGTCAATTTTAAAAGTAACCAATTAATATAACAACTTCCAGGGTTCCGTATGTCATTCCAAAGTAACATTTGTCAACCTTAATAGCAACCTCGTAATCCTGAAACTTAGAGTGTTCCTCGCTTTCGTCTCTATAAATTAAAGTGATTTATAGACGCGCACTGTAAGGGCTGAAAACTTTTGTCGTTTCGAATAAAAAAGCAGATTTCTCTTCGGTACTAATGAAAGAGGCTTTTTGTCTTCCACAGTTCGTACCGCGGTTTATTTTACTCGTAATACTGAATGGCTTATGATAAAAGAAACGCTTCGGCATGAATTTTATTTTCTTGTTTTATATCTATCTGAATTTTTACGAGAAACCTTGGTTTATTTTTATTAATGGATCATATTTTGGTTGTGAAAACAAAGATGTGATACGGTTTTATCGGGTGTTTTTTGTGGTTCGATGTTATGAAACATTTCGTGTAAAGTGAGAATTTGTTTATTGATCTTAGGCAGCCGAAACACCTACTTATATTATTTAATCAGCCCTTGCACTCAACCGATTAATTATTTTCACGCAATACCATTGACGGGCTATATAGGTAAGCTTTAATATTTTCTCATGAGTGTTGCTCATGTACCTTACATGGTGCAATAAAAAATAATTTCGCTCTTTGTTGAACCATTGCGCAATGCTTAATATTAACCCTAAACGGTCAAAATCATTGCGCAATTCGTGATATTATTGTTTCGTAATATAATTGATAGAGTAGGATTCACCTTATAAACTGTGAGTTTATTAGCTAAAAATATTGAATTCTAAAAAAGATATAGAACATAAAAAATAGAGATCCTGCACGCCCCATCGCAAAGTGAGCCATCGCTCACTTTAGCTTTCCACCAACATTCTTGTTATTTATTTTATTTTTGTTTTACAAGGTGCCCATTGATATTGGTTGAGGTGGCAGCTATACGGAAAATGCACTTTTTGCTATAGTTATTTTTCGTACAGGTAATAGGGTATTACACCTATTTTTGAAAAGTGTCTTAATTAGATTCTAAAATGCTAATAAATCACTAAAAAATAAAAAATAAATTTATTGAATCGTTTAGTGCCATAAAAATGAGTTTAAATTTTACATTTTCATTATTCGCGCGTAACTTGATGAAAACGCTGGACGCAGTGGACACCATATTGATCTGTGGGTATGACGTCAGTTTTCTGCATACACAAACGCGTTGATATTTTTTTTGATAATTGTTTATAATAAAAAAAAATAAAAAAAATCTACTTATCGTTGGTTTGCTGTTCCTGAATGTAAGATATTAAATCAATAAAAATAACTTTGGTTACGAAAATAATAAACGTACATAGTTGTTCAGTTGATTAGTTAAAACAGCGGTATGACGTAATAACATGGCGGCTATTATTTCATGGTGTTCAGAAACTATAACTATAACAGAAACTATAAACTTTGCACAATAATATCCTTGCGTTACAATGGCTGAAAATCAACAACAGCTTTTTAAAATGTGTCCTCCTACACATTGACGAACGATCTAAGGAAATGCTAAAGCTGTGGCAAGATCGTGCTTCCTACCAAACCCATTTGTTCTAGCTGCTAAAAATCTCGCACCTGGACATGAGTTGGCTGACCTAGAAGTCTTTGAATAGACTTCGGACTCAGGTAGGCCGAAGCAAAAAAACCTGCTCAAGTTGAGACTCACAGATGACTCCGCTCTGAAGTGTAAATATGGTGCTGTGCAAACAATGGGGCACTTAATATCATGTCCAGCGTGTGCTGTTGTCTGCACGCTACACGAGTTGATGGACGCTATTGAAAGTATCAAGCTCGTAGCCGAATTCTGGGCTGACTGTATACGGATTGCTATCAAAACACTAAGAAGAAGAGTGTTAACCAGAAAGTTGGAGCTCGTTAGTAGCTTTAGTGTCCGTCGAGAGCTCTTCTAAATATATTTTCGCATCTAATAATCCCGATTATTCAAAAGCCATACGTCTTCGTCAGAATAATGAATCGACTTTCCGACGTAAACCGAGAGCCTTCAGTAACTGATGAATGTATTAATCTCCGTTTAAGAGAAGAGAAATTTCAAATTATATGGTTCTAAAGTTATATAATAATGTTCCTACTACTTTTTTATAACTTGTATTTCTATACGCGCGACAACATAATAGCAAAAGCAATAAGCAATAAGCTAAGCAATAAGTTATGTTGTTACATAACTTATTGTTTTCCTACTCTTTTAAAGCCCGAAGAATTGTCAAACTTAAGTGGCAGTGGGCAGCGCACATTGCTCGCAGAACAGATGGCCGATGGGGCCGGAAGGTTTTGGAGTGGCCACTGCTTACTGGAAGACGTAAAGTTGGAAGGCCTCCCACAAGGTGAACCGATGACCTTGTGAGGGCTGCAGGAGTCCGCTGGATGCGGGAAGCACAGAACCTGTCGAAGTGGCGGAGTTTGGGGGAGGCCTATGTCCAGCAGTGGACGTCTTTCGGCTGAAATGATGATGATTATGATGATACCTATAGTTAAAGTTTTCGATGTGGTGACAAGTCCTAATAATGGTTTCTTTTTTATTCCAGATGTTGTTCAACCAATCAAAAAAATCGACTTGTAAATTGCTTAAAAAAAGTTGTTAGTTTAAATTTGTGTTGTGATGTGATGTGATGGTCTGATGTGATAGTGCCATCATGCTGCCGACGCTGTGTCGGTTGCTGGTCACAGCGGCACAATCTTGTTAGATTGTTGTTGTACTAAAAGATAAAGTATGCGCTGGCAACCTAACAATCTGGCAAGTATCACTACATGGTTCCATTTTGTTAACTTTTCGAAAACTTGCGTTTGATTTAAAGTACACGAGAAAATGTCTCATAATAGGTACCTACGTATTAGTTGTAGTTACTTTATAATAAGTGCTTTGTGTTATTTTCAAGTTTTTTGCTTCCTGTGCGAGCCCCAATAAATATTTTCTTGTTTACTTGTGCGCAACCGCGTTTATTTTAGTACCTACTCGTACATTATTCCTTTTTAAATTCACTTCTTCCACTTTTTTGGTTAAGGAACGGGCTTTTGGCTAAGTAATAGCATCGGGTCGGTCAATCAGGTTAAGCTAAGCTTGCCGTGGTTGGTGCGGTGGATGGGTAACCATCTTTACATACCATAACGCCTCCGTGCCTCAAAAGCACGGTCCCGGTTGTTATTCGTGGATCTTTAACAGTTGTCACGGGTCGTCAGTAGTTCGAAAGTCTGACAACCAGTCTTACCAAGGGGTGTGGTATTATCCAGTAATGGGGTCAGATAGGCAGTCACTCCGTGTTAAATACTGATAATCAGCTGCATCCGGTTAGACTGGAAACTGACCCCAACATAGTTTGGAAAAGGCTTAGCAGATGATGATCATGTATTCTCTAAAACTCGTTTTTACCACTTTAAACTGGTAACAGTCAACCTAGCCGGTTGACCTAGGTATGGCCTTAAACTTTGAAGTTGAGGGAACACGGGTGGGTTTTAGTCAATAAAAGTCTGATACGCCCTCTTGCTCCACCCAGAGCGGGAGAAGTTATTTGATGAATTCCCAACCAAAAAAACAAAAACCCCCGTTGCACTGTTGACGAAAGGTAAACCCAATCTCATTAAAGATATGATTATTTTTCAGATTGAACGGATCGAAAGATACTAGCTAAATATTCAAAATATTATTTCGTTTGCCTAGTAAACTCTGTTTTCATTATATATAACAGTAACAATTCTCCCACAAAATATGTCTGCACATAAACTCATAAGCAACATAATATTAACATAATATGAGCCGCAAAATATCTACTTACTTCAGTAATCATGTAATCCAAGACACTTAGACAGAATCCCGGAGGCACGATATGTAGACGACAGCCTTCATTATGTACAACCTTGACCTAACTATGTGAGAAGGGTTTTCTGGGAAGATCGATAATGTGATTTAGAGAGTATTCCTGAGCTAATTAGGTCAGCTTTGTGCTTGGAGTTTTTCGGCCAAAGTACGATAAGAAAGAAAGAAAAATTGATTTAGTTGTCAGAGAAGCACGAAATACTACAAAAAGATAAGATGATCACTCGCGAATCAAAAACATAAAATAAAACAGATTTATACCCATAACACAGAACACAAACAGTCAGAAGCTGCACGCCGCGCTCTGACTGTGACAAGTACGCTCCCACTCAGCATGATGCTGTGCTAGAAGACGAAAAGCCTGCACTGACAGAAACTCAAACTCAAAGCATTTATTTCAGTTAAATCATTTACAGGCACTTTTGAACTGTCAAAATTTCGATCAGTTAGTTGAAAAATTGAAGCTAATAGACTATTCCAAAACGTAGATCTCTATGAAGAAATACGGCCAAGAAACTCCAAGAACACTCTTTTAAATAAAAAAATACAAAATCTTGGGTAGATACATTATTCTTGTTGCTACTATTATGTGAGAAAAAAAAATAAGCCCTGGAAGTTAGGAGATGACAAGCCTCAACCGATCGCGCCCGTTCACGAACTCGACGCGTAGATTAGCACCATCCAGCTCAACCATTTTGTAGGGGTTCTGATTTTCAGTGGTCACCTGAAAACGATGTACGAAAAACAATACAGGCTTAGAAATTTTTACTGATTTAGATTTTACAGATAAGACAAAATAATACACTAAAATAAGATAAACATTACTTAAAATGCATAAAAGTACCATAAAACCTTGATACATGGAATAGAACGGTGGATAAATGCTAATCACATGACTGCATGTGGAGGAGCAGCATATTTAAGCTCTCAATCACCCTGAGAAGTAATCGAATGCAGATGACTGCATTTGATTACTGATGATTACATCATCATCATTTCAGCCGAAAGACGTCCACTGCTGGACATAAGCCTCCCCCAATTTAAGGGGGGTTTGCCATAATCGCCACGTTTGGCAGGCGGGTTGGCGATCGCAGTATGGTGGTAAAATGCATAGAGAACGCTGCTGCCCATTCTCTAGTAAATACCTTAGTCGCCTCCTACGACACCCACGGGAAGAGATGGGATGGTGCTATTCTTTACGTCCGGCACCACACGGACCTAAATGCCGAATGCAGCCGCTGAGGCTGAAATCGGCTATTTGGCAACATCATCACCAACAGCTCACACTCTGAATAAGTAGAAGTGTAAGGTACACCTATGTTCCGCCAACTTGTTAGCAATTTAATGGGTGATGAACTAATTGCAATATTTTTTGGGAACAAATCTAGACTCTATACTTGCTACTGAGAATTGCTTATTCGAGGAACCAATCAGCATTTTTTCCGATTCAAACCCAGCAGGATAACTACGTAACACACTAACAGTAGGAATGGCGTCCATTTTGACAGTTTAACAACATTCGTTACGATATTTACGTTGTTGAGCAGACACATTTTTCAAACAAACGAAGCAATGGATTAGCAATAATAACCTACAAAATTATTCAGATTCTGATTAATCGTGTATTATGTAATTAGAGTGCTGGGTCCCTGAACCTCACGACAAGCAATCACTCGAACAAATAACCCAGTTGGTTTCATAAATTCACAACAGAACAGTCAGATCTTACCGATCTTGACGATTCAAAGAAAATTCAAGTTTCAGTCATAACTTATTCTCAACGTGGAAATAATAACTTAATTCTAAACATAAAAAGAATCTTACAGAGTTGTATTATTTCGTATCTTATCTTTTTTATAATACCTACTTATCAGGCAGTTTAAACTTATCGTTTTCGTGATCTTTTATCGCCTTACAGCTTCAATGAACGCTTTTCTTATCGAAATAAAGTTGATTGCGATAAATATGTAGACGGGCTACAAGTTTATATTTTGGTACGAAGTAAAATGGTATTGATATTTGGAGCTCAAAATATTGAGCGCAGAATATCAATACCATTTTACTGATTAAGCAGGAAATAAGTTTAGAGAACGTCATAACTTCATTATTGTCTTAGAACAAACCATTAATTGCAAACCAAGAAAGTAAAGAAAAGCTGCACAAAATTTACCTGTTAAAAATTCGTGAGCAAATTATCTGTTTGTATAACCCGATTTTCATAACTGTGCATCTGTCAATGTCAAAACATTGACATTGACATGGTGACTGCATTGGTAGCGTCAGCAACAGTTTCTTAAACGTAAATAACAGCACAAACGATACACTAGTGCAGACCATAATGATAGGCGTCAACGGTGAGGTAGGTAGGGAAGCGGGCGGGGTTATTCTATCTTGCCAATCTTTTCACTTTGACAGCCCCAAGTGCAAAGTTCTAATGTAATAGATTAATACTGTCTGCTCACTGCTGATCTGTTTCTTCACCCTATCAGCAATCTCCACAGAATCAAAGAATCATTCCTTTTAAGACTGCTACAGCATTTTCAACTCGCCTGTCTGAACCAATCACAGCGTGAACAGCATTCAAATTTGACAGTTACTTACCTACCTACTTTCAAAAACGTCCTTAGAGAGTTCGAAAACAAAATCGCATCGGTTTTTTCCCGCCCGTATATACACAACAGGACAGGACTCCAATGTGTCCTAAGGCACTTCACACACTTACCTGCGAAGTAGAGTTCCGTGTATCGGCTCTAACTGATAAATGGAATGATCAGGAAACAAGTGTGAACGAGGCTGAATCGCTCCGAGCTAACTTATAGTGTAGCTCGTAAATTCGTTTGAATATGTGTTTTTTTTCTGCTTGTCTTTGAATCGGTACGCTGTTTCGAATTGTAGAAAAGATTTTTACGATAGAATCGTTGTTTCTGTTCGAATGCTGGAATTCCAATAGTTATCGGGATATAGGAGAATTTTTAGTGAGAAAACATTTTATTTAAAGATAAAAAACAGAACGACTTGATTTATCAATTGCAGTATTTTTGTACCGTACCTTTTTGCATGCAGTAACTATGGACATGTTCTACAAAACCGCATTTTTTTCTGTAGGAGAGCACCTCAGCAAATTCTGATGTCTGCACTCAAATCTCGTCATAGTCATTAATCACATCGAGTACAAGGCACTTCGGAAATTATCTGCATCACTTTTTAAATAGATTTTCCACAGACAAAACAAGAGGCACAGTCGTAAGTCTTAGGTACATCTGAACCGAGCCTCACAACACTCACACCAAACCTTCCCGCCATAAAACGTGAGGGCGTAAATTTTAATAATGATGCAAAAGAAAACACCAGAACTTGACTATAATGAAAACAAGGCTCCTCCCATGACATTACTCGCGACTGCACACACAGTCTAACGGGTTAAATTCTGAATAAATAAATAGTCGAGCACCTGCACACGGCATTTAAGTGGCCATTAGCTTCTCAAAATGCCATCATTGTTATTATAATTGTATTCTTATGGCTTGTGGGATAAATGTTGGCTTTTTTCTGCGTTCATTCATTTGGGACTTAACTTGGGAAGGTCATGCTAGAATTGAATAATGAGGTACTTAGGCTAAGAAATTTTGAGGCTGAATGGGAGATAAGTACTAGTCTAGAATGCCTCTTAGTGAAACCATTCATGCTCAATGATGTTTATAAAATTCCATCACATAAAAATTGCGTCGAATGGAGCAACGATTTAAATAAATTGGCTGTGCTTACGACAAGGTCAAACATCTACTTGGCCTTTTCCCAACTATGTTTAGGTTGGCTGCCTGTCTAACTAGAGGTAGCTGGATCTGGAGCGACTGCCTATCTGACCTCCACAACCCAGTAACTGGGTAATACCATACCCCTTACGATACGATCTGTTCAATATGGGATTAAAAAGTCTGGTTTACAACATGCCTATTACCTTACCCTACGCATATTTTACGAGAAGAAAGAAAAAGAGTTATTCTCTAGCAAAAATTTCGCACAAACGAGTTTTAATATGCGTCTTTATCCTGGAAATGTTCATGAATTTTACTTCAACGTTTTTCCCCAGTAGTAATTTAAGTCGCCTCTCGATCCGGGCCTTTTCAACATAACAGTGTGACCGTATTATGTTAAACAACTCGGGGCAATTGCAGAGCGCCCCCGCCTGCATTCATGGGCCATTCTCACTTCAATGGCGAATTACCATGGTAAATTGAACGAGCGAATTATGTGCCTACCCGCCTTTGCAAGGAAGTTTGATGAATGTATCAACTTAATACGGAAGAAATGAGGAATGTAAGATATTGAGGAAAGAAAGTCGTTACATTTTTTTGCAATCTTTGTCTTAGATTTTTTTTTTCGTTTTACTTCAACAAGGGAACAAATTTTTGGATGGACACGGCGAAAGACCAAAATAATAAAAGTTTTACAAAACCCGGGAACGGTTAGTGGCGAGACCTTAGACGAAAACATAGAGCAGCAACATTAAGCACAGCAGATCAATGACATAGAAAAGAGCCGAGAAAGCAGTTGAACCCCGCCAAAACATTCACCGATGAAGCATGACCTGAATTTCCACCTGAGTTGAAAGATAAATATCACCTGTATCTCAACTAGACCAATGCCTACAGTTCTGGGATGCATATCCCATACGGCTCGCAATCCTTCCCTATCCTAAGGGCACGTCGATCCTACCTACCAAGGCACCCCCCGATCTATAACTTCATATGCAATAGTCTCTGTAGCACCCTGAAACATGAGACTTCAGGGGCTAATGAGAAACTTGAAGTTCTAATCGAGTCTGGTCAAACCACGCTGCCGCGCTGGTGAAAGAATATTGTTTACCAGGAGTTTATTTTTATCTTTATTGCTACCCAAGAAAATTAAATCGATTTTAACTTAACTTTTCAGTACTTCACCCGATTTTTGAGAAACATCTTATAAAGAAAAATCACTTATTATTATTATTAGACACCATCTTATCTGTCGTTTGGATTAATTAATGGACAGTGACGCATTTTTTATGACGTCTACTCGCAAAAGCATGAAGCGACTTAAATAGAAGAATATCTATGAAAACTCCATGGAAATTGTTCTACTAGAGGTGCATCGCGCTGTTGCTTCGTGCCGGTCTGTGGAAGCCTTTATACGCACTAAAAATTAGCGCCAGCCATCAACCACGTTGACTCCAATCTATCAAACAGAGACATTTCAAATAACTGTCACACAAGAAAATTTTATCTTGTTCCCCTAATGAACTCGTACAAAGAAACCACATTAATTTAACTTCCATAAACTAATTGTATTTATCAAAATGCGTGGCGTTGAGTGAAGTTTTTATATCGGCTCAATTAGCGAGCAATTAAACATCTAAGTGGGAATTTAATTCATGGGAGTAAAATAATTAAGGTGTATTTGTGGTCTTAAAACCACTTATATTACTTTCTTTGCAAAGAGAGTAATAGAAGGAGGTAGATCTTTGTTGATAGGACTATTTCATCATCATCATTAGCCTACGGCGGTCCACAGATGGACATAGGCCACTCCAATTGCACGCCATTCAGCCCGATTCTCAGCAACTCTCATTCAGTCTCCCTGCCAAGATCATCGCTCCACCTAGCCTGAGGGCGTATAAGACTATTTGATTCAAGTGAATTTTAAAAACTGATTTTGATGACTGCCTCGTTAGACTAGTGGACGCAAGCATTACTGCTAAGCATGACGTCCTGAGTTCGATTGGATTCCCGCTTCGAGCAAATTGTTATTGGGTTCTTCTTGTAAGTGCATCTCTGTCTCTCCCCTCAGGGAATACTGTCGTGATGTTATAGGTATGAATTAAGGACTACAAATGCTTGCAATGTTTCCGTCAAAATAAACGTTTAATTGAGTCCAGGGTCAGTCCAGAAACGCAACAAGACTGTAAACCCGACATTTTCATTACACATCCCAGATTTATTTACATAGAGGTCATCTAAGAGAATGAGACTACCAAGCCGAGTTGGCAGAGTGCTTGTGAAATTCAACATTTCTATTTGGACCGTGCTTATTCGCTCGTTGATTGCAATGCATGCTAGCAACATAACAGTTTAGTGAATTCATTTAGTCTGTTGATATTCCAGCGATCTTTTAACGGGAAAATGGGTTGATGTTTGTGCGCATTCAAAATGGTGGATGTGTCTAATGAATGGGTGTGTATGCACTGATCGAGACTGGTTGTTAGGTTCAGAGTTTATGTAGCTTCTGTCTGGTAACTTGATGTTTTTTGTTAGTGATTTAATGTCGAACTAGCTTCTGCTCGCGACTTTAACGGCGTGGAATTTCTTTCTTTAACATTAAAATATATCCTATAGCAATGCATAACTCGCCGCGATATTACTTCATTTTCTCTTTCTGTTCTTTCTGACTTTTTTTCTTTTTACTCAGCTCCTTAGCGTGGTGTTAAATAGCCTATCTTCCTCAAGAATTGGGCTACGAAATGCGAATGCCAAAGATTTTTTCAATTCCGTCTGGTAGTTTGTTAAATAAAACCCCCAACATACAAACTTACAAACAAAAAAAGCTCTTTATGATATTAGTATAAATATTAGATTTGTCAAACTTATTTTGCACTAGCTTTTGCCAGCAGCTTCGCCCGCGTGGACGTCGAAAATTGTCCCACCGGACCTTACTACCGGAATAAAAAGTATCCTGTGTTAGGTTATAATCTATCTGTGTGCCAAATTTGATCCAAATCCGTTCAGCTGCTTTTGCGTGATTGAGTAACAAACATCTAAACATACAAAATTTCACATTTATAATATTAGTAGGATTACATACTTTTTAAATTAATTCCACATGCATCCTTCATGTTAAGGACAGCGATTTGAACTTTAGTTCACTGCATAAGCAACTAAATCGTTTGGCATTGCAGTAACACACTGCACGTGTATATGTAGGAGGAACTTTAGATCCTTCTCCGCAAAGCAAATATCAACATCACCGCAAAGAATTTTCGTTTGGACTGTTCCACCGTCGTTGTCTTCCCAACTTATTATTCGTTCCAAACAGAGGGTGCCTCAAACACACCACTTAGACACCAAACAAGGGTGTATTAAGTGTGAGTTAAAATTTAAATTGATTCCACCCTCCCTTTGGAGAAAATTCAAATAGTGCATGGTGTGATCTGAAGCGGGAAACACTGTGTTTGTGGGATTCTTTTTTTGTAAATTGGACGCTTCGGGGCGTTTACACACAAAAAGAATGGGGAATTAGAATGTGTGTATATGTGTGGGTGGCGGGATGTACAAACGGCGATGACACGCTTCATTTGTCGAGGGAGTTGGCAAGCTTGTGGCCAGAAACTATACAATTATAGGGGCAGTTATGGCTGTGTGTGTGTGTAGGGGTTAAAGCAAAAGGATTGGAGGATATATTATATTTTAAAACTTCTTGCTTTCTAGGAATTAATTTAAAAAAAAATCCTAGATTAGGAAGAAGTAAAAAACACTCAGAAGTTGGCCCATAATTCCAGAAACAAAAGAAACATTCTAGGCAAGTTTTTATAATCATTCAACGAAATAAAGTACAGAATATTTTTGAATACGAAATACCGAGCGAGATACCATTAAGTCCAAATCAGTTTAAAAAAGATTCCCGTACAGAAATACCGTCGATCTAATTAGCAATTCTTCAGTAATTCAAAGGAAAAAATTCAAATTTCTGTTGTGGATCGTTTACCGCTGTACACAAGGCTCGCGAGGCAGATGAGCTGTAATATCATGCAAATTTGCACGAGTTCAAGTAGGGAAGCGAAGAGGAGGTAGAATCGAGTTGACTCGATACAATTAATCGTTTCATAAAAGTCTAATTTTGAAATCGAGAAATACGAAAAAGACGAATGATGATTTGGATTTGTTTTTGTTTACAAGACCTGCCTGAAATAATATAATTAATAGAACTTATGTTTCTTTAACTTTTGAAAATACGATACGGACACACTGAATACGAAAGTCTAGTCTAGGTTCGTGAACTTAGCCATTCGTTTAAATGTAAGCTGGCTAGATTTCCAAGTCTTGATTTGAAATTAGCATTCGAGCTGGCTCGATTCCGACACCCGTATTTATACGATTCACTTCACTAAGTTTAAGTATGAAATTCGTTTTATTTTTTCCTTTCTTTTTCTTAGGGTTTTGGGTCATGTCGTAAAAATGCTTTTACATTCGTCTGGTTTACAATGTTAACAAAGGCTCGACTATTTTCCAAGCAGAATGCTTAATTGACTGAGAATTTCGGTACATTATACTTTTAAAATGAGGACCCTAATGGCTCTAAACAGCCTGTAATAGAATATGATGCTGATACTATATTATGTTTAATCTATTATCTTTTATGGAGGTCGTATGAAAAATGTACCTATTTTGTTTTGGAGAAGCGATTAATGTGTACTTGGAAGTTTGAGTGTTTGCAGGTACTATTTTTCAACGTAAATAAAAATCTTTGGCAACAAACTAACAAACGTCTCTCTTACAAAGTAAAATGTAAAGTTTTGCTAACTTGTAAGACCTGACTGAGGTAGATAGGATTTGCGGTGAAACAAGTCATATTTTAACATATTTAAAACGACTGCTGCCCGCGGCTTTTCCATATCCCACGGGAACATGCTATCGGAACAAAAAGCCTACGTAGGTCCTTACCTAACCTCAGCTATCTGTCAGTGGCAGTCCCGTCAAAATCGGTCCCACCGTTTAGGAGATGAGGCGAAACAAACAGCCAGAGAGTCAAAACTTTTTAAACCTACTTTCATATTCATTCAGTAAAAAGCTGTTATTTTAACATTACAAACAGACACGTCAATTTATTTACTTGTGTTTAGACAGTATGTACATACAATAAATACAATGTGTTGTCCCTATTTGAAAAGTTCCTGATATTAGGACCAAAAAACAAAATTCACAGAAACCAAAAACAGATACGTGATACAACACACACATAAACGCATTTGCCCTTTTCGAAATACGATGCCCTTCAGCCATCTGCCCAAATCAATCTTAAATATTGAATTTGCGTCGTAATCTGATGGAAACTTTTACGGGAAACGAGTTCTATTACGTTTTAACGCAATTTGTATCGAGTTTTCACCTTCTAGCGTGTAGGTGGGTACTTTAAACTTATAAACAGGGGGATTCAAATTTAATTGCAGACGTGAGATGAGCGAGGTATAATATATAATGTATTGTACAGTTATAAATGTATTAATTTTCAATATGAAATGCTTTAGCGTAAATTGAGTTGTAAAATTGTTCATTTGGAATGCTTTTGGCTTTGTTTCAATGGTTGTGTTGAGTGGAAATTTGAATTAAATGCTGATTAGAATACTAGGGATTATTAGTTTTTTCTGAATGATTTTTTAAATTATTATTGATTAATGCAGTTTTACTTGTAACCTGAGCACACTTTAATGCATTGGTAAGAGTTTTTTCATTAAGTGATCCATGTTCTATAAATTAAATATACCTACGTACAGTTTGATGACACTTTTCTGAATAGCCAATCGGCTATTTCTAAAAGACCAAACAAACTACAGCAATCAAACGCAACAATAGCGGTTTATTCGGTAAAAATGTCACCGTGAAAATTGAGCTTGAAGTTAGCTGTCATTCTACTCGATGCTAGGGATGCACACTATTGACTTACGACACAGTTTTGACACATACATGCCCACTCTATCTAAGTTTTCACGGTGACATTTTACAGAAGAGATGAGCCGTTTTAGTTGAACAGAAATAGCAGTGTTTAGATAGAACCAATTCAAGAATGACCAACCTAAGAAAAACATAAAATACATACACCTTGAGAATTAAAAGTTTTATGGCCAAAAATATAATCAATCCCGTTATAAAATTTAAGAATATTTCATACTTCGTTTATCGTATCTCATACATCATTTAAAAGCGATTTAACAATGGAAATCCTCGCGTCGATACATTGACAGAGCACAGTATATTCGCCTGCATTTATCCCAGCTTACAGCTGTAATCCCAATTTTCAACGGTTGGCAACACTTTTTCGGGCTTCGACGGCCCGCGGATTAAAGGCGAGTGTTGCAAACTTTGGTCCTTTTAGACGGAGTTCTGTTTTTAAGTGTACACCTGATTAATTAGTTAAACCCTTCGTTTTGTGATGAAAGTTTTGGGGAGCGTACGATGCGCTCTTGTTATTTTGTGAAGGTTATATTTTAAAGGGATAAACTTCATACTGAGGGCTAAAATTATTGCTTGCCTTGGTTTATGGAAACTAAGGATTCATCTTTGTTCTTATACTACACTGGCATGGAAAAGCAATCCAGAAGAACTTACGAGCCGTCAAAATTCAGGATCTTGTAATTAGCGTCCCAAGTTTTTCCAGGCTGGTAAACTGCCCATTTTGTGAAACTAAAGGTTTTTTTCTAGGTTGAAAATGTTTACACCAGAGAAGCCTAGACTCTGGACTATCACTGTGTTAATATTTGGTTAGACATACTAGCAGCTAATTAGCTGATGCGTATGCAAAAACCTTGGAAATATTTAATCGGCTATTCGATTCATGATGCAGTTCAGTGCGGGAACTTTTACAATATTTTCCGGGAGTATATTCCATGCTTTAATAACTCGGTTAGACAAAAAGTGCTTTAAAGGCTTTTTCTTTGATGAATTTTCCCATAACATTTGTGAATGCCCACTTTGTTGGCATTCAAAGGTCTTGAAATCTGAGTATTTCTCTGGGATTTTTGTATGAATGATTGAAATCTGGAGTAGACAATGTCTGGCGGGTCACCTACTGCTACGGTCTTGCGGTTTGTGTATAATACCATACATTTTTGAACGGTTATTTTCTATATGTATGCTGTTTTACTAGATCACACAAGCCAAATGAAAAGTGATGCCAAATAAAGACGTTATACACCTAATGATAGGCCATTTTATAACCACCGCCATCAGATTACGCAAACGACTTCACTATTCACAAAATTACATTCCAAAAGTCTATATCCAAACTCAATCCATTCTTATTTTGCCTGTTTGGTTATCATAAATCTTTTGTTATCTTTACGAACGTTTTCCATTAACATTTTTATTCGGTATTTTACATTAACGTGCGCGTTTTCGTTAATGTTTTGCTTCGATAACTTTCTCATATCGTGATTTCGTATTTTCAGCTACTGAATATTATTATCATTCAGCAACCATTAAAATAATTTTGAAAAGAGAACTGCAGAAAATGAAAAATATCTAAATACTATAATAATACCATAGTTAAAGTAAGTACATATGTTAATTTAGTAAGCAAATTGACTACCAACTTTATTTGTTCATACTTTGACAGTTGTTTGAAATGGCTATAACACTGGTCAGAAGTCCGATAGTCTGAAAACCAGTCTTACAAAGGAGGATCGTACCCAGTAACTGAGATATGGAGGTCAGATAAGCTGAAGCTACATGTAAAATACTGGTATTCAGCTGCAGCCGGTTAAACTGGAAGCCGACCCCAAAATAGTTGGGAAAAGGATAGTCAGATGATAATACAGGTACAGGAAATTTACAGTTGCATTAACGAACGAAAGTACGCTATTGGCCTTTTTCTAGATATGACGAAGGCATATGACAAGGTGTCACATAGAATCTTATTACAAAAACTTTACGGATCGGGTATTAGAGGGCAAGCTTTTAATTGGTTCAAATCATATTTACAAGACAGAGTTCAATTCGTAGAAGTAGAATATTACGATAGCGTTAACCAGGAAATGTATAGTATGGGATCAGACATGGCTACCATTAATCATTCAATACCCCAAGGCAGTGTTTTAGGCTGCACCTTGTTTATAATATACGTGAATGACTTACCAAAAAAGATAAGTTCGTCCTGTATTCTGTTCGCTGATGATGTTTCTTTATTATTTAAAACGCCCGCGAATGTTGACCACTTAGCTATTTTAAAAACTTTCACAGAAACTGAGCAATGGTTAAACGAACATAACTTAAAAATAAACCTATCTAAAACTAAAATATGCCAATTCAGAACTTACCAAAGAACCCCATTAAACCTAAATATATTATCGCAAAAAATTAAATTAGAAGAGGTAAACGAATTTACACTCTTAGGCCTAACATTAGACTCAAACCTAAATTGGAAGAAACATATAGAAAGTACAAGAGCAAAATTGTCCCAATTTATTTATGCGCTAAGCATATTGAAATGCAACACGGATTATAAAACCGCCTTATCTGCCTATTATGCGTATGCCTACTCCTGGCTAAATTATGGTATTATTCTGTGGGGAGAAAGTACTGACTTTTCGGACCTCTTCATTCAGCAAAAGAAATGTATCAGAATATTAATGAACATAGGTCCACGAGAGAGTTGCAGGCCACACTTTATTAAACAACAAATTCTAACACTACCAGCAATTTATATACTGCAAAGTTGTATATTCGTTAGGAAAAATAGACATCTTTTCAAATCTAATATCGAGCTAAATGAAAACTATAACCGACGGAACAAGAATAGATTAATACTACCCATCACAAACTTGAAATTTATCGGGAAAAGTCCATACTCAAGACTAGCTAACATATTTAATAAGCTACCGGAACGTTTAAAATCCCTACCAAATGACTCAAATTTCTCGAAACAGTTGAAATCTCTGCTAATAAAGAAAGGCTACTATACCATTGAGGAATTTAAAACAGACAAATTGTGAATCGATCGACCTTTATACCTATTATTATGCTTGACGTAAACATAAAATAAATAAATGACTACCTATATTACTTTTATGACTAAAACGAATACATGGATTGCTAATAATGATTTATTTTAATAAAATGTAATGAATTATTGATTAATGTTTTGTATCATGTAATAATTTAATTGTAACAATTAGAATCAATATTGTACTCGTATTATGTAATTTAATAATTCAATTTAATTTATTGTTATCTTAATTTTAATTTTATTATTTTGCTATGCCCTTACAGGGTCCATATTTCTGTACCTAGCTTTAAGCCCTTTTCTACATCTTTTTACAATATGGAATGCAATAAATAAATAAATAAATAAAATAATGATGATGTGGGTGAAACTAAGGGTGTGTCCAGATCTGGCGAATGCGCCGGAAATGCGCCGCGAATGCGCCGCAAATGCGCTGCTCGCGAGCCGCTTGCGAACTGCGTGCGTGTTGCTCGCGTGCGGTTACAGCCTGCGTTTGTTGTACCGCTCTAGTGCAACTCTGGCAAGGCTCGAGTGGGGCGCGCGCGCAGCTCGTGCGCACATAGTTTCTTTATATATAAATATGAGCCTCAGTTGTGAATTTGCTTCCGAAAATGTCGGACCTTATGACTGCCGTTAGCATAATTGCTGCAGCATCGGCTATTTTATTACTGACAAAATCTAAAAGGAAAAACAGAAGACGTTGGTGGCAGGTTCCGTTTTTAAAATAAGACACAATATATTACCAGAGTTGAAAGACCACTATGCATGCAAACCGCGAGCAGCACGCGCGCAACTCCTGCGCCGTTCGAGTACGGCGCGTAGCTTGCGCGCCAGCGGCGCGCGGATGGTGCAGGGGCTGCGTACGAACATGAAATGCACGTGCGCAGTTCGCAAACGGCTCGCGAGCGGCGCATTCGCGGCGTATTTGCCAGGTCTAGACACACCCTAAGGTAAAAACAGCTTTTGTTTATTGATTATTATTATTTGTTATTTAGAATGAATGAATGAATGAAATTCACCGATCCCAACCTGGTTTGACCAGACTCGATTTAAACGAATAAACCCCAAGATTTGCACTAGCCCATGGAACCTCATGTTTCATGATGCTACAGAGGCCATTGCATATCAAGAAGTAGACCGGGAGGCGCTGTAGGTAATGATCAAGGAGACGTGCCCTTAGGATAGGAAAGGATTGCGAGCCTACCGGATATGCATCTTAGAGTAAGCATTGGACTAGTGGAGACACGGGTGGTATTTAGATAAATCCCCGTAATAACCCGTCTCTGAAAAGATTCCCCCTCCTATTGATTATATCTTTTCACGTCGTCGTTGTTGTTTCAAGTCGAGCTTGACCGATGCATTTTTTGGTGGGGTTCATCTGTACTCTCAGCTCTTTTCTATGCCTTTGCTTTGCTATGTTCCGTGTTTTCATAGTTGTCTTCTGAGTTCTCGCTGCTATCAGTTTCTGGTTTTTTGTAAATATCGCTAGCCGCTTTCTTGATCTTATTTCTGTCTCCAGCCATGTCCATCCAGAACTTGATTCCCCTGTTGAAGTATTTCATGTCCTGTTGTAGGTTCAATGTGTGTGTGTGTGTGTGTGTGTGTGTAGGTCGTCCGACCTTCTAAGATTTGGCCTTGTACTGCATAGGTGAAGAAAAAAGTAATATTAACTGCAAAATATGTATTTTATTCATCAAACTTAATACAGTCTATCAAACTTGATTTATATTCTATCAGGCCTGCGTTTTTCTACAATATCTGCCTTAGCGTCCCTATTTGACGCCATTATCCCATACGGGGTACTTACAACCTTCACTTTCTTTAATTTTGTAGTTGTTTAAAATAAAGTGCTTACCTACTAAAAAAATGCCAAGTAATTTCGATTTATAAATACTTTCCTTAAATATTTTCATTTACATATAAAGTTGTCTAAAGCGACGGTTTTCTGGCAGCATTGTCCCGCCAGACATCGTAATGGGGATAGGCTTGCGACCGCCGAGTGGGGCTTACCGCACCTCACTTTATATCCAAAATGAAGCACCCGTTTACGTAGTATTTGTGCTGTGCGGAATATTTTGTGCATTTTAACCTGAGTTTTGGAGGGTTATAATTTTAATGAGCTTTAATTTCAGAGTAATTATTATAGGAGACTGCAACTCAAATGACAAGATCCTGTCGGGCTCATAAAGTCTTTCTATATGATAAAATATATAGTTTAAATATATATTTAGTCAAATTTGGCTGAGAATCAGTACTTTTCGAACCTCAAAATGACTTAAGACAGTACTTCAATACGCCCGCAACTTCACCACTTCCTAGAGCTTTAGCTGGGTAGAAGAAGTGGTACAACAAATTTCACAGCAGCACAGCTTTTTGCTCAGTTAGATAAGCTTGATTCTATACAATAGTAGGTATATATACTATACCTACCTACTTCTATACCTACCTACCTAATCAAGTTGATCTATGATAAGTTATTATAACTGTAAAAATTCCAAAAAATCATAAAAGTTCGATTCAAATTAGACTTCTCGGAGCGGGGGCTTAATATCAGAATATCGTTAAACCATATTTTGTACCTAATTGGATCTCTTAAGTTCCTGGTACTAATATGACATTAAAACATAAAGCTTTACCAAAAGTACCTGACCCTATAGATCCCAAAGAGTTAAAGGTTACACCAACTACCTACTTAAAACGGGTTACTTAATATACCTATCTACTTTAGGTCATTCATTAATTTCAGCCGAAAGATGTCCACTGCTGGACATAGGCCTCCCCGAATTGGGGGGATTTTCCATAATCGCCACGCTTGGCAGGCAGGTTGGCGATCGCAGTATGGTGGTCAAATGCATAGAGAACGCTGCTGCCCATTCTCTAGTAAGTCCCTTAGTCGCCTCCTACGACACTCACGGGAAGAAATGGGATGGTGCTATTCTTTACGTTCCCGCACCACACGGAACTGTACTTTAGGTACCCACCTACTTCCTGAACAAAATGTCTACAGTGCAAAGTTTAGAACGGCTGGGACTAAGTAAATGGATTAAATGTCATTGTGATGTCGAAACGTAATCCACCCGCACCGTTTTAACATTATTGGAACCGTAGGATCTTTTATATCGAATGAAAACGTTATCTACTTCTTTAGTAACTACTTGAGAACTAACCTTTTCATTCGAAACAAAGAAGTCTTTGTTTAAGCAAGTTACACAATTTAATATAGGTAAGTGTTGTACAGACGCTAGCACATCAAGCTACCCCAAAGTGTAAAATTTTCCCAATTGAATATGAACCTTAGACTTATGTTATAAAGTTGAAAATCTATCAATGAAATTTGACAGATTGGGGTAGCTTGATGTGCTGGCGTCTGTACTATATTTTTAACTATTTTAGCACTGTGGATTTCCTATAGGAAAGGGTGTACCTATAGGTACTGTAAAGGTTTGTTGCTTATAGCATGCAACCTTTATGTGAATACAGGCTGGTAATGAAATGACTGTCACATTTGAACTATCAAGATGATGAGACTAGGTTTCTATCCGTCAATGAAGATAGGATTAGTTTTATCCTAAGAATATAATTAATTATTATATTAGGCGCGGCCTTGTTACAGTCTTAACTTATTTAAATAGACGAATTTAAACTCTATTCAATATTTTATTTGTACCTAGAACCCCTAGGTACCACAATACACCTCTGCCTGAATCTTGGGAGATTACAAGGTTGATGTAATGGTATGTAAGTGTTGGCATTATTCCGCTACCGCTATCGCATGAAGACGTTCAAATCGAGCCTTGGATGTATGGCTGCACACTCTACCTTTAGCACAAGAATTTACGCATAACATCACGCTTTGTTTCCACGAAGGGCTAATAGCAAAACCTGAATCTATTGCTCATTGTTCTCACTACCCACAGAACAGATAAAACACCGCAATAACCAATATCAGTACAAGAACGCAAGACATAACTAGGCCAAAACAAATGACTACCTATAAATCTAATTTCAAAATGCTGAAAGCAATTCACACAAAAACGAATAACATAAAGCAAGGAACCTCTTGTCCATTTCACTCCACGACTGACCATTAGGGGGCAGCAAAACGGCTAATATACATAACTATAGAATGATAAAAGCCTGTATAACAATGGTACGACCACATGAGAATGTTCTCTCTCATACAATTGTACTGCGTTAATTTTTTGTGTAGCACAGAGGCTTTTAGGGGACATTGATTAATAGTCTAAAGAGGCACATGTATCTCACTTTTTATTTCACGACCAGTTTATAATGACCTCCCTCTCCCCTCTTTCTTATTCACATTTTCTACAGAACGGGGGAGATATGAACTATGATCACAGGTCCGGTTAGGTTGGTCGGCGAAGTGTTTTCAAAAGTGCGTTCAGTTTGGTAGGAGAGCTCTAAAGGAAATCGCTTGTGTCATTGCCACATTATTAGTACTAAAGGCTTTTTGGTAGATAGCGCGGTGTGTGGTTTATATTTATTTCATTTTCTGGATATATTGGAGTTTCTTTTTCGCAACGTTTTGCTGAAATTGGGTTTGGTTAAGTTAGGATTTCACGATTAAGTTTTTAAATTACCATAAATCGCTGCTTAAAGTTAGCGATTTTAAACGAACAATCCACAGTAAGATTAAAACGGTGTGGGGCAGAGGCCCCGTCAAGAACGATGTGCCTGACAAATATTCATACTTTATTCTAACCTCATTATTAGATTCAGCACTCTCGAAAACCATAAAAACGACACTCATGATGAAAAATTTGTAAATTTTCGTAACCGCCATCTTGGACTTTCATGTTGATCTCACCATCGGCTTCAGAAACCTCAAAAACCACGAAAAATACCATCTTTCTCTGTCTCTTTCTATTATATACAGTAAAATTATTATTTACGTAAATACTATTATTTACGTAAAGCTGTTTTCGTTACGTAATGAAAACCAGCGTCAGATAGCACCAGTCTGTCTGGCATCAATGCTGAAATGAACCTTTTTGGCGCAGCCGTGAGGCACACACTGTTGTAGTTTATTATTTATTGTACACTTTTTTTTATTTTGTTAATTGTATTTTGTGTTTTACGGCCTGTGACCAAATAAACGGTATTCTTTCTTTCTTTAAAGAACTTCGTTCCAAAAACAAACTGATTTCCGGAAATGATACAACCATTATTACGAACCATACGTCAAGTCGGCAAATCAAGACTTCGAAGATTTTTTGTTGCAGAAAAATTTGCCGCATTTGTAAGAATTAAATATTACCTTCTTTCTACAAAAAATAGGTACGTAATCCTAATGTTTACCTTTAACATTCAAAACCGCCTTCACAATATACTTTCCCATTTCGATAAAAAGATTCCAAGCTTTTATCTAAAGGGCACAATCCGCTTATTGTGGTCGCTAAAATATCTAAGACTAATGGCCTAAACAGAACACGAAGGGAAAAATAAAAGAATTAAATGGTGGAAGACATTTCATTAGGAAAAAAAGAAAAACAGTTAATGGTGTGATGTGAAAACGTTGAGATATAAACCTGAAACAGATTTAGGTTACGTTTCTTTAAGTCGGGAGAAATATACTGCTTTTCCAGATTATTTTTAACCCACCGTTTTATATTGCGGGATTTCTGCTTATTTACTGGGCTTGCGTTGTGGATTATGATAGCCCACTCCCTCTCACAGAGAGGAGGCATAATGTCTCAGCAGTGGGAACATTATAGACTGATTATGCTTATGCTTCAATAAAATCTATGACATTTCAGAATTTCAGAATCGATTAAAAATTCAGCAGAAAAGAATCAGTTTCTGGTGTGAGTGTCGTTTGTGAATGTGGTGTTAGAGGGTACATGAAAAATAGAAAAATCTGTTGTAAAAACTCAAACAGAAAAAATAATACATAGTCTTAAAACAAAAAAAAAAACACGCTTTAAAAACCAAACTAAAAAATAGCGAAAAAAGCGTGGGGTGTTTTTTGAGGTATTTTTATAATCAATTAGTATCAAGCACCCCACGCTTTTAAATAGAATTAAATTATTTACTAATTCTTTAGTTTGGTTTTTAAAGCGTGATTTTTTTGTTTTTTAAACTATTATATATTTTCTATTTTTTAGTTCTGTTAACTACAAAAGCGTGATTTTTCATTTATTTTTTGTTGAAATGATTGATTTGCCATCGGTCCTCGATAAGTCCACAAAGTTTAAATGAAATCTGACCGTTTGAAGTGGGTCAAAACCCAGTCCAAAAAAGGAGTTGGTTACAAACAAACAAACATACAGGTGAAGTTAATAAAAGCGTGTTAAAAAAAATACAATTATATACCAGCATCACTTCTCGTGACGTAACCCACACCTACACTTATTCGGTTACTTTCCCCGGCCATTAAAAGCCGCAGATAAGCTGAGTTGCTGTCAACTGGTAACATCGTTAATTTCTCGGGAACTCCAGTTTTTATTGTGCGTAATTTTTCCTTGCCCGGAAAATATATTGCTCGCACCGTCGACATGTGACACAATGTACGCATTTATCTTTGTGAGAGCAATAAAAATTATGGTTCGTTAATTTTCTCCGGGCGATTAATTAAGTGCTTAAGCCTTAGTACTTGAACTTAGTTTCGCTTTTGTTAGTTTTTCTTTTAGTGGGCAATAAGAGCGGCTTGTTAGTTTTATTTGTTTTGTTGTAATAGTTTGTTCGGTAGGTATATAAAATGTTTATAGACGTAGTTTTGGCAATAGATATTTCAATTTAGTCCAATCTTTACTTAGTCTGTTCAAGCAAACTTTTGCAATTCCAACGACTGAAAGTTTACGAATGAATTCTCAGAAAAGCGAATCTTTCCACAAAGCAAATGGAAATCTTTAATACAGTCCTCAATACCACTTAATCCTCAACCTATGGTGCTTCAAGCTACAACACTTCTCAACCGCTGTTAACTTAAAAACAGCTGTTCCATTTACGAATCCTAGCTACCTGATATCTAACATATGAAGGCTCCCTTAACATGTAACACAGCTTAAGGTACAGATGCGCGCGTCTGTAGCCTCCCGAAGTCCCGAGCTGTCCCGAAGGTATCCCTCCCCTCAGTACCGTTTCTACTGTCGGGGAGGGTGCACGCGTTTGGGCGGAAAATCCGCCCACGGAAAATTCGTAACGCCGGTAATTTTTTTGCTAGTGCTGTGTTGTGGTACGACTTTGTGATTGGACTTGTTGTGTTTGTCTATGGATCTATTGGATTGGTGTAAGTATTTTTTTTTATCTTATTGGATTGTTTTTGTAAATTTTTGAATAGGTTTTTTTTTGCGAAAATAGGTAATTTTTCGTTAAATACATTTTGTATTAAAAATCAAACCAGTTTTTATATATTCTTCATTTTATTAGGGAGTTATAATTATTAATAAAATTAAGTTTCTAAAGGTGATTGACCTCGTGTACCTGCGTGTCCTTACATTTAACGAGATTTCAATTAGGAAAATATGAAATTCCAGCTCGAAAAAAGAATTAACATGCCTACAAGTAATTACTCTGTCCCATAAAACAGACCTCATTAAACAGCACAAATAAAGGAAACTGCATTTTATTGCTTGTACAAACAATAATTGTAAAGTTTCGCGTGGTTACGACGAATAAAGCCGTATAGCGTAGCGTGATATTATTTGAGAATGGATAGTAAAATATAATTTATGGGCCACTACAATAATTGTTACTATGATTAGCTAAACATGTGTATTTTTTTATGTAAATTGCTAAAGCAGAATAAACACCTAATATTTTAGGCGACCATATTTCATGGACAAATAATCTTTAAACTTTACTATTTTCTAAATTGGTTTTTATTTTGGCAATACTTAAAAAATGCTAGCTTTAAAAAGTTTAAGATAAAAAGTCGCTACAATAAAAACAGTTTTTATTTAATTTGACTGTTCAAACATAATTTACAGACGGCTCACTGAACTTAATCTGAAAGGGTGCAACTGTATAATTAAAATGAATGTAGGTACATATTTGATCGCGTGTAAGTAAAAGAAAAATAAACATTCTGTATAAATCATCAAACACATTTTTTTTCTAAGAGTCTAACAACTAAAAATTATTCGTGTTGTATGGACCCAGCAGCGACCTCACACGAGTTACATTGAAATGTCATTTTTTTAAATTCAAATCACATAAGAAAAAAGAAAAAAAAGGTATAAAACCTGTACCTCACGCAGCACAACCCAACATTTAACTCTTTTCGTGAGCACAAAAGCTAAGGTCATCGCCAAACAAAAATAACCCTCTCAAGATCCGACTCACGATTATTCAAATATTATTCTTAGACCCTATCTGTTTCACTTGTACCAACAAAGTCTAACACGAATTTTAAAAAGAGTAACATAAATTACTGGGACGCCTTCGAACGAGACAGTACCGGACACAAACCATCAGGAATAAAGTCATTTAAATCTATTGTCATCTTTGGTGTATCACTGAAGAAAACAAAAAGGAGAAGGAGCTTAAAAAACTCTTGTAGTTCAAAAATCAACCTTATCACTCTCATCTTGGGATAGTGGATACAAAATTTAGACGTGTCATAATAGTTGTTCTGGCACAAAGAGGTAGCGATAAAACAGATAGCGGGGCACAAAAGGCTTTAACAAAAGATATTATTGCGTATAAATATAGCGGCCTATGTTTGTGTATAATACATACAATTACGCATTGATTGGTTATTATAGTCCTGGTCCTGGCGATACCAATTAAATCTATGAAATAAGGCATTCGATATTTCCTGACAAATGAAAATGAATATGCTTTGAAACGAATGTTTTTCTTGGTTGCTTTTTAATCTTTTTGTCGTCATAATATTACTTTTTAAATCAGTACTTCTTACCTAATATCTTTGTGAAAATATAGAAAATTTGCTTTGTGTAAATAGTTAATTTCGTGATAATATTCTAATTAATGAACAAATATTTTGTAAAATATGGCCACATTGTTACGAAACATACCAAATATATTAAGCATTACCCAAAATGGTATCCCCTGAGGACTATTAAACACTTATTTGACCAAATGACCGTTTCAATTTAGCGTAAACGAAGGGACAATATAAATAACTTTTTATCATCTTTCACATCAGGCGGGTATCTATTACGAAATTGCGATTTGATAAATCGCCAAACATTATTATGGGCGGCGAAAGAAATGGGCTCACTCAACTTGAAACAGTACTGAATATACCTTCATATTTCACCGAAACGGAACTTTGTGCTTTCAAAAATAAAGTCCACATTCAGTTAAAGGTAGTTGGACCATGTAAAATAAATATTATGAAAGTAATAGGAAAACATAATGCTACGGATACTGTGATGAAAGCGGGTCTCTTTCATAAATTGACTGAAGCTTAAATGTTAGAAAACGGTCTTATACATTAGAAGAAGAATGGGCGAAAGTTTGTCTATATTCAGCCTTTTAAATATAGCGTTAAAATATGCAATGAATATTACTTAGCGGAAGAAGGTCAAACCTCGGAATGTTTTACCTTTTACAGAAAAGTTCGAGCCAAATATTAGTTTAACAAAACATTGGTTTAGGTAGCGGCTATTTTTATACAAAATCTTTTGGAAACCTTTACGTAATCTGTACGGGTTTTAGCCTTTGTTTTGCGTAAGTGGTACGGTGAAAGGTAAACGGTTTGTTGTCTTTATTGTATAGTTGTTATATAATATGTATAACAACTATACAAACTATACAACTATATAAAGACAACAAACCGTTTGCAAAGTGACTTTAATTTATTCAGTCGATGTATGCATCGACTGAATAAATTAAAGTCACTTTTCGTGCCTATCGTGTTTGATTTTGATTGCAAAAAAGTAAGAAAAGAATTTCGCGCGCTACCCTGGGAATAACCCCTTAAATTAACTTTTAGGAAAAAGTTGTCATATCTATATCATAGCTTGATTTCTTATTCTTTCTTACATTTTCTGATTGTGAGTGTTATTTTCCTTGGCTAAGTAATATAAGCCGCACGGGTCGATCGTTCAGGTTAAGCTGCGCTTGCCGCGGCTGGGCCGTGGATGGGTGAACATCTTTACATACCAAGACTCCTCCGTGCCTCGGAAAGCACGCTAAGCCGTTGGTCCCAGCTGTCATTTGTGGATCTTTGACAGTCGTTATGAGTCGTTAGAAGCCTGAAAGTCTGACAACCAGTTTTATCGAGGGGGTTGTGTAGGTCAGATAGGCAGTCGCTCCATGTGAAATGCTGGTATTCAGCTGCAACCGGTTAGACTGGAAGCCGACCCTAACATAGTTGGGGAAAGGCTAGGCAGATGATACCATCTTGAAAAAGTTGACCCTATCTGTTCTATTATATTGAAAATGACACTATAAGAAAATACCGGTGCAAATTTTGATTTCTGTATCACAACTTTTTGATTATCTTTTTGATGATAATTATAGTCAACCTTTGCAGGAGACAATGAACAGTATTGACCAGTAGCTGTGGCCCAGTGGTAACAGTCGTAGATCGTAGGTTCGAACCCACAGGCGCTTCATCCTGTGTATTTTTTACACGCTTTATATTAGCTTCACTTGTATGTTTGTTTGTTGGTTTGTTTGTTTGTTTGTTTGTATGTAACCGACTCCTTTGAGCGCGATTTTGACCCACTTTAAACGGTCAGATTTCATTGAAACTTTGTAAACTTGTCGAGGACCAATGACAATTCAATAATTTAAAAAAAAAATGAGAAAAAAAAAACACGTTTTTGTAGTTAGCAGAACTAAAAAATTTAAAATAAATAATAGTTTAAAAAACTAAAAAACACGCTTTAAAAACCAAACTAAAAAAGGAGAA
This sequence comes from Antitype chi, assembly GCA_947359405.1. Lineage (NCBI taxonomy): Eukaryota > Metazoa > Arthropoda > Insecta > Lepidoptera > Noctuidae > Antitype > Antitype chi. Next base: position 14,397,976 of record OX375817.1, on the reverse strand, counting down.
AATAATTTAATTCAATTAAAAAGCGTGGGGTGCTTGACATTAATTGATTATAAAAATACCTCAAACAGCACCCCACGCTTTTTAATTGAATTAAATTATTTTCTCCTTTTTTAGTTTGGTTTTTAAAGCGTGTTTTTTAGTTTTTTAAACTATTATTTATTTTTTTCTCGCTGCGAATCACCACGCAGACAACTTTACGTGTTCAGTTATAGTTTTAAGCTGGTTCATGATATGTATTAGTTTGAAATTGTTTAAGATTATTTTGTGTATTTTATCTATGGGCCTTAGTTGCCTGATAATAAAATGATTATTGTTATTATTTCATCACCACTGCTCTCTAAAAGGTGAAGGAAAACATCGTGAGGAAATCGGGTATGTCCTAGATAGAACCAAAAATTCGAAGACATGTGACATTTAGCAACCCGCACAAGGCCCCTCGTGGTGGATTACAGCCCACTCCCTCTCACCAAGAAAAGCTGTGTCCACTGTCCCAGCAGTGGGAACATTAGGTATAGGCTGATTATGACTTACCCCAGCTTTGATGTTTTTTGCATTTTCTGGTTCAGGATCGAGCATTAATTTATGAGTGTAAATGAATATTCGACTTTTCTTTAAAGTAAACTGTGGTTTTCTTTACTGTAAACTCTGCCTACCTCCTGCAGATGTTTAGTGCCATTTGCTGTTTAGAAACATACATGAATTGTGTTTGTCCCTTACTTTCTTAGCCAAAATTTCATTATCAAATACCAGGCATATATCTTAAGAAAACATTCTCTTATGTAAGTATATTTTCAGCAGAAACATCCTTTTATCACAGCAAAATAAATATCTCGGAAAAACACAAAACAAATTACTATCCCACGCAGAAATCCATCTTCCAAATCCTTTCTTAGATAAGTAAAACATCCATTTCCAAGCGTGCCACTAAATCATAAGCACCATTTTCTTTCGTAAAGAAACCGGTATCGCGTGCGGCACCCCTGGTCTTTGCGCTCGCGCTCGTGATCGCCACACGCGATTCCAAAATTCCCTACTACCCACATTACGTAGCAAGTTTTCTCACGGTGGTATGTATCATGACGTGGTTGAATTATGGTGTTGATCGTCATTTGTTAGAACTGAGAACTAAGTTTCGTAATTAATTGGCCGGTCATCTTCGTTGTTACGGAAGTTTGGTTAGAGTTCAGCGAAGTGGATGTATTGTTTTATTTTGTTAGAGTTTTGATGATAGTTTTCACATTCCAAGATAATAAGTTCAGAAAATGTACTAGGTAATTATACAGTAAAACAAGTATTGTTCATATTGAATGTTTGGAAATCTCATTTGTAGACATACAGGGTTCATCATCATCATTTCAGCCGAAAGGCGTCCCCTGCTGGACATAGGCCTCCCCCAAGCTCTGCCACTTCGACCTGTTCTGTGCTTCCCGCATCCAGCGGAAATACAGGGTTAGTTTTCGAAACATTACAATACAATATCATAATACCTACTCGACCTAAATTTATGGGACGGCAGATTTCTGTTTGTGTTTCTAATAGTGGTCCCATGGACAAAATTGTTCAGTCTGATAGTCAGTACCTATCACACCCTTAAATTAGGCAGGTTTTTAAAAAGTAACCTTGTATAAGATGCTTATGAATTTTGGACATTAGCAGAAGAAATATTTAATAAGTAAGAAAAATTGGCTTTACGTTTTGAGGCTACAGCGTAGGCACAATGGCAAATCAAATCAAATCAAAAGTCATTTATTCCAACTAGTCTAGGAGTCAACACTTTTTGAACGTCAAAATTACATTTATGACAGTCCCCAAAAACGCCCACTCTTCACTGGTTCGCAATCAGTGGCTTACCTTATTTTAGACTGACCACTTAAACTTGTAAAATCAAATCTACTCACCCTGCCTGCCTCCATAATACAGATATCCCAAATTACAGCACCTTTTATTACCAATCCCCAACATTTACCAAAACTGCCAGGTATGATTCTAATTGGACCGTACATCAAATCGTTTATTACAAAACTTTTCTTGTGTACATACGAGGACTCGGAGGGGTCATAGATTGGACGATGTGTTAATTTGGCCTGTCATGCGATGAGTAACAACAATGTCCCGATTGTGAGGGTCGTCAGTCCTCGCAGAGGTACGTCACTCCTCACAAAAGGTACGCACGCAATTACGTTTTGCGTGTATGAGGAAAAAAAGTGGTCTTCTAATCACTTTTGGATGTATTTCTTTTGGAAAGTCTGATTGATGGCGTGTTCTTTTTTTGTGTGAGGGATGGTTTGATTACTTTCCTAATCATGGATTTGGATCGTATCTTTTTGAATTTTTTTCAGGAGTTACATGGGTATTTTTTTCGCAATATTTTATATTATATTATTTTGGGGTTCCATCACAAAACTGCAATAATGTAATCGAAAAGTTTCGCCATGCCAATTCCATCTGCATTTTGTTCAAAAAAGCAACACAGTCTTTCATTACTAGTTCTTGATTATGGAAGGGTTGCTGTAATTAATCCAAGCACTTAACCCCTTATCCAATAAATCAATGTTCAGAGTCAAACATTTAACCCGTAAAATTCCCAGCCGTAAAATAGCTTAATTGTTAAAGCCAACAACATGAAACATACAAAATGCATTTACAAAAGGTCAAGGCGACGCCAAACTAAACGTGAAAGCGCCAATTAGATTAGCCAAAACGCTCGACGCCCGTAAATTGTCGAGAAGGGGTGTCTATCGAATTGTCTGTCTCTGTCTTTTCCCCAGACATTGAGAGGGACGAAGCTAGGGTAATTAGGCTAGGGCTGTGGTCAGGTTTACGAGTTTACTCAGTCGCTCGCCTCTATTACTGAAAATATTTACGTAAATTATCCTTAATTGCTTTTAATTGCTTTAATGAGTTTCCGTTTTGATGTTATTGAGTTTTAAGGTTAATATCATTTTCTTTGTACCTAGTACCTATAGCTAAGTTTTCACATAAGCATGAAGAATGATCAACATACAACGTTCCTGGGACTAGGCAATAATCCAACAGTGCCCAGTGCCCAGTGCAGGTTGGATGATATTAGCATAAATAGGTTTTTTCTTCTTCTATGTCAACTATCACTGGAAGTACGAGACAAAAAAATCGTTTCACTGAAAGACGTTTTATTAGTACTAAAGACTAATAAAATCGGTCGTAAACCTATCAATGATTGACAAAAAAGTCTTTATTTAAATTCTTTTGTCTCCTTAGTAATACAAATGTGCATAAATCACGTTCAATGTATTCCAAAGTCTCTTTACTGCCCCAAAAACCTTTGCAAAAAGGAACAATCGAACCTTCTCACAATTAATTCGTTCCAACTCGCGGTAAAAATATTTTGTCCAGTTTAGTCCACTAGCAAAGCATTGTAAACCCATTTAACACCCATGAAGCATTTTTGGGAATCGTATGCCCAACAATGGGTCAATAATTATGTTACCAGCGTAATAATGTAACATTGTAAACGGCCATTGTTTACACAGAAGCGGTTACAGTCAGCCATCATGATTTAAAATGTTGTGTACAGCTTGATTAAAGGATAAGACACCGTAATGTGTCGGCATAGAGTGTAATGTTGATTGATGGTAGACAGACGTATTTGCATTCAAACGCGTGTACGGGACCCTTGTGATTTATATTCGTCTTTTGTTTTTGGCTGTTTAGCTGGCATCAGTATCACTGGCAGAGTGTCTCGGAAGGTCGTTATTCTTGCATTGTACCACAACTATTGTCTCCAAAACGACATCGTTAGGGACTACAGCGGGTGGTCGTGTCCATTGAAATTCTATTGGCGTGATGATAAATCAACTGTTATTAGAAACGATTCGTTTAATTATTGCTCTTACAACAGGTGACATTTTTATGTTAATCGAACCATTTCTTATCACTCTACTCCTAAGCGGTAACGTACGCTTTATGATTTTAAAGCGCTTTAGAAATTGAATTATGAATGCTAGCAACGACGCGAAAAAAACATTTCACATCGATAAAAATTGAAATAGTCCATTCAATAATCGAACGTTTTAAACTTTATCGATTCACGTTCAAAAAGGTTCCATTCATTTTTTTTTTCATACAGAATTATGTGTCAACGTTGATATATCGCACTAAAGACAACAAAGGGAATCCACGTCCGTTTGTCAAAATAAAACGACATCGACCTACGCGTAACATGGGGACATCACACATCAAAAACCCTATACATGGCTAAAATAAATCACCAGTATACTAGTATCTTTAGCAGAAACCATTTTACTCTGCGTCCAAAAGAGTGTTACGTAGAAAAAAGCATGTTATTGTTAGAAATATATAGTTGTGATCGATCCTAAAGCTTATTACAAAACCGAAGTCGTATTGTTGCCCGGAGACGGGTGATCTGTGATGTCTCCTCTATTGTCCGTGGTCGGTGTTGAACAATAAGTGACCATCGAGAATAGACTCTTTGTCGATGGCAGCTGTGTTTTTATAGAGGATGTCTATCGGACCGAAATGAGGTATGGGCTTTGATAAAGTGTATTGAACGGTGATAGTAAAACTAAAATGACGTTGGTTTTATTTTAGAGTTTTTGAGATGTAGAATTTTTCTTTGTGTCTTGTTTTATGATGTGCATAAAAATAGACACTGTCATATATTATGTAGCAGAAAGACATCTGTACAAAGACACCTTTATCTACATATAAAGAGAATGTAAAAATATCCAAATCCGGCTCTGCCCACTCCCATATATTAAAAGCTGTAAATTTTCAGTTGTCGACGAGACGTAGCAAGTGCCGTCTGCCGTCAACCCTCAAAATTTAAGCACCCGCTGTAACTCCACATAATTCGCTCATACGACGAAAAATAATGACCAGCCCTCTGTCTCAAAAACATGAGCCAAATAGCCTCTCGAGTTTAACGAAGCACGCAATGAGAGACAGAATTAAAATGGGCAAGGGAATGTAGAGACAGAATTAAAACGGGCAAGTGAAGTGCCCACTAAAAGATTTCACGGGCATTCGCAGTTAACACTAGTCCCTTAATGAGTTGGTAGTGACACTTTGGAAGACTTCCAGGCTGTCTTGTAAACAGTAGAACTTGACCGCTGCGAGGAAAATTGTGTTTACAACCAACGTTGGCAGAGCACCGGTCATTATTTTAATTATGAAATGTTGCCTTGCAAATGCATCAAGTATGATTACCCTGACACGGTACGGTGTACCTATGTAAGTAGTGGAGGATTTTACTTCAGATTCTCCCGTATTCGCACGAATTTTATGTAGATACTAGCTTTTGCCGGCGACTTCATACGCGTGGACTTTAGAAGCAAGTAGATAATCATTTTTTTTGATAATATATAGCCTATTTTTTAAGTTAGACCTCTCGGAATACATCATTGAAAACTGCATTCAATTCCATGCAGTGGTTTTTGCGTGATGCGGTAACAAACATACAGACAGACAAAAATTCTAAAAACCGTTGTTTTGGCTTCTGTTGCTCTAATAAAGACCCCCCATACTATTTTTTCTTCAATATCTTTAATGTACAGACATCGGCCTGTTACAATTTAATTATATTTTATGTACGATATCACAACTCAATTATTAATTCATTAAGTAAGGGAATATCCACTACAATGAAATATAAATTCTAGTTTGTATCTCGGCTTCTCGCGTGTCACACAACCAATTTAAATAACAGCATGACTGACTCGCACTTTATATAAAGCCACTAAATAATGTAGAAACATTAGAGTAATAAGAAAATCTTTATGTAAAACCGAGTAAAATGCCTGAGGTAGTAAAATATCACTTTACATTTATGTCACATAATAATATGTCTCTCTGAACTCCATTTACAATATTACACGTATGCATTAGTAAGATAAAGCCAGATTCACCAAAATGTGAGATGGCGTTACTTTCTGAATATTTCCTCGGATTAAGAGTTTACTTGTGCCATAAGCAAAAGATGATGACAATTATGCTACTGAAACGTGGTCGCTCACAATGGGCCTTATCAAAAGGCTAAAAGTCACCCAGAGGGCAATGGAGAGGGCTATGCTCGGAGTTTCTCATCATCATCATTTCAGCCAAAAGACGTCCACTGCTGGACATAGGCCTCCCCCAATTTGGGGCGTTTGCCATAATCGCCACGCTTGGCAGGCGGGTTGGCGATCGCAGTATGGTGGTAAAATGCATAGAGAACGCTGCTGCCCATTCTCTAGTAAGTCCCTTAGTCGCCTCCTACGACACCCACCGGAAGAGATGGGATGGTGCTATTCTTTACGTCCGGCACCACACGGAACACATGTCAGTAATGTCCATGATAAACTCGGAAACTAGGTACCTACATACGAATTGGAAAAGTAGCATTACAGTTACAAAGTCGTATTTTTAAAACCCTAAAAGTTGTTTATTACAATTTAGTCGAAGTAATTATTCTTTGTCTCATTTATGATAACACAACTACGTATAAACAAGACATTAAACCGAAAAAAGACCAACATAAATATCAATCAAACGAAAATGTAACACTTTCGACTAAATTAATTTTCATAAAATTCGTCTTACTCGTAAAATTAACTACCCGAGGTGGAAGTTTCGCACGCGTCGAGTTGAGTCGCGAAATATTCGATGCTCAACGACTCGACTTTGAGCATAGTTGAGCATAAACAAGTTGCACGTTCGCTTATTGAGTCTGTAAGGGAACAAGCCGCTTAGTTTTCAGTATCGGAGCGTGAAATTGCATTAAATAATTAGCTCGATAACTAATTAACTAAAATTAAAGCTTTTAACTAGTCATTAGTCTCTTTATAATGTGAATAATATGTAGTGTTAATTAATAATTAGCATGTACGCTAAATTAGGGTTGAGACTCATGTCATGAAAACACTAATCTTATCAATTTTATTTGTCAATAGAGATCAGCAATTGCATGAACAGAAAATTGTCAAACGTAGTTTTTCTCTGATATTATCGATGCTAGGGTTAATAATTTTATAAAATTAGCTTGATCATTAATCAATTGTTCATACAGGATAAAATTTTGACCCGAGTGCCAACTGCAACCATGAATTCAACTTAAGATTCTTGACGGGTTGTTCGAAAGAGATACCGTCGCCCCTGGCACATAGGCAGCTTAGGGAACACGGGTGGGTTTTAGTCAGTAAAAGTCTGACACGCCCTCCTGCTCCACCCAGAGCAGGAGAAGTTATTTGATAATTTCCGACACTCACAAAAACCCCCAAGAGTGGAAAGGTTTTGTTGGTTATAAAAACAATAATCAGCTATTCCATGCATATTTACCGCGTAGGTATTAAATATGAAACAGCATTTTTTTTTAATAATCGGCTTTAAATGTCTACGCTAGGGGGTCTACGCCTAGTGTAGACATTATTAGCCGGTTATAATAATAATAATTATGCTTAAGTTATGGTTACAGTTTGCGCACTGATTTTTTCCAGTAGATATATTATATCTGTGAATAAAAAAATCATTATAAATCTCTCACCTACTTTCACCATATTTTTTTCTTTTTAATAATTTATTTAACGAATAATTTATTTGGTTTGTTATAAATGGTATAATGCCAATAAACGCATTTTTCTTTCTTTCTTATTTATTTTAGTTTAAAAATAATGTATTCATGAAGACATGAAAAGTTAAGATTGTTGCTTATCTTCTAAAATAAATCGTTACCGCTTTTAGATTAGAAACTTTTGTCGAATTAAGTTTTAATTAACTTTTCAGGGAACATTAATTAAATAATCCAAGCTACTTAAGATACTGTTTAATTTTACAGAAAATTTACCTGTCTGATGTCTGATTGAACGAAGTTTAGTTAATTCCGTTGGACATTGGACAAGTCCTTTGTTTTGTAACAGCACCCGAATTGCGTAACATGCGATTAATCATATTCGGTTTCATTTTGACAGTTCAACAACATTCACTGCGTTATTTACGCTGTTGAGCAGACACATTTTTCGAACATATGAAGCAATAGTTTAGCCAACAGGTCAACTAGCACTTAGTTTCCTATTTTGTAACTACTAGGGTATAGGTACTTATTGACTTGCACATATACCACTAAAATAACATTTTTATGTATTAGGAGGGTAGTGTAGGCAGAATCCACACATACATATTCATCATCATTATCTGTCTATCCTTTTCTCAACTATGTTGAACACCCGTATTTTACATGAAGCGATTGCCTTTCTGACTCCACAACCTAGTTACCACGCAATTCGATACCCTTTGGTAAGACTGGTTGTCAGACTTTCAGGCTTATAGTTACCCGTAACGACTGTCAAAGATCCACTTGAGATATATATAACCAACGGTCTGACGTACTCTCCGAGGCACGAAAAGGTCTGGGTATGCAAAGATGGTCATCACCAGAGATCGGATATTCGGATGCATATTCACCTAAAGTTGAGATGTTGGCTAACATGGAATGCGCTTTTGTATCGAAAAAGTCTTAATTTAGGTAAGTAATTTGTTTATTTTTTGTTTTAACTAATACAAACCACCCCTCCTCCAGTACATATACATATTTGTATCGGGTTAAACATTAATTTTAAATTAATACACATCTGAATAGTTATGCAATCCAAGAATCCTGGGGTTTCGAATAAATATTACAAATAATTTATAAAGCCGCTTCCATACTTTCATAGTTAAAAATTATCTTTAGGTAAATATGCATCCGAATATCCGATCTCTGGTCATCACTCATTCAAGGACCAAACGCGGCAAACGTAGCTTACCTTGATCGATTAATTCGTGCCGCCGCTGTTATTGCTTTGCCATAAGCTCCTCCTTTGTCTGTCTACTAAAAAGCTAAAAGAGAAAGGATAACTTCAAATCAGTTTATTATAAATCCTAAATCTGTCTGCAGCTGTAAAATTAATGGGTTTAGGAAGGAAGTGTTTCCGACCGAGTCTCGGTCCATTGTTTTATTGTCATAGCCACCGACTGCTGACTGCCACTTAAGTGGCGTTGACGTAAAATGTTTCTTTTGAGCCAGCGACCGGTATTAATAGACAACTGAATTACGCTTGAAGATGAAGCATAGAGAAAAATATAATATGAGAGTTTTGAAGTGACGTGAAATAGCAGATGTAACAGTGGGACTTTTTCTGGGTAGGAAAAATATTGATGGTCGTTTAATTATTATGGTTATAGATAAATGATTCTTCCACGGTTTTGGAGCGGCGACCGCGTGCCGGAAGACGTAGAGTTGGAATGCCTCCCACAAAGTGGACCGTTGACCTTGTGAAGGCCGCAGGAATTCGCTGGATGCGGGAAGCACGGAACCGGCCAAAGTGCCGGAGCTTAGTGGAGGCCTATCTGAAAAAGCAAGTCCAAAAAGGCTTCACTTTGTGTTCTTTATTTCATCACCACTGCTCACGAACAGGTCAAGGAAACATCCTAAGAGAAAACCGGTATGTCCTAGAACCAAAAATTAAAAGACATTAATTATGTGACATCTAACAACCCGCATAGGACCTGCGTAGTGGATTACGGCCTACTCCCTCTTTCAAAGAGGAGGTGTCTGTCCTAGCAGTGGAAATGTCATAGGCTGATTAAGATACTAAAAATTATTGAAAAAATTTCACTATAATGTATTACATTTTTGTTAATTATTTATGAAGCGGTTTACTCTATCTAGGTACCATTTAATGAACGTGCTAATCCGCTAGTCCAAACTAAAATTCATAATAACGCAAACATTTTCATAGCCATGCATTATTAATTAAAATCATAAACTATTCTATTACACAAATCAGCGGATTTAATTACATATTAATAGGTTCACTAATTAATACTCTACTGAACATAACCTATGGAAATAGTGATGTATGGTTACTAGAGTCCGACCGGACTTTGTTTTTGGTATTCGGCAATTTTCGGCCCAAAGCAATGAGCAGAATCATCCTAAAGTGAAAAAAATATATGGGTGCTGGCAAATCAATAGGTGATTTCAATATTTATTTGGAGAAAATCATAGTTGTAACAAAAGCAAGCAGTATTGTGAAAATAGGGGAATCATTATTTTTCTAGCATAACCCATCCGGTTGGATGGTTACATCAATAACTATATCTCCGAGGTTAAAGTTTCATGTCGTTAAATTTAAACGGTTTTAATATTATGAATAACAATAGATTGTCACTGCATTTCTTTTACTTTTACCAAAGAAAAACCTAATAAACAAAATAACCCTATTTTCGTTTTCTGGTTTTCGGCCTAAAATGCTAATCAGGCCGAATTCAATTTACGGCTTCTGTCGGGCTCTAATGCTTTCGTTTTTGGATTTTGAGCGATAATTTAAATCTGACCAAGTTCGTATCGTTTTCGGCCGAAAAAAAAAGTTTTTCGGTTGGGCTCTAATGCTAACAAAAGATAATGCTGTGTTCAAGCAGGCGCCCGTAAGGGCGGCTACGGCTTTATCTTTAGATTTTGTGAGCTTACGTCGACGTGAGGATTAACTGATTAACTAGTACTACAGTACTTTGAGCAAACTTCGAATTAACCCGTCTATTCCCCGTCACTATAGTTTTACGTAAACATTTCATGTCGTTTTCTAAGAATAGGCACGTTTTGTACGGAACTGTCGTATTGGATGTTCTGATAGTGTTGTGTGGTATGCTTGTCTGTTGTTTTTTTTTTTTTTTTAATAACACGTGTAGCATGAATATCAAGCAAAATAGTTATGTGCTATCACGTGCTATTATCGTGTCATCATGAACGTGCCGTAAGTTGTGTGTAAATGGTTAATGGTTATTTCAAAAAGTATTGCTAGATATAACGTTATCTTAAGTTGCGAAACAACACATGAGATATCTTTCTCATGTAGTCCCGTCATCATTTACCCCCTCGTCTGTTAGGCAGACTCACTAGAGTCTGGGCTCATTGGGTAGATATGTACATAAAGCCATTTCCTATTGGCATCAACCGGGCACACGTCCAGACTCCACGTTGCTACTGAGAAATACACGATAGAAAACCCAATAACGCTTTGCCCGTCCTGGGAATCCAACCTAGGAGTTCGTACTCAGCAGTAACGCTTGCGATTACTAGACTATGCTAAATAAATGTATTTTCATCCTTTCTGAATAGTTTCAACAACCGTTCTGATAGAGGTGTTAAGTATGTTTGTAGGTACTTCCTTGCTATTGATTGTAGTTCGAATCACAAAGATTGATTGTTATGTTATGCCTATACGTGAATAGCCATGGTTGGTCATTGGTATGACAACAAGATGTCTGTTGCCAGTCAACTGCTAGAGTAGTTATTTAGTCAACCATTTACGAAGTAACATTGAAGATGATCTAATTATTGCTGTTATTGTTGAATGTTTATTTGTTTCTGGGTGAAATGATCATGGCAGGTAGGTGCGTCGTCTTCAATTTGAACGTTAGTTTATGAAAGAAAAAAGACGCAAAGAAAAAACACATAGGATAACATGTTGGAGGAAAATCAGAGTAAAATCAAAATCAGAGAAAAAAAATAAAAAAAATACTGATTTTGTTTTTTTTTGTTATGACAGTATCCGTTTTGAGAATCAGCACTTTTCGAACGTAAAAAATTACATAAGACAGTCCCCCTAAATGCCCGCCTTTCACCACTTCCTGGTGCTGTAGCTGGGAAGAAGAAGTGGAAGTATTGTATTGGACCCGCAGAGTATTGACAGTCCTTAGCGTATATACTGTCCACAGGCTGCTGGAGTAAGTAAAACGTCTGACCCTATGCGAAACAGAGCCACAGTGCTAGATTTCAGTGACAACACAGATTATTACGCCATAAGACCACTTTTAAAACCGACTTTCTAAACAAAATACCGTCAGTACATTTTGGTATCGCCTCTTTCTTTTCCCAACATCGAAGAACATTGAACGCCGCATAGCTTACATACACAAAACTCTGCCCCATCATCACGACTCTATTATTCAGTGCCAGTACATGCGTTGTATTAAAACGGCGCGTCATAAGTGCATCAATTTGTCATTACACCCGCATCGCCTGTTTGAGACGGATCACGTGGGATTTGGTCTTAATTTTGTGTTTTGTTTTTAAAATGAGGTTTAAGTATTGAAATATCTTGTTGTATGGAGTAGGGTTGTAAAAATATTATTGTCATCATCATAAGCCCGGATTACTTTTAGCATGGTCACTCTTTAATAGAGGAGTTTTTATCCTACTACTTACTTAGTTTGTGTTTATGGACTTTTGGATGTTTGTTACTAAATCACGCAAAAACGGATGAACGGATCCTGAAGAAATTTGGCACACAGACAGACTATGACCTGGATTAATACATGGGATACTATTTATTCCGGTAGTACGTTCTTGTGAGATAATTTCCAGCATAAACGCGGGCGCAGCCGCTGGCAAAATCAAGTATTGTTTAATAATCTCTAAGCCTAGTAAAACGATTGTTTTGACATTACAAGAAGATAACCATTTCCTTTTTCCATACAAAAATAAAGAAGTTGTGTTTATTATGCATTAAAGAGCTTCTTTTAAAGTTATTTTAAAACACAGGGAGATTAAATCCAAATGCAAAACAAAACAACGCAAAACTTAAGCCATTTTGAGTCAATTAACTTTTTTATTAGCGAAAATGTTCTTTTAACTACAAAGCACCTTTTTATCCGCCTTTTTACTGAAACAAGGTTCTATTTAAGAGCGCAGGACACAGCAGATAAGTCCAATAAGCAATTAACTAAAACATTACAGACTCCAAACGATTTTCACGTCGGGTTTTACGTGATTCTGCGCTCAGAGCATTTCCTTTTGGAGTGCGGAACTAAATTTAAACCAGATCAATACGGATTATTCTCACAGTGCAATGGCGAGGCAGACATTTTAATAATAGAATATCTATCTATTAGTTATTTCTAACTGATGGGATCGTGGACCCGGGTTTTAATAAAATTGGTTTGGGTTTTCTCTTTGCCTTTTTAAGGAGGGAATTCTTTTTTATCCACTTTAGAGCTGTCTTTTGTGAGTTTTAATGTGATGATAGTTTTATGAATTGCTATTGAATTTTTCAAAATAACTGGAGTAGTTATTTCTGATGTACTTCTCATAGTACTTTAATAGCTGATTGCATTTACAGTTTCTGAAAAAATGGTACTTACACCCGACAAGAAAAACGTCAATTCTCACGTTTTATTTTTATGATGTCAATCGGTGTAAGTTTTTTAAAGGATTAAAAGTCTCTTCTAGACCAAACGAGGTTAGACTTAACATAACATGGTTGAGTAGAGTTGTACCTATAAAAACCCACATTTCGCCAGTTATTAAAAGTCCCAGCTTAAGTTATTTAAAGTCCTATTGACATCAAGCGGGCACAAAATCCAGATTCCTGGCCGCTACTGAGGAATTTAAGATAGGAAAATCCAATAACAGTTTTCCCGACCTGGGAGTCGAATCCAGGACCTCATGCTCAGCAGTAGAGTTTGCGACCACTAGCCCGTTGAAAGCATTCGTGACCAATTTATGAAATAGGACTTACTCAGAACATTGGAATTCCATGTAACACTAATATTTAGTGTTTCCTAGAATCGAATTATGGGTTGTTCCTAAATGCTCTAAATAGTGGCGCTTAAGTGCACGACAGCAATAGCTATTTCTGCCATTCAGTTACGCACATTATCTGAACCATGAATGGGTTAAGTTTATGGCAATGGGTTGGTAAGGACAAAGTATATTAGGTACTATAATAGCATGTGCCCGTTTAAATTATTCCACGGAAACTTGAAAAATAGAGCCTTATAATATCTGCTATCTGCCAGTGTCAGTCTCGTCTAAATCAGTCCAACCGTTTCGGAAATTAGCTGGAATAAACAGACAGACATACAGACAAATAATTAAAAAATAGTTTTTTGTTATAAGTACCTACCGTGTATACTTCCATGAGCATTTAGTAAAAGCTGTTTTTTTTACATTACAAACAGACACATCAATTTTATTTATTAGTAATAGATGTAGATGCCAGCTTTGGTAAAAAAAGATGCATGTTTAAATACGAGGCGTAGCAATTTTATTTTGAATACTATTTCTTTTACTACACTCTAAACACACAATTTTAAAAATATGCATAAAAGACATTTAAAAAATATAGTAGGTAGCCAACAGTTACTGGTACCGAGAACAGGGTCCAAACTATACCGGCCAGTCAAGGCTCCAGACAGAGGAAGCTCCTAAAAAAACAATACGAAGCGCGTCAACTTTATCACATAAACATAAGGTTCATATTCACTTGGGAAAATTTGACAGTTTGGGGTAGCCTGATGTGCTGGCGTCTGTACCTTTCTATCGAGACCCTCTTAAGAGGTTATTATTACTACAACAACTTAACCACGCAACGCCACAGAAGGAGAGCGGAAAATCGTATCGCAAATAATGTTATTTTTAATTTAATTTATTTTCGTCTACTCGGAATTCAAACAAATATTCAAGAATAAAAAAAAATCCTTCAATTTGTTTACGTAAATAGTAGCAAAGAATAATAAACAACGCATGTTTTCGCACTTGTTATTGTTTCAAGTCATCGACTTCTGGGTTATTTAGGTACATAAAAAAGTCTATTTCTAACATTCAAGACTTATATTTTTATTTGCAACGCCTACCTACGTTAGTGGGTATATTTTCAGTGAAAATAGTGTAATGGTATAAGGTACTGATATATAAAACGTTTATTCAGTTAGTACCCACGAAGATAATATATCAAAAATCACAAAAGCCCAATTGAATGATAACAAATTACATGAGTAAGATGTGTGGTTTGTTTAAGAAAACTATACGCGAACTAATAAAAGTGGAGCCAAAGTTAAGGTGCTCTTACACGGGCAATTTTTGGAGCAATTATTGCTCGGTAACACTAATGAATCAATCTGGATCAATTAAGTGGAGCAATCTGGAGCAACAGCAATAAAATGCGGAAATTGATTCGTGAATATTGCTTCTGATTGCTCCAATATGAGTTGCCGAATATCCAATCAGTTTGGTTTTTTTTTGTCAATTTTCTTTCTCTCCCGTATAACTACGTCTCGTTTTTGCGAGAGGAACCAGCCGACTGCGGAGGCGGCGGGGGTGCCGTATTGCCTAGTTTTTTTAGTTGTTCCATATTGCATGGTATTGTGTGGCCGTATCTCTGGCACCAAGTTGCTACATGTTGCCATTATTCTAAATTGCTGGATGTAGTCGTGACGTCACAGTTGACGAGAATTGACCAGGACGGAGCAAGTTTAGTTGCTCGTGTAAGCGCACCTTTACAAAGACATAGGTCTGTTAGTACATATTTAAAATGGAGTGAAAACTGAAATCACCGATTTGTAACGATCTCGGAAGGTCCTGAGGGGTGATTGCGTAACACACAAACAGTAGGAATAGCATTTTGACAGTTCAACAACATTCATTGCGTTATTTACGTTATTGAGCACACAAATATTTCGAGCATATGAAGCAATGAATTAGCAATATCCTTCAAAATGATTCAGATTCCGATTGATAGTGTGCTACGCAATTAGGGTTCTGAAAAAAAAAACGATTTATACAATATACGATTTATACCTTTTCAAACAATGCCCAGTTTCGATTGCAGTAAATTGTACCTGAAAATCGAAAAACAAAGAACACAAACCGCCCTTACCAAAGAATAAATAAAGTTACAACTTCAAACTTTGCTTACAGGCAAAAAGTTTCCAATACGGGAAGCGCCTTAATTATCTTGCTTCGGTATCGCCTGCAGCAAATCTCTGTTTGGGATATCACGTCAAATGATTTTATCTAATTGAAGTACAAAGTCGACGTTATTAATACTTAATAAGATACTTCCTTATTGATGTTTGAGCTTGGCCGTTTTCTGGGCAAATGTTGGCCGGGGTTGTTTCGCCCTATCCTTCCCCCCTCTCCCTCGCTCTTCCCCTGCCGCCCTTGTCTAGACTACCGCCGAGACCGATTCAGTTCGTTCCCATCGTTCGTGGGGGAAGGGTGTCGCGCTCTCCGTGCGTTTGGCGCGAATTTTGAACGTCAGTGCGTTTCTACGTGACTTTTTTGAATTTGCAATTCCAGTGGATCGTTGAGTGTTTTAGTGATTGACTGTAGACTTTTGTTCTTGAAATGGATTTATTACTAATGTAAGTAAGCATTGTTTTCATTTTATTTGCAACTTGATGGTTCTGTCATTTGCAATGTGAATATTTTTGTTCGTTTTTATTTGTTGCTTTTGATTTTTTCGATTATGAATAGGTATTGTATTTATAAACTTTACAAGTAGGTTATCATTATTATAAATTATTTTATTTCTGTAAGTACAAATTGTACGAATACTTTTAAACTTCAATCATAATTTAAAAACTAAATGAGGCCGGCGTTTCTTAACTGACTACTTGAGAAGAAAAGCCGAAACAAATTCAGAAGTCAGGGGGTCACAGTCTCTAGTAGAGTCCAGACATAATCTTGGTCAGATCATGTGAAGACCATGTAGATCAGTGTCTGGAATGGTGTTCTGAATACAGAACCTCATGGATTCAGTGGACCTGTCCAGTCAGTGCACGCATTTGTTTAGAATAGGTACGATATTAAAAATTAAAATTACGTAACATTGCGGTCCGTCTAATTATACACTAGTACCTATCCAATTTCAAATGTGTACTTACCTTACATTTGAGAAAGGGAGCTTTCAACACACAGCAATACACACTCTAAATACAAATCCAAACAGTACTTATCCTTCAAGGACCTACTAATTCCAAACCAAAGACACAAACCCGCAACCAGATAAAATGATCCTCATTGCCAATGAGTTCTACAAACATTGGTCCAAACACTACCAACCTTAAGTGCTACCATTGTAAAAAAAAAATGTTGAAATGTACTTAAAAGGAGAAAAAGTCATTTCGAAGACATTTTGCGGAGCTCTTAAGAGTTTGTGAGATGAAAAAACCGAGTTCCGGCCGAGCCGTCGACCACTTATCGACGCCGAAGAGACGCGATGAATTAGCGAAAATGTGCTGAAAGTATGTAGTGGGGGGAACTTGATGTCTGAGATACGGTGTATTTAATAATAAAAAGATTTTTGCTGGTTTGGCAAAATTTAATTTTTTTTGGTCCTTTGTGGTTTTTGAGCTTTCATACTCTGAAATGATTTTAAGTCTTGAGTTTGTGCATGTAATATTAATAAGTAAGCGAAACTAAAGTTGGTTAATTTCGTAATAGAGTATCTATTTCGACAACCCTTTCACTCCTCACAGTACAGGAACATTCTCTTTCTCCTGTTTTATTTAAACGATTTGTTATCGATTCCAATCCTTAATAAAAAAAGACTTAATAAATATACAATTATTTATACAACCGGGTACCTCACAAAGAGGTTTGCATACAAAAAAAAAACACACAACAGTTCAAGAATCCTTGTAATCGCCGAGTTCCTTGTCGAGATAGTAAAAAGCCGGAAACACAAGTTACAAATAGATACATTAGTTCTTGTAACCGTAACATCTGATACATTCATTTTGTGTTCACTTACTGCGGCGGAAATAAAAAATAAAATATGTAACTGTTTTTGTTACTGCCTTATTGACACTGGCGTTTTTTTTGGTTTTTATTTTAACTACACCAACAAGGGTTTATATTTTAGTCCTTAGACCTTACCAGTCGACTTTGGCTGTAGCAAATTCATTGTTTGCATAAGATATCTCTTAAACAATGTAGATTGCAGGTATTTTCGACTTTTGGGTTTTAAAAATATCTGTCAGCTCAAACTGCGACATGTGCTTAAAAGATCCCGCATCTTGTCATCTAAATGTTGTCATATAATATTACCTGTTTCAATAAAAGAAAGTTACATTATTCTAAAAGTCCCTTGTCAAACAGTTGTCAAAACATTTCTTTCATTTCAACCCAACGTAAACATAGAGAGCAGCTGATTTTGAATATATTACACCCAAGCATTTATTTTGAACAACAAAAGGGTTTTAACTTTCTAGGATTTGGCACTCAAGTATAAGTTTGGAGCAACCACTTTAATTTTTTAAATGAACACACTGCCATTATATTGCTAGGAACTAAACTAAAATTGAATTTAGAATAACTATTTTGATTGCAATTTGTTTTATGTACCGAGATTCTTCCTCCAAATAAAAACAAAACACTTCGAACAGTTGCGCACGGTCTCAAAGCATCAATGAATTATTCCATCTCGAGGCAGCTATATAAGACTACTAATGACTCCAATCCGTCCCCCAATGCACCCGTGGTCCATCCTCTGAGGTCACCAGAACAGCGCATATCACTTAACATACAATACTGAATCATGCGCATATTTAGCAGCATAACCATCGTCGGCTCACTTTACTGCATAAAACCCCGTGCTGTTTGCAAATGAAGGGGAAATTAAGAAAAATATTTTGGGTACGTTTTCATGCACGTGCGATTTCATATTAGTATTCATCATTGTTTCCGTTTGGTTATGCTAATGTGGAACAAATTTTAAATCTCTATTTAAAATAGGCAAACTTTGACAGTGTTGGTTTTGTGCAATTAAGCATGTAAACTTATGTCGCAGGAACGCAGAAAGTCGCAAGAATTCACAGTTGCAATTCGTCCGATTGGCAGGTTGTCGAAATTTTATTTTCATCGTTACTGTTACAAAAAAATCGTTGCCCACGGCTTTGCAATACTACAGAGTGCGCGTTTTTGCGTGCAATTTCACCCTGCAAAGCGCTTAGAGCGCTCTGCTGCGCTCCGAAATATAGTGCAGCTACCTTTGGCCGTTCAGTCTATCACTAATGAATTAAACGCTGATAGGATTGTGGAACATTCGGTAAATATTTCAGAGTGGCCAAACAATATACAACGTTATCACAAAAATAAAAAAGCCATACAAAGAATCAGTCACGATAACCATTTCACTCTATGAAATGAAACTTTTATCGTCGCCTTACGAGAATTTCGGTGCTATAAAAGCGACCCTTATCGTCTATTGTTATCTAACACCCGATAATCGAAAACTTTGAATTCATTCACGAAATCCGATATCACCTTAACTTTGAAACAAATGGATGACTGGGAGTCCTGTCCGCTCGAAAACTTCCAATTTCAAGAGGTCACGTAATTATTCCACTTGGTATCAAGCGCCTCTCGTTTTAAAAGCCTATTCTTGTTACAGATAAAGCTGAGATATCTTCTGACCTTTGTGTATCTTTAGGTATGTATTTTCAGGATAAGAAACAATGAATTTTAATTCCTGGAGCGCTTGTCGGCTCGTAAATAAGACGCTTATCGTTTAGGTAATTGGGAGTGCGGGCGACCGCTCCCATAACGCATGGGTTATCGATATGAGAGTATAAATTAAATTATACTATCTAAACTCGATCACAATTTGGACAAAATGATACAAATCTGTCCCTATTATCCATTTTATGTGACCTTGGGGGGTTGAATTTATTTATTTTGTATTTTTTTTCACTCCATCAGGATTCGCAGATCCTACTAATAATTTTTTTGAGATAATTACTATCTAGATTTTGGCAAGCCCGATCGTATTATTTCACTTATATTATACATATAATGTAACCAGTAAGGTTTGGGTAACACACTTTAGGAATGGCTTTCATTTTGATAGTTCAACAGCATTCATTTCGGTTTCTAGTTTTTCTAAGAATGTGTAGTCTATATTCACCGTGCTTAGAAACCCAAACACAAGTCTTAAGTAAATAATATGTACAAAGTATTTTCTACTCTTATCATAATCGTTGTTTAAACATAATTTACTTTTATTACGTCAAAGATCAAGTCTACAAATTACTTGAACATCATTTCTATTAAATTCCTTCTTAGCTTTGTAAGATGACAAACTTGACATTGACGACGTATATTTATAGTATAATTGATATGATAACGTTGCACATGTCAGATAAACTTAATGCAGGACCTATATTCTATTCAAGCTTTTATATAGGAGTTAGTGTTCATCTTGAGTAAGGAAGAGACGATATCATTGAGTTTAAGTAAGATAATGGCTGATGTCTCAGTAGAAGCAGATATATTTTGTTGAACACTCACATAATTTTACTTTTGGAACTAAATGAGTCAGGTTCGGCATTGATTTTTCACCGACGAACTAAACTAGGCAAAGATGCGACACTTGCGGATGTTAGAGACAAAGAACCGGGTGCTGCTGTCCAACATTGGAGAAACCTCAGTTCAGCTGTCATTGATAGCAAAGCTCATAACAAATAAGAACTTAACACCTCTTTTGGTCCTAGGAGTCAAACAGAATGAGAGTGATACGTTACACAGCTGTGTATTTGAACGCAAGGGCTAGCAGTCAGTCGAGATAATAAGATATGATGACCTGTTTCATATGAAAAACGTTACCCAAATAACTATTTACCCACTTTCAAGATGTAGGCTGTGACATTTGAGCCCGTAGCTTATCTTTAGAAGGACAAATATATCAAAATGCTACTTCAGAAGTTGTCTTTGTTGAATTAAGATAGTGTTGTCTAAAAAAATATACGTTTATGGTGGAGGACACCCAACGTGCAATGTAGTTGTGTAGTTCAAAGACAAAAACTCTTTAGGGCTTAGATTTCTACAAGTAAATAATTTGAAAAAAAATTGCCATTTCTGTCCCAGTAACTCTCTGTCTGTTCCTGCCTTCCTGGCATAAAATTACGTCTTATCAAAAACGTATCACAGCTCATCGAAACTCTTCAGTGACATCGGGACCTAAATCCACCATCCAAGTCTATCAAAATCGAATAAAGTACAATTTTCCTCCATTACCGCCCTTCATATCTTCCGTCATTTCACGTATCGCTTCCGAGCCCAAAAGAGGGTAAGATGTAAAGATGAAAATAATAAATCCGTATCGAATATGCACGGCTGGAGCGAATGAAAAAATTCTTCACACGAAAATATTATATTCGGCCGTGTAATTCGCCTGTCGGGGATTCGTGGCGATCCATCAACAATTAAATGTTGGGTTGTTGGCGATACATTATCGGCCGTATTGCGAACGTTCTGATTGATGGCGGCTGGTGCCATGAAACCATAGATGCTTCACGCTCCATTGGACGCTAGTCTATCGAGACCACTGTCACTGAGTGACCGATCACCGATTCCGCTACTGCTTCATTCATTCATACCAATCGACACGAACCCTAATTGATATACAGCTCGCATTAGTACTGAATATACATGAAAATATGTATTAAACAAATACGTTCGAATTATTCTCCTCTGGGGTGGTCTTTGATAAAATTTGTGCAATAAATTTACACGAAGCACGCAGATAATAACCTCCATTAAACAACCAAACAATGTACACCTGATATTATTAATATTTTAGAATAGAGCGGATTTAATCACGGCCTCGAATTTGAGCTTAATTATTCCGTCCGTCAGATAATTAATTAAACAAAAGATGGTATGCAGGCTAGGTGAGTATTGAAACTGACTTCCATTGTTGTTGGGGATAACAGGGAAAAATCCGCGATGCTTCCGGCTGCGTCCCTGCTCCTTCATTGTTCAGTCTTCCGCCTCATTCCAATTTACGCAGCTCTTTCATCGCGTGACTGATGCATTTATCATTCGTGTTTCGAAAATTTCTTTATCCTCTATAAATTGTTTATTGAACGGGCGTTTCTAATCGCGTCGCTACGTCTATCTCGATGTCTTTTTGATTCGTGCTCGTACGACAGATTTGTAGGCATTTAGCGTGAGGTCGTAGGGTGGGTCCTTCGTTCCCATGGCATTGGGGTGTTACGCTATTTTAGTGCGTCGTCGTAGGGTAATTTACGAGTATGCAATGCACACAAGCAACCCTGCTTTTAGGGTGATGGCCTGGAATAACGATTTTTCGTGAATTTATGTCTCTGTAAAGATGATAAGTGATGGCACTCTGATATTCACATACGCGTTGCGGAGTAGACTTTGAAATATGTACGGTAAGAAATTAACTGTTTGGCCCTTTTATAAATTGTCGGAAATATCTTGATAGTGATCTAAATATTAAATAAAATTACGGTGTTTAGTAAGGTAGGTGGTAACGCTTGCGGCAATAAACTAATATATGTAGTTAACTTATTACTGGACGCTTAATTGAATTAAGTTTTGGTTTTATTAAGCGGTTTGTCTTTGAACTTTTTAAGGTAGTGTTGTCCGATTATAATAGAGGCATACGGATTTATTACCAAAGATGACACCAAAAACGTTTTTGTTTTCGAACTGCCTTTAATAAATTGAATGAAGATATTGTTACTTAATCGTCAAGAAATATAAATAAAGTTATTGCTTTAAAACATTGGACAGTTACCTTTTTGTTAAAACAGGGAGATAAGACTGATCCCATTATTAATCATTATTATTCTTATAAATTACGTGAACGCAGATGCAAGAAAGTCCAATATCTAAATGTTACTCTCAACATAATGATTGCTAATGTGTTTAACATGTTCTACACACTAACATTCCATGAACTTAAAAGGGAAATAAAAGTGAAAGTTCTTTTTCTCCATATGTGGCGCGTGAAATATTTAACTACATAAACAAACCCATTTAACAGTTGAACTGTTGGACCAATTTGTCCTCAAATTATTTGTCAAGGCGGTCCATTCCGAAAATTGTTCCAGATTTAGAGCTAAAGGGGTTCGGATACTCGTACCGAAGTACTAACCGATGTTCGGATACTCGTACCGAAGTACTAACCGATGTTCGGATTTGTGACTATGTCTCCTACTAAAGCAAGACTAATCTCGTAGAATGGTTACGTGAAATTCTAAAGCTCTTTGATTTTATGCTCTGGCTGTAGAAAGATGAATCTTGGGTTCTAGTTTTTTTATTTATTTAGAAGTCAAAACTGTACTTTTAATATTTTTGAAAAAAGAAACTGGGTAATTGCTACGTAGTAATATTACTGTTTCTTCCCATGGGTGTCGTAGAAGGCGACTAAGGGACGTACTATAGAGTATGCAGCAGCGTTCTCTATGCATTTGACCACCATACTGCGATCGCCAACCCGCCTGCCAAGCGTGGCCCCTCCTTTTGGGGGAAACTTATGTCCAGCAGTGGACGTCTTTCGGCTGATATGATGATGGATGATGATGAAGACCCGTATGATGCCGAAAATATTATTATTATTATAAGCTTGGGGTGTCCTACTGCAGGACTAAGGCCTCTTAAGAGGTAAGGGCTCTTTCCACTTTTCCCGGTTTACTGCGATTGTGGGCCATTCCTTTAAGAAGTAGTCCAGCTCATCCCGCCGAAAATACAGGAAAAGTTTTTATCCAGTGCGTAAACTATAACCATGAATTCAGCATATCATTCTAGACCCCCCCAGCGCAAAAATTTTTCGTCGGTACATAAAAAAACAGCTATTCCATACATTTTGACCGCATAGGTATTGCACTTTTCTATGAAACAGCTGATTTTTTTTTGGAAAACCGATGAAAAACTTCTTCGCTGGGGGTCTAGAATGGTATTCTGAATTTATCGTTAAAGTTTGCGAACTGAATAAAAACTTTTCCTGTATGGTTCATAGAGTTTTTGTCCCTAATCTGTTTGTCTAGATATATGTTCCGGATTGGCGTTAAAACGGCCGAACGGATTTGTATGAAATTCGGCAGATGGATAGGCTATAACCTGGATTAACACATAACATCAAACCGCGGGCAAAAGCTAGTGCTTCATAAAGGACCAAGCGAGCAGACGAAGTCATAAATAAAACAGATAACGATGACTAATTATTATAAATAAAGTAGGTAAACATTGATGCCAGTAATTATTAACTATCGTAATTAATTAATGAAGCATTGATAACCTTGACATGAAGACCACCGGAAAGAAATTCTAATCGATTTACAAAGTCTCTCGAGTCTCAGACAAAAGGGAAAAAAGACCAAAAATAAATAATTATTTATTTATTTATAACTAGCTGCGGCCCGCAGCTTTGCCCGGTTGGATATCGGAAATTATTGGAAAGCTTATGTTACTCCTTATTACATCAGCTATCCACCGGTGAAAATCCCGCCAATTTTAATCCAGCTGTTTTGGATATAACTGGAACAAACTGACAGACAAAATTTTCAAAATTAGGTTTTCTTGTTTATGTAGATACCGTGTAAACTTTCATAATCACAATTAGTAAAGAGCTATTATTTTGACATTACAAACAGACACTTTTTGATTTACTTGAATAGATTTATTTATTTTCACTCAAACATTAGTGTAGCTTTGGCTCTTGTACCAGGAGTTCATGTATCACAAGAGGTGGTCCTTTCTCCGAAATATAGATGTTTGAACTTTAGAATCAATAGATACACACATTATTCAGTATATGAGGGTTCCAAAGACGCAGCAGAAACTCTCTAAACTATCATAAATCAACACGATACTTTAATATTATTACAAAACTCCATATCTTTTATGGCATCGCGCAATGTCACGGAAAAGGCAATGAGGTGTGAGCTTCGCGCATCTGCCAGTATTGTGCTCGATAATGATCGTTTGTTGCATAACGCACTGGTTTTAGCCGAATTTACGATACTAATAGCAATTGGCTGTCGTGAGTATTAATATGGTCGCTATACTTATGTGTGTTTATTAAGCAGGCTGTTAGTGGTCGCGGCTTCATAGTGCATGGTGAAATTTCATTTTGTTTTAAGCCATTAGGCTTAGCTTATCGCGAATTATGATGTAATGATTAATGGCAATGTAGCTTTTTGGGACCGCAAACGAATTCCCAATAGTTTATACGTATTTATTAATAGACCGCCTCGCGTGCTGACCCTGAGGTCCTCGGGTTTTCTAGCTGTAATTTCTTAGTAGCAGCCTGGAGACTGCATTTTTGCTCGATTGATGACAATAGGCTCTTTTTACAATAACTGGCGAAATTTAGGTGTATTATATTTATGTATACACCTCTGCCCAACCAAGGCGTAATGTCATCATCAAACTTTACGTACTTATATTTGTATTTAAGATGCTAAAACTTATAGTAAAATTAGAATTATGAACAAGTATATAAAGTAAAAAGGGAAAAGCTCACAGGGCATCAAAGAATTCGTCCGCATCGCTGTCAGTGGGAAAAGTGCCCAAAAGGCTGGCAGCGTTGCCACGTTGGATGGCAACGCTGATTCTTTGAGCTAAGAATTGGCCAGCCCTTTGGTCACGTGAAGATTCGACCAACCGCTTGGCGATGTCTCGAAATACTCGATGAGCACTCGGACCCCACGGCCCTAGTGTTTCAACCCCAAACGGCTCAAACATATAGCTCCCAATAATGTTGTTATATTTGCGCCGTTTGAGGCTTTCTGCACCTGCAGCAGCCGCACCAGCACAGCCCGCCGTGCTCAGAAGATGGGATGGCGCGAGGGTGTCGACACAGGTAGCATCCCACACCAAAGGTCTACCCAACTTCCAAGGCATTATGGTCATTCCGTCTGGCCTCTTCCCATCGTCGCGTGCCAAGCCATTGGGTTCTAAGACAGCTGGCACCCCGGCGGTGACGAGAGCCCGACGGATGATGTCATTAATGCTGGCGTGCCGTGCCAGCCGACCAGCGCTTTTGCTGCAAGCAAGGCCATGGTGTCCGAGGCAATCAACTGCTTCACCGCACTGACAGCGATGCGGAGCCACGCATGGAGCACCCAGACGCAGACTTGTAGCGAGCCGGAAGGTAGAGTCACCCAGCATAGTACCTACATTAGGTGACGGTAGCGCCTGAAGCCATAGGCCCGACTCCCATTCTCCCACAGCCAGTAGGCGGGCGCGCTCAGCAGTATTGGTGGACGTATTAATGAGATTATTCCGTACCAACCTGCAGAGCGGCTCATCCCACTGTCTCTGGGAAGACGGGTTCACGGGCTGAACCGTATTCGGACAAGCCATCTTCCAGGCGTTCATGGCATCGGTCAAACACGGCACTTCAGAGTCAACCTGAGAAGGGGCTAAGATTTTTCTGGTTAACTTTTCGGTGCTGTGGACCGAGGACAGGAAAGCCGGTAAGCTTACACTAGAAATTTTGCGGACGCCGAGCCCACCAAAACGGATGGGTAGTGTGGCTTGCAGCCACGAGCGGTCGTCCAATGCCACATTTAAAATGGATGTTAAAGTGTTTTGAATAATTTGATCGATTTTGTCTAAAAGGTGTGGCTGCTTCCATAAAGGGGAAGAGCGGAGAAAATACATAAAATTTGGACCGAAACAGCAGTATCTGATGCGGAATGTAAATTAATTTTAGAAAGTCTATCTGAAATATCGTTGAAATGTTTAATTTTGTCGTCAATGAAAGGTGAAAAACTGTCTTCTAGAATTGGGGAACCTAGGAGGTGCAGTGAACTTTTTTCGAAAACTTTGATATCTGGGGCCATTGAATTAAATCTGTGTATAGTCGGTTCTCTGTCGGTATTGTCACTAAGGTAAATTTCGCATTTTGAGTAATTGAGGTCAAGGCCGATGGATTGGAACTGCTGCTTTAAGAATTCAAAATCTTTTAAAACGGTATCTACGTCACCTCCTAGTGTTCCATCATCTAAATACCACACATTAAATTTGGAATTAAGTTGTTGTATTATAGGATCATCATCATCATCATATCAGCCGAAAGTCGTCCACTGCTGGACATAAGCCTCCCCCAAAAGGGGGGGCCACGCTTGGCAGGCGGGTTCGCGATCGCAGTATGGTGGTCAAATGCATAGAGAATGCTGCTGCCCATTCTCTAGTAAGTCCCTTAGTCGCCTTCTACGATACTCATGGGAAGAAATTAGCGTGATGTAATGTTATGTTATTTATCAATAGAATAACCAAATAAACAATTAAGTAGGTATAATTTTTGCACATCGGGTGGTCCTTTCATCCGAATTCCATTCTTTAATTTCTGCTCAGCTGCTATTCCGTAAAAATTAAACTAACATACCGAATACCAATACACACATAAAGCAATACAACTACAAAATCGCGCTCATCTAATTTTATTTGCCGTGTCTACGCGTACCGAGGTCTACAACCTTCCCTCCGGGAATAGAACAGTAAGTTGAGTATATAAATTAGCTGTCAGGGCGCTAATCGCTCCGACAGGCCGCGATGAAACTTTAAAATCCATCAGTGGTCTTCTAAAAGGCCAACATGTTCAGAAATAGATACACAATAAACGCAGTTATTTATATTGTTATCCTTTTAGCGAAAGCCAAGAGGTCGTTACTTTTAACGTACAGAATGCGCTGTTTGCTTAAGGTTTTTGAAGCGACGCCGATTTATGAATTCGATGTTGTAAAATCGATTTGTCGGATTATTGAGTGTTGTAGTGTGAAAAACTGGTAGCTTGTTTTTTTTTCAATACGGCAGGTTCTTATGGATTTAAAATTTGTAGTGAATGCCATGTGAAATCATCGTCGATAAGAAATTGTACACTTTTATTTTGAGATTACTTTTTGATGACTATTATAAGTAGGTACCTACCCGTAAAACAAGTATTTTATGCCTTTATCGGACACGACGCTTACAATAATGTTTATTTTTCGTGTCCACGACAAAATTTGTGATGAGAAATAAAATAAACAAATTAATTAAAATTATTTTAAAAAAAACTAAGATATTATGCAGATTATTCTGCTGTAGTAGATTATGAAGCTGTGCCTTTAATACGAGTATATATTTCTTTATGTGAATCCTAAATAACACGACTCAACACAAATCAATAGAAAAACTAAAATCACATCAATTTCAATATAAATCCATTAAATCCAGAGTCAGCGATCCTCCACGCAAATTACGACCCCTGTCCTAGATTCACACGGTTCACAGAAAAACTGTCGTCTGCCGAACAGTACAATAGAACACAATTACCGCCCGACTGTCGTAATGAGCGCGAATGAGATAGCAATAAAATTTCGCCGCACAATACGGTCATAATTAGAATTAACTGTCTCATTCCCACCCACATCCGATGGCCATCTCCATTTTGTACATTCGCCCCATTGATGCTGGCCAGAGTTTTCTCGGCTATTCGCGAGAATTATGGGGTCCTATTGAATTTGTCTCGCTTGCTGATCCTGAACTGTGATAATGACTGAACCTTTATGAAGTGGGTTTCTGTGAATGGAATTGTAAACTGTATGATGGCCAGTTTAGTTTTGCTGTTGGTTTTAAGGTGCGTTGTGTTAAGCATCAATGAACGAAAATTACGTTCATTATGACACCCACATTTGTGCTAAAAGTGTCCTATCCCAATTCAATTCTCCCATCTGTCCAGTTAGGTAGGGCCAACTTCGAGAAAGAGGTCAATCGTCGAATCCGACTCAGCTGGGCAGCATTCGGGAGACTTCGCAATATCTTCTCGTTCCAAATACCGCAGTGTCTAAAGACGAAAGTCTTTGACCAGTGTGTGTTGCCAGCGATGACCTATGGTACAGAAACGTGGTCGCTCACAATGGGCCTTATCAGAAGGCTTAAAGTCACCCAAAGGGGAATGGAAACGGCTATGCTCGGAGTTTCCCTACGCGATCGAATCAGAAATGAAGAGATCCGCAGGAGAACCAAGGCAACCGACATAGCCCGAAGAATTGCCAAACTTAAGTAGCAGTGGGCAGGGCACATTGCTCGCAGAACAGATAGCCGATGGAGCCGAAAGGTTCTGGAGTGGCGACCGCGTACCGGAAGACGTTCAGTGGAAAGGCCTCCCATAAGGTGGACCCATGACTTTGTGAAGGCTGCGGGAATCTGCTGGATGTGGGAAGCACAAGACCGGTCGAAGTGGAGTAGCCTGGGGGAGGCCTATGTCCAGCAGTGGACGTCTTTCGGCTGAAATGATGATGATGATGATATTGAAATGTCACGCTTTTCACCTCATTGATTATCACATAGAGAACTAAAATGCATTCAAACATAACATCACGCAAGGTTCGCTTTGGCAGAGGTGTACCTAGGTAGTACATCCACATTTCACCAGTTATGTTTAAGTTCCATGTAATAGGGGCGAGCCTATTGGCATCAACCGGGCACAAATCCAGGCTCCGGGCTGTTACTGAGAAATTCCAGATAAAAAACCCAATAACACTTTGCCCGACCTTGGTATCGAATCCAGGACCTCATACTCAGCAGCGGCGCTAGCGGCCACTAGAACAACGTCAGAGTAAGTCTCAAAATACAGTTAAGTAAGTATAATTACCTAAGGAAAGCTTTAAACTTTCGCCGCCGTCGTCTAGAAACGTAACATCTAATATCATTGTAGCCAGCTCCATACAAATAAGACCATAAAAACAAAACGAGAGCTTGCTAAAAGTACCCGACTAAAGTAGGCTACTTCAAACTCAACAAGACCATTTTGCTAACAGAATCTCACAAAAAACCTTTCAAGAAAAACACATGCGTTTTCTTAAACGTCCAGAAGTAAAAACATCGTAAATGCCGCTCTTTGTTCCAACATCTGTTGTTGTAAAACACCTTTAGGCTTAAGTACTAGTTTCTGTTGGACCAATTAAAACGATAGTTTTTTGTGTGTATTGAAATTCACGTATCACTCAAGCGGCCCTCATTTAGAAGATTTAGGGAATTAGGAGGGAGAATAGTGCGCGTACTGTTGCGAACAATGGAACATTGTTCCCGACTTAAATGTGGTGGTTTTGTGTTAATAAACTGTTTCATTCAGGGCTTATTTCACGTGGTATTGTTGCTTTCAGTTTGTGGAGAGCTCTTTATGTAGTGTTTTGGTAACGTTTTCGTTGTGATGTTATTTAATATGCTGCTTAATTTTCGTAAAATATCAAAACTGTTCGCTGTGAAACTGAAAACAGTCTAGCTCACACATACAAATGTTAGATTAATTACAACAAAATTTATTTGCAATAACAAATCCATTTCACACCTAACCAAACAATATCTAAATCAGATTATCGCCATTACTAAAGCTTAATCCACGAGGGAAAAAACACACACACACACACACTAAAACAGGAAATAAACGCACTGTGGGAAAACAAACACTAAAATGCAAATGTTCGTAATTAGTTGTGCCATAAATACCGGTCGATTCGACCCATAAATAACATAATGGAATCTCTAAACCGAATTCATAAAGCATTGCTTGAAACCGGAGCTCTGAATATTAACAGGATTTGATTACGACTCTGAAACCTTTTCGACGTAGGAAAAAATGTAGATTGTATTTTTTTAGTTCACACATACAGATGCTGTTTTATAGTAGGGTTAGAAGAAAACATTTTGCGTGCTTTGTTTTTTTCTTTGTAATTTTTTGGTACCGTACAATCTATGTATCTGTTCTGAGAATTGGGTGATCTTAGTTGATCGTTTCAAGGAATTATCGTGCAACATAACAATAGCAGAGCAGTGGTGTCTCAGTGGAAGAGTAATGATGGCCCAGTACCGCGACTTACGGATTGAAGGTCATTTACTCGGTATCTAGGAGGCACTTTACTTTGTGTAAAATATTTCATCACTACTGCTCTCGAAACGGTGAAGGAAAACATCGTGAGGAAACCGGCAAGTCTTAGAACCAAAAATTCGAAGACATGTGACATTCGCCAAACCGTAATGGGCCCGCGTAGTAGTTTATGGTCCAGTCTCTTTTACAGAGAGAGGCTTGCGTCCCACCCTTATAGGCTGATTATAGTATTGAAATGATCTTTATTTATAGCTAGTGTCCAACCTCCAAATTAACCACACGAATATGGTTTTTATGTCTATACTTAACGTGTTTCGGCTGTTTTTATTTCATTGGTGTCTTGTGGAGCAAAAACTGAGGATTCTACTACATTTTACCTTATTTTAAGCAGAGGAAGAAGAGGTAGAGGTTCTCAATTCATCGGAAAATGTTTGTGAATGTAGAGAGATATATTTTTATACAACCAACTACCTAACTAAAGTTAACAACAGATGCCAGTAGGAACTGTTTTTTAAAGATGAGTTGTTTTTGTTTGTCTACCGAAATTCATGCTTAAAAATATACAAAAACAAGGAGCTTGCTAGCTTGCGTTGAATTATTATTTCTTGCACAAATATGTACTATTCTCATGTAGAGCAAAGCTTGAATTCAAAGTGAAAATACTCAACTACATTTACCAAAACATGTGTAGTATTTCCTAAAGTAAGTGGCACTTCTGAGTATTGTCACTAAATAGTCTAAAGTTGTATTTAAGTGGGATTTGCTTTCCTGTGATGTGGTGTGTCAGGTTGAGTTCTGTTAGCGTTTCGCGGATGCTGCATATTGTTACAGGTACACATATTTGCCACAGAGCAAGCTTTACACAATTTCTTTGCAAAAGCGACACTTTGACACACTCGAGTGTTGTACGAAGTTTGTTCTCTGTTGAATTTCTACTGTTCCTATAGTACTGTGATTGTAGTATTATATTGCTCTGGTGAATTTCCGCTTGCATTTGAATGCATACAGTTTTCATTTAGATTTCCATTTCCATCTGTTTAGAATAATATGATTATATCGAGGCATATGAATTAATTATTAATTAAGTTGATGGTTCTATCAATACATCGATTGCGAACGTTTAGTTGCCATTTCAATTAATGTTATCTGAATGCAAATAGGTATCCTATTGAGAATGTTTGCATAGATTTTTAACAAATCAATCCAGAGATGTACTTTCAAGCTTGTATATTATACTTTCCCGCACGAAAACTTACTTTTTTAGCTAGCTGCAGTTCGCGGCTTCGCCTGCGTGGATGTCGGATATTATCCCACAGAAACGTACTACAAGGATGAAAACCCTATAACATCAGCTATCTGCCAGTGAAAATCGGTCCTGCCGTTTCTGAGATTAGCTGGATCAAACAGACAGACAGACTAACCAAAAATGTATAAATTGTTTATTTTGTTATTTATAATACACTTATACTTTCACATGCATTTAGTAAAGGGCTGTTATTTTAACATTACAAACTATCTTGATTTTTTTGTATGTATGTATAGAAGCAAGATTTAATTGAAAACACCTATATTGTCGATAACAAACATTTTTATTTGTCCACATATCGTGCACTATAACTTATCTATGATAATTAGGCTAATAAATTCCGGAATTGAAACATGCATCACAATCGGAAACACTACGCTAAGGTAAAAAGCTATCAATCAAACCGTTTGATATTCAATCCGTATTTTAGACCCTTCAATTAAGCATAATTTTAAGATAATCCTTTAATTTCTACGTCACGGGTGGCCTTAAGAAAGTGTAGGGCGGTCATTAGGCAGTTTTTATGTAAACGCTTTTACCTTTTGTCTTACACACCATATTTCTCCGACATAATCCATAATACATGAGATACCATGCTCCTCATAGCAATTATGTGTAATAAATCTCACGTTAGATCAACAGCTGATGTCTAAATTTATTTTATTTTCTTTATGCATTAAGCTTTTACACTTAAAAATGTTAGAAAATTAAAAGAAATATTAAATCACTAGCGTTTGCTCTCGGATTCGCCCGCGTTAGGTCGAAATTTATCCCACGAGAATATACTAACTAGCCTATGTGTTAATTAGGGCTATTTGTATGTTTTTTTTTGTGGTTGTGTAACAAACATCCAAACATACAACCTCTCACAGAAATAGTAGGAATTATTATGAAGAGTAGGAATAGGAATTAGTAGCATAAAACCTCACGTTAGATCATCAGCTGATGCCTAAATTTATTATATTTTTTTTATGCATTAAGCTTACACTTTAAGATTTTCAGTAATTTCAAAAAATATTAAATCATTTTGGTGGTCGCTGGAGCACCACTCCAGTGACCTCAAATCACTCAACGCTGCGACCGCGTTATCATCGAAAATAAATGACCAATTAAACAATCTAATTCATTTCGGTTGGGTCCCCGTTTAGGGTGGAAACATAAATCAACATGCCGTCGAGTGGCGATAAACATTTTGTGACTTCCAACCCAGGTGATAAAAAAATGTCCACTTTTTTGGACACTGCACACCCAAAGAGCCTTTGAAGGGGTGACATTATTTAACTCTAACGGCTCCTTAATTGTAACAGTCCACCCTTTAGGGTTAAGCACATCCCTTTTTAACAAAAAATCATCCTAAATAAATGACTCTAACGAGCCGATTTGGAGCTTCGACAGAACAAAAAAACTGGTAGGTAGCCGTAATTGGTGATAATTCGTGTGTGATAAGATGAAATTCTTTCATTATTGCCGTATAGACGCCACTTAAATCAATATTTTTAATGCTGCATGCCTGGCCATTAAGTGCCCGCTAATAGGGTAAGTAAATAAGGTGGTGGACACACTTGTATAAAGTGGGCACAGAGCGCGCTGCGGATAAGAGGGTCAATATTTTGATAGCGCGCGTGGTGCGATGATGGTAGAAACATGTGGTCAAACATTGAGCAACACTGTATGGGTGTTTAATCGCTGCGGCGTGTATAACTGCTCGTCTCGGCAAACCAAATGTAACCGCGCTTTCGCCACGCGCGTACGTTAAGTCATGGGGTTCAGGCGCCAGAAATATCCACTGCGATGAATCAACCGCTAACTCGAGAAATTCCTGTACATCAAAGGCAGGAGTTTCGCGGAATTCGATTTTATATTTTGTACCTTAGCGCCCGGAATGTCAGACATTTTGATTGGAGAAATCTTGTACAAAATCTTTAACATTACGTCGTTCATAATTACCGGCTGTAAATTTTGAGAAAAATTAAGAAAAAAAATACTTTCGTGTAAAATTACTACCACATAAATTCTTAGCATATTACATGTAATTATACTCTATTTATATATTCATCTTCTTCCACCAAAATTGAGTCAGCAATTAATAATAAACATCCAATTTCGCAAACCATGGTAACACGATTTAGATTGATTACGAGACCGGCGCGAATCAAAAACGCTTGTAAATTTTTAAAACTCTAATTTTAAAGTTAAAAGGCATGGTTTAATGACGTGGAAAATTTGACACTTGGCCGAGGGCGGTGGGCGAGAGTCAAATTATTCAGAATTTTATTGACGGCCCGGGAGATTTACACACAGCTGCCTCGGTGCCTTGCCCTCGTGCCTCGTGGCAACGCCGGTGAACACACCGCCTTACATTTTATATAAAGTATTTTGCATATTACATGTTCTCATGTAAATTGTGTGAATAGCTCTGATATAGTTTTACATGGTTATTAAAATTAAAAAGCCGTAAAAGGTGCACGCGAAGTGTGCAGTTTATTACAGTAACCTAATTTTTTGTTTGCTTTACTTACAAGACTTGTTTGTAGTTAATTTACTATGGCATACCGCGGTATATTTAACCATACCACCGCAGTCAGTGGTCGGTCGTAGAGTTATTAGCAAACGCGAAACGGTCGACTTTTAAATGTTCAAAGTCTTATTTTATGAAAAGCATTTTCTGAGCAATACTTAAAACGACAGAAACAAAAAAGATACATAGTGGGTGGGAAAATATATAATAAAACAATAATCAAAGAAATGGCTATACATACACAGTATCAAGTAAAGAAATACATACTTGGTTTATTTCACTCACCCCTTTTAGGACTCTGCCTTCAATATTACCTGAAAAATATAAAATTGAATAGTTCTGCCCAAATGGGAATACCTATCTTTATTTCATTTACATTTAAATGCTTGGGTACATACAATGTTCTAATGATATTTTTAACACTGAGCTTATACACCAATTTTATTCAAGTCAAAACGGCACAGCGGCGGGGGTTTGACGGCACGGTTGGCGCAGTGGTTTATTGACTGCTGTGCTGCGTGTCGCGGGTTCGATTCCCGCATAGAACAAATATTTATATGACCTACAAGTAGACGTTCTGGGTCTGGCTGTTTGTGAATGTGAGTTTTAAATGTTTTTAAACGCACCCACTTTACAGGAGAAATTCCTACTAGGAGACACAATGAAGTGTAAAAGTAAAAAATAATAGTTTAAAAAACTAAAAAACACGCTTTAAAAACCAAACTAAAAAAGGAGAAAATAATTTAATTCAATTAAAAAGCGTGGGGTGCTTTTTGAGGTATTTTTATAATCCATCAATATAATATAAGACAGCAATGTTAATATACTAGCTTTTGCCAGCGGCTTCGCCCGCGTTGAGGTCGGATATTATCCTACGGGAACGTACTACCCGGATAAAAAGTATCCTATGTGTTATAATCAGAGATCGGATATTCGGATGCATATTTACCTAAAGATATTTTTTAGCTATGAAAGTATGGAAGCGGCTTTATAAATTATTTGTAATATTTATTTTAAATCCCGGGATTCGTGATTGCATAACTATTCAGATGTGTATTAATTTAAAATTAACGTTTAACCCGATACAAATATTGAAATATGTATATGTACTGGAGGAGGGGTGGTTTGCTTACCTAAATTAAGACTTTTTCGATACAAAAGCGCATTCCATGTTAGCCAACATCTCGACTTTAGGTGAATATGCATCCGAATATGTGATCTCTGATTATAATATAATCCAGGTTATAAACTATCTGTGTGCCGAATTTCATCCAATTCCGTTTAGCAATTTTTGCGTGATTGAGTAACAAACATTCAAACAACTAAACATACAAACTTTCACATTTATAACTTAAGCGGATTTTTAAACACGAACAAAAAAAAACTTATATGTCAAACCATTGAGTAGATAGATCACTGGACAATTTTTCAAAAGAAAGAAGACCAAAATAATATCCTTCACACAATAGGTCTTAACTTCTACACCTTACGGATTAGTATAAAACTGAGAAATATTTTCATTTAATTTATTGACCGTTTCACTTAGCTGAACTCACAGAGGTACAATAAATAACAGTTTTTATTTCAGCTGAACTTATTTTACGATGTCAAATGAAAATTTTTGCTTTTAACTGTTTTGGGGAGTTAAATGCTTGTTTTAATTTCATTTATTACTTCTTTTGTTTTCTCAGGCTTATTTGCTCTTGTATATAATATTTTCAATTAATTCACGATTTTTTTGCACATAGTACATAAGATCACGCCTGTAATCCCCAAAGAGTTAAGCAGAGAGGTATTCGTATAGTAGGTACCTGTAGGTACTATAGAATTTGGGACCACACATCTGTTTAAAAAAAAAATTGCTATGTAGTTAGATATATTGTTTTAATTAGATACCTTCTTCATAGGATAACTTGCATATTCGAAAGAGTAAGATTGGATTCAGATGTAAAATAATGGTAATCTAAGTTGATAATTCAATAAGCAATTAGTATTTTAAAGTACATTTTATAAAAGTATTCGCGGAAGTGTTAACAATTTCATGGAAAATTCATATTTACGACAGGCAATTTTGCTTACCAAGCTGTTTAAATGTTTATCAACCTACCCATCCACCAAAGGAATAGAATCTTGAACGTATTTTTATCGAAATATATATATTACTTCCAGATGAACAATATACTAAAACATCCGGGAAAAATGAAAGTTCCCATGGGAATTTAAAACAATAGCAGGTGTAGGACGCAGTTTAGTGAATTTTTGTACGATTGAAAGGTTTATGGTAGTATGGTATGTAGGGTAGATAAAGAATGGGAGAACAGCTTGTACTCGTGTCTTTTGGATGCATAAGTCTTTTTCCTCGATAAATTTCTTTTGCAGTCAAGGGACCGATAAAACCATAGTTGAGTTATCTTGTTATGAAGCTAATGTCTGCTGTAAATATGAGCTCTCTTTAGCCTAAAGAAAACTCATATTTATAATAGACATTATTATAGTATAGTGCACTTTGTTACTATGCTCCTCAAAAGACCATTTCAGACACCAATCTACATGGTGTTCACATTATCTGACCAAGATTATGTCTGAACTTTAAAATAGACTGTGAACTCTGAGTTTCTCTCGGCCTTTTTTCTCAGAGTGGTCAGATAGGAAATGCCAACCTCATCTAGTTTTAAAAATATGATCGACCGACGGGTTAACGTTTTTGTAGAAACGTACTTACAGAAATAAAATCATTAATGTATGGATGGATGTTTGTTACTCTTTCACGCAAAAACGGCTGAACGGATTTGGATAAAATTTGGCACACAGATAGATTATAACCTAAATTAACACATAGGATACTTTTTATCCCGGTAGTACGTTCCCGCGGGATAATATCCGACCTCCACGCGGGCGAAGCCGCGGGCGGAAGCTAGTAATATTATAAACGCGAAAGTTTGTATGCATGGATGTATGAATGTTTGTTACTCAATCACGCAAAAACGGCGTGACTAATTTGGATGAAATTTGGAATAAAGATCGTTTATAACGTGGATTAACATATAGGGTACTTTTCATCTTATTAGCATGTTCCTGTGGGATAATTTCAAACGGGCGAAGCCGCTGGGATAAGTTAGTTGTAACATATCTAAGGTGGTGGGTGGCTTTACCACACTGTATCTTTTGTTAACAAAGCCATTAAACTAATCTACATAGACAACTATTTTGTGACAAAACAGATCAAGAATTTCCAGATAACCGTAGATAATCCTGTCTGTCTCTAGGTTATCATTAGTTATAAATTTACTAAAGTTTATCTCTAAATGAATAATGTGGCACATATTGTAACAGCAGAGGTCTGTTGAGCCGTGAAACAACTCAATGAGAGCCGTTTTGTGAAATCAATAAACGTATTAATAATGTAATGTATTAATTTGAGTACTTACTGTGCTAATTAAATGCTAATTGAATGGCATTCAGTGATGATAACTGGAAAGCTGCTGATAGTATCGTATGTTGTTTATTTTTGCTACTTTGCTTTATCAGCAACCTGATAATATGTAATGAAGTTTACACAATAAAGATAAGTGAGTGAGTACTGATTTTAAATTAAAGTCTCTGGCGCTGCAATCAATTCAGTCTATCGCAGTCCACTGCTTTACATAGGCTCATCCCAAGCTAAACCACAACACCCTGTCCTCCGATCACCGAGCCACCTCTTTCAAATCATCAGTCCATCCAGCGGTAACGGTCTTCACTCCAGGGCTTCAAGTCTGCTATTTTTATAAACTCGTCATTCCATCACGATCCCATTGTCATTTTGCTTAAAGTTCGTAATCTGCTAAATTCATAATGGTCGATCATTGGTCGGTCAATGGTGTCGTAATAGAATTGTGTCATAATGGCATTTTCGTATTGCCTTTATTATAAAACTCGTTAGTAGAAATGAATTTCGAAAACTACTACTAAATTTGAACATTTATTCATGCCAGATTTCATTTATATATATTTTTACATATTATTTATTAGTGTTATAAGCAATCTAAAGCAGTAGGAAGTTCGTAAATGAAGTCAGTCATTCATTTGTCATTATGTACGAGATTACCAATAAATGCCATTTCTTTCAATGGAGTGTCAGTGGCTGATCATTGGAAAGTCATAATGACGCCATTTTATTAGTAGATTACCAAACTTGTCGAAATCAACAATTATGAAATCTATGATAGACCATTCTGACACTATTGTAATAGCAGACTTGAGGCCCAGGACTAGTCTGTACATCGGCTATCGGACCTTCGACAAACATGGCCAGCCCACTGCCACTTCAGCTTTCTAACTCTGCAAGCTATGTCAGTAACTCTGATTCTTTTTTGGTGTTGCAATCAATGAATCAATTAATTTAAGTGTACCATTATTTTAAACCTATGTAGCTAATTAGGTACTTAGTAAAACGATAAATACTGTAGGAATTTCTAACACTAAAAGTAACGTATAAATCATGAATAACGCTTTAACGCCACATCGAGAAAAGCCGTACGATAGTAAAATACAAATTAAAAAATTTACAACCGCTCAGTCGTCAATCAAGGTGTTCCAACCTAATAAAATAAAACTAAATGGAAGAATTCTTTATATATTTATCACGTCGCAGTTTCACAAGCTACCGTAAAGGAATCCAGAACTTTGATCGGTATACCAACATAATAACATAAACTTTTGCTCCTTTGGACGTTTTGACAAGTCAGGGCGACTTCAAAGTTGGCAAACGTTATTTATAATATTTATGTCTCGAGACACGATGGCGCTTCGATTTGTAGTATTATGTGTGGCTTTCAAGTTTTAAGATATGAAAAAGATGTTATTTATCTTAACGACCGATAGAATTTTATGTTTGATGATTGGCAATGTCATTAGTTTTAATTTTCAGATTGTAAAATTAAAGAAAAATCAGGGTGATGATAGCGCGTGTTTGAAGTGGGACTGCATTTCAAAAATGTTGATTCAACTAACTTTTTCGATGAACAAAAATTCATATAAAAACACGAAAGCACGAGGAATACGTTATTTCCTATAAAGAACATAATTCACATGACCAGACTGTGCAAAAAAATAATGTATAACTCAACAGTCACGACATTTTCACGAACGATTTACTTTATACAAAAAATAATCCTTAACGTCCAAAGAATAAAGAATACAACATTGTCCCAGGTGCGACATCGGCGTTATTTCTATACCAACATTATAAAACTTTAGCCCTAAGTTAAGCTGGGGGTGTTATCTTTGTCCTTTCTATTGTTGATTTTTTGTTACTTGGCAAGTTTTCTTTGACGCCTCCGCTAATAATCTCTTTTTATTTACTTACTAAGTTTGACGGGAGGCTCTAGGGTTTTTTTGGGAGAGTTGTTGTCTGTAATTCTGGGATTAGCTTTATTTATTGCTAGTGTTGTGCCGAGAATAATAATCATTCACTGGAAAATGTATTCTACATGGTTATTTGTGATTGTTGTTCAATTTTAAGCCGTAGGTATATTTTTACCGTAATTTTAAGTCATTAATGTGCCGTTTAAGCGAAGTTTTCGAAAGAATGGGGTGGTTATTTCATTCCAAACTTCAAAAATGCAAGATTTTATTTTATAATATTCCGAACTAAGTACTTACGGCAATTTACCAAATCAAACGAGCAAAGCTGGTTATCCGTTGCAAAATATTATATTTCAAATCCCCCAATCATTCACGAACATCCCAAATTCCCTCTTAACAATAATCTTTCGGGCGCTTTGTGGAGCCGCTTCCGCCGTTCACAATAGATGCATGCAAACTTCGTAAAATGGGTAAAAATAATCCTCTGCCCGAGCCCAATACATCACGCGAACTGTCAGTACAGACCGCATGAACAAAAATATACCATTGTGAACGACGAGACGCGCATTGTACAAAACTTTCGTAAAAACTTGTGCAATTTCGGCGGTACGCACCGACGCAATGACAATCCCTCCTTCCCATGTCGCAACCGCCCAAAAAAGTAATCGTCCCTTGTCAAACACTTTTCACACGAAACGTCTATTTTGAATTCCAATTGTCCATTAAGACGGATCGTTAGCTTGTAAATCAACGTCGGCTGAGCGATTGATGGTACCAGCAATTAAAAAACTAGCTGCGCCGTCGACAAATAGACATTTGGGACTGTTCTTAAATTGGAACAGGCACTCGCGTTTTGTACGCACAACTGACAATTAATCAATTCCAAAAGTAGAGCGGTTAATATTTTCCAAGTTTGGAGCGATCAATCCCTCTTTGTGTGGGTCCACGCCTCCACCGTTGAGCCGTTCAAAACAAACATTATTCAGTATGGATGTTTTCATTTATTTTTATAATAACACCCACGTTTAAGACAACCGCGTGTGATCGTGCGAGCGCGCAGGTTTCGTGAGACTTACCTATAAACTTAAAGGTTGCAGTCTAAATATTTTCATATGTTATGTTGTTACGACATGACTTATAGGTCGCGCTCAGTAAATATTACACTTCAACATTTCCAAAGCACGGGCAAATTCTGGCCATATTTTAGGGATTTGATGTCGTTGTGAGCTACATACACGGGTTCTGCATACAATGCTTTCGAAGTAACTATGTGAAGAGTAAACAGTGTCTCTGAAGTCCAACCATTTAGTTCGTTTGCTAAAGCTATCGCTGGGTCGCACCTGGAAAGTAGAAATGTCAACAGTGTTATTATGTATGTCCGTAAGTGTCGTCCGAACTAACTATGTTGGTTGTCACATCTTCGTGAAACGAAAATATTATGAGAATTTGATGAAATGTTTTTCTTAATAATTTTCAAGATTGCATTATCGAGGCCCACACATCTGTTAAACTTTGGAAAGTAAACATCTCAAAAGCCTTACACGGCCACACTACGGAAAAAGGTATTTTAAGAAATTATCGCTAAGAAAGGGTTATTTTCTCTTATCTCAACGGAACAAAAATTATGTCACATTATTAATTTATTTATAGCTTCGCTGACATAAAGAGGTCTTTGTTTTAACAAACAGTATGAAAGTTCAATACAATACATAAATAAGTATCGTAAAATAAATATCTTAATTACTTTTGTGGTACTGTTTCTGAATGGTCCTACCAAAGAGCCCATTGTTTATTTATCCGATAATTATTTTCAAGCAGTGGTCTGTCATCGCTGAAGTGGCTATAAATTATAAACTTAACCTTGGGTACGTTTGTTTTCGTTCAGCGTCTAGACGATTTAACCCCGCATATGCGCAGGAGTATATGTGCATCGTGAGAATTTTATAGAGAAGCTATTTTTAAGTATTTTTGGTTATTTCATTGTTTTTAGAACCCACTGTGTTACATTAATGTGTGTTTTTTTACTACGTGAGGGTTTGTCATGCGAGTTCTGAAAAATACAACAGCCATAAAAATAATTTAAACTAAACAGGAACACAAAACCTTCTAAAAATATTAAAACAAAAAAATGTGCACGCGATAATTTTTTTACAAGTGCAAAACAATGCTCTATAATTTTCCCAGAACAAATTGGTACATGTGTCTCAGTGTATGCTTAGCTTTACAAAGATTATTAAAGACTGATCTGTCT
Organism: Antitype chi; assembly: GCA_947359405.1. Lineage (NCBI taxonomy): Eukaryota > Metazoa > Arthropoda > Insecta > Lepidoptera > Noctuidae > Antitype > Antitype chi. The sequence goes on along the minus strand of OX375817.1, from coordinate 14,356,133 downwards.
GATAATTGATCTCGTAAATAATCAATCTGTTTAGACTTTTCTTAAATATGTTGAGATCTGCTTCCAGTTTAACCGGATGCAGCTGAGTACCAGTATTTTACATGGAGTGACTACCTATCTGACCTTTACAACCCAGTTATAAGGTAACGCGATCTTACCCTTTGGTAAAACTGGTCATCAGACTTTCACGCTTCTAACTACCCGAAATGACTGTCCTTTATCTACACCTGACAACCGAAACCAACAGCATAACGTGCTTTCCGAGGCAGGGAACGGTTACGATATGTAATCGATGATACCCATCCATGAACCGACTACGGCAAGTTCGATCGACACGTCTGGATGTTAACATTTAGCAACGAAACTTTCCATTATTCTCATATTGATGAACACACAACCTGAATATATACAAGGTGTAACTTAAATAACGCACATCCTCTGAAGTGGTTATTGTATTCCTCATTATCAACAACTTTTACTATGGGGCCAAACCTGAAATCGCGAAAAAAATATCAGCTGTTCCATACACTTGTATTCACATAACTCGTCAAAATGTAGGGAACAGCTGATTTTTTTTTCGCGATATCAGTTTTGGTCCCATAGTAAAAGTTGTTGATAATGATGAGTACAATAACCCCTTCAGAGGTTGTGCGTTATTTAAGTTTCACCTTGTATATATTGTATTGAAACACAGAATAATGTCTTCTAAATAATGGTAATTTCAATCGATACGACATATACTGTAACTGATATCAGATTGGATTCCAAATAGTCTGATTATCCATCATGATAATGAACTAATATCCGTGATTACTGGAAATACTGGGCATAGTGCTGCGTCTATTTTAATACAATCAGGTTTATTGGATGTTAACCGTTTCCCATTGCTGTCTAATGTCTCGTTAAACTGAATCGCGTCCGTTACAGTATGTTATTGGCTTTATGGGTGCTTCCTTTGAGCTGAGCGACATTTTCAGCTTGTATTACATTACTGATCCGTGGAATTAGTAAGTAGGTACCTGAATAACAATCATTTCTACATATATTACTGAAATTCCTATTTCCTTTTATACTTTTTTTATACTGTGATGTTAAACATGGCAACATGATGTGACAGAAAATAAAAACCTTATTTACACAAATAATACTGACTTCCGAAAAAACACTACAAAGTTAAAAATAACTTTAATTTTTCAGTTTTTAGTTGTGTTACCTACCCCACACCAATTCATTTAACCACAACTTGCTATTTATGCCAATGACAAAGTATTAGAACATCATCAAGACACAAAGTGGATTAAATACGTATTATCAAAGCTAACGCAAAATATACCAAACACAAATTTATAAAATTGGGAAAAAAATCTATATATATAAAAATGAATCCCTATTTCTCTTGGTCACGGCATCACACGTGAACGGCTGGACCAATTTTGCAAATTATTTTTTTGTTGTATTTGTTATTGTCAGGAGAAGGTTCTTATGAAAGAAAAAAAAGAAGTTGCGATTACAATATTCATAGTTAAGACAGGACAACGTCTGGCGGGTGGTCAACTAGTATAATATAAAATTGAATGGGATATTTTTATTGTTATTAAAATTAGCTTATTTGTTTTTCCAATAGGGAATTACCTACACCCATTTTTGACAGAGTCCTAATTAGTTTCTAAAGTGCTAATAAACCACAAAAAAAAACAACATTTAATCGATTAGTGCCGTAAAAATGCATTTAAATTTTACATTTTCAAATTTCGTGCGTAATACATAAGTACAAATAAAATACAGACCCCCCTCCATTTTGAAGTCAGTTAAAAAGAGTAGAAAATATGTTGCAGTAGTTTTCAGTCGTTTTTTTTTTTGTGCTGATATTGTCTTCGTAAAATAGCTAGGTTTCATTTAAGATTTTATTGACATTTTATTACTTTTTTGTAACAGGAACACAAAACCTTCTAAAAATATTAAAACAAAAAAAAAAGTGCACACGATAAATTTTGTACAAGTGCAAAACAATGCTCTATAATTTTCCCAGAACAAATTGGTACATGTGTCTCAGTGTATGCTTAGCTTTACAAAGATGATTAAAAACCGACAAGACTTAATTTTCTAAAGACCTGTCTGTTAATTGATCTCGTAAATAATCAATCTGTTTAGCCTTTTCTTAAATATGTTGAGATCTGCTTCCAATTTAACCGCATGCAGTTTAATACCAGTATTTTGCATGGAGCGACTGCCTATCTGACCGCCACAACCCACTAACTGGGTAATACGATACCCTTTGGTAAGACTGGTTGTCAGACTTCCAGGTTTCTGACAACCCGTAACGACTATCAAACATTCACAAACGACAGCCGGGACCGACGGCTTAACGTGCTATCCGAGGCACGGGTCTTCGTATGTAAAGATGGTCACCCATCCACGGACCAACCGCGGCGAGCGTAGCTTAACCTGCTCGATCGACTCGTGTGGCTAATATTCCTTAACCAAATGATTACATATAACAACCCTTTACTTTAATCCTTTTATTTACAACCCATCGTCGGTATCTATCTTATCTGAGCCGCAACATCTTATTACAGGAGTTTTTTAATATCATAACAAAATATTTTTGTAAGAATAAGTTATGGCCCCAATCATAGTGCTCCACTTTAGATGTTACATAAAAAATGGAACATCGCTATAAAACGTTTGATTTCGTTTTTTTATAACAAGGATGTTGTAACAGTTTAAGCACGATGTTTTTTAACTAATAGATAAACCTAGGAAAATTATAGTATATTTTATAACGGGGGACTAAACGAAGCCGTCCGCTCCGTGCGAGGGAGTCAATAAAACCGGCGTTTAGTCTCGAGGTGCAAACTGTACTTTTCACATTAAGTGCGAGAAAAATCGTCAATTTATTACAAAAACATTGATTATATATTACTTAATAAAATAAAAATCCTAATATCTATTATATCTTTTGCTCTTTGCTCGAAGTCAAATTCTTCACCAAGGAACATATATACCACAACTGTCACTGGATATTCTTAGTAAATTTATTTTTAAGCGAACTTTACACTCGAGAAAAATTCTGAAATTTTCGCGGTCAGTTTCTTCTTCTAAACCAGTCACAGATTAACAATTTAAAATACATGGCGCCACCTTGACAAAAACCATGGAACTAAAACTCTCAACATTTTCGCAATGAAGATGGTCCACACTCCACAGATAATAGTATATTTACTGGCTGTTTGAGTTTGTCTATGTCACATGAAGGAAATTAAAAAACAAATTACTTTTCACTCCCTAGAGACTAAAGTGGTCACTTTAGTCCCGCTTCGTAGGGCTATATTGGTGTCTTTTTAGAACATGAGGAGAAGTGAACATAATATTTTTTCAATTTCCTTAAAGGTTATATGATAATTAAGTCGACCAGAACATTATCTTATCAAGAGATGGTGAAATAATGGTCGAATTTAAAGTAGGTGGAATAAAAGATGTCAACAATCATTAAGAACATTTTTTACTCTCTATCTCTAAATTATTATTGCCAGTACAACTGTTCATTTTCTTCAAGCAACAGCCATTACCAAAAGGGAAAAACACAAATGCTCGACATTAATTACACCAAGTTCCGAGATATTAAAATTGCAAAACACGCTCTTATTCAAATCTGAAATGAGGCCAACTTCCACTGTCTCAAGCCAAGTTTATATTGTGCTTAGCTTACACACAAGTTGCAAGATACAAGTAAATTTCATGGCGGAAACATTAGTCAGTAGCCTTTGTAAACTCTGTAAACAAAGACGATTTTTCACCATTTGTATGTAGGTAACTGATTGCCTTATTGGTCCAGTGATCGCAAGCCCTACTACTGAGTATGGGGCCCTGGGTTCGATTTCCAGGACAGGCAAAGTATTATTGGTTTTTCTATGTTGAATTTCTCAGGAGCAGCCCGGATTCCGGATTTGACCCCGGCAATATGCTCGCCTCATTACATTGGACTTAACAACTGGCGAAAACTAGGTGTACTATGGAGAAATCTTTGCCAAAAAGAATAAAAAAAGAATGCGTGGTTTTCCATAGTGCACAAAGAAAGAGAAGCGAAATTAACATTTGTGTACCTACCACAAGAGACCACTGGATTCCATTAAATTTACTTTTACGCATTAGGTGATACCTTACACGTGTACATAGGTAACTACTGATGTAAGTACTAGGTTCCCAGAAATACTAAAAACTTATCCATTAAACCAGAAAAAAGTTACGAACAATATTTCGGGAAAAAACAAGCACAACTGCACCACTCTTACCTAAGCTCGCATACGAAGTGAGAACGTGATTCTCTACATAAAATATAACACCCATAGGTACTCAATCTGAATGATCAAACAATTCACAATTTAATATGATATTATATCGAATCATGTAGCCAATAAACGGTTGTACCCGCCACGGAAGTTGTCAAGAGCACTTGAGTTCAGATAAACTAATTTGAACCAGTCAAAAGTTAAATAAGGGTCATACGTTCGATAGTTTTGTAGTGAGTATAGGCAGTAGTATAGGTCAAAGGTTTTGCTTAGTTAATTTTTTAAATAGCTCTTATTCTAAGCAAGTAGAGAGAGCTAGATCAAAAGCTATAAAAAGGTGCTATTTAAATATAAATATGTATGTAATTATTTGCCCATTTCATAACACAGGACCATTAGCCTAAGAAAGGAGGCCTCCATCATCAACTTTACCTTTTCTACTTACCATTTAGTACAAACAAACACACATTAGTACAGCTAAATATAATTAAAATTATCGAAACACTATTTAAAGTGATCAAATCTTCTGGATATGCCACACACATAAAATCGATCACTTTAAGGTGAATCTTGTCGACATTTTTTCCAGACAAACTTCGGGAGTGTATTACTCCACTGTTCGATAATGTATATCAAAAAATTAAACATGATATGGTTTTGTCTCATAATTAATATTGTCTGTACGGAAACAGAATACTAAAATAAAAAGGCATTAAAAAGTTTGGAACCAGCAAAGATTAGTTTTTCTTGCTATTATAACCTAACTTTGGGCGTGTTTAAGTAACAAAAGAAGTGTAAAATCTCCAAAACCAAGTCAGTACCGACAAAGCTCAAATATCGAAAAGTTCAATAGACCTTATTGGTCATTGATTTATGCAGAGGTTTTTTCATAAAACCCGATCTTCCGAATGACTTTTCTTAATTTTTACTTGCCTGTTTTACTATAAAATGATCCTGCATCTCTCTCAAAAACGTTGTGCGAGTAGACTGACGTCTAACTGCTTATCACTGATACTACCTCTATCGGACACGATGCAAAGTGACACAGCGTGCTTTTTAGCCAAGCCCACCAGTGAGTTCGATCCCGCGACTAGATTCCCCTTAAAAAGTGTTTCGGCTGTTATTCAAACATCATATTTTCAGTATTTACTTAACGAAAAACATTATTTAAAAAATACCAATTCCACTTCAATGTTAACTATCTGCTTCCTTTCTGTCTATCAAGTAAACTCGCCAAATCCTTTCAAGAATAACTTATCAGGTACCCGCACAATATTACTTAACACTTTCTATCTCCCGACCTTATTCTGTAAACCATAAAGTATAAATTCCTTTGCGTTCACACAGAGGGTAAACTCAGCGCTTTTCACTTTAACTCGATATTGAATATTTGTTACCAATCAAACATATCAATATTATTGGATCAATGGAGAGGCTGTCAGTTTTAATTGAAACATCCTTGTCAGTCATCAGATTGCTTTTGAAGTTCGACGAAATTTTGAAGTGGATCGGCGTGTTTGCGTCCTTCAGTTATTATGGTTGTACTAAGTAAGAGCACGGATTATGTGGTAAGGTTGATTAACTTGTTCATTAACTAAACGTCCCGGCAGCTTTGCATAAGTAAAATATATAAAAAAAAAACTGGCTTTAACATTTATGGGTTATAACCAGAGATCGGATATTCGGATGCATATTTAACTAAATATATTTTTTAGCTATGAAAGTATGGAAGCGGCTTTTTATAAATTGTTTGTAATATTTATTAAAAACCCCGAGATTCTTGGATCGCATAACTATTCGCATATATGTGTATTTATTTAAAATTAATGTTTAACCCGATACAAATATGTATATGTACTGGAGGAGGGGTGGTTTTTATTAGTTAAAACAAAAAATAAATAATGACTTATCTAAATTAAGATTTTTTGATAGAAAAACGCATTCCATGTTAGCCAACATCTCAGCTTTAGGTGAATATGCATCCTAATATCCGATCTCTGGTTGTAAACGATGCATAAGGCGCGGTAAGGGGCAATTTTGTATATTTGGCAATAGCACATCGCGGCAATAAGTTCATGACAGCGTTCGATGTTAGTTGAAACGAATGACCACCAAATTAAAAGAATTTTGAAATTTTATTAAATTTTAAAACTAAATGCACGACTCAGTAAAATATTTTTTGGGTATTTCTTTAATTGCTTGAATTCTGCTTTGGGCGTTTGACTACACGTAACGACTGTCAACGATCTGCGATTGACAGCGGGATCATGCGGCTTAAGGCCCTGGTAACTTTAAATATTGTCGTTATGAGCGATAATAGTTCTTATTGCAATCCGATACGGGCTAAAATCTGTTGTAATAAATTCTAATATTAAATGAGCAAGCATTGTCGTAAAAATGCAAATAAAATCGTATAAAATTAAATACTAACTATTTAATAATAAATAATCCATCACTGGATGCAGTTTGGCATTTGAAATTTTATGGTATATTTTTAATTATAATTATAATTGTTATTGGGATAAACTGGTTTTAAAGATAATTAAGAGGTGACCTTGATGATTTTTTTGATGCATTGAAGAATGTTTAATTATGTTTTAAGTTCCATCACTGTATGCAAAAAAGACTTGAAAATATCATATACGGTTAAAGAGATACTCAAACTGGTTTAAAAAACCAGCTTTTTGAGCGTTTTTAAGAAATCACCACCTTAACGTGCTTCTCCAGACACGGAGGAGTTTTGATAGGTTATGGATGGTGACCGATGGAGACCCATCCACGAACAGACCGCGGCAAGCGAGGCCTAACCTTCAATAAACCCGTGTGGCTGTAATTATTTAGCCACGAGCTCCGAAATACCCTATGCCAGCTAAATCTATTTCGGTTCATGATCCAATCTGGCTTAATAAAACTGTACCTATTTGCCACTTGTTCTACTTTTCCCGCATCTAAAACAGCTTACCGGAAGACGTGGGTGACATCTAAGTAACCCGTGTCAGAATTCTGGCAGTACTACTGGTAAACATATTTTTGTGACACAGGGATCAAACGATGTCTAGTCGTCAGTCGTCTTGTGTCTAGCTAAAAGCTCTACTGAAATCGAGAGGAAAATGAGAGCAGTATAGGTTTAAAGATGATTGATTTTTTCTTCATCGCCATCAAATAAACCCACAACGTCTTGTTTACAAAAAAAAGTAATGACAGCAAGGTATTTTTCCCCAACCAGTTCTTCCTCTCCAATTTATTTTCTTTCATCGATCAACAAATAACTCTCGATGTTATTCTAATTTGTCACATCAGAATTAACATCTAACATATTCCCCAATATTTAAAATAAACAAAACATTGTTAAATGTTGCCCAATGCGTTTCAAAAGTAGGTGAAACTCTGTAAAACAAAATTAATAATCATCGTTTTTAATGTCTTCCGACGCGTGCCCCTTTTCGTGAATTTCGTAAACATCACATATTTCTGAAACGTCCTCTGATATTTCTGACATTTATTGAATAAACTGCATGTTGTAACATGGCCGATGATCGCGATTAAATGTTTACAAAACATGATATTAATAACAGTTTCAGATGAAAGAAACTTGTATTGGCGTAAGTTTGTTGATATTTGTGGTTTCGATATCTGTTTCAGTTGATTTCAGTAGAAATTCTGAACTAATAAAGTCACACACCCACACTTTAGAAGATGAAGACGTCAAAGAGACCCTTTGAAATCTTTGATCACAATAGTTTAGTTAAACATAAGAGATTGGTAATATTATATGGACATGCGTATTATATATATCCAGAAAGCTTATATCTGTAGGTTATATTCTGTCCCGATGTAGAATCATAATTCGCGGTCTGCACACTGGTAAATATGCTAATTCCTAGCTCAGAAAACACTAAATACTCTGACAGAATCCTATATTTCAGTTTATATTTGACTTACAAAATACATTCAACGAGTCATTTGCCACAGATTTAAGAGTTTCAAATCTTTCTTGACAGCTGTTTACTGTTCTTGATAATCCAAATAAATATTATGAAGTTGTTTACATTTATGTAGAGAGAAGTGTCGCTAGTATACTTGTTATTTTGTTTGTATAATTTGATTATGGAGGCCCAATGGTGCTTGGCGCAGATGTGGCTACGGTCCCACAAAGTTGAATGATTGAATGGGTTAGAGTTTTGTATATTTAACTTAAATTTGGTCTGACAATTTTATTTTAGTTATAAGCTTTTGTTTGGTTTTTTGGTACCTACAAGCCACAGTCACAGTGAAAGAAAGTGTGGATTTAAAAGTCTGACTTTAACAACATGCATCGAGAAGGCATGGTGGCCAGTGTATTCCCTAAATCCGCAAAATTGTTTCTTGTTTTGTACTGGAATCTAAATTTCAAGGCAAAATAGTAGCTTTAGTTCGACATAATTAAACAACACGGTAAAGGAATATGCAACAAAAAGAACTACTCGAAACTATCTGCATATCCGAGCTAATCTACAAAACCAAGTGGCTTTTGATACTGTATTCACCACCACTTAGAACGTCTGTCGCAAAGGGTTTTTGTTGCATACGTTTTACGAGTGTAGAGCTGGCAACACGCCAGTAAGTTCATGTGCTAACATACCTGTAAGATAAGATGCAACTAACAGATTTCTGGATTGAGGAGTGGTGTGCTTGATGAAATTTCCACATCGGGAAAAATTACAAACTTTCATCGAAAATTTTATCCCGTATTTAACCCATTTTCGGGATGTATTTTCAAAAATCCTTCCTCACCAGTGCTCACTTTCATTAAACAAGATGGAATCCATATCGACGAGCAAACTATAACCATGAATTTAGCATAAATGATTCTAGACTAAACGCCGGGGTAACATAGAAATATTACGTCAATTATCAACAAAAAAAAAACATCTGCTGTTTCATAAAAAAAGTGATAAAAAAGTGAAGCTTTTTTATAATCGAATCCTTCAGAATCATGTACTGAATCTATGGTTCGCGTCAATGTGCCTGCCTGTTAAAGGAAATTTTGTGCAATATTTCACGATTCTACACCCAGCAGTTTAGGCTGTGCGGTGTCTATTGGTAAATAACAGATTTTATCAAGTCGATGAAGAAAAATTGTACATCCTAGATGAATAATACTTTCGACCAAACAAATCATAATAGATAGAGCATAATAGATAGAGGTACCACTCCTCTTTTCAAATTTACAAGGGACAAGCCCATGGGTCCTGTTATCTCGTTACATTATTGAATAAAGGGGAAAGGGGTTTTACGAAATCCAACGTGTAACTAAAGTAAATTACGACAAGGCCCCAAACTGATGAACTTAATAAAATTAGAGCGGTTATTTGAATAAAATGTTCAAGGTGTTTATTTTGGGCCGAAAAATGGAGTTATTTGTAAGGGGTAGTTAAATTTAAATGAAGGTACGGTTAATTTTGGCTTTATTTATGCCCGGTTTCTGAGGTACTCGTATCGGCAGTTTATCTATTCATTAGCGCTATTGGTTCGATAACTTGTGAAAGTGCGTTTCCGAACACCGCAATGTAATATAAACTCCGATTAAACTCAGGTTAAGTTAACTGACCAATTTTGGCCGTTTATCGGTTCCATAGCTATTTGACGTTTCATTTCATCGTCAATCTGTATCAAATTTTTGGGTTATACTTATAACGTGTAAATGGCAAGTAAAAGCTAATTATTAAAATCTAAAACAATGAGTTTTAGTATAATGAATAAAAGCAGCTCCAAATTAGACTATTATTATATTTATTTTTAATACAGCAGTAGGCATCAAGAAACTTAATACTTAGGAGAAATCCTTTCGAAATATTTACGGATGAGGAATTTAAATTCAGATAATATAGATTTGATAAGAACACTATGATCGGATCTGCTTGCTCTAGCTCCCCTTATGAATCGCAAATGTCCATTGTCATTATTTTTTACAAAAGAATGGATAAAGCACAAACGATTGGAAAGACAAATACTTTTAACTTGAAATAATAAAAAAAGGCAACGCTTCTTTGAAAAAAAAAAAGAATACAATGATGTCGACATGGCATTGTGACAACATCTGCATACAAAAACGATTTTTAAACGCGAAATCCTGAAAAGACCCATCTGGCGGCAACTGAGGAACTAGTTATGGGTTACATAGTTATTTAATGGCTTGTTGCGGAGTCAGAAACCCAGTGTCAGTTAACCAACGTTTATCTTATACATAACTTTATTGAATCAATAGTTATTGGGAGTTTAACTGGGAACTTCAGAAACCGGGCATTACTCGTGTAAATTTTATGAACTCCTTATCCGTAATATTAATCTTGCTAGAAACAAAGGTAGTTGGTCCTTTCCACTTGTAAGAAAATCAATTAAACGCGTCATACACTATCTGTAGGTATCGCTTTCATTTTGACAGTTCCACAACATTTATTGCGTTGTTTATGATGCTAATCAGATAATTTTTTTTTCGAATATATGAAATAATAGATTAGCGATTACCTTCAAATTTATTCAGATTCTAATTAAGTGTGGTACACAATATAAGGGTGCAGTACCCATTGAATTTTAATTAACTATGACAATTTATGTTAATCGTCTACTGAATCTGAAGGCTTTATTATTATGTTTCAGGAACATGACCTAGCCACCAGAAACATACTTATACAAAATCCTTCAGTTACTCATGCAAGTCTCTTTTGTTCCAGATGATCGAAAAGATAGAAAATGTTGAAGAGAGCCGTTATCAAGGAACATCACTCGTCGAGCTGAAGATGTGGTAGTGACTGCCATGATGGATACTTTGACCGTGGTGACATCTTTACTTGGACTCATATGCTTCTGCTCTGGTAAGACTTAAGTTGAGCCTTCGTCTTTAGCACGATCTATAGATAAGAGCATAACTCATGGTCTGGCCAAATATGGGCCGGTCAATGAGGTACAATAGGCCGCACGTCGATTGTAACACTTTGACCTCAAATTAGTCTAGCGTATGAAAGCAATTTGTCACTTTGATTGAAGTGATATTTTGCATATTAATAACATAATACACAAACGTAGACGGAGTTAAACTATTTTACAACTACAGCAAGTACTTAGTAGTTATTTGATCAAACGCAATTACCTATTTCCATTTATCAGAACTTCCATAAAACAGCAGCCGAAGCAGCAGTAAGGATTACAGCCTAGATTTTACCAGACCTAGATATTAAATTAATAATAGTTTAAAAAACTAAAAAACACGCTTTAAAAACCAAACTAAAAACGGAGAAAATAATTTAATTCAATTAAAAAGCGTGGGGTGCTGTTTAAGGTATGTTTATAATCACTTAATGTCAAGCACCCCACGCTTTTTAATTGAATTAAATTATTTTCTCCGTTTTTAGTTTGGTTTTTAAAGCGTGTTTTTTTGTTTTTTAAACTATTATTTATATTAATTTTTTTAGTTCTGCTATCTACAAAAACGTGATTTTTTTTTTCATTTTTCTCGTTACCTTTTTTAATTATTGAATTGTCATCGGTCCTCGATAAGTTTACAAAGTTTCAATGAAATCCGACCGTTTAAAGTGGGTCAAAATCGCGCTCTAAGGAGTCGGTTACATACAAACATACAAAACAAACATACAAGTGAAGTTAATATAAAGCGTGTAAAACAACATCCTACGTTCACTATCTACAGGAACTACGCTATTACTAACTTCTCCCAGCGGCTTCGCCCGCGCGGAGGTTGAAAATTATCCTACAAGAACGTACTACCGGGATAAAAAAATATCCTATGTGTTTATGTAGGTTATAAACTAATATAGTACTAGTATGCCAAATTTCATCCAAATACGTTAAGCCATTTTTGCGTGATTGAATAATAAACATGCAAACATACAAACTTTCACATATTTTATAATATTAGTAGAATTCGTAGGATACTTTCAATTTTAAATAATAAGTACTTACACCACGAATAAGTATAATGTTAGACAAAGCCATTTAGCAAAGAAATCGAAAGCGGCGATAAGAATACGCGTGCAATTAGATCTACTTATATATCTTTTCAAACTATCTACGTATCTATTCAAATTCGTTTCAAAAAGCCCCATTTGGGCACAGTGATAAATAAAAGCAATAGAGAGTGACACGGTTATTTTCGGGGCAGGGTGGCCACAAATCTAAGATGGTACGGCAAGGTACTATATCACAACCCCATGGGACCAAGGCTAATAGAATTGAACCTTGACATTTCTTATTCTTTTGGATAATTTGGCTGTATGTTTAATTTGGAGGAGGGGTTCATAGCTTAAAAATAATAATAGCCGCTCGTGTCGATCGAAGGTTAAGCTACGCATACCGCGGTCAGTTCTTGGATGGGTGACCAAGACCATCTATTTCTTATTTAGACTCTTGCAGTCCTCGGAAAGCACGATGAGCCGTTGATCCCGGCTTTAATTCATAGATCTTTAATAGTAGTTACGAGTAGTGAGAAGCGCAATAAATAAGTCTGACAACCAGTTTCACCATTTTGTATCATGTTATTCAGTAACTGATTTGTGGAGGTCAGATAGGGAGTTACTCCATGTAAAATACTGGTGGTTAGCTGCATCCGGTTAGACCGAAAGCCAACCCTAACATAGATGGGTTAATGCTAGGCAGATTGATCTTCTAGCTTTTGTTGGAGTGACGATGACGATGCGGGTAAAGTTTTATCTTATTGAAATCAGAATATAAACAAAGTGGTCTTTGATTTGAAGGGACGATACAATTCGGTCTAGAATAATATGTTATTACAGCTTAGACCTGCCATAGAATTAATTAAGTATTCGTACTAATACATACCTATTTCATGTCATCCGAAAACAATGTCATGTCAAAACTAGTTTGGTTTATAAAGAATAGGTATTATAATATTTATGTCTGTCTGTCGGTTACCTAATGCCTTTATCCTAGTAGTACGTCCCGTCAACTTAAACTTAACTAACTGCGGTCCGCCGCGCGTGCGTAGCTGCAAAAAAATGCTGGTTTGACAATAGATATACATGTTAGTTCTGTTACCTAGACATTTATTATTTGTGTAAGATCTGAAAAACTATGGATCGCATTAAAAAACTCACTTGATCTGGGCCATATCAAAACGAAAGCTCATTAAATTATTTTATTATTTAAAAAAACACACGTCGTTTTTTTCAAGTGACAACCCCAAAGTTCACCTCCATTAAACATTACCTAATACCGAAACAAAATAAAGGACGTTCACACTCAATAAAAAACCCAACCACGGTTCCTAAGCGTTAAAAATCGTGTTTTACAAATAAACACAGTAAATGATACTCCGGGGACTAATGCAAAGCGGGAAGCGTAACTTATTGACAAATCTCATTAGGTTAACAAAACACATGTGTATCCAGCATCTGTCTATCTTATATTTTACAATCAACAGCGTACATAAATACCGTATCTGGAATGTAACGTCTTTGGTCAGTTTGGCTAGTTTTGGAAAATTGAGTATTTTTTTTTATACTGAAAGAAGCTTGGAGCAGTGGTGGTAATGACCGCGACCAAAGAGTTGTAGGTCATAGATCCGAACCCAGAAATGCGCTTTACTGTAAATTATTTCATCACCACTGCTCTGAAAACGGTGAAGGAAAATATCGTGAGGAAACCGGCATGTCTTAGAACCAAAACTTCGAAGACATGTGACATCTACCAATCCGCAATTGGCCCGCGTGGTGGATTACGAGCCACTCCCTCTTGACGAGAGGAGGCCTGTGTCCCAGCGAACGATATAGACTAATCATGCATTATGCAAGAGCTTTTGAATGATAAACGTTTCATTCGTACAAATAATTAAAAAAAAAATCCGCCTATATAGTACTTTATAAAATATTACACTCTAATATTTGTCATCCTATATTTCATTTTATGAATTACCCGAATTGTCAGTTAAATCGCAACAGGGTTCCACTATCTCCCTTACAGTTACCAAATAGGGCCGGCCCGTGTTACCCATCAAAGCGTAAAGAAGTTAAGCTAATGTCAAACGACGCCCATCTTTTGTATCTAATGCTTTATACTTCGATACACTGTCAAAAACTTATACATACAATGGAAGCGTATCAAAATGATGTACCGTTCCGATTTTTTGTGTTAGTTATTGGGCATTTTTTTTATTATTATTTTGAAAATAGGGAAGCAAGCTGTAGAGCTCGCAAAACTCTTTTTATAAATATGTACTATGGTAGAGTTAGGCAAATTTCTAACAAAATATGAAATCTATGACCGTTGGTACAGACAATACTGAAAATTGAGTGGAAACGAATACGATTTTTTTTTTGGTTGGGAAATCATCAAATAACTTCTCCCGTTCTTCGTGTCAGAATTTTACTGACTAAAACTCACCCGTGTTCCTTCAGTTGCCTGTGTGCCAGGGGCGACGGTATCTCTTTCGAACGACCCGCACCCCTGGCAGAATCGAATACGATTGGGTTGATGTGAATACAGCAATGTAACAGCGAACACAAGTTTAGTAAAGCCAGGATCATCACAAGACTGGTAGCAAAATGATGCAGATGCTCTTAGATCAAAATCAGTGGCTTGCGATTGGAGAAGCCATGTCCAAAAATGTCCTATGGCCCGTATTACAGAACCGCACTCAAGGGCAAGTGAATGAACACCGGTGGGTTTTAGTTCGTAAAAGTCCTTCTGCTCCACCCAGAGCGTGAGAAGTTGGTTGACGATTTTCCACCAAAAAAACCATTAAAAAAATAAGACCAAGCATTACTTAAAATTATGAGTTGGAACGGACCTTAGGGCCTGTGCACACCACGTTTTTTAAGCGCGCCGTTGCCGCGCGTTTTAGAAACGTGCGTCGACGGCGCACTTTTATCCTACAGAGGGTCTACAGGCTGCGCCTGACTCGCGTGCGTATCGCGTCTGTATCGCTACAAACGCGCGTCAACGGCACGTTTAAAAAACGTGGTGTACACAGGCCCTAACACCTAAGTCTAGGATTGACAATTTTACCCTCTTGTTTATAAACGTTGCTTAAGAGCGTTTATTCTGAAAGTTGGCAACGTCGCAAATAGCTGTCAAATATTTACCTGTTTTTATTAATTTGTTAATATTACTGTATGGAAGTATGAAATATCGCTAACTAGTGACGTAAAATATGAATAATGATAAGCAATTATAACACTTTTGATGTTGTAACCGTTTTAGGTGTAAAAAGGGCATTTGGAAAGTTTCCAAGTTCTTTTTTTTGCATCTAAAAATAATATTCGGTGTAAAGATATTAGTTATTGCATTACATAATCAATATTTTAGGTCACTATTTAGCGATATTTCATATTTACATACAGTAATATCGCCAAATTAATCAAAACAGTGAAATGTTTGATAGCTATTTGCGACGTTGCCCATTTTCAGAATAAACGCTCTTAACGTTAACAGATGTTTAAACGTCAATAATAGCTTTAAGGCAACGTTTATAATTAATATGGGGGTAAAAGTATAGAGTCTTACAGAAGCTGGGTGTCAGTGTCAGAGACAAATTAGACGACTGTGAAATACTTCTCGTATGTCTAGAATCATTTTTAGCATTTAGTTAGGAGTCTTTTTTTACAAAATAATCCATGCCACGGTTCACTTTTTTAAGTTCCATTTGTTGTTTACGCATCGCCTTAAATGGATTGGGCCTACCCATGTTGGCAAAAAAATAAATGATTTGATTTGACTTTTCTCTGTTCGATAGATTCATCGATAGGGTTTTATGACAAAATTACATTACACATTTATTTATTATTTTTACACATTGCACTTTTTTTCGTACGTTTTTTATACTTTGATACAGTGCCGAAGCCATGATAAAAGTTTGTCTTGAAGAGATTACCGACTTGTACGCACGGCTACACATCGAGCTATACATTTCCAGTTGACGCTGATCTCGCACTGAACGGAAATCCTATACAATGCGAGATCAGCTTATACTGGAAATGTATAGATTGATGTGTAGCCGTGTGTTGTGTGTAGCGGTGTGCTACACCGGTAGAAGCTTATGTAGCAATAAAATCTTAATTTTGAATAAAAATAAATTCCTATTTACTTTAAATTAATACGTAAATCAAAAACTTTGTTTTTTATAAAATTTGGCACAGCTAAGGTAAGTGCAGAAAGCTAGTTTTTATATAATAATTCATTACAAATATGTACAATTAGTTTTAAATAAATTATTGAAGAATTTCTATCACTGGGTGACCACCTAATAATAAATAAAAATAATAGTTTAAAAAACTAAAAACACGCTTTAAAAACCAAACTAAAAAGAAGAAAATAATTTAATTCAATTAAAAAGCGTGGGGTGCTTTTTGAAGTATTTTTATTATCAATTAATGTCAAGCACCCCACGCTTTTTAATTGAATTAAATTATTTTCTTCTTTTTAGTTTGGTTTTTAAAGCGTGTTTTTAGTTTTTTAAACTATTATTTATTTTCAATTTTTTAGTTCTGCTAACTACAAAAACGTGTTTTTTTATATATTTTTTTTCCTTTTTTATTAAATTATTGAATTGTCATCGGTCCTCGATAAGTTTACAAAGTTTCAATGAAATCTGACTGTTTAGGGTGGGTCAAAATCGCGCTCTAAGGAGTCGGT
This sequence comes from Antitype chi, assembly GCA_947359405.1. Taxonomy (NCBI): domain Eukaryota; kingdom Metazoa; phylum Arthropoda; class Insecta; order Lepidoptera; family Noctuidae; genus Antitype; species Antitype chi. The sequence continues at coordinate 14,339,202 of OX375817.1, read as the reverse complement.
TACATACAAACAAACAAACAAACATACAAGTGAAGCTAATAACAAATTACCCACGGAGAGTTACATACTGACATACTGACATACAAGTGAAGCTAATATAAAGCGTGTAAAAAGACAACCCTCTTTACTAGAACGTTATTTCATTAATCTCTCCTCAAAATAGACAGATTTCTCAAAATCGATCAGATTTTGATAGACTCTATTCAATAGACATCAATTCTAGAGTACCTGCCTATCTTTCTACAGTTTAGGCAGAATATATCAAATCAAGACCCACAAGGCCACATCAGAACTAATGCTGGCATAAAAAAGTACCCAAAAAAATTACTGTTGCCATAGATACACAGGGCTTGTTCGACATTTAAAAAAACTATTCGTATCTCAAATGCTGGTCTAAACAAAGCTATGACATTTATGAACGCCGACACGTGTGTGTGACCCCTAATAAACTATTTTACTTTCGTAGCTAGAAAAATAAAACTCAAGTTTTAAATTCCGTTCGTCATAGGCATGATGTAAATCAGTGTAAATTGAGCTTTGTTCGTGAAGTAATGACCGAAATTAACTGCATTCATGTTTCGAGTTTGAGCCGCCATTTTTCTAGAATGAACCACTGTTCCATGGGCACCAATCACATTTTTAATTGAAGTAGATTTTGTTTCGTTCCAGTAAACCTATTAACGTACATATCAAGATCTTTATTCTACCAATAATACAAAATATACTATTGAACTTAGCTGTTATTATTGTGTATGACAACACTATCCATTGTCTACAGTGTCTTAGTCACCAGTTCACCACCATGTTTGTTTACTAAATGGGACGTTTATTGTGAAGCAAACTGTATTACGTATATTTCATTGTGCCACAAATATTTTATTGGGCCGTTGTGTACCGTTCATGTTTAATCGATCACTTCATCCATCTATTGGTAATACTAAAAAGGTGTCGTTTTATTGTCTCACTGAGCTGCGGGGCAAAAGCCACATCTCATAAGCAGAAGGCTGGACATTTGGCCATTGGTCACTACGTCATTTCGATGCGTGTTGAGTAATTCAGACTGCACCATTTTTTACTTCGTCTACTATACTGTCCTGTTCACAGCTGGGCAAAGGCCTTCCAGAAGTCCTTACTGGAACTGTTGTCCAAACCGGTCCGCACGGTACACAAGATTTTTTTTTTGAGGGTGGGAAATCATCAAATAACTTCTCCCGCTCTAGGCGGAGCGGGAGGGCGTGTCAGACTTTTACTGACTAAAACCCACCCGTGTTCCTTTAGTTGTCTGTGTGCCAGAGGCCACGGTATCTCTTTCGAACAACCCGCACCCCTGGCAGGCATCGGCCTGCCAGGGGTGCGGGTTGTTCGAAAGAGATACCGGTGCGGGTCAGCACCAACTGGCCGATGCCAAGGGCCGATGCCCTTGCGGACCCCACCAGTTGGTGCTGACATCTCTTTGAGGCGCGTGTGGAATACAACACGCCGTCAACGTCGACAAGGGCCGTAAGGGCGCATACATTGCCTCTCCCTCATGTGCACCGCCTTCCTCTTCGCGAGCATTACTTTTTCGCAGAAGGAGGTGACGACTACCCATGCACTCTCGCTCCGTACCATGGCCTGGACCAGGGCCGGACGCGGGAGATCTCCGCCCAAGACGGGCAGACCTCCACCGTATGCTCCACCGTGTCGTCTGGGCGATCTACGCAGTGGATTACTCTGGCGTTTCCTCCCGCCTTATCCAAAATAGGAACCTCCCGAAACAACCGTGTCCGGTGAGGATCTGCGTCAGGCGGAAGGTGAGGACGCCGTGGCGTCTCTCAATCCATTCCTCAAAGAGGAAACTTACCGCCGCAATTGTGGCGTGCCCAACGGTACCCCATGGTCATTCTGTAACCTCTTTCTGAGTCAGACTCATTAATTTAAAGAATTTCCTGAGTTACATTAGCATACCTATACTTAGAGGTAGATTAACTAAGTATAAAACGAAAAAGAGGACTAAAGTGTTTTGTAAAATTCGCAGCAGATTTCTTATCTTGCTTCTAAATATAGTCGTCGCTAACTAATCAGTAAGCAAGGAGCGCCTTTCAAGAACTTTTTTTGTTTCGAAGATCAGATAACTTTGAGTTTGCAAACTACCTTTTTGTATTTTTTGGATGAAGTACCTACCTGGTTCTAAATAATGGCTTCCGATTTTGTATTTTGTTTTTTAGCTTCTATTTGGACCGGTTTGGACGCTGGATTTGTTTATTTAAAATTTCTTAGACGTTGTACTTCCTAGATTCTGTCGTTCGTAACAGGATTGATTTTTACAAAGGAATTATTTCTTCTAAAGACGCTTTTTCCGCTGCCTTGTAACCACGGCATGAGAATCAATTTTATGTATTCACGTTCTTGTTTTGTCTTGTTTTGGATAACCATCTCCGAGCATCTAAATTTTTTATGGCTTATTGTAACTCTAAAAATACAATACCTGTGGGAGTCTAACACAATAGTACATGAAAAATTGGACATTACACCGTATGTATAAAATCTAACAACTTTTTGTGTAGTATCAAAATCTGTTATTCCATCTGCCCACGCGCCGATCTGACACAACAACAAACCGTCCTTTTGAGACGGCGCGACTGTCGCCGACGCATTTCCGTAAACACCGCTGTCAAATGGCTACACCTAGCGAAACCAAATAAACTTTACAACACACCGCAAACTTCTAAACAAATCTCAACTCTGACACATTTCCGTAAAGTTGAAGCTCGAACAGCAAAATGTTGACAACGAAATTCGGTGTCATTTATTGCACGGATAGCTGCCCTAGTTCCAGCCAGGTATCGGTCCCCAAGAAAGATGACACTGTGTCAACAATTTGTCCCTTCGTGCATTAGAAGAACGCCTTACAAGACAAACACGGTAACTCACGAAAAACACATTTCAGTAATCCGTCCATCCGTCGAGCTAATTCTTAGCACATGGTGCGTGTTTTTTGCACCGTAAAATATAAGTGTTATTTCATTAAGCGTGTCGTTCGTTGTTCATTTAGTACGAGCCGACATGGCGTCAGTTTCACGTGTTCGTGTTACGTCTGATGTGTGAAAACCATTCTAATAAAACCCTAAAGTTGGCTAATGGATTTTATTATTATCGTTTTTATTTTGGGCACTTCGGGCGGGATTTAGTAGATAGATTATCCAGGAGACGAGGTTTTAAATAAATCTTTCTGATGGCTTATGAAGTTACGATAAAATACAGAATTTTGACGGAGTAACTTATTTGGTCACAAATATGTTTAATTTGTACTTCGTAACAGTTTGGAAAAAACTCAACATAAATTAATTGGACGCGTGACAACATTTGCAATAATGATTTCATACAGGGTTGCCCCAGGGGGGATAGAACAAAGGCACAAACAAGTTCGAAAAATATATTTTAATTTCGCACTAATTACCTACGTGCAGTCAGTTGTAACGTCACGAATGCACTGGCAACTAGTTACTTCAAACGCATCATATTGCAAAGGGTTCCAAAATTGAACACGTGTTCGTTCGAAAAATCATGATTACCTCCTAAGGGAGCCAATCACTGCCATTAGAATTAGATATTCGAAATTCAAACGGCTATCAAGTTACTTGGGGTGACAGTTCTGACAGTTATGGGCATTTGAAAATGTGCACAGTCTGTAATTACGTAATTACATGCAGCAATGTGATTTTTTCTGCGTAAATAAGTTTTAGTATACGAACGATCAAAGGGATTTTAGAGCTTTGATGGCGTTACGAGCCCACTGACAGCTTTATTGCAATATCAATGTACTAAAATCGAAAGTTGCGTTAGTTTAAATTGCCATAAACCCAAATCGATTGAACTGAGTGCAATCGTATGTTCTAAAAGTTTATTAGTTCACGTATATACGAGAGCTATCAATTTCAAACCGACAAAAAACATTAATGGATCAGTTCAAACGGACTAGCAATAGTTTGGAGTTGGTTGGCCGCGTGTCGCTTGCCTTAAATGCGAAATCCATGTCTCTATAACCGATTTTTTTATTTACTTTTCTCTTGCAACGCGTGTCGACATGTGCCAGTAGTAAATTAGTAGGGGACACGAATCACCCTCGCGAACTTTTTTTAACAAATATTTTTGAACAATAGCCGTAACTACTAGCGTGTGAGTTGTAAAGTCACTCCCGGCGGCGTTGGCGTGTTCCATGGGTAGGACATAAATTTCCTATTTTTGAGTAGCAACACTTATTATTTACTAGGTGTAGTGATTTCAGAAGTTATATTTTATAAGAGTCAAACTCGAAATGAGAGCAGTAGTGGCCCCGTGACTTAGGTCCCGACTTAGGACCCAAGGTTCGATCCCAGTTTGAACCCAGGCTAGCGGCGCTTTGATTTGTGTAAATAAGTGTTATCATCACTCCTCTCAAAATAGTGAAGAAAAGCATTCTGAAAAAACCGGCATGTCCTAGAACGAAAAATACAAAAACATGTGACATTTACCAACCTTCACCGGGCCACGCAGGCCCAGTGAGGCTGATCACGGCCCACCCCCTTTTTCACAGAGGAGGTCAGTGTCACAGCAGTTGTAACATTATAGGCTAATAAATTATCTTGTTATTTTTGGCCTTAGATATCGGATTACTGGGCAATATCGATTCTAAAAAAAACAAATTTCCCATACCGTATTGCATAGTCTAAAGTATCCGAGAAAGTAAGAGCCAAAACCGAAATAAATCTTAAAAATAGGTCACACATTTTTTTTTTAATTACATAAATATTTATATACCTCATATAATAAAACTTTATGTCACACACATAAATCCGAGGAAGGATATATCAAGTAAATATCTAATAATCGATATATAGAGTTCTAACGCACAACTATGCGATAAAGTTAGTTTTATGTGCTATAAAGTAACGTATCGAGATAAACATAAACAATATTTTATGTTACTCGCAATCTGCTAAATCTTATTTTTATCTCTGCACGTCTAGGAATGTGGGGCTTTGAAATCAGCGGTGTTTGAAATCAGTATGTTAAAGCTCTCAAAACAGTGAAGGAAAATATCGTGAGGAAACCGGCATGTCCTAGAATATTCCAAGACATCTAGGTACCAACTCACAGTGGGCCCACGTGGTGAATAATGGCCCACTCACTGGCCCTCACCGAGAGTAAGTCTGTGTCTCAGCAGTGGGAAAATTACAGCCAGACAGATTATGACTCTGTTATAATGGTATCACATTACTTTTTACATCAACTCTTTAATTATATCTTGCTATCTTCCGAGACATTTTAATGGTTGTTTTCCCGCAGCGAAATGGTTTTGTCTTGGTAATACAATCGTTTTATAAACAAATAAAATATTAAAAACAAAAAATGGCAGATTAACCATTTTTAGAGTTTATTTTGCTTTGAAAATTTATGCATCGCTGTTCCCTTTGTCGGCGGCGCGGCGCGTGCGATTCGAGTAGTACCTACAAGTTACATCTAGTGTTACTATAGACTCTCACTATTTCGAGTTGATGAATATTTTTTTAATTATCTTAAAACAAAAACTTGTTTATTTTTACTCTGCGCTTCGAAAGTACTCCCTATGGCAAGTTGTTCTGCCCCAGGAAAACAACCATTAAAATTTATCGGTGTATAGATTTAGAATAATCATTGAATTAGTAAGACAGATATCAAATACATACCGTCACAATTATCTCTCTTAAATTGCTCCATCTATCGCATTCTTGTAAAACAAATGTCATGAAGGTTAAATCAAATCAAATAAAATCTAAAGTCATTTATTCAAACTAGGCTGAGAGTCAGCACTTTTTGAACGTCAAAATTACATAAGATATTCCCCAAAAAAACGCCCGCCCTTCGCATTAAACTGCAGGCATTCGTAGCTCACGATACAATTTGCTGGGTCTGAACGCTTTCTATCTACTTACCTGTTTGTCTGACCAACACTTTTTTGACAGTTCAAAAGTGCCTGTAAAAGGATTAATTAAAATAAATGCTTTGAGTTTTGAGTTTTTTTTTTTCAACCAATCTGCTTAGCGTTTTCCCAACTATTGTTAGGGTCGGCTTCCAGTCTAACTGGATGCAGCTGAATACCAGTATTTTACATGGAGCGGCTACCTATCTGACCTCCACAACCCAGTTACTGGGTAATAAGATACCCCATGGTAAGACTGGTTGTCGGACTTTCAGGCTTCTGACGACCCGTAACGACTTTCAAAGATCCACGAATGACAACCAATACCAATGGCTCGACGTGCTTTCCAAAGTATGGAATGGTATTGGTATGTAAAGATGATCACCCATCCACGAGCAACCGCGACAAATCGATCGACCCGTTGTATAACATATATAACTTAGCCTTAAACCCTTAGTCGAACCACATGCTGTTAAATATTATTTTATGAAGGACCAGTCCTCTGTTTTCGTCAGTACCTTCTGCTTCTACATAAACTGCCATCCCCAATATCAAACAATAAACCTTTCTGACATTCCCCGAAGATCGCTCATTCTTCCCCGCTGAATCTACGGCCTCATACTAGTATGTATGTAGTGAGTCGTATCATATCTCTGTGTTCTTTACGATGGCAACACTTAATTTATAGCTGTCACACTGTCTATGGTCAATATTTTTTGCTCTATATCCATTCATATGGCAACTTGGTGATATCATGGGTTATATTTTTTTTGTTATGGAGCGTTATGAAAGTATTTTTTGTTCGCTGATTTGGAGAAAAAAATATAGTGCTTTACCTGCTACCGTATTGCAATAGTCATTAAAGTTGAGTGTTTCTGCTCTGTGCATTTGAAGAAGCGAGACGCTCATCGAACAAGGAGGATTTTTTTAAGAGGATGTTTTTTTTTTTCTCGATATTGCTGAACACACAGACATATAAAATAGTAGCAGACCAAACATTCGCTAAAAATTGCGTACCCATTACGCACACATAGAGAGTGTGACGATACAGGGCCGGACTAGGGCCGGTTGCCGGTATTATATAACGATATTGAAACGACCGATAAATCTTACTGAAAATCTGTGAAAATCAATATTCTCTGGGTAAATGAAGTGTAGATTACTTATCAATAAAGTCTTAACGAATATAACCACCCATCTGTTCCCGTGGTTACTGTAAAAGGCAACTAAGGTAATATTTTAAGAGGACGGTGGGCGGCAGTCCTTTAGAAAGAAAAGAAAGAACCACCTCCTTTTAACGGTATATTTATACACAGACCGTTGACGGGCATCAGTATCGGATAAAAGAACTCTCCCTGCAGTCATTAACCCGCATGCCCAGCTTGGTGGGACCTAGAGTTAAGGTGTTGGTATGCCTGAAAGCTAGCTTATAAATATATCAGGAATTTTGAAATAAAACAATGAATTTAATGAATATTTACATATTTATTTTTTACTTTTTTAAAACTTTATTTATTTATATATTCTTTATTGTACACTACAAAAATACAATAAACAAAAAAATACACATAGACGGCCTTATCGCTTTCCGCGATCTCATCCAGGCAACCATGGAATGGACAGTGATTAGCCTGGACATAAAATGGTGACGTTGTTGGTGCAAATAATGTGTTTACAATATTCTAAAATAGATACATAGATATATACATATCCTAAATAATAGATACATAAATACATATGTACATACAAAATTTAAAACGAACGAAAGTAAAAGCCTTTACAGAAATTATTACAGTTTGGTACGAGAACAAGATCACAACGACAAGTAATGTTCTTTATTTTCATAATTTAAAAACTACTGGTCCTAAAATAATAATATGTACAGGTATAAAAAAAAAAATCATAGGGCATCAAATAATACGTCCGCATCGTTGTCGATGGGAAAAGTGACCAACAAAGGCTGGCAGCATTGCCACGTGGTATGGCAATGCTGATTCTTTGGCTGAAAAATAGGCCAGCCTTTTGGTCACGTGAAGAGTCGATCAACCGCTTGGAAATGTCTCGGAAAACTAAGTTGCCACTCGGACCCCATGGTCCTAGAGTTTCAACCCCAAACAGCTCGAACATATAGGTTCCAATAAGATTGGAATATTTGCGCCATTTGAGGTTCAGTTTCAATCCTGGAGTTTCATGTTTTTAAATCCATGCATTCCGTAAACTTACATCCTTTGGAAACCTGGAAAAATATTAGTAAGCTCAATTATTACCTGCTGAATGAAATGTTAAAATTATGTGAGTAGCCTATATCGATTTATGTCCACCATCGTTCATGTTATCCATCACACAGACAGGGTAACATAACCGGCTAATGAGACACAATTGATTTTCTATTGTAACGTATCACATGTGTACGCGCCGGGCCGGAGCGATTCTATATACACTGGCAATCTGGACTCTGCAGTATTTTCAAACTATGTCACCAAAAAAATTTTAAATATCGTAGAGTAAACCGAGTCTCTATTTGATAATTCCATGATAGGTAAATATTTTCCATACAATAAAAAAAATCGTGTTTGTTGCCAAATCCGTCCCTGACTTCACAGCATAATACAAAAACTTACCGATGAAAGGTCAATCCAGGTGTTTTGTGGTAGCTAGCACTGTCACACTGGTACGCACAGCACTTTACCATTTTATTTTTGTGTAATTGTCCCAAACAATTAATTTTTCAAGTAATATTTCGCGGTTGAAACATAGAACGCGATTGAGGATAAATCTGCTTATCAATATGGCGGCGCGGGACAGACGGGCTACGCGTCAAATTTTGTCTATGTGTGAGTCAGTGTGACAACAGGTGACAGAACGAGATACAGCTTACGACTTGTCGCTTAGCAAAAAAAGGATAGAGAATCAAATCCATCGACTATGGATTAATGTTTGGTCTGCTACTGTTTTATATGTCTGTGGCTGAACATGAAAAGTTTAAAATAGGAAGAGTTTTTATCTCATAAAAATATATTTTCATAGAAAGTTTTTTTTTTCTTTGATTGGGACATTAAAAGTTATCTTAGAGTAAATAAATAGATATGACTACAAAACTAAGGTATTATGTTATATTTCTGAGTTATAGAAAATCGTCGGTTGTAACTATAGAATATATAAGAAACTTTTTAAAAGAATGCAAACACGCGAAACAGTCATTACTTTCGTCACCACCGCCATTCCCGAGGACAGTATTTTTTTCAACTTTTTAAGAGTTTTTGAAGGGTCTCATGTTTTTTTGGTGGAAATCGTATTTTATAAACCTAAACACGTCAAACTACATATATTAATGAGCGAGGCATACAACACACAACGCACCTTTTTATGTCTGTATTATTATGTCTACGTTCAATAGTAAAATATAACAAAGGACTCCTAACTGATTATCCTCTTCCATTATCGTTGAATTCTTTTCCAATAAGTATTATTATTTTTACGTAATTAGGTCACGCAATACTTTCCAAAAATACGTTATAAAAATAGGGCTGTGCACACAAAAATCGAAAGATTGCAAATCGAATGGAGATTCAATTATAGATTAGCCCTTATAACGTACCACATTCACAACTCCGGGACACGTGAATAAATAAACACAATTACCACACACAAAAGAGTAATCCCTATTGATTTCGTTCGCAAAATACAAGTTCGCCTATGAAATCGACTCGCATATCGACTATGAAGGTTCTAAAATCGGACACCGAATCGAATATTTTTTTCGTCGATTTTTTCTGCGCTACAATAGTGCGCTGTAACAATAGACATACATCAATTCGAGTGTCAAAAACTAACATCTGCGCGTTCGTTGTAAACAGAGTAAAATAGTGGGGTCTTGGGTACCCCAGCATCCGAAGGGGACCCTCAGACTCTGGGCAAGCCTGTGTTTATAGCTCATTATTATTGTGCGACGCTTTAGAGTAACTGCAAATGACATACTCCACCTATTATTAAAATAAACCGTAGGTTAGAAAGGGCTTTTGTTAGGGAAAAATTTAAAATAAAGCTTGTGTGTTGGTGAGAAATTGCAGTGGGTGGGATCGAACGTCGCCTTTCACGAGCCTTGCCCAACACGCCACTGCATAAACACTTGAATATAAGTGTTTACACAGTAATTTATATTGTAAGGGTCGATGTGACGAGAAGTAGTTGTGCTAATGTTCTACAGCAAGACAAAGAATCCGGTATTATTTTTGCAATACCGAACATGACGCTCTATTTTGCAAGTAGTTATTTTTTCTCACCAAAACTAAATTTCAAGATATAATTAAAATCAAAGTATTGTTTCCTACTTCCTGCTATTATAAATAAAAAATAAAATAAAATTCGTTTATTTCAGACTATTAATAATTGTCCATATTTTATTAGTATAACATTATCTTAAAAAACTATGTTAGTCGCGAGGAAATCAGTTGTATTTAAATTAAATTGAAAGAAGTTAATTAAAATTAAATTGAAATAAATTAGTAGACATTAAATTAAAATAAATTAGAATTGAATTAAAATACATTGAAATTAATTAAAATGAAAAATTTAATTGAAATTAATTAAGATTATACTAGCCTACTAATATTATAAATAAGATAGTTTCGACTTTCGTTACTTAATCACGCAAAAGCGACTGAACGGATTTGGACGAAATTTGGCACGCTGACAGTTTATTACCTGGATTAAAACATAGAATACTATTTGTCCAGGTAGTACATTCCTGTGGAATAATTTTGAACCTCCACGCGGGCGAAGACACTGACATAAGCTAGGAAATAATATTACTAAGTAATATCAACATGTAACTGGCCATCAAAAGAACTGGTGCATCAAAATCAAATAATTATATTTTTTGACAACCTACATGAGCATTTATGAAACGTCAGAAGCTAGGTGGTCGGTTCCAATTGGTCGTTTCCTATGGAGAAAAGCCGGCAAGAATAAGTACACAGTATTGATTTCAAGTGACTTAACCGTTTTGTTGTCAACAGGTCCAGTAAAAGGTGGTATGAGCGATGACTATGTCAGCACTGGAGAAGCACCATACATCATAGAACAGCCAATAGATGTCACAGTAGCGCGCCACCAGCCTGCGACCCTCAACTGCCGAGCCGGAGGATCCCCCCCTCCCACTATCCGATGGTACAAGGGAGGGATACTCGTCGTCTCCGACACACACCGAAGCCTTCTTCCAGCTGGAGGATTGTTCTTCCTAAGAACTACTCATGGAAGGGCACATTCAGACGCTGGCGTGTACTGGTGTGAAGCCACCAATCCATATGGAACAGCAAGGAGTCGAAACGCAACGTTGCATGTTGCAGGTCAGTTTTAATTTTCCAGTAATTTTGTAAATTCTTGCTTTCTTTTTGCACAGACCATAGTTGATTTGTAAGTGGGGCAAACAGTTTAAAAATGTAGGAGCATGAACTGTTAACCTCGGTGTGGATGGTCAGTTGTTCGTGAGATTAGAGTACCAGTTCACATGATTGCAGAGTCGGTAAGCCATGTAATGTGCTAATGTTGGTTGTCGTGGACCTTTTTTGTGACGGACAACCCCTCCATCTTAGGGAATGGTTATGTGAATTCTACTACAAACATCTTTGGTAGTCCCTTTTCCACCTCTAGTTTAGGCAAGTAATATCTTGCGTAATTGCTACCAATGATCTTTATAAAGAACTCCGGGGTGTATTTCTTATAATCATCTTCAAATTTTCCATAAAAACCTCATTCTTTTTCCTCTAGTCCTCCGTGAAGAGTTCAGACTGGAACCAGTGTCAACGCAGTCGGCGCAGGGCGAGACTGTGATACTGGAATGTTCTCCACCGCGAGGGTCACCAGAACCTACCGTCTACTGGAAGAAGAACGGACAGATGCTGCATTTTGATGGTGACTCCAGGTCAGTGCTTATAACTTGATATAAGAATTATTAAAATTACCGAAAATGTGTCTACATTTTGCCAGAAACTTAGCATTGGCATAGTCGACAAGTAAGAAAACTTTGCGAACTCTACATGGTCGCGATTCGCGATTGTACAAATCAAACAATCAAAAACCTTATCCTTTGTTTATTCATGACTGAATTTACTACAAAAAAACATTGAATACTGAATCAAATTGAAGTTCAAAGTTCAAACAAACCTCAAACCGTATAATTTCCACAAATCTAACATTACATGAAAATTCCAAACTTACAACCTAAAAGAACATGAAGTTATCCAAAGTTACGGCGTCAGTGATAAAGGGTAGTTTGAGGCAAATTCGAGGGTAGTAAGTGCTCAGCTCATAGTAGCTAAGTGGGATGGTGGAAACATGATAGTCTTGAATAGCTACTCGAACAGTCGTTTGATATCGGATATCTTCATATATTCTACTGCACAGTTCAGGCATGGAGTAAGAACAAACGGAGTACTAATGTTGAAGTCTTTGTGACAACTAACTTACACTAAATTCGCCGTGACGCGCCGTCTTGCGCTCAATTCACACTTTTACGTGTATAGATTCTCACTGCTCACCGATTCATGATCCTTTTAGTCTAAGGTTTTTTTTCATTGATATTAATAAATGATTTTATTTCTGTAAGTAGTTTTGTGAAAATACTTTTTCATGTCAATTATATTTTATAAACTAGATGACGTCGGCGTTTCCTATCTGACTACTCTGAGAAGAAAGGCTGAAGCAAACTCAGAGGTCACAGTTTCTTTTAAAGTCCAGATATAATCTTGGTCAAATCATGGGAATGATATGTAGATTGGTATCTGAAATGGTCTTTGGAGGAAAGAATCACAGAGGTTGAGTGGACCCCTGACTAGGCAAACCTTTTGTCAGTAATCGTGTAGCTGAATTCAGAACATTAAAAATATTCGTCTCTCATTAAAAACAATGTTCTTCCAAAAATAAAATCACCCCATTTGATTTTTGGAAGAAGACTATCAGTATCTATTGGTATCTATTAGCACTCCATTAATTTACTCAGTGTTTACGGGCAATCAAACTAGGTACTAAGTTATGTGGATCTTAGCTGCGGGAGCGAACATTCTTTTACGAGCGCGACTTTGTAATGGTCGCAATTAAGTGTCTGTGAATATTTATAGAGCCTTTAGAGACCTGATTAAGATCTTGAGACAATGATTTTGCTTTCATTTTGTTAATAGGGTTGAAACCTCTATTGTTTGGCATTGTATATCAAGACTACGAAAAAATTTCTAAATAAATCATCGACGTTTTCACTTTAACAAAACTCTTAACAGTGCAAAGTAAAACTAACAAGCTCAACATTGTTTAAAAATGAAATAAATCTTAACGCGGTGAATTGAATCTCGCTCAAAAGTTATATTGCCAATTTTCACTTTGCTCTCTATGAATTTTTATGAGCTTCACATCTTGAGGGCGCGCGGCTACGTATGGTGGAGCATAAAAATAATTAACAGCCGTACGCAGAGAGGGAGGTACATCAAAGTTATAAAAGAAGGGGATATTTGAAGAGCTCGACAAGCAATCAAGTAAAAATCTCAATAGTTCTGACTCACCGGACCCTTTATTAAATGTTAATTTCCTATTGAAATATTCCGCCCCACATTTGAATGACTTTGTTACTATGCACTTTGTTCGAAGGAATATAAAGCTTCATATAATAATATTGGAACAATTGTTTACTTTCAATGCTAAACTGTGATGCTTTATTACCCCAGGATGCATTTAGTCGACGGTGGCAATCTCGTAATACAAGACGCCAGGCAAACTGATGCCGGAAGATATCAGTGTATCGCAAGGAATGCGGCGGGAACGAGGGAGTCGGCCATTGCGATGCTCAGAATACACAGTGAGTAACAATTAATTTCGTACTTCGAATTTGCAACTAGCAAAGATTTGTTGAATTCAATTCATAACTCTGTGATTTCTGTTTGCGACTCGACGTTTGTGAGCCGTTTCTCGCGAACACCTCTTTTGTCGTGTAATTCAAAGAGACATTTCTCACTGCACAGTTAAGCCGTACTTAATCACGGGCCCGGAGGACGTTGTGGCGCAGACTGGAGGCAGCGTCACATTCCAATGCCGGGTGGGAGGGGATCCCCTCCCGGACGTGCTGTGGCGAAGGAGCGCTGGAGGTGGAAACATGCCACTCGGCCGCGTCAAAGTTCTTGACGACAGGAGCCTGCGACTCGACAACGTTATTCTAGGGGACGAGGGAGAGTACGCTTGTGAAGCTGACAATTCTGTTGGCGCTGTGAGCGCTAGTGGATACTTGACTGTATACGGTAGGTTGATATATCAATACGTTTATTTTTTCTTATTCTTTCAATTACACAATTTGTGCTTTGTGTATGCACTACGTTTTACAGTATTCATATTTTTTGTTTATCCGCAGATCCGCCTTCAATTGCACTAAGACCAAATTCTGCAAATGTCGAAACTGGAACAATAGCAATATTTACATGTTCTGCCACTGGTAGACCAGAACCGACTATGTTCTGGAGTATAGAAGGCAATAGAACCATCGTATTCCCCGGTACATCCAGAGGCAAATACCACGCAACGACAGTACTAGATGGGGTGACTGTACTAACAATCAACGACACAAATAAAAACGATAGTGGAAACACGATCGTTTGTTCGGCGGTAAACTTTGCTGGCAGTTCGTTTGTCAGAGGGAAACTAACCGTGACGTCAGACGATGACCGCCCACCGCCAATCATAACAAACGGGCCCTCTAACCAAACGTTACCTATAAAATCGATGGCAGTTTTCCCCTGTACAGCCGTCGGCACACCTGAACCAATCATCGCCTGGTATTTCGAAGGGGAAGCATTAATACAAAATCATAGACGGAATGTTACTAATGACGGTACTCTCATATTGAAGGATTTGGACAAAATAGACAGCGGCACTTATACGTGTGTCGCTTCCTCGCATCATGGGAAATATGTGTGGAGCGGCATGTTGCTTGTGGATAGTCCGATCAATCCGAACATTCATTTTTTTCGAGCTGCCGATGTATCGTCATTACCTGGACCGCCAACAAAACCTCTGATATACAACATAACAGAAACAAGCGTTACACTAACATGGAATCAGAATAATAAAATAGGATCATCGTCTATACTTGGGTATCAAGTGGAAGTATTTTCTAGAGAAACTTTATCGGGGAATAGCACTCCACGGAATTCAAGGGGTTGGGTAGTATTGGCGAGGCGGGTCCATCATACACAATTTGTAGCAAAATCTTTAGTACCTGGGGTCACTTACATGTTTATAGTTCGGACGGAAAATTCCCATGGGCTGTCTGGTCCAAGTCCGGTCTCCGATGCGGTTACTATTGGTGACGATGCAAACTCTTTATGGGAAACCGGAGTATTTTCGAATAATACGGAATTCAGAAACAACATTCTTACCGATAATATTGTAGAACTGATTGAAGCAACTCCTATAGACTCAAAAACCATAAAGCTTATGTGGGAAATACTGAACTTCTACTACTTGGAAGGCTTATTCATATATTTCAGACCCCTAGACAATATAACGACTGAGTATGAAATGAAAACTATTTTGCATTCCAACGATGTCTCTGGATATGAAATAACGTCTTTGAGAAAATATACAAAATACGAGTTTTTCCTCATACCATTCTACAAGAAATTCGAGGGGAAGCCGTCAAATTCCAGAGTGGCTCAAACTTTGGATGATGGTAAATTCCTAGATTATATTTGCATTTAATATCTTTACTGTACCTTTCACATTTTTGCTTACATTTTATTATTTTTTACAGTTCCTGACGGTCCTCCAATTAACATAGAAATGTTCATTTTAAATACCACCACAGTTCATTTGAAATGGTCCCCTCCGGAGGCCCATTTACAAAACGGAATTATTACTGGTTACAACGTGCTGGTTAATTGGTTGGACATACCTGCGAACAAATCTATGGTGGCTATCAACACGACCGTTCATCAAGCCACCAGTCTAATTATGACTAATTTGACGTCTGGTGTCAGCTATTCGGTCCAAATTGCTGCCGAAACTATCGTCGGGCTCGGCCCATTCAGCCAAAAAGTGTATTTGAATATCGACTCTCGCTCCGTCGGACTCGACCCTTTATCCAGGTAATTTCATTTCCCAAATAAAATCCACAGAATATAATCGCAAATGGTATGTCATTACATGTAACATCGGATGGACGTTCTGACATATTTGTTTTATTTCAGATACCCGATAAACGGGGAGGTGTCTATAGTGGCTGGGGACTTTGTTATGGAAACATGGTTTTACTTTTTGATTGGAGCGATTGTTCTGTTCAAAATCATTGTGATTGGCGGCATTATTTATGTGCGGAAACACAATATTTTCGCCAAAAAGTCTGAGCTCCCTAACATTTATGGTAAGTGTTCGTATATATTGTCGAGTGCGCCACCCTGCACACCAAACATAATAAATGCCTCGCGTATATCTTTGATTGTTCGGAGCGGATCGCGTTCACATAAAACAACCGAGGACGCTAACTCGAAAATAAACAGTTATTCAGCTTATCTTGAAACGCTATTTTTTCCGAGGAATCAGCATCAGAATTTCAAAATTAAAAACATTCCTCGGGTGTCGTGGGGTGGTGCAGGGCGCCGAGCGTTTGTTTGATGGAGGCTTTGCCGTGCGACGGTAAGGGAGGGGAGCTAGATTACTTTCGAGTTGAAAGGTAGCGCGAGCCCTCTCGTGAGCGCAGTGGATCTCTTTCACTTTGCATTCACGTTCGGGGCACAAAGGAATGATACAAATCCGAGAAATAAAGACCAGTAAATGTAAATGTTTTCTATTTTGTTTTATCCGGGCGATTCGTTTGTTGACTCACCCAGTTACCTCTAAGCCAATTTCCCTCGCTTTGTTTGTTTTATATTGCGTTTTACATCTTTTAAGTATTCAGTAAACGAGATCATTTGCATTCAGCTTATGAAATGGTTGTCAAACGGTATTGTAATGAACGAAATCCCTGGTATGCTTAATTGGTGATGTTGTTTTAGATTCCAACGGAACGAGCTTAGTGACTCAAATGAACATAAAAGCCGCAGTGTCTTTGTCACATCCTCTCAGCAGTTGTTACAATAAGAATACTGTGACGAAAACTGAGTCATTGTTGTGGATGGAGAATCAGCCGGGATTATGTATGTCCGGCGCTCAAACTAATCAGAGTAAAGAGAAAACTAACTCTGAGTACGACAAAGTTGCTCACCAATTACCTGAATATGCTGAAGTGACGTCTTCACGAGCGAATGCAAATGAATGGAACACAAGTAAAACTGCAACTTCACCGGCGGCGTATGCCTCGGTTACTTTAGTTGCCAATACCAGGCAATGTGTAAGTTCATTGGTAAGTGTTCAATTATATTATGTTCTCGATTTTGGAAATTTGAAGCTCTGCCAACATGGAGTTTGTACCCTTTTTATTTATTCACTCAACTGTCGAAGCTTCAAGTTGGTGAAGTACCACTTGTTTGGGATGTAATTGATGCCTGTAGATAGCCAAACTTATCTATAGCAAGCCATTACATCAGTTTGAAGTAAGTATTCATCATGGTTTGTGTTTTCCACAGGGCTGGTTTCCACCAACCGGTAAGAACGTTGAATCCTTCGACAATCGGTATGCCCCAGAAGAGGAAATGTATCCAGCTAGCAATGGAGGCTACTATAACAGAAATGTTTACAGTGATAAATACTTCCAAGGTCATCCAAACGTCCTGAAGTTTTATGACTTGCCTTCTTTAGATAAAACTCAGAAGGCTCAGATACGATACAATCAAAGTTTAGACGACAGAAAAGGCGATAAAAACTCAAAGACTGATGCAACACAATCGCTTATAGGTCGCACCTATGGGATTAGTTCTAGGAAGAATTCCGAAACGGAATCGACGTACAGAGCGTTTGGCGAAGAGGAGACGGATGAGGAGAACTATCCAGAGGATGGTGGTTACGATGAGTTCCAAGCGATGCAACCGCAGCGGCAGAGACCACAGCATCAGTACGAAAGGCCTAATTTTGACAACGATGCGACGCGGACGCTGGCTCGGCTGACGTCATTCAGGCAAGGGCAGGGACTGACTGGTGGTGCCAAACCTTCACTCGCCCCCTCTCACCCACCCCCCGCGCCTCACCCCCGCGTCGACTCTGTGACTCGGTAGTATCACGCCTTGCCGGTTTTCGGCGACCTGTGCCAAACGGACGTATAGACCGATAATAATCTTTCCTAGTAGTGTAGTGGCGTCACTGAGATCGCAGTTCTTCCTCACGTTGTACAGTGGCGGTATACTTGTGTAAGGATCGTGATCGGTTTATTTTTGAAGACATAAGTGACAGTGAGTTTATTTTAGTTTTGATTTCTGCGGACTGAAAAGGCCTAAAATGTGATTTAAAAGTGACTGGCCTATTATCTTACAGCGCACAATAACTGACAGTGATTTATTTAAAATTTCTTATAATATATTTTGAAGTATTCCTAGTCTTTGTAATTATAGAATATTGTAAATTGTGTAAATAACTATTATTAATTTAACATATACAAATAACGTTCTTGAACTAACTAAACTTGGTGAAGTTAATATCAATTCTGATAAATGTTTACAATGTTAATATTGGAATTGGAAATTCAATTGATATGTCCGTCTGAATATCAATAAACGAATTTGTAATCCTATATCATTAGTGTAAGAGTAACAAATAAAAATAGAAACAACAAATTAAGGCTTGGCAATAATTTGAAATAACTAAACCTTATTAAAATGATTCATAGCATTGTAAATAATAATCATTAATAGACTTGAATCTTGAATAATAGTGTTTTGTTTGGTACTGCATTTAGGAAACAATACATTTTTCGAATAAAAAATAAACGATTAGTTCTATTAACTGTATTTAATTAGTATTATTATTTGGTTTATTTCACGTGCCATAAGTAGGAATCATAGCTAAATAATAATAAAGTAACATTGGAGTTGTGAGATAAAATTCAAATGAAGCTTTTACAAAACTAAAATTATAATCTACGTAAGATCATGTGATATGAGTTTATATAGCCACTTGTTATAATATTAAATAGCACCACTTGTATTGCATATCAAATGTATTAGTCATGTAATAGGTAAAAATGTTATTAATTAGGACGCTTCCATATCTAAAAATCCAAATTATTATACGTGTACCTACCTATTCGTCCTACATTTTGTAAATAATGTAAAATGGAGTTGACTCGCCTTTTATACTTAAAATTAAATGTATCAACTTTTTTTTTGTATTCTGTCGACTGTTAAACAAACTATTTTAGGCCGAGATCACAAGATCGCGAGTTGTGGTGACAGGACCAAACGGTAAAGACATTAATCTAAATGAAGAAAGCTCACAGAATTCTTCAAAGCACGATTGTCAAGAAACTTCACGCTGTCATTTAAATTGATGTTATTACTGACCGAAAGGGCTAAAGTCACCACTCGTGTTCTTGTATCCCAGCCCTTATTTAGATACCTTGCTTTGCTATGTACAGCAAATTCATATAAAGTAGAATATAGACTGCAGGTTCTATAACAGAAGTTTTCGTAGTTCCTATTTTCGCACTTTGTTCAAAAATAATAAAGGCAATAGGCATTTCACATCATAATAATACTAAAATAAAAGATTGTTTATTATTATTACTTATATTTATGAATAATGATGAGGCTCGATACGTGTTTATTAACGCTGTTTTGTTTATTGCAAATAACTTGAAATTGTACGACTTTGTTTAGAGATCAAAGAAATCTCGAATCATAGTGTTCCAGATCAGAAAATCTTAAGTTATGTTAAGTTTTAAGGATTTTTCTACACATCGACGTTTGGATTCAACATTAGTTTCTATACAGACTGGAATAAACTCAATTGCAAAATGAATTTTAATAAGTATTAAAATATTTTTTACCGCATCTGTTGAAAAAAAAGTATTGCAAAAAAATCCCATCACAACTAATTTAATTCATTCCATACAATGTTATCTAAATATTCTGCAAACGATTACTATGTGTAGACTGGTTCTTAATGCGGTTACCAAATCAAAAAAAAAAAATTGCAAGGTGTCTATTTAGGTATCAAAATTGTACTAAAATAACAACATGGACATTGTAACAAGCCAAGAGGCCTATTTTTATGTGCGATAAGTATGTCACGACCATACATTGAAATAGACAACACAATAATTATAAACTTGATGGATTTTAATTTTTGTATTAGTCTTTGGATACCTATTTTTTAATAAAATAATTTAAAAACGAATATTATTGCATTTTATTTGAATCTTTACCTAATTTGTACTATTCATTTTCATATACACCACCACGCACCCATCACCACCAATATTGTTCCTATTTGTCTAATGATGGGTAGCATAATATTAGGAATGTAGCCCTATTAGTGTGTTACCCCTCTGTTCCAAATTCAAATCCTCAATTGAGAAACCAGAGGGCCAATTCTCGTAATTTTAGGAACGTTCACAGTCTGATCTCAGTCTCAATCTGTCAAAAATATCTCGAGTTTCCTTACATTTTTGACAACTTTTTGACGTTTGATTGTCGCTGAGATGAGACTGCGACTAGATTGTGAACGTTTTTAATTACTAGAATTGGCCTTCTGGTGTATGACTATCCATCTGCATCAAAGGTGTGTTACATACAGAGAAACCACGAGCATAGATCACCACATTTGTTCAATGAAAAGGCTGACAATTAGACCTTCGTGACTGTAATATTTTATTTACAATAATGTATGGGACCGGTTATAACATAATAACTTGGCGTTGGTGATAATTGACTTGATAATTAGATACCACCACGGTATCAAAAGCTCGATCTAACATAGAACGTACCAATACGCTATGATATCGACGTCTATCCTCGTAAAGGCAGGTGTAGTACTGTATGCTCACATTGATCATAATTTTCCGAAGAACTAATAATAGTTGCTCAATCAATATGAACCAATCGAATAGGTCCTTTACATTAAAACAGCATACATTTTGACCTCTAGGGGTCATATTCTATGCTATTTTCTAAAATAGCATAGAATATGACCCCTAGAGGTCAAAATGTACAACGGTCTACCGTTAGCGGTCAACGCAGTTACCCGACAAAAGGATTCGATTGCGGTAAAGGTCCAACTGTCATTCGCAGCCAAAACGCCAATTTAATCGAGTCGATTGTGTTTCAATACATTTTTAAATATCTATTCGATTGTATCTAACAAATCGAGTTTAGCACCTTATATGCCTACATACTATCAATCAGAATTCGAATCATTTTGAAGGCTATTGCTGATCCATTGCTTCATATGTTCGAGAAAGTCTGCTCAACAACGTAACGCATGAAATGTTGTTCATCGTCATCATCATCATCATTTCAGCAGGAAGACGTCCACAGCTGGACATAGGCCTTCCCCAATTTGGGGGGGCTAGCCATAATCGCCACGCTTGGCAGACGGGTTGGCGATCGCAGTACGGTGGTAAAATGCATAGAGAACGCTGCTGCCTATTCTCTAGCAAGTAAATGTTGTTGAACAGTCAAAATTAAATCCATTCTTACTTCTTCTCAGCATGTCGATAACAAATACAACACGAAACAATTAAAGTAAATTATGTAAAATTTTCTAAATTTAGTTTGGCCCCAAATTCAGCAGCGCGAATACCGTTCACTGACGCAGCCATTAGGTCCTCACGTGTGCAGGTGACAGGGCATACGGTGCAAGATGGGAGGTGAGCCATTGTCTGTGGAGAGATGCCGCATCACCAGAGGCCTGAGCCTTCCATGAACCCCCATTTGTGGAGGTTGTCCTTGCTGCGACCTACTTGGGTACGAAGTCTGTTGAAGGTTTTTGAAGGCCACGGTAACTTGTGCCCGGGCTTTCTGACGGTTTGATGAATAAATTAGGAGGTTTGAGCAGTTCTTGCCAAAGGTCACATCTTCCTATGGAGAGGTTGCTATCGGCTTGACTCATGTATCCAAGAAAATGTTAGTGTGTTACGAAATTACACCACTTCCTACCACAGTTCACATTTTGACAGGTTTATCTTGATTTCTTCAAACTAGAATAAAGAAAATGGGCGCAAAATGTGAGGGGCATTTCCAGTAACGACTAATAAAACACGTTATTATTTTAATTCAAAGCGAGTCCATTAAACTTAAAAGCACATTAGTCTTTTTTCACAAAACCGCTCACGCGTCACATACACATGAGTCCGTATGACACTGAAACACGATTAAAAATATCACTTCTGTGCCAGAAAATCCGCGGTCAAATGGCATCATAGCCATCCTTATCTAACTCCCATTAATTAAATTCAATGGTGCCCACCAACAAAAGCATTACGAATGAATGAAAATTTAAATCGGGCCAAACATGAGCACGCTTTGTTTGACGGCTCATTCAATTTATGACTGCAAATCTCTGTCGTACACTCACTGTAAGTATATTATTGGCATTTAGTAGGCTTGCGGGCAGCTGGCTCGTCTGTAGACAGTAGATAGCTAACATACATTAATACACATGCCGATTGGATTCCGCTTTGTCTTGTAGTGTGGGGCTTGGTTGCATTGTAAAGTTATGTGTGTGGATTTGTATCGGAATGTCTGTTTTTGTTGATGTTTTTAATTAAATGTACGCCAATTTTAACTATAATTTGCATCGTGGTGGTAAGCAGCGCTAATTAATATGACAAATATAATAGTAGGTATCGTAAATCGAGGGAATTGTGGCAAAGTAATAGACGCCGCTCCGGATGATCGACCAGGTTCAGCTATGCTTGTCGTTGTTAGTAAGTGGATGGATGACCATCTTTAAATACAAGACGGAAAGCACGTTAAGTCGTTGGTCCCGGCTATCATTCGTGGATATATGACAGTTGTTACGAGTATCAGAAGTCCAGAAGTCTGACAGCTAGTCTATTACCTAGTAACTGGGTGGTGGAGGTTGCATAGGCCGTCGCTCCATTTAAAATACTAGTATTCAGATGCATCCGCTCAGACTATAACCCTACCACAACATTGTTGAGAAAAGTCTAGACAGATAGATTTTTTTCGTTTCGATACGATAGATAGGTATATAGAGAAGTAACCAACTTGACAGGTTAATCGAGATCTAAAACAAGTCCATTTTAGGAACTTGTACCTACTGTTGGCATTTGGTAGCTATTACACGCTAGAATTTCAAGGTATTTAGCTCGGCTGGTGGGTAACCGGCTTGACCGTAGGCTGCAGATAACTTCACATGACTGTTGGATTCCATATTATCTTGCCAGGCTATGATATCAAATACTCCTGGTCCCGTGATAAGAAATTCTTGAAATTATGAATGAATATGTAGGTAAGGGTGCAGAAAAAAATATCTACTTTTTTGTAGTTTTAACAGAATCTTTCTGCGTCTATTATAATATTAGGTCCTGCTCGCGTCCTCGTCCGCGTGAAATTTCGTGTTCCCCGAAACACCCTGTCGCATCATATCAAAAGGTTTTTAAAATACCGATTGGTAGTTCCAGAGAGGAGCGCGTTAAAAAACAAACGAACTCTTCAGCTTTATGATTAGTATGGTATAGATATAATTAGACTTTGGAATATCTCCGAGAATCGATTTTAGTAATAATTTTGATAGATATAACGGACGAATTTAAATTTTGAATCATCAAGTATTGCATACAAGTGGGTCACAGCATTGAGTGACAATTTTTTATATCTTTTTTATTACTAAATGGTCCCGCTCTTGACCTCGATCACGCCTGATGGAAAGCGATTGATGAGGTCTATGATGGATCGAGCGTGCCCAGAAAATGCCTGAAGGCACTAGGGTACTCCCACGCATCGACGAAATACAGCAAGCTGCTTGACGCCTAAGTCCGGTGGGAGGGTGGTCACAAACCAGGCGGGCGTTATCCCTACCACCGCAAGGGAAGAATTGGCCAGTCATCAAGATATTGGGTGCGACTGTCCAAGATGCACCGAGCGCTCGGTTCATTTGAGTTACTGGTGGAAGAAATTGCGCTACACGAGGAGGCTTCTTCATGCAACCCATGAATTGTTGAACTTTCACCTTATGGAAAACTATACAAAACATACCATCATTTCCCAAAAGACATAGTCATAGTATGCACTGAACACCCCAACATAGTGTAGTTCACAAAACATTCGAACAACGAAGCAAAACCCGTCCAACTCGAACCGATAAACTTTTTACAGTAAAGTAAACGTATGAAAACACGCGAAGTTTTTTTTCTTTCGTTCTACTTTCATGCCCGCAGTACAATAGGTATCCCGCCGGTGTGTGCTACGCCCCGGGTGCCGTTTTAATTTTCCGCCAGCCTGAAAATTTACACGAAACGAATGAACCATCTATTTTAATGAGCTTTAAAAGTTAACTGATCAGTGCAGGGCTCGCGAATGCTCGAGAATATATGATTGTGGAGGGAGATCTACAATATTGCGCACTTTTCTATTGTGCAACTGCTCCATATTTTGTGGAATCTAGACTGTGTCAGCTGAAATGATTTGTGGGGTCGTTGCTAGTGTATTTTCAGGCGGAACCTGCGCTTTGTATTGGAGATTGGAATTTCTGTACTGAAGCTGAAAATATGTAGGTTACATACACGTAGAACATGGGGTTTTGTGCAAATAGTTTGGGAGAATAACTCATAATAATCACCAGAGGTGCTTGTGGCTAAAGTAATCGCAGCCTCATCGGTAGATCGATTGGGTTGGTCGGTGGATGGGTGACCATATTTACATCTTCGACCCCTCCGCGCCTCGGAAAGCACGTTAAGTCGTTGGTGACGGCTGTCATTCGTAAATCTTTGACAGTCGTTACGGGTCGTCAGAAGTCCGAAAGTCTGACAACCAGTCTTACCAAGGGGTATCGGTAGGCGTATCCAGTAACTGGGTTGTGGAGGTCAGATAGGCAGTCGCTTCATGTGTAATACTGATATTCAGCTGCATCCGATTTGACTGGAAGCCGACCCCAATCTACAAAGTTGGGAAAAGGCTACCCAGATGCTGAACTTATAATAAATCATCAATTTAATCAATTTATTACATCCATGAGCATTTCAATGCTGCGCAACAATAAATAAAGTTCGTCCCGATAAAACGTAGTGAAGTCCACTAAAATCACACAAAACCGGAACCAAAAACAATCAATTACACGTTCCCGAAAAATAAATCAACTGCCACTCATCCAGTCACATCGGCAGACCTCAAATCGTCGACTCACGTCAGAACCAATGACGTATGTAATCAAATTAGGGGTTAATTGCTAAATTAAGTGTCACCGCACTTTGTCCTTTTGCCTGTTATATGATTTTGTCAGAAAGGCGTGTGCCCGCCAATTAAGGTAATGGAAAACTGGGCACTGGACAGTCGCCATCCAATTTGGGAATAAGTGGATGGTTGTAAAAGTGATCTGATGAATTGTTGTCAATCAATTAGTGGTAAGTGTGCAGATTTAATTTTTTGGTTGACTTGTTGATTTATGTGACATATTTTACTACGACAAGTAATACCTATCAACCTTGTATGTACGATGTCCCATATCTTCCCGTGGGTGTCGTAGAAGGCGACTAAGGGACTTACCAAAGAATGGGCAGCAGCGTTCTCTATGCATTTTACCACCATACTGTGATCACCAACACGCCTGCTAAGCGTGGCGATTATTGCACCCCCTCCCAAATGACAAGCAGCCCTGGAATTTGTTGGATGTGGGATGTGGGTAGTTTTGCTAAATGTTTAATAATTTACAAATGCTTCCTCTCTAACTCACTTATTTTGATGTGCCCGACAGGGTCCTTAGGATCTAATTATAAGTTTACCACCTAAGAATACCTACATATGGAATGCAATAAAGAATTGAGTATTTTATCGAACACAAGACCGGTCGAAGTGGAGGAGCCTGGGGAGGCCTATATTCAGCAATGGACGTCTTTCGGCTGAAATGATGATGATAGAATAGAATAGGTCTTTATTTGCTTAGAATGTAGGTACATAAAAATAAGTTGTTAAATTAAATAATAGGATCCATGTAGGTACATTCTGCCTTAATATAGCATGCATATTGAATAAAAATTATAGGATGATAAAATTATTACAAAAAATCATCATTTAAGAAATCCTGCACAGAATAATAACATTTGTCGACAAGTAATTCTGTGAAACGTTTTTTAAATTTATGCAACGGTAAGTTTTTAATCTGGTCAGGTATTTTATTAAAGACTACAGGAGCCATACAAATTACACTTTTTTTTAATAGGCTAGTTTTAAATACAGGTGTGCATAATAGATTCTGGTATTGAGATCTCATAGCTGTACTTCGTTTTCTAGTTTCTATTAAAGTTGAGA
This sequence comes from Antitype chi, assembly GCA_947359405.1. Taxonomy (NCBI): domain Eukaryota; kingdom Metazoa; phylum Arthropoda; class Insecta; order Lepidoptera; family Noctuidae; genus Antitype; species Antitype chi. The sequence continues at coordinate 14,312,889 of OX375817.1, read as the reverse complement.
ATAGACATCGATTATTTATTAATAATATTGCTAATTCAAGGATATAAAGGCATGGGAAGGTTAATAATTTATGAGACTTGAATATAGGTACGCAACTGACTGATGTACATCTATTGGTAGGTACATGAATGTCTAAAGCATAATTTAGGGTGCAGAGGGTCAAAGCAGTTTTTCCACAATTTAAAGTACTTATTTAAAGGTCTGCTTCGTTGTTCTAGTGGTCGCAAGCGCAGGTGCTGGATTCGATTTCACGGTCGGATAAAGTGTTTATTGGATTTTTCTATCTGGAATTTCTCAGTGGTAGCTCTGAGTCTAGATTTTTGCCCGGTTGATGGCAATTAGCTCGCCCCTATTACATGGGACTTAAACATAACTGGCGAAATGTTGGTGTACTAAATGTACACCTCTAGCCAACCTTCCGGGGACACAAGGCGTGAAAACTACGTAATGGATTTAAACCGGGTTTCTAATGCTACAGTTTGGCCAGTTCTTGAACTCAAATTCTAATTATGATTCTGGCAAGCACTAATATCGAACTCAGTTTTGAAACAATAGCCCATACTAATATATTTATTTCGTGTTGTGTTTTTTTTTAGTGTAATGTAGAACAGGAAATGCAATTCTTCATCCAAGCGTTTTAAAGCCTATTGTTAGGGTCCATTTTGTTTAAAGGTTCAGGTGGTCAGGTGGCAACATGAGTTTTATAGACCTTGCTGTGTGATCATTAGTGAATGAACAGTTCATGAACCTATGTTAATGGTATGATTTGTGAAAAGCTTGTTTCTAGCAGATTCGACATCCTTTATTTTTATTACCTTTTTTACGCAGGTATTATTTTATTCACCTTTATATAAAACGGTAACCAATCCGAATTAATTACAAAATTCTCATGTCTCGTGCTTATGCAAATTCTACCTAAGACATGCTGTATGTCTCTGCACTTCAGAGAAAAGAGAAAATTATGTAAGATACAATCGCAAAAGAGTTTATAAGTGATAAAACGAAAAATTACGATTTTCAGACTGTTTCTGTCATTTGTACTACGAACCCTTGCTTCTTGCCAAATTTCATGATTCTAGGTCAACGGGAAGTACCTGTACCCGGCAGGTTTTAATTAACTTGCGAGTGAGTAAAATAAACGATATTACTAACCATATTTTTGAAGTGAAAACTTCTTTAGGCGCATTGAGCACTTTTTGGGTGAACAAAAATCACGGAACTCGCGTCATCGACACCGAACGCTTGACCACACGGATAAGTCGCTTATGTTGATGTCTTTTGGAAAAGTCCCTTTCATTAGGAAATTCTAATTTTTTCATCCCTTTCTTTCCCTTTGTATTTTTATTGTAAAAATCTGTGCCTTTAATGGCTGCAGTAGATCGCTCGTTTATAATTTTTTACCGAGAGCAATCAGGACCCAAGGACCCAATGTGAAATCCTGTATTGACGATTAAAAATATACACACGTAATTGTTCAAGTGTTCACTTCTGTCGGAATTCCCGGAGTGTCACTGTTTTTTTACTGCGTTGACTTAAGAGATTGATTCTTTAGCACTAAGTGACCGAATTTGATGAAAAATTCAACATGATACCTCCACGACGCACGAGCAACGAAGTGATCCTATGGGAGTTACGTTTATTTTGAGGTACGGAACCCTATGTACAACCCTATTTTTAGTATATGCGAAACCCGAAACACGTGCCTAGTATTTTTATGTAAAGAATCTTTGTTCAAAATTTCAAAACTGAAAAAATTCAAAAAAAAACACAAACAAAAAATCATGAAAAATCACAAAATTATAAGCTTGTTATGTTACCTAGTTGTCTACATAAACATGGTCACCACGCGGCAACCACGTGCCCCCCGCGCTTCCAGCGTCATATTATGCTCATTGATAATAATTAGGCAATAGGTACCTAACCGTACGGCGATTGTGTTGTAAATAAGTGGTGATAATAAAATAAAAAATATTGGAATCGATTCTGTTACTTATTCTGAACAAACTATATGCAGGTTTCGCATATACTGAAAATAATGTTGCATAATTTATTTCTCTCATAAAGGTACAATGCTACAGTAATTCATTTATCAAATTTTGCCTTATTCTAGAACCTCTGCTCTCCTCTGAGAGCTGAAGTCTGAACTATTTTTGGGACCTCCAGGCAGACAGATCTCCAGGCTCACACCCATCATATTTTACGGCATTTTTTATAAGCTTTTATTTAACTTGCAATGTATGTATGTAACTGTGTTTGTTCGGGTGGAATCTTGCGACTCATTTTGAAGCAGATATCTTTAACCGATATCTTAAACCGCTGACATTTTGTATATCTACACGTTTCGTTTGGATGACAATGCATGGTTAACTGTGTGACGTCATTCTAAATCCAACATGGCGGAACACCTAAAATTGTGGACTATTATTTTTGAATGCACACCTACAATATGGGTAAATGAAAGGGCTTGCTGAGAATAACTCGAAAAATATAGTGACATCACTCTAAATCCAATGTGGCGGACTTCTAAAGATGGCGGACTAAGTTTTTTATGTTTTCCTACAATACGGGTATCAAATGAAAGGCAAACGACCTTGCAACAATGATGCGTTGATTGAGATGAACAGACTGAGAAACCTATTCAGCGATACCTAAAAAGTAAAAATAAATTAAAAGCAAAAACTATTTTTAATGTGTTAATATAGTCTGAATTAAAATTAAGAGTAAAAAAAACTTTTTTAAAACAAGCTTTTATTTAGATGCGCTAAAAAGAATAAAATTAACTTTCCTTTAAACTTTTTAATATCAACTTATGACGTCATCACACAATGTATATTATGATGTAAAAGCTTGTCGCGAGATTTACCTCTGTAGATAAACAAGTAAATTAATTAACTTGATCTGTTGTTTTTTTTTTAAAATACGAGTACCTAAATCTTGCGACAAGCTTTTATATCATATAAATTGTGTAATGACGTTATAAAAAAATAAAAATTCGTTTACTTCAGACTATTAAATTGTCCATATTTTGTTAGTTGTTATAAGTTGATGGTAAAAGTTTAAAGGAAAAGTGTATTTAATTCTTTTTAGCGCATTTAAATAAAAGCTTGGTTAAAAAAAAGTTGTTCTTCTTTTAATTTTAATTCAAACTTTAAATAACACCATTAGCTAACAATTTTGATAGAGAGATAATAAATAGTAGGCAGTGCAATGTCATCCATGCCCTGATCCCAAACTGAACACAACATCGCTGTTTGGCAGCAATAACACCACAGCAGCATCTACTTCATCGAACAAATTCTTGCACAAAGAACTCTAGATAATAAAATAAAACACAAAACCATTTTGCATATCACGTCTGTATAAAGCCTCTTTTCCGTCACATCCTCTTTTCACATTAAGAAAAAAATCATATGCATTTTATATAAAATCTGAGCCACACAGGGAAAAGCAGCTATAATATACGGTGGCCCTTAAGCCAAAAGTGCCCTTAATACTGTGCATAAGTGGGCAAGCTTCAGAAAATGTTCAGCGGCTTTTCAGGGCAACACTCCTAAGCCTTTTAATATCGCACCCCTAGACGCGTGCTTATCGGATCTCTTAACTGTTGCCGTTTTTAATGGCGTTTGCAGTTAAATCAGGTGTTCTTTTTGTAAATACTTGTACGGCTGTGTTGTTTGTGGATGCCGATTTATGTCGGCTGTGTGAAGAAGGGAGCTGGGTAGTCTTTACGTTCGTTTATTCTTGGCATCCTACTATGGATGGATGTTTGTTACTCAATTACGCAAAAACGGCTGAACGGATTTGGATGAAATTTAGCACACAGATAGTTAGTTTATAACCTGGATTAACACATAAGATACTTTTATCTCGGCAGTAAAAGCTAGTATTAGATAATTTAAACTTAATGACTATACTGGCATTCACTATAGTTTTCAAAGATATACAAAAATTAAAGACAGAATATTAGGAACTTTTTCAATTAGTCTGCATTGTTACCTTTCCGATACTTAGATACTTTTGTGAAGATGGTAGGTACAGTCAGCAACAAAAGTCAATTAATACTGCTACTTTTACCCATATTATCTAAATTAACACAAAATGAGCGATAATGTGCTTTTTTGCAATTCATAATTTACATTCCTTATGTTTTATTTCAGTTCCGATTAGTATTAGTAGGTACCTATTTTTATGATTTGTTCTTCTTTTCTGTTATTAAAACTGCTGACTCACTTTACAATTAACTCAACACGCACTAAATAAGCACAACTCATGCCTGCATCAAACAATAAAATCCCGACACGAACGTGTCTCAACTTAATTCACTTAATACTCACTTGGGGTCACTGTCAACTGACGTCCTTACACAGCACTGCGACAATCGTCCAAACTTAATTACGTCATGCATGCCAACCCTTCTTCTGCCATGGGGCACAACGGACTCTAAACTTTAATAGTGATAAGGTGCCCTGCAGTACCCCGCACATGGGCCCGTACTTTTGTAATTTTATTAATGACGTAATAACAGTTCTGTCAAACGCATGTGTGTGCCCATGAGCGATAGTGGAGTCGTTAGCTCGGACGGGTTAATATCGGAGGGTTGAATTGGGGATTATCTATGAAATCTATGTGTTATTTGGTATTAAAAGTGGTGTTGAATGGATGGCGATCGCGTGTGCTGGTTATGTATTGACTGTGTGCCGTTTTAATGGCTAAAATTATATGATTTTTTTTATATTACATGATGATATGTTGTACCTATAGAAGAATGCTTAATCTATGTCCCCAAAACATGTGTCAAGTAAAGCTAAAAAGTACTTAGCTTTAAGAGAAGACGAAAGAAGAAACTTAAGACAACAACAAAAGTTGCTATTTATGTACAGTTAATTTTGATGAATTAAAAACTAAACAATGTTAGACAGTAAAACTGCCAAAAAAGGTAATTTATGCAATACAGGGTGTCAGGAATATCGACGCGTATCCTGTTACCAGGAATTCAGTACATGATATGGAAGCTGCATCCATCTGTGTTAAAAAATTTTGTAAGACGATTACTACGCAGGTTTTTTTTTTAGGGTGGGAAATCATCAAATAACTTCTCCCGCTGACTTTTACTGACTAAAACCCATCCGTGCTCCTTCAGTTGCCTGTGTGCCAGGAGCCACGGTAACCCTTTCGAACAACACGCACCCCTGGCAGAGATCAGCCCTTGCGGGCCCCACCAGTTGGAGAGATAGGTGGGTCGACTATAATGAGCTGTATTCATGGTGGATGTCGATGTAGCTGCCACCTTGTATACTTTAACCATTTACTGTAAAATACGATAAATCGGAGGCTTAACTTTCATAAGATTAAAAGAATATAGTATATGATAATGATAAATGATTTTATTTCTGTAAGTAGGTTTGTACAAATTCTTTTACACGTCAATCATATTTTTTTTTTAACTAGATGAGGTCGGCGTTTCCTATCTGACTACTTTGAGAAGAAAGGCCGAAACAAACTCAGAGGTCACAGTCTTTTTTAAAGTCCAGACATAATCTTGGTCAGATCATGTGAAGACCATGTGGATTGGTGTCTGAAATGGTCTTTTGAGGAAAGAACCACACAGATTGAGTGGACCTGTCCAATCAGTGCACGCATTTATCAGTAATCATGCAGCTCAACTCAGAACTTGATGAGAGGAGCTCAAAGATTTGACGAACAATACCAAAGAAAGGACATTTGGGTAGGCCGCATAAATTACTCAAACTGGCAGATTAATATTATAACTAACTGAGAAAGAGATGAAACACAAAACAAAAAAAAAACAAAACATGATCCACACAGTCCTCACATTTACAATAATTAAAACAATAATAATATTATACTTCTCAAAGTAAATATTCATGTCAAAGTGTATATAATAATAATCAAATGTCGAAGAGTATAAGTTTGCAAAAAAAAAAAGAACAACATTCAGTATGCAAAAATTGGAGCAGGTCAATCCCAAGATGTTTTGTCCTCAATATATAGTAGAACAGCATAAAAAATTAAACAACATTAGTCAGACAAATTCCATTCTTTGTCATTTTAAATTTTCCCTTTTAAACCCCTTTCATTCCCTGCAGTGAATCTGGCATCATAAAATGATTCTACCTTTACATTGTTGTCTGCTCTCCATTGTTTGAAATTTTGCTTTGAGTATTCTTCATGAGCTTTGTAAGCCCATTTTTGCAGACACTTCCTTACTAATACTTTTTTTTACAGTATCAAACTGCAGTAACAGGGAAATTATTTTTTTTATTCAATAACACACTAAGTTTTGCCGTGTTGTAGTTATTTCATACAACTGTCAAAAAGGCAGTTGCGATTTGAATATACGGACAATTTAAGTAGGTACTCATTTTGCTACAATTAAAATCCACTATTAAAATTGTGGTTACAAAGTATAAAAACACGCTGTGAATTTGTTAGAATGTCCAAGACATTGACAAAGTCGGAAAATTATATATGTGTGTGTACGTTTGCGTTATGTGGCTGATCTGTCTTCACGCACACAATCACAACGTGTTTGTATGCTTGGTTACCACAAGTAAAGCGCGCATCGCTTCGTGAGATGAAAATACTGTACTTATACGTGTTCAGGGCCATCAACTAACACTTTATTTTCTATTGAGCTTTACAGCGACCTAATGTACCGTAAAATAACGGACAAATTGCCACAATTTGCAAGTTAGCAACTAAGTACCTACATCACAATAATGGTCAGATCCTGTCCGAGCGCTAGATTAAACCTAAAATGTTAGAAAACAAGGTTCTATTACTGCCAAACTTGATCCTATTAAAGTTTTCCGACGGCTGCTCCGAAATATGAGCACGGAATGGCTCGCTGAAATTTAACTTGCTATCTGATCGAAGTATTTAAGTGGCAAGTAGATTTTGTTACATTAGTTATTTTGGTGATACGAAAATTGTTGTGTCATTTTGTGTTTTACAGGTTTTTTGCTGGGTCATTCTGGTAAATACGGCGCCACATTGGCTTAATTGCGTCCTTGAAAGACAGTTTAAGTAATCAAAAAGTTCGAGAAATGCTTTTCAATATAATTTTTATGAATCGTAAAAAAAACAATGTGGTAACAAATTGTGGTGGTATCAGCAACGTCTCATGCGAACAACGCGTCAAAAACCTGACGTCACACAAATCCTGTATCGCGCAAGCAGCAATCTGCGCGAATGTCATTAAATTCATTATAAAAGATCCCGACATCGTTGCTTCGACCAGCGGGCAGCAGTCCACCAGACTTCTTTGTCTGGTCGGAGGTTAATCATCCCCTTTCTACTTCCTTCTTTTTTACTCTTACTATACTTCATTACGTTAGATGTTTATTACTCAATCATGCAAAAACGGCCGAACGGATTTGGATAAAAAAACTGAAAATAGTCACACAGATAACCTGGATTAACACATAGAACACTTAACCCGGTGGTACGTTCTCGTGGGATAATTTTCGACCTCCGCGTAGACGAAGGTACTGGCAAGAGCTAGTACTCCTATATAATCTAGCCAACAGCTTAGCATTAACTTTGCAAAAGCCAACAGGCTTCAATTTGCTTCTTTCGGTCTTACTCATAACACAGTTAGACCACGCTATTCAACACATCAGATAAATAAGGCTACGAAATATAATCAAAACGATATATTGCATAACTAAACGCCATTCTTCCCCATTGCCCTCCTTTATAGTACAGTCAGCGTAAACAGAAGCCATCAAAGCATAAAAGACATTCCGCGCACAACTATTGTGTCATCGTACGAAAAATATTGCGTGAACGTCACCAATAAATAGAACAATATTCTTAGTCGACACAACTTTGTCGTTCGTTTGACTACGTCTAGACACGTACATTTATTTATATACATATTAAAAATTAAAGTCGCTTTTCATGTCTGTCTGTTAGTCGGACCCCGTTGTTCTTTTAAATTCCATTTTGATGCGGTTTTTTTTTCCGGAATAGAGATTTTATTCCGAAGGTTATATGCGTATATTACAATATTAAATTATTGTATAAAAATGCCTATATTTTGTCAAGTCGTGAAAACCGTGTGAGCTTGTCAACATTTTAAAGAGGTAAGATTTGAGTTTGTATAAAGGGGTGAATCTACGGAAATTCTGAATACTGATCTGATTCCGAATATCTCACCTTAATGTGACGCTTTATGCCTTTGCTGATGCCCTTTCCGATGCCCTTGTGAAGCCCGCAGGAATCCGCTGGATGCGGTAAGCAGCGAACCGGTCAAAGTGGTGGAGCTTGGGCGAGGCTTATGCCAGCAGTGGACGTCTTTCGGCTGAAATGATGATGATCATGGATGGTAAGCTACAGTATTCGCGAGGATATATTTTATGTTAAAAAAAGAAATTTCACGCGAACGAAGTGGCGGGCTGAAGCTAGTACGGCACACATTTGTAGCCGACTGTAATTATTCATTGTACGAAACTTTGAATGGCGGTGGAACTCCTCATTTTGTATAACGAGTTGTGTTTAATTCGTTTTAGCTCAGTGCGCGGTGTTGGCGGTATCTGCCAGATGGATTTTAGCGAGTTGCAATTAATTGTTTTTCATTTATTTTTAAATATACAGGGTGTAACAGAAACTCTATTGCCATCCTTAAGCACTAAAGAAAACTGCTGGTATTTCTATACCAACAGTTTTCTTCACCTTGCATAGTTTCAGCTCAAAATAAAATACTCTAAGAATTGATACCAAATTTTCGGTTTCATATGTTTTTTAAATTCAAATCATAATAAACGTGTCACCACACTACGTAGGTCAATAACTTTCCACGTTACTTGCCAATATCACGATAAATCTCTTCTGAGTGATATGTTTATTTCAATTTGAAAAGTTCGGTTTCTGGTATCAATGTATTAAAAAAAAACTCATAACTTCCGAACATGTAGAGATAGGATTAAAAAATAATAGTTTAAAAAACTAAAAACACGCTTTAAAAACCAAACTAAAAAGAAGAAAATAATTTAATTCAATTAAAAAGCGTGGGGTGCTTTTTGAAGTATTTTTATTATCAATTAATGTCAAGCACCCCACGCTTTTTAATTGAATTAAATTATTTTCTTCTTTTTAGTTTGGTTTTTAAAGCGTGTTTTTAGTTTTTTAAACTATTATTTATTTTCAATTTTTTAGTTCTGCTAACTACAAAAACGTGTTTTTTTATATATTTTTTTCCTTTTTTATTAAATTATTGAATTGTCATCGGTCCTCGATAAGTTTACAAAGTTTCAATGAAATCTGACTGTTTAGGGTGGGTCAAAATCGCGCTCTAAGGAGTCGGTTACATACAAACAAACAAACAAACATACAAGTGAAGCTAATAACAAAAAATTACCCACGGAGAGTTACATACTGACATACTGACATACAAGTGAAGCTAATATAAAGCGTGTAAAAACCCTTCCAATATCGTTTGATATCATCAAAAGAAGCCGTGCCCTTGGTATGTATATACCGTTTCCGTTATACGTTGTATAACATATATTATTTAAAAAAAATGTAACAAGTCGTCAGAAGCCTGAAACGTTACGTATTACCCAATTACTGGGTTGTGGAGGTCAGATAGGCAATTGTTCCATGTAAAATACTGGTATTCAGCTACATCCGGTCAGACTGGACGCTGACCCCAACATAGTTGGGAAAAGACTGGGCAGATGATGTCGTTACATGCGTGCTGCGGGTTCGATTCCCGCACGGCACAAATATTTGTATGACCTGCTAGTAGTTGATCCGGGTCTGGCTGTTAGTGTATGTGAGTTTTAAATGTTTGTAAACGCCCCACAATACAGGAAAAATTTTTAGTGTGTGAGGCAACGTTTTTTAACAAAAAATGATATTATCAAATTGTTTGTTTTGTTCGTAATAATGGTTTTTATTAAAAAAAAAAACAATAAGATATATTAGATAAGAAAATATTACTAATTTAGTAATATTTTCTTTAAATTAGTTAACTAAAGGTAGTTTTGAGAAAAAACACTGATTCGATGACGAAAATGTAAGTACTACAGTATCTTTAACACGGAATAGTAGTAATCTGCGTATTGCCAAAAAAATCAAAAGTATTATTGGCACTCCAACCAAAAAACAAAAAGAGTTACACCCTCGATAATCAACTCTCGTAATTCTTGACCAGCTGATGTCACTATATCAACCCTGCTGTCCAAATTCCCTCTCATTTTCACCCCTTCACTGCACCATACGGTACGGCGCACTCTTTTTATTTTATCGTCTTTGATAGACGACTAAATGAAACCCCTTCACCTGATTGATTAACAGAACCCAAACATGAGCTGGCCACAACAAACGGACGACGACTTAACCTAACGTCCTAAGTGAGCAACAAATGCGATGCGATGCGATACATGCACAAGAGAAGAAAAATGTTGGCCGATAACAGCAAAGAATCGCACAAAAAATAATATAATAAATAAATAATAACAATGTTTATTTGCACCTTAAAAAAAATTACATAAAGAAACAGGTTCAAATAAAATAGGCCGAAAGGTAGTTACATTATTTTAAATAGAGTTGCTACGAATACCTAAGCTAAGATAACTTAATATCTTGTAATATACGTATCAGCACCCACCCTCACTTGCATTCACATAATAATAAACATACATTGGAGCCATAAAGCTTTATAATTAAAAGTTTTATGATATAAAATCCCGTTTTACATTTTGCCAAGATAATGGAGCACTCTAGGTGCAAAACTACTAGGTAAGTGAAAAAGTTTTTTTTTTTTAAACACAAGACATGAAAAATTTTGGCGGATAATAGCAGAGAATCGCACCAAAAATTATAATGGTTTTTTTGGTCATACTTCTTTTGAGAAACGCAGGAATGACTTTCATTTTGACAGTTCAACAACTTTAATTGCAACCGGTAACTAAACTAAAATTCGGCTGGGCACGCCGCGATAGCAGCGGTAAGTCCCCTCTTTGAGGAGTGGCTTGAGAGGCAGCACGGCGTCAGGCGGAAGATGAGGACATCTTCCGCCGGACGGCGCGTTGTGTGTCACGCGCGCCTCAAAGAAATGTCAGCACCAACTGGCGGGGTCCGCAAGGGCCGATGCCTGCCAGGGGTGCGGGTTGTTCGAAAGAGATACCGTGGGCCCTGGCTCACAGGCAACTGAGGGTTCACGGGTGGGTTTTAGTCAGTAAAAGTCTGACGCTCCATCCAGAGCGGGTGAAGTTATTTGATGATTGAACAACAAAAAAAATAATTCCCATATCTCAATTTGATATTCAAGATTTGATTTTACTAAGGAGTTATATACGTATAATTAGTCGTACTTTTTGCTGAATACAGTTTGTAACTTTTCGTAACGCTCCTTCCTAATAGTGACATTAATTTAGTTTTGACATGATCGATGTGCAGCTTCCAAGTAAGTTTGTCAACTACCCACAGTCTGAGATATTTTTCTTGCCTAAACCTTTTGAGTATTTCTCCGTTGATCATAAGAGGTGAGAACTCCGCATTGCATAAGTGTGCAGATAGCCAATATGTTCCGTAGGTATTGGTCCCCATGAGGACGACCCCACAGAAAAAAAATACAAGGTTTTGTAAGCCGCATAAAAAAGGTTTATTTTTATCGCTTCACGTCGCTATGTTGCATTGCTTTCCACGTGGGACGCTGGCTTAGCGTCGCGACTCGGACAGTGATGTCGCGTATAGATAAGTGGCGTGCTATCCATCACTGCATTAGGGGGAAGCAAAATTTTATTGATTTTTACGTATTTTTGCAACAACTTCCCTTGTTTCGCAATATATTAATACCTACAGCGACGCTATTTTATACGCTTCATGTGTTGTTGTTAAGCCAGGGAAAATGAATTATTTACCAAATAGACTACCAACTGAAATTGTTCGCAGGTATATGGTATTCAAATCAGTACTATATTTTTTGCCATAATTATGTTTTAAATGGCTTTGACATGGCAAATTGACGAAGTGTGTCAGTTTGATAAACAATGAACTTCCCTAGTTGTACTTATTTGCTTAGTAGCTGCATTTAGCCAAGATGTTACCTGTCTACAGTAATAATATTAAAACACGGTATGTTCACTTAAACAGCAGGTAAAAGCCATTGTCTGTTTATTCTAGACTACAAATCATGTGAAGTTTATAAATAATTTATCAGACTCAACGTTACATAATCCTTACATTCTCCTTATATGGATGTATGGATGTTTGTTACTCTTTCACGCAAAAACTACAGAATGGATTTAGATGAAATTTGGCACACAGATAGATTAAAACCTATATTAACACATAGGATACTTTTAATCTCGGTAGTACAATCTCGCGGGATAATTTCCGACTTCCACTCGAACGAAGCCGCGGGCGGAAGCTAGTCAGTCTATAATGTTCCCACTACTGGGAGACAGGCCTCCTCTCTGTGAAAGAGAGTGGGCCATAATCCACCACGCGGGCCTGTAACGTGAGTGTAATTTCTTTGCTTTTTACCCGATTGCGCGACGCAAAGGTGGGTAATGTTTTCGAGTCCTGAAAACTGAGTTGAAACAGTTATAGTATTGAGTTCAGATTATTCAATCAGATATCTATATTTACACTACACATTATCTCCTTAATTAACCACACACGATAATCGTGCGGTCAAATAGGACCAGGATATACCAATTAGTGTGTTATCGAAATACGATAATCCTATCAGACGTTTAATCTCCTGTAACTATAGGTAAGTTACTACCTTACGGATTAAGGATCGTAATGAGTTTGATAGCAAAGTTACTCTTAATTACTATCACGCATGTACGCAACTTACTTAATGGATATTTGAATAAGTAAACACCATTACCAACAGATAATTTGACTCCAAAACTTTGTTACTTTAATACGTCACCGAATTTGGCAATTGTTAATTAATTTCGTAGTTTTCTTCACTCTAATTAGGCATGTTTATCACCTATGTTTAACTGTCTCCTTTGAAACGCCGTTTTACTTAATTAATTCAGTAAAATATTGCGTATGGGAAAACAGGGAGCTGTTTCGGTCCGCACATGCTTGGTTCAATCAAATTCGACGAAAATTGTGTGTCTCCTAAACACACGAGAATATATTAGTTAAGCTCAGCTGCTAATTCTTAATAGTTTATGCAAATGTGTGTCAAACGGTCCCTGTGTAAATCTTCCCATCCCTCTCTGACGTCATCTCGCTTCAAGATGAAAACAAAATGCTGATTTGCATGTGCAAATAACATTGTAGTGAAATCCAAACAGCAATTTGGGAGACAATTGGGTACCAGCTGCGTCGTCCCTTCCGAGTTTGGGGACAAGAATTAAACAATAATTTCTTGCTTTCGTCAAGAACTACTGTCAAGGGCTTCATTGTATTCTTGTTAGAGCACCTGATTCGTGAAAATGCTCTCGAGGGGTCTTAGATTAAGCCGGAATTCCAGTTAATTTTGAGGAAATTTTTGACACACAAAGGCAGACGGTCTTTGTTTAATTAAGTCGGGCAGAATATCGAATTTTTAACCTGTAAACTGATTTCAAACTGTCTATTATGAACTTTTGCAAAGAAACCCAAATGAAAATGGGCATCAAATCATAATAATTATATTTTTTTGTCAAGTTTCATTAAATTCTACCTAAATATTAGACTTATACTATAATACTAGATATTGTCTAAAATATATTAAGCAGATAAAGCTAAACTGGCATGTACCTAACAAACAATGATAACAAAAGCAAAATTCCAATTTTCGTTAATCAATGATCTATAAAACTGCGGAATGACAAAAGAAATGATTAATGATACAATCTGCAAACGAAGTTGCACAAATGAAAAGAAATCTTGCAACAATGGTTCTCTATCAAACGCAATGCCGAAAACATAAAACTGTCACGTGCATTATGCACCCGATATATATTATTCCCAGTAGACACAACTAATGCTATTTAGTCTCTCCGGAGATGTAGGTCACTATGCTATATCTATGATTTTCTGATACCAATCAAAATATCACCTTATTTGATCAACCCAAAGTTCCATTTCCATCTACCCTAATATTCCTATGCAACCTCAATCAAAACTCAACTTTGACAGCAAAGTTTATGGTTGATTTTTCAGTGCCAGTGGCAGTGTATGCAAAAAAAAATGTGCACACGACTAGGGTAACTGATTTGTGCACGCATCAATTGCGTGGGGCGTCTAATGGTTTCTGCATTCGTTCAGAAGTTCAGAACACGAGTGCATTTAATTTATGGTTCATACAAGAACGTGGGATTATCTATTGTCAACATTATCTTAAATATTTTATGTTCAATTAAGTCTGCTTTTATTTTCTGCAGCTATAAATTTTACCGCAACACAAGATATCGCGTTCGGGGATCGTGTGAGTAAACTAACCCTTCGTTTTCCTTGTTTTCTGTAATAAATTACTTTGGATAAATATTTATCTTGCATACGTAATAATATTATGATTCTCTCACGTTTTTTCTTCGACCCAGTTTAGCTGTTATGTATCACGTTTCCTCTGACAGTTTGATTAACTTTTCGGAAACGTTAATATTAACAAAAAATTATTTACTATTATTTAAATTTCTAACTTCACAGAAAACTGTTGACTTGAAACTTGATTTTTCATTTCCGTAACCTCCATAGCAACTTTCGTAATTTCACCCTTACTGGTACCAAAAGTTAACTTAAAACGGGGAAAAATACTTCCATGTTCAACCAAAACCGTCATTTTCTTCATTCCTTTCACAAATGACTTTACGTCGCAAACATTTTCCATGCATACCTACCTGATAAAGTACCTACAGCACTACTCGTCACTAAACTAAAACCCGAGGCAAACTTCGTAAGCCCATAATTAAAATAGACAATAAACTTTATCCGCGCAAGCCGTTCGTCTTAAACCCTATCCAAAGGGCAACCACCCCGGACTGTTTACACAGTAACCTACATTATTGCTCACCATGAGGGATGGCATCATTAATGATAGGGACTTGATCGGGGACCCTCCGTGACTTTGAATGCATTGAGCGTCATTCAAAATGGTTTGCTTATAAGATTTCAGTCAGGCAATTTTGGTAGTGTCAAAATATGCGGATTGGTTTGTTCTGGTGGTGGTGATTATTATGATATTAAATTAAGTTTTACTACCTTTTGCCAGCCTTTCGACCACCACGAAGCACCACGTGGAGGTCGAAAATTAACCCACGGGAACGTACTACCGGAATTAAAAGTATCCTATGTGTTAATCCAGGTAAAACAGGTTTAAACTACCTGTGTGCCCAATTTCATCCAAATCCGTTCAGCAGTTATTGCGTGATTGAGTAAAACACATCCAAACACATCAACTTTCCCATTTATAATATTAGTAAGATAGGATCTAACGCTTAGTTGGAACCAAGAATTTTCAGCTTTTACTACAAAAACAATTGTGGCCAACAAAAACGTAGAAAAAAATATATTATTGTAATATTCTAACAATACAAGCTTTTCTATTACATATCCACTGATTGGATTCCGCACAAACCATGGGACTCATAAAAAGAAATCGACGTTAGTTCAGTTCCAATTTCAATATCAGATCGAGTCCGTGCCGATCTATTGTGAAATATGTCCGAGTGGTTGGAAGTAAGCACGATGAGCCGAGGTGGGCGTCACCAGTACCTTTTATGCCACCCTGTACGTATATTCCATTCAAATTTTTACCCTCAGAATCGTAGGCATCCTCGACGAGTACTCTAACGTCCATTCAATGCAATTTGATGAAGCCAACGCGGTGCACGCTATTCAAACTGAATAGGATTGGCCACGACAATACAGTGATTTAATAGAACCGCACCGAAATACCGGTTTACATGACATAGCGTTGTTTCCGACGTATTTGTCGTACAGTAATTGAGTTATTATTTGGGGAATTTAAGATATGATCAAAGGCAGAATTTGGGTTGATAGAAATTCTTACACAAAGGTGTGTGACGATATTACCATACCTAATATAATCAATTTTGGTTATAAAGTCATCTATTTTGCATGATTTAATTTGGTGCGGTTCTTCAAACCAGTTGATGTCAAACACTTTATTGATCCACAAACTATATTTTAAGCAGCGTCTGCCAAGTAATCCCTGGAGTGCGCTTTTTATCGATTTAAACATTTGCTCTTTCTCCCTCGTGACAGTTTTTGATGCAGTTGAATTAAGTTAAATTACTGATTAAAAATCGCCTCGTTGCCTTGTTGGTTTAGTGTTCGTAAGCGTTACTGCTAAGCATAACGTCCTAGGTTCGATTCCCAGGTCAAGGAAAGTGTTATTGGGCTTTTCTTTGTCGATGAAGTCTGGATTTGTGCCAGGTTGATGGCAATTGGCTGGCCCCCATTACTTGGGACATAAACATAACTGGCGAAATGTTGGTGTTCTACAGGTATACCTGTGCCAAAGCCTTCGGGTAAACAAGGCATTACAAAAACCTTTACATTTGACGTGGAAGAACATAACTCATTAAAATCCGCCAACAATTTAATTCAAAACCAACGCCAACATTAAAACAATTACAAAACACATACAAGCCAGACAATACTTGTCACTGTTTAACGGATTTCACTGAGGCAATAAATCTGCCAACGACGACAAACAACTAAAACTGAGTTATAACAACAAAGTCAAATTACTGAAGGAGTTTACCGCATCTAGAATGGAAGGGGGAGCAACCGACACCGGGGTGCCGTACGACCTCAGAATACTGATGCACCCAACTCTCGAAAGATTTTCGGATCGGGATTTCCTTTTCTTTACAATGGGTCCTACTCTTGGGGCATATCAATAGCACGCGGTTATGTCGTTAGAAAGTTTCTTCGGGGTTCACCGTCGACATCGATTTTCGAGCTTAAGGAGAAATGTGCGTGCGGCGGGAATAATACTGAGGTTGGTGGTGATAGCTTGAAAAGACTGATATATTGGGTAGAGCATCGGTGTTTGTGATTGTTTCATCGTGATTATGAGGGATGATTTTTAGGGTATTGTTAAATATTAGTTTGATTTACCTAAATAGCATTTCGAAGTCACGACCACGATGATACTGCTGTCATCTATATATTAATACGTCAAGCAAAAACTTTCTTTTTTTACGAAAATTACGCGGATGAAAGAGTATGGGTACAGTTAGAATTTAAATAGGGAAGGTGTGCAGAAAGCTTATAATAATGCATAAGAAGTACCTACATGTGGTTTTAAATGAATAACGGTCGAATTTCGATTACCGGGCGACCTTTAGTCAAAATAAAGTCACACCGTAAAACTTTGATATATATTAAATGATCAGTCATTCCATAGAAAGACGTTCACAGTAGACTATAACTATCTGATTAAATTAACAAAACATAACATCACTGCTTAACTCACAATACCAGAAGGCAAATTCTCGTAATTAAAAATGTTCAAAATCTAGTGCAGTCTCATCTCGGCGACAATCAAATGAGTAAAACTTGTATTTTTGAAAGATTGAGACAGATCAGACTGTGAACGTTCTTAAAATTACGAGAATTGCCTCTCAGATTGTGTCAGAAGACTCAAAAGCCGCAACATTATATCATTAGATAACTTGTAGAGAGCTGCTTGACTAATTAAAGAGTTGCGAGATGAGGAATACCCCTACCGGAGCATCCTATAACCCTGCTATAGATGCTCATCGTTTTAGAAACTGATTGCAAGATTTATGCTAACACAAAAAAAAAATATACTCGTGTTTTCTCTAGCACTAAATGTGCAGGTAATCCTTTGAAGAAAGACTTGATTTAATATTGTCACAATATAACTGCACTTAATACACTCGAATAATTCCTCTAAAGCTGATGCCATAACGAGAAAGAATTAAATCAATCAAAACCAACAGTTGGCCGGTATTAGTGAGCTTACAACTAATTCTATACGAAATAATCGATCTCCCTCACTTATCTAGGACATTAGGCACATGCGATCCCTTCATTTAATTTACATGAAAGTATCGGCGATTCATTTTTCTGTAAAAGGGGATTATCTATACGGAATAGTGATCCCCTGGGCATTAAATGTATTGTAATATGCTGGAGTATGTCCCCATACGTTCGGTAGATTTATTGAATTATGAAAATTAAATGAACGGACAGTTCGAATGTTATTCTTTTCAGATGTTTTAATGTGATTAGGTTATTGTTTGTCTAAGTAACTGGTATAGGTGATTATTTTCATTTGAAAGGAAGGGTAGACACAAAATAGCATCCAACGTAACTCTCACATATTTAATTGACTAGGTATGGTCACCGAAAGTGATCCAAGAGAGTGAACCAGGGTTGATGTTTAATAAGTAACAAAGCGAACAGTTCATTCATCAAATTAAATTTCATTCCAAAACATCCATCGGTTTCTTATTAGGTAAACCTCAACTATATCCGATGACCCTGGTTACTAATCGCTTTTGGTGACTGTACATGAAATATATTTTTCCCCTATCAACAAAGTTGTATCTTAATCAGTCGCAATTTTGTTTGTATTAAGTATTTTATTCTTCGTTACGAGAAATAAGCGTGCTACTTCTATGATGCCTTATATTTTAACTCGGCCATCAAATAACGAACCATAACCCTCGTCCTTAAAAGAATAGTTTACTTACTTACGTATTCTCTAAGCCCCAAATATCTAACTAAATCAATTCCGTATAAAACAATGTCCCATTGAAACAACGGCACAGCAGCAATTGCATTCTGTAAATTCAGGTAGCAAGTCCGTAAGAGGCCGGATCAGGCCGGGCCCGCCTAAACTCTGTTCACGGAGTTGGAAAATTGCATTCGTTATCGCATATCCGTATCCGGACTGCCTACTTGCATTCTAGCATTGTTTTAGGGGAGATACGACGGGAAAAAAGGGAGAGCTTGTTAAGCTGTTGTGTTGGATTGGCGTGGAAATAAAAGTTGGCGATGGTAAATAGATTGAGATTTACAGAATTATAAGGATGAATTAAAATAATTTTGTAGTAAATAGTAGCTTTTTCCAAGTCTTGTGCAGGTTTTAAAAACTTATGCATTTACATAAAGTCAAGTATTTAGCATCCGATACAGTTACACGGGTCAAACGATCAGGTTAAACTACGTTTGCCGCGGTTACCATCTTTACTCACCAAGATTAGACCTCTCCGTGACTCGGAAAGCATGTTAAGCAGTTCAGTAACTGGGTAATACAATACTCATTATATACATTGACTGGACACAGACTTTCGGGCTTCTGACGACCCATAACGACTGTCAAAGATCCACGAATGACAGCCGGACCAACGGCTAGAAACTGACCTTAACATAGTTGGGAAAAGATTAGACAGATGATGACAGTTATGAAATCGAGATTTTATGAGAGAGAAAACCCTTGTAGTTGTTTAAATAATTCATAAAGAAATATACTTAGCATAGCAATCAGCTTATAATGTTCCCACTGCTGGGACACAGGCCTCCTCTCGGTGAGAAGGAAATATACTGAACTATAATAAATAGAATGCTATCTTTTCTTCGTTTCAGAACCACAGTGAGGACTCCTTTATAATCAAGAACCGTTTTTATAATGGCCGCTGAACAAATAGTGCACCAATTTTGTTCATTGGCTTTTCGAAATCTAAATAAATAACCCAACACAAACAGCTGACCGCAGTCATGTCCACGTTATGTCCTACTGCTAACAATACCTCCAGTCCATTGTATGTCCAGTGAGTTACAAATGTCAGTCGCTCTCGGTAAATAAATGTCTGACACAAATTGATTTATTGGCGATCGCGACTCCAATCTACTGTGATGTCCGATCATGATGGGTGCCATTATTTTTGGGTAAAAAAATGGACGTGAAATGAAGCTGGACGTCAAAATTCAGGGTTTTTTTAGGAAATAAAAATGTTGATACGAATTTATGAAGTTTTGGTGAGGGAAACATTAAAAAATATTGAAATTTATAAGTGTCATAATATTTTTACCTAGGTAACTAATAGAAGTTGGATGCTTATAAACAATATCTGATGAATAAAAAATTAGATTTAACAGATTTCGTACATAAAATAAGTCAATAGGCCATTATTAATTCTAAGTAAAAGTTATCTGGCGACTTATACAAAAAACACACACTTTTAGCCTAACCAAATACCACCAAATCATGAAATCCATTACCTTCCATAATTACTTATTTCCTACTATCCCACATGCCAATACATTTTCGTCAACCCCATACAAAAACCAGGGAGACATCAAACCGATTCAGTACCCAGCGAAAAGCATAGTTCCCTACACACTCCTCCCTCCTGTCTGCGCGACAGACGACATCTCCTGAATGACCTATTCATCCCAGTTCATTCTGCTAATGGAGTTGCCTTTTTAAGGTGCAAATAAATAGTCAGTGCGCCTCAAAGACTCCCCCTTACCGTTAGTGTGGCTAATTAATTAAAAATTTCCTACACTTTGGCTACTTTAGTAGCAGGCGAAAATATTCCCTCAATTTTTCTTTTGAGTACTGTTTTATTTAGGTTTTAATTTAGTTTTCCTGGTCTTATTTTAGTTGGTGTCTGAGGGCTTTTAAGTAAGTAGCTTCTAATAAAATTCTGTGAAAAGACAGTGACATCTTTTATGAATTTTCAAGCTTACTTTGTTGAGGGGATTCTTGATTTCTTCCGTAGAGTTCTTACTCAAAAGTCGTCTACTCAGATTTTCCTTTATTAGTCGTTTTTACACGCTTTATATTAGCTTCACTTGTATGTTTGTTTGTTTGTATGTTTGTAACCGACTCCTTTGGACGCTATTTTGACCCACTTTAAACGGTCAGATTTCATTGAAACTTAAAAAAAAAATTGAGAAAAATTAAAAAAAGGAAAAAACTAAAAAATAAAAAAAATAATAATAGTTTAAAAAACTAAAAACACGCTTTAAAAACCAAACTAAAAAAGGAGAAAATAATTTAATTCAATTAAAAAGCGTGGGGTGCTTGACATTAAGTGATTATAAAAATACCTCAAAAAGCACCCCACGCTTTTTAATTTAATTAAATTATTTTCTCCTTTTTTAGTTTGGTTTTTAAAGCGGGTTTTTTAGTTTTTTAAACTATTATTTATCTTTTTTCTGCTATACTATCATCCAAACGTACTTATGACTGTAAGTACTTCCTACTAATATTATAAATGTGAAAGTTTGCATGTTTAGATGTTTGGATATTTAGATGTTTCGATGTTTGTTACTCAATCGCGCATAAACGGCTGAACGGATGTGGATAAAATTTGTAACACAGATAGTTTGTAACCTGGAATAATACATAGGATACTTTTTATCTCGATGGTACGTTCCCATGGGATCATTTTTGACCTCCACGCGGGTGAAACCGATTGCAAAAGCTAGTTATTTAATAAAGTTATCATTATTTTACCTGAGAAATGTATAGTGTAATGCTTGACCTGCTAGAGTTGTCATTGTGTGTGTTTTTTTTTTTTAATCTTTTCAGGCATGCAAAAGTAATGTAGCTTCCGCTGCCCCAATACAATGAAAACAAATAAAGCGTCATTCCAAGATCTAAAAGGAAATATTTACTTGTTCATTTAAGATTCCGTTATGCATTATTAGGATGGAAGACGCCAATCTCGCTGGGAGGCAGCATTCTTCACAACAGCTTCTATTAGCTCCACATGCCGATATAATTGAACATTCTGAAGTGTCTTAAATATTTGCGACTAGCGAACAAGCCTGACTTCGTGCTCAACCATGTTTTATGGATATTTGTGATTTTTGATCGGAAGATTATGTTCAAGTTGCTAATAATCCATTATGCTGGCAATTTTCTATAATACGAGTAAAATTGGAAGGGCAGGACGACAATGAAAACCAATTGTCAACCTAACCTATTTAATTATCTTGTAGTGCAGTTAGAAATAACAACTTAGGTACATGAGTACAGGGTGGTAGGGACATCGACGCGAAAACTAAAACTATTAATACAGTATAAGATTTTAGACCAGGGTTAGCGTAGAAATTTACTGTCGGTAAAAACAAATTGCTGTTCCATACATTTTGACCTCGTAGTTATTGAATTTTTCTATGAAACAGCCGGTTTTTATAACCGATAAAAAATATATTCTGCACTAGACGTCTAGAATCATCTGCTAAATTCATGGTTACAGTTTGCGCGTCGATTTCTGTGACACCAGGGTGTCACTCAAAGTTATACAGGTAGGTACCTAAATCTTTCTCATTTTACGAGACATATAAAGTGCACCTAAGTTCTTCGTCAACATCTAATTTTAACATATTAATTATTCCTTTTCCTTCAATACCCTCATAAAAATCCATGCTCAATACATTCACCATTTCATTATCCAACATGAGTGTTAATTTCGACTTCCGCTCACTAAGCAAAACCAAAGACAATAGACAGACAGATACGCCAGACACTCCATTTCATACTGTTTGGTAATAAGTCGGCAATAAAGGGAGTTTTGCATTTATAATCCCCGTACCCCCGCTCATCCCGGACTACCCCGTTCAGATCCGTTCGGTATTGGTAATGAAAATTCGAGACGTCTCGCCGCGGATTTTACTCTTGTTTGGGGAATCCGATTCCTTTGAATGACGGAAGGATTGGAAAAATTTGCGACTGATTAATCTGAGAAGTTTTGTTTTGTTGTTGCTTTAAGATTTTTAGTTTATTTCTTTTCTAAGAAGTTGAAAAAGCAAGAAATTCGAATGAACATCAGGGAAACTCATGTTCGTGTTTATAGTCAAACAACAAATTTAAACACAGTTTTCAAAAGTGATCTTTAGGAGATAATTATATCTTTAAATGTAAATAAAAAGAAAAGTCCTGACTGACTGACTAACTCATCAACGCCCAGCCCGAACCATTAGACCTAGAAAGCTGAAATTTTGCACAGAGGTTCCCTTTATAATATAAACAAGGAATAAGGAAAGAATTTTTCGAAATTCAACCCTTAAGGGAGTTAAATAGGGGATGAAAGTTCCGCGCGGGCGAAGCCGCTAGCAAAAGCTAGTTTTCAATGAACTTGCCAGGCAATTGGATGCTCTAATTCTAATCTATTTGCATTAAATACCGAGCAATTCCGATATCGATTATTTTGCCAATGTCTAAAGTGAATTGGAAAAACAAGTGCGCATAGAAAAATTAATTTAAAATAAAAAAAACAACATCTGGAAACACAAGTAAAATTCTTGGATTAATACAGTTCACTACACAATGTAGATTTTAATGGGTACTGGACTGAAACAAATTGGATGTTCATTCAATATTTTAGTCATAGGTAAAATCATGACACTTCTGCGACTGACAGGCATCTTAGGCATCGTTACTCTCAGGTAGGCATGCGGTTAGCTATATCTATTAAGGAAGGGATAACGAAGCTTGTATCTAAACATCTGGCTAACTGCAAACTGTCCGTTAGTCCGTCCACTGTATTTTAATAATGTATTAACCCAAGAGCATTGTTAAGTAACTGGCTACCCGCAGACAGCTTACATTATGCTTGGCTAAACGAATACGGATTACCATGGCTAAAATTATGGATCTGTGGTTGCTAATATTATGTTTGCCTGGCATCATTTACACGTCGCCTCATCAAGATGCTATTTTATTACACACTTTATATTAGCTTCACTTGTATGTTTGTTTGTTTGCATGTAACCGACTCCTTAGAGCGCGATTTTGACCCACTTTAAACGGTCAGATTTCATTGAAACTTTGTAAACTTATCGAGGACCGATGACAATTCAATAATTACAAAAAAAAATGAGAAAAATGAAAAAAAAAAATAATAATCACGTTTTTGTAGTTAGCAGAACTAAAAAATAGAAAATATATAATAGTTTAAAAAACAAAAAAACACGTTTTAAAAACCAAACTAAAAAAGGAGAATAGCTATCTACCAGTGAAAGTCCCGTCAAAATCGGTAAAGGCTTTTAGAAGATCAGTCGGAAGTAACAGACAGGCAGGCAGATAGACAGACAATTATTTTAAAGTTATTATTTTGACATTACAAACAGACTCTTCAATTTTATTTATTTATATGTATATAGGTATGTATTTATATACCTCTATAGTATTTGTATGGATACAACGAATACCTCATAAATATCACCTAAGTATGGTATTATATAGCGAAATCAAGGTTTTAGAAATATATAAATTAAATCTTTCTTGAGAATCACTGATTCAAACCCTTTCGAAATAAACTTTTCACTCACTAATTGAAGCCCACAAAATGTTCCGCATACCAGATTTGGCGACTTATTTGATATGATTTGTTAATCGCTAAAGTGGGGAACTCCGAGGGTGAAATATTTCCCCCAAACCATTATTGTGACGATGCATTTCCGCAAAGAAACGCCTTATTCAATAAATTAGGCGATATTACCCTCCAGTCACCTCACAATAAATTGTCTGTGGAGGCAGAAAACTTCGTCGCTAAGACAGTGGCAATGATGAACATTATATTTTGCAAGTACACCTCGACGTAGGATTGGTTGATATTTTAGCAATTCTCTTATTTTCTTAAATAACCGATACTGAGTTTATCTGTAAGCGTAGATCGCATATACAGGAAAAGTTTTTATTCAGTGCGCAAACTTTAACCATGAATTCAGCATACCATTCTAGAACCACCAACGAAGAAAATTTTCGTCGGTTTTAC
This sequence comes from Antitype chi, assembly GCA_947359405.1. Lineage (NCBI taxonomy): Eukaryota > Metazoa > Arthropoda > Insecta > Lepidoptera > Noctuidae > Antitype > Antitype chi. Next base: position 14,288,176 of record OX375817.1, on the reverse strand, counting down.
AAAAAAAAAAATCAGCTGTTTGTGCAGTTTGTGTGTGCTGTATTTAACTGATTTGATGTTGCACGACTCGAGTAATTAATTAATTAAGTCTTTTATTTTGTTCTTTTGATTTGTAAATCGCTGTAACTAACATAGTCAACGTAGTACTTGTAACTAGATGTATATATGTGGAAGCTTGTAATTTAAAAAATGTTCTTGCCTACAAATGATTTTTAGTTTGTTATTAGTCTGTAAGCTTTCTGTAATAAAAAAAACCGCAACACCTACGCGGTCAAAATGTATGGAACAGCTGTTTTTTTTTTTTTTGAATAATTGATGAAAAATTTCTGCGCTGGAGGGTCTACAATGATATGCTGAATACGTGGTTACAGTTTGCGCATTGGATAAAAACTTTTCCTGTAGTGAAGCGATGGGTTAGGGATGGCCGTTTGATAAATTGGACGAGAATTGAGAGTGACATTTCAAGGTCACGTCACGTTTCGTTACATGAGAGAGAAGAAAGACGTTACTCTCTCTGTCTATCACACTCATACTCTCTCTTATTCTGTACAAGCTTTTGTCCGGGGCTTCGCCCACGTACTGGTATTAAAATTATCATACGGGAATGTACTACCGGGATAAAAAGTATCCTATGTGTTAATCTAGGTTATAAACTATGTGTGTGCGAGAGAGAGAGAGCGAAATACCCACCAGCCAACCAAAAAAATGCTTGAAATGAACAACAATGAAATATACGCCAAATTGCACTACAAATCGAAGGGAACCCGTTACAATTTCAATACTTACCAAAAACCTAGATGGAGCCAGTTCCAATTTTTTTTTTCCAAAATGTAGGTTAAGTCAAGGTTATGGATTAATATTCAGTAATTAGACAACAAAACCTCATTTAAATGTTTTAATCGATGCATTATCGAAATAGCAGTTAACACAGCGTACGTTTTTATCCATTTTTAAATGAACACCCTAAGGTCCAAAACATCAATAAAGCAATATGTGTGTAACTCAAGTCGTAAACGCAAAACCATGAATCAATCAATATAAGTAAACAATCGAAAGCAGTAATGTCTAACTGTCAGTAAAGCAAAGGACATGTGATGCATACAGCCTACGATACGTTTTCTATATTTAACATTGAACATAATTTGATTTTAATTAATAATGGTATGCATGTATTATTTGAATTAGGTTTTCGGTATAAATAGGTCCAATTATATTAAATGAATGATAACTGTGCAATAATTCTATAAATCAGTTCGTTAAGGATTATTTGACGCTTCCTGTTTGGCTGGATGTCAATTACTAATGTCAAATAAACACTGACCATTAAAAAATAAGTATGAATAGACGAGTATTTCAATGATCGTAATATTTTCACCCTAGCTAAACAAACTTGAGAATTAGACAATGTTTAGTAGTGCAATTTGGAATTCATAATAAGATAAAATATCCATCAAAAATGAAACGGATAGATAGGGATACAGATACGGATCTTTTTTCTCCCGTGGATATCCGCGGATACGGATACGGATACGTATATCAGGAACATCACTAGTACCTGTATCACAATGTAACTTCAGTTCCATCCAAAATCTAGCCAACTTTATTACAAATTCGTCCAACAAACTTCCAAGCGATCACAAACTTAACCCGTCAAAACTTTCGTCCAAAAAATGGTACAAAAGTCCCGAACTTTAAATAAAGCTAGAATAACCGTCACGTTATCCCGGACGCTTTGTGATCGGGATTCAACGGCTAGGGTATCATGAATGAGTAACGCTAGAGGTCATGAATGTTTTATAAGTCGCTCGGTGATACCCGGGTCGATCACACCTCTATCGCCAAGGACACGGGATACTGTGGGAGATATTATTATAACGTGCCTTTTGAGGGTTGATTTTTTTGGAGACTTGGATTTTTATTGATAGTTGGTTTTGTTTATTTTCTTCTAATTGTTTTAGTTTAGTACCGAATGCATTTTTTATTTATTTTAAAGTTTTCCTTTAGGACATTTCAAGCAGCATCAATGCTCTTGTCATCATATGCCTAGCCTTTTCCCAACCATGTTGGGGGTCTGCTTCCAGTCTAACCGGATGCAGATGAGTACCAGTATTTTACATGAAGCAACTGCCTGTCTAACCCCCACAACCCAGTTACTGGGTATTACTCCGTGGTAAGACTGGTTGTCGGACTTTCGGGGTTCCGTACACCCGTAACGACTGTCATAGATTTATGAAAGACAGCCGGGACCAACGGAGGCACGCTGGTGTTCTAGTATACAGATAAAAAATATGGTCACCGATCCACGCATCAACCACGGCAAGCCTAGCTTAACCTTATCGATCGACCTGTGCGGCTGTTATTATTTAGCCACAAACCGCTCTCAATGGTCTTTTTATCATTAAATATCATGTCAGGTTTAGGAGACCACTATACGTATAAAATGGCATCATGACGACCTTTAAAAGGTTAGACATCAGTATATATTTAGCACAGTTTATTTTCCTATCACTTAAAAGTATTTTTGACGTAGTTTAATAAAAATTAAGTCCTCAGACTTTCGACCTAAAATAGAATATACACAAATTCCTTAAAATTCTGGTCTTCTAACAAGCTAAAAATACCAAAATAACACATCATATTTCCTGTTACAGTCCCAACATTAGGCATAAACACACGAAACAATCGAAGCACACGTACACACGGCAGATTTCCCGGATCGAAGCGAACCCGGACATCCTTACCCTATCCGATAATGGCGCAGATTTATAAAATATTCAACGTCTTCAGGGTTATTTATGAGCCCTTCATGCTGGAACAAAAGCTTTACGTTGGTCTCCTAAGGTTTGTTAATGTGAAAATAAAAACAAGTTACCGAATAATGTCGGGTAAATATAAATGTTTTGATGGTGTGTTTTCGTTTGGTTGTTATTTTTGTGTCAGTCATTTTGTGATTTTAGTAGAAGTGTCCGAAAAAACACGTAATACGTTGGCCTTCTACGCGTTTTGTTTAGACTAAGTAATCAGACTTTCTGAATAAACTCGACTGATTGAGAAAACATATAATATGTAGTATCCTGCCCAACTTACGAGTTATTGGTTGTGAGTTCGATCTCAGGCAGACACTTTAGTTTGCATATTTCATTTTATCACCATTGCACCCGCGTGGTGGTAGTGGTGGTGATTCTCTCTCACAAAGAGGAGGCCTGTGTCCCAGCAGTGGGAAAATTATGGGCTGATTTTGCAATACGTAGAGAAAGATTACTGACTTTACAATATCTTTTAAAACGACTTGAAAGAAAACCACTAATTCAAGTCTTTTAACAGAACTTGTGGAAGGTTTGTATCGTTTAAGTTGAACCTAGACAGCTCAAAAGAATTTTCCTACAAGTCTTGAATTACCTCCACTAAAATTCCAATAAAAAATCCCACCCTTACCACAGAACAATAATAAGTACCTGAAGTTAAAAACGCACAATAAAGACATATGATTGAGGAGAAAGACTGACAGTTAATTACATGTTTGATGCGTATTCACACGGGGCGATTTGTTCACGCCCCTGAACTTACGAGCCTGTCATAGTGGCGTAAAACTTTATTAAAAACGATAAACTTTTGACCCTTTTCAGACAATATTGCGGGGGTATGTTTGTAACTTATGAAATAGATTGACCGAATCGTAACTTAACTAAAGAGGTCACCTCACCATCCTCAGAGTTCGGGAATCCCAGGCTGATTCCCGGCCACCGTAGGCGCGGGCTTGCGGACGGCGAGTAATGGGTAGCTCGCTGTCCGGTAAGGACCAAGCCCAGGTCGACGGCACATTGTGTGCCACGCGCGCCTCAAAGAGATGTCAGCACTAACTGGTGGGGTCCGCAAGGGCCGATGCCTGCCAGGGGTGCGGGTTGTTCGAAAGAGATACCGCGGCCCCTGGCACACAGGCAACTGAGGGAACACGGGTGGGTTTTAGTCAGTAAAAGTCTGACACGCCCTTCCGCTCCACCCAGAGCGGGAGAGGTTATTTGATGATTTCCCACCCAAAAAAAAAAACTAAAGAGGTGTAGGTACTGTTTTGGTTCCAACAACAAGTACAGTTTGGTTCCAGAAATCATCATCATAACATCGCACCTGTAATCTCCAAATGGTAAGGCAGAGTTGCACCTATTAGTACACCCATATTACCCCAGGTATGTATAAATCTCGTGTACTAAGGGATGATAAGCCAATTGCCATCAACGAGGCAAAAATCTTGACTCCAGGCTGCTATTGAGAAATTCGAAATGGAAAAACTCGATACGTGACCCGGGAATCATCAATTTAATTCAATTGATTTTCAGTAACAATTCACATTACGTTCGAATATAATCCAGCAAATTACTGCTAGCAAACTACTACAGCCGATGGACTAAAAAAGCAGTCAGTGGTTGCAGATTTTTTTTCTGAATTTGCGTATAAAGCATTCCGAAACTTATGTCATTTATAGAGGAGTCACCTTGACGGTTAATAAAACAAAGAATTCATGAAAAATTGTGATGGAATTTCACTTTATTATTACTCCAAAGAAACATACAGCACCTACTTCCATTATAACAATTTATCAACTCACCGTGAAGTAAATCAATTATAATTTAAACCAAATCAACTTTAAGCCAGTATACACGGAACTTCAACTGCATTACGCGAAGGAAGCAACGCCTTTTGCGTGTCGCAAATAATAATTACGAGCACGTCTAGTAGGCTAACAAGTAGGCAGTCGTATCAAAAGCGACTGTTTTATTTGCAGCTTTTATTTTAATTCGAATTTCGATGTTCTGTTACGATTGTGGAAAAACCACGGAGTGATTACAAAGTGTCATTACAAAGAAGTATTTCTGACAGGTTCTAAATAAGTTACTTGTGATTGAAGTCATGTACGTAACTTTTTCTTTGAATGATGCCGTACCGTATTGTATGAAAGGGCTTAGTTAACACATTTAAAAAAAATCTTGGTTACCCCAAAAATAATTTAAATAAAACGTAAGTTCAAAAACGAAAACCCGACTACTGAAAAATGACGCTCTGAAAAGCATGAAACACAAACACTTCTATCACAAGTAGTTTAGAAATTACGAGGAAACAGATGAACATACATACATACCGGTTAAAATCATAACCCTCCTTTCTGCTTCGCCGCAGTCGTGTAAAAAATGACTAAACGTAGCGTATATGGACAATAAGAAGTCGATGCAGAAAAAAGGTAAACAATTTCAGATAAGTGCACATACAGACAACGATAGATTTTATTGTACTGTTTCATACTTTTTGCAATACGACTGTAAGAAAATCTTTAGGAATTCAAGACAAAAACAAGTGTATGTCAGCTGGCTCCATTCCCACGCTTGTTGTAAATTCATGAGCCAGCATGAACCAAGGAAAACACGATATCATGTGTGCAAGTAGGCAATGAACTTTACTTGGATATCAAACAACGATACTGAACGGATGTCTAGCTAAAATTATTCAAAATGAAAGTCTTTGATACAGTTTCAAATAAAGTTGGGTTTATATTTTAATCCAATCCAATTATGATAAATATCAATATTTCACACAGAATAGCGAGATAAACAGGGTAGTATAGCCGTCTGTTGCCAAAGAGAAGCAAAAAAAAAATACTCGCTAAAAATTCGGGATTAATATTTTTTATCAGCCACTCAAAACACAGCCTAAAATTAATCCCGAAAACCCGTCTTAATACTTTAATCTCCTTCAACTTCAAAGGCTGACCTCTGCATCGTCAATTTTAAGGTCAATTTCTAAAATACAGAAATCAATTTCGTTTGAATTAAAAGGTCTGGATGTCCAAAGGGGAAAGTTTCACGAGATTAATTCTCTTGATAAAATTTCACGGTTCAAGAAATCCAACTACCGGTTGCGTGGGGCGATGAACGATACTGATTACGTTCGTCTCGGCGAAGACTTATGACTGGTTTAGAGTTGACTGTTTCTTTAAAACAAATGGAAAAATCCTAGAAATTTTTTCTTTTGTGTATTATTTAATTCGTTTTTTTTTTATTTTAAAGTTCGAACGTGACTTAATAAGAATAATTATAGATTAATCTGATTAATTATGACGACATTAAAAAAAAACTGACAATAATTTTAATCTGCGGAAATTTTTCTTATGTGAAGCATAAGGGCCCGATCACATCACATCGACAACACATGACAATGAATTTATATGGAAATGAATAGACTATACATATGGATCATATTTGGCCATTAAAATCAACCGTGTTGGTGATACCGACCACATCAACGCTGCGTCGCAGGCACAACGCAACCACCAGCTAGACCACGGAATAGTGGCCAGCCACATCGTAAGCCTAACGTTGTTCCGATACCACGACATTGCAACCGCCGGAGACGATCTGTCTGTAGCCACAACCATAACGCAACCACACCCAAAAAAAAACGCAACTGCAAGAAGCTGTAGCGACATATTCACACGTAACCACAGCTTGCCCACATTTTCCGCTGCGATGTAGTGTGGTTGTAATACGTGTAATCGGGCCCTAGAAGCCATAACTAAAACATCCTAATTGACAATTCTCAACCTTTGTTATTCATTCACAATATTCTTGCTATCTAAATATTCTTCAAAACCTAAATCCCAGATTGAATTGTAGATATCTTTAACTGAATGGAAAAATAAGCGTTTTCTTATTCCATTTCTACCATTTCGCTCAGTCTATTTTCGTAGCCGTAGCGCTACGCCTGTGCTACGGGTCGTAGCTGGCGCTACGAGTCCCCAGAGATAGAAGGCCTTCGTAACCTTACTACGTTCTGCCTTCGCTTAGAGCTAAGCTGCCGTCTTATTATTTTCTAGATCATTTGCAAAAGCTGTTTACATAAATGTATGTCTATTACGTTTAGATGGGAAAATTATTTTTAGGAAGTAACCTACTTGAGGAAGGTTGTGTTACATTGTACGTCCGTTTTGTGTTTTATTTTCGTGTGAATATCTTTACCTGATTGCTTCCTTTAACCTTTATTATGGTGAGGTTTTGGCTTTGTACTCTAATTAATATTTTCTCAGAGCTGATGATTGTTCAAATAAAACATGAGCGATCTCGTGATAATCTATTCTCAAAGACAACACAGACAAATTACAGCAGTCATAAAAATTGACTCAAACCGTTCCAATGAGCCTTAATTTAAAATATCCATTACACAAACAAAGACTAACCTCAAAGCAGCAAATTGATACTAAATTGGACCCACAAAACACCCATTTACGGTAAGCAAAGAGAATTAAACTGTGCATCGGTAATTCTAAGTCGTTTAGACAACTTCTGTTATGCGCACTGTAGATAAACAATCGAATTAAGAGCTTAATGGAGCCACAAATTGAAAACTACTGGTTTGTTGTTGCTCCTGCTTTAAACTGTTATGAGTTTCTGAAAATGTGTTATTGTTATGTAACGCAGTGTTACGTATAGTTCTCTACAAGTACGGTAGTGACATAAATTGGATTTCGTAGAAAATGCTCGGGATTAAGGCTGTACTATGATTAAAAAACAGCTCACAACTAACAGGAGAGAGAGAGCTAAGATACATAGTAGAAGAGAGGCTATAAGATATTATTTACAATACTAGCCTGAGCTGATAAATACAAGATGTAACTTAAATAGCGCACAACCTGTTAAGGGGTTATTGTGCTCATCATTATCAACAACTTTTACTATGGGACCAAACCTGAAATCGCGAAACAAAATCAGCTGTTCCATACACTTGTATTCGCATAAATCGTCAAAATGTAGGGAACAGCTGATTTTTTTTTACGATTTCAGGTTTGGTCCCATAGTAAAACTTGTTGATAATGATGAGTACAATGACCCCTTAAGAGGTTGTGCGTTATTTAAGTTACACCTTGTATATACCTCATCTATTCTACTAATATATTTTATACTAGCTTTCGCCAACGGTACATTATACATAAAAACCTTCCTCTTGAATCACTCTGTCTATTGATGTAAACGTAAAAATCCGTTTCGTAGTTTAAAAGTTCTAAGCGTACAAACACGAAAACCGACTTTGTTTTAAACAATGTAAGGAAGATTATACGTGGGACACCCAGAAAGTTTTTCGAAAATAAGAAAAAATGTTCAATAGGTAAATATGTTTTTATTAAATCTTTTCAAAGTACTCTCCACTAGCCTCTATGCAAAGTTTCATGCGTCTGAACCAGTTTTCGAAACACTTTTTCCAGTCCGCCGCAGACACCTCGTTTACAGCCTGCTCGAACGCTGACAGCGCATCTTCCGGCGACGAAAATTGTATACCTTTGAGCTGATCTTTTATTTTCGGGAATAAAAAGAAGTCACCCAGTGCTAGGTCAGGGCTGTAAGGAGGGTGACTCAGGGGTTTGACCAGCGTGCTGTCCAGAAAGACCCTCGTTTTTAGCGCGGTGTGCGAAGGCGCGCTGTCGTGGTGGAGCAGTAGCCCGCGGAGCCCTGTGTTTGGTCGCTTGTTACTCACAACAGAGAAAACTTCTGCCAAGCATTTGATAGTATACTATTTACCATTGATGCTTCTTTGGTTCTGTAAAGGAATTGACACCAAGTAGTCAGTCAAATTGAAAAGCTAGCGATCAAAATCTTCCCCCCGCTTCTAGACCACTTCACTTTGTTAAGCGTTGATTCGTTTTGAAACACCCAAACCGTCGACTGACGCTTCGTTTCTGGATCGTATTTAAAAATCCAAGACTCATCACCTGTAATGAAGTCGTAAACACGCCGAAACGAGCCTGCTTCAAATTTCTTTATCATATCTCGGCACTATTCCACCCGGGCCTGCTTCTGAGCATCGGTGAAGTTGTGCAGTACCCAGCGTGAAACGATTCTCCTCACGCGAAGATGCACGTGTAGAATTTCGTGAAGGCTTCCAGATCCAACCTGCTGTATGTGCTGAATCTCTTGATACGTAACTCGCCTATTGTCATGGATCAAATTTTTCACTGCTTGTATGTTTTCTTCCGTAACATCCGTCAAAGGACGACCACTTCTTTCTTCATCCCCCAAAGTTAGTCGACTGTGCTTGAATTAGTTATACCAACAATACACGGTTGCCTTACAAGGGCCATCATCCATTAATGCCATTTGTAGTCTATCGTACGATTCGTCAGGTTTCAGGCGATACTTGAAATCGTAAAAAATCATAGCGCGAAAATGTTCCCGGTGCAGATCCATTTTTTTATGAGACACGATAATTTAAATTAGCTCGCAAACAATGTGGAGGGAAATTTTGAAATTGGAAAGTACCTGATTTTACTTGCATATAATCATATTTTCAAAATAGATTATAACTGGCCAGTCTCTCATAAATAAAAACTTTTTTTCGCAATACTTTCTGAGTAGCCTGGGAAATGTGATAGTTTGTATATTTAGATGTTTGGATGATTGTTACTCAGTCACAAAAAATCGGCAGAAAGGATTTGAATGAAATTTGCCACACAGATAGTTTATAACCTGGATTAACACATAGGATACTTTTATCCCGGTAGTAAGTTTCCATGGTATAGTTTTCGACCTCGGCGCGGACGAAGCCGCGGGCAAAAGCTAGTGCTAAGATAAAGCTGAAGAGTTAGTTTGTTTTTTGTTTGACTGTGCTTATCTTTGGAACTAACAGTCGTATTTGACAAATTATTTTTTAATTTGAGAACAAAATTCTTAAGGGAGGCTATAGGTTACTTAACTTCGCGCTAAGAACCTGCAGAGTCGAGTAAAAACAGAATTAAAAAGGCAGAAAGAAGGTTGACCGAAAGCAGAGTTATAGCGCAGGCGATGCGATGCGATGGGGTGGGTCGGGGATCGCAATTTTACGCGGACGAGGCCGCAGGCAGAAGCTTGAGTCGTGTTAAAACAAAACCGGTTAGCAACGTTCACGCAACGGACAATCTACGGCAGGTACACTTAAAGAATCAACAGTCGTGAATGACATTGATATTTGTTCTCAAAATAATGTTTAATGATATGTTTTTTTTAATATTCTATCAGGGAAGTTAATTGGTAAGCAAGATAACGTTTTGACGTGTTACACCCATTTAATACAAGTTTGAGAGATATACGGACCTTTAGGGTTGGTAGTAAATTTGCTTGAAATATTTTTTTTCTAAGTCTGCGAACTGGCAAGTGTAGGTAACACTTGCCAGTTCGCAGACTTGCCAGCACTTATAAACAACACAAGATAAAAATCTATCAAAGCCAACAGATTTATTTCCCCACCAAGTACCAACCAACACACAAGTCTTTCCCACCTCCATCTTATCTTAGAGCAAGTTCTAAGAAACTTCCTACTCCAGTACCGCCACCGGAGGCTATGAGCTACCCCGTCATGTTATTTTACACAATTAGCCAGACAACACGCCCGCTACTTAGTTAGCACAAACTTGGTAAAGTTACGCTTTTTGGCACACCAACTAATACAGTTTTTCTGGGAAAAGGTTCCCATTTTTGTATGACGATTCAGAAGTTGGATGTTAATAGAGTTTTTGTACAGTTCTGTGCGTTAGAGAGCTAACATGAGCTAACTTTCAGAGTGTTTTTGTGAATGCAATCGCGTGGAACATTGGGGAAGACAACAGCTGTTTCGTGTTTCTGTTTTTCGTAGTTACTACATTCACAATCTCTTGTTTTACTACTAAACTAAACAAAGGTTACCGGATGGTTTTTAGAACTGAAATATGCAAGCATGAAAGACATAATTGTTTTTTTAATTAATATTTAAAATAATTAAGGTTAAGTTACAGATTCCAATATCTTGATCCGACTTTTCTACAGCGAACTTTTCATTATTTTTAACAAAAATATCAATTACTCAAGGAAAGGGTCTTTAAAAAACATGGCCGGTAATAAAGGGTGAAATAAAAATGTGCTTAAAGATAATAATATTTATAAATTTTGTCTTAATTTCACGTTATTATCTTTATCTCATCACTGTAATTCAGCAGGCTGTTATTACATAGAATATTGTCGACATCTTTCAAGTAGGAACAGGGGCCCGACGTGCCATAATTTATGTGCTAGGGTGAGGCCTGTTCATCGTAGGGCACATCTGGTTTTATTTAAGGCACTACCATTCTGAAGAAGCCTTCAAATAAGGTGGTTACGGTTGGATACTCATGTAAATAACGCCTTTCGAAGTATAGATGTTGGAGGAAAAACACTGGTTGACAATTTTGCTATTATAATATTATCAGGCGTTGTTTTAATCCTATTTTCTTATATCTTACTTGTTTAAGAGATTAGAATTACAGCAAAAACACCAAAAAGATTTATTTCGTTTATAAAAAATGGTAGGTACCGTTAACAAACTTGCAACTGTAACTTGACTTTTAAAACGAAATCGTATTTAATTATTATTCATGTTTCGGTATCTTGCACCGTATTTCGGTTAAGTTTGGTAATGGAAAAAGTTTTTTTAACTGCCCAAATCTCGGGGTCCGTTCATAAATAACTGTTACAGCAAGCTGTTACGCACGACCGGTGCTTTACAGGGTTGCCAGAGCATAAGAGAGAATATGCCATGTTTGACTTATTTATAATGATTTAATTTAACCCTCCGTGGTAAATGTGAATGATCGTTTACATATGCTTAGGCTGGAAGCTTACCTAAGAGAGTAAAACTGAGATATTGACCCCCTACACCTATTGATACCCTTACATTTAACCAAGACTATAATTATATTAGTGTATTTTATAAGCAAAAGAGTTAATTTTTGTAGACATTTATTTTTATTTGTAAAATAAAATAAATACCATTATCTCTTTTCATCCCTTTCCCTATCTCTTTATCATTTAAATTAGGGAAGACACAATACTTGGCAACACCTGCAAGCCAGTCCTTTTCTAGATTACAACGAGGGGTCAAACAGCACGTAGGTAATTATTTAAAAGTCCCTGTTGCAAAAACATTTTTGTTCTTTGTGAGCTAAAAACGTGGGGAAAATAAGCGATTTTCCTTAAAGATTAAGTTAAATTAGGTACGGCGTTAATATGTTTGGAGTGCTCTTTACAATTTTCTTCTTATCTTTAGAGTATTTAATGTTTCTTTTTTAAAGGTTTTTTTTTGTTCGTGCTATTTATGAATGGTCTAGATAACGTTTAAAATGAGTTGTCTTTGTTTACAGTAAATTGTTATTTTATTATGGTACCTAATACTATTTTTATTTATTAACAACTTAATGCACTAGTCAAAAATACTGTAAAAAATTTCTACCAATCAACCTTAGGGTGGCAGAGACAAAACATGGCAGGTGCAACATAAGGGATAGGTAACTCGAAAAATAATACATACTAATACATAGATACATACTTACATAATTATGTATAACCAAACTAAACTTTGTCTTGACAAATAACGATAGGCAGAGGAGAAAACGAATCCAGCAATCAGCGCTAGGATGATTCTGCCAACTTCTTACGAATATATCTTTTTAACCGACTTCAAAAAAAGAGGAGGTTCTCAATTCGACTGTATTTTTTTTTTACCTCAGAACTTTCGACTGGGTGAACCGATTTTGATGATAGTGTTTTTATTTGAAAGCTGGTGCTTTCCGTGTGGTCCCATTTAAATTTCATATAGATCTGATGATGCGTTTCGGAGACAGACAACTGAACTCTTCAAAAAATTACAACAAATCAACCGCAATTGCTGCTACCGCATAAATATGCCTTGTTTTGACCGCAAGGATGATGAAATTTCGAATTGGTGTGGGGTAGGTACTATGACTAAAAGGTGAAAAAAAAAACTTAAAAAAAAACAACCAACTTCCGGAAAAACACTACAAAGTGAAAAATAACTTTAATTTCGGAAGGCGGTGACAAAAAATTAAAATACATATCCAAAGTCAATGACTTCCGAAATTAAAGTTATTTTTCACTTTGTAGTGTTTTTTCGAAGTAGGTTGATTATTTTTTGGAAAAAGTTTTCGTCTTTTTTCTTTTCCTCGAAAATAAGTACCATTCAAGCATGATGAAATATAATAACGCGTTCACTGCTTCGTTGCTCCAGTGGTAGCATGTGCTAATGTTTAGCATGGGCTCCTGGTTCGATTCCAAGGTCAGGCAAAGTATTATTGGGTTTTCCTATCTAGATTTTCTCAGTAGCAGCCCGGAATCTGGGTTTATGCCAGATTGATGGCAAAAGGCTCGCCCCCTATTACAAGGGCCTTAAAAGTAATTGGCAAAATATAAGGGTACCTACTACACCCACCTCTGCCCGATCCTTTGGGGAAACAAGGCGTGATGTTATGTTAGGTACGTGAAAGATATACCCTCACATTTATAACGTAAAACAACCTTCAAATCAAAATAAATTCAAAACCGTGCTTTTCCTTTTAAAAATATATTGCCCAACCAGCCATTGATAACACAAAATCAAAGCCTCACAAAGCGTTTAAAACCACAAAAGGAGGTTCTCAGGTCGAACTAGGATGCGCTATCAGCCGCAACCCGGACGTTCTCTCTTTGAGTTATGGCGGACCACATCCGGCGAATGTATTTCCGGTTGTGTGTGCCCGATCGCCACGGACAGTTGACCACTCAATGAATCATAGCTAATCACTAGATGGGCTAATGTCTTGTAAGCTTTTTAGCTCGCTGGGGACGTTAGAGTACGAAGGAATTTGTAGGGTTTATTACCGTGTTTATTTACGGCGAATTAGATATTTTTGGTGATAACTGTTAATGCTGTGGTGGTGTTTGTGAGGGTGTCTAATAGATGAAATGGAATTGTTATTAAACCAATAAATAAGAGAGGATAAATTGTTTAGTGAGGTAAACGTGTTATCTGATTGTGTGTGCCCGATCGTCACAGACAGTTGACCGCTCTATGCATAAGCATATGTCATAACTAATTAGTGCATGCCCTAATGTATTGTTAGCTTTTTAGCTCGCTGAGGACGTTAGAGGAGAGAGGAAACTATAGGGTTTATTTATTGCGATTTCAATATTTTGGATTATAACTATGAATGAGTTTGGTTTGGTGTTAGTCAAAGGAATGCAAAGGTAAGAGCATCACGACAGACACTTTACCGCTCAATGAATCATAGCGGATGCTCTAATGTGTTGTAAGCTTTTTAGCTTGCTGGGGACGTTAGAGAAATGAGGAAATTACTCTATTAATTTCATGGTAGTTCAGTAGTAATAGTTAAACGAAGTGACTTATTTTGACCGATAATCAAGTACACTATAACTTTGTAAATAATGTGCATACACTACGTTCCTCGATAACTTACAATTGCGATCAATTCTTCCCATAGAGTGCTACTCATACATCGGACAGAAGACATGTTATATTTATTATACTGCACTCATACTTTGTACCTAAGAGATGGGGAAATAACGCTTCAACAAGAACCACACCTATTACCAGACATCAATAAATTGAAACCTGAATAAATATAACACAACAAAGATCAATGTTATTTGAACTCCAATAGAAATAGCAAGCTAAGACCATTAACAGTTATTTTTAAGACCATTAACAGTTATTTTAACCAACTTCACAAAAACGAGAAGGTTCTCAATTCGGTTTTCTTCTTTTTAATTTATGTACATCTCATTGCCATAGCTGGGCAAAGATCTCCTCCATACATCTTTATTTGTTGCTTTTTCCGGTCTATGTGTCAATAACATATCCAATATTTTTATCCCGTATACTGTTACCATAAACTGCAATAGAGACCATAAACTGTTAGTTATTCCTATCGATATTAAAAGTAAGTTCAAAAACGAAAACCCGGCTACAGAAAAATCGCACTCTAAAAAGTACGCAACAAGAAAATATTTGAGACAGAAATCCAGACTTAAGCACAACAATGGTCAGGGCAAAGCCGTGGTCACGTGCCCGTACCAGGAACACTTACTGAATTGTGGCATTTTTTTTTTCGTCACTATTGTCCTCTAGAGGCCCCATGTTCATTAAATGTGAAGTCATATAGCTAATGTATGATCAGTGGACGATCAAGACACTTCCAACTATACCACATTTGTCAAATTATGTTAAGAAGTTAAGAAATTAAATTATGAGGGAACAGATCAACATACATACTTACATACAAACAAACATAGCGGGCAAAATCATAACCCTCGCCGTAGTCGGGTAAAAACTGCCCCAAATTCCAAAAAACAAAACCAAAGCAGAATCAAAAGAGACCAGAACTAAACTCAATTTACATTCCAATACTTCCGTGGTCCTATTATGATGTAAAAATTCATTTCTTTATATACATGTACGGAATATTTTAGCGTTCATTAATGTTTGACTTTCTCCCTACGATCTCGGTTAGAAGGTTCATAAATATGTAATGGTGCGCTCCGCGAGCTATGCAAAGTATCCTGGGTTCCCTTTCGTAAACAGGTCAACTTGAATTTAGAGTTGGTTTATATCTGCGGTTGATTAAGTGGAAATTGTGATTGAAATTGGTGTAAGTTTGTTCAAGGTAGCGTTTGTGGGTTGGTTGGGTTTTTAATTGTCATTGTTTAGGGTTGGTTTCCCAAAACGGTGGAGGGATATATCGTGAGGAAACCGGCATGTCCTAGAACTAAATATTTGAAGACCTGTGACATCGCCGAATTCTCACTGGGGCCACGTCGTGTAATATGGCCCACTCCCTATCATGGAGAGAAGGCCTATGTCCCAAATGGGGGACTTTATAGGCTGATTAAAGGTTAGCTTATTAAAAAAACAGACGGTGAGAAATTGTGATAAAAAATAGTTTTCGAACTGAAAACTATTTTCAGAGATTGTTTTAGTGAAAAAAAGCATTACTAGTATTTCTAAAGAATACTTCGGTGAATCAATTTCTCAAACGTATCAAATTCACAAATCTGTCTTAAAGAAATTGATTTCAAAATTGAATGTTTGTAAAAGAGGAGATTATTATCGCAAAAACAGACGCCGTTGAGGTCGTCCCTCAGAGTAAGTGCAAAGATTTATTGACGTTAAAAATAACCAAGTTATTTAAATGTAAAAAGGAATTCCATCTGTCTCAGCAAAATGTCGATTTGGCTTTATTTATTAAATTCTTTCCATACCCCGTAACAGAAGCTAAGAATATTCAAAATTTTATATTTATTTATTTTAAAAATACCATTGTTTATGGTATGAGAAAGGACGTCTTGGAATTTAATTTACTCTTGAATCGGTACTGGTATTAAATAAGTGCGTAGTTTAATTTTAAAATAACGGAGTCGAGTCTGTCTTGAAACATATTAAAACATAATTTGGATACCGGCCGAAGGGAGCAGGGTTAACAAGATGCCTTTAATAAAAGAGGAGATACGACGAGGTTTGTAGGGGAAAAGGTAGATTTTTGTTTAGAGGACAGTGAAATGTGGCTACATTAAGGTTTCATTCTAATAATTCCTTGTTTTGGGTCGGCTTTGGCGTAACTTTTTGAGAAAAAAACAGTGTCACTCCGGGAGTGCCGACAGAAGTGAAAACTTGAACAATTACGTGTGTATTCTTTTAATCGTCTATACAGTTTTTAAAATTAGGTTCTTGGGTCCTGATTGCTCTCGGTAAAAAATTATAAACGAGCGATCTACTTCAGCCATTAAAGGTAACAGCACAGATGTTTACGATAAAAATACAAAGGGATGAAAGAATTAGAATTTCCTAATGAAATAAGGAACTTTTCCAAAAGACATCAATGCGTGACTCATCCATATGCTCAAAGCGTTCGGTGACGATGACGCGAGTTCCACGATTTTTGTTCACCCAAAAAGTGCTTAACGCGCCTAAAGAAGTTTTCACTTCAAAAATTGGGCTTTTTGGATAATGCTTACATATACAAAATCAGGTACGTAATCCCCGAAGGCTAACCTTAACTGACCACAGACCTTCTGTCTAAACAGAGGTGTACTTAAAGTACACCCACATTTCGCCAGTTAAGTTTAGTCCCAGAATAGGGGGCAAATCTATGACGTTGGTGAAACACGTTTAAGCGTTTGAAAATCAACCGTTTTGGACATTCGCAGTAGTAGTATTATATTCTAGTGTACATTTGAATATACTTGCGTTGAATGGTCCTTCCATTACAGCGCCAAGATAAATATTGCTATGAAATCCGAACCCAAAGACGTTATCAAAATTACATACCTAATCTAATCAACTTCCCAACATCATGACCAACCAAAACCTATAAACCCGGACCCATCTGACCAATATAAGATTAATACACCACCCTACATTCCCCGCGACGTCTAAAAAATTCGTCACGAATCTGAATAAAAGCCCTTCCGCTTGACCGCGGGTCGTCATAACTCGACTCGTCCAATAATATCGTCATATTTTTTCTAACATCGCGAAATTGGTATAAAAGGACGGAAGGGAAAGTTCGGAACGAAATTGCTGGGGTCACGTGTACTCCTAATAAATAATATACGCAATCTGCGACTGTAAAGGAGTCTATCTACTACACCGTATCATATCATGATCACTAGGAACGTGTCAGACAAAAAAACATATATGCATTAAAATGTATGAAACTATGCCCACTAGACAGTTCCATCACCGACTAACACCGCCGTGTGCCATGCACGGACCGTCAATAATTGTCGGTGAGAATATTTATAGCGAACGGGAATGATACGCTGTTGATACTTAGTTTATAAGAGCGTGTCATGTTGGTTTCCTTGCCTAGTTTTAAGTTTTAAAGCCCTGGCTAGAGGTCTTAATTTATTGAGATAAGTCACAGGCAAGTCGGGTTAAGCAGTTGACAATCCCCCAAGTTGACCTGAGAGATGTCATAAAAAAAAAATTGGCTTGTCTGATATGTACATATGCATAACACGGTCATGGTATGGTACGGTGCAGTGGGCAGACTCCTTTATTTTGGACGACACGTTTTGCGACACGTGTCTTTGAGGCGAACCAGTTCCAGGAAGTGTTCATTTGGTAATGATTTAGCGGGTTTTGTAGTTTATGTATGTAGCGCCAGTAACGATTATGATAAAGACGATGATCGTTAGAGGCATAACCTTTTTTAAACGAGGAGCACAGGCTTTGTGGTGACGTATCTTGATCGTCTCTTAGCTGATGGGATAACCAGAGTCACAATAGTACAATACAACAGTAAGTCGTGTAAATTACTGCTTCATGTTTGCTTTTTCAAAGTGATTTTTTGGCTCTTATGCATTTATCTGTTTCTAGATGTAAATGCAGAAGAGCGCGGTGGCTTTCTAGCAAAAAGATGAAGCGTGTGAGTGAGAGATACGTAAATGGTGAAACCCAATCCAACAAAAATGTATAGGTAGATACGCAAGATTTATCAATGACTAGCGTTTTCTAGCGGCTTCGCCCCCGTGTAGGTCGGAAATTATCCTACGGGACCGTACTACCGGGATAAAAGGTATTCTATATGTTAATCCAGGTTATAAACTATCTTCGTGCCAAACTTCATCTAAATCCGTTCAGCCATTTTTGCGTGATTGAGTAACAAACATCCAAACATACAAACTTTCACATTTATAATAATTATTATTAATAGATTCCGCCCGCGGCTTCGCCCGCGTGGAGGTCGGAAATTATCCCGCGGGAACGTACTACCGGGATAAAAAGTATCCTATGTATTAATCTAGGTTATAATCTATCTGTGTGTCAAATTTCATCCAAATCCGTTCAGCCGTTTTTGCGTGAAAGAGTAACAAACCTCCATCCATCCATACTTACAAACTTTAGCGTTTATATTATTAGTAAGGATAGTAGGATTTCCTGCTAAGATTAAAAAGAAAATAGCTATGAAAAGTTTACAGAAAACAGTGTTTTTGGCCTAAAAATAGAAACAATCACAGCACAATTTCTTTGACTGCAACAGTACGAATTTTGACAACGGTTCATTATTCGCTATTCCCGATACCGTTTACCGTATGAGGGGCTCGTCAATTATCGTAAATAAGTGAACAGTCGGTGCGCGGCTGTCGGACGGGGCCGCCTATTCGCTGTCTGTGGCAAATGAGACGGCTTGATGCGCCCCTGCACTAACGGTAAGTTTTAGATGTGGTCTAGACTTAAGAATGTAGCGGGTTTTGTTAAAAAAATATATTATTATTATTACTAAAATCCTGTGGTGTCCCACTGCAGGACAAAGGAATATCTAACCTCCTTCATCTTATCTCTGTTCAAAACAGCTAAGGACCAGTTCTTTATGAAGGAGTTCAGCTCATCCCACCATCTCCGTTTGGGCCACACCGCGATGTTGCGTTTTAATTTTAAAGACTTGAATTACCTATTAACTAAATTTTAAAGGCTACTAGACGCCTAAACACAATGCCTCATTTAAGCAATTGTTGAAACACTCGCTTTGCGGAAAAAAACGTATGATAGTGGCAAAGTATGATGCAGCATTTGTAAAAATACTAAATCGTTTGTCGCCGAAGCTTAAACCAATTTTTGCAATCGCTTGCAGACCGTGTATTGAGCCAAAACATATTCTAAGAGGGTAAATTTACACCTAACCAAACAATAGTCTGTTGGTCTTTATGCGAGATTCAACGGTACGCAATATTGCACCAGTTACTTTGTCAGCAATAAAATTCATTTCGGGGATAAAATGATGTATATTTCATTCCAAAATAAAAGATACCTTCTCACTATACAATGTGATCCCCAAATTAAAGTTTCCAGTTGGTTCCACTGCGTCTTCAATTATTTTTTGCCACACTGTAATAAATGCAGGGTTTTTTGAAATTGGTTGTTGTCACTAGGCCAAATTCTATAAACTACAAGTGTAAGATAGAGACGGAAACATTTCTTAGTCAAAGAGCAAACGTTTATGTGTTATCCTTAGTTTATAAAACTACCTCTCCTGTGCACTCTAGACACATTCACTGGCTACCACCATGCTGACTGGCAAATATTTTTACGACGACATGAGGTAAAAGTATTTTCATTTAGGACGAGAACACGACAGATGAAGAAATTAAGGGATTTTTACTATAAAACGCACTAGAATATAGTTTTGTGGCGGCATCTACATCGCCATATGCGAAGTACGCATCACACTGACGTCACGAAAAATCCTGCATTGCATAAGCAGTTTTTACCGCGCAACTAGCATGTACAACAACGTCCGACATCAATTGCCGCGCAGTTCGTCGGAGGATCCTCCCTTTACTATGAATAATGAGTAAACTTTACTCCCTATTCCTCATACCTCTACAGATTTACTAAAAGAAGAACAAAGCGAACACACCCGTGCTTTATCTAAAGTTCCTATAATATTATTCTTGAGCAAGGAACACCTGAATACTTCTACATAAGCCAGGATCTAAACGCTAATGCTCGTGATCGTGAAAGACTAACTTCAACTCGTATTCCCGTCACGTTTTAGCGGATTTTATACACCCCATCTCGACTCTTAAGTCACTGGTTTTACCTGTTATAAAAATCGTATAAAAATTTTAGGTAAGTATCTGCTTGAGTCACCCGTTTTTGTGAGGTTGTTTATAACAATAACTCACGCAAAGTGTATCGCTTTCAAAATAACAGAAACAGAAAAATAAAAGAAAATACATTATCACGTATCATTTATAATTATGACAAGCCTTATCGATACCTTTTTTTCAAAATACACTATATATATATATATGGTATTTTTACTTCTTTAATCAGGCTTTTAGGTTTTTGTTTTTTCAGATGTCTGTTAGTCTGTATGCCACCTCACCATCCTCACAGGAACATCATTTAATTATTTTATTGCAAGCTTTAGCTGTGTCCATAGGAATTCCCATCGACAAAAATGATACACTTCCATTCATTCATTTCATTCTCAATTTAAACTTCTTAGGAGATGAACTTTCTAAATCACTTTTGTTAAATATAGCACTCTTGCGCACAATTTCATGCTTCTTAGTTTAGGCTGTGCGTTGTTTGTCAGTAAAGTTCTTGACATTAATTGATTATAAAAATACCTCGAAAAGCACCCCACGCTTTTTAATTGAATTAAATTATTTTCTCCTTTTTTAGTTTGGTTTTTAAAGCGTGTTTTTTAGTTTTTTTAAACTATCATTCATTTTCTACCAAAGAAATTACAAGTAGATAACCGTGTTTCTAAAGTGTACGGTCAACAGACCGAACTATTAAATATCTTACATATTAATTGCATAAATAAAGGTTCAGTAATAATGATGCCGCAAGAGATTAATCGATCGCAATTATTTCTTAAATCCTTCGGTTCTCCCTTAAAGGCTTGCAACTACAGTTCCAGTCAGCACACACTAATCAAAACTCAGCTTAAACCTGAACACGAACGCCAATTTCCCGATCGACTTCTATCCCTTCACATACAAAGTCATCGATTGTTTATATACGGAGAAGTTTGGCGTCGTGTGTCATGGAGTAGGGAGTAAATGGTGTGCTTCTACGCTGCGTTGAATGATTCCGAAACGCGGTGTCTAGTACTTACACTTACTTACTACACTTATAATAACTTACACACTAACTTTGTATATGTAGATTATCATTATCATCTGCCTAGCCTTTTCTCAAATATATATTGGGGTCAGCTACCAACCTAACCGGATGCAGCTGAATTCCAGTATTTTACATGGAACGACTCCGAACTGCCTATCTGACCTCAACATTGTATCAAAATCAAAAGTTATTTATTGAAACTAGGCTGAGAATCAGCACTTTTTGAACGTAAAAATTACATAAGACAGTCCCCCAAAAACGCCCCCCCCCCCCTTTACCACTATCTAGTGCTTTAGCTGGGAAGAAGAAGTGGCGCAACAAACTCCCCAGTAGCACAGCTGTCTGTTAAGTTAGAAGAACTTGATTCTATATAATAATAGGTAAGTAACTAACATTACGAAGCACAAAAAAAAATTGCCATATGTCAGCTAGCACACACCAATATAACAACAAAACATTGAAAACTATATATAATAATAAAAAAAAACGTAAACAGAACTTACAACATAATTAAAAGCCTCCAGGCATAAAGGGCGTGCCTGCTTACACATACAATTCTGAATTATATAAATACAGCTGTAACTCGAACTAACAAAAGTTAAACTAGGATCTTGGGAATAAAATTAATAAACAGTTAATACAATAACAAAACCATGGTGAGCAAGACGACCAGTCACCACAATCAGCACCCGTTCACGAGCATACCGCAAAGATCAGCCATTACTTCCGTCGCCATGTTTGAGGGAAGGAAACAACCCGACCCCCGACGCTACCGCAAGTAGTGACATCTAAGGGAGCATGACGAACCTGCTGCTCTGGCAACAATAATGTGAATTGTATAAGCACGTAATTAATTTGTTAAATACTATATTAGTTTGTATAGATTCAGACGCTTATAGTTATAGCCTCTAGTTGAGTCCGTAACTTATATTACATGTATTTTATAATAAATTAACAAATCAAAATTAATCAAGCTTGGTAAATAAATAATTGGTGCAAAGCGCAGCATTTATTAAGAGAGAAATTGAAAAATATACTAATGCAAATGGCACTGTGATTTACACGACTTCTACTTAAACTTTTTTTAATGCTTGGGTACATACGGCTTGCGAAAATTTAAAAACAGTAGTTGTAGGTAAACATGCATGAAATATTCGCAAATATTCAGAATGACTTCCAATGAAATAATCATCGAGCCAATTACATATTAGCACTCCATTCGTTCGTACTCTGTGTCACAAAAGTTGTTCAGGAAGTTGTATTGTGGGTTGACGGTTATGCGGGAACTTGGTTCCTTCACACGTAGTGAGAAGCGTTCGGATGTGGAGATGCAGAAGTAGTCCCGCGATTGTTGCGGGAAACGGATGGTTGCTCTCTTTATCAAACGATACACACATACTTCATTCATTACAGTTTCTTGGTTGATATTAGTTCTTTGTTTGATAAATTATTGGGGCGATCATTAAAAACTTTGTGCTGGTTTGAAGGGTGTAATTACTAGCACATAATACATAACATACCTATACAATTGCAACTGCAACCAACCGGATCGCTCGCCAATTATCTGCTATTTTTTTATTTGTTTAGTAACACTTCTTTTTAATACAAAATGTATTATTTAATAACGGAATTACAACCATTTTTGACACTGTGATTATATAAATGCTACGTTCACCTAGTCAGATGTTTAAAGATGACACTTCTTGGATGGACCAACATCTAGTCAAGGCCCCAGACGACGTGACCCTCACTAAGAATAGCATAATTAAACTGAGTTGATGTTACCACCGCTCGAGGTTTTCTACGATTTTCTTTGACGGCACGGTTGGTGTAGTGATTCAGCGATTAACTGCTGCGCTGAGTGTCGCGGGTTCGATGCCCGCACGGAACATAATTATATTTGTATGACCTACAAGTAGTTGTTACGGGTCTGGCTGTTTGTGTATGTGAGTTTAAATGTTTGTAAACGCACCCACAATATAGGAGAAATTCCTAGTCTGGGGCAGCGTTTAAAAAACAAAAACAGAAACAGATTTTTTAAAGAAAGGTATAAATAATTAAGTAGACGGCACCTTTATTTTCAATATAAGGGTAAAGTCTAGTTGATTAAATCTTAAACAACCCGTCACGCTGCCATTAACCATGTTTTGTTGAACCCATTTGTTTCTCATTCACTCCACTAGATACAATCGTTAAAGTTAATATGGCCACAATAATGACCGAAATCGGAGTAGGTGGCCATTGTGATCGATGTAAAACCAATATCGGAATCATTTTAATGTGTGCCACATTCAACCAATTTGATCCATTGGGCATGATTCCAATAACGTGATAGGTTGAATTGACCGAACTCGAGTTCAATATACACTGAATAAAATACGAAATAAAGGTATTACCACACTGGGCTTTAATTGCCAGATATATAAAAAAAATGCACGTGCAGTACCCAATACGTAATAGAAGTAAAACTAATAAAAAAGGCTCTCGCAGAAAGGCGCGACGCTACTCTAGGAGAACAATTTCTTATGAAAACTTGAATGGAAATTGTTCTACCAGAATCGCGTCATCACGAC
This sequence comes from Antitype chi, assembly GCA_947359405.1. Lineage (NCBI taxonomy): Eukaryota > Metazoa > Arthropoda > Insecta > Lepidoptera > Noctuidae > Antitype > Antitype chi. Next base: position 14,264,150 of record OX375817.1, on the reverse strand, counting down.
GCGTCGCCTGTCTGCAGGAGCTTTTATTATTTGTTTTTTTAAGAAGTGATGCAGGACCAAGCTGCTGCTGAACTGAGCTGTGAGCCTCAAGAGAAATATCTCTTCAGAGAGGGAGAAGATATAACTCTCTCTTTTAACTAAGTGACGCATCTTTGGAATTTTACTCTGAATTCCCGTCCAATTCTTCGTCCAAAACGTACATTACAAAAATATAACCTTTTGATCATCTAAAGGTAATGACCGTTACCTTTAAAATAATTAACCGACATGTTCATAAGGGCTCGAAATAACAAAATTAAAACGCGCAAAAAGTAACGTCACGCACAAAAGTTTGTAACAATAATACCGGGTGTATGTACAGAATTAGCATAATGCTAACATTGGCGCCCGTGGGACCATACACGTGGGCAAACAGAGACAACCGTGCGCGGCTGTACCGACCCAACCACCGGAAAATATTGTGACGTTACAAAAATACAGAATTGCAAAAATAAGGCTTGTTGATGTTACCCATGTTTTTGTTTTAGATATGAAAGAGAAATTCTTAGTGGGTTAACCAGACGAAATAGGTTACCGCTTTGTGGGACGAGCTATGAATAAAAAACATCGCGACACTGAATATGAAAACAACCTTTAGTTCGCTGTTGTTTGTGTTAGGAAATGCTGAAATTATTCGAACAATAAAACTTAAAAATTTTGTGATCTGCACAGGAAACTCCCATTAGGCAAATATTAGGTATAGTTGTGTGTAGGCTAGTGTAAAAACAGCAGTGGTGGCCCAGTGGTAGGGGCTGCGACTTATGAGTTGCAGGTCGTAGGTTCGAAACCAGACAGGGGCTTTCATAATCATCATAATTCCAGCCGAAAGTCGGCCACTGCTGGACATAAGCCTCCCCAAGCAGCGCTACCTCGACCAATTCTGTGCTTCTCGCATCCAGCGGATTCGGGCGGCCTTCACCAGGTCATTGGTCCATCTTGTGGGGCCTCCCAACGGCAGGTACGTCTTTACGGGGGCTTCACTTTATGTAAATTATTTCATCACCACTGCTCTCAAAACGGTGAAGGATAACATCGTGAGGAAACCGGCATGTCCTAGAACCAAAAAAATCTATGACGTGTGAAATTAGCAACCCGCACTGGGTCTGCGTGGTGGATTACGACCCACTCCTTCCCACAGAGGGCAGGCCTATGTCCCAGCAGTGAGAACATTATTGGCTGATTAGATAAATTAGACATTGTAAATACAAAGGCTTGACGTTTTTTTTTTGGGTGGCAAATCGTCAAATGATTTTTCTCTGGGTGGAGCAGGAGGGCGTGTCAGACTTTTACTGACTAAAACCCACCCGTGTTCCCTCAGTTGCCTGTACGCCAGGGGCCGCGGTATCTCTTTCGAACAACCCGCACCCCTGGCAGGCATCGGCCCTTGCGGAACCCACGCTGACATCTCTTTGAGGCGCGCGTGGAACACAACGCGCCGTCGACCCGGAATTGGTCCTTACCGGACAGCGAGCTACCCATTACTCACCGTCCACAAGCCTGCGCCTACGGTGGTCGGGAATTAGCCTGGGATTCCCGACGCCCAGGGCGTCTCCCACGGCGGCTACGGCCGTGAGGGCGCATATACTGCCTCTCCCTCACGTGCATCGCCTCCCTCTTCGCGAGCATTACTGCGTCGCAGAAGGAGGTGACAGCTACTCATGCACTCTCGCTCCGTAGCATGGCCTGGACCAGGGCCGGACGCGAGAGATCGCCGCCGCCGATCGCCTCCTCAAGGACACGGCGGTGCTCCACCCAAGCCGGGCAGACCTCCACCGTATGCTCCACCGTGGCCTCAGGGTGATCCTCGCAGTGGAAACATCCGGGCGTTTCCTTCCGCCATATCCGAAACAAGAACCTCCCTAAACAACCGTGTCTGGTGAGGACCTGCGCCAGGCGGAATGTGAGGACGCCATGCCGCCTCTCAAGCCACTCCTCGAAGAGGGGACTTACCGCCGCTATCGTGGCGTGCCCAAAGGCTTGACGTTAATTAGGAACAGCAAAGTACGTAAGTACCTAATCAAAACCAGAATGAAGTTCATAGCACGTCTTTATTCTCATCACACGGCGTTACGTCATTATTTTATCAACAAAACCACTTCAATACGTCTGTAACAAAAACCTCACAGAAAATTTCCTTTAACAACCCAAAGGAACCACCTTCACAGAATTAAGTCCAACTTGTTGAACCTCTGTAATAAGCGGGCGGCATCTGACTTGCACGGTAATATTTTAATTACTTCCCTTTAACTGTCTTACAAGTTCTGAGCGCATTGTGCTGGCATCGCTAGCCTAATTAGACATGAGGCTTCTAATTACGCTTTTTAGACAAACCCATACAAAGAATTCTTGCTGTTATAGGAACAAGGGGACTAGTATTAAGCCTTGCATGAGGGATTAGGTTCATTATGTCTAGCCTTAAGGTCTTAGTTGGGTTGTTAGGCGAGTAAGTATGTAGGCATGGATTGGTTTATTATAACAATATGTCCTCCTTTAAATTTCCTAGGAGCAAAATTATTGAAGGCGATTTAGTTAAATTGCCTGTGTTCACTTTGATCCCGTCGTGTACTCGTATATAGGCATTAGATTAGTAGAACAAATAATTTGCGTTATTGTACATTGAAACACACAGACAACGCGTTGTACATAATGCACGTCGAGTCAGAAATGGTTGCCAAAAAATTGAGTCGACAAAGAAAGTTCGCAAAAACCTCTAAATGCAGTGAAGTTGCAAAATCAAAATAAAATATTTTTAACAGACTTCAAAAAAGAGGAGGTTATCAATTCGACATGTTTATATTTAAGTCCCTTTCGAACATAAACAGGATTTTGCAAATCCTTCTACTTAAAGACGAAATTTCATGTAGATCTGATGATGAGTTTCGGAAACAGACAACGAAACTCTTCAAGAAATGACAGCAAATCAACCGCGATTTCTATTATCGCATAAATATGCATTGTTTTGACCCCAAGGATATATCGGACATATCGGATTGGTGTGGGCCTACCCCAAACTAATTCGATATACTATAACTAAAAACGGAAAAATTTAAGTACTTCATTTAAACCTACACTAACTGACTGAGCACTTATTAATCTAGCTGCACGGTTCCAATTGGACGTTTCCTATGCAAGAAGATCCAGCTAAAAATCCGCACTTACTCTTTAAAAAAATAAATGGCTTTGACAATATTTTCAAATAACGGGTATGGGTAGACAGTGTAGGCCTGATAACAATTACCATACAAGGATCAACAAGTATGCTCCAGCTTAATCACTGGGTCCCATGATACATTGCCAATCTCCACAGAATAACAACAGACCGCCATTTCTTAACATCCAACCACAATGTACATAATTATGAAAATTTCACAAACATGGAAAAGCCTAATGCCGTCTCTCAAAAACCTAAACCGGCCTTTCTATAAATATATCATGAAGTTTGTTTGTCCGTACTTTCAGGGAGCAATCCATCCGGACAGCACAAGGATAATCTCCTATGTATCTCTGGGCTCTGACATGCAGCCTGGGGTCAAACGGAATTATAAATCATCCAACAACGGACCTCCTGAGTGTTTTAATATAATATTCATACGGTAACTGTAATGTATGGTTCGTAATGTTAAGAGTTGAAAGTAGGTCGCATTTACATAGATTTTGGTCGCATTTTCGGAATCGGATTTAGTTATGTCCGAATGTGGTTGGATGTGAATGACCGGTGGACTTGTAAGTAACTATTTTTACACGCTTTATATTAGCTTCACTTGTATGATTGTTTGTATGTTTGTAACCGACTCCTTAGGGCGCGATTTTGACCCACTTTAAACGGTCAGATTTCATTGAAACTTTGTAAACTTGTCGAGGACCGATGACAATTCAATAATAAAAAAAAAATTAAAAAAAATAATAGAATATAAATAATGGTTTAAAAAAACTAAAATACAAGCTTTAAAAACCAAACTAAAAAAGGAGCAAATATTTTAATATTGGTTTTTAAAGCGTGTTTTTAGTTTTTAAACTATTATTTTGTATATTACGTGCTACGTCACACAGCAGGCGATTATTAACTTAACACTGAAAACCGACATTACGTATATAATGTCTTGGCATCGTAGTATGTGCGCTTTCATCAATCATTATAATCAGCATATAATATTCACAGCACACTGCTGGGACACAGGCATCCTCTCTGTGAGAGGGAGTGGATCGAAATCCCCACTCGGACCCAGGGCGGGTTGGTAGATATCACATGTCTTCGATTTTTTGGTCTTAGGACATGCCGGTTTCTTCACGATGTTTACCATCGCCGTTTTGAGAGCATTTTTGATGAAATAATTTACATAAAGTGAATCGCGCCTGTCTGGGTTCGTACCTTCAACTTGTAAGTCGCGGAAAAGTAAGAATGTTTTATCAATACCAGTCTGATTTCTGTAAACACATACTTACTTTGTGTTTCCGACTTTTTAAGTGAAATAGTAAAAAAGGGACAGCAAAATCAAAAGTCATTTATTCAAACTAGGCTGAGAGTCAGCACTTTTTGAACGTCAAAATTACTTCAGATAGTCCCCCAAAACGCCCGCCCTTCACCACTTCCTAGTACAGTAGATACTACCTTGATCACATTCTTACCTCTCAGAACATAATGAGTAGCTACTATCTATGATATTTTTCTGGCTTTAAACAAGAAAATTATCATAAAATTGAGCGAAAAATAAACTTTGAGCATGGGCAGCGTCGAGAGCGGAAACAGTATGGAATTTTTATGTAATTCAATTTTCCGTATAATATATCTAACAGGATTCCGCCGCGGGATAGGACTGGCAGCCGATAAAAATTTAAATAAAAACATTTCAGCTCGCTACTAGCTCACCTTCGAACTTCGCCTACAGCATTGTATTGTTTTTCAAGCTTAAAAAAGTAGTAAAGTTAAGCAATTGCACTCGAATTGCGTAACACACTTATATTTTAAAGGCAAATATATTTTTACGTATGCTCGAAAAAAATGTCTGCTCAGCAACGCCATTAATGTCGTGGAACAGTCAAAAGGAAAACGATTGTTACTGATAGTGTATTATGCAATTACTCCTCGGTAGTAGAACAACTTTACTTAAATTTACTTTGTGTATTTAATCTCCTCACCAGTGCTCTCAAAACGATGAAAGAACCTCGTGAGGAAACTGGCATGTCCTATAACCTAAGATTCGTACTCATGACATTCACCAATTGGACCCGCGTGGTGGATTACGGCCCACTCCGCCCACTCCCTCCCACAGAGAGGAGGCATGTGTTCCAGCAGTGGGAATATTAAAGGCTGTTTGTATGTGTGTGTGAGTAGAACAAAATACAATTACGGTGTTGCATTGCAGAACACCCAAAGTGAGACCATAAATACGTAAGTGCCTAATTTAGTCAGTTGGTGCGTCAGCCTGTCTATCGTCTGGTTCTAAATAATTTTAACAGCCATCAATATATGTTACAATGAAAAATATTTTTATAAACTTTAGCAGCAAATACAACACGAGATGAAATATTAAAAGCACAATTTTATATAAAAGTTGAAAAAAAAAACACTCAGTTTAGCCATAAATACATAACGACACAACGCACAACATGTCAAACAAAGAATTAATAACACCAAACCTTAGTGTAAAAAATATTATTAAAACCGTAGCACGATCGGGTTTGCGGACGGCGAGTAATGGGAGGCTCGCTGTCCGGTAAGGACCAAGCCCGAGTCGACGGCGCGTTGTGTTCCACGCGCGCTTCAAAGAGATGTCAGCACCAACTGGTGGGGTCCCGACCGACCCTTGCTCGTTGAAGCGCCAGCCCGCGCCGCAGCTGAGCCAGTAGCTTTAAATTCCCCTAATAATAATAATGCCAATATTTCGATCCAGCCTGTCCCCAATAGTGATAGCTGTCCCCCTATCAGTGACGCCCTGAGCCGAGGTCCGTATCCCACAGGGGGTGCCCTCAGCGTGCAGTCGCTTAGTTTGTAAATTTTAGTTTGTAAGCCCTGGCTGGAGGCGTTAAGATTAATTTCTTAATGGCAGCCCCAGGAAAGCCCGGTTGAGCAGTCACGGCCTCTCAAGGCCAAGTGCGAGATGCCCAACAAAAAAAAAAAAAAAACTGGTGGGGTCCGCAAGGGCCGATGCCTGCCTGGGGTGCGGGTTGTTCGAAAGAGATACCAAGGCCCCTGGCATAAAGGCAACTGACGGAACACGGTTGGGTTTTAGTCAGTAAAAGTCTGACACGCCCTCCCACTCCACCCAGACCAGGAAAAGTTATTTGATGATTTCCCACCCTAATAAAAAACCGTAGCACGATGAAATTAAACATTAAATAGAAAAAGTCTTATTTTAAAATAGAAAAAAAAACTTTTTCCAAAAAAAAACAACCGACTTCCAAAAAAACACTACAAAGTGAAAAATAACTTTAATTTCGGAAGTCGGTGTCTTTGGAGCTGTATTTGAATTTTTTGTCACCGCCTTCCGAAATTAAAGTTATTTTTCACTTTGTAGTGTTTTTTTGGAAGTCGGTTGTTTTTTTTTGGAAAAAGTTTTTATTTTTCACTTTTTAGTGGTTCACATGTGCTTACCCCTTCACAGCATACCGGCGTGATGTTATGTTATGAAGTGGTGTAAGCAATAGACAGACATGAGATTTCAGCAATCCCAGTCCATTTGCTATCATTTATTGAGGAGTTCCGTTGCCTATCTCCAAAGTTCTTCATCAGATCTTCACCAAATTGAAATGAGACCACTACGAGAAAGTACTCTTCCAAAAAATAGCTAAATCGCTTCGTGTGCCTATAAAATTTGAAGAGTTCTCTCTATTTCTCCAGGATCCCATCATCAGATCCTGACATGATGATCATGGGACCACTTGGGAAGTATACCCTTTCAAACAAAAAAAACTAAATCCAAATCGGTCCAGCCATCTTCGAGTAATCGGGGAACATACATAAAAAAAAATAAAAAAAAAAAAAAAAAAAAAAAAAAGGTTCCGACGAATTGATAACCTCCTCCTTTTTGAAGTCGGTTAATAAAATGAGCGAGTACGACAAAGGGCTGGCGATAGCGTAACCAACATGCAAATTTTCGTTCACCAGCAATAAAGTAGGAACTGTGTCTGTTCATTATCGTAACATTAAATTACGAGAAGTAGATAACAAGCAGTTTAAGTACCTAATATTAAATACGTTAGTAATCGCTCAAAGGAAACCGTCCTTAGCATAAAAATTGCAGACTTATTTGCAGAAAATTATAGACTATGAACGATGGCGTAATTGGAAAAATTGTTGAACAACCCGCGGTGAGCTAAAACGTACCCACGATGTCAAAGGTTGATCACCTCTGCTACTGAAGTTGATTTTTATTGCTGCAAAAAGTATTACTGGGGAATAATGGTGCAAGCGATTCGCTTGGTAACTAGTCGTAGTTTTGATGGAGCTAGGCAAAGTTTCGACCCAAAATGTAAGAAACTGTTCGGCCATTTTTATTACCTAGGAAGGTAACATCTGGCCGATCGATCAGGTTAAGCTACGCTTGCCGCGGTTGGTTTGTGGATGGGTGACCATCTTTACATATCAAGGCTCCTCCGTGCCTAGGAAAGGGTCTCAGCTATCATTCGTGGATCTTTGACAGTCGTAACGGGTCGTCAGAAGCCCGAAAGTCTGACAACTAGTCTTACCAAGGGTTATCGTATTACTCAGTAACTGGTTTGTGGACGTCAGATATGCAGTCACTCCATGTAAAATACTGGTATTTAGCTGCATTCGGTATGACTGGAAGCTGACCCCAAAATAATTGGGAAAAGGCTAGGCAGATGATGTTTACATTGTTTACTCACAAAAAAATTTATCTGAACCAAAAACTTCTACAAAGTAAAAAAAAGACATTTGAAGCAAAAAAATCACCTTTTGATCCTACCTTTATCAAATACTTTTACAAAAGAAACATTTATGTTAAGGATAGCGGTGAAAAATTAGATAATAATCTTAAGATTTTTTTCCTTTTCAGCCCTTCCCTGTAATTACGTTTTTGTTCATCTAGGAAGTTCCTTTGTTTGAAGGGAAGGCGGAGTAACAAAAGCCTTGGCAGGGGCGGCAAACAATGATGTCTGCTATGAAACCATAGCTCGATGGTGTTTCCTATTCACGTCATCCAGAATCGATGGCGATATGAAAAGCTTGAAGAATGCCTAATTATGGATATGATGTGCATCAGGTACTTGCTTTTTTGACGTTTTTTTTTATTTTACACGCTTTATATTAGCTTCACTTATATGTTTGTTTGTATGTTTAGATGTAACCGACTCCTTAGAGCGCGATTTTCACCCACTTTAAACGGTCAGATTTCATTGAAACTTTGTAAACTTATCAAGGACCGATGACAATTCAATAATTTAAAAAAATATTAAGAAAATCTCAAAATATAACTTAACATATTTTAATGCATCTAAAAAATCATCAAAGTCACCTCTTAATTATCTTTAAAAGCAGTTTATCCCTCAATAACAATTATAATTATAATTAAAAATATACTATACAATTTCAAATGCCAAATTGCATTCAGTGATGGATTATTTATTATTAAATAGTTAATATCTAATTTTATACGATTTTATTTACATTTTTACGACATACGCTTGCTCATTTATTATTCGAATTTATTACAACAGATTTTAACCCGTATCGGATTGCAATAAGAACTATTATCGACCATAACGACACTATTTAAAGTTAACATGGCCTTAAAGAAACTGCATTGGAAACATGGATATAAAAAAGCAAGTGTCTATCTTAGTGTTTAGCATAATCATGGTGTGCAAAACCCTCACTACTATTCAGCCATTCTGAATAAAGAACACGTTTTATTAAAAAAGTTTATGAAGAAAAGGTTCTATAACTTAAAAGCCAGACATCACACCTATCAACGAAAATCATCCAGCCGAGCGCCTCTAAAGATAGTTTTTCATCTGTTCAGACATAATGCTCGATTAACACTCCATAACGGTCAACCGGAAGTGCGGACGCCATGTTGGCGGCGAGATAGCGGAAATATATCGCCGGAAGTCGACACCCATTATTCAGGAAAGGAGTTCTTCCGTCATCACTCTATGGCTCTTATTATTTTTGGAGATATCCCAGTAGTTGGCGATAAGGTGTAATGAATTATTAGGATATTGATAGGACGTAAGTGGGTTGTAATGAGTTATTTTCTTGCTTTGTTAATGATTGTGGGCAGAGTTATAGGTAAGTGATGTGGCAGAAAACTGTTTTATTAAGGTGGAAGCGCCAAGGTAGCCCGCGAAATTCAAATTTTGTTACGTTTTTTGCAATTTCCAGGTCACTGTCAGGTTGTATGGTAATCTAAATATGATTCGCGACCGTATCAAATATGGTTTTACAGAATCATAATCATTAAAATCAGCAATACATCTCTATAAGTTCATATTACTCTAAAGAATGACTATTTCATGAAATTATGACATTTGAGGGCAATTCTAACTTATGGAGTTGTATTGCTGATACTATTTATACAGGGTACATGTTTAACTAGTGCGCAAACTGTAACCATCAATTCAGCATATCATTCTAGCGTAGATTTTTTTGTCAGTTATACAAAAAAAAAACAGCTGTTCCATACTTTTTGACCGCATAGGTATTCCACTTTTCTATGAAACAGCAGATTTTTTTTTGTATAACTGACGAAAAATTTCGACACTAGGGCGTCTAGAATAATATGCTTTTTTTTTTTTTTTTGAGGGTGGAAAATCATCAAATAACTTCTCCTGCTCTGGGTGGAGCAGGAGGGCGTGTCAGACTTTTACTGACTAAAACCCACCCGTGTTCCCTCAGTTGCCTGTGTGCCAGGGGCCGCGGTATCTCTTTCGAACAACCCGCAACCCTGGCAGGCATCGGCCCTTGCGGACCCCACCAGTTCGGCGCACCAGGACACGTGGCACGCCGTGACCACCCCAGGAACCAAGTAACAAAAGGGCCCCAGACGTACCCGTGTCTGGTGCCCTTGGTCCCCCTGCGACGGGTCAGCACAGTGGCCCCGCCGCCTACCACTTTTCGGCCGCAGGGGATAGGGAGAGCGGCCAACGCTATACCGACACTCCTCTTCCCCTGCGGCCCCACCGCGTCCGCCATCAAACGGTGGCGGCCCCGTCCAGGCCACGGAAGGGAAGAGCGCTACTCAGAAGTACCGGCACTCCTCCTCTTCCGCAGCCTGTAATCCTCAGCCGCGATGCCTCCCATTCGACACCGCGGCCCGCCTCAGTTGCGGTGCACCTCACCGCAACCTACATTCTGGCCGCTACGTCGTCGGCTTGGAGACAAAAGCCCTGACGAGCGGCCCCACCTTGGGGTTCCTCTTCGCTTCACCGTGGGAGCGGACCACGGCTACTGAGCCCCCCCGCAACGACAATGCGGGAACCCACTGGGGGGGTAGAATAATATGCTGAATTCATGTTTATTGTGTGCGCACTGGTCAATTTTTTTTTCCTGTAGATGCATTTACATCGGACCTAAACATAACTAGCGACATACATTATGGGTGTATTATAAGTACACCTCTGCCCATCCTTTCGGGGAAAAAAGGCGTGATGTTATGTTATGCTTTCATAGATGCATTTAGCAAAAAGTATAGTACTGAAAGTGTTAAATGAAGGACACAAAATAAGAACGCCGATATTCTGGTGCTACGTAAAGAATAAGAAGAATTATAATTTCCAAATTCATTCTTTTCGAGTGACCACTGAAAATCAGCGCTATACTGTGGGTCCCAAAGCACAGGATCATGCTGAGTCTTCTTGTCAAAGTCATGGCGTGCAGCTGCCGGCTGTGTTCGTGAGTATAAATCTATTTGTTATTAGTTTAGTTGTTATATTTATACTTATATATACTATGATTTATGTAATTGGTTTTTTAGCCGTGTAAATCTAATGAATAAATAAATAAATCTGTTTTGTTTTTATGTTTTTTATTCAAGTGACCTTATCTTTTTGTATGTATGTTTTTCTTTGACAAAAAAGCCTATTTCATTTCTTTCTATATAGAAAATAAGCACATTGCCCTGTGTTTTTAAGCAGGTAAATACCCGTCTTCAACTTTATAACTTGAAAAGTTAAAAGCCAACATTATAGGAAAATATATAAAAAAATACCTCTAACTGAAACCTAAATACATAGTAAAACCAGACCAATGAACAAGTCCAGTAGTGAATTAAATATACGCTAATTTCTGCTAGTGTTAATTACTAAATTACAAAGTAATGAGAGCACTCCAACTATCGCCCCGGTGGAAATTTTAAAAGCTGGAAGTCCCTTTTACTCCTAACTTTTGTATAAGTCCAAGTTACAAGAGAAAGACGGGTTGAAAGTAACGGGCTATACATGGTAAGCTGTGCTTCTGGCTTCGCTCGTCCATTACAAAAATCATCATCTTCAATAAATACAAAAAAACAACCATGCTACCGCCTTCCCGACTGAAAATTAGTTATACCACGGCCTGAGCTTCACTTATTTAATTCATAACGATACATAACGACTTTATCATCACCACCAGTATGCTGAAAGACATCCACTGCTGGACATAATATTATCCCTCCACGTTGCATAAACGACAGGCCGTGTGCTTTGCTCATCCAGCGGATTCCTGCGACCTTTTCCAGGCCATAGGTTCTCCTTGCGAGGTACGCACGCGTGCCTTCCATTTTCTGCGTAACTGTTGGAGAGGTTTATAGAGCAAAACAACAAATTAAAAGGAATTTAAAGGTATATTTAGGAACAATGTGAAACAAAAAGTAGTCTGACACCAGAAACTATAATGTCAGCCAGTGGAATGGAGGTGATAAATCTTTTTTTTTTGGTGGGAAATCATCAAATAACTTCTCCCGCTCTGGGTGGAGCAGGAGGGCGTGTCAGACTTTTACTGACTAAAACCCCCGTGTTCCCTCAATTGCCTGTGTACCAGGGGCCGCGGTATCTCTTTCGAACAACTCACACCCCTGGAGGTGATATATCTTCAATAGTAACTTTTCTGGTCCATCGGCAATCCAGTGACCTTATGTTTTTTATATTGTGCTTATTCAATTTGAAACCTTACTTCTTGGCTGTCAATTTTGGTCTCATAATCACTGGCAGTCTTATGAAGTCTTATCGCTTTCCTCTCCTACCTTGTACCATCACTAGTTATGAACAAAAAACTGTCGTAGTCCCTCCCTAAAGACGAGTCGTGAGGCTAATGACGTGTTCTCGTCGGGACACGTGTCTTGCACGCGCCGACATAACCTCTAATATGTAATAGCGTGTCTAGAGTGCTTGGCAAATTGGCAGGACGGATTTATTATTTTGACGAACGGAGAGAAAAGGGTTTTGATACACCGACTATCGAAGTGTACTTTTCGATGTTGATATTTTTAGTGCAAGTTTCAACTTCATGGAGGTATGTAAATATTTCAATACCATTCAAGATTTATCAAGGACATGAAGAAATAAATTTACCTAGAACATATTTTCTGGCCCTGTTGTTGCTCGTGTAACTTGCAAAATAAAGCTACTTTGGATAGGTGAAAATAATAATATAATATAGAAATTCCGTGGACTAACTTTTCCATAACACTTAAAGATTGACATGCAAATAATAAATTAGGCACCTCTCCTTAATCCGACGTAGTAGGGTGCACCTATAATACATTAGGCATTACTATAATATTATAATGGAAATCCATTAGTTCTAGTGAATCGACGAAACTTACTGTTGACATTGAGGTGCTGTTTATCAACCCCAGATCGGAGATTGATTGATAAATAAGCTAAAAAACTGTAGCGGGGTGTTATAATTGAGCGAATTTCCTCACTTTCCCTCATAGCGCGGTGTTATCGTGCATACCGACAATAGTGACATACTGTTTTCAAGTTTGGCAAGCGTAGTGACAGCATTTTAACAAAAAAAAGGGTAGTTCTTTACATGTAACTAAACATACACACACAGCACTAAAATTCTTGTTTTTGGATTTTTAGTGTGTCATGATCATCCGCCTAGACGTTTCGCTATGTAACACTATATTTTTCCCGCGGCTTCACCCACTTGGATGTCGCAAATTTTCCCATGGAAGCGTACTACCGGAATACAAATTATTCTATATGTTAATCCAGGTTATAAACTATCTGTGTGCCAGATTTCATCTAAATGAGTTCATCCGTTCTTGCGTGATTGTGTAACAAATATATAAACATACAAACTTTCAAAGGCCATTGCTCTGCGTCCATACATTGTTGGCCCTGGAGCCAAGAGCATCGGATAATTATGTATTGTATTCTCTATCATTTGGAGACTCCTAGAAGATCTTGTTTTTATAGCGGACTAGCTGCAGAAAAGATATATTTCAAAAAAAGTATCAGATTTTGAGGTTATAATCTAACCATAACAACGAATATTAAATGTAGGTACCTACCATGATTTTTCATAGCTCTGAGTAATTTTTAAGAAACTGAAAAGTAATATCATAATACCTACCTAGATAATTAGGTACCTATGCAGTTATTTTTCTAAAAAATGGATGCAAGTGCAAAATTAATATACATTAAACTAATCAACATAGGTAGGTAACTGAATTCGTAGCATTCGTTTTGGAATGAGATTAAAATAGCCAAGTCGTAAAAAAGTCCCGAAAGTCACCAAAACACCGAACACAAGAAAAGAACACAGGAAAAAGCACAGCGCAGAAACTGTAACTCTCAATTGTGGTAACAATGACTTTTTTTTTATAATTTTATGGCAAGGCTTTTTGGCCTTTGTGCCGTTGGTAACAATGACACGTTCACCGGCAAAACTAGGGATGTAATACGACACCATTAATCGATTTTTCGATTATGATTTACTGTGGTCTTAAATTATTACAGTCTGTTACATCTACTTTGTCATATAAACATTACAAGTATGTATGACAATGGTTTATTTTATATATATCAACACTCTTCTATACTGGTAATAATAATATATAATAACATCTGTATCTAGTTTGCAATATTGTTTTTTAAATAAAACATTAGGTAATTGTGATGTGTTTAGTAAAAATAAGTATTTTTTTCGTTTAATGAACCGCAAAAGGAGCGTTATTTTTGTATTAATTGTCGTAAATAATGAATTAGTTTGAATGATTGTATAGAAATAAAGAAGTTTTGATTATTGTATAATATTATTCTTACTACCTATTTAAATTGGAGTATGACTGCATTCATAAAGTATTTTATTAGGTTTTTAAAACTACACTTTAGAAAAAAAAACACAATCGATCGATTAATAATTCAATCGATCGATTATAATTGATCGGACATCCCTATTTCACTTTTGACACGACATAGGTGAAGATGGCGATGTAATGTTATTTTAGTCGCATTAAATTCTATTAAAAATACATTTTGGAATACAGCTAGTCCGTGATACAGAAGTATTTGCAACTTATATAATAAAATAGGCGATTAATTATCGTATATTCTCAAACTCTTCATTGCACAGGGCCATTTTGAACATTGTCTTTTATAATATCAGCAGGAAGGATAGTACAATTACGTAATTAGTCATTATTATTATTATTAGTTATCGCTTGCGCCGAGGCGTTTTTTTAATCACCTTTATAAAGTTTTCCGAACTCTAAATAAATATTTTGATTCGAACTGACTCCGTAGCAATGAAGCCCGTCATTCTTTAATAATTTGACTCAATTGTTGCCAAAATAATTCTAGGCCGTGTGTATCACATATTAGGGTGTGCATCGTACCGTGCGACATATCTCAAATTAATTCATGTTTTGTCATACCCCCACTTTATATTCACAGCTTAATGACGTAGCACTATAAAACATAGTGAAAGCCTTTATCCAATGCGTAAGATATCGCGAACGTGCGTATCGCAGTAAATGGAAAAACATGGCTTTGCTCTTACTGGACGACGGGTATAGCCGACAAAAACCAATATTTGGAAGGGGTGCCATTCAAACTCACCCTTTGGTTGCAAAAAACGGGATATCTTTTGATTAATATATCGTACTCACGTTATTGATTAGTCGATTTTTGGTGGACTGGTGGACCTATTTATTCTTTTGCGTGTAAAGCCGACTAAAAAAGCTAACACGTGAAGCCTTTTAGTGTAGAGGTTTAGTGTCCATTCATCCATCACTACTTTTGTCAAGAGATTTTTTCTGTGAGTATTTTATAAAAGTCCCGACCGTAAGTAGATACGTCGTCGTGGTGAATACAAATAGTAAATTTGCATGTCATTATATCAACACAATTCGATACCACCATTTTTCATTATAAAATACATGCTTAATTAATATCAAATATCAGTTTGTCTTTATATAATTACCTGAGCACACAAAGGTGTACAAAGTCCAACAAAATGGTGATGAATTTTGTAATTAATTCCGTCAGTGGTTTTTAATCAAGCGGTATGTGTTGAAATATGCGGTCAACATCCATACATTCGTTTAAAACAACTATTTTAATTATTCACTGAGAATCAACTCCTGTTTGAACGGCAACAAAGTTATTCGACACAAAATGTTCGGAACAGAAAATTGGTTCGAACATAACCGAGTGTGACACGGGATATATTATTTAAAAGCTCAAACTTTTTCGCAATTGATAACCATAAAAGAAGTATGAATATATTCTCAACTTTACTCAGATTTATTAAGGATATTACAGGAAAATGGGAAAGCGTTATTCAAGCGCAGGTGTGCTGACGATTTGCTAAGTTGCCATATTTTTGTAAGGGAATTGAGTTGGAGCATTTCGCAGATAGCACGTCGTAAGGTATTGTTCAGAATCTTATATCTCCGAGCCATTATTTACTGTGAACGGGGCCTATTCAACGATGTGGCACGTTTATTGCGTCATAATTTAACACTCACTCCACTCTAAACGTATGCTTAATATTACTTTGTGTCACATAACGTCTTGTTTTTTGGAAGGAAAAATGTATTGGTGGTCATAAATTATATGTTAACGGATTGTTATGATTACAGTAACAATCTTGTGAATAACTAGCTTCACCTGTGACATCTTTTGCGTGGAAATACTTGTTTCTCCGACCCACCTCGTCGCGTCGCGTCGCCTACCAAGGCGCTATTACTACGATTTCGCTTGTCGTTATGACTGACTCTTTTAGGTTTTGGTCGGCTCTTAAGGCTCCAGTAAAACAGCCTTTAGCCTTCCTTAAGGATTGGGCTATCAAATACCAAAAAATTTTTTTTCAATCTAATAAATTGTGCGATGAAGTGCATGGCGTTATAAATTATGAAAATGTGTTTGGATCGAGTACGTCTCATATTATTTAAACTAGGTTTTTTTTTTGGTTGCGACTCCTTTCAAAGCATTCCTTTCTTTGTTTATATAATAGCGAAGGTCTATCATGCATCCGTCTCATTTATTTATTCGCCTATTTGTTTTGTTGTCCGATTTCATTAAATATACATGAAGGCGCTGGAGGGCCATCATCAGAACTCATCTCGCCGTTCGTGGAAATAAGGCGGTGAATAAAACCGAATACCTCCGAAAATCAACTATTATAATGTTTTTCTTCAATTACAATCTCACTAAAATTAACCTTCTAATATTAAAACAATAGTCTCTAATCTTCAAGTCTTTGCAAATCTTGTTAAAAATCACTATGATTGACGCGATGGAAAGCGATTCGTCGCAGATATGGTGCGCTGGCGCCGTTCCCTCAAACAGTGTGTTTTTAAAAGATGGCTGCCCCGCTACCATTGACACGACGCTCCGCTAGAGTGGCTTTGACAGCGACCATAAAGCCACTCTTGACGTTGTCATTTTGATTTTGACGTCAAAGCGCCGTCATACACTTTAATTTTCATAGCTAAATCAGTTTACTTGTACAATATCTACCATAAATAAGTATTTTATAATAAGTACTAGCTAACAAACTATATTAATATCGACATTCTCACTATATATGTACTACTCGTTACTATTTCATTTACTTTAACTGACACAAATTGATTTAATTTCGGTATGCACGTCACGTGTAGTATTGGCATAAAGCTGATTTACATCTGTCACCTCACACGTCAGGTCCAGTTGAAAACCAGCGTCAGACACTAATTGTCTGGCATTTTTGCCTTTTTAGCGCAGCCGTTAGGCACACTTTGATGATAGTCTCTGACAGCACACTACACTTTTTGTTAGTTTATTTTTTTATTCTTTTGCTGTATATTGTCTGCCTTTTTAGTATGTGCTAAATGGATGGATTTTTTCAGAGATTAGCGCGTTCAAGCAAACTCTTCAGTTTTATTTTATGTATTTATAGCATATACTGTATATAGGTATATTAAAGCAAACAAAAGCTTAAGCGAAAAAATCAATCTTTACTCTTAATAAGAACACAATCAATACATTTTCTACTCTCAGAATTATTGGATTTTAAATGAAAAAATCATCTACATTAAAGCAATTTCTACCTAAACACTTATAAACACCAAAAAACCATCATATATCCTCGTGGAGGCAGTCGGCGGCGGCGATCTCTCGCGTCCAGCCCTGGTCCAGGGCATGGTACGGAGCGAGATTTCGATGGCACGTTGTGTTCCACGCGCGCCCCAAAAATATGTCAGCACCAACTGGTTACGGCCGATGCCTGCCAGGGGTGCGGGTTGTTCGAAAGAGATACCGCGGCCCCTGGCACACAGGCAACTGAGGGAACACGGGTGGGTTTTGTTAGTAAAAGTCTGACACGCCGTCCTGCTCCACCCAGAGCGGGAGAACATATTTGAAGATTTCCCATCCAAAAAAAAAAAACGCCATCATATATTTACACTTTTACCACGCATATTTCATGTTCACATCTATATTTTTATACACGCTATCCCATCAAACCCCTATCCATTGAGGGTGCCATCGAAAATAATAAACAAACAGAGCATTACTACTTGATAATAGCCAATATGCGATGCCGAAATTGCCTTCTAACTTAGTTTTCTTAACTAATATTGTAATATTATTATCAGCTTCAGCTCCTATTACATACATTGCTTTTTCTTCCTCTTTAACTGCAACTTTTTCTCGTGTTTTTATTAAAGATTCTAATAGCTTTTTGTTATCCTTTTCCCTATACGTGATCCCGTTTGCTTTTGTTCCGTATTTAATTAAAAGTGGTATCCTGCATTTTTTTGCTGCCAAGGGCAATTTATGATACCTAGATGTTTTATTTGCATGTGGATATTTATTAAGAAATTAGTTTGGTAATGAAGTGGTAAGTTATAGTGATTTGCGGACACTTTATTTATTAGTTGTATATTTAGTGGTCTCAATCTCAATTCGATTTTTTTCTATTGTGTTGCTTCTAAAAATTATGAAATGGTATTCTGAGAGTAAAATAATATTATTTACTGAGATTAATGGTTTATTTCACTGATGGATCACGACAGCCAGATGTGTGCAAAGAAAAATAACACAATCTTACCTATCACTTAAAGGTGACTTTCCTACTGAATTCTTGGAACTTGTCAGTTTCTCGTTCAGTTATTTTTAGCGCACGTTCGTAGCACCCAGACGACTTCTCGTTTCACTAATGGTACAACTACAGTGAATTGGATCCGCTTTTTGACAAATCAATTTGTACTGAACATGTCGCGTTATATTTTTATCTGGTTAAAAAGTTTTGAAGACTTTGTTGTTGGAATTCAGGTTTTATTTAGAAGAGTCTGAGATTTTTCGAAAGTCTTTAAGGTTTTTATCAATGACCTTTAACTTTCACACATAAAATTAATAAGAATCACGCTTTTTATATCCAGTATTTATCTTATTCTCAATCTTTTTTAAATCTTCACACAATTAATTGTTTTCTTCAAACATTTGAAAGAAAATTATTTCTTACTTGCAGTGCTCCGCGGTTTCGCCCGCGTAGTTCCCGTTCCTGGGAGAATACGGGGATAAAATAATAGCCTATGTCATCCGGGGATAGTGTAGCTTCCCAACAATGAAATAATTTTTCAAATCGGTTCAGTAGTTTCGGAGCCTATTCAATGCAAACAAAAAATCAAATCTTTCCTCTTTATAATATTAGTATAGACTAGCATTTGCCAGCGGTTTCGCCTGTGTAGAGGTAAAATTATCCCACGGGAAGGTAGTACCGGGATAAAAATTTCCGTGTTAATCCAGGTTAAAATTTATCTGTGTGCCAAATTTCATTCAAATCCGTTCAGCTGTTTTAGCGTGATTGAGTAACAAACATCCAAACATCTAAACATACAAACTTTCACTTTTATAATATTAGTAGGATTATTTACGTACTTAGGTACATTATTATGCATTGTGTTCAATGTTACTTTACTTTTCCTCAGAAAAACTGTTCCCAATAAACAAAATATTATATTTTGTTGCACCGCTTCAAAAATACAGTCTCCATAACGTCGGTATCTTGGTTATAAGATTCTCGAGTAAAATATTTCAAGTGCTTATGTTCAATATTACATTCTTATTGCATTTTCTACATTTTTCTAGTATCTATAATTCAACCGCACGTATTGGAAACATTGATTTTTATTGCTACTCGATTGATATGATAGGTATTTCAAGAGTTTTCTGTGTTATTGGACCTGGTAAAAAGATATCTTGCAGGTTTTATTGGGAAGTTCTATCATTATAATCATTTTGTCTGTGCTTGGAAGTTAGGTATGTCATCATTGAAGTGTAAAAGTGTTTGTATAAGCCTACTTACAAAAATAAAATCATTTATCAGTTAATAAAGTTGTGTAGGTGAGATTGAATTACATACATATTTTTCCATTTCATCCCTTCTTTGAGGGATGGATAAAATCAGAAACGAAATGATCCGGAACAGAATGTTACTGACATAGCTTGGATAGTAGGCAAACTGAAGTGGCAGTGGGCTAGCCATGTTTGTTGAAGGACGGATGGCCGGTGGAGCAGACGGCTCCTGGAGTGGGGACCGCGTACCCAGCTAGATGGACCGATGACCTAAAGAAAGTGGCTGGGACAGACTGGATGCGGAAAATGGAGGACAGGGACCTTCGGCGCAGTCTATGTCCAGCAGTGGTCTGCGATGGCAAGTGGCGAGTGGCTTAGTTGATTGATTGATTGACCCCTTTTTGTCTGACGTGATTGATTATGTGTATATTTACAAGACCAATAGGCCTAGTTATTTTAGTAATTGCGTTTTGCTTTTTTGCGAATCAAAATTGAAATTGCAGAATCAGAATATACCGCACTATAACTGTATTGTATATACTCGTAGATATCGCACACCCAAGGGACAGTACAGACAATAATATACTTCCCAATCCAAATTCAAATACACTACAACATTATTTATTTCTCTTATCTAAACTACAATTTCATACAAAGAAGAAACAAAAAAGCAAAACACACAAATCTCACTGATTTCTATCTTTATCGACATCGGTTTACCCTCCCAGTTTATTTCACAAAAACCCTTAGAAATGGAACTTCCCAGCATTACACCGAGGATCCTATGTAAATATGGTTGTATGAATGTAAATGCCTTATAAGTAGATACCATACGCGGTGGGCTTATGTCGTTACCTAAGGTTATTGGTGCTCCTTGCTACGTGCGGTGTGGCACGCCATGCTACAAATAAAAGTGTAGGGGACGGTATTAACGACACTAAGTTAGAATATAGACGGGTGGTTTTAGGATTTCTGTTGGCTGCTTCCTTTCTTGTAGATTTTTGGGTATAGTGCTATTTATATTCGACGCGTTTTTATATAGACTGCTTCCTACATATGCAGTGATTAGGGTTTTCGGTTTTAGTATCTGGTGACTTTTTGAGGTGGAGCTTTTAAACAAATCACGGGTTATGTTCTAGGGTGGTTTTGGTACAACGCTTGTCACTTATACTATACTCCATTTGAAATAAGATTAGACATTTAAACAAACCTTTTTTACAGTCAGTTCAACCGATTTTGACTTCTATTGCGTTGGCGGCATAACAAATGGCAGCTGCAATAAACAGTTGGTATTGTAACTACTTTTTTGCTTTTAATGCCATCCTTATGCCTACGGTATAGAAGTCAGAATCGGTTGAACTGACTGTAAAAAAAGTTTGTTTTAATGTCTAATTTTATTTCAAATGGAGTATAGAAGAGCTGCGCTTATGACTGCCTTGTTGCTCTAGTGGTCGAAAGTGCTACTGCTGAGCAAGAGGTCTTGGGTTCGATTCCCAGATCGGGAAAACTGTTATTGGGTTTTTCTATCTGGAATTTGTCAGTATTATTCTGGATTTTTGCCGGTTGATGGCAACAGCCTCGCCCCCTTTTACATGTGACTTAAACATAACTGGCGAAATGTGGGTTATCTATAGATGCACCTCTGCTCAACCCTTTGGGGACACAAGGCGTGATGATGTTACGAAGAGCTACATGTCTTTGTTAGTATTTATTTGGTTGACGTGCCGTATAAATAAATGCATACCTCCATCGCTAAATTTTAAACCATATCTTTTCTAAATTGAGTGTTATCTACAGCCATAACCTTCAAAATATTAACGATCGCGTTTACGGTCATTTACAAAATATAGCTATGCACGTACCATAAAATTGACCATATATAATTCATAATTGCCCTGTTTGGCCCAGCCCGTAGGCTCTTTTATTAGAAAATATTGCCCGAGCCGGCCACAGCGGGCTTTGCCACAATAATTATGCAGTAACTAGCGCATGTGCTAACGTGTTATGTAACTACATTAGCGATTATACATAATGATTTTTTTTAACACGTTTAAAGGAAAACTGAATCACGCCTTCATGAAGCGTTGGGTAGGTTTTTTTTTTGAGGGTGGGAAATCATGAAATAACTTCTCCCGCTCTGGGTAGAGCAAGAGGGCGTGTCAGACTTTTACTGACTAAAACCCACCCGTGTTCCCTCAGTTGCCTGTGTACCAGGGGCGACGGTATCTCTTTTAAACAACCCTGGATGCATTTTTTAACACCTACGTCATGTAGATTATTTGTTAACTAAACTAATTGTATTTCATACTAATATTATAAATGTAAAGTTTGAATGTTTGCTGCTCAATCAAAAAAACATCCAAACGGGTGTGGATGATGTTTGCCACATAGACTGTGTGCTAATGCACACAAGATAGTTTTTATCTCGGTAACACTCTTCTGTATGATAATTTTCAACCTCTACAAGGGCGAAGCCGCTATCAATACCTAATAATAACATTATAAAGAGAAAAGAAGATTTGATTTGTGTATGTTTGTTTGTTACGATTTGGATGAACTTTGGCACACTAAACCTAAATTAGAACAAAGCATACTTTTTATCTTGATATTTTCCCGGGATCAAGACTTATGCGGATGAAACTGCGGAGCAAAAAAAAAAAATTTGATGAAGTGTATAACGGGAAATCGCATCTCGGGCTGTTGCATCTGATTGCTGATTCGTGACCTCGTTAGCACGCGAATCCATAGTGGGCGTTAAACTTCAGGAAACTTTGAAATAAATACACTGTACCGTTGACTGTTCACTATATTAAGTATACAGACACTTAAATTACTTAAACAATTAAAGATTGTAGTAATAATTAACGATTTAGAGCCAATGAGTTTGCGAGTGACCACCACGTGCAACGCCTGTCATCAATTGAATGAATTGACACGACGTCGCCCGCCATGACAGACGCAACTCCATTCGGTGTTACCCGCTCTTAATTAAAATGACCATTTAGTTGATTTCAAATCGATTAATCGTTAAAAATAACAGACTAGTGACCAATGATTTAAAAAATAACAAAGTAAATCACAACTCTCGAAATTAATTGATTTTCATTATTTAATAATGTCACGCGCCTACATGTATATGATCCATTTTCTAGGCTACAACTACTTTTCTATCACAGAAAAATGCTGCTCGAGCTTTAAATTTTAATACATAGCAAGATATTTTATGAAGCAATATAACGCATCTTCCCCTAACAAGCCGCCGAGATCTCAAGTCACATAAATTACCCACGACATCTCAAACAGCAACATCATCAAAACTACGAAGTGAGGTTTTATTAAAAAATATTCCTCCAAGATGCAACCCGGGTTATAGGCACGCACCACACAAGGGTGTACCTCGTAGTACGGGAGTACTGTGAATATGCATATTGTCTGGGACGCGGAGTCCTAAGAGCACTTCTGTCGACAACAATAGGCCTGGCGTAATTTCAAGTTTTTATAGCCTTATTGTGGATGTACCCGTCTACAGTATCTAGACAATAAGTTGTTCTTGCTATGAATATTGTGGGAGTTTGTTTTTAATTTTAGATAACGGGTAGTTTACCTGTGCTGGTTTATTTGAACCTGTGTTTACTAGAAGGGGACGGATTTATAGTTGTTTATTTTTATTGAAGTTTGACTTTGTTGGAGCTACAGTGATAGCATTAGTATGGCTAACAAGCCATTTCTTAAGTCATCAGTATCCCAAGTTTTCTTTTTTTGAGGTTCTTAGTTCTTCAATTTGTCTTAAGGTAGGAAATGACAGGTAGAAATCACGTAAGGCAAAAGCGTTATGCGAAAATCTCTCTCTCCCTCTCTCTCTCTCTCTCTTTCTATTGTACAGAGTGGTGACGCGCTAACTGTTATCATGAATTCAGTACCTACATGATTCTGAACCCCACTGCGCTGAAATTATCCGTGGGTTATAAAAAAATAATACTTTCCCATACATTTTGACCGCGTAAGTATCTGTTGCACTTTTTATGAAAGAAACAGCCATTTGGTTTTGATAACCGATGAAAGTTTTCAAATACTGGTCTAGAATCAAATGTTGAATTCATTGTAAATTTCCGCGTCGCTGTCCCTGACACATTGTATACGCGTGATACGAGTGAGTGTTTGCGTGCGAGTATCGCGTAAGGAACTTTTTCTTCGTCCCCCTATCGCGCATTTTTTTCTCATAATCTTTGGATGGCCCGGTTTTTATGGCAGAAGACATAAATAAAAATCCACTAATCGCCAGTGTCTTTCGGTTTTGTATTCTATAAATTAAAATGACCTTGCTTACGTATAAAAAGCCATACAGTTACACTGGATACATGTTCTATTTAAATAATGAAATTAACGCAATCTCTTATTAACATAACACAAACACGAATGTAATTTGAAACTCTCGCATCTTTATTTATCCCACATGCTCTCTAAATGCAGGAATCCCGTCTCCTGTACTATCTGTACAATAATGGACCCACACGATGCTTAGTTTGTTTTTAATTTCAGATAACGTCACGCTGAGCCAGGAACTGTGCATAATTTCAAAATGGCGGACATTTTAAATAACAATGTTAGGTAAACAAGAGCGAGAATTCTTAAACCTGTGTTTATGTAGGTTTTTGTAGTTCCATAATAGTTTGAAGTTATTTAATTATCTCTTCCCCTCTTGTTCTGTCACTTTCAATATTTTTTGTAAGAAATACAATTATTTTCTAAATTCTCGAAACAAGAAACGTCTTTTTTGACGCCGCAAAGTGCTTTTAATCTTAATGTAATTCAGTTTTTTTCTTTTTTTATAAATACGGTTCCTCGGAGGCCATGTCTTTTATACCTTTACAGTCTCATTACAAAACAAGGTTTTTCTTCAGGTCTGGCTTAAACCATTGAGCATGTTTTTGAAATAAAATCAAAACAGAAATCAAAATATAGTTCTTTTTACAAAACAGTCTTAAGAACTTTACTCAAATATAAATAAAGTTGGAAATGCAAAAACTGGCTCAGAGCTTTAAAAATGATGATAATAGGTTTGTACAAACACTTTTACACGTCTATCATACTTTTAATAATTGATGAGGTCGGTGTTTCGTATCTGACTACTCTGAGAAGAAAGGCCAAAACAAACTCAGAGGTCACAGTATATTTTAAAGTCCAGACATAATTTTGGTCAGATCATGTGAAGACCATGTGGATTGGCGTCTGAAATGTTATTTAGGCTAGAACTAACGCTAGATCTCGTTTGGTAATAAGGTGCTTTAAGTCGTGTTTCTGAATAAACCCATTGATAACAGGGAAGCAGATCCCAGCATTGTCAGTCCATGCACTCAGAGATATTCCTCCACTAAAATATTCAGGAAATATTTCCGTAAGTTTCAGTATTTTCCATTTTGCTTATATTCTAGATACATTTCTGTTTCATTCAGCAAAGCTTAGTGAATTCCAAAGCGTATTTATCAAAAGAGATTTATCTAGAAGATAGCTAGTGAAATAATGGCCGCGTTTCCTGATCTGCAGGTGTAGTGCGCAGACGGTGGGTTGAAATTTCCTGTTGAGTATTTCAAAGTGACTAGACACCTACATATTTCTTACACTTTCGAGGACACGTACTTGCTGATTACTATACTTTTTATCATATCTGTCTGTACGTTGGAGATTTTTTTAACATAACGTAGCCTTAATCCTTGATAGTTAGGCAAAAAATTACCTATAGTACGAGTACAAGACTCCGGCTGCAACTGAGAAGTTGCAGATGAAAATCCCAATTACAATGTGTCCGACCCTTGAATCGAACCCAAGACCTCATGGTACACTGTAGCGCTAGCAACCAATAAACTATTGAGGCAGTCGGTTGTTTTAACGAGCAGTTATTAACCCCTTATAACACTCAATTGCAGCAAATCTTTCCTCATCTTAATTTCAGCTGAGAAATACAACACTACATAGCTCACACATTACACCACTTCACTTTCAGCCAACACTTGTTTCATTAATCCGCACTTACTTACACCAAGTTTATTTAATCCTAGTACCCAAGCGCGTGCTAATAAATTATCAAGTTAGTCTGCTATAGCCATTACGTTAATAAGGCGTAATTAAATAGGCCGAGCTGTGTTTGGTGTTAACAACGGCACGATACTGAGCTTGCAAGTACACCTTGTTTTTGAGCTTATACTGGGATAAGTAGGTGTTTACTGTGTACTTGTGTAGGCCAACTTACCTACATAAAATTAATAAAATGATATTTTATTGAATATTATTATATTAAAATAGGGACAAGCTAAAGTAGCAAAACACGGGCAATTTTTTGTGCAGTTATTATTCGGCAACACTAATGGATCAATCTGGATCAATTAAGTGGATCGATCTGGATCAATTAAGTGGAGCAATCTGGAGCAACAACTACAAAATGCGGAAATTGTTTCGGGAATATTGCTTCTGATTGCTCCACATATTTCACATTTCTCAATCTCGTTATTATGAGTTGCCGAATATCCAATCGGTTTGGAAATGTTTAGTCAATTCCCTTTCGTTTGTACGTATAACTACGTCTCGTTTTTGCGAGAAAGAAAGAAAAGAAAGAAAACATGTTTATTCTGCACAAACAAAACGCACATTACAAAAAATATAATAAAACAGATACACATACAAAGTAGCTAAAAAGCCCCGTATTCAGGTAGAAAAAGTTTTACAATATTGACCATTGGCTGTTATTGACCGCTGGCTGGGGGGTCCATAGAGAGGAACAGACCGGCGGCGCAGGCGTCGGGGGGAAGGCGTATAGCCTAGTTTTTGAAGTTGCTCCATATTTCATGGTATTGTGTGGCCGTATAACTGGCAACAGGTTGCTACATGTTGCCATCGCCCTAAATTGCTGGATGTAGTCGTGATGTCAAAGTTGACGAGAATTGACCAGGATTGCGCAATTTTAGTTGCTCGTGTAAGCGCACGCTTGGGTTGCGGTTGGGACGCCCTCAGGCTTGGTGGAGCGACAATCTTCACAGGGTGGCTGGTAGCAGGTGGATGAGAGTTGCTGAGAGTCGAGCTGAATGGCGTGCAATTGGAGAGGCCCATGTCCATCAGTGTTGATGCAGCTGTAGGCTGCTGCTGCTACCTAATAATAATTGTACGGGTCAATCTTTAAGTTTAGGCAATGTTTGGCGAGGTCGATCCGTCGATGAGTTACCACATGTTACATACAAAGACCACTCCATGCCTCGGAAAGCACGTCGTCCCGGCTGCCATTCGTAGAACTTTGACAAACTTTACGAGTCCGAAACGGAGAACCGCCAAAGTCAGACAACCAGTCTTGCTAAGGGGCATCGTGTTACTCAGACACTAGGCTGCGGAGCTCAAATAAGCATTTTCTCCATGTAAAATACTGGTACTCAGCTGGTTTTTATTTTATTTTGTAAATTTTATAAATTTGTTCGCCAGACGGGTGAAACATATTATTCGTACAAAATATTAATATTAAAATATATAATACTAGCTGTTGCCAGCGGCTTCGCCCACGTGCAGTTCGGAAATTATCCCGCGGGAACGTACTACCGGGATAAAAAGTATTCCATGTGTTAATCTAGGTTATAATCTATCTGTATGCCAAATTTCATCCAATTCCATTCAGTAGTTTTTGCGTGAAAGAGTAACAAACATCCATCCATCAATCTTACAAACTTTCGCGTTTATAATATTAGGTCTTTACCTATGAAATTGCCGTTTTGCAGTACTGGCCATTTCAAATCAAAATAATTTTTGTTTGGGTAAGAATTCTAATTTCAAATTAATTTTATTTTAAAAACATGGATTTTTTTTTCCAAAAGTAGTCATTTGTTTATTGATTAGTGTTACATTTTCATCGCATTTCAATCTTTTTCGTCATCATGGATACGTTAAAAATTCGAGTAATTATGGAATATGAGTACCGTCGTGGCAGCAACGCGGCACAAGCGGCACGCAACATCAACGACGTTTACGGAGCTAACACTACAAACCAACGCACCACCTGTTATTGGTATGCTCGCTTCCGTTCTGGAAATTTCGACCTGAAAAATGAACCTCGCGGTCGTCCGAAGACTTTGGTCGACAATGACGAATTAAAGGCGATTGTGGAAGCTGATGATACACAATCTACGGCTGAATTAGCAGCAGCTTTCGACGTTAGCGTCAAAACAATATTGGTCCATTTGCGTCAAATTGGCAAGGTAAAAAAGCTTGACAAATGGGTGCCCCACGAACTCGATGATCGTCAGCGCGAAGTACGCGTCGAGACGTGCCTTGCACTGCTCAACAGACACACAAATGAAGGAATTTTGAACCGCATTGTTACCTGCGATGAAAAATGGATTCTGTTTGATAACCGCAAGCGCTCAGCAAGTTGGTTGGATCCTGGTTCAGCACCTAAACAATGCCCTAAACGAAAACTTACCCCTAGAAAAGTGATGGTCACTGTTTGGTGGTCTAGCGCCGGTGTGATTCATCACAGCTTCTTACCAAACGGGGTGAGCATTACTGCAGATGTGTACTGTGAAGAACTGAACACAATGATGGAGAAGCTGGCACATCTCCAACCAGCATTGGCCAATCGCTCGTCTCCGCTGCTCCTGCACGACAACGCGCGACCTCATACTGCACAGCAGACGGTCTCCAAGTTGCAAGAACTGGGGTTGGAAGCTCTCCGTCATCCGCCCTACTCACCAGACCTTGCGCCTACAGACTGCTACTTTTTCCAGAATTTGGATAACTTCTTGGCGGGAAAAAAATTCAATACCCGAGAGGCAGTACAAAATGCCTTTGAAGAATTTGTTGCCTCCCGTCCAGCTGATTTCTTTAAGAAGGGCATCAATAAACTGCCACTGCGATGGCAAAGATGCATTGATTGCATGGGTGATTACTTCGATTAATACAAATAAAAAATACATGAAAAAATTCGTTTAAATTTTTTCATACAAAACGGCAATTTCATAGGTAAAGACCTATTATTAGTAGGATTAATTTACATGTATACACATGTTTTGACAAATAAAAATTATCTTTATCTTTATCCGGTTAGACTGCAAATCTATTCCAACACAGTTTGGAAAAGGCTAGGGAATTGTTGAATTTTGAAAAATATCACATTCGATTGATTTTGATTCACGTTTAGCTTTAAATATTTCTGCTTATGGTGCGCTTAGTAAAATTGACATCTGACAGTTTGAGTAAGGAAAACCTGTCAATAATGAAATTCGCATGTTATGACTTAATAAGTAGCTATAAAATATTATGGAAGTAAACAGACGAACTGATAATATTAGATACCCAAATTGCAAATAAATTCAAAAAATACCAGAGATATAATATAAATATTTTTCAAAACTAACCCTTTCAATTTCAACCATTCAAACCAAAAAACCCGAACCCAACTGATATTAATAAAACGCAAAACTTCACGAAACAGCATACCGGCCATGCCATAGAGTTTCACTAATGAAATAAACTTTCAGGGCTCAGGTATACGAAGGAAAGTAAGGTAGGTATTAATATTCATGGTGCGTTCGGGAAGCCCCTGGTAAATGTTTTATTCGTTAACGAGAGTTCGGATTAGGGTAATCATGTCACGTCGTGTGTTACAGGCTCGCAATTAATTCGGAGCAATCAATTATGTTTAAGTTATTATGTTATTGTCGTGGTTTGTTATTAGATAGTTCTATTGAGTTTTGTTTTTTAGGTTATGTTTGAACTTGACAATTTTATAAAACGAAATGTTGGACAGTTTCTAGGCACCGAGGGGCCACTCTCGTAATTTTAAAAACGTTCACAGTCTGATCTCAGTCTCAATCTGTCAAAAATACCTCGAGTTTCCATACATTTTTGACAAGTTTTTGACAGTTCTTTGTCGCCGAGATGAGACTGCGACTAGATTTTGAACGTTTTAAATTACGAGAATTGGCCTTCAGTTATCTTCCAATTTGAATTTGAATTCCAATGGTCAAGAGAGCTGCGCCATGCCGCTGTAGCGCTCTTGCCGACTCGCACTATTAACCTCAGGCTAGATTCTGTTGTAGCGCGCCACTTATGTTTCGTTGTCAATTGACATCCTTTATATGAGTACGGGATGTCAATTGACAACGAAGGTAAGTGAGTCTCAACTCTTCCAAGAAGTATTAGATTTGTATTTAGTAGATAGATGTTCTAAAATGACTGTTATTTAAGGCCTCCTGAGGCAGGAGTACCTGCTTGCGTATGCTATTTACAGAAATGTTTTATTAACCTTTTGACCGCCACAGTCATGTATGACAAGCCAAAATGTGCCCAGTACCTACGCTATGGTCACGACTACATGACATACGTATACGTAAATAAAGCCGCTTGGCGCCGAGGGCACGTTTTTTCCGAGGCGTCAACAATTTAAACTGTGACTAAAGGACGATCGGGCCTCGAATTGTACAAAATTCTAATCATGTAGCTGAAACCAAAAACATAAATACTCTACTTAACACAAAACCGTAAAAACATAAGAACATCTACACCATTAAATATTTACCGCGAAATGTTCTCGAAAACAATTGACAATCGCGCCGGCTGTCGCACAATCGATGTCATTATTATCACAAACTGCGTTTCATTTCAGTATAATTTGCGCATTATTTCCGCACAGATAGAAGCTGTGTAAGGATTATCTGTAAGAGACGTCCCGACGGTATCGTCAGCGACTGTAGGCTTAAATTTTCATTATGTTTATTGGATAATTCGCTTCTGAAGCGGCGTGAGGCACGGAGATAGAGGGGATTGTCAATGCAACACTGAGCATTCCTTAACGCATCACTATCAGACATTGGTAGCCTGAAAATGTTGAGTATACGGACGAAATTTTGTCTCCGGGTCCATTATCGCTTTTGTTAGCAAAGGTGGGTGATTTTGGAAGTTTGTCTGATGAAAATAAGCAATGTATGGTGAAATAGAACGTTGTGTGTTGTGTGTTGGTTTTCATGGTAGGAGTTTATTGTTTCAATTCATCAAAAGCTTTTTTAGGAGGCACAGCACTTTCCAAAATAATGCTACATAGAATTATTAAAGGTACATATACGATAACAATTCTAAAATGAAACTACGTGATTTTGTAAGTCACTAAAGAATGCAAAAATATGGAAGTAATCCTTCATGATTAGTAGATAGGTCCAACTTATGTGAACTGCTATCTGCTGCTAAATAGGGTATTACACTCATTTTTGAAAAGTGTCCTAATTAGATTCTAAAGTGCTAATAAACCACAAAAAAAACACATAAAAATGCATCAAAATTTTACATTTTCTTTCGCGCGTAATTTGACGAAAACGCTGGACGCAGTGGACGCCATATTGGTCTGTGGGTATGACGTCAGTTTGCTAAGTAAACAAATGCGCTGATATTTTGTATGATAATTGTATATAATTGAAAAAAAATTAGTTATTATTCTACTTATAGTTGGTTTTCTGTTCCTGAATGCAAAATATTATTTAAATAAAATTTGCTTTGGTTACGAAAATAATAAAAGTACAAAGTTGTTCAATTGACATGCCGTATTACATAATAACATGGCGGCTACTATTCCATGGTGTTCAAAAACAGATAAAAAAACTAAAATCTTTGAATATTTTAAAAATGTATTTTGTTATTTACTGCATTTTGCCAAAGCTATCTCGATATATATTTTTTTCTCTTATACAGTAAAATACCCTATTGTAATTAAATCCTTGCTAAACTTTATCGTTTGACAAAGTAAACATAAGCACTATGGGCTGATTATGAATTACAGGCTTATAATGATCCCACTACTGGGACACAGGCCTCTTCTCCTCGTCTCGTTCTTCAGTGAGAGGGTCGAGCTGGTAGATATCACATGTCTTCAAATTTTGAGTTCTTGGACATGCCGAAACCGGCACAAACCCACACGATATTTTTCTTCACCGTTTTGAAACACAACAAAACAATTCTCATCATCATCATCATTTCAGTCAAAATAAGTCCACTGCTGGACATAGGCCTCCCCCAAATGAGGAGTTTTGCCATAATCGCCACGCTTGGCAGTCGGGTTGGCGATCGCAGTATGGTGGTAAAATGCATAGAGAACGCTGCCGCCCATTCTCTAGTAAGTCCCTTAGTCGCCTTCTACGACACCCACGGGAAGAAATGGGATGGTGCTATTCTTTTACGTCCGGCACCACACGGAACAAATGAACAATTCTAATAAAAAGTAAATGATTTAAAAACCGTGGATCAGCTTGCACTGTCAGTCTAAACACTTATTCCCTTGTTTTTGGTTAACTTTCACTAGTTTATGTCGGCGGCTGGCTGGTTGCCACTACCTGCGTACCTGCCAATTACGCAGAGTGTGCTCAGCCAATAAATAGTATGTGCAGTTTGTTGGTAACGTGAGGGGTTTGAACCTTAAGCTGAGCAGATCGATCTGTCTAGCTAGTTAAGCAAGGTTTCTGGAGGTGAGAGATGGATTGGTGATTGTTTTATTCATATGAAGTAGTTAACACAAAAAAAGGAAGTGTTGACTGATTGTGATCTTAACACATTAACTGTCCAAGAAGTAACCAGAATAATTAGGTACACAATTGTCTCGGATTGATCGATAAGGTGCTTATGTATTGCAGGAATGGATAGTAGAAAAGGTTGTCTGCAAAAGATGACCTTACGTTGTACAAGCTGGCTACTTTAATTACATACCTGTTGACTTTCCAGGAACCGATCATAAAAAAATAATTATTTGCCGTGAATTTTGTGTAGTTGTCAAGCACTGGACACAGTGTACCGTGAACAGTAATTGAATTTCGATACCTAATTTGTTGCACCACAGTTTAGATTTCGCAAAAAAGCAGACAATTTCAACGGTTCGGAAAAAGAAATTGTAAGCACACAGTTCCTGAAATACAAAATAAAAAAGTGAAAAACGACCATAACATTTCCGTCATGGCCTCTAAAAGGTTTAAGTTAAAACCGTCTTAGTAAAGAAACAACAGGACTTATTAGTCCAAGTTCAACAATGACCTTAATTCTTTGACTTAAGACGACGTTAATCAAGAATCTTGGCCTTTTATATCTTAAACAAAAGAAATTGTTATAAAAAAGGAATTGTTATTTTTAAACAAGAGCAATACTTGAAGAGGAACAGGGAATTACGTCAGCCATCCGAAGTAGCATTTTAATAACGAACAGTTTCACGCTACAATGTCCTTGCAAGCAGGAAATTATTCCATTTTGTATATCCAAATCCCCTTTATTGAAAGGCGGAAATAAGAGAATTGGGACTTCGTGTGTTTATTTAGGTATGCAATTTTGTTTTGTGAGGCAGTAGATAGATTGTTGTAATTGTGTGTTAAGTAAAGACAGTAAAATTATCGTATTAAGGTAGTAAGGTAAAGTACCTTGAAAATAA
The DNA here is from genome assembly GCA_947359405.1 of Antitype chi. Taxonomy (NCBI): domain Eukaryota; kingdom Metazoa; phylum Arthropoda; class Insecta; order Lepidoptera; family Noctuidae; genus Antitype; species Antitype chi. Next base: position 14,230,945 of record OX375817.1, on the reverse strand, counting down.
ATAGTAATTTGATAGGCGAGGCTGGCGCACAAGCTGATACATGGTGATGCTGTCCATCTGCCACGGTCAGCTGCTACATCGCCGCTACAAACTTATCTGATCCATAAGTGGAACTAACTAACGTAAATGAGTACGTACGCAATATGTATGTTTAGTTTTTCAACATCTCTAGGTGTGTTCACAATTGCATTTACCCGACAGTCAGTTATGAATTCATGCTGACTTGCTGACTGGGTAACCATGCCATCAGTTGTGCAGATTATATTTAAGAGAACAGTTTTTTTTTTTTTGAGGATGGGAAATTATCAAATAACTTCTTCCGCTCTGGGTGGAGCAGGAGGGCGTGTCAGACTTTTACTGACTAAAACCCACCCGTGAGGAGTAACAAATCAAAAATCGTTAAATCCATATTGTATTTCTTTTTTCCGAAAAATAAAAAAAAACCTTTTTTATTAAAAAGATTTTTATGACAAACTTATAGTAAAATTACCTATGGTTAGGGTACTGAAATGTTTTTGAAAATGACGATTGTTATTAAAGAGATACCTATTAGGCAAAGAAATATGGAGATAACGGTTTTTGTTCAAGCCGTTTTGTAGATCAAGTCAAGTCTGGATTCATCGACATTTGATCCAACTAATTTGGATTTATCGTGTTTGAAATGTATACTTTGGAATTAATGGGATTTGAAAAATTACAATATGAATGAAATTGGTATTTCGTGTATCTGCAGATTAAAAGGGTTTAAAGCGACCAGTGTCACGGGCGTGTAATTTCTGGTTTTTGTTGCAACGTGATGTATTTGTAGGATTTTGATCAGACCATCGACATTTAAAAAAAAATCAGTAGGAATTACTGGTTTTTGAAGCGGTTTGTTGATTTTGGGATGTGTATTTCAACTTTCAGAAGCAAAAAAAAAACATGTTCTGGTCAATAACAGCTTTTGTTCCGTCACTCCTCAGTTGTAAAACCTATAAATTTAAAATGAGCTGTGCCCGCGGGTTGGACCACGTGAATGTCGGATATTATCTCACATGAACGCGCTACCGGGACAAAAAGTAGCATATATTACTCCTTATAACATTAGCAAGGAGGTACATAGACTACATTTTGAAGTGCAAGTCCACTCAAAATCGGTCCAGCCGTTTCGGAGGTTAGCCGGAACATACAGACAGACAATTTATTTTTATTTTTATGCATACGTACACATATACTTAAAAAAAGCTGTTATTTTGATATTACTATCAAACATTTCTATTTGGTTCAATAGGGCAGGTCTATTAAGTAGGTAATATATTAAAAGCTCATAAGACACTGGCCTGATAATGCTGACCTAAGAATATTGAAGGCGCAATATTTTGGTGCCGCTTGGGTCACATATTAATAAAGAATTTGTGTCTAGCCGAGTGAGCAGCAACTGACCCCGTTTCCTTCACATATTTTTGCTACGGCGAAGAAAATCTAGTCTGTTAATATGAACTATTTCTGTGTAACTTAGATAATGTCAGTTCTTTTGCGGCTATGTCCAGAAATTATAGTTTTTGATACTGAATGTCAGATTAGATTTTTTTACAGTGTAGGTGTATTTAGTTATTTAAACGCTGGTTCTAATTAAAAACTACGTAGGGTCTCTATCCAGTGAATATTTTTGATTAAAATCTGGAATTTTCGCCTGCAAATTAGTGCAAAATCAAACCGTTTCTCACGGTTTTAGCACACGGGCAGAATTCGCCTACAAAAACGAAATTCCTGGCAACAGAATCCCAACAAATCCACACAAAAGAACCTAACAAATCACCTAATATTTAAATTCATATAGACCACTCAAACAAATTGCAATCTAAGAATATAATATCCTGGAACGGCTCGGCACAAATGACAAATATCCTTAAACAGTCATGAGGTCGCAGATGGCCCGGATATTTTAGTAAATGAGGCCTACGTTTGTGATGGAGCTAAGAATATAACTGCAGATGTTTGGTCACTGGTTGGAACGGAGAAGGCATTGTCTGAAAATTTGTTCTTTATGATATTCAACAACAGCTAATATTTGTATCAGAGTTCAGCGTCAATGTATGAGTTCGATACCTAAATGGGAGATAACACAATGTAAAAAAAATAATCCACTAGCTTCTACCAGGAGCTTGCCCACGTGTATGGTGGAAATAATTCGACGAGAATTTATTAACGGTTCCATGCGTCTTCTAAGTCTGTTCAGCCGTTTATGCGTGATCGATAAATTCAACCATTTAAGCAATCAAACTTACACATTTATAAAAGAAAATATAATCTTTTATATGATAATATAATACTTTTATAACATAATAAAGAGGGATAGGTAAATCACAGAACAAACAAAATCATTTAACGAGATGATAATATGAGAAAGATGAAGTGATTAAGTGCCCAAACCGCATTTTTTTTTTTTTACTAAAGCATCCGTACTAAACGCAGTCCGGAATGCAGGACGAATTCGGTACAAAAACATAGTTCAACATTAGCATCAATACGTAAATGTAATCTTCCTCAACAACATTCTTGACCAGCACTTTACCGCATCCAAATACAACCTTCCTTTCTCACCTCCCATTCCTCCGTATGCGACACGACTGCCCATCTGTCACAGTGTAACCGGGACGCAGTAAATTACTCGCCTTCATCATCCCTCGGGCTACTGACCTGAAGCTGTCGCACCCAACTCTTGGGAGGCTGTAGCTTTTATTTAACATGAACAATGTTGCAGGATAAGTGTCAAGGATTGTGTGTGGACGTCTCTTTGGTTTATGGAGGCTGTCTGAACTTCAGATGAGGACTATAATGCTGCATAAGCATATAGGTATTGTAAGATCCTCAGGTGGATCAAAGGAGCTCCCTATACCGGGCTGGAACAATAAAATTGTTGTAAAATTGTTCCGTAAATTGAGTAAGTTTTTACACGCTTTATATTAGCTTCACTTGTATGTTTGTTTGTTTGTATGTTTGTATGTAACCGACTCCTTTGAGCGCGATTTTGACCCACTTTAAACGGTCAGATTACATTGATACTTTGTACACTTGTCGAGGACCGATGACAATTCAATAATTTAAAAAAAAAATTGAGAAAAAAAACCACGTTTTTGTAGTTAGCAGAACTAAAAAATAGAAAATAAATAATAGTTTAAAAAACTAAAAAACACGCTTTAAAAACCAAACCAAAAAAGGAGAAAATAATTTAATTCAATTAAAAAGCGTGGGGTGCTTGACATTAATTGATTATAAAAATACCTCAAAAAGCACCCCACGCTTTTTAATTGAATTAAATTATTTTCTCCTTTTTTAGTTTGGTTTTTAAAGTGTGTTTTTTAGTTTTTTAAAGTATTATTTATTCTTTAAGAGCATTCTACGAGTAGGTACATTTTAAACTTCTTCCCTCGGCTGGACCACCACTGCTAATAATCCCGCGTTTTAAACAAGTAGTGATACTTGTGTACAATTTTTTTTGTAGAAAACTTATACACGACTTGTCAAAAACATGTACATATGTCGTGTACAAAACTTGTATCATACATTGTATAACTCATTTGTTGGTCTTGGTATAACCTTTTTTAACAAGCTTCCCTCTTCGTTGCTAGGTCTAAATTTTAATGCGTTTAAAGCTAAAGTAAAATCCAACCTTTGTTCTTAAGCCATACTATTCTATCAACGACTACTTAAACGATAAGAATTGTTGGTCGCTGTGATTAACTCAAGACAACGTTTGTGCTCTTTCAACAGAACAGCTTACATAATGACAGGTCATATGAGTTACTTCATATCATTGTTTATTTTATTTGACTGTATAAATCATTTTTTGAGTGTTTTTTTAATGATATTTTAATTTATTGTTGAATGTTAATTGCTTACCTATTATTGTATAGAACCAAGTTCTTCCAACTTAACAGACAGCTGTGCTGCTGGGGAGTTTGTTGCGCCACTGCTTCTTCCCAGCGAAAGCACTAGGAAGTGGTGACGGGCGGGCGTTTTGGGGGGCAGTCTTATGTAATTTTGCCATTCAAAAAGTGCTGACTCTCAGCCTAGTTTGAATAAATGACTTTTATTTTTTTGTATAGACGTTGTTTCAATGAATAGTTCGATATTTCCTTTAGTTTTTTGTCGACATTGCTTGTACTGTTAACAAAAAAAAAATTGTAAAGCCTACTTTTTTTAAGCGTGAACGATAAACGACACTTAAAGACACCACCCGTAGAATGTAATATATGTTGTGTGTGGACGTCTCGAGGTACCGATCATTCTTCACTTTTCTGACATAATGACTTTTCACTTAACTAGGCACAGACGCCCACGCTACTAACATAATATATAGTTCTACGAATAAATAATATTGCCTTACGACTTCCACAATAATAAATAACATTATTTATGAAGTAAGGATGTCATATTATTAAGATAGAGTTCTCTTTATTTATGACCGAGAAACGATATGATATTTGTCTTACTTTCATTAATATGAAATAGTATCGTCTTGGTACGGTTATATCAAATATAAGTACTGTGTTGTTTTGCTCTATCAAAATATGTATACAGGTAGGTAAGAACATATTTGTTTTGTTCTATGATTCTTGTCATTTGAATATATTAGAAAGATTTGTCGGAAATTAAGTTAAAATCTGTTTAACTTTCTTGACAACCTAAAACCGTGTCACATTGATTAAAGTTCTGAGATGTTTAAACGTCAAAAATGAATGTATAAACAGTCGCCTATCATTACTTAACTTTAAGCAGCGTTTGTAAATAAACGGGATAGTGTATTGTTTTAATGAAATCTCATCGTTAAAAAGAGAACAAAAGTCAAATTAGTTTATCATTTAACTTTTAACAAGTTACGTTAAAAAGTCAGCCTCTCCATCATATTCGTGGAATTGAAATTTACAAAATATTCAAAAAAATATACCATGTTGAATTAAACAAATAATGATCTGTAAAAGATGTACGATGTCTGTATTTCTAAAAACTTGAACAGCTAGGTTAGTTCTTCGTCGTATCGTTGATACTTTTTTGTATGATATTAGCTGTATATTATTATTTATATGATATAACTTAGGGGCTGAATTATAATGAAAAAAATACTAACACCATGTTGAATACTTACAAAATAATAGGTCGCGGGAAAAAGTTTTATTTGTATTTTATAGCTATAAAGATGTAGTAAAATTGCGGGGTTTCATCATGAAAACGCCAGATCACACACATCTTTAGCCACTCAGCAAAAATTTAGAGAGCTTTGTTGGGAAGTGTTAATTCAACCACCATATAGCCCTGACCTTGCACTCTCTGATTTCCACCTGTTTCGGTCTCTTCAGAATTCTTTAGATAGTGTTAGGTTTACAGCAAGAGAGGACTGTCAAAACTTCTTGTCACAGTTTTTTGATCAGACGTCCCAAATATTCTACAGCAATGGGAGTAGGTATGTCACAACCTGGAAAATGGCAACAAGTTAAGTTATCAAAAAAATAGCATATAGGTACATTATAATCAAATGTAAATAAACTCTGTAAAATATATGTTGAATTTGTATACAAAATACGAAAAACTTTTTTTCCAAACCTAATATTATCTTACAAAAATGACACTTGCATTTGCTATTAATGCGTCAGTGATATTCATGTTCCAGGCAAGATTCACAGAACAAACTAATTAAGGAGATGAACGTATTTTCAATGTAACTTGATTATTCAGACTACAACAAAGGTAAACAGAACTAGCCGCGAAGTTTGTAGATTTTAAAAACAAAGTTGTTCGCTGGCGTGAAACTGCCAGAAAACTTAAAAGCTGGTTAAGCCAGTGTACGCACGGGCATGTAATTTACCTAGTTGAACTATAAATACTAAAATGATTAACTCAAATCGTGATTTTTTTTATTGCCAACGGGTTCGCCCGCGTGGAGGTTGGAAATTGTCCGGCGGGCATATACTTCCGGGATGAAAAATACCCTATTTATTAAATCAGGTTATAAACTATCTGTATACCAAATTTCATCTAAATCCGTTCAGTAGTTTTTGCGTGAAAGAGTAACAAAGATCCATCCATCCTAATAATCTATCACATTTATATTATTAGATACTAGGATAAGATAGATAGTAGGCACTGAAATCTTCCAAAAATGATGAACAGAATGAAAAATCACAGTGACATTAATTTCATAGTTTATACAAAATATTGGCAAATAGGCATTATAATTTGCTATGCCGATTTACATAATTTTGAAAAGGCACTGCCTCACCCAACTGGTATTTCTGTTGTTGAATGGGCCTGCTCTTGGCCTCAATATTATAATGCTTGATGGAAAGCGTTGGATGAGGTCTTTGATGGAACGAGCGTGCGCAAAAGGTGCCTGTTATGTCTTGATTCGAAGGTAGATGAGTTAACTGTGGAACGCAGACGCTGGCAGAGAGTTCCACACTTTGGCTGTGTGCATAATAAATGTGGAGGAGAAGCGCTGAGTATAGTCGGTATTTTAGGGTTCTGATTTGATCACTCATGAATTCATGCTAAGTCTAAAGCTTGCATTACAGAACCTCAGGACTAGACTTCCAAAATACTAGTTTTAAGCCATTTTCTAGGTTGAAACTAGTGTCGAGATTCGAGTCTTGGGCGTAATAATTATTCCACAGTAACCATTCAACTCTTAGAGTATCTTACGCTTCATGATTTCATTACAAAGAACAGATTCCATTGAGATGACTGAAAAGTATCTACAGAAACAAAAACCTGAAGCCAATGTCTATCACAATATCAGTACAGATACACAAACAACAGTTTTAGTTTATAGCTCGTCGCGTATTGCTTGCTGTAATATCAGCCCGTATATTGCGTGCCGTAAGCTGACGTCAGACAACACCTTGGCAGGCACTCCTGCGAAATTGGAAGAGAAAATAAACTGGAAAGTTCACGTACTACAAGATTACACCAGAGAAGGATGCAAACATGATTTCAGCACAGTGATGTCGGTAGGAAGTTCGGTTATAGTTTTACTGTAGTATTCCTACAATGAATATATCGGTTAGTGACGGTCAGAATAGTAGTATTCTAAGAAACTGTTGCAGAATAAAGGGTATTTATTAAAATCATACGAGTGTTTTAATACCTAGTTATTTGCAGTTTCATAGACTACTTAATCTACTCTCATACATTGGGGTTGAACATACTTAATAAAAGATTAAAGTTAAAAGAACAAGGTATAGTTTTGTAATGATATAAAAATGGCGCGTCCCGTATGTGTTCCATTAGAAAAAAACAATTGATGATTTTAACTTCTTGGATTTCCAACGTATCAAAATATATGATTACTTAAATTATGAAAACTGTATTGGTATAGGTAATACAGGATCAATTTTAAACCAATGCGTAAACTGTAACCATGAATTCAGCATATCATTCTAGACCCGCTAGTTAAATTTTTCGTCGGTTATACACACGAAAAAATCTGTTGTTCCATACATTTTGACCGCGTAGGTACCTATTACACTTTTCTATGAAACAGCTGATACTTTTTTTGTATAATCAACTAAAATTTTCTACGCTAGAGGGGTTTAGAATGATATGCTGAATTTATGGTTAAAGTTTGCGCACTGGTTAAAAAAAATCTATATATAAAATTGATTTACAACATCATTTTGTTATAGAAAAGGTGGATATGAATCTTTTTTTAAATTTCGTTTGTGTGACTTTGAAGTTTTACGCTATAAGAGAAGATAAAATATTTTACTTAGCTTTATTCTGGAAAGATAGAAAACTTTAAAATGTACACACCGAATGCCTTTAAAATACAAAATTGTTTGACTTTTCCTAAAGGTAGTTTTGTCGTATAGCCAGTAGTCTGGAAATCATGTTTTCAGAATTTAAGTTCGCAGCGAACAAGCTTAAGATCATTAATTGCTATGTAGTATTAGATATTTGTTCAAAAACAGGCTGAAATACTAAGTATGATAATCACTCAGCTAAAACCCTAGGCAAACAATAGCACTATTACCAACGCCAATGAAAATAAATTTGGTCAAGGTTCACAAAATCCAACAGATTTCCAGCAAATGGGATAAAATTATGTCAAGGTAATATAAAACACTATCAATTTATTTCTCAAAAACGTACCTGAATAAAATCATAACCCACAAATATACAATAGATAACCAACTTTAAAAACAGCGCACGCAACGCGTTGAAAGAGATAACATTACAGAGAAAAAGGTTTCAGTGTGAGGCCCGAATTCGCTTTATTATTTACAAGTAATTTTCCGGCAACTACCTCGGAACATCGCTTTGATTCTAACGTAAATTGAACGTTACGAAACTTGGTGGCAACGTGTCACGTGATAGCTAGGAAGTTGGGTTAAACTTTCGTTTTTGTTTCTCTATTTGTGCTAGTTTCTAGAAAAAAAAATTGGTAGTTTTTATCGGGTTGTTGTTGATGAAAACTTAGCTGTCTACACAAGAAAATAATGTGTTTAGTTTCTAGGCTAATAGAGTGCAAATCTTTCGCGAGCTCGTGCGTCTTCCTTGCAATTTTCACGGAACCTCGAAAGGTCGTCCCGCCATTTCCTACGTACGTCTTAAGACCCACAGTTTGCCTGCAAATCACAGCACCAACAAATAAGTCTCTTATTTTGTATCTTTCTGCAGAAACTTCTTCACATATTCACCGCTAATTGCCGACTCCCACTGTGTATAAAATAAAAAGACTTTTGAAGTTTACGATCAAAATAAAGGATCCACACTTAGCAACACAATGCATAAAATACAACGTCGATATAATACCCATAACTAATCTATAAAACCACTATCAATTTTTACTCAAGCTGAAAATATCTACATGTGAAATTCATCGCACTATAAACCCGATTTAAAATTCGTAGCATGCACTTAACCCTTTATTCACAAGTGCACAGTGCATCGAAATCTTTTAAGGGAAAATGTTGCAGTAGTAAGTAACTTCTGTAGTTTTGGAAAATTACTAGGTGTTAAGATTAACTTCATGGTGTAGAAGGCATTTGTGGTAATTGATGATGTCTTTTGCCAGTGGCTTTACCCGCATTAACCAAATTTAAGCAAAACTCGAACAAATTATACACCTAAACCTTCCTCCGATAGCGGCGGTGAGTCCCCTTTTTGAGGAGTGGCTTTAGAGGTGGCACGGCGTCGTCACCTTCCGCCTGACGCAGGTCCTCACCTGACACGGTTGTTTGGGGAGGTTCCTGTTTCGAATAAGGCGGGAGGAAACGCCCGGGTGTTTTCACTGCGAAAATCGCCCTAAGGACACGGTGGAGCATACGGTGGAGGTCTGCCCGGCTTGGGTGGAGCACCGCCGTGTCCTTGTGGAGGCGATCGGCGGCGGCGATCTCTCGTATGGAGCGAGAGTGCATGGGTAGCCGTTACCTCCTTCTGCGAAGTAGTAATGCTCGCGAAGAGGGAGGCGGTGCACGTGAGGCAGACGCAGTATATGCGCCCTCATGGCCTTAGTCGCCGCGGGAGACGCCCTGGGCATCGGGAATCCCAGGCTGATTCCCGGCCACCGTAGGCGCGGGCTTGCGGACGACGAGTAATGGGTGACTCGCTGTCTGGTAAGGACCAAGCCCAGGTCGACGGTGCGTTGTGTTCCAAGCGCCTCAAAGAGATGTCAGCACCAACTGGTGGGGGCCGATGCCTGCCTGGGGTGCGGGTCGTTCGAAAGAGATACCGCAGTCCCTGGCACACAGGCAACTGAGGGAACGCGGGTGGGTTTTAGTCAGTAAAATTCTGACACGCCCTCCTGCTCCACCCAGAGCGGGAGATGTTATTCGATGATTAACCACCCAAAAAAAAACATTTTCTCATGAATCACTCATAAAATACTGCTACTTCCTACAAATCATTTGTATTTTTACAGAAAAAATCCTTCCATTTATATATTTTCAACAAAACATTGCGGCAGGTAATGAAATGACTCTTGTAGTGGTATAATATACAAAAAAACAATAGGCCAATTAAATATTACACACATCGGTCACGTTATTCGTGCACTAATTACGTTAATTTTGCGTGACTCTGTCAAGCGTTCACCGTGATAATTATCAGACAATTAAGTCCCTTTCCCGCAGGGAGACTCGTATTCTTTACAAGGTGATTTAATTTAACCGCTGATGAATTTATGTTATTGTTTCCACATACAAGTACACTTATCAAGAATGTTTCGTAAAAGGGTTTACAAATTACAACATACCTTTTCTCAATTACGTTAGGGCCAAACCGCAGACAAACCAGGTGCGAATAATGCGAATTAATATATATATTTGACATTGAGTCACTTCCTTTTATTGAATACTAAAGTCACTAACCAGTTGCTTAGAAACCCCGCTATTCTAGGGTAAAACTCAGTTGTGACACTTCATGACTGTCCTGCCAGGGGTGCGGGTTGTTCGAAAGAGATACCGCGGCCCCTGGCACACAGGCAACTGAGGGAACACGGGTGGGTTTTAGTCAGTAAAAGTCTGACACGCCCTCCCGCTCCACCCAGAGCGGGAGAAGCTATTTGATGATTACCCACCTAAAAAAAAAACACTTCATGACTGTTGGTACTTAATTTACATCTCTAACTTTTATAATAACAAGAACTAGATAGTGACTTAATTGATTAGTTTCAGACAATGACGTGATAAGTGGCGCCCAGAAGAATCGGCCCCGACTTACGAATCGTGAGTTCGAACCCAGACAGGCACTTTACTTTGTGTCTTAATTTCATTAACACTGGTCTCAAAATTGCGAAGAAAACATGGTGAAGAAACCGGCATGTCCTAGAACTAAAAATTCGAAGACCTGTGACATCTACCAACCTGCACGAATGGTGCAACGTGGTGGATTAGAGCCTACTCTCTCTAACAGATAAGAAGCCTTTATCCCAGCAGTGGGAACATTCAGTGTACGACTAAACGCTGACAGGCACTACGCCGACAGACTGAACACCGATAAGACTTTACTTCGACGGGACTCTTCGCCGATAGGGCTCATCAGGTAGGTAATGCGTATGGTTAGGTTAGAATTGCGAACAACCGCGCGCGAGCCAAGCGAGCGAAGCGAACGCTACCGCGGCATCGGCCGGCGAGCGCTACTTCCATGTTAGTGGCAGTTACTTGACTATTTAGTAATAGCGCAAGGATGAGCCCTGTCGGCGAAGTGTCATGTCGGCGAAGAGTCCCGTCGAAGTAAAGTCTTGTCGGTGTTCAGTCTGTCGGCGTAGTGTCTGTCGGCGTAGTGTCTGTTGGCATTTAGTCGTACACTCAGGAGCATTATAGATTGATGTGGCGTGATAAGTACGTATTTGAACAAAGAACGACACTCGAGGTTAGATTGAAACCATTTCAGAAGAACACAGAACTCCAAGTAGTATCTACCCAAACATAACACTTTCATGTTTTTACGGCAACAGATATCACAAAACTTTTTATATATAAGGAAGGGTCAGAAAGCCGATTATAGGTCGCCTTAGGAACGGAAAGCTTTCGCTTGTAAGCCACTAATGTGGCTGGCTTATGAAGGACGAACTTATGATAACACCGTTGATAGAATATTGAGGGTTAACCCTGTTACATTGAATATGGTTTGATTTTAAAAGGAATACGTCATTCGGCTGGACATTGCTCATCTTTGGAATGGAGACCAGTATTATTTAGCTATTTTTATTTTCAGAGTCATCTTAATCAAGTCCTAAATTATTTGTATTTTATTGAAGACGAATTAGGTAGGTACGTGAAAAATCCCATAAAAGTACGCAGTTATGGCAAAACTTTCATATTCTAAAAAAAACAGACAAGTAGCTCGCCCGACTTGCCCACTCGAATTTGTAGGAATCGAGTCATTTTTTATGATTTAATTTTAAATGCATAGTTTCAGGTTTTTCTCTGTACTCGTAGTCTAAGACGATATTACTTCAAATCGATATTACTTAATTACCAAATTTCATAGTTCTAGGTCAACGGAAAGTACCCTATAAATTATGATTCCCTTGAGAGTGTCGAAATATACATTTGTTGCGGCATAAAGGGCCGTATCTTATTTTTACGCTAACTTAGAAGTTTGATTTTTTTTTGCAGCCTCAAGGGACTGTAGTCCTAAGTATATGGTTTAATTTGAGCTCGATACCTCCACGCGTTCCTGAGATAAAGGGTCTTGACAGACAGACGGACAACAAAGTGGTCCTATAAGGGTTCCGTTTTTTCCTTTTGAGGTACCTACGGAACTTTAAAAAGATTTGTAAATAAAATATGTAGCTAATCTCATGTAGGTACATCATTGCTAATATTAACTGGAACTTATGTTCAACTAACGAAATAATCAACTAACACAATAGCAAAAACTACTCGGTACAAACAACAGAATTATTAGCTTATAAATACTCAACAGGAAGTCGACAAAATAACACATCTATGTACTATATTACCCATGTTTGCAAACCAATAAATGGTTTTATTTTATTTGACGAAACCACAAATCCTTTCAACAAACTCTTGTTACAGTTTATATAATGCACAACTACCCACAAAATGTGTTTTTGTTCAACTACCGGTAACAGTAGTAAATGAATACATAATTCATTTTGCAGAAATTAATCTTTGAAAGTGAATTACACTGGTCTCGGAAGCTGTAAGTAATATAAGGTTTTATGACGTCTACGAGGTATAACTTATTCATATTAGGCAGTAATAAAAAGTACATAAATGTGACGGTGTAGGGGACATAATATAAGTTTTCCCAAACGGGTAACTTGGCGGGGAGGCTGTGATAGGCATGGGATTTGCTAGACACTATGCAAGACAGGAGAGGGATACAACTATCTGCAATATAGGTAACTAGTCGTAAATAAAAGATAACTCCGTTACGATCACTTTCAACTTTCACTTTTACGGAATCGTTTAATGTGTACTGCGACAAACTCGGTAACAACCCCTTTTTCTAAGCTAAAATAATATACTTTTAATACTAATACTACTCTATCGTATAAAAATCCTATTTAAATACTGACTTTCTATCTGGTACATTTTTGTATATTTCTAACCGGAGCGTACAAAACTTGTAAATTTATTATTTACCTTTAGATCGACAAACCTTACCAGAACAAAACCAAACCAAACATTCTTGATGTCATGTTCTTCCCGTGTCCGTGTAGAATCTTTGCAACCTTATATTTTACTAGTTTTTGTCAGCTTCTTCGCCAGCGTGAATATCGAAAATTATCTCATGAGACCGTACTACCGGGATAAAAGTATTCTGTATGTTAATCCAGGTTATAAAATAGGTGTACCTATGCCAAATTTCATCCAAATCCGTTCGGCCGTTTTGCGTGATTGAGTAACAAACATACAAACTTTTACATTCATTATATAAAGTAAGAAGTAGAAGTAGGTATAGGAAGTACGATATAGTAGGATTACCGAAACTTTCGTAACAATTCATAATCTTTAAATATGTTAATACAAAACACAAAAGCTCCTAAACTTTGACCCACACAAGAATACTCTTTTCTTACAGATTTTGGCCCTCAAAGCGGCAGTTTGACACTGACGCCCCTACATAAGCTGAGCTTCATCACCGGTCCCATAAGGATCGTAACCTCGTGTCTACTGCCTACCACATAGAAGTATGAATAAGATATAGAGCGTCTTGGTATACGTTGGTACCAGGCGACAAACGGAAACAGGTATTTCGTACTTATGTTTAACGTGTTTGTTTAACATTTTCAAAGTTCATTTATTGATAACTACTCTTTGTATTTAGCCAATTTTACAATAGGCAGATAACTTTTATCTGACAGGTATATATTGTGGATTGACAGGTTTTGTAAAGAACGTATGTCAAACTGTCACATTTATTTTGAGAAAAAAATATCTTACTCGTTAAAAAACAGACCTTAAATTGGTTAAAATAGGGTTATTGTGACTTGGGGGATGAGGTTTACTTATCTACAACCAAACATAAAGAGTATAATAAATATAAAATGCAAACTTCTGTTTAAACACTCAAACATATTTCTTCAGGGGTTCTAATTTTGCTAATTATGTACGTTCTATAAAGGCATTTAAAATGGCAAATAATATCAAGATCACCCATATTGCAATACCGTAGAGACGTACATAACGGTTTGTACCTTGTCTATTTCATACTCTGTGAACACCATATCTCGGGACCTTACGCGGAGAACTTTGCGAATGGGCAATAGTATTCTTTTCATTGCACCCCGGTGCCTACTGGAGAGGTATCTGCTCCATACTGGGCTGTATTATAGAGAGTTTGCAGTTTTAATTCAGTCAACTTTGTACTTTTTAAGTTCTATCAGGTGACAGAACATAAAAGTACAAAGTGATACGTACGTAATATATTGTAATGTGTAGCTTTTGAAAACGGTAAAAGCGGATAAAATATAAGTTTATTTTAAAACATAAAAGATAACGAGATATACCTCTGAGGAATACAGTCGAGAAATAAATGGTTAAGCAAATTGACACCCTACATCAATTTGCTGGGATATATAGGTAGACATTTCATAAAACTATCAAAGAATAACAGTTGTGAGTTGTAAGTACCTAGGTAGTAAATTTTTTACAATTAATTTGCCTAAATTCACATCATCATCCCGTTTCAACAAACTAGATTCCTGGCAATAATTAGTTGTCCAAACGTTTTCTTAAAAAATTTTTTTACCAATCTTCAATTTTATACTGAACACAGCAAACTCGACTAATGATCTTGTGGATGAAAAATTAAATGAAATGTTAGGAAATAATTATAACTAGAATATTCTCTTTTTCATACCTCTTTGACATGAACTTTTGACATTTCTTTAAACTAATATTTGACTAATTTAAATGTAATTGTAATTCATTTAATTCAATGTTATATCTAAGACACTAACCAAACGCCTAAATTATGTATTTGTGAACTGGAAACGGTAGAATATTTATTATATTAATAAAATATATTAATAAGTTAATATATATTAATAATACTAAATATATAATAAATTAGTTACATCTCAGTAACAATGTTCTGACAAAAAATAAATAATAGTTTAAAAAACTAAAAAACACGCTTTAAAAACCAAACTAAAAAAGTAGAAAATAATTTAATTCAATTAAAAGCGTGGGGTGCTTTTTGAGGTATTTTTATAATCACTTAATGTCAAGCACCCCACGCTTTTTAATTGAATTAAATTATTTTCTCTTTTTTTAGTTTGGTTTATAAAGCGCGTTTTTTAGTTTTTTAAACTATTATTTATTTTCTATTTTTTAGTTCTGCTAACTACAAAAACGTGTTTTTTTTTCCTTTTTCTCATTTTTTTTTAAATTATTGAATAGTCATCCGTCCTCGATAAGTTTACAAAGTTTCAATTAAATCTGACCGTTTAAAGTGGGTCAAAATAGCATCCAAAGGAGTCGGTTACAAACAAACAAACATACAAGTGAAGCTAATATAAAGCGTGTAAAAAATGGACTATTACACACCTATTCACATATACAAATCCGAACGCTATTCAAAGTGACACCTGATGCCATCGAATGCAATTCGATGCCTCGGGGACTACTTCGCTACGTGGAGCAAATGGACCTCACTAGTATACGAGGCGTTCTTCGTTTTGGACCATTGGAAGCGAATGAAGGAAACAAAGTGAAGTATGGTGGCCTTAATGCACAAAGAAACGTGGTATGTAAGATGCAGCAGCTGGTACGAAAGCGGGAAACAGATTTATCGAATTTTACTGAAGGAAAAAGTTTGTAACTGCGTCTTGGAGATGGATCAACAATCGATTTGATATTTTAAGTCCATTTAAATGTATAGAATGTTATATGATGAATTATGCAAATTTTATGCTGAATAGCGATGTAATGTTTAACGCTTTGTTTTTATCCGACTATGGTGAAGCAAAAAGGAGGGTTATGATTTAGACCGGTATGTATGATGTATGTGGGAATATGTATGTGTGTATGATCAGTTAAACTATTCCCTCATAACTTCTAAATTACTTATCATAATTTGACAAATGTGTATCGTTGGAAGCATCTTGCTTGTCCGCTGCTTATGGGCTGGGACGTCACATTGAATTGAATATGGCGCACTCTAGAGGTCATGACCTAAAAAAAAATATGATGCCGTGTTGGTTAACAAAAAAGGACTTAACTAGCACATTTCAAATATTTATATACATATACGTATATAGCCTTAGGTAACCACAAAAATAATTTAAATAAAACGTAGTTATTAGTCGTTGAATAGAACGACTAATAACTACGTTTTATTTAAATTAAAGCAATAGCTTTCTGACGAGAATATTTTCTTGACCGTGACTTTTCAGTTTTGGAATTTACTTCTTTATTGGACGAAAAGCGACTAATAATAAGTCATTCTGACACACGTGCCATACACTATAATTATGCGAGCACGTAGCCCTTGTGCTCTCATAACTGAGCTAAGTTCTGCCAGAACAAACCAATCCACATCGAAATTTCTCCCAGTTTCCGAAGTAGTTTTATCGTTTTGGATAGTTAGTGCTGATTATTTTTTAAACTATTTTAAATATAAGTTTTGGAAATACGAATTTTTATTTATCATAATATACCACATTTGGAATACTGCATTTAATGGAAAAGAAATGAGAGATGCGAATTAGCTCAATTCAGTAGAACTATTATGAGATGGTGTCTTATTATCGTCAATTGGTTGTGTGGAAGTGTCACAATCATTACACAGACAGACAGATTGACGGTCGCATTCAGACGTTTCACGTTTTGTTAATTTTTGATATATAAACAAAAAAATAATAAGAAGTGAAAAATGAAATGAATGATCGAAAAATGAATTGATAGGAGCGGATGAACGTTCATTCTTATAATTACTCGTATAATTTTGTCGGTGTCACCTGAAACTGATATGAAACAAAAATTAACCTGATATCGGCTTTACAACTTCATCAATCTGATTTTTTTTAATTCTGTAAACAGGATATCAGAATCACATTTACACGTCATATAAAAAAAAGCTAGATATAGTTGACATTTCCTATCTGAACCACCCCTGAGAAGAAATGGCGAAACAAACTCAAGGGTTAAAGTTCAGACATAATCGTTGGTCAGATCATTGTGAAGCCAATGTAGATTGAATTAAATCTCACCCTCGTAGGTCGTCTTAGAACACGTAACAATTTTTTAAATATACTTCTGTCATCCATTTCCTATCGCACAAACTCCTTCAAAACAATCCCAAAACTAGCGGCCAGCAGACGAATAAATATTCACGGAGCCACTGCTATCATGTTATGTGCAATGTAAATTCAAGCCCGAAACATTTAGACCACGTAGTATCCCTCGGTTGGGGATTCAGAACCCTTTGGTCGCGATGCGCCTGGAATGCGATACTGAATTGTATCGGACTGCTTTTGTTTTTGTATTTTTTGTTTATTTATGTGAAGATGTGTTGGGTATTACGATGAAGGGTACGTATACTTACGTTTTGGATTTGAATATATTTTGTAATTTAATAAACGCGAAACTATTGTCTGTTACTATCATAAAAACACTTATTTATTTCTGTACTTTCAAACGGCTTTTAGGGCGGTACATTTTGAACTGTAAGCTAAGCTTGATTATGAAACTGTCTTGGGTACCTTGAATATATTCAATTGTGATTTTAAAATCATTATGCTATTTTACCTACATCAAAAAACGACGTCTACACCTATGTTTAATAAAAAATACTATTACCAACAGCTAGTCCTCCAATTTTGAGCCACTATAACTATTATTTTACCTATTGAAATAATTATACTAAACAATCAAAATATATGCTAAAAAATCACAAAATAAACCAGCACTCATTTATTATACAGTACATTTAGTCACCTTTAAACCCCATCCAATTTATTTGGACGACATCCGGATAACCACAATGATGTTGACAAATCGACCAGCGACACTGTTCCGCCTTTTCGATGTTCGATCTTTTAGTCACAGTTATCGAACGATGCGAGTTCTTGATAAACTGGAATGTTTTGAGTTCTCGATAAACTCCAATGTTTCGATGAATCCGATAAAAGTTCATTCGTTATCGGGACACACATTGTTGGTATTTGATTTTAAAACAAAATTGATGAATTTGCGATGTTTTTGTGGGTATTTTTTTCTGTAGTACCTTTTTTATAGCAAAAGTTTTGATAAATTGGAATATCTATAATATGCAGTCCTCTTCCAGAAACAAAATTTTGGCCATGGCCATTTCAGTCACAGCGGCCAATTATAAAGAGGACTATCCATCTACACGGGACACATTATAGTGCACTAGTGTGTGTGCAGACAAAGGTGCACTCAAAATGTACAATACTTCGTGTATGTGCTATGTGGTTTATTCACCATAAGTACAAATTCAGAACCTTACAAACAATTATATTAACGAAAGGAGACGATCTTGAAATAAATTATGTACAGTTAATTCAAAATTAATATTAATTTCCTCTGTTTACGTAAACATGATAATTATGTAAACACAAAGTTTGATTTCCCGGCTCATCATGTAAATTAAGATGAAGCAAATTACAGATTAGGTCCTTAGCTATAATTATGAATTTAAGGGGTTTTGGTATTTAAATTATACAGTGGTTTGGCCAACCGGCTTTTACAGGTACCTTTGAACCATGAATTTTGTATGGAATAGGTAGGAATACAATAACCACAACGTTGTTTAAAATTTACTAGAGTAAATGTTAGCATATCTGACCAATAACGTTGTTTTAACTTGTTACGGAGTTAGTATTTTGTCAATATATTTATCTTGTGAATACTTTTTTTAACACTACTCGGTTTTTGAATTGAGAATTTTAAGTTGGGAACTTGTCAAAACTATTTACGAAATTCAAATATTATTTTTAAAAAACGTCGCCTAAAGATGACTTTGACCTGCCAGGGGTGCGGGGTGTTCGAAAGAGATACCGTGGCCCAACTCAGGGAACACGGGTGGGTTTTAGTCAGTAAAAGTCTGACACGCCCTCCTGCTGCACTTAGAGCGGGAGAAGTTATTTAATGAAAAAATAAACAAAAAAAAGAAGATTTTGACACGTTCTCAACTTCAAATTGGCTATTTTGACTTGAAATTTTACATTTATATTCATACTAGCTGTTGCCCGCGGCTTCGCCCGCGTGGAGGTCGGAAATTATCCCGCGGGAACGTACTACCGGGATAAAAAGTATCCTATGTGTTAATCTAGGTTATAATCTATCTGTGTGCCAAATTTCATCCAAATCCGTTCAGCCGTTTTTGCGTAAAAGAGTAACAAACATCCATCCATCCATACTTACAAACTTTCGCGTTTATAATATTAGTAAGGATTTTTTACGGTGTACATAATAAAAGGTATTCTATCTATCTGAAATGGGGTATGTGGTACATCCGGTTTTAACTACTTTCTTAACTGCTTTCGCTTAGTGACATCCTCATAAGTATATTTTATATTCTTGGCTATATTTCATAGCACCACATTAACGTCATAAAGCGGAAGACCGCTTAGTATCTGCATAAGTACTTTACTTGCATGTACCATTGTAGTCGGTTCTAAGTCCCGAGCAACACAGGATTTCCATTAGCCAATGGGACGTAAGTTTTCTTAAACTGCACTGTTATGCTACGTCATCTAGGGTGAAACGTTATTCAGATTGAAAGAGAAAAATAAAAACTCAGTTTTATATGGATGGACGACTTCAAAAGCCACACTATGGTTTCATATATTTATGAAACCAAAACTGTGCCTACCATATATTTATGAACTACGAAATATGTTGGTTTTTTCTATTGTGATATTTCACAATAGAAAAAACCAACATATTTCGTAGTTTAAAAATATTAAACAGTTTAATAATGTTTACCTACGAAATGTGTTGCTTTATACACTAACTGGTAAATAACGTGTTAATCGCCAGTAGACAAGTTCAATATTTGGACTGTTTGCTTTTTAAAACAAAAACGTTTTTCAATTTCTTTTGTGGAACATCGTATGACTAAACACTAATTACTAAAAAAAACCTTTCTTTTTAGCATACACACGCAAACTGAAACCATGAATTCAGCACATGATTCTAGCAATCGCATCGACATTTTTTAAATAACCAACGAAAGTTTTTAACGCAAGGTGTATCAGAACTATATACTGAATCCATGATTATAGGTTTGGCGTCAAAGTCTCTGCTACCTTGTAGATAAAAAAACCACGAAAATAATATTCGCCCACAAGAACCCTTACTGACTCCTAAAATCTAAAATCATTAGACCCAAAAATCTCACCACAATTGCCTACTTTACGAACTGATGCAATTTCGCCACCTGCATCAAAACACCGTACCTACCCTACTTACGTAAATACTCCACACTTCGCTGTTTCGTTTTCAACAATCCCATCAAATCACATCTCCAAGGTAGGTAGGCACCAAGGGAACTGATTGAATTGAATCCCCTCTACCGACGCCATATTTCTTTTCCGGTTTTCCCTAAATTGAACTTTTACCTACAGTTAAATGTACTTTAATCTGATTGAACTTGCGACTTAGATAAATCGCTTGAAGTAAACGACATTGGTTATAAGATGTCGGAAGTTGTAAGAAGCAGATATTGTGTGATATATGGTGTTTTTCTAATGAAAAATTTTACTTTATTTGAAGTGTCCGTAAGATTGATTTGAAGTATTTGCAACTGACTGGTTTACATTTTAATTCAAAGGGAAGGAACTTAAGCCTACAGAAATGGTTGTAGCCTGTGATTTATTATTATTATTATGTTCCTTTTTTTTTCTTGAAAATAGGCCTTATTTTTAAAAGGTTTCATGAACTCAGAGAAGAAATGTGACTGCGAATTTGACGCACTTCTGCCAACCCCATAACTAAACAGCCTAGTGTGATGCTATTTTTCCTTCTTAAAATCTGACACAATTTATATTCTTAATATTTTCCAACCAACAAAAAACTCTGCCGAGAAAATATGTAAAAAAATAAACAAATGAAATTCGACTCAAAAAATATCTTTACGGTCATAAAATTCGTTGTCAATCATAACAACAAAGTTTTCAAGCTACAAATCGATAGTTTTTCTAACCCGCTGTGCTCATAAGAAATGCATGCTCTTCCACTTTATTTATTTACATGGGGTTAGCCGATAAATCCGGGACTTGCTATGGCTTGGGGGACTTTTATTGAACTTGATATTTAGTCCACACCCATCGGATCAATAGGTGGACGTTAAGTTTGATGCAACAATGTCTATTGTTTTTACGAGTTTCGGGATCGCTTGGGCGCAAGAGGATTTATTTTATTTTGTAGGCAAAATGTTCAGAATGGACCATGTTCCATGCTATAATCATGTCGTTTAGTCTCTATAGTTGGAATAATCTTTTTTTTATAAATCATAGGATAATAATATACCAATTTCTACTTCTGCAAAAGGGATCAACAGTGACATTACAATAAAGGAAAATGTATCCGTAAACGCGAGCAACCTTTAAAAGATAAACCCATAAAAAATAAATAAAAACATTTTTAAAACCCTTGTAGGTACAATACTTTTTATCCGAATCAATAAAAATACAACTACATGTTTTTAAACTGAATCGAAACGTAATCTACATTTCAGTCCGTTGTAAGACCTAAGGTGACTTGCATTCTACACGTAAAACGTTCAAACACCAGTAAACATAAAATTAATTTACAAACTGCACAGCCTAGCTAAATAGCCCGGTAAAGCGCACGCCAGGGCACAGCTTAACAATAATTGTAGTTGGCTATTTACAGCATGTAATTAACGAGGCGACACACAAGAGACGTGCCCAATTTGTCATGGCCAGCCGGGGCGTAGCGGTGTCGTAGCTGTGCTACGCCGTAGCGCTACGCTTGTGGGACTTGATGAGATTTAGTTATTAGAAAAGGTTTTTATGATATAACAATTTGTTCGTTTAATTTGGTACTCGTGGGCTTTGAAAGGGAAGGGAAATACAATTAGAATCTTTATCTTTCGCTAATGCCTAAGACAAAAATCTCACTTTTTTCATGAAACTTTCTTCGTTAGCTTATATTGTGTCCCACTGTTAAGCAAGTGCCTCTTTTTACACGCTTTATATTAGCTTAACTTGTATGTTTGTTTGTATGTAACCGACTCCTTAGAGCGCGATTTTGACCCACTTTAAACGGTCAGATTTCATTGAAACTTTGTAAACTTATCGAGGACCGATGACAATTCAATAATTAAACATTTCTTTTTGTTGATAAAAATGAAAAAATAAAACACGTTTTTGTAGTTAGCAGAACTATAATAACGTATTATTCTGTTGTTATCGATGGTGAAATCTACTTTAAGTTTTAAACAAATTAGGAAAATGGAATAAGATTATACAAAATAGAGAAGTTTAGAAGTAAAAATAATAGTTTAAAAAACTAAAAAAACACGCTTTAAAAACCAAACTAAATAAAGAGAAAATAATTTAATTCAATTAAAAAGCATGGGGTGCTTGACATTAAGTGATTATGAAAATACCTCAAAAAGCACCCCACGCTTTTTAATTGAATTAAATTATTTTCTCCTTTTTTAGTTTGGTTTTTAAAGCGTGTTTTTTAGTTTTTTAAACTATTATTTTTACTTCTAAACTTCTCTATTTTGTATAATCTTATTCCATTTTCCTAATTTGTTTAAAACTTAAAGTAGATTTCACCATCGATAACAACAGAATAATACGCA
Source organism: Antitype chi (assembly GCA_947359405.1). Lineage (NCBI taxonomy): Eukaryota > Metazoa > Arthropoda > Insecta > Lepidoptera > Noctuidae > Antitype > Antitype chi. The sequence continues at coordinate 14,208,187 of OX375817.1, read as the reverse complement.
TCATCTGTAGAAGAAGTACCACGAAACTTTCTAATCAGGCTAACAAAGCTAATACAGTACAACTACACACAGCACTGTTCACCAATCTAATTCAAATATTGGTTAGCAGAAGTCGCAAAATCACCAAGCATCGTTGCAGCGGCACGGCGGCGTTGCGGTGCGGCTGCGGTGCGGCATCGGTGCGGCCGGTCGATGCATTACACCGGAAACATTGTCCGATTGTTGCGGTCCCGCCGTAATGGGCTTAATTCTGATGCGGCTTTCGGCTTTTAGCCATTGTTTACCTGCGCACGATACACCGAAGCAAACACAAATCTGAATTTGTATAGGTAACGTTTTTGTGCGCGGCTGTACGCAACGCGGTTGTTTTTTGGTGTGTACTTCGGTTTGGAGTGCACAGAGAAAATCGGATATTGAAAATGTAGTTTACTAAAAGCTTGTGTTAATTTACGCTGTATGTCTTTATGTCAAAAGTTTTACTAAAATTTGGTATTTGTGTGTATTAAGGGTACTTTAAATCACGGTAAATCTGAAATCAACGCAGGCGAAGCCGCAGGCAAAACCTAGTAACTTGATAAGTTCTATAATTTAAAAATTATGAGGAGAAATTATGGGAAAATATCCCAAGGGAATGTATTACCGTGATGTAAAGTACCAATCCAGGCTATAAACTATCTGTGTGTTAAATTTCATCATAATCCGTTTAGCTGTTTTTACGTCAATCAAGAGTTAGACAAACCGACAAAAATTCTAAGACAGATATTTTCGGCATCTGACTCGTTCCCAAACCTCGAAGTAATTACTTTTTTTTATTGTCAATTAATACTTCTGATTTTGTAACTATTTTAATATGTCGGAGACGGCCGCTAAACGAAGCGCGGCACGCAACCCGAGTAGTGGCGGCACTAACACTCGGGTAACATCGTGCTACGACGGAGCCTAGCGAACGGAGGGGCGCCAGAGAAAGAACACTTGCCTTCCGACCGTTCTAGAGACCGGCACCTCCAGTCTAGGAACTGTCCTACGTTTCGTTTGGTTTTAACTAATTATTGTGACTATTGTGTTTGACTATTATTAAAAGTGATTATTGTGCATTGAGTGTTCCTTTTTGTTCGATCACCCAATACCCGCCCGCATAATGTCTGACGACGGTGCCAATAATGCTCCTGTCCCGACATCAGAAGTGAGATCTGATCGAGCAAATGAGAAAACACGTGATGAGAACCCCGAAACTTCACAATGGCGGATGATGCTCGAAATGCAAAACGAGCAAATGCGAGCACTTATAAAAACCTTGAACGTGCCGCGACCAAACAACCACGTAGCCCTGCCGGAGTTCAATCCAGAAAATAGAGAAGCAGACCCTCGATCATGGTGCGCGACCGCCGACCTGTGCCTTTCTGATAATCCACTAGAAGGATGCCCGCTAATCGTCGCGCTCAGTAAAGCCTTGAAAGGAGCTGCATCGACGTGGCTGTCACAAGTTACGTACCCCGGAATCACTTGGCCACAATTCAAAGAGCTTTTTTCAGCAAGGTTTGTGCCTACAGAGACAATAACGGCTACGCTTATTCATCTGAGTTCTAGTAAGCCTAACGAGGGAGAAAACTACGCAGCGTACGCCAGCCGATTGATGTCATCCCTGATGAATTGTTGGAAAAACGCAAGTACTGAACAAATTGCTGTGTCCGTTGTGCTGGCTCATTTAGCTCAAATTGATACGCGGTTACAACGACTTGCTTTCACCACTGAGGTTAATTCGCGCCACAACCTGCAACAGGAATTGCAAGCGTATTCCTATCTAAAACGTAAAGCACCACAAGACGCGAACAATACTTCAGATAACGCAAAGCAACCTAGGATGTCGACGCCACCGCTTAAATGCTTCATTTGCGGCAAGCCTGGCCACAAACAAGTCGATTGCCGTTATAAGGGAAAGGAATTTAAGAAAAGCCCTGTACCATCCATTGCACCTGCGCGTGCAAGTCAGCAGCCAACACCGAAAGGAAGTGTCATCTGCTTCAAGTGCGGGCAAGCCGGCCACATTGCCTCGCGCTGCGGCAGCGCCGCCCCTGCTGAGGCGACGAGCGCCGTGCCCCGTGCGGAGCGCCGTGTCGACTTATGCATGGTCGAGCCCCCTTCAGGATCACTAACGCATAAAGGTCAGCAGATAACATTTCACTTCGATTCAGGAGCCGAGTGCTCATTAGTTAAAGAGAGTTTTGCTAAAAAGTTGTCCGGTAAACGTTGTAATAATGTTATTTCACTAGTAGGAATTGGCAATAAGAATGTCAATAGCACTGAACAGATTTTATGTAGCGTAGAAATCCACGAATATCCCACCGAAATCTTATTCCATGTATTGCCCGACGTTTATTTACGTAGCGATGTAATGATTGGTCGCGAGATATTGCTTTCCGGTTTTGTTGTAAATATTAGTGCAAACGAGTTTACATTAACAAAGAGTAATGCTATATTTTCTTGTGCCACAATAAGTTCTCAGAATTTGGATCAGGTAGAGACTGACATTTCGTTGGAACGTAAACAATCACTTGTTAATTTATTAAAAACATTCTCAGAATATTTCATCTCCGGTTTCCCAAATACCCGCGTTAGCACTTATAAACTAAACATTCGTTTAATAGACCCAAACAAGACGGTACAAAGACGGCCTTATCGTTGCTCGCCGGTGGAACGAAACGTAATGCGAGAACGAGTGAATGAATTATTGGATGCTAAAATAAAGACCTAGCAATTCACCTTTTGCGAGTCCGGCGTTATTTGTTGAGAAATCTGACGGTACAAAACGTATGTGTATCGATTATCGTGAATTAAACAAAAATACTGTCCCAGATAGATACCCGTTACCGTTGATTTCGGATCAGATTTCGCGTCTTAATGGAGCTAATTATTTTACAAAATTAGATTGCGCTAGTGGCTTTCATTTAATACCAGTTAGCGAGGAATCTATTGAGCGAACTGCGTTTGTGACACCCGAGGGACAGTACGAGTTTTTAACTGTCTTTCGGGCTACGTAATGCTATCTCTGTTTTTCAGCGAGCAATAATAATTGCGTTACATGTAAAGTAGCAAAGTGTCATTCAGGCAAGGTACAGGCAGAGTTGCACCCAATTCCAAAGGTTGCGGTGCCTTGGCACACGGTACACATCGACGCGACAGGTAAGCTCAGCGGAAAACGCGATAACAAGGAGTATGTGTTCGTACTCATTGATGCGTTTACTAAGTTTGTCCTTTTACATCATACGATGCACATTGACTCCGCCAGTAGTATAAAAGCTGTGACAAGGAGTGTATCATTGTTTGGAGCACCAGTTCGGATTATTGCTGATCAGGGTCGTTGTTTCGCAAGTCACGAGTTTAGGGAATTTTGTGAGAGTAAAAACATTAAGCTTCATTTAATAGCTACGGGATCATCGCGAGCTAACGATCAAGTTGAGCGCACGATGAGCACGTTAAAATCTATGCTTACTGCGGTTGAAGTGAACGAAGATAGGTCGTGGCAGGATGCGTTAGCAGATGTGCAGCTGGCACTAAACTGTACTGTCAATAGGGTAACAAAAGCAAGTCCACTCGAATTACTAGTCGGTAAAGTCGCGCGCCCCCTTAGCTTAATAGCTTACGACGATGATACTGACGCAGATCTCGAACAAATTAGGGAAAACTCAGCCCGGTTAATCGAAAAGTCGGCTCTATATGACAAAAAACGGTTCGATAGCACTAAGGCGCGACTGGATAGGTTTTCGGTGGGTGACTTTGTGTTGCTTCAAAACGAAGAACGCAACCAGACTAAATTAGACCCCAAATATAAGGGACCATTCAGAGTTGTAGAATTGTTAGAGGGAGATCGCTACACATTGAGAGCATTAAGTTCTAAGCGTATTTACAAGTACGCACATGATAGATTAAGGAGAATGCCCGAGGGCCAAGTACCGTTTGAAGTAGAGGATTTGGAATTGAGAGATAGCGTGGAAACTTAGTTCGGATGGTCGGACCGTACCAGTAGCCATTTCGTAGCCGTAGTCCGGTAGAAGTCGGTGTCTGCTTGTAGCAGTCCGTGGATGCGCGGTGCGCGGGTGGTTCTGGCGGAGGTCGGGTCTGGTAGAGACCATAGAGTCATGTGGGACTCGGCGTTCTTGAGAAACGTAGTAGAACAAACAGGGGTTTGTTGAAGGGCCATGTTGGCCGTAGGCCACGAATGAGATTTCCGCTTTGTGTAATGATTAGATGCATTAAGAGGTACTTGGTTGCTCTAGCATTTTAATTGACCTAAGTGTATGTTTGATCTAGTTTTGTTGTTTGTTTGATTTAGAACTTTAGACATAGATAATTATTTGTAAAGAAATAAAGGAAAGTCATTGGGATGAATTTCATTTCAATTTTCAAGTTGTTAGTTAAGCTTTTCGTCAGGAGTGACCGAACGACGAGTACTGTGTTATGTTTTCCTTACTGCAGGATTACCACACGAGGACGTGTGATAACGCAGGATGGCCGTGTCGGAGACGGCCGCTAAACGAAGCGCGGCACGCAACCCGAGTAGTGGCGGCACTAACACTCGGGTAACATCGTGCTACGACGGAGCCTAGCGAACGGAGGGGCGCCAGAGAAAGAACACTTGCCTTCCGACCGTTCTAGAGACCGGCACCTCCAGTCTAGGAACTGTCCTACGTTTCGTTTGGTTTTAACTAATTATTGTGACTATTGTGTTTGACTATTATTAAAAGTGATTATTGTGCATTGAGTGTTCCTTTTTGTTCGATCACCCAATACCCGCCCGCATAATGTCTGACGACGGTGCCAATAATGCTCCTGTCCCGACAAATATATGTATAGATTATTGTTATTGAATATAATTCGAACATATAAATATATGTATTTATTTACTACAGTCTTTTGACTCACACAAAATAACATTTATTATGATTTGTTTGAAATAAAATGTATCACAATAAATTAGTCAATAAACCTCACATACGTTCGTATCGCCAAAAGTTTTGTGCGCGACTGTGCGAGCGCCCGTATTGTTTTAGGTTTCGATGTTTGGAAAAAAGGAAAAAAATGTTTGTGATAGCAACCGAAAAAGAACTGCTGCTTTTTTAGGTACATAGACAAAATGTTATTACTACACGAACGTATGATAGTGTGTTTTTATATATAGGTATTCAGCTTGGAAGGCCCGATATTAACAAAAAAAAAATGTTTTCTATGGAACGTCTTGTTATATACTTTTAACATACTTCTGGCTCAATAACAACTGCATGGTTTGATCGATCAGGTAAAGCTATGCTTGCCGTGGTAGGTCCATGGATGGTGACCTTCTTTACATACCAAGACCCTTCCATGTCATGGAAAGAACAATTAACCAGTTGCTCCCGGCTGACATTCGTGAATCTTTGACAGTCGTTACAGGTCATCAGAAGCCCAGAAGTCTGACAACAGTCTTACCACGGGGTATCATGTTACCCAGGAACGTTATATAGGTCAGATATGCAGTCGCTCCATGTAAAATATTGGTATTCAGCTGCATCTGGGTTGGACCGGAATCCGACCCCAACTTAAGTTGTTCGGAAAATTCTAGGCGCACGATGATGAGTGTATTCATAGATATAATTTCAAACCAACGCCAGTCACTTCCTGAACACAAACAACGTTTACATATTCAAACCTAAACTGCCTCTAACACATTGACGTACAACGAATTTAGTATCAAACTTCCAATTTTATGACGTCACGTTACAGTACAACTGTTGGGCCAAAAGTTAAATTGAAACTGGTAGGCAAACCACACTCGCATGATTTATTAGCCGCATGTGAAAACGTTACGTTCTGACTGTACATATGTATGTAATTGAGCGTATTGTACACGGACACATAAGGGATTTGAGGTTAGAACTGTACTGCATATGTTTGGCGATAACCCTTTAAACTTCTGGTCGTAAGAGGTTATGTGTTTAAGTTCGGAAGTAATCAAGTTTGAGGTGTCTGTTTTGTTAATTGCAGTGGCATCTTTAAGGTAGATGTGTCACCACACATTTAAAGTCAGATCATAAAAGCCTACTGCAGAACAAGACTCTTTGAATTAACCAACTTAACAGACAACTGTTCTGCTGAGGAGTTTGTTGTGCCACTTCTTCTTCTTAGCTAAAGCACTGGGAAGTGGAGCAGGGCGGGAGTTTTGGGGACTGGCTTAGTCTAGTTTGAATCATCATCATCATTCCAGCCGAAAGACGTCCACTGCTGGACATAGGCCTCCCCCAGGCTCCTCCACTTCGACCGGTGTTTTGCTTCCCACATCCAGCAGATTCCCGCAGCCTTCACAAGGTCATCAGTCCACCTTGTGGGAGGCCTTCCCACTCTTCGTCTTCCGGTACGCGGTCGCCACTCCAGAACCTTTCGGCCCCATCGGCCATCTGTTCTGCGAGTTTGTTTGAATAAGGCTTTTAAATGACCAAAAAAGAAGTTGCCATAAACACCGCTAGAGGTGATTGCATTCCTGATCGTATTTCATGCAGACATCATTATTGCCAGCCTCGTGGGTCTAGTGGTCACAAGCGGTACTGCCGAGCTGTAGGTCTTGGGACTGTGGAATTGGATTTTTCAATAGCAGCCCGAAGTCTTGATTTGTGCCCCATTGATGGCGATAGGCTCGTCCTCTGTTACACGGGACATAGAGACAATTCTGTTCTGGCAAAATGTGAATGTAATACAAATACACCTGGGTCGATGGTACAAAAGCAACCAGGCAGAATGTTTTCAGAAGTAAATGTTAGCAATGGAAATATTGAATAACCAATCCATATAATTTAGTGCAGGCCTCTCCAAATACTTGTACACCAAATGGTCTGTATAAATATAAATAACTAACTCAAATAAACATTCCGCATCATTAGCTTTGAAATAGCCGACTTTGTTTGTGTTTGTTGGAACCAATTCATACGCTTAATTTGTGCTACAACATTACTTCGTGGTACTAGTTAAATTGAAGTTGTACGCTAAATATTAACATCATTTAAGTTAATTATCATATCCATAGTAGTTTATTTTATTATTTTTATACTATACAAGAAGTGACTATATTTCTGAATTAAAACCAGTGAGTATCAATTCTTTAATAAGTCATGCGGTTTTTCTACAACTCCTCATTCTCTTGCCTTTAATCCAATTTATTTAGGGTACGTGCAGCTTTCCCTAATCTTATAGCCATCCAAACTTATACTCAAAACTTTCTTCACGAAATGTTGTTTATGTCATGCACTAATTGTACTAGCTGTAATTTCTCCAAAAATTATGAAATGTCGTGTGATTCCTCACTACATTCTGTCAGCGAGTTTAATACATAATGAAAATGTGAAGTGGGGATCCTGGTGTCCTGAAATACAGGCCAAGAACCTAGGTTAGGCACCATTCTCCCACATTATATACTTACCTGAATTATGTATCATTATCGAATCTGACCAATGTAAAATAATGTATGTGTATTGTGCTTAGAAAATAAAGTTGATAGATTGATTAATTGATTTCGTCCGCTTAAAATGTATAGCTCATGTTACTCCAAAATAATGTACCTACTTTTCCATAGCTCTGAGAGAATTTTTAAATTCAATTTAGTCATTTCTGAGTTTATTCATAACAAACAATTTTACAAACAATCAAATCTTTCCTCTTTATAATATTAGTGTAGAAAATAAATAAAACTCTAAAATGCCATATATTGCAGGACTTTCTACCTCCTATTACAAATTCAATTCATAAATCAGAAACGCTTCACAATCTTATAAAGCCACTAACTAAACAGTTACTATATCTTCTAGTTAAAACTAAAGCGATCACGGTCAGAGGTATGTGATAAGTCCCGGGGTAGATAAGGCGCAGTTAATCCACAAGAACAAAGGCGTCTGTCCCGGGGCAGTGGCGCGATTTCAGCCCTTTGTGGCTATTCTTGAAGTTTAACTTGCGTACGCGACTTGGTCGTGTTGGAAATATTTATTTGCGTTTTATTTCTCGTCTAATACATACGTATATAGAGAAATAAAGACATCGAACGTTTTTACAGTTTTTTTTTAAAGTTGAAGGATATCTTCAAACTTCTAACACATAATATAAGGCATTTCATATAGCGGAGGTAAGTTTTCAACGAAAGATGTTAGTTTGGAAGGAACCTCTTAAAAAAATCCCTGTTAAAGGAATTACAATGGTTTGGACTACAACATTTGCAATTAGAGTGTCGTTCCTACCCGACACTTTTTCAAGAGTCGATCTATCACCTCTTTACTCGCAGAAAAGTCATCAAAAAAATTCTTTCAGAGTCATGGCACCTGTTACAAATTGTTTTAATTTAATTATCCTTTAATATTTATATGATTTAAAAGCTAAGTCTTAAAATAATAATATGTATACCTACAAGTATCGTACCAAACGTAATTACAGTCGATCTTATAAATTTTGGAACCATTTCCTTTTTGCAAGAACGAGAAGAACTTTGGAAAAAAGAAAACATTATATTTAGGTACCCTTACAGTTATTTTTATTAATTGCGCACGGGTCGATCGATTAGGTTAAGCTACGCTTGCCGCGGTTGGTCCATGGATGGACCATCTGTACATACCAAGACGTACAAGGGTCCATCTTGGTATGTAATGTAACGTACGTGGTGCACTTGGACCCGGCTGTCCTTCATGGGTCTTTGACAGTCGTTACGAGTCGTCAGAAGGCTAAAAATTTGACAACCAGTCTGACCATATTAGGCAGTCGTTCCTTATAAAATACTTACTGGTATTCTGGGTTAGACTGGAAGCCAACCCCAACATAGTACGGAAAAGTTTAGGCAGATCATGACATTTATTTTCGTCGATTAACAAATTATTCCCGATTATTCCGATTATTCTTCACATGGGTGTCGTAGAAGGCGATTAAGGAGCTTACCAGAGAATGGGCAGCAGCGTTCTCTATGCATTTTACCACCATACTGCAATCGCCAACCCACCTGCCAAGCGTGGCGATTATGGCAATTCGCTCCCCATTTGGAGGAGGCCTATGTCCAGCAGTGGACGCCTTCGGCTGAAATGATGATGATGATGAACAAAATTATCCTTTCTCTGCAGCCACCCAAAAACAGCCCGTGCACTGTGCGATAGTCTCTTGACCATACAACGACTCCAAAATATATCGCATAGTTTCCATAATACTATCCCCTCACCAAATCCTAGCCACGGTCCCGTCGACGTCTGTGTCTGAAACGTTATTATCTTCTCTCAAAGGGCCTCACTTCCGTCTCGCTGGTCTTAACAAATGTTTCTTTTTACGCACCCTTTGATCAGCTAAGTCTTGAGGAAGGTAGGTGCTGCGTGTGACTGATGTGCAGGTGAATAAGGGTTAAATTAAGGTATAGTAAAACTGTGGCCAAACTGAAGCAAACGAGCGAACGCGATGCGAGACGCGATTGTTCGTGTCTATTGTTTTAATGACACGTGACTCTTCATACCAGTTTGAAAATATCTACAAGAAAAAAGATGAAAGGAAAATCTATTATTCTGTACAAATAAGATGCACACATTAAGAGCAGTGGTGGCCAAAGCGTATCGGCCTCGACTTAATAGTTATAGGTCGTCGGTTCAAACCCAGATAAACGCTTTAGTAAGTGTAAATAATTTCGTCACCACTGCTCTAAAAACGGTGAAGGAAAACATCGTGAAGAAACCAAAAAAAAAATGTGTGTCTTCAATGTTTTTGGTAATCTACGACGCAGGCCCACTACCTCCCACAAAGAGGAGACTTGTGCCCCAGCAGTGGGAACATTATAGGCTGATTATGATAAAAACACACTATAAAATTAACATAAAATAAAACAAAGTAGCCAAATACAAGTTCGATGGCACAATCGACACGTGAGAAACTTGCCTTGCATCCCGCTCGTGCGTTCGCCTTAGTTTGGACAGAGCTTAATGGTGGTTGAAAGGTGAAACTAAAGCAGAGCAACAGGGTAAACTAACGTATTATGGAAGTAGAAAGCTGAAATTATTGTACAGGGAAATAAATTACGAATTTAGGCGTTTTTTCTTGAAGCCTTGAGGCCCTTTCCACGCACACACGGTCGCCGTTCAAACGGTGCTGAGATGGTTCAGTAATGTAGGCATTTGTACAATCTTTAAATACCCGTTGACGAATAATGGTTAAAGTTATAACCATACATTATAGGGACAAACTCATTGACCCATTTTAGAAAGTGTAAGTGGTCAGATTTATTTTACACCTGAGGAGTAATTTACGTGTTTTTGAAGAACGAACCCTCTTTAAAATACGGAAATTCTAATCGTACTATACGGGCTGATTTTTTAGTCACCGTCCAAATTTTTCAGGGTGATAGTACCCGTTAAATTGAACAACTTTCTCCAAGGAACATGGGTCGAAATATGAAAAAAAAAATCGGACCTCCCATACAAAATCGACCAGCTAACTATTGATTTTGCATGGGAGGTCGATTTTTTTTTTCATATTTCGACCCATGTTCCTTGGAGAAAGTTGTTCAATTTCACGGGTACTATGACCCTGAAAAATTTGGACGGTGACTAAAAAATCAGCCCGTATATAAATGTATGTTTAGATGTTTGGATTTTGTTACTCAATCACACAAAAACGGCTGAACGGATTGGGATGAAATTTGGCACAAAGATAGTTTATAACCTAGTTTTTTTTATACTCATAATATATAGGATAATTTTCATTCCGGTGGAATAATTTCCAACACGGGCGAGGCCGCTGGGAAAAACTAGTCTGTTAGAAAAAGTCTCCTTTAAACTTCAAATTTTGTAAAAGTTTTTTTTTTGACATTTATTATCACTAACATGAGATTGAAACTTGAATTTGATCGATTTTTAAGTACGAGAATTGGCATTCTGAAATGGTACGGACATAAAAATGTTAATTAAAACAAAAACATTCAAGTCTTGAAACAAAGAAAGGTAGGTACAACTTTCCCAGACGAAAACAAAAACAAAGGATTAAAATACTGTGAAACGCAAACCCGATTGATATTGTTATGTCTACAAAGTTTATCGAGCAAAAATATCTTAACTGCAATTGAAAGAATAACTTAACTTGTACTACAGCAGTCATTATAAGTTACTATTAGCATTTTAGCTTTCAGCTCGATGGTTTGACTTTAATACTCTCTACGAAGGCTTAGGGAACTCTCTGGGTCTTTGTCTTCGGTTGCTGAGGCAGAATGATGTCGAAAAGTTGTCTAAAACTATCCTTTAGATACTTACAGACTATTAGCTCTTGGGAAAATGTCGTTCAGAGAGGCGATTGAACGAACTTGTTGTTTTTTTAATTTATAGTTGAGATGTGTTGAGTTCAGACATAGATCTTATTTTTTTTTACATTGTTAAATAAACGCAGTCTTAGATAGAAGAAAAGTTTAGTGTTTTTTTATATCGTCGGATAGGCAAATTATACAATATGCCAACAAACAAATAAATGAGTGATTCGTTTCCGACACTTTTAATCAAGAAACCCGACTGTGTAAAAGTGAAAATATGGAAACAAGATTTTTTAGTTGGTTGAGTTTTTAGTTAGTTACTATTAAACTAAAAACTTAAAGCAATGTCATACATTCAGAGGCAATAAAGGAATTTATTGTTAAATTTTAAAAGATGGATTAGTCTTCAAAAAAATGTTAAGACATAATATGGCGCCAAAAGTCGGCCATTTTAATTTTCATAATTTTGATATACTAGTGTCACAATTGAGATGAGGCTAAATATGCCTCTAAAGGCAAAATCCATCAAGCCGTTTAGTTTATGATACAGAGCGTGCTAAAGAAATATACATACATACATAAATACACTCGAAAAACATAACCCTCCTTCTGGCGCAGTCCGGTAAAAATTCCAGCTTTGTTGGATCCCTGAATGTAATTTAATTGGTGACAGTAGATTTTCAAAAGATCAAACCAATTTGCAAAGTAATAGGTATTTATCATTTCACTAATTGAAAATCTGTCACCATTCAAAGGAAAAAAAAGAAATACTCTCCGATCAAAATTAAAGCCACTTTCCTATTTTAATATCCACCGACAACAAAAATACAATCCCAATAAAATAATGGATTTTTCTATAGAAATCCATTACATTATTCCCCCAGTGGACACAATACATTTTAGTGATGAAGGCGTCAAACAGAATAGAAAGGGATCTAATGGATCAGTATTTTTTTCAAAGACAGATTAGAAAAACTTTTCTCGGGATCAAAATAGGGAAATTCATAATTAATTTGGCACCCCAACTTTTGAATGAAGACGCTAACAATGGACTGCATTTTGTGAAGTTTTGAAAACGGACTAAAATTGAGGAAATGGGGCAATTGTTGAGCATTAAGCTGAATGTCTGGTCCCGTGTGGTGCCGGGCGTAAAAGAATAGCATCATCCCATTTCTTCCAGTGGGTGTCGTAGAAGGCGACTAAGGGACTTACTAGAGAATGGGCAGCAGCATTCTCTATGCATTTTACCACCATACTGCGATCGCCAACCCGCCTGCCAAGCGTGGCGATTATGGCAAACCCCCCCAACATGACAAGCACAAACAGTAAATGGCCCCTAGTGCCCGGCGGCCCACCTACCCTTGGCTACGGTAGCGGTCAAGGCCACGGTGAGGCAAGGGGTGCGAACAATCCCCGGAAGAGATCCGGCTACCACAATCACCGAAAACTGGACCTGGCAACATATAACACGCGTACACTCCGGACCGACGAGAAGATCGTCGAACTCGAGGAAGGATTGAGCAGGTTACGGTGGGATATAGTAGGACTATCTGAAGTCCGACGAGAGGGGGAGGACTCGATAATCCTCAAATCCGGTAACTTGCTCTATTTCCGGGAGGGCGACCAGCAGTCCCAAGGTGGTGTCGGGTTTATCGTCCATAAGTCCCTTGTGAGCAACGTGGTGAAGATCGAGAGTGTGTCGACCAGGGTGGCGTTCCTTATACTCAGAATATCCGCAAGGTATTCGCTGAAGGTCATACAGGTTTACGCCCCGACCTCGTCACACCCCGACGATGAGGTGGAGACTATGTATGAGGATATTTCCAGAGCCATGCATGGTTCCAAAACTCACTTCACCGTTGTCATGGGGGACTTCAACGCGAAACTGGGCAAACGAAGCGATGATGAGCTGCGAGTGGGGCAATTTGGAGTTGGACGTAGGAACCACCGGGGTCACCTACTGGCTAGTTTTATGGAGAAGGAAGGCCTCTTTATGATGAACTCCTTCTTCAAAAAACGTGAGCACAGGAAGTGGACCTGGCAGAGTCCTGATGGTGCAACCAAAAATGAGATTGACTTCATTATGTCGACGAAGAAGCAAGTATTCAATGATGTCTCTGTGATCAACGCGGTGAAAACTGGTAGTGATCACCGTTTGGTAAGAGGCACATTGAATCTCAATATCAAGCTGGAAAGATCTCGACTAATGAAGTCTACGCTCCGTCCAGCACCGATCCAAGTCCAAAACTCCGAAAGCTTTCAACTCGAGCTCCAGAATCGTTTCGAGTGTCTAGGGAGCTCTGTGGACGATTTTAACGATGGGTTCGTGGAAACTGTCCATACGGTCGGGTCTAAGTTTTTCAAGACCCGTCGTATCGACAAAAATAAGAGGCTCTCTGATCCTACTTTGCAGCTCATGAAGGAGAGGCGTGAGATGGTTCTGCAGTCTTCAGACGACGCACTCGAGTACCGGCAGCTTAATAGACAGATCTCTAAGTCCTTGAAAAGCGACCTCCGCCGCTTTAATACAGAACGTATTAAAGACGCGATAGAGCGGAATAAAGGCTCCAAGGTCTTTGCTAGGGATCTGTCTATTGGGCAGAGTCTGCTTACGAAACTGAAGACCGATGAAGGCAGGATCGTATCCACCAAGCCTGAGCTGTTGAGAGAGATTGAGAGGTTCTATGGACAGTTATACACGTCAACAAGAAACCCCGTTACAAATCTGGCTAACGACCCAAGAGCTAGATTGACCCGACACTATACTGAAGATATCCCGGACGTCAGCTTGTACGAGATTAGGATGGCTCTGAAGCAGCTCAAAAACAACAAGGCGCCGGGTGATGACGGAATTACGGCTGAGCTTCTGAAGGCCGGTGGAAAACCCGTTCTTAAGGCCCTCCAGAGGCTGTTTGATTCCGTCATACTCGAGGGCAAAACGCCACAGGCATGGAACAGAGGTGTGGTGGTACTTTTCTTTAAGAAGGGCGATAATGCCCTTCTTAAGAATTATAGGCCCATCTCACTTCTGAGCCATGTCTACAAGCTGTTTTCCAGAGTCATCACGAACCGTCTAGCGCGCAGGTTTGACGACTTCCAGCCTCCCGAACAGGCCGGGTTCCGTAAAGGCTTTAGCACAGTAGACCACATACATACGCTGCGGCAGGTTATACAGAAGACCGAAGAGTATAACCTGCCTCTATGTTTAGCGTTTGTGGACTATGAAAAAGCCTTCGATTCGATCGAGACATGGGCTGTACTGCAGTCCCTCCAACGGTGCCAGATCGACTATCGGTACATCGAGGTGTTGAAGTGTCTGTACGAAAACGCTACTATGTCAGTCCGACTCCAGGACCGGACCTCGGAACCTATCCTTCTGCAGCGTGGTGTTAGACAGGGAGATGTTATCTCTCCGAAACTCTTCACTGCTGCACTGGAGGATGTCTTCAAGGTTCTGGACTGGAAAGGGGCTGGCATCAACATCAATGGCGAGTACATCACTCACCTTCGGTTTGCCGATGATATAGTTGTCATGGCTGAGACCATGGAGGACCTCAGTACAATGCTCGATGACCTCAGTAGAGCTTCCGAAAGAGTGGGTCTTAAAATGAACATGGACAAGACAAAGGTCATGTTGAATGCCCGTGTAACACCCACTCTCATGACGGTCGGAGGCGCTGCACTCGAAGTTGTGGACGAGTACATTTACCTAGGACAAACTGTCCAGTTAGGTAGGTCCAACTTCGAGAAAGAGGTCAATCGTCGAATCCGACTCGGTTGGGCAGCGTTCGGGAAGCTTCGCAATATCTTCTCGTCCCACATACCGCAGTGTCTCAAGACGAAAGTCTTCGACCAGTGTGTGTTGCCAGTGATGACATATGGAACCGAAACGTGGTCGCTCACAATGGGCCTCATAAGAAGGTTTAAAGTCACCCAAAGGGCAATGGAGAGGGCTATGCTTGGAGTTTCCCTGCGTGATCGAATCAGGAATGACGAGATCCGCAGGAGAACCAAGGTAACCGACATAGCCCGAAGAATTGCCAAACTTAAGTGGCAGTGGGCAGGGCACATTGCACGCAGAACAGATGGCCGATGGGGTCGAAAAGTTCTGGAGTGGCGACCGCGCACCGGAAGACGTAAAGTTGGAAGGCCTCCCACAAGGTGGACCGATGACCTTGTGAGGGCCGCAGGAGTCCGCTGGATGCGGGAAGCACAGAACCGGTCGAAGTGGCGGAGCTTGGGGGAGGCCTATGTCCAGCAGTGGACGTCTTTCGGCTGAAATGATGAAGCTGAATGTCCTTTGTAAAAAAAGTCTTGAAGAAATTTTGTTCAGAATATTTTTGATACGTAATTAGGTACCTAGTTAATATGCTTGTATGATTTTATCCATCAGTAGGTATACGTATTTTTTTATATTATATTAAGTAAGGTACTATTCTAATCAAAATATATTTGGGCTCACAAAATAAAACGAAGTACAAACAAGAAAATAAAAATCCTAAGTTAGGCAAAGTTTGTTCCTTTGGGACGATCATGAATTACGATCACGTCCAAATAAGGTTGAGCTTAATTAATCTAAAAAAAATCCCTTTAGGCGGATTACACACTATTTTGCATTTATTTACAACTCAATGTTATTGTATGTATAATGTTTTGTTACGTTTGTTGGCAAGATGAGAAGCGATTGAGTTATTATGATGCAAGTAAATTTAATGCTAGCTAAGCCTTGTCTAGAAAATGTTCTAAAATTCATAACTACAGAATTGAAAAATGGTACTTTGGTGGTATAAACTTAAATAGTTTTTTTTCAAATTTGAATTGGTTTTGGCGCGGTTTCGCCCGTGTCGTCATCATCATCATATCAGCTGAAAGACATCCACAACAGAACATAAGCCTCCCCCAATAGGGGGGTATTTGCCATAATCGCCACACTTGGCAGGCGGGTTGGCGACCCCCCCACGTGGAGGTCGGAAATTATGCTATGGGAACCTACTACCGGAATAAAAAGTATTCTTTTTGTGTGTTAATCCAGGTCACAAACTAACATTGTGCCAATTTCATCCAAAGCTTTTCAGTAGTTTTTGCGTATTTGAATAACAAACATCCAGACATCAAAACATAACTTTACAAAATTTGTCAAACTTTCACATTTATAGTAATAGTAGGTACGATTTTTCAAATTGGAATATATAGAGTCGTTTACTATTCATAGACAAGTAAAACAATTGGATGCTCACTCAATCACAAAATAAAATATTTAAACAGTGTCCTGTCTCTGTCACCTTCAAACGATTGTCAGAAACAAATCTATGTTTCAAATACGTTTAGCGCAAACAGGCTTCAGAGTATTTTTCTAAGTCCAAGTTGCAAACGAAATGTCGCTACTACCAGTGTGTGTACAGCCTTACCTCCACACGCGCTTGCCTCAAGCTAATCTGTTATTCAAACGTTGAATATTTGTTTTCCTTACGGCATCCAAGTTACTAATTAATTCTCTTTTATTCATATTTAAGCTACTCATCAACATCTTGACTTAATTTAGAATAACAGCTCACGATTAAGTACGACGTTAATACCCTGTAATTTTTGAAAAGGAATGACTTATAATTTTCCTTTGTTATTGTTATGAGGTATTTCAGGTTTTATTAAGGTCTTTATGATTTGATGTCACGTTTTTATGTGTTTTCTTTGGGCTTCTGAGATAACATTTTAGGTTCTTACCAAAGTAATTTAATTTTGAGTCCACGTTTTCTACCAAGCCTCGTTTAGGTTTCAAAAAGCGTGTTGTGTGATACGCCTTCAAATTACGTCAAGGAAATTAATCGATTAGCATATTAACTAACAATATAAATTGTCCATATTATATTCAAATATCATCAACGTCATTATTTGACAGTTGTATGATATTTGAATATAATATGGACAATTTATATTCATAATCAGCCTATAATGTTCCCACTACTGGGACACAGGCCTCCGCTCTGTCAGAGTGGGTGGGCTGTAATCCACCAAGCGGGTCCAGTTCGGATTGGTGGATGTCACATGTCTTCGAATTTTTGTTACAAGGACTTGTCAGTTTCCTCACGATGTTTTCCTTCACCGATTTGACAGTAGTAGTGATGAACCACCAGCCAGGGTTGGAACCTACGACCTACAACTCGAAAGTCGCGGCCTTTTACATTGACCCACCACTGTTCTGAAATAGCTTTAACACGGCAAATTAATGTAGGGTGTCGATTTGCTTAACAATAAATATCCCTGACTATACATTGATTTTTCCAACCTTAACAGAAAACTTTGTGAGCAAGGGCGCTAGAGCTCAAACAGACAATTTACATTCGTCCAAATACGAGTAGTACCAAATATAGTTTGGTAAGAAACAAAAGAAAACTAGTTACCTTATAAAGACATTACTACGCAACAAAGCCAACATTTATGTGCTTCCATTCTGTTAATAACAACAGTCAGTCCAACACGTATGTTGTAACGAACATCTCATTACCAGTATTTCGTACTCATTACCCGCCTTACAGCGTCCAGTCACAAGAGTAGATAGTCAACAGAGTCCGACCCTTGTACAATCGCGACTGTTGTCCATGAAAGTTGGTCAACCAGCTAAGGTTTGCCGCGGCAATCAAATGCGTCATTCCAGATTATTTTTAATCGACAAAAACAAAGGAGATTCTGAATTCGACGCGAATATATTTATTTATTTTGGTTTATGTATGGCCACGCATAACTTTTTACTAAGTAGTCCGATTTTGTTTTTTTTTTTACTGTATTGGGGAATACTTCGAAGTCGATCCCATTGGCATTATAAATACGCCAAGTAAATTAATAGCAGATTGATTGATCTTCAGCTAATAATTAATTAACCTTTACACAATTACTTGCAAAAAAGCTCACCTTGACAAAAAATTATAGTCAATTTGTGTTGTTATTATAGATCAAAAATGCAAGATTCGGCTACACAATAAGTTAAAACCTTCTTCATTGATATCATTTAGGTATTCAGTGTTCGCATAACAGCGCCACTGTATGATGTGAAGTCTCTGTTGACTATTTACTCCCGTGGTTCAATTCCGTCCGAAATAGGGGTTAATTTCATTAGCTCGGGCGCAACGAATCGTGTGATAACTTTAGTGATGTTATTCGGGAGCGCCCTTGGGACTGGTTGCTGATGTGACGTGCGTTTTGTTCCGTACCGTTTAAATTTTGTGAATGTTTGGGAAATGTAGCTGTTTTTAGTATGTTTGGGAGAAGTTTTGGGTTGGAAATTCAATAACCACATAAATTAAACTTCATATTTGTGTAAGGAAAAGAGTTTATTGATATTTTTAAGTAAAAAGCATATCTTAAGAATCTAGTTTTTGTGCACATTCAAAACAGTATAATCGATATAATGATCGATTCCAAAACAGACAACAATTTTTTAAAAGCAGGAAGCTCAACAAAAATCTTGCAAACACTCATCGTATTCTATGCACCGTTTTAATATTATAAATGTAAAAGTTGGAAAATTGGATGTGTTTATATGTCTATATGATTGTATGTTTTTTTTTATTTTTTTATTTAGCACACAGATAATTTATAACCTGGAGTAACACATAGTATACTTTTTATCCCGGTAGTACGTTCCCGTGGGATAATTTCCGACCACGACGCGGGCAAAGCCGCTGACAAAACCTATTTTACACGCATTATATTAGCTTCACTTGTATGTTTGTTTGTATGTAACCGACTCCTTAGAGCGCGATTTTGACCCAATTTAAACTGTCAGATTTCATTGAAACTTTGTAAACTTATCGAGGACCGATGACAATTCAATAATTTAAAAAAAAAATTGAGAAAAATTAAAAAAAGAACACGTTTTTGTAGTTAGCAGAACGAAAAAATAGAAAATAGATAATAGTTTAAAAAACTAAAAAACACGCTTTAAAAACCAAACTAAAAAAGGAGAAAATAACTTAATTCAATTAAAAAGCGTGGGGTGCTTGACATTAATTGATTATAAAAAATACCACAAAAAGCACCCCACGCTTTTTAATTGAATTAAATAATTTTCTCCTTTTTTAGTTTGGTTTTTTAAGCGTGTTTTTTAGTTTTTTAAACTATTATTTTATTATAAACTCCCTCAGCGTGGATACAACAGATAAAGTATAGTAGCATTATTACCCCGACCAAACTTATCACGAACAGCTCTTCAACTACTAAGTGGTTTGCAAAACAACTAAGCACTCCTATTGTTTGCGTCGTTGGTCTAGGGGTCACAAGCACTACCGCTGAGCACGAGGTCTTTGGTTCGATTCCCCGGTCAGCCAGAATGTTATTGAGTTTTTCTATCTGGAATTTGTCAGTAGCATCCTAGAGTCTGGATTTGGACCATTGATGGCGAGGGACTCATTACATGGAACTTAAAAATAATTTGCGACGCGGATAAAGAACTAGTATACGCCACATCCACGCAAAACGGCCATCACTAAGCATATTGCTACGACCCTATATGAAACAGAGCACCAGCGCTGCCGGTGCAGCATACGAAATAATAAAAAAAAACCGGACAAATGAGAGTCGGACTCGCCCACCAAGGATTCCGTACATTTTTTTTTTCATTTTCCGTCATAAATCGAAACTATACATCATAAAAACTAATTAAAAATCTGTTTAAGCTTGTGCCAATGAAGCCCTTCAATACGATACCCCACGTACGTTAACTCAATTCAAAATTTGGACCACCGCGCCGTTTGTTGCATAAAGAACCTGTTTTTTTTATGATTTAATTGCAAATGTATAGTTTTCAGATTTTTCCCTATACCTGTAGTATAAGACAGTATTACTTGGCAAATTTCGTAGTTCTAGGTCAACAGAAAATACCCTATGAATTTTGATTCCCTTGAAGCTGTCAAAATATATTTTTTGCGGCATAAACGGCCGTATCTTTTTTTTACGTTAACTTACAATTTTTATTTTTTCACAGCTTCAAGAGACTGTAGACTAGAGTATATCGTTTTAATTTCAACTCCATACCACCACACATTCCCTAGATAAAGGGCTTGACAGACAGACGGACATATGGTTCCGTTTTTCCTTTTGAGGTACGGAACCCTAATAACAAAATAAAAAACAAAGCAAAGTTCAACCTTCATTTAAAACAAGGCGTGATTTAAGGCACTCCTATTCTCTCTCCACAACCAAAAACCGCTGTCATACACACTGATTGACCAATCAATAGCATCGTTCGCATCATTAGCATAACTGATTGGCTAGTGCTGTCCAGAAAATTCGTGCGGCAATTACGAAACGCAGTAGTGTACCGTATAATTATCGTACGGGGACCAAAACTTTAGTATAAAACGGACGGGTGGGCAAATTAAAACACCTATGTCTGCATACCTACAGTGTGTCTGTGAGTTTGTTTGTTTGTCGAGAGTAATCTGTATAGCTAGAGTGCTTGTGAAACAAAAAACACGGAAAAGCTGCTCAATCTGTACTTTTAGTATGACCATAATATGCGCTATGTTATATTTACTAGAATCTCACAAAAAGGAGTCGAGAGATTTGTTGGAAAATTTTAAATATACATATCTTTCTTGCTCATAATATTTTCTCTTTTAATAGCAGGCAAAAGTATTCATAATCATTTATTTGCATTTCATAATGTAGATAAATAGCTACAGTATAAACGATGCTATAAAAAGGTTTAAATTGGGAAACAAATTATGGAACCTGGCTTAGGTACCTAACCTAGCTAGTTAGCACACAATATTATGTATTAAAATTTAAATGAAACAATACAATCGAGAACATAAACATTTTTTAACTAAGTATTATAATTATGACGTATTACTGGATTACTGAACTTAAAATAAATGTTGTTAACATCTATTTTTCTATCCATAAGTGCACCAAACCACGTATCCACTTAAATTATTTATAATTCTTCTTTCGATTCATAGACCAAGTTTAAGTACCAACAGTAAAATTAGTTCATGCGAACGGAACCGGGGGAAAAATTAGTATTCACCATAAAACTAGGTATGTGGTAGTCACGGTAGCAAACAGATTTCGACACACCTCGCTAATTGGCCAGCTCAGTCGTGACCACTCGATTGACTATTTGGAATTGCTTTTTCCGGGGTATTTGGATTCGTATTGATTTTGTGAGTTATTTTTACCTATAAAATGAATGAAGAATAGGTTTTGATAAAACGATTGCTATGGGTAAGCTGAAAAGTTCGTTTCATAAAAGCAGGATTTATTTTTACTTTATGGCCTAACGCAACAAATTAATAATACAAACTTTGATCAGCATGTTTCAAAATATTCAAAAAAAAAATATTTGTGTGCATAGCTAAAGCGCTTTATATTAGCAATAAAATAAAATCAGCTGATGGTAAAATAAAAACGACCTGGCAAATAATAAATAATGAAACAGGAGGAAAAAAACAGCGTAATACTGAAGCTTTAAATTCTTCACCCGCGCGATCTGCTGCCTTACTCAGAAATAATATACGGGCTTGCTCTTTGGAGTTTAGGTTTCAGCATACCAACCCCCAAGCTGGTATAAAAGGTTTTAAAGATCATAAAATTAAATCAACAGAAGATCTTTGGGGATTGCATGTAATAAATAATAACTTAATTAAATAATGAATATATGTAACATCTTATACTTAAAACATTTTAAAAGAAGTAACGGTGGAGTTTCTTGCCCATTCTTCTCCATACAAAACTACATTTTGGAAGGGGCGACTAGAATCAATTCTACTTAAATGTAAACGTTGACGTTCAAAACTTCCTTTTAAGTCCGTATTTGAAATTAATACTTTGACTTTGAATATGTAGCATCTATGGAACAACCACTTGGTTTAAATAAAAATTAAATACACAGTACTATAGGAGCCTTTTGAACTCCCTATACCGAGATCTAATAATAAAACACCTCTATTGTCTTTTGTAGATTCATAGAAATCGTTCTACGAATCTTATTTTAATATTCCTTGTTTCGGCTTGTCAGCCCGATCGCTCGCCTACTGTTGTCCTGCTATTCTATCTCTAAAATAGTTCGGATGTCATTAAAGTTATTTATAGCCGGCCTGTTCAACGTAAGGTAGTCTTTGCAAACAACCTTCACAGTACTCACATCTTCAAAATCAAACATTCAACTCCAAAATTCAGGTTCCGTAAGTCCCAAACCAGTATTGTAATCAACTAACATCATTATTTCATTCCCATTTCCAATCAGAATACAAATTCGGGAAACCTTTAACAAAATTTTCATTACACTTTTTATTTCGTACTCAAATAGAATTTAAAGTACTTACACGAAATAATAAAACTTCCCAAATTATATCAAAGCCGCTTCCCGGCTGTTAAAGTTAAAAATTATCGTTCGGATCACGTTCTTGGCCCTTAATTAAGAAGTTAATGAGAAGCTGACCTTAGCTGTGATCGATTATATACACTTTATCACTCGGTACTAACGAGACTTTGGTCGGGATGTTTGTCCATTAAATTGCAATTAGTGATATTATGGTTGTCGTAGTTACCTGCCGGTACTTTCGCCAGCGGGTTTGCCCGCGTGGAGGTCGAAAATTATCCCATGTGTTATTCCAAGTTACAAACTATATGTGTGCCAAATTAAATCCAAATCCGTTCAGCCGTTTTCGCGTGATTGAGTAACAAACATCCAAACATCTAAATATCCAAACAGGATAGTAGAATTACAATTTTACTGACTGCCTGTACCTTGATCTAGTGTTCTCAAGCACTACTGCATGCGCTATGTTACGCGCTGGGCATGAGGGTTCGATTCCCAGGTCAGGAAAAGTGTTATTGTTTAATTTTTTTGGGAATGATGGCAATAGACTCACCCTCTTTTAAATGGGAAAAAGTGGGCAAAGCGTTACATAATGGATCCACCTGGGATTTCTCAGTAACAACACGGAGTCTGATTTTGTGCCCGGTTGATGGCAAAAGACTCGCCCCCTATAACATGGGACTTAAACATAAGTGGTGAAATATGGGTGTATCATAGGTACAACTCTACCTATCCCTTCGAGGAACACAGGCGTGATGTTATGTTAGAATTTAAAGCAGTAGAAAATTACAGAAAAGGTATGGATAAGCTAAGTTCAGAGAATATTGTTTGCAAGAGATCGTAGCGCTGAGCGAGCTACGCCGTAGCCCTGCGTAACAATGACGTAATCGTCATTATAGACGCCGAATGCTTGAGATACATGCAATTCATGTAGAATGCCTAGAATTAAACAAAACAAGCGGTTTTGTTTTCGTTCGTTTTTTTTGTCTTCTCTGCTACAACAATTTCCATTAAGATTTCACAGAAATTGTCCTATAAGAGTCAGATTGCGCTACCGCATCACACCTGTCTGCGGGAGCTGATTCCTTAGCATATCCAAGGAATAGTATTTCAGAAATATAAATAGAATATAATTTTAATAATTTTATCCCCCGTGCGAAACCGAAGCGCATTGTTAGTCAACATTTTTCCTTAAGAGCGGTTACCTCGTTAAAATTGAATCGATGCTTCGGTTCAAATTGAATTAGTTCCATCAATCTCTTACCCGGTCACTAGTTTATGGAATAATTTAGGTTGAGGTTAGAGAAGCTGTTTTTTGAGAAAGTTTTATAATTCGATAGTAACACAACGCTTAGCAGAGATTTTATACCTTATAAAGTCGTTTTGCCGTACTTTGGGCTATACATAATCAGCCCATAATGTTCTCCCTGGGGGTTGGTAGATGTTACATGTCTTCAGATCGTTGGTTCTAGGACATGCCAAGAGATTTCCTCACGATATTTTCCTTCGCGCGTTTTTATAGCACTGCCGATTAAGGCGGTAATTTCTTGAAAACACTCAAAAAGGTGTTTTTTTAAACAATCAATCTCTTTAACCGTAAATAATTTTGAAAGCAAAATAAAAATTTATATTTTCAAATCTTTTTTGCATTAAGTGATGGAATTCAAAACAAAATTAAATACAATTAATGCATCAAAAAAAAAACATCAAATTCACTAATTATCTTTAAAACAAGTTTATCCCTTCAATATCAATTATAATTATAATTAAAAATATACCATAAAATTTCAAATGCCAAACGGCATCCAATGATGGATTATTTATTATTAAATAGCTAATATCTAATTTTATTTGTATTTTTACGACAGTGCTTGCTCATTTATTATTCGAATTTATTACAACAGATTTTATCCCGTATCAGATTGCAATAAGAACTATTATCGCCCATAACGACAATATCTAAAGTTACCAGGGCCTTAAATAATTAAACACAAAGCCAAGCGCCTGTCTGGGTTTGAACTACTTTAGGCTATAACCATCACCAATAGCTCCATAACAAAGTCAAAAAACCCGCTTGAACTAATTGCATAGTTAAAACAGTAACCATAACAATTGACGACCGGTCATGCAAACAAAAAAACTATAAAATGTTGTCCTACCGTTAAAATGTAAATTGAACGCAAAATAAATTATTCATCAAACGTCCCACACATCGACGTTTAAAAGTAATATTTTTTTCATATTATAACCGTCATAATGTCCACGTGGGCAAAAACGATTCCACTCTGTAATAGGATTACAGATTTTATTACATGCAGCAGAAATATCGTTAGGAAGGCAATTTTGGCGGCAGATATTGGCTATTAGCGTTCGAGGTAATGCGTCCTCGATATCCATGTAGGTATAACGACCAAAACTTAAGCATATTTGTGGCTTACTTCAATGTAAATGTTCGCTGTACGGTTTGGAACGTGATTATGAGGACTCCGGAATGGGATACCGTGTACAGAATTCGCGTTTAAGGTACTAGTTTGATCCTGTTGTGGTAAATAACACCAGTTTAATATTGTGCCTTGTTTATGAAGCGAGCGTTTAATGCGATTTTGGTGTAAGTTTCTGGAATATGATAGCTGTGAAATTGGATTAGGAAATATAGTGTTATTTGGAGATAGTTGTTACTACATAGTTATGTACGTTACTATGAGATATAAATGATAAAACGTTTTTGGGAGCTAAGTAACGTACTCCGTTGTTGTTCGACATGTAAAAGTTAAATTATACTTTTACTCATGAATACAAGAAAGACTCTCATCTCTCTTTTACTAATGACACGATCACACACGTCTGTGTCGGAAGTGAACGGAATAACCGGCCGGCACATGTGGTTCATTTGACATCTGGCTGACAGTTGACGTCGATGACAGCGTCAAATTAGGGCGCCGAAAAAACGTATCGTCACCATAAAGATACCGTAAAAGGCGACTTAGAAATAAAGAAGGAAATATATTTTATTAGGGACACGCACAGGAAATACAAATAATAAATATGAAAATCAAATAAATCTAACAAAATCATGAAACATAAAAAAGAAGCAAAAAAATGTAGACCTGTACGAGGCCAAAAAGGATCCTATCTCAGCATGATGATTCGATACTTGAAATAAAAAAAAAACAAATACCTCAGAGCTGCTATTCTGATAAGGCCCGCTGACTGGGTATAGTTTAGTCAAAAGGATGCGCAGCGTTCACAAGAACCACTAACTTTAATATTTAAACTATGTCATGTTCCGAAATCAGCTCAAATCTAAATTACTACTGCATTGGCAGCGTTCAAAGCCGCATGCGTGTTTTGGTCATAACCATAAGTAAGTAAGTAATGACAAGTTGGCAGCCTACTGGCCAAACGGTAAACAAAGCATTAATTATACACTAGTCTGTGCACTACATATGATTCTCGCAAATCACTGTAGGCCCAGGAATATAAACAACTGATGTTTACATTGTAGGGAGGCACTAATAATGTCACTTCAATAGGA
Organism: Antitype chi; assembly: GCA_947359405.1. Classification (NCBI taxonomy): domain Eukaryota; kingdom Metazoa; phylum Arthropoda; class Insecta; order Lepidoptera; family Noctuidae; genus Antitype; species Antitype chi. The sequence continues at coordinate 14,182,060 of OX375817.1, read as the reverse complement.
AATCACCTTCAAGTCTCACTGCCTTTAAATACGTTAAACAGAGTTACATCTATATCACAACAACTCGTTTTGTGACTGCCGCTGCCGATTATCAAGAAGCAAGTAGAACTGACAACTAAGAGCAAGGAACAGCGAGTGCGGGATGGTGTCGAGCGAACGCAGGTATGCGTATTACTATATATACATAGTATTGTGGCGACATCTACAACGCAACATGCAAACTACGCATAACACTAACGTCACACAAAATCCTGCATCGCGCTTGCAGCGCTTTTTTCATTGCTTGCTGCACTCTTCCGGCGACGTCCTAAGTCGAGGTACGTCCCCACAGGGGGTCCCCTTAGCATGTAGTCACTTAGTTTTAAGTTTTTAAGGCCTGCCTGGAGGCCTTAATTTATTGAGGCAGCCACAGGCAAGTCCGGTTAAGCAGCCGACAATCTCCTAGGTTGACCTGCTAGATGTCATTCCTAGAAAATCGGTCAGTTGCCCACCAAACACGATACCCGTCTGATCGGAGGATCCTCCCTTTTCTTTAGAAGATGGACGTACTTTACACCCTGTTCCTCATACCTCTTTAGTACCAAGCGCGAGTCTCCAGCAACTCGTCAAGCAAGCGTCGCTGACGGAGTACTCTCTTGAACAGCTCTTGACTCTGGGACCAACGGCTACTCGCTGGCGGTGCCAGCGCGAGCCTATTGACATCAGCCGGGCACAAGGAGAAACCCAAGAACACTTTGTCCGACCCAAAATTGAAACACACTATTTGCAATCGAATAGCTAAGCACTTTTACGTGCATACATTTCCAAAAATGCCAATCGCGTAACTCAAAGCAAACCAGATCAAACCATCTTAGTCCTAATTTAACTTAAATTTACCATTTAATATTAGGATGAATACAGTATTCAATACAGTTTCAGCCAGCAGAAGTTAGTGCTAAACCACGCAGGTGCTAACTTCTACAGTTACCTTACATTAAAAAGCTATTTTGCAATTCGCTAAAACACCCACTAACCCAGAGTACGTACAACATCGTGACAGTATCGCTAACCGAAGCGGACTCATTAAAAGCGCACGCTATCGGGCAATATTGCCTCCTTAACGATGTTGCCACTCAAACAAAACCTTAATTTTATTAGCATGACCCGCATGGCACATCGCTACGTAAGCTTCACGAAGGATTGTCAACATTGTATACGATTAAACTGCTAAGTATATAGTAAAATCGGGGAAATAAAGCCAAGCTCGGGTCTGAACAAGGTCAGCAGAAATATAAGGAGCTTTAACATTTAAATTACATTGTTACAAGTACATTGTTGTCAAACCAGTATCACCTTTGCGTACTGTATCAACATTATCATCATCATTTCAGCCGAAAGACGTCCACTGCTGAACGTAGGCCTACCCCAAGCTCCACCACTTCGAATGATTCTGTGCTGCCTGGATCCAGCGGACTTCTGCGGCCCTCACAAGGTCATCGGTCCATCGGTCGTACTATATAGATTCTCTCAATGCAATATGAGAGATTTTGGTGAAATCCGGACTAAGTTTGGAAGTCGGTGACATAAAATCAAAATACATATCCAAAGTCACCGACTTCCAAACTTAGTTATTAAGGTTAAACAAAAAGGTTTATTATTTTTTGCGTTTCAGTTTTTTCGGCGGTTTAATTTTTTTGTTAAAAAGTTTTTTTGCTACAGAATTTGCGGAAAGGTTCCTAATGCAGTCTGCTATTTGTAACAACAGCTTCTTCAGAATTTATTTGGCTTTTGAGTACTTTTTTTAGGCACTTACATAAAATCACGGCTGTAATCTCCTTGGAGATTACAGCCGTGATTTTATGCAAGCATTGGTGAACTTTAGTACACCCACATCTCGCCAGATTTGTCTATGTCCCATGTAATAAGGGGCGAGCCTATTGCCATCAACTGGGCACAAATCCAGACTCAGTGCTGCATTTTGCCCCACCTGGGAATAGAAACCCCGTCATACTAAGCAGTAGCGCTTGCTTAACTTGTGTTCCAAAATGGAAATTGTTTTGTCACAATATAGAAGCTACAATATAAACCTAGGCTGTGCTCTGAAATAATCGTTTTTAGGCCAACCTGCAAGATTTAATAGTCAGTCAAGTACAGGAGTAACCAGAATGTTTTACAGGCAATGTTCCTGGGCTATATACTACGACCGCACCACAGCCTACAACGGAAACAGGAGCCCGTAACTTAAGCTCGCTTACTGCTAAATGCAAATTACTTTAAGTTTAATTCAAGCTATATCATGTGCCCTAATTATACAACTGGTTTTTTATTGTTAGAAGTGTTGACTACGTACCATTCAGACTTAACTTTAACATGAGAGGTGAAGCATTACGATGCTTGCAAATATTTAAATATATTTTTCTCAATTTAGTTTTAGCACAGTAAGATATTACTTATACAAAATTGTCAAGCTCAAACTCAAAGCATTTACTTCAATTAAACTGTTTACAGGCACTTTTGAACTGACAAAAAGTCGATCAGTTAGTCGGCAAGTTAAAGCTAGTTGCCGATTCCTAAACTTAGATCTCAATAGAGAAGAACGGGCCGAGAACTCCAAGGACACTCTTTTAAATCAAGTTAGGTATTACATCTTGAGTGCATTATTCTTGTTGCTTCTATATGTGAGTAAATAAATAAACAATGTAAAAAAGTGTAATGAACAATTCTAAATTCAGTGAGGCATTTCAGTGAGCATGACATACTCACAACTGCCATGCTTTTTCAAGTCAACAACGTACACGGATCCATGGTACTCACATTTACAAAATAAAATAAAATATTTCTTTTGCCTTTCGAATACCTTATAATAATAAAAAATGTATTACAATATAAATTAAGGTGAACTACGAACGTCCAAAATGAAATTAGGAAGAGAAAATTGAACGTCAGAAGAATTGATGTATGAACGGTTGCAAAAAATATATTGTGCGCGGTATTTGACCGAGTTATGATACTTTTGATAGATGACTATTGTTTTTTTTTGGTCTAATAACCTGGCCTGTCTATTATATTATTGCCTTGTTGGAAAAGCAGTCGGTGGAGGTTAGAATATGTATTAAATTGTAATTGTTGGAGAATAATTTTGATAAAACAATTGTTACGTATATTATGAACAGTGGTGGCCCAGTAGTAACGGCTGTGACTTACGAGTTGTAGGTCACGGGTTCGAATTCAAGCAGGCATTTTACTCTGTGTAAATTATTTCATCACCACTGCGGCACTGCTCTCAAAACGGTGAAGGAAAACAACGTGAAGAAACCAGCATGTCCTTTAACCAGAAATACGAAGACATGAGACTTCTACCAACCTGAACTGGGCTCGCGTGATGGATTATGGCCCACACCCTCTCACAGAGAGGAGGCCAGTGCTCCAACATTGGAAACATTATAGGCTGATTAAGCTATATCACAATACTCACAAATGGTGAACAGCGGTTTCGTTTTACAACTTCTACTTATAATTTCTTTTGTTACAGTGCCGTTTAAAAAAAACAAACCACCATTTATTTGAAAAAAAAACATAACGTCTGAGTAATTCTGTGCATTCTAAAAAGCGCTTTGTCTTCAAATGTCTGAGGGCTGATTGGAGACACAAATAAATTCCCGTCTTCGCCGATTCGTCGGTGGATTCCGTACACTCTCGTTCACTCGCACACGGCACACGTGATCCGAATGAACTATTTCGACTAAACTTTTATTTGAAATGTGCGACAAATATTTAGTAGCGTCTACGAACCTCAAGTAAGTTTGGTTTGGTACTCTAGTAGTGGGATGGAAGTTACAAATTCGTGGCGCGTCAAAATAAAGGGATTTCGTCTTTTGTCAAGCCAAACACTATAAATTACACAACGTATAGTACACCCAAATTTTTCCAGTTATGTTTAAGTCCCATGTAATAGGGGCTGAGCCTATTGCCATCAACTGGGTGCAAATCCAGAATCCGGGCTGCTACTGAGAAATTCCAGATCGAAAAACACAATAAGATTTTGTCAGACTTGAGAATCGTACCCAGGGGATCGTACTCCCTCTAGACCAACGAGGCAGTATAATATTATGTTTTACTAGCTTCCGCCCGCGGCTTCGCCCGCGTGGAGTTCGGAAATTATCCCGTGGGAACGTACTACCGGGATAAAAAGTATCCTATGTGTTAATCTAGGTCATAATCTATCTGTGTGCCAAATTTCATCTAAATCCGTTCAGCCGTTTTTGCGTGAAAGAGTAACAAACATCCATCCATACTTAAAAACTTTCGCGTTTATAATATTAGTAAGGATAAAATAGATTAAAACACTTAGACCTAACACTACTATATACTTACTGTCGTAACTTGGCAACATGCATACCTTTGCCTTGCTTTTAAATGAAAATCTGTATTTTATTCATATTCAAGTCCAGAATTCTGCATGCAAGAATCACACAAACCCGAAAACGATTGTCCAAAGTTAGAACAACAGACCATTCTCGAATACAAGGTATCACATTACATTCAGCCAACATTATTCTACGGAGAGTAAAACAGATTTATAGCACGTAAATCTGTAAGGTTGTCGTGTTAATAATTTTAAAGTTCTCACTGGATTTGAGCAACCCTAAAGTTTCCCAATTTATATTCATATTTTAAACCTGACCAACTTCGGGCTGTTTGCTTGAAACTTTCAGTTGATACATACTCGATTTTATGCAGCCTTGGAACTGTGACGCTGTGATTGGATCGCTTATTCTGCTGTGGAGGTTTACGTAATTATTCATGTGCTTGTTTGAAGATATGCATGTAGGTATTAAAATGATGGCAGTACGTTAATTGGGATGAAGTTTTTTAATCCCTACCCAAAACCTGACTTGCATTCGACCAGCAAAGAGACCTCGATAGGGCACAAGAATCACAACAGATTAAATGGTCTACATATATGCAAACAATCCTACTAAACCTAGTTTTGATGATTGGATGTTTGTTTTTACTCAATCGCCCAGAAACGGCTGAGCGGATTTGGATTAAATTCGACACATTGATAGATTGTAACCTGTATTAACACTTATGATATTTTTCAAGTCGGTAGTACGTTTGCGTAAAAGAATTTTCGATCCCGTCAGTAACTAGTAATTTTATATACGTGCTTAGTTGTATAATAATTTACAACTGACGGTAACTTTAAAAGGAAAATCATAAAATAAACAGTGGATGGATTAAGAAAAAAAAATTCAAAGCTACAAAAATAATTATGATAAAAATCACACCAATTTCTATGTTAAAATGGAGAATTTTACATTTAAAGCAAGGACACAAAGCCAGGCCATATCTGTATGGTAATGATTTTCCGTAATGATGTCTTTGAAGTATTGAGAGCTGAATTTCAAACAGAACGATGCGGTATCGATTCAAAGAACACTTTTATTTGCATTTAACAGAGGAAGGGCGGGATTCCAACTTGTGTATTCCGATGAAATACATGTAGAGTTTTTGTACAAGAGGTTTTTGAAAAGTAGGAAAAGTATTGAGGTATTTTTCAGCTAAAATGGTACGTTATTTTATTTGTTTAAATAGCGTATTCTACGGCGGCCAAAAATCTTATTTTAATAGTACATGCAAAAACATTATCTCATATTAGGTTTCTCTGCGGTCGGGTAAAAAATAAACATACTTAGATTTTGAACAGAAATTAATGTTATGCTCTCCAGGATAGATCGTTACATAGACTTTATCATTTGTACACTTTTATGTGGCAGCAGTGGTGGCAATGGCCGTGACTTACAAGTTGTTCAGGTTCGGACCCAGACAGGCGATTTAGTTATGTGTCAATTAATTAATCACCACTGTCCTGAAAACTGTGAACTAAAACATCGTGAGGAAACGGCATGTTCTAAAACCAAAAATTGGAAGACATGTGACCTCTACCAACCCGCACTGGGCCTGCGTGGTGGATTACGGCCCACTCCGTCTCATAGGAGGCGGCCTGAATCCCAACAGTGGGAATATTATAGGCTGATTATACTAGCGTCAGATGGAATGACACTCACTTCAAGGTGTGCTGCTGGGGAGTTTGAATGACACTCAATTCAAGGTGTGCTGCTGGGGAGTTTGCGCCACTTCTTCTTCCCAGCTAAAGCACTAGGAAGTGGCGATGGATGGCCGTTTTTTGGGAACTGTGTTATGTAATTTTAACGTTCTAAAAGTGCTGACTCTCAGCCTAGTTTGAATAAATGACTTGATTTTGAAGGTCAGTTTTTCACAGACTATACTGGCTAAATATACACAATAGAAACGCAACTATTTCAACACTCTTTCCAATTTCGCAATAAAAACGTAATTTTTCAAACGACAAAAGTTATAAAGTAATCGTTATAACATGAATTATTCAAGAATAAGATTACTTGCTTCAACGAAACTCAATTCAAAGTTTACTGGCAATTTAAATGAAAATACTTTTCCCTTATTCTTAGATTTTTTCCGCTTACAACTCCGTTTTTCTTATCCCTTGAAGAGATTAAACGTTGTTCGAATGGCGTAGCTGTTAAATTATTAAAACATTATTAACGTTCTCTGGTTTTATTATATTGTAATTGTTTTAGGAGACAAGCTTTTTTTAGCCTTTTTGCGTGACGATAATAGGGTGGCTGCAAATATATATATAATATTTATTTAAGAAATATAAACAAATAAAGTGAAGACCTGACTCCTGCACTAGGTAAAAAACACCTGTGTTACAGGAGCCAAACCAAGCCAGTGCTAAATATTTAGAATCATTTTGATACCAGACTAATATTCTTAATGGATTTGGAGATGATCTGGTACAATTCCCTAATTATTTCTTTAATATATACCACTAAATCGATCGGAATGAAAGACAAATGGGTAGCCTGAGATCTGGAAAAGGACATTTGGGTGCTTTATTGTAGCTACACAGCTAGAATATTATGGAACACCAATTGTTGATAACCAAATTAATTCTTGCCGGTGTATACTTCTTTTAAGGCTGTTGGTGCCTACGCAGCAGATGTAATACATAAATGTACTAGTAATACAAAAAATCCAAGATCTACACAAAGTGTTATTATCTAAGATTACTAGGACTACTGAGCATCCTGAGCTCACTGAACTGGACGCAAATTAGAAACGAAAATATTAAACGAAAATATTTTTAATGAAACCTTCTTGGAACGAATATAGTCGTTTTCCGTTGAACCAAATATTTTACCACAATCCTTAGTCTGGGATCCCCAAAAGACGGAAGGTGCATCAAGTTAAATCCCAGACGCGGTCAAAACAAGAACTATCTCATTTTCACAACGTCACCAACGTAGCCAATCTAATATTTTTGTAAGCCCAAAAATGATGTGAACACCGACAAATAAAATATATAATGGTCTACAATCTTTCTCCTACAATATTGTAATGTCTTCCGTAATGTGTAACTTAATATAAATAACACATTCTGTGTTATTGTACCTACGTATAAATACAAATACAATACCGTATTAAGTAAATTAATTCTTGTCGATGTAAACATTTTTTGAGGCTGACTACGGAGCAGACGTAATACATAAGTACTCGTATACTAGTAATACTACTAATCCAAGATGATTACAAAAAATAATAGTTAAAAAAACTAAAAAATACGCTTTAAAAACCAAACTAAAAAAGTAGTAGTTTGGTTTTTAAAGCGTGTTTTTTAGTTTTTGAAACTATTATTTATTTTCTATTTTTTAGTTCTGCTAACTACAAAAACGTGTTTTTTTTTATTTTAATTATTGAATAGTCATCGGTCCTCGACAAGTTTACAAAGTTTCAATGAAATCTGACCGTTTTACTAAGATTAGTAGAACTTCTACTAAGAATCCTGATCTCACTGAACCTTCCTGGGACGAACGTATAAAGTTTTCCATTTACCCAACACACACTATCCAAAACCTCAGTCGAACTTTTCCTAAAAGAGGGAAGGAGCATCAAGATAAACCCCAGACGACAATCAAAACAAGAACTGTCTCGTTCTCACAACGTAAAGCCAATCTAATATTTTTATAACCGACCGAGATGTTATCTTTTAATAATACGTCTGGTCGGACCTTAAACGACTTGGCTGTTTTATTACTGAACCTACTCGTAAGTACATTATTCTGAGTGCTTTTGGTATTTGTCACATGATTTGTTATCTTTAAGAAATTAAAACAAGGTATATTTTCTTCGTGAGGTCCTGGGTTCGCTTCTCGCGTCGTGTAAAGCGTTATTGGGTTTTTTTTTATATGGAATTTAGCAGTAGCAGTCTACAGTGGTTGTGTGCCTGGTTGATGGTATTTGGCTCAGCCCCTGTTAGATGGGACTTAAAAATTACTGGCGAAATGTGGGTGTAGGTGTTATAAGCACACCTCTGCCTAAATCTTCGGGAAAACAAAGAGACTTTAAGATATTTATTTAAGAGTAACTACAAAGTATTCGTAGTATACACTTACTGTTGATTATTTGTCGCCAAAAAAAACCTATTTGATAAACAGACAAATCATTATTGTAATAAATTGATATTAGTTTTTGACATATTGTTAAAAGCTCCAGGGAAATCTAGAGTCTCTTGTTCTAAGAAATTGATACCAATTTCCTTCAAAATAGTGAACTAACAACTTCATTAATAACATTATTACTAAGCATTATTATTACTAGGTACCTACTCAATAAGTTTTGTCTAAACGTCAGTTCCGTCTCAAAAAGATGATACATCGACAAAAAATAATTTAGTTGCCTGCAGTTTTCTTCCATAATATTGTGATGATCATCATCATCATTTCAGCCGAAACACTGCTGGACTTAGGCCTCCCCCAGGCTCCTTCACTTCGACCGGTTTTGTGATTCCCACATCCAGCGGATTCCAGCGGCCTTCACAAGGTCATCGGTCCGCCTTGTGGAGGCCTTCCCACTCTACATTTTCCGGTACGCGGTCGCCACTCCAGAACCTTTCGGCCCCATTAGCCATCTGTTCTGTAAGCAATGTGCCCTGCCCACTGCCACTTAAGTTTGGCAATCCTTCAGGCTATGTCGGTTGCATTAGTTCTCCTGCGGATCCCTTCATTTCTGGTTCGATCGCGTAGGGAAACTCCGAGCATAGCCCTCTCCATTTCCCTTTAGGTGACTTTAAGCCTTCTAATATGGCCCATTGTGAACGACCACGTTTCTGTACCATAGGTCATCAGTGGCAACACACACTAGTCAAAGACTTTCGTCTTGAGACACTGCGGTATTTGGGACGAGAAGATATTGCGAAGCCTCCCGAACGCTGCCCAGCCGAGTCCGATTCGAGGATTGACCTCTTTCTCTAAGTTGAACCTACCTAACTGGACAGTTTGTCCTAGGTAAACGTACTTGTCCACAACTTCGAGTGTCCTCCAATCGTCATGAGAGTTGGTGTACAATATTGTATTAATATGTAAAAAAGGGCTCGTGGCAAAGTAATAACAGCCGCACGGGTCGATGCTACTCTTGCCGCAATCAGTCCGTGGATGGGTGAGCATCTTTACATACCGAGATCCCTCCGTACGTCATAAGTGGTAAAGCGGTTGGTCCTGGATATCATTCGTGAACCTTTTACAGTCGTTAATGGGTATTGTGTTGCCCAAAGGTCATGAATTCAGCTACATTCAGTTAAACGGGAAACTAACTCCAACATAGTTGGGAATAGGCATAGTAGATGATGATTAAGTACTTAATGTGTAATGCATATGTTTTGTTGCACGTTACAGATACACATATCGATACATAGGAATGTTATAGAACTAAGATTTTAGATAGATAAATTCATTCTTGTCGATGTATACTATTTACATCTTTTTGAAGCTGTCTATACTGGTATCTACTTTTCACACCTTTCCCGCTATTTCCACGAACTAATTTATCTCTGAAGCTCAAACCGACAAGCGCTAACCTGCACCGCAACATGGACAATTATTTATTATCAGCTGTGGTTGGCATTAGCGGGTTTTTTCCGTTTTTCCGCTTTTCCTCATTTTCCCGCAACCGTGACGGATGCCCATAGCAATTAGTGCCCGGAAATTACACAAGAAAACACGGGCAATCCATCACCTGAAAAAATAAAGCTCAGAAATCTGCGTTAACCGCACACAGCTTCAACAAAACGTCATTCAAGCAACCGTGACTCAACTTATTTGGCTCACGTTATGAGAAAGAAGGCATTTTGTTCTAGGGATAGTCGTTTATCATTTTTGGTTTTTGAATATTGCGGTATTTTAATATTTTTCGGTGTAGTGATACTATGGTTTTGTACCTTTTGCAATAAAAACAATATACATCGTCTATTTAAATAACTGATCGAATCACATAACTTAACGTTACGCTTTGTTCCCCGAAGGGCTGGCAGAGGTGTTCTCTCGACAGTTATGTTTAAGTCTCCTGGCTTCTGACAAATTTCAGATAGAAAAATCCAATAACACCATTCCCGTGCTAGGAATCGAACCCAATACCCCATGCTTAGCAGTAGTGCTTGTGACCACTAGACCAACGAGCAGTCAGACCGAATCACCTTGCGGCTTAAATTGTTTGGCGGAATTATACATTTATTGTGGCCCCGCAGCACATTCAACACAGATGAATTAACTACTACGTTGCTTACATTTATTCTTTACTCTGCAGTAATATTAAGCCTTTAGGTACTTACTGACACACTCCCCCACAAACTCTCAATGACTTAACACAAACAAAACCGATTTAAGACAACGAAAAAAAGCCCAATTTTCTCAATTTAATGCCCGCCATAGACGTATTGGCAGAAACGCCAACGTCTCCGGAAATCACGTGTAAAATCTCCATTAAGAACACCTCCGTTCGGCGATTGATCTGGGATGAGCAGCCATCCATCGGACACGGCCCATAGCCGGAACTCGTGACCCGAATACCGGATAACCCGAAATGTTTTAGCTGGGGTACAAGGGATGAGCGGATCTTGGTTTAAGGAACGATAATGTGAGAACATAGGAGTGGAGTTAATAGTAACAATAATAGTAGCTATAGAGCTCAGTCTTGAAGGAAATCATTTTAATCCAAATGAATTTTTGGCTTAAAACCACACAAATAACGCAGTATGTGCGTAAGTGAAAGTGGGGCCTACGCCGTAGCGCTACGCCGTAGCTTCAGCGTAGCAAGACTCACGCAGTCGTCAAAATGCGGATTAAACTCTATGCTGAGGCTCAGGTATCAGTTCAAACATCTTTACATTTTTCTACGATAGGAGAAGAAACGACGTTCATAAATAATCTCCGTTATATCTTAACTTAGACCAAAACTTCTGGCATCATTGCAAGGCTTCTTCACAAGGTTGCCGATGGGTAATTTTTTGAATGATGTCCCAATTTTGCTGTTTACTTTTTATCTTTATGTTGCGATGTTTTTGCACGCCATAAAGTCAATTTTATGGGGTTTTTACAAAGATGTTAGTAGATACTTATTGGCTTTTTGTGACACAGCAAATCGACTAAAATATGATCACTGTGCTGCGCTATAATGGTTATTTGACAGCTTTTGATATAAATAGTATAATAGACTCTGTTTTACATATTGAGAGCAAATTCTAAATATATAAAAAAACCTTAGATGACATTGCTGGCTGCTCGAGTGACAGTATTCTAAGGTTAATTATGTATATAAAATAAAATGTAATCAGCTTCAGTTGCCAAATTGATCTTTAAACAGCTCTGTACTATTTAATTCTTTACAGAATGGCAGGGACATTGATGCGCAACCATGGATTCATTAAATGGTTCTGGACCCCATTGCATCGAAATCTTACATTGGTTATTTAAAAAAAAATGTTGTTCTAAATATATGGACCGCGTAAATAATGCACTTTTCGATGAAACAGCAGATTTTTTTTTCTAATCTACGAAAGTATTTTAAGTACACACAGCTTCACTAATTGGTTACCCCTCCAAAAGACATGTGCGTTCAAATTCGTGCTAGGCCCAAGTTACTTTTAGTATTTTGCAAAAAACATTTTATTATAATTACTGCATTATTTTAGTGAATATGGTTGATATTTACGAGAAATTATTCCACTTCTAATTAGACCGGAGGTTACAAGACCGCTCGCTGTGCATAAGATTGGAGGATCGAATCCTGGGCACGAAATGTGCTTTTGTCATGCATGGTTATTTTTATTTTACCTTGAAGAAAGCGGATAACAATTTCATCGCATTTTATATGGGTTTGCTGGCTAGTTCGTCAAACTGCCGGTATGAGTTTGACAACGTTCAGTGATGCGATGGTTCGAATCCAAGTCGAAACAATAAACTCTTTTTGAAGTATTCTGTAGATTATTCGTAACAAATTCAATGTTGTAGCAGTGTAACATTTTAAAACTTGAGGGGTTAGCACATACTGACGCTGTGTGTACACACAGCGTCAGTATGTGCTAACCCCTCAAGTTTACAAACACGTACGTGTTTAGAATAATTTGCGGAATTTATGATTACAGTTTGTGCATCGATATCCCTGCCACCCTGTACAATTATGTTTATACGATTACAAAACAAGCCATTCTACCCACACGGAAAATATTAAAACATTTTAATTAAAAGCACTCTACAAAGTTCAGGGATTCACCTGTTGATGAGTTATAAACCCGAAGACAAACATAACACGAAGGTGAAACATTCCCTTTTGAAATCCGCTATTAAAATTTTCATTAAACTTCTCAGTTACGTTGTAGGCAGTCTAGGAAGTTTAAGACAACGAGTGTAAGGAATCCTAACAGCTGCAGGCTGTGGGAAATTAGTTGTCAAGCAAATTGACTGCCAACTATAATAGTCCATATATTCAAATCAGCAACCAGTCTTACCAAGGTGTATCGTATTACCCAGTAACTAGGTTGTGAAGGTCTGATAGGCAGTCGCTCCATGTAAAATATTGTTTCAGTAGTATTCACTATTAATTTGCACCTGGTTACACTGAAAACCAACTCCAACATAGTTGAAAATGAGTAAGCAGATGATGATTAAAATCGGCAGAAGTTAGTTATACACACACACAATTTAAATGGTTGTTTTCCCGCGGCAGAACAACTTGCCATAAGGAGTACTTTCGAAGCATAGAGTAAAAGTAAAAAAATTAAGATGTTTTTTTTTTACTTAGAAAAAAAAACTCGAGAACGTGAGAATCAATAGTAACACTAGAGGTAACTTGTAGGTACTACTCGAATCACACGCGCCGCCGACAAAGGAAACAGCGATCCATAAATGCTCAAAGCAAAATAAACTCTCGCACGTGGTAATTTTTCACAATTGTTAATCTGCCATTTTTTGTTTTTAATATTTTATTTGTTTATAGAACGATTGTATTACCAAGAAAAAACCATTTCGCTGCGGGAAAACAACCATTAAAATTTCACCGTGTATAATAATTTATTATTCAGAATCGATGGTGCCTAACAATGTCACACTTGTACATGTTTGAAGAAATACATCCAAATTCTTTGTCAGCGCAAATCATCTGTTACTTCGTAAAAGTCTGAAAGAAGTATGTAAGTCGAGTTATCCAATACACAGTTCAGCCGCCATACATAGTACTTCTTGCTAAATATCAATTAAGATTAAAACAATATTTCACAGTAATAAAGAAACGTATGAGCGCTCTCAGCATTACTTATCTCAAGAGAAACAAATCAACTGCCTCATGAACCGTAAACAACAGATCCCCTCAAGAAAAATCTTCAGTCAATCGGAACACACGATACCGTGTGCTATATTCTCATTAACACGTTCGTATTGAAATATAAATAACTGAGGAATATGGAAAGGAGTGAGTTATGGGGTTACATTTAGTTTTGAGCTGCCTCGTTGGTTTAATAGTCGCTAGCGCTACTGCTGAGCTTGAAGTCCTAGGTTCGATTCTCGGGTCGGCCAAAGTGTTATTGGTTTTATCCATCTGGATTTTTTTAACAGCCCGGAAACTGGATTTGTGCCCGGTTGATGACAATGGGCTCGCCCCTATTACATGTGACTTAAACATAACTGGTGAAACGATAGTGTAAGTACTATGAGAGGTGCACCTATGCCTAACCCTTTAATGAATACTGCCGTGATGTTATGTTATTTAGCTTCTCGTGATAGTACACAGCAGTGATATCCCAGTGGTAACTGATGCGAGTAACGAGATGTAGGTCGTACGTTCGAACCCAGACAGGCGCTTCACTTTCTGTAATTTCCCCACCACTACTCTCAAAACGGTGAAGGAAAACATCGTGAGGAAGCCGGCATGTCTTAGAACCAAAAATTAGAAGATATGTGACATCCACCAACCCGCACTGGGCCCGCGTGGTGGATTACGGCCCACTCACTCTCACAGAGAGGAGGCCTATGTCCCAGCAGTGGGAACGTTATAGGCTATTTATGATAATAGTACAGGGAGGGTGGGCACGTCAATACGATAATTAACACAGTGGGTCCAGTATAGGGCCATTTATGCATAGTAATATATAGGTGGTTTTATAAAAGGTGTCATCATCATTTCAGCCGAAAGACGGCCACTGCTGGACATAGGCCTCCCCCAAGCTCCGCCACTTCGATCGGTTCTGTGCTTCCCGCATCCACCGGACTCCTGCGGCCGTCACAAGGTCATCGGTCCACCTTGTGGGAGGCCTTCCAACTTTACGTGTTCCGGTGCGCGGTCGCCACTCCAGAACTTTTCGGCCCCATCGGCCATCTGTTCTGCGAGCAATGTGGTAAAAGGTGTACTATAGGACAATGGATTGTTATATAACCTTCCTTGCAGTGATTGTCTAAAAGGATATAATATTATCGACCGACAAACAACAAGAGGGGCATTTCTCGTAAGACTATGAAATTGCTTAAAATTAAGCAATTTCATAGTCTGACCTCATTCTCAATCTGTCAAAAATACCTCGAGTTTTCATACATTTTTAACATTTGGTTATCGGCGAGATGAGACTGCAACTAGATTTTGAACGTTTTTAACTACGAGAGTTGGCCTATTGATCTTGGACAGTTGCAGCGCACGGCATAGTTGTTCTTGTTGTTGTTACAAAAGTCGTTATTTTTCACTCTGCAGTCGATCTTGTTTTTATTTTGATTGTTTGTTTGATGCCATTGGCCAGTGTCGTAATATGTACGCAATGTTTATTGTCTTTGGTCCTTGGCCCTGAAATTAATCAATTTATTTACTAAACAGTGGACAAAGTGACAAACTTTACTTGACGAGGCATTTTGCTATTAAGTAAGTGTGTCTTTTTCGTAACGTGTGTTTTGTTTTTGCAGAATAAATATTTTTTCTATCTTTCTTTGAATAACAGGAAACCGCGGGCAAATAGGAATTCCCTGGAAACAAAAGAAAGATACTGTTTCTAAAATAACGTTCAACTTCAATTTCAACATTAAGAATTACACAAAATGTCTGTATAAACCGTCAGAATGTTCTCAACATCACAAGTCCGTATTAGCAAGTAGGCAATTCATTTGAAACGTCCCCAAACTTTGTGGGGTAACCTCAGAGCTATTTTAATGATTAATGTGCTAAGCGACAATACGAATCCTCGGCGGTTATCTAAACCGGACAAAGAAAGGGCACATCTATTCATATATCATATGCAGGCTTGACCCTTTCTTCACCGCAGATTGGAGAAATATGGCGCTGGAAACGTCAATATTTTTAATTATGGTAAAATGGCTATTTTAGATTTTATGAAGTGGTAAGTTTAGTTAAAAAGCGTGTTCGAGAACAAAACAGCCAGGTTGAAGTGGGAGCGGGCCGGAACTGTCGCGTAACAGCACCCGGAGGTATAGGCTAAGATCGTCACTTACTGTCATCGGATGCCTGATGAAGTACTTGGCGGTCGAGGTAGACCACGGCGAAGGTGGTGGTATGGTCTGATAAAGCTTGCAGGGCCAACATTGCCGGAGAACGCACAAAACCATGTTGGTTTGGAAGGAAAACGGGGAGGCAGTGATACACAATAAAGGTTAACAAAAAATAGATTTTCAAAACTATAGGTGTGTTTCTTGAAGAGCTTTCCCGTGTTGATCCAAGAATTACCCTCGTCTTTATAAACATTGCGATTTATATTCTACCAAAGACAACTTAATTTTGTTTGTTACAAAAAAAAACCTTTAAATTTTGTAAGAATACATACTCGTATTTACCTTCAAATTACTCCAAACAAAGTTTCCGAAACCGTCTAACATGTCTGTCCACAAAACGTTTGAATCTTTTGATTAAGATGTCAGAAAGAATAAACAACATCCAGAGACTTTATTTCTTCGTAATTAAACAGTAACCTTTCTGTCACTGTCTGCTTCTTCAAAAACTTGTATTGAAATGTCTGGCACATTCTACCAATGTCTTTACCTCGAGCCCAAAGGTTTTATAAAAAGTTCGTCTATTTATTGCCTTAGTAGAAAACGTGGATGAGGTAAACTCATACACGTTTTCATCATCCTACTAATATTATAAACTAGCTATTATTAGCGGCTTCTCCCGTGTGGAACTTTCATCCCCTATTTAACTCCTTTAGGGGTTGAATTTCGAAAAATCCTTCCTTATTCCTTGACTACATTATAAAGGGAACCTCTGTACAAAATTTCAGTTTTCTAGGTCCAAGGGTTTGGGCTGGGCGTTGACGAGTCAGTCAGTCAGTCAGTCAGGACTTTTCTTTTTATTTATATACAGGGTGTCCGGTATTTAATGGATAACCTTGAAATGGTTCATGGTAGAACTAATGGCCATTCAGAAAAACCATTTTTATTTGTAATAAATCGGTAAAAAAAAAATTAAAAAAATAATCAACTGACTTCCGAAAGAACACTACAAAGTGAAAAATAACTTTAATTTAGGAAGTCGGTGTCTATGGATATGTATTTTAATTTTTTATCACCGCCATCTGAAATTAAAGTTATTTTTCACTTTGTAGTGTTCTTTCGGAAGTCAGTTGATTATTATTTTTTTACCGATTAATTACAAATAAAAATGTTTTTTTCTGAATGGCCATTAGTTCTACCATGAACCATTTCAAGGTTATCCATTAATAACCAGACACCCTGTATATAGATAGATGTGAAAGTTTGCATGTTTGTTACTCAATCACGCAAAAATGGTTGAACGAATTTGTATGAAATTTGGCACACAGACAGATTATAACCTGGATAAACACATAGGATACCTTTTATCCCAGTAATCCGTTCCGTGGGATAATTATCGACCACCACGCGAGCGAAGCCACTGGCAAAAGCTAGTAGTATTAATTTCTATGAATTCTAGTAATTTGGTATGGAACTGAGGCACGTGTTGACAGCTGCTTCATTGGTTTCCTTGAATAATCATTCCTAGCTTCCCACACGTACATCCTACGCTTCTGTAAGTGTTTGGTCCTTTGACTACCATCGCTTCCAAGAAGTTTCGTTGCCGAGGGGTTTTTGAAGGAAGTATACTTATATGTTCAGTACAGTTTATAGTCATGTGTGTGTTAGAAAAGTTCCCAGAATCGTATCATTCTTCATTCATATAATGCAGAGGCAGGGAAAATCCTACTGTCCTTATAAAATTAACTACCTTAGCCAGAAATGTAAAAAATGTATTGACAAAGTAATGAAATGTTGAATGAATGAATGAATGTCTTTATTTGTTAGAAACACGGTACTTATAGGACATGAGATCAATTCCATCTGGCTACAACATACCCTTAGGCGTCAATTAAATAAATTAAGTAACAGTTAAAAGTGTTAGAAAGTCGTACGTGCCTGTAATTTCATATTCTTTTTACCTGAAAAACATCAACGCATTTTTATTAAATAAAAAAAAACAATGCTTCTTCTAAGTACCATATAGGATGTAAGGGAAATCGACACGTGAATCGTTACCATGAATTCAGTACCTAGTTGATATTAGAGCCACCAGAGTTAGCATTTTTCGTGTGTTATCATACAAAAATCTGCTCTTCCATGCTTTTGCAAAGCGCGGTTTTTTATAATTAATAACCGATGAAGAATTTCCGCCGCGAGGCCTAAATCATGTGCTGATTTTTAGGGTTCCGTACCCAAAGGGTAAAACGGGAACCTAATACTAAGACTCCGCTGTCCGTCTGTCTGTCCGTCTGTCACCAGGTTGTATCTCATGAACTGTGATAGTTAGACAGTTGAAATTTTCGCAGATGATGTATTTCTGTTGCCGCTGTAACAATAAATACTAAAAAACAGAATAAAATAAATATTTAAGGAGGCTCCCATACAACAAACGTGATTTTTTTGCTCGTTTTTGCTCGATATTAATAACGGCAACAAGTAGACGCTTGAAATATTCACAGAATATTTAGTTATACATTCACTTTAAAAATAAATAATTAAATTAAAATAAAACAAATGTTTAAGGGGGCTCCCATACAACAAACGTGATTTTTTTGCTGTTTTTATAGATAATGGTACGGAACCCTTCGTGCGCGATTTCGACTCGCCGTTTTTTTTAATTACATATTATGCTTCAATATCCCTTAACCCATGTTTTTGTTATAAAATATTGTTCTAATATCACATTGAAAACATACACTTTAAAAATATCTCAATTTTTCTAACTTTTAGTATTATTCCACTGAAATTGTCTGGAAAGAAGGTAGTGCTAAAGTTTTGAGCAAAGGTAAAGAGTTCGACGCCTGCAGACATAGAATAAACAATGTGGAACACAATTCAACCGCAACTTGGAGTTTATTTAGAACTGAAACTGTTCAGTAAACTATTGTTATAACAGCTGAGACTTGGTTATGTATGTGTGTAGTCAGTTCTCAGGGGAGGAACATGGCCAAATCGACATAATTCCCGTTTGGATTGAGATAATTATGGACGAGAAACGTGTCATGTATACCAACATTACTTAATTTCGTAAAAAGCTTTTTCTACCATCCTTCTAGTCCTAATACTTAAATACTATAAATGTGAAAGTTTGTATGTTGATTATTTGTTACTCAATCACGCAAAAACGACACCACGGCAAACACACCATCTTAGCGTTTTCCCAACTATGTATGGGGATCGGCTTTCAGTCTAACCTAATGCAGCTGAATACCAGTCTTCTACTTGGAACGACTGACTATCTGACCTCCACAACCCAGTTTCTGGATTATAGAATACCCCTTGGTAAGACTGGTTTTCAGACTTTTAGTAAAGATCACCCCTACGGACGAACCGTGCAAAGCGTAGTTTAACCTGATCGATTGATCCGTGAAAGAGATACCGCGGCCCCTGGCACACAGGCAACTGAGGGAACACGGGTGGGTTTTAGTCAGTAAAAGTCTGACACGCCCTCCCGCTCCACCCAGAGCGGGAGAAGTTATTTGAAAATTTCCCACCCAAAAAAAAAAAAAAAAAATTCGTGCAGTAGTTATTAGTAAGACACGAGCACCTCTTAAAAAAAAATCACATCAAAATATTAAAATGCAATTCAATTCATTTCTATTAAATTTGAAACAGGTATTTTCATCATTTGGGTCCATTTTTTTTTTTGTTTTAATTATATCGTTTATACCAAATTAATATTTTTAATAAATTATCTTTGGTTTTACTGAATAAAACCAACAAAATACTTAAAAGACTCCAATTATTTAAATGCATCACACAATTTCAGAAAACACGTAAATTCCTTCTCGGAATGGAAGCAAATAACATTTCATTCCGTAATTCTAGATTGTCCTAATAAACGTGTTTCTACATCAAAATATCCATTTGTAGTTTTAGCTGTTTCGGTCTAAACAAACCGTTGTGTTGTGGTCGCTTCGACTCCGTTAGCCGGCGGCCAAATTCTGTTGAAAACGAACTGTAATGGTCCGCTTTGTGCGAAATTAACGAAACAGGCGAATGTTAATGTTACGCCTGCGCTGTTTTAGTGGCAGGATTTAAGAGGTATTTCCTATGTAATGGTTTGTCTTCATTGAAGGAAAATGGGAACTATTTTTAGTTTGAGGGCCATGAGCTTTCACTTGAGAATGAGAGGTGAAGGTTTTGTTACGAGTATTTTCGTTTTATTGTGTGTTTACATACCAGTGTCGTCATGAGCGCTTTAGTAGATGAATTGTATAATATATACCGTTTATTTTCCATTACGTATTTCGCAAAAAGTAAATATGAGGCAACATTCATGAAAATTTCAAATGATTGCATTCTAGGAAAACTAAATTTCAGAGAAATCTGATAAGCCTAAAATAATGTAATTTTACAATAATGACGTAATCTCAAATTGTTGCACATAATCATTTATAATAACCCAGGCCATTAAAACACAATGAAAATAAAAAATAACTGAGCAAACACGCTTTATTTATATAAAACTGGAACCTTTTTCGATGATGAAATTAACCTTAACAGAGGTGAGTTGGACGGGTTGAAAACCGATAAAATGTATACAGAAAGACCACTCCAAAAAGTCCACTTTGAACAAAGCGCAGAAACAAGGACATTTAGGAAGTCTCTGCCGAGCTATCCTGTAACAATCTCACCGTAAACACTTTGTTGAAGTAAGCTGTCAATACACAAAAACAGCCACTTAGTGGATCCCAAATAGTTGGGTATGACTACGCGGCAGGCCTAGTTAGAGATGGCGGGATGAGTTGGACTCCTTCTTATAGGATTGGCCCACAATCGCAGTAGACCGAAAAATGTGGAAAGAGGGAAGGCCTTTACGCTGGAACGGGACAACACAGGCTTAGAAAAAAGTTGTCAAGACTATCCAAAGTATCAAGTCTGTAGCATGACATCTCACTTCAAGCTCACCGAGGGCGTGAGATTTATACAGAATACGGCAGGTTTACATGTTTTTAGAGAATCAATTTTGATAGATATAGGATGAAAGGTAGAATTAGAAATGAGAAAATAATCTTAAAACTATTTATCTTTATTGTAAATATCCAATCACCCTCTCCTCTATAACTCGTAAAAGTGACCTGAAAAGTAGAATATCTCAATACCATCGGAAAATATGTATGCATACCCACACAGTGTACTTTGCACATTCAAAGTATGCAACTAACGCATCCATGTTTAGTCATCGAGGCAATGCAAAATCCCTTCTGAAATTTATGGAACCCATTCCATCTCTTCCCGTGGGCATCGTAGGAGGCGACTAAGGGACTTACTAGAGTATGGGCAGCAGCATTCTCTATGCATTTGACCACCATACTGCGATCGCCAACCCGCCTGCCAAGCGTGGCGATTATGGCAAATCTCCCCCTATTGGGGAAGGCTTATGCCCAGCAGTGGACGTCTTTCGGCTGATATGATGATGCCTGGGACAGCCTACACCTTGCGATGGTTGCTTATGATCAATGAATTTAATCACTCCTCTCAATTTCGTGTTTAACCGTAAAATAGCGACATCAAGCAACAAACTAAGCCTATCGCGATCTACTGCTGGATATAGGGCTCTCCCGGGCTGCGGCGCAATATCCTGGCCTCCGGTTTTCACATCCAGACTGTCCCACCCACCTTATTTAGGTCGTCGGTCCTTCTAGCTGGGGGGCGTCCCACACTAAACTTACCAATACGTAGTCTCCACTCCAGTACTGGCTGCTTGTCTGCTCCACCGGCCATCAGTTCTTCAGAAAAAATAGCTAACCCACTGCCATATCCTTATTCAAAATTACGTGACGGAAATTGCGCGTGGAGACTGCTCCACGCGCAATTTCCGTCACGTAATTTTACGTAAGTCACGGCTGTTACCACTGGGTAACAGCCGTGACTTACAAGTCGTAGGTTGTAGGGTCGAACCCAGAAGGGCGCTTTACTTTGGGTAAATTATTTCCTCACCACTGCTCTCAAAACGGTAAAGGAGAACATCGTGAGGAAACCGGCATGTCCTAAAACCAATAGTTCGAAGACCTGTGACATCTTCCAACTCGCTCCGGGCCTGCGTGGTGGATTACGGTCACCTCACACAGCACAGCACAGAACTGTTAAGGAAAAGTATTATGACAAAGGGACCTGTCATTTATAATAAAATACCGCATAATTTTAAGGATTATTCAGTAAACATTTTTAAATCTAAGGTTACTGCACTACTATTAGGCAAATATTATTACTCAATGAAAAGACTTTCTAAATGATATAAATTTATCCTGATTATGATTGTTATAATTAATTACAAATTTGACCAATTAGGTACATAAGTCATAATTGGTCAAATTTGTAATTAATTATAACAATCATAATCAGGATAAATAAAAAAAAAGTTATTTTATTTATTTATTTTATTTTTTATATTATTATAGTCAGGTACATAAGTCATAATTGGTCAAATAATATTAATTGACTTCACTTTAATTTCTATTTTGTTTTGCTGACATTATTTAATTTGTATTAATAGTTTAATTTATGTACCTAATAATTTGCACGCCGTAAGGTAGACTGTAGTCGATCTTATTTATGTATGTACAAGATCTTATACCATTCATAGCAAATAAAGTTCTGATTCTGATTCTCCCTGTCACTGAGAGGAGACCTGTGTCCCAGCTGTGGGAACATATATAGGCTGATTTTATAAATTCTGCGTATGTATGTTTTCAATGAAAATACCACGACGTAGGTTCAGTTTCAACAGGGACAAGTTTTTTTCTTTTTTTATGTTGTACTTTTGTAATTTAGTTATTGCATGCCTGAAACTGCCTGAAGCGTAGTACATGTCAATACATTTTACTCGGCAGAGCACATCAAAAGGTTTATTTTACAGTGGCCTGTTTTTTTTTGCCTGTAATTGAATGGCCAAGTTTACGATCGACAAAAAATATTTACTGTGGAAACTAAAGTAAATAGTTCGGGATGCGCTGTTGCTGTTTTTTGTACAGATATGAAAGTAAATAGAATTCGCAGCATTTGTTTGTTGGGAGTCTCTCGTTGTGTATATATTTATGGTTGTTATTTTCCAGAGATTTTTTTAGACTTTTATTTTATATTTTTCGAAGTTTAATCAGTAAGATAAGTATATACAAGGTGAATTTTTTGTCACCGTTTAAATTTTTCAGGGTGATAGTACCCGTGAAATTGAACAACTTTCTCCAAGGAACATGGGTCGAAATATGAATAAAAAAAATTGTACCTCCCATGCAAAATCAATAGACAGCTGATCGATTTTGTATGGGAGGTCCGTTTTTTTTTCTTATTTCGACTCATTTTCCTTGGAGAAAGTTGTTCAATTTCACGGGTACTATCACCCTGAAAAATTTTAACGGTGACAAAAAATTCACCTTGTATATCTACTGGTAGAAAAAGGTTAAGGGAGAGCAATGTTGCATACTTAATTATTATTAGAACAGATTTTCAATTAAGAATTAAGTGAGACGGTGAGACTTGAAATTGACCCTATCAGAGTCAGCATCAAGTCTAACCGGATGCAGCTGAATACCCGTATTTTACATGGAGTGACTGCCTATCTGACTTTGATGATGATGATGGGACTCCCTTTTCGGCACTTAGACTCCATTCGGTCCATTGCGCGTGGGGATTTTGGCTAACAAAGCCAGCCTAGCCTATCTGACTAGTGGATGGTCACCCATCCACGGACCGACCTCGGCAAACGTTGCTTAACCTCCGATCATCACGTGCGCCTCCAAGAAATAACCCTAAAACTTATAAATCGATATGGTAATAACACGCGAAACAAAAACTTAGTACCGCTTTTTACAAAAAAAACGAGGACGAAGGAGTATGAAAGGGATAATTAAACTTTATAATTATGGAGAAGTATTGCAGAAAGCTAATGTTTTTCTTTTATACCGTGAAAATATACATTATGTTTAAATAAATTATGGTCGATTTTCGACCACTTAGCGCCCACTAGTAAAAAATAAATAGACATAATGTTGGTACAACAATAATAATAATCATCATAATCATATCAGCCGAAAGACGTCCACTGCTGGACATAGGCCTCCCTCAAAAGGGGGCGATTTGCCGTAATCGCCACGCTTGGCAGGCGGGTTGGCGATCGCAGTATGGTGGTAAAATGCATAGAGAACGCTGCTGCCCATTGTCTAGTAAGTCCCTTAGCCGCCTTCTACGACACCCACGGGAAGAAATGAATATGAAAATAAAAAAATAAAATAAAAATTGACCCAAATCAGTTACATGAATTATAAATGAGACATCTCCAGTAGTAGGTAATACTTTTGTGTTGTGGCTATCTCGCTATTTCCGTTAATATTAACAATATTGATCTTGATGATTGATCGATTCTAAACAGTTTATGGTGACAAAAAATTAAAACGAAGAAAAACATATATGTATTATAATATAACAATATTATTTCTGTTTGTTTAACTAACCGACATTTCATTAGAACCGTACTGTAAACTTCGATGTCTGCGTTTAATTTAAACACAAACCTCATTACAGACAACGATTCTCTCGCAAACTTTCTTAATCTATTTACATTCTTAGTTTTCTAATAAACGTGGGAAACAACATGCGATGTGTATGTGTGTACCTACTATTCATGTCTGATTTGTAACTTGCTGAAGTCCCTAGAAAAATACAAGTTTCTCGGTAGGTAATCATGTACATAAGGAGAAACTTTTCATGGATCTCTACCACATCTCTACCTAGGTATATATATGTGTCTGTATATGTAACCTAACAAACTGTGTTCAAGTCTAATTGAAGCACAAATTTTTGTTGTTTTGTAAATAGAGGCTTGTGTACAGACGCCATCACATCAAGCTACGCCAATCTGTCAAATTTCTTTGATTGATTTTCAACTTTATGACTAATGCTTTAGGTTCATGTTCAATTGGGAAAAAAATATAGTTTTGGATAGCTTGATGTGCTGGCGTCTGTACAACAAAACATCAATCGCACACATTTTGTTCTGAAATTAGTGTTTTCTTACGTCTATAAGTACCTAATCTTTACAAATAATTAAAATTGAATTGTCCGTTTGTAATGTTATAATAACAGCTATTTACTTAATGCGAAAGTATATAAGTACAGTACTTTAAACAAATGTAATTTTTTATTTATTTTTGTTTATCTGTCTGTTTGTTCCGGCTAACCACTGAAACGGCTAGACCGATTTTGGCGGGACATTCATTGGATGATAGTTGATGTTATAAGGGGAGTAATATAGGCTTTATATTTTCAAAGACTTTTGGTCCCAGTAAGCACGTTACCGTTGGGTAAATTCCGACTTCCACGCAGTTGAAGCCGCCGCGAGCCGGATGTACATCCTAACTAATATTATAAACACGAAAGTTTGTATGTATGTATGTATGGATGTTTGTTACTCTTTCACGCAAAAACTAGTTAATGGATTTCGATGAAATTTGGCACACAGATAGATTGTAACCTAGATTAACACATAGGATACTTTTTATCCCGGTAGTACGTTCCCGCGAGATAATTTCCGACTTACACGCGGGCGAAGCCGCGGGCACAGCTAACGCATATATAAACTCACGCCTTCTTTCCATAAGGGTCGGCTAAAACTACAAAACGTTACTTGCTACGATGCTAGTATTTTCTTTTCATCTTTTAATTTAATGATAAAGTTTCAACCTATTCTTAAGGAGATGTATTTAGACTGCCTCATTGGTGTAGTGGTCCGCAAGCGCGACTGCTGAGGATGAGTTCTTGGGTTCGGTTCCCAGATCGAGCAATGTGTTATTGGGATTTCCTCAGTAGCAGCCTGGAGTCTGGATTTTTACCCAGTAGATGGCAATAGACTCACCCCGTATTACATATGAATTAAACATAATTGGTGAAATATGCGTGGACTAAGGTGAATAGGTACACTTTTGATGAACCCATCGGGGAAGCAAGGCGTGATCAAAGTCAAAGTCAAAGCATTTATTTCAAATAGGCACTTAAAAGGCACTTTTGAACGTCAACATTTACATTAAAATAGAATTGATTCTAGTCGCCCCTTCCAAAATGTAGTTTTGTATGGAGAAGAATGGGCAAGAAACTCCACCGTTACTCTTTTAAAATGTTTTAAATACAATATTTAACATAGTACATTCATTATATTATAATTATGTGTGCAAACGATGCATCCAGAATAAAATTATTATACCAAAATAGGTGAAAGGAACGAAATTGAAGCAATAAAGATAAATCAATTTTATGATAGCTACATGGTGCTCACATATTAGGTCTTTACCTATGAAATTGCCGTTTTGCAGTACTGGCCATTTCAAATCAAAATAATTTTTGTTTGGGTAAGAATTCTAATTTCAAATTAATTTTATTTTAAAAACATGGATTTTTTTTTCCAAAAGTAGTCATTTGTTTATTGATTAGTGTTACATTTTCATCGCATTTCAATCTTTTTCGTCATCATGGATACGTTAAAAATTCGAGTAATTATGGAATATGAGTACCGTCGTGGCAGCAACGCGGCACAAGCGGCACGCAACATCAACGACGTTTACGGAGCTAACACTACAAACCAACGCACCACCTGTTATTGGTTTGCTCGCTTCCGTTCTGGAAATTTCGACCTGAAAAATGAACCTCGCGGTCGTCCGAAGACTTTGGTCGACAATGACGAATTAAAGGCGATTGTGGAAGCTGATGATACACAATCTACGGCTGAATTAGCAGCAGCTTTCGACGTTAGCGTCAAAACAATATTGGTCCATTTGCGTCAAATTGGCAAGGTAAAAAAGCTTGACAAATGGGTGCCCCACGAACTCAATGATCGTCAGCGCGAAGTACGCGTCGAGACGTGCCTTGCACTGCTCAACAGACACACAAATGAAGGAATTTTGAACCGCATTGTTACCTGCGATGAAAAATGGATTCTGTTTGATAACCGCAAGCGCTCAGCAAGTTGGTTGGATCCTGGTTCAGCACCTAAACAATGCCCTAAACGAAAACTTACCCCTAGAAAAGTGATGGTCACTGTTTGGTGGTCTAGCGCCGGTGTGATTCATCACAGCTTCTTACCAAACGGGGTGAGCATTACTGCAGATGTGTACTGTGAAGAACTGAACACAATGATGGAGAAGCTGGCACATCTCCAACCAGCATTGGTCAATCGCTCGTCTCCGCTGCTCCTGCACGACAACGCGCGACCTCATACTGCACAGCAGACGGTCTCCAAGTTGCAAGAACTGGGGTTGGAAGCTCTCCGTCATCCGCCCTACTCACCAGACCTTGCGCCTACAGACTACTACTTTTTCCAGAATTTGGATAACTTCTTGGCGGGAAAAAAATTCAATACCCGAGAGGCAGTACAAAATGCCTTTGAAGAATTTGTTGCCTCCCGTCCAGCTGATTTCTTTAAGAAGGGCATCAATAAACTGCCACTGCGATGGCAAAGATGCATTGATTGCATGGGTGATTACTTCGATTAATACAAATAAAAAATACATGAAAAAAATTCGTTTAAATTTTTTCATACAAAACGGCAATTTCATAGGTAAAGACCTATTATTTACAAACATTGTAAAAAGTAAGTGTACGATTTACCTAGAATAATGATAGTATAATGATGTTATGTGTTTTTAGATTATAAAGTAAATATGCGAAAAGAACTTAGTTTAAATATTGTAACAGCGACATTAACCTACTGTTCGTAATGGGTCCGAAGCGAGTGTTTAAAGAAACATTAGCCACGGATAAGTTTGGTCATTAGACCTTTCACCAGTTCGCGGACGAGCGTCCTAGTAACAAACGTTTTTATTTGTAAAGAGATAGAGTGTGGTTGTACGTTATTCTGTAAATATAGGGATGCACTTTGGGTATCTACCTATCTGAACTAAAAAGAAAAATATAAAGAGAAAAGATTAGATTTTTTGTGTTTGTTTGTTACGCTTTCACGCTGAAACGGCTGAACGGATTTGGATGAAATTTGGTACATGGCTAGACCATGATCTCGATTAGGTTATTGAATACTTTTTCTCCTGATATTTCCACGGAATCGTGAAATATGAGGGTAAAACCGCGGGTCGCAGCTAGTTCTAGCTCAAATTATTATGACTATCGGATTTTGCGCAAACAAAAAAAAACCATAAGTAAATAGACCTTAGAGAAAAGTAATCAACAATAGGTATCGATTAACTAGGTGAGTATACTAACGTCTACCCAGTGCAATGATTACTTGCAGTTGTAGTTTTTTTATTTTTTTGTAACTGAGACGTTTTTTTCTTTTTTTTTATGGCATCTTGCAAATCAACCTAGGAGGTTCGGCTGCTTAACCGGACTTGCCTATGGCTGCCTCAATAAGAGAAAAACATTCCCTTTAAATTATTATAACCACTTCAACAGGCATGTCCCGGTAAAAATACAAGTATAGCAGTCGAAATAAAAAGCCGTGTTAGCTGACACAAACAAACCTCGGAGTTTCGGAGGAACATTAAAAAGTTTTGAATACTTTTTTGCTTCATCACTGTAATGTTTTAAGTTTAGTTCTTTTAAGCCTCTTGGGTGTAATTTAGACTTCTCGCTGTTTTTAAAACACGAAACATATTTTTCTGTAACGAGGGCAAAATAAACGTGACTGCGCTTGTTATATTTGTACGTCTGTTTTTTTTTTGCAAAAACCATTATTTAGAGTAATATTTTGCTATTGTAGGTACTTTAATTTTTATACATAAGTTATTAAAATAACTTCAGCGTTAAAAAAATACTAAGCTACTTAGAAACTTACTACAATGACGTTTGCAGGTTTTTACTAATTCCTGTTAATATTGACTACTCAATGTGAGAAAACAGATGAAATAAAAAAAAATGTTTATTTCAATAACTTAAAAAAATAGGCTTATATTATTTCTTTAGGGAATTTCCATTTAAGTAAGAAATATACTTGTGATAGGAAGATGCCACACTACATTATTGAACGGGCCACAATAATAACGAATTCAAATCGATTTAAAAGCCTTATTTTTACACACGCCACATAGATACAGTGCCGCTGAATTAACTATAAATATTTCATAATAAAAGGTTATTGGATTTAGACATAACATAATATAATAACTTCCAATAGTCGAAGGCAATTACTCAATTCCCCAAACACTACATTAGCCGCTACAAAAACCATTCACTCATGAAAAATGGAATCGATATTTTTAATTCAATCAAAAATTCGAAATTGGAATCGCAATTGAAATTCTAAACCGTTTCCCGATCAATCAATCGTCTATTACCTGTCAGGGTTGTCATCGAACGCTTTATGATAGTATAATGACAAAGTGGGAACCCTAATGGGCCTTCATTAAGGTAACAAATATTAATGGATGCCTTTCGTGGCGGCCAGGCTGTATGAACAGATTTTATTGATGGCCAGGAATTTCGCTTCAATTTTTGAATTGTTTTGTTCTTTTGTTTTTAATTAACAGTGGAGAACAGAAAATTTGATATTTGTGGATTAAGAAAATTAAATGGAAATTCGTTTAAATAATTGTCTCAAACATGTTATTATTTGTCTTATTTTTGGGGTAGGGTTATGTTTAGCAGTGGACGTCTTTCGACTGAAATTATGACCAATCAATCAAATAATGTTCCCACTGCTGGGACCCAAGCCTGCTCTTTGTGAGAGAGAGTCGGCCGTAATCTACCACGCGGGCCCAGTGCGGGTTGGTAGATGTCACGTCATGTCTTCGATTTTTTAGTTCTAGAACATTTTTTAGTTTCCTCACGATGTTCATCTTCACCGTTTTGAGAGCAGTGGTGATGAAATGATTTACACAAAGTAAACCTTCTGGGTTCAAACATACGACCCATGGCCATGACAACTGGGCAGCCACTGCTAAAATGATGATAATAATTAATTTGTTTTACATGTAAAATATTTAATTAACCTACTAAAAATAATAGTTTAAAAAACTAAAAAACACGCTTTAAAAACCAAACTAAAAAAGGAGAAAATAATTTAATTCAATTAAAAAGCGTGGGGTGCTTTTTGAGGTATTTTTATAATCAATTAATGTCAAGCACCCCACGCTTTTTAATTGAATTAAATTATTTTCTCCTTTTTTAGTTTGGTTTTTAAAGCGTGTTTTTTTAGTTTTTTAAACTATTATTTATTTTCTATTTTTTAGTTCTGCTAACTACAAAAACGTGATTTTTTTTCTTCCTTTTTTTTCTCAATTTTTTTTTTAATTTTTGAATTGTCATCGGTCCTCGACAAGTTTACAAAGTTTCAATGAAATCTGACCGTTTAAAAGTGGGTCAAAATCGCGCTCAAAGGAGTCGGTTACATACAAACAAACAAACTAACAAACAAACAAACATACAAGTGAAGCTAATTTATAGCGTGTAAAAATAAATCCATACTAATCTCAGCTAATAAGAATAAAATTAATCGCACTACAATTAAAACCTACTTTCTATTCTACGTTATTATTTCAGAAGCGTCATTCATCAATCGCTCGGACAGCTAATTTGGGCAAACAATAACTTTTCGCACCTTTTTCGTTATTTCCTGATATCTTCCATTGTTACAAAGATGAACGCTTTTCGCGTTTGCTATAATAAAATATAATCACTCCTCTGGGTTCTTTCGATGGTTGAATCATTCATAAATCATAAAATTGTAATCGCGGTGAAATAAAACAGTTAGTGTTGGTTTCTCTCAAAGGGGACTTGTGAAATATTAAAAAAACCTTTCTTGTGCACAAAATGGAATAAAATCGGGCGATACGCTGTAAAGCGCAGATATCAGACTAAAAAGATTGGTATTTTCATCAGCCATTGTAATTTTTAGTACATATCTATTTCAAATAAACAAAAATCAGAACCTACTTTTGTACTCATTATTATTGCGAATATAATATTTAAAAAAAAAACGCTCAGCGTCAAGCCTTCTTATATGCCAATGCCGCCATTATTTTTTTGTTTCTTTTTATTCTCTAAAAGTATCGCCATAGATAACCGAATTAGTCCTACCCCCACCTTCCCCAACCTGTCGCCCCCGTATACATCTTTTTTGATACACTGGCCTAGGAAAATAGTTTAAAACCAAAACTTTTTCCTAGGCCATGTCAGCTAAAAAGATAATTATACACCATTTATACGTTTCTTTTTTTTTCAGATAGGCATTACTAAGAAGAAAAAAAGGATCAAATGAGAAGAAACTTTAGGAAAAAACAAGGTGTTAAATATTTTTTTTTCCAAAAGTTTTTTTTTTCAAAAAGCTTTTAAAAATTAAATGCTAGAGCCAAAAAAACCGGCAGTAATTCTTTGCTAGAAGCTAAATAAGTACCTATAGGTAAGACAGATAAAACATCCGTCACGCTGGTCGGCAAACAGCTAAAAGCTTAGCTACATTTTGAAGTTTTTCACAAATTCCTCGGGTTTTGTGAGAAAGAATGCTTAAAATGTCGGCATCAGCATTTCGCGGGGAACCGTGACCTCATTTCAAAAACTTTTCCCTTCAAGTAAGATTGATGTTTGTGGAAAAAATTACTTTCCGCGAAAAAAAAACGAATGAAACTTTCGACTTAGCCAGTTTTTCGGCAATGGATATTAAGGTATGCTTTCTTTTTTAAATATTTCACGAATTTTTTTGACAAAGCGCAACGTCCGGAATTTATCGCTGTCCAAACTTTTTTTGCGTCCAGTCGGAAAATGTTAGGAATTTCAAACATTAAAAACAAAATACAAATGAATTTAAATTTTCCCTCCTTTAGAATCAATCCGCCTAGCCTTTTGCCAACTATGTTGGGGTCAGCTTCCAGTCTAACCAGAAGCAGTATTTTACATGGAGCGATAGCCTATCCCACCACCACCAACCTACTACTACGATAAAGACCGATTGTCTGACTTTTGGGCTTCAGAATAACCGTAGCGACTGTCAAAAATCTATGAATTACCGCTAGAAGCAACGTTTTAACGTGCTTTCTGAGGCACGGAGGATTTTCGATATTTCAATAGATAATGGGTGGTCACTTATCCACGAAACGAGGACCATAGCTTCGATCAAATCGTGCGGCTGTCATAATAAAGCCACGAGCTCATTTCCTCGTTTAGAAAATAAACCCTCGTAAAAAAACATACCAGTCGCAAATTTTCAATACGATTACATAACATACTTAATCACTCTATAATTTCCTCACTGCTGGGACACAGGCCTCCTCTCTGTAAGAGGAAGTGGGCTATAAACCACCACGAGGGCCCAGTGCGGCTTGGCAGATATCACGTCTTGTTTTCATCACGATTATCGAACACAAAACACCAACAAAAATTCCCGATAAATAAACAAAACACGATCTGAAAATGTTCCAATCTACGAAAACACAAACTTGTTTCATCTCCAGCTCCTCACGTAGACCAGCACGGGGGTAATTCGATAATATTAGGCGACAGATGTTTTCGCGTGTATTTTTCAATCTCACCCTGCCTCGGGCGATTTATGCCTCGCCTCTTTATAAATGACCTGCGTGGCCGAAATGAGATATAGAAATAGCGAAGCGATATTGGCACCGAATGTTTCGTGACTGAAAAAAGGGGCTGAGTTTTATCTTATTATGCCACCCATAGTTGTACCTAAAAATATTTGCAGAGGTAACCTTATTGAAGCAAACCTTAAGCAGCTTTTTACACGCTTTATATTAGCTTCACTTGTATGTTTGTTTGTATGTTTGTTTGTAACCGACTCCTTTGAGCGCGATTTTAACCCACTTTAAACGGTCAGATTTCATTGAAACTTTGTAAACTTGTCGAGGACCGATGACAATTCAATAATTTAAAAAAAAATTGAGAAAAAAAAACACATTTTTGTAGTTAGCAGAACTAAAAATTAGAAAATAAATAATAGTTTAAAAAACTAAAAAACACGCTTTAAAAACCAAACTAAAAAAGGAGAAAATAATTTAATTCAATTAAAAAGCGTGGGGTGCTTGACATTAATTGATTATAAAAATACCTCAAAAAGCACCCCACGCTTTTTAATTGAATTAAATTATTTTCTCCTTTTTAGTTTGGTTTTTAAAGCGTGTTTTTTAGTTTTTTAAACTATTATTTATTAAATAGATATTTTATGTATTTCGGTTTCCATAAATATAATAGACCCACATATTGACAGTCATAGATGTTTAGTTCCCATGTAATAGGGGCTCAGCATCTTACCATTGCCCGGGTATAGATCCATTTTCCAGGCCGCTAGTTAGAAATTCCTGAAAGAAAAACCCGATAACACTTTTCACGACATGGGACTTGAACCCAGGAACTCGTGTTGAGGATCAGCGTTTGAGACCATTAGACCAACGAGGCAGTGTCGACAGAGTACATTTTTTTATTAACTTAGCTATGGACAGAAGTATTAATTATGTTCATGTATCTATATACTAAATAAAATACATATAATAAAATACTAACGAACTAGAAACTATAAATTGAGTAAAAAATAACAAATTGCTATGAGGTCGAGGAATAAATCTGATGGCAAAATTTAGTTTTTTAGAATTTTAGTCAGTTTTTCATAAAAATGTTCCAAATTGGCGCAAAACGGCTGCACCGATTTAGATGGAATTTGGTACACAAATAGTTTTTAACCTGGATTAACTTTTAAAACCGGGATATTTTCCGAAATCTCATCATCAAAAGCTGGTACCTAACGAACTTACCGAGTGTCCTTGTTTAGTGTGAACTTACAAATCACGTTACCTTATTTACTAAGTAAATATACCTACCATACAAATCTAAAACTCTCCAGAAAAAATATCCGAAACAACCCAACCCGATCAAAACTCATTACCATCGCGGAATCACGCGAACAGAATTTAAAAAAGCAAAAATACGTAACACAATCGAATTCCCTGATACAATCACAGAGCTTGGTAGAAACCCTTTGTACTCCGGATTGATGGTTGAAGATACCGCGATCACAAAGACATGGAGAATGGAACCGATCTCAGCTCGGACAACGATCTATCAATTTGTTTAATTGGATTCTTTTCATTGTTATTTTTTCTTTCTTTTATTTTTCTGTTTAGAAACAGGTTTGTTGAGGTTTTATGTTATTCTTTTTGTGGCTTTATGTTGGTATCTATTTACATTGGGTTTGTGGGGGTAAGTGGAGTTTGTACTTTGCATGTGGTTTGCTTACTTGTACTATTAGTGCCTTTTAATCTCTAATTTAAAATGGATAGTACCTATTGATTGCCAAGGATTTGAATCTTTTTTCTTTAATGATATCTAGCTTTATCTGTTAATAACTTTTTAAGAGACAGAGACATTCAGAGTAGGTACTCTTATAGGACTAATAAATGAGAAAACTGACTGTGAATGTGTGTATTTTGAGTATTTTGTGTAAGCTCTACCCAAATGTCCTGCAGATCTGGTAGGTAGATCGTTGAGCTCCCTAAAATAAGGTTGAGGTACACGATGGCTGATTTATGCAATCTGTCAAGGTTGGAACAAGGTAGCTCAAAGCTGTCCTTCTATCAAAAGACCCTTCCATACATGGCCCTGCATTATTACACTCACATAACATACGAATAATATAATGTTTGGACTTTAAAAAAATACCACTTGAAATACTGGCCAACAAAATATTGAAGTGTAAAAGTGTCTTCAATGATCGACTTACGTAAATTAACATTTAATTTAATTTCAATGTGGCTGTATATATTGCATACTTAACACGTTCATGCTCTTTTAAATTACCCAAAATCGAACCCCATAAAAATTCAAACACCTACAATAATTTAACCCACCACAAAAACACGTCTAAATTAGGTTCACGTCCCCATCGAAACCGTCAGCAAAAAAATATCGCCGTCATACATCGAAATACTGGCAGCAGAAACGAGCTGCACTGAAGCGTAATTGAAAAATGTGTAACACCTTGCAGTGTTTCCGAACGGTTATCTTGCAACGTTGTCACTTTGACGATATTTTGTAAAAAGTGTTTTGAGAGAAAAGGGGGATCGGATATTTTTCGGGGATGATCGGGAATTTGTTTGGCGTTGTTGTTGAACGAAATGAGGTGTTTCGGTTTTGATGGTAAATGTAGGTACAGTTTTACAAATTAAAAGCTTTTCATAGTATAAACTTACTAGCGAACCAATAGAGTTGACTGCCACCGCACAGAAGCTACCTATTTGATATGAATATTACCGTCGATGTTTTGAAAAAGGTAAGTTTAGAAACTTAAACACGAACTACTGAAAAATCACGCTCCTAAAAGTATAAAACACGAATAAATTTAAATCAAAACACTGTAATCAATACATAAAAAGAAAAAAGAAAAAAGACTACTTATTCTAGGGAGCGTCATATACAAGTTTATGAGACGTCGTATATCCTTTAACCAGCGAACGATCAAGACGCTTCCAAAGATACCACATTTGTCAAATTATGATAAGTAGGCATCGAAGTCGGGTAAAAAACCAGACGCTCTGCAAATGGCTAATTAACGACGGCAGGATTTTAAGTTTGAGTCCTCCTAACACATTTTGTAAAAACTCTAATGATATTGCCAAACGTCATGAATACCAAACACAATAGTAAAACTTTACAGTACATCCTATTTTCTATTAAACCCATACCCTGAACTAAATATGCTTTTACCAAAATTGGATCCCAAAAAGTTTCCCACTCTGACCTTCTTCCAAAATTAGAAAACATTTTGGTTTCCTTCTAAAGCGAAATCTTAACATTGAGTATATTAAACAACATTTGTGAACAACTACATCGTTTAGCTTCATAAGTTGCACTAAATTAAATTTACAGGTACCTATTCTCACCAAGTCTAAAACAATTATTCGTCTATCAAAATCAAAAGTCATTTATTCACCAACGTTTTTAAAATGTCATAATTACATAAGGCCACCCCCAAAACGCCCGCCCTTGGCCCGCGCTAGTGGCGTAACAATTCCCCAGCGTGATCGCTCTTGCGGCCACGAAAATAAAAATTAAACTGCTTGCCTATTTCCTTAAAATAAGCTTACGTAACTGAAACCCCTCACATTACCTTCATAACTCGCTTACCTGTTTAAAAAAAACATAAACATACAAAACTTCTAAGTCCACGTCACGGTGTTTTTAGCAAGAAACCTTTAACAGGCTGTAACAAGGTGCCCGCGGCGAAACGTGGTGAGAAACTCGAGGGTTTTTCTACTTAATTAACCATACAACTTTCCGAACGAGATAAAACCTACTATGTGCGGACTGAATACAAACATTACGTGGTAACTCCGAATGTACGAGTGAACGAATGAACGAAACAAGTTGTTCGTGTAATTCGCTAATTTGATAGTTGCCCGCCGACATTAAGCCCTAATAAAGTTAGCCATTGATCTTTGCGTGCGCCGTAATGAAATGAACGAGGTTGGATTGTTAATGGAAGGTGTTTTTGGCATAAGGAAGTATTCAAGAAAATTCGGAGTTACATCCTGGTTTTATATTTCAGAGCAATTTATATAAGAGCGTATAAAATTCACCTTGTCCGAATACCAATCGTCTTCTGCAGTAACCATGCAGCATCGTTCTCAGCAAAATCCTGTCGTTTGCAACTGATGACTTTTATACGAGCGATCCGAAAATTGGACTTCCGTATCGTAGCATATGTTCACAAATTACATTGATCTCGAACTCCAAACGAGAAAAGGAAGATCGTAACTAATATAAAATGTCACAGATTTCTCTTTCGATTTCCAACAATTCTAGAACTCGTTTATTTCTGCGAAAACTACTACATCTTCCCGGCCACCGGCGCTCCTTAACGACCAGCGCCATCTAGTAATTTTCGCCGGAAGCAACGATCAAATGTTCGTTCCGGGACACTCTGCTACGCTAAAATTTATACGATGACATATTAAAGGTAGTGTAAAGGTACTGTTGGTGGCAATCTTTCACAAACCACATATCCCAGGCTTAATTGCATTGAACAATTTATTGCATAGCTGAAACAAGCCGGTTTTGTAATTACGCACACTGCAGCCCTAGCTCTGACAGGACAATTAACTGTTACCAAAAATGACTACATTTTTCCGTGAATTTCTGATTAACTCGATATTTGTTTTGGTTTTTTGTTGAGGGTTGTGGCGTGTCTATTATTTGTTGAATATAAATGGAAGCGTAGAAATAAAACGGGTTTGTGCAAAAATCCTGAAAATAAACCCAAGTTAAGTTCTTTATGTTAGCTTGCTTTATGCTTGACTAGCTATTGCCAGCGGCTTCACCTTTGGAGGTTGAGAATTATCCTATGGGAACGTACTGCCGGTATAAAAAGTATCCTATGTGTTAATCTAGGATATAAACTATTGTGTGCTAAATTTCATCCAAATCCGTTCAACCGTGATTAACTAACAAACATCTAAACATCCAAACTTTAAAACTTTCACATTTATAAAATTAATTAGGATTGCTAAAGTTCAGCCATGGATGGTGTGATAACCTATGCAATAGCTAACTTTAGATAATATTTTGTAGGATTTATTTTTTTACAAGAAAACTTTTTAGTTATTAACAACAGATTTGCGGCATTATTCATGCGGTAAAGACCCAAGAATTAAATTCAAAATCTTCCTCAAATATTAAATACGTAAATGATTTTACTACGTAATTGTATTAAACGCTGAGATGGTTGGTATAACCAAGGTTATGAGCCCTGTTTGTGACACAACCTACGCCCTGACTTGACAATCATACGGCTCGTCGGACCACTGGTAATTAAATGTACTCTGCGGCAGAAGCTTAGCTCAAATAAACATTTTGCTAACTATACGTTTCATGAAACGTTTAAGTGACGAAATTGTGTTTAATGATATTTTTGTGGTTTTGATGTGAATGGCAAAGAGAATCGTTTTGAATTTGTATAGGCCTGGGTAGGTATTTCTTTCACAATGTGTTCTTGTTTTTTTTTAATGTAAGGTTACATATTACTGAAAGAGCAGAAACTGTTTTATTCGACCTCCATGAGGTACCTAAGCATAATCCATTACGTTTAGCATTATCGAAAAACAAAAATAAAGTTGTGTAGGATTTAAATGTAATTAATGTAATTAATAATATTTTAGTTAAATAGTGGATGTACCTATACTTTTACGTAAGGTTTTAACTATTTTAAACCGACTTCAAAAAGGAGGAGGTTCTCAATTCGTCGGGATCGTTTTATTTTTTTTATATAATGTTCCGATAACTTGAAAACGCCTGAACCGATTTGGAAAATTCTTTTTTTTATTATAAATGTTGGAACGCCGACGTCTCCCTCTTGTAGGAGCAGGGCGCTAATGGCTACACAGTTAAAAAAAAAAAACAGATGTACCTAGCTGTTAACGAGTTTTGTTTTTTAACCAGTTCTTTGTCCCAATAAAATAACTGATTTGATTGATTTAAATGATCTAACAGATAAAACTTTATTTGTA
The DNA here is from genome assembly GCA_947359405.1 of Antitype chi. NCBI lineage: Eukaryota > Metazoa > Arthropoda > Insecta > Lepidoptera > Noctuidae > Antitype > Antitype chi. Next base: position 14,143,740 of record OX375817.1, on the reverse strand, counting down.
CTAACAAGTTTAGATTATTTTTGTAACATTAAAATTAGAAAAATATATCATAAATAAGTTTTATCGACTTCAAACATGCACGAACTGTAATCAGGCCTTATAAAACATGAACGTACTTAAAAATTAATAAATCACTTATTCAAGCATCATGAACCCAGCTACATCGTTGAACCAACTATGTTGCCAGTAATAAATAAACGTCCACAGTTATTTATTATTCTCCCTCATTAATTACTTAATTGGATAATTGATGCGTAATGCAGTCCCATAGTGGTATTATTTACGCAATTATTGTTAATAAACACTGACATTATTGATGCAATTCAATGACAGATTGTTTACTTGAACAACTTTTTTACTCTGGGACTAAATTGATGGGTTCCTTTAACATTCTTGAAAGTACTATGTATTCTGGGCCTGGTGCCAGGATTTTCATTGCACAAAGGTATTGGTAAGGCACTTATTAAGCTTACATCTACGACTGTCTTCATTTAGAAATAGAATAGAAATAGAAAATATTTATTGTCCAGGTAATACAGTAAGCATAGATAGATTAACAACAAGTTGAGACGACATATGAGTAGCTTAAATATTACCTACAGCTAGTTACAAATATTATTTGCCAGTGAACCCCAAACTAGACAGTTAGTCTGTATCTTGGGGTTCAGGATACGAGTACAACAGTGGAGACTAGAGAGGTGCTTTCAAGTATGGTATTTTATGAGTGTATGTATGTGTAACGTTTGTGTAGTGTCTGGCGTGTGTGTGGGGTGTGTATGTGTGGTGTGTGTATGTGGCGTAAAATGTGTCGTGTGTAAGTGTGTATTTTGTTCCCCATACAATATACTTCGTTTGATTCAGTGTCAGGTCAGGGTCGTTATATTAATTGTTCCGAGTCATCATAACCAGTAGTTAACCAGTAGTTTACTTGGCAATCCTTTTAGAAATCAGGTTCCAAAATTTGGCTACATTATTTAGCTACAATGTAGGCAACTTGTAGGAAAAACGAGGACTTTTGCAACAGTGCTAACGTCAAAAATTAAACGATAAACATGCAGTTTCTTCTCTAAATAAACGAAAAAAACAGTGTTATCTATAACAACAGTCTGTAAACATGCTAAAAACCAGCACATTACCTATAAAATAAAATCCTTTGTATGCTCTTTAATAAAGTAATAAAATAAATCGCTCGACTCCGCTGCACGATGGCAACACAAAATGTCAATTTTAATTTTACCAACAGTATGTTTACGACAAAGCGCTTTAGCGGCTAATGGGTTAAAAAGTTTTTGTACCGTTATTAAAAAAGATAAATCAACGTTTTTAATAACCGTTTTTATAGGAAATATTCGGGAATCATCAGTAAAAATATTGTAGGTAAAGTTGCTTGCAAAATCGACGTAGAATATTGCAAATTTATAACAGAATAGCCATTTTCTAATTTACAAGTATTAATCAAAGTGTTTTCAAACTGAAACAATAACTCACCTGTCCACAATTTTGCAGTACCTACCTATAAAAAATACAAATTAATGTAGCTTTTCCTAACTATATTGCGGTTGGCTTCCAGTCTAACCGGATGCAGCTGAATACCTATATTTCTGAATGGCACGACTGCCTATCTGACCTCCACAACAAAGTTTCTGAGTAATACGATACCCCTTGGTAAGACAGGTTGTCAGACTTTCGGCCTTCTGACTACCCGTAACGTATGCCAAAGATTCACAAATGACAGCCAGGACCAACGCCTTGGTCCCAGCGGAAAGGTCTTGGTATGTAAAGATGGTCACCCACCCACTGACCAACCGAGGCAAACGTGGCTTAACCTGATCGATCCACCCGTGTGGTCTGTTACTGAGATAGAAACCCCTCACAAATTAATATACCTATAGTGGGTATATTCATTTGTCTAAGTATACCTATAATATTGTACTACACTTTTAACGTGAAACATCAGTAGCTATTTAAATATTAATTGAACGTTATTTCAGTAAAAATACTTCCACATAAACATCCACATTATATTAACTGTTTCAAGCCGACTGCTTTAACTTTATTACCCAAAACACGTCATTAAGTAATCCTTCAATATTTATAACTGGCAGCCAGAAATAATTATCTGTAATAAGTTCATACATTCTCTTGATAGAGAAACTTTTAATCTGGCTTATGAGCCCCTCGAATTAATCAACATGGAGTTAAGAAGGCGAGGTACCTCTCCTTTGAACAACCTGACAGACTCCTTAAGTCTTCTTGATAACTTGAATAGAGGAAATACTTATTCCTTATTTTACCTACGTCAGGGAGAAAAGGAAATAATAATATACAGAGAATTATTAATCTATTAATCGGTTGGTGCCTACTACAAATTTTGCAAATGGCTTTAGTTTGATTTGAGATCTTTGTCTTAATCCATAGGCTACACGTGTGCCTCCCGGGAGTAACGTAAGAACGATAGTCAAGACTTATCAGAATGGAGCATTTTGTATTTTTTTGTTGCTCACAGTTTTCAAACTGTAAATTTTTCACACTAGGAATTTCTCCTGTATTGTGGGTGCGTTTACAAACGTTTAAACTCACATACACAAACAGCCAGACCTAGAACAACAGAGCAACTACTTGTAGGTCATGGCAATATTTGTTCCATACAGGAATCGGACCAGCGACACGCAGCGCAGCAGTCAATCGCTTAACCGCTGCGCCAACCGTCCCGTCGAATCTTGTCGAATTACTCGTCTAATTGGCATAATATAAATACATACATAAACTTAAAATTAGCTCACGCTTTTTCTTATAGGGGTTGGCTTAGACTACAGAAAGCTAAATACTACAAATCCTTACATACTCCTTTTGCATCGTTTACGTCCACATGCGCGCACGCTGGTTACGAGAAGGTACTACGCATACTACGCACACTACGCACTTGACCTATCTGAAGAACATCTCTCATAAGGTCAGTTTATTATTTTCTTTTAGGGCGTCCCTTCCCGGCGTTACTAATTGCCCACATACCCTTGTGCAGTCCAAAAATTGCATACGCACGAAAATATGGAGCTGTCCCATACGGTTTACACCTAATTAAAATCTTTACGATTGTTAAACCATCCTTTCCAATATATTAAAAACTTACAACAAAAAGAAACCTGCCCATTCTTTTCTGTATCCGAAACCCCCCCAATACGTATATGTACCAGCCCGTTGACACGCAAATTACTCAAGCATGGTTTCAGCGGTAATATTTCAGTAGTTAATCCAATAAACCTCGTCGGCTTGACGACTCTATTATTAGCTGTCATTACTTGTCAAGTTGTCGAGGATTCTCGGCTGCAATAAGCTTGAATAATTAAAATATTTGTGATCGATTGGCGGTACTTATTGCTTCGCTGGTTATTGCTATTGTGCGTGATTTCAGAGAAAATGATTACCTAACGTCTGGTATAAAAATATTGCCTGCAGTCAATTTTGTTGCTTAGATAATTATGTGAGCTTCTAACATTTGATATTAATATCATACTTGGAGGAACGCTTCCGTTGAATCAATGATGAGTCAAAAGTACTAATTTGAATTCATTTTAATTATTTTCTTGTAACATCTATAAGTGAATTTCGGTTACCATGCGTTCGTTTTGACGTTTAAATTTTTTGTAGAATGATGTGTCTAATATGACAGAGCTAATAACAATTAGTTCTGTCTATTGTGTGTAAATGTTGTGTGGGTACCGTCGCTTTGGAGAGGCCTATGTACGCTGCCCAGTAGGTAAAAAAAATATAGGAACCTAAGTTCCTATATTTTTTTTTTAATGTGGGTCATATTTTCTTTACTAATTAGTTGCTGAAAAAAATAAAATGACAGGGACGTGTTTACAGCAGACGTTGATTTTATGAAAAAAAAAATGCTCTAGGGGCATTATTCAGGAAGAAAAAAGGGGAATATATTTGTATGGAGAATCGCACGCCCTGTTCCCTCTTAATAAGTTTGGTAAGACAGTGTCGGCCTGTCGTCAATTAACTGTTACTTAATAGAAAATCTTTCACGTTTTTAGTAACTAATCCTTACTACTCTCCCGTCATCTTTATCCATACTTCTTCTTATTATGCTACGCTTTAACAAAGCCTTACAACTCCATTTTTCCCCGCCACCAATTACAAATTCGCGCCACCACTTCATATTACCGTCACCCCAAAAAATACATCAACTGAACCCACATATGTTTCGTCTCCAGATAATGTCGAGCGATGATAGCGTTGCATTATTGCCAGGGGACGCCGCTTAACGACGGAGGAAACTCATTAAATACGCGACAATTTATAGCCTTCCAGGGGACTGATGTTCTTGCGTACCGCTTACCTCGCCTTTACTAACCCTTTTGGTTTCTTCAGACGGTAGGTACTGGCACTGACTTAATTTGTGTTTGGGTGAGTGATGAGCAGAGATCGGATATTCATATGCATATTTACCTAAAGATAATTTTTAGCTATGAAAGTATGGAAACGGCTTTTTAAATTATTTGTAATAGTTATTAAAAACCCCGGGATTCTTGGATTGCATAACTATTCAGATGTGTATTAATTTAAAATTAATGTTTAACCCGATACAAATATGTATATGTACTGGAGGAGGGGTGGTTTGTATTAGTTAAAACAAAAAATAAACAAATTACTTACCTAAATTAAGACTATTTCGATACAAAAGCGCATTCCATGTTAGCCAACATCTCAAATTTAGGTGAATATGCATCCGAATATCCGATCTTTGGTGATGAGGTTTTTGGTGTTTTTTTTTTGTTATGTTGATTGAGGTAGCAAAGATAAAATGGCTTGGAATGGTTATCCACATAGGTAGGTCAATTAAGCTGCCTGCCTTTTCCCAACTATGTTGAGATCGACTTCCAGTTTAACTGGATGCAACTGAATACCAGTATTTAACATGGAGCGACTGCTTACCTGAACTTCACAACCCAGTCATTGGGTACGACTGTCCAAGATCTACGAATAACAGCCGGCAGCAACAGTTTAACGTGATATGTAACGGATGGTCACTCATCTATGAATAAACCGCGGGAAGCCTATCTTGAGCGGGTTTTATCTTTCAGCCATGAGCCCTCTACTTAACCACATTAGTAGGTAAGGTATGCAAATTAAAGTGTACTATTGGATTCAAAAGGACTTTCCAATCCTAGACCCCTAAAACCTTCAGAAGACAGTCATTACTTAAAACTTATTACTTAGTAGGTCTCAACTCAGCCTCTGGCAGTCCACTGCTGGACATAGGTCTCTCCTAGGCTGCACTACAACACTATCCTCCGTCTTCCGCATCCAGTCTGTCCCAGCCACCTTTTTAAGGTCGTCGGTCCATCTAGCTGGGGGGCGTCCCACACTACGCTGTCTCCACTCCAGGAGTCGTCGTCTCCACCGGATATCGGTCCTTCGACAAACATGGCCAGCCCACTGCCACCTCAGCTTGGTTATTATACAAACTAAGAAAGATCAAGTAGGTCTACTGTCTAGTAATGTAATTGACAAAAGACCAACTCGTAACAACAAAACTTGAACCAATAAATTAACTCGCAGTACGAAACTTATCAATGACCACTTCTCTATGAAGAAACGAACAATAAAACGAATTAATTACCGACCAGTCTCCAATAAATACAAAACGCGCCGAAGTAAGAGCTCAGAGTTAAATCTTTAAAAACCAAAGCTGTCTGTGAAGTTGAACAAAAATCGAATTAATTCAGAAATCCACTTTGAATTTGAATTGCGTAACGCGAAACTTTAAAATTGCCATTGTGTACCTAAATTAAACTTTCCGCTTGGTCCCGTTCAAGTTTCCAATGATAACATTAACATTTGAACCTTTGAGATTGAACTCAGTAACGTAGAACTCGGTACGATTTAAATCGGTTTATTGTAGCCAAGTAGTTAATTGAGAAACAGAGACAAGACCGTGGCAGGTGGCCTTTTTTAGTTTCTGCCTACATCTATAGGAAATAGCGTGAGTTTATGTATGTGTTGTTTATACAGGATGAACTTTTAACCAGTGCGCAAACTGTAACCATGAATTCAGCATATCATTCTAAACCCGCTAGCATAGAAATTTTTCGTCAGTTATACAAAAAAACACAGCCAGAAAAGTGATTCATAGACCTACGCGGTCAAAATGTATGGGACCGCGGATTTTTATTTTTTTTAAACCAACTATAAAATTCAATGCTAGTCTAGAATGATACGCTGAATTCATAGTTACAGTTTGTGCACTGCTTAAAATTCTATCCTGTAGAGAAGAATTTGTTATGATATTTGCAAATACCGATAGAACTTTCTGTATCATAATGGTATGGCTAAATCTCAAATTTTAATTTAGATTTATTTTAACTCTTTGCAATTAATTACCTATTCCCATATCAACACCAGTATAAAACAGAATTATGTAGCACAACTTAGTTACCCAAGATACAGGCACCGCCTAGTTTGGGGACCACCGCATATAACAAAATGAATGTCACCAACAGTTATAATTTAACAAATACTAAGGTAATAATTGTAACAATGTTTAAATAAATTTATTATTTTCATTTCAGGTTACATTATAAAAATGCTGTAGCTATTACTGGTAACCTTCACAATCTTTTAATTGACAATTATAAATGCTTTCATTTTAGTTTACCTAAGAAATCTACACAGGCATTTCTGTTTACTCAGCGAGTCTCCGACAATGTCCTTCGTAAGCGAACAAAAGAAAAATTAAGCGGAAAACTAGGTACCTACCTACAATAATACCGTGCACGAAAGAAAATACATTCTGTAAATAATAAAAGGAACACCAAAGTAAAAACGAACAAAGAATGAGACATGAACCAAATGAATACCCAAATATCATATTACAGAACAACACAACATTCAGCCGTTTGTCCAAATTATTACAAGAAATTATAACAAGGTTCCCTTTTTCTTTAATAAAACCAAAGAGAAATGAGTTCGTTATTTACATCAACGATCGGAGAGCGGAAGATAAAAATCTTTTATCTGGCCTCAATGGGATGTTTGTGCCATGATCTCAAAGAAAAATTTCACCTAATTACTGCGGCATCCAGCTTCAGGCGTTTCGGTGAACCGTCTCTAAAAGGAAACGATGCAAATAATTTTCTGAAGAATATTAAAGATTTGCGGATGATTCAAACATTAAACGCGGTTTAGAACAACAATTTTTAATTATGCTTAAATGTTTGGTGAGGAAAAATGTACTTACCTATCGGACGGCGGCGGCGGCGATGAGAAATTACGTAACGAGATTTATCCCTGCTAGTTGTTAAGTATTTCCTTATAATGATCTTTAAGGTTTATATAAAGTGGCGTATTCATAGTCAGCCTATAATGTTCCCACTGCTGGGACACAGGCGTCCTCTCTGTGAGAGGGAGTGGGCTGTAATCCAGCCCAGTGCGGGTTGGTAGATGTCACATGTCTTCGAATTTTTGTTTCTAGGACATGCCGGTTTCCTCACGATGTTATCCTTCACCGTTTTAAGAGCAGTGGTGATTTAATAATTTACACAAAGTAAAGCGCCTGTCTGGGTTTGAACCTACGACCTACAACTCGTAAGTCGCAGCCGTTACCACTGGCACACTGGCACAGATGTGCGGGTTGTTCGAAAGAGATACCGCGGCCCCTGGAACACAGGCAAGTGCTCCACTATATTATAGTGGAGTGGTGCCGTGAGGATGACCCTATGGCAATAAATGATGAGATTTTGATTGTCTAGCATATCACCACTCCACTATATTATAGTGGAGTGGTGCCGTGAGGATGACCCTATGGCAATAAATGATGAGATTTTGATTGTCTAGCATATCACCACTCCACTATATTATAGTGGAGTGGTGCCGTGAGGATGACCCTATGGCAATAAATGAAGACTTACACTACATCGAACACCTAAATGGTAGGCCTATTTCCAGCAAAGGAAGTCTTTTGGCTGAAATGGTGATGATGAACACCTAAATCTAAACAATTTGCGTAGTAGTCATGGGCCGATTATGGGTTTTGCTAATAAGCGGTGTCATGCCTAACGCCAGCTCATCAAGCTACCCCAATCTGTCAAATTTCTTTGATTGATTTTCAACTTTATAACATAAACATAAGGTTCATGTTTAATTAACATCCTTCAACATTCATCCTTAACATCCTTCGCGCTGCTAGATACTGACGAGACTGAGGTAGAAAGTATAATCATGACCTTGAAAGAAGACTGTGCAGTTGGCTGGGACAATATATCGAATAAAATTATTAAAAAATTCAAGGACATTTTGGTACCACCACTGACTTATATTTTCCGCCTTTGTTTATCTACAGGTCACTTTCCAGAGTGTCTCAAAAAATCTATTATTGTCCCTGTCTATAAATCAGGCAGCAAAGAGCAAGTGGCCAATTATAGACCAATTTCTTTACTGCCTTCTATGTCAAAAATATTGGAGAAAATAATAAACAAAAGGTTGGTGAAATATTTGGAAGTAAAATCTATTCAGTCTGAACGGCAGTTTGGATTTAGGCCTAAAGTTTCAACTGCCGATGCGGTACATCATCTGACTGACTATCTAGCGCAAGAACTCGACAAGGGTAACCACACAGTAGGAATTTTCCTGGACCTTGCCAAAGCTTTTGACACAATTTCCATTCCAATTCTGTTGCGCAAGCTTGAAATCATTGGTGTAAGAGGCACCCAGCTGAAAATATTCAAAAGTTATTTAGAAGATCGTTCCCAGTGCGTAAAGATAGGCGAGGTTCTCAGCGCTGTTCAAAAAAACACATTTTTTGGTGTTCCTCAAGGAAGTATTCTAGGGCCTACTCTATTTTTGATCTACATAAATGACCTTTGTAATCTAAAGCTAGAGCATGGAACTATCATAACTTACGCTGACGACACTGCTTTACTTTTTTCGGCTGACTCAGAAAACGAAGTCTACAATCTTGCGCAACACGGATTTAATATTGTAAATAAATGGCTTCAAAATAACTCATTAACTCTAAATGCAGAAAAGACAAATTACATTAAGTTTTCGATGCGCAAGCATATATCAAATATCCCCACAGCATTGCATGCTCATTGTTGCCCAGACCCAGCGTATAGCCAATGTAAGTGTCCTAGTATTAAGAAGACTGATAAAATAAAATACCTGGGTATTATAATAGATGAAACCCTTTCCTTCAAACCACATATGGAAACTCTTAATAATAGAATTCGTAAGCTAATATTCGTATTTAAAAAGCTACGATTTATTACAGATCCAAAAATACTGAGGCAAGTATATTTTGCTCTTTGTCAGTCAATTCTGACTTACTGTATTACTTCATGGGGTGGGGCGAGTAAAAGTCTGTTATTGCCGATTGAAAGAGCTCAAAGAGCTATTCTCAAGGTGGCTACTTGCCGCCCTTTCCTTTTCCCCACCTTCCTCCTGTATAAATCTTGTGAAGTACTAACTGTCCGACAATTATTTATTATGAGCACTGTACTAAAACAACACGCAGCACTTCCATATAGCACTGAATTTATTAAAAAAAGACGGAAAGATATAGTTTGCCCTCAAAAAAGTACAAAACATGCTTTCACAGCCAAGTTTTATATGTACCTCGGACCGCTGCTCTATAACAGGCTAAATGAAAAAGGAAACATCTACTCCTTAAATCACAGTAACTGCAAGAAGATCCTTAAGGAAGCTCTTCAAACTATGTCCTATGAAGATACAGAGAAGTTATTACTTGTGCTAAAGTAAATATTGTTCGTATTATTGTTATTTTTTTTATTTAATTAGTTAGATATTTTTAAGATACTATAATTTTTATATACCTTTTTACATAGGCACCAAGACTAATATGCTATGTGATTATTTAATCAATTAAGGTTACCTCCAATCGCCTGAGACACAGGATTACCTAGTTCAGGCACAAATCATGAGTGAACTTGACGTAGATTAAAGAAAAACTGTAAACATTGTACCTTATGTTTTTGAATAAAAAATTTAATTTAATTTAATTTAATTGGGAAAATTTGACTGTTTGAGGTAACCTATTCGATAGATTTTTTGTTTATAGACTGCAGCGTCATCATATGCCTTTCCCCAACTATGTTGGGGTCTGCTACCAGTCTCACCGGATGAAGTTTAATACCAGTATTTTATATGGAACGACTGCCTATCTGACCACAACCCAATTATTGAGTAATACGATACCCCTTGAAAAGACTAGTTCATTCGAGCTTTTGTCAAAGATTCATCCGGGGCCAACGAATTAACGTGCTTTCCGAGGCATGGAGGGGTCTCGATATGTAAAGATGGTCACCCATCTACGGACCAACCGTGGCATACGTAGCTTAACCGGGTAGACCGGAAACGTTATTACTAAGATATATAAAGTTTTATTAATTATATTATTGCATCTTACTTACAAACTGCTTACAGTGCCCTTCGTGTCCAATACAAAAACGCGTTCAGGTGTTGGGGCTGCCCCGCTTCTGCAGCGCCTCGGGCATGTTTGCGGAAGCGCGCACCGACTGTTTCACGCCACCTTGCATAAGCGGTGCGCATCCTTAGTGCGCAGGGTGCGGGCCAGCTCTAACACTGTCCTGGGAATAATCGCTGGGCGATTTGACTTAAATACGCCAATGTCCTTGCCCTGCCCTTAATTTCTGTAGTAGTCTAATTTTTGTAGACACTATTAAAATGATACTGACCTACATTGATAATAATGACTTGTTTGTATTGTTTTGTTTATTGTGCTATTTACCATTTTTATTTATTTAATATATTTTTTAAACCATTTATGCACACACATATAAACAGACAAGAAGATAGGAACAGAAAAATACGTACAAAGGTAATGTTTATTTCTACAGAAATCTCTTCCAGCACACCTGCGATAGGAGAGAAGATAACAGAGATGTAGACAACGCGTGTAATAGTAGAAGGGAAAACATAACATTACAAATTAAACTCTCATTTAAATATACACATTTACTAAGAGGATATACATACATATAAACATACATACATACTTCTAAAATAAATATCACTAAAAATATATATAAGGTGTAAAAAAATTACCTGCAAGAAAATTAAGTACTTGTTTAGAATTATAAATAAAAAAGAATTGCGAAAAAAAGATTTCAAAATAACAACCCGTTTCAGAGTTAAGCAATATTTTCACTTCGCACAAAATTATTGAATATGCGCACTGTACACCGCACGCGCGCCGGCGACGAGCCTCCGCGACCGGCCGCCGCGCGCGCCGCTCTGCACGCGTGGGTCGTTCACCCCTGCAGTACGACACGCGAAGGCGCAAATTTGAAACAGCTGATTCTAATTTTCCCATCACATTTCTCAGACTTTGGACTGGCAAATCATCGAACTACTAAATGACTGTTTAAATTAAGTTACGAGTAGCTCGATAAGTTGGTATGTTTAAAAAATTTGAATCAACCTATTTACAATAATTTTGAAACTACTTACAAGAAGTCTTAATTTAAATCTTATTGTGTTATTGTGTAAAATGCTCGCATGTGGATTTTCACTGAAATAGTCCAGCACTCGGTCTTCAATGTCCCCGGAGAGCCGTGGCCTACCAGCATCTGCTTGATGAGGACGAAACTGGCCATAGTCTAATAACTGCTGGTAGACTCCTAGGATTGTTTGGACAGCAGGCACTCGTCGTTGCTCACCAAACAGTTCACGGTAACAGTTACGAGCCGCAGCTAAACTTTCACCAGTCGTAATGTAAACACACTATCATATCCAAGTACTCTCGATTGGAATACGTAAAAGGCATTATTGAAGTATTCGCGAACGTACGTATTTGCCGTAATAAATCAGGGAAATACACCCTAGTCGCGCGACGGATATCGGACGACTGAACGGGGCGCGAAGGGCATAAAGCGGGCTGCGGGAGGGAATAGTAGCGGGCGGCGGGGGTACGACGCTCGCGCGCGGTATTGGAGCGAGCCGCTAGCGCAGCCCTGCGTACAGTGCACAAAAAATATGATACTAAATTGTTTTATTAATGTGAAAATATAGAAAGTGCTCAAAAAAAAATTTTTTTTTGTAATGTGTTTGTTTTTCGATGTCGAGTATGTGGACGAAGTTCTTGCAGTTAATTTTTTTACACCTTATATAATTAAAATGTTATTTAAATAATAAATACATTATGACATAGTGGAGAGATAGTGTTCTTTCACTCTTCTTTTGAATACCGCTACAGTTTGTCAGTCCCTAATGTCAGGTGGTAGTGAATTCCACAACTGGACCGCGTGCACAGTGAAAGAGTAGAAGCAGAAGTCGGTTGAGTGGGGAGGAGACTCCCATGGGACTACCATGTGTTTTGTTACATTAATTTTAATTTTGTGACCGTTAGATATTTTATTTTATTCCAAATCTGTGACGTTTTTTTTTAGTTTTTATTCTCATAATATCATTTTATTCTTTTCTGAGGCATTGTGAATTTTATTTTATTTTAATTTGTAATTTGGTTTTTGCCTGAAATATTAATTTATTTATTACTGATAGACCCACCCAGCCAACGATACCACCATCGTGAATAGAATTGTGCGATGCTGCTCCCCAACCTGCAAAACAGATTCTCCGTCTCAAAATCAGACATCATTTATTAATGGGTTTATTAACCCTTTGATAAAATATAATCTTCTTAGTCTCTACCATACAATTGATACACCATTAGAGAATACCTGACAGGGGCCAAAGGTTCAAAGAAGCTAAGTTCGATATAATCAGTCCTAAGATACGGGTGCTATTCAATCGCGACCCTGATTGAATGATAATTAGCACCCCTGGCTTCTGGGTGATTAAGCATTGTGATAAGACTTAATAGATTGCAGGTGATTTATATTACAGTATGTATCGGTGTTACAGGAGACGGTTTTCTTTTGAGCCGAGGAAATGATGTGTTTAATTAAGGTTAGAATTTTTTTTTGGAATTTTAATTGTATTGATTAGTAAGTTCATTTAGTACCAATCATGTGGAGATTCTTGCGTATTCATGTCCATACAAAACTACTTATTGGGAGGGACAACTTAGAATAAATTCTAGTTTCTTGTAAATTTTGACGTTCTCAAGTGCTTTTCATGTGCCCATTTGACGCAAGCCGCACACGGGCGCGACGGGACAGCGTGACGCGACTCTCGTAGAACAATTTCTATGAAAACTTCTTGGAAATTATTCTATAGGTGTCTCAGGTTATTCGCGTCGCACCCGACTAAAGAAACCTTACCTAAATGATGTGACTTCGACATGTTTTGAGCCTTGCATGAGTCCAACATCTTGAGTTATAAAAAAAAAAGTTTAATCTACCTACAAAAAATGTTCATGCAATAACTACGTCTGACATCTTAAATATATTACCTCGAAACCCTCTTAAAACTAAAGTAGTATTCCTAGAAGGGTAACAACCCGTAAAGTTGCCATAATCCCATTAAATTTTCCCTCACTATGATTTCAATTAAACGTATCATCCAAAGCAGCCATTATGTATGACGTGGAGACACGTTCTAAAGTTAAATTGCTCTAATTTGCGCCGTGCACCTTATTGCAGCCCCTTTTCAAAGCCACTGCGTCGGGATTCATTCTAGTGGTGGACTGTGTTTATCGATGAAATTGTGAGAAATGTCGATAGTTTTCTTATGAACTGATAGGTTTTATCTTCTGTGTTGGATTATTAAGTGATTTAAAAAAAACCGCCTCCTCGAGCTTGCTTCGTTGGTCTAGTGGGTCCTTGATTCGATTCACAAGTCGCTAAGTTATTGGGTTTTTATATCTGGAATTTCTAGGTAGCAGCCTGAAGTCTGGATTTGTGCCCGGTTGATGGTAATAGGCTCACCCCTATTACATGGGACTTAAACATAACTGGCGAAATACGAGTGTTCTATAGATAGACCTCTGCCCAACTTTTTGGGCAAACAAGGCGTGATGTAATGTCGCTCAAGCCCCGCTGGTTCCTAAAGGAACCAGTATGTATAATACAGAAAAACAGTTAGGTACCTAGCTACAACGAACGATTTTCGCTTTCATTTTGCTCAGAATTAATTTTCTTATTACCTAAATAGGTAGGTACTGCAATATATGTGACAGAACCATCTTCCTTCGCAGTCTTAAAAAGTAAATACCTAGTAGATATTAACTCGAAATTTTAATATATATTTACAAAACTCCGCAGAGAGTGCAAAATTATTATTGAACCACCTTAATATTTTCCTGGCGGCTTAGAACCAGAAGCTATCCCAATGGTATTACTTACATAATGTTTCGAGATAAAAACCGCCTGACCTTTCCTTTTTAGGCCAATGGGAAGGTCAAAGAGCATTTTTTATGCTAATGTTAGGATGTTTCTTTGTACAGAAATTAATTATGTTGTTCGTTTCTACGTCAGGTCATGATTAATTAACACACTGTTATGACCTTTCTATTTGTAATTATAAAATAATGAATATTAAACAATTTTTTTTTGTTACAACGGTTGAAAACACAACTAAAATAAATAATATAGGTACTTACCTAGCTTTTCTGCCTTTTCATGCAGAAAACACAGGTTGACAGAGCGAGAGTATGTACCTATCTATTTATTTGCATTCGACTTATAATTAGTAGGTTTTTCTTTTGCTAACCTACGCTGCCCTTCTCCTGGGCATAAGCCTCTTATCACTCCTTCCATTTCGACAGTCCGCGCGTCCTCCTTCCAGTTTTGATGGAATCTATCCAGCTCATCACGCCGTCTCCTATATGGTGTGCCCCGACTTCATATCACTTTCTCAGGGCACCAGTTCTGTACTATTTGGGACCAGACGTGTCCTGCCCAGTTCCATTTAAGTTGGGCAACCTTTTGAGCCACATCAACTATCTTTGTTTCAACTAATTAATAGAATAATGCCTTCACCATAGAATGTAAATGTGGTGCTGTTACACAAACTGTCGTCTGCCTGCACGTTACAAAAACTGATGGACGCTAGTGATGTTACCAAAATCGTAGCCGAATTCAAAATAAAATTATTTCATTTCACATAAACCTACATGGGCACTTATGAGACGAATTCAGATCCATCCTGAGAGAAATGGAAGAAAACAATCGAATAGCGGTCTTAATTTTCTATTTCAAATACCTTAATAAATCTTATCGACACAAGTGATCCCTATCCGCCACCACATTTAACGGATGCGTCCGCATTTTTACACCCCCCTCTATTTACGATGTGATTTTCTCCATTTTGCTTTTCAAAGCGCATTACCTTTGAAGTTGTCTGAATTATTGAATCGTTTAATAGAATTACTGTAGAACACGATCCCCTAACTTTTGCTCAATACAACCTTCCCCTTAATTGGCTCGCTATGAAAATATTTATCTTCGACCTTTTGTGTCTCTGTACAGATATTTCTTTGAAAAGTGCAGTATCTTGTTAGACTTTCATTAAATTGCATGGGATTCTTGGAGAGTATGCTGAGAAACCAATTATGAACCTAGTTTTATTTAAAACAGTCTGTGTTGCAAGATATGAAAAGCTTACAATTTCTAAGGTAGGTAAACCTACATGGATTATCCAAGACGCCTTAAACTGATATTTCAAGTGACTACAATAACTGCAATCGATAACCTAACAAAAAAGCATTTTTTTTAATCATTTTTAAGTATCGATACCCAAAGCGTCTGTGAAGTTCAGCTAGCCATTTAAAAATAACCCTGAGTTTGGGCGGCATGTTCATGTCAACGATATCTAAGTAACATTTAAAGTTAAGTAACTAAGTAAGTTCCCATCATTATGTTCTTACACGTTTAGAATTGATAAAGAAGTACTAACCTTGTTAAACCAACACTGCTCATTCTCTCTTTCTATAAATATTAATTTAATAGACACCAAATAATTATCGGCATATGCTCCGATAACCACCAACACACGCAAACACGCACATTCAAAAACGCAATAATTAATGAAAATCAATTACGAAATTGGAAATATCTCCATGAATACTCTCGCCTATATCAGTAATATGCATGATAATGCTGAAAAGCAGTCATTCATCAACCCTGGCACTAGTCACGGCCTCAATCGAGGCTTTAATCAACGCGCATCGCATTCAACAGATTTGCAGCCAGTTATAATTCATTATGGCTGCTAAGTGGGACGGGATTAGTAGTACACATTTAATGAGGTAAAGCGCATTGCTGTCTATTTTGAAATAAATTGTGAGGTACTATTGATGGTATATGTCTGTCTCTTTCACTCTTTTTATTCCGTGAACGGTTACCAAAATAATTGTACAAAAAAGCTTAACTATTCTATATATCGTGAAAACTTGGGTGAAGTGAGCAGTAGTGCTATTCTGTAAAAATCTCACCGTGAAAACTAAGGTGAAGTAAGCTTGAAGTGAGCTGCCAATAGTGTCAATTTCTAGCATCAGTAGTGCTTTTCTGTAAAAAGCTCATGGTGAAAAGTAAGGCGAAGTGAGCTGTCAACAGTGTCAATTTCAAGCATCTCTGATAAAATGACAGCTCACTTCACCTATGCTATCACAGTGAGATTTGAACAGAATAGCCAAGCAGTTAGAATTACAGCTCAATTTAAGCTCACTTCACCTAAGCTTTCACGATGATTTTTTCACAGAATAGCCAATCTGTTAATGGTATGAATTCCAAGCATCAGGTGGAGTGACAGTGAGCTCCATTAAGTTGTCTTAAGACAAGACTCACCAAGTTATAGCTAGATATCAAACTCCATTCAACCTGCAATCAAAGTTTGAAGGCATTACACGGCACAAGTAGGTGCACCTTCTTACCATGTAGTAGCACAACTCATGAACTTTGTGTCTTTTGGTTATACCTAGTGTTTTCCCTGAGGTCAATACAGAAAGCTTAAGAACTGGAATAGCAGTGGTTATATTTCTGCTTAGCTCACAGTAGTTGCTACAAAAATATGCTAAAATTGAGGCAATCAAACAATTAAAGAAAGGTACGCAACCTCGCTTTAGCTAAGATGAAGAATGATCAACTTCTCATATATCTTAGAGATGGCAACACAAGAGATAGGTAACTACTATAGGAACCTTAGAATTTCCCTGTACCGGGATCTAATAACAAAACACCTTTTTCGTGTTTTGTGGATAATTATTTCGAAATCATTCTACGATTCTTATTTTTATCTCGTTTCTTCGGCTTGTCAGCCCAATCTCACGCCTACTGTTTGTTTTGCTATTCGATCTCTAAGTTTGTTTGACTGTTCGAATAACATTAAAGTTATTTATCGTCAGCCTATTTAACTTAAGGTCTTCTTTTGCGTACCATCTTTACAGTACCTTCTTCAATTTCAAAGCGTGCCCGAAATAATAAACCTCTATGGCTAATTATATTTGATGCGAGCTATCAATGGTCCTATAAAGTCGGCTAGATGGCCCTAACACTCGATTGAGACATTTAACGTTGACGCACCCACTAATTGGGCGAGGACAGGGAGGTGAAGGGACAAATTGCTGTTTTAGGGTGACAATAAATTGATACCGGCCGAGGGAAATTACCATACAACCCCGAACGTATTTCACAATTGCTTTAATTACTGATGCCCGATGGTGGCAAGTGCCGAGAATGGGTACGTTCACCCTACGTGGTTATGTTTTCTTAACAATTGTAGGTGTAGGCCGCGCCACCCGCAGAACTGGTGTTTAAGTGTTTATTCGAATTCGTAGGGGCAAGGAATTTAATTATTGGTTATGATGGATGAATTATTTACTTCTGTTGTCGCCCATGAAATCGTCACCCCAGCTTACCAATTATCTGATGAAAAAGCCAACTACGGTGAATTGTACTGGTATATTTATGTTTTTACGTAGGTACTTAATCATGCACATGATATTTAGCTTTTCCACTAAGTATTGAATACAACCAGGCCGAATGGGTGTACTTATTCAGACAACATGATCCATTTTGTTAGTAAAAACTAAAAAATACTAAAAAAACTGACTTCCGGAAAAACACTACATAGTGAAAAATAACTTTAATTTCGGAAGTCGGTGACTTTGGATATGTATTTGAATTTTTTGACACCGCCTTCCGAAATTAAAGTTATTTTTCACTATGTATGGTTTTTCCGGAAGTCGGTTGTTTTGTTTTGAAAAAGTTTTTGTTTTTCACTTTTTAACTATAGTACCTACCCCACACCAATTTGAAATTTCATCATCCTTGGGGTCAAACCAATGCATATTTATACGATAGCAGCAATCGCGGTTGATTTGCTGTAATTTTTTGAAGAGATCCGTTGTCTGTCTCCGAAATTCATCATTAGATCTATATGAAATTGAAATCGGACCATTTTGGAATAAACCCTTTTCGAACAAAAACAGAATTTTACGAATCCGTCCATATATGACAGAGTTATGCCCCAAAATACATAAAATTTATATAAATATAAACATGTCGAATTGATAACCCCTCCTTTTTGAAGTCGGTAAAAATAATGGTTAAAACTATGTTATTTCACACATAAGCGCACACAATGTTTGAAGAATTGACATTATATTATATGTAATTTTGACGATCAAAAAGTGCTGACTCTCAGCCTAGTTTGAATAAATGACTTTTGATATTGATTTTGATTTTGACAGTCATACCTGTCTGCAATCACACTCAGGATGTTGCTGCTGCTCACACGCACTCTGCAGCAGCGTAGAATTATTACGTCACCAATTAATCAAAACACGAAAATAAAAATAAAAAATTGACCATCGAAACCTACAAAAGTGACATGAAAATTATAATTCAAAAATAATCCAATGTTAAATAAAGCTATGATTTCCATCTAGGTCTAGATAAAGTAGGACTTGACCACAAATGAAACAGAAAACATTGTCAGGACTGGTCACCCCATTGCTAATGAACGCACAGCTCCTTTTTTTTTGCCAATCGAGTGCTAGAAACGCTCTGGGGAAACAATGGGATGAAGATTTTATCCATCACTGTTTGTACCTGCATTTTTTTTTGCTATTGGCAATCACAATAGAGGAAATCTTTCAAAGATAGGAGAGAAAACTGGAGTTAAGTTACTTAAAAAAAAACAACAGACTTCCAAAAAAACACTACAAAGTGAAAAATAACTTTAATTTCGGAAGTCGGTGACGTTGGATATGTATTTTATTTTTTATTTTAAATTATACCTTTTTGTGTTGGAAATAAGTTAGATATTCCGTTGCTATCTTAAAGAGTGCGCGCAGCAAGAATTGACCCTAAGAGTTAAATTCGTTTAATTTTACTTTTGTTTGATTTCAATTGTTTTATTAAAATAAATACTTAAAAGCTGAACGGTTTCTAAACTGGAGTGCTATTTTAAACTGAAAATAACGCAATTTCCCCTACGTAAGTATCAATTGTTATCAAAACATCGCTGTTAACGATTACAAAACCCAGTTAACAAAACAAACGAAATCATTTCAGAATAACAAGAGGAAAACCTTCCAAGTACGTCCACTCACACGTCACTGACCACTCATTCATTCACTCACTCACACACACATACACATACGTTCACAAAAATACCTATAATAATTGAATGGTCTTGGACGCGCGCATGAAAACCTAAACGCACCGTTTACAATCTACGGGGGTAGCTACCCTGGGGTTATTTTGGCCGACTATAAATTAATTTCGGCACAGGGCACTGCAGTTAAGCCTCCATACATTTTAATTGCTTCCATTATCGGCTATTCTGCAAAATGGCGACCTGATGACAATGGAGCCCACCCCATGACAGTGTTTTGATAAAAGGCATTATTAGGATTAATTTTTGTGTGCACAAATTAGAGTGCAGTAATGTTTTAAGTAATTAGTTTTTGGGGTTTTTGTGTCATTATCATAATTTTATAAATTAATACTGGCCAATTCGGACATCTTATATGATTATGTTGACCACACAATTTGGCTTATCGGTCGAATCGACACTTTTAAATACAACTCCAGAAATACGTATATATTTTATGCCATAAAGTTATGAGAAAAGGTTACGCCAAGTAAAGTTACCTGCAATAAAGTGCACAAAATAAAATAACTACGTGGTAGTTGGCTATAGAAAATAATATATTATTAAAAAGAGTCGATTCGCCTGATCAATTTGTGTCTGAAAGGAGAGTTGAAAATGTGAAAGAGAATAATAAGTTTCTAAACAAGTCGATATGAAACAACAAACAGATAAAACTGGAAATTGATTTATCATAACATTCGTCGACCAGTTAAAACAATGTATGTTTTCACTTTTTACCATTTTCATGAATGCTAAAACCTGCCCTCAACATTCACTCGAAAAAGGCATCAAAAATAAGGAAAAAAGGACCAAACCCAAATATTCACCCCACCATTGTTCCTAATTAAATTCATAAAAATATCCAATCTTGTGTATTCAGATAGCCTTTTCACAAAAGTAAATGTATTCAATATGTTAATTAGGTTTAATTGCGATTCGTTTCAGCAGCGGGATCAACCTGTCGAAAATAATTAAATTATTCAATTGCAAGCAAAAACAATGGCAGGGGATCGTGTTACCGTAGGTATGTTTGTTTGTACATAATTTCAGTCGAAAGACTTCCACTGCTGGACATAGGCCTCCCCCAAGCTCCGCCACTTCGATCGATTCTGTGGTTTCCGCATCCAGCAGATGCCTGCGGATTTGACAAGGTTATCGGTCCATATTGTGGGAGACCTCCCAACTCTTAAGTCTTCGGGTACGCGGTCGCCACTCCAGAACCTTTCGGCCCCATTGGCCATCTGTTCTGCAAGCAATGTGCCCTGCTCACTGCCACTTAAGTTTAGCAATTCTTCGGGCTATGTCGGTTACCTTGTTTTTCCTGCGGATCTCTGCGTGCCTGATTTGATCATGTAAGGAAACTCCAAGCATAGCCCTCTCCAATGGATGTTTGTGCTTTACGTCATAAATAGAAACAACCTTTTTCTATACCATGTAAGTGTGTATGTAGTTAAAATTTACCTTCCTCCAGCATAAACTTGAACACCTAGAAAGAAGAAAACATTAAATTAAACTTCGTCCATATAAAAATAAGATCACAAATATTTTTTTTTTTTTTTTCTTATTGTAATCAAAATGAATGAGTAAAGTGACATCATTAGAAAGTCCAAACTTTTTCCTAACTGGGTTCCTTATGACGAAAACAAAACTAGAAGAAACTTTCCACAAAGAAAATAGCAAGTACTCGTATGATCAATAAGTTGACTAACGTATACATCATCATATAATATATGCATAGCTATTTCCCAACTATGTA
This sequence comes from Antitype chi, assembly GCA_947359405.1. Taxonomy (NCBI): domain Eukaryota; kingdom Metazoa; phylum Arthropoda; class Insecta; order Lepidoptera; family Noctuidae; genus Antitype; species Antitype chi. Next base: position 14,122,436 of record OX375817.1, on the reverse strand, counting down.
ATGGTCAGCTTCTAATCTAACCGGATTCAGCTGAATACCGGTATGTTGTGACTGCGTATCTGACCTCTACAACCCAGTTACCTACTGGGTAAGATACCCCTTCATAAGGGTATAGGGCGACACTTTTTAAATGTCGCAGCATCATGCTGAGGTAGGAGCCTTTTGGCCTCGTGCAGGACTTTCTGTTTTATTTATTTTTTAAATATTGTTTTTCTTCCGAGAAATTTGTTTTTTATAATTTTTGTACCATTGTGTTTATTTTAGTATGTGATCTTCCTGTGCGAGTCACAATAAATACCTTTTCTTTTCTTTCTTTCTTTCATAAGACTGGTTGTCAGACATTCGGGCTTCTGACGATCCGTCGTAACGACTATCAAAGATCCACTAAAGACAGCCGGGACCAAGCGCTTATCATGCTTTCCGAGGCACGGAGGGATCTTGGTATTTAAAGATGGTCACCCATCCACTGACCAACCGAGGCTATCTTTGCCTAACCTGATCGATCCACCAGTGCAGCTGTTATTAATTGGCCACTAGTCCCTCAGTCAATTTGACTAACGTACACCATGCAAAATTTTAAAGATCTTTATTTTTGCCCGCAGACACCTTGGTAAAAAAAACTAATTCCGTTCAACAGACCACGTCCTAGACCCGCAAGTACATTCGTAGAACTAATTAAAAGCAATAATTACGTATAACCAGTCGCAGTGATCCTTTTACATTTTCATTCCTTTGCATAGTTCCAGGGCTGGCTGACAAAGCAAATCCAATTGTCATTTTCTCATTACTGGTCTTTTGCTGTCTGGCCTTTGTTTGAAACAGAAATACATTAAAAAAGAAAGAAACAGTTGCAGACTAGATGCCAGGCGGATTTTATTTTTGTTGATCCGCGTAACTAAGTTTGTAGGAAGTTGTGTAAAAAAGAATTTAAGTTGTCTTTGTGAATGTTCTATTCAATTTTCAATTCAATTTATTCATTAACAATTTACATTGTGTTTGAAATACTACAAACACTCATAAAAATACATAACACACTGATCATTTAAAAATTAAAAACATAAGTCACATACAATAATATTATTCAATATCAACTCACTAAAAATTAAAAACAGTAAATCATTTAAAAATTAAATCCCATTAAAATAGTTTGATGTCAACATAAATAAATAAAAGGAATAATACAGCAGTCACATAAAAATAATTTCAATGTATGTACCTACATTAAAAAATAAATTCAGACAGTTACTTAAGTTGACAGGAAAAAAAACGCTTGGATAAATTTTAATATCACATATCGTCAACGGAGTAGAGACACTTATCTAATAGGAATGTTTGAACCTTTGTTTTAAAAGCAGATGTATAAATCAAGCTTTTTAAAGGTAGTGGTTAGTCTTGTGTAGTTCGGGAACGATGAACTAATAGGAACCGTTTCTTTGCACTGAACTAAAAGAAACGTTGCCGAACGCCGACTTGTAATAGGTCTATTAGTTCTAATAGCTCCTCGTACATTATTTGCAAAGAGCCCTACCGTATGTCCGAATGAGAACAAGAATGACAGCGACTGATTTGACTGATACGATTTCAATGAGATTTTTCTGCTCTGTGATCTATGGAAGTACTGACTGAGAGTGAATACCGAATAGAGCCAATAGAACTAATAGAATGAACTAGTTCACTGACCGAAATGAACTACGGAGCGATCTTAAAAATGACCGAGCAGGCACAAGACTAGTAGTGATGACTTGTTAAATATTTGTTCTAAGTTAACAATCGCAAATATTTTATCTGTATTAAGAATCTGGCTACTAGCTTCTTCTTCTTCTAAGCGTGTCGATAGCAATCTAAATACACACAAAATCAGCCTATAATGTTCCCACTGCTGGGATACAGGCCTCCACTTAGTGAGAGGGAGTGGGCCGTAATCTACCACGCGGGCCCAGTGCGGGTTGGTAGATGTCACATGTCTTCGAATTTTTGATTCTAGGATATGCCAGTTTCCTCACGATGTTTTTCTTCACCGTTTTGAGAGCATATTGATGAAATCAATTTATACATAATGTGCCTGGGTTCAAACCGGTTCCAGGCTTGTGGCCACCACTGCCTCAGCAATCTAAATACAGTCAGCCCAGAATTTGGCTACGAGGTTTGCAGTTTCAGGCGCATCCATCAAGTCCTGTAGAGTGCAGACAACAGGACAAGCTGGACAAGAAAGGAGGTAAAAGAGATACAAGCTAGACAATTAAGACATAACATACGTCGGTATCTAATGAAGGATAATATTACACGTACTTAAAGTGATGCCTTCTTCCCATGGGTGTATAAAGAAACTACGGAACGTCACCTGCCACGATCCTTTTATGCTCATTTTGCTTCATGTACGTTCATACATCTGAGGGGAAATTCTTGTATTTTTTGAAAACGTTCACGGTCTGATCTCAGTCTCTCAATCTGTCAAAAAATACCTTGAGTTTCCATATTTTTTTTACTAGTTTCTGACATTTAAACGTTGCCGACATGAGACTGCGACTAGATTTTGAACGTTTTTAATTGCGAGAATTGACCTTCTGGTCATACACGCACACTGTAACTTAATGCACCGCTCTCCAATTTGGAATTTAGATTCCAATTTGGAGAGCGGTTGATCAAGTGTCACCGATAGGAATCGAATTTGTTTAAAATTTCCGATGTTAAGCTGAAAATAATAGATACTACACGATTCACGACGTAAAATCTTCGACAATACATATAAATATGAACGACCTGGTCCCGACTTCGTTCGCGTGGAAAGCAGTCGTAAGATACACAATATACTTAAAAAACAGCCATGTTTTTATAGAATCTCTCGGCCCCCGACCAAACCGCGTCGCATCACATCGCCCGACCGCGCTAGTACGTCATTTTCAGTTAACGTTGTTTCTATTTTGTTTGCTCTTCTCTTAATGGTCGCATCGTGGTGTTAAATAGCATTTAACCTTCTTCAATAATTGGGCTGTCTAATCCTACAAATATTATAAATATGATATTTTTGTATCTTTAGATTTTTGTTACTCAATCACGTTTACAACCTAGATAAACGAATAGGATACTTTTTATTTCAGTAGTAGGTTCCTGTGGGTTAACTTCCAACCTCCACGTGGGCGAAGCCGCTTGCAAAAACTAGAGCAAATAAAAAAAAACCAATTTGACTGGTTGTTCCAGAGATTAGAGCTTACAATCAAAAAACAAGCACACAAATTCTTCATCTTTATTCAAATATAATACAGATTTGTTAGCAGACGAAAATACTTGTCAGTTCAAAATTCAAACTATCGTAATAGCAAACTCATATAGCCCAGGGGGCCGATTCTACTAATTTGCAACGTTACACGTTAAACTGTGTTTCCACAACAGTTCGATTTCGATCGCCGTTCGATAGTTACATAAAAAGTCATTCTACTATTTTATAAGCAAAATGGAAACTAAACTTAAAACGAATTGCAACTGAACTGTAGCGAGAACACAGCGGGTAACCCGCGTTACCAACATGCCAAAATAATATGTTTTATTAATACCAAAAAGAAAAAAGTTGAATCTAAAAATGTTACTTAACACGAATATGTGGCACTAAAAGTATTTTCTATAGTTAAAAGACATAATGATCATAATTTTATCATTAACTTTGTCCTATAGTAAACGTCACGCTCATGTTCGATTTTGTTAGTAGAATAGGTTTTGACATTGTTTCAATCGATCGTTGGCGTAACTAAAACGTAACCGCAGCTGTGTCGCAGCTGGACCGTTGTTCATTTTAGTAGAATGCGAAAACGCTTAAAAGTGGTGATCGGTTGCGGTTCTATTGCGTTTTTTTAACAAATTTGTTAGTAGAATCGGCCCCCTGACCTAAACACTTTAACATAGCCAAATAACCAGAATATAGATCAAATAACCTTACCCAGCAGAATACTCATAAACTGCCAAGGATAGTACAGTCAGCGTCAAAACGATTTTTGTAGCAATAATTAATTTAATTGTCCACAATCTTTGTTCCGTATTATTGTATCCAAGTATAGCCACAAAACATTTTATGGAACAAGTGATCAACGAATACAGTATTATGGAAAACAAATTGTAGACAGTTATTTCTTGTATAAATTGGATACATTGTTTTGAGGCTCTCTGTACCGTCAACTCCATCACAACTATAGTTACCTAATATAATTTATGTCAATAGTGAAAATTATAATTTCAAAGTAAGTTAGCAATCCCTCGAGTATACCATTTGTTATATTTGTTTAGGATTGTTTTTGTTATTCTCTGGGTACTTAGTGAGAATTCTAAATTAGTTAGTAGTTTGGTACGTATATAGCACGCGGAATAATTATGACTGTTTTATGAATATGTAATTGATTGATGACTTCGCAAATAAATAGAACAGTGTGGAGTAATTGATTTGATGATAACTGACGAAAGTAAATAATACCTTTGTTGGTACATTCGTTCTAGAAGTTACTGGAATCGGAATCGTGGGCAACGTGAATCACAGTGTAGGACTTAGCCTAAGCTTATTAAGCATAACCAGTCTATTATGGCCCCACTGCTGGGACACAGGCCTCCTCTCTGTGAGTGGGAGTACTATTACAACTACAGAAACTCTTTTTTTTAGCAGGCACACTAAAATGGTGCTTTAGTTACAACTAACTAACTAACTTACTTTTGTTACAACAATTTCTAGTTTGCCTACACACATTTACTAAGAAAAATATTTTGATACGCTCCGATTTATATTACATTATTTTGTGTAGGTACCAACAATAAAATGACTGTTTCCATTCCACTTCTGTTCCCATCAGTACACACAGCAAGACATAATTTCCATGGAAATGGCACAGATTTTCCTACAATACAGGACTTTATTACGAATAACTGGTATCAATACAACATAATGTCATATCAAGCTGTGCAGGCGCCAGACCCCTATTGCTCTGGTCATCCCTTCAAGCTATAAAGGACAATCATAGCGAGCCCAGTTGTTGGATGGCTGTTTTTATTTTGTTTGTTGAGTCGTTACGTCGAAGAGGGTAAAATATTCGTTTTACCGTTGTTTAAGGTGAAGGGAACATGACAGAATGGACGATCCTGGGAATTAAGGGATAGAGGATTTTTTGTTATAAGAACTTGCGTGGAAGGGTACTAGTTAATGATAAATGTTAAATGATTTTAACTCTGTTAGTGGTATGCAAACACTTTTACATGTCAGTCATATTTTTTAAACTAGATGAGGTTGGCGTTTCCTAACTGACTACTGTAAGAAGTAATCGGTTAAAAACCACTGGATGAGGCACTATAGAAGTTTGATTCTTATTGTACTTATGGGCGTTCACTGTCCCTGAAAGTGTTAACATTATGTAGCTATAAAACCTAATTTAAACTATCGAGGTTTCATACCGTTTTATCGATAAAATACATGGTATAACCCTTTTCCAACTAAATATAGAATCAAAATAATTCACCCAGATAAATAACATCCCAAAAATACCGAACCAAATCCTTCAATACGAAATCCAAAGTAGATATAGTTAATAACTTGTGGTCCTCTGACCCTTAATCCAGTGAAGCGGAAAATACTTGATAAAACTGAAATGGGTTTATCTTATCCGACCATCAGAAGTGTGTCACAGACTAAATGAACCCTTTTCCTTCAGAGACAAACTAAAAAGATAAAATGTTCCTTAGCGTACATTAAAGCAGTGTCGGACTGGGAAGAGGCCATAAAAAGGCAGGAACCCGCGAGTCCTTGGGGACGGAGTTGAGTCGGTCCTTCGAGCCGGATTAAAGTATAGAGTGGACAGTCGTGGAAAGTCATTTCGCTGTAGGTGAGATCTTCTAAAGAGTAATACATTGTTAGTAATTTTCTGTTGGATGAATTTTACAATTGGATTATTTTAAATTCACTTTAAAACTATCCCGGTTTTACGAAACAAATAATTATTTTTGTATAGAGATTACATTCTGTTACATCAGTTTTAACTTATTATGTAGCTTGTAGTGTAAGTAAAACTCTAGATTGTTTTTGCAAAGAGAAAATCTCTAACCATCGTAGCAAGATGAACGAAACCTTTACCTGTTAAAGACGATTCTAAAATCGTTGTTCGACTTCACAGACAAACTCCTTTCTGTATCCTTGTAACTCTATAGCAACCACCCGATATCGGTCCACGGGCTGCCCTCCAAGCTACCTAGTTACAAGATTTCAAGCGTGAAATTTTATCGAGAGAATTAATCTTCAAAAGTTTCCCGACTCTGCCCTTTTGTCTTAGATGTGCCTGCAATAAAACTTGTTCCTATTTCTAATCGGAAACAGATAATTCGAAGGGGAAGAATCCCGTGGGCTCAATGAATCCCGTCCTCATTTAATTCGCCATAGAGGAAATCGGATAATATTGGTAATTATTATAAGTAGGGTACTTATTTATTAGCTTGGAAACTAATACAGCTCTAAGTAGGTACATATTTGAGGATGTATAATTTCGATTTATGTGTTAAGGTACTTACAAAATATAAATATAATGTTTGACTTAGATACATAAAGGAATGGTAATTTTCATTAGGCCCATTCATTTTTCCTTCCTTTTTTTTGGTATTTTCACCGACGAGTTAGTGTAATCAGTAATGGTTATTCTGACATAACTAGTATTGATGAAAGATAAGGACACGTGAGATTTATAATCCATCCAATGGTATGAAGGTACTATCCGTGGTACAGTATTATACTACTTTTATTTCAACATTATGTAGAAAATAACGGCTAAATAACGTCGGTTGTACAAAAAAACAACTGTTCCATACCTTTTGCACTGTTTATGAAACAGCTAATTTTTTTTGTAAAACCGACGAAATATTTTTCGCTGGGGGATCTAGAATGATATTATTATGCTGAATTCATGGATACAATTTGCGCACTAGATAAAAACTTTTCTGTATATTGAGTAACGAAAGAGTGATAACCGTTACTTCCTTACTAATATTATATACGCGAAATTTTGTATGTATAGATGTTAGTTACTCTTTCACGCAAAAACTGCTGAATAGATTTAGATGAAATTTTACACATAGATAGATTATAACCTAGATTAACACATAGGATACTTTTTATCCCAGTAGTATGTTCCCGCGGGATAATTTCCGAAGCTAGTTTATAATAAATATAAAATATAAATAAATACCTGGTACTTATTGACAAGCCTGAACTGTTCTCCCATACCTACTATCACTGTAATTTGTAAACATTTTAAAAGCAAATTATTTTGAAAAGAGTTAGAGAGTTTGACTATGAGTAAGTAAAGAGAGTAAGAGTAGTTTCTTGTCGGCTCTTCTCCTTATGAAGGAACCAATTGGAACAAAGCTACTGACGTTCCATAAGTGCCCATGTAGGTTTATGCGAAATAAAATTTATTGATTTTGATTTTTTCAAATGTAATGTGTAATAAATAGATTAGATATAGGTTGGTTAATCAGATACCAAAGCAGACTCTAACAAACTAATACCGTACTTCTAGTACTTAGATAAGGATCATCAGATTGGCTTGGTTACTTAGTAACTTCCTTAGTCCAACACTAAAATAGCAATGTTCTTGAGACAGGTTCAAGATTCTTAATCTCCAACTAACTTATGGGTTAAGCTGTTTATAAGTACGAAACTAGAACTCGATTTTAGGAACTAAGTTTCCGTGCCTTGGTTTCTAGACGTACTAAGGCAAGTGTCCTAGTTATGCAAATTTTGGTTTAATGAGAGAACTTTATAAGTCTGTATTAGAAAGGTGTGTTCAAGTTTAAGGGTGTGGTAGAACTGGTAGCTAGTGTGAGACAACCAAAATGAACAACTTTTTCACCGGACCAAAATGTTAATTGCGAAATAATGATCAGTCGTCCCATTCAAAACTTTAATATCTAATTGATCTTAACAGTGTTAGAAAAATCGATGCGCAAACTGTTATTATGAATTCAGCGAATAAAATAAGAATTAGCTTTTCCATACATTTTTACCGAGGAGGTATGCTAATTCGGTGTGTACTTTTTAACCGACTTCAAAAAAGGAGGTGGTTCTCAATTCGACTGTATTTAAAAAAAAGTTTTTTACCTCAGAACTTTCGACTGGGTGAACCGATTTTGATGTTTCTTTTTTTATTTGAAAGCTGGTGCTTGCCGTGTAGTCCCATTTTAATTTTTATCCAGTTCTGACAATGGCATTGATGAGAAAACTATGGCTTTCTCATGGATGCGGAAAGCGTTGACAAAAATATAATTATCCAAAGTCACCGACTTTCGAAATTAAAGTTATTTTTCACTTTGTAGTGTTTTTCCGGAAGTCAGTTGTTTTTTTTATTATTATTAACTGACGAAAAATTACAACGCTGGCGAATCCAGAATCATAGTAACGGGTTTCGCGTAGATTACCTGTATAATAAGTATTTTATATTTTAACTTTTGAATGTGACTAAAATTAGTGTTTTCATTCACGGTTTGAGGATTTTGATGTACCTAGTTAAAGAAAGAAAGAATACCGTTTATTTGGACACAGTCCGTGAAACACAAATTTCCAAAACAAATAAAAAAGTGACATTAAATAAATAACTACAACAGTGTGTGCCTCACGGCTGCGCCAAAAAGGTTCAGACTACGAGTTCAAAACTAGTCAAGTGATCCCGAAACTTTCACATGAATAAAACCTATAATTAAACATTAAAAACTTTTATAATTTCTGTTAATGATTTTTATGCCGAGTTGCCAACCAAAGAAAACTTTTCTAACATTAATGCAATAAAACTCCAAAATCCGACATACTTTTACAAAATTAATTAATTGTTTCAAAACATTAAATGAATAACGCTTACAGTTGACGAAATTAAACTCATTATGCAGGCGACAGTACTCGGTGGCAGTAACCACAAGCTTTTTGTGATTCCAGTGACAAATGAACAGCGCTGAGAGCCGGCTGAGTTGATTTTCACACCTAGAACAGTTAAATACAGATGCGACATGTCTTGTAGGTAGGTTATTTGATGACTATATTGTGGATTTGGCCGATTAAACGCCGCACAGGTATAATTTATTATTGTTTATAATACTTATAATACTTGTGTTCCGCTAAACAACAGTTGTTTTTTATCGCTTTTTAACTGACTTCAAAAAGAAGGAGGTTATTAATTCGACATGATTATATATATAATTTTTTATTTCTATGTATGTTCGGGCATAACTCCATCATATCTAGATGGATTTGTAAACTTCTTTTTTTGTTCGTCGTCGTCGAAAGGGTTTTATTCCGAAATGGTCCCATATAAATTTTATATAGATGTAATGATGAGTTTCGGAGACAGACAACGGAACTCTTAAAAAAATGACAGCAAATCAACCGCGATTGCTGCTATTGCATAAATATGCATTGTTTGGACCCCAAGGGTGATAAAATTTTGAATTGGTGTGTACTATAAGTAAAAAGTGAAAAATAAAAACTTTTTTCAAAAAAAAAAACAACCGACTTCCGGAAAAATACTACAAAGTGAAAAATAACTTTAATATCGGAAGACGGTGACAAAAAATTAAAATACATATATCCAAAGTCACCGACTTCCGAAATTAAAGTTATTTTTCACTTTGTAGGTATTATTATTTCTAAAGCAGAATCATCATATTCCTACAGCTGGGACACAGACCTGAAAGCCAATTCTCGTAATTAAAAACGTTCACAATCTAGTCCTTGTCTCATCTCAGCGACAATCAAATGTCAAAAACATGTCAAAAATGTATGGAAATTAGAGGTATTTTTGACAGATTGAGACTGAGATCAGACTGTGAACATTCTTAAAATTGCCCCTCTGCTCGCTTCGAGTGGCGGTGGGCCGTAATCTACGATACGGGTTGGTAGATGACAATATCAATCAATCAATCAATCAATCATTTTATTATCAGGCAGCTGAGGCCCATAGATAAAATACACAAAATAATCTTAAAAATATTAATAAACTAATACATATTATGAAACTTATCAAAACTATAATAATAACTAACTAACAAACTAACAACTACAACTAATAACTATAATATGTTTCCAAATGTTTGGTTCTAGGACATGCTGGATTCCTTGCGATGTTCTCCTTTTCAAAAGCCATGTTTTATTAACAATATTATACTACGATCTATTATTTATCACATTATTCTTTGTTGGAGTAGGTTGACGTGGTTATTTTATTTAAAAGTGTTTTTTTTATTGATGGATAAAATGCCATATTCATAAATACAAATATAACTATTTATTTGGTTGAGCTTACAAAACCATATACATTCTATGGGTTTTTCATTTCAACAAAGTTATGTAAACTAATTTTAGTCGTACATCACTCGCACAAAAACGTTACTCTGTGTCGCCAGTTGTTTTGTAACTCTGTTTTTTCAGAGACAAATGAATGGCGGAAAAACGTAGTAGCTTTTCATGTTACACGGGTTCCTGATTGGATGACATTTTGAACTTTAGTTTGAATACTTTGCTGCTTTTTTTCCTGAATATTATGTCTGTAAAATGTCCGTTAATACCTATCTAGTTTTTTAACCACATCATCATCTGCCTAGCCTTTTCCCAACTGAGTAGGGGTTGGCTTCCAGTCAAACCGAATGCAGAGGAACTGCCTATATAATCTCCACAACCCAGTTACGGTTTTTTTGTTTGGGTGGGAAATCAACAAATAACTTCTCCTGCTCTGGGTGAGCGGGAGGGCGTGTCACACATTTACTGACTAAAACGCTAAAACGCACCCGTGTTCCTTCAGTTGCCTGTGTGTCAGGGGCCATGGAATAACCCGCACCCCTGGCAGGCATCGGCCCTTGCGGACCCCACCAGTTGGTGCTGACAACTCTTTGGAGCGCGTGTGAAACACAACGTGCCGTCGACCCGGGCTTGGTCCTTGCAGGACAACAAGCTACCCATAACTCGCCGTCCGTAAGCCCGCGCTTACGGTGGCCTGGAATCGGCCATTACACCCAGTTACTGTTAGTAATAAAATACCCTTTGGTAAGACTGGTTGTCAGACTTTCGGGCTTCCGACGACCCGTAACAATTGGCAAAGGTCCACGAATTATAGCAGAGACCAACAGCTCAACGTGCTTTCCGAGACACGGAGCGGTCTTAGTATGTAAAGTTTGTCACCCACGGACGAACCGCAGCTAGCGCAGATTAACCTGATCAATCGAATTGTGCAGCTATTATTATCTACATGTTAAATGGATTGTCCTTAGGCATAATCTAGAACCCGTAAAAATATATCAATTAATCTTTGACAATAATTACGCGCACCGGAGTGGGTTCCGTACTTTACGCGGAGTTGAGTAAATGTTCTCTTACGTGGAACTGTTCATTTAGAACAGAACCTGTACCGAGTTGTAACTGTTACAAATAACAGCGTGATATAACGCGCCCGCTCTGACGCGATCTAATTCGATATGTGTTCAGTGAATCTTCAACCGCTTGTTCGTTTTGGGTGTTTGGGAATAACTTGATCCTGTACGGGACGGTTAAGGTCTTTTGGAGTATTCGTTCCAGAGATTTAGTATCCAAAATTGTTATACCCAGTCCCAAATGTCTGAGTGGGTTATTTAAAGTGCCTGCGTGGTATTTTAGGTACCTGTTTATTTAACACGCGAAACTAAAGAGTGGACTGAGGTGATTTTTTTAAATACCTATTTACCTATAATATCCGCTGTGGCAACACTATCAAAGTAAAGATTACCTTTATTACAAAAAACTATTAAACGTATTTTAATTACGGAAAAGACACGGCCGGAATTCCTAGTGAGATTTGCCCTCAAAATTTTTTTTCATGTACATTGAAGTCAATTGGTCATATTTAAAGCTCACAGGTATATTTTTAACATAGTTTAAGTTTTATGATCAGAGAAGAAGCGAGAGATACTGCAAATAGGTTTTTTTTTTAAGTGCCTTAATTTTTTGAATAGCAATGATTGTTACTTCCGAGTTTTATTGACGAAGCTAAACGATTAATACAATAATGTGGTATGGATAAAAATTCCGTTTCTTCACTAGCCGTCGGTGTTCCATACATTTTCATAGAATTATGCATCAAGTCAGCTAGTGAAAAAAGAGCCAGAAATCAAAATAGGGACCAAGTAAGTAAAACTTATTGGTAATTATATTGATGTGTATACATTTATATTGGTAATAGCCATAGGATATTTCTGGATATTTTGAATTCCTCATAGCGACTTGGCAAAAAACAATATATATATGTATGTTACCGGCCAAACCCGATTTCAGGCCAAACTAGTTTGTCCTAGGCCAAACTGGTTTATTAAGCCGGGCCACGCCGATTAAATGGGTTAGGTTAGGTTAGGTTAGAACTGTGACCAAAAGCGCGCGAGCCGAGCGAGCGAAGCGAGCGGCGCCGCGGCAGCGGCCGGCGAACGTTACTTCCAAAGGCTGTTAACGAAATGGCTAATTAAGCTAGTTGGCTGCGACATATCACGCGTAGGATAAGTCTGTTTGGCCTAGGACAAACTAGTTTGGCCTCAAACTGGGTTTGGCCGGTAACATATACAATTGGATAGACAATAAAACACTAAAATAGCACTTGAATTTTTATTTAAGTATTTAGTTAAGTAGGTAGGATTACATTTGCTTATAAAATGTATCTACTGGTTTTACAGACTTTTAAGAAAACAATCATTGCAATAACTCAGACTCAGAGTGGATGAAAATATTGATTCATTCAATATTTTCATCCACTCTGAAGGCAACAAAACATCTTCAAAACTCAACAAAATGTTTTCAAGGAATGAGGCTGGTGCCGTTATATTTGCTTGATGCCTGGCCCAACCCAAATACCATAACAACGTCATGACATGGCAACAACACAGTCTAAGCAAGCAGTCTCTAAAAATACAATAGCTAGAAGTATTTGGAGCATGTTTGTAACTTGGCAGTTAATTCATTTGGTCAATCCTTCGTGCTTCAGCGGGATTATTAGCTGGTGGAGGTGGTGGTGGTGATCCATGTGCGATACTAGGATTAGGAACTGGTGGAAGTGGAGGTGGTTCGGGCAATCCAGGTTCATTTTCCTCTAGTTCTTCCACCTGTCTGTGTGTATTCAGTACTAAGTGGCGCTTAACTCGCATAAGCAGGGATGACATGCTTGCAGATTTGTCCTCCGATCCTGTTTAACAATATTTCTCATTTTTTATATAAAATCTTGACCTTTATTAATGATAACTGGTCATTATTAGGGCGCAGTCTTACTCTGCTTATAGTTTGCGGCTGACTGTTTGTCTGAGTGCGACCAAAGCTATTTTCATGATATGGCCACACTATATGCACACAGGCAAATAGTTGGCGGACTATTTGCCAAGTGAGACTGCACCCTTACTCATTACATAAAATGAATTTTCTTCATCATGGGAACAACACAATAAGAATTTACAGCAGCCAAGGTAAGATAGTAGACAAAAAATATAAGTTCAACAACACACACTAACCTGATTGTGGGTATTCCATGAGAAGAAAATATCGATTAATGGACTATTTTCTTTAAGGGTGTGGTATCGCACTGAGTAACGCCTCCCCATTACAGACCGTCTACAACCAATACACACCATTGGGTAGCCCAGTACTCTGCTATATGTACCTTCTTCATTGCGTCGGTTGGGCAATACATAACAAGCATTGCAAATCAATCCATCTAATCAATAGCACAGCAGAATATTAACAGAAGAAGCGTAAACGAAAGTCCGATAAACGATAGCGTAGGGTCAAGTTAAAATATACAACAGAGGAGCTAAAACACAACACTGAACACAGTAATACGTGATAAGATCAACGCAAGACTGCACAGCAGTATATTACAAAGTACCATGCTGTGGTATCTTAGAACAAACGGCAGAAAACAAAAGTAGTATATTAATCTATGCAAAGTACTCTGTGCTGCACAGAGCACAGGGCATTGAGTGACAGGTGACAGACAGTAGAGGTGAGATGTATAGAATAGGTTAATGGTATAGGTTTTTGGCTGGACATGTAAATACTCATTCCGAGCGCACCGCATAAACGCGTCTCGAGTATTTAGATAAACGTATGGCGTATGACACGTAGTAGACCGTATCCGCATCTAGTTGCAAGTTTTGCGGCCCACAAGCTCAGTCAGTTCCGGTGACATTGGGAGACGTCGGTTCGGCACTCGAAGTTTGCGAGTCGATTGATTTGTTTTGCGTTTCTAAACCTAATATCCATAGGTACCAACGGAAAACAAAATCTCTGTTTCTAATAATATCATGTTTATAAAATACGCTGTCAGTCCTAAGCCTGTTGGTAAAATATGAAGGCAAGTTTTCAATAAGATTTAATTTTAAGTGAATATTTTAAAATGTAGAAAAGATACGAACACCAACACGTAGTACACACGTTAATAATCCATAAACCGAAAAATACTATACTCCGATTACTCGATCTCGATGTTATGAAGACTCGGTAGCTATGGAAACAAATAGCCTAAATACTCGTGAACCTAGTTTTTGGAATAAGTATTTAGGGGGACGCATACTTCTAAGACTCAGTATGCGTTTTACCTAGTACGTCTCACCTCTAACAGACAGAGCAGCGTGAGCGCGCGCACATTTGAAACGTCAAAATAAATGGGACGTTTGGACGTTTGAGAAATCAATTTAATAACCACACCAAATCAAATAACACACATATTTTTTTGGTATTTTTTCTCGCCTGATCTAGAGAAATGTAGTTGTTGCAATTTATTTTAGTATATTTAAGAAGTAATTTTCATACATTAATAATTACTGTACATTTATTTATTTTGAATTGATTTTGAGGGCAGAATCCGGCCATGTCTTTTAATGTATTATTGTATTTTGGCAACACTTATAAATAACAAACATAATATTATCGTTATTTCTAGGTGATGTAAAATTCATAAAAAAATGTTTAATGTAGTGCAAAGGCAGTCTTTGTTGGATTGTGAAAGAATAAAAAGTATAAGCAAAGAAAGACTGTTTTCATTATAGACTAGACTTTGGACATGATTTTTCTTTGCATAAAGAAGCCTATGGCAATCAAAGGTCTTCTTTACTAACATAATACTTATAAAAACAACGAAGGCTCCCCATCTTCCATCAAAACCGACAATGTCTACACGAACTAAGTCCACAACTATCCCACAAGTACAAGAACCGCCCCTGTATTCAGATCACATCACCCACGCCACTTTCCAAATCAAAGTAAGACTCAAAGCAAACACTCGTTGAAAATGCGATGTAAATAATAAAAAGGTACGCAGAGGTGCGTTAAAGTGCGTTTACACTAGCCGTCTTGCCGTACCGACTTTCCTATCTGTAGGTAGGTTTTGGAGAAAAGGTTCGATGTTCAAACAGCGACTTACAGATCGTTTCGTCAAAGACAAAAAAAATATATAATTCCCTTCATAAACATGAAAGAGAAAATTTTATCTGTACTTGGTCTGACAAGACGTCCGGTCGTGTCATCGACATCATACCTATAAAACCAAAGAGGATTATTTCTGTATACTTTTTCCATTGGCAAAAGAAGAAGTATCGCTAATTGTTTAGGGTCTAGCAACATGAACAACTTCCTATCCAAGATGTTGAAACAGGATCTTTTAACCATAAGTACATACATTAACCCACGCCTTCTTCCCATGGCGGTGGGCAAAAATTACAGAACGCCGTCTGCTACGATCCTGACATCCTTTTGCTTCGTGTACGCTCATACATCTAGTCATATACCTACCTTTCTGAAGAACATCACCAATAGGGTCATTATGTTCTTCTAGGACCTCTTTTAGTCACTTACAAAAGAGATTACAGAAACGGATCAGAAAAACCGGATTCTTTTCATCGCTCCGTCATCGTGTAAACGTGCTCTAAGGTTGGCGAAAGCCTTCTGAGGCTGTCATTCGCGCCATTGTGGTGCGTCCCCTCCGCCGCGGTTTATTTCAGATTCAATATGCACTAGAGATGAGAGACCATGAAATATGGCGCGCATCCACTTTCAGCGTCTGTGTCGGATGTGGTTTGAATACATTTTTTTAGGGTGGAAAAAAATTGCGCTATTTTTTTAAAGTGTTTTATTGCTCTTGAATAAGACAAGCGCTACGTAATTCAATTTACGTGAAATAATTTTTTGAACACAGGAAAATGAAAATATGTTTGTCATCCTATTCTTTTGCTCAAGAGAAGTTATGAGCTCAAACTGTAGCACCCCATTCTTGGACACTAAAATGATAAAAATCTATATCTCTATAATACATGAAGCAAAAACTTTGTACACCATTTTACAATTATTACACGGATGGAGTTCCGTGTGGTGCCGGACGTAAAGAATAGCACCATCCCATCTCTTCCCGTGGGTGTCGTAGAAGGTGACTATTATAAGGGCCTTACTAGAGAATGGGCAGCAGCGTTCTCTATGCATTTTACCACCATACTGCGATCGCCAACCCGCCTGCCAAGCGTGGCGATTAGGGCAAGCCCGCACCAAATAAGGGGGAGGCCTATGTCCAGCAGTGGACGTCTTCTGGCTGAAATGATGACATGGATGGAGGAGTATGAAATTTGACACAATTACCGTTTATGTGGATAAAGAGTGCAGATAGCTAATATTTTGATTATTGTTGATTAATATTTTAAATGAATTATGGTCGAATTTCGACCACTGGGCAACCAGTAGTCATGTGTCCCCACTCTAGGAAAACAGTCGACAGCGTAAGGGTAGAAGATGCTAGCTATCGCGGTCGCTAGCATCGATGTCGATACTCGCTATTTCTAGATCATGAGATGGCGGTGCAAATATGTCAGCTTAGTCGCACCTGAAAGCTCATTTGCTACTCTGTTTGTGTTCTACTCGACCTACTCCAGACGAACAAGGTGAACCAATTAGACAAATAACGAGCTAGATGACATCGATGTAAAAACTAAATGTTTTGTTCTCACATAGACATCGAGGTAAACCCCGACGTAGCCCGCGATGTATCGTATTGAGGTATCCTTCGGCATGTGTGTGCGTGTCTATTAGCATGCATTTTTAGGTATGGAGGCATAGGCATTGATGTGACATCAAGGTAGCGAGATAAACTACGATCGCATGGTATCGCAGTTAGGCATCTTCGGTATGTAAAAACCCTAGGGTCTCCTCTAACGGTAATTACGAAAATAATGTGAACCCTACCAGTAAGGGCCTTTATTACTGTCGTCGTAAATATTGCGCACTAAAAATAACAATTCACTTTCATTGTCTTAGACATACATAATAAATGAAAAACATTACAATAAAACGGTGCTGAGAGCCGTTTTTAAAATGAGACTTGAAAGCTTTAACTAGGACAAGACCATTTTGTAAAGAGCTTGAATCCATTGTGAAAACAGTTTCAACTTTTTAAATATTTTTTTTTCAACAATAACTGCAGTGAAACTGGACTGCACTTTTAATGGAAACTCATTTTGGACAAAGTGCATGAATTATGAGGACTTGTACCTGTGGAGGCTATTTTTGTCACATTCTCTTCAACATCTTTTCTTTTTTTTACCTCAGTTCGCAATGGGCAGTGAATATTTTAGCGAGTTTTTATCATAACTGGTCTCCTGGAAGTATTTAACTTACTCATTTTAAAAATAATGTACAAAGGCGGATTTAATACGGTGGAGGTCTTTCCGGCTTGGGCGGAGCACCGCCATGTCCTCGTGGAGGGGATCGGCGGCGGCGATCTCTCGCGTCCGGCCCTCGTTCAGGCCATGGTACGGAGCGAGAGTGCATGGGAAGCCGTCACCTCCTTCTGTAAAGCAGTAATGCTCGCGAAGAGGGAGGCGGCGCACGTGAGGGAGAGGCAATCTATGCGCCCTTACGACCCAAGTCGCCGCAGGAAACGCCCTGGGCGTCGGGAATCCCAGGCCGATTCCAGGCCATCGTAGGCGCGGGCTTACGGACGGCGAGTAATGGGTAGCTCGCTGTCCAGTAAGAACCAAGGCTGGGTCGACGGCGCGTTGTGTTTGTTCCACACGTGCCTCAAAGAGATGTCAGCACCAACTGGTGGGGTCCGCAAGGGCCGATGCCTGCCAGGGGTGCGGGTTGTTCGAAAGAGATACCGTGGCCCCTGGCACACAGGCAACTGAAAGAACACGCGTGAGATTTAATCAGTAAAAGTCTAACACGCCCTCCCGCTCCGCTCTAGAGCGGGAGAAGTTATTTGACGATTTCCCATCCTAAAAAAAAAACATGTAACATTTGTTCATACTTCACCAGTAACCCACCCAGCTTTGCGTGGTTTAAACGATTTGACAAAACATCAATATTTATTTATGATATATTTTATTTTAAAACAAGAAACATGCGGCTGATGCTAGCTAGTAAGAAATAAATTCTATTTAAAATGAATTTTTAGTAGGTATGTATACACAATTCAGTAGAAAACAAATTGAGTTCCTGCACCCTTATTTTAAAGAGCAAAAATAATCCTCTTTCGACCCCCAGACAGCAATCATCAGAAACTCATCAGATTATTCTTCTTACAAGCAATTGAAACAAATAGTTCTATTCATTATTAATTTCTGAGCACCTTACTCATGACAAGTTCGACGGTATAGGGAGAATGGGAACAAATCATTGACACAAAATAGATAGAATACAGAAGATCGGATCCCAACAAAGAGCGCAAACGCACGCACACATAGACAGTTTTCACGTTTAACGAGTGCAAGCGTACTCAGGACTGTCATTCGTTTGAGATCGCCGGCCGTACGCGTCTGTGTGTGCGTGCGGTGCCTATTTTTTGCTCATTGTGTAGAGCCTTAAAAAGTACTTTAATACAATGGTCCGGGCTGTCATTTGTAAATTTTTGACAGTCAGAAGCCCAAAAGTCAGGTTACTAGTCTAACCAAGGGGTATGGTGTTACCCAGTAACTTGGTTGGGAAGCACAGATAGGCAGTCGCTCCATGTAAAATACTGGTATAAAACTGCATTCGGTTAGACTGGAAACCAACCCAACATAGTCGAGAAAAGGCTAGGCAGATTGTGTGGAAACGACCTTCTGTTTCTAACTATTCTGTGTCATCGATTCCGTACATCGTAATCGGCTTTTCTATTCCATTTCTAGTATGTACTTCGGTAATAATAATTGTACTCTGGCCTCTAGAGACTGCACCGCTCGTGTACCTGGGGATCTAATTTTAGATATATATTACAGTAAGTTGCTTGTCGGATTTTGTCTTTTAAAATAACGAGGAGCATTGAAATTGAAATAGTGAAAATGCAGATACTATCTGCATTTTTCATTGAAAAGTTTCGAAGAAATGTAGCATGTTGAGAGTTGAGTAGAAAAAAAAGAAAAATCAGACTGTCGACAAATAATAATATTTTAACATAGTTACTGATACAATAGTGCCCATGGTGGTAGAACTAACTATCTAAATTGTGTTTACTTGTTTACTAAAGTATTCTTAAAGGGAGAGCAGAGCACTGGTGGTCAGTGAGAGCACTGTGGCTCAGTAGTGATGGCGGCGAGTCGGCGACTTACGAGATGTAGGTCGTAGGTTCGAACCCAGACAGGCTCTTTACTTTGTATAAATTATTTCATCAGCACTGCTCTCAAAACTGTGAAGGGAAACATCGTAAGGAAACTGACATGTCTAGTCCTAATACCAAAAAAATGAAGAAGTGTGACATTTACCAACACGCACTGGGCCCGCGTGGTGGATTACGGCACAATTCCTCTCACTGAGAGGAGGCCGGTGTCCCAGCAGTGGGAACACTATAGACTTATAGAGATATGAGGTACAAAGTGTAAAGTTCACCCATCCTCTATGGAAAAGGGAGGATCCTCCGACCAGACCGGTGTTGTGTCTGGTGGGCAACCGCCCGACGGTTGATGTCGGGATGTTGTATATATGCCAGTAGCGCGGTAAACTCTGATTGCGCGATGTAGGACTAGTGTGACATCAAGTCTTGCGTAGTTCGCATGTGGCATTGTAGATGGCGCCAAATCACTTTTTGTGTTTCAAGATTTTTTTTTTTTATCCGTAGTTCGCATGTGGCATTGTAGATTGGAGACTGGAGGTCGATAGTGGGCTGAGTCAGTGCTCGACCATTGACTGTATAGCCTCACACCCGCTATGTTTAAGTATTCTAGTGGTCGTAAGTGCTACTGCTGACCATGAGGTTTTGGGTTCGATTCCCAGATCGGACAAAGTGTTATTGTGATTTCAATCTGAAATTTGTCAGTAGCAGCTCCGAGTCTAGGTTTGTGCCCGATTGATGCCATTAAGTTCGCCTTCTATTACATGAGACTTAAAACATAACTGGCGAAATGTCAGTGTACTATAAGTACATAACTTCCATGGCTTATTTTAAATCTTATAAGTATTTAGAATTGTTTTTTTTTTTACATTGTTCTCACATATAGAAGCAACAAGAATAATGTTCCCAAGATTTTGTAATACCTAACATGATTAAAAAGAGTGTCCTTGGAGTTTCTTGCCCGTTCTTCTCCATAGAGATCTACGTTTTGGAATGGCCAACTAGCTTCAACTTTCCAACTGGCCGACTTTTTGACAGTTCAAAAGTGCCTGTAAATGGTTTAATTGAAATAAATGCTTTGGATTTGAGTTTGAGTTTGAGTTTATACCTCTACTCTACCCTTCAGGGAAACAAAGCGTGATATCGTGTGTTTTAGAAGTCTTAAAAAAAATCTAATTACACGCAAACAACAATCAAATATTCTATCACTGATGAAAACCGCGGGAATCACAACATTATAATATTTTCACTGGCAACATTTAGATTAAAAGCAAATTTCCCGCCAATATTAGGCTCATCTCGTGCAAATTGAATGCAAACATGGAGGCAGCAAATGCGAAGATTGTTATGGCAGAGCATTAAGTATAATTGAATTTAATACATACGTACGGGTACGTACATATTATATTACAGGGATTGAGTATACGAGTAGTTACTACGTGGCCGAAATCCTACTAATATTATAAATGCGAAAGTTTGTATGTTTGCATGTTTGGATGTTTGTTACTCAATCACACAAAAACGGCCGAACGGAACGGATTTGTATGAAATTTGGCACACAAATAGTTTTTAACCTGGATTAACATAAAGGGTACTTTTCATCCCGGTAGTACGTTCCTGTGGGATAACTTCCGACCTCCACACGAGCGAAGCTGCTGGAAAAAGCTAATAATAATTATAATATACTTATTTCCGAGTCAAAATCAAAATCAAAATATTTTATTTCACATAAGCCTGCATGGGCACTTATGAAACGTCAGAAGCTAGGTGCACGGTTCCAATTTGTCGTTTCTTATGGAGAAGAGCCGGCAAGAAACTCCACGGTTACTCTTTTAAAAATAATTGGCTTTTACAATGTTTTCAAATTACAGTGATAATAGCTATGGGAGGACAGTGCAGGCCAATCAATAAGTACCAGCATTGCTATTCTGTAACCATCTCACCGCGTGAAGTGAGCGTGGAGTGAGCTGTCAGTGTCATTTCACCTAATGCTTGGTCAATCCTTACCATCAGTGGGATGACACTGACAGGTCACTCCACGCTCACTTCACGCGGTGAAATGGTTACAGAATCGACGTGCTGGTACTTAGAGGAATGAAAATACAGAATAGAAAAACGTCTACAAATCTAGTCTCTAAGGCCTACAACGTTCTCTCATTCACAATATGTAAAAGAATCTACCTATATAAAATGAATCTATTTGAACCAGGTGACATGATTTCGATGACAATCACTAATAATAAATAGTAGTAAAATTTATGTATAATGTCAAATAATGACGAGACATATCTCGTCATTATTTGACATATCAGACATTGTAAAAAAATAAAAAGAATAAAAATTAACATTTTAGTTTAGAGTTTTAAATGGAGGGGGACGTTGCTAAATTATATTAGCCGCACGGGTCGATTGAAGGTAGGTAAGCTACTAGTGGAGAGGTGATCATCACTCATTACATATTGAGACCTTTCCGTGCCTCGGAAGGAACGTTACGCCTTCAGTCCCGACTGCCATCGTACATCGTTGACAGTCATTATGGCTGGTTAAAAGCCGGAAAGTCTACCAAGAGGTATCGTTATACCCAAAAACTGGGTTGTGTAAGTCAGATAGGTAGTTGCTCTATGTAAAATACTGGTATTCAGCTGCGTCCGGTTGGACTGAAAGCTGACCCCAGCATAGCTAGGAAAAGGCTAGGCAGATGATGATGGTAAGGTTTTTTGTATATCAATGATGGTAGGTGTAGGCGAAGCCCAATAAAACAAGCTATTTTATAATCCTTTTAGTGTAGTAGGTACCTGTATCGTTACCTGTATAATAACCTGTAACACATTACCTGTTTACTGTACTTACTCATACTAATCAGCTGTCAAGTAGTTTGAATTTACTTGAAATTATGTTATGTAGTTCAGACACCATGGTACAAGTAGCATACCTTTCGCCTAGTTAACTAATGTCGTTAATCTAGTAAGGAAACAAAAACTTTGAATTGCCTTACACGTACCTACCGGATCTCGACAAGTCGAAACCTGCTCCCCGGGAAGGCCATTCTTTCGCCTTTCTGAATGGTTGATTGGGCGGGAACAGATAAGTACACATGCTACTTGCACTATGAAAGGAAGGTGATATAAGGACCGAATATTCGGTGTTATAGTTAGTCGGTGCAAGTAGTTTTACACTTTTACATTAATTAACTAATCAAAAAGTATTGATTGTGAAGTAGTGGCTCCGCTGTTCACTAAAAGTCGCGATGTACCCTATATCTAAATAGCCAGTCTTCCAGTATTATTTAGCCAGGATTTTATTGTTATCTACTGTTTTATAACAGTGTACCTACTGCTTATTTCTGACTATATTTTATTAACTGTACCGTGTGTGATCTTCTGTTTTATAACGTGGAACTACTGATTATATTACGTGTCCAATATAAGTGATTATTTCAATGTTATACTGGTTTTACTCTCACTCCTTCGTCAAGATAACACTGTCACCCCCGCCTACAACACCTGACTCACGGTATAATTAACAGTAGGAATAAAAGTCAATTCGCAAGGTGGTACCCGATACTAATTTTGTCATTTCTTTTGAATAACATCACCTAAGAACCCTCTAAAAGACGATATATTGAACCTACAGACAAATTAGCAAGAACATTCTCAAGTAGATATACTGATAAAATTTTACTGCAATCACCAATCATCCTGCCGGTGATTAAGGGACTATCGACCTTAAAATCGTTCTATGTAATAGCCAATTTCGAAGAACAATATTGAACCGAAGACATCAATGGGTTATTATGTTAAAATATAACAGGTATTTAAACCTTTATATAATTAAGTTTGAGAAGTTAGGTGTCTATGAAGACATTTACTTGGTAATGACTTACTAAGTTTCAAGGTAATGTGTCTAGACGTCCTAGAGATTCTATGATATTGTATCTTCGGAATTTACACATAATTTTATGTATGAGGACATTCACACTTGAACCTTCTATCTTGATGACTCCTATTTCAAGAATGTATTAAGTACAACTAATTAAAACCAAATCTTTTCATTTTAGTCAGTAGTCAAACTTTGTTAACCGAATATGAAACGTATGATTAAGAGGGAATGTTTCCGCCTGTCCTGTGGAATTCAAATTAAAACATACCTATTAACCCTGTGGTCGTTGTAAAGACATTTAAGCAACTTAAGATCAAAATTACCGAAGATCTGTGGGGCATGTCTACTAAAGTATGTCAATCCATGTTTGAGACAATTGTACCCTATTTGGCTTTAATATTTAATTTGTGTGTAGATCAAGGGGTGTTCCCGGATTTAATGAAGTATAGTAAAGTTATTCCACTCTTCAAATCTGGCGACAGCAAAGATACTAATAATTATGTCTACATTCACAGAGACGTAATAAAATCGCGGTGAGATTTTTAACGCATGGGATTTTTACCTCTTGGGGTTAACCGAGCATTCAGAATAGGGTAATACACCCGTTTTTTAAAAGTGTCTTAAATAGATTCTAAAATGCTAATAAACCACTAAAAAAACACCATTTTTTTATTGAATCAATTAGTGCCACAAAAATGCATTCAAATTTTAAATTTTCATATTTCGCGCATTATTTGACGAAAACGGCGGGCGCAGTGGACGCCATATTGCTCTGTGGGTATGACGTCAGTTTGCTGTGTAAACAATTATGCGCTGATATTTTGTATGATAATTGTTTATAGTTTAAATATTGAGTTATTATTCTACTTATCGTTTGTTTGCTGTTCCTGAATGTAAAAATTTCAATAAAAATTACTGTGGTTACGAAAATAATAAACGTACAAAGTTGTTCAGTTGATCTTCCTACATTTACTACTTTACTATTTCATGGTGTTCAAAAACAGATGAAAAAACTGAAATCTTTGAATTGAATTTTAAAATTTATTTTGTTATTTCATTAACTAAAACTAGCATATTCCGACTGCTTTTGCCTAATCTATCTCAATTATATATTTTTAGATTTTTTCTCATATAGAGTAAAATACCCTTACTCTATAGTCACAAAATCGAACGGTGTATTTTATTGTTCGATTTTCAACTTTCGGCGCTTAACAGTACATTGAAAAAATTGTTAGCTTTCATGGGTTTTAAATTTTTGAATTTCTTCTACCATTGGACTTCTAAAGATTAAAATCAATACAAGAATAAATCAAATTAATATAAGAATATTTACGGCACAAACAACAACAGCTTTTAGGTCACGTCATAAAGTAAGTTACAACTTATCGAGAGAAAAATCCTATTAAAAAATTAAACAAGAAAACTAGTTCCATCAAGCAACATCCTTTTTAACCGCAGAGATGACATCAATTTCCGCCTTTATATCAGGAACATCGAAGGAAGGAAGTATTATAAGAATAATTAAGAAATAAGGAAGCTGTCTTATAAAAACTTAAGGTTTCAAGACAAAGTGATCTAGACTTAAGTGCAGGAAGTCTTCTGCAAACACAGCAATGATGAAGTTACGCTAGTAAAATTAAAATAAAGTGCACGCTGTTGTTTACCGCATGTGGTTGCTAATTGATTGATACAGCTTTTTTCCAGGCGAAAATTATTGGTTAGCAACAAATGTGTAGAGTGGCAGTCGCCGTTTTATGTATGTAAATGAAAGAAAGAAAAAAAAGAAAATGTGTTTATAAAAAAATAACTTAAAATGCTCACATACAAAGTAGCCAAAAGCCTCATATTCAAGTAGAAACAGTTTTACAATTATGTCTATTGCTCGATGATGTCAGACTAGGAACCAAAGACAATACAAATGGATTTGCGTTGCGACACTAATGTCCGTTTTCACCGATATCCCCTAAGCCTATGGGATCCCCTAAGAATGGTTAGGGGGCTGTTAAAAGATAGTTTCTGTTTCACCAACAGTAAGGAGTCAGTTAAACGCTAAAAGGTCCCGTAAATTTAGGTGGCCGAAATGTGGGCCTATAAACCGGTATTTACGTATGTGATCTCTCAAGCAACGAACATGAATAGTGATATATTAGAATATGTTGAAAATTTTGAAACTATTTCTACTATATTCGACGTAAATAACAGCCGTAGACTAAAAATATATCGGAAACGACCAAACTACTTGGAAATTTTTGATGAAACTGACTTTTTTCTTCGGAAATATCATCATCTGCCTAGACTTTTCCCAACTATATTGGGGTCGGCTTCCAGTCTAACCTAAAGTTTTACATGGAGCGACTGCCTATCTGACCTCTACAGCCCAGTAACTGGGCAATGCGATACCCCGTGGTAACACTGGTTGTCAGATATAGATTGTTTTTTCAAAGAAATAGATTAAATAAATCTTCAGTGTTGTATTTATTGGAAGAGATTGAACATAACTTTGAATTTCCTGATAATAGGTGAGTACTTTTTTTTTTGGGGGGGTGGGAAATCATCAAATAACTTCTCCCGCTCTGAGTGGAGCGGGAGAGCGTGTCAGACTTTTACTGACTAAAACCCACCCGTGTTCCCTCAGTTGCCTGTGTGCCAGGGGCCGCGGTATCTCTTTCGAACAACCCGCACCCCTGGCAGCCTATAGCAGCAGGCTATGTAGTAGCCAATAAAATAAAAATTTGCAGGTAACGTAACGTAAAATTGGTAAAAAAATATCATACAATGCACATTCACTATATTATCAAACAAACAATCTTAACTAGTTAAGGGGAATCAAGTCGCGGGCTCGAACTCACTGGTGAGTCTGGCTAAAAAGCACGCTGTCTCATCAGGCATCGTGTCCAACAAAAGTAGTATCAGTGATGAGCAGTTAGACGCTAGTCTACACGCACGTTATTGAGTGAGATGCAGGACCATTTATAGTAAAACAGGCGCATATTAAATTAAGAAAAGTCCTTCGGAAGATCGAGTTTTATGAAAAACCGACTGCATAAATCAGTTACCAATAAAGTTTTTCGTCGTTTATTGTAGTCGTATTACTCATATAATAACAATCAAAACGAAATGCATGCATGCCCAAAACCGGGTCGCAGGGACATCGACGCACAAACTGTTCCCATGAATTCAGTTTTTGGAAAACGAACGAAGAATTATTACGCTAGGGCGTAAAGACTTGCTGAATTCATGGTTACATTTTTATTGGTATACCTTTATTTGTAATTATTATTTCACTTTAAGGCAAAATTACCAAAAAAAACACTGTTTAATTCAAATTATTTGAAAACAAAACTGCAATTTCAATTAGCATTGCCATTCAACGTGGCAATGCTGCCAGTGTTCTGGGCACGTTTCCGGATGACAGCGATGTGTACAAAAGTACTCCTCACTTGGACGCATAAGTGTCTTTTTGTTTTCCATATTTTATAGTTAATCAAGTAAATTTTTGGATCTTTTCAGTTCACTAGTGTATACGGCGTCTCTCCACAGTCATGGCTCACCTCCCGTCTTGCACCGTATGCCTTGTCACCTGCACACGTGAGGACCTAATGGCTGCGTCAGCGCCAGCACAGCAACACAGCTCTGCAGCGCAGCTCTGTGCTAAATTGTGGGTCAAACTAAAAAAAAAGAGTTATTTTTGCTATGGACACGCTACGAAGTTCACTAGAAAAAAAAACAAATATCCTTCTATGAAAAATAAACAACATACGAGTACATACGCCTATGTATATTCGAAACAATCCGAGCTAATCTGCATACAGCGATTGTCGCCTTCATCGCAGTAATATACCAGTGTTGATACGCATCTCCGGGGATTTGTTCTGCTTTGATCCGCTAGTATGTAACTATGTTAACTAAGTGTTAGAGCCAATAATTTGCACTTGCAACATACTAATTTGCGTTGTGTTTGTAAGTTATAGCTACAATAGTAGCTTAGTAACAAATAGTGTTTTTAGGTAAATGGGTCGTATTACCAAAGTAGGTATACTTAATTGCCAATGTCAAATTCATTTTAGGTGACTTGCTTCTTTTTCCCGAGTGTGGTTAATACTGGGTTTAGTATTAAGTATATCTTAATTTTTCATTTTTTATTAACAAAGGCGGACAGTAAAACGTAGGTAAAATTAAAAATTATGACAGTCTTACCAAGGAGTATCGTGTTACCCAGTAGGTACACGGTTACCCAAGAGGGTTGCGGAGGTCAGATGGGCAGTCGCTCCGTGTAAAATGCTATCATTCAGCTGCATCCGGTTAGAGTGGAAGCCGATCCCAGCAAAGTTGAGAACAGGCTAGGCAAATAATGATAATGGAAGGCAGATTACATTTGGCATCAAACCAGTTCTTGGTTAGTTATGCGATATTGTTAAATTATAACGGGTTTTTTTCGGTTGGAAATCATTAAATAACTTTTCTTGCTCTGGGTGGAGCAGGAGGGTGTATCAGACTTTTACTGACTAAAACCCGCCCGTGTTGCCTCAGTTGCCTGTGTGCCAGGGGCCACGGTATCTCTTTCGAACAACCCGCACCCCTGGCCGGCATTGGTCCTTGCGGACCAGTTGGTGCTGACAACTCTTTGAGGCGCACGTGGAACACAACGCGCTGTCGACCCGGGCTTGGTCCTTACCGGACAGCGAGCTACCCATTACTCGCCGTCTGCAAGGCCGCGCCTACGGTGGCTGGGAATCAGCCTGGGTTTTCCGACGCCCAGGGCGTCTCCTGTGGAGGCTAGGGCCGTAAAGGCGCATATACTGCCTCTCCCTCACGTGCGCCGCCTCCCTCTTCACGATCGTTACTGCTTTGCAGAAGGAGGTGATGGCTACCCATGCAGTCTCGCTCCGTACCATGGCCTGGACCAGGGCCGGACGCGCGATCTCTAATATATCAAGTACGGTAACTATGTAGTTTCCTGTATCATTTACGAGAACCTTACCGATATAATTTGTTTAACGAGTATGTTATGAACACTGCATGTAATGGTAATTTATAACTATCGTCAATTATGGCATCTTTATTTTACATGAGCAACTCTAACCATGAGTAAAATATGAATACGAGTATGAATGAAAAATCTCTCAATTACCTACTAATAATGATCGGTTGATTTCTCGTAGGCCACTCCACACAATGAAACAGTGGATATAGGTACTTAAAGAGTTTATTTTTGATAATATAATTTACAACTTTTGATAAGAAAACTTTTGCTTCGTGCAGTGCAGTGGCTGTCAACGCAATGACCACAGATTAAAAAATCCTCGCGCGCCCGCGCTCCACAAGACGTCTTGAGCAAGTTCGGATACGGCTTCAACATCTTCCCCCCCCTCGAACGCTTCAGGGTTTCGAGGCTGCGGCTGAAGTCGGCTCGGGTAGAGAGCAAAGATTATGGACAGCTCGCCGAAAAGTGCCCTTTGAAGTGTAGACGTCCGCCACTCGTGCTGTTCCATCAGTCCCGCGATACAGCTTACTAATCCGCGCCATACGCCATTTCAATGGCGGGACGTTTGGTTCCTTGATAACGACTAAGTCGCCTTCCAGGAGTCCTCTTTGCGGGATCCGCCATTTGTGTTTTTGTTGTAATTCGCTTAGGTATTCGTTTCTCCACCTTTCCCAGAAATGTTGTCGCATTTGGTCTAGACTTCGGTATCTGTCAAGTCTGTTGGTGTTTGAGTTTGTTAAGTCTTCCGATGGGAACGAAGTTAATGGCCTGCCGATGAGGAAGTGCGCGGGTGTCAAAGGATTCAGGTCATTAGGATCAGATGATAGAGGGCTCAACGGACGTGAGTTCAGGATTGCCTCAATTTGCACAAACAACGTTGATAACTCCTCAAACGTAAGATGTTTATCACCTAGAATTCTAGTCGTATGGTATTTAGCGGACTTAACGCCTGCCTCCCAAAGCCCACCAAAGTGGGGAGAGTAAGCTGGCGAAAATTTGAACGTAATGCCTTCGTCGGCAGCAAAACCGGTAACGCATTCATTACTTGACTTTAAAAACTTTGCTAATTCATTGTTTGCACCGACAAAATTTGTCCCGTTATCGCAGTACAATTCTAATGGCTTTCCTCTGCGGGATATGAAACGCCTCAAGCACAAAATGAAAACATCGGAAGTAAGGTCGCTTGCTACTTCTAAGTGTACAGCCTTTGTGCTGAAGCAAACGAATAGGCACATGTAACATTTTGTGATTCTACACCCACGACCTTTGCGATCGGTGATGTAGAACGGCCCGGTAAAATCAACACCACTTACCTGGAACGGAGCACTAGGAGTAACTCTTGAAGCGGGTAAGTTTCCCATTATAGGATTAACGCTTTTAGCTTTTATGATTCTACACAACTTACAATTGTTAACAGTTCTCCTGGCTAATATTCTACCTCTTAAAGGCCAATATTTATTTCTTAGATCGTTGAGCAAAAATTGAGGTCCGCAATGCAAAAGTTTTTTATGGTAATGAATGAATAATAATTTCGTAAAATTGTGATTAGTATCTATTAATATTGGATGTTTTTTATTGCAGGTTTCATTTGAATTTTGGATACGGCCGCCTACACAGAGTATGCCATCATCATTGAGAAACGGACTAAGAGACAACAAATTGGATGTCGACGGTAAGTCACGCTTATTTTTAATCAATTTAATCTCAATAGGAAAACATTCAAATTGATGTTGTTTTATTAAAACATCCAATGCAGCATTCAATTCACCAGGTGTGAATGGACCAGTAGTAACCTTGGCCTGTTTATATCGCTTGTAGTTTATATAACGCAGGACATAAGCTATAGCTCTTTGCAGAGTAGCGAAACTGGAAATTCTTTCAAAATCTATCAGCCTAGGACGAGCTGCTGTCGACTGCAGTGTAATTGTAGTTACCTTTTTGTTGGTTTTGATCTCAGGCAACTCGGAGATACCCTTTTTCTTAGTAGTCTGAGGCCACATAGTTGAGTCCTCAGATAAAAACAATGGGCCTTCCCACCAAAGTTTAGCTAAATGAATTGACTTAGGATTTAATCCTCTAGACGCTAGATCCGCAGGATTTGTATCGCCAGGAACATGTCTCCAAGTACCTGACTTAGTCAATTCTTGAATTTCACTAACACGGTTCGACACAAAAGGCTTTAGATTACAGGCCTGAGCTGACAACCAACCCAGGACTACTGTTGAATCCGTCCAGTGAGAAACAGAGTCAATTTTGCAACGTACAGCTGTTAAAACCTTATTACTCAGGCGTGCAGAAAGCAATGCACCACACAGCTCGAGTCTAGGTATGGTTGCAGACTTTACTGGTGCAACTTTAGTTTTAGCACAAAGTAATCTGACGAGAGTACGCCCGGAACTGTCAACCGAGCGGAGATAAATTGCAGAAGCATAGGCTACTTGGGAAGCATCTGAGAATGAGTGAAGCTCAATGATAATTGGTTTGCTGATGAGAACACATCTGGGAATTTCAATTTTAGAAAGAGTTTTCAGATTGCTTAAAAAACTTGTCCATTCCTTTTGTGTTGCATTATCTACCGGCTCATCCCAATCCAAATTCGATAACCATAGCCTTTGTAGTATTATTTTTGGAACAATAGTACATAAACCAAGTAAACCCAATGGATCGAATAACTTAGCCGAATTGGACAAAATGGAGCGTTTAGTTGCGATTTGTTCACATTTTATGTCAACTGGGAAACGGAAAACATCTTGGGCCGGGTCCCACTTCAACCCTAACACGCTTGAAGTTTGAGAGCTTAAATCTAAGTTTTTTATTGATGAAGGGTTTGAAACGTCATTGATTGCGTTCGGTGAGTTGGTACGCCATTTGCGAAGAGGAAGACAAGCTGAATTGAGAATTGCAGTTACTGACTCTACAATACTCCGTAACTCCCTTTCAGTTTCAGCTCCTGAAAGGAAATCGTCAACATAGAAATCCTTTTTTATGATGTTCGATATGTTATCGTCCTTGCATTCCATGGCCAGCTGTACCAAACACCTCGTGCTTAAAAATGGAGCCGAAGCCGTTCCGTATGTCACGGTATTTAATTGGAAAACCTTAATCGGTTCTGACGGATCTTCGCGCCATAAAATCTGTTGCAACATTCGCTGACTTGGATCCACCAATATTTGGCGATACATTTTTTCCACATCTGCAGAGACCACATACCGATATTGTCTGTACCTCAACAAAATTGAAAAGAGGTCATCCTGCACTACTGGTCCGACATGTTGTATGTCGTTAAATGATACTCCAGTAGATGTTTTTGCTGAGGCGTCAAAAACAACACGTAGTTTGGTAGTCTCACTAGTTTCTCGTATTACTGCATGATGTGGGAAATAACAACCAAATAAAGGTTTTCTACTTAATTGAGTCATATGACCTAAACTTTCATACTCGCGAATAAGTTCACTATACTGTTGTTTCAGAGTTGGTTTGTTTTTAAATTTCCTCTCTAATTGAAACAACCTTTTTTCAGCCATGCTGTATGAATCACCTAACATGTCTATAGAATTTTTAAGCGGAATTTTAACACAGAATCTGCCGTCACTCAGATGAAACGTAGTGTCATTAAACAACTTCTCGCAATCGTTAGTATCGTGGTCAATGATCGAAGGAATCTCTTCGAGTTCCCAGAACTTAGCTAATTGATCTTTAATTTCTTGTGAAAAATGACAATGTAATTTTTGATTATTACTATTGTAGTGGCTTCCCCCCGTGGGACCAGCCACTATCCACCCTAGGTGAGTTTTTTGTAGTATTGGCCTTTGTGAACCCAAACTAACTGTAGCCGTTTGAATCAGCTCCCAAAATATATCAGCGCCTAGCAATAAATCTATTTCGGCTGGTAAATAAAACTTAGGGTCAGCTAGTTGGATGTTACTAGGAATGTTTAATTCTTGCACACAAACTGCAGTATGGGGTAAACTATCAGTAATTTGAGGTAAAACAAAACATTTGACAGGCCTGCTGAACGATTTGTGCATAGAATGTATTTCTATGTTGCAATGCTCTGTAACATTCAATACTGTATTGCCTAAGCCAGAAACACATTGATAATATTTTTTTTCTTTACAGGTACCAATCATTTTCTGAGCTTTCTCACTGATGAAAGATGTTTGACTACCGCAGTCCAGTAAAGCCCTCAAAATAAATAACTTGCCGTTGACTGTCACCTTGACCAACGCAGTGGAGAGAAGAGCTTGATTGGTGGAGACAGCAGACATTGAAATGGACATGGAGGGACCAGATGCTGCAGCGGAGGCAACTACAGGTAAATTAGTTTCACCCCTTTTGGAGTTATTATCGTCAGTAGATGTAGAAGTAGATGATGGCTGATTGTTCTGTTGTGTATTCTGTGAAATAGATGGTTTATGTAGGAGAGTATTGTGCCTTCTCCGATACATTCTACAGCCACTTAGCCCACACTGGAATGCCTTATGACCTCCTTGTAAACAGTTACTGCATACCTTTAACAATGCAATTTGTGAAATTCGTTCCTCAACAGGAAGAGATTTAAGTTTAGTACACTCATACAACTTATGATCTTGTTTACAGAGAATACACTGTTTTTTACTGGAAGAGGAATCGACAGCCGATGAAATAAATGATTTTGTTTTGGGCAAACTGTGACGTTTTTCATTTTTTACAATCCTACCAACATTAACTGATTCCATAACTGTAGCACGTTTACGAAGAAAATAATAAAATTGTTCTAAAGTTGGGGAGTCCTGATCACTCCTAAACTCCTCCCATTTTCTGGCGGTTATGCAGTCTAATTTTGTTGAGGCCAGGTAAATAATAAGTGTATCCCACTTGTCTGTGGGTTCCCCTAGTAAATTCGATGCACTTAGATTTTTAGATAAAGAATCAATTAAATTATGTATGCCGACATCCGATTCCTTTTGTAGAGTTTCAATTGAGAACAAACACTTAATATGTTCATTTATTAAAAGACGTTT
Source organism: Antitype chi (assembly GCA_947359405.1). Classification (NCBI taxonomy): domain Eukaryota; kingdom Metazoa; phylum Arthropoda; class Insecta; order Lepidoptera; family Noctuidae; genus Antitype; species Antitype chi. The sequence goes on along the minus strand of OX375817.1, from coordinate 14,088,996 downwards.
GTTATCATATCGCTGGCAGAGTAAATCCCAAGCAATTGAATAGTTGTTTGATGATATAGATACAGAGCTTATGACTGAAGAAGCAGCGCCCTCTAGGTAACATTTAAGATAATGGAACTTATTTACATCATCAATGCTTTCATTGTTATGTATTAGCGATAAGTATATATCCCTAAAGGAAAGCCACTTGGTTGATTCACCATTAAATGTAGCAATCTTAATCGGTGGTAGCTTTAAACCATGTGATATTTTGGATATTGAGTTGGACGAGGACTCTTTGCCATCTTTCTCAATGTCGTCTAACATGGTCTGCGCTTTAGCAGTCAACTTGAAGAATATATTTTCTGTAACTTCACGCTCATTAATTTGCTTATCCGAGTCTTCATCCAACATTTCAATTTGCGATTGAATATCATCAAAGGTGCAAGACAGGTCTCGTAACCTATTTAGTCTTAGAGGTACTTCTTTAATATCTAATTTGCTTGATTCTATATATTTTTCAAATAATGTTATACGAGCCCTGATATTGCCTCTCTGTTTGATCAAATCCTTTAAATCCAACATGATGCCGGTGCAAACACGTAAACGCAACTATTACAAGGTTGCTGTTTTGTTAATAGAATGGTAGAAATAAACAATGAATGGGTTTGGTACGTTACGATACTCCTTTGCGAAGATAACAATAAACCGGTTTCACAGCTGACATCGGCGCGATGCGCACGCAGCCGCACGGTGATCGACACGGTGCTAATTGGAATGCACAGATCGACACGCAGCGGATTTTATTGTTAAATCTTGCAAGCTTACTCCCAGAGTGCATCTGAAATCATTGGCAATCTTATTTAAGAATGTGTTTTATAATAATATGTGAAAGGGACCTACGTACCTTGGATTAGGATAAATAATGTGTAAGTAAGAACTCAACACTTTAAACACTCCCTTTTTTTTTAAATGCTAGTGGGTAGATTGATTGTTACAAGCACATTATGTCTTATGAAACTCGTTAAAAATAGGTTATTAATTGAATAACACAATTAAGAACAGAGAATTAACACTATTCTATATAATTTATGTGGTATAAGCCGCAATTTACAAAGCTTTATACTTAGTGGATTCCTATTTAAAATTGCGGTTACCGTACTTTTGATAAAGTCATCGAAATTACTAACGATGTCTACACAAATTAAAGCACATAAGGATAGAATCAAAGGATAGAAAATGGAAAGGTAGATGCACTTCCCTCGGAAATGATGGCTGCAGTTGCTAGCTGGCGAGTTTCTCGAGGTTTGTTCCTTTGTAATTCGAAGTTCGAATGACCAACCGTTGCGACGAAACTTTCGTACTTTTCGGTCGGATCACGTCGGGGTCACCAAATGATCGGTTGATTTCTCGTAGGCCACTCCACACAATGAAACAGTGGATATAGGTACTTAAAGAGTTTATTTTTGATAATATAATTTACAACTTTTGATAAGAAAACTTTTGCTTCGTGCAGTGCAGTGGCTGTCAACGCAATGACCACAGATTAAAAAATCCTCGCGCGCCCGCGCTCCACAAGACGTCTTGAGCAAGTTCGGATACGGCTTCAACAAATAATCTTGTACAAATAGTTGAGTTTTCTACTTTTGTATCAGTGTTTAGTAATCCTATTTCCTACTAATATTATAAATGTGATAGTTTGTATGTTTAGATGTTTGTATGTTCGTTACTCAATGACGCAAAAACGAATGAACGGAATTTGTGGAAATTTTTGGGGTCAGCTTCTAGTCTAAACGACTGCAGCTGAATATCAGTATTTTACGTGGAGTGACATAAATTCTATCCAATACAAAAAACGCGCCGCCGCCGATCGCCTCCACAAGGATCCGGAAGGTGCTCCGCCCAAGCCGGGCAGACCTTCACCGTATGCTCCACCGTGTCTTCAGGGCGATCTACGCAATGGAAACACCCAGGCGTTTCCGCCTACCTTATCCTAAACAGGAATTTCCCGAAACTACCGTGTCCGGTGAGGACCTGCGTCAGGCGAAAGGTGCGGACGCCGTGCCGCCTCTCTATCCACTCCTCAAAAGGGAGCTTACCGCCGTAATCGTGGCGTGCCCAAAACTGTAACGGGTTGCATCAATCATTAGGGTATTTTTATTTCATTCATCAATTCTACCAAATCTTTAAATTTCTATAATTTCACACCTTTATTATTTAAATAACAATAACAACAGATTCAGCCCATGAAACTTACTATAACGCATCAATAATATTCGTCCTTCAATAAAATTTTATTCGTCCCATACAAAAATATTTTATGGCCCACAATCTCACAGTGCACAGCGGAACGCATCTCCAAAACGATTACTGTAATGTCTGCGATGATGAGTTCTATAACCGTTATGGCTGTAATGATAGCCCACATCTGTGCACAGATTCAGCCAGTATTACGATCTAGACTAAAAACTCTATTACCTTGATCTCTCGCCTGGATATTCAGATTTTATTCAAACAAACATTAGACGGAATTTAGCTGAGAGAATTTTGCAGTTGAAAGGAGTTTGCTTGTGATTTTATAACAAAATTACGCTGGATGAGGTTTTGGATTGAAATTGTTGAAGAACCTAATCAACCTATTACTTAACCATTGCTGGGCCATAATCCACCTCGCGGGCCCAGTGCGAGTTAATAGATATCACATGTCTTTGAATTTTTGGTTCTGAGACATGCTGGTTTCCTCACGAAAGTGGTAATAATTTGTTGAAAAATGAGTGCCATAGAACCACGTATGTTTTCCTATTTCTTAAATTACATTACAGCATGCACACCAAATACATTAAACAAGCAACATCTGATTTTATTTTTGATATTTCATGCGGTTTAAAAGGCACATTTATCGATTTCCACTGTATTTTCAATTCATAATAGCAATAACAGGCGCTATGCATGCTCAACTATGAATAAGGCACGCAGGAAGTGGTGTCCTGCCGGTCAGAAGCGATTAAGGGATCATATCTAGAGGATAGGCGACTGCATTCATGTTAGTCGGACCTAATGACATCGAATTGCGGTCAGCAGTCAGCCGTGTGGTCGCTGTGGTTATAGCGCTCGGTCTGTGAAGATTATAGTCAGGTAGTCTGGCTCTAAATCAGCGGGGAACGTTTATAGGTGACACGACGATGTCAGTATGTCGAATTTAATTACGAGTGTGGATTTTGGATGGTAAATCGTTGGTAATTTTACGTACAGATGACTCCGCCCTGCAGTGTAAAGGAGGTGCTTTTCCACAAACGATGAGACACTTAATATCGTGTCCTGCGTGTCCTGTTTCCTGCTTAGGAACTGAACAGCGCTAGTTAAGGTACCAAACTTGTAACCAAATTCTGGGCCAACTCAATTTAGATTGCCATCGACAGGCTAGAAGAAAATGAAGTACCGGCCTATTGCATCTTTAGTTTCCATGAGCAACTTTCCCCAATAGTACTGTACTTAAAAATCTCTCGATTACTAAAAAACTGTTGCCACCATTTAATATCAAAGCGATAAAAAGTCGGACTCGCCCGCCGAGGATTCCGTACAAATTTAATTGGCGTCAACTATGTATGTATGGGGGACACCCTTTAATTTTCAACTTTTAATTTTTGGAATTTTTACTTTATGCAGTAAGACCTTACTTTTTGCCAAATTTCGTGATTTTAGGTCAGCGGGAACTACCATATAGGTTTTCGACCCAAAACCTACAGAGTACCTACTTCTGGTTGTCCTAGAATTGTCAATTTTGGTTAAAAGCAAGGTCTTACAGCACAAGTAAAGGAAAAAATCCGAAAAATTCAAATAGTTGATAATTAAGGTCAATTTTGGTACTTACAAGTTTTCGCGAAAATCTGAATTTGCCCATTATCTTTTTATCGTGTTGACTTAGGAACTTGATTTTTATACAAATAATAGGGATTATAGACCTCAGTATTTGGTATAAATTTCAACTTGTTAGGTCGACCCGTTCCTGAGAAAACCGGTGGTGACACACGTACAGACAGACAGACAGACGGAGAGGAGAGTGATCTTATAAGGGTTCCTTTTTTTACCTTTTGAGTTACGGAACCCTAAAAATCAACTTTTGTAAAAGATTTTTTGCAATCAAGATATATTTAATTACAGTACTCATGGGTAAAGTTGCTCAAAGAAAGTAAACATGGCCGCAGCTGACGGTATGTCAATTCTGTTTTTTTTTATACCTCTATTTGTAAGTATATTATATTATTTGTGTATATTATTTGTTTTATTATTTGTGTATATTTGTGACCAATCATGTATGACCAGATGTATGAACGTAAAGGAGGCAAAGGGTGTAAGGGTCGTAGCAGGGATGGGTGCGTGAGTTTATGTATGCATGTGTATTATAAGTTATAATATTATGTATAAATAGCACAATTGAATATGACATTGTTTACTCTTGACAATTTTTATAGAACTGTTCAATTTACAAATCCCAAAATTACTATCCTAAGCTGTATTTACAAGAACATGGCAAGAATCACCCTCTATAGGATATTGTAGGTTGTTGTTGTTGTAGGGTGGTTGTAAAAAAAAAAAAAAAATCAAAAGTAATTTATTCAAACTAGGCTGAGAGTCAGCTCTTTTTGAACGTCAAAATAAAATTGTTTACAATGTTTTAGAGAGCCCTATGGCTCTCTAAAACAAACACCGCTCTTTCAAAACACACTGCACTCCTGTTTTACTACCGTTTTTTCATCATACAATGTACGAAGCACCTCTATTGCCTACCTACCTAAATATCCTGCAAACCTTTGTGCGAACTGGCAACCTCCCCTTCTGAATTTAAACGAGGAAATTATTTTCAAGTATTTTTCGGAAGAGAAGTTTTATTGTATTGTTTGATTGCGTGTCACTCTGACAGATGGAGAAATGGCCCTGAAAATGATGTACAGTCTAACTAAGAGATTGGTATATAGGCAGTACTTTTAAGCCATATTGTAAATGTGCTGAGTAGTCAGATGCTTTAACATCTCTCTTATAAGTGTCTTTAATGAAAATTTAATAATAATGAATGAATATTTTCCACGTATTGGTACAATGAATATTTTTGCCTGCATACTAAATAGTTTCTTCGTCTGTACCTAATGTCAGGTTACGGACGACCGAATTTATTCGAAAGTTTGCCCCGTGATAACGCTCGTCGTAAAGTTTAATAGTCGTTTTAAAGTTTTTAGGCAAAAGTAGCGAAGTTCGGCTTCGAAAGTTGGTTTCAATTCTTCAGCTGAATATGAACGTACATTTTACTAAATTCATTTACGGCGCTTCAAACGATTGAAATAAATAATTTTCAAAAAGCTGTACCTACTTATTATAAAATATGAGATAAATAAATTTACCAAAATATTTGAACTTAATATTGAATAACTATTTCTTTAAACTCTATATTCAGAACCAAAAATGTATGGTGTACTGGATTATCTACAAACTAAGCAAACGACATTCTCTTTAAATTTAATTTCCAGTCCCTTCGGGAGCCGCTCCATTTTAATTGATACTACAAAAGTACTTAACACCTACCCTATTTAGTCCCCACTCATTTTATTAACTTTAAAATAAAAACAAAATGGCGCCCTTCCGTATACAGGATGTTAACAATACAATTGTACTTGTGCGGAACTCAAAGAGGTGAGAATCCCCCAATAGTCCTGAGAGACAGAACAAAAAACAAACACAATTTAAATAACAAGTATTTGTGCTGATGATGGGACTTGATTACCGTTTACGGTTTATAAGGTAAAACGGGTTGCCGTTTTTGAATTTAGAATAGGTATTACTTGTTGTTACCTGTTATCGAATGCGCTTACACAGTCAGTTTATTACAATTATTTACATTTAACTTCATTCTACTAAAAATAAATCTTAAATTCAGATTTGTCTGATGATCATAAAGTCAGTAGTTAAGGTTGTGTACCACAAAGTTGCCCGATGACCTTGTGAAGGCTGCAGGAATCCGCTGGATGCGGGAAGCACAGAATCGGTCGAAGTGCTGAAGCTTGGGGACGCGTATGTCCAGCAGTGGACGTCTTTTGGCTGAAATTATGATGATGTTGCGTTAGGGCTGTGCGTTGGCTCAGACTTTAGCACTGAGTGAGTTCCTAATATTACGAAAGTAAGCACTAAGAAAGTATTTATAAAAAATCAACCTCTAAAGTGGTTAAATAGAGAGTGACAATCGTCAATTTTAGCGATGGGAAATCCCAGAGGGCACATGATTTGTTTTGAATAGAATAGAATAGTTCTTTATTTGCACAGAAAGTAGGTACATGTTACAGATGTTCAGTTTAAAATGATCCTTATACTAACTACCTTAACTAGGGCATGCAAACAGTTTAGGTTATATTAAGAAAGATATAAAATACATTAATAGCATATTCAATCAAACAAAACAAGTTTAGTATGTCTAGAAGGAATTCAGAGAATAGTTTTAAATAGACAATACATAATGTCATGTTTAATAAAATGGGATTATAAATTCGTCAAGTTCGAGGTCTATATAGTTAAATTAAAATATACATGATTCAGTACAAGTCAAGAATGGGTCCTGTTCCTACATAACATCACGCTTTGTTTCCTTGAAAGGGTGGGCAGTGGTGTACTATAATGTGTAAGGAAGTTAAACTACGAAATGAAACATTTATGGGACCTTAAATTTGTGTTTCCACGTGTATTTTAAAATAATTAGTACAACGCAAGGCTGCGCCTAAAATAATAATGAAAGTTATCTGCGGAACAAAAACCTATGTCAAAACTATCTTTTTAAATTCAAACTAAAACTTTCTGGCTGTTCGATCAATAGCCATTATTGGCTGCCAGTAAACGTAAGGTTTCATGCTGAGCATAGAACTTTTACAGTACCTATAGTACACCAACACTTCGCCAGTTATGTTTAAGTCCCATGTAATAGGGGCGAGCCTATTGCCATCAACCGGCCACAAATCCAGACACCGGGCTGCTACTAAGTAATTCCAGATATAAAAATCCAATAACATTTTGCCTGACCCGGGAATCGAGCCCCGAACCTCGTGCTCAGCAGTAGAACCGACGAGCCGACAGACGAAAATCGTTTAAAGTTTTAAAATAAACGTCAGTAGAGTTACTCGTATTTAAATATATCTAAATAACGTATGGAGCAAGTGGACTTCATCGCATTACGTTCACAGTGATGAATTCTTGGCACTCGATTTTATTCTTGGCAGTTCTTATTGAGTACGTGTGAACTGCAGGCAAAATATTCGGTACTACACTCTTAAATTTCTTGAAAAACACTTTGACATTTTATTTAAGACCTAAAATCATCCAGATATCTACTGGCAGTTTGATATTCGACTAAGTCCGTGAATGTATAACTCTAGTGTGGCGATGTTGACCTGCGTAGCAATCGGTTATTTGCTACGACACCGTAGCTAATCCGTAACTTGCTACGACAGCGTAGCTTATTTGCTACGACGCCGACGGCGCCACGGCGTAGCATGTGTAGCGAGTGTCACAGTTTAGCTGTTGAGATTGTCAACATTACATTAATGTAAAATTTTAACTACATCTATCTTAAGACGAAGGCGTCAGTGTAGCACGCGAAATTATTTTTTTCTTACAGTTTTTACAATTTGTAGGTCAGTATTAATCTAAACACGATTCACGACCGTAAAATCTATTTAATTATAAAATTATAATCACAAAACACATCAATACATCTCTCCAAGTTCATGTTATCCAATTGAAAGACTATTTATTTTATGACATTTAAGATAAGTTAGAACAGCATGCAAGTCCTTAGGCTTGTATGTTGAGCCCAATGATTATAATTTTCTTATGTCATATGTGTTATGGTCGCAGTTTTAATCAACATACAATATGATACTGACCAGTAAATTAAAAAAAAAAAAGTTAGTTAAATTTGAATTTCGCGAGCTACTATTAAAAGGAAATTATCAAAATCATAAACCATTTTATTAACACATAACTACACACATGTGTCTACATACATACATACTTAGCCTATAACGTTCCCACTGCTGGGACACAGGCCCCCTCTCCGTGAGAGGGAGTGGGCCGTAATCCACCACGCGGGCCCAGTGCTGGTTGGTAGATGTCACATGTCTTCGAATTTTTGGTTCTAAGACATGCCGGTTTCCTCACGATGTTTTCCTTCACCATTTTGAGAGCAGCGGTGATGAAATTATTTACATAAAGTAATGCGCCTGGCTGGGGTCGAACGCATGACCTACAACTCGTAAGTCACGGCTGTTACCACTGAGCCACCACTGCTCTGCTCTGCTTCAAGTGTATATACAATGCCCAAACATTTTATAGCCTCATCTTCATAATATAATAAGGTTCATTAATAAACTTCAAAAGCTCTAAAACCTTCATAAACCTCTTCCCCAGGAGTGGAGACAGCGACCACGTAAATATTCATACCATTCAACGAAAAGTTAGTTCATAAAAATTATTACAAAATGTCCTGCATTGATTAAATTCATGAAAGTTACAACGGGAAACTATAAAAGTTTACGAAGTGAGAGACGACCGACGTCCCGGGAATCGTAAATGAGATCAGAATACTTGCAAGCGGCATGAATATCACAAAAGTGTAGTTATAGTGATAAGTCCTGTATGTCCTATAAAATCCTGGAAGATGAATTTTTTCATTGTTTTGACACAAAGCTGGTGAAATGTGGATGTACTAAAGGTACACCACTGACTACTCTTCGAAATTACAAGCGTGATGTTGTTTTTGATGTTCTAACAGGTTATAAATAAAAAAGGTTGGTAAGGACGAGTATATACAGGGGGTCCGGTAATTGATGGATAACCTTGAAATGGTACATGGTAGAACTAATAGCCATTTAAAAAAAATGTTTTTATTTGTATTTAATTTGCAAAAAAAAATTTTTTTTAAAGAACCGACTTCCGAAAAACCACTACAAAGTGAAAAGTAACTTTGATTTTAGAAGGCGGTGACAGCAAATTTAAATACATATCCAAAGACACCGACTTCCTAAATTAAAGTTATTTTTCACTTTGTAGTGTTTTTTTCGGACGGCGGTTGTTTTTTTGGGTTTTTTTGTACAGAAAAAATACGTATAAAAATGTTTTTTTCTGAATGTCCATTAGTTCTACCATAAACCATTTCATGGTTATCCATTAATTACTGGAAACCCTGTATATTTTATGGTGAAATCTTATAGCACTTAAAAACTTTCCCGTCTGTATCGTACCTAAAATGAAGTAAGTATAACTTATTTAATTTTAAATGCTTTGTATTACTAAATTTTATACCTATTCCTACTAAATTTTTAAGCACATATTATTTCAACACATCCCATTACACCCAGCAATAACATTTTATTCAAATCCCTAAACCAATTTTCCAAATTAAAATTTTCCCACCTCTAATTCTGCAAGAAAATCACAATATTACACACTTGCCCTAATTTCACCAGCAGTCGTTCTGAACCCGGGTTAACGTGAACCCCATACTCTTGGGGGCAATCGTAACGTTTGTTACCCAAAGTGGGGACGAAATAAACGAATTTAAACGAACAATTTTAACCCATGCTTAACTTTCAGCGCTCGAGGTAAAATTTTTGGCCGTTAAACCCAGTTTTAATGAGCTTCTGTTTGTTTTAATTTAGCTTGTTATCAATGAGTTTTTGGGCACGTGTTTGTCTTGTAAAGTATTTTTTGTCACACCCCATTAAATACCTGTGCCTTGGTTTACGCATAATATTATTTGCAATCGTTTTAAAGTAAGAATTAAATAGGTATAAAAATCGTATTAAAATTTTATCTAAAGGTCCAAATAATTCACGCAAGTACATACGTTCAAATCTCAAATGCAATTAATTACAAGAACTTTTCAAAACATGTATGTAGTAAAAATTAAAGCATTTTTGACTGCTTGAGACAGATTAGAAATCGAACGTTTTTACACGCTTTATATTAGCTTCACTTGTATGTATGTTTGTATGTAACCGACTCCTTAGAGCGCGATTTTGACCCACTTTAAACGGTCAGATTTCATTGAAACTTTGTTAACTTATCGAGGACCGATGACAAACCAAAAATTTAAAAAAAAATTGAGAAAAAGTAAAAAAAAGGCAAAAAAATTATAATAAAAAAACACGTTTTTGTAGTTAGCAGAACTAAAAAATAGAAAATAAATAATAGTTTAAAAAACTAAAAAACTCGCTTTAAAAACCAAACTAAAAAAGGAGAAAATAATTTAATTCAATTAAAAAGCGTGGGGTGCTTGACATTAAGTGATTATAAAAAATACCTCAAAAAGCACCCCACGCTTTTTAATTGAATTAAATTATTTTCTTCTTTTTTAGTTTGGTTTTTAAAGCGTGTTTTTTTTTTAATTTTTTAAACTATTATTTTTAAAATATATGCGAATTGCCCGTCTGATGATGCTGATGTGATTACCTATTGTTACTAGCTTTGTAAATGATGTCGTTCATTTGGCTTGCTTAATCCTATCCTACTTCCTACCAAATTAATATTATAAATGTGAAAGTTTGTATGGTCGTTACTCAATCACGCAAAAACGGGCGAAAAGATTTGGATAAGATTTGGCACACAGATATTTTATAATCTGGATAAACACATAGAATACTTTTTATCGCGATAGTAAGTTCCTAGGCTAATTTCGACCTCCACGCGGGCGAAACCACGGGCTCAGCTTAACAATAATTATTTTTACACGCTTCATATTAGCTTCACTTGTATGTTTGTTTGTTTGCATGTAACCGACTCCTTTGAGCGCGATTTTGACCCACTTTAAACGGTCAGATTTCATTGAAACTTTGTAAACTTATCGAGTACCCATGACAATTCAATAATTTAAAAAAAAAATGAGAAAAAAATCACGTTTTTGTAGTTAGCAGAACTAAAAAATAGAAAATAAATAGTAGTTTAAAAAACTAAAAAACACGCTTTAAAAACCAAACTAAAAAAGGAGAAAATAATTTAATTCAATTAAAAAGCGTGGGGTGCTTGACATTAATTGATTATAAAAATACCTCAAAAAGCACCCCACGCTTTTTAATTGAATTAAATTATTTTCTCCTTTTTTAGTTTGGTTTTTAAAGCGTATTTTTTTAGTTTTTTAAACTATTATTTATTCATGTTTTCCATTAGCACAATGGTAAATCATAATATTTGTGAACATGAAACTTAACAACATCAGACACCTGTAAAATATGCCGCAGTAACTATAGTAATCAAAGTGATTACAGCAATTTATCCAATTACAGGGAAGTGTTACAGCTATTTCCTTCACTAAAGGGGGAGGTGTAGTAATAGTCGTGTTCTAGTTGACTTGATAACGATTATAATTTATTTACATGCCTGTATCGTGACTGACGGTTAACCAGGGTCTAGACTAGGCAAAATATGTGAGGTGAGCACAGGTGTTAAGGGGCACCCTACTGCACAACTGAAGGCCAATTCTCAAATATGCAAATTTAAGTCTCAATCTGAAGATTTTGAAAATAATCGATGTCTAAAGTTTGTCTATATTTTTGACATGTGATCATATTATTTAAAAAAAGTTGTATACTTTAAAAATGTACTTACAGACCTGTTACCTGTTACCTGTGGTTACTCTAGTGTTTTTGTGTGTGTGTGTGTGTGATTTTTTAAATACACCAATACCTAATACACCATTTAGAAGTTATAAGTCAAAAAATTAAAGACGTCCAACAATTTCATGGTTCAGGTCTTTCGAAGCTGCAAACTTGGTTTTACACTATTGGTATCTATGAAATATATATCCTAAAAAATCATTGCACTGCAATTTTTTGCGACCTAACGCGTTGTTTGTGTCTTCGGTGACTTGTCTTAAATTAAAGGTATTTTTGACGTTCTTAAAAATATGGGAAGGCCCCTTTGGTTAATTCTACAGAAGATACTTTAATTTCCATCCTTGCTTTGAGATATAGATCTCTCGTTTACCTACTGCTACTTATACATAAGAATTTGGAGGCATAACTGAACGCTAACTGCCATGCTAAACCAATTATGTATTGAATGAACCTACCACACTCTTTTAAAAACAATCATCTTCATAAAAAATCGGTTTTGGTATAAAATTGCTGCAGTAAGCTTTACAGTCCAGCACACAAGTGCTTTACAAGTTTCGCCCAGTGGTGTTTGTAGGTCGACAGAACCCGGCATCAAACAAAGCGTAAAAATATTTAAATATTTGCATCTCTATTATTTTAAAATGCGAGCTTTCACATAAAAACCAGTTCATGAAACGGTATGCATTTTATAGCACAATTTCCTTTACCAACGCTCAAAAAAAAAGGTTGACACATTTTTTTAAACTTTCTGGAAAATTCTTCATAAAATTTTCCAATTACGAATAATCGCGGAGATTACTACATCCATCGGATTTGCTTAATACCTATAGCTTGCACCCCGTCTCAGGTGTGTGAAAGGAAGTTTCAATCAAATCAACGCTAGCAGGGAAACCGGCAAAAGAAAACCGTTCGGCCTATGAAGCCTGTGACTGATTGACAACATTGTAACAGAAAAAATGGCTGACATTTTCCTTAAAAGTTTCGGAACTCGTTCATTTGTCAAAGTGACTTTTTTCGAGACATTTATTTTCAGCATTTTCATGCGTATTTAAAAAATGTGTGTTGAGGAACACTTATCCGAAGTACTATCGTAAGATTTTTTAGGTACGTTTTGAGGTAGGTACTAAGAACATCAGCAGCATAATATTGTGATAGTTCTAGTGCGTGGTAGTTTCTGGTCGCGGCACAGTCACATTTTGAATAGGGGTTAGTAAGAATAAATGTAAGTAATATACGTTCATTATTGTACATATAATAATAATTAAAAAAGTAGGCGATGGACTGGCCCGCTCTTAAGAGTTTAATTGTTTTTTTTTTCATTTACCTGTTTGTGCTCCTGTTATACTAATTCTAATCAATATACACTTTCTACTGTTAAACTCGTTCCAATAATTTAAAAGACCCAACACACCCCTGTGAATTCTTTTACACCTACTATAAATATTCGCAAGAAATTTTACAATATCGATAATGACTTTTGCAGTATTCCTCATCATCCATAGAATAAACAATATACCTTCGTATAATTAATTGTTTACCATTGAGTTTGTACATAAATAGCCTATTTATTGCATTGTACGCGATGGCGCGGCTAGGAAGCATGCTTTCTGATGGTGCCACCGATTTTGTTAAATTTCTCGCGAATATTTATAGTTTTTTTTTTAATTACTATGTACAATAATAAACATTTAATGTTCATTTATTCTTATTAACCCCGATTCAAAATGCGACTGTGGCGCGGTCAGAAAGTACACGCCTTCTAGTTACTGCTTTCGGCTTACGTGATGAAAGCATTAGTTTCCTTTATATATCTGGTTGTACCTTAACAAATCCGCTGATGAATGCCGAATGTGTAGTTCGATTAGTCGAGCGGCAGGTATGTCTTTGTACAGCATTGCTTACTACTCTAAACTATAAATACAAACTCTATTCCCGAACCACCAAACAAAGACGTAGAACAGATACGTCCACAGACATAATGGGGACTAACTTTCTAAAGTCAACACACCCCCTTTCCCCCCCTACCACGAGACGTTTCCAACGTCACTTGGTTAGCAAAGTTATTAAGTTGTGGCGACCACAAACCCGTCGTGCCAACTGCTCGAACAACTTGGTACCGAGTTGTGTTAGCCCTAAATATCATTTATTAGAAAAAGTTTTACAATTTATTGAATGGCGTATCGGTTAATATTACGTTGTGTTTATTGGGAGTTTTGAATGGCATAATTATTTATATTTAAATGGTCCCTGTGAACAAGTTATAGCAACCATCTGCAGTTGTTACTAGATTGTGTTCAGTTGCTACCTCTTTCGTGAACACTGAACTCGATTGCGTGTCAGTATTTAAAAATTTCAGTAATTAAATCAACTACATCAGTACCTAGTTATAACTCGCAATTTCCAAAATGCAATAAAATATTCAGCATTATATAATCACGACAAAAGCTGCTTGCATAGAGAAACAGGTTCCCAGCACTGACAAGGCGAAACCACATCCTAATTGCGTAATATACTATTCTACAAAATCTGAATCATTTATGAAACTTATTGCTAATCCATTATTTTAAAAAATCGAAAAAATTGTCTGCTTAGCAACATAAACAACGCCATGAATGTGGTGGAACTGTCAAGAACTTATTAACCAAAAAATTTAACCGACGAAAAAACTGAAAACCAAAAAATAATAAACCTTTTTAAACCTTATTAACTAAGTTCGAAAGGCGGTGACATCAAATTAAAATACATATATCCAAAGTCACCGACTTCCGAACTTAGTTATTAAGGTTAAACAAAAAAGGTTTATTATTTTTTGCTTTTCAGTTTTTTCGGCCAATTATTTTTTTTGTTAAAAAGTTTTAATTTAAAATAATTGTGGCTATAATCTACTAATTACTACATGCTTAATTTTTTATTACTTTTTGTAATACACAACTCAGCATTAAAATCTGTGAGTGAACAATCAATCATCTCCTGTTTTTCTACCCATAGGGTTGGATTATTTTTACAAATTTATATGGGACCAACTTCGGGGTATACCCTTTCCAATAAAAAATACAACCGAGTTCCGGAAAAACACTAAAAAGTGAAAAATAACTTTAATTTCGGAAGTCGGTGACTTTGGATATGTATTTGAGTTTTTTGTCACCGCCTTCCGAAATTAAAGTTATTTTTCACTGTTTTTCCGGAACTCGATTGTTTTTTTTGGAAAAGTTTTTATTTTTCACTTTTTTGTTATAGTACCTACACCTATTCGAAATTTCATCATCCTTGGTCAAAACAATGCATATTTATGCGATCGCAGCAATCGCGGTTGATTTGCTGTAATTTTTTGAAGAGTGCAGTTGCCTGTCTCCGAAACGCATCATCAGGTCTATATTAAACTTAAATGAGACCACACGAGAAGCACCAGCATTCAAATAAAAAAGAATGATCAAAGTCGGTTCACCCAGTCGAAAGTTCTGAGCAAACAAACATTTAAAAAAAATTGACGAATTGAGAACCTCCTCCTTTTTTTTAAGTCGGTTACAAAAGAATCGGTATCGATCGTGCAGATAAAACATGAAACTTACCGGTACCGGCTACACTTTTCATACCGGGCACTCGTGGGTTGTACCTATCAGTACCGACATGTACCGACCAATAGGGACAGAAATGCCGTATCTTTAAGCACGCACCTAATTTTTTTATTTACTTACATAAGACTGTAATTCTGAGTCACTGACAAATCGAAGACTGCCAAGCCTCTACGTCACTAAGGTAGCCTACAACTAAAACACAACAAACAATTAAAAACACACATAAGTAAAAGTAAAAAGTAACTAAAACTAATTATTTCCAAATAAGTTCATCTGGCAACACTGGTCCGATGTGTAATTAAAATTTCAGTACAAAGCTGAAACCTCACAGAATACGTGACCACGAATAATTTAGTTACAGGGATTCCCCCGTCTATCATACGCTTTGACTAGGATAGCCATGTGTAAGGATTTCTCCGGACACAATCCGGAGGTGTACTGACGTTGTAATTCTATACTATGAAATAATTGGATGTTCGAATAATTGCAGTGTGTGTTGTGTTCAGATTGTGTTTTGTTTTGATGAAGATATTATATTGATTTTGTGTTGTTAGTACTGTTGTTTTGTTTGGTTTACGTATCGCTGTTGAGGGGATTGGACACTTGTATTGTTAACTACAATGGCGATTGATCGTGACTATCTTAAAAATAATAGTTTAAAAAAATAAAAAACCAAACTAAAAAAGGAGAAAATAATTTAATTCAATTAAAAAGCGTGGGGTGCTTGACATTAATTGATTATAAAAATACCTCAAAAAGCACCCCACGCTTTTTAATTGAATTAAATTATTTTCTCCTTTTTTAGTTTGGTTTTTAAAACGTGTTTTTTAGTTTTTTAAACTATTATTTATTTTCTATTTTTTCGTTCTGCTAACTACAAAAACGTGTTTTTTTTCCTTAATTTTTTTTCATTTTTCTCCATTTTTTTTAAATTATTGAATTGTCATCGGTCTTCGATAAGTTTACAAAGTTTTAATGAAATCTGTGGGACAAAATCGCGCTCTAAGGAGTCGGTTACAAACAAACATACAAGTGAAGCTAATATAAAGCGTGTAAAAAAGTTAATTTGATTGTTTGGTGTTCTTAATGCGTGAGAATTATAAATTCCACACAAGTTTAATGGTCGCAAGCGCTACCGCTGAGCCCTGAGGTTGGGTTCGATCCCCAGGTCGGGTAAAGTTTTATTGGATTATTTTATCTGGAATTTATTAACAAAAGCGACTATGAAATTTTTAGCGCATAGCATATTCTACAGCTATAGCCATATATAGCCGATAATAACTGTTCGTCTTATTACGCTATGTAATTGATGCCATTCGATAAGGCGCACTTAATTACATTAGTTGGCACTCTCATTGTAGGAAAATCATACCTATACTTACTTTTACAATGTTTGTAAATGTGTGAACACCATGTATCTATCACAGAATTGATTTATCTGTATTGCTTCAATTTGATTCTTTTTACCCATTTTGGTATGGTAATTTTATTCTGGGTGCATCGTTTTCACACATAATCATATAATGAATGTAAATATTGTACTTGAAACATTTTAAAAGAGTAACGGTGGAGTTTCTTGCCCATTCTTCTCCATACGAAACTACATTTTGGAAGGGGCGACTAGAATCAATTCTATTTTAATGTAAATGTTGACGTTCAAAAGTGCCTTTTAAGTGCCTATTTGAAATAAATGCTTTGACTTTGACTTTGACTTTGTAACAAAAGCGACTATGAAGTTTTAGCGCATAGCGTAGCATCTACAGCTAAAGCCACATAGCCGATATATAACTGTTTATTTTATTACGCTATGTAATTGATGCCATTCGATAAGGCGCACTTAATTACGTTAGTTGGCACTCTTATATGTAACAAAAACGACTATAAATTTTATGTGTGATGCATGCAGGAGCCTCCTCGTGTAGCGATTTCAACCGAGCGCTCGGCGCATCCTGGACTGTCACACCCAATACCTTGATGACTGACCAATTCTTCCCTTGCGGTGATAGGGCTAGCGTCCCCGCCTGGTTCGCGACCACCC
Organism: Antitype chi; assembly: GCA_947359405.1. NCBI lineage: Eukaryota > Metazoa > Arthropoda > Insecta > Lepidoptera > Noctuidae > Antitype > Antitype chi. The sequence continues at coordinate 14,071,756 of OX375817.1, read as the reverse complement.
TCCCACCGGAGTCCGCTGTCAAGCAGCTTGCTGTATTTCGTCGATGCGTGGGAGTACCAGTGCCTTGAACAAGAGTGAACAGGCATTTTCTGGGCACGCTCGATCCATCATAGACCTCATCAATCGCTTTCCATCAGGCGTGATCGAGGTCAAGAGCGGGCCCAAACAGTAATAAAAAAATGTTTGTACCCCGTTGATGGCAATAGGCTCGCCCCTATGGGGACATGGGACTTAAACATAACTGGCAAAATGTGGGTTTACTATTATACTTCTGCCCAACCATTCGGGGAAACAAGACGAGATACGTTGTGTTTAAGGTAAAAAAAAATAGTACTATTAGGTTTAAAACCGCATTCAAAGGTAGCATTGTAATTCATGCGCCGTCCTTGTAGGCAGTAGGCATTTTCTGTTTTAAGTGTTTATTTATTATTAAACCTTGATAGTTTCAAAGTTTATTTTTATCCTTAAAATGTCCCTGATTTTTATTTTCACCCATGGCATCCCTACCATAAGCTTGATGATTACAAAACTCAGGACAAGGGAACGTCAGAGGCATATGAAACGTTAAAATAACGAGGGAAATGCAAATCTGACACATTATCATAGAGTTAACGATTGTCTATGCGCTCTTCAGATAAAAAGGGCCGTGTCGTAATTATTTCTGCGTGTTTAGGGGAATCGTAGGCGTGCGTACGGTGCATGAAAATCGTGCGATTTACAAAATTTTATTTACTGTGATAAAATGAATTTAAAAACTTTACACCCAAACTATACAAACATGTAAGTAATTCATGTATATGTAATGTTTGATTTTGAAAGCAGGGACATCGAAGCGCAAATTGACACCATGAATTTAGCATATGATTCTGGGGACCCCTTTGCGTAGAAAGTTTTCGTCGGTTATCAAAAAAAATTGCTCTGTCATACATTTTGACCGCGTAGGTATTACGCTTTTCTGTTTCTTCTGTTTCATAGAAAAGTGCAATACCGTGCAGACTGCAGACTTTTTTTAAATAACTGACAAACTATAATTTCTTCGCAGGGAGTTCAAAATCATATCCAGGATCCATGGTTGTGCATCGATGTCCCCGGTACTCGTTATATTTTATTTCCAAAAAATAAATTTACTCGGTTAATTCACAATAATTTGTCAATAATAAGAATAAATTTACACACAACTTCACACAATCGATATTAATTTATTCCGCGAAATCTTTTTTCACCATCGTTTTCATTTCCCCGAAATCCAGAAAATAAAAGCAGATAAATGAATCCAATATTGTACTAATTAATTCACTTCCATTATTCTCGATTCACCTGAAAATCACCGAACAATGGATGTGAAACGACAATTAATGATGAAAAAAATTATGTAATAAATTGAAACAGATCCACTGTTACAATTTATTACGTTGAAGAATACCGCTACAAAAAAAAAATACAGAAGGTCGACTCCATACAACTAGTGAAAATAGTAAAAGTACGGTCTTCGGTAATCTTCGTGTTTCCGAAACAGCACGAACGTCGAGCCACAGAATAACCCCCCTCACAGGCAAATGCTTCTATGCTTTGTACTGCCGCGCTTTGTGCACGGTCTATCATTGCGCGTTTATATGAAATTGCCACTCTGTCCGATTACCTATTTCGGTTTTATTTTAATTTTATAGTGTTGTGTGTGAGCAATGGTGGCGCAGTGATAACAGCCGCGACATACGTTCTAGACAGACATTTTACGTTGTGTAAAAAGTTTTATCACCACTGCTCCCAAAACGATGAAGGAAAACATCGTGAGGAAACCGGCATGGCCTATCCTAAAATCAAATATCCGAATACATGTTTAGGATTTAATATAAGTTTATTTATTTTCTCTCACAATGGTTCTGTAGCCTTAACAGTTTTTAACATATATAAATTAACATTGTGAGAGCTGGTGCCTGATGTAGGTTTAGGAAAAACCTGTGTTACAAGTCACCACTTAGTGGCTCATACAAATTAACAGGCATCTACCAAACCACACTGGGCCCGCGTGGTGGATTATAGATTCCACCGTCTTACCGAGAGAAGGCCTGAGTTTCAGCGGTGGGAACACTGGGAACACTATAGGCTAGTTAGACGTAGTTAAGCAGAAAGGACTCAATCCACACAAAGTCACTTTTGAGTTATAGGCGTTTGAAGTTTGACATTTTATGTGCTCTTCATACTGTGGGTTGAGTCGGGGTAGCGAGAAAAACTAGTTTCCGTGTACATTTTAAAATAGGGTTTCACTACATGATAGATTCAACCTTCAGGAGTACGATCGCATACTTAACTCAATTTTGGCCAAAGTGTAGATTGAGTTCTTTCTGCTTAACTACGTCCAATTATGTTGTAGTATTTTTAATCCATAATTTGGTAATAAAAATCATATTAAATCTCACAGTTACGCGTTTTTATTTCCGTGGCGAATACTTTTCTTGCGATATCTGCACCTATGGAGATGTCAATCGAAAGCCAGTCGTGAGTGCGCTTGCACTCGCTATAAATGAAGCGTGTATATGTGTGCGTGCGTTTTCTGTCGATGTAAGTACCTGACCTTCTGTACGGTCTATGCTATGTTGTGACACAATCCTGTCAAAAGCCATTGTGTATCCTCACAATAGACACTTCGCTGAGATCCACTGAAAGGCTTTGGCGGTCGTTGTTAATATTTTTTGCTTTAAAAAACAGGTTTACAGGATCATGTTTGCATGTTTGAAAGATTTTCGTCAATGTATAATAATTGTAGGGTCTCTAGTATCATTTCAAGATAAGGTAAGTTTGTCTGCCAGATTATTTTTAATTTGATAATTAGGTAGGTATGCTTTTAGGTTGCAGGTAGGTTCTTTAATGTCCTCAATAATGGAATGGGCTGGAAATGAAATGAAACGTTTATTTATGTAAGTAAATCTTACAAGACTATTTATGTGGTCAATATTTTAAAAACTAGATGGCGCCGGAATAATTTTAATTGTCCCCCAATTGTTTGTTTGAACGCGCTAATCTCTGGAATTCCAATCGGATTTTGAAATTTTTCATTTGAGAGCCTAATTCTTAATGACAAATACCTTCAATGGAATTAAGGCGAAACACACTCTGCCCCGCGTTACGCTGCGGGGTGCGTGGCGACGGAGCCATGCGTGCGGGTGCAGGAATGCAGATCTATATCATCATGCAGATTTCTCCGCACAAACGCGCGGAGCTGCATATACTGCAGCTCGTCGTGCTTGAGGCCTAATTTCACAGCAGCTTGCGGTGGTGATAGTACATTGCAGAGCATTGTTTTTTATACTAAAAATTGAATATATTTATAATTTATAGGTATGAATATTTAGAACTCAGTTTTTGTATAATCAAATGAAATTGCTTTACAACTTTCGATTTCGAATATAAATCGATCGCTATCGAGATCCATTTTGAAATAATACGTAAGTAAAATCATGCACGATACTGCAAAACTCGGTGTGCCATACCTTGCGTCTTGCCACGTCTTGGCCCGCACCCACGCGCGGAGGTGCGTGTTTCTCCGCATGCAACACTGAGCGTGAATGCGTTTCCTGTGTGTTGCACTACGCGTGTTTTCTATACAAACACAGATACATGCAAACAACGTAAGAACACGCATTCCCGCGCTACGCTGCGTGATGCGGTGCAGTGTGCGAATCGCCTTAAATGAACTTAGAAGGTTGTATTGATATTTTAATGATTGTAGTTCTGTAAACACCGTGTACGTGTTACGGACGCGAATCATATGTTTTTCAACCATAACACTGACCTGCAAATTACAAAACCGTACGAAATTTTGAATTTCGCGAGCTATCGTGGAGTTTCCACCTTAACACTTTCGCCACTACATGTACCTGTATCCGCTTCAGGCAATTCGCACGTATGATGTACAACGAAACACAACACGCATTAAAATAGATAGTAGACACGTTTTAAAGCGCGTTGTACTTGAGAGTACACAGAGTACAAAGCGTACATGGATACTCACTCAGCGCTGGAGGCCGACAACTCTTGCTTTTATTACGTTTCCTGTACTCGAATGGGTATCACTAGGTATTTCAACGGGAATACTGTTATGGTTTAAGTGTAGGTAGATATGTTGCATTTTCATATCGTTGAGAAAAGGTTTGAAAGTCTTCTGCGCTGTATTTTTATTTTTTATTATTTTCTATTTTGTTGTAGCTTGCATTTAGGTACTAAAAGCATCACCAAATAAATTCGGACCGCATTTAAAAAAAAACTAATACATTTGTTTGGCACATTTCCGGATGACAGCAATGCAGACGAGTAGATACATTGACGCCTAAGTTTTTGTATTTATTTGTGTAGGTAGTTAGTCATTTAATTAAGTAAATAATGTAAATAGTTAATAGTTTTTAATACTGTAAAAGTGATTTATTTATTTACTTTATTTATTAAATATCTATATGATTCCCATTCTGCCATTCTTTTAACAGACGCACCCTGCCATGTAGTTAGGCAAGGAATGAAAATATTTAATAATTATATAGCGAGTAATATAATTATGTTAGTTAGCCAAATATTTTCCATGCGTGGTGTTCCAATCATTCATACAGGTATTTCTAAAACCGAACACAATTTAAAATGCTGCTGCATAAAAAAAATATTCTATTAAAACAAATAAAATCAAAATGGCTGCGCGTGTCGGCATCGAATGTGAATTGAATCGAAAAGTTTTTTTTTCGGTGTCGGATAAAAATATACGCCACGTCATATTGTACGCATGCTATCGACTGTAGAGTGACTTTTACCACCGTGACACTGTTATTTCAGATATTTTACGTCACTACGGTTTATAGAACTTAAATGGAAAATCTGCGTCAAACTCCTGCGTCATTTTCCTATCGAGTTATCTATTTCACCTATACTATACTCCATTTGTAATAAGATTAGACATTTAAACAAACCTTTTTTACAGTCAGTTCAACCGATTCTGACTTCTATCCCGCAGGCATAAGGACGTCATTAAAAGCAAAAAAAGTAGTTACAATACCAACTGTTTACTGCAGCTGCCATTTTTTATGCCACTAACGCAATAGAAATCAAAATCGGTTGATCGGACTGTAAAAAAGGTTTAGTTAAATGTCTAATCTTATTTCAAATGGAGTATAATTAACTACTAGTACTAGGTACTAGAGAAGTAGTAACTTCCATGACTTATGAGTTTTATGTCATAGTTTTGAAACTAAACAGGCGCTTTATTCTATCAGAATACCAGCGCTGCGACACCTTTAAATGTCGCAGCATCATTCTGAGATAGGGGCCTTTTGGCGTCGTACAGTTTTTTTTTTAAAACTCTTTATAAAATTTTATATTTTTATTTTTTGTCAAGCATATTGTGTTGTTAAGTTAGTGATGTTCCTGTGTGAGTCTAATAAATACTTTTTCTTTCTTTCTTTCTTTCTTTACTTTGTGGAATTTATTTCATCACCACTGCACTCAAAACGGTGAAGGAAAACATCGTGAGGAAACCGGCATGTCCTAGAACCAAACATTTCAAGATATGTGACATTTACCAACCCGCACTGGGCCCACGTGGTGGATTACGGCCCACTCCCTCTCACCGAGAGCCTGTGTGCCAGCACTGGAAACATTATAGGCTACTTTCAAGCAATAAATGAGTTACTAAACTTTTAGGTCTTGTTAACTGATCTATTTTGTAAAAAAATCACCGTGAAAACTAGTGTCAAAAAGATGAACTATCATCCCACCTGATGCTAGGACTTACCAGGTATTGACAGCTACCTTCATTTTATTTTTCACGGTATCTTTTTACAGAATAGCACTACAAGCTTCAATACATCACTTTCACATCACACATTAATCGTCAATCAATCGCGTAGAACCCACCATTTACAATCAATCGCATCTTAATGAAACTTCAATAAGACCCAAATTAAACGTTAAGACCATATAAACAGCACATTCGCTAATAAATTTAGAGGGTCTGTTTTATAGACAGATAGAATTACCTACCAGAATGTTAGTTTACCCTCATAAACGTCAAACGTGCTGCGGACATGGGTCCTCCTTGGGTTTCACAATACCGTCCTCCCATGTTACTGGTTTAATGTAAGGGAGTATCGGTTGCGGAACTGAAAAATGTAATTAGGAAGTGTGCAGGGAAGGTGCTGAAAGTGTTTGAGACGGAGAGGTAAGATCGTCGATTGTAATGTGTTTATGAACGAACTACCGGGATAAAAAGTATTGTAAGTGTTAATCCAGGTTATAAATTTCATTCAAATCTGTTCAGCAGTTTTTGCGTGCTTAAGTAACAAACATCCAATTATACAAACTTTCACATTTATAATATTAGCATGATAGTAGGATTTCAGCGCAATTAATGGTAAAAGGACTTGCAATAGTCTCATTGAAAGTGATCAAACGCAAGTTAATCAATTATTATAATTAAATCATAAAAAATCTGTTCCATTTTTTATTTATCTCGCAAAAAAGTAAACACAATCGGACCGTGATTAATATTAAGAAATAAATTAAACAAACAAATTATCTATACTCCATTTATGATGCCTTTAGAAAAAAGAGGCTCGTAGAAGCAGGAGTGCAAAACATTTTATTTCAAAGTTAAGTTCTAACTTTTTTAAGGAGATCTGAAACCGTACTAAATACAGAGATAAACGAAGTAAAAGTAATTTTATTTTAAATAATGTTCTATTTATAATAACATCTTCATCACACATTACAAACCTACAACAAAACGTATGAATGAAACAAACAATCACATGATGATTTAAATCTAATTAACATTATAGGAAATAAAATATTTTTTTTTTACAATACTTTATTTTAAATAACAACTTACGACCCACAATACGTTGGTAAAACTTCATCGTCATCAGCTAATTTATTTAGGTACTGAGTATTGTTCACTCCTGCTTCTTTTAGGTTTTTAGCATTGACACTTTAATTTTAAATTGAAATGAAATAATTATATAAATGAAAGCCACATAATTTCATAAGATAAATAGTTACACATGATTACAATAAAGTGTGACAGCTAATATATAAATAAATTATAATAACTATGGCATTAACGTAACTGCAACACGTTTAATGTAATTTTGTTACGAAGTGTACATTAAAAAGAACCTTTTTTAACTTCTGCGTAATGCTATTGTAAATGGAGTATAGTAACTAAGACTAGAGAAAATGTATAGACTAAACAAGTGAAGCTCAGTAAGTCAATACGCTATAAGTATACAATAAATACGCGAATGTATACCACTAAATGCGTCCAATTGAGAACGTGCCGAGCCGGCCGCAGATGTCCGCGTGGACCGATACATAAAATTCTCAGCTGGAAAATAGTCACATCGCAAACTCGTGTAGTTCAATCTCTCACGAGCGAGATTCTCACTATGACATGCTGTAAAAATAACCAGTAGGTTAGTATGATGAAGCTACAATGTTACGATTATTTCTTCGATGTTTTCAATTTTATTTAGGTTATCAGAGGACATTGTACTGAATAAGCTACTAAAAATGTTTTCTGAACAATGTTCTTGTTAACTCAAAAAACCGGTCAAGTGCAAGTCGAACTCGTGCACCGAGAGTTCCGTACTTACCCATTATACCACTATAATAAAAAAGATAAGGGCAGATATAGATTTTCGCGAAAACTTGAAAGTACCAAAATTTACCTTAATTTTCAACTTTTTTATTTTTTGGAATGTTTCCTTTATTTGTGCTGTAATACCTTGCTTTTTACCAAATTTCGTGATTCTAGGTCAACGGTTCTATAGGGTACTTCCGGCTGACCTAGAATTGTCAATTTTGGTGGTTTTGGTTTAGTCTAACGAGACTAAGAATCGACCCCAACATATTTGATAAAAAATGCTAGGCAAATTGTTTTTCTGGCCTGTTTCAAAATAAAGCAATACCTAGGTACTTGGATTTTCTTTGCTTATTATGCTATTTGGGTTACTTCAATGGTGATTGTTAGATCATTTTCTTAAGGGCCAATCTGAGATGTGAGACAACAAGCACCCGATGTGATCATCGGGTACTTGTCTCACATCTCAGATCCAAAAATGTAACAGTGCCATAACGCAACTTTTGCATTCCATTTGGCGCTTCTGCAATTCACCTACTCAATGTCCCAACATGCTACGTACTCAATTTGTCCGCTTGGCATATGCTTGGCATGCGAAACATGACGCCGGCAACATTTACGTTTCCACGTAAGCGGGAAACGTCCCACTCGCGTTACCAGAAAATCAAGTCAACTGACAGTGTTACCAGAAATTGAGGAAGACTTTCTAGCATTATTTTCTTCTTTTTTTCCGCGGAATATGTCAAGAGTCGTTCGTTTTATGTGCTTGATTGATTTATTCTGTGGCAATAGTTGTGTGAGGAAAACAAGGGGCAATTCTTTTTTCGAAATTGAAACGTTTTATTTTTCTTTTGTGCTTTTGAAGGGGTCACATATTATTACGTGCCAGTAGGTACTGTAGAAGCAGTGCTACTAAGGTGTCTAAGCTTATTTTCTTTTCTACATGTGAGTGGAGAAAGTGTCAAGTATACACGTCACGTCTTCTTCCCATCACCAGTAAGGGGCCATTCAAGTATTACGTTAGCAATTTTTTTGCAATTATTGACCACCCCCTCCCCCTCGTCAGCAAAAGTAAGCAAAGCTCTTACCACCCCCTCCCATGCTCACATAAACATTGGTAGCAGACACACAACGTGTCTGCTCACTTTCGTATGATTTAGGAATATTTTCATCGTTTTCTTCGAGCCATTCATAGACAAGTAGGGTTGCCATATTATGTGTTCAAACCAAAATCGACAAAATTTTGTAGAAAATCCAAAAGTTAATAAATAAATTCTGCTGACGTAATCACCATCCAGACCCCCCTTCCCCCATGTCATCAAAAATAAGCAAAGCAAAGACCCCGCCCCCCTGTAGTGCTTACGTAATACTTGAATGGCCCCTAAGTGTCAAGAAAAGTATAATAACAAGGTCGGACTAACTAGATTCACGAAGTTGAGCCTCACCAGTTATAAAAATAAATGACCAATGCGAATACAAAAAGAAAATCCTGTAACAATTCCACGACCTCGTACAAAACCAAACGAAAGGTACCAATCCTCCACGATTAAACTATCCTTTCAAAGAGAACCTGCCTCATTCTATTCAAATCCGAGGCAATTTCCGAGGCAATATTTCACAATCTCCTACCTACCATTGAGATTTACTTGCATCGAGATAAGGCAGCTGGAGTGGACGGTGGGTCCTAGATAACAATGCAATTTACACCGAGCATCGAGAACGGGTGAAAAGAATCGCTTCGTAATCGGGTTTCGATATGTGTTGTGTTAAAGGTACCGAGTGTAGAGATTTTGGATGCTTTTTGGGCCTGTTGTTATGGAAATCTAGAATGGTACGTTTTTTTAAGAGGCTTACATTTGGTCTAGAGTTGATATAAGCAGTGCGTCATATATTTTAGGTTCATATTTCTTTATCGTAGGAGCATCTACACCTTCATAAGTTTTGAATACCGACATCAACAAAATCATGTCAGTAGTAATTAGTCATTTTTATTTATTTGCTGGTTTTGCCAGCGGTTTTGCCCGCGTAGAGGTCAAAAATTATCCCTCGGAAACGTACTACCGGGGTAAAAAGTATCCTATGTGTTAATCCAGGTTATATACTTTCTGTGGGCCAAATTTCATCCAAATCCGTTGAGCCGTTTTTGCGTGATTGAGTAACTAACATCCAAACATACAAACTTTCACATTTATAATATTATAGTAGGACTTAAACTTCTCGCACATAGTAAGTTACAAAGGTGGACTTAAGCCTTATTTTGTTAAGGTGCCTCTATAAAAGGTTTTTTTAACTGTCCATGTGATAATGAGTTTATTGAATTCAAAATCTATACATATAATAAAATTGTAGAAAAGTGGTGTCTGTACAATCGAAATATACAAAAAAAAAGTAGCAGGGGTTGTTATTATATCGATGCCGAACCCGAGATTGTAATTAATTTTTTTTTTGTCTGTTTGTCTGTGTGTTTGTGCACGCTAATATCAGAAACGGCTTATTTGATTTAGATGCGGTTTTCACTAATATATTGTAGTAAGCTTCACTTAACATTTAGTGTTTATTTCATGTCAATCGGTTCATAAATAAAAAAGTTATGTCAATTTAAAGAATCACGGCGAACATTTGTTAAAGTATTCTATCAGTTATATAACGCTGAAATTTTGAGCTATGTTCTGGGGGATTATGTTGAGTATATCTCCATTAACAGAGTCATGGAAGAAGGAGAATCTACAAGCTACCCAGTAGAATTTTTAGAATCCCTCAATGCTCCTGGACTACCAGCACATAAAATAAAATTAAAAGTAGGCGTACCCATAATGCTTCTTAGAAATTTAAGCCCCCCAAAACTTTGCAATGGCACCAGGTTAAAAGTGACCAATTTACAACGAAATCTGATAGAAGCAGAGATTTTAACAGGGTGTGGAAAAGGTGAAAGTGTTTTCATTCCTCGGATTCCTCTCATTCCAAACAATTTTCCATTTAGTTTTAAACGAGTCCAGTTTCCAGTCAGCCTATGTTTTGCGATGACAATTAATAAAGCCCAAGGTCAGACGCTGAAAGTTGTGGGTGTGATCTGAGTATCAGCTGTTTCTCGCACGGTCAGTTGTATGTGGCTCTGGCACGGGTTAGCAATCCTAGGAGCCTGTATGCTTTCATCCCCGATGGCCATACGTCAAATATCGTATATAGAGAAGCATTACTGTAAAGTAAATTTTTTGCTACCCAAACGACGGTATATTATTATGTAATTCAAAATATGCTGCCCAAAAAGTCACTATTCCACGCGGACGAAGTCGCGGGCACAGCTAGTTGTGAATAAAATACGACAGAGATTTATAGTGATTTACTGATTTTCTTAAGTCATAATATCTAGGTAATTAAACACTTCTTCTTCTGTGCGATTCGATAGCAATCTAAATACAGTCTACCCAGAATTTGGCTACGATTTTAGGACTTAGGGGTATATTCATAAACGATGATTAAAGTCAAATGAGGTCCAACCTTCAAAAATGTATGGTTAAATAGACGCTAATCATTACTTAACTTTAAGCAACGTTTATTATTAGGGGAGTTAATCAATAACGTAACAACTTATTACAAAAATATTACAGTAAATTGTTCAGTGACATAGCTGACGAGCCGTAACCTAACAGTAATAATCTAAGCTGGTATAGGAACCGGATTCCCTCCAGTAGCTCACACGATCAATACCCTAGACATTAGCCTGTATTCGCTTCATTGCACGCATTGTGCCAACTGAATTGATCCAGACTGCAATTTGACCACATCTTATTGAAATGGCTTATCGAGCTAGTTACCACTAGAATTAATTTTGGTGATTCAATTAATCCTATATGTCTTGTAAGTGAAAGTCGTGATGTATGAATTTAATTTAATTATCTTTGTGAGATTACCCGCTACAGTACGACACACAAACATGATTAATCCATGGGAAAGTTGTAAACCACATTTCATAAAAAATCAAATAATAACATTACCCTCCCTGTACATATTGCAAATAATTACGTTCGTGCAGAAACACAGAGATTACTTTCGATCAAATATAGAGGCAAACCAAAATTATAAACGTAGAAACAAAAACAAGTTGATAACACCGACACCAAAATTAAAAATAATGAAAAATAGCCCCAACTATAGAATCGCAACAATTTATAATAAACTACCGAATTACATAAAAGATGACGATAGTAAAAATTCATTCTATAGCAAACTAAGATTATTTTTAACTAGCTGTGCCCGCGACTTCGTCCGCGTGGAATAGTGACTTTTTGGGCAGCATATTTTGAATTACATAATAATATACCGTCGTTTGGGTAGCAAAAAATTTACTTTACAGTAATGCTTCTCTATATACGATATTTGACGTATGGCCATCGGGGATGAAAGCATACAGGCTCCTAGGATTGCTAACCCGTGCCAGAGCCACATACAACTGACCGTGCGAGAAACAGCTGATACTCAGATCACACCCACAACTTTCAGCGTCTGACCTTGGGCTTTATTAATTGTCATCGCAAAACATAGGCTGACTGGAAACTGGACTCGTTTAAAACTAAATGGAAAATTGTTTGGAATGAGAGGAATCCGAGGAATGAAAACACTTTCACCTTTTCCACACCCTGTTAAAATCTCTGCTTCTATCAGATTTCGTTGTAAATTGGTCACTTTTAACCTGGTGCCATTGCAAAGTTTTGGGGGGCTTAAATTTCTAAGAAGCATTATGGGTACGCCTACTTTTAATTTTATTTTATGTGCTGGTAGTCCAGGAGCATTGAGGGATTCTAAAAATTCTACTGGGTAGCTTGTAGATTCTCCTTCTTCCATGACTCTGTTAATGGAGATATACTCAACATAATCCCCCAGAACATAGCTCAAAATTTCAGCGTTATATAACTGATAGAATACTTTAACAAATGTTCGCCGTGATTCTTTAAATTGACATAACTTTTTTATTTATGAACCGATTGACATGAAATAAACACTAAATGTTAAGTGAAGCTTACTACAATATATTAGTGAAAACCGCATCTAAATCAAATAAGCCGTTTCTGATATTAGCGTGCACAAACACACAGACAAACAGACAAACAGACAAAAAAAAAATTAATTACAATCTCGGGTTCGGCATCGATATAATAACAACCCCTGCTACTTTTTTTTTGTATATTTCGATTGTACAGACACCACTTTTCTACAATTTTATTATATGTATAGAAGATATAGATAGATAGATAGAGAAATGTTATTACACGGTTGACGAATACATGATGGATAAAACTTTATAGATGTAAAATATAAAATATTGTAAAATTATATGCCATAATTCAATTCAATTCAGTTCAATTCAATTTAATCAATAACTTGACATAACATGATTGTACCTACCTTTTCCATAAATTATTTATTGTACTGTTTTTACTACCTACCCACTCGTAGTACTACAATCTGACTACTTAAGACTTTATGTGACTTTATGTGTGTTATTGTATGTTATTTATTGGACATCCTAATGACTTTTTATTTTATTTTATTTTGATTACCGACATGTATTGTATTGTGTTAGTTAATAATTCGTATTAATATTAGTTTAGTTAATTATGTGTTATTTATGTTAATTCAAATTAAAATTTATGTTAATTCAATTTAAACTCAACAGCAAACCGACATTGTGCTTTGCAGTGCCCTGACAGGGTTCATGTACAAAAACCGACAGAATTGTAAAATGTGTAATGTGCATGAGAGCAAATAAATAAATAATTAGATCTGCTATATCTGATAAACTAACCTAAAACTAACCTAACCTAACCACTGGGTGTGGACAATACTACCTATAAGACTATGATCATCAGGTGAGAGTTGAAAATCTGAAACAACACCGCCATCTTGATTTTTCAATACCATTTCACAAGTTTTGAATCTTTTGGGGTCGAATCGCTCGGGTCACGAGACCCAAGTGCGCGTCTACTTTTTAAGGAAATCACTCGCCAACTGGTCGACACTTCACGTAGCCAGAGGGCTTGGTTATTCCTTGGCCAAAGAATTAGTATTGCCATTTTATGTGACAATGTTGCCAGCCTTCGGGGTGACAGCGATGTCAACTAGCACAGCGACGCCAGAATGTCCTTTTGTTTTTATATTTATTTCTATAGTTAGTTCTTCCTTATTTCACAAATGTTTACCAGCAACCCTACAAATGTAATTTAAGCAAAACATTGCATCAAAGGTCGAATAATAAAAAAACTAATTTATCAACTTTTAGAAGGGAACAGAACCGGTCGTAGTGGCGGTGCTTGGGGGAGGCCTCTATGTCCAGCAGTGGACGTCTTTCGGCTGGAATGATGATGATGGTGAATTACTTCTTAGTCGTCTTCTATGCCAAATTATTGCTGTGAAAACTGTTAATTTTACATTGCATGTCATTCTGAATTCCCAATCAACTACATAAGCATTTCTTATTTGATTGTGTGTCCTATTGATTTGCATATTTAGGTTTTTTATTAAGGTACTCGCTTCGTCTCGTATCTCCTCGAGTCGCATTGCCGCAAATGAAATGTAAATAAGAAGGAAAGTGGGGCATATAATGTGGGTTGCCAATACGCTTCGATGTGGATTTCTGAGATATTTTGAACAATATAAAGTGCTTGTAATTGAATAATTAAAATTTACTGTGTCTACCAGAAAGGTGTGATCATCAAACTAAAGAACTTCCTCGATGAAGAAAATAATCAGCCGTCTCATACATTTGTATCGAGTATTGTATGGGACGGTTGATGGTGAATTTAAATGCTATAACGTTCCATTTTATGCCCGTGGATATCTCGGTACCTACACGAAATGCTTACTACAGTTATGTACTAAATAATAAAAAAATACTATTAAATATAATTAAATACTAGCTTTTGCCCGTGCCTACGCCCGCGTGGGTGACGGTTATCGCGTACAAAAGTAGCCTAACTCCTTTTTCATATCCCAGGCTATATCTCTGCCAAATTTCATGACATTCGGTTTAACGGTTAAGGTGTAAAAGCGTAACAGACAGACAGAGTTAGTTTCGCATTTATACAGCTTTTGCCTGCAGCTCCGCGCGTGGGATGTCGTTCGGACGGCACTGAATCTATATATCAGGTATCCGCGTACCTATAGCGAATATAGCGCAATGAGTCGCAGAACAACACACTATACCGATATCGTATCGCATGATCTATGATATTCTGATATTCGAATTTCTTTATTCGCTTATTAGTAATGCAGTCAGTCCTAAGCCTGAGAAAAGAATGAAGAAAAGTTCAATTTACTGATAAAATAATTGATAAAAATAGAAATCTAAAAAACCGAAACGACTGTACTAGTTTCATTTCAGTGCCATATTATCAACACTACCAAAAATACATTCACTGATTTCGAGTATACAGTTACAAATAAAATACAATGATGTACATGAATCGAACAAAACCGAAACCTAAAAATCACAGTACCACTTTCGTTTCCGAGTTCCACACTGATTCAGCCAATATAGGTATAGATATTGAAATATATAGATGCAATATCCAATATTCTAAAACGATACACAGATACGATTTGATATAGTGTAAAAGCGATATTACCCATGCCTAATGACATGTGACATCTAACAATCCGTACTGGCCCCGCGTGGTGGATTACGGCCCTCTCTCACATACAGAGAGAAGGCATATCTCCAAGCAGTGGGAACACTATTGGCTGATTATGATGATATGATGACTCTGGCTCTAAACCGCGCTTTTTCAATCTGGAGATGAGTGGTATCACAATGTAATTATATAAGCACGCAATGCTCTTACATAAGCACGCAATGTTCTTATACAAGCACGCAAGCCCCGGGCCTGTCCTGGTTTAATTATCTAACGTTTTCGTATCATTTGCGAATTGTGTTACCATTGTTTGGTATGGCAGTTGTATCTTGTTCTTTCAGGAGAATGAGAAAATTATTTTGAATTTAGAGTTCATTTTTATATTATTATGGTCACAACTCACTTTAGCTCTGTCCATAGAATGTGTTCAAATCTCGGGAATTTACATAAATCTACAACTCTGTAATTAGTAGGTACATTACTTATCTGATTACCAAAAGATTCATGACAGCAGAGGATTTTTTTTCATTCTCACATGAATGTTTTCAGCGGCTTAGTAAAAAGCCTTTTAACAATTTTACCTTTTGAACCTAAAGAAAACGACAACGTTTAACACGATTCCAAAACTCAATTCACATGACTCCACTATAGAACCTCACATACCTAATAGTTTTACGTACCCTCAGGCAAAACCACAAACATAATTACTATCCACTATAAGCAGTTTCTACTCCAATTAACGAGTATAAACAAAACACAAACGGCAAAGTATGTAACCTCTTCTACCAGTTTATTTAACAGAACGACAAAGCGCCCGAGGATTATCAACAATGAAACCTATTACCAAGATAATATTAAAATTCCGTTTGTTTGTAACAAATTGAGGAAACGGAAAGGGCTTTTCTAATGAGATAATAACATTTTCCGCACAGGTGGCCCGTTTTCGGCCCTCTCGCTGTGAATATTCCAATTTACTATCTTGCGGCGACGGCCTGTGTAATCTTAAAACTTTATGGGTCAGCATGCTTGTTTATGTAAGTTTTGTGTCTGCATATTCCACTTTAGAGGAGCAGCAAATTAGTTGGTGTTGGAATAGGATTACTTCAAATTTTAGCTAGTTACTCTTTGCAAAAGATTGTTGACAACGCGTAGAGAATTGTTTGTTATATCAGCTACGAACGTAGCAAGCGTAGCCGTGATGCTACGCTTTACTTTAGACATTATGGGCAGCGTTTCAATTTCAAATCCTATATGCACTAGTATGCACTGAAATCAATAAAAAGTTTTTCAAATAAATCGATAGACTATCAAGCATTCATTGGGTGTAATTTTATGAGTGAATCTGACGGGAACAGTCTTAACCCCTCACTGTTTTAAAGAGCTATAGGTACGCACAGACGATATTTTATCGCGCACGAAATCCTACAATGTAGATATTTATAACACGCTGGGATGCGCTCTGTTGGATTTGCAATGCTCGGGTCAATACCGAGAGTTGAAAATCCAGAACATTAAAAAATAATCATGGCGCTCAAAATTCACCCGTGTGAACCTAGGCTTACTTTGTAACTGTAATTCACCTTCAGCTTAAAAGATGGCGCTTCTTATATGGGTCATATAAATCGTGGTAAATGATGCCGTAACTAATTGCTGAAATTAAAATAAATTGCTCGGTCCTGTCATGAAAATGAGGACGCGAAATTTTAATAAAAACGTTTTTGTTCTATGAAAAAGATATTGTATGTATAGTCTACTACTGTCTTTTATTATAATTCTGTGAAAGTCTATTTTATCCTTTTAAATAGAGCGTGTTCCTGAGGATATTATTATTAATCACTTTGAAGTTTTCATTAGAATTTTTTTGACCGACAGTCTAGCTACTATTGTATACATACTCTTATGTACCTACCTGGATAATAACCTTACTTATAGGTAACTAGCTTCTGCATATCTTCTTCTAACATAAAATTATTGCCTTGCATCTCTAGCTCTTGATATAAATTTTTGTTGTTGCTTTCTTTCTGTTATTTTAATCTTTTTGTTATCTTCTTACTCAGTTCTTTAAAGTCGTAGCGTGATATTAAATAGCCTTTAATCTTTCTCGAGAATTGACCTAACAAATGCTAAAAGATTTTTTCAAATCATCAAACATACTTCATGAGAAAAAAACATTTTTGCCACGCACTAGGAATTTCTCCTGTATTGTGGGTGCGTTTACAAACATTTAAAATCACATACACAAACAGCCAGATCCAGAACAAGTACTTGTAGGTCATACAAATTTTTGTTCCGTGCGAGAATCGAACCCGCGACATGCAGCGCAGCAGTCAATCAATTAACCTGAAATCGCCAACCCGTCTTGAGCAAGCGTGGTGGTGACTTCTCTGTATGAGCAGAGGTTGGTGTTTGTATTTTTTTATGACAATAGGGTGGGGGCCCGTACTACATCTATTACCTTTAAACGAGCATATCTTGTTTATATAATCTAAATATCGGAAACGGCTCCAAACGATTTTCATGAAATTTAGTATGCAGAGGGTTTTGGGGGTGTTAAGTCGATCTAGCTCGGTTTCATTTTTAGAAAACGTCAAACTAAAAAAAATATATTAGGATTTAATACACGTTTGCGTTACATGTCTGCCTATACCTTCAAGATGAACCAGAATGGTTACTTCAACAACACAAGAATCCGCTACATCAAAACTCATCCAGAAACAAACTACACACAAGCGCAATTTACGTCGATTCTCGTCCGAAACGTTTCTGTACAAATCTTCAGCTTTAACGGTTATACGGTTATACCGATTGCTGAACACGTAAACCGTAATTCAGTTCGCAGGTGTGCCGACAATGCGAAGACAAGTCTACACATTGAAATTTAATAAAACTTCCCTTATTCAGGCACAATTTACGATGTGTCAGAGGAGACACACGAAATCTATTGTAGTCGTAGAAGGGAATATTAGTGGAGATAAATGTTTTTAATAGTTATGATATAACGTGTCGGAAGTATAAGAAAGTAAGAAAAAATACTTACGACTGGAGCCGTGCATACGTGATTCACCGCTGAGTTATACCTACGCGATTGAGCGTCACGGGCCCGAGCGTGATGGTTCAGTTTCGTTCACTATTCAGAAAGAGCGCAAACTGCGCCTACATAAGTTTTTACTTCAAAAATACGAAAAGAAGTTCATTGAAATTCTAGTAGTCTTGATACTCAAACAAAACTACAATGCTTCATAAGAAGTGATTGATTGAAAGTTAACACTTTATAAATTCTAAAAATAAAAATGAATTTATTCCTTAGATATCTTAACATCAGTACAACGAACACTACTTCGAGTTAAATTACAGCCGCGTGAAACGAAAGAGAATTGTTATTTGCATAATTTCTGAGTTAGTACATTCAAAACAAACAATGCACAATAATTGTTATATTTGACACAGGACAAAGGTTTGATTCTACCCAAAAAATATTCAAAATGCAAAAAGTTTTTCGTGTGTGTTATTTGCTTCTTTTGCCTTCGGTTTCGCCCGTGTGGAGGTTGGAATACGTATATATGCCAACTTTCATGGTGATTGGTAAAACGATGTTGGAGTTTATCAATATTTTTAACCGACTTCAAAAAGACGGAGGTTATCAATTCGACATGTTTATATATTTTTGTTTTATAATATATGTTCAAGCATATTAGTGAATTGTATGAATTGTATGAATGTGTATAAATTTTGAATTGGCGTGCTAATTAATAATTTCCTAGAGTTACATACGATTTTTGTTTTTGTTTTGATTTTTTTTTTAATTTTTCCTGGGTTCCTTTATCGATACTGAACCTACCCCTAAGCTATGACACGCAATTTCTTAAACACCCTGTATAGTTGGATCAACCTGTACTTCTAATTACGCCTCTCAAAGTAATTAATACAACACATTGCCGTGTTCTAATCAAGCTTGCCCATTGCAACTAATTCATAATCAATCAGCGTAGTTCCTGGTTGTACTCGATATATCCACGTCTAGCCTCAACTCTGTGTACTCAGCCGAGCTCCTACACATCTTATCGTCATGTTTCACGTCGATTTGGACGTGTAGCGCTTATTCACACACGATATTGTTTTAGTACAACGTAGGTGTCTATTTAATTACAAGGATATACGGAAGAATGTCTGTTCTAGGATAAAATTTTCACCAGTACGCAAACTGTAACCATGAATTTCAACATACATCTACACGTAACGTAAAATTTTTGCATCGGTTATCAAAAAAACAATTGGTTTGCCAAACATTTTGACAGCGTAGCTATTGCACTTTTCTATGAAACAGCTGAAGGCCAATTTTCGTAATTAAAAACGTTCAAAATCTAGTCGCAATCTCATCTCAGCGACAAGCAAATGTCAAAAATGTATGAAAAAATCGAAGTATTTTTGACAGATTGACACTAAGATCAGACTGTGAACGTTCTTAAAATTACGAGAATGATGTTTTGTTTAATTAATAACCGACAAAAAATTTCTATGATAGTTAATAGAAACAAATGCTGAATTAGTTACAATTTGCAAACCGATTTAAAATTCTTCCTGTATGCTTAGTATACCTACAATAAAGTCACTCTTCGCGTCTGTCTGTGTGATCGCTTAAAATCTTCTCAACTACAGAATGGTTTTTGATGACGTTTTCACATAATTATATTTAACTTAGATGTAGCATAGAAGATTCGATGGTTTGTTATGTCGCCTAATCAGTAGATGTAACCCGAGCGAAGCATGGGCGGGTCACTATTTAAATGATTATACACAAACATTTTTTTAATTCTGCCTCGTTGGTCTAATGGGCGCAAACGCTACTGTTGAACATGAGTCCCTGAGTTCATTTCTCAGGTCGGGCAAAGTGTTACTGGATTTTTCAATCTGGAATTTCTTAGTAGCTGCCCGGAATCTGGATTTGTGCCCAGTCTATAGCAATAGGCTCGCCACTAAAACATGGGACTTAAACATAACTGCTGAAATGCGGGTGGACTGTAGGCACACCTCGGCCCAACTCTGTCAGAGAAACCTAGCTTGATGTTGTTGTTATTTTTCGAATACGTATCATTTAAATGAGATTTCATTTTAAGAGACTAACATGCTAAACGAATTTCCCTGCCTCACGGAACGCACAACGTCGTCGTACACCCGAATCAAATAAACATTTTACACACAAATATACATATAAACAGTCGAACGCTTGTGGCCGCACTCCCGATACCTTCCGATACAATGGCCGAACGAAATCGAAACCCAGAATCCATTACGCACTACACGTTGGCGTGTACAATTTATTTTTTGTATGAAAGCCTCAGGGGCCCGTAATGGCGAAAGTTTTTCCTTCAGCCGTAATTGTGAGGGCCGATGCAAGGCAATAAATAACCGCAGTCCTCCGACCCTTGATTGAACTTGCTAATGAACGTAGGATAAGAAACACGGATATCGGAACTCTCTCTTCTTTTTCAGTTGTTATACTGAAAAATGAGTTAAGTTTTTATTCAATTTCGACGTCGAGTTTTCGAGAGTCGACTTGTAATTTTCTTGTAGACGATACCCCTAATTCTGATATGACATCCCTTATTTGAATTCGGAAATCGGTGTTCTTTTTTTTTACTTAGAGCAATTTAAAGGAAACTTTTTCAGGTAATATTATTTTGGAATAATTTATAGGTAGCAGGCACTGATCGGAGGTTGGGGAAGTGTCTTGAGATGTAAATTACTTTAGCCTATCGAATTAATTAAATAGGGAAAATTTATTTATAGGCCACAGAGAAATCTAATAAGAGATCTGACATAAGAAAACTAAACGTTTACTCAAAACTAACTGCCCCAAATACCCATTACAATACTTTGTCTATTTAGTTATTATTCCAATCAGAACCGTCGACAAATATCCCTCCAAAAACAAACACAGTACGCAAACAAAAACATTAGCCGATACAAGGAAAACCCGATAACAAGCTCAAACAAAATGTTCCAAATAAAAAACATTCAAAACACACATCTTTGAAAGCAAATATCAAAGGCAAAATCCGTCCGCCAGATCCGGTGTAGTTATCAATAATTCCGTTCAAGTTATGCATTAAAAAATGTCTAGTCGATACGTCAAAGGGAGCTCTGTTTTGTTAACAAAGTGTGTTCGTGATCTGGAAGCCAATGAGACAGGGCCAACCCTTGTTTTCAATAAAAACAACTCACTTTCAACTGTGTCCACGCTTGGGAATGTTGGCTATGTGGCACAAGTCATAGTATTAATATGGAACAGTGAGAAAACCTCGGAAATGTTTCACTTATGTGCGGAGTTTGAACTTCCTAAGGGAGGCTTTTAGGCGACGTGAATGGACTGTGGTACTAGTTGAGAGAGCCGGTGCCGTTGTGAAAGTGCTGCCAAAAACTGTCTGCTGTACCTACGCATAGTAGTGTGTTTACTTTGCATACTAAGCTGATTTGAAGTATTTGTAGGTACTAAGTGCCAATCTCACCAATGAACTGAACGCAAGCAGGAAATCTAAACCGCGTTAAAGAGCTGACATTATCAAAATTATATTACCCAATAATGATGACACTGGCAGCTCTTGAATGCAGTTTAGATGTGCTGTTCGCATTTAGTTTCACTGGTGAAATTTGCCTGAACATGTACCTATATGCAAACTATACGAACATAATTATTTTTTATTGACTTCAAAAAGAAGGAGGTTATCAATTCGACATGTTTATATATATTTTTTTATGAATTTTCGGGCATAACTCCGTCATATTAGCAAAATTATTCTTTGTTTGAAAGGAGTTTATTTCGAAATGGTCCCATTTAAATTTCATATAGATCTGATGAGTATGACACACATCACATCTGATGATGCGTTTCGGAGACAGACAATGGAACTCTTCAAAAAATGACAGCATATCAACCGCAATTGCTGCTGTCGCATAAATATGTATTGTTTTGACCCCAAGGATGATGAAATTTCGAATTGGTGTGGGGTAGGTACTATAACTAAAAAGTAAAAAATAAAAACTTTTTCCAAAAAAAAACAACCGACTTCCGGAAAAACACTACAAAGTGTACTTTAATTTCGGAAGTCAGTGACTTTAAATATTTATTTAAATTTTTTGTCACCGCCTTCCGAAATTAAAGTAATTTTTCACTTTGTAGTTTTTCCGGAAGTCGGTTTTTTTTTAATGGAAATGATTTTTATTTTATGTCAGTTCTTTATTTACTATTTCGTCTTACTAACTACAAACGTGAAGGTCAAAATCATTTGCCTTATAAAGGTATGATGAACAAGGTGTAAAGTTCACTCATACTCTATGGAAAAGGGAGGATCCTCCGACCAGACGGGTGTTGTGTCTGGTGGGCAACTGCCCGATGGTTGATGTCGGGATGTTGTATATATAACTCTGATTGCGCGATGTAGGACTAGTGTGACGTCAAGTCTTGCGTAGTTCTCATGTGGCATTGTAGATAGCGCCACATCACTTTTTGTGTTTCAAGTTTTTGATGTGTAGTTCTCATGTGGCGTTGCCTAACCTTTTCCCAAATTTGTTGGGATTGGTTACGGCCTCCAGTATAACTGGATGCTGTATGAATGAATGAATGAATAAATAAATACTAGTATTTTACATGCAGCGACTGCATATCTGACCACCACAACACAGTTACTGGGTAACACAATACCCCTTGGTAAGACTGGTTATCAGACTTTTAGGCTTGTGACCACCCGTAACGACTATCAAAAAATCTACCACTGACAGCTGGGATCAACGGCTTATCGTGCTTTCCGAGACACAGTGGGATCGCGATATGTAATGGCTGGTCACCTATCCACGATCCTCCGATCGACCCGTGCGGGTGTTATTATTTAACCAGGAGCCCCTCAATAACAAACGAGTAGGTAGCTGGTATTTAATCCGTGTGTGCTATTAACTAAAAATAATAGAGGTATTTAAACCAAAGCCTGCATTGCCGCCTATCTCGCTCCCCCCAATCAAATAGAGCACAAAATATTGTGAATTTCAATTAGTTTGAGAACAACCCCTTTTGCGGGGTCACGTCATGTTACAAAAGGACAACGTGGACTCCCGTTATTCTATGGTCGGTCAATTAAATATAGGATTACTGTTCTACAGTGGTCTCTCAAGTTTAATCAAGTTAATCTATACAAATAAATATAATTGAAGTTTCTATTTATGCTGTCAAAATAACAGCTTTTCACTAAATGCTTATGAAAGTATAAACGGTACGTATAACATGTTTCTTTTCTTCAATTGTCTGTGTTTTGGTCGGCTAGTCTCCGAAACGACTGGACCGATTTTGACGGGACTTTCACCTGCAAAAGGTGCGGGTTGTTCTGCCAGGGGTGCGGGTTGTTCGAAAGACATACAGTGGCCCCAGGCACACAGGCAACTGAGGGAACACGGGTGGGTTTTAGTCAGTAAAAGTCTGACACGCCCTCCTGCTCCACCCAGAGCGGGAGAAGTTATTTGATGATTTCCCAACCAACAAAAAAACACGGGACTTTCACGGACATATAGCTGATATCATAAAGAGTATTTCACTTTTATTTTAGAAAAAATATTGAATTAGAGTACCGCGCAAAAAAAATAAAAACCCGGTAAATCCAATATGCACGCGAACGAAGCCGCGGGCACAGAATTAAGATTTTGGTCATTTAGAAACAGAATGTAGCGGCTTCGCCTAAAAACCTTCAACCAGGCAGTATCTTTACTAGTAGAGTATTCTTATTTTGTTTACATAATCATTATTAACTTTTTACTCCAATTGGTTGTTTTTGTAATGAAAAATCTCTAAAAGTTTCTGCTCACTGTTATAGGAGTTTAAAAAGCGTATTGGCTCCTCCCTGCTTGAGATGTTTAGGCTGACAGGTAGAGTGGTCTGTCCATTTCCTATCGGCTTAAACTGCACTTTGCTCAACATTCTGGTTAAATTAGAGCAAAACTTCATAATTTCAGCCGAAAGATGTCCACTGCTGGAAATAGGCCACTTCGACCGGTTCGGCGCTTCTCACATCCAGCTTTGATGCTTGTCATTTTTTGGGGGTTTTCCATAATCGCTACGGTTGGCAGGCGGGTTGGCGATCGCAGTATGTTGGTAAAATGCATAGGTAACACTGCTGCCCATTCTCTAGTAGGTAAATCCCTTAGTCACCACTTACGATACCCACGGGATGAAATGGGATGGTGCTATTCTTTACGTCCGGCACCGCACAGATGAAGCAAAACTTATCGATCAATTATAAATGTGAAAACTTGTATGTTTAGATGTTTGGATGTTTGTTACTCAATCACGCAAAAACTACTGAACGGATTTGAATGAAATTTGGCATTCCAATGGTACGTTCCCGTGGGATCATTTTCGACCACCACGCGAGCGAAGCTACTGGCCAAAGCTAGTAGGTATTAGAGTAATTCTTTTTAAACGCATCTACAAGTTATGTAAAATATTGTACATACGGCTACACATCAAGCTATACATTTCCAGTATACGCTGATCTCGCATTGCATAGGATTTCCGTACAATGCGAAACCACCGTAAACTGGAAATGTATAGCTTGATGTGTAGCCGAGTGTACCAGAATTTTAAAACTCTAATACTCATTTGTCCAACTTAACTAGTGCCCAGTATTTGCCCATATTTTTCATAATAAGCAATGAAAACAGTGCCCACTGTGACACAGCCCCGAAGCGACTAGATAAAATTGCATCGGAATAATTTGCCTACCTGTTCGAACGATGCGACCCCTGTCCATGACAGCCTTTGTGGACGAGATATGGACTTCATTACATACATACAAATCGGGGGCTATTAGGGACCAGGAATTAATATGACATTCTGATTTGACCTTTACTTTTTTATTACTTTTATTAGGGAGCTCGGGGCGGGGATATTTTTAGGCTCATTTTCTTGAGTGGGTTTGGAACTTTGTGGTCGTGAGACCACAAAGTAATTTAATATTGAAATCTCATGTTACTGATGTAAGAGGAGATTTGAATATTATTTAAGGATCTATTTGATTTAAATGAAACGTATGTCCAACAACTGTTTTAACAGCTAGGGTCCCAGATAAAGCCTACGTCCTATCGTCACACGGAAAATAAGAACATTTAAAAAGGTGACGGAACTATTTGTGATTAGTGCATGCAGCGAGTCACCTTGTCAGCAACGCCAGCTGTACCTGGAAAGACAAATTTAATTTATTTTCTATAGGTAGAACAACAAAAAAAGTTAATAAAAACAGTAGAAACCTGAATACTAATCTGTGACGATAATTTCAACGCATCACGCATTGGTTTGTGAAATGATAGTCACTGATTGTCAATGACGATCAGTAAAAGCTTCTTATTTAGATTTCAAACCTACTATTTTGTAAAAACGTAAGTTGGCCGTAATTTCGCTTATTTAGTCCACCATGAGTACCTTTTACCTAATATCTTCTATACCTATATTAATACGTGAAGCAAAAAAATTGTACCCCTTTTTACGAAAATTGGCAGACGAAGGAGTATGAAATTTGGCACAATTAAATTCTATATGGTGAAGGAGTGCAGAAAACTAATATTTTTACATAATCATCATGTAAATATATGAAAAGAAAATATATTTTATTTATTCGCGTTCCTCGCACTTATTAATACTTTTTGGTTTAAACTTTAAAAATAATAGTTTAAAAAACTAAAAAACACGCTTTAAAAACCAAACTAAAAAAGGAGAAAATACTTTAATTCAATTAAAAAGCGTGGGGTACTTTTTGAGGTATTTTTATAATCACTTACTGTCAAACACCCCACGCGTTTTAATTGAATTAATTTATTTTCTCCTTTTTTAGTTTGGTTTTTAAAGCGTGTTTTTTAGTTTTTTAAACTATTATTTATTTTCTATTTTTTAGTTCTGCTAACTACAAAAACGTGTTTTTTTTTTGTTTTTCTCATTTTTTTTTATTATTGAATTGTCATCGGTCCTCGACAAGTTTACAAAGTTTCAATGAAATCTGACCGTTTAAAGTGGGTCAAAATCGCGCTCAAAGGAGTCGGTTACATACAAACATACAAACAACAAACAAACACACATACAAGTGAAGCTAATATAAAGCGTGTAAAAAGTATGGATGCCACCTAAAAGGTAGAGATGTCAAGATGGCATAGTAAAACGGATTGATTTTAGTTACATGACATTAATTATTTTAGTCTCAATTTTTGTTAAAAGAATCGACATAGATGTATTAAAGAACTTTAAATGTCGTTTCTTCAATTTCAGGTATGTATAATATTAATACCCAGTATGTAATATTAGTTTATTTTGTAAAACTTAAATGTAAATAAATTTCTTCAATTTCAGAAGCAACACATTTGAGTTTGATTTACTTACATCTATTATATGGTAAGAATGATAAGAAATACCTTATATATATATTATATTAATATTATACAAATACATGAAGTTTTAAATGGTTGAATTTCGACCTCTGGGCAACCACTACTTTAAAATAAAATCACCAAAATAATTGCAATCAAATCAATAAAAGAAACACCCCAATAACAACATCACACCAATTACAACATCCTCAAACTAATCCAAAGAAACGAGTAAACTATACACAAGTAATACATATGTTGGCAATACAATAGTTTGTTATAACAACCGACCATCTTTGTCCTCGCGAAAATATTGCCCAACTAAGGCAATAACGAGCAGTGTTGGTTGCCAACTTTGCCCAAGTTCCGGCAACTATTTTTGCCCGTCATAATAGCCCAAGTTCAGGCGATCTGCTGTTTTCTTACTGACTGTCTTTATTCCCATTTTTTTCTTTTATTGTAGTTTAAAAGTGGTGTTAAAGTTTCTATTACGTTTGTATTGGACGATTGACACTTTTTTGTTTTTTTTTTTACTTTTATTTAAGTTCGTTGTTCAGTTTTCAATGAGAGTAATTTGAATGGAAATTGCTGTAGAATGGGGAGTTAGTTTAACAATTGTTTACTTCTTTTTTTTAATCGTTTGGCATTAAGATGGGCTTCCCTCTCTCTTTTGTTAAAAAAGAGCTTGTGTTTTCTTTTAACTGTTTAGTTAATACGTCTGGTAACATTTTTATGGTTCTCATCCAAATCAACCGTTTTCTTAAAAATAGGTACCAAATTATTGATATATGCCCGTCTATTCTGTAAAAATATCATCGTAAAAACTTAGGTAAACCGAGCTTCTTCTGTATGTATCATCATCAGCCTACAGCAGTCCACTGCTGGACATACGCCTCTCCAATTGCACGCCATTCAGCTGGATTCTCGACAACTCTCATCCAGCTGCTACCAGCCACCCGGCGAAGATCGTTGCTCCACTTAGCCTGAAGGCGTCCTACTTACCTTACGTTTGACCCCAGCGATCATCGATTCTACGGCTAATTTGGCCGGCCCATTGCCACTTAAGCTTGCTAATTCTGCCCAATTTTGCCCAAAATTTGCTGTCCGAACTCCGCTCACTGACGAAGTCATAACAAATGCACAGGTAACACATGTGGTGCAGGATGGAAGGTGAACCATTGTCTGCACAGAACATATATATCTCAAGCGGATTGTCGGTGTGTGCCGCATACGCGCTAGAGATCTGAACCATCCGTGAACCTCCATTGGTGGAGATTATCTTTGCTGGAAGAGAGTTTAAAACAAGTTGTCAATAGTGTCAATCCATAGGTAGAAAGACAGTTTACTTAAAACTCACTTGTACCAAAGTTTTCAATGAGACTTTAGCAGAATGGATAGACTGAAGTTTATCTATAGTAAAAGCACCAAATTCAGTTTACATCTTCGAAGCAACACACCACACATACAGATAATTCTCCAAAAAAACAAAGCACGCTTCGTTCAACGACCCCACAAAATCCAATAAGCCGATATCCACAACAAACCGAGATCAGTGAGCAAGTGAACCCAACAATAGTCAGCAGATATGGAACTTCCGTACTATTGAACTGCTAACGTATTGGACTGCCGTAAGAAGTGGACATTGTCCTCATAAAGACGGCTAACCGATATCGATATTAGAGACGATTCCGGAACGATTCCATTTCGGGTTATTGCTATATTGATATTTATATTGTTGTTTTCTTTAGTTCATGAAATAAAGTTTTGAAGTGATGCTTAGGATCATACGTTTTATTGTTACTTAAAAACGTGGTACCTAATAGAAAGAAAGGTCTTCTAAAATTATGGTTATAACATCAGTAAAATAATAGAATTGCAACTGAAATAAATTTTTGGGATAGTAAAAACGTTTATAAATAAGAGGGAGAATGATTGGACTTTAAAGAGACCATGATCTCCAAGTTTGTTTCGGCATTTCATCTCAGTCGGCTAGACTACAATAAAACCCAGTAAAAGTATAAATCAGCTACTTATACAGGTTGAAATTGAAAACATGCGACAAACCGTAATGGGAGATTGTACTCATCATTATGAACAACTTTTACTGAGGGACCAAAGATGCAATCGCAAAAAAAAACACCTGTTCCCTACATTTTGACGAGTTATGCGAACATAAATGTAGGGAACAGATGTTTTTTTTTCGCGATTGCATCATTGGTCCCTTAGTAAAAGTTGTTCATAATGATGAGTACAATCTCCCATTTCGGTTTGTCGCATGTTTTCAATTTCAACCTGTAGAAGTAAACAACATTTCATTTCGTTAGCAATAGTTATTTAATCATTTCCTTCGAAATGATACGGAATAAAGTAATTTCCTTCTATTCTCCATCCTTTGTTAAATTTACTACTCAACGTGCTTGCTTGTAACTACGTAACGTTATTTTAACAAAAATAATACTCATAACATTTACCGAACATTCTCTTATTACAGCAAAAAAAAAAACATAGCCTTTCAAGACAAAAAAGCAATGACGTCATCATTGCCCAGGTGCGCCAAACCTTCCATAATAATCCCTTACACGACACCCGCGGGACTAAAACCTTCGCAGAATTTCTTCTGCCATATTTTTGTTGGCAACATTTTGACGCGTTTAAATATAACGTCACGTCCAAGCTGACGCCAAGTGTTTGATTTATAATGTTGTATCCTTAGACCCACGTCACTCGATTTGTACAATAAATAATCGTTTCTCCGTGACAAGTAACGGGCAGGATATTTGTTGTTACGCCCTGAATACAAAGGGACTGGTTAGGAGTGAAGTCAGAAAGGCTTTTAAAAGGGATAGGGAATTTTCAGTTGAATTGGGAAGTGAATGTTTGGATGTCTGTAAATTTGTATCAATTACCTAAGTAGTAGGTATAACATGACTGGTTAAATTTATGTAACATCTTGCATCCCATTTCTTCACGTGGGTGTCGTAGAAAGCGACTTAGCAGAGAATGGTCAAAAGCGTTCTCTATGCATTTTACCACCATACGAGATCGCCAGCCCCAAGCGTGGCGATTTAGGCAAAACCCCCCTTTTGGGGGAGGTCTACGTCCAGCAGTGGACGTCTTTGGGCTAAAATGATGATGATGATGAACACCTTGCATGCCATGTGTGTACGTATAGGTACCTACTCATATTTTGGACAGATAAAAAAACTCTTATCTTATCTTTTAGGACCTAAAGAAATTGATGTTTTAATTGATCGAAATGGGTTACTGTATAATAATAGTATTAGAATAATTAATAATGTTCCAGACACAGGCCTCGTTTTTTCGAGATGGAGTGGGCTGTGATCTACCACGCCCGCCCAGTGCGGGTTGGTTTATGTCACACGTCTTCGAATTTTTGGCTCTAGGCGATGCCGGTTTTATCACGATGTTCGCTTTCATCTTTTTGAGAGCAGTGGTGATGAGATAATTAACACCAAGTAAAGAGCCCGTCAGAGCTCGAACCTACGACCTAGAACTCGTAAGTTGCAGCCATTACCACTAGGCCACCACTACCTACCTACCACCACTAGCTACCTGCTAAGGAAATGTCGATTTTCTTTAATTCTACCTTTCTCCAAAGGTCCCCTACAAAATGCTACGATTAAAATTGTACCTTAGATATTTGCACGCCATGAGAAATGGCAGACATGTCGTGAGTCACCATTTATTTTAAGATCTTGCATGCATGTAGATATTATTTTAATTCTGTATGTATATGTTACGGCTAATAGCCGAAGTGCGGCTACACCTAGTTTTAGCCGGGTACAACTAGGTGCAGCTGGACTAGCGCTCGCCGGCCGCTGCCGCGGCATCGCTCGCTGCGCTCGCTCGGCTCGCGCGCGTTTGGTCGCAATTCTAATCTAATCTAACCTAATCGGTCGGTAAGCAGTATGGTGCAGTTTACCGGTGACATAAGTAGGATACATCTAAGTTTAACCGGCTGCACCTAGTTATAGCCGGCTTAAACTAGGTGTAGCCGCACTTCGGCTATTAGCCGTAACATATACACATGTTCGAGCAAATAAAATTTATTTCTTTCTTTCTTTCTAAACAACTCTCTGAATTCAACAAGATACATAACTCAACCTCTTTCTTTCACTCCCTAATCACAATAACAAATGTAAGGAATACGTCTGATTACCAACAGTTAATTGTCCAATAATGGAAATCCGTATCGTGCACCTGATCCAAAGGATGTAATATATAAGAAATCATTTTCTCATTAGCACAGCAATCCTGCGGCGGATGAATCTTTTGTCCATTATACCTGGGAAAACTGTAAATGAATAGTTTTGGGAATATTCGTTGCGATACGTGTTTCATTAGTTTTATGTTATTCGTGTTTATAAATACTGCGTGTAGGCGAGTAACTAAACTATTCAAAGGTATGAATTTACTATTACGTAACCTGGGTACTACTTTTTTATTATTATAAGGTATTAAGTATTTTCTGTGTGAGAGAAAAATGCCTTGCAGTTGGATTTAAACAATAATAATAATAATTTTTATTTATTTCAAAAAGTGTGGTACAGTCAGTTACAATAAAATAATTTTTAAAATTTAGGGTTAAGTCGAATAGAAATAAAGTAACATAATTGAATCAGGCGTCCTAGCTAGGTTACATGGTAACCTGTATTAAGGTTCGCCAGCCCAGGTTCCCACAGGGGTACAAACATTTTAATAGACTGCTTAGAACTATAAGGTACAAACGTATTTAACTTATACTAAACTAAACAATCAATTTGTATTGCTGTGTAATGGTCATCATTATCTGCCCAGCCGTTTCGGAACTATATTTGGGTCGGCTTCTAGTCTAACCGTATGCAGCTGAATCCCAGTATTTAACTTGGAGCGACTGCTTATCTGACCTCCACAACCCAATTACTGGGTAACACGATACCCCTTGGTAAGGCTGATTGTCAGACTTTCGAGCTTCTGATTACCCGATTCAACTGTCAAAGATCCACAAATGACAGCCGATACCAATAGCTTAACGTGCTTTCCGAGGCACAGAGGGGTCTGGGTATGTAAAAATCACCCATCAACGATAAAACCGCGGCAAGCGTAGCTTAACCTGATCGACCCGTGCGGCTACTATTACTTAGCCACGAATACCGAAAGTACTTAAATAAAATTATATGCCGCTAAACCTACTTTTCAAACTTTCTACTAATAACAACAGTACAACACAAACAAAAAATGTTCGACGAAAGATTTTTAATTTCTTCGCCAAAGTTCGCAGACGGCGTTTTGTCAGGATTTCCATCGGTTTAGTGGGACCAAAAGGTTTTCTGAGGAAAACCAACTATTTTTCTTGGTCGCGACTTTACCGGATAAAAGAAAACTTGGTCTAAGTAAGCGAAGGAAGATTGCACTTATTTATTTCAAGTAGTTATGTCTAGTCGACACCTGCATTCATTTTTGCTGGTACTTTTAAAATGGAGCTGTATTTTTAGCTGTTCCTCGCTCGAGTTTTACTTACAATTGTTTAAGGTGTTAGAAAAGGCGAGATAAGAATGAGATGTTTGAGTTTTACACTATAAGTTATTGCACTACTTTTGTACTGGTTAGAACAAGACGAAACTACGAGGAAAGAAAATTTTGCTTTGTTGATATATTAGAAGAAAACAAAGCATACGGTTTATTGTTCTAGGACCTAACTAAAAGTTAGATATTTCCAAAACAGGACCAACAAAACAATGACTTCTAATTGCACGTAACATAACATCACGCCTTACTTTCCTGAGGGATTCGGCAGAGGTGTACATACAGGAAAAGTTTTTATCCAGTGCGCAAACTGTAACCATGAATTCAACATATCATTCTAGACCCCCAGGGCAGAAATTTTTCGCCGGTTTTACAAAAAAAAACAGCTGTTCCATACATTTTGACCGCGTTGGTCAGGTTTTCTATCAGACAGCAGATTTTTTTTTGTAAAACCGAATAAAACTTTTTTCGCTGGGCGTTCTAGAATAGTATGCTGAATTCATGGTTAAAGTTTGCGCACTGAATAAAAACTTTTCCTGCATAGTACACCCAAATTCAAATTCAAATTCAAAATCATTTATTTGCAAATATGGGGTAAACAATATGCAGATGTTTTACATTCATGTGATAGTTGTATATCACATTATTAGAAACACCATACTTTACCTATTTCGCCAATTATGTTTAAGTCTCATATAATAGGGGACGAGCCTATTGCCATCAACTGGCCACAAATCCAGATTCCAGGCTGCTACTGAGAAATCCCAGAAACCCGATAACATTTAGCCCGACCTTGGAATCGAACCCTCATGCTTAGCAATCACGACTCTGAAAACTTTAAGACCTCTATTTACACAAAATAAATCCCCAACTAGCCAGTCTTAACAAGGCCTCAAAAAAAATCTAACGACATGGAAAATCTAACTCACAACCACAATGGAACTTTACTTAAACCAGGACTCCAGTCAAAGACAGGAGGCTTAACAGGCCAGCAAAACGCAAAGTTAATTTTAATGCAGCCTTATCTCATTATATGAATGGTCGATGCTTCTAAAAGGATTGCCTTGATCTTCAAGCAAGGCTGGGTTATATGGAACTGAACTTTCCCGAAGTTGGACCAAAATGCGGGCAAGTTTGCCCAAGTCTGGAAGTTACAATCGGTAATGTATTGAGGGCCAATTAATAATTAGGGGAGGAAACTTTTGCTGTTTTTGACGACAAATATTGCTGGGGAGCTTTGAAGAGGGGATGTTTTATTGGCGAGCTTGGTTATCGAAATGTCTTGATCTGAAAGACGGCTGTTAAAGTATTAGGTACGTAAATCTATTCTTACCTTAACCAGAACAGTGAGTAGGTAACTAATGTAGCACGGAAAATGTACGATAGTTTTCTCGCATAATCTAATAGTTGACAAATTAATAACATGGTATCAATAAACATATTATTTATTAACTACCATTGCCCCCATAGGGTCTTAATTTAAAAATAAACCAAAAGTCCAGCCTCTATCATTCATGAGCTGCTCTCGTCTTTAACTTCACCGAAATCCGCATATAGGATTTATACCCCTTAAACAAATAAATAAAATCGAAGTGTCTGTTTCTAATGTCAAATAACAGTTTTTTTTTACTAAATGCATAAGAAAATTATGCGATACTTATGACAAAAAAAAACAATTTCTAATTTTTTTGTCTCTGTTTGTTTCGGCTACTCTACGAAACACCTGGACCGATTTTGACGGGACTTTCACTAGCAGATAGCTTATGATATAAGAAGTATCATAAGCTTTTGTTCATGCTGACAAGTTTCCGTGGGATAATTCCCCGACATCCTCCCTGATGATGCCGCGAGCACATAAAAACAGCTGCTAATTAAAACAACATAGAAATAAAATACAAGTGCTCTCTCCATTCTATCTAGTCTCATAAGAACGCAATGCTAATCCCTCTGCCGCTATTATTTTCTCATTGCGAGCCGTTTTTACTCGCTGCATCTCGTACATCAGCGTATAATTAAAATACTCGCGATACCAAACGAATACGATCCTACAGATTCTTTATACCGAAGTAGGTATTTCATTTAGGTGGGCTTTTTTTCTGAACTAGGTCTTGATAAAATAAAAATAAAATACGCGTTGACTTGACAACCTCTTTTTATGTCGGTTAGAAAGTCTTATTCAACAAAAAAAAAATGTTTTTGAACGTGTGTTATAGAATGTGTTATTTTGAGACTTTGTTAACGGGCTGACTTACGAGTTGTAGGCTGTCCGTTCGAACCCAAGCAGGCACTTTATGTATTTTATTTCATAACCACAGCTCTCAAAATGGTGAAGTAAACCAGCATGTCATGATACCAAAAACTCGAAGGCATGTGATATCCACCACCCCTGCCCCCACTGGACCCGCGTGGTGGATTATAGCCCACACCCTCTCTCACAGAGAGGTACTGTCCCAGCAGTGGGAACATTATAGGCTGATAGTGTGTATTGTGTGTGTGCTAAAAGAGTATTTTCTGTAGGTATTTAAGTTTCTAATGATAACGTGACAAAGACATGGATGGTTACTATTGCAGAATATTTAAGACAGCAGCCAACATCCAGAAAATGGTACGCTGTGTTTCCTCATTTTCAACGAAAGGATCCTTTTATAAAAAAGGAGGATCCTTTTTCGTAGAAAATGAGGAAAATTACGATCTTGATGCTGATTATGTATAGAAATGAATGTCTTGAAAAACGAGTGTCGACGTACAGGAGTGAAGTATCGGTGAAGAAAAGCATCTATCTCCTCTGGACGAGAAAAGGCCCTTGCGGGTTTTGCTGGTATTATATATTTTATACAGGAGTACCTATAACCACAGAGTATAACACAACTTCAAAGAGAAAATTAAGAAAACATTATACCTACTTACTTTTAAACGGTAAGTTTGATACGAGTTGAAAAACTTAACTCGAAAAAGAAAAGCAATTGTGGAAGTTTTACCAATTTGCGAGAATAAAGTGAATTTCAATCAAAGTTGTTTGAAACACAAACTAAAGGAGTTGCGGAGTATAGCGTACACCTTCGACAAACACTGGCAGCCAGCTCCCAATCAGATAAGGTAGGTACGCCGCTTCTGTGTTTTCACATTTTCTGAGAGAATTCATGAGAGAAAATGTATGCTTATTTTCAATGCAGAACATATTAGATTCAAGAGTGAGAGTAATAGTGAGAAGGTAAATAGATTTGTATGTTTTTAGAAAAGTTCCAGTAGCCGATAAATAAAAAATAGGTTTGTATGTTTTTAGAAAAGTTCCAGTAGCCGATAAATGAAAAATTTGACGAACGTAAAAATATCTCGACATGAGTTTTTCGCGTCCTGGATCTTCAATGCACCGCTTAATGCCGAGAGTTGAAAATAGGGTATTAACCTTTTAACTGCTTGCGTCGGATTAATCCGACAAATATTTCCATTTCGCCAGGGTCGTATATTTACGACCAAATTAACACAGCTCGTTTAATCTGCTTTTTTATTTAATTTCACTGTATTCTATCAAAATATGTTTATATTAGGTAAATAGTTAAATAAGTAACCATTTACAATTTCATACACTTTAGTCTCTTAATTATAAGTCTAGTAAGTATTGCACATCCCTCTTTGTTGTAGGTATTTATTTTTCGATGCACTATGCCGGGCGCTGGGGGCATGACAACTTATATGAAGTTGGGCGGTTAAATGGTTAAGGGTATTAGTAAGTGTCCTAATTAGATTCTAAAGTCCTAATAAACCACTAAAAAAAACAGTTTCATCAAACTCCGTTCAGTAATTTTGCGTAAAAGAGTAACAAACACCGTTACAATATTAAGTAGGATTACCTATAGGCAATGTGCAGGTGAGTTTGGCTGTCAGTGTGTTTGCTTTATTTTCTAGGCTGAAGTACCGAACTA
Organism: Antitype chi; assembly: GCA_947359405.1. Taxonomy (NCBI): domain Eukaryota; kingdom Metazoa; phylum Arthropoda; class Insecta; order Lepidoptera; family Noctuidae; genus Antitype; species Antitype chi. The sequence goes on along the minus strand of OX375817.1, from coordinate 14,035,670 downwards.
ACTCTAATATTTTTTGTTCCAAGATAACTTTATACCTGGAGTTCCGTATGGTAGTTTTCAGTCCGGAAAATTAAAACTTTTCAGGCATGTCATCATGGTTTTATTACTTTCTACAAATTAATTGAATCAGATACCTAAATTAAAATGTTACAGAGTTTGCATGACAGTATCTGCTGGTTAAGTTAACCGAAACTTACCCGGAGGAAATGAAATTGTTTATTCTGTAAATAGGATATAGAAATCACTTTGACACGTCATATAAAAAAAAAATTACCAAGATGGAGTCGACATTTCCTATTTGACTACCCCTGAGCAGAGGCAAAAGAAACTCAAGGATGTGGTGGAACCTACAATTCATGTTACAGCTACCAGCTTATCACGGTGACCAGACTGACTTACAACTCACGAGTTGTAAGTCAACCATTTAAACCCAAACAGGCACTTAATTTTGTGTAAGTCATTTCTTCACCACTGCCCCAAAGCGTTGAAAGAAAACATCCTAGAACTAAAAAATTGAAGAAATATGACATCTAGCAACCCGCACTGGGCCCGCGTGGTGGATTACGGCCCACTCCCTCTCACAGAGAGGCGGCCTCAGAGGCCTGTGTTATGTGAACATTATAGGCTGATTCAGCTATTATATACGCAGATATAATAATATGTAACATTCACATAAAGACGTAATTAATTCAATATCAGTTACATGCCGTGACGCTAATCAATCGAATAATAGGAGTAATTAATTTAGTTTGACACAAATGTACGATCGAGTGATTGGAATACCTGCCCGATATTATCTTGTATTTGACTAGTTTCTGTGTGATGAATGGGCTGCGTTATCGCTGGACTAATTTGATTGCATAGGATCGTTAATGGACCATCATATCGGCCGAAAGACGTCCACTGCTGGACATATGCCTCCCACAAGCGCCGCCACTTCTATGCTTCTTACATCCAGCGGATTCTGCGGCCTTCGCAAGGTCTTCGATCCACACTGTGGGAGGCCTTCTAACGCTACGTGTATTGGTACTCGGTCGCCACTCCAGAACCCAGCTTTCAGTCCAGCAATTTAATAGATGAATAGTTTTAAATTCCAATAGTGACGTCAATTTTCCGTTCAGCTGTTTTTGCGTGATTGAGTAACAAAAATCCAAACATCTAAACATACAAACATTCACATTTATAATATACTTGATAGTAGGATTATTACAGCTGCGATGCTGTTTGGAAAGTCAGGAAACATATTAGCTATCATAGGACCAGCCAGAAAGCCATTTTTTTCCCGGGCTCTAGACCTACCGTCATTAAATTAAAAGCCTAATTCATTAGTATTTTGAGGAGGTCGTTTTTCAATGATTTTTAGTGAAATCATTGAAAAACAACCTCCCCACAATATCTTTGATTAGCCCAACAGCCTTACATACCACTCCACATCTAATACGTAGTCGACACGACGCGTGACGCGCGACAGTCCTTCATTTTGCGCGGCCGGCGCCATGCGACGTCCGGACGTGTTTATTTTTCATTTCCGCCCCGACCGGCTCGGCCCTCGAGGCTTGGGGTACAGTCCCGCGCGACCCTCTATAATACGGCGGTAAGGTATGAGCGGTAAGCGGGGTACTGCTAATAGGCTACTACTATATGTACATGGTCAGCAAATTAATTGCGTAACACACTTTCATTCACAATCCGAAAGATTTTTAAGAAAATTGCTAATCCATTGTTTGAAAAATTCGTCTGCTCAATAACACACCTAAATAAATAAAGCAGTGATTGTTGTTGAACTGTCAAAATGAAAGGCATTGCCATTTTAAGTGTATAATGCAGCCAGCAGTTCTAAGAAAACTTGTTTCATGTTTAGATTGACCTCTTCATTTATGGTCTCTTAATTGGTGGTACCTTATGGTGATAGTAGGCAACTCGGCAATATACCACCTTACCAACCGGCTAATTGGGCACGCCACGATAGCGGCGGTAAGTCCCCTCTTTGAGGTGTGGCTTGAGAGGCGGCATGGCGTCCTCACCTTCCGCCTGACGCAGGTCCTCACCGGACACGGTTGTTTCGGGAGGTTCCTGTTTCGTATAAGGCGGGAGGAAACGCCCGGGTGCTTCCATTGCGAAGATCGCCCTGAGGACACGGTGGAGCATACGGTGGCGGTCTGCCCGGCTTGGGCGGAGCACCGCCGTGTCCTCGTGGAGGCGATCGGCGGCAGCGATCTCTCCTGTCCGGCCCTGGTGCAGGCCATGGTACGGAGCGAGAGTGAATGGTTAGCCGTCACCTCCTTCTGCGAAGCAGTAATGCTCGCGAAAAGGGAGGCGGCGCACGTGAGGGAGAGGCAGTATATGCGCCCTTACGGCCGTAGTCGCCGCGGGAGACGCCCTGGGCGTCGGGAATCCCAGGCTGATTCCCGGCCACCGTAGGCGCGGGCTTGCGGACGGCGTGTAATGGGTAGCTCGCTGTCCGGTAAGGACCAAGCCCGGGTCGACGGCGCGTTGTCAGCACCAAATGTGGGGGTCCGCAAGGGCCGATGCCTGCCAGGGGTGCGGGTTGTTCGAAAGAGATACCGCGGCCCCTGGCACACAGGCAACTGAAGGAACACGGGTGGGTTTTAGTCAGTAAAAGTCTGACACGCCCTCTCGCTCCACCCAGAGCGCGAGAAGTTATTTGATGATTTCCCACCCAAAAAAAAAAAAAAAACCAACCGGCTAATATGATATGGAGAGAACATGAAAAAGAAGACTAAAAAAAAGTGAAGCAAATATGTCTCATAAATAATTACGAATACTTAAAACGGGGAAATGGTGGCAGTGAAACTGTACTTACTAACTTTAAGCGTTTCATTACGCCTACATACTCGAATTGAAATATGTATAGGTACTATTCAGTACTTACATTAACTAATGCAGTATTTTAACTACGTGATTTTTACTAAAGTAACAAAAGAGATTGCTCTGCCGCTATTCATTTTCACCCCAAAAACCAACATCAACCATCAAGCAGTAGAACGTTTTGAGCAATCACAATCATTATCGGCAACCTTGTTCCACCCACTGCCAAATAAAGGCCTGCCCCCTTTTGTGCCATACTTCCCTAGTGTCTGTGAGTCTTATCCAGGACTTCCCTGCGATCTTCCATACGTCATCCACCTACTGTTTGGAGCAAAGTTTTTTTAAAGACCATCGCCGGCTGCTCCATTCCTCGCTCCGCTTATATCACTTGTACCACAAAACATAACTCTATGGCTCGTATAAAGGTATGTAAGTACGGAACGGACTAAAATAATAATATTTTAACAAAACCTTAAGGTAGTTCATGGTTTACTAATTATTACTGTTGAAAGTAAGCCTGAAACTATATTTACTATTTCACTCGAATGTAACAAGATTTCTCTCAGTAATAACAAAACTCATAGACAAAATATTAAAAACTAGTCTAGGTTGAAAAGGTAAAAAGAGAGGGCGTGCTCATGATTATACGACAGAAGTGAAAACGCAACGACGCGCGCGACGAGTATACGCAATTCAGCGCAGAGTATACGCGATTCAGCGTCACCGACCGACTAGAGACGAGTACTGTATGCCCAATTCAGCGTTACCGACTCGTGCGTGACGGTTCACTTCTAAGTGCGCCTAAAGAAGTCTTCACTTCAATAAATAAAAATGTTTATTCCAAGAAAATCTGTTACAAACTAAAGCTTATAGGAATGATGCAGATTAGAAAAAGGAAAATACTTCAACGAAATCTTCTTATCGAAACAATTTCCTATTTACCCTATTACGCAAAACTGTTCGTAATTTCGTTTATTCACATCCCAGCCGTAAATTCTCCCCTTGATAACTGAGAAGTCACTTTAACTTGAAAATTTTCATACGTATATCTATAGTCACACCGCGCCCCGGTCTCCCCGTAACACTTTCCTATAAAATATACCAGTTGGGTGGAAGCGGGTATAATCACAAGCTCGGGTGTAAAATTGCAAACACCGTTGTTCTCATCAGTGAGCCCTTTACGTGTTTATTTCAGACATTATGGGTATGTGAGCTGTTCTTTTTTTAAACGTTCCCTTTATCGTGGGGAAGATGAAATATTTAAAAAAAGAATGGCGTTCTGTTTCTCTTGTTTTTTTTTGGAACTCATTGTATCAGTGGTGAAAAACGAATGTATTTAAAATAGGAAACACGAAATTTAATTAGAAAATTAATATTTACAGACACTGTTTAAAATTGTTGATGTAAGCAAGTTGCATAGTAATTAGGGTAAGGACAGCTGTTTTTTATCGCGAATTTAAGTAGGTACGTGAGGAAAGACTGATAAATGAACCGACAGTCAGAAAACTGAAGGGTTAAAGCTAAATACGGGAAAATTGGGCTTACATCTAGTAGTAGACTAATACCCTGAAGTTAAAGTATACTGATGCTAAGCTTTCGAATAATTCGAATTCAGGTATTCACAAGCCAACATCACGCCTTTGTTCCCCAAAGGGTTTGGCAGAAGTGTAGGTACACACGAACACCAACTGTTCGTCACATAAATTACCGTTATCATCTGCCTAGCCTTTTCCCAGCTATGTTGGGGTCGGCTTCCAGTCTAACCAGATGCAGCTGAATACCAGCATTTTACTTGGAGCGACTGCTTATCTGACCCCCACAACCCAGCTACTTGGGTAATACGATACCCCTTGATAAGACTGGTTGTCAAACTAGCGGACTTCTGACAACCCGTAACGGCTGTCAAAGATCCACTAATGACAGCCGGGACCCGTGCTTTCCGATGCATGGAGGGTACTTAGTATGTAAAAATGGTCACCCATCCACGGACCAACCGCGGCAAGCGCAGCTTAACCTGATCGATCGACCCGTGCGGCTTATATTACTTAGCCACAAGCCCCTCAGTCATTTAAATAAAACTAAAAATGAGAAAATCAACAGCTTCACATGTAGCTACGAATAAGAAAAGGATAAAAATAAATCGCGTACTAACATCTAGGTTGTAGGTACATTCGCAGCCAATGTGCCGGTTCGTTTATCTCAATATCGTAGACGGACAAGCAAACGTGCCTGCCAGATCCGTACGAGACTGAAATAAAACACTTTTGTAACGAAGCGTGCTAGCGAAATTTAAATGTACTTACAACTTTAACGAAATAGTTTGTCTTTTACTATACCTAATAGAACATTGTTTTGATATTTGGGGTTAATTGTAGAGAATGTCGTGGTAGATAGCTTTTTTTTAATATCGCACCATTAAGCTGTAGTTGCCAATACCAAGCACTCCCAACAACTTGATATTTGGTAGAAAAATAATAGTTTAAAAAACTAAAAAACACACTTTAAAAACCAAACTAATAAAGCGTGGGGTGCTTGACATTAATTGACTATAAAAATACCTCAAAAAACACCCCACGCTTTTTAATTGAATTAAATTATTTTCTCCTTTTTTCTTCACTTGTATGTTTGTTTGTTTGTTTGTATGTTTGTATGTAACTGGAGGAGGAGGAGGAGGAGAAAATAATTTAATTCAATTAAAAAGCGTGGGGTGCTTGACATTAAGTGATTATAAAAATACTTAAAAAAGCACCTCACGCTTTTTAATTGAATTAAATTATTTTCTCCTTTTTTAGTTTGGTTTTTAAAGCGTGTTTTTTAGTTTTTTTTCTATCTCTGAGTAGAGGTTTTATATAGGCTGTTTAGCGGTTTGGCCTTTATACACCTGCGCGCGCATCGCTAGCGCAGGAAAAAACAAAACCATCAAACCATTTTCCATAAATACCTATTTGTTAACGTTTTCGATAGGCTCAATAATAATAGGTCTTTACCTATGAAATTGCCGTTTTGTATGAAAAAATTTAAACGAATTTTTTTCATGTATTTTTTATTTCTATTAATCGAAGTAATCACCCATGCAATCAATGCATCTTTGCCATCGCAGTGGCAGTTTATTGATGCCCTTCTTAAAGAAATCAGCTGGACGGGAGGCAACAAATTCTTCAAAGGCATTTTGTACTGCCTCTCGGGTATTGAATTTTTTTCCCGCCAAGAAGTTATCCAAATTCTGGAAAAAGTAGTAGTCTGTAGGCGCAAGGTCTGGTGAGTAGGGCGGATGACGGAGAGCTTCCAACCCCAGTTCTTGCAACTTGGAGACCGTCTGCTGTGCAGTATGAGGTCGCGCGTTGTCGTGCAGGAGCAGCGGAGACGAGCGATTGACCAATGCTGGTTGGAGATGTGCCAGCTTCTCCATCATTGTGTTCAGTTCTTCACAGTACACATCTGCAGTAATGCTCACCCTGTTTGGTAAGAAGCTGTGATGAATCACACCGGCGCTAGACCACCAAACAGTGACCATCACTTTTCTAGGGGTAAGTTTTCGTTTAGGGCATTGTTTAGGTGCTGAACCAGGATCCAACCAACTTGCTGAGCGCTTGCGGTTATCAAACAGAATCCATTTTTCATCGCAGGTAACAATGCGGTTCAAAATTCCTTCATTTGTGTGTCTGTTGAGCAGTGCAAGGCACGTCTCGACGCGTACTTCGCGCTGACGATCATTGAGTTCGTGGGGCACCCATTTGTCAAGCTTTTTTACCTTGCCAATTTGACGCAAATGGACCAATATTGTTTTGACGCTAACGTCGAAAGCTGCTGCTAATTCAGCCGTAGATTGTGTATCATCAGCTTCCACAATCGCCTTTAATTCGTCATTGTCGACCAAAGTCTTCGGACGACCGCGAGGTTCATTTTTCAGGTCGAAATTTCCAGAACGGAAGCGAGCAAACCAATAACAGGTGGTGCGTTGGTTTGTAGTGTTAGCTCCGTAAACGTCGTTGATGTTGCGTGCCGCTTGTGCCGCGTTGCTGCCACGACGGTACTCATATTCCATAATTACTCGAATTTTTAACGTATCCATGATGACGAAAAAGATTGAAATGCGATGAAAATGTAACACTAATCAATAAACAAATGACTACTTTTGGAAAAAAAAATCCATGTTTTTAAAATAAAATTAATTTGAAATTAGAATTCTTACCCAAACAAAAATTATTTTGATTTGAAATGGCCAGTACTGCAAAACGGCAATTTCATAGGTAAAGACCTAATATCAAAAATTTCGACTTCAATTATGGAAGAAGAGCAATTATGTAGATTTGACCTAAAATCTATAGAGAATATTTATGAAAACCTACTGTAATGTTACGGCATTTCTAAAGAGATATATTGAGAGGTATATTGGTCGGAAATCCAAAGTTTTGTCGCCAACCGACGACGTTGAGAAGTTTTTAAAAGAAGCTCCGGATCGACAGTACCTGGCAACAAAGGTCAGTTGGTCAGATCAACTGACCTTACAAGTCCATTTTTTTCCTCGCAAGGGTGTTGAAAAACGTCCTATGAAACGCGTGTGCATTGATCATACATAACACACTCGGCTACAGCACTAGCACGAGCACTTGCCACAACACTGGCGCGAGCACTTGCCTCCAGCACTGGCGCGAGCACTTGCCTACTGCACTGGCGCGAGCACTTGCCACAACACTGGCGCGAGCACTTGCCACAACACTGGCGCGAGCACTTGGCTCCAGCACTGGCGCGAGCACTTGCCTCCAGCACTGGCGCGAGCACTTGCCTAAAGCACTGGCGCGAGCACTTGCCTCCATCACTGGCGCGAGCACTTGCCTCCAGCACTGGCGCGAGCACTTGCCTCCAGCAGTGGCGCGAGCACTTGCCTCCAGCACTGGCACGAGCACTTGCCTAAAGCACTGGCGCGAGCACTTGCCTCCATCATTGGCGCGAGCACTTGCCTCCAGCACTGGCGCGAGCACTTGCCTCCAGCACTGGCGCGAGCACTTGCCTTCAGCACTGGCGCGAGCACTTGCCTCCAGCACTGGCGCGAGCACTTGCCTCCAGCACTGGCGCGAGCACTTGCCTCCAGCACTGGCGCGAGCACTTGCCTCCAGCACTGGCGCGAGCACTTGCCACAACACTGGCGCGAGCACTTGCCTACAGCACTGGCGCGAGTACTTGCCTCCATCATTGGCGCGAGCACTTGCCTCCAGCACTGGCGCGAGCACTTGCCTCCAGCACTGGCGCGAGCACTTGCCTTCAGCACTGGCGCGAGCACTTGCCTCCAGCACTGGCGCGAGCACTTGCCTCCAGCACTGGCGCGAGCACTTGCCACAACACTGGCGCGAGCACTTGCCTCCAGCACTGGCGCGAGCACTTGCCTCCAGCACTGGCGCGAGCACTTGCCTACGCACTGGCGCGAGCACTTGCCTCCAGCACTGACGCGAGCAGTTGCCTACAGCACTAGCGCGAGCACTTGCCACAACACTGGCGCGAGCACTTGCCTCCAGCACTGGCGCGAGCACTTGCCTCCAGCAGTGGCGCGAGCACTTGCCTCCAGCAGTGGCGCGAGCACTTGCCTACAGCACTAGCGCGAGCACTTGCCACAACACTGGCGCGAGCACTTGCCTCCAGCACTGGCGCGAGCACTTGCCTCCAGCAGTGGCGCGAGCACTTGCCTCCAGCAGTGGCGCGAGCACTTGCCTCCAGCACTGGCACGAGCACTTGCCTAAAGCACTGGCGCGAGCACTTGCCTCCATCATTGGCGCGAGCACTTGCCTCCAGCACTGGCGCGAGCACTTGCCTCCAGCACTGGCGCGAGCACTTGCCTTCAGCACTGGCGCGAGCACTTGCCTCCAGCACTGGCGCGAGCACTTGCCTCCAGCACTGGCGCGAGCACTTGCCTCCAGCACTGGCGCGAGCACTTGCCTCCAGCACTGGCGCGAGCACTTGCCACAACACTGGCGCGAGCACTTGCCTCCAGCACTGGCGCGAGCACTTGCCTCCAGCACTGGCGCGAGCACTTGCCTCCAGCACTGGCGCGAGCACTTGCCTACGCACTGGCGCGAGCACTTGCCTCCAGCACTGACGCGAGCAGTTGCCTACAGCACTAGCGCGAGCACTTGCCACAACACTGGCGCGAGCACTTGCCTCCAGCACTGGCGCGAGCACTTGCCTCCAGCAGTGGCGCGAGCACTTGCCTCCAGCAGTGGCGCGAGCACTTGCTTCCAGCACTGGCACGAGCACTTGCCTACAGCACTAGCGCGAGCACTTGCCACAGCACTAGCGCGAGCACTTGCCTCCAGCACTGGCGCGAGCACTTGCCTCCAGCACTGGAACGAGCACTTGCCACAACACTGGCGCGAGCACTTGCCTCCAGCACTGGCGCGAGCACTTGCCTCCAGCACTGGCGCGAGCACTTGCCACAACACTGGCGGGAGCACTTGCCTCCAGCACTGGCACGAGCACTTGCTTCCAGCACTGGCGCGAGCACTTGCCTCCAGCACTGGCGCGAGCACTTGCCTCCAGCACTGGCGCGAGCACTTGCCTCCAGCACTGGCGCGAGCACTTGCCTACAGCACTGGCGCGAGCACTTGCCTCCAGCAATGGCGCGAGCACTTGCTCCAGCACTGGCGCGAGCACTTGCCTCCAGCACTGGCGCGAGCACTTGCCTCCAGCACTGGAACGAGCCCTTGCCACAACACTGGCGCGAGCACTTGCCTCCAGCACTGGCGCGAGCACTTGCCTCCAGCACTGGCGCGAGCACTTGCCACAACACTGGCGGGAGCACTTGCCTCCAGCACTGGCACGAGCACTTGCTTCCAGCACTGGCGCGAGCACTTGCCTACAGCACTGGCGCGAGCACTTGCCTCCAGCACTGGCGCGAGCACTTGCCTCAAGCACTGGCGCGAGCACTTGCCTCCAGCACTGGCGCGAGCACTTGCCACAACACTGGCGCGAGCACTTGGCTAAAGCACTTGCGCGAGCACTTGCCTCCATCACTGGCGCGAGCACTTGCCTACAGCACCGGCGCGAGCACTTGCCTCCAGCTTTGGCGCGAGCACTTGCCGCCAGCACTGGCGCGAGCACTTGCCTCCAGCACTGGCGCGAGCACTTGCCTCCAGCACTGGCGCGAGCACTTGCCTCCAGCACTGGCGCGAGCACTTGCCTCCAGCACTGGCGCGAGCACTTGCCTCCAGCACTGGCGCGAGCACTTGCCTACAGCACTGGCGCGAGCACTTGCCTCCAGCAATGGCGCGAGCACTTGCCTCCAGCACTGGCGCGAGCACTTGCCTCCAGCACTGGCGCGAGCACTTGCCTCCAGCACTGGCGCGAGCACTTGCCTCCAGCACTGGCGCGAGCACTTGCCTCCAGCACTGGCGCGAGCACTTGCCTCCAGCACTGGCGCGAGCACTTGCCTCCAGCACTGGCGCGAGCACTTGCCACAACACTGGCGGGAGCACTTGCCTCCAGCACTGGCACGAGCACTTGCTTCCAGCACTGGCGCGAGCACTTGCCTACAGCACTGGCGCGAGCACTTGCCTCCAGCACTGGCGCGAGCACTTGCCTCAAGCACTGGCGCGAGCACTTGCCTCCAGCACTGGCGCGAGCACTTGCCACAACACTGGCGCGAGCACTTGGCTAAAGCACTTGCGCGAGCACTTGCCTCCATCACTGGCGCGAGCACTTGCCTACAGCACCGGCGCGAGCACTTGCCTCCAGCTTTGGCGCGAGCACTTGCCGCCAGCACTGGCGCGAGCACTTGCCTCCAGCACTGGCGCGAGCACTTGCCTCCAGCACTGGCGCGAGCACTTGCCTCCAGCACTGGCGCGAGCACTTGCCTCCAGCACTGGCGCGAGCACTTGCCTCCAGCACTGGCGCGAGCACTTGCCACAACACTGGCGCGAGCACTTGCCTAAAGCACTGGCGCGAGCACTTGCCTCCATCACTGGCGCGAGCACTTGCCTCCAGCACTGGCGCGAGCACTTGCCTCCAGCACTGGCGCGAGCACTTGCCTCCAGCACTGGCGCGAGCACTTGCCTCCAGCAATGGCGCGAGCACTTGCCTCCAGCACTGGCGCGAGCACTTGCCTCCAGCACTGGCGCGAGCACTTGCCTCCAGCACTGGAACGAGCACTTGCCACAACACTGGCGCGAGCACTTGCCTCCAGCACTGGCGCGAGCACTTGCCTCAAGCACTGGCGCGAGCACTTGCCTCCAGCACTGGCGCGAGCACTTGCCACAACACTGGCGCGAGCACTTGGCTAAAGCACTTGCGCGAGCACTTGCCTCCATCACTGGCGCGAGCACTTGCCTACAGCACCGGCGCGAGCACTTGCCTCCAGCTTTGGCGCGAGCACTTGCCGCCAGCACTGGCGCGAGCACTTGCCTCCAGCACTGGCGCGAGCACTTGCCTCCAGCACTGGCGCGAGCACTTGCCTCCAGCACTGGCGCGAGCACTTGCCTCCAGCACTGGCGCGAGCACTTGCCTCCAGCACTGGCGCGAGCACTTGCCTACAGCACTGGCGCGAGCACTTGCCTCCAGCAATGGCGCGAGCACTTGCCTCCAGCACTGGCGCGAGCACTTGCCTCCAGCACTGGCGCGAGCACTTGCCTCCAGCACTGGCGCGAGCACTTGCCTCCAGCACTGGCGCGAGCACTTGCCTCCAGCACTGGCGCGAGCACTTGCCTCCAGCACTGGCGCGAGCACTTGCCTCCAGCACTGGCGCGAGCACTTGCCACAACACTGGCGGGAGCACTTGCCTCCAGCACTGGCACGAGCACTTGCTTCCAGCACTGGCGCGAGCACTTGCCTACAGCACTGGCGCGAGCACTTGCCTCCAGCACTGGCGCGAGCACTTGCCTCAAGCACTGGCGCGAGCACTTGCCTCCAGCACTGGCGCGAGCACTTGCCACAACACTGGCGCGAGCACTTGGCTAAAGCACTTGCGCGAGCACTTGCCTCCATCACTGGCGCGAGCACTTGCCTACAGCACCGGCGCGAGCACTTGCCTCCAGCTTTGGCGCGAGCACTTGCCGCCAGCACTGGCGCGAGCACTTGCCTCCAGCACTGGCGCGAGCACTTGCCTCCAGCACTGGCGCGAGCACTTGCCTCCAGCACTGGCGCGAGCACTTGCCTCCAGCACTGGCGCGAGCACTTGCCTCCAGCACTGGCGCGAGCACTTGCCACAACACTGGCGCGAGCACTTGCCTAAAGCACTGGCGCGAGCACTTGCCTCCATCACTGGCGCGAGCACTTGCCTCCAGCACTGGCGCGAGCACTTGCCTCCAGCACTGGCGCGAGCACTTGCCTCCAGCACTGGCGCGAGCACTTGCCTCCAGCAATGGCGCGAGCACTTGCCTCCAGCACTGGCGCGAGCACTTGCCTCCAGCACTGGCGCGAGCACTTGCCTCCAGCACTGGAACGAGCACTTGCCACAACACTGGCGCGAGCACTTGCCTCCAGCACTGGCGCGAGCACTTGCCTCCAGCACTGGCGCGAGCACTTGCCACAACACTGGTGGGAGCACTTGCTTACAGCACTGGCACGAGCACTTGCTTCCAGCACTGGCGCGAGCACTTGCCTACAGCACTGGCGCGAGCACTTGCCTCCAGCACTGGCGCGAGCACTTGCCTCAAGCACTGGCGCGAGCACTTGCCTCCAGCACTGGCGCGAGCACTTGCCACAACACTGGCGCGAGCACTTGGCTAAAGCACTTGCGCGAGCACTTGCCTCCATCACTGGCGCGAGCACTTGCCTACAGCACCGGCGCGAGTACTTGCCTCCAGCTTTGGCGCGAGCACTTGCCGCCAGCACTGGCGCGAGCACTTGCCTCCAGCACTGGCGCGAGCACTTGCCTCCAGCACTGGCGCGAGCACTTGCCTCCAGCACTGGCGCGAGCACTTGCCTCCAGCACTGGCGCGAGCACTTGCCACAACACTGGCGCGAGCACTTGCCTAAAGCACTGGCGCGAGCACTTGCCTCCATCATTGGCGCGAGCACTTGCCTCCAGCACTGGCGCGAGCACTTGCCTCCAGCACTGGCGCGAGCACTTGCCTTCAGCACTGGCGCGAGCACTTGCCTCCAGCACTGGCGCGAGCACTTGCCTCCAGCACTGGCGCGAGCACTTGCCTCCAGCACTGGCGCGAGCACTTGCCTCCAGCACTGGCGCGAGCACTTGCCACAACACTGGCGCGAGCACTTGCCTCCAGCACTGGCGCGAGCACTTGCCTCCAGCACTGGCGCGAGCACTTGCCTCCAGCACTGGCGCGAGCACTTGCCTACGCACTGGCGCGAGCACTTGCCTCCAGCACTGGCGCGAGCAGTTGCCTACAGCACTAGCGCGAGCACTTGCCACAACACTGGCGCGAGCACTTGCCTCCAGCACTGGCGCGAGCACTTGCCTCCAGCAGTGGCGCGAGCACTTGCCTCCAGCAGTGGCGCGAGCACTTGCCTCCAGCACTGGCACGAGCACTTGCCTACAGCACTAGCGCGAGCACTTGCCACAGCACTAGCGCGAGCACTTGCCACAACACTGGCGCGAGCACTTGCCACAACACTGGCGCGAGCACTTGGCTCCAGCACTGGCGTGAGCACTTGCCTCCTGCACTTGCGCGAGCACTTGCCTCCAGCACTGACCTCCAGCACTGGATCAGAATCAGAATCAGAATCAAAATCAGAATCTTTATTTGTTAAACATAGGTATTTTTATAAATTTTCGAAGCCATTCCCATTCCAAAAAAGCTCTTTTTCATCAAAGTGGTTCTGCATTTTATGTCACACAATTTATTTTCAGATTGAGAACCGTGTTGAGAACGCATTGGAGTTTTTTTTTACATCGGAAATAAAAACCAAAAAGGTAAAAAGGTGAAAGGAAAAAGGTGGAAGAAGTGGTGGTGGAAGGTAAAAGGTTTAGTAAAAAGGTGTAAATTCATTTTAACAAACAAAACAGTCTCGTAGATGTACATAGCTGGCAAAGTAAGTAATTTAAAAGATTTAAAAACGGGTGCACAAGATTCCGCCCAAGTAGCAAAAAAGTTGTAAAATATTAGAATTATACAACTAACAGATATGTAAGGGGTTTATAACAGTTTTGTAACAACTATGTTGTTGTATAGTAGTATTCAGTTCGACGCATTAGTTATATATAATTTAAGTCATATTAATGTGCCTGGTAAACGTTATCTCAATAATTTATATGACGGTCATATAACGTTAAGTCGAGTTAACGTTTCAGCCAGAAAATAGTGATGTGTCGCCATGTTTTGTAAATTTAGAACCATTTATTCAACACTTAAATAACTAACTGTGATATAATGATTTTATAGTTAACTATTATAAAATCGTTATGAAAGGTCGTATATTCCCACCTTTAAGTAACTTTTAGGTTGAAACATTATTCTTATGTAACCTATATGTGTCATTTGATTATTTAAACAATAATTAGATACTTTAATATAACTCAGTCGCCATTTTTATTACGTATAATATTAACTATGGATTTTAAAAAGTGGAAAAGAATTAAACGAAGTGGTGGCTTTAGAAGAAAAGTAAATAAAAATTATCAATTATTATTGTTAAATACAGCAGCGATACCTACATTTAATCTGAAAGAAACTGTGCCCAACCAAGAAAAAAGTGGTAAAAATGAAAGTGGTTCCTTACATTTTTCAACAATTAATACGGTATTTGCTGGATCCGGTCAGGACAGGTGTTCTACAAATCAAATTTGTTCCGCTCATCTTCTTTTACCAGAACGCACACTAGATAGAGAAAGTAAGTTATTGTATAAAAAGCTCCTTTAACAGATTCATTCGTAAGTTTATATTACCCAAATGTTTTTTTTTTAGACGAATTAAATCATTCCGATTTCCCTGAAGAAGACAACTGCATGGAAATAAGTGACGAAAGTTCTGAAGAACTTGATAAAGATGATCAATTCCGCCAAGATTAAAAAAAATGGGCAATCACTTGTAATGTTCCTCATGAAACAATACAAAAAGTTAGTGAAATAATTAACAGAAGTTTACCTCATATTCTCCCCAAAGATCCAAGAACGCTTCTTCAAACTAAAACAGTATCATTAATTCCATTGGATAAGGGCTACTATTGGCACAATGGTGTAACTGAACCACTTAAAAAATATTTAGAACATCTTACTCTCATACCAGAAAGTATATCGTTAAATATAAACATTGATAGATTGCCAATATATAAGAGTTCTAGAGAACAAGTATGGCCTATACTATGCAATATATTTGAAATACCCTACCTGTCACCATTTATAGTAGGCATATATTCAGGAAAACGAAAACCTGCAGATTTAGAAGCTTACTTCAGACCTTTTGTCGCAGAAATGAAAAATCTTTTGTTTATATACTGTCAATGATATAAAATGTACATTAGTTAGCGTTACGTATAATGATACTATATTTTTTATACCCTTACTACATACTCTTTAATTGTAAATAAAAATCGCAAATACTTAAATATTTTTTTTTATTTGGCATCATTCAGACTTATAATTAGTAATTATAAAGTTGTTAATCATTTTAATTTAACTTGAAAGTTATTACACAATACGAGGTGGAAGGGACACCAATGCTAAAACAGTTACCACGTATTCAGTACGCCATTCTGAACCCCCCACATGGAATGTTTTCATCGGTTATTTTAAAAACAATCAGCTGTTCCATACATTTTGACCGTGGAGGTTTTTGCATTATTGTAGGAAACAGCTGTTTTTTTTAATAACCGATGTAAAATTTTGTATGTGGGTGGGGCTCAGAATGATGTACTGAATACGTGGTAACCGTTTTCGCGTCGGTATCCCTTCCACCCCGTTTATAAAATTAAATTTCAAAAACGAAAAGATAAAATAAACTTAAGATGTACAGTGTACATATTACGTACATACTGTCGTACATTTTTAAGCACTCTTCTCCAATTAAGATTATTTAATCAGAGAACAGTACTTAAAAATTCGTTATACAACATTTGAACAACATTATCATCAACTACACTATCATTATTAGTATACAATAATAAAGTAACGTTTAGAAAAATAATCAAAAAAGATTCATTGTTTCAATGTGTCATTCAGTCATAACAGTATTATTGATACGACGTATGTACTTAAGATATATTAAGTATGTAGGTAATTATTGCATCCTTATTAAAACAACTGCTAAAACGAAAACAAAATTAACACAGTATTTTTGAGACAAACTGTAATTTACAATTAACAAATCAACATAATATAGCCATAATCTTTTTAGAATGTCATCGTTAGATCAACCTAAATCTAAACATCTAATTATTTTCGGGTAATTCCACTTTGCCCCACCAAGCCCGCCACCCTGGTGTGGCAAAGTGGACTGCCTAAAATTTTGCAGTGGAATATGCCCCACTATTCTGATTTGATGGGGCGGATAACACTAGCATAAACACTTTGTGGATTCTGCCCCACTAGGGTTGGCAGCTCAGGATTTGTGTATGAAGGTTAACATGTATTTTTGAATCATTTGGGTTAGGTTAGGTTAGAACAGTGACCCTTAACGCGCGACGGCGAGCGAGCGAAGCGAGCGGTGCCGCGGCAGCGGCCGCCGAGCGCCATATCCCCTCTATTTTTGGTGAATCATTTGGGTTAGATGAGGCGGTGAATGTCTCGTAAATCCTGAGCTGCCAACCCTAGTGGGGCAGAATCCACAAAGTGTTTATGCTAGTGTTATCCGCCCCATCAAATCAGAATAGTGGGGCATATTCCACTGCAAAATTTTAGGCAGTCCACTTTGCCACACCAGGGTGGCGGGCTTGGTGGGGCAAAGTGGAATTACTCTTATTTTCTATTTTTTTGGAACTTTTGGCACTTTAAACTTATTAATTAATAAAAATACTTATAATTTATACTCAAAAATAATTCAACCTATACTATTTCTTGTGAATCGAGATAATTATTGATTATATGAGAATTTTGTTCAAGGGATTGCGCATTTTGTTGAATTTCTTGAAGTACCAGTCTTTCGGTAATGGTATTATTAGGCATACTACGTTTGGGTCTAGATTTGCTAGATGATGCACGCAACAACTTTATTTTATTTCTTGTTTCGGCATGGCGCATAATATAAAAAAAAAAAATCGCATTCTATCTTAGTATAGGTTTTGTCTGATTCATGTACAAGTTCAAAAAATAAATTGAACGTCCGAGTGTAGATTTTGAAACAAATTTTCGACGTTCATTTTTTAGAGCGTCCAGCCCAAGAGCATGTCGTCATAAATTTTCTAGTGAATATTATGTCCACTAATGCGTAAGCGTTGTTGCTCCCTCGTCCTTTTCCATTTCCACAAACTACTGCCAGTTTATTTTTGAATTTTGACACCATGGTTGGATCTTTGAGCTGATCTTCAAAGGCGTCAAGTTCTTCTTTATCCGATATTGGTTTAAAATCGTTTGATTCTTGAATTTTAATTTCTGTGGTGCGTTGTACATATTCATCAAGCTGAGTACTTAAATGTGTCATTTTCATTAGTAATTTACTCTCTACACTTTGCACATATTCAAAGAGAACTTTCTGGTTTTCTTGAATAATTCCTGTTATTTGTATCAAATTATCAAGTTTTTGTGAAATATCTTGATGATCTAGTTCAGCTGTGTGCAAAATAACACTATGTTGGTTTTGGTCTATTTCTTGATTGGAAGTTAAAACAACCACATCGTTAATGTCAGTAGGATTGGACGTGGATGGTTGTAGATACTGAGCATTATTCTGAAAAAAAAAAGGAATATAATTTATGAAATATGAATATAAATCACGATGATATCCTCATAGATAGCACGTATGAATAAGGCAGCCATAATTCTAAAATTGACATGGACCGTGTAGACTCGAGGGGTTATTCACCAACTCGACACGAGAGACCACCAACTAGACACGTGTGTCTAGTCTTACTAGTACTTAGTATTTTACTTACAACACAAGCATTTGCAAGGTCATTGAAACACTCTTGAACGGCAATATTATCAATTGAGGTACATCCGCGTCGATTTAAATCTTCATTTTGTTCCTCTTCTGTGTCGCTCATGCTTGACATTTGAGTGACCTCTATCTCAGCACTTTCCAGTGAATTTATTCCACTTCTTTTGACGACACATTGAATTGTTGACCAAGATGCTTCGGGACATGAAGAAGGATTCTTTAATAAATCCTCCACTTTTCTTCTTGGCCAATACAGGATACCATTTTGTTCCCATTTTTCAGGCACCGCTGATAAAACTAACTTTCCCCTTTCTAAAGTTTGTACAATTTTGAAGGTCATATCTAAAACAAAACATTGTTATGGTTAAATATTGCTATACTTACACTAACACATCAAAAAAATCAAATTACATTAACAATAAATACTGAATATAAACACTACGTACTCGTACTACAATTGTAATGTATATTTGAAAAGTAAATTTGAAGCTGCTGCACTTCTTACACCAAGTATCAATCTATGACTAAACTAAAATTTAACGTAATGAGAGATTCGCTTACGAAATGCGTAGAGCGAGACAGAGAAAAGGGGAATTCCCTGACAACAAACATTTATTATTGCGCGCGCGCGTCGAGACACGGCTCGCCTTTGACAAATTTTATATACCTACATGTATTTAACTGGCTCAGTGGCAACGATTGGGTGGTTAGGTAAATATAATTTATGCAACTAACCTTAAAAAATAGTGATGAATATTTATTATTTAGAAACAAAAAAAAATTAACAGTTGCAGTAACATTCGTCCTCAGGGAAATGGTCGTATATGGCATACTTCTTACAGTTTTGGCACCAAAAGAAATCATAGTTTAATAATTTAGTTATGCTTCTGTTATTATGGATGATAAAATGTTTGAATGTCGAGTCGGTAGGGTGATTAACATCCATGGCACTTCTGTGATAACTGAAAATGCGTGTTATCCCATGGCCATTTTAAATGTTTGAGCAACTTGAAGTCTTTTTTTGTTAAAAACTTATCAAAGTCAAAATATATCACCATGATGCCCCTGTAAAAATACAGATTCTTTGTATTCCCATGACTATACACAAAGGTTTTTCTATTTTCCAACAGAACTCTAATTGAAACCGTAGTCATGGTGGACGTCATAAATCGTATAAAACATGTATAAGACCAATAGTTATATACATGTCTAGTTGCAGTCGCCCAATGTCTTTTGGCAATATGGCGGAAACTATTGATGCTGATAATGTATTTTCTTTTTATAAAGAATATTGAAACACCAATATTATGAAGGCCCATTAAAATATTAACAACAATAACCATACATATCATCGAAAATTTTAGATTCCCAAGTATAAGTCACCGCTCTTCATCGTCCACCACAGTAAACTTTCTTTACATTAAATTAATAAAGATTATTAAAACATTTTCACTTACCTTTTTTTAAGTTTTATCACAACACAATAAATTGTCACGCAAATTGTCTAGCTTGCACCACAGACCATGCAACCACCAGCAAAACGTCTATACGATGGTATGGTTATGTAAGAGTATTACTAAAAACTGTTACAAACCTTACTAGTTAAACTTACAACGTCTACATGATTTTTACACAACGTTATTTTCGCTGATGCGACTGCAATACGACCCTTACACGATTTAAATGTTATATAATCTGCGCCCAAACCCGCGTTTTATTTACGTATAAAAAACTATTATAAAACCATTTTCATATGGCTGAAAGTTACATAAAAAACGTTATTGTACCATTTATATGACATTATTTTGCTTCTTGGGCGTAGTTTTCAAGCCACACACAGATCGAATACATCGTTTTTGCGCTTTAAAAACTATATCTATTTCAGTAGATTGCCCCCAAAAAATAACACCAAATCTCAGAACTGATGCAATGGATATAAAAGTAACCTTTTAGTGTGAAAAGTAACCTTGCATATTTTTTTCCAGTAGTAAGATTAAAAGTGAATAGACAGATGTTGGTTAATAAGGTAATAATTTAGTAATGATTTCCATTTTTTACCGACTTCAAAAAGGAGGAGGTTCTCAATTCGTCTGTAAGTTTTTTTTTTCGTCTGAAATTAAGGTTATTTAATGTAGTCTGCAAGTGAAATTTATAAGATAGAAATATACCTAACCTCTTGAAACTATAGAATATAGCGGTTATCCACATCCTCAAGTACATACTAATGAATTTTTACACTTACCCTGTAGGTATCCAGCTTATTATTCAGTAAACAGTTAACAAACTTCAAAACTTCGAACGAACGACCAACAAAGTAATCACAGACTACATAGAGATACTACTGCAACCGCAACGGCAAGTCGGCAACGGTGCAACCGACTCTCTCTAACTCTTGGCGACAAGCACGGAAGAACTCCAACAAGGGGGCCTACTCTCTAACTCCGTCAACGAAGATACGGGCCCGTCCGAAAGTAGTTCGAAATTTCTTAGTGAATCCTACAGCCAATTAACTAACTTTTTTTGACGGGCAAAAACATATCGGGAGTAGGGACAGCTGTCAAATCGTGTTGTTATTCATTCTTAGTTCAAGCTCCTAACTAACTTCTGTCCGTAGTCCGTAAGTGATACGGAGTTGAAAACGCCCGTTACTTCGACCGAAACGACGGATTTCGTTCTTAGAGAGTAGGCCCCAAGGAACGAATCCGTCCGATTGAACGAGCGAGTGACCAAAACGTGTGATTTGGATAAAGAAAGAAAAAAGAAAGATCCATTTTTAGGAGTCGCACTCACGAAGTTTGACATTATCCAATAATCAATTTTGCGTTCAGTTTCATGTAACAAATTAAAACCAAAATATACCATAAACCAAATCACCTAAAAGTAACCTTTTGAGTCGTGTAACCTAGAAGTAACCTTTGGGAGTTAAAAATCACCTAAAAGGTTACAAAAGTAACCTTCTGGCAACGCTGGTAGTAGGAGCCTTTTTGGCCGTGCGTGTCCCACAAATAGAGTTCGTTCTTTTTTCAATCATAGTAAAAAAAGGTTTGGTAGATGTCACATGTCTTGGAATTTTTGGTTCTAGGATATGCCGGTTTCCGTTTAACAAAACCACAGCTGCGTACAGTTACAGCAGCTGTAACTGGCCATGGGTCATTTAACAAACATCTCTTTGTCATAGGGGTAACAGACAGTCCGCTGTGCAGGGCCTGCATGGAAGACGACGAGACAGCGGCTCATGCGCTGTTAAACTGCCCGGTGGTCGCTAATTACAGGGCAAAATACTTCGGTAACCCAGGTACCCTACCTGAGATTGTCAGCAACACCATAGCGTTGCTGGCCTTTCTCGAGGAGTTGGGGTGGATCGAATAACCGATTCTCCCACCCGTACGCAAAATACGCGCTTTGACGTGGAGTTGCGGACAACAGCCCGTTTTACCTATTACATATGCCGGTTTCCTCACGATGTTTTCCTTCACCGTTTTTGAGAGCAGTGGTGATGAAATAATGTACACAAAGTAAAGCGCCTGCCTGGGTTCGAACTTACGACCTACAACTCGTTAGTCGCATCCGTCCACTGGGCCACCACTGCTGTCAGCATCACATTTAGGCTGTGGGTCAGATTAATCCCATCCATCTGCCCCTTGCTGCCCTCCCCCGGCGACCCCATAAGCCGTGGTCCGCACCCCACAGAGGAGCCGTCAGCGTGTAGTCGGTTAGTTTTTAAGTTTTTAATCCCTCCCAGCCACAGGCCAGCCCAGTTAAGCAGCCGATCATCTCCTATGTTGACCTGCGAGATGCCATACACATGAAAAAGCTGTGGATCAGCCCTTACAATTTAATGTACCTATTGGGTTTTAGCTTTAAAATGACATGACTTGAGGACTCGTAACAATTTTCACTCCATGCACTGCTATGCATGCTGCAACCTCGTAAACCCGCCTTTTGCCTTTTTTTTTTAAGTTATTTGATGAATTCCCACGCAAAAAAAAAATGGGGGGAGCGCCAGGGTGGCCCACGAAATTCAAATTTTCTTACGTTTTTTGCAATCTGCAGGTCCAATGTTGAACAAAACACGATTCGCGACCGATTATAATGAATAAAATCATCATTAGAACCCTCAAGCAAGTTCATACTTATAATCCCATTGAAGTACTGATTCCTCAGCTAATTGGTACTTCAAGTAACAACAATAGCAGCGCGAGCGGTAGTTGAACACAAAAAAATCGTGTTTATACTTATTTTGACACCCATCACGTCACCGGAGTTTCTCTAGCTAATTTAATTTGAAATAGGATTTAGGTTGTCCGAAATAAAAATGATTTTATTACATTTTTACAATATACCACAATTATCAGGCTCTAGGATTGGCCTGATAGTCGTGGAGTATCTCTCCACTCCTCAAGCACCTCAGGATCTGTTTCTCCCTTGTCGCTACGTCACTAAGTGCTAGCGACGGTTTCCGGGGGCTCATTTTTAAGTGTACAAGTCACCCCATGTAATTTTTTTTTTCGTGAACAACAAAAGCTTGATCAGGCACGGGCCATAAGTCCTTCCATTGTTCTAGGTGACCAGTCCTCTTTAGCCATAAAAACACATATTCCAATATCTTTGTTTCCATATCCTGCAAAATTCTTCCGCATCGCTATCAACAGAAAAAGTGCCCAAACGGCTGGCAGCATTGCCACGTTGCATGGCAATGCTGATTCTTTGGCCAAATAATAGGCTAGCCGTAGTCACGTGACGAGTCTACCAACCGCTTGGCATGTCTAGAAAAACGAAGTGGGCGCTCGGACCTCATATAATAATAATATTGATATTTCTGGCATCTTGCTGGTGGTGAAATCCCTTCATATTGTGTAGGACGCAGTATGTATGGTTATTTCAACATTTGTTCCATCGGGGGCGTAGCTCAGATGGTAGAGCGCTCGCTTAGCATGCGAGAGGTACCGGGATCGATACCCGGCGCCTCCATTCTCTTTTTGCATTTTCATTATGTTGGGAAAACTGTAAATAACAGAAGTTGTAAATGGAAGATTGATAATTAAGATTCCTGGTTGATTTTCTCCAGTTACTACCAACTACAAGCACCATAATTCAAATAAACTTATGCCGTAGGTACCTTACTTTGTTAATTTTTATTAACTTTAACTAAAATTATTTTTGTTACTAATTAATTATTTTGTTTTAAGTCTGCTACTAAAAGTACATTTATAGAGAGCGAGGAAAACTGTTCCACCGTAATACAGTTTATACGGGTACCTACGGGGAACAGAGTGAATCAGTTTCATGCTAACAACTATAACAAGTAGGTCGTCTAATTTAAAACTGCACGCCCCTCCACCAACATTTCTAAATGGTTCGACCCACCGGGACCACAGGTAACGAGTGCTTTAAACAGTTCCCTTAGAGAATCGCGCCTACGGACGCCATATTTTGCTTAGCTGGCTACTTTTCTCCATAATAAAATAAACTAAATATCTGCAGCCCGTCATTCACAGTATTACAGGTTTTTAATAAAAAATGTATAATAAAATATTATATATCTTTATTAAATTAGAAACAACCTTAGATTACAATTAATTTCTACACTAATTACATTACTGACTTACTTCAACTTCGCAAAATTAGCAATTTCACAAAGACTCCAAAATAGGCCTCCGTTTGAGAGAATGCTTAGGAAAAAAGAAATAGTTTCAGTAGAAAAGGTCTATTACCTAGTGGTGACACAGGTGGCGCTGTGAAGTTCTCTCTTTTAGTGCCATAGCTAAATAATATAACCCATTGGGCCGGCGAAGACCTAACGAAGCGCAATGCCGTTCGGGCCGTACTGACAACAATCCTTTTCTTTACAAAAAAACTAAAATAACACTACGCGCTATAATAAATAAAAAACAATCAAACGCTCTCAGAATAATGGAAGTTTAGTTATTTTCAACTTTATTTCAATGCGCACTAGTTCAATATTTGTTCGGCAGTGAAAAACGCGCTGCCTTACCGTTCTAAGTCTGCACCGGCCCTACTCGACCATAGTCCGCGTTCCTTATTTAATATATCGGTCCTTCTTCAACTCATGCGGGCCTTATACCATTCCCGCCTACGCCTATCTATCTCTTTCTTTCAACATAAGAATCAACTACAGCCATCCATAAGTACAGAAGAGTGACAGAGAGCGATGGCAAACTATATATAAGTACATAGCTATTATCCTCCGAAAAATATATCATTTTATATATTCTACTCTCTCTTCTATTATCACAGTCCATAGCTTCAACAGTGATACTTAAAATAATCAGCAATATTTGATGCAGAATATAAGCGATGAAAATCATTGAAATACAGCAATTTACATAAGAATTTACACGTAATATTAATAAAAAAATACCAATATAATACCTAAAGATTCATACTACATTAACAACAAATTATACAGACATTTAAATTTAAAATAAGCTTTACTATGATTTTTTTACAAAAGATTACAGAAATCAGCATAAGATTTATATGAATGAAATCGTATCCTGGCAATAAAGTAGTATAATAAGAACTTCCAACCTTATTGTCCCTTAAGTTTGTATCTTAAACACTTGACATTTAAAGAACAATTTAGAAATCTTTTACTCAAAACGTATGTCAGTTGAGTACTTGAATTGTAACAAACTTGAGCACTTCTTTATTTCAATATTTGATAACACTCATCGCAAAAGTATAAAATTGAAATGAATAAAACAATTGAAATTATAATATGAAGGTATCATGCTGGCAATAGAAGATTCACCAAACGTTAAACAGTAAGAATAATGTGTCAAATAATGTGCAACGTGCAAACAAATCAAATCAGCACTATTTGTAACAACTCCAGTAACTATTAAAATGCAATTAGATCTACAGTTTTATGTATATAAAGTACTTGAACCAGTTAAATCTATTGATATGTCAATGTGAAAATTTAGGAAATTACTACATAAATACCAATATAAACATTTAAATAATAAAAAAGACATATTTTTCGACTAAATCAACACAATCATAATTTTATTATGGATTTCTCATAAGTAATGAACCAAAGACATAAGTATCAATAACAGTTTACAGAAAATAACTTAGCCCACGTTCCCATGGACGTAATAAAATCGCGGACGGATTTTTTCGCGCACAGAAATTTCAACGCACTGGTCAGCGGCAAGATTTGAAAAACGAACAGTAAAGTTGAGCAGAACAGTAGAGTAGTTCGATTTTCGACGTGCCGAGATGCACTCTGTTGAATTCTCAATGCTCGGTTTGACACCGAGAGTTAAAAATCTAGTGCGCGGAAAAATCCAGCCGTGATTATATCACGGCCGTGTGAATTTCGACTTACTGTACTTTTTCAAGTGTGTACCTGCACCCTACTTTAAATCGAAATAGCGGAAAATAATTGATTTTTGTTGCACTTTATTTCAAGTACCTACCAGTCGGAAATAAATTGTGCAGCATAATTCGACTAAGTCGACATGCACACGGACGTAATAAAATCGCGGCGGGATTTTTCCATGCACTGGATTTTCAACTCTCGGCGTTGAGCCGAGCATTGAGAATCAGAGTGCACCGTGAGTGAGTCTCAGCGCGTCGAAAAAACTGTTCGATTTTCAACTCTCAGCCCTAAGCAGTACGTTGAAGATCTAGGACGCGAAAAAATCGTGCCGCGATATTATTACGTCCGTGTGTGTGTCGACTAAAAGCACATAATGCGACGAATTTAGCAAACGATACACGATAATATTGTACATTAAAAGCATAATAAACATTACTTTTGAGCGAATATCTCGAAGTAAGCATTAATAAAATTATTAGAATTTTGTAAAAACAAACAAAAATAACATTTCTTCATAGAAAAATAACCAGTAATAATACTTTTTTTAAATAAGTACTATTTTCAATTTGTCAGTAAAAAAATATAAGCATTAATGGCACTTTTTTAAAATAATATTTTTTTTATAAAAAATCAATTTAGTTTGTAGGAATCAGACATGAATTACAAAATAAAAAAACAGCTTAAATAAAAATAAAAACCCTTAATTAATCATTGTATCTTTCATATGAGAATCGAGATTAATAATTAAAGTATAGAAATGTAAGTAAATAACAGAATACACTTGAATTCATGTTTAACATATTTTTTTCATAGAACTATAAAATAAATAATAATTTTGCAATACTATATACCTATTACATGTAAGTATACTTAGTTTAATGTGGATGCGCTAAGGTAGGTAAGCCGCGATTTTTTTTTTACGATTTCTGCAGTTAGCGGGTCAGTGTCAGATTTTATGTCGATTAAAATATGATTCGCGAGCGTAACAAATACGGCTTTACAGAATAGAGTATTTTACTCTATATGAGAAAAAATCTAAAAATATATTATTGAGATAGCTTAAGCAAAATGCAGTCGGAAAATGTTAGTTTTAGTCCATAAAATAACAAAATACATTTTAAAATTCTATTCAAAGATTTCAGTTTTGTAAATCTGTTTTTGAACACCATGAAATAGTAGCCGCCATGTTATTACGTCATACGGCATGTCAATTGAACAACCTTGTACTTTTATTATTTTCGTAACCAAAGTAATGATAAATGATTTTATTTCTGTAAGTAGGTTTGTACAAACACTTTTACACGTCAATCATATTTTTTTAAACTAGATGAGGTCGGCGTTTCCTATCTGACTACTCAGAGAAGAAAGGCCGAAACAAACTCAGAGGTCACAGTCTCTTTTAAAGTCCAGACATAATCTTGGTCAGATCATGTGAAGACCATGTGGATTGGTGCCTGAAATGGTCTTTTGTCCTCAAAAGACCATTTCAGGCACCAATCCACATGGTCAATCAATCTGGTCTGGTCAATGGTGAATCACACAGATTGAGTGGACCTGTCCAATCAGCGCACGCATTTCTCAGTAATTATGCAGCTCAACTCAGAACTTGAGGAGCTCAAAGATTTGACGAACAATACCAAAGAAAGTATTTTTTATTCAAATAATATTTTGCATTCAGGAACAGAAAATCAACGATAAGTAGAATAATAACTATGTTTTTCAATTACAATCAATTAACATACAAAATATCAGCGCATTTGTTTACTTAGCAAACTGACGTCATACCCACACACCAATATGGCGTCCACTGCGTCCAGCGTTTTCGTCAAATTACGCGCGAAATTTTAAAATGTAAAATTAAAGTGCATTTTTACGGCACTAATCGATTAAATAAAAATGTTGTTTTTTTTAGTGGTTTATTAGCATTTTAGAATCGAATTAGGCCACTTTTCAAAAATGAGCGTAATACCCTATTATAAGAATTAAAAATCATTAATACAACACTCCAGTTTCATTTGATCCCATTGAATGAGTACTTAGAGGGTTATATTGATGATTTTGATTAATATAATTCTGTAAATACATACGAATCACGGTCGGGAATCATATTTTGTTCAACGCACAGCCTGACACAAATTTTTCGGGCTAGCCTCGCGCTTCCACCTTAAGATAAATTATAATCAGACATCAAGCCCTCTCAATTACGAAGAACTAAAAATAAAAGTGCAATAGGCTATTTGAAAATATGAGAAATAATGAATTATTTATCCGCGTAGATATGGATTTTAAAAGCAATTTGCATTAAACACATAAAAAAATATTGAATATTTTCACCAAAAACCAAAAATAAAATGATTTGTTTTGAGGTTGGAACGATATGAATATAACCGTATTTTTTTTTTTTTGTTTAATTTACTGTGACGTCACGTCTTTATACATCCATCATCCATCCAATCATTGCTTTCCGTGTGCCATGATATACAATCGTGTGACGTCACTCGACTAACTCGACGCCATATTGCTGCAAGCGTTTTGAAAGCTTAAATAAATCAGTGTATATTGTAATGTTTTTTTTTTCGAAACACTTAAAATAAATTAAAATAAATATTATTTGTACGTTCCTTATACACTACATAATGTGAGACGGTTTTTAGAAACTAGTCAAATAGCCTATTGTAGGAATAAACTGCGAACGTTAAAAGCAAACCGAAGTATGTTACAAAATGCCTTAGTATCTATGTTTCTTACATTAATTTTAAAGCAGATATTTCCAAGAATATACTTTAAGCATACTTCTATATTAATAACTACCTTTCGCCAGCAGCGTCTCCCGCGTGGAGGTGGGAAATTATCCCACGGGAACATACCACCGGGATAAAAAGTACCATATGTGTTAATCCAGGTTATAAACTATCTGTGTGCCAAATTTCATCCAAATCCGTTCAGTAGATTTTGCGTGATTGAGTAAATTAAACATACAAACTTTTACATTTATAATATTGTTGTAGGACTCCACGAAATTCTTATCATATCTACTTAATACCAAATTATATGAAGACAGACAGAGAAAAATACCTGTTGTGTTAAGGAACGTCCATTTACCTCACAATTTCAATAACAGTGCTGTGAAAGTGTGAGGTCAACGGATTAAAACCGCTTTTGAATAGGAAATGCATTGACTGTGAAATTATATCGACATCTCTTACATCAGAAGTTTACAGAAACATTACTTTCGTCACTACCTCTCAACAATCGGTCATCGATCCATTCAAGGCTGAACGCAATAATGTATCTCTAATTCACCAGCAAGCGATTCATCACCTTAACTTGATAAACATAAAACACATTTTTTGTTTCCATAAGAAATGGCTAAATCAATAAATGCAGTAAAACAAAAATAATTCGTAGTAAGATTCGTTTAAACTGTAAGATCATTTTCTCAATGTTTGTTTAAAACACATGTTTCAGATAATATTAGTTAATGCTCGTGAAGGTCACTATACCGTATTGCATAACTACTAACGGTCATAATTAAATGCTGCGATTACATTGCGTGTTTGAAAGGCCTTGTGAAATATTCATCTCTTGCAATAGATTTAGTAGTGCAGTCATTTGCCGAAAACATTTTCTTAACAGCGTTATGAACATTCTAATTTGTTCTTCGTGCGTAATATTAGCGTTCTAAGTTATTTTTGCACTGGTCTGCGTAGTCTTGGAATACACGAAATAAGGCTTACTAAAACAAGTAAATTTTAGTAATACCGAACAGTCATGATAAAATAAAATAAAATATTAAATGACATCATAATGCCACCGTTAGGTTATCAAAAAATATGACATCTCTTACTTTACAGTTTAGCAATATCAAATTTAAATAATACTAAAGTACTAAAAAACTACGATTTTGTTGATTCAACAACCTAACAGCAGTTTTATTAAAAACCAACTAAAGGATGATTTCCACCAACGGCTCGCATCGCATCTTCGTAATATAGACTTTAAGTATTGCGTACACGATTTAATATCGTTTAAAGATTGTAAAATCCGTTCCGATCCGATTCGATACGAGCCATTTGGTGGAAATCCCTTTAATCATATTTCCAACATCAATTCAGATTATGGCGGATAAATGCGACGCGAACATTCTAACTTTTTTATCATACAATTAACAAACACAGGACAGGAATTATAATATAGACTTACTGCCGTTACTGCTCCAATTAATTAACGTATCAGAATTACCATCTTCAATATCTAAGAGTAAATTATCTCTATCATTATTCGTGCCATTTTTTGGTGGGAATACTATGTCCTCATCATTTGTTTGTAAGTTGACATAAGATAGTGACTTCTTCTTTTGTTCCAAGTCGAAAATCTCCAAGTCTTCGTCTTCGTCCTCATCAGATTCCATGGTAAGAGGTACTCGGGACAGTTCCATGTTGTCTCTCCTGTCTTCTGATTGGAGGACGCCGTAGCGGAACTGGTTTGCGTCAATTGTGGTGTGAGCGCCGCCTGAGTCGCTGTTCTTGCTTTTTCTCCTGGAATTTACCAAATGGTGGATGTTAATTATCTGTTCAAGATTATTTTTGATGACACATTTGTACCTATGTTACATTACGTAACTTCTAGTTTCTGTACTATACTCTGTACCAAAAAGTTTTTATCTACTCTAAATTCAAGATTTTAATATCACCAAGGAGTTTCTATATTTTTTTTTGTAATGAAAATAAATTGCGGGGTCCGCCAACTATTTCTCACTCTTTTATGTTTAACTTTGATTTTTTATTTACTAGGTTCAATCCCAATGTATGAGAGTGGATAAAGAAGTCTATTAAACTGCACATAACTAGGTATTAATTCCCGTCAATAAGCAACAGTTTCATAAACTACTATTTTCGTGCAGTATTTGCAATAAAATGCATGAAAAAAATCTTATAAGTCCTATGTTTTAAATAAGTGTACTCAATTATCAGTGAATGATTACAGAAGAGCCGAACACTGTTTATAAGTTCTCTCTTGCAATTAAAGACGATTAACCTGACTGATAACACTGACTTAATCAATGCTTACATCAAAGTTCAAAGTATTAACTTTAAACTTAGGTAAATGACACTAAAACAATGAACAGAGCGATGAAAAGAGTCACAGGCTTGAACATATTAATTAAATTTCAATTTACTCGTAGTTAACAAATATACAGGGTGAAAAATCACTGGGCCCTGAACGAAAAATACTTTAAATCCTTAAGATAGATTATTTTACTTAAATCAAACATTCCTTCATTTTTAAAGAGAAACAAAACTGTTTTCTCGTATTTCTCCATATGTTTACCTAAACCGGTAATCGAACGAGCTAAAAATTTATAAAATAGTCACTCGCTAGTTTATTCTACTAATCAATAGGATTTGTTCAGGATAACATCTCTCTAATAAACATAATATGGTCTTAGAAATGAAAAATATGAAATCTATTTTTTTTTTATCATCAATTTTAATAAGGACACGTAGAAATGAAAGAAAATGATTACCTAGCAAGACCAATGTCTTGCTAGGAAATAATTTGAAGGCTTACTTTTTTTAAATTTTAAATACTTCAAGTATAAATTACCATTTTAGTTACCCTTTAATAATTTAACCGATAAGTTGTTCGAAGTGAGATTCGTTACGGATACACAAATTAAGTCTTTTTTTTTATTCACTTTGTGTAGCCTTCTGCAAAGTGTTGTGGTGTATGCTCCATGCTCCTAGTAGCATTTTCTACCTTAACCTACCTTACCTACAACAGTCTCACAAGACTTTTAGTAAATACATTTTTAGGGTAAGCCCTGGAAATTCTATTAGGTATTGTGAGCATGAGTACTGACTTGTTGAAAAATTATATTATTTCGTTCCTCTTTCGGTAGAAGGATAATTCGTTTTGTAAAAGATCTAGAATTTTAATATATTTTGCCGTATTCAGATGTCCTTCGTAAACGTGCAACAAAATTCCGATTCCGCGCCAAACATTAATGCAAAATCTGACCTTCTTGTTTATTTTACAACAAACGAGTGTAAAGACCACCTATCGACTAGTGAAATAAAGAGCAAATGTTTATTTTTGGAATTTTTAGCTTCTTCGATTCCCGGTTCAGATATGCTTGTCGAGAGAAATCAGTGCATGCAGTTTTGTTTCTTTTTTTAAATAAAGGAATGATTCCTTTAAGTAAAATAATTTAAGTACCTATCTTATGGATTTATAGTGGTTTCCCTGGGTGGAAAAAATTAATGGCCCATTAATTTTTTCCACCCAGTTTAAACAGGATAAAATTTTAACCAGTGCGCAAACTGTAATACCAATGTAAAAACCGGGCCCGGATTACAGTCTAATCGGATGCAACTAAATACCAGTATTTAACAAGGAACGACTACCTATCTGACCTCCACAACCCAGCTACTGGGTAAAACTCCTTGGGAAGACTGGTTGTTAGACTTTTGGGGTTCTGACTATCCGTAACGGCTGTCTAAGATCTACGAACGATGGCTGGACCAACGGCTTAACGTACAGACGCCAGCACATCAAGCTACCCCAATCTGTCAAATTTATTTGATAGATTTTCAACTTTATTACAATAGGATAAGGTTCATGTTCATTTGGGAAAATTTGACAGTTTGGGATAGCTTGACCTGCTAGCGTCTGTACTTTCCGTGGCACGGAGGGGTCTCGATATGTAGGTAATGATGGCCCCCATACATGGATCGTCCGCCGAAGCGTGAACCTTCTATCGCCCCGTTCGGCTGTTATTATTTGGCCACGAATCCCTCTAAGTCAAGTTACGAACCAAAAATGAATACATAGGTAGGTACCCTAATTGGGTTACCAATGTGTACTTCTGTCCGCCGCATTCAGGAAATCATGCATCTCATTGTGGATAACATACTTATCACGAAAAAATGCTTTTCCCATGACGCAGGAGGCAAACGGTCGTAAAATTGTATTATTATTTGCATCAGCCAGTACTAACATAATTACTGACTGATTACTGATACTGGTTTTCACAGAGATTAGGGAAACTGGGGACTCTGTTGCGCCACTTCTTCTCAACTTACAACACTGGGAAATGGTGAAGAGCAGGCGTTTGAGACTGTCTTAAGTTATTTTGACGTTAAGTGCGGATTCTCAGCCTAGTTTAAATTAATGCCTTTCGATTCTGATTATATCTTAGACTTTAGTCTATTCACGGTGATACAAAGTTTTTATTAATAATACTATAATCAATCACTATTTAATGATATTGTTCACAAGATAGTTATCAATTTTCAAAACATTGACTGATAACAGATAAATAAACGGAAATACTGTTACAAAGCCTAATAATCTAAAAAGATAGAAAGCGATATAAAGTGCTATTTGTTGCTTAAAGGAAGTAATGTTTTTTTTTTTGGGTGGGAAATCATCAAATAACTTCTCCCGCTCTGGGTGGAGCGGGAGGGCGTGTCAGACTTTTATTGACTAAAACCCACCCGTGTTCCCTCAGTTGCCTGTGTGCCAGGGGCCGCGGTATCTCTTTCGAACAACCCGCACCCCTGGCAGGCATCGGCCCTTGCGGACCCCACCAGTTGGTGCTGACATCTCTTTGAGGCGCGCGTGGAACACAACGCGCTGTCGACCCGGGCTTGATCCTTACCGGACAGCGAGCTACCCATTACTCGCCGTCCGCAAGCCCACGCCTACGGTGGCCGGGAATCAGCCTGGGATTCCCGATGCCCAAGGCGTCTCCCGTGGCGACTAAAGCCGTGAGGGCACACATACTGCCTCTCCCTCACGTGCGTAATGAATACCACGCTTGTTTTTTACATCATATTCATGCCCCAGACGATATGGTAAACACAGTGTGCACACATGACTCATTTTACTTGATGAAATATACCAAGAAAACGTAAGTAAAACATTCACAAAATTGTATTTGCAGTACACAAAAGTATTACTAGCTACCAAGTAGGTACTTTAAAAAAAAGGTTTTGTAGAAAACATTATTTTTTAATGAACTTTATTTGGAAAAGGTACGAGTAGGCCTTTGGCAAAGAGCACACAAAGATAAAAACTGAAAAGTGATAATAATAATAATATGTATCACCAAAGAGCCTCGACCAACAGCTAAGGAGGCTCTCGTTGGGCAGCTGGATCGAGGGCTTGATCCAGAAAGCGGTACTCCTGGACACGGCTCGCATTGTTAGGAGGTTCCTCTCTCTGGAGCCCTGACCGCCGGTAGCTTGGACCTTGTTCCTGATACCGGTGGGCTACTATTTTTTTATATTTTTATATATTAATATTTAAAAATAGAATTTGTATGTGTTTATTGAAATAAAGGAAATAATATGTATCATAACATTAGATTTTTTTTTTACGGTTACTCTGCTCTACCAGATTTATGAACATTAAATGAAGCAAAAGGAGTATGTTAGGATAAAAGCAGGTGGAATTCTATAGTTCCTGCCCTCTTCTCATGGGAAGAAGGTGTGAGTTTATATAGGACTATAAATAAATTACCTGTAAAATATGAAATATGCAACTGCCAGCAGTGCAAATCCTCCAAAAACAATAAACCCTCTTTTCAGTACTCCAGGATTGTTCAGATCAATCTGTTTGATCGGCTTCTCTGCAATGGTTGTGTTG
This sequence comes from Antitype chi, assembly GCA_947359405.1. Classification (NCBI taxonomy): domain Eukaryota; kingdom Metazoa; phylum Arthropoda; class Insecta; order Lepidoptera; family Noctuidae; genus Antitype; species Antitype chi. The sequence goes on along the minus strand of OX375817.1, from coordinate 14,001,860 downwards.
GCCATGGTTTCGTTGACTGCAGTTTTACCTTTGGTACTGTTATTGGCTATTACATTGCCTGAAATTACAGATTTAAATAAATTAACAATTAAAATTGTACTTATTAATTTAGTATAACTGGCTGTCAACAGGTTCTAAACATTTGAACATTAATACATAGGTCAATGAACGTTTTCCGCTTGAGATGCCTCTGCAAAAAATTATATACTTTATAAAAAATACAGACATTACACAATAGAATCATAGTAATCATATTCAAAGTAATGACATTGTAATTGTATGGCTATGGAGCAATGAACATAACAGGGTGTAACTTAATAGTATGACCTTCTACCATCAGTTTATTTGACTTTCATTATTATTTTAAACAAACAAAGAGACTGCCAATAAGCCTTTTCTTTCTGGCTCATCAAAACATTTACTGCCAGTCACAATATTCATTCATAGCATAATATATTATGGTATGACCAATAATATTATTTTTGATTGAACATTGAAGTGTGAAGCTAATTTATGTAATCAATACTAATATCATAAGTTCAAAAATAACACTGTCTGTCTGTTACCTTCAAATGCATAAATTACTGAACCAATTGTTATGAAATTGAAAGACAGATAGCCTGGAACTGTCCATTATTAGACATAAAAGACATTACTCTATTCAGGGCCTGCATGGAGGCTGAGGTAATCGTTGCACATGTGCTCTTTGAATGCACAGGTTAGGGAAGATACCCTCGGGGCACCTAGATATTACAAAGATGTTTTCCACTGACTAGGAGATATCAACTTCTGGAGGGAGGTGGCCTGGTAGGAATAACCACTGACGAACAACATGGCTCATGAATGGTCCACCTGTTATCCTGATCACAGACAAAGTCATGGGCAATATCTAGTGGTCTATATATCACTTTTAGTACATCAACTCTTAATCATGTGCTAACATTGAAGATAACCAACTCATTGTTGCTATGAGGAATAAGGTGTTAATTTGCTTAACATGTTTGCTGATTCAGAGCCTCAGAAATGGTAACTTTTTATATCAAATACTCATTTTAGGTGATTTAACTACAACCTCTAGTCATGCAACACTAATGTGTATATCAATTGCAGAGATTGTTATTTAATTATATTTGTAATCACAAGACAGCAGTTTAGATAACTAACACAATAGAATAAGAGTTGACTGATAAAATAAATATTAAAAAGATGTTTTTAAAAGCCAAATTGCATTACAAACCCATTCAAAGATGACATCAGCTTTATAAAAATACCAAATATTATTCTGTGATCATAAAATTATATAGTGAATGGACTGTATAGAGCGTGTGAAAATTGTCAATCAAGATCTGTTTACAAACTTAGTAACAAGTGATGTTGTTGCAAGCTGTTGTTTAAAAACAAGAAGTCCATATCTTCCCAACCTTTTTAAAACTACAGTTAAAGTAAAGTACTTGAATGTAGCTTGTTTAAAAATGTTTAAACATAGAATACAGATTAGAATTACTCAAAATTCAATTCATTTCTCCGAAACCTTTATGGTTTTAAATTAGTTGTTTTACTGTTAAAGAGGTTAAATATCCTAAATTCATATTTGAGGTAAAATAATCTTTATTATTATAAGTAATAAGAAAGTAAGTTCTAAAAGTTGTTGCTTCACAAATTCACTGAATTTGACATATGGCATGTTTTCAGATTATTGTGCCAGATACAGGGAAAGACTTACATATTATCATTGCAACTTAAAAGGCAGGCAAAACAAACTATTCATTTAATAATTTACAAGGAAACTGTAACATTTCATAGGCTTCGATAAGAACTTTAGCAGGAAAACATTGGACTAAATTGTGTAATATCTGGAATTGATTGTGTAATCTTACCAGCAGCGGGTAGCGCCGGTGTCGGGGGCGCGGAGTCCACTTTAGCGTCCTTCGAGACGTTCTTAACTTCACCCAGAGGAGCAGGGTTCTCAGCTCCTGGCGGAGTAGGTTTACCGACGGGAGAATTCACATCCGGTCCACCCTTGCTTTGGGCAAAAGCATCACCCTCCGCTTGCCTCCTCACTCTCAACAACCTCGCGGCATTGTGGACAGAAGGCCATAGCGAAAACCTTCTGTTGAACTCGGCAACACGATCCACATCACTACCAAAATACTCAGTCGTCCTCACACAGTTCAAACACAACAGCAACAGACCACAACGTATGAGCATGTTAGATTCTTTCCGTGTTCCTTCACAATAAACTGATACCACTGTTTTACTAATTGAGGTGAATCACTCCCTCATAATTATAATTTAAACTTGTGGATAGTTTCCGATAAATTCGTAACGCATCAGGTTGATTGATGTAACAAACTGTCAGTAAGTCTTAAAGTCAGTTGTATTGTAAATGTCAAATTGACAAAGTACAGGAGTTGCAACTTTCAAAATCGACTCGGTTTAAGCATTCTCTGTCTACGGTTTAGTAGATTATAAAATATTACAAAAATTAAATCGCCGAAAAAACTGAAAAGCAAAAAATAATAAACCTTTTTTGTTTGACATAATAACTAAGGTCGGAAGTCGGTGACATAAAGAACAATGTTCAAAACGTCCCCACTGCCCCACCATTGCAGTACTTTAAACCCCGACCGACCCTTGCTCGTTGAAGCGCCAGCCCGCGCCGCAGCTGAGCCAGTAGGGTTAAATTCCCCTAATAATAATAATTCCAATATTTTGATCCAGCCTGTCCCCACTTGCTGTCCCCCTATCAGTGACGCCCTGAGCCGAGGCCCGTACCCCACAGGAGGTGCCCTCAGCGTGCAGTCGCCTAGAGTAGTTTTTAAGCCCTGGCTGGAGGCGTTAAGTTAATTCTTAATGGCAGCCCTAGGAAAGCCTGGTTGATTAGTCACGGCCTCTCAAGTTCCACTACAAGAAGCCCGACAAAAAAAAGGAAGGTCGTCGTTAAGCAACTACACGCTAAGGACACCCCCTGTGGGTTCGGACCTCGGCTTAAGAGCGTCGCTGGAAGAGACGGGTTATATTGGAGTTATTTTTATTTATGGACGAATTTAAAGTTACAGGATCAGCGGCTCGGGCTGGCGGGCGGCTGGCTCGAACAAGGTTCGGGGCAGATATGGTTTGGGACGTCGCGGCAGGCGCTACCGATACAGACAAGACAATATTGCCTACTAGATGCCCCAGGAACGCCTCCTCAGCATTGAATCTAAGCGTTATTCTGATATTTTGGCATTGGCACATATTGTAATAGAAGTTATTAGGTACTAAATAAAACGAACAATCACGTATAAGTATTATTTAATTTATTCAAATAGACATTTACATATATTAATTATATATTTTAAAGTAGAATTTCCAAATTTTTGGTATCTATATAACACTGATTGAGTATCCACATAGGTATGATAATAATGTTAAAACCTAGAGTTACAAACATCGGTACATTTTGTTCCAAACATCAAGGTACACATTAAATATCGCCTACAAAATTGAACAAGTTAGAAATAGTATAGTTTTATCAAAGGACTTACTAACGATTATCTATTGTAAAAAATATCGGCAGTGATAAAACAAGCCAAACACGCTGGTTGCTGTTACTAACAATAAACATGCCAAGACCTGTTATTGTTAAGCCATTAAATTTCTCAAAAACCAATACGATTGAGCTCTTTTTCTTATGTTTTTACATCCACTGTTTTTAATCATAAATTACTAATCGTACACATTAAAATATTTTAAATTAATCGAAAACTAACTACATTCACTCGAAATCTCACGTTGTAAGCACACGTTACTCTCAGACTCTAGAGCAATAAGTTACGATTTTACCTTAAAAGTTAATTTACAAAATTAATAAATATAAATAATTGAGTATGAACTATATTATACAAAATCCATAACATAGAAATGATATCACGTGTAAATCACGGTTGATCATTGCATTACACGAATAGACAAGTATGTAAATTAGTCAGCCTATAAAAATAGATTGCACAAAAATCATTATGAAAATATTTGCAGAGAAAATTTTTAACGAACCTTAGCGTTTATAATATTGACGCTGTGAACTTAGTCCCATGTTAAAACTTCGCAAATTGTAATCGATTATAATAATCACTAATAGGTAGAAGTTACGCTCTAGCAACATCTAATAATGTTGCCAGTAATTTTTACTTAATTCTAAATCTAGTGTTACCACATCTCTGAACATGCTAACGTCAGCGCTATAAAATGTGCTTGTTACATAGTGATAAAAAATTTACATTTTTATGGCCCCTTTGCAATAAAAATGTCTCCTAAACTCAAATACCCAAATGATCCGTATAAAGCGGCGCTCTGCAGCTCAAGCAGCAGTTCTCTACTCTTTCTCTAAAGTTAAGTACGTTTAATCGGATATAGTTTTTCGACACATCAACTACCCTCTTAAGAATTTCTTAAGATAATATTAAACTTTTATAGTAATCCTACTTGTTTACCTCAAATTTATGTTGGCTAATAAATCTTCTGAAACTTTAATATAGTAATTAATTTTATATTTATTAATTTTATATCTTATATTTAGATACGGTTTTAATTAAACACACAAAACGGCTCCCATTTTGTGTTGAAATGTTAAATTCATCGACATGTTTCATAGTCAATTAATTATTACAATTAATTAATAATAACAAAGAATACCAGTCGCAGAGAAAATAGATTTTGTTTTAAGATTGAAATGTTTCCAGAAATGTAAAATATTGTCAAATTTTAATCAAGCCTTAACCCTAAAACCATGGCACACAAATTATTTCTAACAAAGGAGGGAACTTTTCACAACTGGGATTTATTTTATTATCGTGTTTCGATCAGATCATGTTAAAATGCTCTCATTCAACGTTTGAAAAAATTGCAAGTATAGAATTCCGAAATCTGAGCAACTCTGTTTACGTATCTATTAAAGAAAATGAGCTGAAAATATGTATGCTTGGTCGCTTTAAAGTCTCCACAGTCAGTCTTTCAAGAAACCTAATTTTTATTGAACCTGTTAAAATAGAATGGAATGTGAAAGATAAACGAAGTATGAAAGAACCGTAGCAAATAATAACCAACATAACAATGAACCATAGGGTAGGTAGATCCAGGTCTTCCAAGTGATTATGTCGTGTCAACTACAATACTGTCCTGGAGAGCAATTACTTAGTCCCGTCTACATTGTAAAATGCAATGTTTACCATCCTAAATTCGTCACACCTATACTAACACTTGAAATAGCGAGATGATTTTGAAAACTAGCAGAAATTTTATCCGTTCTACCTACAAAAAATTGCCGTCCCGGATGAGGACGAAATCCGTAGTTTTCATCCTAGTTGCAATAGGATGGTGTTGATTGGACTTAGGTCTCCAACTTTAGTTAGCTTGAAGCGCTCACTCCAGGCGCGCTTTGTAGCTAGTCTTCCATATTTCGGCAAGGGTGACAGCAGAGTGGAAGCGGTGGAAAATACAAAGTGGTAGAGTGAAGCGCTGCACGAGAGACCAAGCCACGAAACCGTAGAAATCAAGTTGCACCTGAAAAGAGAAATGTTATTGTAAATAAGTATTAGACAATACGCTTCAAATAATGCTAAGTAATAGGCAACACTTACAGGGTTAGCCAGGACTTTTTGTGCTTCGAAGGTATAGATGAGCCACATGGTAACGTTGCAGATAAGAAGGAAGGTGACGGCTTGACGGGCGGGCTTGCTGCGCTCTTGTTCGGGCAGGTGGACGCGACGGCGGGAAACATCGGCGATAAACAGCAGTTGAAGAACCACCTGGTTTTACAAATAAAACAAATAGAGTTAGTATTTTGAAAGCCGAGACACATACAAACATGAATAATTAAAAAAATATAAGATTTTTTAAGGAAACAATAATTTACCTGAAGCACGCTCAAGCAGCCAGTGATCATGACGAGAAGGTTCGGCTCATGAGTGAAGGCTCCCATTCCACCGGCGATGACGCTGAACACGGCATACACGAAGAGACCAAACGCAGATACACGCAGCAAGATGTCGTTCAGATCAGACTGTTCTTCGGAGCGGAACTTCAAAGATTGTACCCTGCGGAGAGGCTCGGTACAGGAGGGAGGAGTATTGCTCCATTTCATTACACGACCACTATTATTAAAGAATGAGCAAAACCAAATAATGGTAAATAAAAAGACAACACAAAGAAAACAGGTTTGCGGTAAGAACAGAAAAAATAAATGGAAAATATTTCGGAAGTGTGAACGGTGATAATGTGGGTTAGCACGGTCGATGTGCAAACATAAAAACAAATTGGAGCCATTGGTGGCGTAAAGGATATACAAACAGGAACAGGACAAGGGGTATGAACGGAATGGGAGGAAATAAAAACAAAACAATTAACACAAAAAACTAAAATCTAAATAACAAACACAGAATTATTAATGGTAACTAAATGTGCTCTAAAGAATAAATCGAATTTCTTACCGTATAAATCCAATTAAAATCGCCAGTATAGAGAGAACCATCAAAGCACAATGGGATACATCGGCCAGATAGATCGAAAGGCGCTTCAACTCTTGATGTCTAATCAGGACGAAGAAGAGTATCAAGCAGATGAGGGAGGCGACGAGCAGTAGTAGTCCACAGAAGAGGCCCTTAGAGGCTCCGGCGCAATCCACGCGGTTGCCTCGCTGAGCCGCTGCTAGCGCCGCCGCCCTGCGGGAGAGAACAGCCTCCAGACGTCTTTCCAGATCTTCGTCGTTGGCCACGCTGTAACCAAACGCGTGCAAAGTCACTGACGCGTTGCTGTTCTTCTATTCTCAGTCTACTCTATGCGTGCTCTAGTGTTAGGTGAGGAGCGTGGCTCTAATGTTAGGGGAAACTATTCACAAGTGGTTACAGAGGGTTAAGATTATGTACGGTTATTGCAACTTCATGTTAATGGAGGTGCTGAATGGTATCTAAACTGTGGTTAATGTTACTCTACATTTACGGTTATTGGGTAACGAAATCTGCATAATACAAAACGCTTATATTTACCTGGGGTAGCGGCCAATGTGCTTCCACATAACGTAAATGACGGCGGCACCGATGAGGGAGTACTCAATGATGAACGGATACAGATAAGGCGCCGAGTCGGTTACGATAGTGCCCATAATTGGGTTTCGGCCACACACCGTAGTATTATCGATATTGGCGATCAGCGCAGCCGGATTGAGTCCGTCGAATGACTCGAAGATCTCTGAAGAGTTGGGCACTGAAAAAAAATTATGCAGTCAAATAATTTGGTCAGAATTTGGATAAGGCTGTCAAAAGAACTAATCTACACAATAAAACTATGCCATCCTTTGCTATTTTAGATTTAAGTGAGACCTTAAATTCAAGGAATTTGTGCAAATAACTTGACATAGTAAAGGTATTGCAAATCTAAACATGGCAAATGGTGACTGCATAAACTATAAGTATATACATGCAAAAGACGCAAAGAAACCTTAACGTATAAGTAAAATATGAGGAAACTCATGTGCAACGGACGCGTACGTGGGATACGTAATGAACACAAACAATATCTGACAAACCGCAAATAAAAAGTGCAACGGCGTTTTACTTTTGAAATAATTCAATGCGACACTCCAACGACCAACCTGGCGAATGTGGCGGTTCATCTACGCGATAACTTTCGACACTATTGCCCCACTCGTCTCTATCAGTTACTATCTGTCCGGAAGTCGTGCTTGGCATCATGGTCGATATAGCGTTAAGAATCGGTTTCAGAGTCGAAGTGCGAAGCCACTGGAAGACTTCTAACATGGCCGTCTGTGTCTGAGTCACTTTATCAGACTCCGTGGTTAGTGGTGCAAAAGATGTCGTAGTGAACGGATTATCATTAGGCCATTCTCTGGACTCGCGACCATATCCCATCCCATTGTCATAACCTAAGGTACTCTTTATAGTGTCGATCAGTTTTGACTTAGGAAGTAACCCACCACCCACGATATTATATGATGAGATAGTAGTTGCTGAAAAATTAGTCGAAACACATTTTAATTGACATACATGCACATGTTAGCGAAACAGGGATAGAAAACATTGATGGGTGTGAATACTAACTTGTGGTGGGAGTGGTGATGGGAACAGCTGTGGAGGTAACAACGTTCATGAGTTGGTCTCCAGTGATCTTAGCGGTGGTTATAACAGTAGCTGCGATAGAGGTAGCAGCGGTGGAAGCAGCACCGAACACTTTGCCGGAATGCCTCAGAGTGTGCTTACGGATGACTTCTGGAGACGAAGGCGTCATTAAATTATATACAAAAGTGATTTATGATGTATAAAAAATATAAGCAGGTTAGTTGCAGTGGACTGAAATGCAAAATGCTCTTAGATTTTAATATTGGTAAATGCATTAAATTAAACAGATCAGAGAATCTAATTATATAGGTACTCACTCCCTAACACGCCTTCGCCGGAATAACCATGAGGATTCTTAACGTGGTAGTCGGTGATTTCCTTCAGTGACTCCAGTACTAAGGTACGAATCCAAACACAAATATTTGTAGCAACTACGTGCATCAGACCAAACCGAGCAATCACTTTGAATCGATGAATGTTAAGCTAAAAGAACAAAAAAGAAAGTGAATAATTGTAAAACTTCTGATGCATTTCATCAAAATATTGAATCAGATCTTTACCCGGGAATTCATGAAAATGAAATACATTTGCATGAAGGTGAACACCATTTGCAAGACAGGGTTAACTCCTTTCAAGATTAAGTAGCAAGGCGACTCCAAAGGCAATTCGAAGAATGTGCCAAACTCCAATCCATTGTAAATCATGGTACCGAGACCAAAGGCTGAAAGACAAAATAATTACATAGAAAAACTGAAAATAAAGTAAGGATTTAAATTACTGAAGGTTTAGCGCTAAATTAAAAGATAACTTTCATACCAATTGCACCAATCCTAAGGAAGAAGCTACCATGGCTGTGGTCGTTCTGGGATGTCTTGCGCCTGCGAGCCGGTCTCGCAACTGGACCAGCTTCCAGCTCCACAATGTCCTGCTGTTGATGCTGCTGAAATTGTTGTTAGTACGAAAGTTAATAAAATGCAAAATAAAAAGTACAGAAACTCAAGGACCAAACAGATGCCTTGAAATGCAGAATTTTGCAGGTTTGTGTGGAGATTGACATCTTTGTTTCTGAAAACAAGGTGGCAATTGCAACTAGCTCAAATACAATTAGTAAATCTAAATGAAAGTAGGATTCGTTTGTTATTTTCAAGTCTCAACTCAGGAAATGTCGATGCAATTCTAAAATCTCAAAGTCAAGTCACATGACTTCCAAGTGTGTACGAAGCCTACATGAAAGCAAGGTGATCCATTAGCGAAAACAAAAGCAGTATATGAACAGACGAACTACGACAGCACATCCAAAGCACTCCGTATGATATGATACACTCAAGCAGGATGCGTCAAGATACCTCACCTGATCAGACGCATACAATTGCGCCATTTGCAATTGCAATTGCTGTTGACGAACTTTATCACGCATCTTACGGGGATACACCTCCTGCCCAAATGATATGGAAAAAACAAAAAAGTAGGCAGCGTAAACAAAAAGGGGTTCATGCGGCCTGATGTGTACGGACGAAGCGTTGACCATGATAATAGTGAACGGTCAAATAATAAAATTGCGAACGAGTGCGTATCACAAAAAGTTAAAATAAACAAATCACGTATTTAAATTAATAAAACAAATATGTGGTTACTAACACAGGACGACACGCGAAAGCGACAAGAGAATGTGGAATATTGTTAAATACAAATATAATGGATGTGCTGTGTATGGTTATGTGGGGTGAAGTGTGCCACTCACCTGGAATTGACTTTGTTTCTTGGCCTCTTTGGAAGCCTTTTCTTTTTCCTCCTTATCTTTTCCTTTGTCCTTAGACTTGCCCTCCTTCTTTCCATCTTTTTTATCTTTGCCTTCCTTTCCATCTTTGCTTTCTTTTCCTTCCTTATCTTTGGTTTTCTTTTCCTTTTCTTTCTTAGGCTTCTTCTCTTTTGGCTTCGGCTTCGGTTTTGGAGGGCTTCCGCTGCAGCATGCACTCTCTGGACAAGGACACTCGTTTTTAAAGCACTCCTAATTTAATACGGGTTAGGGGTTTTTATACATAATTATATAAAATACATAATTACGTACCTTGGAGCAAGAAGCAGAAGACGTACAACAAAAACAGAATGCTCATGCCATAAAGGTAGGTGAAGAACCCCTCATAATAATAGAGGGGGAGGTTGTGTGTGATGACATCACTGATGACGTAGGCTATGCACACCACAACCAGGAGCTTAGCGTAGATGAAACTCGAGATGATGAAGAGCGAAGTTCTGTGAAGGAAACAAAAGAAATGGTAAGCCGCAGCGAAGTTAGGTGAATACGTAATGAAGTTAACTTGATTTAAACTTTGGAAGTGGGATATAGTCTGCAAACCGACCTACCGTGAACCGATATAATTTTGAACTTAAGTTATTAAAAATGATTACAGCCCTACTTAGAAGGTACCCAATTTGCACGTATTTTTTTTTCCATTAAGTGCACACTGCACAACTACACATTTACACTTATTCGAATGATCTTAAGACAAGGATCTAAGTAATTGAATAAATATTAAAATTACAACTAATTATGCCAAAAAAAATTGTGTTGCTGAAATAATTATCGACTCATTTGAGCACAGAACACTTTCGGAGTACAGTTTTGTCCTGTACCCAGTATTAGAATAACTTTTCTAATTACTCATTTTGAATAAGTAAGACCTAGAATGTTTAAATACATACATACCTAAAGACTTTATGATAAGCCGTCCAGCTGTCAATAATTAATTCACGAACGTTTCTAACAAATAATTATTTAAACATTTAAGTTTTAAATATTGCTGTTTTAATACAAAGTAAGTTCAAGTTTTTTTTAAATCACTACCCATGTAAACTATCTACATATATGACATACTTTTTAGATGGCTTGGGTTGCACGCATTTCAGCTCCATTTCTTTGTTAGCGTTGTTGTGCTTCTCAGCGATCGCCATGTCACTGCCCTGCTGCCGATGCTGCCCGACCGGCAACGTAGCCATGTTATCCACGGACTCAAGTTCCACGGTAGCCACCTTCACTTCAGCCTCGGTAGGCTGGTGCTTGTCTTTCCCCATCACTTTTTAACACTTAGGGCGGTAAGAGGAGTTACAGAGTGCCCATAATGGAGTGCTGAGGGTTAAGGACAGGTAAAGGACCGAGGAACGCGATAAAAGACCTCCGGAAGTATCGAGGTGCGGCGACGAACCGTGCCTCTAGCCCGAGTGTGTCGAGAGTTGCGCAGTAGTGGATGCTGCGCGGCGTGTCCTCCCAAAACAGGGGCGTCACCGACCCTCCGAGCGCTCCCCATTTTGTATAAATTGCACTCTTTAATAGCGAGAGGGTCTTTGTACCGCTTATGGAAGGAGTGTCGAAATGTAATCTCGGGTGGAATGATGTTTGAATTTTTTAGTTGAGACATAAAACTTTGTTCCTTTTTACAGGTTTCAAACAAAAAATGTAATCAATAATACATCGTACGTAGTTAGGAGAACAGAAAATACATTTGACAAGCAAAAATTCATGATTTTTTTCCCAATTATATTTTGAAAAAAATCTTTCTAACTGAAATCTCGCTGTAGCCTCTTAATCTTAAACATTTCCTATACCTACTCAATTTAAATTACCAGGACGTTTTCATCACTGCCCAAAAAAATCCTGCCTAAAATACAAAAACAGTATCCAAAAACGATTTCGGGCAGCCCTAATGTGGCGGCCCTCGGTCGATAGAGGCGCGTCTCTCCCGGAAACCTCCGGGAGGCTGCGCGCGCGACCCACTGACCCGGCCGTACCCCAACCTCCGAACACACCCCACGAATACTACTGAAGCCCTAACTGCACATGCACGTGTAATATCAACATTATAACATAACTATAAATCCCATAAACAAAGGAATGAAATGCGGGAAGACAAAGGAAAACGCTTTGTCCGATTTTGTATGTTTGTTTGTTAAGCAATTCTCAAGGTTATCCTTGACAATTGCTGAGCTGATTCTGAGAAGACATTTACACTAATGAGTAAAAAGTTTTCCGAAAATTGATACCTAGTCTTGATATTTTTTTCCTATTAATTAGCAATAACAATGATACAAAGTAGCATTTAATAGATGATTCAAATAGGATACTATTATAAGAAGTTTTGTTTATAATAGCCGGATGAAAGCAGAGCGCATGCGCGATCCGATGCTCCGAAGCTTATGAGTTCATTGAACCATTTCAAGTAGTGCCAAGTTTACTATTTGTTATTTTTATGGTATTGTTATGGGTATACGGTGATAGTAGTAGAGCTAGAACATTGTGATGTAATGGTGTTGTGATAGAATGTTATCATGTTTTATTACTACACACCGAATATTATGTTATACTAGTTGACCCGTGCCCACTTCATTGGGCGGTAAACATTTTTATATCACTCAATAGATTACGACACGGTCGCGGTTCCATACCTATGTCGTATTATCTCTTTAACCATTCGTCCAAATTAGATGCAGTAAATGGGAAAAGTCTTTTGTTTTAAACACTTGAGATGACAAATTTACTTATTTTGATAAGAATTCATAATTGTTGATAATAGGACCAATAAACATGACCTAACGATTTAAATGATTTATTTAGTATAAAAAACTACTTTTTGTGACTTAAATATAAAAGTTAGACATATGCTGTCGCTGACTTTTTTGTATGCATTAGCAAGCTCTACAACTTTTCTCTTAAACTCAATCATTTATCTGGCAGCGTTCGTAAAAAACGTTTTCGGTCGACCGTTTTTTATCCGACTTACTTTGCAAAAACGACTACCACGAAAAAGTAGTAATTTGTCGGGTTAATATATAGCCTATGACACTCATAAATAACGTAGCTTTCTATTGGTAAAAGAATTTTCAAAATCGGTTCAGTAGATCCAGAGATTACCCCCTACAACGTCACACCTCACAAACTCACAAACTTTACCTCTTTAAAATATTATTATTATTAGTATAGTTAAAGATATATTATAAATAAATATGCCTATATTATATATATAAATATTATATTTATATTAGTATAGAAGTATAGATTACAGCTTTTCGCACAATCATTTGTAGGTTGTCATTTTTGTGGAACTCGTGAGTCAGTAAAAGATGGTCTGTAGTAACATCAATCATGTGGTTGACACTGAGCAGTAACTGCAGCGCTGTCATTGTGTAACACACTAACAGTACATGAATAGTTCTCATTCTGACAGTTCAACAACTTCATTGTATTATTTACGTTACTGAGCAGAAAAAAAAACCGAACACATGAAGCAATCGATTGGCAATAACCTTCAAAATGACTCAGATTTTGATTAAAAGTGTGTTACGCTAGGTGCTGTTTGCTAATAACATCTGCTAACTCCATTATCGGCAACCCAGCTAAAAACGTCCACAGAAGATAGGCGTCCTCAAAACATTGCCACATCGACCATTTCTGCGCTATTCTCATCCAGCTCCCACAACCCTCATTAAATCAAAGGACGATGGTCCTTTGATGATGCGCGATTATCATCAATCCAGCTGTGAACCCCGAGGTGCAAAGACAAAGACAGACATCTATGACCTTGCTTCACCCAGAACCTACTTCAGCCGGTATGTCCTATGAAGAAGTGAAGTATCATTCCAACGGATGTTCGGGATTGATACTATTGACAGCTCATTTTAAGCTCACTTCACCTCAGTCTTTACGGTGATTTTTAAAGAATAGATCTACGTTGGTCCCAGCTGTCATTCGTGGATCTTTGACAGTCGTTACGGGTCATGAGAAGCCTGAAAGTCTGTCAACCAGTTTTACAAAGGAGTTTCGTGTTACCCAGTAACCGGATTGTGGAGGTCAGATAGGCAGTCGCTCCATGTAATATACTAGTATTCAGCTGCATCCGGTTAGACTGGAAGCCGACCCCAACATTGCTGGGAAATGGCTAGGCAAAAAATGATGATGAGATCGACTGATTTAGATGATTCGAAATAATGGTGATGTCACAATTCGTGGCTTCATGCTACGTATGAAGCTAACCAACTACTTCAAAAACCGCAAATAAAAGGAAACCAAGATATTACCTACATCCTTTACTTTTTTAAGCATCTTTAATGGTACTTAAAACTTATCAAACGCTTGTATGAATGTTAATGAGCCACTTAAAAGCAAAAACTAATCCAGACGTAGCGAACTGTAACCATGCGGTAATTGCAAAACCACAACTGCCATATTATACCGAGTACTGAATTTAGTTAAGACACTATAATTAGTGGTGACCCACAGACAGACGCTAAAATCGCCACATGCATTGCTAACGGTGGACGTGTGACGCAATAGTCCAGTCTTAGCGCAATTTTAACCTCCTTTTGATCTAGGATTAGACGGTTCTAGAATTATGGTAAAAAATGGTCTTGATTTCAGTTGGAAATCCGCAATTCCGATTTAATATGTTGATTAGCATCGTTTTAGTAGAGAAGCGAAATGATTAGGTAAGATCACCGTATGAAAACGTTGAATCCTTTTTCCGTGAATATTTGTGTCTTGTAAGATGTATGCCCAGCAAGTACTAAGTTTTTTTAGCACTCGAGTATTAGTAACCTTTTTGGTGCGAAAAGATGCGTTATAGATATTTGAAAAAGTAAGTACTGCACCCAACTGCGTAACACACGTGAAGGTTATTGATAAACCATTGCTTCGTAAATGTACGAACAATTTGTCTGCTCCAAAAACCTAAATAATGCAGTTAATGTTGTAGAACTGTCAAAATAAAAGCAATTCCTACTGTTAATGTGTTCACTCAATCACCCCGCTGTTTCGAAAGCGTCGTGGTAATATTCGCCTTTGATTTGATACCGCTAATCCATCACCAATTCATTACGTAATGTTGCCAATAGCTACAGCTTACCTTATTGAACAAATAAATTAAAATGAGTGGGAAAATCAAGCTAAGAAATTATGTATTCTTTTAAATCGAGCTCATAAACGAATCGTATTGCAATAACACTTTCTCAACCTGGGAATCGTACAGACGCCAGCACATTAAGCTACCCCAATCTGACAAATTTCTTTGATAGATTTTCAACTTTATGACATAATATTAAAGTTCATGTTCAAGTGGGAAAGTTTTACAGTTTAGCATAGCTTGATGTGCTGGCGTCTGTACTCACGCTTAGCAATGCGCAGTTCAATATGATAATTTCGCTCTTTGTCTCGACAGACGCTTTGTAAAAACTCTCAAAGTGTTTTTCAAACGCCGTGACCCATTTTATGAGCCAGTTGTGTAATAATGCTATTTTATTAGGGTTTCGAATAATATTATTGGCCCTCTGTTTACAGTGTACGGGTCTTTTGTCACTTTATCTCCCTCTGCCCTCTGTTCTCGTATCTACGGAACGATGCGCGATACATTCGGTGCTGAATATTTTATAAGTTTCGAGGGCTACAGGAGGAGGTGTTTTTTTTATTTATTCAGAGGATTATAGATATGTGAAACCCAACGGAATCCTTGTAAAAAATTCGTGAAAGTACCTATGTGTTGCTTGATTAGCTATTGTAGCATATTATGTAGTTAAATAACAGTACCTTAGCACTATGATTGGCATTGACGACCGACACCCTAATTGCGTGACACACTATCAATCATAATCTGAATCAATTTGAAGGATATTTATTGCTAATCCATTGCTTCATCTGTTCGAAAAATTTGTCTGCTCAACAACCCAAATAACGCAATAAATGTTGTTCAACTGTCAATTACCTCGCGGTTTCTTATATTCGATAACCTGCATCCGAGTGTGTCATGTCGACGTGTGTACACAAAGTACACAAACCCCCCAGCTAGGTAGTGTTGAAAAGCAGTTAGTGAAACTAAACTAATGAAACAGTTCTATATTGAAGTGTCTGTTTGTAATGTCAAAGTAACAGCTTTTTACTACATGCAAATTAAAGTATGTACAGTGATTAATAAATTTTTTAAATGCCTGTCTGTCTATTTGTTTTTTTGATCCGGATTATCTCCGAAACCGCTGGATTGATTTTGACGGGGCCTTCATTGGCAGATAGCTGATGTTATAAAGAAAAGAAAGAATACCGTTTATTTGGACGCATTTCGTGAAACACAAAATACAATAACAAAGGAGTAACATAGGTTTTTCCCAGTAATTTCCGACATCCGCGCGAGCGAAGCCGCTAGTCTTTTAAATTTCTCAGTGAATGTCAATGTTGATGTAGATGTCAGATGGCAGTTAGTTTTAGTAAAGTACTCTCCGTATTTTATTAGAAGCTTCGACTGGAAGCCGACCAACAACGTAGTTGAAAAATAACGACTCAAAATGCAATTTGAAAGGCTAATGTGGCAGCGGCTAGTAAAATTGCAGTATGAAGCGGCTCTCAGTGGCGGGCTGCCAGGTCATTGGTTTAAGCATCGTAGTAAACCTTTCTACGGCGACTTTCCCCAACTTGCATGGAATTATAAACAGGTGATGCTGACGCAAAAAAAAATCAGCTGTACCATACATTTTGACCGCGTAGGTATTGCGCTTATCTATGAAACAGCAATTTTTCATTGTCTGGGGGTCTACAATGATACCTATGCTGAATTCATGGTTACAGTTTGCGCACTGAATAAAAACTTTCCCTGTATAGTGTATCCCGGCATTTCGCCAGTTATATTTAAGTTCCATGTTACAAAGGGCGAGCCTATTGTCATCAACCGGACACAAATCCAGACTCCGAGCTGCTACTGAGAAATTCCTTATGAAAAAAACCCGATAACACTTTGCCGACCTGGGCATCGAACCCAGAACCTCGTACTCAGCACCAGCGCTTGCGAACACTAGAGCAACGAAAAAAAAAACATTCTGCATGCGTGAGGTATGAAATAGTCTCATTTCCTGTACTTGACTGTTATAACTAGTTCAAGACACGCTTCAGAAGATAAAATATGACTATTGGCATAGAAAACGTTCAATACTTGAGGTTTTAATGGCGATTTCAATTGCTTCACATAACGATCTAATATTCAAAGCCTGAAGAAACGATCTCAATTTCATATGACTGTAATTGTGCTGGCTATAATGGCAAGAAGCTCATCTCCACACTTGCTCTCTAGGTAAGTCCAGGAGTATCAACCTTTAGATTGAAAGGAACCTTTAGATTTAAAGTGATAGCAAATTAATTGAGCATCTTTACTAATAATATTCAGCTCAGAATCAATCAACGAACAAGTAATGCATGATGTGCTTACCTGTAAGAAATTGGTACACTAGTCTATAAGTACATTGGATGCATCTCATATTTTTGTATCAGTGTATTCAATTGTTGGTGAGCCAAATAAAATAAATAAATAAATATTATAAAGAGGAAAAAAAATTGTATGTAAGTTTGTATGTAGATGTAATCTCTTTAGCAGTCGGATTTGAAAAAACCTGTGTTGCTATCTAATCTGTGAATTGCATTTGATAGCCCAATTCTTGGGTCTATTTAACATCACGCTACGACTCCAAGGTGCGGAATAGTAAGAAAAAAATTACAGAAAAAACGTGAAAAATGATATCGCGGGCGATACAATGCTAATGCTATAAAATATAATTATTAACAATACATTTTACGCGGACGATGTCGCCGGCAGATGTAAGCAATAAAAGCAGCACGGGTCGATCGATTAGGTTAACCTGCTTGCCGCGGTTGGCCCGTGAATGAGGATCATCTTTACATTCCAAGACCCCTCCGTGATTCGGAAAACACGTTAATCTGTTGGTCCCGGCTGTCATCCTTGGATGTTTGACAGTCGTTACGGGTCGCCAGTATTACCAAGGGGTATCGTGTATTTCCGTGTGGTGCCGGACGTAAAGAATGGCACCCTCCCATCTCTTCCCGTGGGTGTCGTAAGAGGCGACAAAGGGACTTACTAGAGAATGGGCAGCAACGTTCTCTATGCATTTTACCACCATAATGCGATCGCCAACCCGCCTGCTAAGCGTGGCGATTATGACAAACCCCCAAATTGAAGGAGGCCTATGTCCAACAGTGGTTGTCATTCGGCTGAAATAATGATGATGATGATGATGATCGTGTATGTGTGTGTGAATTTGGCACACTGTTAGATCATGACCAGGTTTAGGAGTTAGGATGATTTTTAACCTAGGTAGTACGTAACCGAGGGATAATTTCCGACCTGCACATGGGCGAAACCGTGGGTTTACTTAGACTTAAGTCTATTCCACCAATTCCAATTTTCATGAGAAGATGAAGATTCCAATACAGGTTGACTGAAATAAATCTAAGTAAGCATGCATAAATGCATGGGCACTTAATAAAAACAAACGAGTAAATACGATTAATTACCACGCAAACAAATTACTACCTAATTAATTATGATGCACAACGTACGATCAATAAACACCACATCGTATGACGCGACATAGCAATTACTTGCATTTAAAACTATCAATGACATAATCTCTATTGCTATCAGCCTTGCAGCATACAATGAATGTAGTATATACTAGGTACATGATTATATGGTTGAATAAATAACTAAGGCATCCGATGTCTGCCAAATGATCGCCTATTATATCGCTATAAAGATTGTAATATTGTTATGAAGATTTATATTGTTGACTGGCTGCTGCACGTGTGGATGTCTGAAATTTTCCTGCGGGAACGTGCCGCCGAGATAAAAATCCTATGTTACTCGATATAACATCAGCTATCTGCCAATGAAAGTCCAGTCAAAATCTGAACAGACACACAATTTTTGTTTTCGTTTTTTGTATTTTTGAAGTCGAAACTTCTTTATGCGCGTTGGGCATTTTTAGAGATGAAAAAAAAAACAATTGAACTCGCGACACCGTTACCTCTGTTTATTAGTACTTATAGTTATTTCAATAATTTATGTCTCAAAAGATAGGTTTAGGTCCAGAACTAATATTCCAGTTGGAATTATGAAAATCGGATAACCTATTTAGAAGATATGACCAAAATTATTATTATGAATAATGTGAAATCCTGTATTGACGATTCAAAAATACACACGTAATTGTTCAAGTTTTCACTTCTGTCGGCTCTCCCGGAGTGCCACTGCTTTTTTGGTATATAGTTTCATAACTATGCATTTAGTAAAAAGCTGTTATTTTGTCATTACAAACAGACACTTCAATTGACAGATGACCTTGTCTTGACTTAAAATCTGATTCAAGCTTTCTACAGGTCAATGTATGATCATCAAATCAGCCTCTTTCATAGTTATAATTATGATGAGCTTCCCTCTATGCAGTTTCTCCGATTTCATTTCAAAAATTTCTAACTGGTCAAAAATTTGGAGTCGATATTATTATAAATGTTAAATGTCGATAGGCTAAATCTTTATTATATGGGACTGAGAAAATCTGGGTGTATAAGTTAAGCCTATACCTACTCCGCATCAGCCTATAATGTTCCCACTGCTGGGACCTCCTCTTAGTGAGAGGAAATTCTAGGGCATGCCGATTTCCTCATGATGTTTTCCTTCTCCAATTTGAGCCAAGTAGTGATGAGATAATTTATGGCTGGTTTACACGGGCTTAGTACCTAAGGGCTTAGTACTTGTCATCGACTTGTCGCTTAGTAAATAGAATCGATTTCTATTCACTTGCACTATTCACAAACGCTAATACTAAGCACTAATCTCACAGTTTACACATTGGGACTTAGTATTAGTGACAATTACTAAGCCACAAGGTTCCGTGTGGTGCCGGACGTAAAGAATAGCACCATCCCATCTCTTCCCGTGGGTGTCGTACGAGGCGACTAAGGGACGTACTAGAGAATGGGCAGCAGCGTTCTCTATGCATTTTATTACCATACTGCGATCGCCAACCCGCCCGCCAAGCGTGGCGATTATGGCAAGCCCCCCCAAATTGTAGAAGGCCTATGTCCAGCAGTGGACGTCTTCCGGCTGAAATGATGAATGATGACTAAGCACTTAGCTACTAAGCCCGTGTAAACCAGCTATTACATAACGTAAAGCGCCTGTCTGGGTTCGACCCTACGACCTACAACTCGTAAGTCACGACCGTTACCACTGAGCCATCAACGCTCTCTAATATTTGCCTGTCTTCGGAGAAATCAAGTGTAGGAACCTATTGTTGTTATACCAAATGATTTAAATATGAATGATCAAAATATCAAAATATCACATAAAATAAAATGACAGTCGATCGCAATTTCTTTCATTTTTAGAGCTCAGCCACTTCATTGTGTTATTACGTTGTTGAGCAGACGGATTTACTAAACTACGAAGCAATGGTTTAGAAAATATCCTTCAAAACTCCCAAATTGTGATTGGACGTGTTACGCAATTCGGTGAGATAATTGCATATCACACTAAAAGTAGCATTGGCTGTCATTTCCATAGTTCAACAACATTCATTGAGTTATTTATGTTGTTGAGCAGACTAATTTTTCGAAAATATGAAGCAATGTATTTGCAATATCATTCAAATTCAGATTGATAGTGTGTTACGGAATTAGAATCCAGGTATAGGATAGATTAGATTAACCGTCGCAGATGCGTCAAGCCAAGTCACACGAGTAGGATGAAATTCTTCTGGTCTTTCAAACTTATCGTCAGCCTGTTACCCATATCGCAAAAGAAATCTCTCACAATAATTCCGACCTTTTCCCTCATAATAGTATCAACACGTCATATTATATTAATTATTATATTTACTCAAGTCATTTACTTCAATCCCGTGCCGATATCCTCGACCCATGCAATAGCCGCCTTTGCCCATCTCAAACGCCTCACTTTAGCTCCTTTCTCAAACAAAAAGTTACTCTATTCAATATTCAAATAAGGTTGGTTATCAAATGGTGGTTTATTCTCACACGTGTTCTTTTCGAGCTGGTGGTGGATGTACGGAGCCATTTAATCGATTGTCCATTCAAGCGGCGTGGCAGTGCTTTGATTACAGCTTCCTCTCCTTTATTTATTTTTAAATTGTTCATCGAGTTTTTTTGTCCTGGTCAGTTTGGCCTTTATTGGTTAAATAGAACGTAATTAATGTCGCTGAAAGCACTCTATTTGGTATAACAAATAGCTTGTTAGGTGATTTCCGTAAATATTCGTAGCTGTGGTTCGAATGATATACTTTACTTACCACATTGGTCATTAGGTAATGCTCTCTGATTTTTGATGCGATTTTAGACCACGAAGAATAAGCAAGATTATTTTTTCTGGAAAACTGGGCGTACCACTGGGTTTTTGGGGGACTGTCTTATGTAATTTTGACGTTCATAAAGTGCTGACTCTCAGCTTAGTTTCAATAAATTACTTATGATTATGATTTTTTTATTTTGTACTGACATATATGGATCCTATCGTAAGTGATTGCTGATTGCAGAACGACTATGATTAATGTCTTCTTCATGATGTAGCAAGTACTAGTTTTGTGAAGACCATCTTCAGGTCTAAGTCCCTCAATTTTTACAGATACATTCAGGACCATTTATAAAAATACTTAGGCATTCAGCTCAAAATAAAATACTTACTCTAAGAATTGATAACAAATTTTCGGTTTCATATGTTTCTTAAATTCAAATAATAACAAACGTGTCACAGCACTACGTAGGTCAATAACTTTCCATGTTACTTGCCATTATCACGATAACTCTTACGAGTGATGTGTTTATTTCAATTTGAAAAGTTCGGTTTCTGGTATCGATGCATTAAAAATTCC
Organism: Antitype chi; assembly: GCA_947359405.1. NCBI lineage: Eukaryota > Metazoa > Arthropoda > Insecta > Lepidoptera > Noctuidae > Antitype > Antitype chi. The sequence goes on along the minus strand of OX375817.1, from coordinate 13,980,042 downwards.
TATTACTTCCGAACATGTAGAGATAGGATTAAAAAACCCTTCCAATATCGATTGATATCATCCAAAGCAGCCGTGGCCTTGGTATGTATATACCCTTTCCGTTACACGTTGTATATGTACATCCCACTCGTGTGATATTGCTGATTAAACCTCCTTAGTCAGCCTATAATGTTCCCACTGCTGGGACAAAGGCCTCTTCTCTGCGAGAGGGAGAGAGCTGTAATCTACCACGCATGCCCAGTGTGGGTTTTTTTTTGAGGGTAGGAAATCATCAAATAATTTCTCCCGCTCTGGGTGGAGCAGGAGAGCGTGTCGGAATTTTACTGACTATTGGTAAATGTCACATGTCTTGGAATTTTAGGCTTCAGGACATGCCGGTTTCCTCACGCTGTTTTCCTTCACCGTTTTGAGAGCAGTGGTGATTAAATTATTTACGCAAAGTACGAAAGTACGTACGTAAGTAAGTTTGAATTTGAACCCACGACCTACTTTACTACACAGTAAGTCGGCGCCGTTAGCACTGGGTCACCACTGTTCTGATAATACCTACTAATTAAGATTAACGAAATGGCAAACAATAAGAACAAAGCGTTATACTTAGCCTGGAGCCTTCACTCTTATTACACAAACAAAAGTCACTTAATAAATTTCTCTTTGAAAATCATAAGCTTTCTGAATAGAGACCTTAATTAAGACAAAGCGCTGTTTAATTGTGTTTATTTGTTCTACAAGACAATCAATCAATGTACTGAGAAGTTGATTATTATGAATGGAAATAACACAGTTATTAGCAATAACAACAAGAGCTAAATTACCTAGCGAAACGACGGAGTTTTGCTAGCTAATTTAATTTTACCTTGTATTGACGTGATAGGTATCGATATCTTAACATGATAAAACAAAAAATATATTAATTTGATGTCTTTTTTGGGTCAACGATCGATTCCAATGTATGTTTGGCAAAATCCGCCTTCGCAGCATCGACGTGCATCAACGGAATTTCTGGAATTTTAATTCTAGACATACACGTTCTCTCGTAGTTATGAGACGTTTAGGCTAATACGGCAAGTGCTATAACCTGAAGTAGGAGCTGTCTCTACGAATCAATGCGGAACGAACACCTCCTTGCTTGCTCGTACTTGCACATAAGAGGATAATCATCGATGCTGCAGTCCTGCAGCTGGGCCCTCTTAGTGGATCACAGCCATTCCCTCTCAGACAGGACTTGTAGCCCAGAAGTAGGTAAATGATAGGTCGATTTTCCGATAATGCTGAGATGTTTCATTCAGAAAATCCTTCATAAATTGTTAGGAAACACGTTCGTAATGTAATAATAGAAGATATTGATAAATTGTTCGTATACTGTAGGATGTATTGAGCAAACGCAAAAGGATACAGGCGCCAAATTAGTTCCACTTAATCAAATGTAGGTGGTAATATAGAATTCTATTGTTTTCGTTTACCTTGCCGCGATTTATTGCTGGATCAGTTCATAAATAATTCATTGACGGATCTCAGACATAGATTAAATAGGCTTGCTACGTATTACATGTATTCATGGGTTGGAGGTTATAAATACATACTTGCAAAGCCAACTAGTAAGTATACGACTAGACAGTTTAAGTATGTGCATAAGTATGATCTTATTTAAAAACAGCTGGCCGGTTTGCAGAGTATTTTTATAGTTGATTTGAATAGGTTTTGTGTGACTGGCATATTGGCAAAACAAATTGTTTTCCGTGTACAGTTTTATCACAACCATAAAATTATCTTGAGAATATCAAATAGTTTTATTGGTCTATTCATATTTAGTCTATAAGTCACTTCATAGCTTCATAACTGACATATTTGAATGAAAAGCTTTTTAATTTTTTGCATTTCGCTTTAAGAATTAAACTCTTTGACTAAACATGAATCGACTCTTTCAAAGTTAAGGGTACCAAAATCTTTACTCACTTTGCATTTTTAGGCGCGGCCTCAGGTTGGCAGCAGGCCCGGTACCGAAGCACCACCTCAGTAGGCGTTAGGGCTTCGGTCTCGTCGGGGAGCGCGTCGCACTCGTCGGTCACGAGCGGTGCCCGCGCCGGCGACGTATGCGACCCGTACCCGTCGGAATTCAGCTGGAATGGTCAGATACTCTAATATTACGTTGTATTGGAGATAAGGATAAGGACCCTTACGCTGCATGTAACTCCTTGAGGCGTGGTATTGTTGATGTCTTTTGTTTTGACTGCATTTAAAGTCCAATTTCCCTACACAATGCAGACTAATTGCCTTTGGCATACAATCTAACTGAAGCAACAAATTACATGCATGGTCTAAACATTATTTAGACTGTGCAACTTTCATTGTTGCTTCGACTTATGGTATGCCAGAAGTATTTAAATCACCCCGTAAAAATGAGGCTGTGAACTTCAACAGACGTCAAATTAAGAATAATCCTGCGTTGATAGAAGCTGTATGAGACGTCCCGACCCCAACCTCAGCATGAGGCAGTCCCACTGCAGGACAAAGGCTTGTTCTTAGTCGGAGAAGGAACGTGCATCTGTCAACACGTTTGCTCTGATCGGGTTTGCGATTTCGGACCATTCTGCGACCAGCACTAATAAAACAATACATTGAGAAACATCGTGCGGAACTCTGGACTGGTAATATGTAGTCCAGGCTTCCTAACTAACTTGGTGTTGAAATTGGAAAGTTCCCATTGATACTTCATCATTTCAGCTGAAAGACGTCCACTGCTGGATATAGGCCTACCCCAAGCTCCACCACTTCGACCGGTTTTGTGCTTCCCGCATCCAGCGGACTCCTGCGCCCCTCACAAGGTCATCGGTCCAACTTGTGGAAGGCCTTCCAACTTTACGTCTTCCGGTGCGCGGTCGAATCAGGAATGAAGAGATCCGTAGGAGAACCAAGGTAACCGACATAGGCCGAAGAATGGGCAAACTTAAGTGGCAGTGGGCAGGGCACATTGCTCGCAGAACAGATAGCCGATGGGGCTGAAAAGTTCTGGAGTGGCGACCATTAATACTTGCCGGGTCCAAACCCACGATCTCGATCCCAAGAAGTGGTTCGCTTTTCCTCCGAACCAAGACATTATCCATAGTGGATAGGAGACGAAACATAAGTACACCATTAACACAATACTTGGGTTTAAAAATCTACTTAATTTCCAGGCTGGAACTTCTTACTTAGTCTTAGTACTTTATTTTTCTAAATAATTGCTTGTAAATAATTAGATACAGGAGAGGCTGAGTTTTTTTATGTTAAGATACACTATATAAGTATACAATTTTTTTTTTAATTATTTCTATTATCGTCACAAATAAAATAATATTTTGTCTAGTTTTAACCGCACTGTTTTGTATGTTGAATTTTTTTATTGATGTAAGTATTACAAATTAAACTTTTTTTAATGAACTCTTTTTCATTGTAGACTGTCGTTGATTCTGCTACTCAATTGATACTGAACACACTACTGTATTCTGTTTAGACATAAACAATCGAATATGAATTGAGTTCAGATACCGGCATTTGTTTTCATTCACAAATAAAAGCAACGCTCATTCCTTTGCAGAAACGTAACTTCACACGGCGTTGTCAAAGTATAATAACTGAAAGAAAGTAAAAAAATATATTTTTACCAAGAGCTACCGTAAGATACCACAAATCGTGACGGCAGTTCCTATAATAATAATAATAAATGTTATATTTATGCTTCAGTTTATAACATACGTATGTGTCATATGATTACAAATATAAGTTAAGAAACTGCATCTTCAGGAAATTGTCTTGTGGATGCCATTATACGGCAAAAATGTGAATTACAATACTTACAATGCAGCGAGATAAACTGCAGTTATCGTTAGTCTTACTTTAACTCAAGAAATGAGAAAATTGTAAGTAACTTGAGCAATGAAAACTTGCTTTTATTTGCATGCCGTCTGTTAGGACATGTCAACTCAAAGCTGCAATGGCTCTTTCTTCAAAAGGCCTTGGATTGTTAGACTTACATAAACGCCTAATATTTAATATAATCTTTGGACTTTAAAAGCGACCGTGACCTCGGAGTTTGTTTCGGTATTTCTTCTTAAGGGCCTACGTCCCGTTTGGTAGCGTAACACGGTCACTTTATGAACCGTACTGCTCATTAACGGCTTGTCTTGAAGATTTGAAAAATATATGATTTTGCTATAGATTCATATAGACCATTTTGCCCGAAGTACTTTTTTTGTATGGTTAATACTTTTGCTGTAAAAAATATTTTCCAACACGCAATATTTTGGCTTCTATTCCATACTCCTACTAAACGGCTTCGTTATTTGAAAAAAAAAATACACTGAAAAATAGATAGTTAGAGGTACCACAGAATCGCCGAAGCACAATTGTAAATTAATCAAAGGAATATCCCCATTTTGAGATAAAGGCTCAGAGGTGCCCTGCGCGGGCGCGGGCGGCAGTCGTGCTTTAGCATACAAACGGGAGATGAGGATACTATGGGCCTTAACGACCAGTCAGCTAGGTAATGCGGGCGCCATCTAGTTTTAAAATATTGATCTGTAAAAGTGTCATTAAAGATCTACAGGTATAGACAAACATTCAGTTTTATTGTCATTTGTTTGTGTGACAATGCTACATAAACTTAACAAAGTACAGACCATTGTTATTAGTTCATACGCTACTTACAACTGTAAAGGTGATGTCACGGACAAATAAAACGATGCATTACTTACTATTGCATGCCAACAGACGAACTTTAAAACATCTCACCTGATTTTTATGCTACAAAGAACACTAACTATGCCTTGTGAATCACTAATTTCTCGTAAGCGTTTTCAGCTAGGCTGATTGTAGCTCTGTCCTTATTTGTATCTAGTCAGTGTTTATGTATGTCTAAGTTGCATCAAGTCTGTGTCTATGTGTGTCTAAGTTGCATCAAATCTGTGTCTATGTGTGTCTAAGTTGCATCAAGTCTGTGTCTATGAGTGCCTAAGTTGCATTAGTCTATGTCCAAGTTTGATGAAGTAATTATTCTAAAAGAATAAGGATGTTTCCCAACTTCGGCATCCATATTTAGATAGCATCAATAAATCAATAAATTCATGGGTTATTCAAATTTTATTGTTTGTGATACCAAAACAGATGGCCGTATTTACGACATTTTGATTGTTTGTGCAATTCTACAACTGTTTGTGCTTTTTGGTGATTGATGACTAAAAAATTTGGAAATAATAAAATGCAGCTACTCATGGATCATGAAAGACTAAAAAGATATCGAAAGAAGAAAATCAATCCTAAGAAGAAAGATAAAGTAATTGATATTTAATAGAACGATGTAGAATAAATACGTCTTAACTTCAAACGAGCGTACCTACTTAAGATGTAATTGAAAAATTAATTTCACTGAATTTTAAATGCCATGAATCCAATTAGATTTTCAGTAATCGTCAGTCTATGGGCTCGTTTTTCACACGATCAGCAATTAAATTAAAAAGCAATTGGTACATTTTGACAAGGCGAAAACAAATTTATTGGCTTTGATATTCTGAAATCAAAGCATGAAGAGAAGAAATTCAGAATCTTATTGATTTTAAAACAATAAGAACAGGAAAACACATTTTTTTTTAAATAGGTAAATAATATAGAATTGTAAATCATACTTAATTATGAAAACTGCAATGAATATTCCGAAGAAGGGGATATTGGGCAATGCGTATATTTTACACTAGCTTTTGCGAGGTCGAAAATTATCCCGCTGGAACGTACTACCGGGATAAATAGTATCCTAAGTGTTAATCCAGATTATAAACTATCTGTTTGTCAAATTTCATCCCCATCTATTCAGCCGTTTTTGTGTGATTGAGTAACAAACATCCAAACATACAAACTTTCACATTATAATATTATATACGAGTAGTAGGTTAAGTTTGGCTAGATGTTCAAATGTCGTTGTAGATCACCTGGTAGTACGTACAGCCGTGCTATTCTGTAACCATCTCACCGGGTGAAGTGAGCAGAGTGAGCGTGGAGTGAGCTGTCAGTGTCATCTCACTGATGCTAGGGATTGACCAAGCATTACATTTACAATCATAATCGAGATTAAATCTCTATTATAGTTGCTTAGCACGAGAACCGTAAACAAGCGTTTTGTCGTCGGAAGAGTAGACAAAAATGACGTTTCCGTATAGACAGTTGACAGTTTTGTACCGAGAAACCTAGACAAGCGATTTTTATTCTACTGAAGATTATTTTTTTATTTTCTGAGGGTCGGAATTCATCAAATATCTTCTACCGCTCTGAGTGGAGCAGGCGGGCGTGTCAGACTTTTACTGACTAAAACCCACCCGTATTCCTTCAGTTACCTGTGTGCCAGGGCCCACGGTATCTCTTTCCAACAACCCACACCCCTGGCAGGATTCTACTGAAGATTAGAAAGATAAAGCGTCATTCTAACCCTGCTGTATGTCCAAATTACGTGAGAAATCCGACGTCAGAATATTCATTGCAATTAATATGAAGATGGAAATGGACATGAGCTCACTTTGACGATGGTGCCGACCTGGTTGTCTTGAGGGTCGAGCGCGCGCTCCAGGGGCACACGCTGCTGGTCCTTGTTCTCCACGTCGACGGGGGCGCCCAGCAGCCGCTCCTTCATCTCGTGGATGTAGGGGCAACGCTGCATCGCGATGTAAAACTCGCGTACGCGCACCTGGAAAAATAAATGAACAAGGTTTAGAATATAATAGAATGGAATCTTCTCTTCTTCGTCGTCACACTCTTGGCAGAGTGGTCGTGGTCGTCACATCAGGGGTGGTGGCAAGCTTCACAATCCGTCGCCATTCTTCCCGTACTGAGGCTTTTCTTGAACATTCGTGGAGTGGACCATTGAGTGCAGTTTTGACTTGGTCGGTCCACCGCACTGGAGACCTGCCGCGTGCTCTTGTACCTTCAACCTTTCCCTGTACTACAAGTCGTTCCACAGATGTGTCTTCTAGACGTGTGATATGTCCAAAGAAAGTTAGAATACGACATTGGACGATGGAAGAAAGACGCTGTTTGACACGAAGCTCTTGGAGGATTGAGACGTTGGTTCGAAACTGCATGGTAGAATGGAATAGGTATTGTTAATTGTTGTTTTCCTATAGGTTTTGATTCCCTGGCGAGCGTCAAAATATGCGCATAAACGGAGCACGGCTTCATCTTTAGATTGCGTTGACTTAGAAGTTTGATTTTTTCACTGCTCTAAGGGGTAGCAGACCTGAGCATTTGATATTAATTCAGCTTGATACCTCCACGCGTTCCTGACAAAAAGGGACTTGACAGACGGACACACGGGCAACAAAGTGATCCTATAAGGGTTCCGTTTTTGACGATGAGGTACGGAACCTTAAAAAGTATCTCTTATAACATACCTAGTTCTTTACTAGGATGTACAATAATATGAAAATAAATAACATTAATATTCTAACATCGATAAGAAAAACTTAAAACTAAACTATGTAAGTAGTTACAAGAACACTATTCTCAGATAGGTATATTAAGGTTACAATGTTTGTCAGCGCTGGTATTACTCACTCCACAATTAGGTAAGTAAAGTCAGATAAATTATTTGTTTACCAATTTGACTATCAACTTAAATTAACCGTAAATTCAAATCACAATTGTCATCCTTTGACAGTTGTATGAAATAGCTATAACGCGGCAGGTGGGCGAAGTGTGTCAGTTTCAAATCATCTGCCCAGCCTTTTCCCAACTACATATTATGTTGGGGTCGGCTTCCAGTCTAACCGGATGCAGCTGAATACCTTTGACATTGAGCGATTGCCTATCTGACCTCCAGAACATGAGTTGTCAATTGAAATTAGATAAACAAATAATTTCCTACCTATTATTTATTGAAAAAGAAAAAGATTCCGTTTTCAATTTAAGAACGGAAACAAACAAAACAACCTTTAATGTCACAGTTTCGTAAATTAAGGGTTTGCCATTGTTTCTGAAAATATGTGCATTTATAACGAGGCCGAATATTGAAGGAAGCTTTCAGGATTTTCTTGACATATAAGACTGGACGAATTAAATTGACCACTTTTTGGCGTCTATACGAGTAACATAATTTAACGCAAGACCTCATACACCCCAGTTAGAGTATTAAATTAAAAGCCTAATACAATGACTAAAACTGTTATCGTTAAGAAAAACGCGTTGACCCATGCTTTTAAAATTGAGTCTTGATGATTCCCAGACATAAAATTTAATTTCCTTTGGCTCAACCAACGATGCGTATGGCAAAAATATAATTAAAAAAAAATATATACCTAAGTGTAATAAAAGATACTGAAATCGATTCAGTGGTCGATTATGAACAAACTACCTTCAGGTCTTGCGTTATGCTGTTACATGTTGTACAATAAAAATCGTTGTAGCCATTGCTAAAATAAAAACCGTGTCGTATGGAATTACTAAGTAGAGATACGTTAAAAAAGAATGCGTAGAACATAACGAGTAATGTAATATTCGTGCAAGCTTCAAATGATAAAGCACCGTTTTCCGGCTAAGTGATTCGATTGATCATCCCGCAATTTACATTAGATTTATGCACGTGTTGTTCATTTTTGTAAAGTCTTTTATTTGATCAAAGTTCTATGTAATTATATTTTAAAATTTTTGGTGATTGTTGAATGTGATTTAATATAAATAAAAATAAAATAAAATAAATAAATAAACCTGGTGATATTTTTCAGAAAGATCAGTTGCGTAGTATCCGCCATCCAGCGGCGTGCGTGTAAGGTCAGATGGCCCTAGTGCAGGTATGGCGAACCTCTTAACCTCTACGAGTATTTTTTTCCTAAAAAAGAAAAATTACATGGCTTTGACGTGCCAACAAACAATCTTGACTTATTGACTACCTACTAGAAAAAAACTAAATACTTTCACAATCATTGGTAGTCTTTATATGCAAACAGAAATAGACTTGTACTATTTTATGTATAAGTAGTAATCAACATCACACCACCATATTTAATTTAAAGAATAAATTAGTGCAACTTCTGGTATCTGGTATTAAGGTCATATGACATAGAATAGAATCATGTGAAGGTACGGCCTCTGAAAGTAACGACTCAGGCTTAAGAAGATGAACTTACAATACTCCTATGATACTGCACCTACCGTACTGTGACTTAGGCTGTCGTACCCTTTGTTTTATTTATTACTGAATGGTGCCGCTCTTGACCTCGATCACGCCTGATGGAAAGTGATTGATGAGGTCTATGATGGATCGAGCGTGCCCAGAAAATGCCTGTTCACTTTTGTTCAAGGCACTGGTACTCCCACGCATCGACGAAATACAGCAAGCTGCTTGACGCCGGACTCCGCTGGGAGGGTGGACGCGAACCAGGCGGGCGTTAGCCCTACAACCGCAAAACTTGTTACGTGCCACTAAAGGCACGCGTGCAATTGGTTCGCCATCCCTGCCCTATTATATGTTTCTCATACTCACATATTCCTTTCTGTGGCCTTCGTGTGAGTTTCTTTTAACCATCTCGACATAAAGCAACCGCGTTCGGCGCTTCAATTGACAATGGATTGGTTAAGAGGTGAAGACGAAATCTAATCACTAAGGCCACAGATGTATATACGTATACAACATTCGTTTTTGTTTACCCTAAACTCAAAAAGGGGTCATTGTACTCATCCTTTTGACCAATTTTTTCTATGGGACCAACCTTGAAATCGCGAAAAAAGAAATCGGTTGATCCATACATTCTGTCGATTTAAGTGAACACAAATGTATGGAACAGCTGATTTTTTATCGCGATTTCAAGGTTGGTCCTATAGAAAAAGTTGTTCAAAATGATGAGTACAATGACCCCTTTTCGGGTTTAGGGTAAACAAAAACTAATGTTGTATATTTATCTATTTACCTAATGGTCGTAGCAGGTGGCGTGTAGTTTCTGCTTACTCCCACGGGAAGAAGACGTCACCGCATCAGCTTATGTATGATTCTAGTTTCTTAGAAGCTAGTTCAATTTCTAATATTTTATGTAGTGCCCTATTAGCCCGGCCTGCCAAGTCTTACTCCAATTAGCATCCAATTTACTTGCTTTAATGCAATTTGTGGCTACAGCAACTTCGTCGGAAACAGACACAACCATGTTTAAGTCCGGTGTAATTAGACTTGAATAAATAAGATGGAAATAAGTAAGAAGGTCTTAATGTTAAGTTTTAGTATTTGTTCGGTGATTTAGTTTCATTCTCGTTATGTTTGTTAAAGATTCTTGTTTCTCATTACGTATTTACTTCAGTTGTATTGTTTGTACTTCACCTTCTAACGGCTTAAATATACGTCGATTCACACGAATTTACTCGCCCGAATCGGGCGAATCGACACTTTTAAATAGTAAGTAGGTATTTCAAAGTGTTCAAAAAATATTTTCTATAGGCGACTCTTAAGTGGCTAATTTATTTGTTAGGGAATCGACAACTCCTAAAATACGTATTAAGCATTTGGCACGGTTTGAATTTTATGTAAAAAGGTACATGCAACGGCAAGTAGGTACTTACAGACGCCAGCACATCAAGCTACCCCAAACTGTAAAATTTTTCCCACTTGAACATGAACCTTATACTTATGCAATAAAGTTCAAAATTTATCAAAGAAATTTGACAGATTAGGGTAGCTTGATGTGCTGGCGTTTGTACATATAATAAAGTGCATACAATTCAAAACGTGTCAATTGCCTAGTGCGTAATTTTGGCGTTGTTTAATTTTTCCAAAAAATTATCAACTTTGTGCGATGCGATACACCTATGGAAAATAATATGATATTTAAAAGTGTCGATTCGCCTGATTCGGGCGAGTAAATTTGTGCGAATCGACTAATAAATAGTTCGAACACTTAAATCAACATCATTAACAGCTTCATTCTACCCACGTTTAATTCTAATCACGAGGACTAAGCGTCCTATCTTCACTGCCATCAGTTCGTCATCTTCTTAGGTCTTAACCGCAAATCACAGTCCTTAGCAAGTTACCTAACCAAATCCAACAATTCAAGGCTAATTCGATTCTCCATACGGGATACAAAGTTCATAGCCTCGCCGCCATGGGAATGAATACGCCTCCCATATCCTGGTGCTAATGCCTGCCTACGCTTTATGAATTACACCCTGTATATGGAGTGAAGACGTGCGTTGAATACGAAATAAGTTCTTAAGTAACCTATGGTGATCCTCTCTTTGGTGACTGACGTAAGAAAATTGATGAATCGTGCTTACCTATATTTGGGATATGAATATGGCTGTACTTAATTCAAAATCTTTTTTTATTGTAGAGCACCAGTCAAAATTACAGATGTCAATATTAATAAAATTAACGCTGTGTCAACGGCGCATACATACGTATTCTGAATAAAATTTCTAATTACCTAATAGGTTTTTTTTCCTAGGCCGTGTAGAGTTTTTTCATTGAATTTTGTCCATAAATTCTGAAACTATCGTTACTTTACAGTATCATTCATTAAATATTGAAAGATCTTAAAAATATTTTATTAACATTGACCTACCAAGCTTTTTACAGCACTTTCAATGCACAGTAAATTATATTTACCTACTTTAAACCCCCCCCCCCCTTTTAACCACACAAGTTTGACGTTTAAACATCTCTTAACTTCAATCAACGTTTATGAATATACCCATAACTGTCTAACCTACTTCTCAAACATCAAATTGCTAAATTTATGAAAATCTACGTAAAAGAATAATAGCCTAACATTTCAAGTAGATAAAAAAAGACAATTGTTAACGTGTGAAGAAGTCAAGTCAATAGATTTATTTCCAACAGGTATGACCTACATGGACACTTCAAGTTTGTGATTAATGGTGGCTTGTTAACTTACGTCCACAGAACAGCTCAATGGAGGATCTATTAAATTTTTATAAATAAGTTTGGAGGAGTCTTTACCGGTCACGGCCGGTGTCCCTAAAGTTCATATTAGTGATATTATTTTATGTGCTTTGCGATTTTTATGGCAGTTTTTCGAAACATTTCCTAGTTTTTCTTTAACACTTACTTACCAATTTGATTCGATTCCCAGGTCGGGCTAAGTGTTATTGGGTTTTTTGCATCAGAAATTTCTCAATAGCAGCCCAGAGACTGGATTTGTTCTCGGTTTAGGGCAAAGGCTCGCCCCCTAATACGTGGCACTTAAACATAAGTGGTGAAATCTGGGTGTACTAGGTATAGGTTCATCTCTGCCTAACCCTTCGGAAAATATACAGGCTCGATGATATGTTATATTACTTCCCTTCGGAAAATATACAGGCATGATGATATGTTATGTTTTCCCTTCGGAAAATATACAGGCATGATGATATGTTATGTTACTTCCCTTCGGAAAATATAAAGGCATGATGATATGTTATGTTACTTCTCTTCGGAAAATATACAGGCATGATGATATGTTATGTTACTTCTCTTCGGAAAATATACAGGCATGATGATATGTTATGTTACTTCGCTTCGGAAAATATACAGGCATGATGATATGTTATGTTACTTCGCTTCGGAAAATATACAGGCATGATGATATGTTATGTTACTTCCCTTCGGAAAATATACAGGCATGATGATATGTTATGTTACTTCCCTTCGGAAAATATACAGGCATGATGATATGTTATGTTACTTCTCTTCGGAAAATATACAGGCATGATGATATCTTATGTTATTTACAAACTTAGTCGAATAATACAATTCAACTTTTATTTTGAACACCTAATTGCACGATTTCACAGCCACTTTCAAACAACTGCGCGGCAATACAATACGATTGTTAATGAAACCTTCTCCCGTTTACGTCTCTCTTCCTTATTTGCATCCCTCTCGTTCAAGTTTATTTAATATTTGTAGCGAGATCGAAGTCCAAAGCAGATCCAAATAACAGTTTAAAAAAATCATCAAGCCATCTTGCCAGAATACGAAGTGGTGTATGCTAAGTGCCTACGTATTCAACATAGAAAATGGCTTTATCCAATTTTACCAAGGGGTATTGTATTAGTCGCTCCATGTAAAATAGTTTTATTCAGCTGGATCCGGTGAGACTGAAAGCCAACCCCAACACAGTTGGGAGAGAAAGGGTACGCAGGTAATGATTCAATTCTCCCTCATTCAAGTAATACAAGTAGATAATAATCTATTGTGATAATCATGGATATTGACACCACTATCGAGTATTATCATCGCATAATTATTATAATAAACACTGTTATATCTACAGGATCAATACCAACACACACATTATCTAATACCTTTAAACGAGCAATTCTTGTATATATGTATGTATATACAGGATAAGGTTCAACCAGTGCGCAAACAGTAACCATGAATTCAGCAAAACATTCTAGACCCCCCAGCGCAGGAATTTTTCGTCGGTTAGACATAAAAAAATCAGCTGACAGAGAGAGGTGGAAAAAGAGTAGGGAGGCCTTTGCGGGACGTTCTTGGCTAATAAAAAAAAAAATATTAAGTACCGGATGATTAAAAGGATATGAAAGGCTTATTTAGTTTAACGCGTATTGAAAAAAAAACTAATTAAATTTTCAAATAATTTTTTTCGCGTTCTTCTGTATGAAACTTTGAGTTAGATCTTTTGATGTTTGTTACTAAAGTACGCAAAAACGACCGAACGGAATGGGATAGTTTATCACCTGAACACAGCATACTTTTCATCCCGGTAGTACGTTCCCAGGCGGGCGAAGCCGCTGGCAAGAGCTAGTAGTAAGATAAATAAATAAAATCATTGTATTTAATGATATATACTGTCGGCTCTTCAAGCTGAGACTATAATTATTATTTTCAAAATTCGAAGTAGTGATTGTCTCATAATATTTTGCTATAATTGCTATCAACTTATAAAATATTTATAATAGTTGTATGGTAACACCAACCAAGCAGGCTGAAGGTTTAACAGTACCTACCTACTCAAGTCTGTATTGCATCGCAGGTGTTTATTTGCCGTTAAAGTGTGAAAATCACACCTGTCTGGGCACAGTCGACCTATAAAGTGTATGGACTATGAAGGAACATTGACGAAGATGGCTACCCGCTTGGATTTATGTGCTGTTCCAATCGCTTTGTTAAAAGTAGGTTACTATGGCTTGTAGGCGTTCGCGTAGGAACTTGTTTCTATTATGCGGTTTTGAACTTTTTAAGCCGGATACCGTGTTGGTTAAATCAAATATATTAAGTTAAAAATTTACTATTATTCGATTTGGAAAAAGTTACTTTTTCAGTTCATAATAACTGGGTATTTTAGCTACTCTATAAGAGAAAAAGTCTAAAAATATATTATTGAGATAGCTTAGGCAAAATGAAGTCGGAAAGTGTTAGTTTTAATGTCCATGATTTTTTTTTTAAATTCAATTCAAAGATTTCAGTTTTTTTATCTGTTTTTGAACACCATGAAATAGTAGCCACCATGTTATTACGTCATACGGCGAGGCAATTGAACAACTTTGTAATTTTTATTTAAATAATATTTTGCATTCAGGAACAACAAACCAACGATAAGTAGAATAATAAATTTTTTTTTTAATGATACGCAATTATCATATAAAATATCAGCGCATTTGTCTATGACAGCAAACTAACGTCATACCAATATGGCGTCCACTGCGTCCAGCATTACGCGCGCGTTTTCGTAAAATGTAAAGTTTCAATGCATTTTTACGGCACTAATCGATTAAATAAAAATGTAGTATTTTTTTAGTGGTTTATTAGCACTTTAGAATCTAATTAGGACACTTTTCAAAAATGGGTGTAATACCCTATTGTGTTGGTACTTTTGAGTTTATTTTCGACATTACTGAGATCGGGGAAGGAAGGAGCATCGTTAGTAAACCTGGACTTATTACTATCTATAAGTTTTGGGCAAACCATTCAGTAGTGTACCAACCACAAGACGTATGTAAATGAGTGACGAGTGACTGCTCTTATCGGGAACAATGAGATGTGTCTGACAACAGGACGCTTTGTCAACAGCCCAGCCTCGCGAAACGTTTTCATGTGTCAACGTAGCGCGAGAGGGTTGACTGTTCAGCCAGTACGAATGTCAGACGTCATCGACCTTCATAAATCAACTTTTTGTCGAAAAAGTAATAAATAAAGCATAAATCTGTCTGTCATCAACAATGCATATGGAATGGAAATGTGATATTGGAATGCATAAATATTCATGAGGAATAACTTAATAAATATTAATTTTCTGTAAATGAATATCCGTTCGTTATATTATAATGTAACTAATTGTGTGAATTATTTAATAACCAATGAGTTTTTATTCAATAAAAATAAAAACAAACAAATCTTATTTGCAAAAACAATCGTTTCGTTCTTTAAAAATAGAACTCTATATTCAAAACGAAACCACAGCCTAGCCACAAAGAAAGTGCCCAATTAACATCCACCTTTCGACTTCCAAGGAAGTCAATTAAAAATCCACAGAGTAGCAAATTAAAAAGTAACAAACGGTGCATTTCTAACTATGCCACATTATGGGAATTAATTCTGGCCTCGCGGCTCGGAAAGCTGGCTGAATGCAGAACGTTTTTTGCCGAGTGAAACCACCATTATGTGGGGAAAATACTGGGAGCTATGTGTGTGGCGTAGAGAAGTGGAGCCCGTCTGACCATGTCTGGCTGAATTGTGTCTATGTGACAAATGCATCGAGGGAAAAAGTAATAGATACAGTTTGATGTAGGTAACAGGATAAGTTTGAAGTTGATTTGTTGGCGTAGAGTTGACATGTTGAAAGTTGTGTGTGGTAAGGAAATTGTTGAAGATGGTTTGTTTTGAAGTATACAATAGAGCAGTTTCACATATTCAGCGTTTGAATTCAATCAGGTTCTGTTAACCAATTTCAGATGATGGATAATGGTGCTGAAATGGCTTAATCAAATAAGTACAAGTACTTATCAATCAATTCCATCGAAGTAACTTTAGGAGAAACTAGTGCAAAAGTTGTCAAAATTTTTGCTATTGGGGTCAGAGACCAAAAATCCTTAAACCTTAACCAAAAATAGGACAAATCGCAGTTATGAGCGAGCATTATGACCTATTGCACTGCGTAAGGACGACGTGTACAATCGATATTATAAAATGAGGCCACCAGGTCAATGGACTTCGCGAACTATTCACATAACGTAATATTAAGTTAATGTCTGTCTGTCTAGTCTACCGTTGTTTTCAATCTGTGGTCAGCCTTTCTATGAATAGCTGTTACGGGTGTTACGACAAAGTTAAAGTAGTGCCTACGAACTGTGTTTGATATATGATTTACGAGATTTTTCTAAACCATAGATAATCCTGCCGGCGATCAACGAGGTTTGACCTGCTTATAAAAATGGGAACCAAAAAAAAAAGAAAAACTATGTAAGTATTTTCAATGAGCAACTTATAATCACAGTCAGCACAGGTAAGTTATCAATTATAAATTAAATGGCAACTGTGTTCGGTACGGCAGATAAAAGAGGAGCATGATATAAATGAGGAGAACCTACTCAGTAAAAACCAGCTGTTCCATACAGGTGCAATATTAACACGATTTAAATGTTTGAAACAGCTGATTTTGTTTTTCTTATTTACAAATTGGTCCCATAGTGATGTCAATTCAATAAATTGTTCATATAACCGAGTAGCTGTAAGAACCGCTGCGGCAAGGCTCCTACGGAGCCCAACGAAAAACTGCGTGCTGCGAAGCCGAATACCCCGGTGTATATTTCCCGTCTCCACTACACCACCGACACGGAAGACATTGTGAAGTACGTGCGCCAAAGGCTGAATTACGCGCCGAGAGTGCAGCTGCTGGAGTCGCATCGCAACGTCAACTTTAAGGCATTTGTGGTGCGCGTACCAACATGCTACCTGCATCTGGTGATGGAAGAAAGCTTTTGGCCACAGGATGTGGTATTCCGCCGCTTTCGCGGACAAGTGCCACCGGACCGCACAAAGACTTAGTGCAAATAAGTGATACTAACATAATTTTAAGTTTTATTTACTAATACAAATTGTTATTATAATATGTATATTTAGGCTAAGGTATTTATCTATGGGTCATTGTAACCTGACAATAAATGGTTTATTATTATTATTATATACCTACTTACCTATTTTGTATGTGTTGTTCATTTACTACACTCTCTTAAAACGTCCATTTCTTTTACTTGCCGTAGGTATATAATGTATGTATGTACTGTTTAGCTTTTTAATCAGAAACCGAACTGAGAGTCGGTGTGTTGGTAACAGTAAAGGCTCCCGAAGACAGGCGCGACGCTACAACGCGACGCGACTGTTGTAGCACAGTTTATCTGAAAACTTCATGGAAATTGTTCTACCAGAATCGCGTCGCACCATCTCGTCGAGCCTGTCTGAACCTTAACAGTGAAACGCATAGGTACCTACCTTATAAATTCTTAATCCTAAAATGGATCCAGGGCAAGGCCCTAGTGTGTCTACATGAAACATGACACCAAATCGTTCGCACTGACAGTTTATGATCCAAATCGAACTGGCATCCGCCAAGGCTGAGGAATTTGATCCCACCATATTGCTCTTAAGACATGGTCTAATTTATCTCAATTTTAAAATGTAAACATTCATTAAGGCCCTGGCAACTTTAAATATTGTCGTTATGAGCGATAATAGTTCTTATTGCAATTTGAAATGGGTTAAAATCTGTTGTAATAAAGTCGATTATTAAATGAGAAAGCATTGTCGTAAAAATGCAAATAAAATCGTACAAAATTAGATATTAGCTATTTAATAATAAATAATAAAATAAATAATCCACCACTGGATGCAGTTTGGCATTTAGAATTTTATGGTATATTTTTAATTATAATTGTTATTGAAGGGATATACTGGTTTTAAAAATATTTAAGAGGTGACTCTGATAATTTTTTGATGCATTAAAGTATGTTTAATTATGTTTTGAGTTCCATCACTCTATGCAAAAAAGACAAATTGAAAATGCAAAATTTAAAATTTCATATATTTTTTTTGCTTTCAAAATTATTTACGGTTAAAGAGATACACTGGTTTCAAAAATCACCTTTTTGACCGTTTTCAAGAAATCACCGCCTTAACAGTTGTTTTAGTAACGTAACTGGACACGAGGCGTTATTAATAATAATAGTTTTATGATACGAAGTTGACTGCCTTAATTTGATTAGGGAATCCGGTACGCAGATAACTCAACATCATGCCGGGATAGGCAGAGGTGCAACTAAGTACACTCGCATTTCGCCAGTTATGTTTTTCACCGAGGCTGCTCCAGCAGGCATAGCACGAGCACCAATTTGTCGACGGAAGAATAGACATGACTATTAACTAAATGATGTACAATAGGAGAAGATAGCTATGTTTTTCTATTAATTATCACAGTTAAGCGTTCTAAACGAATCATGATTTTGTAGATAATCGTTTATACTTTGTGGACGTCGAGTAAAAAGTTTGTTGTCGGTGTGATTTTCACAGTTTGGGAAGAAATATTCTTCTGAAATATTCTTCATTTATAAAAACCTAGATAAAGGTCGTTAGAAACGAAAGAGAAAATGACAAATTGTAGAAGGATATCTACGGTGCGATGTCAAAAATGGAGAAACGTAATGTCACTTTGTATTGAAATAGCACTGTCTATTCTTCGTAGAAATAGAAAGCGTCATGCTAAGCCTGCTGGCAGAGGTGGTGAGACGACCTAGTCGCGTATTTAAACTTTGCAAGGGTTTGACCGAGGTAGCTCTAGAAAAGGATGCCTGAAAGGATTTGGGGGAGGCCTTTGCTCAGCTATGGGCCATAAAAAAAAATACTTTAGGTCCCATGTACTAGGGGCGAGCCAATTGCCATTATCAACCGGGCTGCTACTGAGCAATTCCAGATAAAAAAAACCCAATAATTCTTTGTCCGGCCCGGAGGTCAATCCCAAGACCACACTCTCTTGCAACCATTGCGCTTGCAACCACTAGATCAATGAGTCAGTTTTACAGTGTGACATTTTTAACATAAGTTATATTATTATTCACATATAGATGTACCTCTGCTTAACCTTTTTATTTATTTATTTATTTGCTCTCATGCACATCACACATTTTACAATTCTGTCGGTTTTTCTACATGAACCCTGTCAGGGCACTGCAAAGCACAATGTCGGTTTGCTGTTGAGTTTAAATTGAATTAACATAAATAACACATAATTAACTAAACTAATATTAATACGAATTATTAACTAACACAATACAATACATGTCGGTAATCAAAATAAAATAAAAAGTCATTAGGATGTCCAGTGTGTTTTAGGGAATAAGACGTTAAGTTATGTTATTATTTATCGGTTTATTAGTATTGTTTTCCTAAGTATGTATGTAGTTACTTATTCACGCTTTAATAGGAGAATCAGGTTAGTTCTTATAATCTTAATCGGCATCTTGCATGCCTGCACTTGCTAGTTGCAGCCAAGATAAGTATTTGATTAATGGCATTAGGTACCATTCATTTTTCAAATACATATCATTCATTTAATGTTCTGATTGCCTTACATAATACTGTTTTATAGTTTATGAGTACCATTAACTCAAAACTAAGAGACTTTTCCTTACCGAAGGGTATTTTAAATCAAAGTATCCTCTAACCTAGTTGCGTTACACACTATCAATCTTAATCTGAATCATTGTGAAAAATATTACTAATCCTTGCTTCATAATAAGTATATCGTGTCTCCATGATTTATGTCAGACCAATTTTTATTTCATTTCTATTTTGATGTTATTATTAATCTTATGATCTCACATTACTTTTAGCTTGTTCATTTGTTATAGGTACTTATTCAGTTCTTAATTTTATAGTACTTTTACGTAGTGCTTGGGCACGATCACTACGTTTATGCCGCATGCGGTGCTAACCTATAAGAAATTGTTACACATAACCTTAGTTAGGTATAAGTAAAATATTATCCTGAACATGTAACGGTGTAAACAATTGTTGGTTAGCCATTTAAGAAAAATAAAATAAAAATAATAAATGTTATGTTCAAAATAGTTTTATTTTATGCCCTGGCTGGAATCCTTAATTTATTGAGGCAGCCACAGGCAAGTCAGGAAAAGCAGCCCAACACCCTCTAAGGTTGACCGGAGTGACGACATGCCCAAAAAAACATACGTTGGAAAAAATTGTCTGCTCAATAACGTAAGTAACGCAATGAATATTGTTGAACTGTCAAAATGAATACCTCCTTCATACTAATGGAGTGTTACGCAAGTACCCCACGGGTCATTATTTTTAGGCTCAGCACTAATAACTCAAGTACTCTGAAGAAAATTAAAAGAAAGGATCATAGGTAAGTAGGTTCTATATATGCTCGATACTTCATAAAAAATGAATCGCATATTTTTTTAAAAACTCTCTGAAAAGGTGTAAGCTACTTAATGAGCGCAAGACGGTTTAATTTCTTACTACCCTGGAAAACAGCTTTGTGAAAAAAAGTAATTAAGACCTGCCTTATTCTATAAAATGGCCATCAAATATTAAAAACTCCTTTTATGCATACAGCTTCAATCAAGCTGTAAGAAAATTGCAGGAAAAGATTTTCCTTTTAAATCTTTCCTAGAATTTTCTTCACACTTAAAGAGAATTCATATTCATGTTTTTACAACGAAAACTGTCTCAAAAAGATAATGTAGCTCCTACTTACTATATTCATTAGAACTTTGTGAGTCACAAAATAAGACTCCAGAACACCTAGGTTCACTCTCAACATACTAGTTACATAGTAATTGCCTATTTATGTAAATGAAGAAGCACTTAATTATACCAATTTACATTTTAAGGCAAACCTTTTTTGTTATCTCTTTTGCACAGTTAAAGCAACGCTAAAAGTCTTTGGCAAGACTCGTGAACTTAAACACTAGAATATTACAAAGAAGTAGGAATAAGACAAGCTATAAAAGCAAGCAAAGTAAATGGTTTTTCTAAAACAATTCATTATTTTTCATTGTCGTGGAGTTTCATACCCGTTCTTCTTCTTAGGAACCTAATACGCTTTGGAATGGTCAAAACTAGATTGATATTTCCGACTGACCGACTCCTTGACAATTCAAAAGCCTGTAAACGGTAAATTGAAATAAAAGCTTTGAAATTTAGAATGGAAACGAAAAACACAGCTAATACAATATGTAGGTACAATAAACCTACAGATGTGCTCAGGAATTTTTATTAATAGTTAAACGTTGTTTCTATTTAATCGATTGTAAACTGTTTAAAATCGATAACCAGATTTGTTTACGTTGTCCCACACTAGAGTTCTGCTTTTAGATAGAAAAAAATCATTTGCAAAATCATAAAGCAATCATATTTATAAGTATTCCGTGTGGGAAGTTCTACGCCGGTGAAGCCAATTTAGCTGTCAAAGAGTTGTAAAAGTAGGACAGTTAGAAAAACTAGAGGTATGTTAATAAAATTAAGTTATTTCCTAATTATTGTTCCTTCGTTCTGAGGGCGTTCAAAGCGTTTCATATTTCTACAACGACTTTCACGGAATTTTTTGGATTTAACATAATAATATTCGTTCGGTAGCTTGTCAATCTAATACATTTTTGACTTTTCCGTCATCGATATCGCTAATAAATAGAACGTCACTTTTTCTGGGCCATCTGTAAGTAAAGTACGGTATTATGTGTAAGTAGCATCTGTTTCTGTTTTGCATAAAATACCGAGTAGCGCTACGTAACCTGCATTCATACTCTCTAGTTCCACACTTGCATCACAGTACTTAAGCCGGAACCTCTTTGTTACGGATCTTTTCTTCAGTTTTAAGTGTGCGAACGTTGGAGCAATTCGCGGTTTTATTTGTATTTCTACATTCTACATTTGTGAGAAAATAGTCAGAAATGTCTGAATAGTCACTAATTGTATGCTTGCTTTCTAAATGGTAGTGTTCTGTTGCTAATTGATTTCCTTTATGTTAGCGTTCTGGCTATGTATTTGGCATTTTTGTATGCAGCTGGTGGTTGTTATAGATTGTTAGCATTTCGCATTGTATCTTCTCGCTTTCCTTTTGTTGGTGTTTTGTCTAGTATACTATTAATATCTCAAAGGTGTGTATGCAATGATATCACTACATATCATAAAACAAAGTCCCTCACCGCGTCTGTCTGTCTGTTCGCGTTAAACTCAAAACTACTGAATGGATTTACATGCGGTTTTCACCAATAGACAGAGAGATTCATAAGGAGGGTTTAAGTGTACAATTTGTAAAGGTTTCGTATAAATTGGTTAACGCGGGCAAAGCCGCTGGAAAAAGCTAGTGAAATAATAAGACGAAGAATACTTAACCGCACGTACTTTGGTTTTTCGTGCGTTTTTCCCGTCACTGTCGCACAACTGTCAAACTACAAGCGCGAGCGGCGCTAAAGACGTGAAAACGGCGGATGGTGGCCGTCACATATCGGCCGCAGCGACGGCTGTCATAATAAAAACTATGGCATCGCGGTTTGACTTATCCGGAAATGAACCGGAGTTACCGACATAGCTTGCTGAGTACGCAATCTGAAGTGGCAGTGGGCTGTATGTTTTTCGAAGGACTGACAGCCGGTGGAGCAGACAAGTCCTGGAGTGAAGACCGATCACCAAGCGTAGCGTGAGATGCCTCCCAGCTAGATAGATCGACGACCTAGGACAGACTGGATGCAGGAAGGCAGAGGACAGGGATTTGTGGCGTAGCTCAGGAGAGGCCTTTGTCCAGCAGTGGACTGCGATAGGTTTGGTTAGGTGTCAATGCACGAGCAAGCACGACCTCAGTAACTTTTACTTCGGTCACGAGCTCACGGGGATACCAACACAAAAAAAAATATAACTCTCCGACCTAGACTCCTAGTTTTCGCATTCCTAATTACCTACAAACAAAACACGGTTCCGACAAAACAAGTTTAGTGATTCATGCACTTTATTTCAATTTTATGGTCTACCGTAGCCATGAACGTGTAGTAAAACAATTTTAAATTTTACGACGCCCATACCTACCTCTCTAAAATAGGCGATATACTCGGGTTAAAAACTGGGTCATACGTGAAGGAACAATATTACGGTACAGTAACCACAGTATAAATATTTAGGATAGGTTTAGAACAGCCTGTTGTGTGGCCATCAGCAGTATGCCAAGAAATATGAATTATACACAAAACACGACCGCTGGAGGCGATACAAGAAGATCAATAGCAAAGGGTACCTACGCAACAAGTTGATCATGTTTGTAAGGGAAAAGATCTGAATATAGACCAATATATTTTTATGACATAGGTACTTTGAACTTTAACATATTAATGTCAATGTAATAAAAACATTTATCATTGAAGTACACTAGTCTTCTAAAAAATAAACATCAACAGGTGAAGTTATAGTTTGGATGCTACCCAGTTACTGGATTATGGAGGTCAGGGGGCCTACTCTCTAACTCCGTCAACCAAGATACGGGCCCGTCCGAAAGCAGTTCAAAACTTCTTAGTGAATCCTACAGCCAATTAACTAACTTTTTTTGGACGGGCAAAAACAAATCGGGAGTAGGGACAGCTGTCAAATCGTGTGGTCATTCATTCTTAGTTCGTGCTCCAAACTAATCTTCTGTCCGTAAGTGATACAGAGCTGGAAGCGGCCGTTACTTCGACCGAAATGACGGACTTCCTGCTTAGGGAGTAGGCCCCCTGGATAGGCAGTCGCTCCGCGTAAAATACTGATATTCGGCTGCCCGGTTAGACTGGAAGCCGACACCAAAAATAATTGGGAAAAGTCTAGGCAGATGATGGGATGAAGTTATAGAAAATCTGAAATTTATAACAGCGTGAGGCTATACCCACAAGATGATTCATAGCAAAAGTACGATTGATCTAATACTAAGTTGTGTTGAAAAAAAAATTCATTTTTCTGAGAAGATTGAACTTTAACATTATCAAAACCGTAATAAAAATAAAGCTCATGGATGTACGTTTAGCCCCCACTTAATAGAATACATCAACAGGTAAAATCAATTACTTAGCGAAAGTGCTTGAAAGCAATGAGTTTGGGTGACAGAGCGAGATAACGATACATGACAGCTATGTGCTAAAAAGAATAAGAAATATAATTCTGCCACCTGTTATTACAATTTTGAGCGGTTCCTACAACGTCCCCGTCTTTCCTACAACGTAGCGACTTGTAAATAATAATAATCATAATCATTTATTTAACACATATTTAAATCCAATTTAAAGCGTTAGTAGTTTGGCATTTGCCAAAATTTTGGTAATAATTACTAATTATGTCAAAATAATCAATAGGTAATAGTGTCAAAATTGTTCATAAATAATGTCAAAAATTACCATTCATAACGTTAAAACTACCAAACTGTCAAAATCATTAATAATAAAATAAACCAAACACAAAATAATCAAAAATGCAATAGGTACAATCAACACATTATTTCAAGGTACGGTTTGAAGGAAATACTTATGTCCTGGTCCAGTGCCTGAGTATCAGACCATCCGCCCTGTTGGCCACGGTGACCAAGAGGCTCTTGGGGCTGCCCCGCACCCGCCGCATCAGAGAGGCGACACGCTTTCGCATGATTGCGTAAAAATCGTCTAGACGTGCCTCTGCGAACATTCCTGGCAACGTCGTGGCAACCCCAACAGTGCCCTGTAAGCGATGTTGTACTGGACACGTAAGGCGCTGTAAGCCCTCTGCATATAGTCGACGCATAGATTGCAGGTGTAAAATGATTGGCAGTATGCCCTAAACAGAGTAGCTTTCATAACCCTGGAGCACTTTGGAAACCTATGGATCAACATATTGCTCCTGACTGACAGCGCCCTACGCTCCCTAAAAGTCCAAAGAGAGACTCCCAAAATAGAAATCGTAAACACAATAACACACACACACACACAACATTATTCAACATAAAACAATGTTTATGATCGTAATCTGCATTTGAAGACATATAAAACCACACCATAAAGCCGCTATATGAGAGGCTATCGCCAAGTAAGCGACTCTAACCCATACTCTAGTAGCCTATAAAAGAAAAGAGTATGTTGACAAAGAAATAGTGGTAAAAGGCTTCGGCATTAGGCTGAGCAACGTCATGCACATAAATCACTTGCAACTTTACTGGAGGCACTCCCTAAGTCCCTATGTCCATACTGCCGGAACGGGAGACTAATATTTGCACGGCCTTTAGTTGTTTCAAGGATACGACGTTTTAGTGGGTATGTGGGCTGTAAACTTTGTTAGTAACAAGTTTCAAGATACGTAGTAAGAGGTTATATTTGCTTATTTTGATCGGTTACCACTATTTCAGATTGGACAACGTCATTGGTTGAGTCATTCTCTCTCAAAATACCATTTCAGACACAAATCTACATGGTCTTCACGTGATCAAGATTAGGTATGCCTGGCCTTTAAAGAGACCGTGATGTCTAAGTTTGTTTCGGCACCAGGCAGCCTGTTTCTTTCCAGAGTAGTCAGACAGGAAACGCCGACCTCAACTAGTTTTTAAAAACCTACTTACAAAAATAAAATCATTTATCATAGCTAGGATTAAATGGTGAATAAATTCCGGTCCCTGCCCAAGTAATAATTGGGCAAAAACTCCATAAAAATAAAGCGTGAACAAAATTGAAAATCTGTCCACAGCACCTGCCAACGAGATTGAGCCAATTCCTCATAACACACCAACAGTTTCACACAAAACAAATAGGTCTTATCCTATATAGTGCACAAATAGGCAACCAGTAAACCGGAAACAGAATTAGGTTGGTTTCCACTGAGTGACACGCCACTGAAGCTAGGAAATTAATGTTCTTTACACGTTGCTCCAGAAGCGAAGGAACTGCTCCCAATTCTGTTAATCATGTGGCTCTAATTAGTGCAATGCTCGGATTACACGAGAGGCTGGCAACAGACAGCTGAGATGGGATCCAGTATCTTTTGTTGTTAAGAAAGAATTCGCTGCGAGATGAAAGGTGTGTGTGGCTTTCGTTGAAGCGAAAACTCGAACAATATATGTAGTAAAATAAAAGTAGTTCGAAGTAGTAGAATTAAACATGAGTCGTATGCTGGACAATTCAAATGATTTTTTCAAAAGTATGACAGTCAAAAAACATGTAACCAACAAACCTACATTTATCTACGAGCTGCAACTCAATTAAAAAATGTATTGTACCGACTGATTCAACAAAAATAAAAGAATCAGAGGAACAGAACTCAGTTGAAGCCAGGTGGGCTGTAGTATTACGAGAATGCTCGGCGTTTTGGCTCGCTATCGACAAAGGACAGGCTAAATGGCTGCGTCAACAGCTGCCACTGATAACGATCGCGGTAGCCAGCAAAAAGACTAGATACTGATGTGTGATAAGACCAAGGGAACATGCGAAAGGGATTGGAGTTTTTGTATGAAAAGGAAAAGAAGTTCAAAAGGAGTTGTTTGCCAAAATATTTCAAATTTTTAATTATACCAGTAAAAATAAGCTTTAATTCTACACCTACCTACATGTTAAATTAACGGTAAAGCTTAAGTTAAATATAACAACAGAAAATTAACTTGAATACACGATAGACGGATCAACATTCGATGTATCAATTAATATTAGCACAGAAAATACCCCCCCAGCACATAAGCCTGTAAACAATTCAAGTCAGAACCGATAACCCTACAGCTTGGCAACAAACCATCGAGCCTGTGTTGGCACTGCCACCAATCACCGATAATGTAATTTACCGTGTTTGCTGGATAGCCTGGGGCATTTGCATAACAACCAGATCGAAGATGCCATAATTTGTGTGCGCCTTCACGAAGGTAATGCCCGCATTCTAATTTGAATGGTTTTCTACGTTTACTTTTCGAATTTGATTATATAGGAGGGAATAATTTGGAGTGAATCGGTTAGTGATTGTATGAACAGAAACTTGAAATTTGAGTAGGTACTATCAAAAAGAATTTTACTGATTCCATTTAAGTTTATTAACAATTTTAACGAAGCATTTAGAGCGAATATGAAGCCTGATTCACGAAATCCCAATATTCAAGTACGAAAACAAAATAAAGCATGAAAAGCTTACATCGAAACATTCAGCTAGATTGCACGTGAAAATCAATATACGGTTGCTACCAAAGGGAAACGCGAACAACTTTTTTTTTTACAAAACGTTAGTATAGTAGAGTGAAATCCAAAACATCTCTTTATATGTCGCATACCGAATATTGAAATACGAAATCAAAGGGAGGTAGAAATAACTAACAAATAAAAAATAAGCTAATAAAAATAATAGTTTAAAGAAACTAAAAAACACGCATTAAAAACCAAAAGAGAAAATAATTTAATTCAATTAAAAAACGTGGGGTGCTTGACATTCATTGATTATAAAAATACCTCAAAAAGCACCTCACGCTTTTTAATTGAATTAAATTATTTTCTCCTTTTTTAGTTTGGTTTTTAAAGCGTGTTTTATAGTTTTTTAAACTATGATTTATTTTCTATTTTTTAGTTCTGCTGACTACAAAAACGTGATTTTTTTTTGAATTTTCTCAATTTTTTTTTTAAATTATTGAATTGAATTATCTCCTCGATAAGTTTACAAACAATGAAATCTGACCGTTTAAAGTGGGTCAAAATCGCGCTCTAAGGAGTCGGTTACATACAAACAAACAAACAAACATACAAGTGAAGCTAATATAAAGCGTGTAAAAATAGAAAAGCATCGTAGATTCATACTTAGAGTGTAGTGGAACTCTAAAAAGAAAACAAGTAATTGAATGATCTCATAACTACATAGTTGCTGTAGATTTAATTAGGAAATGTAGAGCAAAATAATAAAACCAGGACAAATATAGATACAGCTTGGAATATTGTTTACATACATGTAGGACAAGATAAATATGATTCGACTTTATTGATTCTATAAAACGATACAAAATTTTACTTGTTCAATATTTGGACAAGCATGCAATAGAAAACAGTCTGTTATTTTTTTATCATTTTACTATCTCCATTAAATGAGAGACACAGTATAGATGCCCAACGTTTATTTTTCTTTCATTCCATAAAATCTGAATAAATGTTGACATAATAACAGAGAAACTTGCTTCAAAATAGGTCGAATGTCGAACTGTATCATCTGCTTCGGTAAATCTGAGCAGTTATATTAGTTTTCCTACAATATTTTAATAGCACAACTGTGCCAGACTCTGCAAGCTTGCTCTTGAGCGGCTTTTTCTTTCTTGTCATCTACATAACATTTTATATCTTGGACACATACAGAATTGTATTGATTGATTCCATTCTTTTCTTTAGAATCAACATTAGTGCCAAACTTCTGACCCCATTATTTATAAAGTTATTGCTTCAATACGTCTTAAAATTGATTAGCTGTCTCAAATGTATTGAGTTTCTACATCGCAACAGTATATGTAGATATATATAGACAGGTTGCCCACCTATCGCCTACACACCGTGGCAACCTATTTCCATTAACTAATACCGGCGTAGGAAGATAACCGAATAACAGACTATATTTTTCATTCATTTCATCTTTGAATGGATGTTTACTAACCCAGATAATATGCCAAATGCCGGAAGTCTTAACAACATTGGTAGGTCGATCTAATTATTGTTGAACTGAATTTCTAAGAAAGGCAAATGTGTGCCAGCCCTGTGTTTCACGTCCATCAGATAGTGTTTGTTTATGATCAAACTCATTCTAAACTTCCTTACTATTAATAGTATTAACATCTAATGGTAAACGTCGTTACTAGACTATAAATAAAATATTGAAATTCATGCCTTACGACATACTCTTTCCAGTCTGAGCGAATGTTTTCTCAAAATCTAGAATATTTTTGGTGTAAAAAGAATTATCATCAATAAGTAGCTTAAGATACTCCTATCGTTTCGTATGAAGCTTTAAAAGGGTTGCTTTTACCAACACACATATTATAATAGGTCTTTACCTATGAAATTGCCGTTTTGTATGAAAAAATTTAAACGAATTTTTTTCATGTATTTTTTATTTGTATTAATCGAAGTAATCACCCATGCAATCAATGCATCTTTGCCATCGCAGTGGCAGTTTATTGATGCCCTTCTTAAAGAAATCAGCTGGACGGGAGGCAACAAATTCTTCAAAGGCATTTTGTACTGCCTCTCGGGTATTGAATTTTTTTTCCGCCAAGAAGTTATCCAAATTCTGGAAAAAGTAGTAGTCTGTAGGCGCAAGGTCTGGTGAGTAGGGCGGATGACGGAGAGCTTCCAACCCCAGTTCTTGCAACTTGGAGACCGTCTGCTGTGCAGTATGAGGTCGCGCGTTGTCGTGCAGGAGCAGCGGAGACGAGCGATTGACCAATGCTGGTTGGAGATGTGCCAGCTTCTCCATCATTGTGTTCAGTTCTTCACAGTACACATCTGCAGTAATGCTCACCCCGTTTGGTAAGAAGCTGTGATGACTCACACCGGCGCTAGACCACCAAACAGTGACCATCACTTTTCTAGGGGTAAGTTTTCGTTTAGGGCATTGTTTAGGTGCTGAACCAGGATCCAACCAACTTGCTGAGCGCTTGCGGTTATCAAACAGA
This sequence comes from Antitype chi, assembly GCA_947359405.1. Classification (NCBI taxonomy): domain Eukaryota; kingdom Metazoa; phylum Arthropoda; class Insecta; order Lepidoptera; family Noctuidae; genus Antitype; species Antitype chi. The sequence goes on along the minus strand of OX375817.1, from coordinate 13,950,397 downwards.
ATCCATTTTTCATCGCAGGTAACAATGCGGTTCAAAATTCCTTCATTTGTGTGTCTGTTGAGCAGTGCAAGGCACGTCTCGACGCGTACTCCGCGCTGACGATCATTGAGTTCGTGGGGTACCCATTTATCAAGCTTTTTTACCTTGCCAATTTGACGCAAATGGACCAATATTGTTTTGACGCTAACGTCGAAAGCTGCTGCTAATTCAGCCGTAGATTGTGTATCATCAGCTTCCACAATCGCCTTTAATTCGTCATTGTCGACCAAAGTCTTCGGACGACCGCGAGGTTCATTTTTCAGGTCGAAATTTCCAGAACGGAAGCGAGCAAACCAATAACAGGTGGTGCGTTGGTTTGTAGTGTTAGCTCCGTAAACGTCGTTGATGTTGCGTGCCGCTTGTGCCGCGTTGCTGCCACGACGGTACTCATATTCCATAATTACTCGAATTTTTAACGTATCCATGATGACGAAAAAGATTGAAATGCGATGAAAATGTAACACTAATCAATAAACAAATGACTACTTTTGGAAAAAAAAATCCATGTTTTTAAAATAAAATTAATTTGAAATTAGAATTCTTACCCAAACAAAAATTATTTTGATTTGAAATGGCCAGTACTGCAAAACGGCAATTTCATAGGTAAAGACTCTTTTCATGGCTTTTTCATAAAATGTTTATGTTCCTCTATTATTAACCTAGCTTGTTTAACCTTTATGTTTGATAGGAAAAAGGGTGTTTGCACATTTTCTGCTTTATTTTCTTTGCGAATTGAAGTTGTTGTTTCTTAGTTATCGAAACCAATATCTTCAATATTGTCTATCAAAACACAAAACTTTAAATTGTTTTTTTTTTTTTTGAGGATGGGACATCATCAAATAACTTCTCCCGCTCTGGGTGGAGCAGGAGGGCGTGTCAGACTTTTACTGACTAAAACCCACCCGTGTTCCCTCAGTTGCCTGTGTGCTAGGGGCGACGGTATCTCTTTCGAACAACCCGCACCCCTGGCAGGCATCGGCCCTTGCGGACCCCACCCTTTGGTGCTGACATCTCTTTGAGGCGCGCGTGGAACACAACGCGCCGTCGACCCGGGCTTGGTCCTTACCGGACAGCGAGCTACCCATTACTCACCGTCCGCAAGCCCGCGCCTACGGTGGCCGGGAATCAGCCTGGGATTCCCGACGCCCAGGGCTTCTCCCGCGGCGACTACGGCCGTGAGGGCGCATATACTGCCTCTCCCTCACGTGCGCCGCCTCCCTCTTCGCGAGCATTACTGCTTCGCAGAAGGGGTGACGGCTAACCATTCACTCTCGCTCCGTACCATGGCCTGCACCAGGGCCGGACGCGAGAGATCGCCGCCGCCGATCGCCTCCACGAGGACACGGCGGTGCTCCGCCCAAGCCGAGCAGACCGCCACCGTATGCTCCACCGTGTCCTCAGGGCGATCTTCGCAATGGAAGCACCCGGGCGTTTCCTCCCGCCTTATACGAAACAGGAACCTCCCGAAACAACCGTGTCCGGTGAGGACCTGCGTCAGGCGGAAGGTGAGGACGCCATGCCGCCTCTCAAGCCACTCCTCAAAGAGGGGACTTACCGCCGCTATCGTGGCGTGCCCAAAACTTTAATATGGTCTAGTGTTTACTTCGATTGGAATCCATTCACCTGTAAAGGCTTACACTCCAGTCATCTAATTTATTTGCTCATCCCACTGAGTCATATTGAAACGTCTCGCAATACTGTAGGTATGGCAGGTGTGTATGAAGGGTGAATAGGCGGTGTGAAGAAATAAGTCCGAAGTATAGATGAAGATATGAATAAAAGTTTATTGCACAGACACAGGTTACAGTTCACAACACACGAGAGTTACACTTAGAAGAAGGAGTGATAGAAATGTAGGGATAGCAGAGAACAGAAGGAAAGCACAGTGACAGTTTAGCTATGTTTTAGGTAATGCAAAAATGGTAAGGCGGTAGCCACAAGCAAGCGCAATGATTGTACTGGCTAGATCGCAAGTCATCGCCGGAAGGCGGGTCGCGTGCGTGAGCGCGACGCTAATAGTTAAGAGTGCCGTCTCGCTCACTCTCACGGCGTGTGTGACGTACGCAGCCTACCGGTTCGCGCTAAGACAAAGGACGCGTCATAGCGGCCGGCTAGCTGATAACAAAATATCTACTAACATAGAAGATTGGTTTGTCTGTTGTAAATGTACTTATTGATATAATTATTATGTTACACAATACTAATATGTTAGTGGTTTTGAAAACATGTTTATGTTAAATATAATTTATATTATTTGAACTAATGTAGGATTTTAAACAAAGTAATAGGTAATGTTAATAAATAGAAATGTTTATATTAAATAAAGGTAGGTCACTACATCACCCCCTTCCAGAGACCGTCAAGGGCGATAATAATCGGGAAATTTAACGCGACGTCCTGATCGCGTCGTCTTGATGACGCCGTCGTCAGTGGAAGGTAAGTTTTGGTTATCCGCTTTGGGTGTGTGGTGATGAGTGTTAGTGTTGAGTGGTGACTGTGGTGTGTTATGATGAATGTTAGTAGTAGGTGATGAGCATGGTATGTTGTCAGGTTCACGCAGTATGTAGGCCGGCTTAATGCGGTCTATGGATACGGTAACCGGTTTACCTTTTACCAATAATTTAAACACCTTGTCACCTCTTTGTATGACCTCGTGAGGACCAGAGTATGCCGGTTTCAGAGCACCACCAGCAGTGCAGTCCCTAAGGAACACATGAGTTGATACGGATAAATCCTTGTAAATAAAAGTCTTAAATTTGCTGTTATGCCTAGCTGCTGGTGATGGTTGCAGATTCCTGACAATACTTCGGAGCCTCGACAAATAATCTGTTGTGTCTACGGTCTCGTCGGTCTGAGGATCGAGAAATTCACCTGGAAGGCGCAATGGTTGGCCGTAAACAAGTTCAGCGGCCGAAGCCCGAGCGTCTTCTTTGTAAGCGCTGCGAACACCTAACAAGACTAGTGGAAGGGATTCCACCCAACTGTCGTTTGCGTGGCAGGTGATTGCAGCTTTCAGTTGACGGTGAAATCTTTCCACCAGTCCGTTACAGGCCGGATGGTATGCCGTTGTTCGGCGATGTTGAAAGCCAGCAATTGAAGACAGGCATTTGAAAAGCGCTGATTCGAATTGCCTGCCTCTATCGGTTACGATATCCGACGGGCATCCGAAACGAGCAATCCAGCCGTTCAGAAGAGCCTTTGCCACTGTTTCCGCAGTTATGTCTGCTAGTGGTATTGCCTCAGGCCATCGCGTAAAACGATCAACGGCGGTGAGACAATAGCGAAAACCTTGACACAGTGGCAAAGGTCCCACGAGGTCAATGTGGATGAATTCAAACCTGGATTGAGGTAGTTTGAAGGTACCTGGTGGAGCGAAGACATGCCGTGTGGTCTTTGAACGCTGGCAAGCCAGGCATGATTGTACCCATTCGCGGCAGTCTTTTCTTACACCAGGCCAAACATATCGGTCAGCAACTAAACGTGCCGACGCCTTGGAACCTGGGTGACTCAAAGAGTGCAGGCTGGTAAAAATTAACCTGCGGAGTTCCTTGGGCACAAATGGTCTTGAAGTAGGGCCGCTAACGTCACAGTATAGCTGCTTTTCCGAACCGGGGATCCTTACTTGTTGCAGGCGTAAAGAAGTTTCTCCAGTCAGTAGTTGCTTCAGTTCCGGATCCTCGAGTTGAGCTGCTGCGATCCTTTCAGCGGGCACAGGTTGAGTAATCTCCTCAATGCGTGAAAGGGTATCCGCCACGACATTGTTCTTACCAGAAATGTGTCTGATGTCCGTAGTAAACTGGGCTATGAGGTCCAGGTGACGGAACTGCCGTGGGGAGCAATTCTCTTTACGAGAATGGAAGGCGTAAGTGAGGGGCTTGTGGTCTGTGTAAATCACAAAGTCACGAGCCTCCAACATGTGCCTGAAGTACTTCACACTCTCGTAAATGGCGAGCAACTCACGGTCGTAAGGAGAATACTTAACCTGTGCTGGACTCAACTTACGTGAAAAGAACGCTAGTGGCTCCCATGCTCCTGCGTTCAGCTGCTGCAAAACCGAGCCGATAGCCTTATCGGAAGCATCCGTGACCAACGCCAACTTAGCGCTGCAATCAGGATGAGCCAATAGTGCTGCTTGACAAAGACCGTCCTTGCAGTTCTGGAACGCCTCGTACTCATCGGGTAAAAAATTGACTGCGTGTGAACCCTTAACTGAACCTGTGAGGAGAGCATTTAAAGGTGCCTGGTAGTTCGCTGCACCTGGGATGAACCTACGGTAAAAGTTGAGCATCCCGAGGAATCTACGCAGCTCTTTCACGGTCTTGGGCGCTGGAAAATTATGAATAGCCTCAACCTTGGAAGGCAATGGTTTGGTGCCCTTGGCTGAGATGTGGTAGCCCAAGAAGTTGACCTCCGTTACTCCGAAGATGCACTTAGCACTGTTGATGACCATACCGTAATCTCTAAGTCTGGTGAAAAGCTGACGCAGGTGGAGCTCATGAGTTTTGTGGTCTTTCGAGTATACTAAAAAATCATCCAAATACGCGTATGTAAAATCCAGACCCCTGAGCATTTCATCCACGAAGCGCTGAAACGTCTGTCCGGCATTTCGAAGTCCGAACGTCATGTACGGGAATTCGAAAAGACCGAACGGCGTCGTGATTGCAGTCTTCGGAATGTCGTCTGGATGCACAGGAATCTGGTTGTAAGCTTTCACAAGGTCAATTTGAGAGAATACGGTACAGCCAGACAGGCTGTGGGCAAAATCTTGTATGTGCCGGATGGGGTACTGGTCAGGAATGGTCCGCGCGTTCAGCATCCGGTAATCACCACAAGGGCGCCAACCGTCGTTTTTCTTAGGCGCTAGGTGGAGTGGCGACGACCACGGTGACTCAGACGAGCGACAGGTGCCACACTGCAACATGGCGTCAAACTCGTCTTTGGCGATTTTCAATTTGTCAGGCGCCAATCTACGCGGTGAACTGAATACTGGTGGCCCTGGTGTAGTACGGATGTGATGTACTGTATTGTGTTTGGGAGTGCGGTGTATACCAGGTGGGCGGGTAATGTCAGGAAATTCCTGTAGTATGTGAGTGTATGCGGAATCACCAAGACTTACTTTCACCGAAGAAACATCATCAGAACGACGGACAGGCGAAGCCGGGGTGGTGAGCGTAGTATGGTTGTCGATGAGGCGTTGATTCCTGCAATCAACAACTAAATTATAAAAAAACAAAAAATCCACGCCTATTATCGCCTTTGTTACATCTGCGACAATAAATCGCCAAGTGAAGTCGCGGCGCAACCCTAGATTTAGATTTACATTTATAAAACCGTATGTTATTATCGGTGTTCCGTTTGCCGCACATAACTGGTAGCTGGTCTTTTCTACGCGTCTTGATAGTGCCGATCGGGGGTAGACACAGAGGTCGCTTCCGGTGTCGACCAAAAACTGCACCTTGGACCTTCGATCGGTGACGAATAAGCGACCAGCACTCGGACAATCATCGGTCGCCATCACTGATTGCCCCGCGCATTTCCCGATGTAGGGTAGTCGCACGGTTTCACGCACTTTTTCGCTCGATCCCCGAATTTTTGATGGTACCAGCACTGCGGGAATCTTCTGTAGCTGGATTCCGATCTGGTCGAACCTGAGCGATGGGGCGTACGACTACGGGACCGTCCTCTGGGACGAGACAATCGCTCAACCTTATCCGCCAGCTTCTCCATCTGTCTAGTCAGAGCGGCGATCTCGGAATGCATGTTACCCGGGTTGCTCGACGGTGCTGCATTCGTGATGGCAGATGTTGATGCCACCTGGGTGCCGACGACGTCGTGGATCCGGTCCGCCAGCTCAGCCAGTTCAGCTAAATCGGTCTTGGACTGTGACGCAACGATTGCTTGTGTACTTGCGGGTAGGCGGCTTGTCCATATACTCCGCAAAAAGTCCTCCGGTACACCTGGACCAGCTAGGTTGAGAAGGTGGCGGTAAAACTGGGAAGGCTTTCGGTCACCCAGCTCTTCATGCATGAGGAGCTGCTTCACTTTGTTGTCACGCGATGCCGAAAGCCTTTTTATAAGCTCACCTTTAAGCTTCTCGTATTTTCCGGTGGGTGGCGGGTACTCGATAATGTCTTCGACCTCTGATGCATATTGTGAATCCAAATTTCCTGTCACATAATAGAACTTGGTCTCATCCGACTTGATGTTGGCCAGGATAAATTGAGCTTCCATTTGAGCGAACCATAATCCCGGCTTCTCTGGGTAGAACGGCGGTGTCCGCACGCCCACACGAAAACTTTCCGCTGCCATCTTGCCGACATCTTGGCTTTCGCGCGCATTGTCCTCGGCCATCCTCGTGCTCTTGATAGGGGTCACCAATGTAGGTATGGCAGGTGTGTATGAAGGGTGAATAGGCGGTGTGAAGAAATAAGTCCGAAGTATAGATGAAGATATGAATAAAAGTTTATTGCACAGACACAGGTTACAGTTCACAACACACGAGAGTTACACTTAGAAGAAGGAGTGATAGAAATGTAGGGATAGCAGAGAACAGAAGGAAAGCACAGTGACAGTTTAGCTATGTTTTAGGTAATGCAAAAATGGTAAGGCGGTAGCCACAAGCAAGCGCAATGATTGTACTGGCTAGATCGCAAGTCATCGCCGGAAGGCGGGTCGCGTGCGTGAGCGCGACGCTAATAGTTAAGAGTGCCGTCTCGCTCACTCTCACGGCGTGTGTGACGTACGCAGCCTACCGGTTCGCGCTAAGACAAAGGACGCGTCATAGCGGCCGGCTAGCTGATAACAAAATATCTACTAACATAGAAGATTGGTTTGTCTGTTGTAAATGTACTTATTGATATAATTATTATGTTACACAATACTAATATGTTAGTGGTTTTGAAAACATGTTTATGTTAAATATAATTTATATTATTTGAACTAATGTAGGATTTTAAACAAAGTAATAGGTAATGTTAATAAATAGAAATGTTTATATTAAATAAAGGTAGGTCACTACAATACTATTCCCAGAGGAAATACCTATACCATTACTTCCTAGATCAAATTGGACGCCGAATCTTAATTTAGTTACCGTTTTCATAATACAGTTATTTTCAGGAATAACGTTATGCTCTAACACAAATTAAATTATTCAATTTATAACCACATCTATTCTATTCATAGTCGTGTCACCATAATCATCAAAGCTCGTCTATAATTTTTTGTTATTAAGTTCACTGCTGCATTTATCATTATAAACATGAACATTTACATCTATTTCCTTATCCCATATTATTATACTTCTTGTCAACATTCCTTTAATCTGTAAAGTTTTTAATGAAAGAGTTTCAAAGGCTAATTTTACGGCACCGAAAAATTAAAAATAAAAGGCACGAAAGTGGTATACTGTTGCTATGGGTAGGTATCGTCTGTCTGGGTACTACGGTACTTCAAAGGGCTGTGTTGTGCGACATAAATAAGTCTGGGTACCTTTAAAGCTACTCACGTATGTAAGGGACGGGTGACGGACACGGCAAAGCAGGCATGACAGAAATATAACGGAGGTCGAGATGGTTTTTTTCAGTTGTGTTATAAATATTTTGGTTGTCAACGTATTGATTGAAATGGAAGGGATTGTTTATGTTAACAGTTGCAAGTGATGGATATCCTTCGATAGTTACACAAAATCCATTTTGAGCAAGACTGCAACTGCAACATGAGTTTTCGACAAGATTCCCGTAGTTACATACAGAAGAGTTTATATCCTCATATAAAATCAGTTGTATTGTAACACAAAAAATGCATTGAATTTGTAGCTAACAAAGTAATTAAATGAAACTACTTCTGAGCGATGCCTTTAAAAGATTTAAAAAAATCTCATCCACCCGAGCATAAAATGCAAGCAAAAGATAAAATTAATTCTTCGCTGAAAACTTCCAGGCGTACCTACGATTCATAAATACGTTAGTGCAATAACAGACACGGACTGTGCCTATATATTTTTTCATCCCAGACCTTTATAAAACTTGCAATGCGTTGAAAAGCGGAGCCAGGATTTTCAAAGCGTTATTTACCTGCCTGTTGATCATCCCTTTAGTTTAACCCCTCAAAGGAATAACGAACTGTATGGAAGAGATCCAAGGTTCATAATTGTATGGCAGAAACGTTATAATCACTGGGCAGCCCACGCAAAAGCTTTAATAATGGAACCTGAATAGGCCTTATTTACAAAAATTTCGTCGGAACGTGAACTGTTTTTTATGTATTTTGAAATATTTTCATATGGGAATGGCTCTCGGAATAAGATGCGGTGAAAGATATTATTTTATAGTAGGTAAGTAATATAGATAATATCTGTGGGAATGTCAGCCGAGCTGTGTGCCTGTGATGAACTCATGTTTAATTGGGAGATAAAGTTGCAAGTTCATTAATTTTGATTACGATCCGATTATCTTTGTAACGTGAACCGAAACAATGTCCTCGCTCCATTTCTGTCTTACATTGTTTAAAGCTTCCTTGAGATGACCTTTAAATGAAAAGAAAATTAACACAGAATTCCCTTCAAGCGTTTTATTATACTTACATTTTCATGTGAAAACAATTATTTTCCAAGTTATATGGTGTTAACATATCGCGTGTATTACTTTACTCAGCTATAAATTAAATGTGTATTTATATTACGTAATTGTAACTCGACTTTTTATTTGAACATTTGACCCATATCTACACACAGTGTCTTGCTTATCCTTTTGGTCACGCAATATGGTAAAAACCGTTAAAAGTAGTTTATCATTCTTTTCAAATTATTTCAAGAATTTTACATAAATACTCAGCTGATGTACAAGTTTTTTAGGAAAACTTCACGTTGTTTGCCTAAAAAAATATTTGAAGCGCTAACAAAGCTCATAGTTTTTCCAACATGGCTCAACAATGTAGCATGAATACGGTATGGATGAAGTATGCACGTTATGTGATTTTAGTATTAGTTTATCTTTCAGAATAAAACCAAGTCAGCTTTCAGAATAAATGATGGCAGCAACAAAGAAACAATGACAATGCCTTTTATTTTACAACTCTATATACTCCATTTACAACAGCATTAGACAGAAGTTAAAAAAGGTTCTTTTTAATGTACACTTCGTAACAAAATGACATTTAACGTGTTGCAGTTACGATTAATGCCAAAAAAATTAAAGTGTCAATGCTAAAAACCTAAAAGAAGCAGGAGTGAACAACACCGAGTAACTAAATTAGCTGATGACGACGAAGTTTTACCAACGTATTGTGGGTCGTAAGTTGTTATTTAAAATAAAGTTTTGTAAAAAAAAATCCTTAAAATCTTAATTAGATTTTAAGGATTTTTTTTAAATCATCATGTGATTGTTTGTTTCATTCGATCGTTTTGTTGTAGGTTTGTAATGTGTGATGAAGATGTTATTATAAATAGAACATTATTAAAAATAAAAATTACTTTTACTTCGTTTATCTCAGTATTTAGTACTGTCTTAAATCTACCTAAAAAAGTTGGAACTTAACTTTGAAATAAAATGTTTTGCACTCCTGCTTCTACGAGCCTCTTTTTTCTAAAGCTATGATAAATGGGGTATAGGTAATATTCATTACGTCATTTACGTTGTCGAGCAGACAATTTTTCAAACCTAATTATGAAGCAGTCGATTATGAATTTTCCTCAAAACCCTTCAGATTGCTTCAGAGTGCTAAATTATTATCGGAAAATAGGTAAAAGTCAAGAAGGAAAACATGAGAAAAAAAAAGTTATTAATCTCTCTGATCATGGAAATATAAATAGCATCATAAAATCAATCTTGCTCTCATACTGTTATTAAATAGGTAAATACAGGGTGTTATTAATTTGATACCGCAACGTATTATTAATGAACTAATTGACAACCTGAAATAATAATTTGATTAGAGCTAATTGAAAGGTTTTGGCACACCACACCTCACTATGATGTGCTATTAATAAACTTTGTATGGAAACCTACTTCGCGAACTTGTTCTGTATAATAAACATGGAAGGTAAATTGAATTTGTTTTGGCCAAAAAAAATACATCAACAAACAAAAAACTAATCAAACGTTGCTGTTGGATACTGGGGAAAATTATAGTATATTTATAATTAAAACCAGAAGTGACAGACCTTCATACATAAAAAGAGTCGTTTGATATTACCCAGCGGGGTTATTGCGTAACAACTGTCAAAATGAAAGCTTTTTCTACTGTTAGTGACTAGAAATGACTTTCATTTTGACAGTTCAACAACTTTCATTGCATTATTTACGTTGTTGACCAGACAATTTTTTCGAACATATGAAGCAATGAATCAGCGATACCCTTCAAAATTATTTATATTTTGATTAATAGTGTGAAACGCAATTAGGGTACAGCAGTGAAGCTTTGAATCAAGGCTTGGTTTGCCTGCTCAATAATATCATTGTAATACTGCTCAATTCAGGACCATCGTTGCTCAAAACATCGTATGTCCGTTCCATTCTTAGCCAATATTATTCTGTGACCATTACTATTTAAGGGACATCTCATTGTGTAACATAATTATTGACAGCACTGTAGAGACAATCAGACATACTTTGTTGTACCCTTGGGCCTAATAATTACGCCTCAATGGCACCTACAAAGTCAAGCATTAGTTTAATTCTCACGCAAATTGCGTGTTACTTCTTATTCCACAATTATGTGCATTTAAATATGAGGTCTTATGTCATTGCATGCAATGATCTCATCGATCCGAAGTTTGGTACGTGGCATAGCATAGCTCGACCAGTCGAGCTATTATTTCTGGGGCATGACATATCCCTTGGCGTGTTTTGGTACGCAGTTTATATTCCTACTGAACGCATTAACGCAATCTAATTTCAGTTTTAAGACTCGATATATAGGTTGCAGTACTCCATTTCTTTTTACGAGCTCGAGAAACACTGTATTTGAAATATTACGATATACCATCGATTCTCGACGTTCTCCGATGCTATCGGTGATGTGTTTATCGATTATGGTTAAAATTGGATCGCAGAGCCCACACCGTTAAGATGTTGGTAAAAGTTTCCGAAGTAGCGGAGTCATGATCTTTGTTAAGTAGGGTGAGAGTTGGTTGAATAAACTGATGCGTCACGGCTGTCATCGATGGTTCACAGATTCGGCTATTAGCAAGAGGTCGTTGAGCGATCATACCGTCGATTTGTTTACTCAATGCTTAAAATTCGTGTGAAAAGACACCGTTCTCGAAATGGAAACATGCTTTACAAAATTTTCTTGTTTTCTGTCATTCTGTGACCTTCCCTACTTACCTTCCTAAGTATGTCAAGGACATTGGTCCACCTGAATGTGCGCATATCCTTTAATGTGTCTGTGTTCGCAGAAATAAATATATATAAACAAAATGAAAGTTCTAGTGATTCTATCAAAAATAGAACCTATTTCAAATATTATATTACCTATCTATATTTAATTGAACTATGAGTAATAAACAGTTATAATTCTACCTTTTATTAAACAGGGCAGTTGTCAAATCAATCAATCCTAAATAGGCAATCGGTAGTTTTGAAATCTCAGTAATAGGGAAATAAATCACTCCCTCATAACAGCATTTCCTACTCAATCGAGAGCGTTTGACATTTGCGGCGCACGAGGAAATTACTACTGCACATAGTAGCAGATGTCAGGCGTGCGGGAGGAAGGAAACCAGGCTGTGCACCCTTGGGTTTGGGTGGTTTTTTGGTTGCACTATAGTAGGGTCACCAACCTTTTGACACTGAAATTCTGTCACGGTGGTAGTGTTGTCGTCTGCGGTCGATTCGGAAAACGTAACGCCGCGGCGAGCGCGGCGCGTGGCGTCGAGCGCCAGGGCGCTTGCGTCGTGCGTGCTTCGGCGCGCGGCCGGTCGCACTTGCGGGCCGAGACTGGCGACTTCGCGCGTTTTCCCTCCGCGCTTTCCCGGTAGCGGCGTGCGCACATCAAGCCTGCATTGTTCTGCAAATAGCGAGCGAGGGCTGGGCCGCTATTCAACCGAGATGGGCGCCTTTCAACCGCGCCGCGCGGACTGTACGCGCTCCGCGGACAACTTCGCTTCACTTGCGGCCACCAAAAAAAATCTGTTTAGCCTCGCTCGTTGCCCAATCCAATTTTAACTATGACTTAGAGTGGAATCGTTTTGTTGTGAAGTGCAGTCGAGCGAGGTTTAGTGTCTAAAACTTTATTTAGGCAGTTGTAACCAACAGGCTTTTTTACCACATACTGAAAGCTTATTTTTTTTTTTATTAATTGTAGGTACTGAAACTTAACAGTTACTATAATGCTGTTGTTAATAATTTATCTTTAATCTGTTGGGTTTTTTTTATCAAAAGATTTAACAGCTAATTTAACATGATCAGAGAATTAAAAATACATATTTTATTTTACGGGGGTAGTAGGTATCGAATGGATTTAAATTGTACTATTTTACATAGAATAATTTATTTTTACGATTCCTCACGTCTTATTATAAATGTTAAGTGGATACGAACTTACTGATAAGTATTCAAGACACGACAACGAAATAAATTTTTACCCCAACTAAACTTTTTCTTTCATTAGCATTTCGTGGGAATATGGTTTCTCATTTGCTGTGGCTTCAAGAGACGTCACGCGTCTCTCAAAAGCCTCGCAACAAAGTTCCGAATGACGTGACCTAACGGAAATAAGGAGGTAAAAGATATTTAAAGAATGGGGTACAAGTGACAATCGTTGTGTAAACATTCAACACGTAACCAACGAATCGTTTCGAACAACGATCGGTACAAACAATCGCGTTCCCAGTAGTGCTCGATGCATGGCCCCGATGCACGCTAATGGGTTTACTTACATGACACACATACACACATACACTTAAATACGTGCTGACAACGTATTGACACACTGTCATAATTGACGCCTAGACATGAAATACACGTTTAAAGTTGTCCCGAAAAATGTAACGGAAAGATAGCCTTTACATTATTCAAGCACTTTGTGTTGTCCTGCATTTTCTAGCTGGTTCTTATAAAATGTTATAGTGAATAAAACATGAGCCACCGAGGTTCAAAATGAACAAAACTAAAATTTAATCAAGTTTACGGAACAAGCAAAAACTTTACAAGGATTCTTGTCCTACTTTGACCATTCCTTTCCCGTTTATCAACGGTTTAAATGGAATTACTTACAGGAAATGCACATAGCCCATATGTATGTTAAATAAATGTGTGAAACAGTACAAGCATACAATAATTGGATCTGGTGTGTCGCCAAACTGTGTCGAACTTACGGCTGATGTGTACGTGGTTGGCTGTCAACCAAATTGTTAGTGAGAGCGAAATGATTTTTATTTGTTTTGGACGTTTGTGTCGAGGACATAATGAAGGGTGAAATTGTTATGAAGTTATGATTCACGATGTGTTACGATCTTGTGAAGTAAGTATGTTCAGAACTTTGAGACAAGTCCTACCGATGTTAAAACTAATTAAAAGTATGCACGTATATTAAAGATACCCAATCTTTATTATACGTGCATTTGTAAACTTTTAATTAGTTACACGAACCCTCACAACTAAATTAATAACGAGAAGAGGTCTAACTCCACTCACTTGACTGGGGGATATTAACTGATATTGCCAGCCACTATCGTAGGTGGGACAAAATAATACTTATAGCAGCAACTAAAGTAGGAGTGGCGCGTGTGTGGCCAAAGATCGTCACTCACTGGACACCTGAGGAAGGACATCGCCGTCGAGGTAGGCCACGGCGAAGATGGTGTGACGATCTGATAAGGGTGTCAGGGCCAACATGGCCAGCGAATGCACAAGTCAGGGACGTTTGGCAGAAAATAATAGTTTAAAAAACTAAAAAACACGCTTTGAAAACCAAAGTAAAAAAGTAGAAAATAATTTAATTCTATTAAAAAGCGTGGGGTGCTTTTTGAGGTATTTTTATAATCAATTAATATAAAGCACCCCACGCTTTTTAATAGAATTAAATTATTTTCTACTTTTTAGTTTGGTTTTTTAAAGCGTGTTTTTTAAAACTATTATTTAATTTCTATTTTTTAGTTCTGCTAACTACAAAAGCGTCGTCTTCGGTCCTCGATAAGTCTATAAAGTTTAAATGAAATCTGACCGTTTGAAGTGGGTCAAAATCAAGTCCAGAAAAGGAGTTGGTTACACACAAACAAACATACAGGTGAAAATAATAAAAGCGTGTTAAAAAAGGGGAGGCTTTTGCCTAGAAGTAGGACACAATATAGGGTAACAAAAACATTCCATTGTCTTTAATTTTGCCTAAAGCTGATTACAAGTATTTTTTTTTATAAGTTTGTCTGCTATACTAGGCAGGATTAATTAAGAATCACCCTTAGTAATCCCTCAGTCTGTATGGAGTGCAAATACTCTAAGCATCAGACAATGTAAACTTCACGAAAGAGGGCATTGAAAGGCTTGGATTACTGCAGGATAAACCTATGGTTTCAGTACAGAATTAACGGGGATTCTCGCCTGCTTGCAATCCGAGATCGCGCTGTTTGATTAGACCTGCCTGAGGTTATGGCAATTACTCTTATGTTCGGAAGACCACTGCTAAATGTCTAGACACCTAGTAAATACTTACTGTCAAATAGATTAAGTACTGAAAAAAGTTATAACAATCCGGGCATCTAATATCATCACGCCAGTGTAAGTGTATGGTCTGTACAGATACTTGTGTGTATACCCGCAGCCTCGCCAGTTACGTTTCAGTCCCATATAACAGGGAGCATGTACCCACACTGCAGAAGATGGCATTGCTTGGAGGAGCGTATGTGGTCTCCATTCTCAGCATTGAGGGAATGTCGAAGAAGAATACAGCGAGGGACGAGAACCATATTATTATGGACTCTTTTATGTCCAACAACGGATACAGCATAGAAAAAAAGATATGGTATTAAAAACGAACATTATCTTAGTACGAACAAATGCTGAATGCTGATTACTTATGGAAATAAGTAAGTTTTTCACACACTTATGCAACCAATATAGGCGGAGAACTTCTAGACATTTCTATGTTCAGCAGGCTTAGCACGAGCACCGATTTGTCAACGGAAGAATAGACATGACTATTAACTAAATGATGTACAATAGGAGAAGATAGCTATGTTTTTCTATTAATTATCACAGTTATGCGTTCTAAACGAATCAGAATTTTGTAGCTAATCGTATATACTTTGTGGCCGTCGAGTAGAAAGTTTGTTGTCAGTGTGATTTTGACAGTTTGGGAAGAAATATTTTTCTGAAATAGTCTACATTTATAAGGACTTAGACAAAGATTGTTAGAAACGGAAGACAAAATGACAGATTGTTGAAGGATATCTACGTTGCGATGTCAAAAATGGAGAAACGAATTGTCAGTTTGTATTGAAAAAGCACTGTCTATTCTTCGTAGAAATATTAAACGTCATGCTAAGCCTGCTGCAGTGGACTTATTGCTGAAATCTCGGTTATTAAAAAGGCTATAATAGTTCGAGTACTGAAGCGATCTTTGGATGGCTTTCACACACTTATGCAGCCCATTGGGTAAGAGATATAGAGCATGGAACATAAAATTTAATGTTCTTGGAGTGCCCAGGACATGAATTACTCAGTTGGTTGTCTTATGAGAAGTAAACCTACGAAGCAGAATTATTATACAGGGTGAAATTGAAAACATGCGACAAACCGTAATGGGAGATTGTACTCATCATTATGAACAACTTTTACTGAGGGACCAAAGATGCAATCGCAAAAAAAAACAGCTGTTCCCTACATTTTGACGAGTTATGCGAACATAAATGTAGGGAACAGATGTTTTTTTTTTCGCGATTGCATCATTGGTCCCTTAGTAAAAGTTGTTCATAATGATGAGTACAATCTCCCATTTCGGTTTGTCGCATGTTTTCAATTTCAACCTGTATATTAATATATACAGGGCGTCCCACGGATATGCCACATGGAGGGAAAGTACCTTGAATATTGTAGATGGAACATTTTACTGAAAGAAGACATTATTTGAATTTTAAAAACAATTTAAACTACATTCATAGATATTTAAATAATTACATGGTTGAACCGGGAATCGAACCCTTTATATGAGAAAAATAATCACTCTGTAGCTTTATCATACCGATCGAAAGGCATCATCATAAGGATTATTTTTTGCTAAATAACATAGTGTCACAAATAAAAGGAAGACCATGAATTTTATAGCATAATAAAACAATTGATAAAATTCAAAAGCAGATCTTCAATTTTGAAACATCCAAATTTTTCATGTAATTTTTGGAAGCTCTTCTAAACATTTTTTTTTAAGTTAAAACCTTAGCAGCTGTTTACGTTCTGCAGTTTCTTCCCCAGATGAAAAAAAGCACGAGTTTATGTATGTATGAATAGACAAAATGGAAATATAGATACTATGTGTGGAGGCAGAGGTTAGAAAATATAAGTGCAATCATAGCAAAGTAAACCTTTCGAAATGTCATATTTATTACTCAGTGTCAATATTGCTAAACCATCTACCTTATTACTAGTAATTGTAACAATATTTGCTGTATCCGGAACACAATATACAATTTATTGCAAAAAAGGTTGAACCAAATTGATTTCGTTTTCTTTTGGTAAGTATGACACGCACGAAATAAGATTCAATGTGGTGCCACGGTTAATGGCTGGGAATCTATTAATCTATATCCAGATTTATTACTTTATGTTTGTGGTATATCGCTTAATTTTTTCCTTTATTTATGTATACTTTGGTGTACTTACCTAAGTACTTACAGAAGATTTGCATGTGGTTGTGGGTAGGTGTTATAATAAACCAAATGTAAATTATGTAGAAATAGTGAGTAGTCTAGTAGCACCTTGCTCTATGCTACCAAAAGGTCAGGTCAAAACTTCAGGAAAAGGAAAAGCATAGGTACTTACACAAAGTACCTTCAGCGGTTCCACTTTTTAGTACCTATCTATCATGATGGCCCTGGATTGAACATCCTATACATATACAAGGTGTAACAGAATAGACGCAAGACCTGAAAGTAGTTTGTTCCTAATTGACTACTGAATCGATTTCAGTAACTTTTAATATAAGTTTTTTTTTTAAATTATGTATTTTGCCTTACCTACCGCTGATTGAACCAAAGAAAATTCAATCTTATTCTACAGCGTTAAGACTTAATTTTCAATGCATAAAGTAATGCTTGGGTCGACACGTTTTTCTTAATACTTAATATCAGTTAGCTTTAAAAAAAAATGTTTTGGTCATAGTATTATGCTTTTAACACAATACTCTAATTGGGGTGTATGAGGTCTTGCGTTAATTATGTTACTCGTTGTAGAGTATTTAGATTGCCATGGGCTTACAGATTTATGCCAGGTCGTTTTCACTACTGAGATACACGCCTCCTTCTATGAGAGCGAGTGGGCCATAATCTACCCCGCGAGCCCAGTGCAGCATAGTGAATGTCAAATCTGAAATATCTTTGTATTGTCTGGTTCGAAGTTTTCCTTCACCGTTTTGACAAGGGGTAAAAAAAAAAAATCCGTGTGTTGACGGACGTAAAAGAATTACTCCATCGTCTTCCCATGGGTGTCGTAGGAGGCGACTAAGGGACTTACTAGAGAATGGGCAGCAGCGTTCTCTATGCATTTGACCACCATACTGCGATCGCCAACCCGCCTGCCAAGCGTGGTGATTATGGCAAATCCCCCCTTTTGGGGGCGGCTGATGTCCAGCGGTGGACGTCTTTCGGCTGATATGATGAAATAAATAAATTTCACAAAGTAAAGTGCCTGGCTGGGTCTGAAAACCTGTAATTTGGAGCCGTTCGGGAAAGCAGTTAGATGTTGGGATTGGGACACCTATTAAGAAGGAAACTAAGTAGTTTAAACATAATAAACTTGGCATCATTATTTTAAAACGTCCTGTAATCCTCGAAAAAAAGGACTGAGCCTGTTCGGAGCGTGACGTTTCATTTTTTGCTAAAAGTCGGGACGTCCCCCCTAATCGGTACATCTGGCAGCAGTGGCAACGCTCTTGTCCGAACCCATGACATGTAATTTTGGACCATTAATACTGAACCACTACTGCTCCAAGAGCTTATACCAGTGGCGAGGGGTGAAATAATGGCCAGGATAAACCATTCCAAAGAAAAACATTCACCGCGTGATATAAGTTTAAAGTTTCTTTAGAAGATGACCCCACTTTCACTGATACTGAGTTGGAATTAGAGAATTTTGTACAGAAGATTTGATTTTTCAGTAATAGGTACTTAGAAGAAACACATCATAATTTATTGTACTTTGAAATAATGAATACTGGTTCGATGGGATTTCTTAAAGGTAGGCCAGTGGGAATCGGCTTGTATTAACCCGTCGCCACTGCTAAGACCGTTATGTTCTTCTTATATTTATAGTTAAATTATTGATGCAATAGTGACAGCTACTTAATTGAAAAATGTCCAAATGTATTTACTTTTAAACGGAATGATTAAGCTGTCCACAAAACAAAAATTTATGGCACTATAATAAACGAGTATCATCAAGTTAATAGTCTATGAAAACGCTATTAGTGTCAAAAATTGTTTATTGTTTGTCCGAGTCGGCACCATATATGCTAAACTCCCGTTTGACCAGTTTCTACGAGGAATGCCGTATGCAATCTTAAATCTACATCAATCATAAAAATAAACTCCTGGTTAGAAAATTAACAACTGCTTTCTGGCATCTCTTGGTTGAGAAAATAATCCAATTGGAAATACATAATTATACAGGGTACCTAAATTTTTAACCAGTGCGCAAACTGTAACCATGAATTCAGCATATCATTCTAGACCCCCCAGCGCAGATGTTTTTTGTTGGTTATACACGACGAAAAGTTTCTGCGCTGGGGGGTTTTGCAAATGTAGGCTTTGATTGGTAACTATAACACCTTATTAGGATAGCAATCCTCTCTGTGGCGGATCTAACTTTGTGATGATAAGGGCTAAGTAAATACAGCCACACGAGTCGATCTATCAGGTTACGCTACGCTTGCCGTGGATGGGACCATCTTTACATTCTAAGACCCCTCCATGCCTCGGAAAGCCGTTGGTCCCAGCTTTCATTCGTGGATCTTTGTCAGTTGTTACGGTCGTCAGAAGCCCGAAAGTCTGACCAGTGTTACCCAGTAACTGGGTTGTGGAGGTCAAATAGGCAGTCGCTCCATGTAAAATACTGGTGTCCACCTGCATCCGGTTAGACTGGAATCCAACCCCAACATAGTTGATAGATAAAAATGATTTGGTTAAAAATATATAAGTATAACAAAATTGCTTAAATTAAAGAGCTAGGTCAATAAACACTCATTTGCCGGCATCCGTCTAGCAACCCCTAATGGATAGCCGAAAGGTTATTCTATAACGAATTCCCCAAATTTCCTTCATGAAAATACTTCTGTTCTTCTTCTATTTAATTAATAGATCTCCCATTAACAAGAAAAGAAATGTCTGTGATGTCTTCTTGGTAATGAAATATCAACATTGTAACAGCTGCTTGACGCCCCGCTATGCCTACCGTCGTCGTCGGCTCATAAATGAATAATACTTCTGCCCCGAAAATTTTCAAGGCTTCGACAATAGTCGTTCAATTAATACTGAAGAATGTCTGTGATGGCTTCTTTTTACCCGACTGCGGTAATGTGTTTATCACCATAGTGTATGCATGTTTGTTCTATAAAGTTCTTATATAATCGTATGTTTTATTAACGTCAAAAATATATTACCTAGATAGTAACTAAAGAGTGAAAATAAAAAATAAATTTATAAATAAAAATTCCCAACTGCGTCTACTTATAGGTACTTTCCATCTCTTTTTTAAAGTTTACTTTATACGCAGTCGGGTTTAAAAAAAAAATGAAATATCATAATTTTACCGGCTGCTTGTCAAGTTGTCACCCGGTCTCCGCTATGCCTAGCATAGGGTCATAAAAGTCAGTCAAGAGAAAATTACATATTAAGTTCTTGACACTTACATAACCACTTCGAAACAAAACAACATCAAACTTCTACCGCATTTTATATAGCACTGTTAACAGCTTGGCACTCTGCCAAACCTTTTAGGTGTAATAGCGTGAATTAAAGGCTATATTCGTTGATGAACAACAGTTTATAGTCATAACAAGTGAATGCGATTACTAACTCAAATTTAACATCATGCCTTTATTCAAATGGGGGAAGGCAGAGATGCAAAGAAGTGACATTTCATTTTAAAAGTCCCATAGCACAACTACATTTCCCCGTAATGTTTCATCATCTGCCTAGCGTTTTCCCAACTATTTTTGGGTCGGCTTCCAGTCTAACCGTATGCAGCTGAACACCAGTATTTTACATGAAGCGACTGCCTATCTGACCGCCACACCCCAGTTATTGGGTAATACGATACCCCTTGGTAAGGGCAGGCTGGTTGTCAGACGTTCAGGCTTCCGACGACCCGTAACGATCGTCAAAGATCCACGTATGACAGCCGGGATCAACGGGGGGATCTTAGTATGCAAAGATGGTCACCCATCCAAGGACCACCAGCGACAATCGTAGCTTAATCTGATCGATCGAACCAGCCAATAGCCAGCAATTTTGAATTCCCATATACCCAATAGGGAACGTGTAAATAAACCGGGTACAAGTCCAGAGTTCAGGCTGGAACCTACTAAGTAATTCCTAGTGAAAAGACTCAAAACTTTGACCTACCCGGGGATGGAACCCCAGGTTCCCAAATTAACAATCGCGCTTGAGACCACTAGGTTAAAGAGATGTTCAAGCATTAGCACTACCCAACCATGTAGGGACGTACATATACGTCTAGGTACATCATCATCATCATCATCATTTCAGCCGAAAGACGTCCACTGCTGGACATAGGCCTCCCCCAAGCTCCGCCACTTCGACCGGTTCTGTACTTCCCGCATCCAGCGGACTCCTGCGGCCCTCACAAGGTCATCGGTCCACCTTGTGGGAGGCCTTCCAACTTGACGTCTTCCGGTGCGCAGTAGCCACTCCAGAACTTTTCGACCCCATCGGCCATCTGTTCTGCGTCATCTGCGTGCAATGTGCCCTGCCCACTGCCACTTAAGTTTGGCAATTCTTTTAATTCGTCTAGGTACATATTATTTATTTCCGAGTCTCAGCCTTAGTTATACTCTAGGCATAGTAACACCAACACTGCATAAATAATTATGACCTATCCCCATTTAAAACCGCCAGAGGTCGCCACGCTCTTTCATCAATTGGTTCCGCACTAATTGAATATTTCTATTAACAATTCGACTTTTATTAAAACTTGATTTGGTTTTAGTTTTAATTTCGTACTTCATTTAATAATCGTACAGTTATTATCAAGTCTAAATGAAAAAGTCTTTCATTAGTTTTGCGATTAGTGTCAAGTTTCAATTTAAAAGTGAATGCTTTTATGTGATTCAATTGAATCAGACGATGAAGTTTTAATGGTAATACGCATTAACCAATAATCCCTATTGAAACAAAACCTTGAACTTATGAAAAAAGATTGGGTTTTTTTTTTACTTAAACGCTTTCATAAACGCAAGCTAAAACTGAAAAACAATACAATTAAGTTCATTATTACCCCCAATAATCATGAGTGTACAATAAAAAGCCGCTTATAAATACGTAAGCACTATTAAAAGGAACAGGAAGTCATTCCGATTAACTAAAACATATGTGCTGAATACGTAAATAAATCGTAGGTACGCCTAGCAATCCAAGAGTAACTATAGAAAACACCGTGGCACCTAGTTCCACATTATTATACATCACAAACACTATTAAATTACTCTGATTTTATCAAAGATACTCACATTTTAACAAACGTCCCGTAGTCCCGTTACAAAGTTATTTCCACACAATTATTAATAACCACAGAAACCTGGAGAAACTAAATAATTTATTCTATAAACACTGGTTTGTTATACCACAACAGTGTTGTTAAGATTCAATAACATTTTAGAACATAAACATGAGATATTGGGAGCACGTTCGTTGCACGCGGCGAACTAGTAAGCAAGATTCAAGCTTTGAGCTTTGAACTACGGTGTTTTTGTTATAGTGAAAGAGCGAGACGGAGAAAAAAAAGCACCATAAACATTCGGGCAACGTCGGCTTTTTCCGTCCGTCCGTCGCGTTCGCCTGTTGACTTCGGGTGGCAGCATAGTATGGATGTGCACGTTCCTTTTATATTTTTTATGATGTTCTTTTATGTGTGGGTATTTTGAATGATAATACAGGGTGTTTTGTCACGGTTATGCAGAGGCACGTGCATAATTAAGTCTTGAGATTGAACAGCCGTCTGGCTTCTTAAATTTTATGAGTTTAATGACCAAGTAAGTAGGTTTTTTTATATATTACCTACACACACAAAAAATATACGGTGTGTTAATTAAAAATGAATTTGGCTAAAAATTGTAATAGAGGTAAAAAAAGAATAACTACAAAGTCTTCTTGAAGCAAATCACAGCTTGTAATTTGTTAATAACTAGGTTGCGTGGTAGACAATGCTTATGGCATTAAGTCCGCTTCTGTACATTTGTGTGCCTAAAGTATAAAATAAATAAATAATTACAAAAACTTTTTTTATTCATGTAAATGATCAATAATATCTGATGACAACATTGTAATAAAGACACATTTCGGTAAGCAGTAAAACGCCAAATATCATAAAGACTTTTTCCAAATAGAGGGTTGTATTAATCCCCTTTACGCCATATTTCAAACCACCCACTCCCATTGGGTAATACCTATAAGCACGTTATTCTCTATTCACTGCTACCCAGCTACCCTACTGACTTTTATCAGGAGATTGTGTTATCGTGACAAACAGCTATTTATTTACAAAGGGCATGTGAAAACGTTTATAACAAGTCAACGACTTTTATAAACACCACGTTTCAGAATGTTTTATAATAGTAGTTTATAAAACTATTGCATTATGAGGGGTATTATATTATCATACCCAGTTATGTACAGTTTCATACCAGCGGTCTGCCAGGGGTGCGGGTTGTTCGAAAGAGATACCGCGGCCCCTGGCACACAGGCAACTGAGGGAACACGGGTGGGTTTTAGTCAGTAAAAGTCTGACACGCCCCCCGCTCCACCCAGAGCGGGAGAAGTTATTTGATGATTTCCCACCCAAAAAAAAAAAGGGGTATTATATTATCATACCCAGTTATGTACAGTTTCATACATTACTTCATCTATTCTCATACGTTACATATAAGATCAAAATTAAAAAAAATGAGAAATAGTTTTATAATACTATAGAAATGGTGCGCCGCGCATAATTATGCTTTCCATTAGAAACAAGTAATTGATGGAAACTCCTTGGTGATATATAAACTTCTTGGATTTGCCCTGTATCGTTTGAGTAAAATATTGTTTTATATCATTATTTTGTTAGAAAAAAGTGTGTTCTTAAAAGTAACTATGTCAATATAAACTCGTTTTGAGGTTTATCATTCGAATTTTACGGAGACTAGACAAAATTGATTAAAATCTAGCTTCTATTTGCGGGTTCGCCGTTATGGATGTCGGAACATTCATAGCTTTTAATTTTTTTGTGCGTAACTCTACTGAATTCTTTTTACACCATAAAAGTAGTCTAAGTTACTGCTTATAACATCAGCTATCTGCCATTGAAATTCCCGTCTAAATCAGTCCGTACTATTATGCATTCTGTGCCGTTTCAGAGATTAGGAACAAACAAACAGACAGAACGACAATTTTTTTTTATCATTTTGTTTTAAGTACCACTTATACTTTCATATGGCTTTGGTAAAAGCTATTATTATGACATTACAAATAGAGACTTGAGTTTTATTTATTGTAAAGATTATTTTTCACAGGAATCACCAATGCAATGGACTTTTGTCTTAAAATAGACGATTACTGCACTGTCACAAAAAATACTGCATCGCCGTAATAATCCGGTACAAAGTTTAAATAAAAAAATTAAAACAATGGCATCCAGTTGCATTAATGGCCACTAACTTGTCCTGAAATAAAAAAGAATGACATCATTTTAAATTGACATGTTGTCATCGGTTTAAAAACCTATTGTGCATGGACTATTGGAAGGTCCACATAATTCTTACATCCGTGAGACGTTTAATAGTGGACTGCATAGTCTATGGTGAACATATGGGGGTGGGTGATGCGGGAATCGTATTGTCCCACACCGCATTTCACATCATTCGAATAGAAATAGGTTCATTCATGATGTCATAGTACGGGATGAGCAGTAAGATTGAATCGAACGAGAGTCATACAGCTAAAATTACTTTGATGAGAAAGATGCTTACGTAAGCGGTCTTTATTAGAAAAAAAAGAACGAATAGATAAGTACTTCATCAACGTTTTTATTTGTCTGTGTTATAAACTTATAAATCTGAGAATTGCTTTTTTGGTAGCAGAGGTGGCCCAGGTTGCGACTTACGAGTAGTAGGTTTAATCCCAGAGAGGCACTTAACTTGTTTGTAAATTATTTCATCACCAGTGTTCTCAAAACGGTGAAGGAAAACATAGTGAGGAAACCAGCATGTCCCAGAACAAAAAAAATCATAGACATTTGAGATCTACTAACCCGCAATAGGCCCACGTGGCGGATTATGGCCCACTCCCTCCCAAAAAGAGGAAGCCTGTGTTCCCAACAGTGGGAACCTTATAGGCTGATTATGCCTATGCGAACATTTTTATTTTAAAAAAAACATACCTAACTACCCTAACTAAATTAAAAAGCCGCATCTTGAAAAGAGTTTCACTCACTTTCACTAGTTCCTTGGCAAATGAACGACGGCAATATATTTGCCATGTTAGCAAAACCAACAAATGGCCATTGATATCTATCACAGCACATCAATCATTGTATACTGAACCTTTCTACCTCATTCCTGTATAAAGTGGACCGCACGTGTTCGGAATACGGAACCATGTCAGGAATTCCGGATCCGATTTATTAACAAAACATAAAAAAGGTCTGATTTATATGAAGAGGATCATACAATTGAGGAACTTGTTAAATTCGGAAAGGGGGTAGCCCGCGAAATTCAAATATTCTCACTTACGTTTTTTAGAAATTGCAATCATATTTCAATCAACATACAATCTGGCACTGACCTGTAAATTGCAAAAAACGTTATAAATTTTGAATTTCGCTGATGCTGATTGTCGCTTGAAAACGCTCAAAAAGGTGTTTTTTTTAAACCAGTGTATCTCTTTAACCGTAAATAATTTTGAAAGCAAAAAAATATATGATATTTTCAAGTCTTTTTTGCATTGAGTAATCGAACTCTAAACATGAATGCATCAAAAAAATCATCAAAGTCACCTCTTTATTATCTTTAAACCCAGTTTATCCCTTCAATAACAATTACAATTAAAAATATACCATAAAATTCCAAATGCCAAACTGCATCCAGTGATGGATTATTTATTACTAGCTGTTGCCAGCGGCTTCGCTCGCGTGCAGTTCGGAAATTATCCCGTGGGAACGTATTACCGGGATAAAAGCATCCTATGTGTTAATCTAGGTTATAATCTATCTGTGTGCCAAATTTCAGCCAAATCCGGTCAGCCGTTTTTGCGTGAAAGAGTAACAAACATCCATCCATCCATCCATACTTACAAACTTTCGCGTTTATAATGGTTTACAAATTAAATAGTTAATATGAAATTTTATACGATTTTATTTGCATTTTTACGACAATGATTGCTCATTTATTATTCGAATTTATTACTAAAGATTTTAACCCGTATCGGATTGCAATAATAACTATTATCGCTCATAACGACAATATTTAAAGTTACCAGGGCCTTAACAGAAGTCGACGGGCTATAGGTTTTCACAATTTCCTGATAGGGACCATCTACTTGATTCATTTAAAAATGGAAGAGAATTTGAATGAAGTTACCCGCCCGTGTTAAGGTGAATGCGCAGTGGTAGAGCGCGAAATTCAAATTTTGTTACGTTTTTTGCAATTTTCAGGTGAGTGTCAGCTTGTTACTTGATCAAAATATGATTTGCGACTATAACATGTACGTATTTACAGATTTATAATCATTAGAATCAATAATACATCTTTCTAAGTTAGATTTGTTTCATAAGAACAAATTTCTTATGGAAAAGTGCTTGTGGAAGAAATCTAACTTATAACAGATATATTAGACATTCTAATGACTTTATTCTGTAAACACGTACCTGTTATATTCGCAAATCACATTTTGATCAGGATACAACCTGATACTGACCTGAAAATTGCAAAAACGTAAGAAAATTTGAATTTCGCGGTCTACCACTGCGCATTCACCTTAAGTAACAAGAACTTATCTTGACACTGCTTCGGACACAAATCTTAAAAGTAACGGGTTTTATGTGCCCATTTGTTTTGAATTTAAGATGTCTTTGATCATGATACTATGTCCCGGAAGACTCACATTATAAAAACACATGTTTCCTAATTATAACGCCTTAATTTGATTGCTATCATAACACCAGTCTTAAAATATAAAAGGAAACTCTTGTAAGGTTCTATTTCTGGATTAATACCATAGATTTCTCTGTACAATGTCTATTTTTATCAGTCCATTTGAGAACAAAAGATAATTTTTATCGAGCCATAAAAATTATCTTTCCAATAAAGCAATAGTGTTTTAGGTACGTTTTACTGACGAAATTAGCCACACATTTGTATCTGATTGAAGAACGGTATTTTCCAAATATCTACATCAATATACCTTGTATTAGAAAAGAAACCTAATAAAAAGGTTAAAATCTGTTATGATCTTCGTTGGCCTTAATAGGATTTTTTTCTTCTTTCCTTTCTACTACAGGGTGTAACAGAAACCCTATTTCTATCCTTAAGCACTAAGCAGCTGGTATAGAATCACTATACATAGTTTCAGCTCAAAATAAAATACTCTAAGAATTGATACCAAATTTTCGGTTCCATAATTATGTTTCTTCAATTCAAATCGTAACAAACGTGTCACCGCACTACGTAGGTTAGTAACTTTCCACGTTACTTGCCAATATCACGATAAATCTATTTCGAGTGATGTGTTTATTTAAATTTGTTAAGTTGGGTTTCTGGTATCAATGTATTAAAAATTCTCGTAACTTCCGAACATGTAGAGATAGGATTAAAAAACCCTTCCAATATCGTTTGATATCATCCAAAGAAGCCGTGTCTTTGGTATGTTTATACCCTTTCCGTTACACGATGTATATCTAAAGTATCTTAGAGTTGTCCCTACATATTTCCATGTAAAGCCAAAATTATAAAAACCATCCAATATGGAGGTAATCTTTTCGATTATTTTCTCTAGCATAAGAAAACTTTCCGGAGTTCTACTCCGTAAATAGTGTTTCTTTGAACAAATTGCTGCACTCAGCAGATTGTACCTATTGGCTCGCCTCAAGAATCTTGAATCGAGAGATCTAAGATTAGGTCCTACTAGAAAAGTAGATTGCTTGGAAAACCAACTTGTAGACGAACAAGAATGTAGTGGATGAAATCGTTCGCTTAGGAGATATATAAAGCACCAGGTTTTGTATTTATAAAAAGCTTATTAAATAAATGAGACGTAATAGGTGTGCAACAGTTAATAGTTTGACCAACATAAGCTATGAACTGAAACGGATCCCCAAATCCGGAAAATATTATGCGACGAGGTTGTTTTACGACGAGCCCTCATGAATAAACCACCACCAGCAAATCTAGATGAACATATGCATTTTAATTTTTAAGCATATCTTTTTTTTGTAGTCTATCGGAAAACAATTGAAATGGAACTTGTGGTTCAACTAGAATTCTAGTTATGTACTAAAATAAGAAGAGGATTGTTTGTTAGTGAGTTTGTATGTTGTACTTGTGTAATTTTATACAATAAATACAAAGCGGATACTATTGAAAACGTGCCAATTGCCTAAAACGTATTTCCTGCGTTGTTAATTCGCCCCCAAATAAATTAACTTCGTGCCAGTCGCGTCTAGAAAATAATGTATTATTTAAAAGTGTCGAAACGCCCGATTCGGGCGAATAAATTCTTCAAATAATAAATTCGGATTAATAAGCTTTTTATTTTAAACAGAAGTTTTTGTTAACAGAGGAAAGACAAAATGCTGTACTGACTGCTGACTCTTCAGCACAGTATCTTGTCTTTCCTCCGTAATCCTGCAACACCTGCTTCCACGGTTCCACCTAATTCATACTTTGATCACAATCGCAGTACCATTGACCGGCAGGCGGTGAGCACAAACAGACGTTATCAAGCGCGCGTGCGCACGTTTGAGCTGTTTAACTGTTTACGTGGCCACCAGCTGTCATAACATCATACGGTAGCCGTGTTACATGCTAACAGATTTCATCTCTAGAGTCTGGAAATATTGGTAGGTATAAGTTAAATGTTTGTAAAGGTTGGGCTGTTTATTCTAAGCTCTCTGTCATTCAAAAGAGACGTTTTAAGAAGAAGGTAGGTATTTGCAACCGGGAGTGGATTAGTGAACTAACCTAACTCATTTGGTTGGGGTACCCTGGTTTTGTTATTGCGGCCAATTCAACTACCGCCAAGAGCGACCACGTCAACGTCTTTTGGCTAAAATGATGATGATGATGATGAAGAGCGACCAATCCGGGGGCTTACTCTCTACTCTTAAGGGGAACAGTCGCGGGCTCGAACTCACTGGTGGGCCTGGCTAAAGATCACGCTGTCTCACCAGGCTTCATATCCAACAGAGATAATATCATTGATGAGCAGTTAGACGCTAGTCTACACGTACAACGTTATTGAGTGAGTTGCAGGATAATTTATAGTGAAAAAATTCGCGAAAAAATTAAGAAAAGTCCTTTGGAAGAACGGGTTTTATGAAAAAGCCAATGCACAAATCAATGACCAATTTAAAGTTTATTGAACTTTTCGATAGTTTAACTTTGTCGGTACCGACTTGGTTTTGGAGATTTTACACTTCTTTTATTACTTAAACACGCCCAAAGTGAAGTAAAATTAGCAAGAAAAACTAATCTTTGTTGGCTCCTAACTATTGAATTGGTTTTTATTTTAGTATTCTGTTTCCGTACAGACAATATTAATAATGAGACAAAGCGATATCATATTTTACTTTGGATGTGCCATGTCAGACATTGGAGTAAAACATTCCCGAAGTTTGTATGCAAAAAATGTGGACTAGGTTCACCTTAAGTCCGTCAACAAAGATACGGGCTCGACCGAAAGTAGTTAGATACTTCAAAACTAACCCTACACCCGAATTATTAACTTTTTCGGACGGGTACAAACACATTGGGCATAAGGACAACTTTGGAATCGGATGAGTAGACCCCCAGGAACGGTTCACAAATTCACAGGTGCTAAAATCGGACAGAATGTGAACCGGTGAACCCTCCCCCCCAGTGGGTTCCCGCATTGTCGTTGCGGGGGGGCTCAGTAGCCGTGGTCCGCTCCCACGGTGAAGCGAAGAGGAACCCCAAGGTGGGGCCGCTCGTCAGGGCTTTTGTCTCCAAGCCGACGACGTAGCGGCCAGAATGTAGGTTGCGGTGAGGTGCACCGCAACTGAGGCGGGCCGCGGTGTCGAATGGGAGGCATCGCGGCTGAAGATTACAGGCTGCGGAAGAGGAGGAGTGCCGGTACTTCTGAGTAGCGCTCTTCCCTTCCGTGGCCTGGACGGGGCCGCCACCGTTTGATGGCGGACGCGGTGGGGCCGCAGGGGAAGAGGAGTGTCGGTATAGCGTTGGCCGCTCTCCCTATCCCCTGCGGCCGAAAGTGGTAGGCGGCGGGGCCACTGTGCTGACCCGTCGCAGGGGGACCAAGGGCACCAGACACGGGTACGTCTGGGGCCCTTTTGTTACTTGGTTCCTGGGGTGGTCACGGCGTGCCACGTGTCCTGGTGCGCCGAACTGGTGGGGTCCGCAAGGGCCGATGCCTGCCAGGGTTGCGGGTTGTTCGAAAGAGATACCGCGGCCCCTGGCACACAGGCAACTGAGGGAACACGGGTGGGTTTTAGTCAGTAAAAGTCTGACACGCCCTCCTGCTCCACCCAGAGCAGGAGAAGTTATTTGAAGATTTCCCACCCTCAAAAAAAAAAAAAAAAAAAAAAAAAAAAAAAAAAAAAAAAAAAAAAAAAAAAAAAAAAAAAAAAAAAAAAAAAACCGGTGAACCCTGTCGGTAAGGTTGGTTCATAATTTGTCGGTTTGATATCAGACTGCAGCAACCTGGTGCAGGTTATGGTAGTCCACTGGAAGTCAGACAGCTCAAGAATGTCAAATGTGAACTTGTGACAAACATTGTGCTTTAGGGCAAAAGTGGCATACGCCCACGGCTTTCATAAGAGAATATTTTCTTGTTTAAAAAAAGTAAAACTTTTTAGAGCGTGATTTTTTTAGTATTCGGGTTTTCGTTTAAACTTTATTTTTATATGATTTAACTAGAACTAGGCAGACGTATAGGTATATATTCACAAAGTCAGACAAGACTTAACTAGACTTTATTTATAGTGATTGCAATTGCAGACCATGAACCCAACAGTCAAATTCTGCAGTGCTAACTGCAGAATTTGACTACTCTTATGAAAAAAATGTTCAATACCGGTACCAATTCAAGATATATTTCTTAATTTGCTAGACATATACCATATTTGCAGAGATTGCAAACCTTAAAGTTTACAGCCATGAACCTGTCAGTTTGAAACTATAAACAAATATGTATACTCAAGAGTCTCGCATATTAATTGAATTCTGATTAAATGTCAACAGGCAGTATTGAACAGTCATGGCTGAACAGACACTCCGCCTTGAGGTCAAGTTGCCCGGCGTTAAGTAAGTTTATTGCTTATAACATTTTATAATAGTCTTTAGATATTATTTATGTCATGTAAGAATCTGTTTTTAATGAGGTTTTAAAATCATTGCTGTTTTTCATAGTTTTTCAGGATCAAAGGAGGCTGCCAAAGTTATAAAAATGACCCTGACAAAAAAACCATTTTGAAAAGCTTTTGCCTCATCATCATCTGCCTAGCCTTATGACAACTATGTTGTGGTCGGCTTCCCGTCTAACCAGATTCAACTGAATACCAATATTTTATATGGAGCGACTGCCTGTCTGACCTTCACAACCCAATTACTGGGTAATACAATACCTCTTGGTAAGACTGGTGGTCAGACTTTTGGACTTCTCTTCTAACGACGCGTAAAATATTTTGCCTAAGCAGACCCTGGCCCAGACAAACGGAATGTATCAGTTTCTCTAGTAGTGCAATCATCTATACTAATATTATAAAGAGGAAAGATTTGATTGTTTGTTTGTTTGCATTGAATAGGCTCCGAAACTACTGAACCGATTTGAAAAATTCTTTCACTGTTGGGAAGCTACACTATCCCCGGGTGACATAGGCTATATTTTATCCCCGTACTCCCACGGGAACGGGAACTACGCGGGTGTTACCGCGGAGCGCTGCTAGTAAAATATAAAGTAAAAACTTCGGAATAAACAAATGGTTAACATTCCTTAACATGTAATGCTTTCCTTTTCTTCCAAACCCATAATCACCCGACTTCCAATAACCGTTCCGCTCAATTAAAAAAAAAATACAACCAAAGCGCCTCCGCTGTCGTGACCTACTTCCAAATGATAAAGAGTAATGGGTTTCTTACACATGCATACATTTACATAAGTAGGTACCACCATACGTCATTTCCTGTAAACAAGAATAAAAATGTCATTCAACTGCACGAGAAAACCGGAACTCGTAGTGATGTGACATGCACATTCTGTTGTAACTTTATTATTCCAATTAGTCGATTTACGAGGTTTATCCGGCCTCTAATTCGATGAGCCGTTTCTTTAATTTAAATAAATTGTCCAGTCATTTTCTGTTATGAGATGGACGCATTTAATCATTAATGGTACTGTCCAGTCGTAATTTCGTCGGATTCAGGAGTCTTAGCGTATCGATGGCAAAACTTCAAACATCTTTGGCCCAAGATTCAGCTGCTCGAACTCCGCTCCCTGGCGCAGTTATCATTTCATCATCTCAACCCGGAATTGCCCACTGTTGGTTATAGGCTTCACCCTTTTTGCGCGATGCTTCTCGGTTCCGTACATCTCTCATCCAGGTGTTGCCCGCGACTTTGACGATGTCATCTACCCAACGCGCTTTTGGACAGCCCCGGTTTCTTTGGCCTGACCTGGTGGACGCAGTCATAAGATCACTAAAAAATAAGTATTTAATTAAATTAACTATCCAGGTATTTAAAATTATACCTATCTACCTACCTACGTGGCGTCAATGTGACAAGTTGACTTTAGAACGCTGCATGACTGATTAAAAATAAAAAATCGAAATTGTTTATTCACAGGATTTTTTTTTGCAGATTACATTTACTTCTGCCAAACTACATGAAATACACTGCAATATGCTGGAATATATTGAGACAGATTTCATATAAAATTCTGTCTTATATCTTATTCAATCTACCCTGTTACTAGGTGTAAGACTGTAATAATTACCCATTACATATAGAATAAAATTTAAAATCCAATAACGGTAGTTACCTACATTCAATGATATTTAGCTATTTCATATTTGTTACACGTTTAAAAATTAACGAAATCGTGCACAGAATACCTAATCGCGGATAAATCTTCGTTTATTTTAGTAGCTAGTTTCTCAAATAAACACGTACGGAGAACTTTAGATCCGGTCGGAAAAAGGGTTCATTGTCCGTTTTATGTAATCACTGTGCATGGCGAACATTACATACAGAGCGCTCCTGATAATTTCGTGCATGAATAATGGAGTTTTCCTTAAATTGGATAAATATCCTACGTAGAGTATTCATGTAATAAAATTATGAATAAAGCAGAACATTGTTTTATATAAAAAAAAGTAGGAATGATTTTAACCGACTTCAAAAAGAAGGAGCATAACTCCGTTATATAAAGACGGATTTGCAAAATTCTTTTTTTGTTCGAAAGGGGTTTATTCCGAAATAGTCCCATTTAAATTTCATATAGATCTGATGATGTGTTTCGGAGACAGACAACGGAACTCTTCAAAAAATTACAGCAAACTAACCGCGATTACTGCTATCGCATAAATATGCACAGTTTTGACCCCAAGGATGATGAAATTTCAAATTGTGTGAAGGTATCAATAATTAAAAAGTGTTCTTGTTTTTTAATTTTTTATTGTTTTCTGGAAGTCGGTTGTTATTTTTTTGGAAAAAGTTTTTTCGTTTGGACGCAGACTGTGAGTTAACACAATTAAGTACTTATAAATTTACCGAAAACATGTATATTATTTACTTTGCCAATGTTGATTTAGAATTCAGGTTTGCAGCTATTTTAGAGCAGTGGTAGCTCAGTGGGTAGCTCATAGGTTAGAACCCAGACAGGCGATTAAGGGCCGGTTTTTTGATCCGGGGTTACAAATACAACCTAGAGGTTGTATTTTTAAC
Organism: Antitype chi; assembly: GCA_947359405.1. Lineage (NCBI taxonomy): Eukaryota > Metazoa > Arthropoda > Insecta > Lepidoptera > Noctuidae > Antitype > Antitype chi. Next base: position 13,916,800 of record OX375817.1, on the reverse strand, counting down.
CATTGGTAGATTTAACTATCCGTCAACCGCTAATACCTTTTATAAACTTTAGAATTAGAAACTTTTAGAAACTCTAGAATTAACCCTCCTAAAGGATAAAGCTATACCTAATGGTTAAAGCCAGTGGGCCCATTAGCGGTCACAGTATGATTAGTGGCCTCTTACGAGTTAACGACACCCACGGGATATGATGGAGAATGCTAGTCGATCTTGGCAATTAGGAAAAGCTTTGCCATACCCAGGTAATAGCTAATTTAGATAATAGAAGATAGCTTCTGTCTAGATTTGAATGTGTCTTTTAGTATTATATAATTGCATAGCATATGTGTGAGCACTATGTCCTTACTATATAGCTAACATTTACAGGGTACGTCTTTCATTGACTTGAATGTGCCCTGGCAGCTGAGAGTATGTCATGCTCACTCAAATGTCTCGCTGGTGGTGGCGTGTGTGTTGGATCATTTAGTTCCCTTCAAAATGGTTGAGCTGAATGGTGCTGATCCATACGTCATGTTCGTGAACAGGTGCCGCCAGTAGGGACTGGTCATCTCTTAGCTCCCACGGCTTATTTTAATTTTTAAATTGTTATTTTATTTTTGTTTTAATTACGGACGCTTATAATGTGCACGTCTTTTTACATCGTTCTCACATTGATAATTTCAACATAATGACATAACCAACTGTTTGTAACAATATCATGATTTTAAAAGAGTGTCCATGGAGTTTCTTGCCCGTTCTTCTCCATAGGTACCTACGCTTTGGAATGGGCAACTAGCTTCATCTTTCTACCTCACCGACCTTGACAATTCAAAAGTGCCTGTAATTGGTTTATTTGAAATAAATGCCTTGAGTTTTGAGTTTGAGTTTTGAATGTAGTGTAAAAAACGAAAGACTTAGATTAAGTTTAATTTGACAAAAGTGTTTAAAAAACTTATTCAGTTTCAGAAACCTTGAATGATTACTAATAGATAAGTTAGTCAGAAACGCTTCAAAGATAATAAAAAAGCCTTTATTAACTACACCAGATAAGTAAATAAAGTTATTAGTTTTATACTTCAGTAACGTTTGGTACATAGGTAGTAAGTAATCAGTTAATCCAACAAACTAATGTCTCTTTGTTTAAGTACTCTGTAAGCTTTCTAAGCACGACATTACCTAAATTGTCTACATTGTATTAAAAACAAAAGCATCCCACTTACGCCAGCACCCTAATGAGGGTTTTCTGAAATAAATTTCATTAGGTGGCAGCACTGAGACGTCAGGTCCGGGCAGCTGTCAAAAGTGTCAAAGTGCCTACGGACTGAATGGTGAACGAAAGAATGAAACGAATGACATCAAATATTTTCAGTTCATTGTCGAACTGCAAGACCTCTTGTCAAAGTGGCGCCAACTGGTGGCTTGAATATTCATGAACACCCTCATTGTATGACACACTACCTATCAATCACAATCTGAATCTGTTTGAAGGACCAATTTTAATCCATTGCTTCATTTTTGTTCGAAAAAGTCTGCTCAACAACGTAAATAACAATGAATGTTGTAGAACTGTCAAAATGAAAGCCTTTTCTACTCTTTAGTTTGATAACGAAGTACGCCGCAGGGAGACTCAAGGCTCATTATGCAACATTAATGCAGCTCAGAGGCCGGATATTGCCAGCCAGTGTGTACTACACCCACGACTGAGCGGTCTTGTGGACTAATCGATTATGTGGGAGATAATAATATTCCTTTGTCATTTGACGCTTTCGTGTGGACGTAATTATGTAAGGTTACTTTGTAAGTTAATTAAGGTTAACATTTTAATTATAATGTTGCTAGTTTTTTGCAACCCGCACTGGGTGCTATATACCAGGCTGTATACCACGCTTGAGCGTGGTATACAGCCTGGTATATAGCCGTGGTATATAGCCCACTCCCTCTCGAAGAGAGTCCTCTCTTCCCACTGTTCCCACTGTAGGGACACAGGCCTGTGCCCCAAGAGTGGGAACATTATAGGCTGATTATGCTAGTTCTTTGCATGATACTGCTGACATAATTATTAGTAAGTTACTAATAAGCTTTTAATGTTATTAAAAGTTTCCATGCCACAAGGTACAAGGAATGTCTGATGCCAAGAGAAGAGATTAATGTTCCACAAAGAACAATAATAAGTATCTTGGCGTCAGATATCGTAGTAACCAGTGACCACCGGAATTTATAGATAATGTCTGGTTTGTGGTGTTGCTTAGACCAACTTGTCAAAATCTGGATGGAATTTCCTTATCTATTCTATCTCATCAAGCTCAGACTATTTTATTTTGTTAAGATTCCTACTAATAAACTATCAAGGACTGTACAAAAACCACGAATATCTTTTCTTATTCATTTCAAATCTCATAAAGACGGTTCCTCTTCCAAACAAAAACAGCGTCACAACAAAGCTACCCCCATTTAATATGCGTGCACATCGCCATCACGGCGCATGCACTGAGGGTGCGACAGACAGCCTGCCGCCCCCCGAGGGCCGGGGTCGATGACCGCACCAAAACAAAGACCACCACACCACCTGTAGTCACCACCGGCTTATTGCGATCGATATCGTCATTATTGCTACTTGTATTGTTTGAGTGATGGCGGGTTCTGGTGGGGGTGATAAAACAATGGTTTTTATTGCCAGAATAAGCTTCTGTTGGAAGGCATGATGGGAGTCGTTATGCTCTGCATGTTCCTGAAGAGTCTTTGAGGTAAAAATGGGAATCTACAATGTTCAGGAACCTATAATTTGCTAAGCGCCTACCCAAGTCGGTATAGTTATTAAGTCTTCATATTATTATGAGAGCAGTGGTGGCCTTGTGGCAGTGGCCACAACTTACGAGTTATAGCCGTTATAGATCGTAGGTTCGGGCCCAAATAGGCGCTTAACTTTGTATTAATTATTTAATCATCACCGCTCTCCAAACAGTGTAGAAAAACATTGTGAGGAAACCGGTGTTAGAACCAAAAATTCAGAGATATAATATGACATCTACCAACCTGCAGAGCAGTTTAGTAGATGTCTACTGCCAGCTCCCTGTTACCGAGACGAGGCCTGTGTCAAAGGAGTGGGAATATTATAAGCTGATTAAGAAGATATTTTAATACACAGTTTTATTAACTCTATAGACAAACATTTTAACCCATTAAGGTGAATCTTGTCGATATTTTTACCATACAAACTTCGGGAGTGTTTACTCCACTGTTCGACAATGTACATCAAAAATTAAACATGGTATGATTTTGCCTCATTATTTACTTTGTCTGTACGGAAACAGAATACATACTAAGTAAAATAAAAAGCCATTAAAAAGTTAGGAGCCAACAAAGATTAGTTTTTCTTGCTAATTTAACCTGACGTTGCGCGTGTTTAGGTAATAAAAGAAGTGTAAAATCTCCAAAACCAAGTAGGTACCGACAAAAACCAAATATCGAAAACTTCAATAAACTTTATTGGTAATTGTTGCAGCTGTTTTTTCATAAAACCCGATCTTCCGAAGGACTTTTCTTAATTTCTTACGCGCCTGTCTTACTTATAAATGATCCTGCATCTTACTCAATAACGTTGTACGTGTAGACTACCGTCTAACTGCTCTTCACTGATACTACCTCTGTTGAACACAAAGGCTGGTGAGACAGCGTGGTTTTTAGCCAGGCCCATCAGTGAGTTCGAGCCCGCGACTAGTGTCCCTTTAAGACGCTAAACCAGGGCAAAAGTCTTTGCTGCATTTCGTATCCCAACCATGAAACCGTTGTAATCATCATTGACAACAAACTGAAGTCATCTATCGAAATCAAATTCCACCCATAAACGATAACCTTGTCTTTAATTCTCGAATACTTCCAAACAATTTTAAATGATCTTTTGACACAAACAAAGTGACAACTCACAGAGCTGTCTCTATTGTTACAAAATAAATGAGCATCGAAAGATCAAGAGAGGTTCAAGACGACAGACGTACAGTGCAAGTAGATAACCTTGACCCATCCGAAGATAAAAACCTCCTTGTAGACCATAAAACTACTCGATGTTCAAACACAAGGCTTCTTTTACTTTATGGCACTATTGTTTGAGTTCTGCGAAAGACTGTGTTTTTCCTGAAACTGTACCAAACAAATGAAGAATCATTGTGTTTCTGAATATTATTTTGAGACTTGGTAACTTACTGAGAACAATCCTTATTATAGGTAGGTATTATTATATAAATATCTATATTTATAAACGCAAAAGTTTTTATGTATGGATTTATGGATGTTTGTTACTCTTTTACGCAAAAACGGCTGAACGGATTTGGATGAAATTTGTCACAATGATACGTTATAACCTAGATTAACACATAGGATACTTTTTATCTCGGTAGTACGTTCCCGCGGGATAATTTTCGACTTCCACGCGGGCGGAAGCTAATAGGAATTTTATGTAATGTGCAAGTTATTTGGGTATTTATTTCACTGTTAATTTCTAGGCTTGTTCTTCTTGTTGCTGACTAATAACGAGCGCACAGATCGATCAAAGGTTAAGCTACGCTTGGCGCAGTCAGTTCATGGATGGGTGACCGTCCATTACTTATCAAGACCCGTCCGTGCCTCGGAAAGCACATTAAACCGTTGGTCTCGGCAGTCATTCCTAGATCTTTGACAGTCGTTACGGGTAGCAGAAGGCCATGTCTGACAACTAGTCTTACCAAGGGTATCGTGTTAGTCAGTAACTGGGTTATGGAGGTCAGATAGGCTACATGTAAAATACTGGTACCTATTCAGCTGCATCCGGTTAAACTGAAAGCCGACCCCAACGCAGTCGGGTTAAGGCTAGGCATATTGATTCGAGATGACCACTCTACTCATCTTTCAATATCCAGGATACACAAAGCCTTTAACTCCTTTTACGGTACAATTTGATCCGGAACCAAACGGGACTCTGATTCGAAATTGCATTTAAACCGGAGCCGAACAAAACGCCGACGCACACGTCGCACTTTATTGAATAGTCAATTTCCTACTACATATTTTAGTGTATAGTGCAGAATTGTCTATCAGAAAATCAGATAAGCGCTGAAGACACCCACGATTGCTCAAACATTACTAAAAACGGATAAAAAAATCTTTATATGTCTTTGTTTTCCTTTGCATTCCATATCATAATTGCACTCCTAGAAAATGATACTTGGCCTCATCATTTGAAATGCGTATTTCTAAAAAGCAATGCATTGGCTAAGACAATCATGATTAAATAATAGCATCCAAACATAACCAATTCCACATTTAATTTTTCAAACAACATTAATGTCACACAAAGAACCTAAATCACCATTTCTAAGTCCAAACACGTGTTTGAAGAAACAAATCTCGCTATTGAAATAAACCATCTTCAAAATAAACGCCGTCAACCAAGGTTCTCCAGTGAACGAGCCACAAACCATGGCTCACCCTCGGTACGTCCAATAAGCCAGATTAATTAGAGATAGCCGATCGTCATGCTGTGCGCCCGCACTTGTGTTCATGGGAAGGGGACTTTACAGCTATTTATAGGGATGTAGGTTTATGCGTATTTCGTTTGAAGGTACTTTTTTGTGATTAATTAGAACTTTATAGGGAAGAGTGAGTTTTGTTTAATTTATTCGTTAATTACACGCTTTCTGGTGATTGTTTTCAAAGTTGAGATTGGTTTTGAGGTAAAACTGATTATGCCAAACCAAGGCACATTCGCTACTACTAAGTTGCTTAATTACTTACTACCTACAAATATATTTATATGAAATTATATACGATTAATGGAACACTTGCACTCAAAAATTATTCCCACGACAATCAGACGATGTCGATCAGAGAAAGACTTCATTCATAACTATGTCGAAAATCAAACGGACTCCGATTAACTCACCACACTCATATCACTTCGCTAGGTAGGTAGTTAGGTACTAGTAAATCTGTGGAAATCGTTAGAGATAACTAAAATATCCCTCAAGAAGTTAAAAGAAGGAAACACTAAAATATCCCCCTACAAAGCAATTTCCAAATAATCACGCCTTTGCAGAACACAATTTAGTCAAGAAATAATTAAGTTGTTAGGTATAGTCAAGACATTGCATTGAACGCGATGTCATTAATGTCAGTATCGTAACGTAGCGATAATGACAGCGTCGTCGTAGCGTTTACGACAACCATTATGTCATCTAGCAAGCCGAGCCTTGAACTAAGCCTTGAGTTAAAGGTAACCTGATGAAAGGCTTTAGTAAGTCCTCGCTTTGCACTATTGTAAATACTTTTGCTTTACCGTGCAGCGTTTTCGTGAACACTTTGTGCCAAGTTTATACTTTGAAAACTTGCAATTATTTTCTCAAAGGCAACAAACGAAAAAAAAGTAGATTTTGTTTGTTTCAGTCCAATTACCAATTCCAATTTTCATACCGTAAATAGTAGCAGAGACAGAGAGCAGTGGTGTCCGAGTCCTGACTTACGAGTTGTTGGTTATGTCCAACAACTCGTCTGCGTTCGAACCTATGGGTTCGAACGCAGACATGCGCTTCACTTAGTGCAAATTATTTCATCACCACTGCACTCAAAATGGTGAAAGAAAACATCGTGATGAAACCGGCATGTCCTAGAAGCAAACATTCGAAGACATGTGACATCTACCAACCCGCACTGGGCCTGCGTGGTGGATTACGGCCCACTCACTCTCGAAAGAGGAGGCCTGTGTCCCAGCAGTGGGAACGTTATAGGCTGACTAGATTTCTATTACTTTTATTCTATTGATTAATTTAACTTATTAATTTTACAGTTTAAAAAAATCTCAAAGTTAAAAAAAGAGAAGCTTGTACCAAAACGATATCGTCAATATACGACAAGTAGGTAAGTACATAAGGTTAAATACATAGATATTAATGCTGAGAACAGCTTAATAAATATTAAACAAAGCCACGATCTCCCGCGGTACGAAATCTCGTTAAACGAGAAGCCGGTATAATTAACGGTATTAAATCGTACTTACATTGTTAATTGTGGGAACATTCATGTTGACAATCATCGGCATTAACAATCACTGTATAGGCCACTAACAGTATATGAATGGCTAAGGATGCTACCGAAAAACCAACTTTATTTCGCCGACTGACAGTTAAAATTGCCGTGCAATTAACTTATTGCGCCCATTTCACATAATGTATTGCGCCGCTACTGTACAGTTTTTGTCTGTCCATTTCAAGATCCGATTTAGATATCATGACGGTGCATGACATTGCTTGCTTGTATCAGAATGAAGCATGCAAAATGTTTGTGATTTACAAAATGTACTGTCGTCGTTCGGTTTAGTGGTCACTGGTATCAGGTTCTGTGCTAGACGGAACCTAGGTTTTTCGGCTAGACGTTTTGAAATATTAATTTCAATATTTGCACCTTATTGCGTTTTATAAATAATAAGAGAAGGCCCTTTTTCTTATAAACTAATAATAAAGCGTTTTTTTATGGTTTTGTGTGCTTGTTTGAACGTGCTAATCTCTGGAATTGTCACTAGAATTAAAAACAAATAGTTTTGCATTTGATTGCCCAATTCCTTAGGAAGGCTATTGACTATTTAACATCACGCTAGGACCCGTAGGAGCCGAGAAAAACGAACAAAATTCAGAAAGAATGCTTAGCGAAGATGAAGTAAAAGCGCGGGTGTTGCGATAGGTCGGGGGAACGAGAAACTTCACGCGGACGATTTCTTGGGCAGAAGCTAATTCTAAATATATTCGACTAAGGGCTGATTTTGGCACTATATGCGCCCTCACGGCCTTAGTCGCCGCGGGAGACGCCCTGGGCGTCGGGAATCCCAGGCTGATTCCCGGCCACCGTAGGCACGGGCTTGTGGACGGCGAGTAATGGTTAGCTCGCTGTCCGTTAAGGACCAAGCCCGGGTCGACGGCGCGTTGTGTTCCACGCGCGCCTCAAAGAGATGTCAGCACCAACTGGTGGGGTCCGCAAGGGCCGATGCCTGTCCGGCGCGGCGTGCGGTTTGTTCGAAAGAGATACCGCGGGCCCTAGCACACAGGCAACTGAGGGAACACGGGTGGGTTTTAGTCAGTAAAAGTCTGACACGCCCTCCTGCTCCACCCAGAGCGGAAGAAGCTACTTATTTGATGATTTCCCACCCAAAAAAAAGAGCTGATTTTTCGATAGTCTATAACTTTTATCTGAAGAATAAATCTGACAGTTTGGCATATTTTCTATACAAAAGCTGTCAAACCGACATAATATGTCGGTTTGACAGCTTAGTCAGTGTCAGTGTGTTTAGCCGGTATATACAATAGTCCTTAGATAAAGTTATATGATTATTGAAAAATCAGCAATAAGTGGTATTTATAGGTACCTACACTACATTACCGAAAGAAGCACTGCGTAGTAACCTCTAAAACCTCCCTCCGAGAAAAGCGGCGCAGTAAAAATAGTTTTTTTTTCTCCATGGACAGTATTAACACAGACACGTCATCGCCCTTATACCAACAAGGCCACAGTTGAAAGATCCTTCTCACGAACGGTAAGTTTCATACCAACAAGAATAGATCAAGAAATTTAACGCCGCTGTAACAACTTATTACGTGGTTCAATAAGTACTTACAAATTGTCATTTTCGGTACACAATACGAAGTTAAATTGCTGTTTTATTGCTCCCGTGTGAATCGTGCAGGCCTTGAATGGTGACCGCCGTGATCGACAGACGCGGGCGCATTCAAAAGCACAATGCACCATTTTGGGACGTATTTTACGTAAATTTATGGCCATCTCTGGTAGTCAAACTCGTTACGGCAAGTAATTTTGGTTGCAACTGTATTTATTTTGCGTCGGAAGTCTTTTTGAAGACTTTTGTATGAGGTTGTATAACAGACGAAGAGATTGCAATAGATACATAGCAAAAAATGTAGATAATTCGTAGACGACAATTTATTTGCAAGCTTCAGTTTATAGTGGGCATGTTTCTAGCACAATTGAATAAATAAATAAATAGCCAACTAGGTAGGTATCTTACTTATTTACTTAAACTGAAATTTTATCACGCAAAAATTACTAAGCCGATTCGGATGAAATTTGGCATACAGATAGTTCATAATCTGGATTACTATATATTTATATATACTTTTCATCCCGTTAGTACCTACTTTCCCGTGGCATATATTTCGACCTCCACCCGGGCGAAGCCACAGGCAAAAAAAAGCCAATGTAAAATAAAACTGGTAAAAGTATTGACTTTAACTAATAGGTAGGTACTTTTTTATGTTATTTCAGCTTACTTTCATTTAAAGAAATCTCATTAAACATTATCACTCTCACGTCTAGGTGATCAATTCAACACACTTACCTGGAATCGCTACTGGTATTAATATTACCGGTAAAAGACCCGAGTACCGTGTTAAATCCAACGATGTAACATACGGGGCAATCTTTCATACGCGTTATAAACATTAGTGTAACGAGAAGCGATGTGTCTTGTCCGTCATTACGAGACACGGACAAACCGACAATATTGGTTGAGCGGCCTTGTACGGATAAATATGAATTGACCTTTGTTTAATAGTGCTACCATAAACTAAACAAATGGGTAAGTAAGTAGGTAGGTTTTGAGGCAAAAGACAAAACGAATACATATAATATTTGTGCTATGAGGAAAAACATAAAAAATTACTACCTTTCTATATATACCTATCTGAATTTGAGAATACACAGGAGTGTTTTGCAACTTCTAGTCCAAAAATAAATTACACAATAAATTATGCGCGTTTTATTAACAAACTATACTCCATTTGAAATAAGATTAGACATTTTTTATTTTATTTTTTTAAAACGTTGCCCCACACTAGGAATTTCTCCTGTTTTGTGGGTGCGTTTACAAACATTTAAACTCACATGCACAAACACCCAGACCCGGAAAAACTACTTGTAGGTCCTACAAATATTTGTTCCGAGCGGGAATCGAACCCGTGACACGCAGCGCAGCAGTCAATCGCTTAACCACTGCGCCAACCGTGCCGCCAATTTAAACACAACCTTTTTTACAGTTCGTTCAACCGATGACTTCTACATCGTAGGCATTTAATTCTCAGGCTGGTCTCCTTGCTGATACGCCAAGAGGTCAGGGTGTTTGCGGTGGTCTCTGCTCAACCAACGCAGGGTGCTCACCGCTGCTCACTGCTGGTTCGATGGCCAAAACCAGGCCAGGAGGTTCACAGTTGTCCTCGGTTCTGTCCGTCTGTTCAGTGGTGGTAAGGATGGCATTAAAAGCAAAAAAAGCATACCAACTGTTTATTGCAGCTACCATTTGTCATGCCACCAACGCAATAGATGTCAAAATCGGTTGATCGGACTGTAAAAAAGTTTTAGTTAAATGTCTAATCTTATTTCAAATGGAGTATAGTTTTTGCCAGCGGCTGCGCCCCGTGGAGGTCGGAAATTATCCCACGAGAATGTGGTACTGGGATAAAAAGTATCCTAAATGTTAATCCAGGTTATAAACTATCTGTGTGCCAAATTTCATCCAAATCCGTTCAGCCGTTTTAGCGTGATTGAGTAACAAACATCCAAACTTTCACAATTATAATTTTAGTAGGATTATGATTACACGGTCCGCTAATTGTTGTTATGATATTAATCCATTGAAACATTTTAATTGAATAATTTTTTAGGTAACACAAGTCTTGTTTATTATTCTTAGGTACCTAATTACCTATTGTTGGCAAAGCGAAACGGATAATGGATTTAATGAACGATGAGAGAATTAGACTACCTCGTCTTTATGACTACTTCGTTGGTGTAGTAGTCGCAAGCGCTACTGCTGAGCATGTGTTATTCCCAAAGTACTCCATTGTTTTGTTCTAAAACGATAAGAATTTCATACATTAATTTTCAAGTTACCCCAGTTGCCCAGTTTCGCGTTGAAGGCCCCCATGACAACAGTGAAATGAGTTTTAGTGCCATGCATAGGTTTGGATATATCCTCATACATGGTCTACACCTCATCGTCGGGGTGTAACGAGGTCGGGGCGTAGACCTTAGACCTTTCGCGAATATATACGCCACCCTGATCGATACACTCTCGATCTTCAACAGGTTGCTCACAAGGGACTTATGGACAATAAACCCGACAACACCTTGGGACTGCTGGTCGCCCTCCCAGAAAAAGACCAGGTTACCGGATTTGAGGATTAACGAGTCCTCCCCCTGTCTTCGGACTTCAGATAACTCTACTGTACCCCACCGTGACCGGATCAATAATTTTCGTCGAGTTTGTGAGTAATCTTCTCGCCGGTCCGGAATGTACGCGTGTTTTTATGTTGCCAGGTGTAGTTTTCGTTTGTTGTGGTAGCCAGATCTCTTCCTGAAATTCTTAGCACCGTAACCTTGGCCGCTTGCAGCGCCGTTTTGCAGGGCTGCTGGTAATTTTTGGGGTGGTTTTGCCATAATGCCACGCTTGGAAGGCAGGTTAGCGATCGCAGTAAGGTATTAAAATGCATAGAGAACGCTGCTGCCCATTATCTGGTAAGTCCCTTAGTCGTCTTCTACGACACCCACGTGAAGAAATGGGATGGTGCTATTCTTTTAACGTCCGGCACCACACGGAACTATATTATGTCTTTTATTAAAATAAAAATACTTAAAAATATATTTGCAAAGCTATTGAGCCTAACTGTACCTCAGGTACCCGTTTATAGGTATCCGGTACTAATTTAAATTAGTTTTTTTTATTAAAATGGGGTGGAGTACTTTGAGAACATTTTAATATTGTCATGGAGTAGAATGAAACCTAATTAAAAATATTATATATTTCATGGAGTAGTTTAAGAACTCTTTTTGGAGTTCTTTGGGAATAACCCCGATTCCCAGGTCGGGCAAAGTGTTATTGGGTCTTCCTATCCGGAATTTGTCAGTAGCAGCCCGGTGTATCGATTTGTGATTAGTGGCAATAGGCTCGCTTCTTAAGGTGAATCTTGTCGACATTTTTTCCATACAAAATTCGGGAGTGTATTACTCCACTGTTCCACAATGTACACACGGCTACACATCAAGCTACACATTTCCAGTATAAGCTGATCTCGCATTGTATAGGATTTCCGTACAGTGCGAGATCAGCGTAAACTGAAAATATATAGCTTGATGTGTAGCCTTGTGTACATCAAAAATTAAACATGATATGGTTTTATCTCATTATTAATATTGTCTGTACGGAAACAGAATACTAAAATAAAAAGCCATTAAAAAGTTAGGAGCCAGCAAAGATTAGTTTTTCTTGCTATTATAACCTAACTTTGGGCGTGTTTAAGTAACAAAAAAAAAGAAGTGTAAAATCTCCAAAACCAAGTCAGTACCGACAAAGCCAAAATATCGAAAAGTTCAATAAACCTTATTGATAATTGATTTATGCAGTGATTTTTTCATAAAACCCGCTCTTCCGAAGGACTTTTCTTAATTTTTACGCGCCTGTCTTACTATAAATGATCCTGCATCTCACTCAATAACGTTGTGCGTGTAGACTAGCGTCTAACTGCATATCACTGATACTTCCTCTGTCGAACACGATGCCTGGTGACACAGCGTGCGTTTTAGCCAGGCCCACCAGTGAGTTCGAGCCCGCGACTATATTCCCCTTAATAGGTACATGGGACTTAAACATAACTGGCGATATGTGGATGTAATATAGGTTCACCTTTGCCCAACTCTTCTGGGGAAAGAAATCGTGGCGTTATGTGAGAATAAGAAACTCATCCAAAATACAAAAAAAAAAATCGAATTATCTTTGGTTGTACTGCGTAGAAAACCTATCAGGTAATGTCATTAAAGCTAATTGAATTGATTAAATAAGGAAATAATTTAAAACACCTCGAAAAGTATTTATTACAAAAACACGAATGTAAGTTTATTATGCAAGTCTGCAATTCAGAAATTACCTCCAATTACGTCCAAAATTAATTCCAATTAAATATAATTATCGCTACATTGCGAGCAGTAAAAGTTTTTTACATGTTTTGTATACAAATGTAGGTAAGTATATGCATACCTACTGTAAAGTACCTAGGTACATAATGCATATAGTATGCAGCATACTGGTATACCCACGAAATAACGTTCAATCAATTACCATCCTGGTTGTCCCAAAACGTTCAATAAATTGTCTTCATTACAAAATATTCGGTCAATTATTATCAATGTTTCTTGAATAAACCGAATTGAAATGTGTTAGGAATATGTTGAATTTTTTGTATGTACAACATTGCAGTTGACTGTTGGCTTACATTTACAAGTTTTGCGGTAAATAGAGCAGGGCTTATGCACTCACTGACCGCGCAATATGAGCCTTGAACGACTTCATTCAATAATGTAAGTGACCGAAGAACAAGACAAGTAAGACAACTGTGTATTCACTTAAATACACTTAAAAGAAAAGCAAACCAAAAATGTATAAAATCAGCCTGATAAAAAAAAAATACGTTCCCAATGTTCCCATTTTGAAAATCTTTTTCTGAGCTGTATTCGAGCGTTCCACAAAATATTTAAAACTATCTTACATGAATCAAAATTAAGAACAACAGACGCTTTAAGTACATATTTTAATTTGTGATTACCTATGTTAAGTTAAGATATAATTTAATATTAAAAAAAAAAATATCTGGTACCTATTACCGAGCTTTGCTAGATTTTTTTTTGGTTTGACGTTTTCTAAAAATGAAACCTAGCTAGATCGATATATAACCCCCGAACCCCCTGCATACTTAATTTCATGAAAATCTTTGGAGCCGTTTGCGAGATTCAGATTATATATATACCTAAATACAAGAATTGCTCGTTTATAGGTATTAGATTAAGTAGCGTAGGTATATTTTTGAACACTTAAATCCACTATGTGGGAATAATTATGCAATTACACCGCCATCTGGTCAGCCGGCCTTCGCAATATGATGACTTTTATAGTAAAAAAACATCATGTTACGCCGTCAAGTTAATCCCCAAAAAAATTAGTACAGTAAGAACCGGACTCCTGCGCTTCGTCCGAAGAGAACAATATAACACAATGCTTACGCTTACATTTTCCCGTGACGAAAATTACTTGAGGAGAAGTCCCATTGTGTCCATTCAGCAATTGTAGATGTGCACTCACAGTCTCCTCACAAAAACTGTCCGAAAACTCTTTTGTCAACAACCAACGTGAGCAGGCCACTAAGAACGCGCGCGAAATTTAAAATTCGATTTATTGTACCTCTTTAAAAAAAAAGAACTAGTAAACCGCGTTTAAAATTCAAATGCAAACGGCCGATCAAGTCCGAAGCTCGCAAGCGACTCGCGAATGGCGCGCCGCATTCAGTATCAGTATAACCATAGCTATGAACCACGGGGTCTATTGTGCTTGGGTACCTTGGTTGGCAGACACGCGAACCCTCCTGTCTCGAGTAAACCCCATAGCTATACGAATAGCTTGGCCTCCCCCGCTTTGAGCGAACATTGGTGCCGATTCTGTTGTACACCGAACTAAACTAACTAAACTATCACTAAAATTCCTTACTTTTGGCTATGAGAATCTTAACGCTATTCTGCAAATAAAAATCTCTAAACTTAAAAAATATTTTGACACAACTAAAATCGAATTTGACAATCGTGACTCCTGCAGGCTTAGCATGACGCCTTCTATTTCTACTCTACTGTAGAATAGAAATCGCTTGTCTACATTTCTCGGTGAAAAACTGACAAGTGTCTACACGGAAACGTAATTTTTGTCTAGTCTTCCGTCGACAAAACGCTTCTCTACGGTTGTCGTGCTAAGCCTGCAGGTGGTATTTTTTTTTCTTTTGGCTTCGCAACGTGGTACTTGTGTGCCCTACGCAATGATTTTTTTAAGAAGATTGAATGAAGCGTGCGCAGGGGCCAGCCTCGACGTTTTTATATGCAATTTTTCACTCTTCGTATGAAAAAAAAAAAAAAAAAAATTACCTACATGTTGAGATTATGGGGCTTCTGGGTTTACTAAAGGGGGTCCAAATTATCATCATTTTTGCGATAGGACACACCATTTTCGAGATATAAGCAAACGAAAAGAAAAAAAAAGATTCAATACTGTTTTTGCTCCTGAAGTCGAAGTGTTGGCGTGAATTTTAGTTCATGATCACTAGTTTTATTCCACACGTTTTTAATCGCGATTAAAAATAGTCAGATTTAGTTAGAAAAATTAATATAGTCAAAATTTTTAGTGAAAAACGGCAAACTCAGAATAGCAAAATTACCATCTTCACTAAACTAATAATTCAGTGCAATCTTAGTGCTGTCAAACTAAATTATAGTTAAGTTGTGTCACTTTAGTCAATTTCAGAATGGGAAATCGTCGTTTGACAGGAATAAACTAAATTTTGGTGATTTTTAGTTTAGTTTAGAGAATTTTGTGCCAACAGAATCGGCACCATTGAGCTAGATTTTCGTGAACTTGACTAAATGAACTCTAGAAGTTGTTTGTAAACAACCTCGAATTGACTTAGAATGCATTTATTATGTCTCAATAAATTCTGATAACGTGGGCGTTCTGTTAGTTCCACTAGTTTTATTTGAAAGTCAAGCGTGGGTTTTTCTTTACATAAATTACTTAACACTTCGATACTGTATGGACAATAACTGTTAGAAATCGTATTAACATTCATTGATCTGTGTTTTTAGAACCAAACTTCGATATATGTACCGATTTCAAGTAGATAAACTCCAATCATTTACATGGGAACGTGAATTCCAATGGATTTAAAAGCACCTATCAATTATTTTACAGTTATAAAACAGTTTCACAGTTATATCCTACCGTTTAACTACGAAATGGAATTTAAAAATATTCCGTTCCGAATGAATCCATTCTAAACCGTATACAAATTATTAATCACCGATAAAAATAGCATTAAATTTTTATTTCGCACGCATTCTAGTTTCAAAATAATCAGTTAATTAGATCATGGCCTAGAACCGGCCGGCGAAAGTGCTAATGTCATTGGCTTGTTATTATTAGTCTGTAATGCAATAGCCGGCCACTGTACACGTGTACACACACACACTTATGTGTTCTTAGGATACGTTGACAGTCGGTCCCAGGAAGGTCTTGATTTGTTCTTGGTATGGTTTACCAGTAGATTGAATCTACTTACGAAACCATTGAACGACTGCATGTGTTAAAAATAATATAAAATCACGATTTTATTCTCTGTTGGGTTAAGCAGAGGTGTATAGATATAGTAAACCCACATTTTGCCAGTTAGGGGCCATTCAAGTATTACGTAAGCACTACAGGGGGGCGGGAGGTCATTGCTTTGCTTATTTTTGATGACATGGGGGATGGGGGAGTTTGGATGGTGAAAACGTCAGCAGTATTTACTTTTTTACTTTTTTGGATTTTCTACAAAATTTAGACGAGAAAACGAAAACGATGTCGATATTCCAAAATCACACGAAAGTGAGCAGACATACAACATTGAGCAGCAAATCCAACGTCATTGAAGACTTTAAGTCATGGATGCGTGTGTCATGGACTGAAGACTGTTAATTTTAATTAATATACCAAAATTTTAAAAGAAGTTTGTTTTGTTCTTTAATATAATACATAAAGATATATAATAACTGAATACCATCTCAATAAAATTTACTTAAACAAATATTATTTGCGTTAAAGTCCTCTATTCCAAGCCTATTCCTAATTTCTAGAATTATAACTGCTGCTCATGAATCAATAACTAAACCAGAACACATTGAAAAATGCATGTACAGACACCAGCATTTCAAGCTACCCCAATCTGTCAAATTTCTTTAATAGATTTTCATCTTGATCGCATAAGCATAAGATTCATGTTCAATTGGAAAAAAAATACAGTTTTGGGTAGCTTGATGTGCTGGCGTCTGTACCAATGTTGACGTGAGCATGGGGGGGGGGGGGGGGTAAAGGCTTTGCTTACTTTTGCTGAAGAGGGGGGGAGGTTAATTATTGCAAAAAATCGACTTACGTAATACTTGAATGTTTAAGCGCTATGTAAAAGGGAGCGATCCTATTGCTATCAACCGGGACACAAATCCAGACTCCGTGCTGCTACTGATACCCAATAACACTACCCAACTCAAGTGCAGGAACCGACCCCATGACGTCATAACCACTAGACCAAAGAGGCAGTCTATAACACACAAAAGTTAGTTAAAACTGACAAATCTTTGCAGAGAGAGAATCATTTTGAATATCGATATTGAAAATAATTTTCTTTGTGCAAGGAAAAATTTTAATATTTTCCAATCAAGTACACAATTTACTTCATTATAGCGTCAATGATATCGTCATTGAAATTCGCTCCACGATCACGTGTATACACAGATAGTCTTTTCCATCGTGAATGTAATAAATAAGAGGCTTATTGTACACAACACCCCTTGCAGTTGCAAAAATCTTCAGAAAGGGTGGCAAGATAATTAATCGTAGGTAGGTATGCCAAAAGGTTGTCAAACTTTATGAATAATCGTAAAATCAATGTTATTCGATGCTGTCGATGTTATAAAACCAAACAATGATAACGTTAAATGTATAAGATATGCAAAAATTAAATATTATTAAGGATGGATGTAACTTTTTATATAATTACTAGCTTTTACCCGCGACTTCATACGCGTGGACTTTAGAATCAAGTAGATAATCATTTTTTTTATAATATATAGCCTATTTTTTAAGTTAGACCTCTCGGAATACAACATTGAAAACTGCATTCAATTCCATGCAGTGGTTTTTGCGTGATGCGGTAACAAACATACAGACAGACAAAAATTCTAAAAACCGTTGTTTTGGCTTCTGTTGCCCTAATAAAGACCCCCATACTATTTTTTCTTCAATATCTTTAATGTACAGACATCGGCCTGTTACAATTTTATTATATGTATAGATGTCTAAATGACAAAAGAGAAAAAATTGATAAAGATCCTACTGATTATGACAACATGACTAATAAAAAAAAAATGTAATATGTGATCTCTTTTGACGTACCTAATATAATATGCTGTTATTAAGGATATGTATTTAATCATAAGTAGGTTCCATGGTTGTAATATTTTTACTATCGATATAGTCAGAAAAATCAAAATCAAAATATTTTATTTCACATAAGCCTGCATGGGCACTTATGAAACGTCAGAAGCTAGGTGCACGGTTCCAATTTGTCGTTTCCTATGGAGTCCAGGGAACAATCCCTAATGCCATGGGTCCACGGATAATGGGTCGACCCACCGGGACCACGGGTAATGGGTCGACCCACCGGGACCACGGGTAATGGGTCGACCCACCGGGACCACGAGTAATGGGTCGACCCACCGGGACCACGGGTAATGGGTCGACCCACCGGGACCACGGGTAACGAGTGACTTTATAGGCTTCTACAAACAGGCGCGACACGACACCGCGACAAGAATTTCCATTAAGTTTTCATAGATTTTGTTCTATGCGAGTCGCGCCGCGCCTGTTTGTCGGAGCCTATTTTTTTGAGTCGGAAATCATCAAATAACTTGTCTCGCTTTGGGTGGACCAGGAGGGCGTGCCAGACTTTTACCGAAAAAAACCCATAGTTGCCTGTGTGCCAGGGGCCGCGGTATCTCTTTCGAGCAAACCGCACCCCTGGCAGGCATCGGCCCTTGCGGTCCCCATCAGTTAATGCTGACATCTCTTTGAGGCGCGTGTGGAACACAACGCGCCGTCGACCCGGGTTTGGTCCTTACCGGACAGCGAGCTGCCCATTACTCGCCGTCCGCAAGCCCGCGCCTAGAACCCAATGGATTGGCACGCGACGATGGCAAGGACCGAACGGAAGATGGGTAGGCCTTTAGTGTGGAATGCAACGTGTGTCGATACTCTTGCGCCATCCCATCTTCCTGGCTCGGTGTGCTGTGCTGGCGCTGCCGCCGCTGCGGCTGCGGAAAACCTCAAGCGGCGAAAGTATAACAACCTTATTGGTAATTATATTTTCGAGCTGTTTGGGGTTGAAACCCTCGGGCCGTGGGTTCCGAGTGCTCATGCTCTCTATAAGGAAATCTCGAAACGGCTGGTTGACACTTCCCGTGACCCAAGGGCTGGTTTTTACCTTGGCCAGAGGCTGAGCATTGTTATACAACGTGCCGCCAGTCTCTTGGGTCGACCACCAGTCGACAGTGATGCGGATGAGTTTTTCGACGCTTTGTTTTAGTTTATTCGGTTTAATTAAGTCAGGTAATAGGAAATTTGTTATTTTTTAATTAATTTGAACTACATTTATAAAGTTATTTATTACAGTTAAGCGTTCTAAACGAATCATGAATTTGTAGATAATCGTATATACTTTGTGGCCGTCGAGTAGACAGTTTGCTGTCAGGTGATTGTGCAGAAATATTCTTCTGAAATAGTCTACATTTATAACGACCCAGACAAAGATCATTAGAAACGAAAGACAAAATGACAGATTGTAGAAGGATATCTACGGTGTGATGTCAAAAATGGAGAAACGAATTGCACTTTGTATAGAAAAATAATAGTTTAAAAAACTATAAAACACGCTTTAAAAACCAAACTAAAAAAGGAGAAAATAATTTAATTCAATTAAAAAGCGTGGGGTGCTTTTTGAGGTATTTTTATAATCAATTAATGTCAAGCACCCGTGCTGCTAGCTACAAAAACGTGTTTTTTTTTCTCAATTTTTTTTTAAATTATTGAATTGTCATCGGTCCTCGACAAGTTTACAAAGTTTCAATGAAATCTGACCGTTTAAAGTGGGTCAAAATCGCGCTCAAAGGAGTCGGTTACATACAAACATACAAACAAACATACAAGTGAAGCTAATGTAAAGCGTGTAAAAAGTACTGTCTATTATGCCTGATGATATCTACATGAACAAAAAGTCACGCTTTCTTCCCGTAGGAATAGGCAGAAGCTACAGAACGCCACCGACGACACTTAAGAATGCTACGATCCTTACATATACCTACTCCTTTTATAGTTTGAAGTAAAGATATGTTTTATGTCTTCTAAGAGTTAAATTAACCCTTCACTCTCTGCCAGACAATAGCTAGACACACTTTCCCGCCAAAAGAAATAAATCACGAGATCGCAGACATAAAATCCTACTAATCCTAATTCCTACAGGCGATCGGCGGCGGCGATCTCTCGCGTCCGGCCCTGGTGCAGGCCATGGTACGGAGCGAGAGTGAATGGTTAGCCGTCACCTCCTTCTGCGAAGCAGTAATGCTCGCGAAGAGGGAGGCGGCGCACGTGAGGGAGAGGCAGTATATGCGCCCTCACGGCCGTAGTCGCCGCGGGAGAAGCCCTGGGCGTCGGGAATCCCAGGCTGATTCCCGGCCACCGTAGGCGCGGGCTTGCGGACGTCGAGTAATGGGTAGCTCGCTGTCCGGTAAGGACCAAGCCCGGGTCGACGGCACGTTGTGTTCCACGCGCGCCTCAAAGAGATGTCAGCACCAAAGGGTGGGGTCCGCAAGGGCCGATGCCTGCCAGGGGTGCGGGTTGTTCGAAAGAGATACCGTCGCCCCTGGCACACAGGCAACTGAGAGAACACGGGTGGGTTTTAGTCAGTAAAAGTCTGACACGCCCTCCTGCTCCACCCAGAGCGGGAGAAGTTATTTGATGATTTCCCATCCTCAAAAAAAAAAAAACCTAATTCCTACTAATATTATAAATGTGATAGTTTGTATGTTTTGATGTTTGTTACTCAATCACGCAAAAACGGCTGAACAGATTGGGATGAAATTTGGCAGAAAGATAGTTTATAATCTGGATTAACATATAGGATACTTTTCATCCCGGTAGTACGTTCCCGGGGGGATAATTTACGACCTACACGCGGGCGAAGCCGCTGACAAAAACCTAGTCCTTCATGAAAGTAAACTTTATCATTTTTGAACAAAAACTCCTGACGTCTCCGGTCTTGATGAGTCTGTTAAAAAGAAAGAGATAAGTTTTATCAAAGTTTAGCAGTCGATGTATTTTGTTATGATAGAACATACATCGTCATTAGGTGCAGGCTTGCAGGCCGCACAGTTGAGGGGCGAGATCAGAGGGGGAGGACGCGCCCCGAGACATACATGCAATTATGAAAGGTACAAGAAGGGATAAATTTAGTCAGTTACGATAAAAAAATCCCTCTAAACTATATTAGAGGTAACTGTTTTTTATCTGGTTGATATATTTATATTATTATTTCAGGCTTGCTACACCGTAGCACCTTACCAACCTCAAACCTATGAAGTAAACTGCACCCTAATTCATTTTGAAGGATATTGGTAATCTTTTTCTACTTTAGTTCTAAAAATGTGTCTGCTCAAAAACGTAAATAACGCAATGAATGTTGTTGAACTGTCAAAATAAAAGCCATTTCTACCGTTAGTTAGTACCTATGTTACGTAATTACCTCTGTATCTACTACCGTTCTTTTAAATAAGATCTCTAATGAAACACTTTATTGACTCTCTCAAACATGCTTTTACTTATATTTTCCATTAGGTACGATATTATGAAAGAAGATTATTAAAGTTGTGACCGCCATGTCAAAAAAGCAAAAACTTTATTTACGTATAAGTCTGTCTGTATAAGTCTGGGCACATTTTGGTTTGTCATCTATACATGACTGTGGCGGCCAAAAGGTTAAGTATGCAGATACATTTTCTTTTTGTACCTTAAACCTAGGTACCTAGAAAGCATTTTGTTTGTTTGAAGTAAAGTATGACATTCCATTTGTATTGTCTGATTGTGTTGAGCGGATTGGCATTCAGTGCAGTCTCAAAATAACAATCATTGTGGCCAGAAAACTATTTTCAAACATAAGAACTAAGTAAGTACTACAAATTGGGAAGATTTAACTATTTTCGCTCCCACGGGTGCTCTTTAGTCATTTTTAGCCTAATTGTTGAGTACATGCGTATCCAAGGAAATAAATTATGCTGCATCCTGCTACACCACCCTGCCGCATCCTGCTGACGACTTCGAGTGTTCTGAGCCACGCAAATCCTAAGCATATACCACATTCACCTTTTTATCTTTTGTGTTTTTACTTCACGTTTAAAGAGTGACTTACGGTTAGCCTCCGGCTAATCGTAATGTTACAGTTTTGTTATATTTTTCCTACTAAAAAGAAAAATAAAACAAAAAGTTGATCGATCATTCTTTTCCTTTCTTCGCAGCTCCACAAATAAATTCTTAACTCTAAGTGCAAACTGCCCCGGTTGCACTTCCTCCGTGAACCCCGTGCCATATCGATCCGGGGAACAAAATGAGGGTTAGCAACCAAAATAGGGGTGTTATACGGCGTTGAATAAAGTATTATGTAAGCTTACTTAGGAGTAAGTAGGTTCGATTTTTGGAAAGGTTGGGGCGTCAAGTCACTTTGTTCGCATTTTTTTTCTTGTTTTAAAGAGCTTTTCTTCTCCTGCATAATCAGCCTATAACGTTCCCACTGCTGGGAAACAGGCCTCCTCTCTGTGAGAGGGAGTGGGCCATAATCCACCACGCGGGCAAGAGTGGGTCGGTAGATGTCACATGTCTTCGATTTATCGTTCTAAGACATAGATGGCTTTACATTTATGGTTCCTCACGATGTTTTCCTTCACTGTTTTGAGAGTAGTAGTGATGAAATAATTTACATAAAATTAAGCGCCTGACATGATTCGAACACTTCGTACCTACGATCTATAACTCGTAAGTCACGGCTTTTACCACTGGGCCGCCACAGCCCCTCCATCCCGGTACCTACCTACTTTTTGCTATTAGAAGAGTTTACTAGTTTTGATAGTTACACATTATTTCCCATTCTACATTGATCACTATGGCGGTTAAGCTATCCAGAGATCCTGAATCTTCTTTCACCTATAATTCTTAGTTTATAGAAGCTAAGTAGTAGTATTACTTAGTTTATCTCATCGAGGACAATGACTCTTCAGCTTATTCATTTGGTGGATTAGCCAAAAACCAAATAGGTGCTTATATGAGCGTGTATGTACTACCTACCTATCACATTTTTCTAACTTACATGTTGTGTGTGACTTAGCGAGATTGAAAAGACTTAACGTCAACTTAAAATCCGGTTTAGCAGCTGTACCTAAGTACTTTCTGTTCGCTTCTCCCACATGTCGACATTAATACTAATTAGGACTATTTTAAGCAGGTGAAACATCTAAGTAGCATAAAGGATTAAGTTGCCAAAACTTAAGTGGTTTTTAAGTTCTTAAAAGGATTCTAATTTGGGTTTTTTTTTCATAACGTTTTTTAGCTGCTTGGCAGAGTAGATGGTACCATATTCTGGAAATAGAATGTTTGAAACATGTGAATTGCATTAAGGAGACACGAATTGGGCAGGTAGGTAACAGTTGTGGTAGTCGATCAGACAACCACTGCAACCACAAGCAGGTTACGTTTCTATTTAGATAATAATATATCCACAGACAGTTGCGGTACACTCTTGCGGTTCTGATTTCGGCACCCTAATGTCAGGCCCGTATTTATTAACCCTCTTATTTATAAACGCTGCTTAAATTCGAATCACTTTCGACATTTTTTGTTCGAATTTAATTTTACCGAAAACGAATGACCGACGTCTTTTTTGCTATATGCATTATTTGACATATTTTTAGATCATCGAATTATCATGTGTCATAGGCATTATTATACCGAACTATATTTCGCCGATTTATAAAATATCTTTTTGGTATTGGCCGATGCCTCTTTTGAATTTTTTTCATTTGCCAAATGATTTATGTGCCATATTTTCACCACACCGAAACAACTTTTTACAGAATATTATTTGGTTACAAATATACACCGTGAAATTTAAGTGGTTGTTTTCCTGCGGCAGAACAACTTGCCTTATGGAGCACTTTTGAAGCATAGAGTAAAGGCAAAAAAAATAAGATTTTTTTATTTTATGAAAAACATATTCATAAATTCGAAAACGTGAGAATCAATAGTATCACTAGAGGTAACTTGTAGGTACTACTCGAATCACACGCGCCGCTGACAAAGGAAACAGCGATCCATAAATGTTCAAAGCAAAATAAACTCTGGCACGTGGTGATTTTTCACAATTGTTAATCTGCCATTTTTTGTTTTTAATATTTTATTGGTTTGTAAAACGATTGTATTACCAAGACAAAACCATTTCGCTGCGGGAAAACAACCATTAAAATTTCTCGGTGTATAGCCGGTTTACTTGGTAGCATTTTCAATATTAAATTAAAATAGTGTCATAAAAAGTCAATATGTTGTGCTACAAAATTTAGTAAGAAACGAATCGCTGCAAAACCGACTTCAGGCAGTCTTGTCTGCCCTACCCCTATAGTGTAATTTATTCCCGCGTAGGCGTGGAGGGGTAAGGCGGCCCGCGAGCTGAGGAGCAGGTGGTTTGAAGGCCCGCCGCTGCTGCTGAGGTGGTGAGCGTAAAAATCATCTGCGACGATAATCTTGCGTGGAGCTGCCCAAACCCCACAGCGCCGGAACCATGACGGAAAAAATGCTTGCTGCATGTTGTATGCCTGCTTGCATGCTACATACTTGTTTGTACGCTGTATACTTGCTCGCATGCTGCATGCCTGCTTGCACGCTTACATGCAGACAAGGATGAAACAAAAATATGAGATAAAAAAATTGAGAATAGAGATGAATAGAGGTTGAAATGAAAATATGGTAATTAAAACAGTGGTATAATAAATTTTCGGAAACTTATTACTTCGAACAAATGTTATTTTTGGCTAAGTGTAATTTCGGTAAAAAGTTTTTCGACCAAATGAAACGTCGGAGTAACGAAAAAATCCAATTAATAATAGGTCAACTGATACAGAGGCAGACGTGACTTCGATGAAGTAAAAAAAAAACTAAACGATTATAGTTGAAAAGTTTTAGATGAAATGAAATTCGGTCAAATATTTTTCGAACTTATGATAGGTAACCGAATTTAAGAGATATTTAAATATCATAAATGTATGGTTAAACAGTCGCTAATCACTACTAAACTTTAAGCAACGTTTATAAATAAGGGGGTTAATTTTGTCACTTACCACGTTAACTCAAGAATAGATTAATGTCTTTTGTGAAATGTTGCATCACTTTAGGATTTACCACTTAAGCAGGCAGAACCACATAAAAACGGAACTAAATACTATTTGTACTTGCTGAAAGAAAAATGTAGAAATAATATCATTAATATCAATTAGGAGCAAAGTTCCTTACGCTTTTCCATCAACTCCGAATTTAACGTCGTTTAAATTTAAAACACTCAAACTTTATTTAAACCCCACTGTCGGCTTCAAAACCCACATGTAATGGTTCTTCAGCACACGCATGAAAATGACACCCATGATGGAAAATTTTAGCTCTTCATTTTCACCTCACTATTGGCTTCAGTCAAAGTCAAAGTCAAACTCAAACTCAAAGCATTTATTTCAAATAAACCAATTACAGGCACTTTTGAATTGTCAAGGTCGGTGAGATAAAAAGATGAAGCTGGTACCCTCGAAAACCATGAAAACGAAATCCCTGCTGGCTTTTTCTATTATTGTTTATAATAAAACGTTGCATGGCGGGGCATAACGCTTTTTCGTAACGTAAAGATTTCGTACGTGAAACCTCGTTTCAGTCATAAAGAACCATCAACGAATTCTGGTGGATAGAGAAGCAGCAACGTGTGTAATAATATTATATCACTAAAAACAATACAATTTTGTTTCATATACTCCTACTGCGATCAACATACGTAGGACGCATACTGACTATCATAAACAGATATGGAATCTTATCAATGAACTCGTTGTATTTTCATTCATAAATGAGCACTCCAAAGAATGAAAGAACATTACAAATAATCTAACAGGAATCTGTGTTAAACACATTATAATTACTTACAAACAACTAACGACTGACAACAGGTAATTAACTGTTAAACGCAGTAAATACACTCTAAAAAGCCGCAACGAATCATAATTGCTAGTACAAAACAGTTTATATTAGCCATTACTAATCTTACTCTATAAGAGAAAAAAACTAAAAATTTAAGTCATTGAGCTAGTTTAGGCAAAAAGAAGTCGGAAAATGTTGATTTTCATGAAATAACAAAATAAATGTTAAAATTCAATTCAAAATTTCAGTTTTTTTTATCTGTTTTTCAACACCATGAAATAGTAGCCACCATGTTATTACGTCGTACCACTGTTTAAACTAATCAATTGAACAACTTTGTACTTTTATTATTTTCGTAACCAAAGTAACTTTTATTGAAATAATATCTGACATTCAGGAACAGCAAACCAACGATAATGAATGAATGAATGAATGAAATGCACCGATCCCAGCGTGGCTTGACCAGACTCGATTAATCGAAAGAACCCCAAGATTTGCACTAGCCTAGCCCCTGGAGCCTCATGCTTCATGGTGTTACAGAGGCCATTGCATAACAAGAAGTAGACTGGGGGGCGCGGTAATGGTCAGCCCTTAGGATAGGAAAGGATTCCAAGCCTACTGGATATGCATCCTTGAGTAAGCATTGTGGTGAGACGGGTGGCATTTATTTATAGGAGGGATCTTTTCACGACGTCGCCAGTGGCATCGGCATGTTGATTCAGGTCGAGCTTCTTGGGTAGGTTCAACTGTTTTCTTAGCTCTTTTCTATGCCGTTGCTTTGGTATGTTCTGTGTTGTTGTTTTCATAGACGTTTTCTGAGTTCTCACTGCCATCAGTTTCTGGTTTTTTGAAGATATCGCTAGCCGTTTTCTTGATCTCGTTTCTGTCTCCACCCATGTCCTTCCAAAAGTAGAATAACGTTTTTTTTTTTTAATTATAAACAATTTTCATACAAAATATCAGCGCATTTGCTTACACAGCAAACTGACGTCATACCCACAAGCGTTTTCTTCAAATTACGCGCGAAATATGAAAATTTTAAATTTTAAATGCATTTTGATGGCACTAATCGATTGATTAAAAATTTTGTGTATTTTTTTAGCGGCTTATTAACATTTTAGAATCTAATTAAGACACTTTTCAAAAATAGTTGTAATACCCTATTGTGAAAATGGTACAAGTTTAGCATAATCAGTCTCTATAAAGTTCACACTGCCTGTGTCACTTCTAGGACAGGCTTCCTGCCAGGCAGACATGTGACATCCACCAACCTACATTGGGCCCACGTGGTGGATTACGGCCCACCCACTCTCACAGAGAGGAGGCCTGTGTCCCAGCAGTGGGAACATTACAGACTGACTATGCTTAACATCCCCCTGAATGATGTCAATAACCATAACAATATTCTGGGATTCTAGGCTGGTAATGACAAACGTATTGAGGTATATTGCAGAGTTTCTTAAAGCCCGCAGTGGACATCGAAAGGCTATCAATCAAAGTGGACTTTGCCATTCACATACTAAAGCCCAAAATTCATTGTAGTAGATTGAAATTGGTAAAGATCCAATCGACTGTTTAACCTTTCACCTAATTAAACATACAGAAGTAAAACACGTTCCCACGGACGCAATAAAGTCGCGGCGGGATTTTTTTGCGCACTGCATCTCTGACTAGCGCCGAGAAATGAAAATCGAACAGTACAGAACTCTGTTCAATTTTCGACACGCTGAGATGCACTCTGTTGGATTCTCAATGCTCGGTTCAACACCTAGAGTTCAAAATCCAATGCGCGAAATATCCCGCTGCGATTTTATTACGTCAGTGTGAACGTCTACGTATCCCTTCCCATTATAGTAATTACTCATAAAACATAATTACCCATTCATAAGTCATAATTATCACCTCATTATCGTTCACATTATCCGCCATTTGTGTGAGCTTATTATCACATAACACTGGGATAGTACCTAGTCATTAATAAATAACTATGTCACCGTTATATAATGATCAATGTTCAATTAGTATAAAAATAACCTTGTTGTATATTGGATATTATACTATTCTACCTGAATAGTAATAACAATCGGACTACGAGAGAATAAAAATCAAAATCAAAATCATAATATTTTATTTCACATAAACCTGCACCTATGAAACGTGAGAACCTAGGTGCATGGTTCCAATTTGTCGCTTCCTATGGAGAAGAGCCGGCAAGAAACTCCACGGTTACTCTTTTAAAAATAATTGGCTTTTACAATGTTCTCAAATTACAGCGCTAATAGCTATGGGAAGACAGTGCAGGCCTGTCAATAAGTACCAGGTACTTAGAGGAATGAAAATACAGAATAGAAAATAGTCTAAAAATCTAGGCTGTAAGGCCTACAACGTTCTCTCATTCACAATATGTAAAAGAATCTACCTATATAAAATGAACCTATCTATATAAAATGAACCTTTTTGGACCAAGTGACATGATTTCCATGACAATCACTAATAAATAATCGAAATCAAAATTGATGTATAATGTAGAAAAAAATGTGCCATAGTTTATATTGGGGTCTTGTGAATCAAAACTTACTGTTGAGGGATTGCTAAGAACATTATTATCAAACGTTTTCAATTTATTTTTAGCCAGAGGTCTCAATAAGAAGCGAGAGCGCGCCTCTGTTTGCCCACGCACTTGTGCACTAAATCAAACTCAAACTCTAACTCAAATACCACCAAAAGAGAAGTAACTCGTCGGATATAGTTGAAGTTAAGTAATAAACCGATCGATGTTTTCCAATAAAATTAATTAATTAATATAAAACAAACAGTTCACTTATCAAATAATAAAAAAGTCGAAAATAGCCACTAATCGGACTCCCAGCTACCCCCTTATTTCCCACCGTGTTTTCAACCAGACTTTCCACACAAATCAATCAAGATAGGTAAATCAGTGAAATCTCGATTATAAAAGCAAACAAACAAAAACTAGTGTGATATCGAGTCGAACACTCAAACCTGACCACGCCGGTGAGAGTCCCCCTGAGTATGGCAAGCCACTTATCTGCGACGAATAAGGCGAGGCTACAAATTGTCGCCACTCAAACGGTTTTCACTTGCCGACTACGGAGGATTGTTCAACATTTTGTGAACACACATACCTACACACATAGAAAAGAACATCAATAGGTAGGTATTCCTTTTTTTTTTGGGTGGGAAATCATCAAATAACTTCTCCCGCTCTCGTGTCAGAGTTTTACTGACTAAAACCCATTCGTGTTCCCACAGTTGCCTGTGTGCCAGGGGCCGCGGTATCTCTTTCGAACAACCCGCACCCCTGGGGGTAGGTATTCCTTACAAATAAATAAAAGTGTCAGTTTGTAATGTCAAAATAATGCATATAAAAGTACCTATATACGGCGGTATCTTATATCAAGATACTAACTTTTAATTGTTTGGTCTGTCTGTCTGTTTGTTCCGGTTAATCTTCGAAACGGCTGGCTCGATTTTGACGGGACTTTCACTGCCACATAGCTGATGTTTTAAGGATTATCACAGGTGGAGTATCATATATTAGTTGTGGCCAAGTATTTAAGGCAAGCATACCTATTAAGAAACACACGCAAGGAAATAATAATTGCAAAGGGTCGCCATTTTCGAAATCGGTAAGGACTATAATTATTAGTAAGTATAGATAGAAAGAACTGTTCATCGAGACAAACATTGGGTAGGTAAGTACTTTGAATACCTTAGCATATAAGTCATATAGCACAATGTGCGATCAGGGATTTCTGCAAGGCAGCCTTGGATACTATTATTAACGCATGAATAATGGGTAGTGGATAGGTGCGTAAATAGATGCACGTATAAGGTTTCAATTACATAATTTACACGTGGTAGTAGGGACTATGACGCGCAATCTGTTACCATGGTACCAGTACATGATTCTGAACACTGCGTTGAAATTGTTTATGTTATCAGCAAAAAAATCAGCTGCTTCATAGAAAAGTGCAATAACTACGAGGTCAAAATGTATAGAACTGCTTTTTTTACCTACGAAAATTTCTACGCAACGGGTCTAGCTAGAATCATATGCAAAATTCATGATTACAGTTTGCGTGTCGATGTTCCTGCGATTCTGTTTACCATAGCATCTAAAACTGGTGCCACATTCACGGTGCAATCTCTGTGACCATAATCTCTGTGACCGTTACCCTCGACTGTTAGGCAGACTCATTGAGTCTAAAAAAACTTTTTCCAAAAAAAAACAACCGACTTCCAAAAAAACACTACAAAGTGAAAAATAACTTTAATTTCGGAAGTCGGTGTCTTTGGAGCTGTATTTGAATTTTTTGTCACCGCCTTCCGAAATTAAAGTTATTTTTCACTTTGTAGTGTTTTTTTGGAAGTCGGTTGTTTTTTTTTGGAAAAAGTTTTTATTTTTCACTTTTTAGTGGTTCACATGTGCTTACCCCTTCACAGCATACCGGCGTGATGTTATGTTATGAACTGGTGTAAGCAATAGACAGAGATGAGATTTCAGCAATCCCAGTCCATTTGCTATCATTTATTGAGGAGTTCCGTTGCCTATCTCCAAAGTTCTTCATCAGATCTTCACCAAATTGAAATGAGACCACTACGAGAAAGTACTCTTCCAAAAAATACCTAAATCGCTTCGTGTGGCTATAAAATTTGAAGAGTTCTCTCTATTTCTCCAGGATTCCATCATCAGATCCTGACTTGATGATCATGGGACCATCTGGGAAGTATACCCTTTCAAACAAAAAAAACAAAATCCAAATCGGTCCAGCCATCTTCGAGTAATCGGGGAACATACATAAAAAAAAATAAAAAAAAAAATAAAAAAAAAAAAAAGGTCCCGACGAATTGATAACCTCCTCCTTTTTGAAGTCGGTTAATAACAATAGAAAAGTAAGGGCGTGGACACATGTCTACGGTACGGCCGGCACCGGCCACCGTGTAACGGCACGACGACGCCCGCCGCTACCGGGAGATGGCATGGTGCCGTGTACGATGCACCGCGGGCACAAGGCAAAGGCAGCAACCATCGTTCAGTTTTTGTCTTGATATGGACCGCGAAAGACGCATTAATCTGCTCCTGTTACTAAGGCGACGAATGAAGAAAATATTGGGTGAATCCATATCTTTCTATAATGAACCATGATGGAGGTAATTTTGAAAGGAAATATGAAGCGCTGTAAATATGTGTTGATGAAATTTTTTACGATTATTTTGCAATGCCCATATCAAGTTTTGAAGAACTACTAACCAAGATTGCAACTCGTATACAAAAGCAATAAGTACGTGTTCAGAAAACCTGTTGAGCCTAAGGAAATGCTAGGTAAGAAATAAAAGAATTTTATATTGATATAAAAGAATAATCAAGATAATATTAATTCGCATGATTGATTATTATTTAAGAAAAGTCCTATTCGGATTCTTGTGTATCTGTGGTATTACATGGAATTTCTTCCAAAGTGCAAAGGCGAGACTGGTGATGTTTGGCGACGATTTATGTTTAGAATGGAGAGTGAATGATGCTGTTGGATAAGTGTCATGAGACGTTGTAGCTCGTAGTGGTCGTGTAGCTTGGTGATAATTAGTGTCGTAAGATGTTGCTGTCTGGTACCCACTATATGACTGGCACGGTGGTTGATGGAAATCCATTAATATCTTTAAAACTCCACTTTGAAACATCGAGGTCTGGTGGTCATCTAACTTGTTTAAAGATGGAAAAATTGCTTTAAAAAGTTACAGATGTCGGTTTTCTGAAGTACCTAGCTAAAGTTTCGACAATTTGCCTCTCAAATTCATCGCATCTTGGTTTTCGTTTTGGCGCTGTAGGGTTGATATCGTGATCTCGTTTTTGGATTTTGAGATTCTTCTTCAATACTATCGTCGGTTACATTTGAAGCATTTTTTGCAAAAACATGAGTTGCTCAAATAAAATAGTTTCTTTTATATGGTTTGCACCATGACCAGCTTTCTTTGAAAGTTCTATCTTCTACAAATATTTCATAAAATTATCTTTAATGTTGGTCCATTTTTTTTATTACGTCATTACCTGTAACAATCAGTTTTTAAAATTCTCGTTTAAATAATTGTGTTTTAATAATATTCCTGTAAAAGTTAATTATATGTCCCTTTTTCAGGTTTTTGACGACTATTGCAATAAAAAGACTTTATTCAGGATAATTTCGAGAAAGTTTTTATTTGTTTGTAAACGTTAAACATCCAAGGAGATAATCTTACCACTATCCCGATCTATTCACAGTATCTCCTAACAAATAAATAGCTCACAAATATATAATTAAAACAATATTCTAGTATCACTATTTATTTATACAAAAAGGCATTTTTAATTAACTGTTCTTGCAAATTATGAAATAGGTTAAAATCTTATTTGAGAGAATTTTTCATACATACCTACACACAGTCTAGCAGAGTCCACAAGGGTAGTGACATTCCTTTTGACAGTTCAACAATACCTATTAATTGCGTTATTTACATAAACCTCCAAGTGTGAAGTAAATAACACAATTACTTTTCTATTGTTATCAGACTCAATGACTCTGGCTAACAGCCAAGGGGATAATAGATCAGACGAATTTTTCAATGGTAGGTATAGAGCAATGGATTTAGAATTTCCGTTAAAATCCTTCGGATTATGATAGAAAGTGTGCTACGCAGTTTTGGTGCAGGAACCTGAAAGGCAGTAGGTACCTACCTTCATAGACATAGTTAACTAGGTACATAATATATACGAATTATTTTGTAATTTCGTGCTCTTCAGTTTTGTTGTTACTATTAGGAAGTAGATTAGCTTTTGCGGACGTGTATAATGTTTTCAACTGTACTTACCTATACAGGCTCAATTAGCTGGCAATACTTTTCCCACGTATGGGGTACTTATCGATTTTTAAAACTAATGACATAAAAAATAACCTTTTTTTATTATTCTCTCTTTGTTCAAAACTTTAAATGTTACTGACATGTACAGACGCCAGCGCATTAAGCTACCCTCATCTGTCTAATTTCTTTGATAGACATTCAACTTTATTGCATAAGCATAAGGTTCATGTTTAATTGGGAAAATTTGACAGTTTGGGGTAGCGTGATGTGCTGGCGTTTGTACATTAAGGCAACCAAACGACTTTTTGCTATGGTTTTTGTAAATACGTGACAAAAATATCTATGTTCCACGAATAATTACAAAACCAGCTGACCGATTGCGGGCATTTACCTTCGGCCATCGAATTACGAACTTTTTTTCTTATATTTTTTGTTTTTGTTCTATTAGTTTTCGATATCGATACTCAACACGTGTGTATAGTATTGCTAGCTAATTTTATTTGACCCTGTATAGTTAAAAATAAAACAAGACCTAAGTACAAGTAAGATTCAAGCTACATCATAATTTGGAAGAACCAATACAAATGCCGGTGATCGACTTAAAATAAAGGATATTTCAACGAATATTTGGTATAATGGGTACAAAGGTAAAATAGCTATTCTAAGTATAAATTAAAACAATTATGTATCTTAATCTATACATAGTTATATTACTTTTTACATACACTTTAGTGACGGGAATAAAATCGGTAAAAATACAAGGAACATTGGATATTGTGACCTTAAAACTGCGTTACTTTCACTCTCGGAATCCTTAATCGAATCGAAATATAGAAGCTTTTTAAATGGTCTAGACTAAAATTCAAATTTGGAACTATGACGACACCAAAATGATGGCCAGTATGTCGACTTGCAACTGCATAAAACCTTTTTCTTTGACTCGCTATTTTGATGTTTGAGTTCTACACCTCACATGGAATTGTACGGTAGCTCGATTTAGGAGTCGAGACTCAAGAGTGTTTACTGATGTGTGTCTAAATAAACTTCCATCATGGTGGGAACACACCTGCTTGTACTTAGTGCTAAAATAAATCAGTATTCCAGAAAAACTCTGCAAGATTAACTCAATTCCATTGAAGTTTATTGATTTGAGTCTCAATTCGGCGTTCATCTTAAAATAGTTATAGCCACAACACATAATAATCTAATAACTATCACTAGGTATAGGTACTATGTATTATAGACCGTTATTTATCATGTTTATGAAAACAAAAGTATGTAAATGGGTCAAAGTACCAAGAACAGTGAATCCAATTAATAGATTTGGCTGATATTTTTATAAATCGCATTCAATAACTGTACATAAAGAAGAGTATCATAGTATAGTAGTGTACGCAGAAGCCTAAGTTCAAATACATCTAAAACGCAGGTCTACCTAACCACCATTTTACATTTTCAACCAAAATTTTGTTAAATTTTCAATCAAAGTAATTAGGTACATCGTATCGCACAATCACTTCTATTCTACGATAATTTATAAGTAGGTATAAATTTGGTATGTCACATTTATGAATTAAAGCTAAAATTTCATATTGAGTATTCAATGTACTTACAATACATACCTAGGACATAAAATACACTAGGTAAATATATTATATAATAATTATAAAAAGTATAAAGGACTCTAACACTAATATACAAAACGTTCAAAATTATTTCGTTTTCCAAAACCACTTTCAGAAACTGCGATGTTTTATGAAAAGCAATATCTCTATTCTAAAACGATGAAAATGTCATACAACATTGAGAAAACTCCTATGGTATAAAACAGTAGATATATAGCTTAGTCGTTTTTTTTATTCTTAAAAATAATACATGAAGGCCATGCTTATGCCAGATCGGTTTAGTTTCTCCAAAGAATTGTATAACAGGAAAAGTATTGCACCATATTTTATCAAAACAAAACATAGAAAATACCTACTCCATACAATAAATTCTGCTTATTCATGTACTAATTATAATAGAATCATCAAGAAGTGTAAATCTAATAGATGACGCTAACTAAACCAAAAAACATATATTCGGTTATATATTGGCTCTGCTTTCCTACAGTTTAAATAATAAATATGAAAATCACATACAA
Organism: Antitype chi; assembly: GCA_947359405.1. Classification (NCBI taxonomy): domain Eukaryota; kingdom Metazoa; phylum Arthropoda; class Insecta; order Lepidoptera; family Noctuidae; genus Antitype; species Antitype chi. The sequence goes on along the minus strand of OX375817.1, from coordinate 13,881,908 downwards.
TACTTGAGCAATTTAAAACTGACTGATCTACAAAGTTAGTTTGAATATAACGGTTCGGTTAATTTTATATGTATAATTTGTAAAATATTTAAAATAGCAGCTGCGTCAGGCGTGCTAACATCATAAGAATATCGTTCAGTTAAATCAGTTTACAATAAAATCTATTACAAAAATCTTTAAAATATAGTCTTTGATCCATCCATTTCATCTGCTTTCAAACTTTCTACTAAATAATTGAAAATGTTATTACAAAATCATCGTCATTATGTCTTTGAAAACGTATTGAAACATTTAGAAGAAGTGGACGAAATCACTAGGTCTATATCTATAGACAATCAAAACGTCATGCAGCTCATCTATGTAGATACCATTTATTTGGCGACCATTAATGTTCTACGAATATTCACTTGACTACTCACGTAATAAGCTCCAAAAATTTCTTATTCTTACGACTTTGGTGTTACATTTTGCCTAACTACTGGGTCCTCGGTATCGCTACTAGTTAAAAATTTATCCAAAATTACTGACACTACTACATTTTCGTCGCAAAAATATCCGCTACAAAACTCTCTAATATCTGCTCAGACTGTTACGCGTTTCATAGTAAAAAGTACTTTATTATCGTAACCAATGTAAGTATTTGATTTTATGTCAAAATTCCTCAAAAAAATATCATTAGGTCGATAGAATTTATTGTTCCCTCTGTACTATGGAATAATACACGCTATTTAAAAGTAGCAGAAAAAGAATATATAGTAAAAAAAAATCGTATAAAACAATGTAACCTAATGGAAGACATTCATTTTGAACCAAAGTGCGTGAATACAATCATTATGCCTCGGCGATTGAGAGAAGTCTAACGTGGAATGTGAGATACAGACTCTACTAATACTTACTATCTAGTCCCTATCTGATACTACGTACATCTAATTAAACAAGATGAAATATGAACACATAACTTATCATTAATAGGTTCACATTTAATAGATTAACAATACATTTAACACTAAAACTTGGGGGTAAAATTAACATCTAACATATAAAGCGCTAAAATCAATAAAATCCAACCCGTTTAATTGTGAAATACTGCGACTCAACGTATCAGTTCCGCTATGATAGTTAAAGCGTATAATAAAGCTACAAATAAATAACACATTAAAATATTTAAATACAATAACTTAACATTACAGCAGTCAACTTTCAAAGGATGCGGTTTAAAAGTGAACACCGGAGATGAAATCCTGAAACTACATCTAATGAGTTTGTCGGACATATTATGCGGTATGTGTCCACTGAAATTAGCTGAGACTATGGCACTAACATCCAACTACCATTTCTCTACTGTATGATTCCGAAAGTACCACAGTTCACATTCTGAGAGACAGTGCTGTGCTCCAGTACCTCCGAGCCGGTCGCTACATGTAAGCAGGCTTCATCTTGTACGCTCGTTTCCATATCTCGCACAAGCACACTGTCGAATGGAACCTGTAGAAGATCGCCAGAGGCATCGATACGTGGGTTATGATCGTCCAAGCCCACAGCCCATAGAAGTGCAGCTGGACGGGATGAGACTCCGCTCTCGATTTCTCAAGAGTATTTATCGCCCACATAGCCAAATTGGTCACCAACAGGAACGTCACTATCTCTCTTCCAGGCTTTTTCCGTAACTGTTCGGCCGTTTTCGCTGATCTTCGGCTAGCATCGAGAATAAACATGGTTTGACAAGTAGTCTGAATTAGTGAGGATAGAGCTGTGATCAGTATAAGAATGGTGTTCTTCTCAATTGTGAAGTGTCCTCCAATAATAGTAAACGTGCCATAAATGAACATTCCAGTTTGAGCTCCTACGAGGAGAATATTGTCCAGTTCAAGATTTCGGTTACCGTCATATTTCAGTTTTCTCACGCAAAACATTCCAGCTAAACTAGCAAATGTTGTCATAGCATACAGTGCTAATTCACAAACGTTGACCTCAACAACCGCTAGGGTCGCATAATCCTTCTTGGAAACCAAAACGAAAAATAATATCAAAGATATTATAGTCAGTACCAAAACGAGGATTCCGAAGAAAAGGCCTTTGTGCGCTCTTGCGCAGTCGACGCTGTACAAATGCGGGGATTTCTTATAGGCCAGACCTTCCAGTATTCGAGCTTTAACGATAGCTGCAGCGACATCCTTTGATGGGTATTTGGAGATATTCTTCCACATGACGTAGAGGATGGCAGCGCAGATGAGAGAGTATTCGATGGTGCAAGGGAAGAGGAATGGGGAGGCGTCTTGGACAAGAGATCCCATGATGTTTGTTCGGCGGCACTCGAAGATGTGGTGAGGGCCTTTGAGACCTCGTGGCACGCGGAGATGCGCAGCAGCTGGATGGGACGGTGGCACGTCGGTCGAAAATGATGCGAACGTTTTTTGAAATGCTGAAATGGGAAACAAACACTAATAAGTTAAAATTCTTAAAAGTGAGGACCGTTCTAGGTTTACGTTTAAGAGGGTAAATTAAAATGATCATAAAGTCTGCAGGTTAGCATTATCTTTAGGTACCTAGAACTATATTTATCTTGGTCTAATGTTGACAAACATGAAACCAAGTAAAGTATCACCAAGAACACGACTTAGCATCAGCATTATCCAAAGAGTTATATGCTTATACCGACGTATGGCATATACGGCAAGAAAACGTAGTGCTAGAAAAACCGAAGTCATCTGTCCAAACATTAACCCAGCATACACAATAAATAAGATACCCCAAATTGGATCGTCCGCCAACAAACACCAGCTTAAGTGGAGCAAACGGTATTAAGTGGACATATAGCTAAAATGATCCAATACGTATTACCTATCGTCGATCGGCATGACAGCCAGGAATGTGGGTCACCATGCCTTCCGGGTGGCTCGCAACGGAACGCAATTAACATGCCTCGGTGACATTTCACCGATGATGAGGGAAATTCTATTCGGAAATCTGCACCCACTTCCATATTTTGTTTATCCTACTTAACGTATTATATGCTATCGAATCTTGTAGCCCAATTTCATTTTAGACATGGGTATTTGGGATTAAATTTTCTTTCAATAAAGGAGTTGGCTATTGACATGTAATAACGTGGACATTTTAATTAAATATCCAAAGGCGAGATTTTGATTGGATTATAGCAAAATCTGCGTGTGTTTATAGGTACTTAGTCTGATTCAATATTTCACTAATACAGATAGGTATCTGCTTAACTCAAATGGTGATAGGTTTTTATTAAAATTTCCTCTATCTATACCTAAATACAATGGAAATTGATGGTGATTTTCAGAATTGGATATACCTAACTTACTTTCAATGCAGATAAGTATTTTGTTATTTCACACAAGAATTCCTACCGATACGCAAAGGGCATGTACCTAATAAAATATCCTTAAAATGTTCTTGAAACTTGCAGAAGGGGTTAAAAGTGGATAAATTGTAACAAAGGGATGGTTAGGAAACAAATCATGCGCCCCGCAGTCTCGGGGGTAGCAGGAATTACTTTGGGCAATACCCTTTGAGAATTATGCGTCCATAATATTGTTTATTAGTCTTACGTATATTTTTATTAAATGCGTTCATTAATACATAATTGAATAGTTATCCAATGTTTTGGGAATTCTGAAATGTCTACTTTAAATAATGGGATACCTACGTTACAATAAACAGCTGTTATTATCAACTACTGCTTAAATTTTGGGTTTTGTAAAGTAATCTTAAATGATATTTATCCCAAAAAATAGGCTCAAAAACACTTTTTGTCTAAAATAAATTGTTTTTATTTAGATGTAGACCTAGTCTAGTTTTAAAACATGTTTTTTTTTCCGTTTGTGGTTTCCTATCCGACTACCCTGAGACAAAACCACAAAAGAAACTAAAAGGTTATACAGTTTCTTTTAATGTGGGTGTAGAATATTGGTGAGCCCATTTATGAGGACCATGCAAATAAGTGTCTAAGATAGTCTCTTGAGGAAAGAACACAGACATGATTTGAATGGACCTGTCTAGTCAGTGCACGCATTTGTCAGCTATTGTATGACCATTCAGGCATTCCAAAAAAAAACAAATGCAATCGTTAACTTTCCCACCAAACCGTTATATAGCCGCGAAAACAAAAGAAAGTGTGACTCGTCGACACAATTGCTTTTTCACAAACATTCAGAGCGCTAGGTTTTAATTCAGTTTGCAAAACGAAAATGTTTACTGAATCTTATCCTCAAATGTTTGATGGCGTGAGTCTTCCTATTTTTCTGTTGTCTTTGTTTGACATTTTGGCAAAACAGAAAGTAAGTTGTTAACTTAAAAAATTAAACTTTTTGTGCTAACTTTTACGTGGCTATTCGTAAATAGACCTAAACTCTCGCACCCTAATGACACACATGATCAATTATAATCTGAATCTTGAAGAATATTGCTATTCCCTTGCTTCATATGTTAGAAAAATTTGTCTGCTTAGCAACGTAAAAAACGCAATGAATGTTGTTGAACTGTCAAAATGAAAGCCATTCTTACTGATAATGTGTTACGCAAAAATTAACCTATCGGCCACATAATCAGCCACTCCCAGAATATCATTTAAAACATTCAGTGGATTTATTTATCATTTAATTTTCTCAAAAACACACTGCAAACTCAGCCAGCAGAATACACTTAAAAGTAAAAAATCGCTCAATTGACTAGAACACTAGTACTAACACTGGTATCAAATCAGAGGGTCGCTTCGTGACAATGTCCCCCTGAAGCGAGAGTTCAGCGACAATGATTAATCCAATTATACCGACACAAAGGAAATTATTGGAAAACAGAGAATAGAGTTTTACCCTGTTACATATAACAGGTTAAAACTATTAGCAAGATAGGTGGGGTGTGTCTTGTTTGAGAAAATGGGTTCATTTACTGGTTTAGTACTAGTTACTCAACCTATATACCCCTACCCTAATTGTGTAACCTAATTTGAATATTACAAATCAATTGCTTAATATGTTCGTTGTCTGCTTACCAACATTCATTGCGTTATTTGCAATGAATGTTGTTAACCTGTCGAAATGAAAGCCATTGCTACTGAACGTGTGTTACACAAGGCTAAATTATATTAGCTATCGATTCTGGACAGATGTGATGGGTAGATATTGATATTTAAACATGATAAAACAAAGAAAATATATTGATGATACTTTTTTGGGATCAACGACCGCTATGTAGTAATTATGAAGAAGGTATGAGTTGTGAAAATCAGCCTTTCTACGTTGAAGATTTGCTAACTAAATTAATTTTACCCTATATGTGGTGTAAAATTAAATTAGAAGCCCCACCACACCACCACCACCACCACCACCACCATAAAACCTAGGTAGGTTTTATGGTTTGAATGTGAGTATCTACTGTATTTCAGCAACATAAATTGTTAAGCAAAGCAGTGCAGGTGGATTTCCTGTCACATTTGTGGTCTTTTCACCAATTATGCAGCTAATCAGCACCCTAATTGCATAACACACTATCGATCAAAAACTGACTCAGTTTGAATGATATTGTTAATCCATTGCTTCGTAATGTTCGAAACATTTGTCTCCTCGACAACGTTTTGTTTACGTTGTTGAGCAGACAAAGTGAATGTTATTCGACTGTCCAAATTAAAGTTATTCCTACTGTTAGTAAGTTATGCACTTACCCTTTAGTCTACATTACGCAAAAAGTTTTTGTTACCTACACTCTGCAATACAGGGTACATTTTTAACCAGTGCGCAAACTGTAACCATGCATTCAGCAAATCATTCTTCAAATAAAAACAGTTGTTTCATAGATTTTTTTTGCGCTGCGGGGTCTATTTATGGTTACAGTTTGCGCTGGTTAAAAATGTATCCTGTATTCTATTTCCGTAAAACTAAACAAAAAAGTGCAACCACGCCTTTCCCCAACTTGTTTTAAAAGCAACAACATAAAGTGAACGTTATAATAACATGTAGTATTAAAGCGAGAACACATTTATCGATTGACGGCCAACAAAGGACGTAGTATAGGCATGTGGCACACGACAGGTCATTCAAAATGTCCACCCGACCGTCAATATATGACAGGCGTACTTTTATTACTATATTATATTGATGTTTTTATTGTATTGTATCAAAAGGTATGTCGAATTTTATGGGGGACGCATTTATTTCCATTTATCCTATGTCTACGTATGTTTAATATAAGAAATAATAGATTATTTCTGTTTTTTCAAAAAGCGAACGAAGCATTTTGATGTCGCGACTATAAAAAATGTTTAACCGACTACATACAGTAAGTCCAAAAGGAAAGTTGGTAATTTGTCGACCTGAATATACCTATTTACTTACCTAAGTTATCAATCACAAAACCTATTGAACACTTAGCCAGTTTACGATAAAACATTTCATTTTTTTATTGTACAGACGCCAGCACATCAAGCTACCCCAAACTGTCATATTTTCCCAATTGAACATGAACCATATTCTTATGGAATAAAGATGATAATCTATCAAAGTGATTTGACAGTTTTGGGCTGGTGCTGGCGTCTGTACCTAAACCAACCGTTGTTTTTTGTTTCAACTAATCTTATGCTTGGCAACTGAGCCACCTGCCTAATTTCTTAAAAACACCTGCGTTATGTTAGGGGACTAATGATGTTTAATAATTTTGCTGACTAAAGTAACGTTTTGGGCACCACTAGCGGCAAGGCACGGCATGGGGTTTTTAAGCGACGTAAGTAGATGACAATCAAATTTAAATTTAAATTAGAAAGATGCCTTGTATGTCACAGCATGCCAAAAGATACCGCGTCCGGCATCGTTGCCGTTGAGCGCCGTCCATCACTGGCGGCACGGGCCATGCCATGGCCCTCTAAGTTCAAGTTAATCTTTTCGGAATAATTTTTAATAAATGAGTAATTTATTAAAAACAAAATAAAGAAGTTTGCTCGATACGAAATGGAAAAGTTTGAAGTAACGATGACGATAAAAACTCCTTGCTAAATATAAAAACAAAGAACTGGCTGTTTTTACCAAAACAAAATAACCTATTACGGCCATAAAATCAAAATAAATAAAATAGAAAAACAAACTCTAACGGCATCTTTAAAACTTTTTAGAGAATCAGCCAGTACCTAATGCTTAAAAATAGAATAAAAACATTTTAGAAAAAAGGGTCCGAAAAGATCCAAGTTTTTTATTCACTTCATAACCTGGAATAATGATGTGCATCTCAAATTAACTTAAGTATGGTAGTAACCGGTTATGGATTAGATTAACCTATTAGCGAAAAATAGACATTATGCATTAAAATTATTACGATTTTTCAGTAAGTAGGTATGAGTATTTCCTGAAAAAAAAATCAAAGTGAACTTTATTACCACCAATTCTTTCAATAGGATAATCTAATGGGTCATATTTTCGATCGTATTACCCTGAAATTAATCACATAAAAATAAATCTTAACTTACCAAGTCTATGCGACAGTCCAATAGTCTTGTTCTCAGGGTCGTAGAACGTCAGGATCTCGTGTTTGGTCTCCTGTACGAGGACATTCAGCCACACACTCAGGTTGGTCCCCACCATATGCATCAGACCAAACCGGGCCACTATCTTGTGCTTGTACACTTTCATCTGGAATGAGCGATGGTGATGAATGGTATTATTAATGGCTCGTTCACAATTTCTGCTGTTGGCCGTACCGTGATTTAATTGATGGATTGCATGCTATTTTGTTATATGGGAATGTTGGATGCAAAATGATTGATAGGCAGTAAAGTGCAATTGGTCATATTTTTCAGTAATGAAATTGGAAAATCTTTTGAAGGTACTATCTATTTTCACTGTTTTCTATTGTTTGAAATAATATTTCGGTTTTCAGTTAGGTATACCCTACCTACGAGGAGCAGTGTTGACGGCCCCGAGGTAACGGCCTCGTCTTATGCAGTTAAAGGTCGCAGGACCGAACCTTTACTTCGTCTAAATGATTTCATCACTACTGCTCTCAAAACGGTGAAGGAAAACATCGTGAGAAAACCGGATGTCCTAGAACCAAAAATTCGAAGATATGTTTGTGTCATCCACCAACCCACACTGGGCCCGCGTGGTGGATTAGGCCCCACTCCCTCTAACCAAGAGGAGGCCTGTGACCCACCAATGCGAATGTTATCGACTGATATATTTGCTATAGGTATTACCCACCTAATCAAGTTATTAATATCCTTATTTTTCATTTCACATTCCTTTTTAATTTCTTCATGAACTTTTAATACGAGTAATCATCAAGCAACCTACGCACTTGAATAGCAACTCAATAATAACAAATACAACGTCAATTTATTTTGAGTTGTAATCGATTTAGCAAAGTCTATAGAAACAACTCGATTGGATCAATCGAATTCTGCTAATACGTATTTACTTAGTAGGTCGGTAAACACTTGAAGAAAAATATTTGACTTTATTCAGACAAGAAAACTGTGGATTTTCATTCGTGTTTCTTGTGTAGCTTAAGGCGGAGATTTCGCCATGTTAACTTTGAATAGTGTCGTTATGAGCAATAATAGTTCATAATGCAATCCGATACGGGTTAAAATCATTAAATCATCATCATGAAATAATTACACAAAGTGCCTGTTTGGTGTCGAACCTACGAGACACAAGTAAGTAGGTATGTACAAATCGTAAATGTGTGTGTCGTCAGTAATATTTACTAGGTATAAAAATAAAAATAAATATATAATCAAATCCTTCAACTTTTAGTGACGCACATACCCACATATAGTAGGTGTAGGTTATAAGTATACTTTAATTATATAATTTTCTTTCACGTGTGGCAAACGTTAGTTTTCCCACAGAATCCAAAAAACAGATATCCTGAAGCCAAAAAACAAACACCACTACTTTCACTAACATTCCGAAATATTTACTGATTACACAACAACACGATCGGCGCCGTTGTTTTTACCGCGAACTCTACCCAGTCTTCTAAACTTTGGGAAACAAAAGTGCCGTTAAGATTGAATTAAATAGTAATAATTGATTATTTTCCGATATTAATAGGTAATCTAAAATATTGCTTTTTAGACCCTTCTTAGAGAGATGGCTACCTACATCTTAAGCAATAAGCTTATGATTTTTTATTTTGTAGGACACCTAATGTGTCCCTCTGAATGGCAAGCGACATCGCGGTAGGCCCAGACGGAGATGGCGGAATCAGCTGGACTCCTGAAGGAGAACAAGAACAAGAACAAGCACTAGTGCTTAGCAGCTTTACACACAGAGAAGTGGAAGGAGGGTAGATAGGCCTTTGCCCTGCAGTGAGATACAGGCTTTTAATAATAATAATATATGTCACCTTGAGGTTGTCGGCTGATTAACCCGGCTATCCTGTAGTTATAAGTAACTTACCATATTCCATTAAGACCCCTTAGACCCTATCACACTGGTGCAATTCGATTTCCGTGAGACTCTAACGTAAGTCGTGTATCCAATCTTTATCAACCACCAACCAATGTAATAGAGGCCTAACACACACATCGAACCACAACATACCTCATTGTTAAGAAAGATGAAGTACATCTGTATGAAGATGAAGGCCATCCGGGTCGCAGGAGTCAGAGCCAGCAGCACATTGTGGCAGTTGGTGTTCCGCTCCAACTCCCAATATTGGCCAAACTCCAGACCAGAGTAGATCATGGAGCCGATGCCGAATGCTGTAAGGAAAAAAAAGGCTATGATAACCAGCACCTTAATTGAATAGCGTGACTTTGAAGAAAATTCATATTCCATTGCTTGATATGTTTGAATAATGCGTGTGCTCAACAAAGGAAATAACGCAATGATCGTGGGCATTGCGATATATTGTCATTGTATATGTGTTATGCAATGACGCCGCCGGTTTCCGAAATCAAAACAAAAAGCTAACAGAGTAAAGGCTTCTTCGAACAGGCACGAAGGGACAGCGCGTGGCGACTCTTATAGAACATTAAGTCTTCATAGAAATTGTTCTGTAAGAGTCGCATCGTCGGATCCTTAATAAACTCATGCTAGCTGCTAAGATTCACTCACCGGAATAACTACAGCCAATGTTATCAATCGACGTGGGACAACAGAATTATATGCATTCAGAAGCCGGGTGTTCGATTAATACACAAGCTATCTCCTTTTTACACGCTTTATATTAGCTTCACTTGTATGTTTGTTTGTATGTTTGTATGCAACCGACTCCTTAGAGCGCGATTTTGACCCACTTTAAACGGTCAGATTTCATTGAAACTTTGTAAACTTATCGAGGACCGATGACAATTCAATAATTAAAAAAAAAATAAGAAAAATGAAAAAAAAATCACGTTTTTGTAGTTAGCAGAAAATAATTTAATTCAATTAAAAAGCGTGGGGTGCTTTTTGTGGTATTTTTATATTCAATTAATGTCAAGTTTTATAATCAATTAATGTCACCCCACACTTTTTAATTGAATTAAATTATTTTCTCCTTTTTTAGTTTGGTTTTTAAAGCGTGTTTTTTAGTTTTTTAAACTATTATTTATTTTCCATGAGGGTAGGCAGAATTTACAAAACTCCACGTGTTACATACCTACACCCTTTTGCTTCGTCCACATTCTTATACGTTTGGTAATACACGCGCGCCTTGCGTGAGTACCTACGACCCATTCGACCTTTTTGAAGGACATCGTCAATAACATCAGTTTATATATAGTTATGTGTGTCTTCTTGCTAGGGTATCCCCTTCCGGTTTTTCAATTTACATTTGCCCAACAAATTCCTTTGCATCTCGCCCTTACAGTAATTGCATATGTATATCTGTCACAAAAATTATTTTACTTTCTGTTACAATATCTTGGACATAGTTTCAGATACTTAAACATTTATGTATACTAGGTGTAACAGAATAAACGTCAGTCCTGTAAGTAGTTGGTTCATAAGTATTCATAACTGACTACTGAATCGATTTCAATACCTTATAATACAGGTATTTTTTTTAATTATGTTTTTCGCCATATTGACCGCCGTTTGAGTCAAAGAAAATTTAATCTTCTTTTAAGGCAATTAGACTTAATTTTAAATGCATAAAATAACGTGACACGATTTTCATAATAATAATAGATAGCTTTAAAACAAATGTTTTGGTCATTGTACCTATTACGCTTTTAACTCAATACTTTGGGTGTATGAGGTGTTGCGTAAATCATGTTACATGTCATGTTGTACATCACAAACAGCCTCTTCTGTAGCACCCTGACCTCCAGACATAACAGAACATTGGCGTCTGCATCTTAATATGACTTGACATTTCATGACGTCGCGACTTCGTCGTACCCATTCGAACAGACAAACATGATGTCGTAACACAATACGAGCTTTTCTATGACGTCGCAGATACGATGACGTATGAGGCTTGCCTTAAATAGACGAAAGGCGGGTAGTTGGCGAAAAGAGAGTGTTTTGAATTTAGGTATATTAGGTTATTTTGCTCAAAAAGGCAGCCAATAAAGTAAAACTTTCGCCACAGGCAGTTTTAACTAATCTTTGATATTGTTATATCAAACTGAATCAGACCAGAGGATTAATAGTAGAGTATTTGACAGATCAACAACATTCATTGCGTTATTTACGTTGATGAGCAGATTTTTTTTTGAACATATGGAACAATGGATAAACAATATCCTACAAAATTATTTAAATTCTGTTTGATAGATTATTAGGTATTACGCAATTATTGTGATAGCTTAAAAGGAGAACGTGAGCTACATATAAAACTATCAACAAAACAGTCAAAGATAATCTCGACAATCCATATTCCGTAAACGGGCATAAACAAGATTATCCGGCCTGGTTCTGAATCCGGACTTCCAGCGCCAAAGGCCCAACTTCTAAGTTTGGCTTTCGCACAGAAACTTTGTTAGCTAACTAATCCATGACTCCGACAAAAGGCCTGCTAAACGGCCCTGTTTACTTCGACACGCCAAATTGATTTAACAAAACAAATTCTGTAGCCAGTTGCCGTGAGATTAAGATACGATAGTCTGAATTGTTTTGGGAGGAATTAGATGCTACTGAGGATTGTATTTAAGTCAGTAACAGAATAACAGGATATTAGGATGCTCCATTTTGTGGTTTCAGGTTTGGTTTTAACCCCAGCTTGGTATTGCAACTTGTAAGAATGAGAATGCTCAACTTTTTGACTGACGTATTGATAGTTATAGCATCACTATTCTTAAAAGAGGGGCTTGTGGCTAAGTAATGTCAGTCACACGGGTCGACCGACCAGGTTAAGCTACGCTTGCCGCGGTCGGTCCGTGGAACGATGACCATCTTTACATCTTTACATACCAAGACCCCTCCGTACTTCGGAAAGCACGTTAAGCCGTTGGTACCGGCTGTCATTCGTAGATCTTTGATAGTCGTTACGGGTTATCAGAAGCCCGAATGTCTGACTGCCAGTCTTACCAAGGGGTATCGTGTTACCTAGATGCTGGGTTGTGGAGGTCAGATAGGCAGCCGCTACATGTAAATTACTGGTATTCAGGTGCAAATGGTTAGACTGGAAGCCGAGTCCAGCATAATTGGGAAAAGGCTAGGCAGACTATCAGATCTGGTCAGAGAAATATAACCGCTAAAACCTTGGTATTCGGTTAGAAAATGTCATATCGCGAAAGGGGAAACTGCAACGACACGTGTCGCAGTTCTGCGCCGAGTCCGAAAGTAGTCCCTAAAGATACACGTGTTACAAATCTCACCGACTGCCCCCATCCTCAGGTAGAAGCTGCCGTAGTGATGCGTGCGCGACGCTAGCGCGAAGCCGAGCGACAGTCGCTTGGCAGCAAGCTGTGGCGGTATGTGCGCTGCTGTCGCCGTGCTGCGCTCAGTTCGTGATGAGCAGGAGTCCGACTCTGATGGGGATGAGCTTGACTCCGATTCTAGGGGCAGAAAAATAATTATCTGGCTGAAAATAGGCCAATTAACATTTTATGATTTAATATTGTACAATTGACAGTTGGTTGAATAGACTATACAAGCCGTAGAAGATTTTTCAGAGTGATTTAAACTCAGAATGATGCTGTAAAGTGTCTTCGTGAAAATGGAAATAAACGTTTTTTTTTCTCAAGTGTTTGTCTGAAGTGGAGTCAGTGTTCTTACAAGGGAATATTTTAACGAACCTCCGTCAACACAAGATGTAAATTCTTGATCTTATCTCAAATTCACAAAAAGGGTCAGGGAGGACTGGAGTACACAAAAATGTGTCATAACAAAAAACAGAAATATAGCGGCATAAATATCCGTGAAACTGACACCACTCTAACGCATTAGCGCCCATGTTTGTCGGCCCTCGACTGGGCTTTCCGCGTCATCTAAATAACAAAAATGTGGAATCGCGAGAGGAAAAAGAAAAATCACCGTCCGTTTCCACGACGATGATCGTGAATGAGCAAAAATAAAGGCGGGACACACGATAAAAACAAGGGAAAGTTTGAAAAAGTCGAGTGCGTTCACGTCACATACCCCGTGCTTGTATTACCCGATTTCGGTTTTTACGAATCCGCTTTAGATTCGGTTGTTCTATTTTCAGGATAAGGCGCGTTTGTGTGAAACATTCATGCATGTTTTCTTTTCGGATGAATAATGAATCAAAGGGTTTGTACTGGTAAAGAATTTGTAGACGATTTTGCCCTTTCCCTTTATCTATTTGTCTGGGTTTATCTTATTACGAGTTGAAAAATATATGGTTTCACCTTCTACAATTTGTTAAAACTTGTTCAAAAAAGAACATATGATGACCTGCACCTTTATTGCGTTACACACTATCAATAAAAATTTAAATAATCTTGTAGGATATTGCCAACTCATTGTTTCATATATGTTCGAAAAATGTGTCTGCTGCTCACTAAGGTAAATACCTATCGCAATAAATGTTGCTAGACTGTCAAAATGAAACCCATTCCTACTGTTAGTGTGTACCTATCTGTTTGGGGTCAAAATAGAGTACCTTCGAATTTTGTTCTTACGGCAGTGTTCTTGTCTCCTCATTATTTTATTCATAAGAAATACACAAAGACGCTCAAGTAGGTACTACACATACAGACCAAACTCACTCGTTATAACAAAAAAACTTATAGTTACTTCACCGTCACACCTCCAGACGGAACACTTGGCAATTCAAGAAAAAAAAGACAGAAATATATTGTACTTTGAGGGGTGGATTGCTCGGGGCACTTTGTGAACTCGCTTTTCCTATTAGAGCATCTCCGTGTTGGTAATGATGCAATTTAGATCTGACGCCGACGAGCAACGAAGGCTTCCGAAGTTCTAATCAAGCGGTTTATGAACAAGTATGACGATGAAGGGGAATTTATATTAGAAGTCAGTTTTTCTTTTTGTTATATTCGTATCTGTAATTTGTATAAAACTCCATTCCATTCTCGATATTTTTGTGTCCTTGTTTAATTTTATTAATCCAGGTGACTAGATTCAAGAATTTTTTGATTGGCAACAATTTTTTTGCGTAAGTGTGTGTATATGTTGTAAATAGCAGACGGGTTAATTAATGGGTTTCGCCTTTTTCAGGATTGGCTTTCTGTAACTACCAACCAACAGTCTGGCTATTCTGTTAGAACTCACTTTACATACGCGTCAAAATCCTATTTGTAATCCTAATGGTTTGTACTGCGTGTACTAATAGGAGTCACAGGACAAGAACTATCTCGATAGATTTTACAGTATAACATTGGATTGGGATTTTGCGACAAATCGCTGTTTCTGCGTTGAATACGAAATAGAATTTGATAGATCTTACAGAATACCACTGCATGTTAAATGATAAATGATTTTATTTCTGTAAGTAGGTTTGTACAAACACTTTTACACGTCAATCTTATTTTTTTTTTAACTAGATGAGGTCGGCGTTTCCTATCTGACTACTCTGAGAAGAAAGGCCGAAACAAACTCAGAGGTCACAGTCTTTTTTAAAGTCCAGACATAATCTTGGTCAGATCATGTGAAGACCATGTGGATTGGTGTCTGAAATGGTCTTTTGAGGAAAGAACCACACAGATTGAGTGGACCTGTCCAATCAGTGCACGCATTTATCAGTAATCATGCAGCTCAACTCAGAACTTGAGGAGCTCAAAGATTTGACGAACAATACCAAAGAAAGGACATTTGGGTAGGCCGCATAAATTACTCAAACTGGCAGATTAACATTATAACTAACTGAGAAAGAGATGAAACACAAAACAAAAAAAAACAAATCATGATCCACACAGTCCAGTCCGTCCTGTTGCACTGGATTACATAAAACAACCCCTAAATTCATGAGTATAAGTACTAACTTGCAACAACGGCGGTGTCTGCTGCTTCTGACTTCCTCCTATCCCTTGCGAGAGCTGCATACATGTAGAGAAGGAATACCATACTGCCGATATACAGGTATAAGTAGAAGCCCTGGTAACAATAAATTAGGTCATTCACACATTGCCATTTACGAAATAAGCAGGAAAAAAAATAATAATATTAACGTAACCCTACATGAAAAGTTGAGTAAAAATTACAGCTATTAAACAACCTACAGAATGACAGCGGTTTCAAAGAAGAACCTATCTATGACGTAGACAAAACAAACGCTTGTAGTTGGCACAAAGTTTCCACCCAGTAAACCTTCTATTTTCTATTTAGTTCACGGACCCGCCAACCCAATTAATTTAACGTCAGTGGTTATTCTTGACTTTTACCTCAATTTAAACAATAATTAAAACTTATAATTCGTGAAGTCGATACTCAAAGTTTGGAAGTTAAAACGCTTTTTCACTTAACCCGCAATTACGACCCCAAAGGTTCTCAAATGTTCAATTAATTATATTTTAATTGTTTACCAAGAAGACTTTCCCTGCTCGTTCCACCGTTAATTTCTGTTAGTCCAACCTATGCATTTAATATTCTGACAAATACATTTAGATAGACATTAGGTGCATTCTAAGAAACAAAAACTGTAAGCTTTCCTATAAATTCACACAGATCAACATGGCAACATTGTACTTTTTCAACATCTTCAGTGTTGCCCTTATCATAATTTATTTGAGCGTTTAACCTCCTTTATGAATAAGTTATTTTGATACTCAGTTTGGACAGGAGCGCTCAACATTTCGCACCCGTCATTATGGCCTACTTAAAATGGACGTAGGAAAATAGCGCAGTAATTAATTAAAATAATTGAAGTATGTGATGCAGAGTCTTTGAAGCTTTCCTCTTTGTGTTTATGTATTACTTACCGTTGTCAAGAATGGAAAATATTGGTAATTATGTGCCTAGCCACAGGAAAAACCTACCAAAAGGTAATTAAGTATCTAGTTAATTACATACCTACCGACTGATACCTACTGCTAAATCCTTAGCCCTGTAATTATCTAAAGAGATCCAAGATAAGAGAAATTGTTTAATATGAAAATTCTGCCAAACAACTAGACTAATAAATTACCCTGATATTCCAAGTGATGTCATGGGCAATTGAAACTTCTTAAAACACATAAAAGAACAATAGAAGGGAACTCTAAATTACACGTCATAACTTACCTCGTAGAATGAGGGTGGAATGTATGTGGAGATGACCTCAGCCATGGGGAAGGCGATGCCCATCACGACAAGCAGCTTACCGTAGAGGGCCGACAGAGTTGTTGCTAAGGCGTCGCTCCTGTTCGAGTAGAAATAAATTTATGGTATAATTTGGCGTAGAAACAAATGACGATACTGCTAAATTTAGGAAAAACCTACGATCAGCATACCCAAGGCAGTCAACCCTGTCATTAAGGCTAGTAACCTAGTAAATTTTTCACTATAGCATTATGTATTCTCGTCAAGCTTGTATTAAGCTGATAATAGTTGAATACAGCAACATAATCCTACTAATATTAAAAACTAGCTTTGGCCAGCGGCTTCGCCCGCGCGGAACTTTAATCCCCTATTTAACTCACTTAGGGGTTGAATTTCGAAAAATCCGTCCTTATTCCTTGTCTACATTATAAAGGAAACCTCTGTGCAAAATTTCAGCTTTCTAGGTCCAAGGGTTTGGGCTGGGCGTTGATGAGTCAGTCAGTCAGTCAGGACTTTTCTTTTTATTTATATAGATGTGAATGTTTGTTACTCAATCGCGCAAAAACGGATTTGGATGAATTTGGCACACAGGTAGTTTATAACCTGGATTAACATATAGGACATTTTATCCAGGTAGTATGTTCCTGTGGGATAATTTCCGACCTCCACGCGGGCGAAGGCTAGATTTATATAAAAAGGCAAACAGAAACGTAACTACCAATTTCTCCAAGTTTGGTAAAGGATTAGCAAAAAGTATTAGGCGAGCTTTGCGAGCAAACTTGCATCCAAGTGCCTATAAAGTTATTTGTTGAGAAGTACAAAGTATGGTAAATTAAAGTCAGCGGCAAACTTGCCCAGTTAATTTTATTAGTTGTTATCTCAACGTTATAATTCTATAATAATACATTTTGTAACAGGTTGCTAATTCTGCAGTGCGCCTCCGGCTCGGATTAGATCACCCTTACCTCAAGCCACAGATGCTTATTTGCAATTTAAATTATGGGGTTGTGAAAATTTCGGTCGTAACCATGGTCCGGGTGAGTAAAATACATGACGCAAAATTATAAAGTACACTTTATATACCTAACTCGACCAATTCTAAAATACATTTTTGAACATTCACACGTAACCATTCGACATTTTACAATTAGGTACGATAAACCAATACAGTCAATACAGACCAGAAACCATTATCTTTGAAAGCATTTCTCTCCCGAAACAGCGACAAACAATAGCCAAACTCGAAACACAAATACAGTACCGACATAACATAAGATAGTTTATCGAATTCCGGACACCACAATACAATGTAGAGGCAAGCACACATTCGCCCTTTGTTTTACGAGCGAGGACCTTCGGGAACAGAGCGTCTCACTGCTTGAAGACCGCACCATGTCCCACAAGCATCGTAGACAAGAATTAATGGAGCTATAGACTTATTTATCTTAGAATATTTATGGGATGCTGCACTAAAAGTAAATGGAGCCCTTTTACATGTAGACATAGGTGTGACAAGAGTTTGTAATAAAGTAGTCTACAGTCAAAAGTAGACGCATCTAAGTTTTAACAATGAAGAAAATCGCAAAACTCTTGTAGATTCTTTCGGCACAGTACAGAACAATGTTAAGAAAAGGTAAACTCTACAGTACGCAAACTTAAACTTTGGATAATGATGGCAGTAATATACCAAAAGATAAAATCCTCATAACGAAACAAGCTGAAAGCAGGACTACTACCTTATGATCAACAATTCCATACATGAATCTAGCACATTATGCAAAAACAGTTCATTTCAATATCCTCCAATATCACAAAGTAATTACCATAGTAACCGACAACAATCAACATAACTGTGGTGACATAGCACCTTCATTGAAGAGCTTACCCAGATCCAGTAAAGTACTAGTACTTAGTGAGTCCGGGGCATAGAGCCGCTGAATCCGATTAACTGGGCCGGCGTATAAATATGGATGATGCGATGACGGTGTCAGTGGGAGATTCAGTAATCTGGGATATAGCTGCGACAAGCTCTTTGTTAGTGGACAACTTTGTATAGATACATATGCAGCTGTTGAAAGAGAGAGAAAATTCAACAGTGTTTTGTGTATTGGTTGGAAGGATTATGGTATACTGAAGACTTAATGCACGACCAACGAACGATAAATTTAAAACATAAGTTGCTATAAACCTGCATAGTACAAAACTGCAGAGTGAACTAATTTCCTTGATAAATTCGGCCATCGGACATCGTTAATCACCACTAACTTTGGCTATTAATCTGAGAACTATTCGACCGATCGAATTCTAGTGAATTAAGCACAAATGAAACCACCTCATACCGAAATGTTCGCACACAATTCCGAGGAGCAAAAGCAAATCCAGTAACCCCTATCAGAGCTTAGCACTAAGAGTACTAAGACCTATGTAGTGGATAGGATTGGGCGATAGAAAGTAATCTAGCCTATTTGTAACCCAAATGCTAACATTTAAGAAGTTGCCGACGAGAAAAATAACATCGTCGTAATGTCTAATAGACGCTCAGGGACTCATTTGTTTTTATTACGCACCGCAGTGACAGTCTTCCGTCACAAATAAGTAAATTGCCGAAGAACATCGTAACTTTTACGCGGATGTTGCTCATCTTCGACATTTTATTTTCCGTCTCTCTTATTTTTACGTCCATGTCGTTTTAGAATTCTACATCGTTCAATGCTAATGGAACATTCAAATTTTCTAAGCTTCTTCGTTTTTGGTATCCTGGATAGACCATATTTTCTACAATAATTATATATTAGGTACCTAATTATGTCATTAGTCGTGTTTCACTGCTTGTCGATATAGCACAGTAATCTTCTCACAAAATAGTAGAAATAATATTTTGAATAGCTTTTAAAGTTAAAACTGTAGAATTTTTCAAAATTATCCATCAGGGGATTCTATTCCGGCTTCCTTATCAATAAATCAGTAGAGATAAGTATTAAAACGAAAGCATTTCACGTTATAAGACAGGTTATACCTATATAGAGGTTACTATATGTATGCGTTATCATCCCAGCTGTGTGTAAATCTATTAGGTACAGACAGACAATCTATCCATCCAGCCAGGCAATGGATATTGTCGTGTGATGACAATGACCGTTTATATTACATGTTAGGAGTACTACCAATCTAGCAACTACATGTATTTTGGACTAAACTATAGCAATATTTTATGTGTGCTGCAGTATTTTAGCTAGTACATATTTTATCAATTTTAGAAACTTTCTTAACATTCAAGGTATTTGTTTAAATAGCTAGCTATCTACTAGTATAGCTAGCTACGAATCACGTTTGCAATCTTAATTGGTATTTTAAAAATCGATATTGTATTGTGACGAAATCATAATATAGACAGTGGATTTGTTGATTGGCAGGATAGAGATCACGTTAGAGAGACTATTCCACAAATGTAAGAAATGGATGACCTGCAGATAACCGTGGTCTTATAAAACCAAAATATATTTTAAAACGGAAAACATTCCAATTTATTTATATTCTACAGGAAAAGTTTTTATTCAATGCGCAAACTTTAACCATGAATTCAGCATACCGTTCTAGACGAAAAATTTCTGCGCTGGGTCTAGAATGATATATGCTGAATTCATGGTTACAGTTAGCGTTAGCCCACTGGATAAATACTTTTCCTGTATATAGCTATACACAGTCAAGGCACGTTTAAATCAGGCGCACCACACTAATTACTTCATATTTACAACGTAATTTAGCATTCGCTTAAAATTTGAGCTTTCATTAAAAGCGACGCCATTTTTCGCGTTTAATTTTAATGGGTCTAACAGCTAACAAGACTTACTCGAACATTTACGTAGAATACTTATTTGTAGCTATGTTACCTTCCGTGATTATTGTTATTATGTTGCTAGAAGGATAATTATATAGTGACCTATTGGTGATGTTCTTCAGAAAGGTGCGGTGCGTAGTACTTGCAACCGGTGTGCTTGTATGACCAGAGGTTTGAAGGCAAACGAGGCAAAAGGAGTCTGTAAAGATCGGAGCAGGTGGCATTCTGCATTTTCTGCTTTCCCCTACGTGAAGAAGGCGTGAGTTTATGTATGTATGTATCAGGGGCGCAGCCTCATACAACTCAATTCCTATCGGCTTCCCTTTGGAAGAAACACTCTTCTTAGTGTCTACTATCGCCAAACAATATGTAACACATATGTGTGTATCAAATCACATTAAAGATATTTCATACCAGCTTAAAACATTATATAAGATTACAAAACATAACAACAAAAAAAATTTTTTATGTCTATACCAAGAATTCCGACTATAGCTGCCGTTAAATTTAGAAAAAGTAAAGGAATTACTGAACTTTGATGTTATCCAGAGTTCATGAGAACTGAACAATTTTTTCATCGGCTTCCCTCTAATAAAAATTGTAGCTTCCCCACTGGTATGTATATGTTAATAAGACTAGCGAGAACTGGCTGCATTCGAAAACGGAGTGTTAGCACAACTTGGCCTGAGTCCAGTATTGGATTGCCAATTTGCAATAGTCAAAGTTGACTATTTATAACAGTTTATTTTTATTGGATTTGGCTATACCCTATCCACTTTTATTGATAAAATGCAACTAGCAGACTAGCGTTTAATGCTATATTGTGAAAGGCACCGATTGTCTTGATATTTATCATAAACGTCGATTTACATATATTTATGATGTTACCTACTTATTTAAGGTACTCTCTAAAGTAATCTCTTTTATCTTCGAGCCTTCCTGCCACCTTTTTAAGATTCCTTTCAGCGTGGTCATAAGTATACCTACCGAATTCATTAAGTGGATTTCCAAAAAAAAACACCTTCCTTTTTACTATATTAATATCAGAATTGATGTACCTGATTTAGACTCACAATAGCCCTGATTAGCCTACTGAACAAAAGATTTGGATATTGCTATGAAATTCAGCAAAAAAGTTTCCATTTACGGGCGAAGAATTTTTATAACCTTGTTATCTGCCGTTCGAAATTCAAGCAATTTTGAAATTAGAATTCCTACCCATTTTCCAAGGAAAAAATATAATGTATTGTGTGAATTCAAAGATGGTTCCAACCGTTCCAACTCAAACGTAAAATCCAATTCGTCGTTTTTTTTTTCTCCACATTATTATCACAGGAAATGTATTTATTTGACTTGTGTGCATTTGACGTGAAATCACGTTCATAATGTCATGTTTGGCGCTCCGGAAAGTTAAAAGATTTTCTGACAAGCGTTCCGTGGATAATATGAAGCAGCGTATATATATATTTTCATCTCTATGGAAAAGAGAACTTCCATATACCATTACTGAATAAATTAAAATCTTTGTAGAAATTGAAAGCTACTCAACTTAATGAACTAGGACGTCACTCAGCTGTAGATTTTATTGAAATAACAGGAATGGATGTAGATGATACACGATTTATTACGATACACTTTAATAAACAACGCAATATGCCAACGGGATGACGGCTCTCGAAAAACCGATAGATACCTATGAAACGCAATCACAAATTCAAATCCGAACATAAATTGAATTTCCAATCCAACAATCCTGGCCAATCAAAGTTAAAACATGAAACTTAGTTTGAGTTAACTTTAATCCATCGCTGACAAACGATAATCGTGATAGCAATACATCTTAGAAAGGACGCTGAGGTACCGAAAAGTACTAAATAATGGATGCCCAGAAAAGATAGAACCGCCGTGCTCTCGAGATGGAATTAACTTTAAGAAGATTTTTCAGGTTTGCTCTTAAGAGGAGATGTCACGGTATTCTGGTTTCCGTAAGCGCTCGGCCCTCGGTGGAAGGGGACCCTCTCGGGCACGCACGGTTGCCATGGTAACGGCATGTTATTGGCTCCCCACAGCGATCGTCACTGCCTACTTACTGTTGCAACGTTCCGCTCCCGACAATGATATGCCTCCTGTTTATAGACTTGCTAAAATTATGACGTCATGGGTTAGGCGGAAATGCTAGCAATAGGGGGAGTACTGCGTATATGATGCTCTTGAGTTTTACGGAATGATGTACTTTAGAAGATTAGTTTGGCTTTTAGCTCTTTCCATGGCGGGGTCTTAAATGGATTAAAAATTAGAAACCTTGTGTGCAATATAGGGTAGGAGAACGTGAGACGTGGGAACGTGGAGTTAAGTTATTTGGGTAACGAAAGCCACCATATTAACTTCACATCCTATAACAAAAACAGAAGCTTTTAACCTTTCGCGAAAATTTCTCCGTATATTTTATAAAGACAAACATTTATTACCTCCTAAAATTTTCTTAATAATGTGCTCTAAAGTCTTGTATGACTTTCACAAAGCCAGAGACAGGAAGGATAATTAAAAAACTTCAACCCTTACAAAACGAACAACAAGACATTCTGCCGTCACACCACTTTATGCTTAGTTTGGCACCATTTTATACTTACACCAATCCTTTACGCAAAGCATATCTATCAGAATTATTTTATTAATTAGTTAATCGAAACTTTCTTTCACCGTTTGTGTTTTATTTTAATTAGGTAACTTTGCCTGCGGGGTAACTGCACTACACACCAACAGCAGGAATGGCTTTGATTTTGACAGATCAGCAACATTCATTGCGGTTTAAGTTGTTGTGAAGACAAATTTTTCGAACATATGAAGCAATGGATAAGCAATATCCTTCAAAATTATTCAGTGATTTGATTAACAGTGTGTTACGCAAGTAGGGTGCTGGTTTCTGATGTCGTCGGATAAATTCACAGTAGCGTGTTACCTTTTCATCATGGTAACTAGTTCCTACTATCTCAGATATAAAGGAAAACTCTTTCTGAGAAGTCAGGTCTAAATATGGATCTTCAGAAATTAATTCATAGTTATTTATATTGACTGTTTCTACATCAATCCAATGGCGGGCAGACAATCTGGTAGCAAAATATATGTGAGTGTTCGACACTTGACATTTTGGCTTTTCTATTGGTAACACCTTGAAAACTAGCGGTTGCAGGTAATACTTTCATTTAAATCCCTGAAGTAAATAGAACCTAGCTGCCTTAAACAATGACGTCTTTCACAGGTGCTGTTTTCGACCCATCAAATGAACTTACGTTGACAAACTATTTAATTTCAACATTATTATGACCTCAAACCCAAAAAACGAACGGACAAATCTTAAGTAGGTAAATAATGGAACGGATAAATCTTAGGTAGGTAAATAATCGAACGGACAAATCTTAGGTAGGTAAATAATGGAACGGACAAATCTTAGGTAGGTAAATAATCGAACGGACAAATCTTAAATAGGTAAATAATCCTGAAAGGTGGATGCGCTAAGGTAGCCTGAAAAATTCAAATGTTCGTCTGTTTATCAAATTTTAGTCTTTTTCATGTTTAGTCATACAATAGGATTAAATGTACTTAAGTTGTAATGATGATTTTAATAATTATAATTCTTTAAAACCATATTTATTACGCTCACGAATTATATTTTAAAGGACTTCAAAAAGGAGGAGCTTATTGCAAAGGGATATCACATGATGTGATATCACTTCTCTGAGCAGTTGGTTAGGCCTGGTTTTCTGATCCCGGATCTGGACAGTTATTGTGGCAGCTTCATACAAGCATCTCAAGACTTCAATGTTGCGCCAGTTAATTCAATATAATTGCAGAAAGGCCTTCGACTCCATTCGAAGGCTTTCTCATAGTCCATAAATAACATACACAGCGGCTCAACATCTGTTACTAACTGAAGCCTTTCGCAGGTTTCTAGCGTAGTCACCAACAACAACAACAAACTTTTCTTCACCGTATTTTTTCATGAGTTTTAGAATTTCGTCACGGAGATATTAACTTGTTTGTTTGGCAATTCTGTACACTCTGAACAAAGAAAGGTTCAATTTTTTTTTATCCAGAGAGCATGTTCTATTAGTGACAGTGGGGCTTCTGACACAATTACAGCCCTGGCAATTGACATCAGAACTATATTATAGTATTTTAGAAAGCCCAAATAGCAATATAAGTCAAAATCATTTTAAAATAATTAGCCAATGCGCACAAAATATATTTATTCATCATTTTGAGTAAATATCGGATAAAAATGAGTAAAAGCGAGTATTTATCCATTTTAAATAAATACTCGATTATTTATCCTTCGCGTATTTATCCACTGCCCATCACTAGTAACATTGCTTCGATCGTTTTTACGTTACCCTCGATAATACGTATTAATCAACACACAACCTGAAACTCACCAGCAAATTGCAAAAAACGTGCAAAAATATTGAATTTCGTTGGCTACCATACAGCTTTCCCCTAAAGCAATTGTTTCTTAATTCCATCGGTTCATTAACCTTTGTGAATTCAGCACCCCAGTATGAATCTTTGTTGTAAAGACAAATTAACAAATTAATAGGCACGTTTTATCTTGAACAACAAAAGAGTTTCACCCATTTTGCCAAACGTCGTAGTCAATTTGCAAATTAGGTCAACTAGTGGAACTCACCCCTTCGGTTTAGACATCTTCATTGTCGGTTACGTTCATTGTTCTTTACTATTCCCATCATCAAGATGGTTTCTGGGCAAGACGGTCTTAAATAAGGCCTATTCGGATATAATAGGTAGGTGGATATCAGTTATTAGTTCTTTGGCCAAAGAATTAGCATTGCCATTCAACGTGGCAATACTATTTCTAATCTAATAAAACAGCAATGCCGACAAATAAGTACGAGTACTTCGACGTCTAAGTGTCCTTTTGTTTTTATTTGTATAGTTAGTTAATTAGTAATTTAATTTATAGATATTCACGATAAACAAGGTGTATGGAAAATTGGTTCAATATTGTGAAAATATAATATTTGGTTTCAGTGCAATGATATAATTTACCCAACTTCTATTCAATATGAAAAGTCATATATCCAGCAGCGACAAGTGAACACAAGACATTATTTAATCCAACCAAAGCAAAATTTCGTTAAAATTGACGCCCAACAAAATTCCTGACAGCCTTTTGAGCAAAACAAACTCACTGTTTCAATAAACTCGGCGAGAATTAACAAACGTTGCGGTTCTCTGTATTTCGGGCGACATAGAACACGGAAATGTATTCCAGCTCCCTTTGCCGAATCACGGTGCCCGTAAATAAGCACAGCCACTCAAGATGGTAGCTCTATGTAAATGTGTACCTCTGTTAATTTCCAAGCACTAGACTACATTGTGTCACCGTTCTGAGAGCTTTTCATTAGAGTGCGCATTCAGAGGGAAAATGCAATTTCCCTTGCGAGCGCGAATTGTGACTCTAGTGAAGGGAAACTTGTTTTAATTTGTCGATATTATTTTATGCACTCACTAGGAAAATTATTTCCCAAGTATTACATTTCCTTCTTATTCAAACTTTTTGTTGATTACCTAATACACACACAACTTCTGAGTCTGACCGCACTTCAGCCCCATCTTCCAAAGCGTTTACTTCTCTGACAAATTTCGGAGCTACTTCAGAAAAGTACCTACATCTCCCACCAGAAACACCGATATTACCTGTGCGAAAAAATTGTCTGCACTTAAGTGGTCGAGGGCACACAGCGGCACCGCTAGCGCTCCGCTGCAAGCTTTTACGCATTCTTGTAAATTATTACGCCGCGCTCACTCCAGCATTTTTCATTGTGGTAATTCCAACACCCCACCAATGATTGGCTCGAGCACATTTTTTCCACCAGCTCTCAAATTCAATGGTCATTTATTAACTCAAACGCAGCACATGGGAAATGAATGGTGTGAATTTGTGGGGAAAAGACTGGAAATCTTTTTAGGAAATGAATGTGGTTGAATTAAGCGCCTTTCGGGTTTGTTAATGTTCTTTAACAATATTCGTTTCCTTGGTCTAATTAAATTAAAGTAGGTAGAGCACATGGTGTTTATAATTAATAGGTAACTTGAATACAGTAACTTTTGATACACATATAAGTATACAATAATAACCCCTACTAACCGGCGGTTTTCTTGGGTGCACTTGAATAGCGCGAACAGGGATAATCGTCAGTTGATACCTCTTTTATATAAAAACGTCTAATAGGCTTCTGATTCTGGCTTGGGTTCCTCGTACGCCTTCCAAAGGTCGGGGACCCCAGGATCCCAAGAAATGTCAAGACTAAAAGACGTAAAGCGAATAATACAATGTGCATGCTCAATGGTCCACAGTGGTACATAGAACATAGAAGTATATAATATTAGAGACGTGGACGTGACCATCGAAAAGAAAAGAGACAATCAGAAATAAAGAGACGAACGGAAGGACATGAATTACGCGCCTGAATAATCAGCATAAAAATCTCTTTTTTATCAAACCAATAAGACAACGTAGAAAGTGCTAGCACGGAGTGGAAATTGCACAATATTAAAAGGAAAAATTAAGTTATAAAATGGTGGAGGTTTATTGCATGTACGGTCGTATATGGCGCGTAGGTAAAAGCGAGAGATTCTGAACGCGGCAAATTGGCGTCTTTGCTATCCTCGCTTCCTACAATAGTTGAAAGTACTCTTGCAGTATTTAATTCTCCATTAGTTTCAACGCAGAGTAATGAAATGAGATGCAAATAGAAAATTATATTTGAATTATTTTCACAATCAAAATATTTTATTTCACATAAACCTGCATAGGCACTTATGAAACGTCAGAAGCTAGGTGCACGGTTCCAATTTGTCGCTTCCTATGGAGAAGAGCCGGCAAGAAACTCCACGGTTTCTAACATTACTTAATAACAAAAAAAATTACAAAACAGAAATTGAAGAGAGATATACTCGTATAAAACGGGAGAAAACTCATCAATTTGTGGAGGAATGACAGGTTAACTTTTGCCCAATTTAACGGAAAAGTTGTGACGAGCCGAATGGTTCTTTATGAAGTAACACACCTGGGGCACATTATAACTGCAACTACTACTTTCATACTTTCAAGCCAAAAAAAAGAGTGATTTATTTATGTTACGTACAGCTAATCAGAATCATATCGATCACCAGCTTACTACTCCATTTATTTCTCTTTGCTTAACCGATAATGATTTACTTTCTCTGGTCGGAGAAAGTAAATCATATATTTGTGAAAAACTGCAAAGTTTAAGAAAAAATGCTTAGCAGTACGGAAAAATATTTTTATTCCTGTAAGTAGGTTTGTACAAACACTTTAACACGTCAATCATATTTTAAAAACTAGATGAGGTCGGTATTTCATATCCGACTACTCTGAGAAGAAAGGCCGAAACAAACACAGAGGTATCTTTCAAAATCCAGACATAATCTTGGTCAGAAATTTGGAGGACAACGCAGATTGGTGTCTGAAACGGTATTTAGAGGAAAGAACCACACTGATTTGAGTGGACTTGTCTAGTTAGTGCACGCATTTGTCATTTATCGTGAAGATTAACTCAGAACATAAGGAGCTCAAGGATTAGACAAACAATACTAAAGAAAGGACATTTGGAAAGGACTGAAACTGCCAGACCCCCATTAAAAGTAACTGTAAGAAGAAAAAATACCATGACCCACATGGTACTCACATTCACAATAATTAAAATAAGTACATAACATCAGAAGGTCAATTCTTGTAATTAAAAACGATCAAAATCTAATCGCAGTCTCATCTCAGCGACCATCAAATGTCAAAAACTTGTCAAAAATTTATGAAAACTCGAGGTATTTTTGACAGATTGAGACTGAGATCAGACTGTGAACGTTCTTAAAATTACGAGAATTGCCCCTCTGATTAACCACCAGGATTGTCCAGTCTTTTAGTATCTACCTAGTACCTAGATATACATAGTTTCCATAGGGAGGTACTGATTCTTGTTACTATTAATGCACATAATTAAATTAATGCAAATCTGTCATCTGGAACATTGCTGATTTATTGCAGGAATTGTACTTGTTTTGTAAGTCAGATTTGAGAAATACTGCACTTGTGGGATGACTGCCTTCGGTAGATTAGATGCTAAAAGTCTGCAATGTCTAGATACAGTGCAGTAAGTTTATCGATACTGTGCGCAGCTATACCTACAGGATGTCAGGGACATCAACGCGAAACCTGTTACCATAGACAGCCAGTCAGTCAGTACATGATTCTGAAACCCCTTGCGTTGAAACTTTACGTTGGTTATTTTTTTTTAAATGCTGTTCAATGCACTTGATCGCGTAGATATTGCACTTTTCTATGTAAATTCGCCCAAAAACAGAAGCCCGAAAGTCTGACAACCAGTTATACCATGGGGTATCGTATTACCCACTAGTTACTGGGTAATATGTTACCCGGGAGCGACTGCCTATCTGACCTACCAAAACACAGTTGGGTGGTGGAGGGCAGATAAGCAGTCGCTCCATGTAAAAGACTGGTACTCAGCTGCATCCGGTTAGACTGGAAGCCGACCCTCTAGGCCTGCTTTATAACATTAAAATTACTCACGCGCTTATAACATGCATGCTCTGTATCGCAGCAGATGGTCTTGACAGTCGTCTTGACGGCGGCAGCGGCGCGTGCGCAGTTCCCCCTGGTCCGTACAACACTGGCTGAAGAGACAGCGAGCCGCCCAAAGACATCGATGGAGGACTCGATAATCTGTGCAGAGAGATCAAAATGTTTTAGAATGGAAATCATGTCAAAGAAGAAAATGTTCCAATCACTGAGACACAGGCTTCTTTTCTTCTTGTATTCTACCACGTGGGCTCACTGCGGGTTGGTAGATGTCACATGTCGTCGGATTTTTGGTTCTAGGATATGACAGTTGCCTCACAATGTTTTCTTCACCGTTTTTAGAGCAGTGGTTCTGAAATTATTTACAGAAAGTAAAGCGCCTGTCTAGGCACAGCTAGTGGATAATATTAAGAGACTTGCAAAAACTTCCTTATACATCCAGAAGCTGAAACAAGATGTTGTCATCAATACAACCTCCTACAACACGAAAAGCAATAAACGAAAACCGTACTAGTAATACTACTTAGGGACCGCCAACGAAGAGCATAAAGAAGCATGTAAAGAAACTATACAATTAACTATACGTAGCTTACTCCATAAAGCCGACAGCGAAATACTACAATCCAGTAAATCTCTGACAGATCCTCGGATTACTTAGCACATCCGTACTAAAGTTATTCTTGAACCCTCTGCTGATAAATTGTATTTGTATTTTATTTAATAAGGTATTTCAAAGTTGCTGTGTTTGGAACGTAAACCTTATAAAATGCATGGTTAAAATAGAAAATCAAGACACCAATTGTGTAGTATTAAGTCAGCCTGAACAATTTGCTTGTGTGCATGAAGAATAAATGATACAATAAGTAGTGCCGAATCAAGCTATAAACTGAAAGTTAATTTCAACTGAGAAGTCTAGCGTTTTTAATTATCACTACATATAAAATAAAGTTACTCCACCGCGTCTGAAAGTCCGACTGAGCGCGATAAAATCGAAAACGACCAAACGATTTTCATACGATTTGCACCAATGAACATAGATCACTCCGTTAGAATGACTCTTGAATCATCATGAGGAAGGTTTAAGTGTATAATTTATTAATGTTTTGTGTAAATTGGCTGTAATATGACGATGATTGTTGAAGATGTCGGAAAAAACATGCCGACTGGGAGCTTCACTGGCTTGCGCTGCGTAAACAATAGAGTTATATGAAAACAAATATTACGGAATTAATACATTGTCTACCTGGATTAACACACCGAGTACTTTAATTCTGGTAGTACGTTCCCGTGGGATAGCTTCCGACATCAACGCGAGCAAAAACTGGTTGCGTCTATGACAGAACACGTTTTCATAAAACTAAGATCATGACACTCATGAATAACTCAGGTCTCTCTCTCTCTTCTCTCTTCTTCAACCTTTGGCCACCCAATGCTGAGTGTAGGTCTCTTCCAAATCTCTCCACTTTTGGCGGTTTTGTGTCAGGTCTACGTAACTTTAAATAAACATTATATCAATTGAAATACCTATGACGAAGCATACCACCTAGTTAATTATGAACGACTAGGAAACAGCCCTGTAATTATGTAACTACAGTGGTAACAGCGATCAATATTCCTAACCGTTTCACATACATGTGAACGTTACACGGAAAACATCGTCAATCCTCATTGTACATTCACCTTTTTCGTTCGAAAACAATTTACCACTGGCTACCTTTATGTAATTCGCAAAACAATAGAAGGTTGCTTCGAAATGAAAGCCCCTGTTCTCTGTCCAAATACACAGTGATTTGCCAAATAAACCCGTGTAACTAACCAAATAATACTTTCACTGACCAAATGAAGGCACATTTTGGTACATTTCCACCCTCATTCTCTCTCCACGTTTATTAAATGAGCAAACTCCGTGGACAAGTTTTCCGATTTTTCCCCGAATTTGTAAAAACGTGAATTTCGTTGCCATGGTGATTCGGATTTAAAAAATCTCAGGTTTTTGTAATTGCTACGATAATAACATCGAGGTAAGCTTGCGTTGGCTTCTCTGTAAACAATTTTTAAATGTTTTAGAACGTGGGTGGTGTTGATTCCAGCAGGCTTAGCATGACACTTTCTATTTCTACTCTACCGTAGAATATAAATCGCTTGTCTACATTTCTCGGTACAAAACTGTCTACACGGAAACATCACTTTTGTCTACTCTTCGGTTGACAAATCGCTTCTCTACGGTTCTCGTGCTAAGCTTGCTGGTGGTTTCTTCATCATCATCATCATTTTAGCCGAAAGACGTCCACTGCTGGACATAGGCCTCCCCCAAGCTCCGCCACTTCGACCGGTTCTGTGCTTCCCGCATCCAGCGGACTCCTGCGGCCCTCATAAGGTCATCGGTCCACCTTGTGGGAGGCCTTCCAACTTTACGTCTTCCGGTGCGCGGTCGCCACTCCAGAACTTTTCGGCCCCATCGGCCATCTGTTCTGCGAGCAATGTGCCCACTGCCACTTAACTTTGGCAATTCTTCGGGCTATGTCGGTTACCTTGGTTCTCCTGCGGATCTCTTCATTCCTGTTCGATCACGCAGGGAAACTCCAGGCATAGCCCTCTCCATTGCCCTTTGGGTGACTTTAAGCTTTCTTATGAGGCCGGAGGCTGGAAGTCGTCAAACCTGCGCGCTAGACGGTTCGTGATGACTCTGGAGAACAGCTTGTAGACAAGGCTCAGAAGTGAGATGGGCCTATAATTCTTAAGAAGGGCATTGTCACCCTTCTTAAAGAAAAGTACCACCACACCTCTGTTTCATGCCTGTGGTGTTTTGCCCTCGAGTATGACGGAATCAAACAGCTTCTGGAGGGCCTTAAAAACGGGTTTCCCACCGGCCTTTAGGAGTTCAGCCGTAATACCGTCATCACCCGGCACCTTGTTGTTTTTGAGCTGCTTCAGAGCCATCCTAATCTCGTACAAGCTGACTTCCAGGATGTCTTCAGTATAGTGTCAGGTCAATCTAACTCTTGGTGGTTTCTTCATATTTATTTAATTAAATCTCTTGTGCAGTCATAGGCTTGGATTCTGTTATTTCTGCTAACCAAACAAATCTTGAGAGCAGTTGTGGCGTTGTAGGTTTCATCACCACTGGTCTTAAAACGTTGAAGGAAAAGATCGTGAGGAAACCGGCATGTCCTAGAACTGAGAATTCGAAGGCATATGACATCAACCTGTCTGCAATGGGCCCGCGTGGTAGATTATAGCCCACTCTTTCTTGCCTGAACCCAGCAGTGGGATCATTATGGATGATTATGCTGTAAACAAATGAAAACACAAACAGTTGAAAACCAGCGACAGGTACTAATTGTCTGCCATTTTTACTGAACTGGGCCTTTTTAGCGCAGCTGTGCGGTACACTTTGACTAGTTTCTGACAGCGCATTTTACACTTTTTGTTGGTTTTTTATGTTTATTTTTTTATTCTTTTGATGTATATTGTGTGCATTTTTATCTGTGCTAAATAAATGTATTTTCTTTCTTTCTAAATCTTGATCAGCCTAGCAGAAACCTAAACCTGGAGTCAGTTTTCCATTGGAAAATACGAACCAACAAATTTTGTGTGTGCTGTGTTACTCAATTGTGCCTTGGTCGGTGTCAATCATTAATCACCAATACAAATTATTCGTCTTAAAACACAATAACTAAATTAGAATAACTAAAACCAAACCCGAAAACCCCATGTCCCCGAGATCCTTGTTTAAAATAAAAACATTTATGGTACCAACGCATGGAACACGTGGTTTCGTGTTACTACCAATCATGGTTACAGTTTTTCGATTCCCTGCGAGCCTGTTCAATGTTCATTACGAAGACGGTACGTACAATGTACATGCATAATTCTTTTTCCCTTTGTAGCACGACCAGTCTTTATCAGGAACGCTTATAAATGTGCAAGTGGGATTTTATTTTGTGTTATTTTTAGTATCGTGGCGTTAATTATCGTCATTTGCAATCGCGTTATGCATCTTCATTAAAACTGAGTGATTTCTTCTTTATTAAAGTAAATATTGTTTATTTATAGAAGGGACACATTTACAATTCAAATAGAGCACGGTTACGAATTTGCCTGTACTACATAGTAACAGTGAGTACCTATAAAGTAAAAACTAAATTAAAACTTTAGGCAATAAAAGTAAAAAGCTAAGTAGTTAGCGGTTCTATTTTCAGACAGCAAGTAGATATTCTTTCTGTGAATACCTAATAATTGGTTTGTAAGTTTTATTTTTTCGACATGAATTATCTGCTATTTAAATATTTCCTATTTGAACCAGCCGGTATTTACTTGAATAACTTTCAGCGTTTCTGAAACTAACGTAGTAGGCATAATTGTTAAAGGAAATAGTTTTCCCCCTTAACAATTACTACGAAACATCAAACAATAAGTTCTCTTCAACAATTCTGAAATAACAGTCTTCGTTATCTGTAGTTGAAGTTTAGTCTGGCGTTACTTCTGAGTTTGCGTTTGTATTCAATACTGTGTCACGAATAGATTTAACGCAAACCAAGTTGCTGTGTTAACTTCCTTCAAAACTCACATTGGAACGCTAGGATATCTATTTGTAGGAACTACATAAAACGAATACAGTTCACCGTTAACAAATAAACCAGAAAGGATATCCTATTTATGAACCCGCTTTTAAACGTTTTCCTAGAAACACGAAGAAAGGAAATAGATCAAAGAGTGTTAAGCGAAGAAGGTAGATTACATACCTGTATAATTTAATTTAAAAAGCAGTTACATTCTCCACTTATAGACTGTAGGACGTAAAACCATATTACATGAAACGTTTATGAAATTACTCGGCGCAAAATTAATTAATTTAATAACTTATAACAGAGCGGCATCTGCGTCCAACAAACCTGTCGACGTGATTTTCCTAATACCTAACGGGTCGTTAATGTATTTGCGTACGCCTAGTTTTCGCTACTACAATTTTTAGAAGGGTTGTTAAAGACAGGCCAAGGTGGAAATCGTTGGAGGAGGCCTTTGCCAATAGGCACGCTGAAATAAGGGTTTTTTTTTTAGTTTTATACCGTCAACTGTGGCATCTTTACTTCCATTTACTTACCAATTGAGAACATAAAAAGATATCTCTCGATTATTAAAAATTTGTTACAAATAGTAGATTATTCTTCTTCTGTATCAGATGGATATTAAAAGGCGGCAACAGATTTTATTTATCGAGAGAAATTTAAGTACAGTTCTTATTGGTAAAGTTGCTCATGGAAAGTAAAGATATCACAGTTGACCGTACTTTAAGTTTAAGTGGAAATGTTAGTATTACGCAATAAAGGGCTTATTTATTTTATTTCCTTTTCGCTACTATACTTACTTTGCTAGGGTACGAGACTTTGGCTCAATCTATACAGGAAGAATGTTTAACCATTGCGCCAGTTTAAAATCTGCTTGCTGTTCCTACGCGGTCAAAATTTATGGAACGGCTCATTTTTCACTTACCTATAACCGGCGAAAATTTTCTACGTTAAGTGGGGCTCTAGACTTATAAGCTGAAGTGATGGTTACAGTTTCCTGACTGGTTAAAATTGTATCCTGTAAAAGACCACCTGCTAAATATAGAAATTAGGTAGGTGGTTAATATACCTATTCGCCTAAATTAAATTTCATAAAACAGAATTGATTAGATAATCGTGATGCTGGTTTGATATCTATGTCCTCCTTAGCCGTAACTAGAATGCCTAAGAAAAAAATAAAAAAAGGAAAAAATCAAATGAAATATGTACCTCAAAGGTGACTCCAGATGCACTCGATGAGAGGAACAAGACGGTGCCGGCTGGTGGTGCGACGACGGATGTGGTGGTAGGGGCGGGGGGCTACTGTGCCGGCTCAGGGTCTCCGGAGACACCAGCGCAGCCCCCGCGGATGCCGGGCTCGGCAGGGGCGGAGCACTACCGCCAGATATCTCGGAGTCTGCGCCCCCGAAGGTTGCGCGGGAGACGTGGGACCCACCCGACATGTTGTTCGCAGGGATTGAGTAGCAGCTACAACAAAAGAGTATATTTTAGCATTGTTAAGAGAATTACACCAGTTGCGATAGACATCTATCAGTTTGGGTAGTTGATTCCAGAACTGAACAGTTCTGGAATCAACTTCCCAAACTGATAGATGTGTCAACAGTCTTGCACTAGGTTGGCAAGCAGTCTGGTAAAAGTCTCTTTGGATAAGATCTGAACCGATCGTTGTAGAAATCATTAGAGATATCTAGTATTCGACAATTATGACAAGGTATAAGCATAATCAGCTTGTTATGTTCCTACTGCTGGGTCACAAGCCCCTTCTGTTCGAGAGCTAGTGGGCCGTAATCCACCACGCGAGGTGAGTGCGGGTTGGTAGATGTCACATCATGTCTTCGTATTTTGGTTTCTTGTTATTCTTCACCGTTTTAGAGCAGTGGTAGTGAAATACCTACCTACCCCACCACCACCACCACCACCACTGTCTTTTTTTATGACACGGACTGTGTCTAAAATCTCAAAAGAAGTGACCTATCTTGATTTTTATTCCACAGCTAATATAACCAGGTGCAAGTTGTCTCCTAGCCGGTCCCTCCATTTGTTAATGAGTCCTGTCTGAAAGCCGCGCTTGCAACAACAAGACCCAGGAGACCGCTTAATTAGTAATGAGCACCAGGTGGCGTTGTTTGCGGCCGGGAGTGCTCTCCCTAGCTCCCAGGTGCTTTGTAAATACGTACATACTACTATTTTTATGTTATTGACATTTTTATACGTAGAACTAGTGAGATAATTGAAATACAAATACCGATTGTGTCAATCTTCCTTTACATAGTATAAAACAAAGTAGCTTTAGGTGTTTGTACGCTTAGATCTTTTAAACTACGCAACGGATTTTAATACGGTTTTCATTTATAGACAGAGTGATTCAAGAGGAAGATTTATATGTGTAATACATTGATCTCTGCGCGGGAGAGGGCGCTTGCAAAAGATGGACTTCTGGACACACCTAGCTCAGCCACCTTTCTCTATTTCAAACATTGTGCATGAGGTGTAAAGATAAATAATAATTATATTGAAAGATCAAAATGCTTAATATTTTATGTATTAATTTTTAATATAAGAAAACTTGAGCTTAACGACTAGAAAGATAAGTTGCCCAACTTTCTAGATGTGCAGTTTATCTTTCTGGTCGTTAATTTTGTTTTTATTTTGTATTTTTTTCATCAGACAATTTTTGTCTTTGTATATATAATAACGTTAAATGATAATTCTCAGATCATTGAACTTCATTTTTAACCGACTTAAAAAAAAGAAGTTCTTTATTCGACCCGTATGTTTTAAGCTCGCGAATTTCCTAAAAACTAATGTATCTGTTGAGAACATTCTTTCACAGACGAATCTACATACCCAATTCTTTTTTCAAATCGAAGAGAACGGGATGTGAGTGGATTGATTGTTTGCACGCAAGTGTCATTATTTGAAGGAGTAGCAGGATGCCATATATTCAGAGTTTGAAAGGTACAGTTACAGTCTGATGCTTGTAACCGTTTTCTTCAGACCGCAAGTCTAGCCATTAGCAGTGCTAATGCACTAAACGTTAGACTTCTTTGTCAGAAGGAAAAAAGTGGATAAAACCCCAGATGTCTGTCTGTGCTAAAAGGTTTGATTCAAAACCTAATCTCGATTCAAGTTAAGTAAGTAACTCTGGTTATTTAAATACGACTTGCTTTTTTCTTCGGCTTCACTCGCGTGGACGTCGAAAAATATCCTACGGGAACGTACTACCGGGATAAACAGTGTTGTATTAGTCCAGGTTGTGTTTTATTTTGTCCCAAATTTCATACAAATCCGTTCAGTCGTTTTTGCGTCAATCCGGAACATACATCCAGACAACGCACAACGGACCGAATGGGAGTCTACGTGCGGAAAAGGGAGTCCCATCATCATAATACATCCAGACAAATGCACAAAAATTCAAAACATAATATTGTCGGCATCAGAGTCGTGCCCATACCTCACAGCAATAATACTTGCTTTTTTTTCAAAAATATTCAATTGACAATTTTGATTTCTTTACAATTTCATAATTATGTATAGAGAGAGTAGTAGGTACTTAACTACTGATAATAATTCAACAAGATAGTCTTCCTTAATAAGAAAATTCTCGTGACCATAAACCAAGCTTCGTTGTCTACAAAGACAAAGACAAATGTTAGGAAAAACTTGTGTTAACACAGCGTCACCAAACAATACAAAGTATGTGGAAGGCATTCTAAACTTTACTCGCTTCCTCTAGAACTTGGTTTTAATTAAAGAACATCTTGTCTGCGTTAATTAAAAACTAACTTTTCGTCTAACTATAAGGGCCTTAGCACACCTCCACCGCGAAAATAATGAGGACGAATTCCGCTAAAAAAACATTACTACATTATGTGAGTCAGTTGAATTGTAGCCATTGGAGCACAATGTCGTCGCTATTTCCACTTAGTCAATACAGTAATGTCTACTTCAGACCTCTTGGATTAGTTTTTCCGCAAAATCAACAATACATTTTACAAAAACATAATAATTTCGCTTTATAAACTTGTCCAAACAAACGCGGCACAACACTGCAACAAAATAGCAGCCCGAGCGCGGAGGTGTAACTGGCGTCCGAGCTAATCGGTAAAAACACTTGGAAAAGAGATAGAATCATCATCAAATCTATGCTCAGAACAGACGGTTTCGATTCTAGTTCGCTTGTTGAACAATGGACAAGTCAAAGCGGAACTACTGCGATCTCGCTGCTATGGTTTCGCGGCGGAAATGTTAAACCCGCCTAAATTAAGCTTACTGTCGATAGATAGAGAAACGTATAAGTATAGCAAAGTAATGTGGCTGGACGCCTTTAGAAATTAAACTGTGATTAGTTAGTTCGTTTTTTAAACAAGTTTTAGGTACGTAAAATAATAGTTTCTTTCTCAAGAAACTATCATTATACGTATTTAATACACGGAGGAATGGAAAAGACTTATTTTATACCCTTGGGGAAAATGCTTTCTATATAAAAAATTGTTACATAGTCAATGTTATCAAACATTTAAATCGTAGTACCTACGGGTTCCTAATATACTATTTGAATATGTATCTAAAGGAAACAGCTATTACAAGTACATAGGTACATTTCAGAGCATCTCAATTCCGCGCGGCAACGGTGCTTACGTCAGTGTAAATGGAGATATAATCCTCCAAATTCATCACCATTACGGCTCGTCGACGCTTTACGTACTCTCAAATATGGGTACGGGAAAATGAGGCAAAAATTGAAAGCCCTCACCGCTCCAATTTCACAAGGAATCATGCTGACTATGACATTTGGGAGGATAACTTTTACAAGGAGTTATCAAGAGTACGCGAGGCTTCCTCCCTAAGTGAGTTATTACACGGGAAAACATTTGAGATACCTACGGTTGTCTCTGGACGAGATACGTGGGTTCAATGAACCTTGGAGTGCAATTTCCCGCTTTCGTCTGGCGACATTTTGTACCTTGTAACTTTTTTATATAAAAATTCCAAAATTGCGAAATTGCCTCTGGTGTCAAAGTGTAACTTGTGCTGGAATCTGATTGGTATTGCAGACATTTTTCTCCTGAAACTTTCGAAATTAACTTTTATCGAAGTCTAGACTCTTAGACGAAGTTCGGGCAGGTAAACTGTTGGTATAAATTCCTAATCCCCAAAATGTGTTTTCGGATGAATCGTACGGGCAAAATATAGCTTAGGTGTAATAAGCCAGATATACCTAGAGCGCGATAGATACAGTGCTATTGCATTATAAGCCTATAACGCTCCCACTGCTACGACGCAGGCCTGCTCTCTGTGATAGAGAGTGGGCCGTAATTCACCACGCGAGCCAAGTGCGGGTTTGCGAATATCACATGTCTTCGAATTTTCTAGGACATGTCGGCTTCCTCACGATGTTTTCCTTCACCGTTTTGAGAGCATTAGTGACCAGTGCCTTTAATGTATTACTAAAGTTTTCCTTTTGCCTATACCCGGCAGTAAGTGATTCCAGGCTGAGATGATAGTTTTCCTTTCGTTTTACTACAAATTAAAAAACAATCACAAATCTTTTGCAACTCCATACAAATAATAATTATGTAATTCGAAAGCATATTATAAGATAAAAGACTACGTTGAAGACAGGGAAGTTTGGCATTAATTCCTTCTGCACATGTGGCTTCCCTGGTACCTCATTAACAGCAAAACCGTGTGAAGGTCTATTAACTGCTCCCAAATTGCAATGTTAATTTTTATTCTTTTTATTATTATTTTTTTTTACAATGTCTGACATATTCTCGTCATTATTTGACATTATACATCAATTTTACTACCTACTATTTATTTTCAGTGATTGTCATCGAAATCATGTCACTTGGTTCAAATAGATTCATTTTGTATAGGTAGATTCTTTTACATATTGTGAATGAGAGAACGTTGTAGGCCTTAGAGACTAGATTTGTAGACGTT
This sequence comes from Antitype chi, assembly GCA_947359405.1. Taxonomy (NCBI): domain Eukaryota; kingdom Metazoa; phylum Arthropoda; class Insecta; order Lepidoptera; family Noctuidae; genus Antitype; species Antitype chi. The sequence continues at coordinate 13,842,308 of OX375817.1, read as the reverse complement.
TTTCTATTCTGTATTTTCATTCCTCTAAGTACCTGGTACTTATTGACTGGCCTGCACTGTCCTCCCATACCTATTATAACTGTAATTTGAAAACATTGTAAAATCCAAATATTTTTAAAAGAGTAACCGTGGAGTTTCTTGCCGGCTCTTCTCCATAGGAAACGACAAATTGGAACCGTGCACCTAGCTTCTGACGTTTCATAAGTGCCCATGCAGGCTTATGTGAAATAAAATATTTTGATTTTGATTTTGAACTCTTTTTATATGTTACCTTTTTACGCCGCAACCACTGAACGGATTTCGATCATATTTGGCAAGGAGATAGATGACATCTTGAAGAAGGATATAAGCTAAGCTTACGACATCCAGGCGGTCGAAACCGTGGGCAGAAGATAGTGTTTCCAAAAAGCAAGAACATTCACAATAGTATATTTCGTATGAAAAAAACACAATCGGAAATACATCCCATTGCAACTGTATATTAAAATATGAAATGCAATAATCGTACATAATATTCACAAATGGACGCCCAGCCCCAACGTGCCGGGAATCCGATACCGGGAATATGGCACAACTTCATAGTTTAAGAACTTCGATGGCACTTGTACGGAATCTCAATTTCTTCAGACTTCCTATTGTGAAGTTTTGAAGTCACTTTCTTGGCATATGAATATATTAAACGTGCATTCGAATAGAATTAAATTCGCTATGGTAATTCAAGATAAGTAACTGAGCAGAGGGTATGTGAAACAAACATACCTACATCCCAATATTGTAAGTAATAAGTAATACGCGATTAAATATTTCTTTTTGTATGAGCTTTTTCATATTATCACCTTTAACTTATTCTGTCTACAAAGACATTCAATTATAAATCTCTTTTTTTTTCTCTCCAAATTTTTATTAAAAATAATCAATTTAGCTTATTTGATAAACACAAAGCAAAGCTAATAATATGTACAGGTAAATTTATGTAAATCTCTTTGCTTTGCTAATTCTCTTAACGGACGTGTGTCCGTTCCGTCCGAAGTGAAGTGTGTACAGCACATCAAGCTACCCTGTCACATTTCTTTGATAGATTTTCAACTTCAAAACATAATCATAAGGTTCATGTTCAATGGGGAAAATTTTACAGTTTGAGGTAGCTTGATGTGCTGGCGTCTGTACATTCGCGTGGATTGCAGCTGAAAATCAACGTCAGGTGTTACACTTTGTGTTGTCAGCTAACATTATGGCATTATGCTGAGCTGAGGACCTTTTGGCATTATAATTGAAGACTTTATTTCAAAAACCATCTTTGTCAATTCCATGTCATGAGTTAGTTACACCATCGTGTAGAGGAATTTCTACGCTTTCTGATTATATTTTATATTTCTTCAAAAACATGTTTAAGTCACGAGAAATTTGCAAATTGTGTGGCGTAACCCATAACATGAAATTGACAAAGGTGGTTTTTGAAATAAGGTCTTTAATGATTGTTTTCTGTGTCTTATTAGTTTTTTGCTGTAATGCCAATAAACGCATTTTTTTCTTCTACTTAATCTTTCTTAATTACGTTAAAGTTGGTATTTCTCATTATTAACTATAACGTTTCAGTGTTTTTAATCACCTCATTTTAAGCCTCTTTAAAAGCTCTTTTCGTATAATGGGGACCTCGATATTCCGTAAGTAGTTCTGTGATCGGTCAACTGTAAACATTGGATAGTCTCACCATTGCAGATAACCTTTTCTTCGTTGACCGTTATGTTAATAGCTAGATAGGTTATATACCTACATACCTATATTTGTACTAATATCCGCTAAATAAAACCACTAAGAACCTATATTTTTTTACATTTAAATTGAATTTTATGTGCTAATGTTTCTACGGCAATGCCATAGCAGTTACTTATTTATTTGAAATTTTTGTAAAATCCATGAACCAGAAATCACAGAACAATGAAAACAGGAAACAGAACTCAAATGGAACAATCGGCAGTAAAAGGGACAACGAATACGTAATCGGATTAAATAATTCCAAGAAATTCTCGTTCCTGTGCACCGAAAGTGCCACAAATCGAATCACCGCCGGTCGCTGGATGGAGATGGGCGCCAGTCGCACATTTCCGCATCCAATATGGCCGCTTTCGATTTCCGGTCCCGTCTCCCGCGTAAACGGTTTACCTCGGATTACATACAGCGTTTATTTTAATCATTCCAACGTTCGCCTCTTACGCGGATCACGGGATTAAACCTGCGTCCATCTGGATCGCTTCAAATGCAAGCACAATGTATGTAAATCAAAATAAATTGCTCGAGTATCAAATATATGAGATCATCTGGATTTTTGCGGGAATACCACGGATTACGATATTTCAGAGGGTTGTTGTCGATTCTTTTGTTGTAAGCTCGAATAAAAGCCCCGTGTTTCAGTTGTTTTGTTCGAATACAGTGTATTCACAAACAGGAAATAAAAGCCGAATTTTGTATTTTGGCAATTCTGCTATCGTAAATCAAAGGTCTATAAATAAAAATCCGGAACTCATAAAAAACGTGTTTTATCGTTCATTCTATTTCTAAATCAACGCGCATTTAACGTCGGAATAATAAACAATGATGATGAGTCCGTTGTGGAACAACTTGACTTAATTCCGGCTCTTGCTTTGGCTATAGATTTATTTCTAATGAAACAAGAAGTATACTGAGATTTACTTGAATTAAGATGATCTTGGCCGCCAAATTCATCATGCTTAAAATCACTTTAAATTAAAGGCGTTCGGGACGTAATTTAGTTTGACAGTTCTAAAGCGTCATTTGTCTTTTTCTTCCGCGGTCTGCCATGAGATAGCAATACTCTTATTTTAGTTTAGGTGGTTAACAAACGAATCAGCACCATTGTATCATTTGCTCAAGTCTAAAGCGTTCGATACGTACAATGTACCACAATCAAGAACTATCCGGTATTCTTTTTTACACGCTTTATATTAGCTTCACTTGTATGTTTGTTTGTATGTTTGTAGTAACCGACTCCTTAGAGCGCGATTTTGACCCACTTTAAACGGTCAGATTTCATTGAAACTTTGTAAACTTATCGAGGACTGATGACAATTCAATAATTTAATTTTTTTTTTTTTAAAAACACGTTTTTGTAGTTAGTAGAACTAAAAAATAGAAAATAATTAATAGTTTAAAAAACTAAAAAAAACACGCTTTAAAAACCAAACTAAAAAAGGAGAAAATAATTTAATTCAATTAAAAAGCGTGGGGTGCTTTTTGAGGTATTTTTATAATCACTTAATGTTAAGCACAGCTTTTTAATTGAATTAAATTATTTTCTCCTTTTTTAGTTTGGTTTTTAAAGCGTGTTTTTTAGTTTTTTTAAACTATTATTTATTTACTTTGGTTTTTAAAGCGTTGTTTTTAGTTTTTCAAACTATTATTTATTTACATAGGTACTCTGGACAAAAACCAACAACAACGTATTATCTGAAATCGGTTCAAAACTTAGGACAACATATACTACTGGGTCCGTGAACACCTATTCTTTTGTTTTTACTGTAAGGACAAGCTAATCCACTACGACAATAAAGAAAATAAGACAATAAAGCCATCCTATCCATATAGTATTCGGCGTAGATCCACCTCATCAATCACATGAACCAAGGAACGAAGTCTTCTCACGTTACCTGCCAACCTTAATACTCCTGTTACATCCATCCGTCTTTAATATCATATCAATGTTGTAGACATGATTAAATCTGTTTTTCTAAGCTCGAGGCAGCGACGGAGGGTTATAAGAAAAGCGAGTGATTTTTTATGGGATAAGAAAACAGCTTTGTAATCTTGTATTGGTTGTTTCTTGGCGAGATGATTTATACGTTTAACCTTTTGATACGGGTTTTGTTTAGCATGAAGCTGAGTAATGATAAGTTGAAATATGGAAATTATCAAAATTCAATCTGACTAGCCACAGGGCAAGCCCAAAAATGCCGGGGACGGCTTCTAATCTAACCAGATGCATCTTAATACCAGTATTTTACATGAAGCGACCACTTATCTGACCTCCACAACCCAGTTACTAGGTAATACGATACCCTTTGGTAAGATTGGTTTGTTAGACTTTCGGGCTTCGGACGACCCGTAACGACTGTCAAAGATCCACGAACTACAGCTGTCAGCTTTAAACTGATCGATCGACCCGTGTGGCTGTTATTACTTAGCCCCAAGCCTTTTGACTCTCGAAATATGCAAATCATCATCAGATGGAAAATGAAAGAGTCACGGAATGCTGTGTACCACACACTGCTGAGGACTAATAAAATGACTAATGGGATAACTATCACAAGATACCATAAGGTATGGTGGAGGCGCTTTATGTAAATTATTTTTTCACCACTGCTCTCAAAACGGCGAAGGAAAACATCGTGATAGAACCAAAAACCACTTCTTGGGCCCGTGTGATGATTTGCGGCCAACTCCCTCCCTCATTGACCCATCGCAAGGAGCCCTGTGTCTTTGCTTAAAATCTGATTATGTGTGTATGTATTACCCAAGTAGCATTGCAAGCTGTATACAAGCTGTATTTAAGTTTATTTTTATACTAGAAGCTGCATATTCAGGCTGCATAAGCGCTTATACAGTCCATATAAAGTAATAACTGGTAGTAGGGTGTTAGTAGAGCTGTATAGTAGCTGTAGAAGCAATAGAGAAGCTGTATAATAACTGTATTAGAGCTGTTATTCGTTGCACAAAGAAACCACTACAGAGACTAGATTTGTAGACGTTTTTCTATTCTATATTTTCATTCCTCTAGAACCTGGTACTTATTGACAGGCCTGCACTGTCCTCCCATACCTATTATCACTGTAATTTGAAAACATTGTAAAATCCAATTATTTTTAAAAGAGTAACCGTGGAGTTTCTTGCCGGCTCTTCTCCATAGGAAACGACAAATTGGAACCGTGCACCTAGCTTCTGACGTTCATCGATCGTTGACATCACTTATAATGCTCTTTATAATTAAAAAACCCTGAGCCCAAGATGATAAGTACGTAAACCAAAAGAATTCGCTGTTTAATTTTTAACCGTCGAAAAATGGGAGGTTCTCAATTTGACCGAATATTTTTATACCTAAGTAAACTTATTGTAAAGTATTATTAGTGTGTTGTATTATTTATATCTTAAATAGATATAAATTTCTTTATTTTCAGAATTATATTATAGGAACCATTGAGACAGAGCAAAACAGGCTTTGCATTGTACCAAGTTTGTGGGAATCTAAAGGCGAGTTAAGATGGCCAAGAAAGCGATTAGATGTCAACAAATTATTAAAGGATGAAGCATCTCGACCTTTATATAATTGGTCCACCACAAAATACTGTGTGAAAAGGCTATCATTATTGTCATATAACGAAGTAATGCTTCGTTATATGACAATAATGATAGCCTTTGAACCAATCAAATCAATCATCATTTGAACTACTTGCGCTGCTGCATGAAGAAACGTCATCATCAGGTTCCGAAGGTTGAACTAAATCTACACATTTGACATAACTGTTATGATCATTAATATCACTTTTGATTGTTTTTGCTACGGAACCCTCTTCGTTGGACGTCGACGGAATTCGCGGTTGACCGTACGGTCAATCGAGCGATTGTTTAAGTAGTACAAAATAAAGCTGTACTATAGCTGTCATTTATTTTTCTAGTTTTAAAACAGTTTCAAAGACAGAAGTCATAACACCGCTGTATTTACAAGAGTGTACAATTACGCCATAAAAATAAGTTTGAGAACGGAGTTTGCATATACCATTGTACAGAAACAAGTATCAGGTGATAAGCTGCAAATAAGTAAGTGATCGCATGCAAAGCACAGCTTTTATACAGCTTTAACGATAAAACCAGATTAAAGTGTCACAAAATACTAAAGTTGTATAGTAGAGTTTTAATATTCTGTTTAAGCACTCTAAGCTTTCGCGGATTCCCTTAATAAAGATTTTATACAGTTTGAGCTATATGATAACTCATAAATCACTCTTACAAAGACCAAATATATTTTTACACCCTTGTACGTCTTTATAAGACCTCTAAGTTCTAAAAAGAAAAACCGACCGTTTTTTGTTGTTGTTTAAGTTAAGTGTTTATCAGTGGAAACTTGTAAATGGCCTTCAGCTTCATATTGTTTAATATCATTGTTTATGTTAGCTGTAAGTTTCCCAAATAAAATTAAATAAATAAAATAGTCTGGTATATTGATGTTGAAAACGCTTGCGTGCTGCTTGGGAAGCGCATCATTTGAGAACGGCCGCGATTTGGTTTCTTTTTTTTTAAATGTTCGTTAAATATTCCGGTGTAGAGGGTTAGAGAAATAGAAAAAGTTGCCCGGAAAATTGGTAAATTTCATGTTTCTGTAGGTTTTTTGTAAAAGAAAGGAACAACGTCTATCTGGTCACTTTAACTAAGTAGATGATAGTGGCTGAATTAAGACTATATAATATATAAATTATTAAAAGGAAGTAGATAAAATCTTATGAAAGTAGCCGCAAAGTGAATTTCAATTAATACCCAACCTCCATGTTCTCGACCAAGTTCAAAATGAAACCGGACGAGATACCTAACCACAAATCGATCCCATTTAACACGGGAATATTAATGATAGTCGACAGCAACTACCAGGAAACTATAGCAACGAGGAGAATCTGACTTCTAAATCTTTAGAACTATTATGTCGTCTGGGATCTCAGAAATTCGAATTCTATTCTCTAAGAAGTTGATATCGATTTCGCGTTCAATAAAATCGAAGAGATTTTATTGCATGCTAGGAACTGATATCGTGGCTTTCAGACTTCTACCAAAGTGTTTGGCATTTTGCTGAACTTGCTATTCTCTTCAAAGTTTTGTGAATTGCTGGTTTGGAAGCTGAAGTCATGAAGACATTTTGATGAATCATTATTCTGTCTTGTCATAGGTATGTAGTAAGTACAAAAATAAAAAAATATACTCACATTAAAAGTAATCCTATCCTACGAATATGGTAATTGTGAAAGTTTGGATGTTTGTTACTCAATCACGCAAAAGCGGTCTAACAGTTTTGGCTGAATTTTGGCATACAGATAGTTTATAACCTAGAATACTTTTTATCCCGGTAGTTCGTTCCCGTGGGATTATTTCCGACGTCCACGCAGGCGAAGCCGCTGGCAAAAACTTGTTAAAAATAAAACTCAGAACATAGTCAAATAAAAGCCATTTTCGTCAAACATTGGTCCACACAACACCTCTACAATGATACAGAAAACTAAACAGAACATTTAAAACAATATAACCAAATCGTTTTAGACAACACAAGGCTAAAGGCACGATTTAAAGTTAAGAGAAACTTTCCTAAATGTTTAAACAACCCAACAGTGGCCAACAGTATCCGAAACCAAAACAATTTCAGGATAGAATTTGCTACCGCTACCGCGAGCCGGTCAGGCAACTGAAACAGGCTCCTAAACTGTCACTCTCGTTAAATTTTCTACGCTAACCGTACTACAGCAGGCTTGGCATGACGTTTTCTATTTCTACGAAGGATAGACAGTGCTTTTTCAATACAAAGTTACATTTCGTTTCTCCATTTTTGACATCGCACCGTAGATATCCTTCTACAATCTGTCATTTTGTCTTTCGTTTCTAACGATCTTTGTCTAGGTCCATAGAAAACAGACTATTTCAGAAGAATATTTATTCGCAAACTGTCAAAATCGCACTGACAACTAACTTTCTACTCGACGACGGCCACAAAATATAAACGATTATCTACGGAAACATGATTCGTTTAGAACGCATAACTGTGACAATTAATAGAAAACATAGATATCTTCTCCTATTGTACATAATTTAGTTAATAGTAATGTCTATTCTTCCGTCGACAAATCGGTGCTCGTGTTAAGTCTGCTAGTAGAGATAGAACATACTATACTTTAGATAGGAGATGATATAACGTTAGATGGCAACAAATATATTAAACAGAAAAACTAGTTTAAAAGCTCAACTACTAGTTAGGTTTTAGGCGATTACCACACGGCACCGCGCACCGCCGCGGTAGGTGGTGAAGCGGATCTCATGTCGCATTGGTCTCTAATAACGTACGCCGCCCGACCGCGCGGACAAATGCTCTGCCGCCGCGGCGGTGCGCGGTGCCGTGTGTTAATCACCAATAGCTCAGCTTCACGATTAAAGACAAATGCTTGCAGTGACTGGACAGCTCACTAACTACGTCATACACTATTAATAAGAAAATGAATCATTTTGAAGGTTTTTGCTAATTCATTGGAAAAATTGCTGAACTGTCAAAATGTAAGCCATTCCTACCGTTAGTGTATTACGCAAGGACCCCGCTCTGGTCCGCTCAAATCTGTGCGGTTCTTTCCTCAAAAGACCATTTCAGACATCTACATGGTACTCGCATGATCTGACCAAAATTTTGTGTGGACTTTAAAGAGACTTTGAAAGTTTGAAGGGTAGTCAGATAGGAAATGTCGACTCGATAAAGCTTATCGGAATCACTTTTATACGTCATATAAAAAAAAGTATAACACATGACATAACATCACGCCTGTAATCCCTAAAGAGTTAGGCAGAGGTATACCCACATTTCGCCAGTTATGTTTAAATCCCATGTAATAATTTGAGACAAGCCTATACCAAAAAAAAAATGGTCGTGTAAAAGTAATTCCGATACCCTGTAGGTATACAGAATAAACAATTTTATTTCATTTGAAATAAAATAATATTCGTTTTATAAATGTGTTACTACTTTATACCTACTTAGTAAAAAACGGTTAGTTGTCGACTCATCAGTTGGGTGCTTTTGTCAGGTTTCTGTTGAAGTTTTCGATAGTTTCCTCAAAGTGATGCCCTGTAAGTGTTGCTATATTATTCCAACCCTTGACCACAACGAGCTTATACTTATTGTTACTAAAAAAAGCATCGTATCACAAAGTATTGAAACTGTTAACATGTTCATGTAATTGCAAAAGTTATAAATTGTTTCTGTAATTTATATAACGTGTCTACGGACTATTATTGGGTCTATTGGGGCATTAATCTACAATAGAAACCACAACAATAACAAAGATTAATAGCGTATCACAACTGACCAAGTTCTAACCATAAATGAAACTGAACAATGCTATCTAAAATCTCTCCCAACTTTTAGCGCCGCTACAAATACTATTAGATGCTAGATGTTTGTACACACTGTATACTAACACTTTCCCATGTCAAGCTGTTACAACAACCACTGCCGTAACATTGAAATCTGCACCTTATCTTGATAAAGGTTTGATTTAATTTTGAGTAGCAATGTTCTATTGTTAACGATCTGTGAAGTTGTTAGTAGTATACGGTATACGTTCCCTTTCGTTGGCAAGCTGCCGGGCGGCGCTGATCAATGAACGTCTGTACAACCAGACTACTTTCACGCTGAGCGTATTTTGAATTTGGAACGCTTTTTACTTTTTAAAGGTTAACGTAATCCGGCCAGGTTCATCAAGTGGATTGTTTATGGAACTCTTTGATGAGTCAGAATATAAAACGTTTTCGGGAGGAATTTTAAACAATATCTAATTAAGGGTTGAGAGTTGTGTACAGTTTATTTACACAATCAAAGTGGAGAGTGGTTTGGATGCTTAACAGGAATGTTGCCTATGCTTGATTACGCTTGACGGAGTTTGTTGATAAAGTTTTAAAATCCTTTAGACTGTTCAAATTGATATTAAAGGTTTCGTTTAAATTACTTTCACAAATATGTTTTGCTAAAACGTCGTAAAACCGCAACCGATGTAAACTAAAAATAGAAACATTAGGTACCTTGATGTTAAGAAATAACATCAGGCACTATCAAAAACCTGTCCAGGTTAAAATGCACTCCCCAAACACCAAGTAAAAATCCAAACACGACAAATCACACAATAAAATTCACAGAGCCCGTTCAAAATAAATATAAAAACAAAAATTCGTATAATCTATACATATAATAAAATTGTAGAAAAGTGGTGTCTGTACAATCGAAATATATAAAAAAAAGTAGCAGGGGTTGTTATTATAACGATGCCGAACCCGAGATTGTAATTAATTTTTTTTTTGTCTGTTTGTCGGTTTGTCTGTTTGTCTGTGTGTTTGTGCACGCTAATATCAGAAATGGCTTATTCGATTTAGATGCGGTTTTCACTAATATATTGTAGTAAGCTTCACTTAACATTTAGTGTTTATTTCATGTCAATCGGTTCATAAATAAAAAAGTTATGTCAATTTAAAGAATCACGGCGAACATTTGTTAAAGTATTCTATCAGTTATACAGGGTGGTTGGAAGATGGGTGCAAAGCTTTAAGGTGAAGATAGTATAGACAATTTAGAACCATTTAAGCCATGGTTGTCTTAGACGAAGTCTTACCAATTTTTTTTTTTTTTAATAGGGTTTAAAAGACGTATTGTACACATTTTTTATTTTTTCTGAGCTTTAAATGTCTGTAAAAAAAATGTCTAATGACATAGAAGCCTAAAACATGTTTTGCTTGATTGCTTACACATTACTTTAATTAAATAAATAAAAAATGAATTCATTTATCATTCAATTTGGCCATGATTATGCAGTTTACATTAAATTTTGAGAATTTCCGAAAAAAAACTTAAAAATTTTGTTAAAAATATTTGGTAAGACTTCGTCTAAGACAACCATGGCTTAAATGGTTCTGAATTGTCTGTACTATCTTCGCCTTAAAGCTTTGCACCCATCTTCCAATCACCCTGTATAACGCTGAAATTTTGAGCTATGTTCTGGGGGATTATGTTGAGTATATCTCCATTAACAGAGTCATGGAAGAAGGAGAATCTACAAGCTACCCAGTAGAATTTTTAGAATCCCTCAATGCTCCTGGACTACCAGCACATAAAATAAAATTAAAAGTAGGCGTACCCATAATGCTTCTTAGAAAAAGACCTCCAAAACTTTGCAATGGCACCAGGTTAAAAGTGACCAATTTACAACGAAATCTGATAGAAGCAGAGATTTTAACAGGGTGTGGAAAAGGTGAAAGTGTTTTCATTCCTCGGATTCCTCTCATTCCAAACAATTTTCCATTTAGTTTTAAACGAGTCCAGTTTCCAGTCAGCCTATGTTTTGCGATGACAATTAATAAAGCCCAAGGTCAGACGCTGAAAGTTGTGGGTGTAGATCTGAGTATCAGCTGTTTCTCGCACGGTCAGTTGTATGTGGCTCTGTCACGGGTTAGCAATCTTAGGAGCCTGTATGCTTTCATCCCCGATGGCCATACTTCAAATATCGTATACAGAGAAGCATTACTGTAAAGTAAATTTTTTGCTACCCAAACGACGGTATATTATTATGTACTTAATTCAAAATATGCTGCCCAAAAAGTCACTATTCCACGCGGACGAAGTCGCGGGCACAGCTAGTCCTGAATAAATTGTTAGCAGCACGAGTCTCGTACGTCTGTTCATATGCACAAAATAGAAGAAAAAAAACTCCAAAAAACGTGCGAGGCGAAGAGAGAGCATTTCACACATTTCACGGTGTTTTTCTATCTGCACCGAAAGGCTGCCTTGTTTATTTCGAAGACAGTACAAAGAACTGTGTTTTTACTGAAGGAAGTACGTACAAGATAAGCTTTGTGGTGAGAAACGTGGGATATCTTAGTGTGTGATTGGAGTATAGTGTAGTATTTTTATGCCTTTTACCCGACTACGATGAAGCAAAAAGGAGTTTTATGCTTTTGGCCGGTATGTATGTTCATCTGTTCCCTGACTTCTTAACTACTTATCATAATTTGACAAATGAGGTAACGTTACCTATGGCTATATGACGTCACATTAAATTGATATAGCGCCCCTTAGGCCAAGAGGACAAAGTCATGAACATTCTTTTTTATTATGTCGTGTTGGGGATAAAAAAGGGCTTAATTAAGTACATTTAGAAATATAATACAGAAAAAGATTTTTTTCAGTGCGCAAACTATAACCATGAATTCAGCATATAATTCTAGACCCTCCAGCGCAGAAACTTTTTGCCGGTTATACAAAAAAAAAAACAGCTGTTCCATACATTTTGACCGAGTAGGTATTGAACTTTTCTATGAAACAGCTGATTTTTTTTTTTTTGTAAAACTGACGAAAAATGTCTGCGCTGGCGGGTCTAGAATGGTATGCTGAATTCATGATTAAAATTTACGCACTGAATAAAAACTTTTCCTGTATATATTTTTATTTAACCTTAAAAAATGTAAATTCAAAAACTAAAACCCAACTCCTGAAAAACCACACTCTACCCAGTGGTTCCCAAAGTTGACTGGACCGCGACCCACCTACCAAAACTTCCATATTCGGGACTCACCTCTTGGCTGTCATGGAGAAAAGAAGGGGCATAACTAGGCATGAATGAAGGACTGTCCAGAAAGGAAAAAAACGTTCAGTAAGAATCGAAAATAACTAATTACAAGGAGTGCTATTTCAAAGAGAAGGATGTATTTGTTTCTTATTTTTTTTGTCACTACTTATAGCTTTAGCTTCAACTTGAATTTCAGACAACAAGCAAGGATAGTTGTCAGCAACTGAGACCCAGTATTTCGCGGCTTGCCATTAAATATTTTTTTCAGGGACGTATCTTCCGATAAATGAATGAGTTCTTTACTTGGACGTATCTCCCAATTTTTCAAGGCCCACCCAATATTCGCTCGCGCGATCCACCATAGTTTGGGAAATGCTGCTCTAAACAGTATGAAGCAAGAAATTATCTTCATCTGATAGCCACCTACGCTAACAAAACAATACATTCTAACAATAGTAAGCAATCATAATTTGAGGCTGACATGTCATTGTGGATAAAAGCCTCCAACAAAAGTTTAGAATAAAAAAAAAAAAAGCTTGAAGGTCCTGGTAACTTTAAATATTGTCGTTATGAGCGATAATAGTTCGTATTGCAATCCGATACGGGTTAAAATCTGTTGTAATAAATTCGAATAATAAATGAGCAAGCATTGTCGCAAAAATGCAAATAAAATCGTATAAAATTAGACATTAAATAATAAATAATCCATCACTGGATGCAGTTTGGCATTTGAAATTTTATGATATATTTTTAATTATAATTGAAGGGATAAACTGGTTTTAAGAGGTGACTTTGATGATTGTTTTGAGTTCCATCACACTATGCTAAAAAGACTTGAAAATATCATATATTTTTGCTTTCAAAATTATTTACGGTTGAAGAGATACACTGGTTTAAAAAACCACCTTTTTGAGCGTTTTCAAGAAATCACCGCCTTAAGGCAAAATGGCATACGATCACGGCTTTCAAATGAAAATAATTTCTTGTTTCATAGTTTTTATAGCGTGATTTTTCAGTAGTCGGGTTTTAGGTTTTTGTGGACAAAACGATTACTTACTTCGCTATTTTGAATCTACATGTGGCCCACGACATCAAGCTCGTGACCCATTAGATTAGAGATGTGAATATTGGTTGAAATTGTTTATTGTTTATAAAAATACGGTAAATTTATTGGTTGAAAATATCAGTTAATATTTGTATTCAAGTAGTTAACTGCAACATGGTTAATGGTTGAATATTCTACTAATGCATGGCTTTGTTATTCGAATAACAAAACAAAACTAACCTATTCAATCGATCAACCATTAACCGACCGAAATGTTTGTTAAAAATATGACTTGCATTTGTTTAGAATAAAATATCCCCAACAGTAAATGTGTTTTATCGTAAAAGAGATAGAGCTTACGCTTATTGAATGCACGTAACGGAATTAATATTTTTAAGAATTTGAAATGATATTTTAAATCGATAATGTTAATTTTGTTTATCGAATATCATAGTTCATTTTAAAAATTAGTTAATTTTAATGGTTGATGGTTATATTCAACATCTGTACATTGGATTAGCGCCAATTTATAGACTAGGTCGTAATTCTCGTTTGATGGTTCCATTGTAATCGAATAAAGCACACTTGGGCAATCAATGCACATTGCTAACTACTTTGAACTTGAAGACAATCCTTGCTAGTTTCTCCACGTAGATTTGAATACGTAAACGTCATTACAACTAAGCCTATCAGCTAATAGCTTTTAATTCATACAGTATCCGTTAAACATGCAAGCAAAACATTAGTCTTGTTTATTGTTTATATTTCATGTGTAGCGTACTTAACGTGTTTACATGTTTGTTTATTATTATACATAACATAATACTTCAGCAATGTTGTTTAAACTACGAGAGGCGCTCTATTATACATATTTAAACTTAGTTAGAAACTTCGTCTGCCTAAAGAAAACAAGAAAGTTTAAAGGAAAATGTATTTAAAGATGAAGTCTAAAGTTCTTTTTAATATCAGGTAAGACCTTCCTGTGTTATGAATATTCAAATATTCGAAAGAGTCTTCCTGGACCCGGTGAAAACTCTCAGAAGCTTGGAGCATTTCAGCATCCCACTTAAGATCTTAAAGAACCCAATAAAATATAAAACGCTTATAAAAGGAAGCGTCTTGCGAAAGGGGAAATTTTTGGCTTATGGTTCAAAATGGAAAACGCGCTAACGAAAATATAATCTACCTACGTGTTGACGGTATCTGCTCTTTTTCATGGGAGAGGGATTGTCAACATTTTTTGTCCAACTATTTGGCTGATGTCCTTCTGTACCTTCTAAGTAGGTATTGGATTATTATTAATCATTTATCTTAACCGGCCTAAGTACTCAAAACTACTAAGTCAATCTACTAGCTTTAGCCAGCGGCTTTGCCCGTGTGGAGGTCGAAAAATATCCCACGGGAACGTAGGTACCACTAAGATAAAAAGCATCCTGTGTTAATCCGGGTTATAAACTATCTGTGTGCCAAATTTCATCCAATTCCATTCAGACTACTCGGTTGGTTCGTACTTTTACAATATTAGTAGAATTGAATCAGAAATTAACTAGTAAGTAGGTATTCTATTTAATTAAGGACGTTCCTCATATTTTTTTTAAACCAAATTTGTAGGGCCTATTTCCGCAAGAATATTTAATTTACGGAAAAATCAGAAAACCGACCCATAGGTACGTAGCTTTACTCCGAACACGACACTCTTTGGTATTTTTTTCCGTAATCGTTTTTTTTTTTAACAAAGTTATATCCCGAGCTGGCTGGGTCCGTTTTGCGACAAAGTTTTCTTAACTCCGCTCAGCCTTGTCTCTTATCCTTTGGGTTGTTGACTCCGTGTCTGCTTTCACGAAATCTCGCCAACAAGTCTTGGATTTCTTTCCTTTTGGGAGTTTTGGTTCGTGTTGCTGTTTATACAAAACGGACATTTCTGACACTTTTGTAGTTGTTTTAATTTAGTTTGTTATTCATTCAAAAGTTTATAGAATTCTGAGCTTTCTTTGTGTGATTTTCACTTATTATCAAGCTTTTGTTTACAAAGCTAAGACTTGGGCTTACTGTCTGATTTTAGGGGTTGAACCTCAAAAGGAAAAAAAATTAAACCTTTATAGAATCACTTCGTTGTCCGTCTGTCTGTCAGGAACGCATGAAGGTATCAAGTTGAAATGAATATTGATCAAATAGTTACTAGGTCGACGGTTCCTAGAAGCCCTAAAAAAATCAAGCTTCTAAGTTAACGAAATAAAAAATACCGACATTTATGCGACATATATATTGATACTCGCAAATAAATCAAAACCATAGGTAGGTTACTTCCCATTGACCTCATCACCTGCCTAACCTATTCCCGACCAGCACCCTAATTGCGTAACACGCGATTAATCATAATTGGTTTCATTTTGACAGTTCAACAATATTCATTGCGTTATTTACGTTGTTGAGCAAACACATTTTTCGAACATATGAAGCAATGGTTTAGCCATCGGTTTCAAAACGAAACAAATTATGATTTTTTTTTTTTTTTTGGGTGGGAAATCATCAAATAACTTCTCCCGCACTGGGTGGAGCGGGAGGGCGTGTCAGACTTTTACTGACTAAAACCCACCTGTGTTCCCTCAGTTGCCTGTGTGCTAGGGGCCGCGGTATCTCTTTCGAACAACCCGCACCCCTAGCAGGCATCGGCCCTTGCGGACCCCCCCATTTGGTGCTGACATCTCTTTGAGGCGCGCGTGGAACACAACGCGCCGTCGACCCGGGCTTGGTCCTTACCGGACAGCGAGCTACCCATTACTCGCCGTCCGCAAGCCCGCGCCTACGGTGGCCGGGAATCAGCCTGGGATTCCCGACGCCCAGGGCGTCTCCCGCGGCGACTACGGCCGTGAGGGCGCATATACTGCCTCTCCCTCACGTGCGCCGCCTCCCTCTTCGCGAGCATTACTGCTTCGCAGAAGGAGGTGACGGCTAACCATTCACTCTCGCTCCGTACCATGGCCTGAACCAGGGCCGGACGCGAGAGATCGCCGCCGCCGATCGCCTCCTCGAGGACACGGCGGTGCTCCGCCCAAGCCGGGCAGACCGCCACCGTATGCTCCACCGTGTCCTCAGGGCGATCTTCGCAATGGAAACACCCGGGCGTTTCCTCCCGCCTTATGCGAAACAGGAACCTCCCGAAACAACCGTGTCCGGTGAGGACCTGCGTCAGGCGGAAGGTGAGGACGCCATGCCGCCTCTCAAGCCACTCCTCAAAGAGGGGACTTACCGCCGCTATCGTGGCGTGCCCAAAACAAATTATGATGAATCGTGAGTTACGCAATTAGGGTGCTGTTTTGGGGTCGGCTTCCAGTCCAACCGGATGCAGTAGAATTCCAGTATTTTATGTGGACTGCCTATCCGTGACCTCTAAAACGCAATTGGGTAACATTTAACCCCTTGGTAATGTGGGAGTTCTGCCGAACTCCCAAGGTACCGGGTGTGTAGTGATAATTAATAAAACATTATAGGACGTTTAATTCGTGGGACTCCACGTTTATTCTCAAGAAATCAGAACTTAACAGTAACGCGCCTTACATACTCGTAAGAGTCGTAAGAATCAACTACTGGAACAAAATACCTATGTCAAAGTTTTTCCTTCTAAATATAAAACTTCCTGACTGTTCGAACATAGACAGCCCAATCATTGGCTGCCAGTTACGTGAGGTTCTTCAGTTAGTGAATAACCTCTACAGTAAGACAGGTTGTCAGAGACGGATTTCTGCCGACCTGTACCGACTGTCTGTCAGAGAAGAGCCACGAACGACAGCTGGAGTCGTGAAATTTGGCAAGAAGCAAGGTCTCACAGCACAAGTAAAGGAAATCCGAATAGTTTTACAAAAAAATATATGTTTGCGATTACCAATTTACATTTGCAGTTGGAGAATCGACCGTGGCGTATAGCGATGTATGGGAAAACATGTTCTTAACTCCAATGTCAAGTTGGTTCCTGGGATAAATTCATCCCAACTACGAACCCTTCATTGTGCGTGCTCCAACACGCACTTGCCGGTTTTTCCAAATATAAGTAGGCTATATTTTCTCTTGCTTTTTGCATTTTACCTTGTCTAATTAACCGTACACGAGTTAACATAAAACACGTACTTAATTAACTAGGCCTACTAAATTCGCTTAAAGACATTTTAAATAAATTATCACTATCACACGTCCACATAGCGTGCAACACTCACATACCAGTGCATTTTAAAATTAATCGTAGCCACCCCTGTCAACAGGCCACGACAGGTCAACGACCCCGCCTATTTAGAACGAACAATGTTTATAAAGTTAAAGGAATAGCAGGAAGTAGGGCGAGGGGCAGTGAGAAGCGGTCTTAATCCTCCATTCAACTGTTTTTGAATTACAACACGTATGTGTATCTGTTGTGTGCACTCGTGGGATCTCAGCTTTATAATAGTTAGGTATATTAGGTATGGTAGAAACACTATAGTTAAGGACATTGCTGATAGGATGTGTGCTACCAAGACCTACAAGCGGTGGTTGAAAACAGCCGCGTAAAAAGTTGTGCCTATTAAGGCCCTGGTAACTTTAAATATTGTCGCTATGAGCGATAATAGTTCTTATTGCAATCCGATACGAGTTAAAATCTGTTGTAATAAATTCGAATAATAAATGAGCAAGCATTGTCGTAAATATGCAAATAAAATCGTATAAAATTAGATATTAACTATTTAATAATAAATAATCAATCACTGGATGCAGTTTGGCATTTGGAATTTTATGGTATATTTTTAATTATAATTATATACTATATAATTATAATTGTTATTAGAAGGATAAACGGATTTTAAAGATAATTAAGAGGTGACTTTGATGTTTGTGTGTTGGAATTCGGAAACTAAAGGTTGAGTTCGGATTACCGCGGGTGTTTGAAGTTAATTAACTAGGTGACAAGTAGTTCACGTGAATGGCGTAGGCGCGGGATGTTCTGTAGGGCATTGTGGGGGAGTATGCCATGGCCTAAATATGTTTAATATGACTTTTAGGACGTGGTACACGGATAGACTAACATCGTAAAAATTCATATCATTTTCCGATTTGAAATAAGCAAATGAGGGTTCAAAATCCTGCTGACGCAACTTGCACCGTACATTACCAACACCGTTGGCATAAATTTAAAACCTATTTCAACAAACATAAACAAAATGTTTTGTCTACCGTTGCTGCCATTTGCCCACCAACATAACTTATTATTCAAAACACAGCCAAAGTAAACAGCAAGTGGTAAACTAACGCCTACTAAAGCACGTAGAATTTTCGTATTACTCCCGTTTATCAACCGTTAGCCTATCGTACATTAAAATATTCGAATAATAACTACAAAATTAGGTTCAAACTCGTTAAAAAGCCAACGGGCGGTGGAACGAACCCTTAGGGAATGGTGCTCTCAAAATACACATGCATACTTTTTGGGTGTCGGAAAACACGTTCCATTTTCAAATATTTTGTTTTTCTGGGGCCGTAAAACATCACTCTGCTAGCTTTACTTGCCAGTACGAACTATGCAATCTCTTTTGGGGGCTGGTTAAAAAAAATTCACAGACGAAAAGCAAAATGCCTCTATTCTTTTCGAACAGTTATCAAAATGTTTCTATTTAATATATCAACATTTTCCTTTTGTGCCAACAGACGACAACGGAAATCGACTTTTTGTGGAACAGTTTATCCGCTAATTAATAATGCAAACTTAAGCCACGAGCAACCGATCGATGCCGCAAACTGTCGTGTTGACTACAATACGTAGAATTTGTACGAGTTGCATTGCACCACAACTACATAACGATACGAAATATTGAATACAATTTCAGTGCGGAAAGGGATGCAAGCAATCTATCACTGAGAGTCAGATTTACTTTGAAAGCGGTGCGAGATTAGATCTCTCCCATTTGCGATTGTGCAAAACGGACGAAAATACAGCAAGGATAGTGGAAGTGCACGGTTTTCGAACGATAATATTAGGTCTTTACCTATGAAATTACCGTTTTGCAGTACTGGCCATTTCAAATCAAAATAATTTTTGTTTGGGTAAGAATTCTAATTTCAAATTAATTTTATTTTAAAAACATGGATTTTTTTTCCAAAAGTAGTCATTTGTTTATTGATTAGTGTTACATTTTCATCGCATTTCAATCTTTTTCGTCATCATGGATACGTTAAAAATTCGAGTAATTATGGAATATGAGTACCGTCGTGGCAGCAACGCGGCACAAGCGGCACGCAACATCAACGACGTTTACGGAGCTAACACTACAAACCAACGCACCACCTGTTATTGGTTTGCTCGCTTCCGTTCTGGAAATTTCGACCTGAAAAATGAACCTCGCGGTCGTCCGAAGACTTTGGTCGACAATGACGAATTAAAGGCGATTGTGGAAGCTGATGATACACAATCTACGGCTGAATTAGCAGCAGCTTTCGACGTTAGCGTCAAAACAATATTGGTCCATTTGCGTCAAATTGGCAAGGTAAAAAAGCTTGACAAATGGGTGCCCCACGAACTCAATGATCGTCAGCGCGAAGTACGCATCGAGACGTGCCTTGCACTGCTCAACAGACACACAAATGAAGGAATTTTGAACCGCATTGTTACCTGCGATGAAAAATGGATTCTGTTTGATAACCGCAAGCGCTCAGCAAGTTGGTTGGATCCTGGTTCAGCACCTAAACAATGCCCTAAACGAAAACTTACTACTAGAAAAGTGATGGTCACCGTTTGGTGGTCTAGCGCCGGTGTGATTCATCACAGCTTCTTACCAAACGGGGTGAGCATTACTGCAGATGTGTACTGTGAAGAACTGAACACAATGATGGAGAAGCTGGCACATCTCCAACCAGCATTGGTCAATCGCTCGTCTCCGCTGCTCCTGCACGACAACGCGCGACCTCATACTGCACAGCAGACGGTCTCCAAGTTGCAAGAACTGGGGTTGGAAGCTCTCCGTCATCCGCCCTACTCACCAGACCTTGCGCCTAAAGACTACTACTTTTTCCAGAATTTGGATAACTTCTTGGCGGGAAAAAAATTCAATACCCGAGAGGCAGTACAAAATGCCTTTGAAGAATTTGTTGCCTCCCGTCCAGCTGATTTCTTTAAGAAGGGCATCAATAAACTGCCACTGCGATGGCAAAGATGCATTGATTGCATGGGTGATTACTTCGATTAATACAAATAAAAAATACATGAAAAAAATTCGTTTAAATTTTTTCATACAAAACGGCAATTTCATAGGTAAAGACCTAATATTGTCAGACTATCTTTAAAGAATATGTGTGTTCTTTAAAGTAGTCGACGAGTAGTTCCGGTAAAAGGAAATGAAGTAAAAGTGTTGTTATCTCCTGGCGTTCAAGCCAGTTAACAACTGCTAACCGCCAATGTACCAAAAAAGGTGTCGTGCTTTCCTTATCTTAACTTCCTTACTAACCTTTCAGGCGGAACTGTAATGACCACCGCTTCAGTGCAGGTAACAACGCCATTTTCCGTTATCTTCATTGTAACTATCCCCATCCAATCACTTTAACATCTAATCCAAAACGTGAACATTATTATTACCAACAACTATTAACTCTAAATAAACAATTTGATACGACATTTTTATAACAGTGAAAGTTAGAAAGAATCACAATTAGAACGAAAAATATATGAAAAGTACACGCAAATTCGTCGCAAGCGCAATGCAGACTGAATTAACCGCCGTCGTCCCCAGGGGATTAACTGATCTAACTCGATGATACTCGGCTGGATTGCTGCAATTTCGTGCTGCTATTATTGCACGCATGAGGGCAGGACACCGGCTCTCCGGCGAAATTAGTAAATAGACACTTGATGGGGCCAAATGGGCAGTGCCCGTGGCGTTAGGCTGGTATCGTATCATTTTGTAAACTTGAAGTGACGGCTAGTTGGTATGATAGATGGCACTGTGAAATGTAAGTACTTCTGTAAACGGTCGTTTATTAAATTATTGGTCCCGATTCTTTTGTTTACCACCTAAACTAAAACAGGAGTATTGCTATCTCTTACTGACAGACCGCGAAAGAATAAGACAAGTGACGATTTAGAACTGTCAAACTAAATTATGTATCGATTGCCTTGAATTTGGCGTGATTTTGAGCATGATGAATTTAATTCATCGTTGTTATGTCGAAAATAATCTTAGCTCAATTAAATTTCGGACAGCTCGTATATATTTCCGTCTCTTTCTTGTTTCATTAGAAGGAAAAAGATATCAATAGCCTAAATTAAGTTTAGTTGGTGCACAACAGAATCATCACCATTATCTATACAAATATTATAAAGAGCTAAAATCTGTGAGTTTGTATGTAGGGGGATTCTTTCACTAATGGGCAGCTACAGTACTGCCGAGTGTCATAAACCAGAAATTTCAAACGAACGAACTTAGAGAGGGAGAAGGAGGATTGTTAAGCTAAAATTCAAATAGTTTGCGGTTATGAGACAAAAGCTCGCGTAGTCTTGTAAAACATTTTTGGCTGATGAAAACCCTACCTATTCTGTTAAGATCTTAGCGGGAGAAATTAGGTGAAGTGACATTAAAGTCAGCTGTTATTTCATCTAATGCTCGGGACAGCTCGCTTTTAGCTCATTTCACCCAAGTTATCACGATGAGATTTTTTATAGATGAAAAAAAAAATTGACTCAAACAATCAACTCAGCCTATCGGAGTCCATTGTTGGACCCGCCTCTCCCAGGCTACGCCACAAAACTCTATACTCCGCCTTCCGCATACAGAAAAATTCCAAAAATTGCCTATTGAAGGTAATTTGAGTTCTTATTGATACAGTAGCTACAACGTTAGGTGATTAAATTTTTCAAGTAGCGGTAGGTTATATTATTTGTTTCTTTATTATTTTGTCTAATGTTTTAGTCTTATATTTTCAAACTTAGTATTTATATAACTTTTCTATTTATTAAGGCGATCTGTTTTTTTTTCTTTGTTTTTGTGCTCGCACCATAAAGTATTACTATAATACGTCTATACGCAAGGATTTGTAATTGGTTTTCTGGTGACTATAGTTTCCTTTTTTTTTTGTCTGTTTTTATAAGCTGTAAGTTCTCCATGTTCTTAAATAAATTAAATTAACATATTTAATTAAAGTAGATTCCACAGAGATATGTAAAATTAGTAAATCAGTCAACCTATGTAAATTGAGAAACTCCAAGATGTATTTTGGGATCGTATTTTGCATTTAAATTAAAATTATTCGTTGATATAGGACGTGTCATGATCCTTTGACAACTAAATATAGTCTTCACAAGTATTCCAATAATCCTTAGTACATAGTTAAGGTAAATGTTATTCTGAGAATTAAAGTGGGAAGGAATTTTCAAGAGGTTGTTGGATAAGGAAGCAGTAAAATTCTTTGGAAGGCGCACAGGTGGTAAAACTTAACATAGTGTCATTACTAAAAAAAATATATCTGATCAAAGCTAAACATTTTAATTTTATAGCTTTATCCTGAAAACACTAGCTTGATAATAAAAAAACGCAACTTATCTGCTTGACTTCGAGAGAATGCGTTCTTGACACCTGCCGTCCGACAATTCTAGTAACTAATAAAGATCAAATTCACAAAACACGTACCTACCTACCTTTTCGTTTACATGAAACCGGACTGTAGTTGCAAGCTCATCGAATATAACCTCCGTCATCGAAATATTTTAATGACTACCCCAAATCCGAAAACGTATTCGGGAAAACCGCATCACGCATACGCCTGGATAGTGTCAAAATTGGCGCCCACGCACACCACGTCACGGAAAAGTTGCCAGATAGTCGAATGTGGTCGAATGTCACATGTCGCATCATGCGACTCGATCGAAGGCCGGTGGGGCCGAGGGGCGGCTGGAGGGAAGTGCTCGGAGGATATTGTCGATTTCAATGCGCCGGAGACAACGCAATCTGTGCGGCTATGCGTACAACATGCAGTTAAGGGCTCGGAAGTTGTGTGGTCTCATGAAGTAGAAATGTCATTATTGCATCGCATTGACAGTTGACCGTGCTTGGCAGTGTTTTGATGCCATGTTGATTTTGGTTGCTGCATCAGTGGATCGCAATTAGAAACACCATCGCATTAGTGTGTTTTGTCGGGAAATCAAACAAGATGCAATTACAAAAATAGGAAAAAGCCGACTTTTCTAAAAAAAGTACGTATAAGTAAAAAAAAATAGATTAAATAAAATCACTCAATAAAGACATTTGAATCGGTTTTTCTTGAAACACCGATTCAAGAAATTTCTCATATCAAAGTACTTAATTACATTTTCATACAAATGTTCATACGTCCACGTCCGTTCTAACTCATTCATAAAGTCAGGTTCCACGAGCATCTCAATTTCCTGTAAAGATAGTTAGTTGTTTTTGTTTTCATATCGTGGAGGGAGATAAGTTGGTCGCACTACAAATCTTATTTATAACGACAGGACTACGATCGCAGATGCGCGACTTAAACGACAACTGCGGCGAACAGTTGGAGGCACCCTATTCTGAAATATAATATATAGTTTACTTCTCTCATAAAGTTACAGTCATTTATTTATCCAATTTTGCCTTATTCTAGAACATTTGTGAGAGCTGGAGTCTGAACTAGGTTCTGGACCTGTAAGACTGATCTCCTGGCTCACATATTTTATGGCATTTTAATTCAGACTGTAAATAACACTATTAGCAAACAATTTTGAAAGAGAGGTAAGTCTATAGTAAAGTTATGGTTAAATTTGTGAAGTGTAACATAAAGTGATATTATTGTAAGACTGTGTGTGTAATGTGTGAGGGTTTTTTGTATATGTGCATGTAAGTCCGGTGCAAGTGTTTGTGCATAATAATAGAACGGAGAGGGATGTAATTATTTAATGGTTTGGTTGATACTGTCTGTACCTTCATAGTCCAAATCCAGCAACCAGTTCCTTACAGTAGTTTTGCATTTACATTTAACCATTGAGTACATATGTAGGATTGTATTAACTCTGTTGTATATGTCGCAGCCATCTGGTTAAATTAGCCAGCTAATTGGATGCCTAAGCCGTTCATTAAACGCTGGCATCCAATTAAATAGCTGAAGGACAACTAGCCAAGTCATTGAGTGCAATGTTTAACTAGATGGCTTAATATCATGTAGTCATTTAGTTAAATTGGATATTGATGAATTTGTGATGTTTAGTCAGGGTGACGTCATCGTCACCCTGACGTTCACAAACTATGTACGACTACTTTTTAGTAATACCTAAGTTACTAAGTAACTAGTAATAGTGAAATGTTTTTTAAATAAATAAATAAATTTTTTCACTTAAAATTGCAAACAAGAACGAAAACTAACCTATGGTTAGCGCTATTGACGCCATATTTCTTTTTGTGACTAGGTACTAGTGCCGCAGTGGAAAAAACTGAACTAAATTTGAATCACTTGGCTCAGGCTTGGTCAGCCATCTTCAAAGGGCTGTTTTAATGCGCCAAGTTGTTAAACGTTTAATGATTCTAGGTTCATTAACTATCGGCTTATGCATCCAATTGGATTCCGGCGTTTAATAAACGGCCTAGGCGTCCAATTAGCTGGCTAATTTAACCAGATGGCTGCGACATATACATAAGGACCAAGGAAAATAAAGAATCGTTGAGCTCGCTTTGAATGAACAGAAATGGACGAACACACTGTATGCTTTCGTTTCAAAGGCTTCGAACTTTTCGGTATTATATGAGTTAGGGGTAATGTAGGTACTGTTAGAATTAAGGCGGTGATTTCTTGAAAACGCTCAAAAAGGTGGGTTTCTAAACAAGTGTATCTCTTTAACCGTAAATAATTTTTAGAGCAAAAAAAAATATGATATTTTCAAGTCTTTTTTGCATAGAGTGATGGAACTCAAAACAAAATTAAACATACTTTAATGCATCAAAAAATCATCAAAGCTACCTCTTAATTTTCTTTAAAACCAGTTTATCCCTTCAATAACAATTATAATTATAACTAAAAATATACCATAAAATTCCAAATGCCAAACTGCATCCAGTGATAGATTATTTATTATTAAATAGTCAATAACTAATTTCATACGATTTTATTTGCATTTTTACGACAATTCTTGCTCATTTATTATTCGAATTTATTACTACAGATTTTAACTCGTATCTGATTACAATAAGAACTATTATCGCACATAACGACAATATTTAAAGTTACCTGGGCCTTAAATGTAGAATGAACAATTTCCAAATAGAGAGGACCTTATAAGTCTTATAAAGTTCGGTGGTAGGAAATTGATAAGGAAGGGACCAGCCTACTTTGAGGATCGCTCTTTGGGCACGTTCCAGTTTTAACAAATGTGTTGAAATAGTTTGACATAACTTAAGTATCCATCGTTGTTCGGATATGAGTAAATATGGGTACCTACAGTGCTTTTTATTGAGCTTTTCATTTAGTTAATGTCATTGCTAGTGTTTTTGTTTACATGCTTCCAAGATATTTGTTTGAAAACTAACTGCGCTCCGCGGTTTTACCTGCATAAGTCTCGATCCCGTGTAAATATCGGGATAAGATTTCATCCAAATATTTTTAGCCGTTTTAGCGTGAAAGCGTAACAAACAAACATATAAAAAATTAAATATTTTCTCTTTAGATAATTTAAACTACGTACGGAACTTTGTATTTTACGGATTGTCTGTGACACAGATAAGGTAAGTGGTCACTGTGGTCAGTAAGTTCTACACTGTTTTAAGTACGACAGACTTCGAGCCCTTTGCTATAAGTTACCTTTCATCACCATCTAGCAATGGACAATGTCTATTTTTACAACAGAATAACGTATTGTATCTATTGTTTCTTTCGGCTCGTGGTCAAAATTGGAACTAAGACCGCCATCTTGTTTTTTCAATACTTTTCATGCACAAATGTTTACCGGCAGCGCCCCCTTGTCAATGTCATTCAAGCGCCAAATGAACCTTCAGCATTATCAGCCTAAAATATTCCCACTGCTGGGACACAGGCCTCCTCTCTATGAGTGGGAGTGGGCTAATCCCCACGCGGGACCAGAGCGGGTTGATGTATTTCACATGTCTTTGAAGAAGTGGTTCCAGGACATTCCGGTTTCCTCACGATGTTTTCCACAAAGTAAAGTACCTGACTGGGTTCTAACTTACGACCTACAACTTGTAAGTCGCCATCGCCATGTGTTTCCCGCGACTTTGACGATATCATCGACCCAACTCGCTCTTGGACGGCCCGCCCGTCTTTTTACTCGCGTCCGATACTAAAGATCTTAGATTTTTAAGACACGAGATCGTCTTCTCTATTCAAATCGGTAATCTCGCACGATATCGTACCGCCGTTCCAGAATAGGTGCTCCATCATGTCAATATATGTTTTATAGAGCTCGTGCATCCTGTTCGGAGGAGGCGACGCGACTGTAACTGCCGTGAGCAAGGAAGTGTACAATGTAAGAGGATGGTGCTGTTTAGTCTGCCTACGTTTAAATATAGATCGCCGTTGGTCTAGGCATCTGGATTGGTCTTGGTAAAAGGTGGATTGAAACTGTATTATCAAGGAGAAAATTTACTGGATTGTGGAGTATTACAAGTTTTAAATACGAAGGGAGGACGCTTTATATTCACATCAAAAGGAATCCCAAAAGTTCAGTTCATACATATGTCACTAATATTTTATTGACAAATACACAAAGAAATACATTCGATATTGAATTTTGTAAAGACGTTATGTTGTATTTATTTATTTTATCACTTTGAGCCGTCCTTCAAAGGGCGACAATCGATTTGCTTCGAACTCCTAATCCTTTCATACTCACAAAGTCATTTTGAACCCTACTTTTTAACAACAAGGTTCATAATATTCTATGGGTGTTTTAAAGGATAATTTTAAATGGTTCATAATTATATAGGTAAATCGTATCGTGTAGAAGCGGATGGATGTATTCGTTGCGATGTAAGTGGATGTGTACCACACTGGTTAAAGGACGAGAAGATATTGCGAAGCCTTCCGAACGCTGCCCAGCCGAGTCGGATTCGACTATTGACCTCTTTCTCGAAGTTGTACCTACCTAACTGGACAGTTTGTCTTACGTAAGCGTACTCGTCCACAACTTCGAGTGTAACGCCTCCGACCGTCATGAGAGTGGGTGTTACATGGGCATTTGACATGACTTTTGTCTCGTCCATGTTCATTTTAAGACCCACTCTTTCGGAAGCTCTATTGAGGTCATCAAGCATTGCACTGAGGTCCTCCACGGTCTCAGCCATGACAACTATATCATCGGCAAACCAAAGGTGAGTGATGTACACGTCATTGATGTTGATGCCAGCCCCTTTCCAATCCAAAACCTTGAAGACATCCTCCAGTGCAGTGGTGAACAGTTTCGGAGAGATAACGTCGCCCTGTCTCATACCTCGCTGCAGAAGCATAGGTTTCGAAATCTGGTCCTGGAGTCGTATTGACATAGTGGCGTTTTCGTACAGGCACTTCAGCACCTCGATGTACCGATAGTCGATCTGGCACCGTTGAAGAGACTGCAGTACAGCCCATGGCTCGATCGAATTGAAGGCTTTTTCGTAGTCCACAAACGCTAAGCAAAGAGGTGTATGTGGTCTACGTTGCTAAAGCCGTTACGGAATCCGGCTTCTCCGGGAGGCTGGAAGTCGTCAAACTTGCACGCGAGACGGTTCCTGATGACTCTCGAAAACAGCTTGTAAACATGGCTCAGAAGTGAGATGGGCCTATAATTCTTAAGAGTATTGTCACCCTCCTTAAAGAAAAGTACCACCACACCTCTGTTCCATGCCTGTGGCGTTTTGCCCTCGAGTATGACGGAATCAAACAGCTTCTGGAGGGCCTTAAGAACGTGTTTTCCGCCGGTCCTTAGGAGTTCGGCCGTAATTCCGTCATCACCCGGCACCTTGTTGTTTTTAAGCTGCTTCAGAGCCACCCTAATCTCGTACAAGCTAACGTTCATAATGACTTCGGTGTAGTGTCGGGTCAATCTGGCGCTTGGGTCGTTTGCCAGATTCGTAACGGTTATGCCATTAGTACGACGGGTCTTGAAGACCTGTTCCGTGTTCCATGTGGTGCCGGACGTAAAAAGAATAGCACCATCCCATTTCTTCCCGTGGGTGTCGTAGAAGGCGACTAAGGGACTTACCAGAGAATGGGCAGCAGCGTTCTCTATACATTTTACCAACACACTGCGATCGCCAACCCACCTGCGGACCTGCCAAGCGTGGCGAATATGGCAAAACCCCCCAAAAATGACAAGCAGCCCTGCAAAACGGCCCCTAGTACCCGGCGGCGGCGGCCCACCTACCCTTGGCTACGGTAGCGGCCAAGGTTACGGTGAGGCAAGGGGTGCTAAGAATCTCTGGATGAGATCTGGCTACCACAACAAACGAAAACTGCACCTGGCAACTTACAACACGCGTACACTCCGGACCGACGAGAAGATCACCGAACTCGAGGAAGAATTGAACAGGTTTCAGTGGGGTATAGTAGTTAACTGAAGTCCGAAGAGAGGAGGAGGACTCAATAATCCTCCAATTCGGTAACCTGCTCTTATTCTGAGAGGGCGACCAGCAGCCCCAAAGTGGTGTCGGGTTTATTGTCCATAAGTCCCTTGTGAGCAACGTGGTGAAGATCGAGAGTGTGTCGACCACGGTGGCGTACCTTATACTCAGAATATCCGCAAGATATTCGCTGAAGGTCATAAAGGTTTACGCTCCGACCTCGTCACACCCCGACGATGAGGTAGAGACCATGTATGAGGATACATCCAAAGTCATCATAGGGGACTTCAACGCGAAACTGGGCAAATGGGACGATGATCAGCTGAGCGTGCGCGCATTTTAGATTAGGACGTCGGAACCACCGGGGTCACTTACTGGCCAGTTTTATGGAGAAGGAAAGCCTCTTTATGATGAACTCCTTCTTCAGAAAATGTGAGCACAGAAAGTGAACCTGGCAGAGCTCTGATGGTTCAACTGAAAACTGAAATTGACTTCATTATGTCGACGAAGAAGCAAAAATTCAATGATGTCTCTGTGATCAACGCGGTGAATACCGGAATTGATCACCGCATGGTAAGAGGCACATTTAATATCAACATCAAGTTGGGAAGATGTCAGCTGATGAAGTCTACGCTCCGTCCAGCACCGATCCAAGTCCAAAACCACGAGAGCTTACAGCTCGAACTCCAGAATCGTTTCGATTCTAAGGAGCTCCTTAGGCACTCGAAACGATTATAACCATCATTATTATCGTCCACGGAGCTCCGTGGACGATAATAACGATGGGTTCGTGGAAACTGTCCATACGGTCAGTCAGGTATATAATTATGTTAAAAAAATGTTGTTATTCACATATACATACATACTTACCGAGATACCGGTCAAAGTTATAAACCGGGGAGGGTTTTCGGGGGCTATTCGGATAGGTAGTCGTGTTACAAACAGCAAACCTTGTCCTTCATCTATACATAAGTATTATCTAAGTATACATAGTAAAAAACAAAGTCGCTTTTCGTACCTGACCATATGACGGCCTGTCAGGGGTGCGGGTTGTTCGAAAGAGATACCGTGGCCCCTGGCTGGACGGCCTGCCTGGGGTGCGGGCTGTTCGAAATAGATACCGTGGGCAGCTTGGCACACAGGCAACTGAGGGAACACGGGTAGGTTTTAGTCAGTAAAAGTCTGACACGCCCTCCTGCTCCACCCAGAGCGGGGAAGTTATTTGATGATTTCCCACCCTCAAAAAAATAAAACCATGTGGCGGTGTGGCTGCTTGGATCGTCCAGCCTCCCTATTGGATTTTGGTGCGGTTTTCGCCACCATTTAGAGCATTTAGGTACTCCGGAAGGTTTATGTGTTTTATTCATTATCATTTATTATTGGGGCGGGCTCAGGTATTTAATAAACTATCAATTTAGACCAAAATATCCCTTTCAAAGCCGCAATCTACAATGGTGTTGATTCATAATCCGCAATTTATACACGAGACGTGGACAGACTTCTCACGTACGAACTAAGCTACAACACTAGCTTCAGTAGCGTCGTACAACTCAATAAGGCGTAGCACACACGCCGCGCTCGAGATGACTCCAGGGCCCTCCAGCTTACAATGGCTGCCCGACACCCAGACTGTCTGCACCTACCTCTATATATTGTACTAATGGCGACTACGAGCTAATAGTGTAGCTAGCGGAATTAATTAATTTTATATTTTCCGTAATTACGTTGAGAATGGGACATGACGAGTACTTACTGAGAAGCTGTTAATGAGTTTTTAATCATTTTCATCATCGTTTGGAGCGATCTACGCTGACATTAACGCTTGTTAAGAAAATTACAAAATTAAGTTCAACAACTAAAACCCGACTACGGAAAAATCACACTAAAAAGTACATACAAGAAAATATTCTCATTCAGAAAGCCGTGGTCGTTTGCCACTTTGCCCTAAAGCTTATATTTGCTTACTTCTGTTAGAATATATCGACGGTCCCTACGTAGGTACAAGTGGTAGAGACGTGATTTGCATGTTTTGTTTTCGTGACCTTCAGGCCAGCCTATACTATCGTTTAGTTTAACAAAAATAAGTCTAAGATGGCAAAATGCACTTTAAATCCATCATGACATTACATTAACTAGAACATGATATGCACGTGTTTGAAACTTTGAAGCGCTCTTCTGTAAAATTTTTCATTTGTAGTTAGAGGATATACCTAATACGTAGGGACCGTCGATATTGAATATGTGGCATACGACCACGGCATTGCAATTTTTATATATTTAGGTAATGTGACGTCACATAGCCTATAACCAGCGGACGATCAAGATGCTTCCAACGATACCTCATTTGTAAAAATTATGATAAGTAGTTTAGAAGTTAAGAGGGAACAATACATACCTATACATACCGTTCAAAATCATAACCATCCTTCTCGCTTCGCAGTAGACGGGTTAAAACGGCCCAACATCCAGGCACACGTATTTGTGCCATAATTATAAATGCCCAAACCGATCGATGTAGAAAATCACAGCCATATCACATTCATCATACTTGATATAGAACACATCAAAATTAAACAAACAAACTCGATAGCAAACTGTTTACGTTATTAATTTGAACCGTATAACTTAAGAAACCTTTGAAACGATACATTATTCCAACATATTGGTTCTAAAGTGGTTTTCACTAAAACAAATAGAGGAAGAACCCTTACATTTGTAGCTCGTATTTCACTAGATTTATTTTTACAGGCGCTAATATATCATGAGGACCAAAATAGACTCGCTTCGAATCTGGTCCTGCGATACGAGAATCATCTCCCTCTCACGGTATTCCCTATTTTCTCACAGAAGCTCCGTCAAACACATGTGTGGACAATTAATCAGGTTCACGAGGACGGGTAAGACATCTGCGTGTACCTTCGTCCAAATGTCAATTAGTAAATGGTTACGGACTCGATAAGAGTCGGCCAAGATAAATGGACACTAGCAATAAAAAATCACTTGAGTACTGAAGATTTAGGAGACAAAAAGCGCTTCGTGAAAATCAATCACCAAAATCTTGTAGAGATAAAACGTGGAAATTTAGGAAAATTTAGTTTTTTGCACCGGCTCCACACAAAAATGGAGCAGGCGGCTCCATTTTTGCCAAGCCAAACTTAGTATTTTGGATCGTATCTTTAATTAAATTCTTGTACTTATCACTTTCAATTTACAACGAAAGTACGATGAGTTCTAAATAAAGCACCAGTCCTTTTTCATTTAGAAGACTTGAAACGTAAAGTTTACAACATTTCGATGGCAACTGAATGAACGGCGACATTAATCCCCTTCTGTCACCTTTGTGTTCTCTTTGCTATGAATAAATCTTTTCTAAAGGTATATAAATAAATTAACCTTAGCTAGATTATGAATTTTCGCTTTAATCAAATAATTATAACGCACAATGGCTGACTATGAGGTCCTAGGTTCGATTCCCAGGTCGGGCAAAGTGTTATTGGGTTTTATAATCTGGAATTTCTCGAGTAGCAGTCCGGAGTTTGGATTTGTGCAGGGTTGATGGCAAAAGGCCCGCCCCCTATTATATGGGACCTAAATGTTGGTGTAGTAGTTGGTCTGGCCAACCCGTCAAAGTAATAAGGCATAATGTTATGTTATACTAGCTTCCGCCCGCGGCTACGCCCGCGTGGAAGTCGAAAATTATCCCGCGGGAACGTACTACCGGGATAAATAGTATCCTATATGATATAATCTATCTGTGTGCCAAATTTCATCCAAATCCGTTTAGCCGTTTTTACGTGATTGAGTAACAAACATCGAAACATCTTCACAAACTTTCACATTAATAATATTAGTAGTATAACGCAATAAAAATTAATAACAATACAGAATCAACGGAAATGAATCCCAAAATGAGTATAAAAACTCATATTTCAGTGATTTTCTGTTCGTGTTAGCAATCCTGAAACCCATTAAGTCAATTCCAATTAACTTCAGAAAACTATTACTATTGGAGCGCAAACGTATCGAGAGCCGAATGCTATCGAGTCTAATGTGAAGTGACATTGATTGCGCCAGCAACACTTTAAACCACTAACAGCGTTAGTTTTCGAGATCTTAACTGACCACATAAACATTTACGACTTTTCAATTGGTTCACACTCTGGGTGTTTTCAGAGGAGTTCACATTAGGGGTTCTGTTTATCGTGGTATCTTATATTGATTATGTATTCGATATTCTGTGGTCGATACAGGAATTGAGATAAACAGCAGGCAGGAACATCGACACACAACCTTACCATGGATTCAGTAGCTACCTACATGATTCTGAACACTACTGCGTTAAAAAAAATCGGCTGTTTAAAAATAATAATTTGGTAGTTAGTTCGTTTGGACCGCGTCGGTATTCTATGATTCAACAGATTTTTTTTTTTTACTTAAAAATTCTACGCTAGTGGGTCTAGAGTCATGTGCTGAATTTATCATGGTTATGGTTACAGTATAAATTGCGCGGCGACGTGCTTAACACCCTATAACTTAACCTTTATCTTTAACCTAAAATCACAATCTATTTTTGTAATCTTTGCCAGGAATTTTTCATACTAAAATGCATGACACATAATTTTTCGTTACACATAACTGTCATAGACGTGTATCATGTCTCTCAAAATCACGCTTATACCTATTCCACGAAAGCAGCAGAAGTGTTTTTGCTGCTCTTATTTTATGTCCTACGTACACAAATACTCTAACTCGTCTGTTATCAGCTTTTAAAAGCAAAACACAGCTTACAAGTTCACACCCCTCTTTTCTCACAGATTGTTAAGTGTCAACACACAGACATGTCACGTCGTACTAATTGTTTGTTTAGATTAGCCAGCCCTTAGCCAGCTCTTGTTGAAAGCTGTCAATGAAATAAAAGCGAATGGCGGACATAATGGTTCGTTAATTCGTTTCTGAATGTTTTATAAAGTGTCCATTGCAGCTTCAATTGTGTCTGAAAGGTTGCACTCAATGTAGCAGAAGTAATGAGTTGTTTTGGTCGTAATGAGAATTATATTTTCATTTTATAATAATGTTTAAGGTGATATTAGTGGTGATATAGTTGGTAAGCTTTCTGTAGTAAACTGGTAATAATAGAAAAAAAACATCGGGTTTATTTTTAAACGTTGATTGAAGTTAAGAGATGTTTAAACAACAAAAATTTATGTATGGTTAAACAGTATATAATAATATAATATAAAAACTTTATTCTCTCTCTACATAAGTTATGAACTTAATGCTAAACATAGTAGTGCACGAAAAAGGAGCTAACTTTGTGAGAGACTGGTGCCTGAGGTAGGTTTATTTAAAAACCTGTATTACAGGTCACCAGGACCCTCCCGCAGCTAGATGCCTGTTATTGGGTACACGACATAATAACAAAACAGGATACATGAATAAGTAACAATAAATTAGAGAACCAATATAAAATTTAGTAACATACAAAACAAAAGTTAAATTAAAAATAAATACAATAACATTGTGGAGATACCAGAGGGTGTGTGAGTAACCGGAGAAAGTAAATGAAAGAGATGTAAGTGTATATGTGAGAATGTTAGAGTACAGTAGATGTTACAGTTGCTAATTGTTAGTTAACTTTAAGCAACGTTTATAAACAAAGGGGTAGTTTATACTAACGCCTTTAGCCCTGTTTAGGTATGATTGTTTTCAAAAAGCAGTACCCTAATTGAAAAATCTAACAGACTAATCCATTGCTTTACCTATATCTTCGAAAAATTTGTCTGCACAGCAACGTAAATAACGTATTGAATTTAGTTAAACTGTCAAAATGAAAGCAATTCTTACTGTTAATGTGTTAAGCAAATATCCCGCTAGACTAAAATAGTTTACATATTCGATAAGTGGTGGATATTTTTATAAAATAATTGACACACACCCTTTTAAATTTCACCCACGTGCAACTACCCTACGAAGCGAGATAAAATAAAATCAACTTAAAAAACTCTTGATAATATTCACTCAACTGACGTTTCAGATATATCTGCGCTCTCCAACGCGGATTAAAAAATTTCAAGCACTGTAACACAGCCACTAGTGTTGTTCGTAGGTAAGTGTGGAAAATGAGAGGAAAAACCTCTGCTTTTATGAAGTACGTGGCGAGAATTATACGGAAGCCTCTGCGACCCATCCATTTTTAGGTAGGTTGGTATGTCCTTTGGCCGAAAATTTCAATTAAAATCCGCCAATTTTTGGGTTATTTCATTAGTAGCTACGATAATTTATAATTAAGTCCGTAATCTCTTTATCAATTCCCAAAATAGCTTCATTTGTAATATTTGCCATTCATTTATGTATATTAATATTTCTCACAATAGGATGTTGTAATTTTATACAGAGTGGCACCGACGCGCAAAGTAAAACTATGAGATTCAGCACATGATTCTGGACCCCGTAGCGTAGAGATTTGTCGTCGGTTATTTAAAAAAAATGTCCTGTTACACAGAAAAGTGCAATATCTACGCAGTCAAAATGTATGGAACAGTATATTTTTTTTGTTAATATGCGACTAAAAATTTCAATGCAGAGGTGTTCAAAATCATGTACTGAAAATATTACTTAGGTTTCACTCTGTATGTAGGTATAACGCATCATAAATGATTTTTTATCTTTCAGGGACACGCTACTTTTATTTATACTTTTTACATGAACGTACGGACTCATGTAAAAGATTAACCATTCCTTTTACAAATCCTTGCAGTGGTGACATATTACAAGTCCGCATAAAAAACGCAAAAAACCTGCCCAACGCTGTTGCTGTTTTTACAGCGCGTAGCTTAGTTTTTTGGTTTCGGTAGTACAACAAATCCTCACGTATAATTTGTCATGTCCGTCTGTCCGTTCTCCCGGACCTTTCATTCGTCTGCCCCGGGATTTATGTTTGACCTTTGTAAAACACCCTCCTATGTGTAATTAAATTCTGAAAATATATGGACATTTTAGAAAAGAATTTGTTCTAAAAACTTATTGCTATAAATTAAGCTTAAAATTGTACCACTAGGGTTGATTTTTCAATACTTAGTCAAAAAACTCGTATCTGACGAATAAATATTGCTTTTGTACAGAAAAAATTTCAAATTGACATAGTTCTTCAGATAAAAAAATCAGCACTTAGTCGCGGCAGACCCCGTAGAAGATGGTGGGACGAGCTGAACTAAACACACACGACCAGTGGCCTACTTTAGCCCTGGATCGAAAGACATGGAAGTCATGGGGAGAGGCCTTTGCCCAGCATTGGGATAACAGTAAATAGGTACAAAATGTTATAATAGCGTCGTTCCACATTCGGCATGTGCCTCGGCAAAATTCACATCCGTAAAATGTTCTTTACACCAAAACACGCCATAAAATAACCTACCGTATTCTAATATTTATCCGAAACTTTTTTTATGATATAAAAGCAAACATAAGCCTACGTATAAGTCAAGACATGTTACAAATTGAAAGGCGCCCCTTTCGACAAAATATTCTAAGGCATAGGCTCGCTGGATTCCGGCCCACTGAACATGAAATCAAACGTCTCGTATCGTTCACATCAAATTCCTCCACACGGCCTCCCATATTTTACTACCATAACTTATATTTTTGCATTAGGACGAAAACACTTTTTCTATTTTTTTTTTTTGGTGGGACATCATCAAATAACTTCTCCCGCTCTGGGTGGAACAGGAGGGCGTGTCAGACTTTTACCGACTAAAACCCACCCGTATTCCCTCGGTTACCTGTGTGCCAGGGACCGCGGTATCTCTTCCGAACAACCCGCACCGAAACACTTTTTCTTCTTTATCTATTCCTAGTTATTTACTCTTGCTTCATTATTATTATGGTATATACAAGGTGTACAGAATAAACGCAAGACCTGAAAGTAGTTTGTCCCTAATTGATTACTGAATCGATTTCAGTAACTTTTAATGAGGGTATTTTTTTTAATTATGCGTTTTGCCATGCCTACCGCCGATCTTGTATACTTACCAATTTAGATAGTATATGCTTTGGGTTAACTACTGGAAAAGGCCGCTGTATGTTCTACGCGTCCAATACAACAATGTTTTTAGGATGCTGTTGCGTCTGCCTCGTTTTTGCAATGCCATAGAATTGTTTGCGGTAACGATTTCGGCAACGGCCTCATTCCTGAGAAAAATAAGATGCGATCACAATAGCATCCTCAAGACTGTGGCGGCAGGCACTTTCTCCGCCATATTAAGGCAATTTGTGAGGAGACTTACCATACCCTAGTTTTCGTTTGTGGTTCTGTCTAGTAAAGTTGATGGGTGGTCTTCTCCTTAATTAGTTAGCAAGCAAGCCTGTTACAATCTATGGATTTTACCTGTCCAAAACATAATGATTGTATTCATGTGTGTATGTTTTTATCGTATTTATAAATGTAACATCACTGACTGCCTACAGTATTGTCTCTCCTTCTCCCTTTAAATTCATCCTCGGGTTGTCTTTCAAAGATCACTTTTACCGATAAGGCCGCTTGCCTAAATTTTTAACACGCTTTTATTAGCTCGGGTTGTATGTATGTATGTAACGGAATCTTTGAGCGCGATTTTGACCCACTTTAAACGGTCAGATTTCATTGAAACTTTGTAAACTTGTCGAGGACCGATGACAATTTAATAATTAAAAAAAAAATTGAGAGAAAAAAAAACACGTTTTGTAGTTAGCAGAACTAAAAAATAGAAAATAAATAATAGTTTAAAAATTAAAAAACACGCTTTAAAACCAAACTAAAAAAGGAGAAAATAATTTAATTCAATTAAAAAGCGTGGGGTGCTGCGACATTAATTGATTATAAAAATACCTCAAAAAGCACCCCACGCTTTTTAATTGAATTAAATTATTTTCTCCTTTTTTAGTTTGGTTTTTAAAGCGTGTTTTTTAGTTTTTAAACTATTATTTTAAATAGGATGAACCCTATGAAATATATCTACATTCATATCTATAATTTGTATGGTGTACTTACTAACTAAAGAGTATTCTATTCTATAAGGACCCTAGCTCTTAAGTATCAAAATTTCGCTCGAAGGACCAATTTAATTTAAAAAACAAAATCCCATCGTACCTATCTATCGTACATCGGCACGAGAAATTGAATATAATAGTTTTAACAGTGTCTCAAGTTCTCGTCCAATAAATACAGTAGAATCAATTATTAAAATCTGTAGACCGAAGCCACTTCAATGCGGACAAACCTCTTAGCATCCATTTTATCTCATTAAACGAAGGAATTTAGTATCAAAGGCATTAATGGCATCT
Organism: Antitype chi; assembly: GCA_947359405.1. NCBI lineage: Eukaryota > Metazoa > Arthropoda > Insecta > Lepidoptera > Noctuidae > Antitype > Antitype chi. Next base: position 13,804,029 of record OX375817.1, on the reverse strand, counting down.
TCAAGCGCTTATGAGAATCCCTGTGCTCTTAATTACATTCCTTTGTTCAGGTGAATAGCTCAGGTGGGCATCTTTTTTAATTAATCGATCATATAAAGCGTGGGTACGCATAAAAAGTAAATAGTTAACAATATAGTTTCCTATGTTGTGTTTCTACAAAATGTGGTAGGTAAGTATAACATATAGTAAACTGCGAGCCTCATCTTGAGCATTGTTCATTCTACATTTTTTCAGGGATTTTCACTGCATGATATGAGCCATTCTCGAGAGAATGTAGATTTTAATATTGTCTACCCCGTAATTATTCGAAAGTAATAAAACTGAATTTATTATCCGACAATACATGATACCAATTTACTGCTCTGGTAACTTTTAAAACTATTTATATGTAAATTGTCTACCACAACGTCCACACCCAATCATGTCAGCATAAAATTATTAAAATGGTCCTTAGGCCCTTCGGTCCTTTGGTCTGCGGGATAGTTGCGTAACACACTAATAGTAAGAATGGCTTTCATCTTGCCAACATTCATTGCGTTATTTACGTTGTTGAACTGACAAATTTCTCGAACTATGGAAGCAATGGTTTAGCAAACCTTCAAAATGTTCAGATTCTGATTTTGAAGCTTTTAAATTATAGCATATGTTTGTTTAGTTTACCCTTAAGACACTGTAAATTTAATGCTGGAATGTCAGTAAATAAATCCCTATCATTCCCTACATAGTTAAATGTGAAAATTATTGATAACAAGAAGAACAATAAAGAAAGATTAACTGACGAATAGGAACCTAATCTAGACGAATCAAGCAAAGATACCATTCAAACAAAAAGACCATAGTGTCGGTAAACTGCAGACTAAATCGATTTCCACCGGTCACGTGGATAGCTTAGATAAGAAAGTGAGACAACATTGACCCAATCGTTCCAAAGGGGTGGCTCGTGGCTCATTGTGACACCTTATCTATCGAGCCATCTCAAACGGGGGATGTTACGAACCAATTTGTCGTAGTCGTGAAATTGGAAAATTCAATTTCAGACGTATTTGCTGCGATCTACTTTGGTTGTATAAATAGCTCACTGATTTTGAAGGTTTTACTTTTTGGTGTGTAGGGGTGGATGACGGGTTTTTAAAATTAATGAGGAGTGTCTTGTGTCACTGTTATCAAGAGTTGGCACATATCTTACAGGAAAAAAAATGACTAGTGCGCAAAACTGTTACCATGAATTCAGCATATCATTCTAGATCCCGCACAGAAATTTTTCGTCAGTTATACAAAAAAAATCAGCTGTTTCACAGAAAAGTGCAATACTTACCGTGTCAAAAAGTATGGACAAGCTCATAAAATAAATGAAAAAAAAAATTATGACACTACTTGTATTGCCGATTTTAATTATTATACCTAATTCTATAAATGCATACGTGTTACGTTCGGGAATCATATTTAAAAAAAAACGTAAGAAAATTTGAATTTTGCGGAATGTGTTATTTACCTACGTATTATTGTAACCGATTATTTTCTCTCAGCCTTTGAATACCCGAAAAAAAACACCTATAGGTGTTGATGCGATAAAAGGATGTGAACCAATTGAAATGTAGTTACCTAATTAAATAATTAAGTTAGAGACATTCCATGGCTTTGATCGGGGCAGCCTTGGCACAGATTGAAAGTCGGTAACTAACAGCATATTTGTGTATAAGCTCAATATTAACAAGAAAAGCAAAGCAATCGCCATACATTTTACAGACTTTCTTTTACAGAGTACTTATTACAAGTCACGAAAATCAAATTACTTTTAAGTAGGCCCAACTTTTCCTGTAAACAAAATATCATCAGGCTTATAAAAGCTATTTTTCTTTATAAATAGCCAATGTTCTAACAATAGAACATTGTCTATAATATATCTCCGTAGGCATTTCGTTTGTGAAACCACTTGTTAAGATTGTCAGAAGTCTCACTTCTGCTTCACTCGATATCTAATATTCTTACAAAAAATATCTTGGCGGCCGCGCTGTTTCTACGGGATTTTGTGATCAGTCATGGACTTGGGAAATTCACTGCCTAACTAACCTGAATCTTCGCAGGCGAGGAATTCTCTTCTAGCTTAGCCAACATGAAAGAAGAAAAAGCTTAGCATTGCATTACTTTTGATGACATCCGATAGTGTCGTCAGATGTGGGCATGTGGCTTAGTGCATGTCTTGAATCTTGTTAACTTTTTCTCGTGTGCGCGTTATGTCAACAAAAAAATTATGAAAATGTGAAGTGTCTAAAAATGTGTCATACTTTTTAAGAAAAAAATTGAAAAACATTTTTAGCAAACAAACCTACCTTCCTAAGTTTCTACTACTAGCTTTTAAAAAAGTTTATTTGATAAACCTTCTGCATTAACTTCTCCACGGAGGAACAATGTAGCCAAGTCGTGGGGCGACTCGGTTTCCGCTACATAAAGCCGCGAGAGGGCGCCTCCATCGATCGGTGAAGTTGGTTCCGTATTACAAGAATGTTACTCGAATGTGATAAAATGTTCAGGTTTTATTGAGAAGAGATGTGGGAACTGGAATGGAATAAATTGTAATGTAAATGTTTAAATTTAATTTTTACAGGTGGTTTGTTATATTTCATAAGTCTATAACAAAAGACATATTTAACAAGCGTGTCTTAAGGAGTTCCAAATGTTATAATCTAGACAAAATAAAACTGGGTGCTAATTTAATTGTATAATTTATATTTTTTATTTGATTTATGAGATAGAAACATTTTATTTTCTGTGATTACTTTAACACACAAATGACTATGTGTGACTTATATAATTACTTTACCTACCTGTCATTGTTTCATTTTTAATTATTTTGATCTATTTGAAGAAAAACTACTTTTGAAAGAGACAACAAGAATCACTTCTAGTTTTTGTACATTGTTAAGTACAAAAGTGCCTTTTATATGCACATTTGAAATAAATGATTTGACTTTAACTTCAATCTATCACATATAGCGCAACAATACACTTTTGCTCAGGGAAGTGCAAAATTTACCCACCCAAAATAATACACGAACAGTCCACCTCGCTAGTAAATACAAACTCAACAGATCAAGCTCTCGACAAAGCCTTAATCTGTTAAGAAAGTATTAGCATAAACGAGATAGCCTGGCCAGGACGTGAACAATGCAGGCTAACTGTTGCCACCCCCTTGCTTAAATTATACACCAGGCTATGGTATTGTTCAAAATGGTATAGAACCTCTATGTATGTTTCTGTTGAGGATGCCATATTGTTCTTGGCTTTATTGTATTTTTTTGAATTAAAAATTGAAATGCTCGGAAAAATAGAAAAATATTTTTTAAACTAGGTGTTTTTTTTTATTCGTAGGGGAAAGGGGGTACAGTGGATCACTTTTTTTATAAGAGGCTCAAATCCGTAAAAAAAAAACAATATGGTTTGATTAATAGAACGGGGTGTTGGCAAATGAAATCAATTTCAACTTTAGCAATAACATCAATAGTTTTCTGCCAGTATCCGTTTAAAAAAACGTTTACTGCCAGAAACAGACAGACTTGGAAAATGACCCACTGTACCCTACATCTGGGATACAGTGGAACTTCACGTGGGGTAGTCTGGATCGTAGTGAGGTACAGCGAATCAACACATGGAATTACCATACTTTTTTACAGTTCGTTACAGTGAACTGGTTCAATAAAGAATAAGATGGCTTTTGTTTTTTCTTTCTTGCTAAGATGAGATCGATCGCATCCTTCATCTGTTCCCGACTAACGAGACTAATATTGTTGTGCGATTCCGGACCTTGTTGTTGGTCTAAAACAATAACCAATTAAGTTCAGTACCTACGTAATATCAGTATGGGGCACAGTGGGTCGCAGTCCAATGTGCCCCAGAGTGAAACAGTCCACTATTCCTCAACACGTCATATTTGAAAATAAAGCACATTTTTACGATTAACATAAACTAAACGACAAGCGCACCTATTCATTTTGAGAGTTCATTTAATCATAATTTAGAAAATTTAATAAAATCAACAAAATATCAAATAGTTTTTAGTGTACTTAGAACATTTGATAAATACTGGAAAAATAATAGATTACATAGTTACGGGCGACGAAATGGCGGTAACAGTTTCTTCCACAGCGTGAGCGTCAAAGGCACTGGTGATGGGGAGGTGGAACTATTATCGCACCCGTTTCATCTGTGTGCGGCGTGTTTTTAATCTGTAGACAAGGAGATATAAACGTGGATTCACTGTGCCCCACGGTCCACTGTAGGTACCCCTATACATAAACACTGTTATTGAAAACAGCCAAATAACATAGATTTTTTTCATAATTATGTACCCTAGGACTTTCACTATAATATGGCAAATTAGGAATTGAACCTCTGATTTTAACACATGAGCTCCGAAATCGCCTTAGGAGCACACAGCACCTGATGAAAGGAGACCATTAAATTAACAAAGGCTACGGAAAAAAGGAAGATAGGGTCTGAAAGAAAGCGTGTACCTATGACCTATTTATGGGAAAAAGTTTAACAGAACTCTCGCATACAAATAGGAAAATAAATACTTAAGCGTGACAAATGTAAACCATTATAAACAAGACATTGATGGCCAGACCAAGAAATGGCTTTTAATTTAAACAAATTCTCAGTCGGCTTTGTTTCAAGCGAGACAAATCTAATAAACGGCACTGCGGCTCCAAAGACACCATTTCTTAAAAAAGATTTATATGTTAATGATATTACAACGTGATGGGAATTTTGTAATTTTTCTCAAGAAACATCAACGTCACTTGAATGTTAAAACCGGGACGAGGTTCAGAAGATTTGTTAACGTGTAAAAGAAAACTTGGAAGGAAGTGGAAAATTAAATTGAATTAGCGAATCTTTACCACTTCGTCTCTTCTAGCTTCGGCTTATTAAAATTCAAGCTGGTAATAGCTAGTCTAATTTACGTAGCTGACTAGACTCAAAGTACTTTACATAATACCTTATAATTATTATTTTAAAGGCTTCTTGCAACGAGCACTCGTCACGTGTTCTGCGTGAGAAATTCTAGACTAATCAGGAATAACTGTTAGTCTTAGAATTAGTTACACAGGGTCAAATTAAATTAGCTGGCAATACCTTATCCACGTGTGTGGTATAGATATTCATCATTCCCAGTTTGTTCGAAAGTTTAAATGGCACTGACATGTTCTACATTAAGGCAACCAAACGACTCATATGTTTTGTTTGTTAGAAATGCGTAAAAAATAACTATGTTCCACGAAATATTACACAAACAGCTGATTGATAACTATACCCAACACGCACGTAGGTAAAGTATTGCCAGCTAATATAATTTGACCCTGTAAATTTTTTCACGTTGATCCATGAATATTTTAAAGCTAATTCAATAGTCGATCCCATAGTAATTTTATTATTTCCCATAGTCATAAGATTTTTGTACTTAAATTAAATAAATCACCTAAGAAAGCTTTCCTAGCTACGAAAACTTTGCCATTTTATTGATTTTCCCACCTGATTGTTTTCCCAAACTCGGGACAAATACAATTCATGCAATATACTGAGTTCTATGAATCCTGTCTGGCAAACAAATAAATTTAATAATAGGACTGGCGCAACACAATTAATTGGTCAGACGATTGGTCGAATACATTTTGTTTATCAAATTGATTTTCAGAACTGGCTAACCAATACTCACCATTGAATAGTTGAACCACACCAGAATTTACCATCCCAAAATTGTTCATTAACGAATACTTTCAATGTTGTGCTTCATGTTATGGTGTATTATACTGCGCTGTGTTGTGTATGAAGGAAACAATCAGATAGGCTCACAAAAGCATTGGCATTTTTACTGGCGATAAACATCACGCTTGTTTTCCCCGAAGGGTTAGGCACAGGTATATATAGTACACACACATTTCGCCAGTTGTGTTTAAGTACCATGTCAGATGATTTCATACCAGTGGCGAGTCAGACTCCGGAATCCTACTGCGAAATTCTAGACAAAAAACCATTAACACTTTGTCCGACCCAGGCATCGAACCCATAACCTCATGTACAGCATTAGTGCTTACGACCACTAGACTATCGAAACCGTTAATTAATTAATGATTTTACAACTGTGTTTAGTGTGGTGTTTGGATATTTCAAATTGCAACAAAATGTAGGTAGAAAACAATCAGATACACACAAAAGCATTGGCGCTTTTATTAGCGATCTTACTTATCATCATAATAGCAAGCCCCCATACTAAAACCCTGACGTAATAGTGCATTACCCAGCGGCTGAAAACATAAAATAAGCCTAAAGAAACATTTTATTGCGCCCACAACTCCACTTTATGTTATCCGTAAACATTTAGTTCCGCGGATAAGTAGATACGGAGAGTTTATGAGAATATAATATTTTATATGATATAAATAGGTTACCCTAAAGCTATAAATAGGAAAGAGTATGTAGAGCTCGGTATAAAATTCATTCATGAAAATCATCCTAACGTTTTTTTCAGGTTTAAATAAAAGCTTCTTCTTAACGTATCGATGGCCAAAATTTCAAACATCTTTGGACCAAAATTCAGCTGTGCGAACTCCGCTCACTGACAGTGTAATACGATCACAAAATGCAAAGGTAATGGTGCAGGATGGAAGGTGGGTTATTAACTGTTTGAAGGTGCCGTACGCTAAGAAAAAGAATAAACTTTAATGGCAGAGTTTCGGAACCATAACTAATGATAACTTGAAGACCTTAGCAAATATTATACTATATTGCCCTACAATTTTGTGCCGCGATTTGCGAAAGAGATTGCTTCCTAGATCCGTTGCGTCCACGATTTCAGCATTAATTAATGTCAAAATTGAATTCGCAGAGTCAACGTTACTTAATCTACGGTACCGCCTTTCAGCAAATGTTTACCGGTAATTACCGAAGTGAAACTCGCGTGAAAAGAAGTCAGCATTACCATAAAAGGGACAGTTTCGCCTAGTCACTCAGTATAAATAGATCCCTGCTGTACGACATTACAATGTTTGATTTACGATGCCTGATAGCCTGTTGAGTAAAATATTATGAAGGCGGTAGCGAACGATGGGGGAGGATTGAACGGAAAGTTAATTTTGACTGTGAAACTACTAAGTTTGTATTGATGGGTTCGGAAATAGTGGTCTATAGATCACTTGTTTATTTCCGGCTCGAAGGACCAAATAATAGCGGAAGATTCTATTTTTTGGTCCTTCGAGCCGATTCTGTGAATTATGGTGGTAGTTATTAAATACAGATTTCAAAGTAAACGATAAAAAAGATGTCTAGATTTTGACCAAGACCAATGTCTTGGTGAAAATCTAGACATCTTTTTTTATAATTTTGTCATACCTAATACCTAAAGCCTATTTGACCTACCAATAGGAACTGTGAGAGCTTTACGAGCTCTGAGAGTACCTGTATGGTTTAATTAAAAAACAGTTAATATGTTTATTCCAAACAGAAACCTACTGAATGACGTAATAATAATCTATTCGGCTTTGATTCATCAACGATGAGTCAACGAAACTCAAATTTTACACTCACTTCCGTTACGGTTGCTATGTGTCAGCCATTTTTGTCGCTTAGTTATAAGACACACGTGCTCAAACGCTTTTATTAATTAATACCAACGCAACATCACTTACGTAAAGTAAGGAGGTAGATTTTCTGTAAATAACTTGTAAGACAGACTGTCACAAGTCTTCACAGCTTAAATGCGCTGTCTAAATATAAATACAGGAGCAGACCGCCGACTCTAATACAGAGAGGTAAAGCCCTTACGCCTACTTAAATGTCAAAGGTCAACTATCATAAAAAACAGGATTTTAAAACGGCATTCGGGGTCACGCCTTGCCCTTCACCTTAGAAAAGACTAATTGATTGCCTAACAGGATTTCACAGCATGAAAATATTTGAATTTAATATTTTTACTTTTGCCATCGACTCAAAAGCAAAATGGGTAAAATTAATGTCATATAGGTGACCCACTCACTCGTTAAAAATCGCAATTTTGTCACATGTCATGTTAAACTGGGCACTCTGTACGTTAAACCTTCCAACGCCGCGAACTCCCAGTTTCTAGTAATCTGTCAAAAGCCAGGCTTCAGCTTTGTGTGTAATGGAAATTTAATCGTAATTGAATGCACGTTACCATTTATCTGCCAGTCAGCTTGTATTACCGTGACTTCTAATATGATTTTGACAAATCGCTTTTGAATGGGAACAACGTGTGTGTTTTCGTAAGTAGGAGCTTATAGTTAAATATTAATCTGATGGAATAAGTTGGATGTGATGTCTTAATTATCTGAATCAAAGCATTTCTGCTAACGTAACGATGACCTGATTGTGATGATGATATGTTTTGTATATAATTTAAGTTTTAACTATGCTGGGTAGAATTGAAAACTAACAAAATGACATCAAAAGCAAAAGGTGAAATTAACAACGCAGACCGAAACAAACCCAATTAGAATAGAAATTGCAAACATATTCAATTTATTCAGAGATAAATAAGCCTGTGAGGCCTACATTTGGTTTTATATCTATTTATCCGCGGCATCTCGCAAACGACGAGCCGACGAAATTTGAATAATCACAACGGCAGCTGTGCAAGCTACGACCAAGAATATCGTTTTATGGTAAGCTAAGCTATGGTAAGATGAAGTCGGAATCCTAATGCGAGCGTGGATTGCCCACGTTCGTGTGACAGACAGATTTTAATTTGAAGCAACCTTCATTTCTGGGTTGAAACTGGGCGGAGTTGGAATTGAAATGGAATGTAATGGCAGAGAAGGGTTGGATTAAATGATACAAAAACAAGATTTACGGTTCAAATTTACTTTTTATAAGGGAAGCGATAACTAGAAATCTCGTAGCTAATTAGAATCAACGTAGGACACAGGGATATGTCCGATCGTCTGCATTACCTGAACCCTGAAGCATGAAGAATGTAAGATCTTTCTATTCGCAAAGAATCTAGAATAGGTATATTACCAATGCGAGCACCATTTCAAGAGGAAAGCCTAAGGCATCTGCTACATAAACGATTCATTTTTAATGCTGTCCAATAAAACGACCAATATGAGGTAGATATGTCTTGTCGGTGCAGTAGCAGCTGTTGCGATGTGTTCCGTCGTGCGCCATCCGCCGGCGAGCCCCAGGCTTGATGGTCGGGACGTTATCACTAAATAATAAGATGGAGAAGGTACACTATGTATTTGCAAATACCAGTTAAACCAAACAATCGGATTATCACTGCCTTGCTGTTAGACGGTACAACTGCTAACCAGTAAGATCTACACCGTGTGCGCTAGACTGAGCAGCATGGTAATTTGGAGGATTCCATACAGAGATTATAATATGAGACTAGGTTTTGCCCGCGGCTCCGCCCGCGCAATGTCGGTTATCGCGTAAAAAAGTAGGCTATGTCCTTCTCCATATCCCAGGATATGTCTCTGCCAAATTTCATGACGATCGGTTCAGCAGTTTAGGCGTGAAAGCGTAACAGACAGACAGACAGAGTTACTTTCGCATTTACAATATTAGTAGGGATAGTAAGAATTAGTACGGATTGCAAGAAAGAGCTGTACATGTAGATGAAGGGAAAAGGTTCAAAACAAAGGTTGCAATTCATGAAATATCTAAAGTGGTCCTTCTTTACTTTATATATTTTAGAGGACCATTATGTTCCGGAATAATATTCAACGCTTCCCTAGACAACCATATAACCGCACATTTGAGAACTTTCGGCTATTTGGGTACCGTGTTAAATGAAACAAATGAGATATATTATATGATGCGGTCACAGTACTGCAACAAACTTAGTTTACGCCACTTTGGCTAAAGTTGGCTTTATTAGCAAAGTTAGAACATTTTCGCGTATTTCTTGTTTTGCTGTTTTGCAGGTATTATTCATCTTACAAGTAGGGTCTTGTGTGGTGATGGTGAACTAGAAAGTAACATTAGATTTATGTTTTTCGCAATTTTTAATCCTAACTATGTTTATGTTTTGTCGAGAAGCCTGTGTACTTTGTACCTTTTTCAAAACAACTTTTTTTCGACAAAAAGGTAAGAAAATCCAAGAGCGATGACCAGAAACTTGTAGTTTATGAACAAGTTTCTTCCCCTAAGTTAACTTCGCCGTCGTCGCGCCGACGTATCGTGCAATGATTGAGATTCATTTGGTAGATTTTCTTTTTTGCTGAATAAGGAAAAGATAGAAAAAAGATTGAGGGACTCGAACGTTTTTTGTGGAACCTCTGTTTATGGGACAGTGAGGAATTTATAGATTGTCATCGAGTAAATCACAACGGTTTCATTAAATATTTTAGTGTGGTTATTTTCTTTTATGGCACGCTAAGAAAATCAATATGACTAAATTGAATTATATTATTTAGAACCTCAAGTTTATCCTTATTCTTATTTACCGGTAAGCCATCGAAAGAAGCCCTAAAGTATTGTGCGCCGTAAATAACTTCCTTTCCCGTTGACCTGGGACATAAAAAACAGACCTTTAGCGGTTCTTTCGTCCCACGCAAATCGTAAAAGTCACTCGAGGGAATCGTTTCTATTCCTTACCTACTAATAAATAGAACGTAGATATGCGACATGGCTCGGCATGCTCATTTTGGCTGGTTAAACCTGAGGTTTTGTCCTAAGAGCTCTGATATTTAGTTCACCCGAAATTAGACCTTATTTCATTTTCAGCGGCCCGAACCAGCCCAATGTTTCCCACACCACAAGACACGTTTATCAAAAGCAAAACATCGTCAACCTGCGTTCAGAATATTAAACACATTAATAATATGTTGCAGCCTTGCAGTCTCTCAGGCTACAGGGCAGCAGCGTAGCGGTCTACCGCGGCCGTCTGCTAAGCTAGCATGCTCATAATAAAAGCTCATTTTATGCTAATATCGGCGCGGGCGGCGGCAACTATTTATGCAATTTGAGCAGTCCAAAGTGCGGAAGGCAAATAACTGCTAAATATTCATGCCACCGTAATGTTGTTGGGTTCAGCAGTTTTTAATGAAGGTGAGTTTGTGGTATGGACAATTAGGGCGGTTGGAGGTTTGCGATTTCTTAATAGCATGCTAAGTGCTACCTACTAACAAATACAGGACTGGGGATTTAGTTAAATGAAATACTGTTAATGTCTCTAGAATTACATTATTTTCCTGCTAAAACTCAATTCTGAAAGCCCACAGTTCCCTGGAAGCATTATGGAAATGAACAAAAGCTAATTTTTATATAAACAATGATAATACCTACATACATGTAACTGTACCCGTTCCTATCACACGTATGACCAAGACTCACAACGGCGAATATGCGTAACCAAACGTATCGCAAAAAAAATGCAAAAGGAAAACCTGTAGGGTTTCACATAACAAGCGCCGGACCGCAATAAAACACCTGCAATCCCGAGCTTCTTTCTGTTAACGTCTAACCTTCCTACCACCACCCTTAACACCCTACCTCCCCCCCCCTACTTCCTAGTGTGTCGCGTAAAACAGGGGAAATCCGAACAAAGAAAATACAGGAGCAATTTGCAAGCTTCCACGACAATACGAAATTTTGCGGCGTAGTTGTTCCAAAGTTGACAACAACAATTATTCGTGTACACAATGCGGAATTAGCTCGTCATGTAAATTAACCTGTTCTCCCACTGACTGATTATAAAGCTCGGGTTTCACCTTCCAATTTGGGAGGCGATACGGTGAAACGGATCGGTGTGAAAAAGCTGACGGCGCAAATTGCAAGCATATATAAGGTGTATTGCACGTATGCTGAATTGGATTGATTGTGTCTGCTATACATTCACGCGCATATATCCATTGGACCTGTAATTTGGTATTTTAATAGTTGCGTAAACCCTTACGCAACTACGTCTATTTTAGAACTAAAACTGGTATTTTGCACAAATGATAACGGACAGAAGCCTCTTATAGTGCTAATTAGAGACTCTACACAGTTACATGCCACGAGTGGGTATTACCAAATCTGAATGTGTCGTGAGGTACCTACAGTAATCAAGTTGATTATTATGACAGTCAACTTCAGAGTCAGTTTGGGTTTCAGAATTTGCAAAATTACCTACAAATTGCACAACTTGTTCCAAAACTCAAGCAACAACTAGTTTTGACGTTATTACCTCATTGATTCCAAAATCCTTACTGTCTAGACTACCTAAAACCGTCACCACGATATGTCACCTCTAATTAAACCCAGTACCTATGCAGCTCATATCAAACGGCAGCCGTAACGAGGTGATTTAAAGCGCACTCATCGGCGCGGACCGCCGTGAAATTAGTCGCACGTCGCGCGCTCAAGTGTTTGTCGCGCGGATATTGACAATGTTGTATGTATTGGCAGATACATGTGTCGGTAATTGAATGTTGGAACCGTTGTTTGATGTTAGGTACTACCGAGGAAAAGAGAATGAGGGTGCTACACATATACTTAACTGTAGAACTAAAAAAAAATTGAGATCTTGGATTTGTGTCTGAAATAAGCTCACCCTGTGTTAGACTACCTACGATCTACTTATAGATTATGGTGCAGTGGAAAATTTTGGGACCTCTTCTTGAACTTCGGCAGCTATTCTCTTTGTTTTATTGAACATCGGCTTCTATTTTTTTACCTATGCAAGTGTACATTCATAGCTTGCATGCATACTTACATAACATGAAGGTATAAAGACAGTTTTTCCGGTTTTCCGCTTAACAAAGCGAGCGGATGTGAACTTCACATCGTCGTTTGTCGCGCGGATATTGACAATGCTTTGCCTATTTTCGGATACATATGTTGGTAATTGAATGTTGAACGTTGTTTGGTGATAGCGACAGCCTTTGACTGTTGCTGCGTGTAGACAGACGAGAAAATAAGGCTTGTCGAAATAAACCTTAGGACTTCGGGACTTCGACTGTTTAAAAATGTACCTACAAACGTGAATTTAATCTCTAAGATGCGGTGGAAGTCTTGCGGGCTCTTATTTTCTAGACGATGTACTTAGATCACTGGTATTTTAATTGGTGGTAGGTAGCAATGACTTTCAGAAATTCTACCAAAAGTAAGCAAAAATACCACTTTTTACTTATAAAGATAGAGTTATGAAAAGTCTGCGCTATCTATATGTATAATATTTTTCTGTCAATATGCGAATCACTGTTGGTGCTATTAGTGATATTGCAAGTTTGATTAATTGTTTGCACTGCAAAATGAAGTACAGAAAGACACAATGAATGAAGTTTTGAAAGCTCACTTTCACATGTCGTTTATATTTCCTATTCTAGACCAGTGTATTAAAATCATCAGAATTCCGTGGCATCTATTTTCCTTCCTTTGTCTCTCTCAAAAAGTTCTGTACCATCAAACAAAGTCCGTTGCATTTCCAAAACAATCCTCTGCTTGTATTTCGTCGTCCTTTTTAAAACTGTTGTGCCTTATCTACGAGTAGAACGAAAGCTTACAAACAAAATAGTGTACTTTATGTTTCAACAGCGAGCCAGAACAAAAGCCTATTGCTCGGGGCCTGTCCATATGTCACTGCGCTATGACTGGTTAACAAAATGAAAAAAATACGTTAGAGCCTGACTCCAATGTCAGTCAATTACTTAACTCTGTGTCTGTATGTAGGACAGTGAGCTACGAGACATATTTTTGTGTGTTGAGCTCTTTTGAGCTCTAGATATTGAAATTAAAGTCATCATCATCAAAATAATTTTAGCCGAAAAACGTCCACTGTTATGCATAGGCCTCACCAAGCACCGGCAGTTTGACCTTCTTGCTCTCGCCTCCAGAGGATTCCTGTGGCCTTCACCAGCTCATCCGGTCCACCCAGTGGAAGGCCTTCCAACGCTACATCTTCCGGTACGCGGTTGCCACTCTTGTACCTTCCGGCCCCACCGAAAAGTCACAAATACTAAATAGGTACCTACTTCATCATCATCATCATCATTTCAGCCAGAAGACGTCCACTGCTGGACATAGGCCTCCCCAATTGGGGGGGGGGGGCTTGCCATAATCGCCACGCTTGGCAGGCGTGTTGGAGAACGCTGCTGCCCATTCTAGTATCAGAGAATGGGTACCTACTTGCTTAGTAATAATTCGAAAATAGGTTAGGTAATATTTCAATAACTAATGCACAGACTAGAAATTATTTCTTTGCTATCTAAAACGAAAAATTCCCTCATAACATACTCGTAGATAAATACCTCTACAAGGAAATCTTTTCAGTTCAGAGCCACATGCTTTCATAAATAGAAAAGTTCACATCACATATTCTCCGAATCCGTAAGTCATCAGAATCCCAACGTTATGTACCTAGCTTTACAAAGAAATCTAACATCTGTTCTATCCAACCAAAGTTCATTGACGTTCGGGATAATGAGAAGGAACTTTGTTCTGAAATACTTAAAACTTTGCCATGATAACTCACCTATTCAAAGTGACAAAGATCGAACATGAAATCCGACAACTCAGCAAGTTTTCTGCTGATTACAAACTTAAATTTTATAGACTTGGCGTTTGCACAGACCATTTGCATAAGCTAATTACCATAAACTATAAACAAGCAGTTGAAAACACAAGTTTCATGCGGGCGAAGCCGCAAATAGAGACTAGCGAACTACGGAGCCACTATTAGTAGACGGTACACCACAAACAGTAACGAACCATCACTAACAAGTTTGTAAAAGGCGGAATAATCGTTTAGACTTCTCTGTAGCCAAAAGCCTTTGTTGCCCACATTTCACCACCCATTTCTTCTTTTGTATAAAAACGTTTTATAACAGCTGAAAGTAATCGCTCAATGTATAGTACAAATATTGGTTTTATACAGTAGTTATGACAAAGTTCCAACGAGCCGCGTAGCTGACTGTTCGCGTAAAGTCAGTGACTGGAATATCACCATGCAGGGATCAGACGACTGTTTGGCTTGTTGTGGTTAACCGGTGTGTTGACTAGTAAACTCGGAATGACTGAGTGTATGGCTGTGGCAGCTACTGTGTGGCGAGTGTTATAGTTAGGTAATTATAGTTAGTCGAATTTATTTGACGCGTGTTGCTGCGGTTAGTGTTTATTATGATTCGGTAACTGATACCCTGTTTACCTAATGTCAATATTTCAGCGGTACCTACAAAATCCTGTGCGTCTTTTTACACGCTTTATATTAGCTTCACTTGTATGTCATTATGTCAGTATGTAACTCTCCGTGGGTAATTTGCGCGCCTGCGGCCTTCCTTGGTTCTGGTAGCCGTTTTTTATAAACTTTGCTTTAAGTTACGCTTTATATTAGCTTCACTTGTATGTTTGTTGGTTTGTTTGTATGTAACCGACTCCTTTGAGCGCGATTTTGACCCACTTTAAACGGTCAGATTTCATTGAAACTTTGTAAACTTGTCGAGGACCGATGACAATTCAATAATTTAAAAAAAATTGAGAAAAAAAGAACGTTTTTGTAGTTAGCCGAACTAAAAAATAGAAAATAAATAATAGTTTAAAAAACTAAAAAACACGCTTTAAAAACCAAACTAAAAAAGCAGAAAATAATTTAATTCAATTAAAAAGCGTGGGGTGCTTGACATTAATTGATTATAAAAATACCTCAAAAAGCACCCCACGCTTTTTAATTGAATTAAATTATTTTCTGCTTTTTTAGTTTGGTTTTTAAAGCGTGTTTTTTAGTTTTTAAACTATTATTTTTACCCGAGATACCTAAAAGGTCATACGATACGTTAAAGAAGACGACCCGACCTGAAAAGTAGCAGTCGTATCTATCAAATTGCACTTGGATAACATGAGATTTACGAATAAATCTCACAGAGCCTTACATCGAAGTGTGCCCGTAGACACGTGTATTTTGAAATGTGGAACGCATTAATAACAATTTCTGCGTTGTCATACTACCAAACAGATATGTTCCCTTGAACGTGCCCTCAGCGTTCTAGGCATGATTTATAGCACGTGATTCGTGTTTAAATCAACCCCTGTTGAAAGACTTGATTGATTAATATTTTAACAATGCATTTGTTTGAAAAAAGCAAGGGACTCTATCGTATTGGACTAGAATTGCCAAAACTTTCCTTGCCTACGAATAACATCGAAAACCAATATTATCTTCCCCAGGTCAGGCAAAAATGTGAATAGATTTTACTTCAAAAACTTTTCAAGTGACCACTGTCGCGACTTTCACTCAAAACTTCGCAAAATCTTTTCATAAGTTATTGCGAACATTTTTAAGCATCGCCGAACACCAAAATCAGTCAAAGGAAAACACTAAAGCCTCATGTTTCGTGAACGAATATTCGAACATTCTCAGGATAGGTATAAATAAGGAGGTACCTATCATACACATATTTATGAGTGTCTGAAGGCACTAACGGAGGCAAGTATAGGAACACAAAGGCATAACTAGCTTTGAACTTAGTCATACAGTATTGTTCATTAAAATCGTCCCTTTTCCATATAAAGAGGAGAAACATTGCAAATTGGCTGTTAGTAGGTACCTGCCACTCCGAAATAAAATGAAATGACTCCCTAATAAAACCCTTCACGAATGATTGGAACGGAACGACAAAATTATTCAGTTCGAGTGACGTTAAAAAAGTCATTAAAGGACGGCCATTCACGCTTTTTAATTCCGACGACGGTGGTCTATTTTGGAACATTGTATCTTTATTACTGCTCCGTACAGAAAGTGGGAATGGAAGTGTTAAAAGTATTGTAGCTACGGAGGCGAGAGCCGGAGTGATTCTGTGGGGGAAGCCGCCGGGCGTCGGAACGGAGAATAGAGTCGGGACAAAGCTTGTAAAATGTTAACATTAGTTGAAAGAACTAATATAGACGTTTTATTTTTATTTCCGTGACAAATCGGAAAGTAGGTAGATGTTGCTTTGTTGATATTTTGAAATAAAAAAGACAAATTAGATTTGACATCACAAGCCTAGTCTGACAAACGATTTTACTTGGGGCAAAATGCCTGTTACTTCTTGGTCGAAACACTCACCTACACATTACATTCATGCAAGCAATACATTCCCGTTATGTCGGTAATTTGATGCCAAAGTTGGTGGTGGCGCCACCTCCTGCTGTAACATTTTATGAAGGTTATATGTATGAGTTTATTTACGTTTCTATCGCATTTTGAAGCCAGATATGTTTTTTTTTTAAGTGGACCCCACCCACTTCGACATCGCTTAAACACTCAGAGAATTTGTTTCTTTAAGTAGAAAGGAAGGACCCAGATAATATTCCACATTGGACATGTTTAAAAAAGGATAAAGAGAATCGATGAGAAGTTCGAATGAACTAACATTACCATTTGAAGCGCCTACGATTACCTACAATTCCTAGCTGAATTCAAAACCGCCACATAGCACCCGAAACATCCAAACCTCAAGCCACTCATCTCATTTTACAACCGTGACTAATTGAACAATAAAAAAGCCAGAACATAATCGAAAAACAATCCAATTTCTCACTAGCCACATAGTTGAACAACTACTTCCAAGTTTCTTAGAAGGCGTTGCTTGACAGACATTAGTCAGGCCGGGTGCGCAACCGCACGACATGTGGTCTGTTATCTGACCCCGGGGTGTTCGAGAGAAAGCCCATAGCAACCCGTCTGACGGGTCCCGTTGACACACATTTCATGTTCCGCTTCATTTCTTTGTACTTTACTACGACGCGCGTCGTGCCCGTGTTTGACCCGCGAAATCCCGGCCCTTTTCGGCGATTGTATTTACTTGTAGGTAGATGTTCAACAATCGCGGAGAAGTGAAGGGTTTCCATTACAATTTTGAGAGGTATAGAATTAAGGACCAGTAGAGCAAGTATGCATAGAAAAAGTTTCGGTAGGGAACCTACCTAATAGCCAAATCCGGTTTACATATAGGTTTAACCACGGAATAGAAAAAACTTTTGAACTTTTCTATTCCGTTCCGTGGTTTTACTCATCATCTATGGTGATAGGTACTACCCTTTCATAATGAAAAAGTTCTCGAATTAGCAACGTCATCACTGATCAAATGACCACATTGATGATTATGGCAAAGCGTAGAAATAGTATTTATATTCTGCTTGGAACATTTAACATGAATATCATACAGTCTGCTTCCAAAATAAACTGAAATAAGTACAATGCAAATAGCAGCCATTCATTTGGCTCAGTGCTGTTGCAAAGAGCATAATGTCAATTATTAACTCGTTATTAACATTTCGCCATTTTGTTAAATTAAATCCTGTCATGCACTATGTGTATTGATCGGGTATTTAATTAAGTTACTGTTCAATTAGCGAGTCGAATATTTTGATAAAGTCGTTATGTTTTTGTACTACCTACTGAGGAGAACCTATGAGCAAACGAAGTAGGTATGAATGTATAAGAGATTTATTATAGCAAAGAAAAAGGTGAGAATTGCGAACAGTAGGTAAGTAAAACAGTAACACCCATCTAGGGTGGGGTACAGTAGATGGATATAGTTATTATGTTTTCGCAATTTTCCATACATATGCTCCTTTAGATAGGAAGATCATACTCGTATTCATCGGTAACCCTCATAGCAATTTGAATAAATAGACTCTCATTGTCGCTCCCCGGTGTAGCTGGTGTCGGGCTAGTTAAAAATGTATAGAAATGAAATGTAGCGAACACAAATCAAACATTGATTTAAATCAACCAACGGAATCGAACGCACGAAATGTTGTGATTGTATCGAATCGCTATCCAAATCCTCTTAAAAACCTATTATTGACATTCGTAAATTGATATTAATCAGTTTGGAAATCGGATACAGTATTACCGACTGAATGGTTTCGTTTTACATACTTCATTAATTTGATAATGTGATGTGGGTAGTTATAAGTTTCAGTTGATTTTGACGTTTCTAAAATACGAGTTACTTCTTTTGGAAGCATATATGTTTCGCCCTTCGTGCAATATTTTTAGTGCAGATTCTACCTCAACATTAAGCAAGATTATGAATTACTGGTTCTTCTTAGTTATTTTTCTAATTACCGTCATTATTCAAGCCTGAAAACATAATAGACAGTGAAGAATTTAGAATAAGTGGTCCAGTTCCGTAGATTAAGTGAATCTCATTATTATTGTAAGCCAGACTAAATTAGATAGCATTCCGGGCTAGACGTCTGACTCGGCGATCAGCCGACAAAAGACAAACTGTCTCGGATTTCCCAGTGCACTGCTTTGTTTGATAACGTCAGGGCGTGTGTAATTTGGGAGTCGTTGGACAAGTTTGTAGTAGCTACCGAATATCTACTACTATTACTATAGATACGTACGTTCTATAGTTCTGGGCTAGGCGAAATAGAGTGTTTGTAGACTGACTGTTACTTTACCAAATTAATTCGCACCTAAAGGTAGCCTGTCATGTATGTGATAAATGATTTTATTTCTGTAAGTAGGTTTGTACAAGCACTTTTACACGTCAATCTTTTTATTTTAACTAGATGAGGTCAGCGTTTCCTATCTAACTACTCTAAGAACAAAGGCCAAAACAAACTAAGAGGTCAGTCTCTTTTAAAGTCTACACATAATTTGGGTCACATCATGTGAAGACCATGTAGATTGGGGTCTGAAATGGTCTTTTGAGGAAAGAACCACACAGATTGAGTGGGACCGTCCAGTGAGTGCACCCATTTGTCACTAATCGTGAAGCTCAACTCAGAACTTTAGGAGCTTGTGTGAATGTGTATATAAACTGTTATGCTGTCTCTACATTGTTTCCAGAGTTGTAGCTAACTTTAAATTTCTCCCATCACTAGGCAACTGCTTAGATAGGTAACTCTTTCAAAAGACGAGCACCCTAATTACGATTACGTAACACACTTGTAATCAGTATCTGAATCATTTTTAAGGATATGGCTAATCAATTGCTTCATGTTCGAAACATGTTGTCGGTTCAACAATGTAAATAACGCAATGAATGTTGTTGAACTGTCAATTTGAAAGCCATTCCTACTGTTAGTGTGTTACGCAATTATCTCAGTGGTTTATATAAGTGAAGGCTTAAAACTTCTAATACATATCCTAAATCTAGCTATTAGAGAAAAAGGTATTCGCTTAAAAACAAAGTTTGTGCTGTAAACCCTACATCGGTGTCGACGGGGCGTACCTACCTACTCATGGTTATGCAAATGTGTGTAACAAACCGATCATAGCCGTGCTATTTTGTTGTCAGGATTTGGGACAATTCTCGAAAATTGTACGAATTAGGGTCGTGATTTCGTCAAAATAATGCGGCCTATATAATACCTGCCCGCATTATTTGCACCCGCAAATGCCAGTTGTAGGTAATGGTATAATTGCGCCCAACTTATATTTTGTGCGCACTTTAAATGAATCACACTAATGCTGTCTTAAACTTCACATCGAAGCGTGATCTTCATTAGTTATCAACCTGCCTATGATATTTACCTACAAACAATAAGGTACCATAAATCGTCCAAGCAACACTTCGCTATCATTTGGACCACACCTGTTACAAGTAGCTCAGTAGATTCCATTCCTATACCTAACTTTTGTACGTGTCAAATCGTAGCCTAGGACACTAGCCGATTAATTAGCATTAAGTCAATACCGTTTATGCAGCATTCGCCACATTGCTGGTCGTGTTAAGTGTGTAAACAAAATGCAGGTGAGATGTTAATTAGCGTGGACACTCCGTTCTTTAGTCACTACTACGCCAAGACACTTTTTGGCGTTGCACTAAGGTTTCCCTGTTCCACTTGGAAAACGTAGAAATTAGAGTATATCGTATCGCTTTCGTAGAACGTCAGTTTAAACAACCACGTAATTATACATACATACTTAGATCAATCGTCCAATTGATGTTGCAAATAAAAAATCTTCCAAGTTGTTCTCTGCGTTCCGCATCTAAATAGTCAACATGATACAAAAAAGTCTATTGATCTACACGGAAATTCAATTCTACCAATTTCTTAAAGCTTGTCCCCCAGATACAGGCAAACGCCTAGTTTGGTTGTCAGTTTTTCGCCGTCCAAACTGATGTTGTAGGTAGGGTAAGTAATGTACAGTTCGATTAGATAATTAAAATTGACTAAGCAGGTAGGTGAAGTACCTATGGCTCTGATCAACAGTTGAATTTGAAAAGGCTTTCAGAATCCGGCATCAAATTCTTTTCTGAAATGAAAACTACAAAACAAAATTAACGCACCAATGCCCCAATTTTACCAGTCTTAAGCGTCCTGTGGGTAGGTAAGTCTCCGATCAACAGTTGAAATTGACGCTTCAAATTGTCTAAATCAAAACAAAATATAAACGCACCATTGTCCCAACTCCTTGTTCTCTTCGAGACCAGACGGCGTCGCCAACGTATCGGCGTCACCCTCATGTCTCCCGCCCGGGTGTTCAGGGATCACGCGTTCAATCGTCGTCACCTCTTCGATGTCCGAGTCGATACCTTGCGCGAAGTCCATGTAAAACGACTCCCGGGAGTCGCTGGACCCCCGTCGCAACTTTAGCGACAAGTCCGGTGAACTGTCATCCATTTTTGTAACACTATTCTTCTCTCATCCTTCACTTGAATAGTTAGAGTCAGTCAGAACCGTCTTTTCACTTTGTGCGACATTTCGAAAGCGCGGTTAACCCATTTTCGTTCGTTGAACTTGAAATTGATTTGAGAATTTATTCGTGGGCATTATCTACTGTTATTACTATAGGATGTTTGTAGATAGGTACTATAGGAAGTAATTAATTAAAACTGATCCATTCAAACTTTTAAAGTACCTAATAAAAAAGACCCCAAATGTCTTCGACGCAACAAAAAAGGCTCGCACACAAACAATAGCAATTTATCTTGTCGCGCTACAAAAAGGCCGGTTCGACGTAAAAAGAACAATGACCTGTGAACCGTTCCTAGTGTAACCTTCCCTAAAATCGACACCACTTCCTGTGCCACTAATAACCGACGCACACCGACACATGACGTTTAACACATCTGTGTGCGTGACTCAGCGGTGAGTCGTATTCGCATTCGGCTTCTTTTCAATAACTTATACGACCGCCGAAAGTGCTATCAATCAAATCTCGACGCTCTATTTGGCGGGTAAGTTATGAATATGTATCTCCGGTAATACATCTTGACGCTTATTTTGGTTAGTGGTACAATAAATTAAGTTCGGTTACAAATATGTTCTTCAAACCGGATTATAAATATTAATATCAATCATCCTTGGACCCCTCTTTAAGCCTGTTACACGCACTACTGGCCATATTGATGATAACAATAACAATTTAAAAAAGCTTTTGAGCATAATATTATATTCTAACAAGAATCTTGCGCCGAACAGTGGGTCCGTTCTTAGAGCATTCTATGATAACGATAAGGCACGTTTAAAATTAATATTAATAACACATCCGTGAGC
This sequence comes from Antitype chi, assembly GCA_947359405.1. NCBI lineage: Eukaryota > Metazoa > Arthropoda > Insecta > Lepidoptera > Noctuidae > Antitype > Antitype chi. The sequence continues at coordinate 13,781,589 of OX375817.1, read as the reverse complement.
GATATCAATCGCCGCCGATCCCTCGGGAACAACAATAATGCCCAAGAACAAACATATTCATTTACACACGACAGCCAATCGTACGATACGTATGCTAGACACGCATCGCACGGCGGAGGCGGAGGCGTATTGACACGGAATAATTCAACGGGCAGTCACTCACACCGACACACGATAACGTTGTAGTAGGGTAAGCACGTGCGTGATAGAGGAACGCGACGGGCGTCGGCGGCGCCCTCCCGCGGCAGAGGTTGGCGCGCGATTGCCGCTCGCAGCGAGCGCACGGCGGGCCGCGCGGGGGATGCACCCTCGCGGCCGTGCGGCGCGGGATCAATCTCACACAGCCACACAGGCACCCGATATTCGGGAAACGGTGCCATTCACTACATTATCGAAGCAGGAACTAGATGGGATTAGCGCCGTCCGACATGCGAACTGCGGGACTCATTGAAAATGAAACAATTTATTATAAGTAACCTATACAAGTTTATAACATACTTTCTATACATATCAAACAAGTGATTATACTTACATAATTCAATTATACACTCAATATCACAATACTTTTTAGTCTTTATTAAAACAATTGTTTACAAGTTTGGTGTAGTATAATTATGGAACGTAAGGCTGAGGACTTGAGATACATGCTTATAATAATATAGTTTTTCTACGTATAATTTAAGTTAAACGCATGTGATGCCTTGTTCGGTATAGTTTGCAAATTACAATAGTTTTTCTGTCATCAATTTATTGTACACTTGGAAGGAAATAAATTTAATTTTCTCTTCCAAATTATCTTAAATTCCAAATTATCTTAAAAGTGTTCAGTGACAATGTATTAAATTGCCTCAATAATTATTAATTGGGTACATAAATTAATATAAAATGTTAAGTGCGCTACTTTAAAATAACTTGGAACCCCTTGCCAACTCTTAGCAAATATCACATAAATGTGGCATATCATAGTAATAATACATTAAGTTATATTACAATACTAACAATTTTTATTATTAATTACCAAAATTCAACGACATATAGGGACCTACATATTACAATTTTATACATGCATTTTTCTGTTTTTTTTTCTTATATGATCTTATCCTATCACGTGGATGAACTAAATATATAAATAGCCGAATAAAATAAACATTAAGACAGGATAAGCAATAGTCTTCGTCAAATTAATCAAATAATTATAATACAATTTCGCTATTCTTTTAAATGATATTATAATTTCTATGAGACACGTTTATGTTAATTATTGTGACTGCAACTCTGCGAGTCTATTCTGTAAAAATATTACTGTGAAAATCAAAGGGAAGTGAGCTTCAATAGGGTTAAACCCTAGGCATCAGGTGGAATAAAAACTCACTTCCAGCTCACGTCATTAACCTCAGTTTTCACGGCAAAACTTTTATGCACAGGCGGTATGTTCCGGGAATGCCCGACTATTTTCGGTCTCAAACTTCTCGTATGATCCTACTTCATATTCAAAAGTCCACAAAGAAGGTTTTATGATTAAAACATCAACATAAGTAATTGAAAAAGTGTTTTTTTTTTTTATACCAAGGTAATATCCCATCTGGGGTGCACCCTTTTAACAGTGTCAAAACATGTTTATAAAAAACTGTTTCACCTGTGGCACAAATACACACGAAACGACAACAAATTGATAAATATCTTGTCTGTAGTTTATTAAAAGTTTGTTTATTAACTTGGCACATTTTTATCCCATTATTATTAGGTTAAAGACACTAATATATCGAGATAAAAAAAACCGTTGACCGCTGTCGGATACAATTCAATCGAGTCCAATTTTTCATTAAAAAACTAAATTTTATTAAATTCTCTTGAACTAATTCCAAACACACTAGGACCTCACAAATTCGCAGACCGGTTGATTGAATACATGACATCTAGGTTATACAGCGTAACCTAGATAAGTGGATCTAAAGTGACCTAGGATTATTTATCACTTAAAAACGCGTTTCATTTAGCCAGTTTGCCAAAAAGACAGGTCGAAATCTACCGTTTTTCTTACATAGAGGATAGGCCAAACGTGTCGCGACTAACGTTTAGCAAAATATCGGAAGTATTCGCCATCATTCGGAAATATTCAAAAGAATACTTCGATTGGAAGGAATACAACCGCAGCAAGAATGCAGAGTAAAATAAATATTGTAAGGATGAAATAGGTAGCCTACGTTTTATTACAAAATAAGAACTAAATTGAAGACCTTATTTCAAAAACCATTTTTGTCAATTTCATGTTATGAGTTAGTTACGCCACGCAATTTGCTTTTATTCGTTGTACGAATAAAAGCAAATTTCTCGTGACTTAAAACTTGTTTTTGAAGAAATATAAAATATAATCAGAAAGCGTACAAATTCCTCTACAAGATTGCGAAACTAACTCATAACATGGAATTGACAAAGGTGGTTTTGAAACGAAAGTCTTCAATAGAGGTTTGCACCGGAGCAGTGAGTACCGGAGAATAACCGGTGATTTACCGGTAAAAGTACTCGATTGAAATAATCGGTAATTAACCGATTGATCTCCGGTGTTCGTCGCATCTTATTTTTTTTATATAATAAAGTTACACAAATAAAAGACACATTCAATAATATATTTTTTTTATAATTATTTAACATTCATGACAATTATTTACCAACTTGTTTCTTTCGAATTAGATTAATTATTTCAGTCATTAGTTTATAGCGGTCTTGGCCGTTTATGTGATTAATTTCACTAGCAACTAACTGGCCTTTATTACATGATAAAGAGAATTTTAAAATTAATTGATGGTATAACCGCCGCACAGAGAAAACTGCCTCAAGCACCTCAAATAATTAGCCCAGAAGAAGAAAAAATATTACAAGATATGGTGCTTTTGCTGGATATATTTGAGCAAGCAACCCAAATGATAAGCGGAGACCAGTATCCAACCTCTAGTTTGATTATACCTATTATTTACGGGCTATTCGATAACATTCAAAGTCCAGAATTTCTACACCGGTACCTAGGTGAAATATTTTTACAAACATTGAAAAACTGTATGAATGATCGCTTATTGGAATACGAATCTCGAACTGTTTGTCGAATTTCTACTATACTGCATCCCGTTTTTAGAAACAGCTTTAGACAATTGCAAAATAAATTGGCTGCTAAAGATGCTGTAAAGGCAGAAATAAATAATATTTTCCGGATCCGAAACATATCTAAAAGCGCAGAAGAAATAGCCACGTCAAGTGAAAATAGTACTAGAGAAACTGGTCGCTCGGATTTGCTTGGATTTCTAAAACGAAATACCAGTAATGCAGATATGACATCCGCTACGGCAATGAATTTATTCAAAATGTATACAGAAACACAGTATCCTGAAAAAAGCCACAATTGGGATGAAGTTGTGCAATTCTGGAAATTCAATAAACATTTAAAGCCTTTAGACGAAATAGCCTCTAGATACCTAGCTGTGCCTGCTACTTCTGTAAGGTCAGAGAGAGTATTTTCGGCGACAGGACAAATACTTAATGATAGAAGAAACATGTTACGCTATGACGCTGTTGACATGTTGTGTTTCTTAAATCAAAATCAGCATTTGTTATCTTTATAAAACGTTTTTTTTTTTTAAATTATATGATTATATAAAGTATATCAATTGATTATTCTTATTTCTTCATTTTTAATGTATAAATAAAAAAAAAGAAACAAAATTTCTTTATTCTCCGGTGACCTCCGGTTTTTCACCGGAGATTGCCCAATCACCGGTGAATTCAATCGGTTCTTAAAATCTCGCTCCGGTGCAAACCTCTAGTCTTCAATTATTCCCAGTAATTACGAATGTAATCGTAGGTACCTTGAGGAGATAGGAGACTCGCCGTATATCAGATATTTCGGCGTGCCGTTACTTGAATTAACGCCATCTAGCAGGCAATGGAGAACTTCGTGAACCGCCGAGCCCCACAGCCGTTCATTCATAAAATCAACGAAGTATTTATTATTCGATGCCTACGTACCTACTATGGGGAATATTTCCCTGTAAGTAGTTATCTACTTGTGACTACTTATTATTTTATTTTTGTATGGTTGAATTTCGAATGAGCCCGATTTCGTGCTGATGTTATGTACAAGTTTAGTTTACTTCGTAAAAGTGTTATTGCTTTACGATGTACGCACGGCTACACATCAAGCTATACATTTCCAGTATAAGCTGATCTCGCATTGTATAGGATTTCCGTACAGTGCTAGATCAGCGTAAACTTGAAATGCATAACTTGATGTGTAGCCGTGTGTACCTAACTAATGTTTTTTTTATTTTATTAATATATAATATAAGTAGCTAGCTAAAAGTTACTTTCCATTGTAGAATAGGTAGTATTCAACCGAAATCAATAGTTCAAATAAGAACTTATAGAAACAATTGAAATAATATAATACCGTTTTACTATGTACCTCGGTACATAATAATATATAAGTATCTAACATAAACTCATTTTAGTACCTACCTACGTATTTACCTCTCTATGTACATAGTATTGTCGCAAAATAACACTTGCACTCGTAAACCGCATACGAAAACTTTTTACGTAAGTGCATTATCTAAGTAGATGAAAGATAATATCTTTCATCGAATATATTATATTCGAAGTTTTCAAATCGTATTTTACTCATTTTAATTAATGAAAGCGTACGTAGTAGAACCCAGTTCTCCATTGCCTCCTTATGAATTCAAGTAACGGCACTTGAATTAACGCCATCTAGTAGGCAATGGAAAACTTCGGGAACCACTGAGCCCCGCAGCTATTCAATCATATAATAATCAACGAAGTATTATTCGATGCTTAGGTACCTACTATGCGGGAATATTTCCCTTTAAGTAGTTATCTACTTGTGAATACTTATTATTAATTTATTTTTGTATAGTTGAATTTGCAATGGGCCTGATTTCCTGCTGATGTTATGTACAAGTTTATTTTACTTCGTAAAAACGTTTTTGCTTTACAATGTACCTACCTGATGGTAAAAAGTAGAGATGGGCCGACTATGACTTTGGCCGACTAGCCGACTAACCGACTAGTCGGCTGTAAAATGGCCGACTAGTCAGCCTAACCCTTCATTGCTTTCGGTTGACTTCCGGTGACATCGGTAATATTCGTGACTACGATTTAGGCTCGTAGGTGCCAGTGCGCCTCGCCCGGCGACCAGGCGGAATTGTCGAGACATGTTTTTGTTTACTTTGCATTTATACTATCATTGTTTACGTGCGTTGCTTTCCTATACTAATTTCCTATCCTTTTTTAGATTGCACTGAAAGTAAACTGTTAAACCGATTCTATAATACAAATAATAATAGTAAAGATTTCAATTTCGTTTCGATCACCGTGTTTTAAATTTTTAACCATATTAAAACGAGCAAAAAATAGGCCTACTTACTGATTTTAGCCGACTAGTCGCCGACTACAAATATGGCCGGCCGACTAGTTGGTACATCACTAGTACAAAGTTTATTTCCTATGTAGAATAGGTAGTATTCAACCGAAATCAATAGTTCAAATAAGAACTTATAGAAAACAATTGAAATAATATAATACTACTAGTTACTGTTTTACTATGTACCTCGGTACATAATAATGTATAAGTATCTAATATAAACTCATCTTAGTACATACCAACGTATTTACCTCTCTATGTACATATTATTCTCGCAAAATAACACTTGCACAGCTAAACCGCATACAAAAACGTATTACGTAAGTACATATCTAAGTAGATGAAAGAAATGTTCGGAAGTTTTCAAATCCTATCATACTCATTTTAATGAATGAACGCCTACGTAGTAGAACCCACAGTTCTCCATTGCCTGCTAGATGGGGTTAATTCAAGTAACGGCACTTGATTTAACGCCATCTAGCGGGTAAAGGTAAAAGCTGTAGCTGTGCAACTTCCGTCGGTAGTGCTCGACTGCGCACGCTTTCTGCTGCTGCAGTGACCAAGGAAAGAAGGACGGAAGATTCGTGGGCATGAATACACAATCACCAACGCGGAACATATGTAATTTGCAATGGCAATTGCGTCGCCATCTAGCGGTCAATAGTCGAACTCTAGCTAGATATTTTCCTTGTATTTCTTCTCGGGGAATAATTCCGAATATTGCTCAATACTTCCCAATGGTTCGCAAATAATATGACGGGAATACTTCGGAATTTTCCTCTCCGGCAACGCTAGTCGCGACCACAATATTCAAAGTGCTGCATTTTTATTAGTATAATTCATACTTATAAAAGCTATTGAAAAGTCCCAATTATAGAGATAAAAATCTCCCAAATGCATTCTCAATTATAAAGGTTTAATTATTCCCAATAACAGAGGTAATTCATTGCAAAAGTGTCGGATCCTCACTGAAGAGATGTCTCAAATGTACAGGGCCCACTTAACCAGGTTACACTGTATAGAGAACTTAGGTGTTGTGACGCATCTACCTTTAGAAAGAGACTGTCACATAAAGAAGCGACAGAAACGATACTACAAATTCAACAAAGCGATCTTTTTCTGGAATAAGATGTAAGTACCATATTTTCTGATGCACAAAAAAAATATAGAGTTGTGACCGACTAGCAACAAGAACATAATTATATCTATCATTGGCTACAGAAAAGATACCAAATAATTATACAACAATAAAATGTTGAATAAATGAATAAAATTATGTATAAACAAGTGTTGGATCACGCGGTAGGTATGGTTTTAAAGTAGATATTAGCATAATCATGAAATTGTGATCGAAATACGAGATCTTTTTAGTCCGGAACATAATTGAATTTTATTAGGGCATTTTTTGGTGCAACACTTTGCTTCTAGGAACAATTTTTGCTATTAACACAGAGGCAACCCCTTTCTCCTTACATAAAGTCTATGCTAACAGGTTGGGCATCGATTGTCTTACCACCCTGTATGCCTAACCCTGCGGGGATTATAGACTTTATATTGTGATACGGTTCGATATTCATGGCGGTGCCCGAGGTTGTCTATGTTTTGAGTACTCAATACTTTCACAAATTTTTGATTACGTGTCTAATTTGTATCCGGATGTCCTTGACTTGGATATATTTTAAAGTGTGTAGGTAAGTGAAGTCTGACATCAAAAACAGGTGTTCTATTTAATTTTGTTGAGATCAGTATAACGCAAAAAAAAAACAAAGAATTTGCTTGGATCGAGAATGCAGATTACTAGCGATGCCGCGCTATAACTTGTTTTTATCTATTTCATGTGGCCATGTGACGGAAGAGAACATAGAGGCCCATTACATAGAATAAGAACTTGAAGCGAAACTTCTGCTGCGAACGAATTCTCAATGCCTAGTTTCGGGGTCTAAGGTGATAAACAACAGCGGGGTATTAAAGAACGAAGACGTTACGCATCCATTCGATTTTCTTAGACTGTGGCTGTGATTGTACAGCAAATTATTGTTACGATTATTTTACCAAATAAATATAAGAAAATCATATCAGCACCTTAATTGCGCAACACACTATCAATCAGAATCTGAATCATTTTGAAGGATGCTACTGATCCATTGATGTTCAAAAAAATTGCCTGTTCAACAACGTAAATGACACAATGAATTTTGTTGAACTGTCAATTACCCCACTGATGACCGAAAATCTACCGATACCTGGCATAAGTACCGAAACAAGTGTCTTTGTAACGAGTCTACCATACTATTGACGAGGCCACCACGCTACCACGTGCCATTGATTATTGCATAACAATTACGACGCTCAGGAAACAATCGAGGTTTATCGAATTTCGTGTCTCATAAATTGGTAGTAAGAGTCCTTTAATCATAGTTATGATATTTGATATCTGTTGTAATAATATAAGTGTGTGTACATGTTTATCCGACGCATTTGCCCCACTTCAGGCCGCCGCAAGCCATAGCTCCAATGAGGTAGACCGCGACGGCGGCGACTCCTCCCATTATGACGTACATCTTCACGTTCTTCCAGAATAGGGAACGCTGCAACGTTCTCGATGTGTGGCGGTATGTTACAGACTGAAATAAAAAGGATATTGATTGTATAAAAAATGGCTTTGAGGAAAATTCCAATGAAACATCGGCTAGTTAGTTTTACCTTGTGATGAGATACTTTTTATAATTATTATATTCAGGACTGATTTTTCAATTAATCAAAATCAAAATTTAAAGTCATTTATTCAAAATGACTTTTGATTATTTATATTTAAAATAGTCAGATTACTTTTATCTGAAGAATAAATCCGACAGTTTGACTTATTTTCTACACAAAACCTGTCAAACCGACATATTTATTCCCATATTTAGTGACTAGTATTGGGAGTAACATAAAACTTGCATGCATTACATATTTATTCAATGAATAATGCATCTAAAGATTTCCAAATGATTAAATATTATACTAACTATTTGTGTATAACTATTTCATTTTAACACAATTTAGACTACTTGTAAATTAGTGACAAATTCTGATACTTACACCGGTCGCTAAATTGTCAGCCTTATTCACTAGTAATTCTAATTTCTCCCCGCGCATTGCCATGTTATCTGAAATTAATTAAAAAACACATCATTAATTCTAAAAATTCATATATTTGCAGTGAAGTAATTTACATAACTGATTGCCACCTACATTTTAAACAAAAAATTATAGATTACACATACATATTATTGTAGGACCCTGCATTGATGATTTTTACAATGTTCAAAATCAAAAGTCAAACTAGGCTGAGAGCCAGCACTTTTTGAACGTCAAAATTACATAAGACAGTCCCCCCAAAACGCCCGCCCTTGACCACTTCCTAGTGCTTTAGCTGGGAAGAAGTGGCGCAACAAACTCTCCAGCAGCACAGCTGTCTGTTAAGTTAGAAAAAAAATTATCCGTACAATAATAGGTAAGTAATTAACATTACTAAACACAAAACATAAAATTAAATTATTTGCCATATTATGTCAGCTAGCACACGTCAATATACCAACAAAACATAGTAACTAAACTCAAGCAGATATAAATAATAAAAACAAAACAATAAATGTAAACATAAATAAACAGTTCATTACTAATAACAATGAGAAAACCATGGTCAGCAAGACGACCAGTCACCACAAGCAGCACCCGTTCACGAGCATAACGCAAGGATCAGCCATTGCCCGCCTCGCCATATTTGAGGGAAGTAGGCAACCCGACCCCCGACGCTACCACAAGTGGTGACATCTAAGGGAGCATGACGAGCTTGCTGCTGGTTGCTCAGGCAAGAATAATACGAACAATTATCGAGATCGCTAGCTAACTACATATTGCAATACATATCATTAAAAAAATCATTTTAATGAGAAGATTATGACAAAAATAAATGAAAATATCAATAATAAAAATAAATAATCCTATACAGTCTAATAAAATAAACATTTATATGAAGTAACCTATATAACCTGTCAGTAGGTAAGCTACTTCTGGTGAAAGAACGCAAACATTGTCTTGAGTTAATCACAGTGACCAACTATTCTTATCGTTTAAGTAGTTGTTAATAAAATAGTATGCCTTAGAACAAAGGTTGGATTTTACTTTAGCTTTAAATGCATTACAAAGTAAATCTAACAAAAAAGAGGGATGCTTGTTATGAACCTTATGAAGCCGGTGAAAGGGAGCATGTTTGTCCTTGTTTCTAGTTTTGTCTTATTTCTATTGTAACTGTTTCTCTCACTAGCTATTAGGATTTAGCCCCACAAGGATTTATAAGGTATTTTGGGTGTGAATATTCTAATAAATATATACACCAAATACATAGTTGAATTCTGGCCCAAGTCCACTTAGATTGCCTTTGACATGTTAAGAAGAAGAACGCATACCTACTCCTTTTTACCTCATGTTAAAAGTAAGTATAATATTATTATCACTTAACTTAGGCAGAACTATCTAATATTAACCATTCTAGAATAATCTCTGAGTAGTCAACATCTTTTGTTTACCTAGATAATTAGTTATGCATTACAATAGCTTGCAGTCTCTATAATGTCTTTTTGTCATTAGCAAATCAATCCTAAATCCATTGTTTTTAAGTAAATAGTTTATAAAACAGTAGGTGTAGATAATAAAACAATATTTTAGGTACTATTCATAGAAACATGAATCCTTCCTTAGGTTAATTACATTAATTTTGTATAGTCATGCGCATAAGTGAATCATTTTATGAAATTATTGTAGGGCCTTGGAAGGAGGTACAGACCATAATGTATTAAGTATGAACACATAATTTAAGTGCATGCAGTAAATTATGGAAAAGTCGAATGATTTTTCTGGTTCTCTAAAAATGGCGTTTACTCAGGGGCACTACATCCATAGGTACTAGTTTTAATGAGATATTGCTGAGTAATAATACTCCTCAAATATACTATTTGTAAGGTGAATGTAGAAACCTGGATATTTTTTTGTTAGAACTTAGACTGATAGGAGAAAGTAGGTGAAATATAACTACATAACCAACTTTCATTCATTAAATATTGTTAAATGCATGACGATTTCTAGTCATTATCAATGTATGCTTCAGATTACAGAAATAAAAGCATATTTCATCAGGGTCCTACTTTTAAACCCAAAGTGAAAATTAACTTAAAATTTCAATAGGTACTTACAATTATTGATACATCTGTAATTGATACTTAATTATGCATACTCAAGTTTGGAACTACATATAACATTGGCCTGCCATGAAAAGTAAACAATATATGATAATGACATCCATATAAGATTAAATACATCACTTTTACAAGTAAATAAGCCTCTCCATTACATACACAGTCAATGACACATACATAGGTAGGTATATAATGCAGTTAGTACGCAAAATAAAGATAAGGGCTGATAACAGTTTTATTTATGTGAAACAATATGCTATCGGAACCAGAAGAAAAATAATTGATTGTTTTGTATATACAAATTAGGGTCATGAGTTATTTTAGGTCAAATACAATTAATTAAAGGTGCTATTTAACAGGATTATAAGGTCATTAAAATGTTTGTTTGTAGACCACAATCCTAGTGGTTAATTGAAATGATTCTTTTTCAAAACTATTGAAGGAAAATTATTGGACTTAATGAGGATTTATTCAATACAGTTATGGATGTTAATAACTCATAGTAACTTTATGATGTTATTCATTCATTCTGTTGTTACAATACTATTCAAACTAGATGCTGACAGGAAAATTAAAAAGAAGAAAGGGTCATGGCCCATATGAAATTTACCCGGGCCCGTCACAAAAGGAACATATCTGTTATTTTGTTATATTAAATATAACAGAAATATATTAATACTATTCTGAATATCAGTGGCTAACACCTATACACGGTAAAAAAAATAATGGTTGTTTTCTCGCAGCGAAACGGTTTTGTTTTGGTAATACAATCGTTTTATAAACAAATAAAATATTTAAAACAAAAAATGGCAGATTAACAATTGTGAAAAATCACCATGTGCGAGAGTTTATTTTGCTTTGAACATTTATGTATCGCTGTTTACTTTGTCGGCGGCGCGTGCGATCCGAGTAGTACCTACAAGTAACGTAGTGTACCCTAATTGCTTATCACGCGATTAATCATAAGCGGTTTCATTTTGACAGATAGCGACCTCGACAATTCATGATTATTCTTACCAGTGCAACCGGCAGCAAGCTCGTCATGCTCCCTTAGATGTCACTGCTTGCGGTAGCGTCGGGGGTCGGGTTGCCTCCTTCCCTCAAATATGGCGAGGGGGGTAATGGCTTGCGTTATGCTCGTGAACGGGTGCTGCTCGTGGCGACTGGTCGTCTTGCTGACCATGGTTTTGTTATTGTTAATTGTATTAAGTTTTTATTAATTTTAGTCCAGAGGTCCTAGTTTAACTTTTGTTACTTTAAGTTATAGCTATATTTGCATAATGCAGAATTACATATGTAAGCGGGCATGCCCTTTATGCCTGGAGGCTTTTATTTAGATTGTAAGTTCTGTTTACGTTTTATTTAATTATTTTTAGTTTTAATTTTTTGATGGTATATTGGCGTGCTAGCAAATGCAAATTTAATGGCAAATTTAATGTTTTTTTTTTGTGTTTCGTAATTTTAATTACCTATTATTGTTCTTCTAACTTAACAGACAGCTGTGCTGCTGGGGAGTTTGTTGCGCTACTTCTTCTTCCCAGCTAAAGCACTAGGAAGTGGTGAAGGGCGGGCGTTTTGGGGGGACTGTCTTATGTAATTTTATTTTGACGTTCAAAAAGAGCTGACTCTCAGCCTACTTTGAATAAATGACTTTTGATTTTGATTTTGAGTTCAACAATATTCATTGCATTATTTACGTTGTTGAGCAGACACATTTTTCGAACATATTTTATTATGAAGCAATGGTTTAGCCATCTATTTCAAAACGAAACAGATTATGATTAATCGTGAGTTACGCAATTAGGGTGCTGTTACTATTGATTCTCACGTTTTCGATTTTATGAATATACTAGCTTTTGCCCGCGACTTCGTACGCGCACAAACTTTACCCTGTCTTTTCCCGTTCCCGTAAGAATTTTGGTAAATTCTCTCTTAGTATTCCGCAACACGTCCCAATGAACCTACATGCATTTCAGTTTTGCGTAAATTTTTTTTCAAAACAAAATACAAATAACATGACGTGCGCTGTCAGTTGCATCGCGTTGCGTTTTGTTAAAAATAAACGGCTAGATTTTTGTTTTGATTGATATTTTTTATTAATAACTATCATATTTTAATACTTATTAACCTATTCCTGACGAAGACAAATCTAAAAAATCAAATATCATTAAAATTGGACCAGCCGTTCTTGAGTTATAAATGGTGTAACTAACACGACTTTGTTTTATATACTTTGTTGTATATAGATTTTTTAATAAAAAAAAAATCTATTTTTTTTTACTTTTACTCTATGCTTCGAAAGTACTCCTTATGGCAAGTTGTTCTGCCGCGGGAAAACAACCATTTAAATTTCACGGTGTATATTGCCATTTGATTTTGTTCAGGCAAAATATTTTAAAACCATTTTTTTTTTTAACAAATAGCAATTATATCTATTTAAAATGACGCCAATTTAGATAAAAAACACTAATAATAGTCAGTCATCAAGCTCTTAGCTCCATTAGAGCTGCAATATTCCTACGGGATTCTTATTTAATGCCTTTATTTTAAGTTGTATTCTTATTATCTCCTAATCTTAATTTTAATTGGGGTGAGCTAGACATCAGGATCACTTTGACCATTCCGCACTGCGTATGGGTTATGTTTCAAGAGACATTGAATAAAACCTTGATTTCCAAATATTGGTTTTATTTTTGTTTCACAAACGGCACTGAAATAGAGTTAATATTGATAAGCTCGAAATTGGTGTGTTTAGTACCCATAGCTACTAAAACATTCCACTATTTATCCAGCTTCTGAACCCCTCGCATGTCAAGTGTACACCATGTGTTCCGATAACAATACAAATTCTATTGTGTCTGCTAATTAGATGTGCGACGGGTTAATGATATCCTAATCTCTGTCTGCAATGAATCACCGATTGAGACGATTTTAATGAACCCTAAGTCGATTGTTATTCTAGAAGTTTAAACGTAATCCAGCTCCATCATCAGGTCACCTGGATAATTCCATAATCATTGTATCGTCATTGAGTTACATACAGGGTGAAATTGAAAACATGCGACAAACCGAAATGGGAGATTGTACTCATCATTATGAACAACTTTTACTAAGGGACCAATGATGCAATTGCGAAAAAAAAAACATCTGTTCCCTACATTTATGTTCGCATAACTCGTCAAAATGTAGGGAACAGCTGTTTTTTTTTTGCGATTGCATCATTGGTCCCTTAGTAAAAGTTGTTCATAATAATGAGTACAATCTCCCATTACGGTTTGTCGCATGTTTTCAATTTCAACCTGTATAATGACGTATTTTGTTGGTATTAAAAAAATATAATAATATTGTATATTGCCTGAACAAAGACATAAGCCAATACATATTCTGGTGTTAGCCATTGATTTCGAATTTATAATAAATGTATATTCTAGCTATATTTAAAATATCAAAGAAACTAAGATATGTGTCATTAGTGTGTGGTCTGGGTCACAAATGACTGTTCCTCTTTAGTTGGTTTTAAATATGTTTAGTGATATCAATGTTATAAGCTGGCAGGAGAACATGTGGATTTACAACAGTATTCGGAAATATTTTATACACAGGAGTGGCAGGTCAGTCATCAATGCACAAATGGAAACCATGAATTCAGCACATGATTCTAAACCCCCTGAAAAAGCAATTAACAGTTGGTTTAAAAAAAAAATCTGCTTTTTCATAGACAAGTGCAATACCTATGATATAAACCAACAAAAAATGTTAACGCAATGGGGTTCAGAATCATGTACTGAATCAATCTTGACAGGTTGTGCGTCAATAGTCCTGCCACCCATGTATTTGTTGACTAAGTGTAAACAATTATGGAACCATGACTCGTTATAATCTGTATGTGTCAATAATATGCAATCTGTTTGTCTGTGTACCATGTAAGATAAACAAACGCTTACTGAATTTTAGAAAATAGTGCAGCTCCAAAAAAGAGTTATGCTCTAAGTTTAGTAACTATTTCTATATATTTACAATCTGTAATGGTTGCAGAAAGTACTTTACTCACCAATATTTTTAACCATGATATTTTTGAGTTCATCCAACTCGCCGTGGACTCTAGATATGGTGTCCAGGTCTTTGGAATCACTGTAATGTTTCATCTCTGTGGCTAGTACTCGGGCAAATTCTCCATTCATAGCATAAGGTATAGCGGTCTGGGCCGTGTCACCGAATGCTGTCGAAAATCTTCTCTTGATCTCATTGAGGAATAAGAATGCTCTCGAACGTTGGAATTTCTGAAGCAAAAGTTATCAGCTTGTTATGAAAATGTATTATTATATTCAAGGTTGTAGTTAAATAAACCAGCTCTACTCACATCATCGGTAATGCAAAAGTAAACCAATTTGTTTTCCGCAATATAGTGGAACAAATAATTTCCATGAGAGTAAGTCAACTTATCATCGTGGGGCGGTATCTTGGATAGTAGTTGTTCTGTAACTTCCGTAAAATTTCCCGCACACGTTGCATATTTAGCTAAAACCACTGTACCTCGGGCCACAACACTAAATAATATAGGCATTTTGGACAATTACGTCGATGAATTGAAAGAAACAAAGGAGAACACGACACGATAAATTTTTACACACTTAATGATACTCATCAAATACCACGATTGAAATGCTTGCTTTATAATTAGTGAAGGACTTAGAAAATTTAGTAGTCAATTAAATGAATATGAACGAATTATTGTATGGGTAAAGTCGACAAAAACAATGCGCGCAACACACACGATACACGTCAAACCTCCATAAAAAAAATACTACGCGACTAGTGATGTGACAGGGACACATGTTATTAGTGGAATCGATTCAAGATATGAGGCACACGACATTTAGACGATAAAGTTAGCGAGAAAATTATACGTGAATTGCCATTTTTATTTGTTACAAGCTAACCCGCGCGAACTTCGTACCGAGTTACCGACAGTTAAAGTTGTCTGAACTTATTGACTAACAAATAGTCTTGTGTAGTTCGTGAACGATGAACGAATAGGAACCGTTTCTTTGCATTTCCGAATGCTGACTTGTAATCGGTCTATTCGTTCTAATAGCTCCTCGCCTCGTGCCGACTTGTAATCGGTCTATTCGTTCTAATAGCTCCTCGTACATTTACAAAGAGCCATACCGTATGTCCGAACGAGAACGAGAATGACAGCGACTGATTTGACTGGTAAGATTTCAATGAGACTTTTTTGCTCCGTGATTTAGGGAAGTACTGACTGAGAGCGAAGACCGAATAGAGCCAATAGAACTAATAGAAGAAACTGGTTCACTGACCGAAATGAACTAGTACGGAGCCGAAATGAACTAGTAGTATATGACCGAGCAGGCACAAGACTACTAACAAACGTCAATTCATTTTTATACCTAAATATATATTTTATTTATATTTTCTCACCTATTAATCATTCCTTGGACTTCTACAAATATTTGAAAACCGAAATTAACCAAATCGGGCCAGCCGTTCTCGAGTTTTTGTAAGACTAACAAACATCAATTCGGTTTTATTTATATAAATATGGATTTTCTTTAAATTTTTCTCATCTTTTAAACCTTCCTTGGACTTCTACAAATATTTCAAAACCAAAATTAGCCAAATCGGTCCAGCTGTTCTCGAGTTTTTGTGAGACTAACAAACGTCAATTCGTTATTTTAATAGACTAGCTGACCCAGCGAACTTCGTACCGCCAATAAAAGTTGCCTGAACTTTTTGTGAGACTAAAAAACATTTTTTTTCTTTATCTTTTCTCACCGTTTAAACGTTCCCTGGACTGCTACAAATATTTCAAAACCAAAATTAACCAAATCGGTCCAGCCGTTCTCGAGTTTTAGCGAGACTAACGAACAGTAATTCATTTTTATATATATATATAGATTACTAGCTGACCCGGCAAACTTCGTACCGCGGATAAAAGATTTCTGATTTTTTTGTGAGACAACCAAACATATTTTTTTTTATAGATTTTCTTTATATTTTCTCAACGTTTAAACCTTTCCTGGACTACCACAAATATTTCAAAAACAAAATTAGCCAAATCGGTCCAGCCGTTCTCGAGTTTTAGCGAGACTAACGAACAGCAATTCATTTTTATAAATATATAAGATATAACATAGATTTTTACTCCCTGTACAAAATAAGTTAACTAAAATGTATTTTTTTATTTTCTTGAATTAAAATCGTTGAACTTTACTTCAAATAAAGTTACGAGATGTCAGCTCTATCACAGCTCTATAGCAATGTTCATTTTAATTCGAATAGATGGCGCTAAACAAATCGCAACTTGTCAACATTTCGAAGTTCCGATAGCTCATTACCTACTACTAAAATAGTATATTTTTAATCGACTTCAGTTCTATTGTTTACAAAGAAAAGAATTTTACATTTAACGTACAGTATAACAAATTATATTTTTTTTGAATTTTAATCAATTATAAATTTATAACACACAGTATTCTAATTTACGCAAACATTCATTGGGGTGATGGTAGAATTGCCTTCGTGGTTTTATTACCAATGTACCGGTCCGCTTGTGGTATATATGTTCCTTGGAACCGGTAACGCCAATACAAATATCTGCTAATGCCCGCCGGTGTTTTGCGATACCTATTATGTTTATTTTTGTGACCTTTCTGTGATATATTGCTCTAGCCAGTAGTCCAAACGGGTATTTTTTCAAAATTCTGGTCAGTGGGTCGTCTTAGGTCTACCATACTATGTTCAATCTTTACGTAAGTAGTTGTGTCCTTTGATAATTACTTAAAGTTCCGACTTTTAATTTTATTCAGTAACTTGACAGTTGAAAGAAAAAAACTTTTTCCAAAAAAAAACAACCGACTTCCAAATAAACACTACAAAGTGAAAAATAACTTTAATTTCGGAAGTCGGTGTCTTTGGAGCTGTATTTGAATTTTTTGTCACCGCCTTCCGAAATTAAAGTTATTTTTCACTTTGTAGTGTTTTTTTGGAAGTCGGTTGTTTTTTTTTGGAAATAGTTTTTATTTTTCACTTTTTAGTGGTTCACATGTGCTTACCCCTTCACAGCATACCGGCGTGATGTTATGTTATGAACTGGTGTAAGCAATAGACAGACATGAGATTTCAGCAATCCCAGTCCATTTGCTATCATTTATTGAGGAGTTCCGTTGCCTATCTCCAAAGTTCTTCATCAAATCTTCACCAAATTGAAATGAGACCACTACGAGAAAGTACTCTTCTAAAAAATACCTAAATCGCTTTGTGTGCCTATAAAATTTGAAGAGTTCTCTCTATTTCTCCAGGATCCCATCATCAGATCCTGACTTGATGATCATGGGAAGTATACCCTTTCAAACAAAAAAAACAAAATCCAAATCGGTCCAGCCATCTTCGAGTAATCGGGGAACATACATAAAAAAATAAAAAAAAGGTTCCGACGAATTGATAACCTCCTCCTTTTTGAAGTCGGTTAAAAATAATGCTACCATACTAAAACATAGTGTTGAGGTAGTGAACGATTTTGCGTAAAGAGCGAATGATAAAACGGTTTCATCATTCGATAAAAAAACTTTAAAATTAATTTGTCAAATGTTGATTATACTTAATAATAATTAATAATTTATTAATAAAAGTGATTCCCTTTTTTTATTTCTTCTAATAGAAAGAAACAAAAAGCAAAACAAAATATATAACAAATTCTACAATTTTTAATAGTTTTGACAAGTTTTTAAATTTAAAATAAAAAAAAATTGCATGTAAGTACCAACATAATTTCAAGTTCATTCAATTTAGTTCATTCTTACACCCCCTCACTGGCTTTTTTTTGTCAAAATCTGGTACCCCTTCAACTGTTTAGATACTGAATACATGTGTATAATTGTATATGTAGTTACTGGAGTTTTTGGCGGGATACGGTTGGAACATGTCGCACGAATTTTCATTTTCATGAAATTTAGTGTAATAGCGAATTAAATTGTATAATTTTGGTAGTGAATTATTCAATTTAGTTACATGTGAGTGCACAAGTGTAGTGAAGGTGAAAATAAGTGACTAACGTGGACTTTTCGTGTTCCCCCAAAAAACTCATATTAGGTTGTTGTAAAGTTACTACCGCTTTACAATAACTTTGACTTGACTGACTAAAGACGACTATGACTGTTTTGTAACTTCGTGTCCGGTATCGGGCCATTTACTTGATCGAAAAGAAAAATTACTTGACACTGGCTAAATGCACAAACCGTGCGAAGCCACAACCGAAAAAAAAAAAAAAGTAGTTACTGAATAAAAGTCGAACTATAATTTCATAGTAATAAAAACATGATTCGCTAAATTGTATTTCATTTATCAATCCTTGAAATTAACGTTTAAATACTTAATAAAAACTAAAAATCCCTATATTTATAGCTTTAAATACAGTGTAAACTCCACGTAACGTCACTCGATTTAACGACAAACTCTCTAAAGCGTCGAAATCAATCGACTTTGGTTGGTTTAGTTTGTCTACCATACAATGATACACTCTACATAGCATCACACCCACTCTCAATAACGAGAACAATTGAGTAATAAAAAGTACCTTTTAAGTTGCTAAAATTAGTCAAAATTGCGCAGCTGCGTACGTTTTTTTGTTGCTTTGTTATCCTAGCCCGCAATAAACAGAACTCTACTGTCGACTGTCGATCACATAGGTATACCGAACTTTCTAAGAAATTCATTCTTTTGTTTACAAACTCGGATTGCTTGCATATGTAGACTGTTTTTGACCATGACTAATATACACAATATCACAAGATATTAATAAAATAAGTAAAAAAAATACAACAAAATTACTGGTCCAGCAAAAGACGTCAGACAAAAATAACAGACTATACGCAATAGCATAAGATTATTTTATATGTACATAACTAATAACACTACTCTGAAATAAACTTTTTATTTTTCTAATTCTGATTTTTCTTCTCTCCATTTAACGACAACTCTCTATAACGCCATAAAATGCACAGTCCCTTCAGTGTCGTTATATAGAGTTTACACCAGTGTAAACTCCATGTAACGTAGTTACGTTACATGGAGTTTACACTAAATCGAGTTGATTTAATGACAAACTCCCTAAAGCTTCGAAATCACTCTGCTTTGGTTGGTTTAGCTTGTCTTCCATACAATGACACACTCTATATAGCATTACACCCACTCTCAATAACGACAACAATTAAATAGCTGTGTACGTTCTTTTGTCGCTTTATTATCCTAGCCCGTAATAAACTCGACTCGACTCGGCATCATAAATACCGAAGTTTCTAAGAAATCCGTTCTTTTGTTTACAAATTGGGATTGCTTGCACGTGTAGACTGTTGTTAGTAGGAGTCATGGATTATCTATACGTTATCAACTTATATCATATTCTTAGTTGCTCACAAACTTTCAAACTGTAAACATGGCAAGCAAGAGAAAATCACTGTGTATTGACGAAAAAGTTTTACTGATACGCGCAATAGAGGCGGGACAGAAGATAAGTGATGTTGGCAGACGCTTTGGATTTAGTCGCTCAACCGTGTCCACAATATGGAAAAATAAAGAAAAAATTCTACAAGCAGAGGAGGATGGAAAATCTTCCAAAAAATTAAAGAAACCTAAATACGAAGATTTGGATCAAGCTATACTATCATGGTTTCACCGACAGCGCCAGAATAATATACCTATCTCGGGGCCTATCGTGAAAGCTAAGGCGAAGAAGTTTGCTGAAGAACTTGGTTTAACTTCTTTCAAAGCATCAGAAGGATGGCTCGGAAAATTCAAGCAACGTCATCATATCAACTATGGTAAAATTACTGGAGAAGCACGAAGTGTTGATACGAATGTTACTCACGACTGGATTAATAGAGTGTGGTCAAAATTGACAGAAAAATACGCCCCAAGTGACATTTTTAATGCTGCTGAAGCAGGAATTTTCTATAAGTTGACCCCAGATAAAACTCTGAAATTTAAAGGGGAAAAGTGTGTGGGAGGAAAGCTCTCCAAGGAGCGTATTACAGTGTTTGTGGCTGCTAATATGGATGGCACAGAAAAAAGAAAGCTGATGGTAATAGGCACATCGAAAAATCCGCGGTGTTTTAAAAACATTAAAAAATTGCCAGTGACATATAAAGCTAATAAATCAGCTTGGATGACCAGACAACTTTTTGAAGAAGAAGCGCGAAAATGGGATGCAGAATTAAAGGGACGAAAAATTTTACTTCTTGTTGACAGCTGCCCTGCCCACCCTCTTATATCCAACCTTCAAAACATAAATTTGGCATTTCTTCCTCCAAATACGACTAGTGTCTTGCAGTCAATGGATCACAGCGTGATTAAAAGCCTCAAGGGTCACTACAGAAGGAAATTATTGATGGAGCTAGTTGAATCTGAGGGTAAAACTTCTATTAATATGCTGCATGCAGTAAATTTTTTATCTAAAGCCTGGGAAGAAGTGACACCCACAACTATACAACACTCTTTTCGACA
Source organism: Antitype chi (assembly GCA_947359405.1). Taxonomy (NCBI): domain Eukaryota; kingdom Metazoa; phylum Arthropoda; class Insecta; order Lepidoptera; family Noctuidae; genus Antitype; species Antitype chi. The sequence goes on along the minus strand of OX375817.1, from coordinate 13,760,397 downwards.
TGCTGGACTTTGTACAAATCCTATGAGTGATGAGGTGGAAACGGAACCGGAGTTTGATAGCGACGACGACCTTCCATTAACTGAGTGGATTCAACAGTTCAACAAGGCAGGAAATTTTACAGAAAATCTTCAAACCTACATCGAAGTAGACGACTACCTGCTTACAACGGCTTCACTCACAGACAAAGAAATTTTGGATTCGGTGAGAAAAACTGAGGATCAAGAACAAGGAGATGAAGAAGATGAGACGGATGAGCCTGAGCCTCCGCCGAGCATTAAAGAAGCGCTGGAAGCAGCTAAATTATTGGGAAAGTACTTTCTTTATCACCAAGATGCCTCAATATCACAAGATATGAATAAGTAAAAAATTCAACAAAAGTACTGGTACAGCAAAAGACGTCAGACGAAATTAACAGACTATGCGCAATAGCGTTCAATTAAGAATTGTTTTGATGTAATTACTAACACTAGTCTAAAATAAACTTTTTCTTATTCAAATATAGATTTTTCTTCTTTTCTTTTAAGAATGAACCTTTTACGGGGTCGAACTCACTAATGGGCGTGCAGCCAGCACATCATGCTACCCCAAACTGTCAAAGTAGACTTATCGAGGAGTCGAGGACCGATGACAATTCAATATTAGCTATTTAAAAAAGAAACTGAAAAATCTCACTTTTGTAGTTAGCAGAACTAAAAAAGCAGAAAATAATTACAAAAAGCGTGGGGTGGGTGCTTTTTGAGTTATTTTTATAATTAACTAGCTTCTGCCCGCGACTTCGTCCGCGTGGAATAGATACTTTGGGCTAGCGCTAACTTTAACTTATTAGGTACTTACTTATTCATGGCAAAACAAATTTAAAAAGTAGTTTGCTGAGCACAACCGTTCCTTAAGGACCCGACCACTGGGCACGCCACGATAGCGGCGGTAAGTCCCCTCTTTGAGGAGTGGCTTGAGAGGCGGCACGGCGTCCTCACCTTCCGCCTGACGCAGGTCCTCACCGGACACGGTTGTTTCAGGAGGTTCCTGTTTCGGATAAAGCGGGAGGAAACGCCCGGGTGTTTCCACTGCGAAGATCGCCCTGAGGACACGATGGAGCATACGGTGGAAATCTGCCCGGCTTGGGCGGAGCACCGCCGTGTCCTCGTGGAGGCGATCGGCGGCGCCGATCTCTCGCGTCCGGCCCTGGTGCAGGCCATGGTACGGAGCGAGAGTGAATGGTTAACCGTCACCTCCTTCTGCGAAGCAGTAATGCTCGCGAAGAGGGAGGCGGCGCACGTGAGGGAGAGGCAGTATATGCGTCCTCACGGACGTAGTCGCCGCGGGAGACGCCCTGGGCGTCGGGAATCCCAGGCTGATTCCCGGCCACCGTAGGCGCGGGCTTGCGGACGGCGAGTAATGGGTAGCTCGCTATCCGGTAAGGACCAAGCCCGAGTCGACGGCGCGTTGTGTTCCACGCGCGCCTCAAAAAGGTATCAGCACCAAATGGTGGGGTCCGCAAGGGCCGATGCCTGCCAGGGGTGCGGGTTGTTCGAAAGAGATACCGCGGCCCCTGGGACACAGGCAACTGAGGGAACACGGGTGGGTTTTAGTCGGTAAAAGTCTGACACGCCCTCCTGCTCCACCCAGAGCGGGAGAAGTTATTTGATGATTTCCCACCCAAAAAAAAAAGGACCCGACCACGCGTCTGAGCCGCACGCGGCGCGTCATCGGCGTCATGGTATGTCGTAGAGCTAACTGGGGCCACCGCCCTTCCCCCTCATGACTGCCCGCCGGCCTTGCACATCATAAATGCGCGCGCAGTAGGTACTTGATCATTATTTTGCTGCGATGTTATTTTAATACTGCGATATCTCCTAGGATATTCATTGAAATCGAATGATGTCCAGGGCAATTTTGTTACACGCTTTATATTAGCTTCACTTGTATGTTTGTTGGTTTGTACGTTTGTAACCGACTCCTTTGGGCGCGATTTTGACCCACTTTAAACGGTCAGATTTCATTTAAACATATCGAGGACCGATGACAATACAATAAAAAAAAATATATAAAAAAATATCAAGCACCTCACGCTTTTTTGAAAATATAGTTTTTTTAGAAACCAATGTAATGGTAAGGAATCGAAATGTCATATTCTGTAGGTATGTTCCAAGACGATTTGTCGTTATCATTAATACGATAATAGCAGATTTCGTGTGTGATTGACGTGGTTACAAGTAAGGAATCGTTAAGTGGTCACAGTGAATTCAGGCCCAGAACTCAACCGAAAGCAATGATCGGCTTGGCCGACTAGTCGCTCATTCTGCAGCCGACTAGTCGTCCCATCTCTAATATAAACAGAGGCGGCCTTACCCATTGCGAGCCTCCGGGCGGCAGGTCTTTGCGAGGCCCTTTTTCCTTCGTGAAAAATATGTGATGGGAAAGTAGGTCTGGTTGTTTGGTTTAGGTATTTGTCGTGTTTGAGGAGAAATGCTAAAGTTATGCAAATAAATAAAATTTGAGTTTTAAAATATTTTACATTTAAAGATTCACAAAATTAACAAATACAGAGATGATAAATTTTAAAATTGATGCTTGCGGCTTTTCGTAAGACTAAAATCTTTAATTAAAGCACAATAATCTAAAGAATGAGCTACGTCATTTTCGATCGAAAGAATAGCAAGGGCTGAAGCCGATCTTGTGTCATCGAATTCCTCAAATATGTTTTAATAATTTTAAGCCTCGAAAAACCCCTTTCAGCAGAAGCAACTGTAACTGGTGTGGTAGCAATCATTCTCAGGACTATTTCGATAGTGGGGTAAACTTCAGTATTTTTTTTTTCTATTATGTATTTCAGCGTAATACTCAATAAAATTTAAAGATAAGTACGGTACAGTAACGATTTTCTAACTCATACTGCAAGCAAAATAATTCAAAGGTGACACGAACGAAATGAAACACGGGGATTCCCCGAGCTATAGAGGAGCACAACATTATTTCCCGACTCCCGAGCTGACCAGAGTGCTAGGTATGCGATTAAAAAACCGATCTTCAAGTGTTTCGAAGCGCGATATTCAAGCATAATGAATTTTTCAATTATGTTTTGAATGAATGAATTACTTAACTAAATTTATTTTAGTTTACCATTATGTTATAACCTTAATAAGTAATTAAGGATTAAAATCAAAAGTTTTAAATGAAAAAAAAAAAAAACAATGTTTCACCGTCCCTGCACCCGCACTGCACCCGGGGGGAACATTATTGAGTGAGATGCACGGTAATTCATAGTCAAACGGGCGAGTGAAAATTTAAGAAAAGACCTTCGGAAGATCGGGTTTGGTGAAAAAACCACTGCATAAATCAACTACTTACCAATAAAATTTATTGAACTTTTCGATATTTGAACTTTGTCGGTACCGGTTTTGTTTTGAAGATTTGACACTTCTTTTATTACATGAATACGCCCAAAGTTGCGGTTAAATTAGCAAGAAAAACGAATCTTTGTTGGCTTAGGTATAACTTTTTAATGACTTTTTATTTTACTATTCTGTTTCCGTACAAACTTCGGGAGTGTTTTACTCCACTGTCTGACATGGCACATCCCAAGTAAAATATGATATCGTTTTGTCTCATTATTAATATTGTCTGTATGGAAACAGAATACTAAAATAAAAACCCATTAAAAAGTTAGGAGCCGACTTGTTTAAGTAATAAAAGAAGTGAAAAATCTCCAAAACCATGTTGGTATCGACAAAGTTCAATTATCGAAAAGTTCAATAAACTTTATTGGTCATTGATTTATGCATTGGCTTTTTCATAAAACCCGTCTTCTCAAGGACTTTTCTTAATTTTTTACTATAAATGATCCTGCATCTCACTCAATAACGTTGTGCGTGTAGACTAGCGTCTAACTGCTCATCTCTGATACTATCTCTGTCGGACACGAAGACTGTTGAGACAGCCTGATTTTTGGCCAGGCCCACCAGCGAGTTAGTGCCCGCGACTAGGTTCTCCTTAACACAGACAACTGATCAGTTAGTTTTTTTTCTTAATCAAAATAATCATCAATGTCAATATCTGGATCCAAAAGTTGATCAGCGAGAGGTGTTAAATCTAACTGATCAAGAATCAAATTCTCACACATCTCTTCTAAATCGGTTTCTCCAATTAATATTGCACCTTGTAGCTTACCATTTTGTAGTACAAGCTTTATATATTCTTTATTAGGTGTTGTACGTAATAAAATTTCATAATCTCTTCCTAATCCTTGTGCATTATACTTTCCTAATAAAATAACTTGGTAACCAAACAGTGTAGTGCAATGTGTGAAAAGTTCAAAACAAAAGTCTTGTAATACTTCTTCATTCATAATTTTCCCATGCATGGCTTTAGCCGCCATTCCTGCCATTTGTCTAGCTTGAGTCCATAGCCTCAGCTGGAACCAATGTGCAGCATGATCCCAAGCTGCATGGGCAACATCACCAGCTGCATAGACATTTTTTATTGATGTCTCTTGAAATTCATTAACAGCTAAGCCACCTTCTGGCCCCTTCACTGGTTCATTATCCCATGAGAAATTCACAGCAGGTTCGACACCAGTTGCAGACACAACAAAATCACATTCAATTGTTCTACCGTTTGAAAGCACTACTTCTAGGGGATACTCTTTGTCACTTGTCTCTTCTACTGAGTTTATTTCAACCTTATAAATAGTCTCAAGTTCCTGTACACCATTGTCATCTTTTATACTTTCCAGTTTACTGTACCAATCTGGGCCTAATGCAGCTGATTTTAAATCTTTATTTAAAGATACAACTTGGTCTTCCTCTGAGAAAACATGTCTTCTTAAAACTGTTTTGTGATGAGGCTGTAATTCTTTATTTTTAAATGAGTTCTGGAAAAATTCTGCTGCTCCAGGATCAATGAATGTAGCAGAAATATAGTCATCTCTGATGACCCATATTTTCTGTATTCCAGTTGTGGCATGCACTATTTCTGATGCTATACCACCATTCCCAATTATAAGCATCCTGCGTCCCGTTTTTAGTTTTTCTTGAAATTCTTTCACTGACTCAGTATCTCTTATTCCTAGTATCCTCTTAGTTTTATGGGAATCTCTGATTAGTCTTGGTATTCCACCAGTACAAATACACATGACCTTGTATTTAATTTTATCACCTGCATGAGTATATGCTATTTGTGATTTTGTATCAACATGTTTCAGAGAATCAAAAACAATTTTTAGGTTTGGATGAATTCTCATCAAAGAGCTTGCTTCTGTTTCGTTTACATCAAACTTTACAATGGTTTTAGCATAAAAACTAACATTGCTTACGTTTTTCACTAACGAAGATGCTGTGATTATTGCAAGTGTTTCCTCAGGATGTAAGATTGCTAGCGTTTCGACACAAGTAACACCGGCAATTCCTCCGCCTACAACTAGATATGTAGCCTCTATGTCAGACATTATAATTATATAATTAAAACAATAATTATATTATCAATATGAAGCATTCACATGTTTGCGTAATACTAAAAGCAGTGGTGCAATATCATGACTGCAATGCACAGGAACTGACTACTTAGAACAGGTGCACTGATTTCAGATCATTTTACACTTATTTCACAAAAATTATAAATCACCCAACGCCCTTTTGTTGTTCACGAAAATCCAATTATAACCTCTAACCTCTTTTAGGAAAATATGAATCCTTCTTTCATTATTTTGTTTGATCATCTGACATAATTTGAAATCTCATGACATGATGACATCTGTGATCTGATTCTGAAACATCATCGAATTCATCGATGACATATCTTTGACATGATGACTTAGGCTACGTTCCGAGATACGATAATATCGATTTGAGCGTGCTCACACCCGTTCCGAATTGGCGTGAGCGCGATAACGATGTCCCGTGAATCGTCATAGATGACGTCATGACATGCGCCATCTTGCGATAACGCCGACCATGTTTATTACTAATAACACCGTGAGCGCTATCAAAAATGACAGTTGTGCTGTTTTGTTTTGAATCATATCATATCTATAACTAACTTAGATAAAGTGCTTCTGGCTAGAGTCGCCACCTAACCAAATAAGAAGACGAAATTTGTGGTGTACACAAGTTTAATAAGGTGTAAATTGGTTTTAACATTGAGTGAGCACTGTTAGCGCGTTCACGAGCGTTCCATATTGTTAACAAAAATGACAGTTCTTAGCTGCCATAATCGTGATAATTATCTATCTCGGAAAGCAAATTATTGCTGTGAGCGCTCACAGCGCTATTTTTCTTATTCGGAATGTGGCCTTACTTACACCATAGAAAAGACATCAGTGATTTTATTTCAATCCCATTAATCGACTAAAGAGCGGTAAGGACAGTAATTGCGGCAAAAAAGTGAATGGTGCTAGGAATTCATCATCATCTGCCTAGCGTCTTCCCATCTATGTTGGGATCGGTTTCCAGTCTAACTGGGTGCTGCTCATTACCAGTATTTTATATGAAACGACTGCCTATCGACTACCACAACCCAGTTACTGGGTAACACGATACCCCTTGGTAAGCCTGGTTGTCAGATTTTCGGGCTTCTGACGACATATTAGTATGTACTTTATGGTGTACATACATGCGATTGTGACCAACCAGTCGATGACCAAAAAGCCTCAACTGGGTGGGTGACGACAATAGTGTGATGGTGCAACCCGCAGCCTGTGTATACGTATGGAACTGAGTTTTGTGTGCGGCAAAAGGGCAAAAGAAAAGAGGCATGAAAGTAGAATACAAATTTAGCGAAGCATGTGTGGTGAAACTATGAATAGGAAGAATATGATAGGCTGAGGAACGGATAGGCAAGAAGCATTGAAAAGAGTATGCTTAGATGGTTTTGTCGTGTTAAGCAGACTAATGAAAAGCGACTAACAAAAGGTACCTACTTACAATGCAAAAATGTTAATGAAAACGCTTGGAGGGTCGGTTACCTTATTGGTGATATACTTCAAAATTTGAGATGCGTAGTACTCGCAACAGCATGCCTGAATGTTCAGATGTATGAACATAAATGAAGCAAATGCAGCCGTAGCAGGTAGCGTTCTGTCTTAGAGCATTAAATGCTCTAAGCGTTCTGTAGTTTTTGCTTTATGTACAATGCATACATTCATAGTCTGTTCCATGCCTAAGATCCTTGTGAGGAACAACACTAGTGTCAACCTCCCCCACCCGTCTGATATTCAGTATGTCAATGTGACGTTGGTGTGTAGTTGAAAATCTCTGGTGGTCTCTTTCCCTCACGTTGTGCCGCGGGTATGATAGAGTCGTGTATCTCGTTCTGAGTTTGAAACGAAATAAAATCTTAAAATGACAGCTAGCGAATGAACGGAAGGGGGATTAAATGGACGAGGGAGATAGTTTTACGGAAAAACTGTACACAAATCTCGTTAAACACGTAATTATGAAATAAAAAAACATGTATCGTAGACAGTGTTACACGAGCGTAAATATTTAAAACTAGCCACAGCATTGTGATCCTTACATTCCCGATTAATCATATTTGTTTACTATTTTCTCAAAAATAATGTTTAGTTAAATTGAGCGAAAATCATGTATATGTGGATCTCAGTTTGTATAGCTCCATTGTGTTTAACTATAGTGTGGTACTTTCCATTTATATGGAGCTTGGTCTATTTATTATTTCTTAGTTTATTCGTAGTAATAGCAGTTTTCGTGTTGACGCTTTGGGGTCATGTATCGTTATCTTCTCCGCACCAAACTTCCTTGTTTCTATTGGATAAAGTCGAAAAAGATGTTCGACAAATTGAGGAGACCTTAAAGGTATGACATATTTATTTGGTGGATTTTTTACAAGACTCAATCACAGTAATATTTACTTTTTTATTTCTGTATGCAGGAGGATCAGTCAAATTGGCCTCATGCAACAAAAAAGTCTCATTTGCCTGTCATATTTGGGCGTACTGTAGACAGCCAGTTACAGCTATTAATTGACTATGTCCTCCGAGACTTTGTGGCCCGTTGGCTGAAGGAGTTGTCTCATAAGCCGGAGCCAGTGATAGATAAGTTCAAGGAGCATGTGTGGGGTGGAGTACAAAACTTGTATGAGAGACTGTTACGCGTTGATGCTGAGAAACTGCTGGCCAGTGACATGGTGACTAAGATCACACAGCATTTTGAGAGAATACGAATTGCTAGGAGTTGTGCGTAAGTTGTAGTTTTATTAAGATTTGTTGATTGTGCTATTTATGCAGATTAGCAGGGACATAGACGAGCAAACTATAGCAATTAATTCAGCAAATGATTCTAGACCCCCTAGTGACCCCCTTTTCATTGGTTATCAAAAAAATAAACATGCTGTTTCATAAAAAAGTGCTATAACTATGTTGTCAAAATGTAGGAAACAGCTATTTTTATCCTTTTATAACCAACTACGGCTTTGCCCGCATGGAGGTTGAAAATTATCCCACGGGAACATACTACCAGGATGAAAACTATCCTATGTTAATCCAAGTTATAAACTATCTGTGTGCCTAATTTTATCCAAATCCGTTCAGCCGTTTTTGCGTGATTGAGTAACAAACATCCAAACATCTTCACAAACTTTCACATTTATAATATTATTATTATAGTAGGTTGAAAAAGTTCAATGCAGGGGGTTTAAAATCATAATTACACTGAATCCATGGTGACTGGTTGTGCATTGATATAACTGCCACCCTATATGCTGTTGTATTTATTAGAAAAAAAAAATACATATAAATATGTATAAACATTTTGAATTGATTACCTCCTTCTTTTTGAAGTCAGTAAAAAATAAAACATAACATTGCCGTTGGGCAGTCTTATATTAAGGCTAGGTTGGGAAGTCATTCCGTGCCTGGCGTGAAGAACTGATAACTCAACTCACACGATTTTTTTTAAATCGTTGCAATGGCCTCCTACGGCATTGGTTATGTAGGAAAAAAAAAATACAACTCGATATCTACGTTACTTTTAGAGACTGTGACAGTATATGAATATATCTATATTTAGCATATTTTATTTAACGGAACGAGATATCTATGCGATGAGTCACAAACAAATATATAATATTGTGATATATCCTTTTATCAACTTATACTCAAAAACCGACCTAGCGTACCAAAACTGCATTTGGATTCCCAAATGATTGAAATTTCATTATGAACATTTTTATTAGATTTTTTTTGTTTACAAACGATAAATTGGTATTATTGATACCCAATTCTATGGTGAATAAGTTATAAGTCATCGGTGAACATGTTGATAAGTTAATTATTATGAATACCTACATAATAAGATAATAAGAAAGAAAAATATAACCATATTTGATAATAAACCATCTAAAATTAATTACTCTTAAATCAATTTAGACATTTCAATAACACTGAAAAACTGATTTTTAGGAATTAAATTAAACAATGTTTTCACTGGTTTGAGCAATAATTTATGGGGAATAAGTCTCTGGGTAGTATGTTGATAAGTCTAATATCTTACAAAATAAGCAGATTTTACGAGAATACGTGAAATTATTTGAAAGATCTCATAAAATTATCCGTAAATCAAACTTTAAATATGAGTTCAAGATGAAAACGGATTTTGAAGAAAATGGCAAACTTTAAAATCGCTGGAAAACTGCAATTTTGGACTTATCAAGTTCTTACGGAAATATTCTATGAGCTTTACAACAAAAGCTCTCATCAAACTATTGAATCTGTAAATATTTTTCTCATTACACTTTAACTCAAATAAAATATTAAATTGCTTTTTATAATGACTTGAATACTTTTTTTTTAATGAATAATCTCGAAACATTCTAGATTGGAACTGAATCAACCGCCAGTATTTGCCTTGGCCCCACACCTGATGTCCTTCGACACAGAACTGCACTACTTGAGACAGATCAGTGAGCTGATCATAATGTTTCTAATGCCTCGGTGCTATTCATTGGCACCTGCTACACACCTCATGAGAGAAATTCTGGCATGCAAAGGTATGTTAATCACCAAGGATCTGAAATTATGACTCTGAATACTATGCTAATAGGAATGTATTGTGCAATTTATCAAGCCCCCTATGTTTATCTTGATGTTGATGTAGTATGCTTACTGTATCTCTAAACATAGGCATGATTGTTCATGCCTATGGGCTATGACTTCATTTTAATTCACTACATTATGTGATTTTTCACTGAGTGAATAAAAGTAGATTAATAGAAACACCTGTTGAAGGTACCTACTCTGTGTCTAATTGAGGTCACTGTCAATAATCCTGCCTTAAGGCCCTGGTAACTTTAAATATGGTCGTTATGAGCGATAATAGTTCTTATTGCAATCCTATACGGGTTAAAATTTGTTGTAATAAATTCGAATAATAAATGAGCAAGGATTGTCGTAAATATGCAAATAAAATCGTATAAAATTAGATATTAACAATAATAAATAATCCATAACTGGATGCAGTTTGGCATTTGGAATTTTATGATATATTTTGAATTATAATTGTTATTGAAGGGGTAAACTGGTTTTAAGAGGTGACTTTGATGATTTTTGTTGATACATTAAAGAATGTTTAATTATTTTTTGACTTGAGTTCCATCACTCTATGCAAAAAAGACTTGAAAATATCATATAATTTTTTGCTTTCAAAATTATTTACGATTATAGAGATACACTGGTTTAAAAAAACCACCTTTTTATGCGTTTTCAAGATATCACCGCCTTAAGGCTTCTTCAGACAGGCGCGTCGCGGCACTTGTAGAACGATTTCCGTGCCGAAAATTGTGTGACGGAAGTACCTAGGGTATGCTTTCGCCTAATTTAGGCCTGATATTTGTTTCAGGAATTTAAAGAGGATTGTTGTTGAGTTTCTTTACAGGCTCAAGCACACCCGTCTTCTCGTTGCATATTTTCCGCAGAAGTGATTCCGCACGTGTGTATTCTCTCAAGACCCGATCAAACAAACAGCGCGACTTGCCTTTACATAGACACTTTAATGTTGCCAAAACTTTCAAATGATAGATGAATGAAAAGAGTTGCTATGTTATTTTCCTTCTTCAATTCTAGTATTACAGCCCGCTATAGATCTAGTAACGGAACCAGACTACATAAACCAGAAGATAATCCAGTATTTAGAAGCTCAGAAGGAGGTAGACGCAATGCACGTGAGGACCCACGAATACGCCAAAACATTCGAGGACTACATACGTCTGATCAATAGCTGTAACAATGTCGACACGCTGAAACGGTTGCGGTGAGTGCACACTGATAATGTTGTTTATTACTTTCACTGATCAATTACTTATATGTGTCAAGGACTCTCCTGTGATATGAGTGTTTGATAAAAATAATTGTCATAAAGACTGATTGAAAAAACTGATAGTACATAGGTAGGTATGTTTCTACATAAATGCACTTCATATTTTTCCGTTAATTAAAAGCTACAGAACAGTTATTAGGTACCCTTGGCGTATTTGCATGCCATCCGTAGGGTAGGTACATAAGTTATATTGCAATAATATCATGCAGCAAGTTACGTTACGTAGGTACCTACCAACATGACCAAACCATCTAACCATACTCTTTCTAATTTTTGTCACTACATCTGGTTTTAAAAATGTTGTCTCCTCTAAGCGCTTCTGGGGTGCGGGTTGTTCGAAAGAGATACCGCTGCCCCTGGCACAAAGGCAACTGAGGGAACACGGGTGGGTTTTAGTCAGTAAAAGTCTGACACGCCCTCTTGCTCCACCCACAGTGGGAGAAGTTATTTGATGATTTCCCACCCTAAAAAAAAGAAATCGCTTAATGTAACTATCTTTTTGCACGAAATATCGAAATAAAAATGGTGGGATCACACAGATCTTCCTACTATTGTTTTCGCTTCTCCCTGTAAATAGAGCAATGGCGTTATGTTATTCAAATAGGTACCTACATGATGTAACCGTATTATCCTCTTGCGTTATCATTCATATTTTTTCGCTGAACTTCCTTATTCCAGCATTATCTACATAATCGACCTCATTAAATCAAATATAATTTCGTTTAACATTAACTTATCAACAGCCAGCAGACACGAGTGCCTAGATTCTAAAACAAAATATTAATAATATAATTTATTCGCGTTAACGCATTCTTGCGCTAACTACAAGTAGTTCCCGTCTATGTAACAATTCGAAACCAGTTTGGGTCTTTGGTATTTTTTTCTACCTAGTGAAACCAGTAATTTTGCCGGCGTTGTTAATCGAAATTAATGCCAATGCTGTCATTGCTATACCCACGCTTTTGATGTAGCTTAAGCATAATCTGGCTATAATGTTCCCACTGCTGAGACATAGGCTTCCTCTATGAGAGGGAGTGGGCCAAAATCCATCACGCAGGCGGAGTGCGGGTCGGTGGATGCCAATTGTTGGTTCTTGGACATGCCGCTTTCATCACGATGATTTCCTTCACCGTTTTTGAGAGCAGTGGTGGAGTGGTGGTGAGTGGTGGTGGTGGTGGTGGTATAATATATTAACAAAGTGAAGTTCGAACTCACGACCTACTCACAAGACGGGGTCAATACCTCAAGGCCACTGCTCTCAGATTTGATAGGCACGTATTAAATTAAAATAAAGGAGCGTACCTAGAAGATGGCTCTTCACCCTTATTTTGAACAAGCTGACCTGACAGACGTTGTCCTCAATTCCTATAGAAAAAAAGCGTGTCACTTTCCGTTTTACCCTAATTATCCAATTTTCCTAGAAACTTTTCCAAATTTATTTTCCTGATATCTATATTTGGACTAATTCAAACATTTGAAAAAAACCGGACAAGTTCGAGTTGGATTCGCAATTGAAGGGTTCCGTACCACAATGCAAAAAAACGTCGCAAAAATACGTTTCTTGTATGGAGACCTTATTTACTGTTTGTTATTATTGGTTGTTATGGCGGCAATAGAAATACACTATTTTTATGACATACAGCCCACTGACAGACAGCGGAGGCTTACGAACAGGGTCCCGTGGGCACCCTTTGGGTACAGAACCTTAAAAATCAGTACAGCCGTTCTCAAGTAATACGCTTACCAACGAAAAGCATTTCGTTTTTATTTATTGAAGTCTATGTATGCTATAAATCTCTTTTGAATTTCGATCACCCACCGGTTCGGTGAGAGTTATTTAACCTACTTTTCGTCGAATGTACCGAAAGAATGTGTTCACTAGGCATCTAGTATAAACAATTTTTCTTTTCCATTGCAGATATGACATCGTAACCCAAATAATGCAAGCAACTACCCTACAAAACGTGAAACGGGCTAAAGGTGTAGACATAGAAGTTATAGAAAAAAGTGGTTCACAAAATATAAGTCGCCAACAAGTAGCAGATGCTAAGAAACTGAAGAGATATATTAATCAACTGACTATTGCCAAAGCTGAGTGTGAAACTGCCCTTAGGAAGCTTGGATGGGACGGAGCTTTTCCGACGGTGGAGTCTGATAGCAAGGTAAAGGTACTATCATCACAATTCATATTTTCTATTTACTTATCTACAGGATAAAACTTTAACCAGTGCGCAAACTATAACCATGAATTCAACATATCATTCTAGACCCGCTAGCATAGAAAATTTCGTCGGTTATACAAAAAAAATCAGCTGTTCCATACATTTTGACCGCGTAGGTATTTCACTTTTCTATGAAACAGCAGATTTTTCGGAAATTGACCTTTATTAGAAAGAACAAAATAATGATAATTTTAATAAAAACTGTAAACCCGTTTTTGAGCTTCAGCGAGACTAACGAACAGCAATTGATTAATAAATGGACCAGTTTCGACTAGTCAACCTTAGGGTGATACTTACGCAGACAAAACTTGTGCCATCTACACCGAGAAATTTTAATGGTTGTTTTCCCGCAGCGAAATGGTTTTGTCTTGGTAATACAATCGTTTTATAAACAAATAAAATATTAAAAACAAAAAATGGCAGATTAACAATTGTGAAAACTCACTACGTGCGAGAGTTTATTTTGCTTTGAACATTTATGGATCGCTATTTCCCTTGTCGACGGCGCATGTGATTCGAGTAGTACCTACAAGTTACCTCTAGTGTTACTATTGATTCTCACGTTTCCGAGTTTATGAATACTTTTTTAATAAAAAAAATAAAAAAATCTTATTTTTTTACTTTTACTATAAGCTTCGAAAGTACTTCTTATGGCAAGTGGTCCTACCGCGGGAAAACAACCATTTAAATTTCTCTATGTATATTGCTGTAGACACAATCAATATACTTTTGCATTATTTACAAGGACTACTTTCATGTACATAGGTAGTACCACTATTCCGATACGCATTTGTTTCAATTTGCTGTCAATTCTATTACAGACTCTACCTCTACACAAAATAATGGAGAGCGTGACGGGGCGGCGTTACCTCTCGATGTTCTTGGAGACGATGTGCTCCCAGGGACTGGTCGGCTTCTGGATGGCTGTTGAGGAGTTAAGGCACAGTCCCAGGAGTAGCTGGCACCAGCTCGGCGCGGAAATATTTTATACCTACATTAGGTCGCCTAGCGCTGAGATAAAAGTTGATAAGGTAAAGTATATTTTACAAGCTATGTGCCCATGACAAACTCTCACCAGCAAAAATGATAAACTCCTACACAAACTTTCGTCCTGGATACTATATATATATATTATAAACCCCTTTAGGGGATCATACAGAGTTGGGACAGCCCGATTCAAACTTTATGCTCCCTGAAGTGCGCTACTCGCTGCGCAGTATCTCACCCACGGAAGAGAAAAAACAGGTGGAACTGCAATGCAACAAAGTTACTATAGGAACCGTTGTCGCCAAACTCACACACATATTCCGATCATCATATAATGCACTACAAATAAACAATTCGTTTGATTTGTCGTTTTAGTTTTAGTCAAAACTAGCATAAGCCATAGATCCTACATCTGGAAATAAACCTTCAGGCTCTGTAGATAGGATTTATTTTACTTTAGCTCAGAAAGTATTTACAACGTTTTGTAATCTAAAGTCAAACTAGATTCGATTGCCGAGTAAATTCCGCTACTCGACCATAGATGGCAGTATTCTCAGTGGTCCCAATTTTAAACGTAATTGGCATAAAAATAAGGTCGACATTCGCGTCATAGGTCGATATCTATTGCTACTCGACCAATGCCGCACATGCATTGAATTTTAATTACATTATCGATATCGATGGATATTTTTTTTGAATTAAACAAAAAATTGGGTGTCTTGTTGAGAGTTCAGTAATAAAACTGTAGGAAGAATAACGTAGTGTTATTTGAAAATAAAATAAATAACTGAAATAAAAATAATACTATTGAAAACAATACCAATAAAACAATGAACAGGAGAAAAAGATATTACTGTGTTTAATTTAATTTCAATTCAATCCATATTTTTAAGTGATAATAATAAAACATGATAACTGACTTGATTAAAAAACTTAATGATTTTCGAAAACGGTGAACTGTTCAGTGGCACTGGAGTGGCGTTGAAATATTTGTTGTACTGTCATTGAGGCGGTTTGATGACTGAATGATCTTACACACCGAAATGACCGATTAGTCAATGCAATGCAACGTCTCAGGCATCATTAAAATTATAATAATTGCGTTATTATGTAAAAGTTTGATTACATTTTTGCTATAAAGCATCTATGCAACATAATACACTTCTTAAAATAAATTTCGTGTATGAATGTTAAGCGACCTATAGTGGTATTGTAATGTTATTTTGCAATAAATATTAAATGACTAATTTTATTTTATCGATATCCATCGATAAAACCAACATCCGACCCGACTGCATCACTAATTGAGTAGCGAAGTACTTTCCAGAATGAAATAGAGAATACAATCAATCTAAAATAAACTTTATTTTAATCATGTAAGGTTGATTTTAACCAGACGTTATATTAAATTATTAGTAAATTGAAATTAACTAAGATTTTATTAGAAAATAAATAAAACCGTACATATCGATGGTACGAAACACCTCAATTTTTAAGATTTATTCTCCTACTATCATTTTTGCGCTCCAAGATGGAACAATACGGAAAAATAAATTTGTCGCGAGACTAGCAACTCGACGCGATGTTAGAACACGACTGGGACCAAGTTAGCGTAACAACGCTTAATTGTGGCACGCGTGCCACGCCTACTTTGCAATTCCATGTTTTTTCTCTTCCGTGATCTCACCTATCACCATCGCAGACAGGTGAATTTGTTACTGCGCAGCGACTCGCCTCATGTTCCGAGCTGCCATAAAGTACTAATCGAGCTGTACAGTTGATAAAAGTATGCACACCAGCACATCAGTGGTAACAATTGCTCTACGAAAAACGCCCTTACTGCTACGAAATTAAGCTGACTACATTAAAAGTAACACGTTCTTTTCGAATGTATCTGTCAACATACGATGTTATTTTTTTTAAGCATCTCAATTCCAAAGATTCATAAACAACTTCTAGATTGTTCTATTTCTTTGTGTATTGCTTCAGGATACTAGAAAAAGAATGGAAGCATTTTTACTAGGAGATAAGGGACCAGAAGTATTCTATGAAGTTCAAGACACTGTAGTGGATACAATACAGGAGAAATATTATCACTCTTTCCTTCTGAGCGACCAGTATACGGCGTTGATCGCCGAGCTCGCTACTGAGGAAACCAATAAAGGTACTTGTTGGAAATACGCATTATTTTAATTATGTAGTGTTATTTTCCCTAGAAACAAAACCTGAATTTCTTAATACCATAAACTGACCTACCTAATACCCCTTGCAATACTTTTACAATTAAACTTGTAACATAATTATTTAAAAAATATCCTTTTTGAATTTCGCATTTCTGGTCCATGTGTTGCCTTAAAGTTAAGTTCTTCCTTTCAGACATTACGTCAGACAGATCACCAATAGAAGACCGTCAGTTATCAAACGAATCAGTATCGTCTGCGGAGAGCGTGGCCGGTACTATACACCTCACAGAACATTCTACGTACGCGAGACGGAAACTAGACGAGTTGCAGGAGCGTCATAATAATAAAACACAAGTATGTTGTAACTGATTAAACTAGAAGTTGATATTTTGTACATGAATTAATTTAACTTACATTGTTTGTTCGGGTCAAATCTTGCAAGCTGAATTAAAATCAGTTCCTCTTATCCTACGGAGCCCAAATTACCCATATTTATTATGTATCGAAGACAATGTATTTTTATGATGCATGACATGATTCCACATCCAGGATTGGCTCCAGACGAATGGGCTGTTTGTTTTCTATTAATTAAATTAAATTTTATTAGAAAACATCCATCGGTCACTTACTAAACTTCAACTATATCTGACAACCCTGGTAACTTTTCTCTTTTGGTGGCGTAGCTTTGGTTTTATTTAACTAACTACAGTTTCCATTTCGGTTTGTCGTTTAATCTCAAGTAATCACTCCGCTCCGTTTAAGTGACGTTAAATAAAATGTGATCAAATAGTTGTGTTACATATCAACAATATGTTTGTGTTACAGGCGTTAGCAGCTCTGCGTGCATCTTTAAAACCAGAATCACCCGCGTTGTCCATGTTAGCCAATGAAGTAGAAAAATTAGCAGGAGAACAGATGCGACTGGAAGCCCACCTGGCTAGGACTGACACTTGGGCAGAACACCTGGGAAGGTGGCGGGCTTCCGTGCATAGCGCCGAGGTATGACGAAACAGTTTTGTACGAAAATTAACTCAATTTAAATATATATTTTTTGTAAATAAATTGCATTATATTGTTATTAAATTAATACCCTCAATTTCTCAAAGGAAACTTATCTTTAAGACGTTGATTTGAAGTGTTTATGTTGCTTTAAAAAATTTGGTAGATGACAGACAAAATAAGACTTTATCGACGTCTTAGAATTGAGTTGCGAATTATCTCTTGCACACTAATTGATTTGAATAGAGCGATGTTTATTTATCAGTAACTGTAGTAGTTTTAGAAGATTTTTATTCCTATAAACTAAAATAAACATCAACTTTCTGGTTCTAGCTAGCACAAAAGGTGAGGATAGTAAACAAATTGAACAATACTGACCATTAATTACAACAACTAAAAAAATGCTTTAATATTTTAGGTAATAGACGAATCAAAACCGCCTCAGTTTGTGATAGTAGTACATATGGCGGAACAAGAATCTATGAACGAAGATGATAGACCAGAACAAATAACCACAGGATGGGTACTGCTTAGGACTTTGAACGAATTTCAGGTATGTACCTACTTATGTATTTTATATGGTTTAATGTTATGGGATGTAGGTAGACACCTTTTTTCATTTATTTCAAAAGTTTTTTTCCCATTTCACTTGGTCGTATTAAATTTTAATCCATCGTCGACAACATCATGGCTTACCATAGGCTGATCCTATCCATAATAAAATAATAAAAAAACATGCTTTTTAGTGTAAGACTTCTATTAATATTATATCATGTCAACTTCTGATGTGATGAATCTATTAAACTATTAATTTTCAGGAATTACATCGAAAGTTGCGGCCTATGTGTGCAGAACTGAAGAATTTAGAGCTACCAACGAATTCGTTCAAGTTTTTATTTGGAAAAAACGACAAAAACTCTTTAGAGAAAGCGAAAATTTTAATACAGAAATACTTAGAAGTAAGTTTATTTTTTAGCTCTCAAGTGCCATTTATTTTTAGCGATGGCACTTACATACAGAATACAGTTTCTTTCTTTAACCTTTTTGAAGAAATATAGCGCTATCTCACTCTGACAGCTTAAGCCTACTGCTTTGCAATGCCAGACATCGCTAAATAACCAAATGTTTTGATAAATTCTTACAATTTTATAAAAAAATATTACTACTCACAGTATTACATATGTTTTGGAAGTATAGAATATAGTCGAATCGATTTATTTTCAGTTTGTTTTAGAAGATGACAGACTAAACCAAAGCGAAGCTTTATACACATTCCTTAATCCCAGTTCGGAGTATTTGAAGCAGGGTGACTTACCAAAGAAAAACAAATTCTCCTTTTCAACTTTATTTAAAAGGTAATGGTGATTCTTTCTTATTTCATATTTTTATGCTGTACCCAATTTTCTTAAATAATTCTGCCAATTAATTTGAAATTTCTACATTTCTCGGGACGATGGCGTATGGGAGGCCTAACACTCATTCAATTATTATTATGGTGCTACAAATATAAAAAAAAAGTTTCAAATTGTAAAGACATTTATCAATTATTGAATAAGGTCCTAATTATCATAAACTTATTTCAATATTAACAGCACGAGTAGTGAAGCAACGAACAGATCATCGCAGGAAAAGGAACAGTTTACGCATTTATCTGCAGACGAAGACGAGATATCATTGTACCTAGACGGCAATGGATCTGATAACGCTAGCAAGAGTATGACCAGCTCTTTGCGTGGTAAGTGGAACACTATCGAACTTATCATAGGATGACTCGATCTTTAATACGTCTCTCCGCAGACCATGGCCCACCATTCATCTTGCACCACATGCCGAAGATTTTTAACGCAGCTTGCGGTAGGAGTAGAATTGTAGAAATCGTCACGTAAAAAAAATTGTTATGCCCTCTCCATGCAACTCTTTATTATTTATCATATAAAGAGAGAGAGTGAGATAGTTTTCATGGTTTTCGAGGGTGCTGAAGCCATTGGTGAGGTCAAAACAAAAATTCAAGATGACAGCTGGATTTTTTTCATATTTGTCGTCAAGGGTGTCATTTTCAAGGTTTTCGAGGGCTCTGAAGCCGATAGTGAGATCAAAATGAAAGTCCGAGATGGCGGCTGCGAAAATTTTATTCATCATGGGTGTAGTTTTTATGGTTTTTGAGGGTCCTCAAACCAATAGCGAGGTCCTATTGGTAAACCAAGGTAGCGTCTGCGAAATTTTTTAAAAATTTCCTTATGGTTGACGTTTTTATGGTTTTCTAGGTCAGAATAAAGTCTGACTGAAAATATAATTTAATCTCAATAATTTTTTTTTTAAGATTACTTACGACGTATCTTAAATTTTCAAGAAAAAGCGTAAGAAGCTTCCGTCCTGACGGGGGTCTCTCGACTTGACACATTTTTTTGGTTATCATCTAATCACGCGTAAAAAAATGTTCTAAAATGGTCACTCAATTTTTTCCGATACCTTAATTCCAGTTCTAGTTAATAAGTCTACTTACACAAACTAAAAATATACTGGTTTGCAAGAACTGGCTATATTATGAAAGCCTGCTCTTCTGATTATGATAAAGAAACAGTTGACAGACAAATCTTCCATGTCATCAGGCGCAGGCGCCATAGCGGAAGAAAGGGATAGTATAGCGGAGCCTCTGTACGCGTTGTTAAGTGAAGTGTTCGACATGCGTGGTGTGTTCCGATGGCTCAGGAAAACGCTGGTCACCTTCGTGCAGATCACGTACGGCAGGACTATTAATAGGTGGGTAGTGAAACAACCTGCTGAAGTAGAAGTTTTTGACTGACTTGACTAATATTGCTTGTCGGAAAAATGGTGTCATATATGGGTATTTTTTAATACATTATAAATTTCTCTGCAAGAAAATATACCGTACTTATGTGGTTTTTTTTACGATAAATGAAGTCTACATTTCCATGCCTGTTTTAAATTTTGGGGATCTTGTCAAGCTCTATAACATATTTGAGAAAATAAATTACCAACATGTTAAAAAAACAGCAAGTTTGGCAGAATTGTGTATCATATTAATTTGCAGGCAAATCAAAGAGACTGTGACGTGGATATTCTCTGAACAAATGTTGCACTACTACATCAGCGTAGTTCTCAAGTCATGGTGGCCGGGCGGGACCTTGTCCGAGAACACTTCCAATAGAAACTTCCAAGATAAAGGTAAGATTAGGTTTCTGAAGTTTTATGATTGTATTACACTAGGACAAATAAAATTAGCTGACGTAACTACACTGACATAAATGGTTTTTTTTTTGTAAAATCTAAATTACAAAATCAGCGTGTACCTATGCACTATTTATCCTAACACAAGCACTGGAATCCTTGTATAAAGATTTCCACACCGTGCATGGATAGTGTTGACCACAGTTGTTCCATCCACACACTGTCATATGACTTCTCCACGTCAACGAAACCTTAGTAGACTTTCTTTGCTAGATGTTTTTCGGCTATGCGCCTTAGGGAGAAGATCTGTTCCATATAGCTAATTCCCTCTCTAAATCCTGTCTGCACATCCAACTTTCTCAACTGTCACTCCTATCACTGTATTTATTAAATACTTCGCATACAGGTTTCCGACAACACTGAAAGGCCTAATAATAATAGCTAGCATAATAAAAGCCTAATAAAATAGAAACAATAAAAAAGGTTACCCTTGTTTCATCAAAATAAAATTGACAAATTATCACTTCCCAAACAATTTTCCGCATAAATAAACTCTTCAGAAATAATTGTAACGGAAACCTAATGTTTGGCAAGTGAACGTTTGAACAATAACTTGCTTACTAACTAGTACTTTTACCAATTTTAATGCAGTCAAGACAACTAGATAACAGTCAAGATAACATATTTTATGCAAAATAAAATAAGCCACATATTTAGTACCTACCGTCAGTTTTCATTTTACCGTTTCTATTCAGTCAACGACGACGTTTTATTACAAGGGTTTTTTTTCCACGTGGGGCAAATTCAAAACAGGTAACATTAATCTGTTAGATAGATTACAAGAAGGCCTATGATTCGGTGCCACATACATGACTCATGAGGGTGCTGGAGTTGTATAAAGTATATACAACTCTGTGCACCTTTCTGATGTCGTGTATGGGGCAATGTAGGACGGTCTTTCGCTATCCAGGATTTCGAAATATCCAGAGGAATAGCGAGCCGATAGGGATCGAGCGGGGAATATTTCAGGGCGATAGTTTGAGCCCGCTTTGGTTCTGCCTAGCCCTGAATCCTCTAACCACACTGCTGGAGGATTCAGGTATAGGCTATTGGCTGAAGAGAGGTGGTCAGATTGGTCAGATTATATCTCATGGATCTCTCTACTCTACATGGATGACCTAAAACTCTTTGTCCACCTTGGCCATATTAGCCATAGAATCCTGGGATTCACACAAAAATAATCTTTCATACATTTCATCATCCGCTTGCAGAGGACAACCCCGACACGCTGACAGGCCTTATGAGTCTCTTGAGCACCGGACCAGATAGCGGTCAGAGAAACCGTGTTTAGATTTGTCCACTCCCTTTCTTTCCATCCCAGTCACACATAGCACATCTATTCTTTTATCTTGCGCCACCACACATACCTCATCCATCTTATCTTTTATATTTCCTTGCACAAACACACCGCCGCCTCCAAATCGATAGTTAATATTTATTTTTTAAATGTAAAAAAATATTATTGATTATGTTTTTTTTTCGTAACTCAGAGCATACGCGCACGTTAGCGCTACAACAGCTAAACGAGAGCGTGCTGGACGCGCTGTCGTCGCTGGTTGGCGCGCAGGCGGCGGCGCGCGGGGCACACAAACTGTTCCACACGCTGCAGGACACCACGCACAACAAGCAGCTGTTCTACGTGAGTATTCTGCAGCGCTGAGCAAGCGCTCGATTGCGACCGTATTGGTCGCAATCTCGAACGAGATCTAATTTTCACGAGATTGAATTTCGATTGATATCCAGATTACATTCCCTAACGCCACTAATAACCGCTTGTATTGATTCTCTCGACATAAAGTAGCTCAACAAAACAAATAACTAAAGCCAGTACTCAGAATTGCAAGGATTCTTGCAGACGTGTGCCATGAGGCACCTCGAATTTGAGTAAGATAAATCATCCAAAATGTCAGAAGGCGAAACAACAAAGGCATTTTGATATTTTTAGCAGGACAGGTATCCGTCAAATGTGACCGACTTAAGCCGGAACGTTTGGCAACTTTACACGCGAATAGTTCTACGTTGATTGGTCTAAATATTTGAATACTAACGCACACTATGTATTCCTAGATTTCTAAAAAAAAGTTAAAAGAACAAAATAATTTGAGATACAAATAAAATAAAACTGGATCTCTTCAACAACACCATTTATTTTTGCTTATGATATAAAAATAATAATTTTTACCGCATATACAATTCAATTGGGGGAGGCCTATGTCCAGCAGTGGATGTCTTTCGGCTATAATGATGATGATACGATATAATTCAATTTTATCAAACTCAAAGATATATTGGTGTTCTCATAGTTGACTTAATTTTTAAATAGACCCAGTCAAACAAAGACCCTCGTTTAAACATATAAAATCTTGAATATAGAAAAAAAAGGTGCCTCTTACTACAAAAGTGCATTATTTTTAGAACTAAATGCTATGCGAGGAAGTCGTTCCCTTCTATCGTCAATCATCTGTGCTAATCTGATTTATCTTTAGTACCCATATAAGATCGTAACAGCGAATATATTCCGATACCTGTGACAACCACACACGATATTGGTCCTAAAGCGTACACAGACATAGCTATAACCAGTATGATCATGCCTACAATTACTATGTACAGTCTTGGACTCATTTCTGGCTTACTTTCCGTTATGGGACTCAGTAATGATATTCTTGCCTGATTTAGGGACACTGTTGATATTGTGTCGGCTGTTGGACTATTTCTGTCAGGTGTTGAATCGACGGATATGTACTCCGAAGTCTGATTTACAGTTGATACTTTGTCGCCTACGACAGATATATTCTGTGGTGTTGGGTCTATGCTATTTATTTCTGCTGAAGTTGCAGCCAAGACTAATATACTTTCCTCAGTCCTGTTGTCTGCTGATACCGCTTCTAGAGTAGGTATTGCGACTGATATTCCTTGTGCAGTTGGACTTATGACCGCTACTGCCTCCGTTGTGGGCCTCACGCCACATAATTCTTCCGGAGTTGAACATACTCCTGACACCGATACATGTCCTGGAGTAGCGGTCACGTGTGATATAGTCTGCAAAGTTAAATTATCAGGGTTATTTCAAGTGTAGACATCGATGTGGCTTTATTATAGTAATACTTACACTGTATGAGATAACATCTGGATTGTTAATGTATAGGATCTTCTCACCAAGTAAACTTTCTGTAAAATAAAAATAATTTTAATTTGGACAATAGAAGATATTGGAAAGAAATTAAAGTATAATCCCAGATTTAAACTATTCTCACCACTGCATCCGACTCCTATACTATTCAGCTCGTCCAACTCTCCCTTCCTTATCTCAATAGTGCTGTAGTCTTCACTGTATCGATACATCTCGGCTGCTAGTGTTGTCGTGAAGTCGTCAGTTTGCTTGGTTGTGATGAACCGCCGTTGTATCTCGTTGAGGAAGAGAAATGCTCTGGATCTCTGGCATAACTGAAGATCAATAGTATAATTTCATTAGGTCCTATTTTTGGGCCTATATTTTACCTTTTGCACTAAAGAGATGCTTCATCTTCATCTTCTACAAATAAATGTCTTATCTTATCTTATCATCATCATCTGCTTAGCCTTTTCCCAACTATGTTGGGGTCGGCTTCCAGTCTAACCGGATGCAGTTGAATACCAGCATTTTACATGGAGCGACTGCCTATCTGACTAAAGAGATGCTTATTGATTGAAATGAATTAAATGAATTGTGTTTGGGTTTTAATATCCTGTTAAGTGATATCTCGCGAACCCACATCGTATTACTTGGTATTTTAAGCGATATTTGCATACAATTTATTTTACAGTTTCTTAATAATTTAAAATTTATTTCGCATTAGTATATCTACCTAGCTGCAGTAGATATTACAGATTTAGCCCCGTTTACTTTTTAGTAGTCTCATATTCAGTTAGCAACTCACGTTCCTATACTTTGTAAACATGACTCGCACTAGTTTCGCTCCGCTGGGCCTAGAATCGACAGCTGTCTTTTACATCAACATAACCGTACTACACCGCGAATGACACGTGACAAGATAATTACAAATATTTGGCACGTGCTACCTGGAGTATCCCTAGAAATTAATTTTACATTTATTATGGTGGACTTTCTTTTATCTGTTGATTTAATTAGTTTCTTGTCAGTATACCTGATGGACAAAGTGTGAGATATCTATGACAAGAAAATCTAATGTTTCTGAGATATTTTAGTTTTATAGTTTTTGGCTGCCTCGTGCTTCTAGTGGTCGCAAGCGTTACTGAGGAGGTCCTGGGTTCGATTCCCAGATTGGGCAAAGTGTTTTTGGTTTTTTTCATGAGGAATTTATCAGTAAGTAGCAACCAAGAGTCTGGATTGTGCCTAGTTGATGGCAATATGCTGCCCCCCTATTACATGGGACACCAAATAAAACTGGCGAAATGTGGGTGTAGTACGGGTACAGTGCCTAACCCTTGGGGATTACAAGCGTAATGTTCTAGTTTTCAGAAGTAGGTAAATATTTCAGAAGAAGTTCATTTTATACGGTAAACACTTTGTTGCTTTACAGCTCGACTGAAGCGAAACACTATACTGACGCTTTGTAATCAAAATAGCATAAAAACTTATTTTCACATACTTTTTTCAGTCTGCCATGTATTTTAGGAAGGCCATAAATCAATGCAGTGAGCTTGAAAAAGTACGTAACATGCTCCGATTGAAGTATCTAACTCGAAAGATATAGACGATATGTAAATGATAAATTACTAAAATTATATTTAAAACTAGCTGTGCCCGCGGATTCGCCCGCGTGGATGTTCGAAAATATTCCACGAGAACGTGTTACCGAGACAAACAGTAAAAGTCCCGACAAAATCGGTCCAGTAATTTCTGAGATTAGCCGGAACAAACAGATAGACAGACAAACATTTTTTTGTATCGTATATACTATAAAAATATGCATTTAGTAAAAAGCTGTTATTTTGACGTTACAAACATTCACGTCCATTTTATTTACTTGTATAGATCAGTCTTTCTACGACAAAAATAGTCTTGACTGTTTTTATGATATTATAAGTGGGTGTTTGATGATAAACAAAATTAATTATGTCTTGATGGTTATGAACGAGCGTATTTAAATGTCTTTAAATCCAACTCACACATCATAAAGTTCATTGACAGTAATTTGGCTAGTCTAAATGATTAAATGTCGGATTATCAATAGCTATGTAACATTATGTCATTTTAATAACATACCATGCTATTTTTAGTGACAATAATTGATACTGTATTTTAGCTGTATGATATCTCTAATTTTTTAAAAGCTTCAAGCATGTTCTGCTATAATTGTCCTTTCGTTCGGATTTCAGTGTATTTTTTTAATCAATTCTGATAAAGACAATGAGTGTACTTACTTTGTCTGTAATACAGAAATACAAATAGTCGTCTTCAGCTATGTAGTGTAGTAAATATAATCCATGTGAATACGTCATCTTGTTGTTACACGGCGGTAACTTGGACAGTACTTGCTCAGCAATTTCTGTGAAGTTACCATCGCAGGACGCGAAGTTTGACACTATGCTTCTGTCTGTAGCTACGGCACTGAATACTATTGGCATTTTGATTGTATTAAAAAGTAAAAAGCGACGCTTTCACAATACACTTAAATATGTTTCAAAAAAACAATGGTTCTTATAAAAAAAAGTATTAACACTTATGTTGTTCCGTCAGTACTCCGTCATACTTTCATTATTCACAAACAAAATCTTCATTGTAAGCTCCGATATAATTAGAAGAAGCCGGCGTTAAGCTCAACGTTTCGCAACAAGCTTGCAGACCGCAACTGATAATACACACCCAGCCCAACGTGTAACGCCTCCGTATCAACGAATACCGCGCGATCTAAAATTATTGGCGTGTCATTTCGTTGCTAAAAGCGCGTCTTCCACGCTAAAAATGTCGCCGCTTGTAGTTGATATATGTGAATTGGCGCGACAACTGTGCGGAAGACGTGGACGCCGCGTGTCGCCCGTCGCACAAGACTTTATGTTAAAAGACGATCTTTTGCCAAATTATGGCTGAAAGAATTGTTTATCGGTATATTCTTACGTGGAAATACGTTACATGCTTTGCATTGTTCACGATTTTTTGTGAATACGGAAAATATGACATCTTATTTGTATAAATTCTAATTCTATAAATTTTGTCTTTAATTTAATTATTTTACTTTATTCTAATTTTAGTTACACGCTTCGTGCTTCGCTGCGTCTTTTAATGTTGCTCTTTTAAGCTGTTAACCTTAATTTTAAGTAATGTAATTTTATTATCTTGCTGCGTAAAACTTGTTTTGTAACCTTAATTAAAGAAGTCACTGGCTCCTGAAATACAGGTACTCTAACCTAGCTCTGGAGTCAGGCTTACAGATTTTTCTGTAACCTGTGTTTAAGCCAATAAAGAATTTATTTATTTATTATTATTAATACTCTTTTAACCAGAATTGTTTTGTTATTTTCAGGAGCTGTTTGAGTTAGTACTACTGGAAGTGTTCCCTGAGCTCAAAAGATACCAATAACTCTCTAGGTAAGACAAGCCATGACAATAGATAAAATCAAAGTATAGTAAGTTATAATCTTACAGGGATCATATCCAAAGGACACTTACCTGAGAAAACATACGAACAAAATACTCTTTAAGAGACATTCCTTTACGTTTAAATCGGTCTTTACCATATTGGATACTTTAAAATGACTGCACATATCTTTTTCAACGTATATCACCTTTAAAAATCTTGAAAGCCAGTTTTAAAACTTTATGGATCTAACAATTTTGCTCTCTACATTATATTTTTTATGCAACAACATTACTTGAATTATTAAAAAAAAACACGGCCAAATCTGATGCAAAGAATATGTTACTCTATAATTAAACTTTTTGGATGATCTTACAGTAAATTATCTCTTTATACCTCTGCAATTAATGTTGTTACATTTTAAAATAAAAGGATTTTGACTTTTGTAATAAATATTTCAATACCACAAAGTCCTGTGGTCATTTAGAGGTAGATCAATATCTGACGTATTATAATGATAACTATAAATGAAGTAGATAGTAATAATGTATTGATCTCATGTTTATGTTCATATAAGTACCTCGTTTAACATAAAGATAACATTAAGCGGTTATATTCTTTTTCGTATTATTCATCTTACATAAAGAAATAACGTCTGATTTCTCTGTAACTTTATCCTACATCAATCTTATTTATTTCTATAATATATGTATTAATAGATTAAACATTTCCAGTGACATACAGATAGAAAGATTCAGTTTTAATTTGCCTAAAATACGCTATTATTAAAATGTAAAATTATAGTATAATTTACTTTTATAATAAGAAAGCTTATTGCTAATATATTTATTAAACTTATGAAAAGTTTATATTTTTGTGAATCTTACGTTGTTTATTAGTGTTGTGCCAAAGTATGCACGTTTGACGCGTTATTATAAGTTCATGCATCGAACTATAAATATCTACTTAAATAAACTAATGTCAATGTTCCAAATCTGTTAACTTTGTAAGAATTGTATGTACCTGAATGTTGGTCGCTGAATTTAGAGAATTGTGGTATTCTTTTTGATGTTAAACAACAAGGAATACAACAAAACAATTTAAGCGTGCTGGGTATCACCATGACACAAAAAAAAAACTATTTGTTGCATAACAATACAACAAATAGATTTTGTAGAAATATGACGAAACGACCGTCGTTTCGTAATTTTTATCCATTTTGACCGCCATAGAAGTTCTTATCTTTTTGAAAAGACTATAGATCCCACAATCCCGTAATTTTGTCCATTTTTACCGCCAGATAAATTATTATTTGAAAAGATTATACAAGGTGTAACAGAATGGACGCAAGAACTGAAAGTAGTTTGTTCCTAATTGACTACTGAATCGATTTCAGTAACTTTTAATACAAGTTTTTTTTTTAATTATGTATTTTGCCATACCTACCACTAATTGAGCCAAAGAAAATTCAATCTTATTTCTGAAGAAATAAGACTCAATTTTAAAAGAATAAAGTAATGCTTAGGTCGACACGTTTTTCTTAATAATATCATTTAGCTTTAAAAAAAATAGTTTTGGTCATCGTATTGCGCTTTTAACTCAATACTCTAATTGGGGTGTATGAGGTATTGCGTTAATTATGTTACTCGTTGTATAAATCACTCTTTTTACATCCGTACAAGACTTAGATGTAGGTATTCTACTTAATGTATTTCCGATAATATTCTACGGTCGAAGACTCCTTTTCTGAAACAGTATGAGTTACGTACCACGACCACGCGTCGATCACAACCACAATATAACGACAACACTTCGACGAGCGCTAATTTGTATGAAAATTAATAGTTCATTCATACCGACCACATTTGGCCGTCAAAATCTACCGTGTGAGCGATACCTACTACATCAATCCCACGTCGCAGCCACAACGCAACTACAAGTGAGACCGCACTCTAGCGGCTTGCCGCATTGGAAACACGACGAGCTGGCTGTTTGCAAATACGAGCCACAGCGTAACCACATCGCAAATACTAGCGACAATGCATCTGCAAGAAGCTGCAACGACGCGTAACCACTGCTTGCCCACATGTTCTCGCTGCAGTGTGATGTGGTTGTGGTACGTGTGAAACAGTCCTAAACTAAACTAAAATTAGCTAACAGACTTAAAATCATGTCCAGTGAAATGGGTTGATTAGCGATTCGATTTTGATCAGCCAATCTCAACATTAATTATGAGTTTGACAGAAGTCGATTATTGACATGTTGTAAAAGCTATTCCTTAAAACAATAGGCTTGCTTGAACTTCTGATCTGATCATTGATCTGTTCGATTATTGAACAGAACACTCTGAAGGGTCTTGAACCTTGCAAGTTTTGAGCTAATAATGATATTTATGACATTGCTTCATCTACTTCACCTGTCTATATCGTTCAAAGATTCAAAATGCTCCATTGCCTCCCACACTTCTAGTCTTACTTTTATGGTTTCATTAATATACTATTTATACAATCCAGTTGAGATGTTTAGATAGATTTAACGTTAATAGAGTAGTATATTATACAATTTAAAATGTTTTAGTGCTTGCCTTCTATTGTGAAACGCATTGCACGTTTTTCTATTGTTTATATACGTTTCTTTATTAAAATGAGATAGTTTAAATATTGAGTAACTACTTACATTATATTATTATTATGTTTAGAACGGGTAATAGGTTTACGAAAAATAATACATGGAAATATTGGTCGAAATACTTTTTTTTTACATTTTTGCCTTCTCATTATGTTTAAAACTTTGCCTAGCTTAATAAATTGTTACCGTAAAAGTATTTAAAAATTATAAGATTATATCGAATAATAAAAATTATTTATAATAATAATTATTATGAATTTATTAATAAGTGAGAAGGGTAGATCTAATTAATTTGTAAATATACTTCATGACAAAATTAAAGTTAATGTATCGAATACGTTACCAAAAAATATTTTTAAGATGGAGAAATTAAGAGTTTTAATAGATAAAGTATTATGTTGACATAAATCTTAGTCGTTTTGGTAAACTGCTTCTTTAGTTTGCCAGCAAATATAAAAAAACTTGAAAACTGTCATTTTCAAAGATTTTTTTCGGGTAATTAAAAAACCTACACCATATAAGGCATTAATATTATGTAAAACTGACTATTTTTAATACCTTTTTATGTGGAGACTTTTGTTTTTCTGAAGTCACTTTCCAAAGTTGTCATTGTATTGCTGAAGTCGTAATGTTGCTAGCTTGTCACCTTTTGTGGCGTACCCCTTACCTACGGTGACGTCAGAGAAGCAACTTTCTCGTATAACCAGTGAACCTATTGTCTATATCTAATAAGTGTTATATTTCCTGTTGTTGACTAAGTATAACGACGAGTATGTATGTAACTGTACTGTTAAAATGAAATAAACTAGTACATGTATTTTATATTCTGTATTTTTATTTATTAATTTATCAATCACATTTATTGCCACATAATATATTGGTTCTAGCGTCACGCTAGCACATGATATGTATTGCACGGATTAAGGTAAATGAAACACGAATATTATTGGGATAATTTCTATTCTTTAAGTCAGTACAATAATAAATTTGACAACAGTTTTAACACCTCTATAAAAGGAGGCTTCAAAGGTGTAAAAGCTGTTTAATTAATTAACTATTAATTTAATTATAATTATTCCTCGAATCAATCGTGTCTGTCAAAATACTGAATATTCTAATTTGGCACACATTGCACTTTACAAATTTTAGAATACACGATAATATGTCCAAAAATGTATTGTGTCGGATTATATTGGTGTCTTGTTGCCCGTATTATATGTATTACAATGACATTAAAGTAAACGACAGGATATCGTAACGTAAAATAATCTATAATAATTATATGTATACAATATTATACCCATCGCTGATTACCCACACTACAACTTTCAAAGCATCCGGTATCACAGCACTCACTATATTAGTTTTCCATCCCTTACAAGCTATGTAACAAAACAATGTACATAAAATATATCTTAAAACTATAATGAACATTAGGTATGAAGAATCTGAAATAATTCTTTCAAGCCTCTTTAATTCGTTCGAGAATTGGAATGGATATTTATCGTCTCCATTTAGACATAATTGGAAATTTATAAAATAGTATAAAACCAACCGACGAAAAAGAGGATTGTAAGAGTCACAAAGAGGTTCTTTGTTGTACACATTGTATGCCGTGGTCATCTAGTAACTTGGAACAGGGCGGATTGTTTTTAATATAACATTTTTATCTGCAGTTTACTACCCATAAGAAATATTAAACATAAGTAATATTATAATATTTTGGGATGAGTCTTGGACATTTTATAACAACACATACAGACGTATATTTTATAAATAATTATATAAATATTCTATATAAAATTGAATTTACATAGAGCCTTGTTACTAAAAGTATTTTTAGACTGTCGTTACATTTCAGAAAAGGAACTTTCGTTATACATTTATCTTAGTTTTCAATTACCACAAAAACTGTGAATTTGAACCGTCGATAAATGATTTTGAGTACTGAGTAGGTACTTAGTCCGTTTTGGTATTTAAAAAGTAATTATAAATCAAGAATTATAGAACAATATAAGACTTTGTAATTTGTTTTTACCGGATCTGTGTCCGCTGACGTCCGTCCTAATTCTACCTTAGATTAAAACACCCTGTGAAACTTTAATATTTTCCAGTTAGTGGGTCTATGTGTTCTGTCTGCCGGTAAGTAAGTAAATAAATAAAATATAATTAGTTAGTACCAATCCGTGTAAATAGAGTGCCTTTCAAGATTCGTTATTATCGATGTTAGATGATCAGAGAGTAAATTAAAAGCATTTAATCAATAATTAATTCTAATTAGGTACTAAATGAATTTCTCTGATATGAGACGAACATGAAACATGTAGGAGACGAGCCCGCCCGTCAGCCGGCGTTCATTCAACATAAAATCAGGTTAATTTTATATAACGTACAAAGTATAAATAAACTATTATTTACAATATAATTTCGGTCGGTCAACACAATTGGTAATTAAACCTAACTATTTACACTGATATTTTATTGTCACCATTATAAACCTGGTGAGTTTAATCTAAAATCGGATTGTAGGTATTCGAGAGTGATAAAAACTGGATTTATAAATATTATTCGAATTTCCTTCTTTGATAGTACCTATAGGTGCGCGCTGTGTCAAATACTAGGTATTTATTTTACATACTGGTAACTATACTGCCCCCAACTTAAACGAGGTCGGGATACCATTTAACATACAGCAATCAGTCCCTCGCTATAAAGAAACTCGGTCGTGTCCTATTACTTATAAACGTATGCCTTGACGGGCCTTAAAGTATATTGTAAATGATAACGTGGAAATAATACAGTGGACACTCTTAGTTAGGATATCGTTTATAAGCAACACAGACATGCACATGATCCCAAACCTCGGTACATGTAATCTTACGATGTAACTAGAATATAACTTTGTTCTATAGTATAAAAGTCACTATCGATCTTCCCCGTGAGCCGCAGGAAACGAGCGACAGTTGACTTGTACAAAAATAATAAATATTAATGAATTTATTATCTTTCCTCTGGCACTTTGATATCATGCTGAGATTAGATCCTACCCGCGTCGTGTGCAGTGCTCCCTCGCTGCGAGGCGAGCACTGCCGAGGGCGGCGCCAGCCGGCAGCATGCTACCGCAGTTCTGTCACTTTACATTCACCCTTTGGGTGGTGTCCAGCGATACATTACCTAGGGAATTTCCCTTTTAATTTATTACAAGTAGACACATATTTACACGTTAAATGAAATCGTCCAGACTTGCTGTGCATCTAAACATTTGCCTATCCCTATCAACTATAACAATAATCATATTTTATATAAATATTGTAGTAGGTATGAATAACTTCTTAATTTAGAACATTCAAGAATCATGACTGATCTGACGGATTAATAAATCGAACGTCCGCAATGTAGTTGACATGGAATATAGTTACTTGACACATGTACCATCTAGTACCTATAATCTAATCTAGATATAGATACGTATTATAATCATAATCATTAAAAATAGCTCAGCTTCCAATGTAGTAGTTGTCCTACTTAGTGATCTTATAATACCTAGTTGAGTTCGATTCATATTAAGCTGTAAATTGACAAATATATGTGTGTGAATCATGAATGAAAAATCAAAATATTGATTTTCGTTTTTTTTTTATGGCTTGGATAGTTGTGCTTTGTTTGCAAAGATCATGTTCTTAACCTAATTGGCGAGCAATAATGTCGTATTCTTAGATTTGTATAAATCGATGGCGTATTTCCATATTGACCATATTATTATGCGTTCAGTGGTACAATAGTCTCAGAACTATGGGCACTCTGCATTTTCTACAAGTTATTTGGTTTAATAAGCACATGAAGCAACAAGTCACGATACCATCAATTTGGAATCAGGTGGTCACAGTTCTAGCACTCTAATGCCGGCAGCCACAGTATTTACAGCGTAGGATTCTCACATGTGGAGTTAATTTCACCCAACAGCGTAATCCAATCGACGAACCTGATGGCACAAATTGATGGTATGTGCATATTGACGCACCTTACGTTATATGTCTAATTCCATACATACTTAGAAACAGAGACACGCGAGTAGACGCCACTGTAATTTACGGTAACGATATAGAATGTCTCGTAGAGTTATTTTCTAAGCTGGCGCTTCGAAAATCGACTTGCGTCGATATCGCACGATCCGAAACTCATGATTAGACGATAACTGCTAAGTTGCATTCTAGTATTAGTCGTAATAGCTGGTGTTAGTAGGTACCGCGGCTCCGTGAAATGTTGAACAATCGCAGATGATATCATCTTTATTAGTTAGTCGTGTCCGCTAGTATTGTAGTTGCGGGGGGTCCGATCTAAGCGTACGAGTGTAGCGTGACGGGCTCGAAGTCGTCGTGCGTGGCGGGGCGCGGTGGCGGCGGCGGCGGCGGCAGCAGGCTCGTGCCCTCCGGGATGTACACGTTGGTCACGCGCTCCTGGGAACACTCCTTTATTAAGATCTTGTCTCATATGCTCCATTTACACGATTCAAGTTTCTTTTCTTGTGGATGCAAATGACTTGCATTATCTAAACACTATTTAGACAGTGCAACTTTTATTGTTGCTTCAAGTTATGGTATGCCACACGCAATTAAATCGCAGTGTGTAAATCAGGGTTAAAACTTAGAAAACCTACAGAGCGGGAGAAGCGGCAGAAGCTATTACTGCCAGTTCTGATATCAAACGAGACTTCACATTGAGTGGAAACACAATTTTTTGACAAATATAGGTAAGTAAGTAATTTATGTGATTTCAAGACCAAACAAACTGGGTTAAACGAAGCCTTATGTTAAGTACCTGATTCTTGTCGTATTTGAAAATGCCCTGGAACCTATTTGTGCGACGTTCGATGGGCTCGGCGCTACCGCCGCTTGCGCCGGTGTTGCAGCTATAGTTAGGGTTGTGGAACGATATGTGTCCGCCCGAGTCGCGGTAGTTCTCCTTCAGGTCACCGTCGCGATCTCGATTCATTTTTACTGAAAAAAAAGGGAACAATTTTTCTTTCTTCTTCTTTACGTCGGTATGGTGTTAATTGGAGATAGAGAAGTATGAAAAATAAGGACATGGTGTGTCGACCACAAATAAATTGGGATAATGGCAAGATACACACAATCTATTGTAACGTCTTGATGTCCAAATCGAAAGGACGGAAAGTTCTGAATTTGTTGGATTTGTGATTTTTTCGGTAACTTGCACACCAGACATTTAGCTCCTCGAAATATGCCATTATAAATCTTTGATATTCGGACCGTTTTCCTAGCAGAAAAACTTGCTTCAGAGGAAAATATGACGTTTATTTTTGGAGAAATAAGCTCGAATTATTTGGGCTTTATGCCATGTGTTTTTAAATAAGAGATTTTGATATTTCTTTTAGGTACTAATTTATTATTTAATTACATACCTATCTAATTATCTCACAATTATTCATACAGTTATCTACTTCAAACGAGATGAACTGTTTTTACTTTTAACATCCCTTGCATGCGGACAATTGGTGTTGTATATGTTTTGCACTCATGTATGAGCAAATAAATGATGCATCTTATCTCATGTTCGCTTCTCAACTTACCGCAAACGAATGCAATGACAATAATGCCGAGTATGATGAAGCACATGATCGCGATCATAATGATGATGGCACCGGTGCTGGTGTCCGGTACGGCAGTAGGAGGCGGCGGCAGACCGTTGTCTTCCTGCATGTCCGTGTAATCGTAGAACGGAGGGTAGTGCGCTGGCATTTTGTTGTCTACGCGGATCTTGGACACTAGAAGAAATATTTCATGTTAAAATTATTCGTCTTAAATCCTGTAATTTGCCAAATTGATTACAGAATTTCTGACATGAATTTATCAACCACAATGCTTACCGGTTGAACAAGGTAACAGATCAGGGTTATCCGGACAGGCGCATATGTAGTCATGTTCCCTGAAGAAGCAAAGATGAGAACATCCACCATTTTCTTCCTTGCAGGGGTTCCAACCGTGCTGCTTTTCAGAGGACACGGCTTTTATCTCCATGGTCATCTCCAAGTCAGTCCTCAATGCTGTCACATTCTTGCCAGTTTTCTTATCCGCTCTCATTACTGCCTTTTTGTACCAATCCGTCCAATAGATGTAATCGTTGAACTAGAAAAACAATATACTTTAGGTTCGGAAAAAATACAAGCAGAAAGTAGGTACCCTAATCTCGACCGGGATGAAGAATGATTTATACTACCTGTGTTATTCCAGTTTGAGGTATTTTGATGATGATCTGAGAATGGAAGGGTAAAATAATAGTATTGTTGGTTTTGGTTTTCGTAGAAAACCATTGGCTACTTTAGTAAAGTTGCGATCCTTTTATGACGCACTTGGTGGTCTATACAGGATAAGTTTTTAACCAATGCGCAAACTGTAACTATGAATTCAACATATCATTCTAGACCCCACAGCGCAAACTCCTCCTAAACGGCTGGACTGATTTTGATGTTTTTTTTTTGTGTGTGTTTGTGTGGGTTCCTGCATGGTTCAAATTTACAATTAGACCTGGTAGGTGGCGTTGTTCGGGAAGGACTACGTGTCAGGTCCGCTAGTATTAGTATATATAAATAAAATTATGGATAAAATTGAGAGTGTACCTGTGTCATCCCGAAAGGATTCTTAGCTTCTGGGATGAGCTGCACTCGATGCTGCCCATTTAAGTCGGAAGTATCGATCCGATGCCTCAAAGCATCGGTCCAGTACAGCCTTCTGTCTTTGTAGTCGATCGTTATTCCGTTTGGAAAGCCGACGTCCTGGATCACGATAACTTGCCGTTGACTGCCGTCTAGGAATGCTCGCTCAATACATGGAGTTTGACCCCAATCGCTCCAGTAAAGGTATCTAAAATGATAAAAATGTGAATTAGTTGCTCGTGTTTTCTCTAAGGAATTACCTTCAGTAAGTCTATGGTTTATTTATTTTGTTTAATGGCTACATACCCTTTTGCTGGGAACAATGCTAGAGCCCTTGGTTCACTTAGATTGCTGAGCAATGTTTTCCTAGAGGATCCATCCAATCGAGCGACTTCTATGACCTACAATCAAACATTACACACATTTTATGACAGCTGCTCATTTGATGGATATTTTAAAGTGTTATCTTATGTCTTCATTGCTATAACCTACCTTGTATTCGTTGTCAGTCCAGTAAATGTTGTTCGCGATCCAATCAACTCCCAAACCGTTAGGGATGCCCATGTTGCCTTTTATGACGTCCTTCGTATCACTTACGTTCATCATGTTTATCGACCTGTAATGAATCATCATCATCATCATTCCGGACCGTATACTGGACCGTAGTTCAAAAGTTCTTTCGAATGTAGAATAATCTTATATAATGAAGCATAATGCTCCGGGATCCGACCGGTTCACATGCGTACCGTTACAATATAAAATCATTTTTTTTTTTTAAAAAAAACGTTGCCCCACACTAGGAATTACTCCTGTATTGTGGGTGCGTTTACAAACATTTTAAACTCACATACACAAACAGCCAGACCGGGAACAACTACTTGTAGGTCATACAAATATTTGTTCCGTGCGGGAATCGAACCCGCGGCACGCAGCGCAGCAATCAATCGCTTAACCACTGCACCAACCGTGCAGTCAATTGTTTATCATTAGCCGATCTTGTACTTGAATTAAAAGACCCTTCATACCTGATAACATCCATATCGACATCAGTATAGAACAACAGCTTGCGTTCCCAATGGAAGTCCACAGCCACGGCATTTTGAACCTTGATGGGAAAGGCGACGTCCCATTGTTCTGGAGTATCAAACGAGATGAGTGCAATGCTGGTCTTTGTAGCAAAAAATAGGAAGCTTTCAGGATATTTCCTGCAAGTTTTGGGATTTGGATCGCTGGCGTTGAAGAGCAAGCCAGTGGGACAAGCACACGAGTATCCTTGAGGTGATCGAAGGCATAAGTGAGAGCATCCACCGTTGTTAGTGC
Source organism: Antitype chi (assembly GCA_947359405.1). Classification (NCBI taxonomy): domain Eukaryota; kingdom Metazoa; phylum Arthropoda; class Insecta; order Lepidoptera; family Noctuidae; genus Antitype; species Antitype chi. Next base: position 13,722,269 of record OX375817.1, on the reverse strand, counting down.
TGCAAGCGTTTTCTAGTTCCCGTTCGCCCTGTGAAAACAAACGGAAGCGTTAAATTGCCTCTTCCTGTCTTGCCTTCGGAGAAAACTGGCCTCGACAATCTCGAGTTACGTGGTGGCATTTTGGATTACCACCACATAAATCGAGATTGTTTACTTAGTTCAGTCTACATACCTGGACGGCGCGGATGTCCATAAGCCCTTCCAAGTTCTTCCTGATAATGATAGAATTTTTGCCATTGACCTTGTCAGCCCTATGCAAGGCCTGAGTCCTCCAATCAGTCCAATAAACATGTTGACCCACAATAACAATACCATACGGGTACGGAACATTGCTGAGAATTGTCCGACGATCGTGACCATTGAAATCAGAACTTTCGATCGAGAGGACTTTAGCATCGTTCCAGTAGAGACGACCTTCGATTTTATCGATAGCAAGACCATTTGGCCACTTGATGTTGTTCTCAACGATGACACGCCTGAAAAATAAACATCGAATAAGAAATTTTACATTCTGTACAAGCTTTATTTGGTTTCAGTAGCAGAAAATGTGTCTTATGTAAGTACCTGTTCTTTCCGTCCATATCAGCTCGTTCGATCTTGGCTGATGTTCCCCAATCTGACCAGAACATGTATCCGTATTCATAGTGCAGTGCAATGGCGCGAGGAGAATCTGCAAGCAAACATTTTGTTTATGATATCCTGAACCAAAATATCCAATTATACGGGTAAGTATATGTATTTTTATAATTTAATTATTATATGTTTGCTCACCTAAGCCGGTCCATACAAGAACTTTCCTATTAGTACCATCAAGTTCAGCAACTTCAACACTGTTCCTTCCACCGTCTGTCCAATAAATCTACGAACAAGACTCATGATTATATATATTTACTACCAAGGACACAAAATTAAGTCAGAGTCTGAAAATCCGGACAATAATAACTTGATACAAAATAAATAGATCGACAAACCTTGCGACCCGTGGAGTCAATAACAATTCCGTCGACGGTATGTAAACCTTTTCCGATGATAGTCTCGATCTCCTTGCCGCCCCTGTTAGCTCTTTGAATCTTCCTCTCACCAGTATCCGTCCAGTAGATGAGACCTAAAATGTGTATCTTGATTGGTAAGAACATCTTTCTTTTAGGGAAAAGAGAGCTTCGTTATAGTTTTTTTGTATTGCCTAATGAGCCTGTTCTTGACCTCGATTTCGCCTGAAGGAATAGTTGCAATAGTTCAACAGTTCTTTAGTTCTGTTGCAATTGATATATATCTTAACTGCTGCACAAGATCTATCTCCCTTTGGATTTGATGGTCAATAACAAATTGACCTTCTGATGCAGTTGTTGAAAACTTACTTGTTTTATGATCTACATCGACTCCGAAAGCATTCTTGAGTATGGGCAGGGGTAGTGGCACATCAATGAGATAGGGCACGTCAAGAGAGACTACCCGGATATCCACGCGGTGGGCGAATATCAAGTAATTCACGGGACCGTTGGCGCATGTTTTGCCATCCTTCTGTGAATGGTAAACAATGTTAGTTGAAAACGTGAGATTTGCGTACAGAAATTTTGAATCAATAAACTGTTGCATACGAAAAACACCAATATTTCTATTAGTCTCATTAAGTGAGTGTCAAATAGTGAGTCCTTTTAGCTATAGCAGTCCACAGGCCATAGCGATTTTAAGATAGTACACATACCCATAAATAAATATTTAGTTATTAGTACTTACGCCGATCTTGATTCCAATAGGACAAGCACACGATTTTCCCATAGGCTTCAGTAAGCACAGATGTGAACACCCACCATTATTCTTGCCGCATCTGTTTTAGATGATTGTCTGGTTAGTTCAAGAAAGGCGATTTGTGCACATAAAAACTTAGTGAAAATGTCATGTTTTAACCTAATCTAACTAATAAATACCTACAAGAAGCAATTCCATCATATCGAAAATGTTTGCTTTTTCTGATGGTAGATTCAAGTATTTGTACTCACTCACTAACGTAAAATGTATTAAGTCACAGTTTTCCCTAACAAATAAAATAAAAATAAATTTCTCTCGCCCAAGTCAACTAACCCAAAAATTATAAAACCCATCATCTCATTCTCCTCGTTTCGTAACGTTGCTACGTCTTGTAGCAATACTTGGGTCCAGTCGGCGGGAATGTCTCATCAGCTTTTGATATTTCTTAATTCGAGGAGACGGACCAATACTATTTTTGTAATGTATGTAGTTAAATCTCAATAATCTTTACCGGTTGACTCCGAACACTCGTTCCTTGTGGAAAACCCTCACATCCATAAGTCCGGCCACGCCAGCACCAAGTGTGCGCCTGTTCTTGCCAGTGTACTTGTTGGCTGCCTGGATGGATTGAGTATCCCAATCAGTCCAGAATACTTCGTCGCCGAATAGATCCAGTCCGAATGGGTGGGGGAGGTGTTGACCTGTAGAAAATAGTTGATGAGGTTACTAGTCTTAAAACGACGAGCAGTGGAAGGTAATTGCATGCTTAAAGATACACTTGAGACTGTTACTAATTTCTCATGTAAAGAATAATATCGTTTGATTGAATCACTTTGCAACGTGTGCGATAAACTTGACAGGAATTGGCATAATCAGCCTATAACGTTCCAACTGCTGTGATACAGACCTCCTCTCTGTGAGAAGGAGTGGGCTGTACTCCACCACGCCGGCCCAATGCGGATTAGTAGATGTCACATGTGTTCGATTTTTTGGCTCTACGACACGGTTTTACTTAACTTTTTTACTCACTTAGGTGTATTCCACATATGAAGTATTTATTCAAATTAATGTCATATTTTACTTACCTATCAGTACGGTCCTTCCTGTACCATCTAAGTTGGCATACTCAATGGTCTGGTTCCCTCCATCAGTCCAGTAGATGCGACTGTTTTTGAGGTCTAATGCCAGGCCGTTGGGCCAGGTCATGTTGCCAAATATAAGTCGTCGTCGGTTCCCTCCGTCCATGTCTGCGCGTTCAATGCATGGGGAAGTACCCCAATCTGACCAGTACATAACGCCACCTACGAAATTGATGGGTAACTTTATAATTACTTGTGTAATATTGACAATAGAGTTTGTCTATGTTTGTTATTCCGTTTCTTCAAGAAAGGATTGAATCGAATTCCAACGAAGTATCGGTTTTTTCTTTGCATTAGTCGTTGCTATGGTGTTTTTGATTTTACACAAGATCCTGTCATTTTGACTAACCTTTAGGATCCACCACGATGTCCCTTGGCTTGTCAATATTGTCCCAAGCTAGCAAGGTCCTCATGCTGCCATCTACATTGGCGACTTCAATCCTGTTCGTACCAGCGTCAGTCCAGTACAGTTTGTCAGTCAACCAATCGTATGCTAAACCAGCGGGCCATACTGAAAGGGAATAATTTATTGTAATATTACATTACCCATGTTAATTAGTATCGCCTTAATAATAAAAAAAAATTGTAGTTTGCGATAAACCAACCTATGTTTAGTGTTTTTGTGCCTGAAGCTTTCGAACATGTTGATTATTACATCTGACAACCTATTATTAATTTATAAAACAAAAAACATACTCAAATTCGATCCCACGATAATGCGTTGTTGTGAGCCATTCAAGTAAGCATGGTTGATGGTGTCCTTGTCTACGTCAGTCCAGAATATTGAGTTGGTGTTGTGATCCCAGTCCAAAGCCACGGCTGATTTTATCGTCTCCACTGGTATCACCTGAATTTCACCAGAAACAGTAGTAGGTATAGCAGCAGCAGCAGTGTAGCAGTAGTGTAGTAGTAGTAGTGGTAGTAGTAACTTCGTAGTACATTAAATTAACTATGTTCATAAAGTTACTTGCTTCATCTTTCTAAACGAGTCCTTGACAGTTCAAAACTGCTCGTGTTGGAGTATGTGTTGATTTTAGTTAGACCAGAAAAGGGCCTGGTGCCACTTGGCGATCAGCTAATGGTTGACTTGAAGCGTGTATGTCAATGCCTTACATATTTATTGACAGGTTTAGCCACGCCCTGGCAATTATCATCATTAATTTATGTGCTAATAAGGAAAATATTAAATTTATCAAATTCATTATCTCGATGTGCTAAGCTAACAAGCTTAGCACATCGAGATAGTGAATTTGATAAATAGGTAAATAGGACCAATAGGTCCTACCCAAACAAAAAAGATGAAAGAACACCTAGGATAGGCTTTTAACTTACCATGTCCAAAGAATCAGTTTGTTTCCTAGGATTCAGTTGTTTCAATCTGATGTCTTTCTTCCGGGCATATAGGAGCAGCTTCTCTGGAGTTTGTTCGCATGAACGGCTGTAATAAAACATTACGTTCAAAATATATTTCATGTCACCGTGCTATCTTTGTAAGTTCAATTCTTGTTCTACAAGTATCAAAGATGATATGACAAGTAGACTTAAATTAGGAAAGCCTGCTTAAATTCACATATTCAACCCAAACAAGCTACTTACCTATCAGAGTTCAGGTTGAACCCAACGGGGCATCGGCAAGAGTGATCGTTGCTGTTCGGAAGACAGAAGTGAGAACATCCTCCGTTATTGGTACCACACCGGTTCTTGTAGGATTTTATCTGCCTCAGCGGGTGGTAGCTGTTGAAAGACAAGATTTTTTTTCTAAAGGACTGTTGAATGTATGTATATTATCAAGAGTGTTAGAGGTATAGAGGTAAGAGGAACAGGGTGAAAAGTTCACTCATCCTCCGTAGAAAAGGGAGGATCCTCCGACCAGACTGTTGTGTCTGGTGGGCAAGTACCCGACGATTGAAGTCGAGGTCGTTGTATATATGCTAGTTGCGCGGCCAAGTCTGCTTGCGCGTTGCAGGATTTTGGGTGACGTCAGTCTGATGCGTAGTTCGCATGTGGCGATGTAGATGCCGCCACAGAGGCATCCCAGTTAATCAAAACTGTGGTGTTACTGACGTTTGTAAGTGTGTCAGAAAAAATCAATTCCACCAGTAGTGTATAGGCCCCAATGAATGCCAAAGATTTCACAAAAATCTCCGTCGTTAAAAGGAAAGTTTAAAGTTATCACAGTAACATAGTCAATTTACAATCCAACACAATATTATTATTACTTACCTATGAATATCCATGGGAACATTTAGCCCGGCGTGGACAGTTTGTATCCCCATGCCGGTGTTCTTGTTGACAGTAGAAATGCTCTTAGTGTGCCAGTCCGTCCAGTAGATGGCGTCTTCGAATAGTGTCAGCGCAAATGGGTGAGGAAGGCCTTTTGTGGTTACCTGGACATTACAAGGGTTATATATAGGGATATGAGAAGACATAAAAATTTTAACGATGAAGTCGAATAGCCACCTCATGATTATTTGCGTGGTATCAAATGCATAGATATGTGAATAAGACCGCACATTTGTGTGCTTGAAGTACTTATTAAATAAATGAATAAAAACACTAAAGGTTATTTGTTTGATGGTTAAACAAATTCAATGTATGAAGGGAAACACAGTGATTTAGTTAGACGGGTGTAGTAATCAGAGACTGGTTTCTGCCTACGTTCATTCTTCAGTTGTTTTAGTTAGAACTTGTTAGTACAAACCTTCTTCCGATCTCGTCCATCAAAAGAAGATTTCTCAATGACGTGATGTTTGGCATCCGCCCAGTATATCTTAGATTCCGTATAGTCGATAGTCAGTCCGTTGGGCCAGAAGATTTTATCCACTATGATGCTCTTTCGCCTACTGCCATCCATATCTGCGCGCTCTATCTTCGGATTAGGACCTAAAAGATATTATTTAGTTTAATATTGAAATCCTTAACAGAATACGTCACTTAAGCCCTGAATGCTTTCATATTAAATTCTTCTCTTACCCCAATCAGTCCAGAACACCAAAGCATCCCCAGGATGCACGGCTATAGCCCTTGGTTTGTCCAGATCGTTGGCAGCTATGACTGCTCTCTGATTTCCCTCCAGCGTAGTAACTTCTACGCGTCGAGTACCAGAATCCGTCCAGAAGAGTAAATCGTGTATCCAATCCACTGCCACTCCACTTGGCGTTTCTAGACCCCACCTTATTACATCTGTGAAGGAAACAGGCAATGAAGTAGAATGTTATCCTACTATATTATAGTATCTGGTATTACCGAGCTTAGCTCGGTTTGACGTTTTCTAGATCGATTTATCGCCCCCGAAACGCCCTGCATACTAAATTTCCTGAAAATCGTTGGAGCCGTTTCCGAGATTTAATATATATCTACAAGAATTGCTCGTTTAAAGGTATGATAGTTTATCCTACTAATCCTACTCATACTATAAATGTGAAAGTTTGTATGTTCAGTTAGATGTTTGGACGGTTGTTACTCAATCACTCAAAAACGGCTAAACGGATTTGGAGAAAATTTGGCACACAGTTTGTAACCAGGAATAACACATAGAATACTCTTTATCTCGATAGTACTTTCCCGTCGGATAATTTTCGACCTCCACGAGGGCAAAGCCACTAGCAAAAATTAGTATTCAATAAAACAAGCAGTTACATTTTCATTAAATTCCTTAGGTAAAATCGAAAGACCGTTGATAACGGTTACTGACCTGTCAAATTGTTGTTATTCATCTGAGCTACTCTGATGACTCTGAGATTGTTCTCAGTCCAAAAAACAAGCTGTTTCTCGTAGTGATAATCCAAGGCGACGGCATTATGCAAACCTTTTACAACTGGCATGTAGTTGTCTCCAGTTAACCAAACCTATATGAAAGATCATGTTAATTAGTTAAGCAGGCTTTATTGTTACTGACACTGTAGTTAGGATTATTAGTTAAAATCTTTTTGTTCTATCATTACATTTTGAAGGGGTCAATCAAAAACTGCACAATTGTTTGAATCTTTCCTAGTCTTCCGTCTTACCTGTCGTATGCCAACGCGGTTTGAGAACAGCAACGTAGGTGATTCTCCGGTAGGCTTGCAAGATCGTCCATCAGGTCTTAGAACGTATCCAGTCATACAGCCGCACTTGAAACTTCCAACAGTGTTTGAACAGGTTTGAGAACAAACGGGATCTTGTTCGTACATGCATTCATCAATGTCGCGGCACCTGAGAAAAAAAAACAATATTAAAGTTCAACGAGAATTATTGGGTAACTTAGGTAATCAAAATCAAAATGTTTTATTTCACATAAACCTGCATGGGCATTTATGAAACGCCAGAGGCTAGGTGCACGGTTCCGATTTGTCGCTTCCTATGGAGAAGAGCCGGCAAGAAACTCCACGGTTACTCTTTTAAAAATAATTGGCTTTTACAATTATTTCAAATTACAGTGATAGTAGGTATGGGAGGACAGTTCAGGCCTGTCAATAAGTACCAGGTGCTTAGAGGAATGAAAATAAAGAATAGAAAATCGTCAACTAATCTACAGTCTGCAAGGCCTACAACGTTCTCTCATTCACAATATGTAAAAAAATCTACATATATAAAATGAACCTATTTAAACCAAGTGGCATGATTTCCATGACAATCACTAATAAATAGTCGTTATTAGAATTGATGCATAATGTCAATTTTATTATTGACGAGAATATGTCAGACATTGTAAAAAATAAAAATAATAAAAATTATCATTGTAATTTGGGAGCAGTTAATAGACTTTCACATAGTTATGCTGTTAATGAGGTACCAGAGAAGCCCATGTGCAGAAGGAATTAATAGTAAACTTCCGTCTTCAACGTAGTCTTTTATCTTATAATATGCTTTTTTGATAAGGGCACGTTTGATGTGAGTTTTAAGCTTTCCATCGCAAAGTTCTGTAACCGACATTGGCAACTTGTTATAGAAGCGGATACTGTTTAATAAAAATGACTTGCTAGTTTAAATTAATCCAAATTTTGGAATCACAATTTCATCTTTACTACGTGTAATTAGGTTATATGGAAATCACATCTTTTTTTTGAAAGGCCTAAGTTTTTGCAAACATAAAAAATATTTTCTAAGATACACAGAGAAGGCAGAGTTAGTATACAAATTTCGTTGAGTTTGTTTCTAAGAGATTCGCTAGGCCCCATTTTATAGATTGCGCGGATTTATAAAATGAAAATTGAATCTACGTCAGCTGCCGATCCCCACAGCAGAATACCATAAGACATAATGCTGTGGAAATAAGCAAAGTGTACTAACCTAGCTGTGGCTACATCAGTCAACTGCCTCTTAAATACATAATATGTTATACTTACGTGTGATTATTGAAGTCCAAAAGGAATCCCAAGGGGCAGGTGCAAGCCTGGTGTCCCTCGTACGTCGTAATACACATTTCAGGGTCACACTTATCTTCAAAACTGCACCTCCTCTTGACTGGGCATCTGTCTTCGTCATCTCCTTCGGGGCAGTCCTTCATGCCGTCACAAACGTGTTTCCTGTTAACACAATTCCTGAAAGCATTGCTGATGAGGTGGTCTTGAGTTTTGCAAGTGTATTGGTCTTCTTCACAATGCACTTCGCAGTTCATTTCGTCTTCGCCGTTCGTGCAATCTCTGACAGCATCGCAGAGCCAGGTTTTCTGTACAAAAGAAACTAGTTTGAACCTGAATATATTCACTATAATTTAGTTTGGCGTCGTGCCTCGTTGATTAAGTACTATGAACGAACACCTAAAGGTTAATGGAGACATTAACCTTTAAGATTTAGATTATTTTCCGGAGGGGTCATGTTCTGACCCCTGCACTTAAAATCAGGGATGGTAAATGATTTATAAATGCGTTCTTCTTTGATGCTGCTATTATAACATAGCAAATGTTTGGTTTTGATATTATTGGCATGGCATATTATTTCTTGTTAATTTTATGAATAAATATAAGTATGATTTTTTTTTTGTAGTATCGTTATAGTGGTAACATCGCATTGGCGCATTATAACTGTTAGGGTGTTATGTACGAAATATTGGTTTTTAAAATAAATATTGGCATCATTGCCTAGCCCTTTATAACTATGTTGGAGTGTCCAGCGTCCAGTCTAACCGGATGCAGCTGATAATATGACGTACTATAGTACCTACAATACAAGTATCTGTAAGTAAGCCTGTGATATCGACGCACAAACTGTAACCGTGGATTCAGTAGCTTATAATATATGATTCTAAACCGCGGTGCGTAGAAAAATTCGTCGGTTATTTAAAAAACTTTGCTGTTCCATACATTTTGACCGCGCAGGTATTGAACTTTGCTAAGAAACAGAAGATTTATTTTTGATAGTCAAAAAAAGGCTACTCCAGGAGGTCTAGAATCAAGTGCTGAATTAATGGTTACTCGATGTTCCTGCCACCCTTTATAACTAGTAAAAAGTGGGGAACACTACCGAGTAGAGATAGTATACTCTGCTTACTCCTATGGAAAATACAGGCGTGATGTTATATTCATATGTGATAGAAGCTTACCAGAATGCATCGTCTATCAGCACAGGTGAACTCGTCATCAGTACAGTTCCGCATGGAGTTGGGTTCACAGTTCAGTTCGTCGCCGCTATCTGCGCAATCTCTTTCGGTGTCACACCGCCAGCGATCCGGAATGCATTTGCCATCGCTGCATCTGTTTCACAAGATAATTATTTGTTATTGACTTACTGTTCTTTTTTCAGTTTTCATAACTGAGGTGGTAATATTATTGAATCATTAAAATAGATATAGAATAGATAGCTGATTATCAATGAAAGTGAAAGACGGCATTTACTTATTTTTTCCAAAGGCACATATTCTATGTATGAATACACCTGAAACTGCTAACGTTTTCTTTGGGCTTAGAGGCCAGTGGTGACCTAGTGGGAATGGCTGCGACCGCTAGTTGTAGGTCGTAGCGTCGAACCCAGAGAGGCGCTTAACTGTGTGTAAATTATTTCATCACCACTGCACTCCAAACGGTGAAGGAAAACATCGTAAGGAAACCGGTATGTCCTAGAACCAAAAATTCGAAGACATGTGAGATGTACCAACCCGCACTTGGCCCGCGTGGCAGACTACGGCCTATTCCCTCTCACTAGGAGGAGGGCTGTGTCCTGCCAGTGGGAACATTATTGGCTAATTATGCATGCAACGAGACCTACTGAGCCCAGCAATACCTACTGATAGGTACTCTGTACTCAAACTTGTTAGTATTGTTGTGTAAGTCAAACAGTAAACAAACCTGAATTCTCCAGCATTGCAGCTCCCCGGCAGCATAGGACACGTGTCTTCATCAGTCCAGTCCCCGCAGTCATTATCACCATCACATTGGAAGTCCTTGCGAATGCATCGTTTGTTGTCACATTGAAATTCGTTTTCGCCACACCGGATTAGGTCCACGGCTAATAAGAAAAAAAATTTATGAAACAACAAGAAATAGCAGGCGGTCGCCAGAAGTATATTTATCGAGTATAAAGGAAAATAATAGAAAAGTGGTCTCACAGAATAGAAAACATGTTGTACCTTAATCGACTTTTTAGTCAGTTCTGTACCAATCTACATTGATTAATCTTCTCTTTTTCATATGCACGTATTTCTGTGACAATATTCAGGATGAAATTGAATAGGTGCGCCAAATTGAAAAAAAAACATAATTCAACGGGTTATAAGGACAATTTAGATCATGTCATTAAGGAGAGGGACGTGCGCATAGGCAACACCTGATGTAGATATCAAAATATACAAAAGTCAGAAGAGTGTATGCAAAGTTTATACTCACGACAATCAGCTTCATCGGAGCTATCAGGGCAGTCAGCTTCCTTGTCGCAGCGCCAGTGCTTCGATATGCATTCGCCAATGGCGCACATAAACTGGTGCTCTCGACATCTGCGTGGAACAAGAACTGTGCAGTACCACTGAATGCGAAATTGTAGACAAACATTTTAAAGTACTATCCCAATATGCAATCTCCTCAATCGGGATATGATAATAATGTTACTAGCTGACGCTCTGAAGCCACAATGGGATTACATCACTCAAGAACTGGTAAAAAAAATCGACATCATCAATTTAAAACGTACCTAGTTTTCTTTAAAATTTTACTCATTCATTCAATCTGCCTAACCTTTTCCTAACTATCTTAGGACCTAATAGAACTCCACAACCAGTAACTGTGTAATACGATACCCCTTGATAAAACTAGTGGTCAGACTTTCGGGTATCTGACGACCCGTAACGACTGTCAAAGTTCCACGAATGACAGCCGTGACCAACTGCTTAACGTGCTTTCCGAGGCACGGAGGAGTCTCGGACTAACCCCGGAGAGCGTAGCGTAACCTGATGGATCGACCCGTACGGCTGTTACTACTTAGACATACATAGTAATTAAATATCCCTAAGTCGTGCTACGGGCTACGGCGTAGCCGTTTAGTTTAGCGTGTCCCGCTACGTAGAGTATCTTTGCTGTGCGTCACGCCGTGCTTCATCTACGGGCTACGTCGTATGCCGCGTCGCATGAAACCAAACCTTAATTCAGCGGTAGCATCGCTCATTCAACCTCCTAGCTTCGTAGTCGGAGCATCTTGTAGTCATATCGTAACATTCGAAGTAGTGTCGTAGCATTCGTAGTCAAGTCGTTGCACGCAAAGACGAATCGTAGCATTCGAAGTCGTAGAAGTCGTATACATGACGCGGAAAATTAGAGTACCTAACGAAATGTCGAAAATACTAGAAGAGGAACAGATTTCTCGATTCTTCCAGATTACCGTATTATTTTACCTCAAGCACAAATCCAAGTCCGACTCTAGATATTCAAATCATAATAATCATCATATCCACCACATAAACCTCGACTCATTTAGTACTCAATTATATTTAAAAATAGAATAATTGTTATCAAATCTTCTGATAAACTTGCAACTATTCTTATTAATCGCATAACTACTATCTTTTCTTAAAGATCTTGCTAACCGTACCTAAATGACATTAAACGGCATAGTTACTTCGTTGTCAACAACTATAAAGAGGACTCATTCTCGTTCATTCGTCACATTAGCGTCACTAAGTTGCTGTAGGTGTACCAGTAATGTTAATCACGTCGATGATTTTGTTCTATAATGAGCCCGCCCACGGAACTGGGATATATCGGGCAAGTCTCCTTCTAGGGACGCAGGGAGCGTAGGCGCGTTGTCATGGCAACCTGTTCCCGGCCCCCGGCCCCCGCGCCCGGCAGCACCCCTGCGCCCCGCCAGCCCCGTCGTATTGATCTACCGACCGCTACAGCCCGTACCGCGCAGTGTAAAATAAAATCCTGTAAGTCCCGCCTAAACTTTTTAAATGGTTCTATGGGACTGCTCTGGACTAAGGTTTTGGATAGTCTTGATTCTTTCCTATTTTTGTTACTTAGAATTCATAGATCTGAGTTACTGTAGAATTACAAATAAAAACGCCGAAAGAAAACTTGATTATAATAATTATACTAATTATGCTTTTTCCGGGCCCTACATGGGCCCGATGTAGATCTTCTAGCGTCCGTAGCCTGGCTGCGTTTCGGTGACTTCTTTGGGGAAACCGAAGGCTTTGTCTGTGCAATTATGGACGAAGTTATGATGACGAACAACTACCGGAGATTTATTGTGAAAGATGGTACGGTTGACATCTGTCGGGCATGCCACCGTCCGGGAGAATCAATCAGACACATAATCTCCGGGTGTTCTCGTCTAGCTAGCGAAGAGTATTTGCATAGGCACAACCTTGTAGCCAGGATTATCCACCAGCAACTTGCTCTGAAATACAGCCTTGTGGAATCGGAAGTGCCGTACTACAGGTATGTGCCCGACCCAGTTCTCGAAAATGGACATATCACACTGTACTGGGATCGATCCATCATCACTGACAGGACTATTTTTGCCAATAAGCCTGATACAGTGGTGGTGGATCGACTAGAGCGGCGTGCAATGATTGTTGACATAACGGTCCCGCATGACGGGAACCTCGTGAAAGCCGAGAAAGATAAACTAATCAAGTATCTTAACATGGCTCGCGAGGTTGTCGACATGTGGGATGTGGACTCAGCGATCATTGTACCGATAGTCATATCAGCCAATGGTTTGATACCAAAGAGCCTCGACCAACACATAAGGAGGCTCTCGTTGGGCAGCTGGATCAAGGGCTTGATCCAGAAAGCGGTACTCTTGGACACGGCTCGTATTTTTAGGAGGTTCCTCTCTTTGGAGCCCTGACCTTGTTCCCGATACCGGTGGGCTACAATTTTTTATATTTTTAAATGTTTTTATACATTTTATGTTCTAATATTTAAAAATATAATTTAAATGCATATATTGAAATAAAGGAAATACTAATAACATTTAAAACGGCCAGATTCTGTACACCAGATGTTTGTTTTTAAATTACTCCGTGTTAACAAACATAATATGTAGTGAAAATCATTATTATTATGACGCTTTAGGTATATCCCGCGGCTGTACACAATAGATATTATGCCATTTACTAGTCGCTATCATAAACCTGTTAAACATAACTGTAACACCTCCATCGTCTTTCCCAGATAAGGAAAAATATTTGAGCTGACACTGAATAAAACAGAACGCAGTTGGCAATGTTTTTCTCCCACATATGGCGACTAAACGCCGAGTGTGTCTTCATTTGCCCCAGTGGGAAAAGAAATAGGGCACGATCTATTTCCAGGCCTGGGCACACACTACGCAGCCACGCTGGCAAGCTATTATCAAGGCTACGGCATTAGCTAAAGTGTAGACCTTAGCTAATGCCTTAGTCTTGCCTAGCCGTCTACAGATTCGAGATTCCAGGAATAGGTGTTATTAGAACGATTATTCCCGAAATCTCGATTCCATAGATTTAGGTATAAATAAATAAATCATAAATAAATAAGCCCTTTATTCAGAAATTCACAAAACATTTCCACTTAAAATATAAAGATTGTAAAAAAATAAAAATCTCCCTTATTTTGGCGCACTATTGTATAAATTATTGCAATTTTTGGTTCTAAATTAGAATATTCAACAGTTGACAGTGATACCGTCTCCATTTCTAAAAACCCGATGTCTCAATAACGTCACAAACCTGACATTATCAACTACTATTAAGTTCAATGCATCAGCTTTGTGGACCCTTTCCGTGTGGGCTGGGAACCAACCAAGAGCTATTAATATAATACGTAGGAAGTACAGAGAAGAACGTCGCTATCTACATCTATCTACGAACAGTTCTACCGTTCTATGAGTTGGTTTAAAGCTAACTACAATTAACTGGATAGGTGCATAAGAAAACAGAGTATATTTAGCATAAAAATACACATTTGTTTATAACTTTTTTTTTCTTCTAACTATCTAGGTAAAGAATTTGCCTGTTGTTTGGCGAGATCCTACTTTCGATTATATTAGGAAACTATTTGGACTCGTATATTTATTAATTTTAGAATTATTCTATGATACTACAATTTCAGGCTAAAGCATCCAAAGTCTGCCAAGGGTGCAGGTTGTTCGAAAGAGATCAAAATCAAAAGCCATTTATACCATGGCCCCTGGCACACAGGCAACTGATGGAACACGGGTGGGTTTTAGTCAGTAAGAGTCTGACACGCCCTCCCGCTCCACCCAGATCGGGAGAAGCGATTTGATGATTTCCAAACATCAAAAAAAAAATTGTTGAAAGTAAGTAACCATAAAACTGTTATTCAATAAAAAAAGTACTCCTACCATACTCGTAAAATAATCATTTTGCGTTGCTCCAGTTTGTCACATCTTCTCTGTGTAAACGCCAATGACGCAGTTAATCTAGCGATTATACGAAGTGACGTCATTTGTCAGTAGGGGATGCCATAGATCATAGAGGTTTACTACCGCTGTTGGTGACCGCATACTTCCAGAAATTGCAGGATTATAGTGTTAAAAGGGGTTCGATTTTAATACGAATGAGAATAGAATAACGTTAAGTTAGAATAAAGTTTAGAATTCAGTGTAGTGGATGGCAGTGGAAAGCCTGGTATAAAAGAGAAGTATATGCAAGAGCCATCCTAGATGTATTCACGTGGAAGAAGCAAATGAAGTAAGTGATCAATCGTAGCACGTGGTCACCTGTTGTTTCTGCCTTTCTCGCGCATGGTTCTGTATATTACAACGTCAAGAGAACGAACAAATCTAAGGCAAAGTAGACCTCGCGGGCGGTCACCTAACTGCTGGTCGTCACTGGACTCTCTGTTACGACCGCCATAAGACAAGCCGAGAACCAAACGAATTGGTAGAAAGTAATAAATAAAGGGGTATGGTAGGAGGGGGGGTGAGGTGTAAGGGGGAGCACACAACAACCGGACTCCCCAAATGTCAACCTCACATGCGCGCGTTACACCCTGCCGCTGACAGACGAGGCGCTGGCGACCGACCGATGGCGGTATAACCATGCAACAAGCCAATCTAAATTCTCTAGAGCGATGACGGGCAGCAGCGTCATCGCTGCGAAAGGACTGGCTCTGCAGTCACCAACCCGCATACCCAGCGTGGTTACGATAGGCATTAAAACCTTCCATGGCTAAAGTGCCAAAACTACGGCCCCCAGTTCCCGGTGGTCCCGCTATTCCTGGCCAAGGTAGCGATCACGGTAACGGCGAGACGGGGTACGAAGAATCATTGGGTTACGACAGGCTACCAACGACGACTACATCTGGCTATGTACAATGGACGTTCGATGAGGTTGGACCATCACCTCGCTGAACTTGAGGTAGAGTTAGGTCGCATTCATTAGCATATACTGGGGTAATCTGAAGTCCGAAGACAGGGGGAGGATACGATAACCGTGGAGTCAGGCGACCTATTCTACTTCCGCGAGGGTGATCAGCTCTCCCAAGGCGGTGTCGGCTTCCTGGTTAACAAAGAACTCACTAGCAGCGTTATGGAAATCAGTAGTGCACGCACGTAGTAGTAGGGCCGATGGACGGTGGAGCAGACGAGTCCTGGTGTGGAGACCGCGTATCGGCAAACGTAGTGTGGGACGCCCCTTAGCTAGATGGACCGACGACCTTAAAAAGGTAGCTGGGACAGACTGGATGCGGAAGGCGGAGGATAGACTGTTGCAGCGCTGCCTGGGAGGTCCAGCAGTGGACTGCGAGAGGCTGAGTTATTTGAATAAATAAAGTCACGAAGGCCTTTCAGAGACACAACATTCTGTAATGAAGTACGCGACCAAGAAGAGATGTATTAAACGTGAATGTACGATGTTCGTGTAACCACAAAATGCGATCGGGCGTCAGTGTAGACACAGTGAATTTATTTGCATTGGTATTCTCGGTACAGGAAGTTTCAATACGAAGCTTTGAGTGGAAGAATAAAGTACATCAGCTCGTTCTAACTCACTTTTATGTCCGGTAAGAGGAGCATAACGTATTGACAGAATAGGGACACGATGTTATGACGTAGTTCGCAGCGCAGTTAATTGACGTTGTTAATACAAATACATAGAACTTAATTGCTTTTGACTGACTGATCCACACGCACACACACGAATTACCAATATAATATGACATAATTGCGCGGTTAAATTAGAGCCATATGAGGAAGTTTGTAATTACCACTCTACAGCATTCCTAAATATAGAATTGCGTGACACTGCTGTTGATTGAACTTCCACAAAAATTGATTCGTTTCGTTTATTAATTCAGTTTAAATTTTATTGTAGAGGTGGAGATGTGACCTTGAAATTAAGCACCTACTACTTAATTTCAAGGTCACATCTCCACCTCCTACACCACACAAACATCTCTGCTTAATCCTTCTGGATGTACAGGGAGGCATAATGACGAATTAAGTCATTTTTGTTGTGACTCTAGGGCGATAACAAAAATATGAAAAAATTACTCGTATGAGCAACGAGCTTGACTGCTTGTGGTCCATAATTAATTATCTAGAAAAGCTACAAATTATTATAACGCTATTCTTTGTAAAAATATATCACTCAGCACGATTGCAACGATCGATACGATGTTGCTAAAATGGATAAAATCTTGCTAAGCTAAAAAAAAATGTGTTCCTTTCAGTGATCGTAATTGCTACCTGTTGCCGGTAAAAATAATATGTTTGAACCAAAAACACTAACATCAGCATTGCTAGTCACAACCATTCGACGGGCTATCTTTTCGAAAATGACACATTTTCGATAATGTACCTGATTTTCATTGCCCCTTGCATTGGTAGCTGTCGGAAGAATAACGGTAATCTATTTGATTAAAAGATGTTCTGCTCGACACGGAAGCGCATTGAATGATCGTAAGCTATGCTGAACTGTTCAATCTAGTAGGTAAACCTATATTCATGTATTCATGGATAAACAAATAGTTCAAGTTATAAAATTAAGTGCACTTTACTTACTTGCCCTTGGTGCAGCTGGATTCATCGGAGTTGTCTCGGCAGTCGTTGTCGCCGTCGCATACCCAATCCTTATGTATACACAGTCCGTTGGCGCAAGTG
The DNA here is from genome assembly GCA_947359405.1 of Antitype chi. NCBI lineage: Eukaryota > Metazoa > Arthropoda > Insecta > Lepidoptera > Noctuidae > Antitype > Antitype chi. The sequence goes on along the minus strand of OX375817.1, from coordinate 13,704,861 downwards.
AACTGCTCCGCTGTACAGTTTATTGTTCCGCCTAATAGAATAAATGAGACTTTAAGATTTTGACTTTGAAAGAACGCTTTAAGGTTTTTTCAGAAAAATTATCACCAGCTGGTGAAACGGCCATCGACAGGTAACAAACGTACCTATAGTTTGCTTGTGGTTCCTTTGTTTTCATGGGTTCACGATAACAGGTTACTTACCCACATTGATGAATTTCATATATACAGTGACATGAATATTTGCTTTGTACAGTATTATATTGTTCTATTGTGAATGTGAAGACTATGTGGGTATTTTTTTTTTCTTAGAGTAGTCAGATAGGAAACGCCGACCTCATCTAGTTTTTAAAATATGATTGACGTGTAAAAATGTTTATAAAAACCTACTGACATTAATAAAATCATTTATCATTTACTAGTAAGAGGTAGTATACGGACTGCAAATTTCCTGACTGATGACTCTGCAGACTGATGAAGCAGTTTTTACTTGCAGTTTGCAGTCGCTATCAGAATAATGGAACGGTGGGTGTTCGAATTCAAGATCTCTCATCCGTCAGTGATTCTTGTTGTAGGGGCGTTATGTTCAAGGATAACAGATATACTCACCGCAACGAGTTTCATCGGAATAGTCGCCGCAGTCGTTATCTCCGTCGCAGAACCACTCGAGCTTGATACAGACGCTGGTACTATGACAGAGAGTTCGGTTCTGTTTCTCATCACACGCTGGTAGACAGTTCTTCTCGTCTTCTGCTTCGGCGCACTCCACTCGGCCATCGCATCGGTTTGCCATTGGTATGCAGGTACATGATTTCTGAGAGAAGGTTGGTTTATAGAAACAAGGTTGATAGATTTGGTAATTATTATTTTTAACAGGCTTTTCAGCTTGCTGCGTTCGTATGTGTTTTTTTGTTTATTTATACTAAAAATTATGCGTGAAATCTAGTAAAAAAAATACAGAAAAATACGGGAGACGGTAGTATTTTCCCAGCAATTAAGCAAAAACAAAAACCAGATTTGGAAAAAAAACGGAGTTCGGGATCTGAATCTGTAAACGATATGACATTACTCGAGTAATGGATTCGTAACTGTTTAAAAAGTGTGGTGTATCCAGAAATGCAGCATCGGCTTCAAAAAAGATATTAGGTCTTTACCTATGAAATTGCCGTTTTGCAGTACTGGCCATTTCAAATCAAAATAATTTTTGTTTGGGTAAGAATTCTAATTTCAAATTAATTTTATTTTAAAAACATGGATTTTTTTTTCCAAAAGTAGTCATTTGTTTATTGATTAGTGTTACATTTTCATCGCATTTCAATCTTTTTCGTCATCATGGATACGTTAAAAATTCGAGTAATTATGGAATATGAGTACCGTCGTGGCAGCAACGCGGCACAAGCGGCACGCAACATCAACGACGTTTACGGAGCTAACACTACAAACCAACGCACCACCTGTTATTGGTTTGCTCGCTTCCGTTCTGGAAATTTCGACCTGAAAAATGAACCTCGCGGTCGTCCGAAGACTTTGGTCGACAATGACGAATTAAAGGCGATTGTGGAAGCTGATGATACACAATCTACGGCTGAATTAGCAGCAGCTTTCGACGTTAGCGTCAAAACAATATTGGTCCATTTGCGTCAAATTGGCAAGGTAAAAAAGCTTGACAAATGGGTGCCCCACGAACTCAATGATCGTCAGCGCGAAGTACGCGTCGAGACGTGCCTTGCACTGCTCAACAGACACACAAATGAAGGAATTTTGAACCGCATTGTTACCTGCGATGAAAAATGGATTCTGTTTGATAACCGCAAGCGCTCAGCAAGTTGGTTGGATCCTGGTTCAGCACCTAAACAATGCCCTAAACGAAAACTTACCCCTAGAAAAGTGATGGTCACTGTTTGGTGGTCTAGCGCCGGTGTGATTCATCACAGCTTCTTACCAAACGGGGTGAGCATTACTGCAGATGTGTACTGTGAAGAACTGAACACAATGATGGAGAAGCTGGCACATCTCCAACCAGCATTGGTCAATCGCTCGTCTCCGCTGCTCCTGCACGACAACGCGCGACCTCATACTGCACAGCAGACGGTCTCCAAGTTGCAAGAACTGGGGTTGGAAGCTCTCCGTCATCCGCCCTACTCACCAGACCTTGCGCCTACAGACTACTACTTTTTCCAGAATTTGGATAACTTCTTGGCGGGAAAAAAATTCAATACCCGAGAGGCAGTACAAAATGCCTTTGAAGAATTTGTTGCCTCCCGTCCAGCTGATTTCTTTAAGAAGGGCATCAATAAACTGCCACTGCGATGGCAAAGATGCATTGATTGCATGGGTGATTACTTCGATTAATACAAATAAAAAATACATGAAAAAAATTCGTTTAAATTTTTTCATACAAAACGGCAATTTCATAGGTAAAGACCTATTATATTTTCCTACCTGACATGAGAATTGTTGATTAGCACAAGGTTGGAGGCAGCCAGCCACTTCTTCTTCTTCTCCTGGGTTCGTGTGGGATACCGTATGTATATGTTTAAATGCGGGACGATCTGTGGACACCAAAATATCGTTAGCTCTATGATTTAAAAAGTTTTTGATCAAAAACAGTTCATCTGGTTTTGTTCTGCCTCTAATTCCATTTGCTGATCATTGTGTAAAAAAAGTTAAGTACATTCATTTATATTTAACACAAACCTTTCTTTTTGTTTAATTTAAATCAATAAATCGATGTCAATGCACGAAGTATTGACATTGATTTATTGATTATAAATAAATAATAATATAATATTGATTGTAAATTCTTATTTACAAAGAAGTTCCAATGTATAGAAATTAATGGTGAAAAATCTTCCGGGCTTCCGGGGATTTCACGCATAGTTCAGTTAGGTGTGCCTCAAGGTTCAATACTCGGCCCATTCTTGTTTTTAGTGTATACCAATGACTTACCATTCTACTTACAGGGTATTTGTGAGGTTGTACTATTTGCAGATAATACTTCTTTTAGTTTTAAAGTAGACAGGAACAGACAAGATTTTGACGACTTAAACAGTGCACTCTCAATGGTTACGGATTGGGTTACGGCAAATAACCTAGTTCTCAATGCCAAGAAAACAAAGCAAGACGATACACTGACGACGATACAGCTCGGTTAATCTACTTTAGTTATTTTCACAGCGTTGTGTCCTACGGTATTCTGCTGTGGGGCAATGCCGCTGATATTCAAAATATTTTTGTCCTTTAACAATGTGCTGTTCGTGCAATTTACCAGGTAGGTGCCAGAGTTTCCTTGAGTGATTTTTTTTAAGATATTGGTATTCTCACGGTGGCATCACAATTCATATTCGCTAACATCTTATATATTAGGCAAAATATACACTTGTACACTAAAAACAGTGATATTCACACCGTTAACACTAGGAATAAGGACAAAATACGTGCTCCCTTTCACCGGCTTCATAAGGTTCATAACTCATTTGTTGGGCTTGGTATAACCTTTTATAACAAGCTTCTCTCTTCTTTGCTAGATTTGCCTTTTGATGCGTTTAAAGCTCAATTAAAATCCATCCTTTGTTTAAAGGCTTACTATTCCATCAACGACTATTTAAATGACAAGAATAGTTGGTCGCTGTGATTAACTCAAGACAATGTTTGTGTTCTTTCTCCAGAATTAGCGTAACTAGTGACAGGTTATATGGGTTCATATAAATATGTTTTTTATTTTATTTTTTATTGACTAAGTATTTTTTTAAATTTTATCATTAACTATTATGTCATTAGTTATTGACATGATCTACTCATAACCATTTTTTTATGATGTGTTGTTTTGCTCTATGTGGTTAGCTGGCGACTTCGACAGTTGATTGTTGTATTCTTGCCTGAGTAACCGGCAGCAAGATCGTCATGCTCCCGTAGATGTCACTACTTGCGGTCGGTCGGGGGTCGGGTTACCTCCTTTCCTCAAATATGGCGAGGAGGGTAATGGCTGATCTTTGCGTTATGCTCGTGAACGGGTGCTGCTTGTGGTGACTGGCTGTCTTGCTGACCATGATTTTGTTATTGTTACCAATAATTACCTACCTGTTTATTTATTTTACGTCGGTAGTCCTAGGTTATCATTTGTGGCCTCGAGTTGTAACTCGGGTAGTAACAGCTATGTGAACATATTCTAGCATTGCATATGTCAGCTATCACGCCCTTTATACCAGGAGGCTTTTATTTTGGTATTATGCTTTATTTACATTTATTTTTATTCTTTGTGCTCGAGTTACATTTTAATTTTATTTGTTGGTATATTGGCATGGCTAGCTGACAAATGTATGACTAATTATTTAATTAATGTTCTGTGTCTCGTAATGCTTATTCCTTTGCCTATGTATGTGCAGAATCAAGTCTATCCGATTAAACAGACAGCTGTGCTGCTGGGGAGTTTGTTGCGCCACTTCTTCCCAGCTAAAGCACTAGGAAGTGGTTAACGGTGGGCGTTTTTGGGGGACTATCTTGTATTTTTACGTTCATAAAGTGCTGATTCTCAGCTTAATTTGAATAAATGACTTTTGATTTTTCATAGTTAACCTTATTTCCAGAATTGGCCAAAATAGCGGCCAGTTATATTATATGAAAACAACAGGATAGCTTTTAATATACGGTATAAAAAGTTCAAATAAAATGAGTCTGTATTAAACGAATTAATAATACCCCGTGATTGACAAATACGTATTAGCTTACTCACGGGGTCCAGAAGACACCCTTTGGCTACGGAACTAGATAAAAAGGTCTACTTACGGCGCCAATCTTCGACGCGAGTATGTGGATTATGGGGCCAAAAAGTCTGTGGTGGAGCCAGGCCCCCGGGCCCCATCGGTGGTGGCTGGTACACCGGCACCCGGCCCATAGAGCGCAGGTCTGGGGGCTCTGCAGTTCCATTGGCCGGCCGCGCGCCCCTCAGCGCCGGCGATGTATCATCCGCTTCTACTGCTGAACGATGGAATGAGAATGTTGTTTATATTAAGGGCACAGACAGTTCTTTGGCTCGTTTGCTGTGTTGTCTACGTGTGATTCGTAGACAACACATCTATGATTCTTGTTTACGTCGTACCTACGACTTTGATTCTTGTTTAAAAATGCGTAGATGGTACCAGCCCACTGCGGGGCTCGTTCGCAAATTTACATTACAATGTTTTTGATGATTACTCTGATATCCTTTGTTTTAAAGACACCCATCAATCTGCACAAATGAATGTGTGGCAGGTCGCGTTGACCGGATGCGTACACACACATACACGAAAACATCAGACTTTTCAACGCTCCTAAATTATACCGGTCGTTACAACGACCTATTGTTCTTATGGCTGTAAATTTCCCACAATATGGTTGTTAAGGACTATATAGTCAGATGAGAATGAGACAGATCAGGACGTAGTACAGAACATGTATGGTGGCGATAGATCTTAAAAGAAAGCGCCATCATAGCCCACGAAATTATTATTTTCTTACTAGTTTTGCAATTTGCAGGTCAGTATTAGTAGCATTCACGAATAAAAACACTCCACAACACCATTAGCGGCAGGGTCCGAGCATCCGATAGCTAGCGTGAGCGTTTAACGCCAAATTTGACGTTTGCGATTGTCAAAAACACCACTTGACTACCACTTTGTATGTGAGACGCCATGCTAAAGTCGCGTTAGCGGTAGCGTTTCGTTACAAATTTCTATTTGTCTACGAACTTAGCGCGACATCACGTGTTCTTTCCGCACCTAATGTCATTCCCATACATTTTAGCGTTTACGCAAGACGCTAACGCTAACAGAAATGAGTTTTGACTAGGCCTGCAGGTGGTCTGTTTTTCAAAATATGTCTCGCGACCACAAATATATTTTTGCAGAATTATTATCATCAAAACAACTCTTTAATTTCAAAATACCTTAAGATAGACTATTTCATGAAATCATGACATTTGAGACAAGTTGTAACTTAGAAAGTTGTATTGATGATTTTAATCTAATACCTTTAAACGAGAAATTCTTGTTTACATAAATAAATAAATTCTTTATTGCCATAGTATACAGGAAAAGTTTTTATTCAGTGCGCAAACTTTAACCTTGATTTTTTATTTTTTTACTTATTCATTAACAATTAACATTGTGTTGAACATTACATATTAAATAAAATTATCACATGTAGAAACAATACATTTAAAAGCCTAATTAAAATGGAAGTGAAAAGTTAGTTCAAGAGTCAAATTAATTTAATAAGTCAATAAATACAATGTCGTATTTATATCAGTAATTACGTAAAATTCAATGTCAATGAATTCAGCATACCATTCTAGAACCCCCTGCGAAGAAATTTTCCGTCGGTTTTATAAAAAAAAGCAGCTGTTTCATAGAAAAGTGGCCTACGCGGTCAAAATGTATGGAACAGCTGTTTTTTTTTTGTATAACTGACGAAAACTTTCTGCGATGGGGGTTTAAAATGATATGTTGAATTCATGGTGACAGTTTGCGCACTCGATAAAAACTTTTCCTGTATCTGAATCTCGGAAACGGCTCCAACGATTTTCATGAAATTTAGTATGCAGGGGCCATGTGTGTGATTTCGGGGGCGATAAATCGATCTAGATAGGTTTCATTTTTAGAAAACGTCAAGCCAAAAAAATTAACGAGCTAAGCTCGGTCTTCCAGGTACTGATTATAATTCCGTATATTCATATTTAGTTAAGATGGATAGACTAAGCATTTATAAATTATTTGCCCGCACAAGAAAAAGCTCAACATAAAAAAGCACAAATAAATGATATCAAATCACATGAATATAAAGAAAGCACAAGGTGCCAATATCTGCTGCATCCGGTTAGACTGAAGGCGACCCGAACATAGTTCTGAAAAACCTAGGTAGATGATAACAAGGTGCGTCATAAAAAGTGCTTCTCAAGGTTGCATCAAATGGGAGTCTAGCTCAGCATGTATCAAGCAAATATATTTGACGCTGACATTCTGCTGAGCCCTGTAATTGACATACGGAGGTCGAGCCGTCGCGGTTGAGAGAAATACGCGAATTATTGACAACTGAAATAGTTTGACTAGATAAAAATAATTATGTTTGGACAGCCAGTTATATTATGGACGTGTTCGAAACAGTCATGCCGTTTTTTCTGCGAGGTGATAAACTGCCGCAGTTGAATTCGGAAGTTAAGCGTACATTCTGCCAAGTGGTTTTTCGTGATTATCTCATTATGTTTAAATTAAAATACTATTGTTTTTCAGCCAAGCACTAGATCGTTGGTTGATGCTATTTTTGACAATTATTTTGGTGTTTACTTATTTAAATCGACATTTTGCAGTACTGATTACGATTAAATGTTTTATAGCAACGTGCGTAGCAAAAAATTATTACACTTACTTTGATTCATATTCAATAAAATAATCACGAAAAACCACTAGTAATGCGTCGTTGCCAGCCCGCGTGGGATAAAAGCTAAGACATTTGAGTATTAAGATATTCAATCACACATATAATCTTATTTTGATAAACATGCTGCACTAACCTGCAAATTGCAATAAACTTTTAATTTCGCGGGCTACCATAGAGCACCCAACTACACATGGAATTTTTGCTCAGATCAGACCGTTCTGAACATAGAATGCTTTTGTATACGTACCACATAGCCAGATTAGGGTGAAGCAGGCGTAGTAGGTGACATACACGAAGAGCGGCGCTGGCATGGTGGGGTGTCAGCGTCGGCTGGTTAGCCCGGCTCGCTTAGGTGACTTGATTGGCCGCGCGGCCCGTCACCCGCGACGGGGCCACCATGTCGTGCCGACACCACGCAGGTACCCTGCATCAAGAAATTTGTTATGATGTATCGGTCCTGCTCATATACAATACTAGCTTCTGCGCGCGACTACGTCGACGTGAAATAACTTAGTCCCTTGATCCACCTTAGATTTATTTCTGATGTTTTGCCTTTTTGCTCAGCTCCTAAGGGTCGCAGCGTGATGTTAAATAGCCTATACGGTTCCTCAAGAATGTGGCTATCATATTTAAAAAAAAAACTGACTGGTCGTTCCAGAGATTAGTGCGTTTAAACAAACAAACTCTTCTACTTTATTATATCTATGTACAAAATGCAACGTTATTAACGCAAGACCTCATACACCCCAATTGGAGCATTGAGTTTAAGCCTTAATAAAGTGACCATGACTTTTTTTTTAAGCTGACACTATTGTTAAGATACTCGTATTGACCCTAGCATTACTTGCATTTAAAATTTGATAAGATTTAATCTTGTTTGTCTCAATCGGCGGCCAATATGGCAAAATACATATAAGTGTATACAGCAAAAGTTTTTATTCAGTGCGCAAACTTTTACCATGAATTCAGCATACCATTCTAGACACCCCAGAGCAGAAATTTTTCATCGGTTATACAAAAAAAAAACCTGCTGTTTCATAGAAAACTGCAATACCTACGCGGTCAAAATGTATGGAACAGCATGTATTTTTTTTTTAAACGTTGCCCCACACTAGGAATTTCTCCTGTATTATGGGTGCGTATACAAACATTTAAACTCACATACACAAACAGCCAGACCCGGAACAACTACTAGTAGGTCATACAAAATTAAAAAACCTAACTAAGAGTTACTGAAATCGGTTCAGTGCCTATTCAATTATGTATTAACAAACTACTTTCAGGACTTGCGTTTATTATGTTGCACCTTGTAATAATAATTAATTAATTACCAATGTCCAAAAGTATGGAGTTTCTTTTCCATTCTTCTCCATACTTACTATCTTGAGAGAAGAAAGGCAACTAAAATCAATTCTATTTTCTTGTAAATTTTGTTGTTTAAAAGTAACTTTAAATAGCATACTTGAAATAAATGATTTGATTTTGACTTTAACTAACTACTTACAACGGGTCAACTGATTGAACTTAATAAATACCAAGAATCGCACACGATTGCACCCAAATCTTGTTACAATTTAATAAATATATCACTTGTCGACAAGATTTGATCGAGCCTTTTAGTAGCTTATCTCGTCACTTAAAAGGCTCGATCAAATCGATTTCCGGTTCAGGTAGAAGCTTGAGTTTAAGCTTTTCAAAAAACAAAAAACGCTGTTTTATTTTCCTTGAAAATTGAGGTCATGGTTCCTTTTGCCCTACTACCCATAATTTCGAAATTAGTCGGTTTCATTTTGACAGTTCAACAATATTCATTGCGTTATTTAGTTGTTGAGCAGACACATTTTTCAAACATATGAAGCAATGGTTTAGCCATCTGTTTCAAAACGAAACAAATAATGATGAATCGCGAGTTACGCAATTAGGGTGTTGATGTGCGACTGGCACATATTCTCCCCATTTCCATGCACCTGACAATGTTTTTGAGTTGAAGAGGATCCTAAAAGATCCTACGTAATCTAAGCCCCAAAACCATAGGGGGCGGGCCGATGCTTTTAAGGCGGTATGAAATTACTTTTTCAAACTGGCATTAGTTTATCGCCAGTAGGTAGGTACTTTAAACCGGCCCTTTTCGCCAGTTTAAATATTCCACTAAAAACAAAATAATACAATGACACCTAATAGTTCATCAAGCTTGAGCTCATCACATTCTGAGTTGAGCTGTATGATTACTGATAAATGCGTGCACTGATTAGACAGGTCCACTCAATCTGTGTGGTTCTTTCCTCAAAAGACCATTTCAGACACCAATCCACATGGTCTTCACATGATCTGACCTAGATTATGTCTGGACTTTAAAATAGACTGTGACCTCTGAGTTTGTTTCGGCTTTTCTTCTTAGAGTAGGCAGATAGGAAACGCCGGCCTCATCTAGTTTAAAAAAATATGTTTGACGTGTAAAAGTGTGTGTACAAACCTACTTACAGAAATAAAATCATTTATCAATAATAATTAATTACTACAATCAGTTAATACCGAAAAACCGTGTCAAATAGGCCGACAGTATCTTTTAAATGCAATAACTAAATTACTTTTCTTTTACATTAAATCATTGTGTGTTCTGCGTTGAGAAACTATTGGTAACGATGGTATTTTATAACTGTGACTGACTGTTCCATTTTTCCTAAGTTTGTGAACGCAGTTAGTAATTACTGAAAAAGTTAAGTGTAGTCTCAGAAAGTTACAACGGTTAAGGTACCTGACCTTACTGCCCAGTCTCAAAAAAGCACCCTGTATAACTGGAGTGGGTGTTCTATAGGTCCACCTCCCATTGCACCCTTCCATATAGGCTTTCAAGCAAAATCAACAATAGCGAAGAAAATCATTATGTAAATATGTAACAGCATAACATTGATCACTATTGAAACATAGAGTAGCGTAGGTACTAGGAAGCCGGATAGTATCCCCCCTGGGGATATTATCGCGTACAGATTCCTAGTAGAAGATGCATAACGTTTATCATAAATGAAGTGATTTGTTTATATTCATTAAATTAAATTGTATTCGAAAACATCCGTTGGTTTCCCTTATCTCTTTTGGTGACTGTACTACCGTTATCAGTACCTATTTCTTTCTAGAACCAATGTCTAATGCTATGACTTATGCTAGGTACACACGCAACGATTTTGATGTAACATCGCTAACTAAAATCAGCTGTCAAAAATGTGTGGACGTTACATTTTGAAATCGCCAGTGAGTGTCGGCAATCAAAGTCGGCGTGTGTATTTACCTAGCAAAACCGCAGCTTTAATTATTACTGACTTAGTGAGTTGCAACCCGATTACAACAACAACAACGTTACAACCCTTGTGTTACAAGCCGATGAGAATTGCCATCGGGCAACGGCAATTCCCATCGGCTAAAATGACGAAAAATTACGAACTTCAAAAAAAAATTTTCAGCCCTTAGTTAATTAACCCCTTTAGGCGGCGAATTTTAAAAAATCCGTCCTTAGTCCTTAGGCTGAACTTTAATCTGTCTGTGAACAACAATCCACAATAGGGTGTTATTACCCCCATTTTTGAAAAGTGTCCTAGTTAGATCCTAAAGTGCTAATAAACCACTAAAAAAAGCACAACATTTTTATTAGTGCCGTAAAAATGCATATTTTTACATTTTCAAATTTTGCGCATAATGTGACGAATACGCTGGACGCAGTGGACGGGTTATTCCCAAAGTACTCCAAAAAGAGTTCCCAAACTACCCCATAAAAAATATAATATCTTTAATTAGGTTTCATTGTACTACATGATAATATTCGCAAAAACTTAGGTCTTTTCAAAAAAAGATGCGATTTCCATAATCTAAATACACGTAGTAAAGATGAAATTGTGATTCCAAAATTTAGATTAACTAAAACTAGCAAGTCATTTCTAATAAACAGTATCCGCTTCTATAACAAGTTGCCAAAGTCGGTTACAGAACTTAGCGATGGAAAGTTTAAATCTCACATCAAACGTGTCCTTATCAAAAAAGCATATTATAAGATAAAAGACTACGTTGAAGACAGGGAAGTTTGGCATTAATTCCTTCTGCACATGTGGCTTCCCTGGTACCTCATTAACAGCAAAACCGTGTGAAAGTCTATTAACTGCTCCCAAATTGCAATGTTAATTTTTATTCTTTTTATTATTATTATTTTTTTTTACAATGTCTGACATATTCTCGTCATTATTTGACATTATACATCAATTTTACTACCTACTATTTATTTTCAGTGATTGTCATCGAAATCATGTCACTTGGTTCAAATAGATTCATTTTATATAGGTAGATTCTTTTACATATTGTGAATGAGAGAACGTTGTAGGCCTTAGAGACTAGATTTGTAGACGTTTTTCTATTCTGTATTTTCATTCCTCTAAGTACCTGGTACTTATTGACTGGCCTGCACTGTCCTCCCATACCTATTATCACTGTAATTTGAAAACATTGTAAAAGCCAATTATTTTTAAAAGAGTAACCGTGGAGTTTCTTGCCGGCTCTTCTCCATAGGAAACGACAAATTGGAACCGTGCACCTAGCTTCTGACGTTTCATAAGTGCCCATGCAGGCTTATGTGAAATAAAATATTTTGATTTTGATTTTGATATTAAAATGTTCTCAAAGTACTCCACCCATACTCCACCATTAATTATGCTTATGTTATAAAGTTGAAAATCTATCAAAGAAATTTGTCAGATTTGGTAGATTGATGTGCTGGCGTCTGTACGACCGCGTACTGTGGGTATAAGAATAATTTAGATAGAGATAGATATAGAATAGTGTTTAGTCATTTTCCAATTCTATTAAAGTGTTTATGTGCTGCTTATACATAAAAAGTTTTTATTCAGTGCGCAAACTGTAACTTTGAATTCAGCATATCATTCTAGACCCCCCAGCGCAGAATTTTTTCGCCGGGTATACAAAAAAAAACTCAGCTGTTTCATAGAAAAGTGCCATACCTACACGGTCAAAATGTATGAAAGGCTAAAATGAACAAAAAGTGAAGAATTTGATATTACCAAACAAGTATACTTTTAATAGCTTGTGTGTTTTAACCTTTATTGTATCAAAATATCTATGTTACCCTAACGGAGTCAAATAAAGCATTTTAAATCTATTTCTGTATAGGTCACCTCACTTTCAGATATCGTTTGGGTCACATTTATAATTGTCTTGGTGTAGAAACATGGATGCCTCGGTAATTTATAATAATATAATAAAGTTTATCAATCAAAGGGTAATAAGTAATACAATTTAGCCAAATTCGGTTAGCCACAAACTAAGCGTCAGCGTCGCTTGATCGCGAAGATATCGTCTCTTCGATAACGTTTGTATCAAGGGTCAAGTGATATTGTTATTTTATGTAGACATTATATTGCTAAATTTAAAAAAGGTACTTCATAAGCCATTTTTTTATTGAGATTTACATACTAAACGTCAACTGTCCGTAAAGAAGACACAATAATTAAACAATTATCGTGCAATTTATCACCTTTTTTGGTATGGTTGCATCGGAACTGGGGTCTGAATACTCCCAGAATGCAGCTTTTTTACGTTATCGGTTTGCCCATTCAGCCGCAGTCGTCGTGAGACTAGACTCGAGTTTAGGTTCGATTAACGGTCTAGGTGTCGTTCTCGTATGGGCTCAGTGGTCATCGGTACGTTTTGCGGCAAAGACCTCCCCTTTTTCTTTCCAAACCTCCCCGTCATGTGCTTTCTATGGCTATGTTGGCCCTGCAAACCTTATGAGATCGTCAAGCACTATCGCCGTGGTCTACCTCGACCGCGATGTCCTTCCTCGGGCGTCCAGTGAGTGAAGTATTAAAACTTCAAAAACATATTGGACTTGTGTAGTACTTAAAATGTTATCTTAACATAAGGGCGTAGCGTCTCCGAAAACATAGATCGACGGTATACACGAAGCATTTAATAAGGTTTGAATCGTAGTATTGATACTTATTATTTAATTCTAATTTATGTTTGTAGTAGTTTCGGCTAATGAAGGTAGGTAACAGAAGAAAAACATTTCCGTTTTATATGATGTCGCTGTAAGAATTAAGTCATAGTCCATAAAAGCGGCCATATTGGAAATTGTTAGGATTTTATGACACGCATGCGCTTGGGAAAGCCGATGTTACTAGCTACTTGTTGATTTGGTTTTCATTCACGACGCACGAAACCGCGCATTCTACGCAGTTAGAATATCCTGGGCTTTGTTGTGAGCTCCCTCAATGTCTAACTTTTCTTTTGCCATCGTTTTCCATCCAAGTAAGCATATACCTACGTACTAGGTTTCTAAAGGAAACACATTTCTTTTTTCCAAACTACCTTATTGCAAACCAACCTTTTGCCTCATTGTGTCTAGTTCTAGAATCTTCAAGAGAGTTCAAAATTAAATAAAAGAAACAATGTCACTAATGACACGTATAACAACCCACGCTGATTTACCAATCAATGACATCCCTTAGACATCGAAGGTCGAAAAAATGTGGGCTTTGAAAAACAAATGGAAGCTCGTTCCATTAACTAGATTCATTAAATTAGTATCGCATCTATAAATAGGTTCAATTGATGTGTCCTTTTCACACTAACACTTAATCTAAATTCTGACTTATGGTGGCATTTAAATCGTGCGGTCGTCTTTATACAACCTTAAATTTCAGGTAAAATCTAAAACTACTGAATCAAAACGTTCTAGTTTAGGCGAAATATCTCGCCATTACAGCTCTCTTGTCAAAAATCTGTTTTCTACCGAGCACGTCGCGCATTAAACACAAACACTACCACGTACCTTTCCTTGCAGTTGAACCTTCTAGAAACCTTCTCCACCAAGTCTATTCTCCAGCGCAGTTGCAATTCATAGATATTAATGTTTTATAGTGACAATATTTAAGAAATACGTTTGAAAATTGAGCGATCAATACAAGGGAGGGGGGTGAAATGCGCGGAGACTTGTGCCCACGCCCGCCCCCGCGCCCCGCAGCTCCCCCGCGCCCTCTGAGAGCTCGAAACTCAACACCTCCGACCGCCCACGGGTCTGACCATGAAACTACAGGCTACGACGTCAAATGCTGAATTCCATGAAAAAACCAAAGATACACCCCTTCAACGTTTGGTCCAAGGGACTGAACATTAACATCCATGGAATAACAACAGTAACTCCATACGCAAAAGGCAAAAGCTCTATTTCTTGAGCTTTTGCTAACGTTTTAACTAATACCACAGTGAAAAAATCCAGCTCTATTGTATATCAAGCATAAATACCTCTTACATCTAGAGTACCTATAATATGAAATTTTAAAAAACTGGGTACCTTAAAACGTATAAGGATGTGACATATCCAGAGACAGGACCCACCGTCGTCACTAGGTGTATCACAATTCTAAACCAAGGTTCAGCACAATCACAACACAGTCACCAGAACCACTAAATTGTTTTTATTTTTGGATATTCCTTTTGATACGCGGAGCACCTTCCAGATGTGTTCTCGACGCGCAACTGGGATAGGTACTAGGTGATCTGGAGCCTCGTCCCCTTGCCCCCGCGGCCCGCGCTGGCGCCCCGCGCAGTCTGCGCTTCGTCGATGAATGGAACCCACCGCCCCTTGCTACCTTGCCTATATAAAATCTCTTTCAACGCTCCCCTACATTTGTATTGTATCGCCCACTGTGAATAAAGGCTCTATGAAAATAAAGTGCTTATAAATATAGTTGGTAATTTCATCAGCGGCAAAGTTTTTCTGCTAACCCGTTTTGATCTTTTATCTTGGCTTAATTTACTAAGATTAAATGCAAATGAAAAAGTATTGCGAGATTCTATTTTTAAGGCTTTCAATATTTGTCTCAAAAACACTTTGCTCAAAGTCAATCTAATTATATACGTTTCAGCTACTTTTACATACACATTGAACTTTGTGTAACTGAATTAAAACCCTTCTAAAAAACAAAAAAAATATTATTAAAGTGAATTTGTTTTCTAATCACATAATATGCGTATCATTTTAAATCAACAAAGGCCAAGCCAAATATTTTGACTAAGGTGTAGAGTTTGTGAAGTTAGGCCTTGTAGAGTTAGGGCGTGTAGAGTTAGAAGCTTGGCTCTACGTGAGATCTGAAGGCCAATTCTCGTAATTTCAAACGTTCAAAATCTAGTTGCAGTCTCATCTCAGCGACAAGCAAATGTCAAAAATGTATGAAAAATCGAGGCATTTTTGACAGATTGAGACTCAGATCAGACTATGAACGTTCTTAAAATTACGAGAATTACCCTCTGATAACTTTTTGACAGTGCGAGTCATATGGTCTCCTCTTGGCAACATTTTACATGAAAATGTTTTTGGTGGGTAATATTATCTGAAAAGAGCCTGAAAATAAACATTGTCGTGATTTATTTTATTTTATAAAATCAAATGTGGCAAATTGCTTTTTAAATTTATGAAAAATCACATTCACAGATGCAAAACGTTGCATAATAGTATCAGATTGGATTGCTATTCAAGCTGTCGATCGATATTACCAAAATAGCGCTCCACACGAGATTGCATATAAAGTGAGAATGTTAAATATAGGAACACTATTTCTACCTTTCATTCAGCAAAACACGAAGGGTTTAAGATTTTAAATTCAATATAATTCGGTGTATTCTTTTGATATCTCTTCTTTTCAAATTTCTTTCAGTAGTATTATCTAGGCAGAGATTTCCAAAGAAGAAAATAAGAAGAGAAGTTTCTGTTTATTCACAGTACCTATGTGCTTAATGCATAAGAAGGTCGTATCTGTTTTATAATATTATAGTAGGATTTATGTACGCACCGGTAGGTACATAAACCCTACTATATAATATTATAAATGTGAAAGTTTGTATGCTTGGATGTTTGTTACCCAATCATGTAACAACGGCTGAACAGATTTAGATGAAATTTGGCACACAGATAGATTATAACCTGGAGTAACACATAGGATACTTTTTATTCCGGTAACATGTTCCTGTGGGATGATAAAATCATCGACCTCCACGCTGGCGAAACCGCAAAAGCTAGTAATAAAATAAATGAACAAAGTTTTTCACGTCGCCGGGCGCTTTCTCCGAATATCAAAGTTTCACTGTCCTTTACATTCCAAAATAGGAAGAGGTTTTAATCCGAAATAATATTAAGATTTTTGAAAAATAACAATTTAAATAACTTACCGTGGTGTTTATAACTTTTAGATGACGACGTCAAAAACTCCTTTAATGATAACTCATCTCATCACGCTTGTTACCCGAAGGGTAGGTCAGAGCTGTACTTCTAGTACATACAAATTTCGCCAGTTATGTTTGAATCCCATGTAATAGGGGCGAGCCTTTAATGATGTTATCCAATTATTTGTTTACCTCCGCAACGTCATAATTTTCCATGTTATGAAACTACTTTAGTAACTTAGTTATGTATACTGAAAAATAATATGAAAAATCTTTTTCACAGAACTAATCATTCCAACCTCCCGCCAATTTTATGTGACAGGTCACAGACAATTGGCAGGTAATTTCTTTTTTTTTTAAATAGTATTACAGCCAGTACTTTAGTTGTTTATTTTTTAAGTAGGAAATAGGTTTTAATAAGACACCACCCATAATGTGTAAAATCTACTTTGATCTTCTAGGAAATCGTATTCCAGGCATGTATTAAATTCCTAATATTTTACATTATTAGACCTGTATGCATAAACTTAAAACTTCTTCACAAATCTAACTTCGCTTCTACAGTCGTTTTCTATCTAGTTCACAGATGCTAACCGTAGTGACATCCACATTTGGCTTTTTACATCTTAATGCAAAGAGCTTTATGAACCACTAAAAACTCTTGAAAGCTCGACGTTAGATGGCGACAGGACTCAAAAACCTGAAGCCTTCGCAATTTGTAACGCGAAAAACAAGGAGATGGCGCCTCGGTCGATCCGGTTCCGTTATACGGCACGGCTAGTTCATCATTAGCTGGATCAGATATGCAATGAGTATAACATGCATATCTGATGCGGTTAACCCCTAAGATAGATGAACTTGCGGCCATTTTGTAGTATGTAAATAGGATTTACGATTGGTTTTATTTTGCTTTTCTTTCATTTTAATAACAATATTTTTAACCGACGAAATAAAGGTGCTCAAATCGACGCGTGTATATGTATACATACAAAGTGTAACAGAATCAACGCAAGTACTGAAAGTAGTTTGTTCATAATTGACAACTGAATCGATTTCAGTAACTTTTAATATGGGATTTTTTTTAGGGTCAACACAACTTGCTTTGAAAAAATAGTTTTGGTCATTCATTGTGTTAAGCTTGTAAACTCAATACTATAATTGGGGTGTATGAAGTCTTGCGTCAATAATGTTACGCATTTTATGATTTTTTGTATGTATAATCGCAGAGGTCGGAATTAGGTAGAGTTATTTATGTACTTGCATCGAAATGTTGATATTAATATGGATCTTCCCGGGATTTTTATAGACAATCCCGTGTGATCAACAATATTGCAAATAAATAATAATAAAAACCTCAGAGATAGAAATTTGGCAATGTCGCGGGTTCAGTGGTTTAAATTGTGTAAAAGTAAATAACTTTTTATTTAATAGATCACGGGATTTTTCTGCTCTTCAAAATTAATCCCGGGATTTGGGATATATCCACTTTATACTTTCGTTGCATGAAATCAGTGTAAGTACATAAATAACTCTGCCTAATTCCGACCTCTGATAATCACGCATTACTTCTTGCAACGTAGGTAGTCCAATTTTGGCGATTCTGTTTATAACCATGGTTAATTTGAATTTTATAGTTGAACAGAGGTTTTTTGGAAGTTTTGTGGGAGACTTGAAATAGGTACGAGATTATTGGACCGGGGCGTCCCGGTGGGGACGTGCAGTCGACACGCGGCCATTGTAATTGTATGTCTACTTCGGCGCCATCATCTCACTCTCAGAATCTGGACGTCATATTGCCTGTCTCACAGAGGAAGCCTGAGTTCCAACATTGGGAACACATAATTAGCAGTTATGTTACATTTATTTTTTAATCTGAGGTCCCGAAAATGCTTTTACCTACAGCCTAATTTCAGATACCTAGTTTGGACCTGGATACCTTACTAATGCTGTCGAACCATTCCGCCCAGATTTGGTTGTTCTTGTGACTTATGCTGATCAATTAGTTTGTAAGACTGAAACACTTTAAACTTAATCGATTTCGACAAGCCAAATATTCATAAATCTATGTCAATAAAAATCCTATCACACGTTCCCCTGGGCCTTTCCTCCGTGCTCCGCCGCGTTGACGTGGTGGTAGCCAAACAGCCTTAGGTTTTGTGGAATAAAATAAATATTTTTAATAAATTTTATTTTACAACATTATCTTAAATAAGCTATAACTTGCTATCTCCTTCTAATATAAACATCAATGTTACTACTTTATAATTTACCACGTTCATTCTATAATTAATTTATTTACAACGATCTCGAAAATGGCTATTTTACATTAATTAACATTAGAAAAGAATTGAAGATCGGAAGTGAAGTGACGTTGATAATGTGTTGACTTATCTAAATTGACATCAAAAACACCAAAATTTCTTTTCTATTTTTAGAAATCGTTTTGGCACTGAAATTCATTAATTTATATTGTTGTGTAGCAAGCAAACTTAAAATAATTAACAAAGAAAATCGTATTTCGGTTTTTCTTTTTGACCGATTTTTTATCGTCTGAAATTTTTTTACCGCCATAATTATTCTTCATAAAAATTGCGGTTTCAAATATTTTGTTTAAAAGCTGTCAAATCTCATCTTTATTAACTCTTATAAAACGTTATATAAGACAGAAAAACCGGCCCTTATAGGCATAAAATATTGGCAGTTTCATTATAATAAATGCGATGTTCTATTTATCTACTTACATTAAAAACTACTGTTTTATTATTTATTATTCTCAAATCACTGCACATCAACATTCGTACATGATTATTAAAAAAAAAAGAAAACTATTATAACGAACGTAAGTTCCGCAAAATCGACACCGCCTTGGCTAAGTTGAGTTTGCCAAGATCTCTACGTAGTTTAAGTTACATATTGACCTTGACCTAGGTAGGAATTTCATTGGCAGATCTAGGTCTCATTGTAGGTCTTCTTCTTCATAGCGTAGCGCGGCCTGTTGCCAGAGTCCATTTAGATACGACACTGAAACTACAGACGACAATGTCAAAATTTCACGTCCTTTCAACTCAAACCAAAATGTGTCTCTAGTTGCTGATGGCACATTAAAATAAACAAATAATTGACGTCAAAAAAATTACCATTCATTCACTTATTTATAAACAATAAGTTTTCTCACAAGTTTGTAAAGTAAAATATTCCATATCGCATAAATTCGTTAGATTAATTACGAGTAGGGTGACAATATCTTTTAAAGATAGAACACTAGTTTATTTTAATTCAATCGAAAATATAAAAGACCCAGTAGACTGCGTTGAAGAGTAGGAAACAGACGGGGAAGATGACCCGCGAGTACGTGTCTATGACATTGACGTCACGGATCTTGGGCATGGACGCCTTGATGACGGTTGCGCCGCGCCGGAGAGCGTGCATCACTTTGGGCTTCCCTGTTGATCCGTCTGCAATGAAACACTAATTTTAGGTACACGTATAGAATACTCTCTATTATGTACACTATTATATTACAGAAACACTAGAAGCAGAGGCAGGCCTAACGCTAGATGGGTATTTGAGATAGTGGAGATGGCAGGTCAAAACTGGCTAAACATAGCCAGCCGCAAAGATTACTGGCATTACTTGAAAATGGCTTTTACCCAGAGGTGGTCCGTACCAACTACCTGATATTTTTTTATTCTCTATATTAAAAGCTATATAAATATTCTTATTTTCATACTTTATATTGTAATTTGCAAGGTAATAAATAAAGCTTTATTATTATTATTACATAGATTACAAATATACATGCAGAAATTTTGCAAAGGGGGTCATCACAATGGGCGGACTTATCGAAAGAAGTGATCTCTTAATTTTACTATGTTGCAAAACAACAAACAGAACCCACGCTTTTAAAATAATCTAAAATTGTGTAAAATTAGCATTCTTCTGCGTTTCTTAAATTTCATTGAAATGCAGAATATTTTTTTTTCATAAATCCTGGAATGATCTTTTAAACACGCATAACCATTGCAGTATAACCGCTCAGTCAGATCTCCTGTTCGTAAATAAAGTATTGTCAGATCGCTCGCGCCAGTTCAATGCACAGTAATTTTGCTTGACACATGTAAAGGAAGTCATCATTTCAAACAATCTTTAACAATTTGCCACGAGAGATTGCAGTCAAGGTTGGCGACGGATATGATCTAGGGTTCCTAGAATCTGATCACGTTATCTCATACCTACGTGACTGTGGTCACGTATAAGGACGCGAGGAGGAAATCTCCCGGCATCGAACTTACTAGAATGTCTGTGTTATCTAGCAAATTGGAGTTTGGTTCTTGATACAGAGACCAATAGACGCCCGAGCAACCACCTTAATCCCAATCGAATGAGCCGCAAGAGTAAACTCTTTATTGGTACCATGGTCAGTTTCTTGCCGGCTCTTCTCCATAGGAAGCGACAAATTGGAACCGTGCACCTAGCTTCTGACGTTTCATAAGTGCCCATGCAGGTTTATGTGTTTTTATTTTTGAGTGCATGGAGCTTAATTAGCTATTATTGTCTATAGTATTAGTTCCTGTAATTATATTTAAATAAATATATTATTGCTCGCTAAACGCGCTCCCTACGATAACACCCAACTACACACGGGCGCTAATTACACCCCGTTCAATTTTGTCCTAAGTATTACTTAAGTCACACGTATCGTAAACGATACGTGTAAGTCACGTTTTCTGTGTAAAAATGGACTACTCAAGTAACAGAAAAGCGTGACTTAAATGCGGGTTTAGGTCACACAGAGCTATAAAGGACTATTTATGGTAATTACTTGTAACTTGTGCAAAACATATCAGATCGCCTGTATTTCCCGAAGAGTTATTAATTGAATGTGACGACTGTTAATTTGTAAATCCACCACCGAAAGGGTAAGAAGAACTATTTTTTGTCTCTTCTTGTTTACAATCTGTCTTTCCCATCTATGTTGGGGTCCGCTTTCAGTCTAACCGAATGCAGCAGTATTTTAGATGGAGTGACTGTATATCTGACCTGCACTACCCAGTTACTGGATAATCCGATACTCATTACTGAGTAATATTTAACTGGTTGTCAGACTTTCGGGTTTCTTTCGACCCCTAACGACTGTCCATAAATGACATCCGGGACCAACGGCTTAGTGTGCTTTCTGAAGGACGGAAGGGTCTTGGTATTACCTACATACCAAGACCTAAAGATGGTCATCCATCCACGCACCAACCGCGGCAAGTGTAGCTTAACGTGATCCATCGAACCGTGCGGCTATTATAACTTTGCCACAAGCTCCTCAACGTGACATTCAATTAAAGTAGAAGTAAAGTTACATTTTCTTTGGCAATACTCACTTCTGGAGTTCCTAGAATGTGGCCTCGTTCTGTATCGCAGCTGGGTGTGATCGCGTTGTAGACGTAGGGACGGCGGGGCTCCGGTAGCGGCTGGCAGCGGCTTGGACCGCAGCCCTAGGAGCGGAGACACACGCCCTGTGCTCGTTGCGCATTCTCGGAGTGCTATTATCTCTTCAGGGGATCGCGGACCTGTAGAATAGTTTTGGTACCAATATTAAAAAGCTAGCTTCACAGTGGTCTTTTATTTTAAACCGTCTTCGAAAAAAGAGATGGTTCTCAATTCGTCGGAATCTTTTTTATTTTTAATGTATGGTCACCGATTACTCGAATATGCCTGAACCAATATGTAAAAATCTTTATTTGTTTAAAGGGGTATACTTCCCAGGTAGTCCCATAGTCTTCAGGTCAGGATCTGATGACGGAACCCTGGAGAAATCGAGGAAACTTCATATTTTGTAGGCACACTGGTTCACATGGCAAGTAGTTGTGTACGAATCGGTGTGCGGTAAGTACCGTAACTGAAAAGTTTAAAAATAAAAACTTTTTCCAAGAAAAAAAATCAACTGACTTCCAAAGTAAACACAAAGTGAATAATTACTTTAATTTCAGAAGTCGGTGACAAAATACTAAAATACCGATCTAAAGACACCGATTTTCGAAATTTTTCACTTAGTAGTGTTTTTATTTTGCAAAAATTTGTACATGTTGCAATAGGGGCCAGGCATTTAAAACATCACAGGACGCAAAAAATTGCACTTCACCGATTCTTTGGGAAGTTGTTAGGATAGATACCAGTAGTGTAAAACCAAGTTTGCAGCTTCGAAGGACCTGTGCTGAGTGGTGTTCGGAAAACCAAGTAATTTTCGGATTTCATTCAATTAAAACAAATAATAAAAGTAAAATAAAGTAAAAAATTAAAGAGGGTCCACATACAAGAAACGGGTTCAAAAAAAAGGTAGTGTAAACATTGCGGAAGCATGATGAACCCTTCGTGTGCCAATCCGACTCGCGCTTGGCTGTATTTTTTTGTTGAGAAAATTGACAATGTCAGACATTGTCAATTTTCTCAACAAAAAAATACAGCCGTGCTGTATACCTAACCGTTATTGAAATTTATTATAAGAAATACTGATTGAAACGACAGAAATACACCACATAATATATATGTGGTGTATTTCTGTCGCAGGAGTTCGCTTCGGTCCCGCCATCACTTCGTGTTGAACGTTCCTAAATAACTGCTCTACACCTGCATCTCCCATAGCTTTTATTGTACATACAATGAGTATTTTAGCCGAAACTGCTAAGAAGAAGCTTAAACTATAATTTTCAACGTTTTTAATAAATTGTCTATGTTTCTTGGTTTTTCGTGGATTTACACTATACTACAAAAAATTAGTATATTATTCTATTTTCCATGTTTGTTGCAGTTTTTACCTGGAAGAACTAACGACGCCATCTTGTTTTGCCATACAATTTCCATGAAAATTTAATAAAATGTTTACCAACAACGCGGGTGTCATCGTCATTCTGGCGCCAAAAGATCCTTGTAGCACTGTGTCTACCTATTCGTTTATTGTACACCTACACCACCGTCTCCTGCGACTTACCTGAACATTTCAATTCCTTCTCAACACTGGCGCTAGTGGACAGCTGATCTCTGTTCTTTAATTTGGCTCGTTTCCTTGCGCGTGCGCCCCAGTACGTGTAGTTGACAGCTGCGTACTCGAGTAGTGCCGCGAACACGAACACGAAGCACATCACTAGGTAGATGTCGATGGCTTTGACGTAGGAGATGCGCGGCAGACTGCTGCGCACGCCTGTGCTTATCGTCGTCATCGTGAGTACCGTCGTGATGCCTGAACAGTTTGAGAGAGAAGAGCATACGTTGAAACACGGTTACTAAAACATACATGAGTTGAAATTGATGATTTAAAAAAAAATCAGAATAATTTAAGTTGCTGTTAAATTTATTCCATATTTGCTAACTGCCAAAATATGATAACATTTCATCATTTTGTTACTAAAATTAAATTAAATTTCGTACCTATTCGAAATCAGACACAGAAATAAAAATATATCATACCTAACGCCACTCTAGCAGACGTAGCTTCATGATTGATCCAAAACGAGACCCAGGACAGCATTACAATAAGTATACTGGGCAGGTAGGTCTGGAACACGAAATAGCCGATATTCCTGCGCAGTTTGAAACTGAGCGACAACCGCTGGTAGATGCCCGTCGCCAACTTCTCCTGGAATGTCCCAACTTTAGCGGTTACATGGTTACCTTAATGCAAGTTTGGCATTGTTCGGGGATGCGTTGAGATACTAACGGTAACAACTTGCTTGAGTTTCAAGTTTGTGTAATGGTTTATTCGGTTCGCTGAATTGTTTTATTTAATCTTATACTTTCAATAACATATTTATGGGGTACTTTGTCCCACAGAGATGGTTCCATATACGCATATTCGTATTGTTCCTGGTCTCAGAGAAGGCATATTTTTTAAATAATACTGATTCTCAAGTCCTCCAGCTGTGACTCAAGTGCCCTTTACAACACATTTAGACCCGGGCGGATCAAACACAGAACAATATTATCAAAGAGCTTGATTCAAGGAAGCAAGAAAATACTCATAAATACGACATTTATAAGTATTTTTGTGCGCTTAATTCTACTAAAAAAATGCATAGATAAGTACTATCTCGCACCTTCGCGTAAAAATGTTATTTTACCTTTCTGTCATTAGTTTCGTGTCCAAGTATAGTGAACTGCGGTAATTCAGCATCTTCTACACCTCTGACTGGCGTCTCTTTCCAGTACATCACCACATCGGATACCGTGTATCCATCTGCATGGAGAACTATATGTTAGCATGCTGCCCCGGATTGGCCTGTCTTACGGCAACTTATCACACCTGTCAGCAACTCACTCATACTTAGTAGATATAGGTTTTTAAGTAAGTGTTAGAATACGACATAATAACTTTACAATGTAACCGTGCCGCATTACGTTATAAATGCTATATACCTACAACATGTAACGGAAAGGGTATATACAGACCAAGGGCACGGCTTCTTTGGATGATATCAAACGATATTGGAAGGGTTTTTTAATCCTATCTCTATATGTTCTGAATTTATGAGAATTTTTAATATATTGATACCAGAAACCGAACTTTTCAAATTTAAATATGTAAACACATCACTCGGAAGAGATTTATCGTGATATTGGCAAGTAACGTGGAAAGTTATTGACCTACGTAGTGCGGTGACACGTTTGTTATGATTTGAATTTAAGAAACATGAAACCGAAAATTTGGTATCAATTCTTAGAGTATTTTATTTTGAGCTGAAACTATGTATAGTGATTCTATACTAGCTGTTAACTTTAGTGCTTAAGGATAGCAATAGGGTTTCTGTTAAACACTGTATAATTAAGTATGGCGTTTACTCAGCAGTTGCGTTGCAACCATGATGCAATTAGTCTGCACTGAATGTTGCTTAATATTGCTGACAAGTGTGATCAGGCCCAAACAGACCATTCAAATAGATTGTTACCGTATCCTTAGTAGCTGTTTTTGTAACTGCCAATGAAATCATTTAATAATTTTGCCAAAATTAGTTATAAAAATGTATTGCATTGCCAGGGAGTTGGATTTGAATGAACAAGGAGAATTTAGCTGTGGTTTGTTGTTATGTATGTTTCACCACAAAATGTTTAATGAAAATTGGCTAAAGGCTGTACAAAGCTCGAGCATGTATCTATGGAGAAAGACGAAGGATTTATGACGAATATCTGCGGAAAGACACGAATGTGGGACGAAGATGTTCGGGTCGAGCACGAAGCAGCAAGCTCAGCCTGGTGATATATTACAAGTGTATGAGTCACACAGCTTTCAATCTCGACGGTGCAGTTCTGGCTGTCGAGCGGGTAGTAATGCAGATCCATCATGCAGGCGAGCGTGGCGGTGAACCGCATGCCGTATGTGATGCTGCCGTCGCCGCCGAGACGCACCAGCTTGTTGCGTTCCGTCACGTCGTGCAGGAAACTGCGGACATTTATTTGTTTTGTAACATTAATTAAATTAGTGTACAATATTAAAGACACATAAAAATATGAAGTTGAAGTTAAAACATACTTTTCTTCTCACAGCAGGTACCTAGGTACTTCTGACATGCCATTAAAATGTTAATTCATTCATCCGGTAACAGATAGTTTATTGGATTAGAATCCAGGATATCATTAAGTACGGCCAGAGTGCGAGGTAATGGGGTCTTTGCACGCGCAACGCTGCGACATGAAGGGACAGCAAACATCCCGTGCTTTCTGCCGCGGCAGTAGGTAGTTATGAGCGCGCCATAAACTGTTATGAGTTACACATAATACGACAAGTATCTCCTGACCTAGAAGGTCGGTTAGAGCAGTTACCTCAGGGGGTCTATGTTGACAAGTGGTCATCTTAATAATAATAAATAAATAAATTATTTATTTCGCTCTCAAAGTACAACAAGAATTTCGATATCTTACGATTTATATGAATCAAATAGGACGCAGGAGCGTGGTCACATCTAGATATTCTATTACAGTCTGCAATCTTATAACCTAGTGTAGGTACCTACTACTCTTTTGAGC
This sequence comes from Antitype chi, assembly GCA_947359405.1. Taxonomy (NCBI): domain Eukaryota; kingdom Metazoa; phylum Arthropoda; class Insecta; order Lepidoptera; family Noctuidae; genus Antitype; species Antitype chi. The sequence continues at coordinate 13,678,225 of OX375817.1, read as the reverse complement.
TAAAGTGATTCACTATACCATTCACCATGTTTTGGAATTATGTTCTAGTTTAGTATAAATCTGGTTCTGAGACGATTAGGTCAAGGCATATGCGACCAACGATGATGACGTTCGGAAAAGTCTTGACCTAGTACTAAACAGACATAGTGACTGCATAATTTTATGCTAATATTTCAACGATTAACGAAGATTTATACGTGAACACAGGATATATTGTACAAGTATGAGTAACAATAGAATTTGTAAAATCCAAAAAAGTTGAAGGTTACCGAAAATCATTAAAAAATTACATAAAATCGATACACGTGTGGCAATATCTAGAACATAAAATCTTGGGTCCTTACCTATTCTTGTCATTAGCGAAAAACGTATCGGGCACCCAAATCTTATCGGCAAAATCTCCTGACAGTGTCAAGACTTCGTCCGGAAGACCGAAGGCCAGCCTTTCATCCTTCCAGTATTGATTCAGATAAAGGGTTATTGTGTAATCCTGTAAGTGTTTGGGAATCCCTTTTAGATTACGTATATTACAACCCTTACATGGTACCTATTGTACACACAATATCGACCATAGGAATATTTCGACGGCCGCAAAGTAGGTAAGAACAAAAATACTTTTTTCGTGAAATGCAGAGTCCACTTATATTATTCCAAGTAGAACTCAAAATTGTTTGATGATACTTTACGCCCGACGATTTATTTCTATTGTTATATGATACTCAAGATATTCGTGTCTTAGAAGTGAGATAATAATGGTAGATGATTTCTAACTGAGAATGTGGCAGAAGTCTTGCACATTAAGCTTCAGTTATCCGGTCGCTTAAAGAATGGAAGCAAAGAACTCAAGGGTGAACACACTAAGTGTTGTAGCACATGAGCTGATATTCTTTTGTCTAAATGTGATGATAAAATGAGCGATGTATGTATAAGATAGTGGTGAGTGGGCGGTGACCTCTGCGTTGACAGGCGGCGAGTGGCGGTAGAAAGTAAAGGCGGGCTGAGGCAGCACTCCGCCCCTCGGTCACCGGCGACCCTCGATGTGTGTCAAGTGACCGCGGCCTTGCTCCCTTTCCGCAGCTATTAAAAGCTTAATGAATTACGATGGACGACCTCCTCGACAGACACAAGTCCTTGATACGACCCAAAAAACGTCCTCAGCGAAACTGAAGAAGTGCAGACAAGGTCGTCCTGTGGCGAGGTGAACGACTGCCGCAGGCAATCTTCGAGTGGATAGCGTTATCAATCAATCTGGTGATGTCAGATTACAGAAGTAAAATCGCGATTATAGTTGTATGTTTGGTCATCTGATAGATTTAATGCATGTGTGAACACGATATGAATAAACAACGAGTCGTGACGTGCCAGGAAATAATTTTGTTTTTAAATGGCCTTAAATTTTAGCAGTTCGATCCAAAATTCTCAGGGCTAAACTTACCATATTCACTTCAGATATCGCGTCAAAACTAGCAATCGTTAGATCCATGCCAACATACAGCGGATCTCCTGAAAAGCAATAACATTTATGCAACGAACCAACATACTGATGCGGTGGGAACCGCTGACAAATCAAGCCGCCTCGTCTTTACTGAGCAAATTCAATATTATATGGAATATTATGGTCCAGTACTCTTAATATCTGCAGTCGCAGAGCGCACGTCTCCTTATAACATATGCATTGTACACACTATGTCTATTATTAACTTCACGATCCAAATTGTATGAGGGTTCCTATAATAAGCTCGTAGCTAGGTCATGTGCAAATATGTTCACGTGATCTCTCTATTATAGTAGGTCCCCTGTGATCTTGCACACGACTCAATCATGATATTCAAAAATAATCTCAAATATTTCTAGCCCACTTTCTTAGGATATAGTTCCTTAGTTTAGTTTCATAGTATTTGTTTTAAGAATTTTAGATAATTTTTAGGTATACCTTGAGTGAGATACAGGTTTATTCCTAGTTCGGGTACCAATAATCTAATGAATATACTCTAAAGCTCTCTCTCATATTATAAATATTTATGTAAATCAATTATTTCAATAAATAATTTCAACAGAACAGAATAAATCTTATTGTTGCTACAGGTATCTACAGATATATAAATAAAGCTGATAGAAGTTAAAAAAAAATCTGCAGCATACCCAGATCTGCCCTGCTGATTGTATCCGCAATTCCGCAGTAACCGACACTTTTGGGTTTTTCACTTTTTTGCACAAATGGCATCCTTAGGGGCAATAATTATCACGAAAAATATTTGGGTAGGTACTGGAACTATTTTTTGTTGATAACCAGATGCACAGTACCTACTTGCATGAAAATTTTACTTTACGATTTCCGTGTTTTTCTCGAAACCGCTTTTTTGCATTTATAATTACCAGGGCAAAGATAACCCATATCTAAGAGCGTGCCCCTAGGTTTTACAATAATATTAAAGAGAATAAAAATAATAACCTAACATGGATAAACATGAAACTTAAGTATGTACAAGAACTAAGTAGGTAATATAAAGTAAAACTATTTATGAACAATAACATAGAATCATCAATGCACAGAATTTTGTATGAATGATATTATTTCTAAGCTAATAATATACATACTTACCACCGAAATTGGGCCGCAATCGTATGTCGTATCCGTCAAGAATCCGTGTGACGGTATGCGTTACGTTCTCCAATCGGTCAATTGTGGTGCGTTCGTTCCTGACAGAAGACAAGCAACAGATGTTAATTTATAATCACAAACCTAATTAGTGCTAATAGAAAAAGGCAGACATTTTTATAAAGAGAAACTGCAGTTAACAACATTTTCCAATTTTCTTCAATGCTCATGTTCATATAACAAAGTCGAAGCGTTTCATTCAAATAGGCACATAAAAGGCAGTTTGTTGAAAGTCGAAAGTCAATATTTACTATAGAAATTACTCTATTCGCCCTTTCCAAAATATAGTTTCGTATAGAGAAGAATGGGCAAGAAATTCCACCGTTATCATTTTAAAATGTTAGGTATATACAGGAAAAGTTTTTATTCAGTCCGCAAACTGTAACCATAAATTCAGCATATCATTCTAGACTCCCCAGAGCAAAAAAATTTCGTCAGTTATACAAAAAAAAATAGCTGTTTCGTAGAAAAGTGCAATACCTACGGTCAAAATGTATGGAGCAGCTGATTTTTTTTGTCGTCTTTTTCTTTGTCTAGAATGATATCCTGAATTCATGGTTACAGTTTGCGCACTGAATAAAAACTTTTCCTGTACATTGGTAATGAAAAATAACAGTTAAATTTATTAGAGGCGGGCTTCCATTAAACATTTAACGTTATGGTTGCCATAGGTAGATATATACCTTTAAAAAATCCAAGTTATTCCGCCTGACCAATCAGAGTTTCGAAAACAGTACCTGTAGTTCAAAGATTTCAAATAATTTTTAGAAAAACACGAATGAAACGTTGAAAATACATTATTTGGCGGTTTTATATCAATAATGTCAAAAATCATTTATCAAACCCAAAAATATCAAATTTTAATCAGTTGTATTTTATTTTTGTCAAAGAGACTATTTGCAGCATTCTCTAATGACTTCGTGTCACGGTCGTCCTTATCGACCACAAGATTCTCATATTTCAAATATTTCAGCAATTTAGAGGGGACAGGCCAAAGTTATCGAAAATAACTCTAAAACTGAAGCAAGAAGCGAAGAAGAATTGTCGAATCAACAGAACGCAAAATAAGAAAAACATACTGAAGCAGACTTAAGTTTTTTTATTTTATTCTTTGGGTGGGAAATCATCAAATAACTTCTCCCGCTCTGGGTGGAACAGGAGGGCGTGTCAGACTTTTACTGACTAAAACCCACCCGTGTTCCCTCAGTTGACTGTATGCCAGGGGCCGCGGTACCTCTTTTGAACAACCCGCACCCCTGGCTGGCATCGGCCCTTGCGGGCCGCATCAGTTGATGCTGACATCAAGCAGACTTAAGTTGAATCCTACTTAATGTCTACAACGGTCCTATACAGAATACAGATTCTCCAAAAGGTAGATATCAATATTATGAACCACTGCAGTTTAATAGTCTAATATTTTGCAGAACAAGATACAATAAAGATCAAGTATGTGACAATGTGACATTTTACATAAACAAGCATCACGCCTCTAATCCACAAAGGCATTGACAGGATTGGCAGCAATTATTTTGTTTTCGGATTGTTTTTTTTTTTTTTTTTTTGTTGTACTCTGGGCGCTATTAACGTGTATATCTTTTTTTCATCGTTCGCACATATAATTATAAATTCAACACTATTGATGTAAATCATATTTTTATAAAAATATTATTTAAAAGAGTGTCCATGGAGTTTCTGTCCGTTCTTTTCCATCAGTACCTACTATGCTTTGGAATAGGCAACTAGGTTCATATTTCTGACTGACCCAGTTCTTGACAATGCAAAAGTGCTTGTAAATGCTTTGACTCTTGGGTTTTGGGTTTCAGCAGTGTGTTACAGACCAGCCACATTTCTTTGGTGACGGTATTTAGTCCCATGTAATAGAGGGGCGACCATATTGCTATTTATCGGGAACAAACGAATCTGGGATGGCTAGAAATTACTGTCAATTATACGAACAAATAACACTGCAGTGGCAGAATGAAACACTAATTGCAGCAAGGAGTTTTTAAAAGATATGAAAGTCATCCGAATGTAAAAATGGAACCCTTATAGGATCACTCGTATGTCTGTCTGCCCGTCCGTCTCTCACGGCCATTTTTTTATTTCAATGTTTACACGTAACTTTACAAGATATTATGAAAATTTGCTATGGCCTAGTGCACTACATAGTACACATACATAGAACCAGATACTTGAAACTGCTAATAGTCCTGTCAAAACATCGTGATTTCACAACTGTTTATCGTGTAACAGCTCACTACCAATCTCAAATCATTACCACAAGAATAAGTGACTACACACCAATGTTTGCACACGATATTTTCACCCTTGCAGACTACAAACATTTTGGTTAAACACACGTAAAATGATACATAGACCTCAGGGATTAGCATAGTATCACCTCAAATACGTTCAAATCAAATCAAATCATTTATTTGCTTGAAATATGGGTAGTTACATGAGGTGATACATACAATAATAAAAGTTCTTATGACCATATCCTACCTTAATAGGTGTGCAAATAACGTTAGTAGCAAAAAGTAATTAAGTATATTTTTTCTCACTTTATTTTAATTTACATATAGAACCATACGAAGGGTCTTCACCATCTTCCAGATATTTACATTGCTAAAACAGTTGCCTATCTGCATGAAATTACGGGCACTAAGGCAATCTAAATGAGATTTGTGAGAGGGGTTTAAACTGAATTGGCATTTAGTGCGGGGTCGGACGACCCCGGCATTAAATTAATTCTATAGCAATACTAAATAACTGTTTTTAGTTTAGTTGAACCGGAACTAGGTAGTGTATGTTTTAGTTACAAACAAATAAACATGAGTAGTTTTGGAACGAAGGGTTTTTGTAAAGGAATTAAATAAGTAAGGTTTACTTTTTCAATATCTTAATATCAGCTAATGATTTCCATATTTTAACTATTTAAGTAACTAAATAGAACATAGCTGAATCTATCGAATTAATTTAACTCTTGACCAATCTAGATTATGATTATGTGTCCCGATAAAAATCTCACAAAATTATAACCTCGTTGTTTATAAAACTACAGAATAATTTGCAATCAAGCAAAGTAAATATGAACGGCCGTGCACGGGAGATGCGTCCGACGGCTGCGGAATGCCTTTGTTCCACTCATTTCCTATTTTGTGGCTTTTCTATTATGATGTTAAATTAAAACATGTTTGTGGCGGCGTTTATGATTCTTTCACAACTTTCAGCCGCTTTTGACATCCGTAGGGTTAGATAGCGAATAATGAGACATAGTTTTTCGGTTTATTCTTTTTGATGGTTCTATAATAAGTTGCAATGGTCTACTAAGGTTATTTTCAAATAAATACATGCTGACTGATATTTTAATGATCATTACCTATTTACATTACGAAACACATTATTGTGACTTCACAAAAGTTTGTTTCGTCATGAAAACTAAGTTCTATTTTCAAATAATACTCACTGTGTAACGGCAAACGGTAAAACTTGTAGCAACAGTAGAAAAAACGCGTGCGCGTGCAGCCAGCGCGTCGTGCGGGGCGCGCTCATCGCGCGGCGGGGACGCGGGCACGCGAACCACGCGCATCGCGCGCTCACCGCATTCGCCCGGCACGCGCCGCTCTCACTCTCACACACCTCACTACCCACATACTTCCCTTAAACTTAGCATTGTTAAGTAGAACAATGTTTTCTAAAGTAGCGAGGTATCGCGATCGCGATCTGCGATGTGTTCGTGTGGCGTGAGGCCGCGGCGGCAGCGGCGTACGGAGTGGCGTCGCGCGTGCGCTACCCGACGCGACGACACACTCGCCATTGGCGCGAATTACTTCGCAACTTGGAGCTTTTTGCCACAAACTATTCTAACATGAAACTACATAAAAATGTTCTTATAATTGTCGCTTATTGTGTTTGCGATCTGCTTCTATTTACTGGTCCGCCTGCTTGTTGTCGGAACCCCGTTTTCGGCGCAACCACTTTCATTCCGCTCGGTCGTGTGCTTCCGTGACAGTTCTTGCTGTTTTCGACATGCGGGGTGACAGTTTTTGTACCCATCAATCTCATCAATATACAAATATTGTAATTAATTCGTTCTAATCGTTATCTAAGCAAAGAATACAATTTCTACGGGCCTTTTTTCTAATTTTTAGACGTCTCTGTCAAAGATTGATTGACGAGCCATAAGTTTTGCTTGGTAGTTAGAATTTGTAGCACTCTGTCAACATGTTCTGTACAATTTATTACAAAATATAGGTACATAATAATGAAACAGAAACCAATGGTTTTCACATCAACACACAACGATAATATCTGAAACACGTTAAATACATACAACACAGCCTCCACATTAGCATACATACGTACCACAGTAGTATTGTCACGCGTGCTTACCTAGAGACAAGGGTACACGCGCACACGTAGGTACAGGTGATGCAGAAAGTGGCACACGGCGTCAGCAGCGCAGGTGGTGGCAGGAAGTTATTTGGCGAGGCCGGCCCGCCGCGTCCGCTTGCAGATTACACGGCACACGCCGCCACCCGCGTACGATAAACACTTTGACGTTCACTGTACATTACATGTGTTACGATCATTTTCATAATGGTATTTCAGGATAGAATAACCTACGGCTGAAGAAAATACGGCCTACTGAAACAATTGTCAAGTTTGAAAATATGATTTTGTGCTAAATTTCTATGTGTGCTAAAAAACGATGGATGTTTGATGATGGGAACGCCATTGTTGTTTTATATATTCTTCATTCATTATCATCATTTCAGCCGAAAAACGTCCACTGCAGGTTATAAGCCTCCCCCAAGCTCCGCCACTTCGACCAGTCCTGTGCTTCCCGCATCCAGCGGACTCTTGCGGCCCTCACAAGGTCATCGGTCCACCTTGTGGGGGGCCTCCAAACTTTACGTCTTCCGATACGCGGTCGCCACTCCAGAACTTTTTGGCACCATCAGCCATCTGTTCTGCGAGCAATGTGCCCTGCCCACTGTCACTTCAGTTTGGCATTTCTTCGGGCTATGTCGGTTACCTTGGTTTTCCTGCGGATTTTTTCATTCCTGATTCGATCACGCAGGGAAACTCCATTGCCCTTTGGGTGACTTTAAGCATTCTTATGAGGCCTATTGTGATCGACCACGTTTCGGTTCCACATGTCATCACTGGCAACACGCACAGATCAAAGACTTTCGTCTTGAGACTCTGCGGTATGTGGGACGAAAAGATATTGCGAAGCTTCCCGAACGCTGCCCAGCCGAGTCGGATTCGACGATTGACCTCTTTCTCGAAGTTGGACCTCCCTAACTGGACAGTTTGTCCTAGGTAAACGTACTCGTCCACAACTTCGAGTGCAGCGCCTCCGACCGTTATGAAAGTGGGTGTTACATGGGCATTGGACATGACCATTAATAATAATAATAATAACCCCATCGCAGTATCTCTACGTTGACGTCGTGGTGGGGCTTGCGTGGTCCAATGACCCCTGGGTCTATCTCGGTACAGTATACTTTATCGAGACAGATCTAGGGTGAGGATCCAGACCAAAAGGGATACAATCCAAGCCAAGGTCGCACATGCCAAGGGCTGCATGGCTAAGGGAAAGCATTAGTCATTAGTGTGCCAACTCTGGATACTAGGGGACCTCCAGTTTTATTCACCCTTGCCACAGTGAATGCAGGGCTCTGCTGTGGTCGACTTTTAAGTCCCTAGCTACTCGTGGGAACAACATGAATACTAGATCTAAAACGAAAAAACAATTTCAGGCAAATTTGCCTCAGATAGATGACGTAAGTTCACAAATCTCTTCGTCATCTCCCTCATCTCTTTTTCCATCTATCCCATCAACATCACAATCTTTTTGCGTCACGCCGACGCCATCAACATCATCAATCAGTATACATTCAGCGGATGTTGTACAGGAGACAAATTTTGTCGACGATACTGTACCCACTGCTAGAACTGCAAAAACTCGTAGGAAATGGAGCACTGAAATGAATAAATTTATCCTACGTACTTACCTTCATCTTACTAACATGGACACAGACAAAAACGCGTACCTTCCATCGCTTCACACTAAGTTTCTAGAAAAATACCCAGCTATGCAAATAAGTCGACAAAGAATAGGTGACCAGCGTAGAGCCATAGTGCAAAAGAAATTATTACCACAGGACACAATAGATCAGATTCATGAGGAAGTCAGAGCCGAACTAAAAATAGTTCATACCGAAATACAGCAACACTCTACACAATCTAAGATAGGTATTAACAGTCAATGCGGCCAGCGCATGAGATGGACGAACGAATATAATGAAACAATCATGAGAATATATTATACTGTCACACAACTAGAAACAAATAAAACAGCCTATAGAAAACAACTACATGAGAAATTTATTAATATATATCCAGAATTAGCACATGTAACAGAGCAAAGATTATCTGATCAAGTAAGAGCCATTATTAACAACCAATATATACACACCAACAGATTAGAAGACATTAAAAACCAGGTAGCTTCTGATTTGATCAACACACATAATATTGATAACGATAATTTGAACACACAACTGCAGAACGAATTAGAACAACCAGATGAATACATTAATGCAATAAATACTCAATATACAAATGCGGTAATTTCTGACACACCTGCGAGCACCGTCACAGCAAATATATTCCAAAATGATAGCATAGATACCGACGTCATATCTCACACACGCATTAATGCAGGCGAAGACTGCAATCTCTTTAACAATATAGATATTGGTCAATTTGCACTTACGCAAACTAACTGTGATGCTGCCCCGGAAACCAACACAGAAATAGAAGCCATGTTTCAACAAGCTCAACAATTGTTTTCTGATACAAACCCCACTAATAGGCCATACATTCCCAAGCAGAAGACATCTAGAAAGTTTTCCGCAATAGTTACTTATATTAATAATGTCATTCTCCCTAAGTCTGTAAGTAAGGAAACTGAATTTAAATAATTGCAGACAATAATTTACTGTGCAGCATGGACGGCAGCTAAATGCAACGGAGCAAAAATATCAGACTCTACACAAAACGAACGCCGCACATATAAACAGAGGAAACCAAAATGGGAAATTAGATTAACAACAAAAATCAAAAATCTAAGAGCAAGCATAGGTCGGCTCACACATTTTATTAATGGTAGTAGAAGTCAAAAATTAATAGCTGCAGTAGAAGAAATAAAAATAAAATACCAACTACACGCGCAACACGAAAATTCAAACACACAGTTAGTACACTTTTTGGACACTTTAAAACAAAAATTAAACGCAGCATCGAGTAGACTCAAAAGATATCTCACATGCACGAACCGCAAAGTCCAAAATACCAAATTTATCAACAACGAAAAAATATTTTATAGGAACCTTGCATCCAATAACAGAGACACCGCGAACCAAACTCTTGACACACCTCCTCCCGAAGCGTTACGAGAATTTTGGGCAAACATTTGGGAAAATCCAGTATTCCATAATAATCACGCAGACTGGATTAATGATGCAACACCAGAAATCCCCGAAATGGAGTTTGAATTTATTCCAATAAACACATTTAAGGATGTCATCAAACGCACACACAACTGGAAATCTCCAGGCTCAGACAATATTCACAACTACTGGTATAAGAAATTCACAAGCATCCACCCATTCATATATAATTACCTAAACACATTCATTCAATCACCTCATTTGCTTCCAACATACATAACACATGGAGTAACATACATGATACCTAAGGACATGAATAACACCACAGATCCAGCCAAATATCGACCAATCACTTGCTTACAAACTCTTTATAAAATCTTGACAGCCTGTGTAAGTGAAATAGTATACGGACACTTAACCAAACATAACATACTCGCAGAACAGCAAAAAGGTTGTCGTAAGAATAGCCAGGGATGTAAGGAACAACTTACTATTGACGCGATTGCTATGAACAGCGCAGTAAAACGCAAAAAAGATATTCATACCATGTTTATCGATTACCAAAAGGCCTATGATTCAGTCCCGCACAGCTGGTTGCTACGCGTCCTAGATATCTATAACATCCACCCCACACTCAGATTTTTCTTAGAATCTACCATGAAAAATTGGCAAACGGTACTCAAAATAAATTATGCCTCCACGAGTCTGACCACTGAACCAATCTTCATAAAACGTGGTATTTTTCAAGGAGACTCTCTAAGCCCTTTATGGTTTTGCATGGCACTCAATCCACTCTCCCACCTACTAGATAAAACTAACACAGGATTCACATTGACAAACGATAACACACAATTCACATTGACACACCTAATGTATATGGATGATATAAAGTTGTACGCAGCAGATAAGAAATCACTTTTCCATTTAGCAGACACCACACAAGCATTTTCTAACGATATTATTATGCAATTCGGAGTAGACAAATGCAAAATTTTGTCAATTGTCAAAGGAAAAACACAAAACAACAGTTACGCACTTGGATCAGGTGAATCTATTGAGCCAATGGATGAACACAGTACTTACAAATACCTAGGTTTCAAACAATCGAGACAGATAGAACAAAAGATGACAAAACAAGAACTGCTCAAAAAATTTACACATCGTCTTAACCTAATTTTTAAAACCAACCTTAACTCCAGAAACACAATAAAAGCTATCAACACGTTCGCAATACCCATACTTACATACTCTTTCGGAATTATTCGATGGTCAAAAACCGATATCAGAAAACTACAGCGCACTATCAATACACTCCTTACCAAACACAGGAAACATCACCCTAAATCATGCATACAGCGACTTACACTACCACGCCAAGAAGGAGGAAGAGGATTAATAGATATACACAACTTGCACAACAAACAGATACTTTCACTCAGATCTTACTTCCATAACAAATCAGAACATTCGTCATTACACAAACATGTAATCGAAACAGATAAGAAACTTACACCGCTCAACTTACAAAATAGAAACACACAAATTAATGAAAATCTCATAACCACTCAACAAAAAATTGCAGCATGGTCTGAGAAAGCCTTACATGGAAGACACCGAGCCTACTTGTGCCAACCACACGTCGATAGAATTAAGTCGAACGAATGGCTCAAACGAGGTGAATTGTTTCCTGAAACTGAAGGTTTCATGCTTGCGATCCAAGATCAAATAATAGTAACTCGTAACTACAGAAAGTACATTATGAAAGACTCCAATCAGCCGTCTGACACATGCCGACATTGCAACAGTGCCTCTGAGACCATTCAACACATAACAGGGGCCTGTAAATCCCTCGCCCAGACAGATTATAAACACCGACATGACCAGGTTGCCGCAATTATACACCAACACTTAGCGCACAAATACAAACTTGTAGGTGAGATGATTCCCTATTATAAATACAAACCTGAAACCATATTAGAAAACAGGAACCAGAAAATCTATTGGGACCGAACTATAATTACAGACAAAACTATACACTACAATAGACCTGATATCACTGTTCACGACAAAATAAATAAAACAGTTTACTTGATAGATATAGCTATACCTAACTCACACAACGTTCAAACTACAATATCCGAAAAACTTAGTAAGTACCAAGACCTCGCCATAGAAATAAAAACCCAATGGAAAGCACAAACCGTCCATATAGTCCCTATCGTACTCTCTTCTACCGGTGTAGTACCGAAGGCTCTCACACAAAGTCTTGAGACTCTACACATGCCATCTCACACACTTTACATGCTCCAAAAAGCCACCATTCTCAACACCTGTCGTATCACACGAAAGTTCCTGACTTCTTCTACACTATCATCCACCTTTTCAATTTAATTTCCCCTTACACACTTGGTTCCGGCCCGTGTGTAAGGTCGTAAACTCTCATAAAAGAGAAGAAAAATAAAGAACTCAAAATAATAATAATAATAAATTAATAACAGATCAAACTGACGAGGGGACTGATGATAGGGCTACAAACGTAAGTACCCAGTGCAGTGAGGAATTGAGGAGTGCTTTGGATGGTGCGATTCGGGAATATCGGTTCATGTCACCCGAACTTAGACCACGCTTACCTCGTTTGCCCATGCATAACAAAAATAGAGCGCTGGTGGCGGCTCTGGATTCGCAGTTGTCAAACTATTTTGATGACTGCGAAGACCTCACCGATACTCATTCGATTCTGTACTGTGCGGCTGTAGCGGCATGTCGTGTAGCTCACGTCAAATTCGCGAGTGATTCAAGAGCTACACGACCGAAACCAGCCGCACCAGCTTGGCAGTGCAGAATTGAACGCCGTATTGGTGGGGCCAGAGCGCTCATCGGTAAACTAATCTCCTTCAGGGAGGGCAATACTCGCCCTCGAGTGATGCGCTTTGTGAGACGGGCGTTCTCGGGGACTAATATCAGTCCTCAAGACTATATGTCCTGTGTCACAGAGCGCATCGACTTCCTGAAGCAGAAAGTGTATGCATGGGCAAACCGTATTCGTAGGTATAAGCGGCGAGTGGATCGGTACACCCAGAACCGTACTTTCCAAAGTGATGAAAGGTGGGTATATAGAGCTTGGGAGCGATCAGACCAAGGTGTGGCTGACACGCGCCTACCGGATGATGATGCCATGTGTTCTTTTTGGCGTAGTATCTGGTCGGTGCCTGTCAGTCACACCGAAGGTGATTGGGTTCGGGAAGTCGAGCGAGCCTGCGATCCAATACCAGAAATGGGGGCTATTACCATCTGCCCCCAAGATGTAGCTCGTGCAGTCCGTCCGTTGCCCAACTGGAAATCTCCAGGGCCGGACGGGCTGCACAACTTTTGGATTAAATGGTTTCAAAGATCGCACGCTCGCTTGGCGGCTCAGTACCAGGTTGCTTTAGAGTCTAGTTCGCTACCCCAGTTTCTCACGACAGGAGTAACCCACCTGCTCCATAAGTCAGGTAGTACCGCGGAACCCAAAAATTATAGGCCGATCACGTGTTTACCGACGGTCTATAAAGTTCTTACATCCATTTTGAGAGCTAAGATTTACAATCATATAGACAGTAATTCCATCATGTCTGTCTCTCAAAATGGATGTCGGAACGGGTCCCGCGGTACTAAGGAGCTGCTCCTCATTGATATGGCCATTAGCCAACAGGTTCGTCGTTTCCGAAAGGATCTTTCGACATGTTGGATAGATTACAAGAAGGCCTATGACTCGGTGCCACATACATGGCTCATGAGGGTGTTGGAGTTGTATAAAGTAGATACAACTCTGCGCACCTTCCTGATGTCATGTATGGGACAATGGAGGATGGTCCTTCAATATCCAGGATGTCGAAATATCCAGAGGAATAGCGAACCGATAAGGATCGAGCGAGGCATATTTCAGGGCGACAGTTTGAGTCCGCTTTGGTTCTGCCTAGCCCTGAATCCTCTAAGCACACTGCTGGAGGATTCATGTATAGGCTATCGACTGAGGAGAGGTGGTCAGGTTATATCTCACCTCCTCTACATGGATGACCTAAAACTCTTTGCCCCCAACAATTTGCAACTGATGGAGCTACTGAAAGTAACTGAAACTTTCAGTAGCGCCATCAGGATGGATTTTGGTGTGGACAAATGTGCGGTCATGCATGTAAAGAGAGGGGAGATTGTGGAATCCGTGGGAACCCAACTCTCGGATTCCATAAAACTTCGAGCCCTCTCCGCAGCCGAAACCTATAAGTATTTGGGTATGTCGGAAGCTTTGGGCATCAATGTTACTGACATGAAACAATCGTTGAAGGAACGCTTTTTTGGCCGCCTGAAAAAAGTATTTAATAGTCTTTTATCAGGCGGAAACAAGGTGCGTGCCTTCAACGGTTGGGTCATGCCGGTCTTGATGTACTCTTTCGGCATACTCAAATGGACTCAGACCGAACTCGACGCCATGGATAGGAGGGTCCGTACGCTGCTGACTGCATATCGAATGCATCACCCACGGTCATCGGTAATGAGATTGTATATCCCGCGAAAATGTGGAGGTCGAGGCTTTTTAAATGCTAAGACTCTCCACAATCGCGAGATATGCAGTCTCAGGGATTATTTCCTAGAAACCGACGTGGGGATGCATCGAGATGTGGTTGCGGTGGACAAGGGCCTCACCCCGCTCTCCTTGTGTAAAGAGAACTGGCGCAAGCCTGTAGTGCTTGACACTAAAGATCGCATGGAGGTATGGCAGAGTAAGGAGCTTCACGGACGCTTTTTCCGGGCCCTACATGGACCCGATGTAGACCTTCTAGCGTCCGTAGCCTGGCTACGTTTCGGTGACCTTTTTGGGGAAACCGAAGGTTTTGTCTGTGCAATTATGGACGAAGTTATGATGACGAACAATTACCGGAGATTTATTGTGAAAGATGGCACGGTTGACATCTGTCGGGCATGCCACCGTCCAGGAGAATCAATCAGACACATAATCTCTGGGTGTTCTCGTCTAGCTAACGAGGAGTACTTGCATAGACACAACCTAGTAGCCAGGATTATCCACCAGCAACTTGCTCTGAAATACAGCCTTGTGGAATCAGAAGTGCCGTACTACAGGTATGTGCCCGACCCAGTTCTCGAAAATGGACATGTCACACTGTACTGGGATCGATCCATCATCACTGACAGGACTATTGTTGCCAATAAACCTGATATAGTGGTGGTGGATCGACTAGAGCGGCGTGCAATGATCGTTGATATAACGGTACCGCATGACGGGAACCTCGTGAAAGCCGAGAAAGATAAACAAATCAAGTATCTTAACTTGGCTCACGAGGTTGTCGACATGTGGGATGTGGACTCAGCGATCATTGTACCGATAGTTGTTACAGCCAATGGCTTAATAGCCAAGAGCCTCGACCAACATCTGAGGAGGCTCTCGTTGGGCAGCTGGGTCAAGGGCTTGATTCAGAAAGCGGTACTCCTGGACACGGCTCGCATTGTTAGGAGGTTCCTCTCTCTGGAGCCCTGACCGCCGGTAGCTTGGACCTTGTTCCCGATACCGGTGGGCTACTATTTTTTTATATTTTTAAATGTTTTTATATTTGTATACTAATATTTAAAAATATAATTTATATGTGTTATTTAATTGAATAAAGGAGATAATAATAATAATGTCTAGCTAACGAAGAATACTTGCATAGACATAACCTAGTAGCCAGGATTATCCACCAGCAACTTGCTCTGAAATACAATCTTGTGGAATCAGAAGTGCCGTACTACAGGTATGTGCCCGACCCAGTTCTCGAAAATGGACATGTCACACTGTACTGGGATCGATCCATCATCACTGACAGGACTATTGTCGCCAATAAACCTGATATAGTGGTGGTGGATCGACTAGAGCGGCGTGCAATGATCGTTGATATAACGGTCCCGCATGACGGGAACCTCGTGAAAGCCGAGAAAGATAAACAAATCAAGTATCTTGACTTGGCTCACGAGGTTGTCGACATGTGGGATGTGGACTCAGCGATCATTGTACCGATAGTTGTTACAGCCAATGGCTTGATAGCCAAGAGCCTCGACCAACATCTGAGGAGGCTCTCGTTGGGCAGCTGGGTCAAGGGCTTGATTCAGAAAGCGGTACTCCTGGACACGGCTCGCATTGTTAGGAGGTTCCTCTCTCTGTAGCCCTGACCGCCGGTAGCTTGGACCTTGTTCCCGATACCGGTGGGCTACTATTTTTTATATTTTTAAATGTTTTTATATTTGTATACTAATATTTAAAAATATAATTTATATGTATATTTAATTGAATAAAGGAAAAATAATAATAATATTTATTCAAAAGTAAAATTGGTAAAATAAAATACAAAAGTCTTAAAAATAATTAACAAAGGTATTTAAATGTTAGATGCCTGTACTAGGTTAGATAAACCTGTATCACAAGCAACAGGAGCTCATTAACGTTGGTAATTGTAGTACAAAGAATTATTAACAATATTTAAAATAAAAGATGATAACAATAGATGATATTATTCATAACTTAAAAACTATTTTAAAAACTAATGCAACATGTTTGTTTATTTTTACCTTGCTCTACTTAAGACAGCTGTGTTTTCGCGCGTCAGCAGAAATAAAAATTAATTGAAGTCAAACGTCGTATAAACGGGTATTGATTGGTAGTAATTGAACGTTATTTTTGCAGCTAGTGACTAAATACTTAGAAATCAACAAAATCGGGGCTTGTAGGCCAGCGAAGTGCAATGTTCATGTTGAGTCAGCAACTGGCGTTAAACACGGATGTCTGGGCTTGGGCGTGACGTCCTACACGCCCTCATAGTCAATGGAGTTTATATATCTATATTCTGCCATTTTCCTAGCAGGGCACTCAGAGTCTCCCGTTTTATGATTGTTGGGCTTTTTAAAACGTGAGCAAGTTGCACATTTCGGTGTGTCAGCTTTTTTCTCGCACACAGACAGCGAGTGTCCAGCTTCACCGCAATGACCACACGTTGAATTGACTTCTCTGCATGTTTTAGCTGCATGACCATATTGTTGGCATTTATAACATCTGGTTACCAAGGTAAAGTCCCTGACAGGACAAGCTGTCCAATTTATAAAAAGCCTTGCTTGAGAAATCATGGGTTTGCGTATGTGGGCTGGAACTTCAATTATGTAGTTGCTGGTTGAGGAGTCCTTCTTTCCAGATTTGTGGCTCAGTTTGATGGAGGTCAAAAAGGATCCCATGGTTGAAGCTGGTAACTTGTCGGCTAAATTCTGTTCGAAGATGCACCTGAATACCTCATTTTCACTCATATTATTTGGCACTCCTATAACAACAATTCGAGGATTGCGCTTATTGGGTTCGTCGGCGGTGAGACCAGAAGTAGAGAGCTGGACTGCACGTTTAAGTTTATCAGTATCGTGTTTGGTCTCTGTATTGATTATAACTCCTCCGTTTTTGGTCTTGCGAACACCACGTACGTGTAGCTTCATTTCTTCCGGGCGTGTGATCTTTTGAACAAGGTCTTTCGTTTCTTCACTTGTTTTCAATTGATCATTAGGATAAATTACTAAAGAGCTGAAATTGCCTGGACGAACAAAAATCGAGCCCTTCTTCACCATATCAGCAAAAGAAACGCTTCCCGCCGAACCAGAGTCCTTTATCGTTTGTTTCAATTCAGAGATGTGTTCCGTTGGTTCGTTCGTTGGGTTCGGTTGGTCGCGTTTTTCTCGGAGGTCTTCAACCATATTGAAGGCTTGAATAGCCTTCGACTTTAGGGACTGGTATACAACTGCCATTTGTGAAGTGTTGGATCCAATTTTACGGCACAAGTTCGATATTTTCAGTTTCTGCTCAGAGTTCAGTTTGCCTTCCGCGGCTATAGAGCAAACTTCATTTAATTGTAGGTCAATAGCAGACATCCATTTCTGGATCTCTGGTGTTGGTACAATGTCATCGTCTGGGCTTTGTGTGCTCTTCGTCGGTGAGGCTGATGACTGCACTGTTCCTCTTGTATTAGAGGGGCTGATTTCCATTATGTGTTAACTTAAATCACTGTGTCCATTATAATTACTTAACTACTAGCAAAATAAAAGATGCATTACAACACTAATGCACTAAACGAGGTCACTATTATTAATGTATGTCAATTAAATATTGCTCATGAGCACGTCTGCTCGCGACAAGGTTCAATCGAGGTCGAGGTGGAGGTCGAGGTGGTCTTGTCCATGTTAATTTTAAGACCCACTCTTTCGGAAGCACTACTGAGGTCATCGAGCCTTGTACTGAAGTCCTCCATGGTCTCAACCATGACAAATATATCATCGGCAAACCGAAGGTGAGACATGTACTCGCCATTGATGTTGATGCCAGCCCCTTTCCAGTCCAGAACTTTGAAGACATCCTCCAGTGCAGCGGTGAACTGTTTCGGAGAGATAACGTCTCCCTGTCTAACACCTCACTGCAGAAGGATAGGTTTCGAGGTCTGGTCTTGGAGTCGGACTGACATAGTGGCGTTTTCGTACAGACACTTCAACACCACGATGTACCGATAGTCGATGTGGCACCGTTGGAGGGACTGCAGTATAGCCCGATCGAATCGAAGGCTTTTTCGTAGTCCACAAACGCAGAGAGGCAGGTTATACTCTTCGGTCTTCTGTATAATCTGCCGCAGCGTATGTATGTGGTCTATGGTGTTAAAGCTTTTACGGAACCTGCCTTGTTCGGGAGGCTAGAAGTCGTCAAACATGCGCGCTAGACGGTTCGTGATGACTCTGGCGAACAGCTTGGAGCATGGCTCAGAAATGAGATGGGCCTATAATTCTTAAGAAGGGCATTGTCACCCTTCTTAAAGAAAAGTATCACCACAGCTCTGTTCCATGCCTGTGGCGTTTTGCCCTGGAGTATGACGTAATCAAACAGCTTCTGGAGGGCTTTAAGAACGGGTTTCCCGCTGGTCTTTAGGAGTTTGGCCGTAATTCCGTCATCACCCGGCACCTTGTTGTTTTTGAGCTGCTTCAGAGCCATCCTAATCTCGTACAAGCTGACGTCCGGGATATTTTCAGTATAGTGTCGGGTCAATATAGCTCTGTGGTCGTTTACCAGATTAGTAACGGGGTTTTTTGCTGACGTGTATTACTGTCCATAGAACCTCTCCATCTCTCTCAACAGCTCAGACTTGGTGGATACGATCCCGCCTTCAACGGTCTTCAGTTTTGTAAGCTGACTCTGCCCAGTTGACAGATCCCTAGCAAAGACCATGGAGCCTTTATTCCGCTCTATCGCGTCTTTAATGCGTTCTGTATTTAAGCGGCGAAGGTCGCTTTTCAAGGACTTAGAGATCTGTTTATTAAGCTGCCGGTACTCGAGCACATCGTCTGAAGACTCCAGGACCATCTCGCAGCTCTCCTTCATGAGCTGTAAAGTAGGATCAGAGAGCTTCTAATTTTTATTGATACGGCGGGTCTTGAAAATCTTTGACCCGACCGTATGGACAGTGTTCACGAAACCATCGTTAAAAAAAAAAAATTACGAATACTATATGGGTCAGACAAACAAACGAAACCACATATACAAATGAGTTTTATTAAAAAGAGCGTTTTGTTTCAATAAACTAAGAAACATCGCCAAGTGCGAGTCAGGCTCGCACGCGAAGGGTCCCGTGCTACAAGGTGAAAAAACGCGTTTCTTATATGATGGAGACCCCTTTTAATCTTTAGTAACTTTATATTATTATTGTTGTCGTAGCGGCAGTAAAAATACACATTCCATGAAAATTTCAATGGTCTACCCATTACGGTTCATGAGATACAGCCTGCTGATACGCAGACGGACGGACGGACAGCGAAGGTGAATAATAATAATAATTTTTATTGATACAAGTCCTTACAATATGCTTAGTAACTAGCTAAAGTTCACAATAATTCGCCTTTTCGCATTAAAAGTGTACAATTTCCAAAAATATTCAAAATGGGGTTAATATGCGGAAACGTTTGGTATCACCAGTATTTTTCTCTTTAAAACGCTCTCCTGTAAAATTAGTAAGTTTTGAGTTTATACAGTTTTAATGCGAGAAGACGAATTAAAGGAACACAAAGTTGAAACCCTGACTCCTAAACTAGGAATACCTGTGACTTAGGAGTCAGTGTTCTACTGCCACTTGGACACTATAAACCCTTATGGAAATTTAGAGCTGGTAAGGTGATATTATACAAAAGATTGTATTATTATATAATGATTTAAAGAAAAATAAAACAAAATTTGAAAACAAAGTAAAAAAGGAAACAAAAAAATATAACAAATTAAAAACTTAAATTAAAATTAGACTATAAAAGTAAAATGACTGAGTGGCTGATTCAGTTTGTGTGAGAGGGATTCGTGTGTGTTGTTGCGTTGTGAGTGTGTGTGTGTGGTGTGTGTGTTCCGTGCCAACGGAACCCTATTGGGTTCCGTTAGCACGGAACGACGGTTACCGGCGACGGTTTGGGTACGGGACCCTAAAAATTACACAGCAAGCTCTCCTTAAATTCGTTCAACATTAAATGATTGATCAAAACAACTTAGCAACCACATTTTCACGAACGCTCATGGAGCAAACACAAATTCATATTAAAATATCGAGTATTTTTCATATTACGTCACTGCTAAAGGTATTCGTGCCTCAATCTCTTTTGATCTCATCTTTTTTTCAGTCCAATAAGTACAGGAATAAGGGATATCATGGATTACGTATGAAGACTGTATTTACCGATGTGTTTTTTAATGTCGGTAATCTTACAGCTTTACAAGCCGTGTGCTTGATGGAATTTCCTCTTGGCAAAAATTACGAACTTTCATCGACAGTTTATCCTCTTTAGAGGATGAATTTTGCTGAATCTTTTCTTAGTGCTCACTTTCATTATATAAGGAACTATTGTGCAAAAATTCATGCTTAGACCCAGCGGTTTAAGCTGTGTTTGTCTATCAGTGAATTTAAAACTTTTATTCAGTAGATAGGACATATTATGAATATATTAGTATAGCTAAATAGGTGTAGCGGTATCAAGTGATTATGCACTATTTTTAACCCTTTGTTTAACTTTTGTCGTTCCCATAGAGGTGATAATGATGATGAGTGTTGTACTTAATGAGAACCGACTTCTACAGAGATCGCGTGCAATTAACAGGAGTGCTACGAGTTTGCTACGAACTTGCTACGAAGTGCTACGATCTCCGAAAATGTTCTACGTCTGCTAGTCAAGCACTAATGTTCATTGACCACTTAAAAATGATGAGTGATAATGTTTTTCTTTTGTAAAATATACGTGAATTAGTTATGGGTTTTGTATTTTATGAAAAACTACTTCTATAAAGTCCGCTCGCAATTAATACGAGTGCTACGGTGTTGCTACGAAGTGCTACGATTGCCAAAAATGTTCTACGACTGCAAATCTTCATTGGCCACTTAATAAGAATGATTCATGAGTGTTTTAATTGTTACTGCCAGCTGTAATCTTCAAAATAAAGAGATTAACATTAGTATTTTATCACCTGTATTTGTGTGTGTGTGTACACACGCACACACAAAAATGCAGGTACACGTACGAGGGGCTTGTGGCTAAGTAATAACAGCTGCACGGGTCGATCGATCAGGTTAAGCTACACTTGCCGCGGTTGGTCCGTGGATGGGTGACCATCTTTACATACCAAGACCCCTCCGTGCCTCGTAAAGCACGTTAAACCGTTGGTCCCGGCTGTCATTTGTGTATCTTTGACAGTCGTTACGGATCGTCAGAAGCCCGAAGGCTTGTCAACCAGCCTTACCAAGGGATATCGCTTTTCCAAGTCACTGGGTTGTGGAGGTCAGATAGGCAGTCACTCCATGTAAAATACTGGTGTCCAGCTGCATCTGGTTAGACTGGAAATCAACCTAGCTAGGCAGATGATGATACGTACGTAGATATTCTTAGCTTGTCTGTAAAATATTAGGGGCCATTCAAGTATTACGTAAACACTACAGGGGGGCGGGATATCTTTGCTTTGCTTATTTTTGATGACATGGGGGATGGGGGCAATCTGGATGGTAATTACGTCATCAGTATTTTTTTTTTACTTTTTTGGTTTTTCTACAAAATTTTATTCGATTTTGGTTTGAACACATATGGCAAACCTACTTGTCTATGAATGGCTCAAAGAAAACGATGTCGATATAACTCAATAAAATTTGCTTAAATAACTGAATAATAACCTAATAAGACTTACAACTGCTGCTCATGAATCAATAAATAAATCAGAACACACTGAAAAATGCATGTACCAATGTTTACGTGGGCATTGGGTAAGAGCTTTGCTTACTTTTGCTGACGAGGGGAAGGGAGGCGTTAAAAATTTCAAAAAATCTGCTTACGCTGATTTATACTTTCTAGACAAAATCAAACTGGTTGCTAATTGGATTGTATAATTAATTATATTTATGACATTGATTTACATTCAGTGATTCTTTTTACCTATTTTGTTATGGTAACATATACAATGAATCGAAAGCGTTTCCCTTACACCCTGTATAGTGTAGGTATAAAGAAACACCAAAACCATGTATCCCCAAGAAGTTTGCCAAGCACGTGACCTCTGATATATGAGCAGCACCTTCCATTTATGAGGATTGAAAAATGTTTGAATGTAGAGGTTTGTTGAGCCGCGCGATTCGGCGACGTAATGTTAGTGATTTAACAAGGACGTGCCCCATACTGTCACACTTTCATACCACTACTAACTGTTCTAGAAAAATAAAACAAATCATTATGCAATTGTCGAGTTGAACCAATTTTTTTTGTCGTTTTTTTTTTTGCTTCAAAAAAGAATAAATATATCTGCTTGCCTTTTTATTGGGGTCGGCTTCCAGTCTAACCAGATGCAGCCAAAACCAGGACCATTTGCGTATCTGACCTCCACAACCCAATTACTAGGTAATACGATAACACATTTTTTTAAGCGTAAATAACCTACACATAATTTATGAACCAATCCAAAACAACAGCACATGCAGAAGCAAATTTGATGCTGTGCTGTGCTAGTAATCTTAATAAATAATTATTTTATGTGGAAATGTGACCCTTTGTCATAAAGGATCAGCAAAGCTTTTCTTAAAATCTCGGTACCGAGCCAAATGGCGTCAAATCTACGTATAAAATATGTATGTTATATCATAACAAGTCTTTATCATCTTGCCACTCTCCTCGCTGAATGCAAGGTTTTGCTTTACGGTTGTGCATTGATAAGACGAGTAATTCATTCATGACATGGCTAGTTTCTATTTTATGCAGAACGGCCGCTGTAAAATCCTTGGAGAAATCAGGTTTTCACAGTACATATGTATATATTTCTAGTTTAAGTTAGACGGGATTTGGATACGCATAGTGTCCCTTTTTTGAGGTTGTAGGTACTGAATTAGAAATCTATTTTATATTTAGGTGACACACGAAATAAAATTTCGTACCTAGTCGTAATGACAAAATAACAAACATGATAATAATAATAGCTATTTTATTTGTGCACACACATATAAACAGACAAGAAGAAAAGAACAGAAAAATACACAAAATTAATGCTTATTTCTACAGAAATCTCTTCCAGCACAACTGCGATATTAAAGAAGATAAAAGAGATAGTCAACGAGTGTAATAGGAGAAGGGAAAACATAAAATCAAAAATAATTGTTTAAAAAACTAAAAAACACGCTTTAAAAACCAAACTAAAAAAGGAGAAAATAATTTAATTCAATTAAAAAGCGTGGGGTGCTTTTTGAGGTATTTTTATTATCACTTAGTGACAAGCACCCCACGCTTTTTAATTTAATTAAATTATTTTCTACTTTTTTAGTTTGGTTTTTAAAGCGTGTTTTTTAGTTTTTTTTAACTATTATTTATTTTCTATTTTTTAGTTCTGCTAACTACAAAAACGTGTTTTTTTCCTTTTTTTTTCATTTTTCTCAATTTTTTTTTAAATTATTGAATAGTCATCGGTCCTAGATAAGTTTACAAAGTTTCAATGAAATCTGACCGTTTAAAGTGGGTAAAAATAGCGTCCAAAGGAGTCGGTTTCAAACAAACAAACATACAAACAAACATACAAGTGAAGCTAATCTAGAGCGTGTAAAAAGTATCCCCTCGGCTGTTCGGCAGACTCATTGAATCTGATAATTCTCATTCTAATCTGGTAATTGTGTTACTTACTTGACACTTGAAGGTTTATACTCTTATTTAAACCTACATCAAGTTTAAAAAAATCCTCCCCATATACATTAACTAATATGAACCGTTGATTACCAAAGGTCGTTTTCCAATTAACGTCGATTGTATCTCAAAATGTAATTGATTCAATTTCAATTAATCGTCCTTCCAAGAAATCCTTGTATTCCGATGTTATTGGAAATTATCGATGTTATTGTAATTCTATATTTCGTAGTACCTAGGGTAGTAGTAGTAGTCTCTCGGCACACGTTACACTTTGAGATGTGCCGGTTTTGTTTCAAATCGCCGTCACTTCGACCCGCCGTGTATTATTTCTGAGGTCACGTGTCGATAGCTGTCGTTCCAAACCATTTACTGATGCTTCGGAGGCCTGAGGTTCGAGCCTCATAAATAATTATATCCGTGCGAAAAACTTTCGAGTGTGAATGAATGGTTTATAGAAGGTTACTCATAATAAAAAATGAAGCTTATTGAACTTAGTGACGTTCTGGCATGTAGGTATGTTTAAAATCGTATTTTAATCTACTTCAAAAAGAAGGAGGTTATCAATGCGACATGTTTTTTTTTAATGTATGTTCGGGCATAACTCCGTCATATATAAACGGATTTGCAAAATTCTTTTAGATCTGATGATGCGTTTCGGAGACAGACAACGAAACTCTTCAAAAAATGACAGCAAACAAACCGCGATTGCTGCTATCGCATAAATATGACCCCAATGATGATTAAATTTCGAATTGTGTGGGGTAGCTACTATAACTAAAAAGTCAAAAATAAAACACGTAAAAAAACTACTTCCAAAAAAACAATACAAACTGAAAAATAACTTTAATTTCGGAAGGCGGTGACAAAAAAATTAAATACATATCCAGAGTCACGAAGACTTCCGAAATTAAAGTTATTTTTCACTTTGTAGTGTTTTTTTGGAAGTCGGTTGTTTTTTTGTAAGATATTTCAGGCATACGAAAATAATGCATTCTTATTGCTATCGTAGAGCAAGACCTCTCGTAGCATTCGCGTAGCACGTCGTAGCACCACTGCTACGGTGCGGACCCATTACGCAACTTTATTTTTTCTGATTGAATTTGACTATTTTGTTCAGCTCGATATCACATTATGTGCTTTTTCATACCTTATTTATAAATACAAGCAAATATTTAGACTGTACGTATTTTAAATTATTGAGTTGATCAAACAACCTAAATCGTTATAAAAACAGACTTGTTCAGTCGTTTTCGTCGCTTGACAACGATCGGTAATGGAAACTCTAGATGGAGTAGGTAACATTATCTGAGTCGATCGTAAAAGTATTTTTAGTGCCTACCTATAACATTTCTTTTAAATATAATCTTGATTTAATATTTCAATATATACATAATATGTGGGTTTGTTTTTTTACCAAAGTTGTGTTTGGTTTTCGCGGGATAAAAGCTTTGTTTTAAAACCTATCGGTTATAGTTTTATATCAAATATTCGTTAAATAATACGAGTGGCTCAGTCAAAAGTTCTTTTGCCAAAATGATAGAAGCAAATTCATTATGGATACATTGGAACAGACACAAGCAATGTAATAAAATTCGGTTTCAATCAATCTTCACAATTGAAATGAAATTGGATCTTTGTTTAATTGAACTGTAAAATGTTTTGTTTTACGACGTAACTAGATTAAGCTGTAGAGTAAATACTTAGTTCGTGTTAAAAGCATTTATGTATAGTTTAACTTTGATAATAGATCTGTTACATTGAAATTAAGACTTTTCTCAAAACCGATTTGTTCATTTTATGACACGTTTAACCTTAATCATTTCCATAACATTCTCAGTATGGCACTCATCCAAATAAAATCATAAAGACAAATGAAAACACTGCATATAGTTTAAATCGAATAAATTTTTCAACATATTCGATTCAACTGGCTCATACTAAACGGAGGCTTTTCTTAATAGCAAGGCATCGCTCAGCGGATTGAGAAATCCTATTAGGTGGAGGCGCCTAGAGTGGCGGAGCTACGTCGCAGACCAGCGTCGGAGCAATCAGCCAGAGCCTTAGGGATCGGCCCATTTGGACGCCATTGTTCTGCAGACAAGAACGTTTTGCATTTTAGATATCTGACCGCCTATGTTATTGGCGGTATTCAATCGGTTACATGTTCCAATTTAGTTTGGAAGTGATAGAACGATCCACGAACGAATTCAATGATCATAAAGGAATCTGCAAAATGTATATCAATAATTAAATTAGGTAATAGCACGTGGATTATGGATCTAAAAAATTGATGAGATATTGTAATTTTTCTAACATTCAATAATATCGCTATACTCTGACCTATTACTCTCATCCACATTACAACACGTAAAAACCTCGTGCCACAAACTATCAAAAAACAAATTCCCAAAAACTCAAAGTTATTTCGCGTGGTTAGTCTTGTGTATCTGAGAGCACGCATGCGCGCAGGCTCCAGCCGGCTGTTGCGACAGCCGCCTGGCAGCGCGCGAACCGCCAACAAACGCTCGCGCCCACCGCACGCCGTGCGCGCAAACACACACGCGTATAAACGTATACAAGAAAAATAAACGTGGTATACAAGATAAACATCCTGCAAGAATGCTGATCATCTATCTTGTCGTCCTTACCCTCAGGTGAGTATCCAAATAATTTACTTTCAAAGTTCTTTTCAAGTTCTTGTTTGTTGTGTTTACTTTTTTCTGTGGCTTGTAATTAATAATCTATTGAAACTTTTTGACAAATCCATAATGACTATATATTTGTGCGTAATCCGGTTGACACTGAAGTGAAGTATATGTAATTAGAGTAAAATAACACAGTAGGGAGGTACACAAGTCGTTTATATCGTGTAATGAATGCAAAAGATTCAGGATTGTCTTTTTTAACGAAGAACCCTCGTCAAGTGTCGTTCTAAGTACGTTCGTATTCACGTTCATTAAACTAATAACTAAAATACTTGTTTCTGTTTTGTTTATATTGATATTGAATGACTGAAGTTAACAACTAATTAGGTTCCTACTAACATAACAAACAAAATGTAATAATATCCTTATTCTCTCATATTTTAAATAGTGAAAGTAATTTCAACTAAGGAAATAAAAACATTTATTGAGACTTCTCTTGGAGTGAGGAATGTTTACCCATTCGTACCTACTAATAAGTACTTACCTACCATTAAAAAAAAACAAACAGTGCTACGACCAACGGACAAGCCACAATTACGTTTGCCAATAATCAAATATCCGGAACATATCAAAATGACTAAAGTAACAAAACTTTTGCAGGTATCAGTTTTAAAAATTACTAGTGTTCGCACAAAGGTCGAAATTCGACCATAATCAAAAATATATTCGTTTTCTGCAGTCCTTCTTCATATAACCTTTAACTGCGCCAAACAAACATACTGCTCCTTCCGCGTATTGTAAAAAGGGGTACAAAGTATTTGCTTCACATATTAATATTTAGATTTTAGTGATGTCCACATGAGACAACTCAACACGGTTCTAACACAAAGGTCCTATGCCTAGCACGTGAGCAATACTAACTATGTTCTAAGTTATTTGAAGGCTGCTTGTCTCCAAGCCGATTCGCTCAGGCTCAGGTAAGCTTTAATGAGCGACGGGTAAACTTTTAATTGCTTCTTGGTAACAATTAACGGCCTATCTTGTCGCTGGAACAAGAGGATTTGTTAACTATAGTACGACTACTGTTTAATAGGTAACACCCATAAAGCTTAACTCGTTGACAGCGTTATACGTCACTGTATTATGTTTATGTGTAGATACAACATTCATGGCATGTTTCGAAGTCACGGGAAAAGCACTATCAAGCAGCGGGGTATTTGCATCTCATTAACAGTAGGAATGGGTTTCATTTTGACAGTTTAATAACATTCATTGCGTTATCTACGTAGCTGAGCAGACGAATTTTTCGAATATATGAAGCAATGGATTAGCAATACCAATCCTTTAAATTGATGCAGAATGCGATTCATGAGTGAAAGGATCAGAATTTGCATCAATTTTAAATCAGTTATATTATAAATTAAAGCAAGCAATAAGAATTGAGTAGCAGTTGTTATATTCAAATTTGTCAATGGACGATTATAAAAGCTGTTATTTTGTTAAGTTATGAACTTATGATTATCATGAAAAGCTGAATAGAAACTCCGCTTTCATTAAAATGACCTCTTCCACATACGCGACTAGTCTTTTAATATGTACATAAACTAATTTAAGCCAGTCGCTACACTCCACCGTTTTAATTCTCATCTAAATTCATTATGGCTCAACTAATTTAAATAAGAGGTACTGACAGTACACGTAATAGTTTGAACGTGAAGAACTAAGATGTAAATTGTACGGTGGATCTAAGGAATACTTTCTTTACTTCGTCGCTGGGTAAAATTCAGTAAGAGGAAGCCATAATTCAATGACAAAATGTATGTTTCTCTTATCCGCCCCATCCTGCTTACCTATTGGTATGACAGACCGTGTAGCTAATAAATCTGTAAATGATTCATTTTCAAAGGAAAGTTATTCATACATTTGTAATATAAATATAAATTACTTGATCAACACAAATTGTTAATGTTATACGAAGAGAAATCGATTCTTGGTTCATCTACAAGTTAAAACAGTACAAAAGGGAATTTTGTAAATATTCGTTTGAGAAAACTTTTCAAGGTTTTTTTGTTCTCTTGCTCTCAGATAAAGGATTATAATATCATTGACGACGGATACTTGAAATACCGGCCTTAGTCCATCGAGATATTTGCTTTCATCCCTCACTTTTATAGGCCAAATTATTATTAAACTATTCTAACAACTGAGTTGAAATGCTTTTGATAATTTTACCAACCAGAAATTATTGACGGTACGTGTATCCATCCATAGTAGGTGTATACATTAATACCTATGTAGCAAAACATAAAATTACTTCTGTATTCTCCGAAGGATGTGTGGCCAAGTAATAACAGCCACACGGGTCGATAGAACAGGTTAAGGTATGCTTACCACGGTTGGTCCGTCGATAGGTGACCATCTTAACATACCAAGATTCCACCGACATGTTAAGTCGTTGGTCCCAGATGTCATTTATAGATCTTTGACAATCGTTACGGGTCGTCAGAAGCCCGAAAGTCTGACAACTGACAACCAGTCGTATGGACTGGTTATAGTATTACCCAATAACTGGGTTGTGGAGGTCAGATAGGCAGTCGCTCCATTTAAAATACAGGTACTTAACTGCATCTGGTTAGACTGGAAGCCGACCCCTAACATAGTTGGGAAATGGCTGGGCAGATGATTCTCCGAAGGAGCAGGCAGAGGCAAATTATATCATACCTATATTTTGCTTAAAACTTCCTACTATATATATACAGGATAAGTTTTTATCCAGTGCGCAAACTGTAACCATAAATTCAGCATATCATTCTAGACCCCCAGCGCAGACATTTTTCGTCGGTTATACAAAAAATAATCAGCGGTTCCATACATTTTGACCGCGTAGGATCCCACTTTTCTATGAAACAGCAGATTTTTTTTTTGTATAATCGACGAAAAATTTCTGCGCTGGGGGGTCTAGAATGATATGCTGATTTCATGGTTACAGTTTGCGCACTGGATAAAAACTTATCCTGCTTTTGCTTTTTTTTTTTTTTTTTTTTTTTTTTTTTTTTTTTTATACAGGGTGAAATTGAAAACATGCGACAAACCGAAATCGGAGATTGTACTCATCATTATGAACAACTTTTACTAAGGGACCAATGATGCAATCGCAAAAAAAAAAACAGGTGTTCCCTACATTTTGACGAGTTATGCGAACATAAATGTAGGGAACAGATTTTTTTTTTTTCGCGATTGCATCATTGGTCCCTTAGTAAAAGTTGTTCATAATGATGAGT
The DNA here is from genome assembly GCA_947359405.1 of Antitype chi. Lineage (NCBI taxonomy): Eukaryota > Metazoa > Arthropoda > Insecta > Lepidoptera > Noctuidae > Antitype > Antitype chi. The sequence continues at coordinate 13,647,954 of OX375817.1, read as the reverse complement.
ACAATCTCCCATTTCGGTTTGTCGCATGTTTTCAATTTCAACCTGTATAATATTATAAATGTGAAAGTTTGGATGTTTCACAATCACGCTATAACGGCTGAACGGATTTGGATGAAATTTGGCACACAGATAGATTATAACCTGGATTAACACATAGAATACTTTTTATCCCGGTAATACGTTCCCGCTGGATAAGCCGCTGGCAAAAACTAGTATTTCATAAATTAATCGTAGAAGTTTTCTTAGCAACGTTATTACACGGTCTATTTTGAGGACTAAAATATACAAGAATTATTTCTATAGACCGATCTTTAAATTCAACACATTACTGTTAGCACGTGAGGGCCTTTACAATTTCAAGGTTTCTAAAATATCAAAAATACAATAGAGGCAATACCTAGGCGTGACCAAACTACGTAATAAGAACCGTGAATAAAGTACCCTGTATAAAACTATGCCGATATCTTTATCTGATGGGCTAACGTATCTCGCGAACTATTTCATGAAAAAGTCGTTCAATGGGATTAATTTAACTTAGAGGGTTGTATTGGTAATTTTAATGCTTACATTTCTGTAAATTCATACGTGTTACGGTCGCGAATCACAATTTTGCTCAACAGCCTTACACTGGCCTGCAAATAGCAAAAATCTTAAAAAAATGCCATTTTTTGGACCTTCCTCCTTAATTCAAGATATTGAGGCAAAAGGAGTATACGAGGATAGTAGCAGATGGCGTTATGTAGTCTCTGCGTACCTCCATAGAAAGAAGGCGTGAGTTTAAGTGTATGTGTGATTGTGTATTGAGACATTTATACTAGCTGTTGCCCGCGGCTTCGCCCGCGTGGAGGTTGAAAATTATCCCACGGAAACGTACTACCGGGATGAAAACTATCCTATGTGTTAATCCAGGTTATAAACTATCTATGCGCCTTTCATCTAAATCCGTTCAGCCGTTTTTGCGTAATTGAGTAACAAACATCCAAACATCTTCAGAAACTTTCACATTTATAATATTACTAGCTGACCCGGCAGACGTTGTCCTGTCTTAACTAAGAATATTGAGTTCGCATTATTAAAAAAAAATTGGGGTGGACCACCCTTAACATTTAGGGGTATGAAAAATAGATGTTGGGCGATTCTCAGACGTACCCGATAAGCACACGAAATTTTATCAAAATCGGTTCAGCCGTTTCGGAGGAGTAAGGTAACTAACATTGGGACACGAGAATTTTATATATAAGATTAGTAGGATAAACATGTTTTCTTACGATTACATGGAACTTAAACATAGCTGACAAAATGCGGGTGTTCTATGAGTACACCTCTGCCTAACCTCTTGGGGACTACAGGCGTGATGTGTTATTATGTATGTTATGTTTCTTTCTAAATAGTTACATCAGAAAGCTGTATACTGTAGGTATAGTCTAGATAGCTAAATGTGTTTGTGGGCATAGCATAATCAGCCCATAATGTTCCCACTGCTGGGACACAGTCCTCTTCTTTGTGAGAGGGAGTAGGTCATTATCCACCACGCGGCCCCAATGTGGATTGGTTTGTGGGCTACATGTTATCAAATGTTTCTTTTGAACTTGAACGACACAAAGATAAATATTGATATTAATTGATGAAAAAAATTGCCAGTTTCCCTGAACCGCTCGTTGTAGCTCGCTAAAAACCTTAGTTTATGTACAAACAAACAGAAATAGGAGGTTTAGAAAGTGTTTGCAGATTCATTATCTGCTAGACTACCGGTTGTTTTTGATTTCCCGTTCGTTGTATTTATTTATTTGTTAACAGTCAGCGGTTCGTTGCTCGCCGTTTATTTTGTTTATTCAAGCGTTAATGTAGCCTACTTGTATACAACCTCGATGTTTAAGTTTTATTTTGTATCTAAACACTGAGTTTTGTATTCCAAGCGTTATTCGCCCGTGCTTAACATAATGTTAACTTGTAACCGGCGTGTTTGATTCTTATTTCAACTTTTCGAAGGGTTATTTTCTCATATCGATGCTCGCCTTTACTTATGTATGTAGAATTTAAATTAAGCTCATATTAAATGAACAATGTTAAGGGTTGAAACCTTTGAAAACTAGATAGCGATCAATCATCATTCAGATAAATAAACAGTGTACAAACAAATATAATTATAAGATTTAAAGAAGTGTAAAAATATAATCAAGAGTAAAATGATAAAATTTCAAAAGATGGATACCCTCGGGGACACGACCCCGCAACTGGCTCCCATCCCTTAACCGTGAACATTGTGTTTGAAGCCACTAATAAATGAATACCTAATGTGTATTAATTTAATCAAAACTCAGAGGGGCAATTCTCGTAATTTTAAGAACGTTCACAGTCTGATCTCAGTGTCAATCTGTCAAAATACCCTGATTTTTCATACTTTTTTGATATTTGATTGTGGCTAAGTCATCTCGTACAAACGTTCAGTCAAAAGTTCAAAATCTAGTCGACTAGATTTTGAACGTTTTTAATTACGAGAATTGGCCTTCAGGTTTTTTTTTTTCAGAACTTATATATAACCTGCTATAGACTTATCTCGGCTTAATTTGAGGGCTTAAGAAACCCGTGTGTAACATCAGAAGGCCAATTCTCGTAATTAAAAATGTTCAAAATCTAGTCGCAGTCTCATCTCAGCGACAATCAAATGTCAAAAATGTATGCAAAATCAGGATATTTTTGACAGATTGACACTGACATCAGACTGTGATCGTTCTTAAAATTACGAGAATTGCCCCTCTGAAGATACCTTATAGTAAACAAATTAAAAGAAATATTAATTCCTAATAAACAGTGGTGGTAGATTACGGCCCACTCCCTCTCAAAAGAGAGGAGTTCTGTGTCCCAGCAGTGGGGCCATTATAGGCTGTATGTTATCTAAATAGTCTATAGTATTTGTATCTAAAAAACTAGGTTCCAATGGTTTTGTATAGTCGCTAGCTATATCTACCTACCAAAGAATTACACGACCTAGTATAATAAACAAATCAAACTATTTATATCAACGTCCTTGTTAACCAAAACTGTAGCTTCCAGCTTTAGAGAAAAAAATACAAGAAATAGACCAGGAAAATACTGTGACTTAGCTTAAGGAAGTGCTCAATTTTTCAAAAGCGGTGAGGTAACCTCGGGAAATTCTGTCGGTCAAAACTCATCGGAAGTTATCTATCAACATGCATCATCGTTTGACCGACATTTATGTTCGTATGGACACAACCTAATATTTGTAAACAACGATATCGAACATGCTACCGTTTTCCACCCCAAGTTGTATTAAAAATGGTTCTTGATTTCTAAGGCAAAAAAAAAACTTGATGTAATTAGCAAACATCATTTTCGCATTTAGAATATTTTCTTCTCGTTAATGTTCTCTTAACTGTCAGCTGGCCTAAAGTAATATAATAGATTTCAATTTTGCCTTTTTCTTTGAATATTTTTTTTGCAAGTGCTACTGCAGATCGTGAAGTCCTGGGTTTAATTCCCGGGTCGGGCATAGTGTTGCGCCACTTCTTCTTCACAGCTAAAGCACTAGGAATTGGTGAAGGGCGGGCGGTTCTGGGGGACTGTCTTATGTAATTTTGACGTTCAATGAGTGCCGACTCTCAGCCCTAGTTGCAATAAATAGATTCCCAGATCGGGCAAGTGTTATTGTTTACCCATCTAAAATTCTCGGTAGCAGCCCGGAGTCCGAACTTGCTCTTTGCTCTTTGCGTGCTCGGTTGATGGCAATTGGCTCACCGCTGTTACATGGGACAAACATAACTTACGCAATGTGGGTGTTCTATAAGTGCTCCCCTACCTAACTCTTCCGGCAATACACTTGATATTCAGATGTTTTTTTTACAATAGAAATTAGTTTTGAAACTGATGTACCTAGCAGGGAAGTTTGACATGTAATTTCAAGTTGAAAACACACACACTAAACACCGTTATTATTTAAGTAAGTAGGAACTTTAGACAGTTTGAACATTCTATCTCCGCTATATACCGATACATTTTAAAGGGATATGTAAAGTGTTAACCTCACTTTACGTCTTGTGCTAAACTGAAATACCTACTTTGTAGATCACATTACGTTCAATCTGCACTTTAAAACATTTGTTTACGAGCATGTTTACAAAATTTTAAGTGTATGTGTGTAATGTCCTGGAAACTGCGATCCAATGTATCATCTGTCACGTACTCACGTATATTGACAGTTCAATTATTATTCCGTCAGTAGGTGACGCGATCAAGTTATGGAAAAATCTATTTCTGAAACTGTAGATTATATACGTATGGACAACGTGTAACAGATTAAGCGCAAGACCTCTGGCACCCTAAATAGAATATTAAATTATAGGACTAAAATAACATCTGTAATTTAATTTATCCGACCCATGAATTTTTTTATAGTTGTGACTGACTAAATATAAAAAAATGTAGATCAATTCGATCGCGCAAATTTAAGTAGTCTTTATTGGTCTATGATAAGGCTTAAATTTCCTTAAATGACAGATTTGTTATGTTATGACGCGGTGGTTTTAATTGAAGTTATAAACAAGATTTTTTTGAAAAAAATATGTGCTGGAAATTGATTTAGAAGCCGATTCTGAACAAAATACTTTCAAGTCTCGCACTTATCCTGTTACCTTGTATTTACGGAAAATGATTTGTAGTTTATGAACCTGGACTATATAGCCCGTTCGGCATATCTGCCAATAGCGTCATTTAGACCTAGGCGGAGTCCATGTATCCGTTCTACATAGGCTGTGTTCACACTCGCAGTACGTGTATCTAAGCCCCGGGCCACACGGCCGGCTATTATGCTAGGCGTCTGTTTAATGATACGAACCCCCCCCCCCCCTCCCTAATCCGTTTACTTGCCGTTAGCGAAGCAATTTAGTAATGATGCTCCTTAATCCTCAGCTCTGAGGGAACATAATTGCATAATAATCTTGAAGCTCTAACTATAATAGTGGATTTTATAGAATGCTGTTTTGGGATACACATAATTAGTTGAGGACCTTATGTATTAACTAGTTACCGTAACTACCTAAGTGTTGAATGAGTGAATAGACTTATCTCTTCAATGTCGATATTTTTTACTTCAATAATAACTCGTTTCCAGATGTTACAATATCCATTTACCAGCGAAAAAAAGATATTTCGATTCATTGTCACATCTACGAGTATATCTACCCGTGAAACGGAAATTGCTATCACAGAAATATAAATTAATGTATAGGTACACATACGTGTTAAATGTAATGTAAAAAATATGGAAACACGAAATTACTATAAAGCAATCTCATGCAATCCGAGGTAATCAGGCAATAAAGGTCTTTATTGTTAAATTTAAGAAGATTCATCGCGATTGTTTAAAGTATAAGAAAGGTATAATAATAAACCTCTTAAAAAAATCTTTTTTCCTGTCCAACTTTGCGTCGCGCAGTCGGGTAAAAACACATTTCGGATACAAGACCAATGTCCAAGTTTTATTAAGCTATTTTGAATAAAAATACAAGTAATAGTCCTTAGTTAATACAGTACCTACCTACATAGTATGTTATCGCTGCAAGCTAAAGTTTTGAAATTTTAAGTAAGTTCTTCAGACTCACATACTGCTTCTCCATCGCATGAACTTCATTATGAATTTCTGATTTTGTGGTGTTCATAAGTGCGTTTACTCCATATATCACAAATTCCTGCCACCAAGTAATTTTGTGTCTTTAATTTATGATAGGTTTGCAAAGCGACTTTTCGAAATCTAAAATTCATTTCAAATTCATTTATTAAACTTAAACACAGTTCATAAATATACAAGTAACATCATCTGCCCAGCCTTTTCCCAATTATGTTGGGGTTGGCTTCCAGTCTGACCGGATGCAGCTGAATACCAGTATTTTACATGAAGCGACTGCCTATAGACGTCCACAACCAAGTAACATGAGATGAAATTCTAACCAACTAAAGAAGACATATACAGATTTAACAACGAATCCCAAACTAGACGCAGCCCGTATCGTAGTGACCCAAACACCACACAGAGTTAGTAATTTAATGAGTTCTGCTAGCCCAAGATTGATAATTTTATAATTAAAAAAAAGACTTTTCGAAATAAATATGAATCGATAAATAATAATTGGTGCCAAAATCTTGCTTATGTCATACATCGCTCATTGTCGAATGTCGAACACCGCCGTTCCCCCCGCACCCCGCACCGGGCCGGTCCCCATCGGACACAATACTCGTGATAGATTGGGAAATAACATTACCCAAACGTACAAGCACACATCCTACTATAACTTATGTATATCTTATACGTTGGTTCGTGATTTATTATTACGTGATTTGTTATTTCATTACTTGTTGTTGATTGCTCTGCTGTCAGAAGCTATGTCTATAAGAAAACTCAGAATAAGTATCCTTCGTAATCTCTCGTGATGAAAACTCAGAATATGGGTCCTTACGTGAAAACTTTTCTTGTTGTTTCACAATTTTTTTTTTGTAATTGATTTTGTCCTTTACAGAAAAATCAGTCAGGATTTTTTTCATATACTTAAATGTTAGCAATAAGTCCGCAGATTTTCCAGCTGGCGCACATGACTAGACGTATAAAATAAAAGCTTTTCAATACTGAGTTACGTTGGAATTAGAAACTGACTCAATACAGGATTTAGAGTTGGGTATACGGGGCTTGTGTATGAACGTCGCCACGGGACAAACGTAGTCCCGGACATCCTCCTTGCGGCACTGGGGAATACTAGCTTAAAAATTAATAGAGTGGAAATCCAAACAGATTTGCTTTTAATTATATTTTTTCTAAATGTTTCGATGAAGTTCCTATATGATTGATTCCAATATCATTAATATCAGTCAATTATTTACTTAAATAAATATCTCAAATTATCTAAACAACCTTCAGTTATAAACTAAGAACAAATAACATTCTGTCACAAAAAAATCATTATACTTCTAAGGTAACTACTGTTTATGGCTCTAAAAACAAAACCTTTATTTTTTGACGTCGCAATTCATCATTGTCAAATAAATGGTAATAGAAAACTCTTTCTGAATCACTTTTTAGTCTTGTTTATTGTAGGTAAAGTCTAGTCTAGCTCTAGACATAACCTAATCTCATAGAGCAAAGTAATATATCTGATACCTATTTAAGGCAAAAGTCAAACATCATGTTTGGTCTCTATGTCCGTCAGTAAAGATCCGGGCCCGTCATAAAGTAGGTTCTATTCTATTCTATTTTTAAAGGTTCTGGCTCCATCGGTAACGTTCGATGATTTTGCCAATGTCAAGGTATGAGAAAGTAATGATCGTAAACTGTTACACGACTATTGATCAGTGTTTGTAGCGGTGGCATCCATGGATCCCCATGCTAAAAAAGGACAAAACATTTTTGGTTAGTAAAACGTCACAAAATAAGTGTTAGAACATTCAGTAAGTACATATATAAATATGTAAATAGAAATATCGACTATAACTGGATTTTATTAATGCTAATGAATTTATAAAGGATTTTAACTGCAGGTGTATGGGCTAGAGATAATAGATAAGGAATGTTAACTGGGCGGGGAACATCAGAAGGGAGAATGTCGTAAAGGGGAGTAGTTAAACGAGGACAGGAAAAAAACAAGTGTTCCAGAGTACCCTCATCCAGACCACATTCACACAAAGAGGAGTCCCTCACGCGGATTTTGGCCAAAAAAACTGGTGAGCAAACAAACCCAAGTCGAAGTCTAATTATGACAGAGGTGGCTATTTTACTAGAGAATTTTAATTTGCTGAACCAACATTCAGATGGAATGAATGGTTGTATAGACCCATAAAATCTTCCCTTCAATAATCTAGTTTTTTGCCAATGCTCATTCCAATTCTTAATCATCTCGGGTTTAACAAGACAGTGCAGATCTCGGGGATAACAAGACGGATGAGACTCGATCCCATTCCGAGTAGCCAGCTTAGCAATCGAATCCGCATTTTCATTATCAACAATCCCAGAGTGACTGGGGATCCAAGCCAGAGCAATCTCCAAGCCTAAGCAGTGGCATCTATATAGGAGTTGTTTAATCTTTAGGATAAGGGGAAAATTGTGACGAGAGCGAAAAGGTGATTTTATTAAATCTTGTAGACAGCTAAGAGAATCCGAGAGAATAAGGCTTTTGTTGAGTCTATGTGATTCAATGTACGAGACTGCTTCCAAGATAGCTATTGCTTCCCCCGTGTAAATAGTACCAAAAGCAGGGCTACGAAAATTAAGAATAATTTTGTATTTCGGGATCCACACAGCTGATCCTACATTACTATTATCGGACATCTTAGAGGCATCTGTAAATAGCGTCAGCCAATCGTGCCAGTCCTCTGCTAGAATCCTGTTGAATTTGACATTAGCAGCAGGGTCATGTTTGGATATACCGAAGTTAAAAATAACTTTTGGTTGGAAGAGCAAGGAATCAAAATTTACTTCAAATAAGGGGTTTTTATCAAACTGGACTAAGGAAATGTGCAAATTATTGAATTTACTGAAACTGTTAACGAGGAGTGGAGGATTTTTGTGAGACCAATAGCGAGATGTTGGGATTATCTGACAAAGTGAACGGAGAGCAGGGAGGAGAGGATGACTTTTATTCTGGATGACTTTATAAAAAAATCTGTCACAGAGATATTGTCTACGTAGGTGAAGGGGGGGCTCTAAACATTCTACCTGAAGGGCATTAATAGGTGAGCATTTCATAGCACCCGTGATAATACGCAAGCACTTGGATTGAATCCTTTCCAGTTTGGCCAGGGCTATTTTGTTGCATGGTTCCAACAGAAAGGTTCCATAGTCAAAGTGACTACGGACTATGGCATTATATAGGATTTTCTGGGAAGTTGGATGAGCTCCCCATCGAACTCCAGAAAGGGCACGTAAGACATTAACGCCTCTTTCGCATTTCTTTGAGATGTAATCCAGATGATAGAGACCAGATAATTTTGAGTCAAGAATGAGGCCTAGAAATTTTACTTTGTCACG